>OU452246.1:20740000-25540000 GCA_911728495.1 Furcula furcula
AAAAGACTTTGCCTACCTTACGATTTCTCTAAATAATCTTAATTTAAAAATACGGATATTGTAGTGATCTAGCGTTTTTAAATGTAAATGGGAACGTCTGAAATATTAGTTCATGTAAGGATATTTGTGGTGGCACACTAACAAATAGCTTTGAGTACAGATAACTCGCAGATATTTTTGTCTACTTTTTGTGTACGCCACTGGTTTGGGTAAGAATAGCACCCTCCCATCTCCTCCCATTTGGCTGTCCGTAAGACGCGACTTTGGGAAAACCGATGACAGGCAGCAGCGTCTTTCTATGGGATTACCTACCACTTATACTGCGATCCCTGAGACGGCTGCCAAGCGTGGGGATTATGGCAACCCCTCCCTTCTAAGGGGGAGGTCATTGTTCAACACTGGACTTCCTTCGGCTGCTGATGCAAAATAATATATAACAACACAACATTATCTGATAGATGTTTCGTTCGGCCCTGACCGAGCATCACAACTTGCTCGGTCGGAAGATCCTTTAGCATCACCCTGTCACGTATAATCTCTAAATATAAATTCATCATCATCACCAGCCGAAGCACGTCCACTGCTGAACAAAAGGCCCCTCCCCCTTAGAAGGGAGGGGTTGCCATAATCCCCACGCTTGGCAGGCGGCTTGATGATCGCAGTATAGATGGAAGATAAATCCAAAAGAAAGACGCTGCTGCCCGTCTTCCCGTTCTCGCTTAGTCGCCTCTTACGACATCCGAGAGGAGATGGGGGGATGCAATTCTAATCCGGCACCCCACGGGTAAATAAATTAGTATTTCAAAATGCCTTACCAGCAACAAGGTCTAAAATCCTCTTCTCCGCAGAATTGCTGGGTTCAATGGCCATCGAAGCGGAAGTCGTGAGGTCTGTACAACTCTCCTCGGGACCCATATCAGCCCGCTGGTAAAAATATCATTTGTTAAAAACAAGACTATTCTGCGTTAAGAACAAAAAAAGTTCAGTGTAAAATAAGCTGAATATCCTGCTCTAAGTTTCCGTCGCAATTCCGGGATTAGAAAGAAGACGCATATTTGTTTTTTATAACTATAAATCTAATTAAATTAAATTGGAATTAAGTCCGCCTATGTACTGTTTCTGTGCATAAAGAATAAATAAATAAGTAAGTAGGTAAGTAAGCGCAATTTCTCGAACACTGCCGGCTTATCTGGACCCAATATCCTATCGATCCCTAACTATAAGTTAAAATCATCGATCAAGTCATCAATATCCCGTGATAAACCTCCGAAATGGAGCGATAACTAAAACCCTGACAGACTGTCATTTGAGCAACCAACAGTAAGCTGCTAATATGTTATTATTGAAACGGAAATATGTCATTATAGCTATCGATGGTAACTATTTTAACTTATAGTAAGGGATCGGTAGGATATAGGGACCGGCAGATAGTGGTCAACAACTCCATTCAGTCACGCGCTAGTTATATATGGATCAACAATATTTATATTATTTATTTAATTGTGTACTAACCTCGGACGGTACAACTACTGAGTTGGTGTTAGATGGTGCTGCCGGCGCTAGTGACAGCAACAAGTCAAGCCGAACTGGCGTCTGCGCCGCTAGAGCCTCAGACATTTCCAGGCAAGATGTCTCGCACCCCATGTTCACCCATCTACCAGTAATATATTATTCGTATTATTATTATTAACCTTTATTTCAGGCATCTATGGCCCATAAAACACCTTAAACCCTCAGAGACTAACATACATAAAAGTTATATACATATTAATTAACACGTGAGTATTTTTCGTGTCGCGCGCGGTCTCATGTAGCCGGCAAAATTTCCTCCTTCATGAAGGCCTACAGAATGTCGATCGGTATCCTCACCACAAAGGAATTAAAATTCACCCTATGGCGGGATTCTAATCGACCTTTCCCCGTGACATATCACTACCATCTATAGCATCAAACCACTAACTAATTGATTGTCCGCATGACCGATGCGGTCACAGCGTCAGTCAAGTATGTAGGAGATATAGTGCACAAGTTCTTGCTCAGACACAGGTTATTTTTTCTTTACTCTCAAATCCGATGTAACTTTACTAATCACGTGAGGTCAACCTGATTGTCTTAAAATTAAGACATAACTTAGCAAAATTGTTGCTGACTCTCAGGATCCTAATCCGCGATTTTGATGTCCAAAGCTTCCTGCTGCCGCCACTGAGGCCGCAGACTACTAACTGGCATGTGACTGGGGTACATATCATTCAAGCCTAATATGAACTTACATTTATTTATAGGATGAATTGAAGGCTTTTTTGTTTTAAAACTGGATGAGACCCACTACAGCGGTTGATGATAGTCCACTGATAATATGACTTAAATTATGAATACGGTAGACTATGAATTCACTTACGAGTGGTCACAAATATACGCGATGTCGGCACGCTTCAAAGGGTCCACTGTGAGCATGTCGCGGATTAGAGGTGATGCAGCTGGAACAGATAATTAAAATTTATAGTTCCAGAAATCCGCTGGGTTATGATGTAGGTTAGGTGTAGAGAAAGGTTGGAAGCATTCGAGATGTGGTGTTGGAGGAGAATGGAGGGAATAAGTTGGACAGAAAGGAAGACGAATGAGGAAGTTTTAGAACTGGTCAATGAAGAAAGAGAAATTTTAAGATCTATTGAGAATAGGAGAGGAAAGATGATTGGCCACTTGATACGACACGACACCTTCTTTAAAACGATAGTGGAAGGTAAAATAGAAGGGAAAAGGGGAAGAGGAAGACCCAGATGAAGTTTTATGAAGCAAGTAGCAGAAAAAGTGGGTGGTATGACGTATCAGGAGGTCAAAATGAAAGCATATAATAGATCAGATTGGAAATTGCTTCACCGACAAGAGCCCAGCTATTAAGTTGGAGAGAGAGATGATGTAGGTGGAATAGAAGCAAGTGATAATCGGAGTTAGGCGTTCAGCACGGTGAACTGACAACATCGTACATTATACTCTTGATAAGATAGTTTCTTCTTGCTTACTTCTGCATCCAGCGACTAGTGAGAGACTTGCGCTGGAGGGACTTTGGTGAGATCCAAAGATCTAAACGGAGTACCCAGTATTTCCATAGCGTTTATGAAGGCCAACTAGGAAGTTTTAGGGTAAAAATAATCTCACAGGACCCGACACCTATCCCCTCAAAGACCTTTCTTGAAGGTTTCCGCACAGGAAACAAAGAAGGCAGTGTCACCGCAAGAGTGACAAATATTCTACCGCCAAGCAACAAAGAGTATTGCTGTTTATTGCTGTGTTCCGGTGCAAAGAGCAATGTACACATACATACATACATATAGTCACGCCTTTTTCCCGTAGGGGTAGGCAGAGCCCATGGGCCGCTTTTCGCCCCCGTGAGAAACGAGACGTGATGGGTGGCGAACCATATCGCCGCCATTTTGGTTAGTTACATTATTTATGACCAACGATTGCGTTCTCACGAATAACAAGGGAAAGGGAAGGATAGGTGGGGTAAAAAGGAAATAGGAAAAGTAGGATATTACCACCCAGGAGGGCAAGGGATGGGACAGTAATAGCTAGGGAAGCCGGGGTCGCATACCCGTATACTATAACCACAACTACCGGACAGGCAAGTTGGGATGAGTATCCCATGACGGAGCAATGAGCAATGTAGCTGTTGAAATTATGGACAACATCAACAAGCGCAGCTGACTGAGCAAGATTGTTGTTTAAAATAAGAATACTCACTCGATGGGTTTCTGGGCTCGTAGTAATCACCATTACTGATCTGTCGGACTAGACGTTTGAAGTTGGAGCCGTCAAATGGCATGGCCCCATAGACTAGAGTATATAGTAGGACACCCAAAGACCAACAGTCCACCTTAAACAGAAAAAGGAAATATTAAGAGTTTTGGCTTGTCTGACTGATGCCAGAGTAGTTCAAGCTGTTTAGGCCTCCGACATGACTTAATGACTCCTGTCTATATGACAACAACCAAGAGTGAATCAGGGACACGTTCAGTTCAAATGCCCCTAAATGGTCACCCATCTAAGAACTGGACTGCATTGACGTTACTTAACCAACTGATTTGTCGCACAGTGATTACAACTGGCCACTTCTGCAGCGCCACATTTTTGGCGAGGAAATAATAAACAAATGCATTGAGAGTTGCCAAAAGTTCAAGGTGTTGTCAAAAAAAAATAAAGTGCATAGTGTAAAAGTAATATTCTAGATTTAATTATAAATCAGCTTACCTCAGGTCCAATGTAAGGTGTTCCTTTAACAATTTCTGGCGACGCGTACAGAGGCGAACCGCAAAACGTAGATAATAACGAGGTCTCTTTGAATACATTGGACAGACCAAAGTCGGCAATCTGTAAACAATACCAGGTAATTTTCACAAATAACAAATAGGTCTCAAATGCAATGAAAAATAATAAATACATATCAAGTTTTACCGACCTTAGCACTACCAGTATCATCTAATAATACATTTTCCAGTTTTAAATCTCTATGGCAGATTTTGTGTATATGACAATAATATACAGCGGTGGCGATCTGTCGGAATAACCTAAAAAGAAATATATCATAATAATCACTTGATAAAAATAAAATAATTAAATGTTTATTCGTAAAGTATTGAGCTAACCTCCTGGCTTCATCTTCTTGTAATACTTTTTTCTGACTTAGATAATCATACAGTTCTCCACCTGAGCAATACTCCATAACGAGGATCATCTTTTCACTGTTTTCAAATACTGGAAGCATTCACAATGTGTTAATTTTAAATAATATTTAACCTAAAGGAACCTAGGATGACAATTAGTCCAATGTATGGTTGTTAACAAATTATTTCCACCAGTATTTTTACAACTCTATAAGATATTTTGCTCCATAATTATACAAGTATAAATTTAAAAATTAAAAAAACCCCCGACATAGGTAAACGAACTCTCAAAATGACTTTCCGGTGCTATTATCAGACCCTGATCATCTGTCTAACTACTCGTCAAGATTTAACCATAAATTTATAGTTCAGTGGGTTCTACATTTAATGGAGCCGAGTTCCTGTTGCCACCTTCTTGCTTGCTCCCGTCACGAGACTCTGATCTTACTACTCGCAGCAACCTATCCAAAGAATCCAAATTTGGTGGGTCTACGTTAATTAGTGCAGAGATCTCGTGACCACCTTCCTGCTCCATCATCAGACCCTGATCACTATTTTTCTGGCAATTGCTCGTCGAGGTCATACCTAACGAGCCCGAACTTGGTGGGTATACTTTTATTGGTGCAGAGATCCCGTGACCACCTTCCTGCTCCATCATCAGACCCTGATCACCAGTTTTCTGGCCACTTCTCGTCGAGACCTACCTAACGAGCTCAAACAGGGGGGGTCTACGTTTATTGGTGCAGAGATCCCGTGACCACCTTCCTGCTCCATCATCAGACCCTGATCACCATTTTTCTAGCTACTTCTCGTGGAGTCCTATCCAACGAGCCCAAACTCGATGGGTTTACGTTTATTGGGGCCGAGATCCTGTTACCACCTTCTTGCTGATCATCATCAGACCCTGGTGAAGGCTACCATTTTGTTTAGTATCATCGGATTTACATATGTTCTAAATTTCAGATCTTTGGGACTAATAGAAGTAATGAAAATGTCTACTGTATACAAAATATCCCTACCTCGACTCGGAAAACAGCTGATGGCCTTCAAACGGCTGGACCGATATTCATGAAACCTAGCTAAGAACCATCTCGTTTAAACTAGCTTTAAAATAAAAATAAAACACATCCGTTCACTGGTTGGACCGCTACGATGCCACAGACAGACATACATACATACAGACAGACAGATAGACAGACAGACAGGCAGACAGACAGACGGACAGACTTCCGGACATAGGCGTCAAACCTATAACTCCCCTCGTTTTTAGTCGGGGGTTAAAAATAAGCATTATAAAATCTTTTTAAAAAAAAATTGAACCGACTTCAATATCACTGAAAAGTATAAAATAATTTAAATATTATTGAAGTTGGTGTTAGCGTACCTGCTGTGTATATTTGGCACCAACTTCAATAATATTTAAATTATTTTATACTTTTCAGTGATATTGAAGTCGGTTCAATTTTTTTTTAAAAAGATTTTATTTTAAACTTTTTAGTGATATTTTCATATATAAAGATTGAACCATCGAAAACCGTAAAATTATCTAGTTAGGTTATGATCACATTATCGTCTACATAGTTTTACATAATTCATGTTTCTTCAGAAAATAATATCCGGTCGTAATGAAATTTGCATGGAAACATCATAGTAGTTTACTCTCTCGAATAAAAAAAGAATCATCGAAATCGGTTCATAATTGTCAGAGCAATGTAATGGAGAACATCAGTTTTATGGTTTTTACCAGATAAATTCCTCCACATCGTTCATGGTCCTCCAGGAAGTTCTTATCCGGTTGTAATAAAATTCATACAGATTCAATACAGTGGTTTCTTCTTTCGAATAAAAAAAGAATCATTGAAATTGGTAAATATTTGCCAGAGTTATGACCATTTTTGTCCGACCGAGCGAGTCCGAGCGACTAAAACGTCATCTATATAGGCTTTCTTGCAACTCTCAGTGCGCAGCCACCATTCTTGTTTTTTTAGGAACTACTTATTACTAAGCAATAATTTTTTTAAGGGATGGATTGAAGAATGGATGGAAGAAAGATTTTTTCAAATCGGTTAATAATTGCCAGAGTTATGCGCGAACATACATAAAAAAAATATATATATATATATATACAGACGAATTGAGAACCTCCTCCTTTTTTGAAGTCGGTTAAAAATAAACTTTTTTTACAGTAGTCCAAAGCGGGAAATCAAGCTGCTTCAATTCAATGATAGTCTGGTAACCAAGGAATATCCACAAACATTCAAAAGGAATATGTAATCTACTGATTCACACAACTGCGTATTGGACAACTATCAATGGCCTAGAAATCTCTCAGATTTCATAATACGAGGGATAGAGAGAATTACCAAAAGTGGAGTATACAGGATTTAAAAAAAACATTTCATCGAAATAATTAAATAGGAAGACCACATAACTCAGTATTTTAAGTATCACCTCGGCAGAAAGTAACAGAAGACTAGATTCCTGCACGAAACACGCAATTGATATCTCATTAATTTGTTTTGGTCTGTTTGTCATTGTACCGTACAAGCGTCAGAGGATAAGCGTTGCTCAGTTAGAGTTCCTATGACGATATATATTTATTATCAAAACATACCTTCATAAATATGTACAATGTTTGGATGTCTGACAGAAGACATAATCTGGACCTCGCGTCGAATGCGGATAAGATCCGCTTCTGACTCGATTTTGCATTTTTTGATTGTCTTGATGGCCACCTCCTGACCGGTCTTCTTGTTGATGCCCAATTGTACCTTTCCATATGTGCCTTGGCCTAATTTCCTCACTATATCGAATCTGAAATAAATATTTAAATGCTGACTCATTATTTCAATTTAACGCCTCTAAGCATAAAGTAAATATTTATATTTTTCCTTGTTTTTGTTTCTAGATTAAAATAGCCAATTACCGTGTTTAATTAAGCGTGAACTTTAGTAGCCAAATGAGTAAGCTGGATTGAAAAGACGACGACCCCAAAATTAATAAACACATGCATGTACTTATAGTCATAGTGACTAAAACAGTTCAATTTGTTCAAATGATTAGCGTCGAGGTTTGAAACGATAAAGCAAATCAATGCGTCACGGCAACGCATTCAACACGTTCGCGAAATTATGATCGGTCTAATATACAAGCGGCAGCGTTTCCAGCCGCGTGGGCGAGAAATTATAAATATTAGATTATTTACGATATTGTGTTTAATGTCTGTATTAGCAGGCCAAGGCATAGATTTTGTTTCTCTTTACAACGCCGTATTCTGATTTTAATAATTTGGCAAATAATCAAAAGTTACACACACTCCTCGTAGATATGAAATTTCATAACGGCTTTTTGCTAGTTGATTTATATGGGCTTATTTATAAAGAAAACACTGACTAAGTGAGAGTTATTATTTGTATGATAAATTGTAAATGCCATTTCGTTTTTCCATTGTGTTTTAAATTTTTTACATTTCTCCTGAATTTTCATTTATATCATAGCTCAAACAAGTCGTCCAACTGCCCCCAAATTATGTTTCGTTGTCGATAACTTGATAACATCATGTTCTACACATATTTATGAAGATTTGCTGCTTGCCGTGTCAAGCCTGCTGCTATAGTGTTTCATTTCTCTCAGTTCAAAGACCTCATTTAAATTCTACACAAGTTGTATTGCGATCTTCAGTCTCGAATTTCAAACTATACATGCAGTCATCGATATACTATACCAACAAGATTAGCTGTCACGAACAAAATGACATCGAAAATGTGGTCGCGGTTACATATACCTACACAACTATACACGTACACGCAAAACATTAATATGTTCATATAAAAAGATGACTTACATACTATAAAATAAGGTTCAATAATAATTGCAGACAATTGAGCGACAGCCGTCTCCGTAGCTCTTATTTTCTTATTTTCGTGACCACTTTTCGGGTCGTGACAGCAAATCTAGTTGGTATAGTATATCGATGCATGCAGTATTTAGAAAGAACATTTTAGTTGTCGACTGCGTACGTTTTATGCTTTCTCTTTTATCTTAAGCCAGGCGCAAAGGCATCGATCCCTGCCTACGCGCCTCTTATTGCACGCTTTACTGCACGTTTCGTTGTTTAACGTAGTTAGGTATAGATATACTACTGGATATATACAAACGAATCGGCCTCGCGTCGCCAAATACATTCACCCGTTCGTTACCATTATGTAGGTAGAACATTTAGTTTATTGAGGAAGTAGCTTTGAAATCTCTTTCGTTGTTGCTCGAAACGTACTAATACCACGAAAATATGAGTAAGATTTATAAAAAAAATACTTATTGTAACTAAGCTAATTTCCTCAATCTGATTTCACACTATGCTAAACTTATTGTGTAAACTAAATCAGCCACAGTTGTAGGTTACTATATTATTGTTATACTTACAGGAAAATGGTTAAACATTTAAATAAGCATTAAACCGTTACTATTATTAAAATCCATATAGAACCAGGCTCGTTAACGCATAAGGTCATCGTCTTTTACGTTTACATTCAACGAATGCATTATGACTTTGGAATGATGTAACATGCAACCTTTACACCTACAAACTTCCGAAGACTGGTGTGTGTAGGTGAATATTCCGACAGCCTAAATCCGGTAATTTGGTGACGATATATAGTCTGCAAATGTTTCATGTCGAATGCGTTGCGTTACTAAAATAATACTAGTGTAAGCAGGCATTGACGTACGACGACGCGTATGAACTTTACGTTCTTAGATTCTCGGGCAAACAAGATTTAGAGAGCGGAGTTTCGTAACGTTCGCGTTCCAAATGGCCCGTTTCACGTGATCGAGTTCATTCCCAGATTATTGTCCCAGCGCCCCCAATCATTTAGTAAGTTAGCCTTGATTTTAATAGACTACGAACTTTTCAGACTTGAGCAAATACTGTAGCATGACTGCTGGTTGTTTACAATAAAAACATTTTTATGTATCTCATATTTCCAAACTACATATGCAATGAACAATACCACACGACAGGCGTACAAGCAATTCCAGTAACGCATATCAATAAAACTGGCTATATTTTGCACAGCTCGGAAACGATAAAGTCCATCCAGACAATATATTCTTTTTATTGGCAGACATGACTGTGGTTGCTGCCACTGTGCATTTCGCACTGGCTGTAAATATAAATACGAATATAATGGCTAGTTATGAAGATAGCGGGCTGCGGATGAGCCAAAAATGTTAATTCTTAGCAAGATTCAACGTTTTCAGCTTATCACAAAGAATATAAAATATTTTTAAAAAAATTGAACCGACTTCAATAACACTAAAAAGTATAAAATAATTTAAATATTAAAGAAGTTGGTGTTAGCGTACCTGCTGTGTATATTTGGCACCAACTTCAATAATATTTAAATTATTTTATACTTTTTAGTGTTATTGAAGTCGGTTCAATTTTTTTTTTAAATATTTTATTTTATACTTTTTAGTGATATTTTCATACATAAAGATTGAACCATTGAAGACGGTAAAATTATCTAGGTAGGTTATGACATCATTATGATTTCACATTATCGTCTACATACTTTTACATAATTCATGTTTCTTCAGAAACTCAGAAACATTTTATCCGATCGTAATGAAATTTGCATGGAATCATCATAGTAGTTTACTCTCTCGAATAAAAAAAGAATCATCGAAATCGGTTCATATTTGTCAGAGAAATGTAAAGGAGAACATCAGTTTTATGGTTTTTACCAGATAAATTCCTCCATATCATTCATGGTCCTCCAGGAAGTTCTTATCCGGTTGTGATAAAATTCGTACAGGTTCATTACAGTGGTTTCTTCTTTAGAATAAAAAAAGAATCATTGAAATTGGTAAATATTTGCCAGAGTTATGACCATTTTTGTCCTTAAAAAGCACCATAAAGTCTTCTATATAGGCTTTCTTGCAACTTTCCTGCGCAGTCAACATTCTTGTTTTTTCAGGAACTACTTATTACTAAGCAATATTTTTTTTATGGGACCCAATTAACGGATTAAAGAATGGATGGAAGAAAGATTTTTTCAAATCGGTTCATAATTGCCTGAGTTATGCGCGAACATACATAGAAAAAAAAAATATATATATACAGACGAATTGAGAACCTCCTCCTTTTTTGAAGTCGGTTAAAAATGACATACACATCGCGATCGCTTGTCGCTCAATCAATCCGAGGCTTTTAACAATCTTTTACAAATCGGACAGAACGTGGTCGCTTATCCTAAAATTTTCACGTGGGCCATACGACGAAACGTGTCGCGTATCATGTCATGGAAAGGAAACGGGAGCGAAAAACAACATTGGGTGTTTTCCCCCTACTTTCACAAACCGCGTATTCCACATGTCCACTCCGCTAGCAACCTAAGCCCGCACCATATGGGGGGGAGGCACATGTTTAGCAGTGGACGTCTTTCGGTTGGTGATGATGATGATGATGAGTATATAAACAAAACCGGGGAGGGGGGAGGGGGTGGGGGTCTGTTCTCATTTACCTTTGTTTGAGCCGCAGCCGATGGTCGTGCATGCGCACGTCGCCTGGGTTCTCAATGCCATCAGTAATGTTGGTGTTGCGTTTGGTCTCGCCGACAACCATTGTGACTGTAACAAACAAATTGACTTTGTATAGTTGTTCAATATCAATATACTGGGTAGACCACTTTAAGTTCAATGCATCTCATCCTAAAGCTTTTATTAGATTATTCATCATTTGCAATTTTGTCATAAATAACAGTATCACCAACCGCAGGGCATTCCTTGATATAATTTGGGGAAACACCACACCGTCATTTGGGAATTCGGAAGAAAACTCTGGCCAATTAGCCTCTTGGCGAGTGGTCAGCGCGGTCGTCGGTATCATCGCGTATGTGCCACGCTTGTTTATAAGCTGGCAAAGAGATTCGTTTTCCCGCCAACGGAGGCCCTGTGATTTATTCATGCTGGCAGTTCGTGAATGCTAATAAGCTGATGAAGTAGGGACGCAGTAATAGTAGGGCCACCCCGCGAGACATCGTTAACGTGCGATCAGTGTCGTCAATTTCAATTTTGAATATCATCAATCGTGGACTCAACACACGTGCGCACGCGAGGAAGCTTTCCAATGTATGTATCATATGGGAAACCTCAGTGGCACAGCGCGAAGTCTGGTTCAAATAGTGCGGGGAGCGACAACTTTGTGTATTTGTTGGCTAATCGCTAGAGCAAAACCGGCTGATTTCCTGATAGTCTTAAAAATAAGAAAGCTGATGATTGCTTTGGACGGATGAGCAATCGATATATGGATAACTTGACGGATAGACACTCTGACCGCTACCAAATAGGTTGTGGGTTAGATTCCCGCCATGTGTCTGGGTGTTATTTATATGTATAAGTATGTATTTACAAATATTAGTACCTATTTATATCAGTTGGTGGCCATAGTAAAGGCCCTTAGGACGTGCATTGACGGCGCGGCGGGGTTGCAACCCCCGTGACTGGTTTCTTGGGGTATGGCGGGCTCAAAGGCAAGGCACTGAGGGGCCCCTGGTGCAGATCCCACCGGAGAGACCTGGGTCCCCTCTCATATGCTGATGCGACAGCCGCGGGGGTTTTAGGGCCGTAAGAATCCCACCGATCTTTTGAAGATTTCCCGCGCGTCAATAAAAAAGGAACAGACTATACCTAGTTTAGGATCGGATGACAGTGTGTGGATTGTCCCAGAATATTATATTATAATAAGCCGATGATGCCCCTGACTTCTCCACGGTCATGTCGGACTTCTGTCACGTCGTGTTGTATTGTGATTCATCGCAACCCAGATTGTGAGAGGAAAAGTATCGATATACTAGTTTATAGATGAGGAAAAGGAAATAAAAACCGGTCAAGTACGAGTCGGACTCACGCACCGTGGGTTCCATACCTTCTTTGCAATAATAAAGTTATTTTACTATTCGTCTAATAAGTCAGATAGAAAAAAACCTAACCGCAAAACTAAGTTTATTTGTCGTGGTTTTTTTTTAGGATTACTAAACTGACTACTTAGAGACATAATTTTATTTTTCCTGTAAAATATATCTATATTTTTTTATTTTTCAGATCCCTCCACTAACTTCGGAGATAAGGGGAGACGGTATTTTTTTGACATTTTTGATTATAAGTCAAAAACTACGTGACATAAGCCAAAATAAAAATCTGTTTTAAAATGTGCAAATGAATCCCTTTCATATGATACCCCACTCGATATAGTAATCTTACTGAAATTTTGACACCCCATTCCGGTCCCCATTAAAGAGATAGTAAAAGAAAAGTTTTTTTTACATTTGTGATGAGGTTGGGTAAGTAAGATCTAAAACTTTTTCAAGGTTTAAATCGATAGCACCAGTGGTGGTGTGACAGACAGACAGACACCATATGGGTTTCTTTTTTACTTTTTTGAATCCTAAAAATGACGCCTTATTGATGTGATTGCGAGTGAAAGACTGGGGCCATAATATCGGTTAGTAATGTTATTATACGAGGACATGTGGGAAAAGTATTACGAAAAAAAACATCGATACAAATATTTAAATATATCGGTGATTATTGTAATCCATTTTTGAATTATCTGTATCATACATAATGCACTATTCAAAGTATATTTCAGGAATGTCTGGCTCCGTTAACGTGTTACGTAATGAATGCACAAACATATCCGGAGCCGCGGAACGAATCCCGAAAGAAAACATTTAACAAAAGTATTATACGTATCGATTAAGAACAGTTGTCTCATTATTTTTTCTTAAAACCTACGCACTCTCCTCATTCCGTCGTCTGATGCTCAGCTGCGCATTTAAAATATTAGGAACACGATATATTGCAATATTTAAAAATGTATCTCTCGTGTTACAGAATGAAGTTCAAAAGAGTAGAGCTAGTAATGAACTACAGGAGCACATCAGGCTACCATAAATCGGGGACACGAATAGCTTTATGCCAACTAACAGTATCTGCCGTGCTCAGAGCCATTATTTTATCCCTTATTTGTATTGAAATCTTATGAGATAATTATCCGTTAAGGGTAGCGCAACGCAGCAAGGTCAACGCAGAAACTTCGTTGCATAAAAAGACATGTTTGACGAAACGATGTGTGAAGATAGTGTGGTAAACACAGTTGTAATCATTGTTCGGCAAACGATCAAATGGCTAAACCACGTCAGGCAAGGTCAGTCCACAGATGGGTGTCCCGAGAAATTTCTACTGTGTGTCTCCGTGCTTCGGAGGGCACGTAAAAAGTCGGTTCCGCTTGTTGTTATTTAAAGAGCAGTCGTCAAGTCAGTGGTCTAACGACAGTTTCAACAACTTCGTGGCCATTTACCATACAATAGAGAAAAAGAATGAGAGTAAACGTTTTTTTTTTTTCGTAGCGTAATGTCATATACAAACTCCTACAAGCAACTCGGTAAGGAAGCGAGTCGGACCTTCGCATGATAGTAAGAGAAACTTCAGTCCCTGGACAGTTAAAATACTTTCACTGCCGCTCGACATACACTAGTTGCTAAGTCTTATGAACCCAGTAGATTCTCCAGCAACAATGCCCTTCACCCCAATTATAAAAATAGCACAGTACTCTCTTATGGGACAGTTTCCAGCGTTGAAACATAAACATGAGATTATGCGGTAGACGAATAGTTTACAACACTGAATTAGTCATAGTTTTATTAAAAATTGTTTTTGTCTTCTAAAATAATTTTGTTAAGTAAAATATCCCACGCTGGGTTTTAATGACGAAAATATCCGACACGTACTATACAGTGACGAAATCTTATATTCTGAGTTTTGATTATAAATATATACGTATATACATATAATCAAAGGTTCCGAGGTAATGTTTACCCTGGTTGCATTTCTTGGAAAGATACGAGTAAGGACTCGGGTGGTTTGTATGTGAACAAATATGGAATCGTCTTTTATATGAATTTATGCAATTTCAAACGTGGGAGGTGCGCCTTAACAGGTTTTAATATTGCTCATCCGAAAACAGCTTTAATTATGACTATATTGAACCCATGCAAGCATAACATATAAACATAAGTAAACGATTCTCAGCTAATATATTTAATTCTACAAATACTGTACCCTTCAGACGGTAATGATTACAAACAGCTGTTTTTCGGAAGAATATCTGATATTCGCTGCTACTTCTGAACAGTACCTTGCGTCCTTGGTCCCTCACACGGACCTGCTGATAATGAACGATGACTTACTGAGAGAGAAGCAGCTATGAAATAATTATTGGCTATGTATGGTAAAGACTTACTATCAACAATCACATCTACAAATGCGGGACGTCATACTTAAGTAGACATCACCACGGGGAAGTATTTTGATAATAATTCGACCCTACTCTGTGTCGGTTAACTTATGTTAAAAACTAAAAAGCGTTGACGAAACGAGGCGAGGGGTGGCGAAGGTGTGTTAATAAAGTACATTAGCATTTAGAACATTTTGTATATTGTTTGACAAGGCGGTTGACGCCCCCGCGCGTGCCTAGTCCCATTAGCAAAGTAGATACATTCACCCCTCGTTACAGACCTGGCGTATGACTAATTGCACTGTCTCTATGCCGGACAAAAGTGAAAGTTTTAGAGTATACATGTGTAACTTTACATACTTATAAAGAGGAATATGTTGAATACAATTTAAAAGAAATATAAATATACCGACGTAGCAGAAAAAACTGCAAAGCTGAAATAGGACTGGACAGATCATGTATGCCGCATTTAGGACGAGCAGTGGAGCACGGAAAAAATGGCGCGATGACCTGGCTGCCTTTCTTGTAGATTGGCTGATAGAGGCGCGCAATAGACTTAGATGGATGGAAAGGAGAAAGGTCTTTGTCCAGCAGTGGGACAGAAGTTAGAATAGGCTGTCATAATAATTAAAATATATAGCAGCAGAGCAAGTGGTATCTTGCAATTAGTTTCGCATAAACACTACGACGAGTTAGCCGGCTCCATATTACATCGATGCCCACCTCCGTCGATGTCGACTTGTCTCTGAATCTACTTTGAATTCGTTCGATAGCAAAATTTCTTCATTTTATTTCCTCCATTTAACTAGACGTTAGCATATTTAGCGAAAACTATAAGAAACGAGTGAAAATAATGAATGTAAATACTTCTAGTACGAGCGTTTAAGTTTACGATCAAAATCATTCTTTATATTGTTGGAGAGGAGTAATACAGAAAAAGGAAAATTTATTACAACAGCTGAAATGGTTTTGATATTTCAATGTATTTATCCAGTGAAGGACCAGTTCCAGTGTATGTCAGATGTTATGATTATCACACAAGCTGTATAGTATCGCTCGAAGAACCGATAACCGATGGGGAAGAAATGTTCTCGAGTGGCGAACACGAACCGGAAGGCGCAGCGTAGGCAGGCCTTCCACTAGGTGGACCGGCGACATTGTTCGCGTGGCAGGCAGCCGGTGGATGCAAATGCCAAATTGTCGTCCATCGTGGCTGTCTTAGGGGGAGGCCTTTGTTCAGCAGTGCACGTCTTCCGGCTGATGATGATGTATGTATAGTATAGTCGAGTTTAGAAATCTTGGATGAATTTATTGCGGTCCGAGATGAAACAATTAGATTCTGAAACTATTTGACATTGAATCATCGTTTACATTTTTGCTATTTCGGTCCACCTTGACAATTCTACACTCTAAACGATTCAACTGCCATCTTTTAATAGTCACCTGACAGTTTTCGTGCTCATTAATCAATTTCGAAAGATATTTCATCGTGAAAGCGCAGTAATTGCGCAGATGTTATAATTTAATATGTTAAACTGTAAATGCAAGCAATTATATGTGTCCAAGCTGTCTAGCAGTAAAAGAAGTCTGAGCCAAAGGCTCTTGAACTGTCATCGCGGTTTATTTTCACGTGCGGCATCAGTGTCGTCCTTGCGTTAAACTGTCGTGTCTAATCTAGGCCAGTTACATAGGTGTCAATGTTTGTCGGTCGGAAACGCCGCGGCCGCCCCGACGGCATTGGCGTTCGCGTTGTACGAGCGCGAACGGCCACGTCCAGAAAAAATGTATCGCAAGTAGCCAATTAACATGTGGGATAGTGTGGGGCCGGCGTCTCGGCGCCTCTATAAATATCGCGATCCGAGCCCGCTCCCGCATCCTCCCCTCTGCCCCGAGAGCGGGCTGTCGCAGCCGCCGCGCCGCCATCTCTGCCCGGCACCACGAACCGCAATAATATAAAGACAAGACATAAATCCCAATATCACAAACTTGACGTCACGACATGTTGATGTATCGGCCCACGTTCAGTTTTATAACCTACCGAAACATCGGTTTCAAGGAACATTTCTAACAATCACGAAAGCTCAAACATATTGATGACTCATATTGAGAAGATAAGGGGATTTATCATGATTTATTTAATCCGAAATAACTACGGAATTTCTTTAAGATAGTCGTAAAGTAAGACAGTTCGAGTGACTAGAGGAAATGATGAAGAACCAATGGGTTCCACGGGATGGGAACCACGTTCAGTGTCTTGAGATGATAAATCATTTCACGATAGAACAGTGAGCCAGTTTGAGAGTGTATCCCGGAAGCATAGTTAGCGGTCCCGGGACGACTTGGTGCGGCGTCATCGGGTGTGCGTCGGGCGGACACAGAACGGCAAGCGCGGACGCAGCGATCGCGCTATTTTTGTCCACTCATCAGTTGAATAACCTCCAATCAACTATTCGCACTTGCCTACGAGTCAAACAGAAACATGGATCATTGCTGACGCAAAATTCATTGGGTGACCTATATTTTAATCAGGGTTTAAAATGCTAAAACTAGATGTATTAGATTTTATTCCCACAGCAAGAAATGTTGCCGCCACCTGCCTGTGGCAGAGCAAAACATTCCTAGTACGGTGTCCATGGTATAATCGGTCCGCGGTGGCAGGTATCCTGGCTCCCAAATGAATAGACGAATATGAATGCAGTTTATATAATTTAATAGTATTCAAATAATAAACTGCATTCGTCGGTACTGTTCTCAGTTATGTTTGAAAATGATGATACTGATGAAAATCTATAGTGAATTCCAAATGTATCAACTAATTGTATCAACTAATTTTATAGAAATATATATTCTCTCGTTAATTAAAGTTCCGTCAGTAAACGATTCTTTAAACGACCGTCAGAGTGTGATTTACTTCGTTATTCGGCGACATCACGCACGAATGAAGTAAGAAGGAATTCTTGATTTAGAGGTTTTAAAAAAGTTAATTAAGTAATTGGATTTCTGTGAGCGGTGCACTGCGGTTAGAGAAGATTGCAGTCAAATAACATCATCGAGTGGCGTGTTCTTGGGACAAATTAGTTTCATCATCATCATCACCACACGGAAGACGTCCGCTGCTGAATATAGGCCGCCCCCTGGGAGGCGGGTCTCAGTTACCATAATCGCCACGCCTGACAGGCTCCTTTGTAGATAGGAGGGGGTCTTTTCTTACCCGGACACCCTACGGGCTGTCAAATCAAGTTGTCTGTCAGTGCTTTATCAGAAGTCACTGTCCTAAGAGCTGAGAAGCCATTGCTTGTTTCTTTTGCTGCCGACACAGGGCGACCTCTGACACAAGGTCCTTTTCCTTGTTTTGGTAATAAGCTAGAGTACTTCTTATAGCTGGATCACGACTTACTGGGAAATGGGATCGCGGTCAAGCAGTTAAGCGATTTAAAAGTTCCGTCAGTGAGCGTTTTATATAGGGTGTTTGGTGCGTCGTTTGCTAAATAGATTTGTCTAAAAGAAGAGGTCTTTGGCTACCTCTTTAGGCCATAAGACTCATTACTTGCCACACCAGATTTTTTGTTAGAATTTTTTAATATTTTTTGATAAGTTTCAGAATTCGGCATTTAAGCTTAAATTAAAATAAAAAATATTAGTCTGGTGTTCAAATTTCATCTTATTTCTAAAATGTACAGTTGTGTGGTTCTATCAATTACAAAATTACTTGCTAGTAACATTTAGTTTTCTTTTTTAATACCAATCAAAGTTTCTGAAAAAAAATACAGAAAGTTAAACATCAAACTTAAATTGTGATAAAAAAATACTAAAAGCAATCGGGATCTTCGAATTCTTTTAAAAAGTTCTCTAGTCTGTCCCCTTTCCAACGGTATGAAATATGCCAAAAAAAAACTTATTAACTTCACTAATTCGCTAAAGGAGATGTTCCATTTTGGGCCAACACTATGTACACTACATGGAAAAATAGGAAAAACATAGAAGAGTTTCATAAAAATACTTATAAATTAATTTGAAGCAGAGTACAATTGTACATAAATGATTACTTATGGAGTTATTTAGTATGTCCACCCTGTTTTTAGGGCAGCCATGACAGTTGCGTTTGACGTTGGTTTACTACTTGACAGTTAATGCTATAGGTGACGCGTGGAGTACATATTGTATTTCGGAGTTTTTAGTAATTATTTAAGTTTAAGGACATTCATTGACTGTTTCTTTCTTGACCCGGGGCTTTACTGTATTGATTATCACCTGTGATTTGGATTGGAATCCGTCCGTTAAAATCAAAATCCGTCAAAATGACATTTTAGTTACGTATTCCCGATCCATCATCTTATTGTGTGGTGTTGCTACAGTAGTATTATATTCACTTTGATGTTGCTCTCCTTGACCAAGATATCTTAAATCTTATTATATAAAAGAGTAGACAAAAACCCACTCATCACGAAATCTCAGAAACTACAAGTGCTAGGAGTCTCAAACTTTGCATGGGGGTTCCTTTTAAGACGTAGGTGCTCACTAAGACGCGATTTTGCGAAATTCAACCTCTAAGGGGGTCAAATAGGGGGGCAAAGTTTGTATGGGAGAACGCGATTCCTTGGTCCTATTGACTTGAAATTTTGCACAGGCATTCGTTAAGAAAATTAATTGAATTAGTATTTCATATTTTTTATAATTTATCCCTTTAAAGGGTTATTACTCAACCGATGGCGGTATAAATATATTACCATAATAAGATACGATAATTCGAAAGATAAGATAAAAGTTCCTTGGCCAAGTGGTTACGGAAGCGTCCTCTAAGTGCGGACTGTCCGGGTTCGCTACCCGTGTGCGGATATTTTTTTTGTATTTTTAAACTTTGTTTTGATTTTTTAATTTATATTAAGATTCGATGTTTTAAATATTTAACTCATATTGACTCCGGCACTTTTTATCTCTAATATATTTTTATATTTAATATTTTTTTTAAATATAAAATCATGCATACGTAGTTAACTTCTCTCTAATGTTATGATTTAGTTATTAGTGGAAACTGAATTGATTTTTGTACTATTGGATCTTATATTTAGTAATAAGTGGTATCATTTGTTTGTTTCGCAAATATAACAAACTAAAAATAAAATAATGAAAATATATTTTCAAAATGTCTGTTTGGGTAGGAATACAATATGCATGCACCTATTGTACGTATGATATGAAAAAAGCCAAAACTTTATTGGAATTATTGTCTGTCTGTCAGTCAGGGTTTTTTCTATAGGTTGGCTGGTGTTGGGGACCAACGACGTCAAAGTATCTTTAAATAGTGTGAAACAAAGTCGCTATCCGAGTCTGACTATATCGGATAGCACCTCCTAAACCACGCAGCGATTTTCACCATCGGTTAGATATTTTTTCATTGAAGGTTTTAAGTTTTATCTAAGTAAATAAACTTACATAGCTTACATTGACTAAACCTAAAGAGATACATAGTTAACAATCAAGTACTAGAGAATTTCATTAATTCCATATATTATAAAGTAGGTAAATATCCGGGATATAATATACCCGCCCCCCGGTCGCGGACTCAAAGGCAATGCACTGAGGGACAGCTGATGCAGATCCCACCGGAGAACCCCCTCTCATGTGCCGATGTGACAGCCACGAGAGTTTTAGTGGGTAAGAATCCCCCACAGGATCCTAGGGACATATTAAACGTGCCACCACCCCTTTAACTGTGACAACGGTGACAGATTCCCGGGGGGCTATAATGCGCCCCCGGCAGCGGCTTCAAAGGCCCTTGCCTTGCACTGAGGGGTACCCGGTGCAGCCCCATATTTTTTGCGGACAGCGGTGGGGGGTTTAGAGGGTAAGAATCCCACACACCGCGGTCGACCGCCTGCAGGATCCTGGAAGCCTATTGGAGATCTACCCGTGGTCCCCGCAACTTTGAGCACGGTGACAGGTTTTTGAAGTGAAACTTCTTATGCGACTTCCTATGCCGTCCGTGAGTGAGTGGGTGGGTGAGTGGGTGGGTGAGTGGGTGAGTGGGCGAGTGGGCGAGTGGGCGAGTGGGCGAGTGGGCGAGTGGCCGAGTGGGACTGAGCGGGACTGAACGGGACTGACCGGGACTGAGCGGGACTGAGCGAGACTGAGCGGGACTGACCGAGACTGAGCGGGACTGGGCGGGACTGACCAGGACTGAGCGGGACTGAGAGGGACTGAGCGGGACTGACTGGGACTGACCGGGACTGACCCGGACTGAGCGGGACTGAGCGGGACTGAGCGGGACTGACCGGGACTGAGTGGGACTGGCCGGGACTGACCGGGACTGACCGGGACTGACCGGGACTGACGGGACTGACCGGGACTGACTCGGATTCAGTCAGTCCGAGTCAGTCAGTAAGGGACACCTGGTGCAGATCCCACCCGAGAACCCAGGTTTCCCTCTCATGTGCCGATGTGATAGCCACGGGAGTTTTAGTGGGTAAGAATCCCAAATACAACAGTTTGACTTCCCCACGGGATCCCGGGGACATATTGGATGTTTCCCCCGCTACTCCCTTAAACTGTGACAACGGTGACAGATTCCCGGAGGGCTATAATGCGCCCCCGGCAGCGGCTTCAAAGGCCCTTGCCTTGCACTGAGGGGTACACGGTGCACACTCTTTTGTGTGGACAGCCGTGGGCGACACATACTGCAGTCGATCGCCCGCAGGATCCTGGGGCCTATTGGAGGTTTCCCCCGCGATCCCCGTATCTTTGAGCACGATGATAGTTTCCCGGGTGGCTTTATTGTGCCCCCCGGTGGCGGGCTCAAAGGCAAGCCACTGAGGGATCTTGGTGCAGATCTCCTACTTATGTACTAATTTAACAGCCGTTGGGGGTTTAGTGTATAAGAATCCTACATAACCCGGTTGACCGCCAACAGGGTCCCGGGGACCAATTGAAGGCTTCTCCCGTGACCCCTGTAACCGTGAGCACGGTGAAAAGTTCCCAAGTGGCTTTATTGTGCTCCCCGGTGGCGGGGTCAAAGGCAAGCCACTGAGGGTATAATGATGCAGATCCCACCGGATAGCCCAAGAAGGGGTTCTTATGTGCTGATTGCACGGCCGTAGGGGCTTTAGTTTATAAGAAACCTACATACCCGGTTGACCACCAACAGGGTCCCGTAAATCCCATTAAAGGCTTCCCCGTGATCCCTGTAACCGTGAGCACCATGACAGGTTCTCGAGGAACTATAATGTGCCTCTCCGGCGGCGGGTTCAAAGTCAAGGCACTGAGTGGTATCAGCTGGTGCAGATCCCGACAGATAGCCCAGGTCCGCCCTCTAATGTGCCGACGTGATAGCCGCGGGGGTATTAGTGGGTAAGAATTCCCCGGTTGACCCCCGTTTACGTCTTAACGATGAAACCGAACAAGGAAGCCCGTATTGCTTCCATAAATTGGTTTCAAAGAAATGGTGTCCTTAATCCACCTAAATTGTGCACCCGTACACGTCTGCAGTTTCTAAAATTATAAATACAATTAACAAATCACAAGCTCAGAGATTCAACGTTGCAGGCTTAAACCTAAGCGTTGAGTACTTTGCCCATGGACAGGCAGCTATACGTAGCCCTTTCACGCGTCCCTTCTATACAAAATTTGTTCATATTGCGTTACGAAAAGTCAGCTACAAACTGACAAATAATTCCAAGAAATTCTATAATCAAAGGCAGTAGCTTTAAATTATTCACTTCTTTTTTTTCTCAATTACACCCGTGCGAAGCCGGGGCGGGTCGCTAGTGTACAATAAAACGAAGCAAAAAAAGACAACATTACAAAACAGTTACTATATTGCATAGTTATATATACATATAGCTGTGGCGTGCACAGAGGGTAGGCAAAAAAATGTATTCGGCTCGTTTAACCTATTTTAAGTATGTTAGTATACCATTTCAAATATCCATAAGCAAGCAAATACTATAGACATATTAATTTGCATTTCAAAACATTAATAAGTTTATTCAGCGGCTCCATACTGACAAAAATACTTTGCCTACCCTAGGATTTCTCTAAACCATCTAAATTTAAAAAAATCTTAGTTCAGACATGAATTAACGTATTTTTTTTGAATGTATATGGATATATTGGTAATATTGATTAATTTTAGGATATTTGTGCTGGAACACAAACAAATAGCATAAAGTATAAACAACTCGCAGATATTTTTGCCTGCTTTCTGTGCACGCCACTGACATATAGTGTACATGGTGTTGGCCCAGGCTCCATACATTTCTGGAACAACTCCTTTCGATTTAAGAGTATCGGGACGTAGAATTCATAGAAAATAACACGCGCGAAACAGGGAAAACTAACAGGTTTTCCCTCATTTTTGATAACAATCCTACTACAACACCTACCACCTGAACAATGGCATTCCTCATATTATTATTATTTTTATCACGGGGGAAAGCCGCAAACTGGTTAAGTATTTTACAAATAAATTTTAGAAAATAACGCATCGTTGTTTTGTTAATGTAATTTTCTTTTCGTTGTGTATTCTGAATAATTTTGGTAAATTGTGAGTTTTATAGCCTAAAGAAGTAGCCAATGACATCTTCTTTCAGCCAATTCAATTTGGCAAACGATGCACAAAACATCCTGTATAACTGTCGACAGTCGCAGCGTTATGTTCTTCGATATTCGTCCACTTGTGCACGAACTTCGCTTCATAGAGGGACAATCGCGTCAACTGATTTCTGATTAGTAAGCAGTATTGGTTTAAAAAAGAAAAACAGAAAAATCGGAAGGACCATGTGTTAAGATCGGCTGTCCTATTTTGTAAGAAGTCAGTATCGAACTCTGCAACGAATTCAGAAATGAGTACGATAGTGACATTTATATGCTCTATGATACTGACATGGTTTTTGCAAGGCAAGAGATAAGCTTTGAATGAATAAACAGGCTAGTCGCTCAATAATCTTATTCTATTAAAATTTAATATCTGGGAGTCTAGAACGAGATCTGATAATCACTCAGAGAAAGTACCAAAGGAGTTAGTATCGCGTCGATTCCCCGAACAAATTTTTCGTGGCACTTTTGCGGGGTGCGGGAGGCGATGTAAACACACACAGATACACTTTCACGCACACCTACACTATAGTAAACTCGCAACACATTCAAAAATATACGCACACAAATAAAGAATAACCTGAACATATGTACAAAAATTTGGCAGAGGGGGTAAGCGCATCATGCTCTCTCCAGTGGTATCTCCTCTAAGGATAATCATAAACTTTCAGTTTTCTCTAGTACATTTTACTCGTTTCTAATAGTTGTCGTTAAGGACGCTAGTTGTATGTACGAGTATATTGTGGTGAGTGTGTGGATGTATGGTAACAAAACCTAGTCTGACCGTTTTGTTAACTATCAAATTCGTACAAGGTAGTACTGACACCGTGACCGTGACCCGTGGGGTGTCGGGTTAGAAGTGGAAGTGCATTCCCCATCTCCTCTCATTGGGTGTCGTAAGAGGCGACACAGCAAGACGGGCAGCAGCGTCTTTCTTTTGGATTTATCTTCCACCTATACGAACCCCAAGCCGCCTGCGAAGCGAGGTGATTATGGCAACCCCTCCCTACTAAGGGGGAGGCCTTTGTTCAACAGTGGACGTCTTTCGGCTGCTAATGATGATGATGATGATTAAAATTTAGTATCTGAGAGCCTAGAACGAGCTCTGATCAAACTTTCAGTTTTCTATCGAACATTTTACTCGTTTTTAATATTTGCCGTGAGTGTGTGGATGTAATTGTAATAATAATAATAACAATACCAGCCCTTGTTTATGTCCCACTGCTGGGCACGGGCCTCCCTTCAAGATGAGGGGGCTTAGGCCATAGTCCACCACGCTGGCCAAGTGCGGGTTGGCGGACTTCACACGTCATTCGAGAGCTAGTTAGACTTTCTCAGACATGCAGGTTTCATCACGATGTTTTCCTTCACCGAAAGCTAGTAACAATCGCACAAAGACGATTAGACGATTCGCACATGATTCATTGAAGAAATCAGAGGTGCGAGCCGGGGTTCGAACCTGCGCACCTTGTTTCCAAGGCAAGCGCTCGTCCACTGAGCTGTTACCGCATTCTGGATGGATGGATGTATTGTAAAAAAAACCGAGTCTAATCGTTTTTGTTAAATATAAAAGTCGTATACGGTACTATTCCTTCTGACATCTTCCAAACGAAAATTAAATAAATTATAATAGAAAGTTGACGTTCTCCTAATATTTGCAAAATATTTTTAATTTGGGACTGTAACTGTAACAATAACTGAAATCGTCGACGTTTAAATTAACACCAGTTAAATAATTTTCAAGACATGCAACCCGATGGCAACGACTTTAGTAAATAGTTGTTACATTATTCATCATATGATAATATCATACATGATAATAATTCAGTCAATACACCACATTTATCAGAGTAAACACAGTACGGCGCGTGGCTTCTGCTAAGTGTGAATTATTGATAAAATGATATGATTCATGAGATACTATAATCGAGATAACGCCGTAATAAATCAGTGCTGCATGTATGGATTTCAATATTATGCGATTTAAGTTGGGACGATATACGTTAACGTTGGACGACATGGAAATAAAAGGCTATTATTTTGAACAGCTAGAAAACTGTGATTTTATTGAGCTATCATCACATCAGCTAGCTTACTTTGTAATCAATGTCAAATTAAATCCAAACCAGTTCTAATTTTGTTTTGTACAAAATAAAAATCTGACGGATCTGACCAAAATTGCTCGGCATGGTTCATAACACCAAGAAAAATACGATTTACGTCACCAGAATTTTGAATTGAAGTTATGAAATGTTTTTGTTGTAAGTATCATCAAAAACATGTACATCTGTACATAACTATAACACAGTGACTATAGATTAAACAAATTACTATGCGTTTCAGCTAAGAATGTGGCCGCCATGATGATCGCGACTTCGCTCGTTTTTTACGATTTTTGTACCGGCAGCAGAGTAAACACAAAATCAAAAATTCGCCCCGGTTTTGATTATTTATTGTAATGTCTTATTTTGCTATCTATTTTTGTTAAAACATAATTTTTAGTAATTATATATTTGAAATGCCAAGATGGCGGCCACATTCTTAGTTGAAACGGATAGTAAACAAATACAATTGCCGAGCTTCACTGATGTAGTCGCGAAACTTTAAGCGAACTTACTTCTGCAACGGTTAAACCAATCTACAGTCAGTATTGTAAGCAGTCAAAATTACTATCTTAAAGTTTACCGTTAATTACCGTTCGTAATAATAAGCTTGTACCAAAACACGAACTTCGAAACCGGCATAAATAAAACGTCAAACTGAAATTGGGTCAAAAAGGGGATAACTCGTGTGCGTGGGGCGTACAAGGAAACTTTCATGTAGAATGATTTTTGCGGTCCAATTGCAAAACAAATCATATACCTACATATTTTTATAGTTACATCCGTCTTTCTGCGCAATTATATTAGTTCATATAGCTTGTATATATTTTATATTAGCTGGATCCGAAAAACAAATATTACTAACGTGAAGTCCATTTGATTAAAAGGGGGCCCATGGACAGTTGCATTGTATTGCCGCTCGTCACCTGGGACATTAGTTACTAAGTAAGTTAGTTTATTTGTTACTCTTAAGCCGCGGTAATTTCACCAGCTCTAACTTTTTTTGCTGTCGAGGAGGAAACCTTCAAAAGGTTTCCGAGGGGGTGGAGGCCCGGTTATGTGATGTGGTATTTTTACCAACTAAAAAGATCATCATCATCATGATTCATCGATATCTACGCTATGGAGTCTCTGGGCTCTCCGCTCACCAGCTATACCTCCTAGTGCCCATCACTGCAACGGAACCTACCAAGTTACACACTACTTTGCTACTTTGCGTCAGAATGTCTGACAATGATGGCCACCTCCACGGTCTCGTGCAAAAAATATTAACAATTAAAATGCAATAATTTAATAACCGTACTCGAAGGCTCTCAACATAAAATTACTTTGTAATTTAATTATTGTAGAACAAAATAATTTTAATGAATGCCCATTGTGTGAGAATTTAATTAAAATGTCTAGCGGTAAGGTAACTAATGAAAATGTGGTGTCAATTTTTAATGAATGCCCTTTCGAAACCGATAAAGGTCACATAAATGAGCAAACAGGTCAGGTTTACACGTATCTTAAATAATCCTCATTAGAGACCGCTTTTATGGAATTCGAAGTAGGTAATATGTTAAAATAACTAAGGTAATCAACAGTTGAGCCAACTATACCTAAAATAAACCGCGATGTTTTCCTTAAAAGTAGTTATATTTCAATAAACTCTTTCAGGTGGCAATCGAAGTTGACGCACTACCAATCTCTCTTACAGCATATTTTTGGCTGCGATTTCTCACTGCACAGCAAGGGTCACTTCAACATAAGAGGACTATTTTTAACTACCACGCGGACCAAATGTGTATAGATGGATCAGAAGTATCACTTAAATAAATTCTGGGGTATATTTGGATTTCCTCACGATATGTTTTCCTACGCCTTTAGCATATGTTAAATCTTTTGATTAGTAGATGTTTTACACAAAAAAAGCAATAGTGCTGTGCCCGGCATTTTTGCCGTGACGTTTGACCGCCGCCGGCAGAACGCCCAGACCGGAGCAATGTAAACCAGTCTTTGTTCTAGGCAAATACTCTGAAACATATATCTCTTATGTCTATTGAAAGTCGTCTCAATTAATCACCAAAAGAGGAGGAGAAAATAATTGAAGAAATTTTATTCGTCACATCATTGTTGACCCATTAATCATTAATGATAAAAAAGATCCAAGTAAAAATCTTTCCCGTAAAATAGGATTGGAGGAACCCAATGGTTTCTTTTTACTCTATGAAGCCTTCTAAGATGCCACCACAACACCATAATTTCGTCATCCATCGTGCGCAGTGTTCTGAATTCGACTGCAGGTAGGGACTAGTCTCCGGTTTTCTTGCGAGATCCGGTTTAATGTGAACACCTTGTCCGGGTGCCGGTTTCAGGCAAATCCGCCGGGTCCGGCATAGTGGGGCCTTAGGGTGCTTGTCACGCCACTACAACCGCTTTTATATGGCAAGTCACCGTTCCAAAACAATAATTTTGAGCGATGGGTCTATATAAAAACTAAAATATCGTGCGGTCTAAACGTCGAATGATCTAGCACAATGCATGCTTACACTCAAATCCATTTTTTTAAACCGAGTATATGCTGCCTTTTATGCCGACAGAATGTATCCGTACATCTATACTATAATAAAACTCAAAGAGCACTTTTTCTGTACATTTAATATTTTTCCAAAATTTCTATGTATACTATACTATCGACATAGAGGCCAAAACAATTTTTTTTGGAATTATTGTCTGTCTGTCTGTCTGTCTGTCGTTCTGTTTGTCCAGGCATCATTCGAAAACCCGTGGATGGATTTTGATAGGACTTTTACTGATGTATTGTGTAAAAGTAGGGGTATAAATTGGTATATAAAACATCACGCTATGTTTCATAGGGGCTAAGCAGTGAAACATTATTTGCACATATTACCACGTAATTTCCTTTGTATGTGAATAGGGTAATTATAGACTGATCAGTTAATCATTAAGATATGTATTATTACACTATATACAATAGGGACTGAGCAGACATTTAGTTTGCATAAGATATGGCAGTGGCGAAGGGTAAATTTTTGTAAGGGGTAAGCCGTTGCGGTACACCCAGGAAATTTTCATTAGATTTCTGTATTGTTCTAAGTACTTTGCTGATAGCAATATGACATTATATCTTTGAAAAGTTAAAATCTGTAATTCCCGAGCGAGTCCAAACTAGATTAGGAAAGAAATAGGCAAGGGAAAAATAACATTTCATTTTATTTAAAAGCCAGTTCATGAAATTTTAATGAAACTCCCCAAGTCCAGGTAGTGTATAGGTATTGTATCACAGTCGCAACAATAAAAGATGCGAAACACTAAGAACTTTCATTATCGAATATCATTAAACAGTAATTTACGATGTTAGCGTGATTTACATTATGAACAGCGCCATCTATGGCGGAATTGGACATACAATCACTATAGAACTTTTATAACTCAAGAACGGCCTATCCGATTCGGCTGAAAATTGGTGGGAGGTAGCTTAGAACCAGGAAATGGACATAGGACATAGCACTTTTTATCCCGGTAGGTTAAGGTTAAGCAACGTTAGGTAAGGTCATTAAATAGATGGGTGAACCGATTTGTATGAAAGTGTGCATATCGGGTAGGTCTGAGAATAGGTCATACAGTATATTTCATACCGCTAGGTTAAGGTTAAGCAACATAAGACAAGGTCATTAAACAGATGGGTGACCCGATTTGTATGAAATTTTGTGTGCATATCAAGTGTGCAAGAGAGGAGAAAGAGGGAGAGCGGATTCGAGGAGGGGGTGATGGGGTGAGGGATCGGGGGAGTTAGGTGGAGTAAGGGGGGAGTGAGAAGGAGCAAGTTCGTAGAAGAGAGAGGGGAGAGGGTTCAGAGAGGGGACAACAGGGAGAGGAAGAGGGGGAGTGTGACGGAAACCGAAGCGGGAGGGGGAAAGAGAGAGGAGAGAAAGAGCATATAATTAGATTTTTTTTATAAGAGAGAGAGATATGGGTAGAGATTAATCTAGGGAGGAGGGAGAAAAGGGGAGCAAAATGTAATAAAAGCGAGGGCGGAGCTGCGCGGGTCAGCTAGTTATATATAAACCTCATTAACAGTCCCAATGTGATTTCCATTTTGTATGAATCCGTAAAATGTCCATAGTAATTTAAGATTAAATTTTCGCAAACAGTAAAGGGACGCGCGATGAAACCTAAACTAATCTCAGAATTGTTGATTCACCGAACTTCAGTTGATTCACCGAACTTCAGTAGTGTGGCAGTTTATGTTTATTTAGCCAGCTTACATAAGAGATGTACATATTTATATGGCTTCAACCATAAATTGCCATTTGTTTTAAATGTAACAACACGAACACGACAGAAATATGACGCAGTTACTCGTACATATTTTTGTCATAAAACTTTATAATTTGGCAGAGTCTAGCACTAGGCACCAATAGATGGAACAAAAATAGAACTTAATTCCATACGGCTGACTCAACAGAGATTCTTTAGAAGGATGAATGATTGTTAAGCTGAAGTGACGAATGAATGACTTTTATAAGAAAAAGGCATTTTTAGTTGAAAATTCACAGTACAGTCTCGTGGCCGTACAGTCTCTTGGAATATGGGCTTCAGTATAAGTGCTACAGACTGATATTTGATATTTGTACTTCTGACAACGTTGGATAATGATTAGATATGTACTTAGATTGATCACCAGCGCTACTCAGAACTGAGTTGGATTGAAATAGACATTGGCTTCCAAACTAAGCCTGCAGTGAACAGTTAACATTGTGACATTCCCGTGACGAAATTGTTTACCAACAAGTAATCTGTGGTACTATCACCACTGTTGGAAATTTCCATATCCGAATCCTATAAAATAATTTTTGTTAATATCTACGAATCCATCCATAAAACCAATTTACGAATCCATCATCGAAGCATTTCGTCAGTTCGATTTGAAAAAAGAGGATGTATGTAGTTGGCGGGCCTGTTGGTTTAGTGGTTAGACACCCTGTTTAATGACCAATAAATAGGTCGTGGGTTCGATTCCCGCCAAGTATCTGGGTGTTTAATCTATATAAGTATGTACCTATTTACAAAAAAAGGATATAAGTATTAGTATCAGTTGTCTGGTTTCCATAGTACAGGCGGTGCGTGCCTAGTTTGGAATCATATGACCGTGTGTGGATTGTCCCAGAATATTATTCTTATAGGAATTATCGGATTTGTGTATAGCTCTGAGGTGTATAGCGTTTACAAAATATCATCCGAAACATATTCATCGGTCCGGATACGGAAACTTCAGACTTTGTGAATTGTCCTAAGGATATATTTACCGTATAATTTTTAACACCGGCAGTGTTGACTTGCGTCATTCAGTTAATCACAAGTATAAACAGTTGTATGACACAAAATTATTAAACATGGCGATTCTTTGCAGTCGTATAATTATGTACTTGTTTGCACAATGCATTTATGCAAGCGGAATTTACGACTATTGTTTTCGCATTTGTTCGTTTGCAAACATTTTGGAAATGTATGTTCCTAATGTATACCTAAATGGTAATTCAAAACTACAACTAGCAAGCATACCTGCAATATATTATTTTCAATTCTTCGTAGATGTGGGGAGGGGCTATATCGCATAGAGTTGGTAGCCAGTAGGAACACAAATTGAACACAAATTGGTGTAGTAAGCAGAGTAGTAATGTAATGATTTATACGAATATTATAGGTACATTGAAATGGAACTAATGGTACGGATTATATCGCGGTTTATTTTTTATTTTAATATCCCGACGTTTCGAAGACGCAGGAGTATACAAACTGGATTATGATTGTGGGCTCTCATACATCGGGCAAACAAAACGATCGGTAAAAACACGAGTAAAAGAACATATTATAGCTGACGTTAAACATCAAAGCTATACGAAGTGTGCAGTCTATGAACATGTTCAAGATCGCACCCGTCATTATATTAGATTTAACAAACCACAAATCCTTGCTCAGCGACAGCGACTCCTACCAAGGATGATTTTTTAATTTCAATAGCCTCACACTATTGAAATTAAAAAACATCCAAATCACAATAGAGAAGATGGCTGGGTGCCACCACCAGCTTGGGATCCCGTGATAAATATAATCAAATCCAAAGACAAGCATTCCACTACAAGACTTCAAGATACTGTAAGCTCTTTCTGCGTAGATCGGACTAACAATAATAATTAGAAGATCTGGTGGTACCCTAAGATAACTATGACATATGGACAGCCTTACCACCTCAGTCCTCCCGTGACCAAGTTCGAAATGTCGGGAAATTAAAATCAAAAATAAATCGCGATATAATCCGTAAAATTAGTTTCAGTTTAAGAGTAATATGTATGAAAAATACATTCTACTAATAATTTCTTATAAAATTCGCTAACTTCCGTAACTTCCCTAACGTTATTCTCTCTAATCTCTGTTTGCGAAACCTCATTTCAGTACAATTACAAATCTCGAATCGACCAAGATGAGGATCTTTTTCCAACCTATCAAACAGTATTCCGAACTCTTTGACATCAAACTTCTTCAAAAGCTTAGCAAACCCTCAGTCGATCAAAACGGACTTAACGTTAGTTATACAGAGTGTTACTAAACTTTTCTCTTATAAGATAACTCCTAACTCTGATCTGTAAATGGTATATGCGCATTGCTCATACAAATCAGGAAAGTATTGGACAGTTTGATGGAGCTGTCTATAGGCAGTTGTGTCGTTTATCATTAGGTGAATGTCTTGCTTGTAAATATACTAGGTATTTTTGCTGACTGATTCTCTTTGCAGTGATTAGGCAATAGTGCTATTACTTCAGTAAAATGTTAGTGGTTTGATACAGACTTTTCTGTTTCGATCATATGAAAAGTTCACTGTGTCTTAGTCAGTTCTGGAATCCTTGCAACATAGCCAAGTTATTTGGCCTAATACCTATATTAAATCCAATTATTATGACATATATTCAACACCACACTGCAATCAGTTTAAAGTAGATTGCAGGGGTACTCTAAGCCCATTCCTCTGCATTGAGTAGTGCAAACAGAGTATATTTTTTAACCGGCTTCAAAAAGAAGGTTCTCTATTCGACGCGTATGTATGTAATATTAATAAAAATTCGTAATATTAACATATGTTAGTCTATGTGGGCTTCTAAACAAAGTTCCCAAATTGTATGAGTGTATGTATGTATGTATGTATGTATATATGTATGTATGTATGTAGGTTTGTCCGCCGATTTCTCAGAAACTACTGGTCCGATTTCGAAAATTCTTTTTGAAATAGTTCGAGTATTTTTCAACTTAGGGTAGAGTACAAGTTTCATCAAAATCGGTCTAGTAATTTAAGAGATATAGACTTTTTATGTTTTCAGCAAGTCACTGTAATGTAGACGTTCGAGTTGCGTGACAGTGTTGATACCTTTTTGTTAAAATAAGTCACTAAAAAGTGTTAAATAAACTATTTTGTAAAAAACTATTTTTAAAAAAATAAAAACCGACTTCAAAGTAAATTATCTAAAAAGCATAAAATAACGAAAATATACTGAAGTCGGTGCTAGCACATCATGTTAACTAACACTAGCACCAGCTGACACCGACTTCAATATATTTTCGTTATTTTATGCTTTTTAGATAATTTACTTTGAAGTCGGTTTTTATTTTTTTAAAAATAGTTTTTCTTATTTTTCCCATATTCCTTATTTCCCTATTATATTTTATTGATTAAACATAAACAACAAATACAACAAAATCTCAAACAGGAGAAATACCAAATGTAGATTTCTAATGGATGATAACTAATACAGCTGATTCTTCTTAATCTGTCTCCCAACATATTAAAAGGTAAGTAAACTGCAAATGACTCTGGTTTTATTTAAGAGTATGTTAAACCTTGAAATTATATTAAAAAAAAAGAGTCCTATACATAAAATAATACAGATGGACTGGCAATTTTAGTTTTCTATTAGGAATCCAAGGCTTAGAGATGTTTAATAATGTGCTTTCTGTATTAAAGTAGCAGCTAGTCCACATAAAACAATTACAGGTACTCATGATAATAGAACAGTCAGTGAAATATGGATAGTGAAATTGCATAGTGCAGAGACTGATCACCTTTCACTATGTACCTTTCTATTGTCAAAACTTTAGATTGGTTATGAATAATTTTTCAACCGCACCACACATACCAAATGTGTGCAGATAAAATGTAGTGACAGTTCCCGGGGAGTAGTGACACTTTAGTTTGGAAGTTGGCCAGATAAACAAGATGGTATAGAACATGTGGCAATACCAAACATGTTTTAAAATAAAAACATTCAATACATAATCAATAATTCATTATTGATTAGCTAGCTATAACTACATAGCATTATAGAAAATATAAGCATAAATTAATATAAAGAAATTGATGAAAAGCATGCTAACATGCATACCTACTGCATTTCACATTGATATTAAATCCTGAAAAATATATAATCTAAATTAATACCTATCTACAATTTATAAAGTTTATCATGTTGGTAAAAGTGATTTGCATTTTTTAAACATCAAATAATACCTAACACATAATTATAATTTATAGGTAAGATATAATAGAATGCTCTATGATTATTTTTATTTATGGTCAATTTATAACAAGTTTAGGTTGTATGAAGTTTATATAAGTGGTGCAAATATGCAATGTCAACATTTAAATTACTATGCAATGTAATTTCTGTATTATTTATTCGCCAAAACAACATATTATTTTAACATGATTATGATTTGTTCTTATAACTGAGCTTAAATTTGTAGCTATTGGCACTCTTATTAACTTTATTTGTACTTATTGTATTTAAAACCAATAAATTAATCCAATAACTAAAAAAAGAAACAGAATTCGAAACAGTTGCCTAATTAAATGTAAATCTTATTAATGGGTACATAAGGCTTTTAATTTAGACTTAACTTACTTGACCTAATGATATATAAATGTATGTGTCACGACTATTATTCTTTTAAGATGGTACCAAGAAAAACTACAGACCTAGTTTTGATGATATTTATAGAAGGCAGAAACGGGACAACAATTGTCATGCATAGGGAAACACAACAGTTTATTTTTTGTTAATGTATCAATAAGTGCTACAACTTGCCAGTGACATTTTATTGTTTGATTGTTTTTTAAATATATTAGTGATAATTTTGTATGAGCTTATAATAATAATAATAATAATAATAATAGCCTTTTTATTCCTGAACATAGGGTTACAAGAGGTCCCTAAGTTCGGTTTGCCTTCTGGCATAGGCCTCCTCCAGTTCCTTCCAATGGGTCCTATCCCTTGCCACTCTCAACCAGAGTGGTCCCGCTGTCTGTTTCAAGCCATCTTCCCATCTCCTGACTTGACGACCTCTACTTCTTTTGCCAACTCTTGGTTGCCAGAGGGTAACTTGTTTGCTCCATTTGTCGATGGGGTGGCGCAGCATGTGTCCAGTCCATCTCCATTTTTGGACATCTATCCGGGTAAGGATATCTGTGAGTTTCGTTCTTGTTCTTATGTCTATGTTCCTGACTCTGTCTTTGATTTTTAACCCTAGCATGCTTCTTTCCATGGCACGTTGACACTTTGCTAGCCTTTCCCTGTGATGAAGTGTTAACGACCAAGTTTCACAGCCGTAAGTAAGAGCTGGTAGAATACAGGTCTCAAATGTTTTCTTTTTTATGTGATTACCTAAATCCTTACTTTTCATAATTTCTTTCAGTGACCAGTATTTTCTCCAACCTTGGGCTATTCGCCTGTTTATTTCCTGAGTCATTTTATTTGAAGGTGATATTATCTGTCCTAAGTAAATATATTCTTTGACATACTCGATCTTGTTACCATCTACCATAATGTCTGCTTCCCTTGAATTTGTTATTAATTTTGTTTTACTGGCATTGATTTCCAGACCAACTTCTCTACTTTTACTTGCTAGGCTCTGCATCATTTGTTCTATTGCTGCTGGGTCCTCTTCAAGAAGCACCAAATCATCGGCAAATCTTAAATGGTTTAGGCGGGCTCCATTAATGTTCAGACCTAAGTGGTCCCAGTTCAATTGTCTAAAAATGTGCTCGAGTACGGTGTTAAATAGCGTAGGAGAGAGAGGATCGCCTTGGCGTACACCCTTTTTGATTGGGAATGATTCTCCTGTTGTTTCAATTTTGATACTGGCCTTGCTGGACTTGTATATACTTTTAAGTATTTCTATGTAGTTGCTCTGGACCCCCTGTCGTTCAAGACTCCACCATATGTGTTGGTGCCTGAGACTGTCGAATGCCTTTGAGTAATCGATAAACGCCAAGTAGATTTGTTTATTGTATTCGTTATATTTCTGCAACAACTGTTTTATTGTATGAATATGATCTATTGTGCTGAAGCCTTTTCTGAATCCTGCCTGTTCTATGGGTTGGTTTTCGTTTAGTACTAGTGATATTCTTTCCAGGATCACTTTAGCGAATACTTTGTATATGTTTGATATTAAAGAAATTGGCCTATAGTTCCCAATCTCGTCTCTAGGGCCTTTTTTGTGCAGTAGAATTATGTGGCACTCTGTCCATTCTTCTGGAATTTGCCTTGTTTGTAAAATTTCGTTGAAAAGTTTTGCTAGCACAGGGCTGATTTCCTCTATGGTTCCCTTGAGCATTTCATTAGGTATCTTGTCCGGCCCTGGGGCCTTCTCAAGTTTTTGAGATTTTATTGCCTTGAATACCTCTGAGGCGAGGATTTCTGGCACCTCATCTACTTTGTTGTCTATTGCTTTGGTTTCTTCCTGAATTGGGGCCAGCCCTGAGTCGAATTTATCAGAGTACAGTAAGCGGTAATAGTCCGTAGCTAGTTTTTGTATTGAGAGACGATTCGTTAGGTAAGATTCGCGTTGCTTTAGTTTCGGTATCCATTCTTTGCCATGTTCGCTTAGTTGTTTCATAGCCTTTTTTGTTCCTCCTGTTCTTGTTATATTTTCTTCCAAAACTCTATTTCTTTTCTCCTTACGGTCTTTCCTCATATTTTCTTTGATTTTCTTGCTAAGGTTTGTAATTTTTTGCCGTCTTTCTTTGTCCCCTTTATTTGATATTAGTGTTCTTCTTTCCTCTAGTAGTTCTAGTGTTTCTTTGCTTATATAGCTCTCTTTACTTCTAGGTTTGCTGACTAACATCTCTTTCAATTTGTTTTGTAGTCTCCTGTATTTAGTCCCAGTTTCTACGTCAGAGGTAATAATTTCGGTGAGTGATTCTATTTTGCGGGGTTCAGTGGGATGATTGTGTTCTGATATTTGATGCAGCTTCTTATTGTTTAGGTTTTTCCTGGATCTTTTGGCTTGATTTAAGCTTAGGCAGCTTCTTACCATGCGGTGGTCTGTGTTAAAGTTGAGATTTTTAACTATGTTAGTATCTGTGAACGCGCTTGCTTTGTTGGTTATAATAAAGTCAATTTCAGTTTTGTATTTTGCACCTGGGGAGGACCACGTCCATTTGCTTTTAGGGTTTTTGTAAAAACAGGAGTTCATTAAAATAAGGTTATTTTCCATCATGAATTCTACTAGTTTCTGTCCATTTTGGCTTCTTTTTCCATGCCCGAACTTCCCTATTGTGGGTTCTTCTCCTATTTGCCTTTCTCCAACCTGTGCGTTGAAGTCGCCCATGATTATTATGTTGCTGCTGTAATGCAGTTTTATTGCTTCCGAGATACTCTCATAGAAATATTCTATGTCTGGTCTCTCCGCTTGTTCTGTTGGGGCGTAAATTTGAAAGATGGCCCAGTTTTTCTTGTACCCCGGGAATTTTAAATGTACTACCGCAATTCTGTCAGAAACTCCTTCAAATCCCGTAATGTTCTTCTTCCATTTAGATTTAATAAGGAAACCCACTCCTCTTTGTCCGGTGTGTTCACCTTTATGAAACATGATATATCCGTTCTTCTCTGCTATCCCTTCTCCTGGTCTTCTCATCTCGCTGATGCCCATTATGTCCCATTTTAAGTTGGATATGGCTATTTCTAGTTCTTTTAGGCTCTCTTCTGTTCTTAGTGTCCTAGTATTCAGTGTGCTGACATATATATGTTCAGAGTTCTTTTTACCTTGTTTTATTTTTATTGTATTCTTCTTGTGCTTGTTTTTTGTAGATTGGTTTTCTTTTGAGTGTTTCGAATTATACTGTTTTGATTTGGATGGAGGGTGTTTGTCTTCTTCCCCCACGGTGACAAGCCGGCTTGGGGTGCGATTTATGAGTGTTGTGTTTGGTGATGTGGTTGTTGGGGTTGTTTGGATCCGGGTGTCGCAAATTAGTTTTTTGAGAGATTTGATAGTGAGGCTGATCTCCCGCGCTCTACATAGTTCAGTATATTTGGTCTGATTATTTCCTTTGATGCTGTTTTAGAGGAGGCGTTGTTCAAGTTGGTCGATGAGCTTTGGGTATTAGATGCGTTGGCTTTCTTTTGTGATGGTATTTTCGGTGATCCTGAAGACTCTCTTTTCCTCTTTTCTCTGTTGCTTTCATATGTTTTCTTTATTATGAGTTTATCGTATTTTATGAACGCTATATTCCCCTTTTTCTTTTCCTCTTCAACTTGCAGCTGCAGTTGTTTGCGTTTTTCTAATATTTCTTTAGGGTAGTCCTCTTTGATATTTATACCTTCTTGTAGGTTAGCTCTGTTTCGCAGAATCATATGTTTTTTCCATGTAGTTGTGAGTGAGACTACAACAGGGCGGTTTTTATCGTGTTCTTTTTTACCGATTCTGTAGAGGTTATTAACTTCGAAGACTTCAAAATGTACTCCCATTTCTATTATAATGTCTTTTATGTAGTCTACTAGCTCCGCTTCTGTTGTTGCTTTCCCCTCCTCGATGCCGAAAAAGACAAGGTTATTTTTGCGCTTTTCCTTATCAATGAGTTTAAGTTTAAACTCTAGCTCATTTATTTTATTTTTGAGTTGGGCATTTTCTTCAGTGATCGCTTTAAGCTTTTCATCTAGTGCTTCCATGACATTTTGTGTTACTGAAGTTGTTATAACTTTTGTTTGTTCGTCTAGCTTTTCGTTTAATTTTGCCAATAGTAATTCCATACTTTTATCCATTTTTTATTTTTATGGCAACACTTGATTCGCTATAGCAACACTTGTTTTGTTGTGGCAACCCTAGTTTTATTGTGGGAATACTTGTTTTGCTGTGGCAACACTTGTTTTGTTGTTTGTTATGTTGGTACTGCAGTATCCACTCTATAGTCTATCGATTTTGCCACTAATGACGCTTGACAATATTTTGTAGGTTAGAATGTTTACATGTGAGGTTGATTTGTTCTCGCAGTTCTAACACTTTTCTGCAATTTTATCACTGATCACGTATCTTGTTCTTTGTTGCAGTCTGTAAATCGTATGACACACTTTGTTGGCACTATTTTACACTATTTATTTTTTATTTTTCGCGGAGCTCTGTGACGTGCGTATTCGCTGGTCGACAACCGGAACCGATGAGCTTATACTTTGCCAAAATTTCATTTTTAAAATGTACTCTGTTTCCAAACTCATAATGGTGTGATTTAAATGTAGCAGAATTTGAAAATATCTGTGTAAAGTAAACCAATTAATTAAGAAACACTGTATGTATATAGTTAGCCCATTACTGTAATAAATAAATAATACATAAGAATTTAACAATTTTAACATTTTCCTGTAGCATATTATAGGATGCATTGAGGATGTAGAGTTAAGGAGAGTTACCTAAGAAGTTAAGGATAAAATTAAATGTAGGTGCATATGCACATGGGTTATTCATACAAAATTACATTCTCTTGAAGTAGGACAGTGAAAGTAAAATGTTATTAGAAAGATTATTTTTCCATTTGTATTAAACCTTAAACTCTCGCAGCTAGAGACTGCAGATTCAAGTCTGATGAATCATATTGCTAAAGTTTACTTACAGCTGTGGGCAATATCTGCTGATGTCATGCAAGCACCCTATAACCAAAGCAACGTTACACAGCGGCCGTCAGGGGCCACAGCACCCCGTCCGCTTGTACATACACTTCCAGGAACTTAAACCATATGCTCCTTTCCACAAAAAAATGCACACCATTTCACACCATGAGACTGGTCCGCGTTTGTAAGCCTGTTCTTATGTAATATTCTCCAATTGGACACGTTTCTGACAAGTGTCCAACGGGCTAAATTGATAGATTCATAGAATATTACTTAAAAACCAAATATTTATGCGTAGGAGGGTTAAATACCTTTATTTTATGTGTAATCCAATATCCAGAAGAAAGTCAAAGTCTTATTTACACACGAGTACACTGTCATTCATGTAAAATAACACACCATCACAATGCAGCACTACACAAATTTTCACTTAAAATTATATTTTTATGTGAAAATATCACATAATGCGCCATTTTCGCAATAAATCCGAAGGACAGCAATCGGCAATCGCTGCCATCTTTTTTGTCAAATGTCTAAAAACTAAATATAGCGCTTGGAACGAACTCTGGTGTTATTTTTAGAAAATAGGAAGAAACTTGCTTTGTAATTTGTGCTACTAGTGACATCTATCAAACTCTTGATAATCATTAAAATTCATATCTAGATGGCACTGTCGGCCATGAAAACTTTTCTTCCAAAGTACAGTCGAGAACAGTACTAACTATGGACGTATTAAATTATTTTGACAACAGATGGCAGTGATGTAAGCAGGGCAAAAAGGTAGGAGTTAATGCAAAGTTAAATGAGTAAAATGTGGGTAAATTACTTGACATGCCGCATGCTGACATTAAATTTAATTTTAATCCAAGGCTTATTTAATTTTAATTGTCATATTGTGGTACCTGACAGACAAAAGTTCATGGGCGGACAGACTGCGGGGCAGGGTAGGGCAGTTGCCCACGCTCTACCCTACCTAACTAATATACTGGGGGTCTAGTACGAGTTTTGATAGTTATCGAAATCGACTGAACTGACAGTTCAGTTTCCTCCATACCAGGGGCGTAGCTACCGCCGTATCAGCCGTATCAATGATACGGGGCCCTCGGACTACAGGGGCCCCAAACGTGTAAGCAAAAAATCGTAAAATAATCTCACTGGAACATTTAGGCTGTACTTCCAGGGGAAAAAATAAAGTAGGGGTAGAAAGTTCGTTTCGTAATCTATACTAATATTATATTGATAGAAGAATGAAGGAAGGTATATTTGCTTTAGATTAAATTATTGTATTGTATCCTATTATTGTATACCATATAAAAGGCAAGTTCTGACAGGCAACGTATAGCCTACACCACCGGGCCCAGAGACACACTCACTGACTTTTCAAAATTCGCACACCCACGAATGGCATGAATTCGCAGGGTTATTGGAGCCCTTTATGGAAAGGGTTTTATATTATTATATTTGAAAAAAAAACGTTTAATCCATAAACCAACAGGGTAATAGATCCTTGTACGGCTTAAAAAAATAAAGGATTACGTGGTAAGTTTCAAGGGTTTTCTAAAATTTTCCAAATTGAAGCTGTGTCTTCAACCCAATTAATTGAATTGACCACAGTTGAATTGTGTCTAAAGAAAAGATTTTTAACAGTGTGTATTGCCAGTGATGTGGTCTTCAACTGCTGGCCTGTGGAAAGCTCAGAGTTGCACAACGAGCTAAATAGAGACCATTGCTCGGAGTTTTTTTGCGCGATAGAATCCGAAATAAGGAAATTCCGACATAGTTCTCAGAATCTGGTCAGGGCAGGCCCCATCGCGCGAACAACCGATAAGCGATGGGGTAGAAAGGTTTTCGAGTAGCGACAACGAAACGAAATGGAATCACGATATTATGCGAGTCCCAAGCAACAGGTGAATGCAAATCGCCTATTTCGCGTTCATTGTAGCGTTCCAAGAGTCTCTTCCACCTGATGGTGATACGTCCACAATTGTCCAAAGTAAATTTTTATTTATTATACATAACAAGAAACACTGTTTTCTGACAAAAATAAAAGAATATTATTAAGGTAAAGTGAAGTTAGAGATATTTGGAGGGTCTTAAGTAAGTCAAAATTAAAAATTTCGAATGTGGTGTCCTTTAGAAAGTAATCGAAAAAAGTATTCGTTTTAAAGAAAAACTGTATGGGATATATATCATGGAAAATATATGTAAGTATAATAATAACTGACACAAAACTCGTTTAAACACGAGTTTGATGTCAATTGAAAGTTAATGGGAAATAATATTTCTTTTATTTTTTATTCCTACTGGTAATAATAATGATCCAGGTGCGAGCGTAGCTTTTAATCACGAAGTCCTGAATTTGATTCCCAAGTTGGCTATAGTCTTTTCGGGGTCGAATATAACTGTCAGCGGCAGTCCCATGCTTTAAAATGCGGCTAGTATTGCTATTTAACTACCTAAGCACAAACGAACTCATGAGGAAACTGCTAGTAAATACACACATCAAAAGTGTCTAGGGATCAACATATATTTTTGCAATAACTTTTCTCCTGATTGATATTAATTAAAATTTTCTTTAAGGATTCATCAAATAAAGTGTTTTCGTTTGTCACAGTAACGATAAACCAAGTCACCTTTGCATTAATAAAGAAATTTGCCATTTTCCTAATAAAGGGATTTTTGACATTTGAACCACTAACACAAAAGTTCGAAAAAAAGACTGAAATAACAGTTTTCTTTAAAATTTTATTGGGTAACTTAAACAATTAATAATCCGTGTTTCTACCGCGAACACTAACAACACAAGAACATCGGTTTGGCATACTCAAAATGAGTTCATCCAAATCACGCTGTGGAATGGCCGCCCATGTTCGTTGCAACAACAAAAAAAGGTCTTCTTGCGACTGGATACCCTCCATATTCGGCAGAGCTCTTCTCTGTAGCATATCCCATGCATGCTCAATCGGGTTCAAGTCTGGCGACTGAGCAGGCCAGGGCAGGACATTGATGTTAGCTGCGGCGAGAGTCTGTCTTACAACTCTTGCGGTGTGCGGTCGTGCATTATCATGCATTAACTGAAATAAGGGACCGATTTGCACTTGTAGAGGACGACACGCTTGCATGAAGTGAACCTTCATTCCCGAAGACCGCTACGGGTACCACCTATAGCAATGCACAATCGTAGGATTCGATATCAATGGGATCTTGAACACAGAAATTGGGCAGAAGAAAAATGGCGTTTCGTGTGCTTTTCTGATGAGTCTCGTTTTGGTATGAGACCGGATACAAGACGTATACGACACTGGAGAACCCCTGGACGCCAACAGCGATTAAAATCCTGCCAGGAAGTCCATCCTTATAGTGGTGGAACCATCATGGTATGGGCGGGTATTTGGATCGGCGGAAGAACTGAGTTGATTTGGATCAGAGGCAACCTCAACGCTCAAATTTATGCTGAGACGATTGTATCAGACGTCATCGTTCCTCTACAAGTGCAAATCGGTCCCTAAGAGCCAAATAAATAAAAAAAAAAAAAATAAACACGGAAGAATATAAATTTAGTGAACAAGATTTTAAATTCCTGCTACTTAACGAGTTTCCTTTCTTTTGCCCCACGCCTAAGCAGATGCCGGGTAAGGCCAGGCCATGTATATGTGTCTGTCTGCATCGTAGCTCCCAAATGAATTCAAAATTATATTTATTTCAAATAAGCTTAATCATCGCAATCGGTTCATAATTGTCAGAGCAATGTAATGGAGAACATCAGTTTTATGGTTTTTACCAGATAAATTCCTCCACATCGTTCATGGTCCTCCAGGAAGTTCTTATCCGGTTGTAATAAAATTCATACAGATTTAATACAGTGGTTTCTTCTTTCGAATAAAAAAAGAACCATTGAAATTGGTAAATATTTGCCAGAGTTATGACCATTTTTGTCCTTAAAAAGCGACATAAAGTCATCGATATAGGCTTTCCTGCAGCTCTCAGTGCGCAGTCACCATTCTTGTTTTTTCAGGAACTACTTATTATTAAGCAATATTTTTTTTATGGGACCCAATCAATGGATTGAAGAATGGATGGAAGAAAGATTTTTTCAAATCGGTTCATAATTGACAGAGTTATGCGCGAACATACATAAAATATATATATATATATATATACAGACGAATTGAGAACCTCCTCCTTTTTTGAAGTCGGTTAACAAATAACTACAAAAGTAGTCGAGCGTTTGTTGCCGCGTCACGGCCACATTAAGTCCCCAACCGAGTTTTTTCAACCCAATTTTCACGTCACACCGCGTCTTGTGTAAGTTCGTTCACTTACCTACTTCTCCTAAACTGCTATGCTATAGTGCAATAAAGTAAAAATGTAATAATAGGTATGTACGCAATGTACCCATTACGGAGGAGTGCGACCAAAAACACATTGATGCGAGATTTGTATATATTAGACTGAAATGGGTACAACCATTTAGGAAATTAAAAATGCCGTGACGTCATGACATGTCATTATAGTGCTTACATACAGTAACGAGGTGCACAGGTGCAGTTAAAAATCACCGAATGTGATAGTGTTACCCCAGACATCGTAAGCGTAATCGTAATTTAATTAGCTTTCTTCCCTATTCCGGCATGCAGACATACATAACACATTATATATATGATTAGTTAATCATACGTTACAGAACAGCTATTAGTGTTGCCAATTCCGTACCCGTGGAACAAAAATGTTCGTACATGGTTCACCTAAGTACATTTGACTTATTTAGATAGTTACCTTAAATTACATACACACAGAGGACTACAACAAGTAGTGGCAAATTGAAACAGAACGTTTTTGTTTACCATCATATTTTGTACTAGATGTGCTGGTTTTAAATACCGTTAAAATTATTGCATTCAATTTGATTTTTGACATGAACTTTGGACCATGAAAAGAAAAAGAGAAAGAGAAATAGGCAAATTATTTTTGAAATTTTCTTCCATCAGACTACGTTGCTGTATGTTAGGTGCGAAAACAGACACTTCACCAACAACCACTACAAGAATATAAGTAAATGCATTTTTTTAATATGGGCTTACCTATTCCTATCAGATCTATAAGAGTTTCAAAAGAGCTGTTTGATGAAAATTCGTTCAGCCGTACATTACACGTTTTGATATACCTACTGAATAAATCTGTCCCTAATCCAGAGACTACATAGTGATTTAAAAATTATCTGTCGTAGCTGCTTCGTATATAAACTATTTTTGAAAAAATAAATCCGACTTCAAAGTAAATTATCTAGAAAGCTTAAAATAACGAAAATATATTGAAGTCTGTGCTAGCACATCATGTTAACTAAAGCTAGCACGAGCTGACACCGACTTCAATATATTTTCGTTATTTTATGCTTTTTAGTCGGTTTTTATTTTTTCAAAAATAGTTTATTTAACATTTTTAGTGACTTTTATTTTAGCAAAAAAATTGGTATCAGCACTATCATGCAACTTGAACGTCTAGGTTACAGTAACTTACTGAAAACATAAAAACTTAATATCTCTTAAACTACTGAACCGATTTTGATGAAACTTGTACTCTACCCTAAGTTGAAAAACACTCTAACTATTGCAAAAAGAATTTTCGAAATCGGACCTGTAGTTTCTGAGAAATCCGCGAACAAACCTACATGCATACATACATATATACATACATACATATATACATACACTTATAAAATTTGGTAAATTTGTTTAGAAGCCCACATAGACTAACATATATTAATATTACGCATTTTTATTAATATTACATACATACGCGTCGAATAGAGAACCTTCTTTTTGAAGCCGGTTAAAAACTATTTAAAAAAAAATAAAAACCGACTTCAAAGTAAATTATCTAAAAAGCATAAAATAACGAAAATATATTGAAGTCGGTCGGTGCTAGCACATCATGTTAACTAACACTAGCACCAGCTGACACCGACTTCAATATATTTTCGTTATTTTATGCTTTTTAGATAATTTACTTTGAAGTCGGTTTTTATTTTTTTTAAAATAGTTTATTTAACACTTTTTAGTGACTTATTTTACCAAAATAGGTATCAGCACTATCACGCAACTCGAACGTCTACGTTACAATAACTTACTGAAAACATAAAAAGTTTATATCTCTTAAACTACTTGACCGATTTTGATGAAACTTGTACTCTACCCTAAGTTGAAAAATACTCTAACTATTGCAAAAAGAATTTTCAAAATCGGACTTGTAGTTTCTGAGAAATCCGTGGACAAACCTACATACATACATACATACATACATACATACACTCATAAAATTTGATAAATTTGTTTAGAAGCCCACATAGACTAACATATATTAATATTACGCATTTTTATCAATATTACATACATACGCGTCGAATAGAGAACCTTCTTTTTGAAGCCGGTTAAAAATAGCACGGTGAGTCCACCTCGACTGATAGCCTGACAAAAGTTGCTAATTAGTCAACTCTTCTTTTACCATTTTGCTAAAGTTTACTACATTGCTTCATATTTCTACTACGTGCAATTCCGCTTGCTGTATAACATGGAGAGTCTAAATTTCGTACGTAGCAAACATAATAAGTACCTTAGGTTTCCTCCAGAAAGGGAATAAAAGTGAGTTTGACTTGGTTTTTAATTCCTAACAGTCACATACAGTCTATAAGAAAGTCTAGATGGAATTCGATTTTGTTAGTGGTATAGTAGAGTTGCTAATGTTGAAGCACCTACCTAGTGGTGTGAAATAGAGTGTACCTATGTGATGTACTCATCTAAAAATAAACACACCACACGTTCGTGTCGTTAAACAAAAGTAATATGGATTGACGAAAAAAATCAGCGCAAGCAAATCTGTAAGGCTCAAAGAGATGAGGAAACCCTTTCAACAACGTGGGAATTCGAGACAGGAAGTGTTTACCGACCATCCGGGTGAGAAGCAAGTCTAGCAAGACAGAAAGGTGTGCGTCACGAGGCTACCTCGGGCTGTTTGCGTATAGTTAACACGAGGGACGATGGTGAAAGTTGTTGCGCAATGCACTCGCCGGCTCCGACCCGCCAGCCTGACGATACAACTTGAAGCCGAAACGGTCGCTTAGTGAAAAGGAACATAATATTGAGATTACAGACATATTATATTGGCTCCTGGTTGTAATAATAAGGATAAACCGTCGTAAACAAGGATTTATATAACACGCGTTTTCTCCAAGAGCGATAAACATTGATGGTAAGTTTCTGGAATTACATTTTCTAAATAAGTTACGAGCATGAGTGTCGTATACTAGGTATGCATAGGTGACCGAGGTTATTTTATAGTAAACAGGAATTTCATATTAAATACTTTTGTTTTACTTATTATCCTGGTTATTGTTCATATATTTATATCAAATGGTTGTCTCGTTTACTACTATTACGTAGGTTTTCTGTAGTGTAGATACAAATGCGGATCCAGTATTTTTGTCTAGCGATGGGGATTTTAGATTCTGATGTGAAGAGTTCTGTAGCTGAAAAAATTACGGATTTAGAAATTAAATTAATTTATGTCTAAGGTGACTAGTAGCAGTACAATGCAACAGTGAACCTGCAGGCGTTTTAATCCCATTATTAGAACAACCTCCTGCATCATTCATGTAGTATAAATAGGTACATCTGCTGATATCTTCAAGGGAATTGCGTGATGCTACGGTATAATAAATTATGAAGAGTAATTAAAACCTCAGGGGCAACTAAGTGCTTAGTATAGTTCAGTTTACGAAAGTTTTGATTTTATTCAAAGCAAAACGGTAGCAATACGGTGATTGTGGCACGTTCTATCTATGTATGCATTAACTTACACTTATTAGTGTGTTTAATGACACCATTAGGTACATTCATTCCGTCTTATAATTTAAACGCGAAAGCCTACTAACAATGTTGTACTAAAATCGCATTCGTCATGATGACAGATAAAATCTCACTACGGGAAAACCACTTAACACTAAGTAACGCATATTCATTTCTTAATTGCCGAAAGAAATCTTTACTAACCTTCTTTTTGGAAGTTGGTTAGAATGTCAATGTTAATCTACTGGCTTTTGTTTCAAGCCAATAAAAAAATAACATCAACGCGTTCTTCGACATGGTTTTATAGTAGATAAGCACGCCATATATGTTGTGATATCTGTTTGAATCTTACAATGTGATTTTCACCTAGGTACCTAACCTTCTCCAATAATCCCCAATACCTACCTACAATATTACTAAACTGTCATCGTCAGGAACATCGTTTTGTTTACAAGCGAGGTATTTGGCTTGGTAAAAAAACATGTGAACACAGAAAAGTGTTTTGTAAACAATAGATAATTATTGCATTTATAATCAAACGTATCTTATAAAGTGTCCTGTGGGTCCATATCGGCTTTCGACCAACTTTCGACGATAAGGTACAGAGTATTCATATTAATTTACTGCGTTGCATAATGTTTATATTAATAATAAATTGGTAGATAGATACCACAGCGAAATACTAGAGGAGACATCGATCGGTCACCTATCAGTCTTTGTCACTGTTTGTGTGTCGAAACCAAGCATACGGTCGTAATTTGAAAGCTGGTATGAAATAATCTAAGTACTTATATAGTTCGAAAAGTTTCGTAACTCTTTTTTTGGAACATCTGAAGACCAGAGCGCTCGCATCTTAGAGCATAATGCTCTAAGGTTGGCATATATTTCGATCAACAAATAAGCATTGGCATACAGTGTGGCAATGCTGCCAGCGTTCTATGTATGTTGCCATCCGGGGGCCTAGCAGTTTAACCTGAAAAGAGACCTGTCTTACAAATTGTACCATGAGCGCACTAATTATAGAAGAAGAAGAAGAAAAGCATTTATTTGCCCAACACTTAGTAATTTAACACATATGAAAATAACAAAATAATAACAGATTTATCGTTAATTATCGTGACAGTAATATTGTCACGTGAGCACTCACCTGTTTGGGTGGTGTATTCATCAACCAGTGGTGTAGTGGATTGCTAATTAATGCGCTCATAGTAAGCACACAGGTCACTTTTCGTGTGAAACTGCTCTGCTATAAGAGTTCATGTTAAGGTCCGAGATGTAATAATAACCGACTTATAATATTGTTTTTTTTTTTTCAGTCGTTATACTAGTTCTATGTATACAGTACTTAATACCTCATGGCTTTCGGGTATATATTTTAAGAATATTTGCTACTGTTATGTAGCTTCCGAAATACGTAATTGTTGACGTAACTCTGCTTCATACATTCACGAAATACAAAACAAACAATTACAAATATATTATTGTCAAAGTAATCAGCTTTCGTACAACAGCCAACTATTATTTTCGACGTTCGATTCATTTTGTTAATATCATACATTTATTATTTGTTAGCTTTCTATTTTTGCACCACACAACATTATGATACAAACTTTTCTAATTTGCAAACGCATTCTTTGTTTCTTAAAAACATTCTTAGACCTCCGCTCAATTTGTAATTATATAATTAAACAAAATGTCCGTATAAACGTAACTGTTATATGCTAGTTACGCCTTATTTTACGTGTACCGTTACGGTTGTGACTGTCAAGCGGAAAGCGGATATGACGACTTTGCTGCTTAACTTGATGCCTCTCATTTATTATTTAGCTAACACTGTGCTGGCACGAACAATAGCAGCAACAAGACCATTGATGTAACAGCTGGAGCTAAGCTGTGAGACGCCTTTTCACCGCGAGTTTCACCGCGAGCTGCGCGCGCGCGTACCCGCAGTCCAAGCCTCACCGTTCGTAAAAACGCGCGCGTGTCGTTACCTCCAACATTCACCTTCGAAGATCAATTATCTGAATAAACAGTTTTGTAGATGTATATTTAATATTAACGATTATAGTGTGAAACCCCAGTTCTCGTTGCGGGTATTGTGTTAGTGTAGTTGATATCTCGATAGAAAGTTTGCTAACTTGTCTGTGTGAACGTAAAAGCAGTATTTTATACGGTCGTGCGCCACTAACTTTGGAGTTACTGTAAGGTTTGTTTTTATTAATTGTTTTCTTAACAAACATGTGCAGTCTCACATGAATAACCAATACTTCTAACAAATACCTTTTAACAAACACTTCTGCCAACGGTGCGGCGGAGTGAACTTAATATCGTATTGATATAAACTTTGAAACGAAGGTGAACTGCTCTACTTCAACTCATAAAAGAGGAATCTTCATTACCTTAAGTGATAACGGGACTACTAAAAACATTAATAACCGGTAATGTCGGTATTAACTAATAACCTAATAAAATCTGTGTTAACTATAAATACCGCTACATAAGTTTTAATGTAGAGCCAAACAAATCAATTAAAATTCAAAGGCGCTTAAAAGAGGGTCTACTTTTAACTGCCAGAATTATTGTAAACCCATAAGTTATTATTTGAAGTAATAAATAGGTAGGAATTTAATAATATGCATGATCAATGATCATAAATTATATTTTACTAGGAACCGGCTGCAGCTTAGATCGACTTTTTTAAGATTCTAAACTTTTAAACAAGGTTTATGTGTAGAATTCTTATCTTAGTCTAGAATATTTTCTCTTAGCTCTGGAAGAAATCTAAGCGACAATGAAAAGTGAAAACATAAAATACATTGTAAAATTTAAATGAAGGAGGCAAACAAAGACAGACAAACGTTCTTTGTTTTACGCACAACTTTGGATTTTTAAATATCTACATACTACAACGTTGAGTTTGGATATTGAAATATTTTTCTGAAAATATCTATTTCATAAAAATAAATTACAATTAAAACTCAGGTTTACTAAAATTTGAAATTAAATCTCAAGGTATATTTAGAAAACTTTGCAAGCGAAGTGTAGAGACTAGGGCAATTAACTTTGTAGAAATCGGAACTAATTTGGTCCAAAAACAGTGCAGCGAATCTTTCTCGGTGTCCAATATTGCCATTTCCTCCCCCCACCTTTGGCAAACTCCGCAAGATTTGTGTAGTTGTGTAAGCAGGACAGTGTATGCATTAGTACGGAGTGTCCTCCATTTCTTTAGTGAGTATTATGGAAAGACAATCGTTGGCTCCCACGGCCCGAGGTCCACAGGGCGCGAGAACACGATTCGCCAGGTTTCTTTAGAGACGACCGTGGTGTTTACTAAAATAAGTATAAATGGATCACATATCAACAGTAAGAATAGGGTGTTTGGTGCATCGTTTGCCAAATTGATTTGTCCAAAAGAAGAGGTCTTTGGCTACTTCTTTAGGCCATAAAACTTGTTACAACTTTTTAATATTTTTTTGTAAAAATCCAGAATTCAGCATTTAAGCTTATCCCGGAACCTTGGGCTATGGCCGGAATGGAAGATGCAAATAGGAGCAGCTATCTGCTGCATTGCTGCATTATTTTGGATTGCTCATCAATAAGGGAAAAACTAAAGTGATGATTGTTGACCGCACAGCTACTGTCAATTGCACGACTCTACTGAATGACTACGAAATGGTAACACAATTTCAGTACCTAGGTTCGGTCATCAGTAACAAGGGTGGATGCGAATTAGAGATCCGTCGACGCATCGGCATGGCTAAGTCAGCAATGACCCAGCTTAATAGGATATGGAAGGATAGTAACATCTTACGGAGAACAAAAATGCACATTGTCCACGCACTTGTCTTCACCATATTCCTATATGGCTCGGAAACTTGGGTCCTGAAAGCCGCTGATAGACGTCGCGTTGACGCGTTTGAGATGTGGTGCTGGCGACGTATGCTGCGGATACCCTGGACTGCTCGACGCACAAACATGTCCATACTGAAAGAGCTAGGACTAGACAAAAAACCTCGTCTCTCAATGATATGCACGAAGCGGATTCTCCAATACTTTGGCCACATAGCCCGAAGGGAGCCTGGCAATCTGGAGAAGCTGCTAGTGACCGGAAAGGTAGAGGGGAAGAGATCGAGGGGTAGAAGTCCTATGAGATGGACAGATCAAGTGTCCGAACATCTGGACATTCTCTTGAGTACGGCGATCCACACAGCCGAAGACCGACAACAGTGGAGGACCTCGGCAGAGACAGCAGTCGGTAGGAGTCACGATCCTCAGCAATGGGGGACCGACTGAGGAGGAGGAGGATCTGCTGCATCTCTAGCGATCGCCGTAGCTCACGGACTATAGTTTGTCGGTGTGCACATTGCAGCAAGCGTATCGATATATTTATATACTCTTATTCAAGTTTATTGCCAAACTTTGTTCAAGTTTGGTTCAAGATGGACTTAATGCCTTTAGGAATTCTCTACCTTTGGTTTAATCAAAAACACAACGAGCTACTTATTTGGTGCAAATGTATGTATTTGTAGTCTCGTTTACAAGTAACTTAGAAAGTAGGTGGAAAGCGACCCAGGAGTCGCAGCCACCATGCGTTGGGTGGACCAGATCCGCATGTTTACAGACAGCAATATCAATAATGCGCTACACACACCGCTGACAGGAACAGATGGCGTCAACTTGTTTTGTCTAGTATATCATTAGGGTCTCATTTCTCCATGATTTGGGTATCCCCAAATGACATACTTCACACGCAGGAGCCTCAGCAATGAGAAAGACGCGAGGTAGTGTACATGTGGTATGGCGAACCACCCAATGGCTTCCCATGCTAAAATGGTTCATAGTATTTAATAATTTCACTAAACAAATTTAACCATAATCACCACCGCAAATGTCTCAAACACATAAGTACTGAGTTTTGTTCTGTGCTCAAACAATATATAGATAGCCAGACCCGAGATAGCCATCGAGCCCGCCATCTACATATTTGAGACCTTTGTGGTGGAGATTATGGCGCTTATGAAAGAAATTTCCTTCAAATTATTCGAAGTCATAGAAAAGCGATGAGCTGGTAGCTTTTTACCAGCATATTATAAGCTATAGGCCCATTCGAAATATGCTATCTGTTGGGAACATCGCCACCAATTTTGTAATATTTTCATACTTAATTTAAATAAAAGGTATGGCAACTCTCTTGCTCCTGCAGCGTACCCACATAGACGTGTACCAACTTTTAATTTAATTCATTAAAATATTTAGGCATAACAATTGACAAACACTTATCTTTCATAAATCACATTTCAAATCTTATACAAAAAATAAGAAAGCTCATTCATATTTTTAAAAACCTTAGGCATGTTACAAACTGGAAACTAATTAAAACTGTTTACGAATCTCTTTGCCAATCAATTCTATCATATGGTATATCCACCTGGGGAGGCACGTACAAAACTAATGTCCTAAACGTTGAAAGAGCCCAACGATTACTGCTTAAAGTTGCTCTCTTCAAACCTCTATTATACTCTACAACAACCCTTTATAAAGAAGCAAAGGTATTAACGATCAGACAACTTTATTTATTAGCAACAATTTTAAAGAAACACAACTCCATTACTGACTCGGAAATTAAAAAAAAGTCGAATACTAGGCGATATTATGAGGTCTGTGAAACAAATTCTGTAAAGACATCGTTTGCGCATAATTTTTACAATTTTAGAGCAAGTAGACTATACAACAAAGTCAATAAAATACTCTCAATTGTTAAAATGTCTAAGGTGGAATGTAAAAAGAAACTCACACAGTGGCTATTGACACTTGACTATGATGAAACCGAAAAATTGCTCACAATTTTATCCTAACCTAGCGTTTCTCATACATATACACTTACACACCCTTATGCGTCACACACATCATTATACAGCCCACATAATATGTACACTCACTCCACACAATTAACTTTTACACACCCAAGCTCACGCACTCACATAATCACACACACCCACACACACCTACACACACTTACACACTCACACACACGCACACACACGCACACACACGCACACAAACACACACACATAGATATCGTACACTCCCTTTTAAATAGATACACCAGCAAATATTATTTTTATTAGTTTTTTTCCCTAACAAAACTGTACTTATTTAACTTACTTATGTTAGTTGATTTTAAAATGTATCACAATTTCTGAGAGGGGGGGCCAGGAGTCCATAGCACAGGGTATCCTAGTTTGGGTTCCTGACTCCCACAAACGACCGTAACACCAATAGCAATATTATAAAAATGTAAGTTCTTACTGTATGCACTGTATGTGGGAGATAATAAACGTTTTTATTATTATTTTATTATTATTATTTAATTTATATTTTGTTAATTAATACGTTCTAGCAGTACAGCTGTTGTAAAATATCTTGGAAACAAATAAAGTGTTCGTTTATAAACGAAATTACGGCCAATTTTAATTTCTGTACACAAGTATTCTACACTATCACACTTTTGGGCCTTTACTCTCTCTATGCGGTGACCACTTCTGGGAAGTTTTTACTTAAATAAATATATTTGTAAGTTTAAGTTGTTTAGTAACACTTAATTTATTGTTCATACCCGGTTTTAGTATAATTCATTCAATACCAAATTATGGGTAAAAGCTACAGGTAAGCTGTAGCACTTCAATGATAATATTGCAGTCATAAGAAAAACAAATTACGTTAAAACAATACAATATGAGGAAATGAGTTTCCACACATAACAAACGACAAACGAATCACATAAATTACATAAAACCTTAACAAAAGGAACGTAAACAAAGCAAAAGCGCTATCTTTTTACTGTGTAAAGTCACAATGCAATTACATACATAATGCTAGAAGGTTCATTGATACGTTTCTTGCTAGTTCAACCGAAAAAAAGAGCAATACATTCGAATGCACAACGTAAAACAATTGGTAGCGCCCGCCGCTCGCCGAATGCCGACATGATGAAATCGCCTATACGTGATATATTTATCAATCATTCTGTAGATTTACGAAAGTCTAGTGCGCTACTGGCGAGGTAACGGTTGGCACCCATTAAGGTTGTGTGTTAAATAACGTTTATTTCTACGCAACTGTGCTGAACAATTTGTTTTAATGACTGCTAATAGTGGAAATTATTACTAAATTGCTACCTATAATTTTTTGTGGAAACAGTAAGTGCATTATAAATAAATAATAGTTTTTAATAAATTGATAGTAAATAAATTTATAACGGTAATTAATTGTTGCAATATTATTAAATAATGCCACGCTTGGCAGGCGGCTTGGGGATCGCAGTATAGGTGGAAGATAAATCCAAAAGAAAGACGCTGCTGTCCGTCTTCCTGTTTTCGCTTAGTCGCCTCTTACGACATCCAACGAGAGGATGCAATTCTAACCCGGCACACCACGGGTAAGATCAGTGTAAATCATCACATTGACCGCAAATAGCGAGACAAATAAATAAAAGTAAATAAAAAAAATAAAACTTATAAATTCGGCCGGCTTTTTACAGACCATCTCGGTCTTCTAGTCCAAGTTAGATTTGGCCAGTCAGCCTAGTTGAGTGCAATTTTAAGTTAATTTTTTTTTATAGACCCCGCCTAGTTAGTTCATAGATCTTCTCCATCCAAAGGTTGCCACTTTTAGTGATAAAGTCCCAAATTGTTACATTTAATTTAACAGAAATTCCTTATGTTTTTGTCTGTTTTATAATGGTGAAACAATAAAGCATTATCTAAATATCTATCTATAGCTATATGATCTCATATAAAGACATAGCAACGTACTTTTTCCTAAGACAATCAGCCGATCTGTTATTCATATCAGTACGGCCTTGCTACACTTGTTTCACCACTTCACTAGACTCTAACAATGTAGAGTCTAGTGAAGTGTCTGGTCTATTCCTACATATGCAGATGGCATAATTATGTAGAAATAGACCAGGCACAGTTCCACCAAGTCACTAACCCAGCAGCTCTACGCATTGGATCAAAAAAAATATTCAATTAAATTTTAGTTTATAAACTAAAATTTAATTGAATATTTTTTGGGATGGGACCATAAATGGTCCCATCGTTTACCGATGATTCTGTCAACGACAAGTAGAAAATAAGTCTTAGATTATACAGTTTAGTGCCATGCCAAAGTGATCGTCAGATTACATAGTAGACAAATGGCTTAAAACTATCAAACGATGTTAATATATATTTAAGTTTCTAAAAATTTCTCTGCTTTAAATTAACCTTTCTGACACTCGCCAAAGTTCCGATTGAATAAGATAATATTTTTTGGTAAAAACAAATGCTTGCATATTCTGTTGATTCTGCCATCTTCTGCTTGCCTGCCTTTGACAGTCATACGTCTATCGACTAGGGGCGCTTATAGAGTTAGCTAGTTAAAGTTAAACGTCAAGCAAGGGAGGCAAGGTCATTCCATTGATACCCATCATTTAGTGAGTGGCACTTGAACTGTCTCGGTTTTTGACATAATGCAGCCTTTGTTAAGCCGTGTCTGAACTCTAAGGGTAATTACGCACTATGCGGTTAGCCGGAACGCGGCCAGGCGTCCGGTTGCCCGGTCAGGGCAGCTTGAATAACTCTGATACCACTAAACAAACTGCAATAAAATGTCAAGCCACTAACCAAACTATAAGAAAACAAAGATTTAGTTTTATTTCACCACCACGCGTTGTCTCACGGCTCTAACATAATGCTTATAAAATTAAAAAGGTACGCAGGTTCTAGAGCCTTCGAGTACTAGTTCAAAGATTGTAGCGGCCCTCGCGACGCTGTCATGTAAATACACACATCAAAAGTGTCTAGGGATCAAGCATTTTTAAGCGGATTTCTTGAGATTGAGATGTGGCTTTGTAATAAATTTATGATTTTATAAATTTATATGGATCCTTTTTGGTGCATTTCATAATTTGAATCAGGAACTGTGAATCAAATTCGAGTAAAAGATGAAAATCAGCTGTCAATATTTTCCCTATAAAAACATACAACGCATTGAAGACATTATTAGTGCTACTGTTTCCCTACTACTGATTAAAACCAACGTTATTATGGAGCGGCGACGTCATTTAAGCAGGGAAGAAATGCTCAGAGCCGTGGGAATGATAGAAGCTGGTTCCCGGCAACGTACTGTGGCTTTAGCTCTGAATACAAGTCAGAGTGTTATCAGTCGACTTTGGACACGTTACCGAAGCACTGGTACCGTGGCTGAGCGCCATGGAGGACGGTATCGCTGCACCACACGGAGACAAGACCGATATATTCAAATCTTAACTCGAAGAGCTCCAACAATAACTGCCATGATGTTAGCCGTGAGGCTTCATCACTCTTCAGGGAACTTAATTAGCGACCAAACAGTCAGAAACCGCTTGCATGAAGTGAACCTTCATTCCCGAAGACCGCTACGGGTACCACCTATAGCAATGCACAATCGTAGGATTCGATATCAATGGGCTCTTGAACACAGAAATTGGGCAGAAGAACAATGGCGTTTCGTGTGCTTTTCTGATGAGTCTCGTTTTGGTATGAGACCGGATACAAGACGTATACGACACTGGAGAACCCCTGGACGCCAACAGCGATTAAAATCCTGCCAGGAAGTCCATCCTTATAGTGGTGGAACCATCATGGTATGGGCGGGTATTTGGATCGGCGGAAGAACTGAGTTGATTTGGATCAGAGGCAACCTCAACGCTCAAATTTATGCTGAGACGATTGTATCAGACGTCATCGTTCCTCTACAAGTGCAAATCGGTCCCTTATTTCAGTTAATGCATGATAATGCACGACCGCACACCGCAAGAGTTGTAAGACAGACTCTCGCCGCAGCTAACATCAATGTCCTGCCCTGGCCTGCTCAGTCGCCAGACTTGAACCCGATTGAGCATGCATGGGATATGCTACAGAGAAGAGCTCTGCCGAATATGGAGGGTATCCAGTCGCAAGAAGACCTTTTTTTGTTGTTGCAACGAACATGGGCGGCCATTCCACAGCGTGATTTGGATGAACTCATTTTGAGTATGCCAAACCGATGTTCTTGTGTTGTTAGTGTTCGCGGTAGAAACACGGATTATTAATTGTTTAAGTTACCCAATAAAATTTTAAAGAAAACTGTTATTTCAGTCTTTTTTTCGAACTTTTGTGTTAGTGGTTCAAATGTCAAAAATCCCTTTATTAGGAAAATGGCAAATTTCTTTATTACTGCAAAGGTGACTTGGTTTATCGTTACTGTGACAAACGAAAACACTTTATTTGATGAATCCTTAAAGAAAATTTTAATTAATATCAATCAGGAGAAAAGTTATTGCAAAAATATATGTTGATCCCTAGACACTTTTGATGTGTGTAATTATAGTGTCTAACTGGTAAATACAATAGTATAGTAGACTGATTAGCGGAATTATATTTGAAAAAATCCTACTCTTAAACTAGTGGTTTTTAATCCTTAATTCATTTTATTTTATTATATATTTTATAATTAGAGGAAAAGTTAATTTTTACCAATGTGCAAGTGACTTTAAAATCTAAATTCAAGATAAGTCCACATTGCCAAGATTGCCATCCTAGTTTAGTTATAACAGGAAAATTGTGTGCTCAGATTCATAACATCGATATTAAGTTCTTCAATTCCAAGTTCATGATAGAAGGTGATTCAGTACATACAAATTATGAACATCCTTTAGATGATATCGTATGATATTTCAAGGCAAGGCTATCGAGTATAGTCACGCTTAGGTACAACCAGTTGGACCGACTCCTATAATTAACTCATTTTCTTATTAAGAGTTTATATGTACTATCGCGGTAACGTTAAAGTTTTAAATCAAAATCGTTTGAATGACGTTATGTGCACTTAACCCGTCTGCACGTATTTTGGGCCGGCTCGTGCAAGCTATTATCACAGTGTACAATTTATAGACTGTGCTATTATCGTCCTAAAGGTGATACGCCGCTTATGACCGCGAGAGTACACATAGGAAACAGATGTTTATGAAATTAATAGGACAGACATGTACAAAGGTGCTGCTTATTTCTACAGAAATCTCTTCCAGCAGACCTGCGAGAGGAGAATAGAACTCTCGTTCTATAGTAGACAAAGTGCACACAGAAAAAGAAAAAAATACAATACAATATGCTTAATATGTGAACCGGCTTATTGTGGCTTAATTGGCAGTCTTTTACTCTAGAATTCCACCGAACAGATACATACTTTCCATGAGATCAGATCACGGATTATGCTTAATGAAATGCCAGGAATTATAATAGATATCTATACTTATCTTTGAGTATTAAACCAAAAGGAGACGACACGCGCACTATTCGCTATGCGAAAAAGTCTGTCACTTTCTGCGCGGGGGACGAGGTAACTCACACAAATACTATCTACTACTAATGCATTCTTCGCCACGTCGCTACGCAGGCACACGACAATATTATCAAACACTAACATAATCTATACGCACACAAGTAAATTCACACACAGTGACAACACTGTCTGTACACGAGATGACGTCAATTTTAAGTAAACGAGGATAGTGCATGACACTATCGATATTTTATTGTCGATGAGTTCCGATAATATTTTTGGTGAAAGTTAAGTATAAGGTATTTTTAAATTTAGGATCATAGGAAAAGAACCTTGGGTTGTCGTCAAAATCCGATTAATTAGGATAAGTCAGTATGGTTAAGTCTGATACTTCAAGAAATACCTAAGCTGCATTCTTACTCTTATATTATGAAAAGTCTGCCTATATACAACTTTGTGCAATAAAAAGAAATAAATATCTATACTCATTCCTATGATAAAATTTTAACGGATAAAAAGGGAAAAACATTTTGCTAAATATGTTGTATTTTTGACATAAGCTAGCGTTGGTTAATCAATGTCAAGTAAGGCCAATACATAGATAGCCGTCGTCTGGATTTTCTTGAACATTTGAACTGAGCTTCCCTGTGCTTCGGTCTCGGTTGTTGTAGACAGTAGTCGTTACCTTCGGAGTCGCTGGACGTTCGGGGCGTGGGCCCTAGGACATTAAGTACGGCGGTGACTCCGAGGAGGACGGCGCACTATGGACGGAAAAACAAGGTTCCCTTTCATAGGATTTTTAAAAAAGAAAATATTTTATTTGATAGTTTCAAGTACATATACAGTTTTATCGAGTACATTAAAACATTGAATAAATTAGTAGTTACCGGTTTTTTTTTCGAGTCTATATATATGTAAAACCTAAATATTTTTACGGCTGAAATGCCAGTTCACTATATTCGGCACACAAATATCGGCATACAAATATTTACGTGAAACCCATATATTTTTAACCGACTTCAAAAAAGGAGGAGGTTCTCAATTCGTCTGTATATATATTTTTATTTTATTTTATGTATGTTCGCGCATAACTCTGGCAATTATTAACCGATTTGGAAAAATCTTTCTTCCATCCATTCTTCAATCCATTGATTGGGTCCCATAAAAAAATTATTGCTTAGTAATAAGTAGTTCCTAAAAAAACAAGAATGGTGACTGCGCACTGAGAGCTGCAAGAAAGCCTATATAGATGACGTTTTAGTCGCCCGGACTCGCTCGGTCGATCAAAAATGGTCATAACTCTGGCAAATATTTACCAATTTCAATGATTCTTTTTTTATTCGAAAGAAGAAACCACTGTATTGAATCTGTATGAATTTTATTACAACCGGATAAGAACTTCCTGGAGGACCATGAACGATGTGGAGGAAATTATCTCGTAAAAACCATAAAACTGATGTTCTCCATTACATTGCTCTGACAATTATGAACCGATTTCGATGATTCTTTTTTTATTCGAGAGAGTAAACTACTATTATGTTTCCATGCAAATTTCATTACGACCGGATATTTTTTTCTGAAGAAACATGAATTATGTAAAACTATGTAGACGATAATGTGATCATAACCTACCTAGAAAATTTTACGGTTTTCGATGGTTCAATCTTTATATATGAAAATATCACTAAAAAGTTTAAAATAAAATCTTTATTAAAAAAAATTGAACCGACTTCAATATCACTGAAAAGTATAAAATAATTTAAATATTATTGAAGTTGGTGCCAAATATACACAGCAGGTACGCTAACACCAACTTCAATAATATTTAAATTATTTTATACTTTTCAGTGATATTGAAGTCGGTTCAATTTTTTTTAAAAAAGATTTTATAAGAACTTGTGTTAGCTACCTATATTCTTGCAAATAAATATAAAATATCAGTCATTCATATCGCATTATTTGTTGTGTTGTGCATACGTTATGAATATGTACGCTTTTCGTCAAGATCGATAGTCATATAGGTTTGTTGTCTATCAGGGATCAATAAAGGGTAAAAAAACTAAAACAAAACTTATTTTTGAAGTACATTACCGCGTGTTAAAACATCGTCCAAATATGCATTTTTAATTGATTCATATCTTTTGAACGGGGAAGTTCGGGGTCAAGGTCAAATGTCAAGTGGTTTTTTATAGGCTCGGCAACAATGCCTAAAAGTTTCAGCTTTACAATCCTAGACATAAAAAAGTTATGAGGAAAACTAATTCCATTTTCATACATTTGAAATATATAAAGTCATTCTTTGATGGTATAGACTCGATAAAAAAACCGGTAACTACTCATTTATTCAATTTTTTAATGTACTTGACAAAACTGTATACTTGAAAGTATCAAATAAAATATTTCATTTTTAAATAATCCTATGAAAGGGAACCTCGTTTTTCCGTCCACTGTGCGGCGGCGGGGACGCTATCCCCGTGAACACCGTGTCTGGTTCCAGGGGGGCTATAATGCATCCCCCGGTGGCGGGCTCAAAGGCAAGGTACTGACGGGCTGCTGGTGCAGATCCCACTGGAGAGCCCGGGTGTCTCCTTTCATGTGCCGATGCGACAGCGATGCGATAGGTTTACTTGCGCTTGACCACAATCTCACATAATGGTAAGTGAAGATAAGATGTGGTCTAGGGTGGACCGCGCTTACCCATAAGATGCCTGTTCAATCTAGACTTGTAAACACCCAAGTTATATTTATCAGGGAAAACGTTGTCCGGGAGGGTATTCCACAGCTTGGCCGTGCGCATGAGGAAAGAAGAAGCGAAACGCTTAGTTCGGCAAGTTGGAGTGTCAACGTTAAAGCGGTGGAGACCCTGCCGCCGCCTGGCAGTCCGGTAAAAGAAAGGGGATGGTCATGAGTGCCGCCAGAGTTACTTTCAGGGGGGTGCATCTGCATCTACACATTTTACTATTAACTTAAACTATAGAATTATACATGTATATGATGTAAATAAATGTAATGTCAAATTCAAAACACGCGGATATTTGATTGAGTATGTTTCGCTAATCAAAAGCGTACTTATGTATTTTTTCTATGTATATTCTTCCGTGACAGGGGGAGTGCAAGTGCACCCCCTTGCACCCTGCTGCCAGCGCCCATGGGGATGGTGGTACAAGGTCAAAAAGTGCTTGAGCGCATTCACCGTGGAACAATCTGTAAAAAACCGATAAGCATGCAACTAGGTGACGATGATCCAATTGTTGCAGTTTTTCATTTGTTAGGTCATTATCGGCAACTATCCTGCGAGCGCGTCTGTCTAGCGAATCCAAAGAGTCAAGTTGATATTTGGCAGAGCCATCCCACAGGTGAGAACAGTACTCCATGCAGGGTCGAACCTGAGCTTTGTAAAGATTCAACAGCTGTTCCTTTGTGAAATACCGCCTCACCTTATCCATGATACCAAGTTTTTTAGCAGAGATTTTGGCTTTTACTCAATGGATCGTCCGAAATTAAGGTCGGAGGATAAATTGAGACCTAACAAATCTAGAGGATTGGATGTCGGTATAGATACACCACAAAAAGCAGGAGTATAGATGTATTTCATGTATTGTATGTATAGATGTATTGTATGATCATTTTATAAAATATATAAAAAAATTGAACCGCCTTCAATAACACTAAAATGCATAAAATAATTTTAATATTATTGAAATTGGTGTTAGCGTACCTACGGAGTATACATATTTGCATTTTTTTACATCATTCATGTTTCTTCAGGAACAATTTATCAGGACGTAATGAAATTTGCATGGAATCATTATAGTAGTTAACTTTCTCGAATAAAGAAAGAATAATCGAAATAGGTTCATATTTGAAGTTAGGCTCAATTCACACCAAGATGGCAGCGGCCGACAGCGCACTTTCAGTGTGAAAGAAAGACATTTGCCAGAGTTATGACCATTTCTTCCTTAAAAACGACGAGTCTCATCCTTAAGGCGTTATTACTATTTTCTGACGCGACATTCTTGTTTTTTTTAGGAACTACCTACTTATTCGTAAACCGTAATCGTTTTTAATGGGACCCGATCAGGGGATCGGCCTATCCGTACAAAAAATAATTTTTCATATCGGTCTATAATTGCCAGAGTTATGCGCGAACATACGTAAATGTAAATATATATATAGTCGAATTGAAAACCTCCTCCTTTTTTGAAGTCGGCTAAAAAGTGACACGGCATGCGGTACACTACACAAACTCTTTTGGATATCTGATTAATAAATAGTCAGAATAACATACTGATAGTCGATATCGATATTTGATTATGAGCTGTCCCAGCGCTAACTTTGCTGCGGTGTGGCCAATGTATTTAAAAATAAATAAAAGTATTCGGAATAAAAGTGACGACCGTAAATATCTTATAATAATTAAGTACACCCAAACATAAACATACAGTTTCATAGAATCGATAATTTTTAAAGTGTTTAGTAAAAAAATATGTAGAAAATTCAAGTAAAGATACTGAATTTCAAACAGTAATCTTTAATTAATTAATTATGCATCTACAGAAATAAATGGTATTAACAATAATTTACGTGAAATAGAAGTCTTAAACTAATGTCAATACATTCAACTTTTAAAATTACGCTAGTTACGCTTTTGTACGATTTAGTGGCAACACTTATTGATTAATAATATTTTTTAGTTTTTTGCAAATTTAGTGCATTATTTGACAATTTATAAACGAAATAATATTTACAGATGGAAAGTAACGTTATCCTTGGGTACACTAGATAAGTCTTATATTTTTTTACACGAAAACGCGCTGGCATTCGGCATTTTTAGCTTACGTCGTTCCGCGCGCACCGGGATTTGTTGAATGGCGTAGAACGCGGGTCAACTAGTTTTATATAACGGGTATGACCGGTGGTCTCGTACTTTGACAGAGGGGAACGCCTGCCAGTGGCCTCTCCGGTTGGTTTAATACTCAAAGATACTTATAATAAAACTGTAACAGGTCCAATTCTGTACATTGAAGATATTTTGAAAATTATATTTGGAGGGCATTCTATAACCGATACTGAGGCAGAAAATGTAATTTTTTTAATTTTTGTCTGTCTGTCTGTCTGTATCACGGCTGAGCATCACGCCGAAACTACTGAATGGATTCAAATGAAACTTCGCATGATTTGAGATCTTACTACGAGGTAGGACATAGGATACTTTTTATCCCGTAATCTAGCACGGTACTTTTGGGAGAGGGGATTACAGTCAAAACGGGTACTTGGTTATACGCTTGGTCCGATTTTATCAATTTTTCTTTATAATATAATAAATTTTAGTAAGGGAACACTCATAGAGAGTTGTTATCAAGGTTTTGTAATCGATCTGGTTAAGCAACGTTAGGTAAGGTCATTAAATAGATGGGTGACCGCTTAACGCCATTTGAACTAAACGGGTCCGTGCTTCGGAGAGCAAGTAAAAAGTGGGTCCCAGTTATTAACCGACTATAAAAAATGAGGTTATGTATTCGATGCGAATGTCTGTTATTCAAAGTTTAGATAACGTAAAAATAGCGCAGGCGGAGCTGCGTGGGTCAGCTAGTGGTTAATAAAGTGATGAATGACAACAAATGAAAAACTGCAACAATTGGATCATCGCCGCCTAGTTGCATGTTTATCGGTTTTTTATAGATTGTTCCACGGTGAATGCGCTCAAGCACTTTTTGACCTTGTACCACCATCCCCTTTCTTTTACCGGACTACCAGGCGCCGGCAGGGTCTCCACCGCTTTGTCGTTGGCACTCCAACTTGCCGCACTAAGCGTTTTGCTTCTTCTTTTCTCATGCGCACGGCCAAGCTGTGGAATACCCTCCCGGACAACGTTTTCCCTGATAAATATAACTTGGGTGTATTCAAGTCTAGAGTGAACAGGCATCTTATGGGTAAGCGCGGTCCATCCTAGACCACATCTTCACTTACCATCATGTGAGATTGTGGTCAAGCGCAAACCTATTTATTATAAAAAAAAAATGACAAATCACCGAACGAGCGAATAGCGTATTGCAAAAAAAAAAGCTTTACTAGTAATTCTTAACAGGCAACTAACGGTTTATTTAGAAAAAATATGATTAAATCTATCTTGGTATACAAAATAAGGCTATTGGGTCAGCATTATTTGTTGCGAATTGTATGCATATCAACCAGCGATCTGTACGCAAAAAAAAAAATCAACCTGTAATTACCCACTATTAAGCGCTATCTATAGTGGTGCTTACTCCGTTGTTGTACTAAAATTTTGATGTTTATCAAGATTATAGCTGTGTACAATATAATTTGAGAGAATTATATTTTTTTAAACATTATAAAGGTACCTACAGATTTAATGATGATGATCTTTCCAAACAGTTTCTGCTAAGGTTACTATTTTATCTTTACAACATAAGTGACAATACTTCAAGAATCTATGGCATGGACCTTGGACATAATATAAAGAAAATATGAACATTCTGGTCACGAAAGTTGCTACGCGATTCCCAACGATTTTCACTCGATTACGGTTACGGATTTCGGTTTCACAAATACTTATACAAATTATACAAATACTTTCGACCTTTTTTACTTTTCGACAGAGTAAAAACCATAGGATCGACGTATCAACCACCTTAGGACAAGTACAGTACTGTGTGGTTGTTGATTGAACGCACTCACTACATATTTCAGAAGATATATTTCTTATATTTCTACTTATATTATATATATTATATTATATATATATATATATATTATTATTACTTATTCATACTTCATATTTCTTCCAGCAAGCCCAGGGCCCTTATTCTCTATGACCACATACACTCCGTAAGTCTCTTCCGTGCGTAAGTATTTTTTTTTAGATATTTATTCATGATAAAACAAATGGTTACAAATATTGATACAAAATTAACAGCGAGAAAAATCATGGTGATTTATGTTTCGCTGCTTCACTCGCTAGCATTGCCCTGCTAAAACGTCAATATTGCGTAATAAAGCAATATCCAATAGTTGTTTTATGTTAAAAGCCAGTAACTGAACACGTCGCATATAAATTCATAACAAAATAACTTTATTGGTATGTTGGTTTAGTGGTTAGACTCCCTGGCCGCTACCCAATAGATCGTAGGTTCGATTCCGACTAAGTATCTAGGTGGTTTTTATCTATTTAGGCAGGTATGTACTTATTTACAAAAAAAAAGTATTAATAAGAGTAAGTATCAGTTGTCAGGTTTTCATAATAGGCTCTGCTTAGTTTGGGATCAGATGACCGTGTGTGGGTTGCACTAGAATTAGAAGAATATAAACGTGGTTTTGTAGACAAGATTTGAGCGAGGAATCTGAAAATGGTCCTAGAGAATTAGGCACCAGGAGAGAAACAATCGTATAAATTATTTACACTCTAAATAATATAAATTCGTCGTAGTCATGCAAAGACATTTAAATCTCTATGTATTCACGTAATTAATTACTACAGCATTACGGCAAATAAGAAACTACACGACATTACGACTACGTTATTCGTTCGTTCGATCGCAGTATCAAAATCGCACATTTAAACAATTGCTCTCATTCATCGCATCTACAGGTAACTCGCTGCGGTAGAGAGTGGTATCAAAATCACTCATTTTTATTGCTCATTTTAAAGACTAAATCGCTGATTGATTATGATAAATGTATCGTGGATGTATGCGACACTGGGACCTTAAAGTTCCGAGCAAGGTTTTGACGCAGAATTACAACTTTGTTCAATACTGTGATGTATGGAATAAAACTCGGTCTATCGCGGACTGGTCGTTTATTGACAGATCGCTGGGAACATGTACAATAATGTGGGTACTTAAATAAAAAGTGTTATTTAACTACCTTATACATATCATTTTTCTCCCCTTAAAACAATAAACATTTAATATTTGCGTAAATATGCGTAAACATAATTAATTACTTAACAACTTAACCGTTACACCTTTTTCCCCGTTACATTTATTTATTAGACATAGCTTTCTTGACCGGTCGTGGTCTCAGGGTCATTGAATGAGGAGTATGATACACAATACGTTGTTTACGAGTTGGCACATGGACAGGGTCGTCTGCCTCATCTGTACCCGTTTGCTCACCCCCACCCGAAACGGAATGTTCTGACACTGCCGGTTCTATTTGTTGCGGCGACAATTGCGCCGAAGTATGCGGCGGGGTTAGCGCTACCTCTTCCTCATTACTAGTCTTCTCCACCGTCTCCGCCGGCTCTCCATTTTCAGTGACGTCTTTCAAACTAGTGTAATTTCCAGCTCTCGACAGGGAATGACGCGATCTGCAGGTTGGTTCCGTGATTATTTGGTCAATATGTCGTCTATGTAGCTTATTATCCTCGTGCGTTTGTACAACATAAGACACCGGACCTGTTCGCTTCATCACTTCTGCTCCTGTCCACTTGGCATTGTTTCCTACTCTATAGTCGCGTGTGTAAACTTGATCACCGACCTTTGCCTCCCGTAGCGTACCACCATGTTGAGACTTCTGTCGCTCCTGCGCCTCTTTTACTATCATATTAGTGTCCGGCCGCAGTAGATCCAAACGTCCGCGTAGTCTACGCCCTATTAAAGCCACTGCTGGTTCTTTTCGTGTAGTACAATGTTCCGTGTTTCGATAGGAAAATAAAAATCTACAGAGAGCTCTTTCGAGGTCCTCACTATCGGTGGTCGCCTTTTTTAGTACTTGTTTAATGGTTCGAACTGCATTCTCCGCTGCACCGTTACTGGATGGGTGATACGGAGAAACAAGGATTTGTTTGATACCATTTTTGCTAAGGTATTCTTTATAATCTGTGGACGAGAAAGGCGGCCCATTATCGCTGACTATACACTTGGGCAGCCCGAAACGTGCAAAAATTTTCCTGTAAAACGCTATAACTGCCACAGCCGACGTGTTCGGTACACTTTCCACCTCTAACCACTTCGAATGCGCATCGACTAGTACAATATAGTATTTATTACGGTAAGGACCTAAAAAGTCTACATTTAACCGTCCCCAAGGCTCCTCAGGCCACGCCCACGCATGCAGTGGCGCGTGTGGCGGGTTCTCTCGGTGTGCAGCGCACGTGGCGCACTCACGACACACGCGTTCAATGTCCGCGTCGACACGATCCCACCAAACATAATTACGTGCTATCTGTTTCATTTTAACCACTCCAATATGTCCACTATGAAGTTCGTCTAACATTTGTACACGAAGAGAATCCGGTATAATCACCCGATACCCCCATACTAAACAACCATGTTCTAGAAACAAATTATCTTTCCTTATAAAGAAAGGTTTTTCCTTACCATCCTTATATTGTGGTGGCCATCCGAATTTAATATAACCCAATATTTTATTTAATAACGGATCTTTTCTAGTCTCTGATTCGATTTCCCGAAATGTTACTATTAATTTGTCTTCTATAAAATTAAGATAGCTTCCTTCAATTGTTTGTATATTATGCATAGAGCTTGCACTAGTGGGAAATCGAGATAGAAAATCGGCAAAACAATTTTTGGTTGAAGGGACAAATTCTATGTCAAAATTGTATCCAGCAAGTTTTATTGCATAACGTTGAATACGACTGGCCGCAGTTTGGGGTATACCTTTATTTTTACCGAATATATAGCTTAGTGCACGGTGATCACTGCGCAGAAGGAATTTTCTTCCGTATATATACTGGTGATGTTTGCTCACCCCAAAAACAATGGCGAGTGCCTCCTTGTCCAGTTGTGAATAATTCAGTTCAGCATTATTCAACGTACGAGACGCACTACTGATCAACCGCTCTGTTCCGTCCGGGTACCGATGAGACAAGACCGCTCCAAGCCCGTACGCACTACTATCTACAGATAATATCAACGGCAATTTAGGATCGTAGTGGGCTAACACGGGTGCACTAGCTAATGCACGTTTAATATTATTAAATGCCGCATTACACTCCTCACTCCAATGCCATTTAACATTTTTTTGTAATAAATGGTACATGGGTTTTAAAATTTCGGAAATGTTAACACAAAACTTAGCGTAAAAGTTTACTAATCCTAAAAAGCTCTTCAATTGGGTTACATCCGTAGGAGTGGGAGCCCTAACAATAGCGTCCACTTTCTTATCGTCTGTATGCAGTCCGTCTTTATCGATACGATATCCTAAATAAGTTACGCTATTTTTAAAAAATTCACATTTCGACCAATTAACACGTAGCCCGGCACTTTTGAGTCGAGACAATACTAATTTCAAATTCCTTAAATGTGTAGCCTTGTCCTTGCCCGTCACACAAATATCATCAATCCAGACAACCGTTGACGGCAACCCGCTAAGCGTTTCTTCGATTAGTTTTTGAAAGTTTTCGGGAATGCATTTAATTCCGAACGGTACACGTTTGTAGATAAACGTACCAACGTGAGTCGTGATTGCTGTAATCGGTTGTGAATCCTCACTTAATAAAAGCTGTTGATAAGCATGGGACAAATCGAGCTTGGAAAACTGCTCGCCTCCTGATAATGTAGCGAATATGTCTTCAATACGCGGTAGTGGATAATGAAAATCTTTAATACGGGGATTAATTGTAATTTTGTAATCCCCGCATATACGAATATCACCATTTTTTTTAATGACAGGAACAATAGGAGTTCCATAGTCAGAGCGTTCTACCTTGTAAATGACGTCATCGCGTTGCAATCTTTCCAATTCACGCTCAACCGGCTCGCGCAATGCTAGCGGCAACGAACGCGCTTTAACGTACACAGGTGTATTATCCGCTAAATGCAAACGTAATGGAGTCTTAAACGTCCCAAGCCCATCAGCAAATACTTCGGGGAATTCTTTTCGTAACATATTCACTTCATCATCGCACCCTTTTGCTATATTATGACAATTTGTTACCCCATATAGCACTTTTCGGTCACAGAATCATAAAAGCAGTAACACGTCGCATAGTTTCGTAACTGTTACGAAACATAGTTACTGTGTGGGGTTTGGTCTCTATGTGTGGTAACAGTTCCCACACAATGTGACCAGAAAATTTTTAGTTACTATGTGTAGTCTTTGTGTTCACACGTAACGTAAACATTTGTGTCGACTTATTTTTAAACGCAATGTGTTTATGTGTAGTAACGGTGTGGTAACTATGTTACCAGAATAGTAATTTAAAATATATACTTACACGAAGTGTTGTAACGTTACGACATTGTTACTGAACAATATATTGCTAAAATGTAAATAAATAAGTCGTCATAAGACACTGTTTTTCAAACTGTTCCTACAAGTGTAGTTAAAAATGAGTAAAAATCCAAAACGATTCCGTCTCACATCAACTTTCTACAGAAAAGTAAACAAATTAATGGTTCCAGAAAATCTACCTCCAAGTAAGTACATATTTTTAGATAGATTAACAGTTTATTTAGAAGATAATGATATGTTTGTTAAGTGAAATATTATATTATTTGATTGGTTTTTTTATTAAATTTAACTATTTCCATTATGTTTCATGTAACAAATTGTATAATTTAAATAGAAGCATTAAGTATATATATGTCTTCTCTCACTTTCTTGGTAATAGATATGTATTAGTCTATCATAATATATTATAATATGTAGTTTTTTTTTTAATCCACTTAATTTATTTATATAATTGCACCTGCCCATAACAATGCTCTGTCCTGTATCCCAAGGTTGACTGGAAGAGATCGCTTTAGCGATAAGTCCGCCTTGTTGTTCACTGTTTTTAATTGTTTTAATTTCAAATGTATATTTCTTTTGTGTGCAATAAAGAGTATTTGTATTGTATTGTATATAATTTGTTGTCAAATAAAAATTTTGGTGGGTATTTTATTGAAACTAAATATTTACAGTTTATTTACAAATATACTTAAACTAAATAAAAAAACTTCCTCCAAGTTCTCGCTGCACTGGGAGGGAAGGGTACCTAAAAGACTGGTGGCATTACCTCTTTGTATGGCCAATTAATAAATATGGTATTTTAATAAATTAGTAAGTTATGTTTAGTCAGCTTTAAAATTTAATCACTTCCAGGCAACACATCAATTCAAAATCAAGAAAAAAGTTCTGAAATGCCTGGTGTTGAAAAGTTTACTCCCAAACCGCCTAGTGCCGGTGAACCCAGTTCTGAAGTGTTAAACGTGCATCATCATCATCATCATCATCATCACCAGCCGGAAGACGTCCACTGCTGAACAAAGGGGGAGGCCCCTTAGACCGCCACAATGAACGACAATTTGCTATTTGCATCCACCGGTTTCCTGCGACGCGAACAATGTCGTCGGTCCACCTAGTGGGAGGCCTGCCTACGCTGCGTCTTCCGGTTCGTGGTCGCCACTCGAGAACCTTTCTTCCCCAACGGTTATCGGTTCTTCGAGCGATGTGGCCGGCCCACTGCCACTTCAACTTGCATATTCTACGAGCTATGTCGGTGACCTTGGTTCTTCGGCGAATCTCCTCATTCCGGATTCTGTCGCGCAAAGAAACTCCGAGCATAGCTCTCTCCATAGCTCGTTGTGTGACTCTGAGCTTCTCCAAAAGGCCAGCTGTTAGAGACCACGTCTCAGTACCATATGTCATCACTGGCAACACACACTGGTTAAAAACCTTTGTCTTCAGGCACTGCGGAATTTCTGATGAGAAGATGTCACGAAGTTTCCCGAACGCTGCCCATCCGAGTTGGATTCTTCGGGCGACCTCTTTGTCGAAGTTGGACCGACCTAACTGGATAGTTTGTCCTAGGTATACGTAGTGGTCAACAACTTCGAGTGTAACGTTCCCAACAGCTACCGGTACGGGTGCAACATGGACATTAGACATGATCTTCGTCTTGTCCATGTTCATTTTAAGACCCACCTGTTGGGAAACGCTACTGAGGTCGCTGAGCATTGTATTGAGGTCCTCCAGCGATTCTGCCATAATGACTATATCATCGGCAAAACGAAGGTGAGTGATGTATTCGCCATTGATTTTGATGCCGAATCCGTACCATTCCAAGAGCTTGAAAACGTCCTCCAATGCGTTCGTGAACAGTTTCGGAGAAATAACGTGCAAACGTGCAAGTAGATGCAATTGTGACCTCTCCTGATATATGTAATGTCAGTGAGGGGCTCCAGCCGGATACCAGCAGTTTCGTAGGAGACGTTGAAGAATGTGACGCAGATACACTTGGCTATGAATCGTCTGATTCTGACACCGAAATACATTCTGCAAATATAAGATATAATATTCAGCAATGGGCATTAAAGTACCAGATTCCTCATAATGCCTTAAAGGAATTACTTATGATATTGCGAGACAATTCAAACACGAGTTCCAAAAATCTCTTAGCAAAAGACAGTAGAAGTCTATTAAAAACACCAAAATTTAATAATATAATAACAATGGAAAATGGAAAATATTGGTATAATGGCATAGAGAATTGTTTAAAGAAGTTTTGTCTCAAATGACCACAGAGTTGCCGACATGCATATTTTTATCTTTCAACATAGACGGCTTGCCGATAGCTAAAAGTACAAAAAATGAATTCTGGCCAATTTTGTGTAAAATAGACGGCATAGATGTTGCTCCATTAGTTATTGCAATATTTTTCGGAAGCACAAAACCGTGTTTGGAATTATTTTTGCGTCCATTTGTAAATGAGCTCTTAAAGTTACTTCATGATGGATTACTGGTTCAAAAGCAAACCGTTACCATCAAAATTCGTTGCTTTATATGTGATACACCTGCGAGGTGCTTTATAAAAGGTGAGTGCAAAATTAAATATATAAGTAGTGTACCGGAGCGGAGGTACGGTGCGTTTTAAATAATGTAATATATAAGTAGTATTTTTTGTATTAAGTATTTTGTGATATTTTTTATTTCAGGTATTTTTTTCCAACTCTCTGAAGGCACACTATTTCCATTTCTTCTTAATACTTCTAGCTCGCAGTTCTTTCTCGTCCTTGGCCAAAATAGAATTGAATCTTTGTTGACCCTTGCACTGGGAACAACTGATATAAGTTGGGACGAACCCTCCTTGGTTAATACTATAGAAAACATTTTATTTGTATGGCCTCCAAAAGTTTGAGAATTGCTGGAAACAATACACCATTTTGTAAATTCGGTAACTTTATAACTACTTCTGATTTCGCGTCGACATATGTCGACACAGTCTCGTAACTTAGTGACCAGTTGTGACTTAAATATTTTCTTTAAATAAAAATATTTTATCCAATTATTTACCAACTTTATGGTGTATTCTTGGTTCCCTAATATATAGTAAGTATTAAAAGAGATTAATCTATTAAAGCAAAAGCTTCCAAGCTCTGGGAATGTAAAGACATGTCAGTAAAAATATTGTTTACATTGTACTACACAGGTGAAATTACATTAATATGATGGCGCGTTGATAAATTTCAAACTATTTCAACAAATTACACAATGAATTTCCTTTCCCACCTCTATTTGAACGATAAAAACCAAGTAATTTAGTAATAAAAACTTATGTTGACAAAACAATGATGGCCGATAACTTTTTCTTCTTATTAATTTTTTAATTTTAAAACTTCACTTCACTAAACAAAAATTGAATGAAGGAACCATGAAAGAACGAATGATTTCTGAGAAGTGGTCGCAGACTAAGAACAATGTTACCACACTGCGACGTAACTTTAAAACCAAATGTTACTGTGTCGACTGTTCCCCATTTTTAGTCGCAGCGACGGAACAAAGTCGACTCGGCGACCAGAAAATGTTACTAGAATGAATCAGTGTCGACACGAAAGTGTCGAGTTGTTTCGTAACGGCTACCAAAAAGCGCTATATGGGACGTCTAATTCTAAGCATCGTATCCACGTCCGACCCATTAAAGGAGGTCCTCCCTTTTCAACAACAAACAATTCAAGAAGCGCTGTTAAAGATTTATATGTTACTTTAACAGCAATATAGCCCAAAGGTTCTATGATTGTGCCCGTATAACACTTCAAACGTAAACATTTTTGTTGTATTGGTATATGAGAAAACAATCTGTCATAATAACTCTTAGAAATAACAGATATCTTACTGCCCGTATCTAATTCGAACGTAATATATCGATTCTCTACTTTTAACTGAATATAATATGGAGCGTCACCGTCATCGCCCCCAATATTGTAAAAATTTAAATCACTCTCACTAGAATCGTCCAAAAAAAACTGACCTCTAGGATTCTTCAAACCTCTGTCGTATGCGCCTCCACCGGCGCCGACGCCTCCTTCGCTGCATACCGCCTTGAGGTGTCCCTTCTCACCGCACCGGTCGCACGTATAGTTTTTGTACCGGCACCTGGCTGCGGCGTGTCCTTCTTTCCCGCACCGCGAACAACGTCGCCGCGGCGCCGAACCCGCGTCACGCTGTATCGCCGTCGTCGGCGTGGACGTGCGTGCCGAGCGGTACGGCCCGCGCGCCGGCCCGACGCGATGCAGCGGCTCGAGCGCTGCTGACGTGACGCCGCTGCCGCCGGACGCCGCCACCATCGCGTGCCTGTCCGCCGCCTCGAGCGCGAGCGCCAACTCTATTGCTCGGCTGTAATCCAGATTCTTTTCGGCGAAAAGTCGAGATCTCATATCCTCGTTGATGAGACCGGAGACGAATTGGTCTCTCAAGTTGACCTCTAAAGGTTTAGAGGTCATAGTGGTGAAATTGCACGTTTTGGCCAGATGCTTGAGGCTTTGCAAATATTCACTCACGGTCTCCCCTTGTGTCTGCTTCCTTTGCCGAAATATGTGACGTTCCGCGATCTCCGATCGTTGAGGTTCGAGATGCACTTTAACGATTTCTTCTAACTGATCGAACGTTTTGCTTTCAGGCAAATCCGGCGCACACAAATCACACATTAAATCGTAACATTTTTCACCCACATGTGTAACTAAGGTGGCGACGCGTAATTCGTCCGGTATCTTATTGAGTGTTATAAACTGTTTGACCCGACGACAATACGCGGTCCAGTTGTGCGACCCGATATCGAACGTTTCAATCTTTCCGATAGGCATTATAAGAACTTTAATTATAGACCCTTGAAATCGAAAAACAGCGCAAAAATCGGACTGCGCCAATGTGATGTATGGAATAAAACTCGGTCTATCGCGGACTGGTCGTTTATTGACAGATCGCTGGGAACATGTACAATAATGTGGGTACTTAAATAAAAAGTGTTATTTAACTACCTTATACATATCAAATACTATCCGCCTTTTACGAAAAGCAGGAAATCGTTCCTTAAACCTGAGTCTAAGCCTAGGTTCGTCGTGCTTTTTATAATAAGACGGTTCTCAAACCGTCCTATTATGAAAAACAATAAAATTAAAATTCATTTGCCGACATATAATAAATTAAATTAAAACACCTTTAAGCATAAACTACCACTTACCAATTTATTATAATGTTTAACCAACTAATCATGTGTTTGTGCAAGTAAATTTTTTTAAAATTCTTTATCTGTGCACATATTTTTGCATTATAATAGTTGGAATAATAATAATTATGTTCATAAATATTTCCTATTTGATTTTACATAATCCACCTATAGATGGCGCTTCTTTTAAATTAAACCGCGGTATTAAATCTTTGTTTTAATATTTTTAATACACATTTATTTATAAACTCTTCCTGGGCCCATAACCTATTAGGTTTTAAGGTTATTTTTGAAGACGTGTATTGTCACAAATACCAGTGAATGCACGTTGATCACAAACATTGCACGTCTGCCTAGCAAACATATCGTTTTTTTTTTGTGAATGATAGACGCTGTTGACCGCTGATGGCCATTACAGCTTCACCGGACAATAGGAGGCGAGCGCTTAAAGCGCTCTAGCCTTAACGGCAGAAGTAGCGACGAGCTCAAGGGCACCTCGGGGAGGCACGGCTTCGGCTTGGGCTGTCGCTTAAGAGAGGGCTGAATTTACCACCGGTTAAACATATCAACGTATCTACGCTTAATAAATCACTCAATTTTAGAACCTCGATGAAAAACACGTTTATAAAAAACCGGGTAAGGCAAGTCGGACTCGCGCACCGAGCGTTCCGTATCACCTTTGGACGAGTAAAAGTTAGTTGCATTTAACAACAGACCATACCACATAAAAAAATTACAAATATTATTAGTTTATTTTCAAAAACTTTACAACTCAGTAAAATAGTTTTATTTTTCCTACAAGTAATAAGTTTAAAAAACTAAAACCGGATAAAATCGCAGTCTAATAATGTGATATTATATAGCCTATAACCAGCGGACAATCAAGACGCTTCTAACGACACTACTTGTCAAATTATGTTAAGTAGATTAGAATATATGCGGAAACAGATGAACATACATACATACATTCTTGTTAAAATCATAACCCTCCCTCCGTTCCGTAGTCGGGTAAAAGCCTGTAATTATTTCATATTTTACCCTGCACAACATTCGGAGTTAAGGGAAGCGGTATTCTTATAATTTTTTAAATATTAAAGGTCATAAAATAAATATATTTAAATATTTACAGTCCAATTGAGAACCGCCTCCTTTTTCGAAGTCAAACCCAAAACGCCTATTCAAAGTTCAATGATAAAATATTACGACAGTTTATAATTACCTAATAGGCCCATAGATTTACCATTTTATACGGTAATTATACTAATAGGTGCATAATAGAGAGATGGTTCTAATTTAAGGTAAGGTTTGTGTTTTAAAAAGTAGACCAACTAGTTTATTTAGTTCCTCTTGTATGGGACCGGTGGGTACCACCGCAGTGTCAGATATTCTGCCGCCAAGCAACAGTGTGTGAATTTGCTGTGTTCTGGTATGAAGCTCGCAGTCCATCGCGATTTCGTTGGCGCATAAGTTTTGAAGTCCAGGACCAGCGGTGGTGGTTTAGGCGGTGCGTTGTCTGTCAGTCGCGCGTGCGTTTGACGGGCCCGTTGGTCTAGTGGTTAGTGACCCTGTCTGCTACCCAACAGGTCGTGGGTTCGATTCCCACCAAGTGTCTGGGTGTTTTATCTATATAAGTATGTATTTACAAAAAAAAAGTATATATGTATTAGTATCAGTTGTCTGGTTTCCATAGTACAGTCTCTGCCTAGTTTGGGATCAGATGACCGTGTGTGAATTGTCCCAGGATATTATATTATTATTATGAGTCAGTCAGGACTTTGTCTTCTATTGCGTACAGGCAGGCGTGATGGTCAACATTGGGCGAAATATCTTATTTGTCTCGTTACTAAGTCGAATAAAAATAGCAAAAGGAGATCCGCTTAAAATATCTTGACTGGGGAAGTCCCTCCGCGATACAGAAGAGCACAGTCAAATAACGCAACCTCAAAATAATGTCATGACTTTACTTTACTTACTGGAATACAATGCTATTTATGTTTACTCATCAGTAAGGATGTTCTGGCAAACTTGAACACTGGCTCCATAAGGCTTTACGTTATATTTGCTGCCCCGTCTCTCTATAAGTGACTTCAAAAAAGTGGTTCTCTCGACGCGTATGTTACATAAACGAATATGTCGAATAGAGAACCACCACCAACTTAGTAAGTATTAATGCGTATATTATTCACTTACGTTAGTCTTTGTACGCATCTAAACAATACCAAAATTCATATTTATGTATGCATGTTTGTATTTTGTTCACGTATTTCTCTGTAACTGCAATTCAAGGGATCCATTTAGATGGAAAATCCGGATTCCCGAAAAAGCTTCGCCCGCGCTCTTTTTAAGTTAAATAAACTTTTAATAGTATACATTTGCATACTTCACCTTTTTTTTAGTCTGTTAAAAACTGAAACCCACTTTTTACTTGCCCTCCAAATCACGGAGACGCTTTGTTCAAATGGCATTAAACGGTCATCCATCCATGTAATGACCTTGCCTAACGTTGCTTAACCTGATCGATTGCCAAACATTGATAACAACTGTCTATGAGGGTCTAATTATTATTGTTATTTGAAATCATAATGAAAAATTAATAAAATCGGACCACGCGTATAACAAAGTAAACATTTTGACTTTAATCCCCTGAACCAAGCCGAATTTCGGGATAAAAAGTATCAACTCAAATTATCCCAAGTTTCATTTGAATCCATTCAGTGGTTTTGGTTGCGCGGCCATGATATAGTCAGACAGACAAAAATGAAAAAAAATACAGTTTTGGCGCCCGTATGAAGCCCTTCAAAAATTATTTTCAAAATATCTTCAATGTTCTGTACATTGGACCTGTTACATTACAGTTTTATTTTAACTTATAATTTTTAATTTATAAGTGAATATATATAACATTAAACGAATACTTTGCAAACACAGTTTATATTTTATTTTGAAATAAATTTTATTATTATTATTATTTTTATTTTAAACTTTGGTTTATCTCGGTTGCAAATGAACCGGTATACCTGATGGCACGGGCCTAAGCCAAGTGTTCATCAGGGGGTGGGGCGTGTGTAGTTGATTGAGGAATTGGGTTAGGTCTCTCCTGTTCAGTTTGCAAAAATTTGCGAACCAAACGGCATGTGTTCAGAATGACGGCTTTTTGGAGTAATAGGTAAATATTTGGAGGTAGGTTAAGGGTTTTGAGAGACTGATGTAACTGTTTTGGTATGACCCCGGTTGTGGAAATGACTATTGGGACTATGGTTACTTTTTGTAGGTGCCAGAGACGAGTAATTTCGTCTTTGAGCTCGGTGTACTTCGTAAGCTTTTCGGATATTGTTGTTTGCAAATTATGAGTGTTTGGCACAGCTATATCGATCAAGTATCCAGTTTTATCGGTTTTGTTGATGAGGGTGATGTCTGGTCTATTGTAGTGGATCGTTCGATCAGTGAGAATGGCGCGGTCAAAATATAGTTTGGTGGTACTGTTTTCGAATACAACATTGGGGGTGTATTTATAATAGGGTACTACGGAGTCTACAAGATTATATCGATGAGCTATTTTTTGGTGAATTATATTGGCAACTTGGTCGTGTCGGTGTTTGTAATCTGTCTGGGCTATGGATTTGCAAGCACCTGTGATGTGTTGGATTGTCTCTGGAGCACTGTTACATTTTCTACACGGGTCAGATGAAAGATTCCTTATGATGTGTTTTCTGTAATTTTTAGTCTCGATGACCTGATCCTGGATGGCAATCATAAAGCCCTCAGTCTCCGGAAAGACATCGCCTCGACTCAGCCATGCGTTCGACGCTTCCTTATCGACATTTGTTTGGCATAAGTCATGGCGATGTCTCCCATGTAGAGACTTTCGGGCCCATTCATCCAGCGTCGTCTTCACATCAATAAGCCGTTCATTATCCTGGGTCTCTGTATCTTTGAGGTTAAGTGGGGTAAGTTTATGGTCATTCTTAACAACTGCTTTGTGAAGGTTGGATGTTTGCATTTTATAGAAAAAGTAATTTCGAAGTGTATGAATCTGTTTGTTATGTAAGTTTTTAATGTCAATTAGGCCCCGTCCTCCCTCTTTTCTAGGTAGTGTTAAACGTTGTACACATGATCGCGGATGGTGTTTACGGAATCTAGTCATTGTTGTGTTTATGGTTCGTTGTAGGTATTTTAGATCAGTTTTGTTCCAGTTGATAATTCCGAAAGAGTACGTGAGAACAGGTATGGCATAGGTGTTTATAGCTTTGATCGTATTACGTCCATGTAACTGTGTCTTTAAAATTGTGTTAAGTCTATGTCGGAACTGTTGCTTTAGTTTAAATTTGGTTTCTTTATGGTTTATCTGTCGTGATTGGTTGTATCCTAAGTATTTATAAGTTTCCTGTTCATTGAGCGATTCTATTTGTTGTCCTGTTTCTAAAGTGTATTGATGTTGGTACATTTTTCCTGCTCTAACTGAATTGATTTTGCATTTATCTATTCCGAATTCCATTTTTATATCTTTTGTAAATTGTTCTGTAATATTGGCTAGTTGATGTAGTTGTTCTTCAGTCTTTGCATATAATTTAATATCGTCCATATAAAGCAAGTGATTTAGAGTGTTAGCTGTAGTCTGTCCGTAATTTTCTGTAAATGCTAATGGAAATCCTAATAAAGATGAATTGAGTAAATTTGAAAGAGGGTTCAGAGCAAGGCAAAACCAGAGCGGGCTAAGGGCATCCCCTTGGAATATGCCCCTCTGAATTTTTATTGGGCTAGTTTCTAATGTGCTGGTAGGAGTAGTGAGTTTGAGCGATGTCGTCCATTTTGTCATTATTGTCTTTAAGAATGTGATGAGTTGGGGATGAATTTGGTAGATTTCTAGTACTTTTACGAGCCAAGAGTGGGGGACAGAGTCGTATGCCTTTTTGTAGTCTATGTACATTGTATATAAGTCTTGTTTGGATTTCTGGGCTTGTTTTAGAACGACAGAATCTATAAGTAACTGCTCTTTGCAGCCTTGAGAGAACTTCCTACATCCTTTTTGCTGTTCCGCTAAAATGTTATTTGCATTTACGTGTTCATAAACTATTTCAGTTAGACAAGATGTGATTATTTTGTATACTGTCTGCAAGCATGTGATAGGCCGATATTTGGATGGATTACATTTGTCGTTCTGATCTTTTGGGATCATGTAGGTTATACCAGATGTTATATAAGGTGGTATTGAACTAGGATCATGAATAAAGTTATTTATAAATTTAAGTAAATACTTATGGCCAGTCGAGAACTTTTTATACCAGAAACTATGGATATGATCTGAACCAGGTGCTTTCCAGTTGTGTAATTTACGGATGACTTTTTCAAATGTTTGTGGGGAAATATCTTCAAATATCTATAATAGGTTGTATATTTTGGTTACTATTGGATGTTTCTTGACTCAACCAATCACTTTGATCATTATGTGAAGCTGAGTCTTCCCATAACTTTGCCCAGTAGCTTTTAAGGGCATCCGGGTCCGGTACGTTTGCATTTGCATCTTCAGCCCTTATCTGCCTGTTGCTAGTTGCTTCCCCCATATTGCGGTAAAATTACTTTTCGTTGTTTGTAAATTGAGAGTTTTGTTCTTTGCGCAATGTACATGCTTCGTATCTGTGTAAACGGCCTGATGCAACTGAGAGTTTTTGTTTGAGTGTGTGCATAAGTTGTGTGTTAGGTTCCTCATGTATCGAATGTATTCTGTATTTTTCAGTTATCTTATTAACATGTTTTTTGATATTTTCGCTTCTATTGCCATTGATATATTGTATAAGTCTGCCAATATTTTTGCGTAATACTTCTAATTTCCTTTCTAGTCGTCTTTGCCATTTTGGTTTGTGCTTCGTTCGGATTCTACGTGGTTGTGTTGGGTCGGTAGTTTGCAATGTAATTTTTGCTCCGTTTAATTTAGCAACGGTCCAAGCCGCACAGTATATGATTGTTTGAAATGTACAAAAGTCGGTATCCTCATTAACATTTTCCGGAATTATTATTTCATTAATATACTGTACTACACTAGACATTTTCTTAGAAGTTTTTTGTTTAGGAATATAAGTTCTATCTGTGGGAATAGTGTGTTTAAAAAATTGGAGTGCCTGCTGAAAAGTGTCGTCCACATTTGGTTGTCTAACTGGATCTGTTTGTGAATTAGGAAGGGGATCTAAAAGAGTGTTGTGCAGAATTTGGATGTCATTATTTATAATTTGGGGTTCATAATTAGGGGTATGTTCATTGCTGTGAGCATTATCTGAATTATTTAGATTTGGGTGAATGTAGCTACTATTAGAATGATCTCTTAACATGAGTTCTTCTGTTACTTGTTTTTTAATTAAATCCCGTCTTTCGTTACTGATGTATTTGTTGTTAACAATCACTCGTCTCTGGTCCGCAATCCTTTGTTCACTAACATGGGATAGTGTAGGGAATATTTGTACAAACTGTTCGTGCAATTGTTTACGGTATGCTGATAAGTTAGTTTCCACATTAGTTATCCTGTAATATAATCGCATGATAGTTTCATTTTGCTCGTTCGTCCATCTCATTCGCGTGCCTGTTTGAGTACTGTTTATTGTCCTAGATGTTGATGCTATCGGTGCAGTCTGTGTATTTGCTAGTAATGTTGGAGTTGATGAATTCTGTGTCTGGTTAGTGATATTTTCTTGTAGCGCTATAAGTTCTTCTTTAACATCGTTATATATTTCGTTTATGGTGTTTTGAGGTATCAGTTTATTTCGAATAATCGCTCTACGTTGGTCTCCCACTCTCTGTCGGCTAACTTGCATACAAGGGTATTTTTCGATGAATTTGAGATGTAGAGGTTCGAGATAATTGTTCGTATCTGTGTCTAAGTTTGTCAGTTGAAGGTAGGTGCGCAGTATGAATTGGTTCATTTCTTGAGTCCATCTTCTACGCTTTTGAGCATCCTCAGTGGGCGCAATCACAACGCCATCAATAACGTCTTGCACAACACTTTCAGACGTACTAATACTTGACAAGGTCTTTGTTCTCCTTGTCATGTATGAGGGGCGAGTAGAAGGGATCGAAGAGAATAAGGAATTAGTATCTTCGCCCGTAGTAGAGTCGGCAGTCGCGTGTACGTCGTGAGCCCGCCTGTTCAACCCACGCCCGTCGGCTGTAGCATCATCGTCGGGAACCCGCCTGCTCAACCCCCGACGACCGGCTGTAGCATCTTGAGTGACGCGCACCCACCTGCTCGATGCAGCGCCACCGGTGTCCCGCAAACTGAGGCACTCAGCACCGGCTCCAAGTGCGCCCCGGCGACCCCCGGGTAGCGACCGAAGATTATATCTATTTTCGTTGTACTCCATATTGTTTATGTTTGGGATAATTGGTTGGAAAGGGTAGTCGTGATGTGCTGACTATGGTTAAAAGTATCTCCCATAGGGGTGTTTGGTCTAGATGTGCTGACAGTGTTACAGCGCCGTGCTTTCCGTAAGCCCCCCCACCGCGGCAAGGTTTATCCCTTGGGGGGGTTATTATTATTATTATTATTGACTGTCAAGTCCATTCTTTGAACACAACCACATTTTTTTGCTCGCGTTGAAGTCTTTTATAGAGATACGTGTAGTAGCTAGTAGCTACGTAACAATTGATCAGAGAATAATTTATAATACGTTTATATTTAAAAGTTTTGAGTATGATTCGTTAAGCATTTTTTGCATGTAGGTAATAACTGTTTCTATGGAGCGACATTATTAAAGTTGACAAAGCTCCTTAAATAAAAATAGACAAAAAACAGGTTCAAGCCAAAAAAATATGTTTAAATTGGTTCACAGCGCTCCAACTGCCTATATATATACATATTTACATGAGAAGGCCATGGATACTTACTTGAACAGTTAAATATGCATTATCGAGAATAAAGTAACGAACTATTGCTACAGAAACTCGTACAAAGTTACTTTCAAAATATAATCGTTAAAGCAATTTCTTACTTGAATTCATTGTAATAATTTTATGCAATCAAAATAAATGTCAGTGACCCTGTTCACATACCCACAAGCAAAAGCAGTTATTTGAAAGTAACATTGTTATTATTATACATAATATTGTCTTCATATATATTAATATTTGTTAAGTATCTTACTGCCGCACTCACAAACGTCAATTAACTTTAATTCTAACTTTATTTATTTTATTTTATTTTACAATTTTTGGAAGACTATCAACTATGAGTAACTTAAATAGGTAATACAATAGAAGCAGACAGTTATTAAAAAGTCTCCACTAATAGACCTAGTGTAGCTATAATGATCCGTGTAACAAAATAGTATTTAATCGCATGCATAACAAATACAAACTAAAATGATATTTATTGTTCACTAAAAAATATAGCATTCAGTCGACTCCGCAACATAGAAACACTGGTCCCTAATATATCTAGGTCATGATTATGTATCAGTTTATTATAACTATTATTATATTATAACTATTATTATAATTTATTAATAATAATTAATTTACATCTATTTATTTCGACTCTAGGAGTTGTTTATGATTACGCGTGAGTTGTTGGGGTCAAAATAGTACCCTCCCATCTCCTCCCGTTGGGTGGCCGTAAGAGGCGACTAAGGGAAAACAAGAAGACTGGCAGCAGCATCCTTCTATTGGATTACCTACCACCTATACTGCGATCCCCAAGCCGCCTGCCAAGCGTGGGGATTATGGCAACCCCTCCCTTCTAAGGGATTTTGTTCGGGCCTTTTGTTCGGCCGGTGATGATGTTGATGATGATTTTCGATTATTAGGTACAGAATGATTGATATCTCTACTCACTATCGGCGTATTAAGTATTCATTGTCTTCGAGTATTTATATAATCCGATCTCAATTAATCAATGGGTTAATTAACTAAGGGTAATTAACTATAATTAACGTTTGTAGCTGCGGCAGTTAGTCTCTTTTAGTAAATAATAATATTACGGTTCCTTTATAGCTACTAGTTTTAATAAAATTAATTTGATTATTAAAAAGAAATAATTAGTGTATATATTGGAATCAGGACAAGTTATCAAGATAAAAACGAGACCTACTTAATCATTTTATACAATTCTATAATGCATTACTTACTGATTTTTGTAAAGAAATCCGTGTCATTTTTTGGTGTAACTTTTATCAGAAAACATACAATAACGTTTTTTTGCAGCATTGTTATCATTCTACGTATATTTTCTGAATTTTGATGATGAAATAATAATATTCTCCAGCCCAGCTACGACGATCAGTCATTTTTAGCGCACAAATGCTTTCGCAGGCACAGGTGCACTTTCTTACTATACTCTCACAACGCGATGGGAAGGGAGACCGACTGTCTGTGACATAAATGAATGTTAGATTATCTATGTTCTTACATGTCATTATTTTCATGATTTGTCTATTCACCTTTATACTTGCAAAGGCTCAACAATATATCCAGTTTTCATTTATTACAAAATCTTTTATTTTAATTAATCTTATACCCAACATATGTATGTATTTGTTATTTTACCCATAGATGCGTAGTACAGTATAGTGTGATAAATTGCTTAATAAACAATTTATCACACTATACTGTACTACGTTTCTATGGGTAAAATAACAAATTTAGATATGGCCCGGCAATGCACTTTCTTATCCGAAGTTTGTACCTCAATAACACGTACCCTGTTATCCCTTCCAGGGAAAATTTTTATAATTTTTCCTGTAGGCCATCGGAATGGATTGGATTGCCATGGGTGTTGGGATTTTTTAATAGTACCAACACCGACATAACTGGGAAAAAATCAGACGCAGGACCATCAGATACATACCCATCCGACACATGGATAATCTTACTTTTGAGATGATCAGGTGATTGGCTTGTATTAACCTAAACAATAATCTTATTACGAAAATCAATTTAATAACGAACCTACGTTGTAACTCAAGTTTAAGAAACGATTTCTTGAGTCTAAACCTAGGTTGTATAAGACGGTAAAGGAACAACAAGGATACCTAAAGTTGATTTAAGCCTGCGAGCAGGACTTTCGGTTTACCAAGCAAGCGATACCAAATTTAATTAATTTTGAACTTATATAAAGGCCAAAAACATTTAATCTTTTGCCTTGCAATACTTACTGCCGGACTCACAGACATCAATTAACTTTAATCGCAATTAAGTCATTTTATGTAATCTATTTATTTCGAATCTCCGAGTCTCTTATGATTATCTTTTAGTATTAATTACGAGATTATTGATACATATATCTACTCACTGTTCGCGTATTAAGTATTATTTGGCTTCGAAAGTCGAAATAATCCATTTAAAAAATATTACTTAATCACAATCAACTATAATTGACGTTTGTAGGTTCGGCCGTTAGTGTAAATTATTAATTCAACTTTCGCTTAGTGCAATCATGTTCGTTGGACGGCGAATACTAAATACCTTGATACAATCGATCCGTGGAATTAACAGTATACCATGTGGTAATTTCATATCTTTTAAACACTGCACAGTTCCGTATTTCGATAGTATAGACATTGTTTATACACATATGCAAGTGGCTACAGTCATGTATCTATCTACCGCAGTTAGAGTTTTAATGAATCATTATCGCGTCAGTTAGTACATATTTTGTATTGCACAGTAGTTTGACGAGATAATTAACCATTAACGGACTCTAAATATGCAACAATTAGTAGGTAAGTATATATTTAATATATTTAGAATTATTTACACTCTGTTGACTGCGTCTTTTCAATAACCAGAGAACCTTTTCAATAAGCGAAGAAGATACAAGAAGAAACCTAATGTTCTTTATCGGAACTAATCATAATGAAATGGGCATATTATACCATACCAAAAAGTTTTTTACCATCTTTAAACAATTTATCAATACTATTTCATAGAATTTCGATTTTATACCTAACTAGCTGACCCACGCAGCTCCGCTCGCGCTGTGTTTACGTTAACTAAACTTTCAATAATATACATTCGCATAGAATACAAAACCTCCATTTTTAAAGTCAGTTAAAAACTTGGACCCACTTTGTGCTTGCCCTCCGAAGCACGGAGACGTTTAGTTCAAATGGCGTTAAACGGACACCCATCTATATAATGACCTTACCTAACGTTGCTTAACCTGATCAATTTCCAAACATTGTTAACAACTGTCACAGTTTTGTTATAAGTATAGATTACCGGTCGGTATAACTGATTGTTCTCCACGAGAGGAACAGGAAAAAGCAGTTTGTCTCTTTCATTTATGCCCGGTTTCTGAAGATCGCAGTTAACTGTTCATTAGCTATTGGTTCAATAAAGTTATGTATAAGATAAAGTTAGTTTAACTGTCGCTGAGTTTCTGAGTACTCCGAAAGGCATTCAATAACTATGAGACCGATAAGCAGTGCAATAATTCGACGCTAGATGGGTCTTTTTCTCAGATCAAAATTAAAATTGATTTTAAAGTTTTATATTGCCAATATTACCAGTTCTTATTTTTATTAACGTTTTTCCGGTATAAATAAGTGCTTAAGAATGATATTAATTAAGTAATAATCAATTAAATTCACCGTAAGTAGTGTCACTAAACGCCGTTAATTCTCGTAGTGCTAGTGCTGCGTAAACAAAGTGACATACAAACATTCAATTTTCTGCAGGCTCCCTGCGCGCGCACGCTGCAGCAGCGTTAACTTCAAAAACGTCAATTTTGGTGTTGAAAACAATAATATCATTGGTTGAAATCGTCAAATAAAGTTATCGAACCAATAAACTGCACAAATTGGTCAGTTAAATTGAGCCTAGTTTAAACGGACTTTATGTGACAATGTGTGCTTCGGAAACGCAATGTGTCAAGTTATCGAACCAATAGCGCTAACGAATAGATAAACTATCGATAAAAGTACCTCAGAAACCGGCCATTAGTCGTTCTCCAAACTAAAGTGTCGAGGTCGTGCTATGTATATTAGAGTGAAAGTACCGATAACCTCCCGCCACTGGCCAATGTCCCGCATGGAGGTGACCCTCTCATTGTTCAACTTGATCGCCTGTGCATAACCTTCTTCATTCAAAGCATGCAATCGACTCAATCGTGTGACACTAAGCGAATCGATTGAGTTTCTCATCCTGATAAATCAAGGGTTTTATTATTATCATTAAATACATTACTAATGCCCGGTTTCCGAAGATCTCAGTTAACTGTTCATTAGCTATTGGTTCAATAAAGTTATTTATAAGATAAAGTTAGTTTAACTGTCACTGAGTTTCTGAGTACACCGAAAGGCATTCAATAACTATGAGACCGATAAGCAGTGCAATAATTCGACGCTAGATGGGTCTTTTTCTCAGATCAAATTAAAAATTGATTTTAAAGTTTTATATAGCCAATATTACCAGTTCTTATTTTTATTAACATTTTTCCGGTATAAATAAGTTCTCAAGAATGATATTAATTAAGTAATAATCAATTAAATTCACCGTAAGTAGTGTCACCAAACGCCGTTAACTCTCGTAGCGCTGGTGCTGCGTAAACAAAGTGACATACAAAAATAAAATTTTCCGCGGGCACCCTGCGCGCGCACGCTGCAGCAGCGTCAACCTCAAAAACGTCAATTTTGATGTTGAAAACAATAATATCATTGGTTGAAATCGTCAAATAAAGTTATCGAATAGATAAACTGCACACATTGGTCAGTTAAATTGAGCCAAGTTTAAACGGACTTTATGTGACAATTTGAGGTTCGGAAACGCAATGTGTCAAGTTATCGAACCAATAGCGCTAACGAATAGATAAACTATCGATAAAAGTACCTCAGAAACCGGCCATAAGTCATACTAGATAGATCATTCTTTACTATATAACCAGCATAAAACAGAAAAGAAAAGAAAAATACAGCAATAAACATCATCCCGCTGTAATACCACAGTGTATAAACTAATATTTATAGACTGTGGTAATACCGTGTCTTCCTAGCGATTGAAAAAATACAGTCCATTCCTTTAATGTTTTAATTGATAATGTTGTCTTTTACTTACGCGAATATTACACATTGAAATCAAAATACTTTTACGGATTATATCGCGGTATATTTAAAAAAAAAACAAAAAAAAATTGCGAGATAATAATAATATCTTGGGACAATCCACACACGGTCATCTGATCCCAAACTAGGCAGAGCCTGTACTATGGAAACCAGACAACGGATACTAATCTATCTATACTATAATAAAACTCAAAGAGCACTTTTTCTGTACATTGAATATTTTTCCAAAATTTCTATGTGGGGATACTATACTATCGACATAGAGTCCAAAACAATTTTTTTTGGAATTATTGTCTGTCTGTCTGTCTGTCTGTCTGTCTGTCTGTCGTTCTGTTTGTCCAGGTATCATTTGAAAACCCGTGGATGGATTTTGATAGGACTTTCACTGATGTGTAGTGTAGAAGTAGGGGTATAAATTGGTATATAAAACATCACGCTATGTTTCATAGGGGCTAAGCAGTGAAACATTAATTGCACATATAACCACGTAATTTCCTTTGTATTTGAATAGGGTAATTATAGACTGATCAGTTAATCATTAAGATATGTATTATTACGCTATATACAATAGGGACTGAGCAGACATTTAGTTTGCATAAGATATGTGGCGAAGTGTCAATTTTTGTAAGGGGTAAGCCGGTCCGGTACACCCAGGTCATTTTCATTAGCTTTCTGTATTGTTCTAAGTACATTGCTGATAGCAATATGACATATCTTTGAAAGTTAAAATCTGTAAATTTGTTTCATGAAATTTTAATGAAACTCCCCAAGTCCAGGTTGTGTATAGGTATTGTATTACAGTCGCAACAATAAAAGATGCGGAAAAACTTAGATCTTTCATTAACGAATATCATTAGACAGTAATTTACGATGTTAGCGTGATTTACATTATGAACAGCGCCATCTATCGGTGAAATTGAACATACAATCACTATAGAATTTTAATCTATTTATATAAAAGAAAGTCGTGTTAGTTTCACTATTTATAACTCAAGAACGGCCTAACCGATTCGGCTGAAAATTGGTGAGGAGGTAGCTTAGAACCAGGAAACGCACATAGGATACTTTTTATCCCGGTAGGTTAAGGTTAAGCAACGTTAGGTAAGGTCATTAAATAGATGGGTGAACCGATTTGTATGAAAGTATGCATATCGGGTAGGTCTGAGAATAGGTCATACAGTATATTTCATACCGCTATAGGTTAAGGTTAAACAACATAAGGCAAGGTCATTAAATAGATGGGTGAACCGATTTGTATGAAATTTTGTGTGCATATCGGGTAGGTCTGAAAATAGGCCGTAAAGTGTATTTCATGTCACTAGGTTAAGGTTAAGCAACATAAGAAAAGGTCATTAAATAGATGGGTGAACCGATATGTATGAAATTTTGTGTGCATATCGGGTAGGTCTGAGAATAGGTCATAAAGTATATGTAATGCCGCTGATACCATGATTGACGAGGATATATTGAACGAGAGGAGGGTGCAAGAGAGGAGAAAGAGGAAGAGGGGATTCGCGGAGAGGGTGATGTGGTGAGGGATCGGGGGAGTTAGGTGGAGTAAGGGGGGAGTGAAAAGGAGCAAGTTCGTAAAAGAGAGAGGGGACAACAGGGAGAGGAAGAGGGGGAGTGTGACGGAAACCGAAGCGGGAGGGGGAAAGAGAGAGGAGAGAAAGAGCATATAATTAGATTTTTTTAAAAGAGAGAGAGATGGAGAGAGATAAATCTAGGGAGGAGGGAGAAAAGGGGAGCAAAATGTAATAAAAGCGCGCGTGGAGCTGCGCGGGTCAGCTAGTACTTATATATATTTTGTAAATACATACTTAAATAGATAAATAACACCCAGACACTTGGTGGGAATCGAACCCACGACCCATCAGTTAGCGGATAGGGTGTCTAACCACTAGACCAACGGGCCCGTCATATAATCCGATATAGTCCGTAAAAATAGTTTGATTTCAATGTTTTAATTAATGCCATAAAGCCTTATCACACACCGCATCCCGCAGCGTCAAACATAAACTTTTGGCGCAAATAACAGCAAATGTACAATGGTTGACCTTATGAGTAGTTGTGATTTCTTCCCTTCAGGCAACCTTTGGATGGGAGAGGATCTGTAATAGTTTAAGGTAGAATATCGGACGGACGGACGGTTCAGGGGAATTAATAAAATTTGGACGGTTCGCGGCACTGAATATTGTCTTTTGTAATAATATTTATTAATTATTTGATGATTCCAAATTTCCATAGAAATCTTAAGCTATATTTTTAATTGATCCTGCACTTATGATATGTAGCTCACAAAAAGTATGTGTATTAAATTACATAATTTACTTTCTGCGCCTAACTTCCGAGTTCAGCATTACGTAACGAACCGTTATATTATCGAATTCTTATGTCTGTTTATACTATATCGTTAAGGCTTATGTGTAAAAGATGTTTTGTTTCCGTGTGAGTAATATTCACACGACGTGTTTATATGGTACGCCATTTAAACATGTTACAAGCCCATAATCAGACGCGGTCGCAGCCAACGATTTTAGGGGGGGTCATATTAGACGGTTCCGTTGGTCTTGTACCTAGACACCTTAGCCGCTACCCAATTTTGCCGTATACGAATATGGATTTTGGGGGGGGTCATGACCCCTACGACCCCCCCTCTCGGACCGCCACTGCCCATAATAGGTACATAAATTAATCTTTCATCATAACTTGGATGCATACGGTATCTTTTAAAACTGTATTATTACATAGTTATATGTTGTGTCGTATACATAGCTCGCAATAAAAGTCACTGTGTTTTAATTCTGAGTAAGGATTAGAATGTTGATTAAGATAATTAACTTTTGACGAGATAATTTTAAAAATGTGTAATACATTTCTCTACATTCCATTTCGGTAGTTATTTTATGTAGAAAATCTGTCTACAACTTGGAGTATATACATATATTATATCCATGTTGGATTATTTTCCTTAGATATAAGCATATCCCTTACAGTTAAACAACATGCACACTAAGGCACAAGTGCGCCGAAAAAAAAACGTCCGTTTATTTTTAGCAAAGAATTGATTATCTATTTAACTACGTCCTTAACGGTGACCACGGGTGTCGAGCTAGGTTAAGATAATGGACTGTTAAGGGTCAATAACCGGGGTTATGGTGGTGGTGAAAAATAGATAATCGATTCTTTGACAAACGATTTTTTGATTTTTTGATAAACGGACTTTTTAACCGACTTCAAAAAAGGAGGAGGTTCTCAATTCGTCTGTATATATTTTTTTTTCTATGTATGTTCGCGCATAACTCTGGCAATTTTGAACCGATTTGAAAAATTCTTTCTTCCATCCATTCTTTAATCCGTTAATTGGGTCCCATAAAAAAATTATTGCTTAGTAATAAGTAGTTCCTGAAAAAACAAGAATGTTGACTGCGCAGGAAAGCTGCAGGAAAGCCTATATAGATGACTTTATGTCGCTTTTTAAGGACAAAAATGGTCATAACTCTGGCAAATATTTACCAATTTCAATGATTCTTTTTTTATTCGAAAGAAGAAACCACTGTAATGAACCTGTATGAATTTTATCACAACCAGATAAGAACTGGAGGACCATGAATGATATGGAGGAATTTATCTCGTAAAAACCATAAAACTGATGTTCTCCTTTACATTTCTCTGACAAATATGAACCGATTTCGATGATTCTTTTTTTATTCGAGAGAGTAAACTACTATGATGATTCCATGCAAATTTCATTACGATCGGATAAATTGTTTCTGAGTTTCTGAAGAAACATGAATTATGTAAAAGTATGTAGACGATAATGTGAAATCATAATGATGTCATAAACTACCTAGATCATTTTACCGTCTTCGATGGTTCAATCTTTATGTATGAAAATATCACTAAAAAGTATAAAATAAAATATTTAAAAAAAAATTGAACCGACTTCAATAACACTAAAAAGTATAAAATAATTTAAATATTATTGAAGTTGGTGCCAAATATACACAGCAGGTACGCTACACCAACTTCTTGAATATTTAAATTATTTTATACTTTTTAGTGTTATTGAAGTCGGTTCAATTTTTTTTTAAATATTTTATTTGTCGGCGCACGGGTCTTAGTTACTTGCAGAGTAACCCTGTATCAGGGGCGTAGCTACCGCCGTATCATCATGGGCCCCAAATATTTCCTTCGGACAATTTAATGAATTCTTTAGTAGAGACTGCGAAACATAACGTAATGAATTAGTAAAAACTGAATGAGAAAGCTGAAGATCGAGCCCTGCAGTGTAAAATTGGAGAAGCCTATGTTCGGATTATACTAAACTCTAATATAATATCTGTCGGTTTAAGTGACCTATCACAAAAATTTATTTGACATGAAATATCTGTTTTGATTACATAATCAACTACGACCACGCATGTGAAATATTTCAAACTCAACAAATATATGTTTACAAAAAAATAAATTCAAATTAGGTTCACCCAATTTAATTTAAACGCTCTTGAAAGTAAAGTTACTCCAGTAAAAAATAACAGATTCATAAGCTTTTGAGACAATCAAACAAATATTTTTGAAGTCTCTCTGATGTTTATTTTAATAAACTTTACACAAATAGAGTACATTAAGGTCATATTGAAAGTTCAACTGCTCTGTTCAATCAGGCGGTTTTTTTTTCACGTCAAGGCGCTAACAGTTGATACAATTCACGCGGATTGTGAGAACAAACAAATGAAAGTCGCAGCTGCACCATTTACATAACCGACAGTCGATAATTTACCGTGCACAAGATTCGAACGCTCTTTCACTAAATAGTTTTTTAAATACGCCTCGTTAGTTTTCATTTTTCAACGGAGTAGCTAGGCTAGCTATCATAGCGATCGAAATACGATATGCAAACTTTTAAATCTACGATCCTTATTGTATGAGTATTCTTCTTAGCCTGTAAATACATTGGACTTACTAAATAATCAATTTTCTTTTAAGCAACTAGCTGTAATCATTTCACAATACACGTTGTGCTCTCTTTAAGATGCAAATTGTACTATAATTTCTTCGACAAGTTAAATTTCCAATTATATAATTAGCAAATGGTAGAGTACCATTTTCAGTGACGCTGACGGATAGCGACGCGACGTTCTATACGAGATAATGATAGTTCTGGATCGAGTAATTTAGTATGCTCTTGGCTGTCGTCTACATTCTTCAACTTATTTGTGATGACATGAATACTAAAGGGTTGAGTGGTTGGATGGACAGATTAATGAATTAAAAATATCTTCTAGCGCTGATTGTCCAGGTTGCGCCTGTTGAACCTTATAATTATATTATTATTCACTCCAAGTGGCGGTTTCCGCCTTTCCGTGCACCACATGTCAACACAACACAGTTTGTAGGGACGATGCAAGGTCGTTACATAAATGGAAATGTACCATCTCCTTAGGACGATTTATAAGCGATATTCTTTTTTTAACGGACCTCAAAAATTGAGGAGGTTCTTAGTAGATTTTAAGGTTCCTCAAGTCATGCCCCCTAAGAGAGAATTACTATAACCTCCAGGGTAGTTTATATCTATACTTACTTATAATAAAACTGTAACAGGTCCAATTCTGTACATTTAAGATATTTTGAAAATTATATTTGGAGCGCATTCTATTACCGATACTGAGGCCGAAAATGTATTTTTTAAAATTTTTGTCTGTCTGTTTGTATCACGGCTGAGCATCACGCCGAAACTACTGAATGGATTCAAATGAAACTTGGCATGATTTGAGATCTTACTACGAGGTAGGACATAGGATACTTTTTATCCCGTAATCGTGCTAGATTACGGGATAAAAGTCGGTTCTTTAGAGAGAGGGGTTTAAAGTCAAAATGGGTACTTGGTTATACGCTTGGTCCGATTTTATCAGTTTTTCTTCATAATTATAATAAATATTAGTACGGGAACACTCATAGAGAGTTGTTATCAAGGTTTTGTAATCGGGTCGGGTTAAGCAACGTTAGATAAGGTCATTAAATAAATGGGTGACCGTTTAACGCCATTAGAACTAAACGGGACCGTGCTTCGGAGAGCAAGTAAAATGTGGGTCCCAGTTTTTAACCGACTATAAAAAAGGTGGTTATGTATTCGAAGCGAATGTCTGTTATTAAAAGTTTAGCGCATTCGGAGCTGCGTGGGTCAGCTAGTACAACATATATTTAAGCATCTTCTTTATTTAATGAGCTATCAACTAGCTTTCATTCGATCTCTCCTAAAATCTTTTGTAAGAAGCCTTAGATTGGAAAGAATTTAAGAAGCTTGTGTTTACAAATAAAAATATAATGTTAAGTAATTTCCTGGTTTCTCCTGACGACAGGCCGTCTGTGTTTATGCCGTTGGAAGCCCGAAGCAAAGATGCAATTAACTGAATTGTTGCTTAATAGCAATCACACGGAAAACATAGCTGTTCAATACTCCATGAAGGTAGTTCATTACGTCCGCTGAAGTAAATTGGATGTTGCAAATAAGAAGATTATGCTATTTTATACCTCTCTCTAATAGATATAGATATAAGTAATAGAGTTTAGACTAGGTGGTAGGTCCCTTGTGCAAGGGAACTTCCAGGTAGGTACCAGTGCAGTGTCAGATACTCTACTGCCAAACAGCTGTGTGTAAGCATTGCTGTTTCGGTGTGCAGGTCACTGTCACATAGTAGCTGGTGACATTACCAGACACGTGTTGACGATGCGTGACAGTGACGACGAGTACAATGCAGCTGTCTATAGGCAAGCATGTTGCTTACCATTAGGCAACGTCTCACTTGTCTGGTCACTATAATGAAAAAAAAGGTAAAAATACACTAATAACATGTAGGCATAGCCATATTTTTTATGAAGTTAAGTGAACGTTATGAAGAAAATTATGACGTCTGAATAGAATTCATACTACACGGGAAAAATAGGAGTCTCAAAGGGTTGAAATATAAGAGTAATAAAGTACCTCCATCACCACTGAATGTCCATCGAGTACGGCGGCGAATCCAAGAAGGACGCCAGTGATGTTGCGACCCCCGCCCCGGAGCGGGGTCTATAATGCGCTTTACTCCGGACCCAAGGCACCCCTGAAGGACACCTCTGGGCGTGCCATGGGAACTTGGATTCCGAACCGTTACTCCTAGGTTCTCAAATCCATACAACGATGTACCAGTGGTATCACGGGTTCTAGCCGGCGGTGGGCTGAAAGGCATGGCACTGACCGGTTCCTAGTGCAGATCCTAGCTGAGAATCCAGGAAACTTTCATGTGCTGATGCGATAGCCGCTGGGGTTTTAGTAGGTAAGAATGCCACATACCCCGGTTGACATTTATTGAAGGTTTTCCCCGATAGAACAAAAAAACAGGTCTTCTGTAACCAGTGGTACTTATTACTTTTGGTAACTTTGTGCTCCGAATATTTTTATTCTTTTTGTCTGAGCACATGGTTCAGGGCGTGGTGTTTAACTGCTGGCGTTTAAGGAAACTCAGAGTCACACAAGGAGCTAGAGAGAGCTACATATGCTCGGAGTTTCTTTGCACGATAAAATCAGGAATGAGAGATTGTTCGAAGAACTAAAGTCATCGACATAACTGTCTCTCAAAATTTACTAGTTTAAGTGGCCATGGGCAGGCCACATCGCTCGAAGAACCGGAAGAAAGGTTCTCCAGTGGACGTAGCGTAGGCAGGCCTCCCTACAGTGAACTTACGACACTGTGCGCGTCGCAAGCAACCGGTCGATGCAAATAGCTAGTTGTTCATTGCAGTGTTCCAAGGGAGCCTATGTTCATCATACCCTATGTTTTTTTATATTCTTACGACTTACTAAGTGGATAGCGGTAAAGAATAACTTATATTGAGTAGAGTTATATTGTGTTGAGTACTTATATTACATTACTTCAGTTACTCGCACCAGTTCAATGCGGTTTTGAGTGGCCAGCCAACTGTGAAATTAGGACGCTCTTGCAATGGTTTCAGGTCAACAGCTACACAGTCTGTAGGTCATTGAGTGGTAGATACTCTATTATGTGTGCTTAACCGAACAAAACATAACTAAATTTAATGTGGGAAATTGGCATGATTAAGGGAGCAGTTGCACAAATAATGGATGTTTGTATAAATTTTAGTGGTAGTTACATAGGGTTTAAAATTATTAGTGTTTATTATGTTCTAGATACATTTTGGTAAGTATACAGGGTGTCTCAAACGTAGTGGTCCAAAAGCGAATGGGGTGAAGGGGAGGTGACCACCTATCAATAAATATTTAAAAGTTGGGGAATATTTAAAAGAAAATATGCTTAATTTAGTCATTTTTAAGAAAATTTACACCTTCGCTTGGATTTATAGATCCTATGAGCAAAATATTCGACGTATAACGGTTGAAATATGTCCGGAAAATGCATTAATAATCTGGTTATGTAATAATTTAATATAACTTAGAACTGTTAACGGAGTCTTGGCACGAGCTGGCAGAACATCAAGATTCGTGGAAGAGTGAGGGGGAGAGACGGCTATGCGCAGAGGCCAGGCTATACAAAAATCTTCACTCTATTAAACTTGTGTCCACTTGTACCAATTTAAATTATAATTATAACCTAAAGGTTCTTATTACAAACCAAATTGTAGCGAAACCAAGTCACGTGCAAAATCAGAAAAGAAGCATAATTTAAGCTTTTACTTCAAGCCAAGGTTATCAAGATGTATTGAACTTTACTTTGCAGTTGACCACGGTATAATACCAAGCCTTGGCACATTTACTGCAACGCTTTTATTATCATATACTTACACACTATAAACAAAAACGCAAATAAATGGTCATGCATCGCTGGTTCGATCAATATTTCAAAATGTTGCAGTGGTTTTGTGGCCAATATAGCGCCAGTTTGTGACAATCAACAATCTATTCTCATCCATCGACATTTTATTTGTCAACTATTTGTTTCTCCCGTGTGGTGTTCGGATCCGAATAGCACCCACCTATTTCCTCCCATTGGGTGTTGTAAATAAGAAGACGGGCAGCAACATCTTTCTATTGGATTACCTACCATCTATACTGCGATCCCCAAAATGCCTGTCAAGCGAGGGGATTATGGCAATCCCTCCCTCTTAAAGAGGAGGCCTTTGTTCAGCATTGGACGTCTTTTAGCTGCTGCACACGCATTAGGTTACCGAGAAGTAGGTCTCCGTCCTTGTGCCGTTAATAGGACAAAATTCTGGGACAAACAAAAAAACATCTGAAAAAATATATGAATTGTCAAAAAGCACACTGTACCCTGAATATCGCACCAAAAAGTACCTACATAACGAAACAAAGTCGTCCGTATAACTTTTAAGTTTAGAAATCATAGATTTCGAATTTATTCAATATTCAAAACATAAATGGCATATGTGATTAGTTTTTTTTTGTAATACTAGTCATTACAAAAAAAAACTAATCACATATTTAAATGATTATTTATTATTATTACCCTATAAACGTTAGATCATAGCGAGAATACCGATAAGCAATTCACATTGTAATAAATTGTTACACAAACTAACAAAAGACCAGGAAATTATCGTTAATGGCATAATTACTAGTCGAATCTTCGGTGCCTCATTGTTTCGCACTTAGTTTAATGTACTGGCAGTTAATCGCGGTTAGCATTAATGATTGTACGTAATAACTCTATGTGTTGTTGTGTTTAATATAACGACAAGTAACATATAAATAAGCTGTACTTTAGTGTAATCTTCGTAGAGCAGCGGGAATGTATGTTGACCATAACAGCTTCACCGGGGAAGAGGATAATCGCTTTAAGCGCTCCATCCAGCATGATTGGGGTAGCGACTAGCTCCAGGGCACCTCAGTGAGGCTCGGCCTCGGCTTGGGCTGCCGCTTAGAGAAAATGTCGTTAGATTTGTCTTAGTTCTGGGGGAAAAAAAAATGGCAGCTAAAAATATGTAGCCTATGTCAGGCTACATATTTTTAGCTGCCATTTTTTTTTTTTTTACTTCCAAAAATATCAATAAAGTTCTTACGAGACAATTTGTATAATGTAATTCAAAACTTGTGGTGTAAGAGTCGACTAAGGGAAATCAAAAAGCGGGCAGCATTCTATTGGATTACTTACCACCAATAATGCATTTCTATGACGCTTCTTCTAAGGAGGCGAAGGCCTTTGCCCGGCAGTGGACGTCTTTTGCTAATGATGACTTGTATTCAACTTAGTTATGAAACAAGACGTGTACTTGCTGGTCAGCAATATGCTTAGCTATAAACAAATACACTGCACTATGGCTTATCACCCGAGACACTAGACATTAGTTCATTGCTTTTATTCAGACATCAGCTATACCATAAAATACTGAGAGTACAGAAGGCAAGCTCATGTACGTACCTCGCTTTTCATACATGCCACAGATAACGCACGAAACGTGGCTGATTACTGGTCTAATATGATTTATTTTTACTATGTGCTTGCTATCATTTCGCCATCGATTTTATAAGACCAAAAAAATAACCACCTTAGTATAGAGAAGATACCTTCACGCCCTACTAACAAGCAACAATTGAAAATTTAAATCTCAAGAAAACGAATTCATAAATGGCTGAAATTATCAAATATAGCTCAGAACTATTCCAGATAAGTATACCAGTTTTTTTACATACATAGAACCAAGACATAGATAAAATACAAAACATAAAAGAAGTACAAAGGCGAGCTTAACTCATAATTGAGTTTTCTAGCAGCGAACCCCAGAGTGGTAGAGGAAAAGGAGATGAAGTGTACAACTAAGAAGGATGGGTAAAATAAAAAGTTTAAATAAAGTAGGCACCTACTTATATTATATAAACCTACATAAGAATACATACAATAATTACATAAATAATATACTTAATAAACAAAATTATAAAATAGTTAAACATGTACATAAATTAACTATTAACAATAGAAAGTCAATGCTCTTTTGTTCTTCCTCTAAAGACATCCACAGAAGGACTATCTCGCACTCTGAGAGGTAGTGTTCCACAACCTAACCGCTTCAACGGTAAAGGAGCCGCTATAACGACTGGAGGAGCTTTCAAATACAAAAAGGATTAAAATCTGTCCATCCATCGTCAGTTACGATGCCAGAGACAGGCTTACAGAACATTGAGGAACTATGAAGTACAATTATCTCAATGTTAGAGACAATATACCAACGTGTAAAATTAATAAAGCCCCCTCTTGTCGCAGCTGGACTTAGGAGGCAGATTTATTAATCCGAGTGTAGGTCTACACTCGGCGATCGCGCTTGGGTTATCAACTCTGGCTTATGCGAAAAAACTATCGTGATAGTGGCACTCGTATCTAGTTTTTTGATTGATTGTTGGGAATAAAACTGGAAGAACGGAAATAAAAACTAATAATACATACATACATATTCACGCCTTTTTCCCGTAGGCAGAGCCCATGGGCCGCTTTTCGCCCCCGTGAGAAATGAGACGTGATGGGTGGCGAACCACATCGCCAAAAACTAATAATAACTAAAATAATTCACTCGCACTAAACTGAGATATCGGGCCCATGAGCGCTGTCTGTGTGCGTTACTCGAACGCCCGTTGTATGAAACTTGCCTTCTGTACTCTCAGTATTTTTTGGCTATACGGTGAATAAAAATATCGTGAGGAAACCTGCATGTCTGAGAAAGCCTAACTAGCTGTCAAATGACGTGTGAATTCCGCCAACCCGCACTTGGCCTGCGTGGTGGACTATGGCCTAAGCTTCTTCATTTTGAGGGAAGGTCCGTGTTCAACAGTCGGACGAGAAAACAAGGGCTGGTATATAAATATCAGTATTTATTTTAATTCAGTCTGCCTGTGCTTGCGCAAGTACTTGTGCACTATTATATCTCCCGCGTAATTAGCCGATCTTGCCACAGATTGGCCGCTGTGGCCGTACTTGACAGGAGGATTATTACTTTAATGTGAAGGTTACTACTACTGACAATACCTTCACAATGTAATGTGTAGAGAAGTTAATGTCAAGTTAATGTCAAGAGAAGTTTCATTTATGACTTTGTATTTTACGACCCGTTTTATAAAAACCCAATTCAGTATTGGCATTGGTGATCTATGGTATGTAAAGGACTAATGGACGCATATTTCACGTCGCAAGCTATCTAATGAATCAACAAATACTTGTAATGAACAAACTGACATGCCTTTGTTAACACACGTTGAATACATATAAACCAATTTCACGTATTTATATAGTGAGTTCATTTTTGGTTTTTACTTTAACGAAAGTCACTAACTACTTGGATGTGGTATCTAAAAATGTTTGAATATTCACGTATGTACATTAAAAAAACTTTTATATGAAAATATGTGTCGTCGCCGGAGCACCTCTGAGGAGATATTTCAGATTCTCTCTGGAAATTCTAATCAGATTCTAAACATTATTTTGTCGGTAGAGAAAACTACATTATCAACTAGTTACATACATAAGAATATAAGTAATTTAATTTGGATAACCGATGGGGAAGAAAGGTTTTCGAGTGGCGACCACGAACTGGAAGATGGACAGACGACATTGTGCGCGTCGCAGGTAAACGGTGGATGCAAATAGCCAATTGTCGTTCATTGTGGCGTTCGAAGGGGGAGGCCTATGTTCAGCAGTGGACGTCTTCCGGCTGGTGATAACGATAATGAACTTGGAATCTTACAAAAGCCCGGTAGGAGTAGTCTATAATATCATCTCTCTATAATTTGTAGAGATGATGTATATGGGAGAGTTTATGGACACCTACTGGCCTAGTACATTCTGTACCAGTCCAATAGTGATCTATTATGTATTAGCCATTGATGTACCTATAAAGTAATGTAATAATGACAAGGTGACCGTGTTTTGTTCGCAGGCGGCCGTGGATGCCGGGCCGCATGGATGGCGGCGCACGCTTGCCGCACGCTCGCTCTCCTACTGACTGCACTCACTTTAGTCTTAGCCAAGTGTAAGTACCAGCTCATACGATAAATAGACTTAGTCAATACAGGCCGATCAGCTGATTGTCTTGAAAGTTTTTTTTATACTACCAATTTGGCAAGCAAGCATGCGGCCTGCCTTATGGTAAGCAGTCACCGCAGCCTAATATAGACTCTAGTAACATCAGAAGAATCACTAGCTCGTTATCCACCTATAAGACATTAGATATTAAGTTTTTGTGTCCGGTAGTTGTAAAAAATTACAATATGTAAGAGCCCCCGTGAGGCCTATGCTTGATAATAGTAGTTTATGCACCAAGGGGATAAAGTAGTGTCTTATGTCGCGGGCGTTTAATTGAATCGCGAGCATAACGAAGGATTCTAGCAACTCCCGAGCGCAGCGAGGGTGTACAGAGTTAACTCCCGAGCGTAGCGAGGGAGTTAATACTAGAATCCTGAGTACAGCGAGGGATTTAAGCTCGCCCAAGACAAAGGCACCTTTATCCCCGCGGTGAATACACTACTTTTCACACCTACTGCGAGGTAATAAATACAAATATTGCTAGAATTAAAATAATAACAATATTTTGGGACAATCCACACATGGTAATCTGATCCCAAACTAGGCAGAGCCTGTACTATGGAAACCAGATAACTAATATTAATTAACAGTGAAATAACACCCAGACACTTGGTGGGAATCGAACCCACGACCTATTGGGTAGCGGCCAGGGTGTCTAACCACTAGACCAACGAGACCGTCAATAATATCAACATAGTGATTTGCCGCGTTATCATCAAAATATTTTATTTTCTTTTCTAGAACACTGGGTTGTGCTCGTCGCGCTCGGTTCGATTTTCAAATGTTTTGTTTTTCGTGCAGTTCTCTGCTTAGAGTAGTAATATATATCTGTGGTAAAAGTGTTGAGGAATTTTCGTTTGACGTTCGAAATTCAAACACATTATTACCCAAGGGAGTTTAGTACAACATTATTACCCGGCTAGACTATAGGGATATAATGAGGCACTTTATGTCATCTTTATATGACATATAATGTGACATTATCGAGCAGGTGGTGTGAAAAGAATATTGAATTAGAATTTTGAATTTCACACCGGAACACAGCAATGTTTACACACTCACTGTTGCTTGGCGGCGAAATACCTGACACTGCGGCGGTAGGTAACTACCTGGACGGTTCCTTGCACAAGGAACCTACCATTTAGTAAAAGTAAAGTAACCTAGTAAAGTAACATCTATCTATGAGCCGTTTGGGAAAAATCCTGTTTTTTTTTTTGAAAAGACAGTCGCTGTTGGCCACTCGCATTGCAGTTTCACCGGGCAAGAGTGCGAGCGCCTAAAATGTCTAGCCAGAAGGGCAGGGGAGTGCAGAGCTCAAGGGCTCCTCAGAGAGACTTGGCCTCGGCATGGGCTGTCTCTTAAGAGAGGATGATTCTAACACCGGTTCATAACGCGCCCACTGGGAAGAGCCGGCAAGAAACTCAGTGGGGCCGACGGTTGTTGTTGAGGTCGGATACGTACGACCCTTCCACATCGCCAGCGAGACCGGTGTCTGATTGATAATGTAGCATACAGTTATCGAGAGAGGTAAGTCAATGTCTTGGTCCACAGCCTGCCATTGGGGATCAAAAAGTCGGTCTTGCGCCTGACCTCTCCCTGATCGTGTTAAGTCTTCCATGCAATCATAGATAGTATTTTTTTCGTATTTATACTACTTATTTGTTTACGTTTATATAGGTAGTCCTATACGTATAAGTATGTATGTCAAAATGGCACAATCACTATTTTTCGTCATGCCTTTGTATCTTCTATTGCTTAATATTATCCTTGTTAATCGGATGTTGGCAACCGCTGGTTTAAACTACGGAATACTAAATAGAATAGTAACAGTTGGTGATTTGCATCACGTTGCAGACACTAAAGTATGACTGTAGCGACCACGAAATAGTAGCGACCTACTTACTACATGTATAACGCGCCACAATAAAAAGATGACGTCATACAAATCAATCCTAAATCGCCCTAGTGACATTTCACCGTATGTGAAGTATACGCAACACCTAACCTCAACCGTCGTGGGCATCAGCCCTGGCCGAGCATCAAACCTCTACAAATAAAACCTCAGTCGGAGGATTTTTCCTTCCTAGCAACGCCAAAACTTAATCAAATCAAATCAAAAATCTTTATTTTTAAATAGGCTTAGCGCTAGAACTTTTGAATGGTAAATTTTTTAAAAGTTACCACCGGATCACAACGCGGCCTCAACTGAGAAGATCCGGCAAGAACCTCAGCGGGCTTGTCATTTTTTCCCTTGTTTTTTAACATTTTTTGTTAAAATTGTATCGACATTAGCGATAGTGTGTCCTGCCGTTCGAAACATAAAGCAAGGGCGAAAAGAAGAAAACAATAAACTACGACAAAAATGACAACAAACTGAAAGGCCAAAGGGATAGTAGTCGGACCAGTCCCCCAAGCAGCACACGCGCACGAGTTGACTCGAGCGGCAGCCATCACTCCCCTAAACCATGTTAGATAATAAATATAATGTAAGGTTCATAAAAGTAATATCACAATTTGAGCGAATTAGTGACACGAAAGACGTTCGGCTAAGCACCAAGCCAGCTGCTGCAGTGCACTACCCTACCGCTCGTAACCAATACCATTTTACCAGGCAGAGTGCCATTCACATCGTAACGTCTCTAACCATAATACGTAAACACTGTTGCTTGTGGGCAGAATATCTGACAATTCGATGATACCTGGACCGGTCCCAAGCATAAGAAACCTAACTTCTAGATCCCACCCGATTTAGGTAAAAACCGTATTCTGTACTAGTCTTTTATATCATGTAAACTTCATTAGATCACACGAGCATCCATGTAAAAGGTTTTCTTACTTTAGAATTTATGTGTGTGGTATATTTTACTCACTTGACTATTATGGATTGAAAGAGCAGACCTAGGCAACCGACAATCAGATTATTACACAAAACAAACATATCATAAGGGGCGTGGGCGGTTATCAAGTACCTAAAATACAGGGAGTTATACAATTTCATACAATAACCGTCAAAAACACTCTGCTCTTGCATAACTATTATTAGTTAAAAAAATCTTTTCGACTGTAAAGACATGCTCTGTTAAGCAACGCCCGGGAATGAACCGTTTGTGTAATTGTACGTAAACGATTGTATTTAAACCTAATTTCCGAGTTAGTATGGATCGTTAGCAGGAAACTGTAATCCAGAATTAAAACCAACATAAACACACCGGTCAAGTGCGAGTCGGACTCGCGCACCGAGGATCCCATACATTCTTTATACCTATTAAAGTAATTTGACTACCTCAGATAGCAAAAAAAAAAAACAAATCGCAAAATTAAGTTTGTTTGTCGAGGTTTTTTTAAGATTACGGTAAAACTGTACTACTTAGAAACATCATTTATTTTTCCTGTTAAATATAGACATTTATACTTAACCTGTAATTATTTCTGATTTTTCCCTCCACTCATTTCGGAGATAACGGACATTTTTGATTTTATGCCAAAACAACGTGAGGTAAACCAAAATGAAAATCTGTTTCAAAATGTGCAAATGAAGCCTTCTCATATGATATCCCACTCAATATAGTAATCTCACTTTAAAATTTTAGCCACCATTGAAAAGAAAACAAAAAAGAAAAAGTATATTTTACATTCTTTTCATTTGCGATGAGGATGGGTAAGAAAGATCTTAGAGCGCAAATATTATCTGCGAGAAATAAATGAATTTTCGATACAAAAATTCATTTGTTTCTCGCAGATATTTGCGATGCGATGCGAATTCGCAGTTTTGTGTGGGAGCCCTTACACTAGTCCAAGTTTCAAATCTATAGCATCAGTGGTTCCTGAAATATATAGGTGTGACATACAGAGACAGAAGAAGTCGCACCATAAAGGTTTACTTTATCTTTTAGGGAACCCTAAAAAGTAGGCTCGTTTGTGTGAGACCAATTTTCGATTTGTTTAGGTCACCAATTACGAGACGGAAGGTGAATATAAATCATTTCCTGTTTACCATCTTTTACATAATACGTTTACTTGCATAAATAGCATAAATAGGAGAACTTATTGAATATTTATCACCAAAGACACCTAAGCACTTGTTTTGACTTTAATGAGAAATTTATTGGTTTGATTTGAATATTCATGATACGTATTTTTCATCCAAATTAGTGATGAGAGGATCAGAGCGTTTGCCTCATATTACTTAACGCGTCTGTTCAAGGACAGTTGCATAAATTGCACTGTCGGTAGTCACAAGAGACATTAGACTCTCATTAGAGATATGTACTAAGTAGGTACATACATTGGTGTTATCAGAATTGAACTTAGCAATGTTTACGGCCACAAAGGCAGTATGGCAGAATTTATGACATTGTGTACCATACCATGGGAAGTACTCTTAAATACCCGCCCGCACTTCCTCGAGGGTAGAAGAGCTGATCAGACCATATTGGGCTCCTATAGATTCAACTTCACGGTGCCCTCATCCTGCTTTGTGGTGGACTTACGCGGACAGTCTCTTGCACAAGAGAATCACACTTTTAAAAAGTTTGTTCACATGTAATTCTGTGCAATACTAACAGTCCGATCATGGTATTTAGGTAAACGGTTATAAAATGAACAAAACTAAATATCATTTAAAAAAACTGTAAAAAAATTAAATTAAAATTATAATTTTATTTAAACCTAAATAATTATGTCGTCTCTACCGATTTGAAAAAATCTTTCTTCAATCCATTCTTTAATCCGTTGAGTGGGTCCCATAAAACAATTATTGCTTACGAATAAGTAGTTCCTGAAAATACAAGAATGGTGACTGCGCAGGAAACCTGCAGGAATGCCTATAAGATGACTTAATGTCGCTTTTTAAGGACAAAAATGGTCATAACTCTGGCAAATATTTACCAATTTTAATGATTCTTTTTTTATTCGAAAGAAGAAACCACTGTAATGAATCTGTATGAATTTTATCACAACCGGATAAGAACTTCTTGGAGGACCATGAACGATGTGGAGGAATTTATCTGGTAAAAACCATAAAACTGATGTTCTCCATTACGTTCCTCTGACAAATATGAACCGATTTCGATGATTCTTTTTTTATTCAAGAGAGTAAACTACTATGATGATTCCATGCAAATTTCATTACGACCAGATATTTTTTTTCTGAAGAAACATGAATTATCTAAAACTATGTAGACGATAATGTGACATAACCTACCTAGATCATTTTACCGTCTTCGATGGTTCGATCTTTAAAATATCACTAAAAAATTTAAAATAAAATCTTTAAAAAAAATTTTTTTACCGACATCAAGAACACTGAAAACTATAAAATAATTTAAATATTATTGAAGTTGGTGCCTATATACACAGCAGGTACGCTAACACTTCTATAATATTTAAATTATTTTATATTTTTGGTTTATTCCTCGTAGTCCGATCAGTAGCCCAATTTTTTTTTCTGTCAAAATTCCCGTCTGTCCGACTGGCTTCCGCGATCGAACAGTTAGGAAATATTTTTTTGTGTAAATATTCCAAGTAGTTATACCGGCGGCATGTGGTAGCTCCAGACGGAATTCTTTCAGTGTTATTGAAGTCTTTTCAATTTCTTTTTAAAGATTTTATTTTACATATTTTTACCGTCACGTTAATCAGATAACACTAACTTACCTACCTATTAATCTCATTGCCCGCAACACGCAAGACTAGGTCTCGACCTATACAAGGAATTGCCATTACCATTGATGTACTAAGTAGAGTTTTCTCATGATTCTCACAAGCTGGGATTGGCTTACTTTCGTCCATCAGGCCACATATTCAAGCCACATAGTGCCCTACAACGGCTGACAAATCAAGGTCGCATTGAACAACATAAAAAGCGGTAGCAATCGTTCACCCGGAGACGACAGCATTCAGGTTACCTACTGTCGTAGTGTGACTTCCTTTCGCTCCTCGTTGAAATGCAACACGATGCATCACTATTTGGTTTACACATCGGTACTTAATATATAAACACACTTAAGAGACGACAATTAACAACTCAAAAACGGTCGGAATGTCTTGCACAATTTACAAATATGTAAAATTATTTACGGGAAGCGTAGTGTAGGACACCCTGTGTCTGGTAGAGCGACGATATTCGCAGAGCGGTTCGCAGAAACTGGATGAGGTGAGCCGAAGATTGGGCACAGAGGCGTGCCTTGGAGGAGGCCTATTTCCAGCAGTGAACTGATGTGGGTTAATGATGATGAAATTATTTACATCGAATGGACCTTAATGTGTATACACTGCTACAGTCGAAATCACAAAGGTTTATTAAATATTCAAGGCCAATTCAACTACTAACCAAATTAACTTTGAGAAATTAATTTCTAGGATAAACCCATTATAATCATTGAGGTATTATATAACATATTATCTCAATGTTTACAATTTAGGTGACCTCAATAATTTACAAAAGTTTGTGATTTCGCGGTAAAGGCTATATAAAGTGCTAAGCAGTATTCAGCTTTAGCGAAGCAGCGAGTCCCCAAGACGAGACTGAAGTCTCGTAATTCAAAAGGAGTTCGTTGCAGCGCGCATCTTTCGCAAAGCGAATTTCATCTTTGCTTTATTTCGAAACAAAGGAGACGAGGTCCTATAATCCTGTTGCGTATTGCGATACATTTAAACGTATACGTTTTTGCGTCCGCACTATAAAGCTTGAAATTCAGTTTGCGTCGCCATCGCCGTGAATTGATTTCATAATAAGTATGCGGCTTTAAATAAATATAAATTGTAAAAGAGCACGACTGCCAACTTACGTGACTCAGCGAGATACTTCCCGATACAATCCGCAATATATATCTCTTCGTAAGTAAACACAGTCAACTTGGCTGGCCACTTCCTTTGTCTGTTAACTTCGCTAAAACAGCGACATTAACTTAAGAACGATTTTTATTTTCCTTACCTCACCTAATTGTCTGAAAAGTAAGATGATTCGTACGTCGGATGGGCATGTAAAAAGTCGGTCTTGCGCCTGACCTCTCCCCGGTCGTGTCGGTCTTCCGTCCCATCGGATTGTACGAGATAGAAGGAAGAGAGAGTGCACCTGTGTCTACGTAAGTATAATATATCTTGCGTAGATTACTAATCGTGTTAAAAAATAGCCGCCGTAGCCGGATACGGCCTGGAAAACATTATATAATACTTTAATACATTACATAGATGCTGAGTTAAACGCATGGCAGGGCGCTGGGCGGCCTGCTACCGCGGCCCAGGAGGCCGAAGACGAACGCAAGGATGCAGAATTGCTGGCTGCGGTAAAAGCATCCATGAAGGAATGGGAGCTAAGGAGAGCTCGCACAAGGTAAACTTTCTTGCACAATCTAAAACTTCATACTCAATTAAAAAACGGCAACGGAGAACGTTGCCTTTCCAGACTCCAATAGTGACAATAGATTACTACACATTTGATACATATAGAAGAACACCACGTGTACCTAGTTGGTTTTAATAAAAACTCAATGTATATGTATTGTAGCGAAATATGTAGACATAACGTTCTTTAATGATCATTATTATATTATCGTCACTTAAATTTAGATTCCCATGCTTAGGGTTGAGCTAATGACTCAATAACTGGCTCTGCGCGGCAGTAAGGAATTATGCATCTGATGGTATTGGAAACGAAAAAAAAACATTTTTAGAAAGAAACTTCCCCTTTCTTGAATAACCAAAGGAATAGAAATGACGTTACACCAAATGCGGTGGACTCAAGTGCGTTTCTAAATTTTTGTCACAATTGTGTAGATTGTTCTTTGTGTTTTCGTTCACACCTGAGAGCTCCGTTTTGAAACACTTGGGTAGGAGGTTACGTAAGTTCAGATGCGCAGTGTCACAATGCCATAATATCGATACTCAAAGACTTTGTCAGTTCTAATAATATCCTTATTGACGAGCAGTTTGGCTTTCGAACCAGACACTCTTGCGTCCACCAGGTGCACCGCCTCACAAAAAAAAGAAACCAATAATATAATATTTGGAGAATCTTTAAATAAGAGATCTTCAAACAAAATCGAGTTATGGGAATCTGATTTTTATATTAAGTTTCGTGTAATACTCACTTTTATAAACTTTATATAGATCTTGTGGAAGACTTTCAATTATTAATATAATGTAGATATGTATGGTTTTATAGTTTTGTTTGTCGAGCCTATTGGTCTAGTGGTTAGACACCCTACCTTTGGAGTCATTGGACGTTCGAGGTGTGGGCCCCAGGACGTCCATTGAGTACGACGGCGACTCCGAGGAGGACTGCGGCGGGGTTGCGACCCCCGTCATGACTGGTCCCCGATGGTCCCCTCCCATGTGCCGCTGCGACAGCCGCGGGGGTTTCAGCGGGTAAAAATACCACATACCCCAGTCGAGCCCCACAAGTACCTGGGACCTTTTGAAGATACCGCCGCGAAAAAAAAAATGAGACACCCTGATCGCTACCCAATACATTCTGGGTTCGATTCCCCCTAGTATCTGGGTGTTAGTTATCAATTTGTCTATGTATTTACAAAAAAAATATTAGTGTCAGTTGTCTGGTTGGTTACCATAGTACCTAGGCTTTGTCTATAATAATGTGTGATCACCTAACTAATGAATAAGAAATGTGTGTACCACAGACACATTAACGTCGACGCACAGACCAGACTACTAAACGATTTCATTCTAATACTATTATTTATACTATTACTATAATGGCGTCTTGCTTATACCGTTTTTTAAACCGTCCTCGGGATTTTCCTGCATAAAAAGTTGTAAAATATTTCGTTGCTTAAAAGAAAATAGTTCCATAAATCTCTTTTTTTTCAACAGAAGTAAAAGATCTCAAGGCAGCGTGTGCTATGGAGAGTTCGGTTGTTTTGAAGATACGGGACCCTTTGCGTACTTGGAGACGCTGCCCAGCCCTCCACAAGAGGTCGGCACACACTTTCTACTGTACTCAACCGTCAGCAGGTATGTTGACACCGTGAACTATTTTATTATAATATTTTTATGTATATAATAATATACAAAATCATCATCATCAGCCGAAACACGTCCACTGCTGAACAAAGGCCTCTCCCTTAGAAGGGACCCCTCCCTTAGAAGGGACCCCTCCCTTGCCATAATCCCCACGCTTGGCACGCGGCTTGGGGATCGCAGTATAGGTGGCAGGTAATCCAATAGAAAGACGCTGCTGCCCGTCTTCTAGTTTTCCCTTAGTCGCCTCTTACGAACACTAAACGGGAGGAGATGTGAGGGGGCTATTCTTACCCGGACACCCCACCACGGGTAATGAAAAAATCCTAGTTGAATTGTTATAATATATTACATTACAGGTTACATTATTACAGGTTTGATGACTTCTAGCCTCCCGAATAAGCCGGGTTCCGAAAAGGCTTTAGCACCGTAGACCACATACATACGCTTCACCAGATTATACAGAAGACCGTGGAGTATAATCGGCCATTATGTCTAGCGTTTGTGGACTACGAGAAAGCCTTTGATTCAATCGAGACCTGGGCAGTATTGCAGTCCCTCCAGCGGTGCCACTTTGACTATAGGTACATCGAAGTGTTGAAGTGTTTGTACAGCAACGCCACCATGTCGATCCGACTACAGGACGAGAGCACGACGCCAATCCCATTGCAGCGTGGTGTGAGACAGGGAGACGTTATTTCTCCGAAACTGTTCACAAACGCATTGGAGGACGTTTTCAAGCTCTTGGACTGGAACGGATTCGGCATCAATATTAATGGCGAATACATCACTCACCTTCGTTTTGCCGATGATATAGTCATTATGGCAGAGTCGCTGGAGGACCTCAATACGATGCTCAGCGACCTCAGTAGCGTTTCCCAACAGGTGGGTCTTAAAATGAACATGGACAAGACGAAGATCATGTCTAATGTCCATGTTGCACCCGTACCGGTAGTTGTTGGGAACGATACACTCGAAGTTGTTGACCACTACGTATACCTAGGACAAACTATTCAGGTAGGTCGGTCCAACTTCGACAAAGAGGTCGCCCGAAGAATCCAACTCGGATGGGCAGCGTTCGGGAAACTACGCGAAATCTTCTCGTCCAAAATACCGCAGTGCCTGAAGACGAAGGTTTTTAACCAGTGTGTGTTGCCAGTGATGACATATGGTACTGAGACGTGGTCCCTAACTGTTGGCCTTTTGGAGAAGCTCAGTCACACAACGAGCTATGGAGAGAGCTATGCTCGGAGTTTCTTTGCGCGACAGAATCCGAAATGTGGAGATTCGCCGAAGAACCAAGGTCACCGACATAGCTCTCAGAATCTGCAAGTTGAAGTGGCAATGGGCAGGCCATATCGCTCGGCGAACCGATAACCGCTAGAGAAGAAAGGTTCTCAAGTGGCGACCACGAACCGGAAGACGCAGCGTAGGTAGGCCTCCCACTAGGTGGACAGACGACATTGTGCGCGTCACAGGTAACTGGTGGATGCAAATAGCCAATTGTCGGTCATTGTGGCGTTCGAAGGGGGAGGCCTATGTTCAGCAGTGGACGTCTTCCGGCTGGTGATGATGATGATTGAACACTGAAATCCTCCTAAACGGCTGAACCAATTTTGATATGTATGTGATTGAGTGGGTGGTGCTCGTGGGTGTCCGGGTAAGTATAGCAGTAGATGTCCTCCTGTTGGGTGTCTTACGAGGCGACTAAGGGTAAACAAGAAGACGGGCAGCAGCGTCTTTCTATTGGATTACCTACCACCTATTCTGCGATCTTTAAGACGCCTGCCAAGCGTGGGGATTATGGCAACTCTATTGGAGGCTGATGATGATGATGATTGAGTGGGTCCCTGAAATGTTTAGTTCCAACCAAAACTATCCTAGTACAGTAAATTCCTTCCATCTTTGTTCCAGAGGGGACCAGCCTCTTCTGGCGGTGTCAGCGAGCAATATATCATCTGCGTGGGGCTGGGCGGCGCGAGCTTTCGACCCAAACCGTCCCACCAGGGTGATAGTTCACGGTTTTGGATCCAATTGCGACAACGTATGGGTCTACGAGATGAGATCAGCTCTAATGGCTGTTGTAAGTTTTCTTAAACCAAATTAGTATGGTATAATAATAGTAATACTAATTATAATAATAGTATTGTAACTAGAAGGCTCTAGATTTGATCAATCACGCGGATAAGTGCGGTTTACTTAATACGCCTTTTGTGTAAGTATATTGTTGAGCCTAGCTACCACTCAAAAGGTCGTGGGTTCGATTCCCGACAAACATTTTTGTGCGTGAACATGTCAGTCTTGTGCCTGGGTTATATTTAAGTATGTATTTACAAAAAAGTATATAATATGTAGGTAGTGTTCAATACCAGTATGAGTACAGGCTGTGCGTTGTTTGGGGTCAGATAAGTAGACGTTTGTGGAGGTAATGAAAAGATAAAGTTACACCATACCATCTGTGTTATTGGACGGACCCGTTGGTCTAGTTGGCAGACACCCTGCCTGCTAACCGATGGGTCGTGGGTTCGATTCCCGCCAAGTGTCTGGGTGTTGTTTATCTATTTAAGTATGTATTTTACAGAAAAAAAGTATATAAGTATTAGTATCAGTTGTCTGGTTTCCATAGTACAGGCTCTGCCTAGTTTGGGATCGGATGACCGTGTGTGGATTGTCCCAAAAATATTATTATTATATTATTGTAGTTGCAGGTCATTCTATTCTATTCTTGGTGACTGTAAATTTGGGCCCGGTATCCCCGGAATGCACTCCAACCCAGTTGGATCCATTGTGCGTGCCCTAACCCTTACTATGTTGCTGGCGTATCGAAGAACTCCCTCAGGTAGGTACGCAACGATCGCGCCTGCCTGGAGCTGTACATCATTATTTGGCGTAGGATAGGCTACTCCCAGATGATAACCTACGTCTCGCAAGAGCGTCGCAGCTACACAATATGTGTCGCATTGACTCTTTTCCATCTTCGCAGAATCTGCAAGTGTCACCAATACTTAGCCTAATAGGCAACCTGTAGTGTTAGCCTTAGGCACTTACTGAAATACTTACGCGCATACAAACGACTAATTTGAATTTTCAGGAAGAATGTAACGTCGTATGCGTGGATTGGGAAGGCGGAGCTACAATGCCTAACTACCTGCGTGCGGCTGCTAATACACGACTCGTTGGCAAGCAATTAGCAATGCTGTTGCAAGGTACGACATTACGCAATTGTGTCATGAACGCACATCCGACACGCTCTACTCTTTTGAAACAGAGTTAACTTCCCATTTTTCATCAAAATACACAGTTTGATGCATATAAATGGTGATTGCTATTCCCCAGCAACATCATTACCTGACTTATTTTGTCTAGTATTGTTTGTCACTCCCAATCACTACTACTACTATCCCTTTGACCTTTTAGTTTGTTGTACTTTCGTCGTATTTTTTTTTCTCACCTATTTGATCTTTTGAACGACAAGACACACTGTCGCTCTAATCTAATTAACACAGTGTTTAAAAAAAGTTAAAAAATGACAATGCAAGTTTCTTGCCGGATCTTCTCAGTTGAGGCCGCGTTGTGATCCGGTGGTAACTTTAAAAAAAATTGACCTTTCAAAAGTGCTAGCTAAGACTAAGCCGTTAAGCCTATTTGAAATAAATTATTTTTGATTTCACTTTTGAATTTGATATTTTTTAATAAGTCTGTGCGTGCTCCCATATTTTCTTTTTCATTATGTATGTACCTTAGAGAAAGAAACCAATAGAGAGCTGGCACTTTCTTTCTCATTCGCGCAAGAAAAGGATGCATTTATTTTTATTTTATGTGATAGAAAGAAACAGAGCATATGATTTTTTGTCCCTCAGCGTGTGTTCAAAATCTGGCGCACCTACGGTGCGTTTTCTTCGAGTACTCATGAAATTTTCTAGTTCACGACCAAGCTTTGGAGTTTTAAATTGAATTGCATTATGAAATATCGTATCGTACTACTTAATAGGCGCATTTGAATAAATATCCATATCGTGTGTTAAAGTGTACGAATGATTATTTTCTGTCCTTATCGGCGGCACGCTAGCTAGATGTCTTGTTATATTCTGTCTACGGATGTACCTACGAAGCATAGGTAATGGGCTTCACTGTTTTGCGTCTATCTCTTTTTTCTTTCCTTCATATGAGATTTTTTCATTCTTCAATACAGTAGGTATGTTTCCTTAAACTGACTAGTATTTCGGAACATAAAAAGGACCGACTACGAACCAACGTCGGGAAACGTCGGGAAAGTAAAACCTAAAATAAACCGCGATATACCTATTCCGTAAAAGTGATTTTATGTCAAGGACCGACAAGGTAGTTTTTTTTTAAATTTAGGTAACATTCCGAATATATAACAGTAAACACGTTTTGTATTTGATTCATTTTCCAGGATTCGCCAAACACATAGATTTGAGGTTCGAAGATGTGCACCTCATCGGGTTCAGCCTGGGCGCGCACGTCGCTGGGTTTGCGGGCTCTGAACTGAGGAATATTAGTCGAATAACAGGTAATACCTCATCTACCGTTATCTGCAGTCACATACCATCGCCCATTAACAATGGCTCTACCGAATCATTACAGAACACGGTGGTCTGAATTGTAATCACTGATGAGTTTAGCTATACAAAACGTTGCGTTGTTGTGGTAAACAGAACCACATGTAAATTGAATCAATGTTCGCTCGGAGCCTTTACTCCGTTATACGTCTTGGCCTCTGATGACATCCCTCAGTCTTGTTTTATTTCCGATCCATTAGTACGTTAGCTTAAGTATAGAATACAACTATGCAAATAGACCTTTATATTGACCGACCAATTAACTGACCAATCGTTGGTCTAGCTAGTAGTTAGACACACGGGCCGCTCCCTCCTGACCCCATGACGGTCCTATTGGAGCGGGATGCGCCGACCCCTCCCCGACAACCGTATGCTACACTAGCTATCAGACACTGGTCTCGCCGGCGAGGCCGAAGGGTCGTACGTATGCGACCGCAACGACGTGCATCACCCCACTGAGTTTCTTGCCGGTTCTTCTCAGTGGGGGCGCGTTGTGAACCGGTGGTAAACTCAGCCCTCTCTTAAACTACAGCCCAAGCCGAGGCCGTGCCTCCCTGAGGTGCCCTTGTGCTCGTCGCTACTTCTGCCGTAAAGGCTAGAGCGCTTCAAGCGCTCACCTCCTATTGTCCGGTGAAGCTGCAATGGCCATCTGCGGCTAACAGCGTCTATCATTCCCAAAAAAAAAAAAAAACACACGGGCCGCTACCTAATAGGTAGTGGGTTCATTTCACGCCCAGCCCCCCTAGACAATGTCCCTCAGGCCCTCAGGACCCATTTTTGTGCGCATGAGCATGTCGTTTATATCAGTTGTCTAGGCAAGTAGGGGGTAATTATTTAATAACCACACATAAATATTCACATGAACACTACAATATTTATGATCTGAGAGTTATGTGACCCTCGCACTAAGCAAATGATTATCGTAAAGAGAAACAGATTTGCATTCGATTTACGTTTGATAAGAAGGATTCTGTACTGGGTAACATTGTTTATTAAACTTAATAATAATATTCTAGGACAATCCACACACGGTCATCTGATCCAAAACTAGGCACAGCCTATGGTAACCAGCAGGTACGGTCGCAGCCAACGATTGGGGGGGGGGGGTCATATGTGACGATCCCGTTGGTGTTGTACTAGGTACCTAGACCAACGGCCTAGCCGCTACCCAATTTTGCCGTTTACGAATATGGATTTTGGGGGGGTCATGACCCCTACGACCCCCCCTCTCGGACCGCCACTGGTAACCAGACAACTGATACTAATACTTATATACCTTTTTTTTGTAAATACATATTTATATAGATAAACCAGACACTTGTGAGAATGGAATCCATGACCCATCGGTTAGCGGACAGGGTGTCTAACCAACAGGGCCGTCCGTATTATTTATTGGTATGAATATCATTTTCTAGGTCTAGATCCAGCAGGTCCACTATTCGAGTTCCAAGACCCGCGCGCCCGGCTTGATCGGTCGGACGCCAAGTTCGTAGACGTGATACACTCCAACGGCGAGACCCTAATCCTGGGCGGACTGGGAGCTGCACAGCCCCTCGGACATGTCGACTTCTACCCCAACGGTGGCAGGGTGCAACACGGATGTTCTAATTTGTAAGTTGGAAGCTAAATATATCATCCCATCCTTATTTTTTGTTCACGCGGGGAAAGCCGTCAAAAAGTCTCGGACTCTGCGGTTAGAACGGTCTATGTGAAATTCTTACCCACTAAACCAGTCTGTGAAAGCTCATGGGACTCTCAAGTGCTGGCACTGGAGAGGAAATTTTGGGGTCACAGGTTGGATCTGCACTAGGTACAAACACGTGCCTTGCCTCTAAGTCTAGGAACCTGTTAAAGTGTTCACGGGGACGGGGGTCGAAACCCCGCCGCCGTCCTCCTCGGAGAAGTCAATGTACTCAGTGGACGTTTATATGAGTAACTACGTTTAGGGCTTTTGAACACCAATGGCCCATTTTTGAAGTAAAATAGATCCAAACATTTGCATGCAGCAGGAAACTGCAGCTCGCCTTTACAGTTGTACGGGTTTGCGTGTGAAGTTGCAATTTTAAACCATACAGGCCGATTACTTGATTGTGTGAAAACTAAGACTATACATGTGTCGGATGGGTATGTAAAATAAAATGTAGGTATATGAAAAGTTTATAACATCCGGTTCCTGTTTTTTAGGTTCGTCGGTGCCGTATCGGATTTAGTATTGCCATGGGCAGCCGCGTCTCCGGAAGGCCGATCTCTCTGCAATCACCGGCGGGCTTACAAATTCTTCACGGATTCGGTGTCACCGAAATGTCACTTCCCCGCTTTCCCTTGCAATGACTACGACAGTTTTCTTGAGGTCAGTATTTTTAAGAATGAATTGGGACTTTTGTGATAGTAAGCTTATGTTGCGCGAAAAGATCTTCGCTCGAATGACGTAATAACAAATGTTCGGCTGGTGCACACAGAACTATGAGCTTTAGAAAATCTTGGTGATTAGCAAACCTTTTCATCATAATGATACTAATCTCGTGATACAGATGTCGACACGAAAACCGTAGCACTGCAGGGAGATCTTTCTTCTAGCTATTATGGCTCGCGGTTAGTTATTGAATAATTACAATGTTCCGCGGAACACAACAATCTGCTCTTCGCCAGAATATCTGAGTGGTAGATTATCTTGTACAAGTGGCGTACCACCTACCGACAGGTGAAGCTAAATTGCCTTTATAAAGTTTTAGGTAGTAAATAAGTTTTGTTTAAATGGCGCAGGGACGGTGCTTCCCGTGTGACGGACAAAGAAGATGCGGCAACATGGGCTACTACGCAGATAGATCTTTGGGTCGAGGACAGCTTTATCTGCTCACCAGGGAGGAAGAACCATTCTGTGGTAATTTTAAAAATTCTTCTTTTTATAATTTAAGAAAATAGTTTATTTCTGGCATACAAATATCTAGCACTTTCGAATTGTAATGTTTTTTTAAGTACCACCGGATCATAACGTGGCCTCAACAGAGAACATCCGGAAACAAAGCCAGAGCGCCTTATAATTCTTTCCGCAACCTGACTCCTCTTTACTTTCTTTCTTCAGTGTTTTCTGAGCAATAGCTGTGGTAGCGTAATCAGAAATATTCTTGTCAGATTATGTACTTACCTACTTTTAACAATAAATTATATTTTTTTTAGCACATCAATACCACGTGTCCGTGTGGGCGAGTAGCGGCACTGGTGGAAAAGTCAACTTTGGTCGTTTGACACTAACGCTGCAAGGAGACTCCGGACTCAACGAAACATTCCCTATGACCAAGTATGCTTCATTCCGGAATGTTTAAAGTATATTATGAAAGAAAAGTTACACATTCCAGTTTTACTAAGTGTCAGGTGCGGAAAGGTTCTTCAGTGCCGACCACGAACCGGAAGACGCAGCGTATGCAGGGTCGCCCATTGTGGCGTTCTAAGGCCTTTGTTCCGCAGTATTGTTGGGCTATAATGTGCCCGGCAGCGAGTTCAAAAGCAAGACCCCGAGTGACACCCGGTGCAGATTCCACCGGAGAACCCGGTTTTTGTGGGTAATTCCACATACTCCGGTTGACCTCCACAGGTCCCGGGGACCTAGAGGTTTCTCGCGTGATAACAAGAAAAAGGGTTACTGTCGTCAGTCCTTAAAGCTTATTTTCTAGTGGACGTCCACTTGAAAGATTCACTCGGCGTGGACGAGTTTGTTAGAAAAATATGTACCTACTTATATGCTGTTTCTTTACATAATTAAAAATGGAACAATAAATGTAGGAACGCAGACGTGATGGCTGACCGGAGTCGTAGGCCGTAGTAGAGTCGAATATGACATATTCGACCCAATAGGCTAGATGAATAAAAAAATATATTTAGTCCGTCATTTAAATTATCAAAAAATATTCGACACGGTATTTCTTCTTTTGGGGTCGTCCATTAATCACGTGAGGCTCGAAAGGGGGGGGGGGGAGGGGTTCCGAAAAAATCACGAAATATCACCAGGAGGGGGGAGGGGTATAATGAGACATCACGTGTATTTATTTTTCGTTGAATGCACGATTTCGAAACCAAACAGCGGCACGTGGCCTTGACCGTTGCCGGCAACGACTTCCCCTTCAACATTTAATCAGATAAGTACCTGTATTTAAAGATAATATTCCGAAAATTTCAATATAATCTATATTGAAATTTTTTACAAAAAAATACACGTGATTTTGGATGGGGGGGGGGTAGTTTAAAAACCTCACCACATATCACCAGGAGGGGGGAGGGGTTAAAAAGTTGCTAAAAAACATCACGTGATTAATGCACGACCCCTTTGTCAATTCAACAAAAATAGCAGTTACAGTGCGCTGAAATTCGGCGTGTATACAGGCGTGACGCCAGTATAGAATTTTTACTGAAGCGTGACGTCACTCCCGAACGTTGACGCTCTACATCTTTGGCAATTTCTATTGATTTGTTGTTGTCCAATATTTTTTGACTATCTAACTGACTGACTAATTAGTTTTTTTTACCATTTTGTAGTCATCATCCCCATTGTCTTTGGCTGGCCATCGGTCAGTCATCACGCCTGCGTTCATACATTTATTGTTTAGTTTTAGATCTTGTAATATACATGTGTGCAGACGCGAGGAGTGGGGCAACGGCAGCGTTGTGTTCACGCGCGTGCTGGTGCCGCACCCGGCGCTGGGCGTGCCGCTGCGCGCCGCGCTGCGCTACGCCGCCTACTCGGGCTGGCTGAGCGCCGCCGCCGCCGCCGTGCGCCTGCACAAGCTGCTCATCACGGACAGCTTTGCCAAGACGTAACGCACCCTCCATTTACCGCACACCCGACAGATTCATTGACAAGTGACCTACCACTTACCAGACTCAACAGCTTTTCTGAAACGTAATTTACCGTCTACTATGCGTCTACTACACATTTGACAGATTCGCAAAGACGTAACTCACCACTTACCGTACACACGACGGCTTCGCCGAGACATTGAGCATGTCACTTACCGTACACACGACAGCTTCGCCGAGACATTGAGCATGTCACTTACCGTACACACGACAGCTTCGCCGAGACATTGAGCATGGCACTTACCGTACACACGATAGCTTCGCCGAGACATTGAGCATGGCACTTACCGTACACACGACAGCTTAACCGTCACTTTATACCTTTATTTTATAAACTTCAGGCCTAAACAAGTTAATATTGTTACGTGCGGGTGGGTATTAAAATGCCGATTAACGTAAAAGAAGATTTTATTCCACGTACACTCACACTGTATACACTTTACACACAGTATACACACAAGGCACAGTAGTCCGAGTCGCACAGTACTTCACAATAGTCCAAAGTCGTCGCAAGGGTCGCTGGTACAATTCTCTTCGATCGCTTCCTTAAGATGTTTCCGCTGTCGCTTGTAAACACAAAACTGTCCGGACGCCACTATGCGTCGGCTTATATACCTAAATTAACAGAGGGGTGGAACTCTCTCGAATGAACTCGTATGTACTTACCTATTCTATCGTTTTCGCGAGATACAATAGCGGCGCGACCTTCGAGAATAAACTAACAATAGGCGGGGGCAGTGACCCGTGAGCGAGCGAGCGGTAGGTACTTACACAAGTACATGCGAATTGGAGGGACCTACTTTCTATTGAGAATTCGAGATCTTTCGGTACGAATCGATAGTAGACCTATAGACTAACAATGCGTTTTGAGATCATTGCAATTAAGTAATAATTAACGGAGTAATTAACACTTTTATCTCTCGGTCGTAACACTACCCCCCTCTTAGTTATGCTCGTCCCGAGCATCATTATCACCATGATAACGTGCCAATCTGTCCAGGTGAACTATCTTAGGTTTGCCTCGGGGTCCCTTCTTGATGCGGTAGGTGACGTCGTTGATCCTCGTAATAACAGTAAAGGGCCCTTCCCAGCGGGCTTGAAGTTTTGGAGACTTCCCTTTTCTGCGAAGCGGATTGTGAAACCACACTAGCGTTCCTTCATCGAAACCGTTGGTATTCGCATTTCGATCGTAGCGGGTCTTCATCCTTTCGCTGGTCTTCAGACTGTTCTCCCGCACTCTCTTGTGCACTTCGTCCAACTGATTTTGAAGATCGCACACATAGTCCGTAACGGGTTTAGGACTGTCAGGTGGGGTACCCGTTATTGCGTCCACCGGAAGTCTCATCTCTCGGCCGAAGTTCACCTTGGCTGGCGTGTTCCCCGTACTATCATGTACTGCAGAACGATAGGACATCAGGAACAAAGGGATGTACTGATCCCAGTCCTTTTGATGATCATCCACTACCTTGGCCAAGTGATTCTCTAGAGTTTTGTTAAATCTCTCGACCATTCCGTCTGATTGCGGATGTGCTGGTGTCGTACGGGTCTTGTGGATCCCAAGAAGTTTGCACATTTCTTGAAATACGGCAGATTCGAAGTTACGTCCTTGGTCCGAATGAATTTCCATGGGTACACCAAATCGACATATCACCTCCTGGACCAGTTTCTTGGCTACCGTTATTGCTTCTTGGTTGGGTGTTGCGAACACCTCAGGCCACTTACTGAAGTAATCCTGCACTACTATTATGTACTTGTTCCCATCGTCAGTCTGTGGAAACGGCCCAGCTACATCTATCGCGATGCGCTCCCATGGTGCCCCAACGTTATACAGCTTCAGCTGTCCCTTACTTCTGGTTTGCGGGCCTTTTACCGAGGCACAAGCAGTACATTTACGGCACCAATCTTCGACATCTTCACGGCATCGTAGCCAGTAGAACCGCTGTCTGACCTTAACGAGGGTTTTCTTGACTCCAAGATGACCACCAGAGACACCATCGTGGACGTGCCGTAGAAGAGGGGCCACCATGATTCGTGGTATTACCACTTGCAGAGTGACTTCCCTTCCGTCGTTGGACTCCCATTTCCTGCACAGCAGATTGCCTTCCAGAACTAAGCTGTCCCACTGAGCCCAATAACTTTTAGTAGTCGCGCTGTAAGCAGACACATCCTTCCATTGGGGTTTGTTTCCACTTTGCTTCCAGCGCAGTACAGGTCCAAGGTCATCATCTTCTTCTTGGGCCTTCCTCATATTGGGTCCAGTCCACTCATCGTCTAAACCATGTGTCCTTATAAGGTTTACTTCTTCTCGGGCTTCATTTTTACCACAGTGCTTGCAGTCGTCAGCGCACGGTCTTCGTGATAGAGCGTCCGCGTTATTGTGTCCTTTTCCACTGCGATGCTCGGTTACAAAGTTGAACTCCTGCAATTGCTCTATCCACCTTGCTACCTGTCCTTCCGGATTTTTAAACTGTAACAACCACTTTAATGCTGCATGATCGGTTCTAACCGTGAACTGTCTTCCTATAAGGTATTTCTGAAAATGTTGTAAAGTCTTTACCACAGCAAGTAATTCACGGCGGGTAACACAGTAATTTCTCTCTGGTTTTGAAAGTGCTTTACTGAAGTATGCAATTACCACCTGGCGGTCCCCTTGTGTTTGCGATAACACTCCACCGATTCCCGTATTACTAGCGTCCGTGTCCACAGTAAATCTTCCGTCCCTGCTTGGGTAACCCAATATAGGAGCTTCACAAAGCCGTTGCTTAAGTTCACTAAAAGCTTTCTTGCAATTCGAGTCCCAGATGAAATCGCGTTTATCCTCTGTTAATTGATGTAATGGTTTTGCCACGTCCGAAAAATTCTTAATGAAGCGTCTGTAGTAAGTGCAAAGCCCAAGGAACGCTCGCACTTCCGTCTTATTTTTCGGGATAGGCCATTCCTGAACAGCTTTTATCTTTTCAGGGTTGGTTTTTACTCCATCCGCCGAGATGACATGTCCTAGGTAACTGACTTCCTTCTGAAATAGAGCACACTTCTTTGGACTCAGTTTCAGATTTGCTTCTCGGATCCGGGTGAACACTTTCTCCAGGTTCTTCAGGTTCTCCTTGAAGCTGCGTCCCATCACAATCACGTCGTCGAGATAAACCAGGCATACGTCCCCAAGGAGGCCTACCATTACCCTCTCCATAAGGCGCTCGAAAGTTGCTGGAGCATTACATAAACCGAAGGGCATGACGTTGAAATGCCACAGTCCGTTCCCAATTCCAGTACTAAATGCCGTCTTCTCTTTATCTTCTGGACTCAATTCCACCTGCCAGTAGCCACTCTTCAAATCAATGGTCGAGAACCACTTCATGCCACTGAGCATGTCCAGCGTATCATCAATTCTCGGCAGGGGATAGCTGACCTTTTTCGTGACATTATTTAACATTCGGTAGTCAACACAAAACCTCGTACTTCCGTCCTTCTTCTTTACTAGCACCACAGGTGATGACCATGGGCTTGTAGAGGGTTCGATGATCTTGTTTTCAGCCATTTCTTTAATCATTTCGGCTACCTCTGTTTCTTTTGCCCACGGTATACGTCGAGGTCTCTGTTTAATAGGCCTGGCATCGCCTGTATCAATCTGGTGCTTTACAAGGCCTGTTCTACCACAGTCATTTCCGGTTGCAAAAATGTCCCTGAATGTATCCAAAAGCTCTTTGGCTTGCTGCAGTTCCAATGGTGATAAATTTTCCTTACAATCTTCCAAAAGCTGTCGAATGTGATCGGCTTTGGTCGAACTTACGTTTTGATGAACTGCGGAAGTGTCTAACCGTTTCAGGTACTTTACTTCTTCGCATCTTCCAATCAGGCTATTCTTCCTCAGTCGAACTTCTTCATTACTCAAGTTTAAAATTCTTACTTTTGCTATCCCATTTGTCATAAGTAATGTCCTGGCCGTGATGGTCTGTGGATGATTGCCGGAGTCTTCGACTATAACACATTTCTTTGATTTGATCTTCTTAGGGAATTTCACTGATACTAAATTTTCAGATCTTGGAGCCAGTATGAAATCCTTTAAACAATAAAGATTGCATGGGTGTGATCCTTGCAGAGAAACTTCTTGATCAGGAAACCTTAACACTCCTTTATCAATATCCAAAACACATCGCTGATCCTTCAAGAAGTCTAGGCCCAGAATGCAATCATCCGTGATATTTGCGATAAGAACTGAGTGGATGTATGTTCGGTCACCAATATTAATCTCTACGTCTGTATCACCGAGGACGGAGACTGGCTGGCCGGTTGCTGTCTGGAGGCGACATGGTGGGGATCGCCTTTTCCACATAACAGTGCGTTTCAGTAGCTCTGGTCTGACTATAGTCCGCGAAGCCCCAGTATCTACTGTCAAACTGCATGTCTTGTCATTTAATGTGCCCTCGATGGTCAGACTGTTTCCGTTGCGAACTTGAGTAATGGTGATGGTGGGGGCCTTATTGTTACCAGCCAGCACCCGCCCCGCGGTCCTGGCGACACTTAGTTTAACGACAGGTCTTGGTCCACTTGGGTCCCGGAGCTCGTGACCCTTCTTCTCTTCTTACGACATTCTAGTCGAATATGCCCCTTTTCTCCACAGCCATAGCAAGTAGGGACGTACTGAGCCCTCTTTTCATCAGGTACTATTGCGCGGACTTTATATGCACGACTGTCCTGTCGTACAGCTTCCACTTCAAGCGCATGGGCCAGTGCGCTCTTTAGTGAAGAATGATGGCCCAGGCGAACGGCGGCTCTGACTTCCGCGTCCCGTATGCCGTCGACGAATGCTTGTAACAAAGTTACCTCAACTGTCGCCGGTGACGAAGAGTACGCACGACGAACCAGCCTTTCTACTTCAAGCGCCCACTGTTGGAGGCTTTCCCCAGCCTTCTGAGTCCGCTCGCGGAGTTGTGCCCGATAAACGTGTTCTAGGTGCTTTTCACCGTAACGTGTATCCAGTGCTTCTAAGAGAGCCTCCAACGTGCGTCCTTCCAGTGGCAGGTTTTCTAGTATTAGTAAAGCGTCCCCTCGCAGAGCCAGTGTCAGGGCCATAAAGGATTGATCATCAGTCCACCCATTCCCCTTGGTCAATGTCTCGAACTGGTAGCGGAAGGCGGTCCACGACGAAGACCCGTCAAAGTGCGGAAGGTCGAGTTTCGCTGCTGATGGTGAAGCCAAGGTTAGTGGTTGGCGAGCTTCCAGTTTACGGATGCGGTGGTCATGGTCATCAATTCGGCCTTCCAGGTTCTCCGCTTTAAGAGTAACCTCTTTGACGTCCGCTTCTAGTTTCGTAACTTTCTCACCGAGTATAGTAATGCCGGCGTCAATCTTACCCAGAACGGCCTCCTGGTTGACCTGGATAGCTTCTTGGGTAGCCTGGATGTCACGGCGGGTGGCCTCTTGGATAGCTTCTTGGGTAGCCTGGATGTCACGGCGGGTAGCCTCTTGAGTAGCCTGGATAACCTCCTGGATCTCACGGCGGGAAGCTTCCTGGTTTGCCTGAATACTCTGAATTTCGCGACGGGTAGCCTCCTGCATACCCTGGATAGCGGCCAACAGGGTTGACAGATTTAGCTCCGTCGAGTCTCCCGGTGGTGCGGTACCAGACGATGTGGCAGTCTCGGGTTGAGACTCCTCCTCTTGACCACGCCGACGTGCAGCATCCATCTCCACTTGTCTCCTTGTTCGCGGAGTACGCGCTTCTTCTTCACGCGGCAGAATCGGCATTCCGCTTCTGACACCAATTGTTACGTGCGGGTGGGTATTAAAATGCCGATTAACGTAAAAGAAGATTTTATTCCACGTACACTCACACTGTATACACTTTACACACAGTATACACACAAGGCACAGTAGTCCGAGTCGCACAGTACTTCACAATAGTCCAAAGTCGTCGCAAGGGTCGCTGGTACAATTCTCTTCGATCGCTTCCTTAAGATGTTTCCGCTGTCGCTTGTAAACACAAAACTGTCCGGACGCCACTATGCGTCGGCTTATATACCTAAATTAACAGAGGGGTGGAACTCTCTCGAATGAACTCGTATGTACTTACCTATTCTATCGTTTTCGCGAGATACAATAGCGGCGCGACCTTCGAGAATAAACTAACAATAGGCGGGGGCAGTGACCCGTGAGCGAGCGAGCGGTAGGTACTTACACAAGTACATGCGAATTGGAGGGACCTACTTTCTATTGAGAATTCGAGATCTTTCGGTACGAATCGATAGTAGACCTATAGACTAACAATGCGTTTTGAGATCATTGCAATTAAGTAATAATTAACGGAGTAATTAACACTTTTATCTCTCGGTCGTAACAATATCATTTCCAAACTAAGTAATAGTTTACAACCCTAATCTTAGAAAAACTGATTACTCAAGTCACGACTTACACAGGTCTGCGTTGCTTCACGATATTTTTTTAAAAAGTCTAATAATACTGAAAATTCTTCTAAGAATGATTTTTTAAATACGATTTATACAGAGCTTACAGTAATGGGAAACTTCAATAACTTTATTTTGTGTGCAGATCATCATTCTGTAAAAAAGGAATGCAGCTATCATCTGAGGAAACAATTGAACTGCCGTTATACCCCGGAGACTGTGTACTGCAGGAGGTAAGAAATGTTTCCATCTTCATATTCAACTAATATTTACTGATCATTACTATTAGGTAAATATCATTTTAATCTCTTTTTTTTCCTGCTAGGACGACGATCCCCTCAATGCGACAAACAGTAACCAGCAATTAATAAGCAACGTGAACATAACAAAGATTGAAGGCAACCCTATCGATGTTATCGACAACGAACTGCCTGAAGACGCGCCCCAACGACCATTCGTACTCGTTGACACGTACGATTGGACGGGAGAAGAAAACACTGGAAGAGCCTTCGGTATGACTAACACGAAGACTGCGCCCAGTGGAGCGATAGAAATTGCCGAACCTATCCTTAGACCGCGACCGCGCAAAACGGCCCGTCAACGAGCCGATTCTTCTAACGAACAAGAGATATCGGAACCATTACTCAGAGCAACACAACCCCCCCATTCGACAATCCCGCCGCTAATAAGAAAACCTAAGAATTACGACATATCTACAACGCCTACTTACGCGACCGACTCGTCAAACGAAAGAGCTGAAAAAGAGGAACCTGGATTCGTTGTTCAATTTCTGCCCACCAGACTTGCATCGTTCATATCTAGAGCTGAGCGATACGCGAGAGATACCCTTCTGCCTTTAGTATCTGCTTACGCGCCAAGGCTACCGATATTTGGATCCCGAGAAGTGGCAAAACCAACTGCAAGATTCATTCCAACTGAGGATCTCAGCCTAAATAGCTCCGTTCCGGTGCCGACACCCACTTTAGAAATGAAAATTCAGACGCTAAGATCTGTGGGACCGCCTGGTGAGAAACGTGAAATAGAATCGCCGGAAGACCCTAAATTTCCTCCAACGACGACTACAACAACCACAACGATCACGACGTCTACGACGCCGTCCCCAACGACGGAGAAACTCCGAGCGTCGCCGACGGAGATGTTGAAGGTGATACAAGGTCCATCGGCGTTGACGAGTACGGCGTTACCGCCGGTAGCGTTTAGGAACCAGGGGGAGAAGATAGTGATTGTGTATCCGAGCAACGCTAGAGACGAGAGGAAGATTCGGTCGCACTCGTACCCAGAAGAAATGCAGTTCGAAGCTTTGTATCGGCATACGAGCTCTTCGGTCGATCTCAGAGTGGACCTCCCGACTTTCGCTCCGCCTGCTAACACTCTCGCGCCCAGCACCACATCAAAACCGAAGGATTCGAGGTACATACCCGTACCGTACCCAAAGTCAGGAGACAAAGAAGTATTAAATTCTAATATAACATAGCACGCCATTATTATAATTTGAGACTGCATTGTAGAATTTTATTGAGGGTACATATTTTTGGTTTGTAAATAAATTCCATTCCATTAGAAGTTGTAAATTTTTTGTTGTTAATTGTTTCCATTAGAAATAGTATATTTTTGATGTAAATTTTGTTGTATTTTTTTTTATTAATTTCTCATACCCTCGTTTGTTGAGTATTGAAAATGCCTTCGTTGTTATGTAAATATGTTTAGCTGTAAATGTATAGAATAAGACTAATTTTCGTAAAATAAAAACTTATTTATTATACAATACCACTGTCTTATTCGAATATGCAATATTCGGTAAAAACTAACAATAATCGTAAAATTAAATCGACTTCCGCAAAACGAACAAAATCCTGTCATTCTTCTTACGAAACATGAAAATAAAGCTACAGTAATCGATTCATACTGAATTTACAAGTAAAAAAATATCACAATGAGTCAAAATTAAACATAGTGGAAAACTTTCAAAGAATATGTATTTATAATGGCAGTGTTGCTATTGCAGTTTATTTTGTAACAGATCTCTTACTAGCATGTATGCCATTCGTTTCTCAATCTCTATTCGCGCAATGGACTTGTTGGAAAATGGGCTAGGTCTATGTACACCACCTCAATAAATTATGAAAAATCTATAGAATTCGGGAAAAATATAAATATTTCGTATATTTATATTTTTTTAGGGATTTTTTTCGTAGTTAGTATCAGTTGTCTGGTTTCCATAGTACAGGCTGTGCCTAGTTTGGGATCGGATGACCGTGTGTGGATTGTCCCAAGATATTATTATTATTCTTATTGTATCATTTTTAGTTACTCGGGCTTTTACACCCGGACTTTTAAAAGGCTTGCGTGGGGACGAATCCAACACGTAGAGTACTGTGAGATTTATTATTATAATGGATAGTTAAAGACTGTTTTATGTGCGTTTCCCTATTTTAGAGTATAGTGTACAAAGACCTAGCCCAGGCTCCATACATTTTGGAACATCTCTTATACGGCACTCTGAACAGTAAACAAATTTAAAACGAAATGCCCGACTGACCCATCAGCTATGTTATTTACAAAAATACATACGCAACAAAATGAGAATGTCCTCCTTTTTGAAGTCTGAAAAATAGCGATCATACCTTGGTTGATAGTCTGCGTGACTAGGCATGTTTCAACGTATTTGAATGCTATGATAAACATTTCTGTTTAAGAATCACTTTCTGTGACAATATTCAATAGTTTTAAACTGTCACGAAAAACACTGTGTTTCGTCTTCATAAATCAATCTCTGTACATGTACAATATAGTCAGCACCAGAGTCAGGGGTGGGATTTGCGGCAGGTGCAATGCTTAGTGGGATTTAGTGTGGTAGAGTGACGGAGAGTGGAGTGAGCTTTACTGCAAGAGGTACAGTAGTCACAACGGATCTTTGTTTGTATGAAGTTGGGTTTTGCGAACCATTGCGCATCTACAGTCCAGAGAGTTGTCAATACAACACGAAAATAGCAACTGCGCAGCGTCTTGCAGCCAACTTCAGACACACAAAGATCCGTTGTGACTACTGTAGAGACCGGAGAACGCCTCTGTGAGGTTTACTGTACGTGCGACAGCTAGTGACAGGGGCAGGGATGAGGTTCAGGGCATGTGTGGTAGAGGGTGGAGGCAAGTGTGCTTTACCATCCTTGATTGCGTCACCGCTTTCAATTAGGCAGGACTGCAGTCAGCACTAGCTTATAAGGTTTACTGCAAATGCGGTAGGGAAACAAAGGCGGGAACGTGGTTCACTGCAAATGTGGTAGAGTGATAAAGGCAGGGGTGTAGTTTACTGCAAGACAGAGGCGGAGGTATACTGCCAGTGCGGCAGAGAGAGACAAACGCGGAGGTGTGATCTACTGCAAGTACGATAAAGTGGCAGAGGGGTTCGGTGGCAGTAGAGGGGCCTACTGCAAGGGCGATAGCACAGATATAGATTTACATAGATAACGCAAATGAATGTACTTCGAGTGTCCGAACCCCGACGAAACGTCGGGGTTGGTCGCCGCTAACTTACAGTCGGCGCGCGTCTGTTGCAGTCTTCAAAAACTAAAAAAATCGGCATCGGTGTCTTGGAATCGGTTTGGACTTCCCGTCACTAAATTCGACCGTGACGTCACAGACGGTGTTAAAAACTTGGTTAAAAAATCGTCACGCTTGGCTTCAATACAAATCGTGATACATGCGTTATCTATGTAAATCTATACCTGCAAGGGCGATAGTGTCGGAGGCGGGTCTACTTCATGTACTTGTCGGAGTGCTGCGTGAGGATGCGCGCGGAGGACTTGGCGTCGAGGAAGAGGGCGTGTACGGAGATCACGTGCGGAGGAGCAATGCGATTGGCACCCTCCGCGCGCGCCGCTAACGCCGCCGGCGTCAGAAGCTGCGCCGCGTACCTACATAGCAGACAAGATGACTATCAGTATCATCATCGGCAGCCGATACCTGTCCACTGTTGAACAAAGGCCTCCCCTTAGAAGGGAGGGGTTGTCATAAGCCCCATACTTAGCAGGCTTGAGAAACGCAGTATAGGTGACAGGTAATTCAATAGAAAGACGCTGCTGCCCGTCTTTTTGAGATGGTGGGAGAGTGCTATTGTTATCCGGCCACCCCACGTGTCTACTATACGCTATGCCTGTTAATGGGCGTTTGTGGGGGGTTCTGTGGGTGGGGGTGTGTCCCACCTTGTGTCTGCGTATTATTAGTATCAGTTTTCTGGTTACCATAGTACAGGGTCAGTCTAGTTTGGGATCAGATGACCGTGTGTAGATTGCCCTGGGATATTATTATTTTTATTATGCAAAATGCTAATGAAATAACGAAAAATCTTTAGTTACTTTTTTTTAATCAATCTAGCACTTATCGTCAAAGATCAGGCTTTCTTGATATCATAACTATTCTCTTCCTTTCTTTGTTCGTAATTATACGCACATTATACGCGTATCGTTTATGCTCGCTGGAAGTTAATAACCTCTCACAGCCTGTGTATTGAGTGCCTACTCGACAGCGGAACACAGTAATGTCTACACACTGTTGCTTGGTAATGGAATACTTATACATTGACAAAGTCCAATACATTTCTAAAATCAATATGTATTGAGTGTTGAAATCTTACCTCAGGGTACTATTAGCTCCTATTTCAGATAGCGCGGCGAGAGCCTCCTCTTCGATGGAGATACCTTCTGTAGCGGACCGCAATTTTAAAATCTGAAGAACAAATACTAAACATTTAACAAGATAATCCATAAGACATGCTTTCAAATTAAAACCTTATACCCTTGTATTAAAGCTTGTTAAAAAATTAGGGTGCAGGTCTCATATTTTGTTACATACCTGAGATAGTTCTGCTTTATTGTACGGCAATGTGCGAATGATTAGCAATCTATCTAATAAATCTAATGGAATTCCGTGGGGCGATATTATGTCTTCGGTACCTCTGTAACATACAAAAAAGTGTTCTATTACAATCCCATAAAGTGCAAATCTGTGAAATGTCTAAAGTACATGCCGAGAACATACCTTATTAGACACTTCCCTCTATTAGTAGCAAATATAACTATTGGCGCTATCGCAGACTCCAAAGCTCGATGCAAATATGTGAATGTCTCAATATCTAACATGTGAACCTGAAAATAAACATAAAATTGTAACCTTTACATACTTAAAAAACCTATATCCATGAGGTAATATTATTATCTGTTAGTGATGATAAAGTAAGCAGGATATTCTCCTAATGGTAAGCGACACACATGCCCAATGTTTACTGCACTGCACTGCCAAATATCTGACACTGCAGTGGTATCCTGGATGGTCCCTTGCACAAGTAATATTTTTTTCTCTATGGGGGAATACATAGTACGTATAAATATGCATATATATTTCAACTCGTCTCGTTAAGACCTTGCATTTGATACCCATATTGATGTTTTTAGAACTAAAAAAAATACAAAATGGTGGCTGGCGGCCGCCATATTAAGTTTTTTGGAAAAATATATAGCGTATGTCACTCCCAAACCTAAGACGAATCTAACGACATATTACAAGTCACTGTCCATCACGCCGTTAATAGGCTGTAGGCTCAGAGTAATTAGAATGGAGCTAGTATCGCGTCGATTTCCCGAACAAATTTTTCGTGGCACTTTTGCGGGGTGCGTGAGGCGAAGTAAACACACACAGATACAATTTCACGCATACCCACACTATAATAAACTCGCAACACATTCAAAAAGATACGCACACAAATAAAGAATGACCTGTACATATGAAAAAAATTTGGCAGAGGGGGTAACCGCATCATGCTCTCTCCAGTGGTATCTCCTCTAAGGCTGTAGCCCGTGCCAAAGAAATAGTCAGACATACATACATACTCTCGAAAAAAATAACCCTCCTCCTGGGGCATTTTCACAATAAATAGTAAAACAATAAATAAAAAAGTAATTCTAACAATAAATACAATATGACTGTTACCATACAATTTATTTTACCTCATCAATAAATAATACTCCTGGTACAAGCTCTGCGATACCCTGGTCTATGTACTTGTTTACTACTTTATTGATTTCTTTTCTTAGTTTATCTGCAAAGAAACACTTTTTTAAATAACTCAAAGTGGCTAATAACAGAAGTTGGTGAATTATAATACATGCTAAACCTCATCGATATAATATATAAACTAGATAAACATTCACAAACAAAATGACATCTAAAATGTGGTCGCGGAGGTTGCAAACTTATCTGTGCTGGTGGCGGAAACGTGAACTAACGATTTTATAATGATAATGACTTGTAGTTTGACAGTTTCATATAGACAGTAGCGACACTCCTATCGGCAAAAATAAATTTGTCAGGATGTGGCTTGTAAAGAAATAGCGACACAAGGGCGCTATTTCTCGCTACCACTTTTTGAACCGTGACACCAAATCTAGTTTATATATTATATCGATGCTAAACCTACATAGATTGCCATTCTCAGGTAAAAGTGGACTGTTACCCTATATTAATAAATATTTCAACAATAATAGGAAACAGACGGTGGGTCAGAAGGTCGATTTAAAATCAAGCAGTACCTGTGATTTCAGTTTTCTTTGGTTTCATAAGCTGCCCCATCATAGACATAATATCGTGACCGCCCTGTGGCCTGGCATTCGCGCAATCCAAGTCGTGTAACGTCACATCCTGGACCACTTCCTTCTTCTTGTGCACATCGCCTTTTGGCAAAGGCACATACTCTTCAGCCTGTAATAAGGATAACAAAAAAGCATTTAGACTGGACTCTAAGCATATCAATATGATCCAGAACACCTAGTATCAGTTATAATGATAGTAAGCAAAAATGCAGCATACTTTAACTGTTTTGTTTTTTTTTTTGGGAATGATAGACGCTGTTGGCCGCAGAAAGATGGCCATTACAGCTTCACCGGACAATAGGAGGCGAGCGCTTAAAGCACTCTAGCCTTAACGGCAGAAGTAGCGACGAGCTCAAGGGCACCTTAGGGAGGCACGGCCTCAGCTTGGGCTGTCGCTTAAGAGAGGGCTGAGTTTACCACCGGTTCACAACGCGCCCCCACTGAGAAGAACCGGCAAGAAACTCAGTGGGGTGATGCACGTCGTTGAGGTCGCATGCGTACGACCCTTCGGCCTCGCCGGCGAGACCGGTGTCTGATAGCTAGTCTTAAGGTTAATTGACATCAGCTCATTACCAAAAATTGGATTGCAGAGCAGGAATAATTTGGCAATGACCATACGGTCTTTGCCTCTTTATTTATTTATTCTTTATGTACACACTAGAACAATAGAAAGAGTTTTACAATAGAATAAAAAAACATATAGGGCCTCTGATAGAGGGTGACGCAATGTATTTTGCGTGTAAGCGGCAGAAGGCATGTAATAGCAGGTTAACATACTAAATTCTTAAACCTCAGCGATAATACTATATCAAATAAATTGTGTAGAAAAAAAAGGCCTGTAAGAGTCAATTTAATCTATACACTTGCCTCAAGGTCAAACTCTGTAGCAAAAGTGTCACTTCTTCCTTGACGTTTCACAGCTCCTGAGTTGGCTTCAATGTAAATAACATCACCAACTTCCACTTTCTCTTTCTGAAGAGACTCGTAAATTGTTGGGTCCAATTTCAACTGTTTTGTGCCTTTTGCTGTCTTCAGACCAATAATCACATGAGACACTGTCTTGCCATAACCTGAATAGAGTAAAGGGGGTTTGTTACAAATAATTCCATAAAAGAAATAGTGTTTTCCTCCAAAAACAAACCTATTTCACTAAATTTTCATTTTTTCTTCTTTAAGTAGATGTTATATAGTCAACTAGTAGCAGAAGTAATAATTTTGTATTCACTGATCCTGATGTACAGATGAATGATCAAACTGTTGAACTGACTATTGCGTAATCAAATATATTTAAGGGTACAGTGACACTAATTACTTAACTCAGACACAAAAAAAAATGGTTACATAAGTGACAAGGTTTCATTCACAATGGAGTATAGAGCATAAGAAATTTATTACCTCCAGCAGGATTTTCAGTCTCTACTGGTGTGAGTTCTGTGACCTCTCCCTCGTAAACTTCTTTTGTCTCACGTATGCGAAGGCCAATGGCACGTCTGAAGTTCTCCATCAATACCTCTGTTTTCTTAATTTCTGTACTGTATACTTCACTTCCGACCATAGGACAGAATGGTACCTAGGAATTTATAATAATCATTAATTTCATTGAATGTCAAAACACTTTCAATAATTAATTCGATGTTTTCAATTATTTACTAGTGTCTATGTCTTACCAATCCAAGTTAATAAATTTTGTATTAAAATAATAATACCAGCCCTGATTTATGTCCCACTGCTGGGCACGGGCCTCCTTCAAGATGAGGGGGCTTAGGCCATAGTCCACCACACTGGCCAAGTGAGGGTTGGCGGACTTCACACGTCATTTGAAAGCTAGTTAGGCTTTCTCAGACAGTCATGCAGGTTTCCTTACGATGTTTTCCTTCACCGAAAGCTAGTAACAATCGCACAGAGACGACGCAAGTTTTGTATTACTTACTCTTATTTATAATAGGCTAGATGCCTGAAAAAATCTATTTAATCTGTCATTTACAATTATCAAAACTTATTGGACACATATTTTTTCTTCTGTCAATTAAGCAAAACATGAAGTAGATATAGTGAGTTGAAAATCAACATAACATCACACCTATACTCCATCCCAAATAAGCTTGAAGGCGATTACAAGTTCGTTTGCGGCTCAATAACTACATAACGCAAACATTGTCAACTAGGCGCGTCAGCAAAACAACTTTGTATTACAGACCTTTTTTTGCTGCCGCGTTAACAGTCAATTATACAGCGGGGGTGTTTTATGACTGCATAATAAAGTTGTAATCGCGTTCAAGCTTATTTGATTTGGAGTGTAGGTACACTTTTTACTGAGGCATGATATTACAAGCCCCACTTTGACGCTCTTTACCTCTGTCAATTTAAATTGATTGTTAAATAAATTAAAAAAAAATATTTATTGATAATCTGACAGACTAATTAACTATTAGTTTTTTTATCCAGGCATCATCACTATTTTAATTAAATTGAATTCCATAAGGTTTTTCAAACTTACTTTAGTACCAAGTTCCTGAGCAATTGCTAATGCAATAGCTGTCTTGCCAGTGCCTGGTGGACCAGCCAGTAGCAAAGCACGCCCAGCCATTTTCTTGCTCCTTATCATGTCTACCACAATACCTGCAGCCTAAAAGATTTAACAGTATTGTAGCAAGTATAAAAGATACAATGTAAGAAAAAATCATAGTAAACGGCTAAACAGATTTTGGTGAAACATAAAATAAATAATAATTTATATAATTTGTTTGGAAGCTAAGATGCCACAGATAGACTTCTCAAACCTCTTGTACTTCTTCTTTTGAAGTGAAAGTGGTATATTTTTAAACAAAACTGTACCACATACACATAATCTAGTCCTTACATAGACAACATGACACAAACATGGACCATATAATACACAGAACACTATTACTCCAAGAGAAGGACCACTTCATACAAAAAATATGGATACACATGCCTCAGTAGTGCCAGCTATTCCTTCCCATATGTGCTAGTGTTAGGTGTAAAATTAAATCACAAAAAGAGATTTCTTATATGCTGACTGGCTGAGATTTGAACCCACGCACCCAGGAACTCGTACTTATTTAAACCCAACCCATTTACCAACTCCCCTGTTTGTATTATGATAATGGTTGCGAAATACTGATACACTATCATATTTTAATTCATAAAGTAAATCAAAATTTAGTTTATTAATTATTAACTGTGTTATTAAAAGATGACACAATATAATTGTAATAAAAAACTACAATAAAGTGTAAAGAAGAAAAGGCTTGATCCAGCAGTTTCTTGTGCAATGGAGTAACCCCATAACCACTGAGCTAAGCGTGTTCCCTTAATTAACAGACTCGCGCGTGTTGGCACTAGCACCATACAAAGTGACCACCCCTGATTTAACAATAGGAGTGACCATGGTAACCAAAAAACATAACCTCAAAGTTTGATCAATAGCTAAAATATACCAAAGTACATTTTTTTTAATATCTACCTAATGTAATAAGGCTAGTAAATGTTCTACTGTATATTAAATTAAAGAATCGTGTTAAAATACCTCTCTTGCTGACTCTTGGCCCACGAGACCGGCTGCCATTTGAATTGGTACTCCATTTTCGTCCAGCCCCAGACCTTTTATGTGACTATGAGCTGATATTCTTTGTGTTTTCGCGGTACTTTTGACTTCTTCGATCTTCATTCTAAATTAAATTATCTCTTTGTTTTGTACTCGCTTATTATATTAGCCGAACGAACACGAACGAACCACAACAAATCAACAAAAGCGAAAACCGGACCGGCCGAGTCTATTTGGATGATAACTAGGGATGTTAAAAAATAATTGATTTTTATTTAAAACGATTATTATTTTCTAATAATCGATATTTTATTATCGTTTTTTATAATAATATTAATCGATTTTAAGAAAATCGATTATATAAATTACGTGTTTAAATCGTTTTTTAGAAACAGCTCGTATCTATGCGAATTTTGAATAAAGAAAAATCGATTTTCATTTAATCGATTATTTTCCATTAATCTCCCTAATGATAACTAACGATCTCTAGTAAATGTACTCTGTGGATTGAACTATAGAGTGAAACAAGGTGTTGCAAAAAAAATTCCCCCATAATCTCAAGTCCGAATAATACAAAAGAGTAATTTCGAGTAAACCTTGCAAGATTTGAATCATAGATTTAGTAAAAAAGGGTACGTTCTAAAAGGGGCAGGAGTCACACAACTTCAGCCAAAGACTATTGCGATTAAATCAATGAATCTATCGCGGAGCGATGCTAAAGGGAGGATCCTCCGACCGAGCGAGGTGTGATGCTCGGCCAGGGCCGAAGCCCCCAACGGTTTTTTTTTGGGAATGATAGACGCTGTTGGCCGCAGATGGCCATAACAGCTTCACCGGACAATGCCCCCAACGGTTGTTGTTGGGATGTTGTATATATACTCAATGGACTTTGAAACTTCGCTTGCGCGATTCAGGAACATCTTTATTTTGTACTCTCATATGTAGTAGTAGGTCGCTACAAATCATTAGGAATTATATAATACTAATTAAATCGTTTGGAACAAGACAAAGAAAATGTGCGTGCGTGGAGTCCCTCCGCGCGGAAGAAGTGAATCTTCATTCTCGCTCTGTCTCTTTCTATTCCACCTCCCCGCGCAACGAAGTCAACAAAGTCAACAAAGTCAACGGAGTCGGCGGAGTCGGCGGAGTCGGCTTAGTCGGCGGAGTAGGCGGAGTAGGCGGAGTCGGCGGAGTCGGCGGAGTCGGCGGAGTCGGCGGAGTCGGCGGAGTCAGCGGAGTCAACGAAGTAACTCACTCACTCACTCCCACCTCACAACACCTATCATTTAACGCCTATCGTCTATCACCTATCATTTAACGCACAGATATAGATATACATAGATAACGCAAATGCATGTACTTCGCGTGTCCAAACCCCGACGAAACGTCGGGGTTGGTCGCCGCTAACTTACAGTCCGCACGCGTCTGTTGTTCCAGCCGGTCGACCGGAAAAACAAAAAAAATGCCTCGTTGCGTGATAATTAACTGCAATAGCCCAACAATTTCGAGAATCCAAACACAGGAACATATTTCTTATCACAGGTAAGTTATTTTAAAATGATATTATGCGTAAGTTCATTTTAAAACATTTTTTTAAGTTTTTCGAGCTGTGATTCCAAGAATATACCGTAACTATAGGCCGACCGTTTAACTCGCGCATCGCCTGCACGGCAAGAAGGGAGCGAGGATGTTAGCGGATGGGTGAAAGGGGTGCGTGGAGCAGAGAGCTTACGTCAAATGCGGAAGTGCGCTGGCTGTGCTCGCAGCGCGCGGTTGGTGTTTTTGTTACGGACGCTTGAAGATAAACGCACAAGGTATACGACTGCCAAGATAAATCTCTAGATGAATCGCTCTTCCAGTTCGTTGATGAAGAGATGGACCGATTTATTATTAATTTGCAAGATTCTGACTCCTCAAGCTACACAGACAGTGATGATGATTCAATCGATATGAATATTAGTGACGAATAGTCCTATAAAATTTTTATCTGTGGATAAATATTTATTAAACGGAGTTAATTATTGTTTTATGATTTTGTACCTATGAAGCTATTATAAAACATTTGTAAAACTTAAAAATAAATACATAAAAAAAAGATACTTATTATTTTATTCTTTACCAACAATGTCTATCTCGAGATAAATCTTTGGATTATTGACTCCGTGTGTAGCGTTACCCGCCCCCGCTCCCCTCCCACCGCGCAGGCGACACGCGATTTAAACGGTCGGCCTATATAGACTAAAGTTAAGTAAAACTATATTCACATTACGTTGCCGCGTTTGCTTTGAGCGTTTGATCTGACGTTGAGTGTAAAGAGACGATGAATATCAGAACACGCGATACTGTCGCGCATCGCTTCGACTTCATAATACAGGCAATTTGTCGCTCGGCTGGCAAATCTAGCGATGAGTGTTGTTCGTTCCACAACATATACCAATAATCGATTTTAATCGAAATTGGACAGACGAATAAAAACTCCTGTCATCGATATACTATACAACTATACACGTACACGCAAAACAATAATATGTTCATATAAAAAGATAACTTACATACTATAAAATAAGGTTCAATAATAATTGCAGACAATTGAGCGACAGCCGTCTCCGTAGCTCTTATTTTCGTGACCACTTTTCGGGTCGTGACAGCAAATCTAGTTGGTATAGTATATCGATGACTCCTGTCCTAAGTATGAGCGAGATAATCACGGCGGTGACTACAGTTGAATCGATTGAATCGTAGCGGGCGGAAGGGCATCGGTGGCATCGGTGTCTTTGAATCGGTTTGGATTTCCCATCACTAAATTTCGGCTGTGACGTCACGTTCTGTGCGTGTGTGTGTTAAAAATACGGCACGCTAGGTTTCAATCGTAGACAGAATATAACCAGACATCTAGCTAGCGTGCCGCCGATAAGGACAGAAAATAATCATTCGTACACATAACACACGTTATGAATATTTATTCAAATGCGCCTATTATGTAGTTTAAACGATATTTCATAATGCAACTCCAAAGCTAGGTCGTGAACTAGAAAATTTCATGAGTACTCGAAGAAAACGCACCGTAGGTGCGCCAGATTTTGAACACACGCTGAGGGACAAAAAATCATATGCTCTGTTTCTTTCTATCACATATAATATATATAAATGCATCCTTTTCTTGCGCGAATGAGAAAGAAAGAGCCAGCTCTCTATTGGTTTCTTTCTCTAAGGTTTCAATACAAATCGTGATACTTGCGTTACCTATGTATATCTATATCTGTGGCGCGTTATGTGATAACATTTTTGGAAGTCGCATGAAGTTTCACTTCAAAAAAATGTATGTTATATTGTAGTGTAGCCTTAGAGGAGATACCACTGGAGAGATCATGATGCGCTAACCCCTCTGCCAAATTGTGTTCATATGTTCAGTAGCCCGATTCTCGTAATCATAACATAGCGACGTTAACGTAGCTCAGAGAAAGTACCAAAGGAGTTAGTATCGCGTCGATTCCCCGAACAAATTTTTCGTGGCACTTTTGCGGGGTGTGGGAGACGAAGTAAACACACACAGATACACTTTCACGCATACCCACACTATAATAAACACGCAACACATTCAAAAATACACGCACACAAATAAAGAATGACCTGACCATATGACCAAAAATTTGGCAGAGGGGGTTAGCGCATCATGCTCTCTCCAGTGGTATCTCCTCTAAGTAACGTAGCGACTTAGTCGTTGAAACACTTTTCGTATTCACGTCCGGCGATTTTACTTCAACGGCAACGATTTAAAAGTCGTTCGATTGAACTATCGTTGGAGCGTATTCTGGTTTAATAATCGTCGTTCAATCGTTTTATAACGTTGGCTAAATGGTATTCTCGTATGAAAATGACCTTACTACCGATCGGATGCCAATGAGTAAGCGTCAAATTCCACGATTCAAGAGTCGTTGAACATACGTTGGTTAATTGAGACGATTTTTGATTTTGTTAATATTATGGTGCGAGTCAAAGTAATAAAATAACTTTAAAATGAGCCACTGACTTACGTATTTACTGTTAAATTCGTCTGCACAGCAAGATATTCAAAAATAAAGTTGTTATGGCGAAATATAAATAAATATGTAAGATATGGGGTATGGAACGCGACTAAGCATGTAGAGATATTGGATGTAGCACTAACGAAACCATCTACGACGTGAGAGCTGAGAGTGAGTGAGACGAATTTATGATCGTACGCTGTGAGTGAAGAGTATTTAGAAGATAGTGTGAGCGAGATGGTTTTAAGGTAAATATAGATAGAGTAAGAGAGATAGAATAAACTAATAAATATAGAAAAACACGTCTTTTAATTAATATACAATTAGTATGTCTGTGGAGGGATTTGAAACTAATTAACCCCTAGTTTCCCGAACCCTAAACTCTTAACTCATCTCTCAAGATTCCCACCAAGACCAAAAAATTATTAGGGCGACATCTATCAGGGAATAGCAAAACGTACAGAACAATGAATCGTTGACTAATCGTTTAGTTTCGATCCAATTGAGTTGAAGTCCTATCGAACTACGTATATGGTAGAGTCTGTCTAGTTTTTGTTGACACTACTAGTTTTACGGTTTTAGAAACTGGCAACATTGCGACAAATGTCATTTGTTGTTTACATAACCTCTAAAGTGAATTGTGTTGTGAATATTTCTGCGTATTTTAGATTATATATATTACTATTAAAACCAGAGTCAGAAAAATGTTATACGACATGATAATTAAATACCATTAAAAGAAAAGGGAATCCGATGCTGTATTTCATGAAAACGTAAAATTGGCTATATCGACATCGGAAATTGCAGGTTAGTCTTGATACTTACTAATAAATTGTTGAGGATTTGTATGCTATTGTTGTATTATATGAATATAACTGTTATTAATGTGGAACTAAGTATGGAACTAACTATTTCATGAAAACGTAAAATTGCCTATATCGACATCGGAAATTGCAGGTTAGTCTTGATACTTACTAATAAATTGTTGAGGATTTGTATGCTATTGTTGTATTATATGAATATAACTGTTATTAATGTGGAACTAAGTTGTGTATACAGCGGAATATCTTGTCGTAGGTAGTTAAAAGTTAAAATGTTTCTATAATTCCTTATTGGCTTGATAGTTGGGTACATACATTTGAGAAAAATACAGAACGATTAATAATAATAAATAATAATACCAGCCCTTGTTTATGTCCCACTGCTGGGCACGGGCCTCCCTTCAAGTTGAAGGGGCTTAGGCTATGGCATGGACTATGGTCCACCACGCTGGCCAAGTGCGGGTTGGCAGACTTCACACGTCTTTCGAAAGCTAGTTAGGCTTTCTCAGACATGCAGGTTTCATCACGATGTTTTCCTTCACCGAAAGCTAGTAACAATCGCACAAAGACGATTCGCACATGATTAATTAAATAAATCAGAGGTGCGAGCCGGGTTTCGAACCTGCGCACCTTGTTTCCAATGCAAGGGCTCGCCCACTGAGCTGTTACAGCTTACAGAACGATTATAGGATTTTTTTTATTTTTTTTTATTACGCTCTCTAGTATTATTTTGTTATTATGTATGTCTGTTGGGATAGTGTAAAGTGTTGTATAAGTCCAGCCCTGAGCCCGGGGCTATAAACAATGGGCAACCTTCGGAGTCGCTGGACGCTCGGGGTGTGGGCCCTTTGAGCGTCCATTGAGTACGGCGGCGACTCCGAGGAGGACGGCGGCGGGGTTGCGACCCCCGTCCCCGTGAGTACCGTGTCAGGTTCCCGGGGGGCTACAATGCGCCCCCCGGCGGCGGGCTCAAAGGCAAGGCACTGAGGGGCCCCTGGTGCAGATCCCACCGGAGAGCCCTGGGGTCCCCCCTCTCATGTGCCGATGCGACAGCCGCGGGGGTTTTAGTGGGTAAGAATCCCACATACCCCGGTCGAGCCCCAGAGCTCCCGGGGATCTTTCGAAGATTTCCCCCGCGTCAAAAAAAAAGAAAAAAAAACAAAAAAAACTGTTGTATAAGTGTCTGTTGATGGAATCTCAGTTATTACAAGTAAGGTTATGATCTGTTGGCATACAAATGAATTATAATAAAATACCATTTCATGTTTTGTTCCAGGCGTTAGTATACGTTCTCTATGGTAAATGAAAAAGGAGTTTTATAAAATTACGAAGACAAGAATAAAAGAAAATATTATGATAAAACGGTGTCTCGTTAATAACAATCCAGTAATCCTGTAATATGACGATTAATAAATTAAACAAATATAGAAAAAAAATGTTCTATTCTGTTTTTATCCTATTCTAATGCATAGAATAATGATAAGCATTAAGTATACGATGCAATCCAGTATTTAAAAAATAATATTTGACCTTTATTTATCTTATTTATTTTATTTTAATCGACTTAATGACGAAACAAGTTACACGTTTGCCTGATGGTGAGCGGCATACGTGCCTATAGACAGCTATACTTTACTGCTTCTCAGTTAATGTTTTATATATGAAACGCTCATCACCCGAGACATGGGTTATTAAGTCTTTTGAGGTGGTAATTTTTGCCAGACTACCGCAGAAGAAGGATTATACCAGCTATAAAGCCCTTCAAGCCGGAACAAAACAATGTTAACACATTGATGCTTGGTGGCAGATTGCCTGACCCTGCATTGGTACCTACCTGGAGGGTCCCTTTCATAGTGACCTATCACCTTTTTTTTTGTCAGGGAGGAAACCTTCAAAAAATCCCCGGTCTCCGTAGGGGTGGAAGTCAAGTTATTTGAGACTTTTACCCCTTTAAACGTGACCTTCATCGACACAATAGAGACCTTGGGCTTCTAAAGTATAACAAATATATCAAGTATGATTATTCCTAGTTTAAACAGGGTTGCACTACCTATTTTTTTTAAATTTGCCGCTCTTTTCCACTCTCAACTTTGACTAGACAAACTCTATACGAGAATACCGTTTTTGGATAGGACTTCGATCGAACGACAACAAAACGTCAACGAAATTTGGACTGTTTGTTATTACGAGAATCGGGCTACACGTAGACAGAATATAACCAGACATCTAGCTAGCGTGCCGCCGATAAGGACAGAAAATAATCATTCGTACACATAACACACGTTATGAATATTTATTCAAATGCGCCTATTATGTAGTTTAAACGATATTTCATAATGCAATTCAATTTAAAACTCCAAAGCTAGGTCGTGAACTAGAAAATTTCATGAGTACTCGAAGAAAACGCACCGTAGGTGCGCCAGATTTTGAACACACGCTGAGGGACAAAAAATCATATGCTCTGTTTCTTTCTATCACATATAATATATATAAATGCATCCTTTTCTTGCGCGAATGAGAAAGAAAGAGCCAGCTCTCTATTGGTTTCTTTCTCTAAGGGGCTACAGGTAGACGCTTAGAGGAGATACCACTGGAGATAGCTTGATGCGCTAACCCCTCTGCCAAATTTTGTTCATATGTTCAGGTCATTCTTTATTTGTGTGCGTATCTTTTTGAATGTGTTGCGAGTTTATTATAGTGTGGGTATGCGTGAAATTGTATCTGTGTGTGTTTACTTCGCCTCCCGCACCCCGCAAAAGTGCCACGAAAAATTTGTTCGGCGAATCGGAGCGATACTAGCTCCATTCTAATTACTCTGAGGGTAGACGCTAGCGTCGAATGAGAATATTATCAATATTTAATATTTAGTTGTGTTTAGTGTTATCTTACGGCCAACCTTCAGTAGTGAAGAGGCACCGCAAGAAGAAGAAGAAGTGTTATCTACACTAATATTATAAAGAGGAAAACTTTGTTTGTTTGGTTGTAATGAATAGGCTCAAAAACCACTGGACTGTTTTTAAAAATTCTTTCACCATTCGAAAGCTACATTATCCACGAGTAACATAGGCTAAATTTTATTTTGGAAAAAAATAGGGTTCCGTAAGATATTTGGGTTTTAGGTGTAAAAAATCAACCAGAAAAGTTACTTATTTTGCGTACGCTGCCTAAACTATAAAAGATAGAACCATAAAATGTTCTAATTAATTGTAGATCTTATAAATATCTACAAAAAAGTCCGCAGCACACGCGCGTATCTATGTCGAGTGAGGCCCAACAACCATTTTTTTTATTTAAAAATCATGAATTTTGTTTGGACTACATTTAAACGCATTTATTTTACTCATGCTATTAATCCTTATCAAAATAAATTATTTCATCATTAAGTACAGTTTATGTAGATAATATTTGGTCTTTGAATGATTAAAATTGGACATTTGGTTTTGAAGTTATGGCGAAATTAAAATATTACTGCTTATAAATTAAAAGATTTCTGCTGCACGGCCCGTTGCGAAGTGAGCGTCACCAACGCGGGGGTGCGCATGCGGGAGGGGAGTTTAGATCTATGAGTAAGGGGTCGTCCATTAATCACGTGAGTTGTGTGAACAGTTCTTTTCAGGGCTAAACAACAGTTCTTTTCAGGGCTAAACAACAGTTCTTTTCAGGGCTAAACAACAGTTCTTTTCAGAGCTAGAATATTACACGCTATTAGCATTTTTTTTAAATTTGAAAATGCCTAAGAGAGCCAGGTCTCAACTTTCTAAACATAGTTCTCAAGCACGGGCAGCAAGAATACGTCGTATGGGAGAATCTTCACCTGAACGTTCACAACGACTTGCTGAACAAAATCAGAGAAACTCTCAGGTACGCGCACGAGAGTCGAGTGTCGAACGTTCGCAACGCCTTGCGCAACAAAATCTGAGAACCTCTGAGTTACGTGCACGAGAGTCGGGTGAACCGATATGTATGAAATTTTGCGGGTAGGTCTGTGATGGAGTGAGTGATCGGAGGAGTTAGGTGGAGCAAGGGGGGGGGGGAAATGAGAGGGAGCAAGTTGGGAGAAGAGAGAGGAGGGAGAGGGTTCAGAGAGGACAACGGGGAGAGGAAGAGGGGAAGTGTTTCGGGGACCAAAGCGGGAGGGGAGAGAAATAGCATAGAATTAGATTTTTATTATAAGAGAGACAGAGATGGAGAGAGATAAATCAAGGAAGTAGGGAGCAAAATGTAATTAAAGCGCGGGCGGAGCTGCGCGGGTCAGCTAGTAACATCATAATAAAGCAGTGTAGACGTTAGTTAGTTCGTATTTTATCAAAATATTGGATATTTTCGAAATGAAATATGACCCGGGTCATTATTTGTTTGTTTGTTTACTTTTGGTTTATTTTCGATATTATTTGTAATATAACTGTTGTAAATACATCGTAATTACATCATAACGATAATAACTCGAAGATAAAGTCATAAAATCCAATCTAACAATAGATTTTTTTTTTCATAATATGACGTCATGAAGCGCGATGACGACAGTTGAAAAAAATTTTGAGATATATATATTTTTTGCTAGTGTTTTGTTTAAAACCTGTATGAAAAGGAGTTGGGATGCAAAGAATGGATCTTTCTTAGTGCCTGGGTCAATATTCTACCCTCAAAATCGAGATCAAAAATAGATAAAATCAACTTTGCCGAAAATCCGTCTACTTCGGACTTTTTCTAACTATCAATCTTTTTCTAAAATCAATATTTATAACTCAAAAAAAGGATATACTTCATAGCTAATACTCTTCTCATTAGAACTCAGTTTACAGAATGCGATTCGGATAAGTGGTTCAGATTATATAACGCTCGTAAGTGGTTTGAAACGTGATATCCCGACGCATAAAAAAAATAGGCGCTTACATGGCGCATGCAAACGAAACGAGCGCGCGCTCACGCCGGCCTCCCAGAGGTTAAGGGGGATTATTTTCAATGCATGATTGCAACACCTTGCATTACTCTGTGGTTCAATCATTAAAATAGAATCGGCCCTTTTTGAATGACAGCTATACATCTTCTTTGGTGATGGATGACAGGCTTAGAGGAAGAAAACAATAGAGGGCTGGACACTTTCTTTCTCATTCACGCAAGAAAAGAATGCGTTTATGTAGGTTACGTGTGATAGAAAGAAACAGTGTATATGATTTTTTGTCCCTCAGCATGTGTTCGATTTTTCCGCGCCGTGGGTGCGAAACAAATTTGACGTTTGCTCCCACTTTGCTCCGTGACAATTTTATCGTGGTTTTAATATTAAATAAATAACTTAAAATTCAATAAAAAACTAACTGTGACATTACTGTGTGTTGTGGAAATCCTATAAGAATCGTGCAGTGCAGTATTATAGGCTGTAAAAGTGACAGTGAACGTAAAATTAGTGGAGTATCGTTTCACAGGTAAACGTGAATTATTATGGCCAATTTAGAGATTACATTTAGAAATTAAAACATGTAAACGACTTATTTAGATCTTATTGATCTAAATTAGTTACTATTTTACTTGAAAGTTACGTGGAAGATCGATAAATTCTTGTTTTTCATCCATAACCTAAAATTTCCAGTTTATTGATCGCCATTATCAGTGTTGCCAGTGTATAAAAGAGAGACTACCATAAATAAGTGGTAAATTATTATTAAGTGCATCATACACGATCCCACATGCTGGGTGCATCGAAGAATTTCTCAGATTTCCCGAATTTATTTATATGATTTCCTGAAAATATGGACATTTGTATACTGTGGATAGCAGCAACAAAAAGAATTAATTAGGTTGCTAAAACTTATTCCCGAATGCTTAAATATTCAGAAATAACGTAAACGCTCAAGTAATTCGTCCAAGGCTGCGCAGGACGTATTCATTCGTTATTTATAGGCACAATGGTCATTGTACATTTAATCGTGCTTTTACTATATGCATGTTGTTTAAATATATGTAATATGTATGTTGTTGGTTACAATTTATTGGTAAATTTGTCTGAATTATAAATAAATAGTACCGACGTTGAATAGTTTGTTTCATTTGCCCCCCTATTATGTACCTATCTCGTTTGACAACTAAAGTGATGGTCAATAAAGCAAAGTGACTATTAAATAACTATCAAATGGTTCATTTGGTATTGCCTAACTTGAATCACCAATAAATACCAAACACACTTTCAGTAGACATCAAAGTTTGGTGGACAACTGAAGCTTGATAGTCACTTTGCTTTATTGCTCATCACTTTTTTTTTGTAGGAATAGTATTGTTTCACCGGACAAGAGGGCGAGCGCTTAAAGCGCTCGAGCCAGAAAGGTTTGGGTAGCGACTAGCACAAGGGCACCTCAGGGAGGCACGGCCTCGGCTTGGGCTGCCGCTTAGAGAAAATGAGTTTACCACCGGTTCACAACGCGCCCCCGCTGAGAAGAACCGGCAAGAAACTCAGCGAGGGGATGCATGTCGAGGTCGCATGCGTACGGATCCCTTTGGCCTCGCCGACGAGACCGGTGTCTGTGTGTTGATGTGTTTACGACTCTTGACATCGTTGTCGGTGTTGGTGTTGTGTCATGGTCCAGGAGGACGGACATCGGGTCGGGTGGGTCGAGCAGTACATGCCGCGGACGGCGGCGATGTACGGCTGTTCGACTATCTGAGGGACCTGGCCGCTGCCCAATAGGACATGTGTTCGATTCCGAAGGATTCCGAACAATTGTCTGGGTGTTATTTATCTATTTAAATATGTATTTATACAGTTTACAAGTACACACATCAAAAGTGTCTAGGGATCAACATATATTTTTGCAATAACTTTTCTCCTGATTGATATTAATTAAAATTTTCTTTAAGGATTCATCAAATAAAGTGTTTTCGTTTGTCACAGTAACGATAAACCAAGTCACCTTTGCATTAATAAAGAAATTTGCCATTTTCCTAATAAAGGGATTTTTGACATTTGAACCACTAACACAAAAGTTCGAAAAAAAGACTGAAATAACAGTTTTCTTTAAAATTTTATTGGGTAACTTAAACAATTAATAATCCGTGTTTCTACCGCGAACACTAACAACACAAGAACATCGGTTTGGCATACTCAAAATGAGTTCATCCAAATCACGCTGTGGAATGGCCGCCCATGTTCGTTGCAACAACAAAAAAAGGTCTTCTTGCGACTGGATACCCTCCATATTCGGCAGAGCTCTTCTCTGTAGCATATCCCATGCATGCTCAATCGGGTTCAAGTCTGGCGACTGAGCAGGCCAGGGCAGGACATTGATGTTAGCTGCGGCGAGAGTCTGTCTTACAACTCTTGCGGTGTGCGGTCGTGCATTATCATGCATTAACTGAAATAAGGGACCGATTTGCACTTGTAGAGGAACGATGACGTCTGATACAATCGTCTCAGCATAAATTTGAGCGTTGAGGTTGCCTCTGATCCAAATCAACTCAGTTCTTCCGCCGATCCAAATACCCGCCCATACCATGATGGTTCCACCACTATAAGGATGGACTTCCTGGCAGTATTTTAATCGCTGTTGGCGTCCAGGGGTTCTCCAGTGTCGTATACGTCTTGTATCCGGTCTCATACCAAAACGAGACTCATCAGAAAAGCACACGAAACGCCATTGTTCTTCTGCCCATTTTTTTGCCCAAAAATGCTTGATCCCTAGACACTTTTGATGTGTGTATTTGTAATCATTTATCTGGTTACCTTACTAAAGGATCTGCGTAGATTGAGATCAGGTGGTCATTGGGCAAGCGTAGATTGTCCCAAGATACTAGTACTATAGATTTGTATATTGGAGAAATTTACTAAAACTTACCCGGTAAATGGCCATAGTATGTATTATATTAAGTTATAAGAAAGCCAATTTTTGCCTACCTCTCTGGGAAATAGCATATTATTGTTTTTATCTCTTAAATTTTTTTGTATGAGGCTAATAATTATCTACAGCTCTTAGCCACTTTAATCACCACGTGATATCACCCAGGTGAACAATGTGGAATAGACCTTAGCTACAGCATATATGATATTAAGTGTACATTCACTTTGTAGCCTCCGTCGTGGGTTCGAATCCTGCGAAGGGCAACAAATTTGAGTAGTTGTTCCTTACTGGCTAGGACAATGCAGGCCGATGACCTGATTGTCTGTAAAGTAAGATGATCCATGTGTCGAGATTTGCGATAGGACGTATGCCCGACTCCTGTCCGTCAAATTAAAACACCGAGCTTTGGTAATAAACACTTATAATCAAATTGAGAGAGAACAACTTATAATACAGTGGAGTAATAGTAATAATTAAAACATGTCTCTGCCATAGATACTAGCGCGCTGTCATCTTTTTGACAGCCCCTTTGGCGTTCCGAAACCGTGATCCGAGATACGCCACACATGCGTCTGATGGTCATGTAAAAAGTCGGTCCTGCGCTTAACTTCTCCCCAGTCGTGTCGGTCTTCCGTCCCATCGGATTATGAGAGGTACCTATTGTATAAAGGAAGAGAGAGTGCACTTGTGTCTACGCAAGCACTTGTGCACTATAATATCTCCTGCGTACATGGCTGATCTTGTGAAAGATTGGCCGCTGTGGTCGTTTCGGCTAGGAGGACATTATTATAACAATCACTTTCGTACTTTTTGCAGACAATCATAGATTAAGACGATATAATGTAAGAAAAGTAAATGTTGTGTCAGAAAAGTGGTTTTTGGTTAGGAAAGAAAATATAATTTACAACAACCTCCGTATTTGCTTTACACAAAGGGTAAAATTTCCCTTACGTGGCAACTCTAAATTTAGTATGTACTTATTTTTCTGTCCTTATCGGCGGCACGCTTGGTATATGTCTGTATTATATTCTGTCTACGATGACAGGTATTGACAGAATGACACAGAATGACACTTTGACTTGACAGCGTCTAAAATACAGAAAAGTCAAAGGTTTCTCCTTGAAAATTACCATTTTTTATTTATTTATTTAAATAATAAATTAAAAAACACTTCGAACTCCGGTTAGGTAGTATTATAAATCCAAGTAATAATAATGCTGCTAAAAAACGGGTATCATAGCAAGTAAAAGGTTCATACATACCTTGTCAAAGGTTGGGAAAAAAAGTTAAACAAACAAGCGTTGGTTTAGTATATCGGAAACAAACCACAAGAGATTGACTGAAATGGAGTATACATCTCAGAATTTAGAGTACGCAGTGTCTGTGTTTTATAATGGTGAACAGTCTGAGCGAGCCAAGGCCCACGCGTGGCTTACAGCCGCTCAGAGAGTACCAGAAGCATGGAATTTCGTTTGGGAACTTCTGCAACCAACTAAGGTACTTTCCTTCACAGTATTTCTGATGTGAATGAATTTATAAAAGATATATTTACTATCATTGCATTTTAAACAAAGCTATTTATATGAATAGGGCAAGTATGCTTTTACCAACCCAGCAATACAATTATTTTATTAAATTCAAAACAACCAAATTTACAATGTACTTCTATCTTCTTCTTTGTACTATATAAAAATCTTGTGTCACTGTGTTTGTGGTTGCACTACTCAGAAACAGCTCAACCAATTTTTATGAATTTTTGTATTAATATATGATTAATATTGACCCGATACGCCTGCCAAGTGTTGGAATTATGACAACACCTGCCTTCTAAAGGGGAGGCCTTTGTTCAGCAGTGGACGGCTTTCGGCTGAAGATGATGATGGTACGTATGAAAATAGGTCTTGAAAGTATATTTTATAATGCTAGGTGATATTGGAGCATTATGTAAAAATTGCGCAGGAGGAGCTGCATGGGTTAGTTAGTACTCTATAACTTATACTTTGTCCTAAATATGCCAACATCTTTGTATGTAAAAACTATAAATAATCTCACTATTTCTTTCAGGGCACTGAAATCCAATTTTATGCAGCTACAACACTACACACAAAAATTCTAAGGTGTTGGAATGAGGTGCCTCCAGAAAGCTATGAGGAGCTTAAAAATAAGCTTCTGCAAGCAGTATTTACATACTCGAAAGGACCTAAAATAGTTACAAATAGATTATGTATAAGTGTAAGTATTCAACATAGCTACAGAATGGCCCCACACGGCTATGGAGCCTTAAATGAATGAATATGATGCACTGAGATAATTATGGTGGAGGAAATAGGCATGCTTTAATTCATTTTTGATGTGGTAGTCCTTATCAACAATTATTAAAACTTACTAAGGTTAATAATAAGAATTTTGTAAAAGATTACATCAGTTTAACAGATGGTTGTAAATTGCTATCACATTGAAATTTAGACTATATATAGATATTTTCTGTTTATGGTGGTGATGCAAAAGCTTAGGATTTAGACTCTCTCACCCTTTTAACTAACCATAATTGATGTTCTCGTCCAGAGATAAACTGTAGTTTCAGCTTTCCTAGATGGTTCAAGAAAATGTAAACTACCTACTACTTACAATGACACAATTACGTACATGTGTCACTCCTGCAGTGTTCACGAAAAAATTGTGTGCTGTCAATATCCCTCTCTGTTCTCCTGTGTACTCCCCACTCTCTGTCTTGCCCTTAAAACTGGCTGCGCCATATGGAAATTGCTTTCTGGACTTGTCCCACCACATCATCTAAGAGTCTAACTTTCACTTCTTAATGAATTTTAAGTCTTTGAAAATATTCATTGAGAAAAAAAAATCACAGCAAAAATAGTATGAAGTTGCAAATACATTAAAATAAACAACATTAATATTAATTTATAATTACTTGTTGCAGTTAGCAGCTTTTATCCTTCAGCAAGGGACAGTAGATTTAGCAACAATACTTAGGCCTCTGTCTACTGTTGAAAATACTACACTTTTATTAGAAGTGCTCACTGTGATACCTGAAGAGGTAAGCTGCATATAAGGTATAATATACTAGAGGAGATATGGAAGTACCTTCACTATACAGAATACTGCAGTCCAATTTAATCATAGAGGAAGGATTTCTGGAGTGATGTTCATTTCCTTTCTCATTTGCACAAGAAAGGAATAATAATATTCTGGGACAATCCACACAGTCATCTGATCCCAAACTAGGCAGAACCTGTACTATGGAAACCAGACAACTGATACTAATACTTATATACTTTTTTTTGTAAATACATACTTACACCCAGGCACTTGGTGGGAATTGAACCCACAACGTGGAATAGACCAACCTATTGGTCAGCGGCCAGGGTGTCTAACTAGACCAACAGGCCCACCAATTATGCATTTATATAGGTTGCATGTGACAGAAAGAAACAACATATGATATTTCGTTCTTCAGCTTTTGTGACCAACTTCTAGCACCACCTTTGTGCGGATCACTTGTGAAGTTTTTTTGATTGTAACCAAAAAAACTTCACAAGTGATAGCTAAAACTACATTTTAGCCGGGTATACCTACATAATTACGAAAAAATTTATTCCGACAGTCACAAATACGATTTTCATAATTCCGAAAGGTTCAGAATTCCTAATATAACAACTACGATTTATAATTCATCCTATGTTTATATACTCAAAATACCGAGTTTCAAAAGATCCTATAGCAAAAGTCTGACTTAATGATAATCTAACTAAAACATCAAAAATACGAATTAATATGATTTTGATTTATAACCAACAACAGAGGGAATCTCGCGCTTTAATAGTCACTGTTCTAACTCTTTTTTTTTTGTTTTCCCGGGGAAACCTTCAAAAGGTCCCCGGGAGCTGTGGGATTCAACTGGGGTATGTGGGATTCTTACCCACTAACACGGGGGTCGAAACCCCGCCGCCGTCCTCCTCAGAGTCGCCGCCGTGCTGAATGGACGTCCTAGAGCCTAACCCGCTAATGTCCAGCGACTCCGAAGACACTTTTCTAATCTAACTCAAATGATTCACCAAATCGGAATTTCGTTTTTCGGACCGACAACCAATCAAGCAGATATTCTTCGGACTTATGAAATTCGGAAAACAAACAAATCGGATTTACAACTTTCGGTAATATAAATTTATTGGGTAGCGGCCAGGGTGTCTACCAACAGGCATGTCTTTAGTCAATCACAGCTCATAGCACTGAATGCGTCAATGCTACGTGCAAAGGGCCAGTTAAGTGTTGTTTTGTTTGTAAATATGGGTGCTATGGTATCTTATGTTACTACAGTACAACAGCATGACAATGGGAGCGTCGCTCCGAGCGAAGAACCGTGCTTCCCTCCAGCAGGCGTGCCCGGCTGTATTAGATGACATGTTGAGATGCTTGGAAACTGTTTACAAGTGAGTATATCTAAGATACTATTATTATTATACGACCAAAACATTAATTTAGTTGTAAAATGTTGTTATAAATAGATCAACAATATATGTGTTTGAATATTCGCTGGCCCTGTCTGCCGCGCACATTTTTTCTGCCGTAGTAGTTAGAGTGAATAAAAATATTCATACGCCTCTTTCTGAAGATGTCATCACGCGTATCACCTTCTGGAGGCATAAATCATCCATTTCCCCACCCACCTTTCCCATCGGTCATACTTGCTGAAATGTTGATACGCGCAATTATTGACTCCCTACAAGTTATTTGCGCTTTCCCCGTGTCCAATGACGTCTTTCTCCCCTTTCTGGGGCAGACATCACGCACGCATGAAATACTCCGTCGCTGGGTGTATCCACCATCTAGCCCTTCGCCAAGCTCCATCGGTCAAACCACACGCGCGAATCATTCTCCGGCGTGCTCACAAAATCCCCTCCTCCTCGCCGCACCAGCTCCCATAGTGAAGTTCAATACAATACGGAACGCTTGAAAATAAATAACAAATGTATGGGAATGGCATATCTCTGTACTAAGTCCCCCACCAACTCATCGCCCCACCGACCTTCCTGTCATACGGGCCGAATGGCGGGAGATGCGCGCGGTATTGCTCTTTGGCTCTGTCCACCGCGCGCAATGCTTGACTCCCTACGAATAATTTCTTTTCCCCGGCGTCATTCTCCTCTTTCTGGGGCAGACTAAACACGTGACAGCTTCGCTGTCAGGCAGCTCTGTATCTAGCTTGTACCAGCCAAAACAACCGTGCGCAAATTTCCGCAACCTCGCGAAGTTCGCCGGTGCGCTCACTAGATCGCCGTAGCATATCGGACCTTCCTTGTCACGTACGATTCCATCTATCATCTCCCGTCGCCTCTCCTCACACAAGGGGCTACTATCTTCAATCAAACAGTGTCTTCTGGTTTGTTCTGTTGTAGCGAGTATAGGGCGGAAGGACCGCCGGAGCACTTGGTGCAGTCGTGGGTGACGGCCGCCACGTGCGCTGGTAGCTGGCTGGCGCTGGGCGGCGAGGACGCTGCCGAGCACGCTGGCGGCGCGCTGCCCGACCGTATGCCATTATGCCGCGCCCTGCTCGCGCTCGTTCACCTGCTATACACGTGAGACACACACTGCACTAGTTTAGTAATACTTAGGGCCTTCAACTGGAACACTGGAAATGGAGAATCTCCAGTAATGAATGAACTGATGAAAGTATTTATTTTAGTTGAAATTTGTTTTTGTTAGTAAATGCAAAAAAGTAAAGAAGTGATGCCGTGGGATGCCGGCTAAGAATTTGCATCCCCCCCTCTCTTCCCGTGGGTTTCGTAAGAGGCGATTGAGGGAAAGCCAGAAGACGGGCAGCAGCGTCTTCTGTGTAATATATCCATCTTTTCGAAACTGCGATCCCCAAGACGCCTGCCAAGCGTGGGGATTATGGCAACCCCCCCCCCCCCCCCCCCCCCCCCAATGATTGACAATGCTCATTTACGGCCCCCAGTCCCCGGCAGCTCCTCTATTCCCCGCCTTGGTAGCGGGCGGGGTAACGGTCGAGCAGGGGGTGCGAAGAATCTCCGGCAGATGCCCCGCTACCACCCCCACCGAACTTTGGCCCTGGCAACACATAATGTCCGCACGCTCAGGACTGACGAGAAGATTATCGAGCTGGAGGAAGAATTGAGCAAGTTACGTTGGGATATCTTGGGATTATCTGAAATCCGACGAGAGGGACAGGATACGATAACCCTTGATTCCGGAAACTTGCTCTTCTTCCGGGAAGGAGACCGAAAATCTCAGGGTGGTGTTGGGTTTCTCGTCCGTAAGTCCCTCATTAACAATGTTATAAAGGTCGATAGTGTGTTTAGCAGGGTAGCGTACCTTATACTCAGAATAACCAGTCGGTATTCGTTGAAGGTTATACAGGTTTACGCGCCGACCTCGGCACACCCTGACGGTGAAGTAGAGGCTATGTATGAGGAGATAGCAGAAGCCATACATACCTCCAAAACACACTTCACCGTTGTTATGGGGGACTTCAACGCGAAGGTGGGCACACGGAATGGCGATGAGTTGAAAGTGGGGTCATATGGGTACGGGCAGCGGAACCAAAGGGGCCAGCGGCTGGTCGACTTCATGGAGAAGGAGGGACTCTTTGCGATGAACTCCTTCTTCAAGAAGCGACCATCCAGGAAGTGGACGTGGATAAGCCCCGATGGTTCAACCAAAAATGAGATCGACTTCATCATGACGACTAACAGGCATATATTCGATGATGTCTCCGTGATCGGCAGGGTGAAAACCGGTAGCGATCACCGCATTGTTAGAGGCACATTGAATATCAATGTCAAGCTTGAGAGGTCCCGTCTGATGAAGTCCACGCTCCGTCCGGGAACCGTCCAAATCCAAAACCCCGAAGACTTTCAACTCGAACTACACAATCGCTTCCAGTGCCTAGCCGAATGCGAAACTGCGGACGAGTTAAACAATGGGTTGGTGCAAACTGTCCATGCAGTGGGGTCCAAGTTCTTTAAGACCCCACGCCGTAATAAGCCTCAGAAGCTCTCCAATCAAACCATTAAGTTAATGGAAACCCGAACTGAGATGAGACTGCAATCTTCAGCTGATATGTCGGAATATGCTGAACTCAATAGACGAATCTCGAAATCCATGCGACACGACTTGCGTTCCTATAATACAGCATGTATTAAGGACGCAATTGAGCGGAACCAAGGCTCTAAAGTGTTTGCAAAGAATTCGTCTATTGGGCAAAGCCAAGTGACCAAGCTGAAGATCGACGACGGCAGTGTCATCTCATCAAAGTCGGAGATATTGAGAGAGCTCGAGAGGTTTTACGGACAGTTGTACACCTCGACACGAAACGACCTGGGCCATTGCCCGAACAGCTCAGGACACCAGAGCCCAACTAACCCGACACTACACTGAGGACATCCCAGACATCAGCTTGTACGAGATTAGAATGGCTCTCAAACAGCTTAAGAATAACAAGGCGCCGGGTGAAGACGAAATCACAACAGAACTTCTGAGAGCGGGTGGAAAACCGGTATTTTTAGTCCTCCAGAAGTTATTTAATTCCGTCTTACTCGAGGGTACTACGCCAGAAGCATGGCACGGGAGTGTGGTGGTTCTCTTCTTCAAAAAAGGTGATAACACTTTATTGAAGAATTATAGACCCATCTCACTCCTGAGCCAAGCTGTTTTCGAGAGTCATTACGAACCGTCTCGAACGCAGGTTTGATGACTTCCAGCCTCCCGAACAAGCCGGGTTCCGAAAAGGCTTTAGCACCGTAGACCACATACATACGCTCCGCCAGATTATACAGAAGACCGAGGAGTATAATCGGCCATTATGTCTAGCGTTTGTGGACTACGAAAAAGCCTTCGATTCAATCGAGACCTGGGCGGTATTGCAGTCCCTCCAGCGGTGCCACATTGACTATAGGTACATCAAAATGTTGAAGTGTTTGTACAGCAACGCCACCATGTCGATCCGACTACAGGAAGAGAGCACGAAACCAATCCCATTGCAGCGAGGTGTGAGACAGGGAGACGTTATTTCTCCGAAACTGTTCTCAAACGCATTGGAGGACGTTTTCAAGCTCTTGGACTGGTACGGATTCGGCATCAACATCAATGGCGAATACATAACTCACCTTCGTTTTGCCGACGACATAGTCATAATGGCAGAGTCGCTGGAGGACCTCAATACGATGCTCAGCGACCTCAGTAGCGTTTCCCAACAGGTGGGTCTTAAAATGAACATGAACAAGACGAAGATCATGTCTAATGTCCATGTTGCACCCGTACCGGTAGTTGTTGGGAACGATACTCTCGAAGTTGTTGACCACTACGTATACCTAGGACAAACTGTCCAGTTAGGTCGGTCCAACTTTGACAAAGAGGTCGCCCGAAGAATCCAACTCGGATGGGCAGCGTTCGGGAAACTACGCGATATCTTCTCGTCCAAAATACCGCAGTGCCTGAAGACGAAGGTTTTTAACCAGTGTGTGTTGCCAGTGATGACATATGGTACCGAGACGTGGTCTCTAACGGCTGGCCTTTTAGAAAAGTTCAGAGTCACACAACGAGCCATGGAGAGAGCTATGCTCGGAGTTTCTTTGCGCGACAGAATCCGAAATGTGGAGATTCGCCGAAGAACTAAGGTCACCGACATAGCTCTCAGAATCTGCAAGTTGAAGTGGCAATGGGCAGGCCACATCGCTCGAAGAACCGATAACCGTTGGGGAAGAAAGGTTCTCGAGTGGCGACCACGAACCGGAAGACGCAGCGTTGGCAGGCCTCCCACTAGGTGGACAGACGATATTGTGCGCGTCGCAGGTAACCGGTGGATGCAAATAGCCAATTGTCGTTCATTGTGGCGTTCTAAGGGGGAGGCCTATGTTCAGCAGTGGACGTCTTCCGGCTGATGATGATGATGATGAAAGAAGTGATTCTTTACCAAGCCAATTAATTTAATAATTAAACTTAAAATTATGAGGATGTCATAAATAATATACTACTTGCTCTACGCAATAATCTCTGATGCACCAAATTTAAATCAAGTGCATACTTCTATATGTTATGAGCGACATGTAAGCGGCCGACTTTGTTCTACGCTTTCTTATCTTTTTCCATAGAGCTGTCACGGCTGTCTGTGGTCAAGGATATACTTCATTCTGCGGTGGTTACGGAAACTCAGGTTCATTATCGTAGACCCTTCGAGTTTGGATTCCTTTGGTTGGTTGCGACATGTTGTCGGTACATAGATCGGTTGGTGATCAAAGTTTAATAATGGAGCTGAAATTTGGTCACATGAACTCAGCTTCTTCAATGAATTTAAGAGATTCTTTTCTACATTTGGGGTTTTTAAAATAACACTTTTGTCCCATGATAATACTCGTCATCAGCAGCTGGAACGTCCACTGCTGCACAAAGGCCTTACAAGGTAGGTAGGTAGGTTGCCATAATCCCCGCTTGGCAGGCGTCTTGGAGATCGCAGTATACATACGTAGTAGGCAATCCAATAGAAAGACGCTGCTGCCCGTCGTCTTGTTTTCTCTTAGTCGCCTCTTACGGACACCCAACGGGAGGACATGGGGGGGGGGGGTGTACCCAGACACCCCACGGGTGATACTGATAATAATTAATTCGAGAAGGAATAGGTTGTTGAGTGTTGTGTCACGGTCCGCAGCAGCAACACAGCAGTAAGCGACAGCGCGCTGGACGCGTGTGAGGCAGCGTTAGCAGCGCTGCGGGCGGCGGCTGGAACTGCAGCCGCTGCCAGGCACCCGGCAGCAGCGCTGCAGATGCTTACACATCTAGCTGCATTAGCCGCGCCTATTATGGCGCGGGATAACGTCCCCAACTCCATCAATGAGGTCAGTTTTATCTATACTATATACACTTCTACATCTACATTAATATTATAGAGGAAAGATTTGTATGTTTGTAACGAATAAACTCAATTAAAAATAATTAAATTAATTATTAATTTTTAATTGAATTAAAAAATTCTTTCACCAGCAGTCTAACTGCTACATTATCCTTGAGTAACATAGGCTATATTTATTACTAGAAAATAGACCACCCGTGCGTTGCCGGGACGGGCCGCTAGTAGTCTATAAATAAAGATATTTATTTTTTAGGAATTTAGTGATGATTTCATGGGAGTGAGGTTTTGTGGGTAGCCTAGTGGCTAAGTAATCTGGTAAGCACGCCGTGAAGCGCCGGTTCGTACTTAACACTGGCCTGGGCAGTAATAATTTGAATTCCACTTTGTGTTAATCATATTATCTACTTTACGAAAGATACGATAGATTTACTTTTCGCTTATTTCATTTGGAATGCTCGTGGCCCGTGATCAGCCCTGTATATTCTGTATCCAACAGGAATTACTGTCGGCACTGATAACGTGCTGTGTCGCGCTGGGCGAATGTCACGCTCACACGCTCGTGCAAGCGGCTGAAAGTTCCGAAGATACAGAGGGCGTGCGAGGCGCCCGACAGCTCCTTGAACTGATCCTGGCCGCCCAATCAGCCCCCGGACATTACCCACTGCACGAAACAAGGTCCAACCTCGTGTTCGGCTTTTGGTATACACTACAGGTCAGTTTGCTAACTACTTCTTTCTTAACTCTTCTTCTTTCTTCCAACTTTCCACTAGCAGGCCTGCCGGAAGAAATTTCTTTAGAAATAAACTGTGCCTTTGTACTATTCTTTCCTATATTTCCGTTTTCTTGTAATGTTATTGTGTGTACAAAATTTATAAAATAAATAAAATTAACTCCATAAAACGTATTATAGTGCAAGGTTAAAGAAAATCACGATCCGGTAGTTTCTTACAGCTAGTTTCTCTCACTGTCGCACAAACTTCAGTTATGATTAATTCTGATTAATGCATATTTTTAAAATATCTAACTTCGACTCTGTGCCGTTTATGATTATGCCCATTATTGAGTGCGTGATAATCTATCTCTTCTCACTAACAGTGTATAAAGAATTAATTGGCTGTGCGTGTCGAAATAAACCTATTTCTAGAATTGGATTAATGATCATTAACTCTAATTGACGTTTGTAAGTGCGGCAGTAAGTGAGTTGGCCTCTCTGAGTGGCGCTTGAGTTGCGCTTCCCTGTCTAGTCTCAAATCATTTAACGGAGCGACTAGCATTAAATAAAAAATAGTATAGTATCAGAGATAAATTTTAAAATTACCTATATATCGTTAAAGTATGGGAGGCAAAAATTTTAGGTCATCCCATGAAATATATACAAGGTGATATAAATAAGTTAAACCCGCGAGCAACACTTTTCCTACGGACGCCATGCGCTGGGATCCTGGTAACACCGAAACCAGATCAAGCTAAAAATATACCATTTGCGAAAAACTACATATATCGAACCCGCGACATAAGGTCGCAGAAAGCTCACGCTTAAGTCAGAAACACATTAGGCTGACGTGTCGTGACGCAACGCGTCAGCAGCATATCGGTTACATACATTTTGTATGGTTAGAGACACACTATTATGGCGTGTCGTGGCGCAGTTCGAGCTATCTGATTGGCTGCCGGCGCGTTGAGTCACGACACGTCAGTCTAGTGTGCCGGCGGCGTTAGACGGAAGTGATCAGTGACCTAAGTCACTGCGTAATTCGGTCGTCACTGTGATTTATTTTCTCCAGGATGAGGTGCTAAACATAATGGACAGGACACACGAGATCCATCCTGTGTGGCGCGAAGTGTTCTCTCGTTTGCTCACCGCTCTAATTACCAAATCCGAGGTACCAACGGACCAGCAGCTCTCTAGAGATGACCTAGAGCTGCTGAGATGTTACAGACAAGATATCGCCGACACTGTGGTGAGTCCAATGTACGAATACCTTTATTTTTTTCGCAACAGATATGTCCTACCAGAAATGAGCTGTTGAGAAAAGAGATTTTGTATCTCGTTATTAATGAGAAACAGTCAGAGGTGTTATTTATTAGCTTCGAGAGTGAAGTCAAAAAAAATGCTTGAAGTATACCAAAATGTGTAACAAGTGGTTACACATTTTGGTATACTTCAACCATAATAATAATGATCAAGTTACTGTTCTCGACTGTACAAGCATATACACATACGTTTTCATTGGATTGGGCAGGGTTATTTTTAACATACTGTATAGTATACAACGTGTTACAAAATACCCCATTAAAAACATAATTAATTATCAAAGCCAAAAATTTTGTCAACCCTGGTAAGGTTAGGTCTTTTAAATAATGTTAAATAATGTTTGCACATCGGTGAAAATAATAATATTTTTTTATTGATTTTTTACGGGGTATTTTGTAACACGTTGTATATTGAGGCTGTGAATTATACCATAATAAATCGATGGTCTTTTTTTCGCGGGTAAACCTTCAAAAGGTCCCCGGGACCTATGGGAGGCAACCGGAAAACTTACCCACTAAATCCCCCGCGGCTATAGCATCGGCAAATTAGAGGGGATACCAAGGCTCTGGTGGGATCTGTACCAGGAACCCCTCAGTGTCTTGCCTTTGAGCCCGCCGCCGGGAGGCGCATTATAGCCCCCCGGGACCCAGATACGGTACTCACGGGGACAGAGGTCCCAATACCGCCGCCGTAGTCAATAGACGTCCTAGAGCTCACGCCTTGAACGTCCAGCGACTCTGAAAGAAATTGATGGTCCTAATAAACGTTCTCCGATGTCTCGCACGAGCATCCATTACCGATCACTCTATCAGGCCACCTGGTAAGTCTCGCTCTCGCTCCGTACAGATGTACTGCTACGGCGTGTTAGGTGAGTGGTGCTGGGCGCCAGTGCTGGCTGCGGCGGGTGGGGAGGGTGGAGAGGGGGGAGTGCGGCGCGAGGCAGCCCTCCATGTATGTGCAGCGCTGGCCGACGCGGCGCCCGCGGGGAGGGCGCCGCCGGCGCTACTAGCGCTGCTGCAGCGAGCCGTACATGCCGCGACCACAGCCACCGACAAGCGGACGCTCACCACTGCGCTCGAGTGCCTCGGTACTGTCATACACCACCAACACATCTTCTTCTTCGTATGGTTGTGGATAAAGCAACTCGACGTCTACACGCCTATGTGTTGAGGGTGGAGGTAGGCTAATTACACCAGCCATCCTAGCTCCACCAGGAAGTCTCTCAGCCGTTTTATGTTGCCAAAGGCTACCTGGTCTGCCCAGGTGCGTCGCCCAGTACACCAGCAACACATTATTTTATGCAATTTGGCGCCGGGGGGACCGCTCTCTTTATCTTTCTCATGCAGGCTTCCCCGCTAGCACTTTTACTCTTAGGTAAATTAGTCAAAATAAATGATCATCACTGTAACAACCGTATAGTCGCCGTGGTAGAACCGTATTGTGCTGGTCCAAAGGCTGCTGACTTATTAGTTGTACATACTATGAATACTATTGTACGATTTGTAAAAATACAGTAAAGTGTTTCTTTCTTTTCCAAAAATGTTTCTTTTTCAGTGCGGATTTTTTTTAAACGTTTTTGTAAATAAACACATAAACTTCCCTTTGTAACGGACAGGGTTTTTTAAGCACTGTGTATACCTTGGATATTTGTGTCTGGGACACTTTCGGAACTCTCACAATGTTTTAAGCAATCGGTAGAATGTCGAATCCAAAAAAAACGGGGTAAGAAACATAAGAACAATGTTTTAAAATTGTTTTCGTATATGGCAGGTGGGTACGCGTCGTGGCTGGGTTCAGTAGACGAGCCTCGGGCGGTGGAGTTGGGGAGACAGTGCGTGTCCGCAGCAGGTGCAGCGCTGCAGCGCTGTCCAGCGGCTGCGGCGTTAGCTTTGCGCAAACTGTGCTCCGACTGCAGCGTTCCAGCCGCTGCGCTTGCCGCTGACATCGTCCTCGCTGCGCAGGTGACCCGACTTCTACCTCAAATCATAATTAACAACGTGTTAACGAATCAACGCAATATAAAAAACTAGTTTGTTTAGGATTGAAAACAGATTTGATCCGGCTCGAAGGACCAAACATTCCGGGGGTTACATTTCAATACGGTTTTTGACTGTATTAAAAATATAGTCGAGTTGGTGTAATTCTCAAAGGCTATTTAATATATTTTAAAAGTACAAATTTTGAAATAAAAACTTAAAAAAATTAATTTATGATGTTTCTGTAAAACACGAATTAAAATACGGATTTTCTTGAATTTGGTCACGTAATCGCAAACGCTCTCTTAATGGATAAATGTTTAGTGATGTCACATTCCAATACACATATAATCATATAACGATGTTTTGTTAAGCCGCACCGCCATTGTTATATGCATGTGACGTCATCGGTGTAATCGTTTTCTCAGTATTTTTATTTGTTCAAATTTAATTATAATAATAATATTCTGGAACGATCCACACACGGTCATCTGATCCCAAATTAGGCAGAGCGTGTACTATGGAAACCAGACAACTGATACTAATACTTATATATTTTTTGTTTTTAAATACATACTTATATAGATAAAACACCCAGACACTTGGTGGAAATCGAAAAATCAGTATTGTTTGTCCCAAATCAATAATATATTATAAAGACAAAAATTCAATGAGATCTAATGTCATAAGGGTCGGCAACGCGCTGATTATTCTTCTGGTGTTGCTAGTGTTTATAGGTTGCGGTGACTGCTCTCCAGTCGGGCCGCACGCTCGCTTGCCATCTTAGTAGAAAAAAGCACAGAAAGTCTGACTGGAACTAACAAAATGGTCTTAGGGCCCCCACATAACTGCGATTTCGCATCGCATCGCAAATATCTGCGAGCTCGCACGAATGCACCGCAAGAACTTCCGATCTGATTCACATCGCGCATTCCTGTGATATTACATCACACTTGGTGACTACATTTTATTCCGCTCTGAGACAGCCTAAGGGAAAGACGCCGGCGCCGTCGTCGTTGTCTCGAAAATGGCGGAATATGACGTGGATTTTTCATATCTTTAATTGAGAAGCGCCCAGTCCTTTGGGAAACAAGTGAGGAACATTATAAAAATAAATTTGTTAAACAAGATACCTTCAAGATATGGTCACCTGTACCTTTGCGGTTCCGCACCAAATAGTATCGCAGCAATTCGTATCGCAGGAACCTGCGATGCGGCGTCGCATCGCATAGCATCTCGATTTTGTGTGAGAGCCCTCATATTACAGATACATAATAACAGCCTTACTTATAAACGATGGTTAAATTTTATGCAACACATAATAGCTATTTAAAAATATTTTTTACTTATAAACGATGTTTATCCCTAATACGTTGCATAACAGCTTGCTAAAGTAGCTGTCAAATTAAACAGCGGCCGACCCTTGTTTAGAAGCTTATTAGCACGTTATGTAACAATATGGCGGTTCTCTATCAGCTGATTCAGTCAGTTGCACTTGCATTGTAATTTGTATCGATCGATGCATAGAGTTTATATATTAAGAATAGAGTACGCGTTTGTCTATGATCCCCTAAACAAAGTGTAGGCAGATTTTACTCTGAGAGGGAAGGTGAATTGGACTATTGAAAGTTACATTATAAGAGTTATATTGATATGTAAGTGATAAGTAGTGATGGGTGTAATCTGTCACAATCGCAAATCAGCGCTGGAACCGAAACGAACACGGACGAAACAACGAAACGGAAGATCACCGCTGGTTGCGTGTACGATCAGCATGTTTGCTGAGTTGGAACCATTTTGTGACGCACATTTTTGTTAATGTATGTAAGTACCTACTTACATATGTCTATTTTTATTTATTAAATTTTTTTGTTCTATTTTTTTATTGTTAATGTGTGTCACAAATAAATTATTCTTTCTTTCAAATGTTGATAAATACAGCTGATGGTATACCTATTTTCGTATATCTGATATTTATGTATTTTGACGTTCTTACCGGTGCCTACGGTTCTTACTTGAAAATAATCATTCTATAGTACTGATTTATGTTCTATGCTTCCAAATTTGAATTTGACAACCTAGCTTCCTATTTGTCGAATTGAATTACAAAATGTTGCCATTTTACCAAGTTTTAGGTCTGTCGGAATATTTCAAGCTGACAACATGTGGCGGTATTGACAGAGTAAAATATGTTTTGCCTTATTAACTGTTCATTAGTTATGTCGCTCTTATGCAACGTTTATAAGTAGAAAATATAAAACTGCTTATTAAGGAGTTATGTAATAACTAGTTATTTGGTTGCTAAGACGGTGAATAGTAGATTTTTATAAGTAAGGCTGTAAGTATTTAAGATACATACACATTTCAATTTTTCTCGTTAAAACCTTTCATTTGATGTTTTTGGGGGTAAAAAAATTAATAATGGCAGCTGAATGAAAATATAAAGTCTATGTCACTCCCACAATTTAGACGAATCCAACGACATATTATAAGTCGTATAAGTAGACCGTGCCAAAGAAATAGACATACATACGTACATACTCTCGTAAAATATAACCGCAATTCTGGGGCATTCGGGCCTAAAATATCCGCTCCAGTTTGTATATGAATGCGATGATGTTTATAGCGGTAAGTTGCAGAGCACGCAAGGGGTATCGGACGCGTGGGTGCGGCGCCAGCTGGTGGCGGCGGCCGGGGCTGCGCTGGCGGCTGCGGAGCCCGACACTGCCTCCTCGCTGCTGCACAGCCTCGCCTCCTCGCTGGAGCACGACCTCAGGACGCAGGTGAGAGCCTACACGACGCCCGTAGACGGGACTGAGGGCCCGCCCTTAGACTAGTAGTTGTTCTTCTACAATACGAATCGCTAGATAATAGAAAACAAATGTACGGGAGTGGCATATCTCTTTGCTAAGTCACGTGAAGAGATATGTCATTGCCATACATTTGTTTTCTAATAATGACAGTTGTTGGTCTGATGCAGGGGTCCCCAACGTTTTTTACGTTACGCCACCAAGAACCACACCTGAAATTTTCTCGGTTCCTTTTCCCTTTGTATCCAACGCACGATTTATTTCGTTGAGTGACTGACATTCATCATCATCATCATCACCAGCCGCAAGTCGTCCACTACTGAACATAGGCCTCCCTCGAACGCCACAATGACCGACAATTGGCTATTTGCATCCACCGGTTACCTGCGACGCGTAGAATGTCGTCTGTCCACCTAGTGGGAGGCATGCCTACGCTGCGTCTTCCGGTTCGTGGTCGCCACTCGAGAACCTTTCTTCCCCAACGGTTATAGTACGAGATCCGACTGCAGGATCACTGCGCTCATTTGATTTTTGGTAAAAACAATTTTTTTATGAATATAATTAGGAGAATATGTATCTACCAGGTTGCCTATCAAAATTTGGCCGCAAGTATTTTAAATTATTATTTTTTTATTTTATTTTTGGGAAAAATTTTCATTCACTTGTTTTTTTTTTAAATGTCTACATCACGGCAATTTATATAATGATGCTAAAAAGTCATGGTTGCCGTTGCGCATTTGACCGCACCTCTTCGCAGCCTGGTGTAAACAGGGCTGATTTCGATACATTTAATGTAATGTTTTTATGGTATGTTTTTATGGTACAGGTAATGTTTTTATGGTTAATAAATAAATAATAATAAATAATTTATACGTTCATAAAAGTTCGTTCATATATCAAATAAAAGCTAATTTTTTCCTTGTTATTATCATATATGGTTGCCTAATTAAATGTGGCCGCAACTAAGGGTTGCCGGCTGTTAAAGAGGATAAATATATATGGTAGAGTGAAAGAGCGTTAGCACGTAACATCATTTGTCAGACGAGGATAACGATTGCCGGCTGAGTGACGCTTTTAAGCCATTGCGCATGCGCCAAATGCTAGTGTTTTCAACCACCGGGAAGTAATAGAGACGACTTAATTAATAAATACTCCAAAAAATATGTCTTCCTTTTCAAAATATCTTTAATAAAAATTACAACAAAAAATTAAAAAAAAACAAGTGAACGAAATATTTTCCCAAAAATCAAATAAAAAATAATTAAAAATACTTGCAGCCAAATTTTGATAGCCAACATGGTAGATATATATTCTCCTAATTATAAATATTCATAAAAAAATGGTTATAACCAAAAATCAGATGAGCGCAGTCATCCTGCAGCCGGATCTTAGACTATTATCGGTTCACCGAGCGATGTGGCCTGCCCATTGCCACTTCAACTTGCAGATTTTAAGAGCTATGTCGGTGACCTTGGTTCTTCGGCGAATCTCCTCATTCCGGATTCTGTTGAGCAAACAAACTCCGAGCTTAACTCTCTCCATAGCTCGTTGTGTGACTCTGAGCTTATCCACAGCTGACATTCATGACTTAGGATTTTTCTATTGAAACAGTCAATCGTCCAACAATCCCTTTAGTCCTGGTCTAGTGGTTAGACACCGGCCGCTTGTATTATACGAATCCAATCTTGTATATGTGATTGAACAGGGGATTTTTAAATACTCAAAATTGTGACATAGAAAATGTTAGTCTTCGTTACGAGTCGTTTTATAACTTGGTCTTTCTCACGGCAGGCGTGTGAGGGTGGTCGTGGATGCGGCGCAGCCGAATGTTGTGCGGCTCTACTAGGCGCGCTAGTCAACCGCACGCCACTTGCCTACGCTCTATTGGCCCAGTTGACACCTGCATTGCCTCCGTACGCGGCTCACCCCGCATTAGTCGAGGTAACAACATCTTTCTTTTTTCATTAAAAGCTAGTCATCATGACCATCAGTAGTCGAAGGACGTCCACTGCTGAACAAAGGCCTTCCCCTTAGTAGGGAGGGGTTGCCATAATCCCCACGCTTGGCAGGCGGCTTGGGGATCGCAGTATAGGTGAAAGATAAATCCTAAAGACGCTGCTGCCTGTCTTCTTATTCTCGCTTAGTCGCCTGTTACGACACAAGTTGCAAGTCTTACCCAGACACTCCACGAGGAAAATAAAAGTAAAAGATAGTGCTTGACTCCAATCTTACCTGATGAAAAGTGGCAATGCAATCGATTATGGTAACACACACTAGCCTATTGATTCATGCCTTGAAGACTCTGCATTATAATCGTATGGAGACTCCTTTGAGTTTTAGATATTCCTTTGAATAATTCACCTGCATGATGTACAGAAACTGGACTCGAACCAGAGTGGTTATTCTGTAAGAACATATAAAAAACTCGAAAACTGAATCCGCTTTCGAGTTTGTTAAATCTTCATAGAAAATACCACTACAGTTTCGAGTACTGAAAGAAGGGTGGGGAGGGTCGTTCCACCCCCTTTCATGTGTCTAAGATGCACTGGTCAACCGCGCACGAGTTTGTCAGGCTCTGAATTTGACGAGAAATGCCACCTATGAAATGTACGACTTGTTTTTTTAAATTGTATTTTGTTGATGAAATGTTCAGTGATGTTGTTCCGCAGTCAATGTTCCACATATTGAAGCAAGCGGTGTCGTCCCTGATGGAAGAGTGCATGCCGATGATCACGGACATCTCGCAACTTATAGTCACCGGCTTCAACACGTGCCCCTGCGCCTCGGGACTTGATCTCGTCAAACTGGTGAGCCTTTTAACATTACACCATTTTCACTTAATACAAGTGATGAACTGACTAATTAGCTATTAGTATAACGTGCTGGTTTCCGCAACTCCACGACAAAGCGTGTATTTTGCGTGCGGGACTAATTATCTAAAAATTCAATTGATATCTTTTAGTCACGGGCACTGTCGGTTTAGCCCTCCGGGTACGAATAGCACCCACCTACATCTTTCCGTTGGGTGTTGTAAGAGGCGAGTATGGGAAAACAAGGAGACGGGTAGCAGCGTCTTTCTATTGGATTACCACCTATACTAGAATCCCCATTTCCATATTTCGGTGGCATACCTTGAGGCTGGAGGAGCCACATCGCTCAAAGAACCGATAACCGACGGGAAAGAAAGGTTCTCAAGTAGCGGTCACGAACTGAAGATGTAGCGTAGGCGAGTTACCCACTATATGGACTGATGACATTGTGCAAATACGCAGGTAACCGGTGGATGCAAATAGCCCATTATTATTGATAGATAGATAAATAAAGGCTTTATTTGCATCAAAAGACACACAAACATACATGATAATAAAAAAAGAACAAAATACTGTGAAAAAAGAACATACAATAAGCAAACAATAACTTGAGTTGTCATACTTTCGACAAGGTGTGTGTCACAGTGATGCAAACGGGCAGTAGCTCAACGATGTATTTGCTCAAAGAGCAAAGCGCTGATTTTCAGCCACAGCCCAGAGGATAGTCGGAATATTGTCGTTCATTATGTCGTTCCAAGGATCAACGTCTCCTGGATGTTAGTCAAAAGACCTTGACCCTGTGGTGTAAAAGCATTGCGTGTAGACTCGATGATATACGTAATTGTCCAGGTGGTGTTGGTGTTAGGGGGTGAATGGGACGGTGCCCGCGACTTGTTACACACGAGCGTGTCGGCGAGCGCTCGTCTGCTCGCGTCTGACCCGTCTGCGCGCCCCGACGTCACCGAGGGACTCTTCACTTTACTCCAAGCTATTACCAAAAAGAAACCACAGTACCTCGACTGGCTCGAAGATATTTTGCCTGAGCTTGTTGATCTGGGTAAGTATTGCACTCTTTCCTGCGATGTTTAGGGGAGTTGTTACAACATTCACGTTTCGCCAGCAATATTAGGTGCCATGTAATAGGAGGCAAGCCTATGCTTGAGTTATAGAAAAACAGTCCTATTTATTTATTTAAGATATGGAAGACTGATTGACTGACTGACAGAAAGCTGATAACAAGTCTTCGCTGATAGCGACAGAATATAATAACAAAAGTGTATGAACTAGTACGAGTAGTAGTATGTTAAAGATAGCACTAATAACTATACAAAGAACTGAACTATACCCCTTATTTGCAGAAGTTAGAGCTTAAGCACCTTCTTGCGGATAAAAAGTTTTTGTACGTTCTCTATACGGTCAATTTATTTATGATAGCGATTCCATATATGCAATCCCGGCGATCCGTAATCCAGATGACTTCTATCATAGGTACAATACAATTTTTTTTGTGTTTTAGCTTCAGTAAAGCACTTGGAGAGACGCATTATGAATCCAAGTGATTTGGCGGTTTTTTTAACAATATAATATGGTGTGGTCTTGTTGTATTCCGAGTGTTATTTAAAAAAACATGTTTCCAGTTTAATGTCGTTTATTGAAGTGCTTATAATTTACATGATTTACTTAAACTAGTAGCTTATCCTCAGTGGCGTGCACAGAGGGTAGGCAAAAAAATGTATTCGGCTTGTTTCACCTATTTTATGTATGTTATTATACCATTTCAAATATCCATATGCAAGCAAATACTATAGACATATTAATTTGCATTTGAAAACATGAATAAGTTTATTCAGCGGCTCCATACTGGCAAAAATACTTTGCCTACCCTAGGATTTCTATAAACAGTCATATTAAAAAATCTTTGTTTGGACATGAATTAACGTATCTTTTTTTAAATGTAAATAGTAATGGTGTTTGTAATATTGGTTAATTTAAGGATATTTGTGCTGGAACACGAACAAATAGCATAAAGCATAAACAAATCGCAGATATTTTTGCCTGCTTTCAGTGCACGCCACTGCTTATCCTATGTCAGCACAAAGTAACTGCGCTTGTAACCTAAGAGCGGAATCACAATACATGTATTATTACATATACTTCAACATTTGCATCTACATGTAAGTCAAAGATAAGTTTGCTATCATGATGTACACCTAAGTCTCTGATAACATTGCACCTCGGCAAGATTTGACCTCCTAGAGTGTAATTACTGTCTAGTACCATTTGTTTCCTACTATAAGTAATTACTGAACACTTAGAAGGATTAAGGTCAAGTTTATTTACTAGGCAGTGCGCTTCAAGTTCATCTAAATCGGTCTGTAATGCCGACGCATTATTAAATGTTGATATAGCGGCACAAATTTTCATGTGATATGCAAAACACAAAAGTTTTGAATATTTCAGACAGATCGATATCACTTACGTAGACTATGAATAATATTGGTCCTAGTAAAGACCCTTGAAGCACCCCGCTAGGTACAGATATTCAGCTAGACATGTAATTATTGATCACCACACATTGCGACCTATTCTCAATGTATGAGGATAGCCACCTGAGCAGATCACCATGTATTCCTATAAATTCTAACTTTTTTATCAGTATGCCATGATCGATTCGATCAAATGCCTTGCTGTAGTCAGTGTAAATGATATCGATGATTAAGTGCTACGTGAAGTTTACTAAGAAAATTTATTAGTTGGGGCGAGAACGGAAGGCCATTGTTTTGCTTGCAAAGTTAGACGACACAGATGTGTAAATTGACATAGCCCCTTGAATCCGATTTATTGAGACGCAATGTCATCCAGAGGTCCTCTTCTGTAGATAGGAGCAGCAGTCGTGGAGATGCTAGCATTTCCCTGCGCACCGCAATAAGTACTTCACCATCCCGAGATTGCGTGGTCAAGGCGTAATCATGATCCTGGTGCCAGACTAAATAACGGCTATCGAATATTATTCATGAAAAAATAACGTGATTGTACAATCACTTTCGTACTTTTTGTAGATTGTCATAGATAAAACCGAATAATGTAAGAAAACAAAATGATGTGTCAACAAAGATTGTATTATTGGTTCTAAAAGAAAATAAATTTAATATTTACAGCAACCTCCGTATTTGCTTTATACAAAGTGGTCCTTCGAGCCGGATGTAAAATTAATTATATAGCTGGATGTAAATCCGGCAGGTCATATAGCACTATGTATTAGTTAATTGTTATAGGTTTAAAGAAAACATCGGTTGAAGGCGAAATATATGGATTAGGTGGAGAAAAGGGTTTAGTCTCCAAGGCTATGGTTAACATAGATATAATGTCACGCGTAGATCAGAATGTGATCTTACATGTGAAGGCTTTTGTTATAAAATCTATTACCACTGTTTTGCCCGATAATTTGATAAAACAAGTGGAATGGAAGAAACTATCAGAACTCGCATTGGCTGACCCAGTATCTGCTGAGTTAAATAGTATAAATCTTTTATTAGGAGTGGAAGTTTACAGCCAAATCCTTCAGGAAGGTGTAAAGAAACATCCAACGTGCTCTCTAGTGGCTCAATCTACGTCTTTAGGCTGGATAGTGTCGGGTGTCGTTGATGCAACTGGCAAATCTTCTGATAAAATTAACGTTCTGCACTGTTGTGTAAAAGAGTTGATCAAAAGCCCACTGAGAAAAGAGGAAAAATACACTGAAGAAGAAAAGCAGTGTACAGAATTATATAGTACATCGGGTTTTGAAATAAGAAAGTGGTCAACAAGTTACAGTCACAAAGAAGTAAAGAAAGAAATAATACCAACACTACCGAAACCTGTGAAAATATTAGAACAAAAACTATGGTTAACGTGGGACGAAACAGTTCCCAAGGAAATGTTAGGTAAGTGGTTTACTTACTGGAAACGAGTAAAAATATTGGATAATATTCCCAAACCTCAATGGTTGGGAAGGATAATTAAACATGCGTGGAGAGATTCTACAGGGTTGCTCGCCTGGTTAAGTGCACATCCTAAACGCTGGAAGGTCTTAGTTCATCGTGTGCTGGCGTGTGGTATTGAACAATCGCGTTTGTTGTTCAAGGAACGAGGAATAATGTTTATCGTAAACAAGTCGTTTCTAGGTGGAGAATCTTTAGTGATCCCACCAGATAAAAGATAAATAGATAAGATAAATTTTGGGTCATCTTAGGTGGGTGTGTTGCGAAGATTCAATTTATTCATCAGGTTCTTTATGATTCTAGGTGATATTATTAGGTTATGGAGATTAATTAGCTCACATGTATGTGGCTGTAAGGCAGAGTGGTTACTGCCCATCCGGGTTAGGATAACGTTGATATGGTAGTAACCTTGAAAGTAAAAATTGTTATAAACCACTAGTTAGGTTATTTTTGTCTTCAGTTATTATATGGTGAATGTATTTTGTAAGTTTTATAATGTTAACTGTTAATTGATTATATTTAAATCTGTACTCTATCATGTTAACTTTAGAACTTTTCAAGCTTTGCAACTTGTTAAACAAAGTACTCCATGGTGGGCGATAGTAAAGAACGAGCTTCAGATCGTTCTTGGTGGGCGATATGTACAATCACTTTCGTACTTTTTGTAGATTGTCATAGATAAAACCGAATAATGTAAGAAAACAAAATGATGTGTCAACAAAGATTGTATTATTGGTTCTAAAAGAAAATAAATTTAATATTTACAGCAACCTCCGTATTTGCTTTATACAAAGATGATAGGGAAAAGGCATTGCGTTTGGCATTTCGAGACTTTCATCAGGGCCTACCTCGTGTTCCACAAAAATGTGGAACTTTTGCGGTTTGATTTGGTTTAGCAGAACGCGTTACTCGACAGAATTGTATCACAGTAACCTTTAACTCGGTCGCTACATTATAACATCCCATCGTCCATTTTTTTAAGAAAATGTTTTTACCTCGGTCAGGAAATGCATGGTTACTTGGGGTTGTCAATTGCAGCGAGAAGCCTAACATTGTCCATGCATTGAAACAGAACGACTTTTCGAAAAAAAATACATACACTACGAATTGAGAACCTCTTCCTTTTTCGAAGTCGATTAAAAATAGGTTTTTCTTAAATTAAACTGAGTCGGGTGGGAAGAGTTAAGATTTCCTTAGACTTCGCGAGGGAGGAGTAATGCGAGGCGTCATTTTTCCCTTAACCCACGCTCTTCCACCGCAAGTGTTAACGTGTGTACATCTTGTACAGGCTGCGGCTGCGTGCGCATGTGGGAGGCGGGTGGTGCTCGAGCTGCGTGCTGCTGGCTGGCCGCGCTGGCGGCGCAGCGGCCGCGCGCTCTGCGGGACGCCGCGCCCGCGCTCACCGCCGTCGCGCTCACCTGCATCGGTACGTACCGCGCGCTCTGCGGGACGCCGCGCCCGCGCTCACCGCCGTCGCGCTCACCTGCATCGGTACGTACCGCGCGCTCTGCGGGACGCCGCGCCCGCGCTCACCGCCGTCGCGCTCACCTGCATCGGTACGTACCGCGCGCTCTGCGGGACGCCGCGCCCGCGCTCACCGCCGTCGCGCTCACCTGCATCGGTACGTACCGCGCGCTCTGCGGGACGCCGCGCCCGCGCTCACCGCCGTCGCGCTCACCTGCATCGGTACGTACCGCGCGCTCTGCGGGACGCCGCGCCCGCGCTCACCGCCGTCGCGCTCACCTGCATCGGTACGTACCGCGCGCTCTGCGGGACGCCGCGCCCGCGCTCACCTGCATCGGTACGTACCGCGCGCTCTGCGGGACGCCGCGCCCGCGCTCTCTGCCGTCGCGCTCACCTGCATCGGTACGTACCGCGCGCTCTGCGGGACGCCGCGCCCGCGCTCACCGCCGTCGCGCTCACCTGCATCGGTACGTACCGCGCGCTCTGCGGGACGCCGCGCCCGCGCTCACCGCCGTCGCGCTCACCTGCATCGGTACGTACCGCGCGCTCTGCGGGACGCCGCGCCCGCGCTCACCGCCGTCGCGCTCACCTGCATCGGTACGTACCGCGCGCTCTGCGGGACGCCGCGCCCGCGCTCACCGCCGTCGCGCTCACCTGCATCGGTACGTACCGCGCGCTCTGCGGGACGCCGCGCCCGCGCTCTCTGCCGTCGCGCTCACCTGCATCGGTACGTACCGCGCGCTCTGCGGGACGCCGCGCCCGCGCTCACCGCCGTCGCGCTCACCTGCATCGGTACGTACCGCGCGCTCTGCGGGACGCCGCGCCCGCGCTCACCGCCGTCGCGCTCACCTGCATCGGTACGTACCGCGCGCTCTGCGGGACGCCGCGCCCGCGCTCACCGCCGTCGCGCTCACCTGCATCGGTACGTACCGCGCGCTCTGCGGGACGCCGCGCCCGCGCTCACCGCCGTCGCGCTCACCTGCATCGGTACGTACCGCGCGCTCTGCGGGACGCCGCGCCCGCGCTCACCGCCGTCGCGCTCACCTGCATCGGTACGTACCGCGCGCTCTGCGGGACGCCGCGCCCGCGCTCACCTGCATCGGTACGTACCGCGCGCTCTGCGGGACGCCGCGCCCGCGCTCACCGCCGTCGCGCTCACCTGCATCGGTACGTACCGCGCGCTCTGCGGGACGCCGCGCCCGCGCTCACCTGCATCGGTACGTACCGCGCGCTCTGCGGGACGCCGCGCCCGCGCTCTCTGCCGTCGCGCTCACCTGCATCGGTACGTACCGCGCGCTCTGCGGGACGCCGCGCCCGCGCTCACCGCCGTCGCGCTCACCTGCATCGGTACGTACCGCGCGCTCTGCGGGACGCCGCGCCCGCGCTCACCGCCGTCGCGCTCACCTGCATCGGTACGTACCGCGCGCTCTGCGGGACGCCGCGCCCGCGCTCACCGCCGTCGCGCTCACCTGCATCGGTACGTACCGCGCGCTCTGCGGGACGCCGCGCCCGCGCTCTCCGCCGTCGCGCTCACCTGCATCGGTACGTACCGCGCGCTCTGCGGGACGCCGCGCCCGCGCTCACCTGCATCGGTACGTACCGCGCGCTCTGCGGGACGCCGCGCCCGCGCTCACCGCCGTCGCGCTCACCTGCATCGGTACGTACCGCGCGCTCTGCGGGACGCCGCGCCCGCGCTCACCGCCGTCGCGCTCACCTGCATCGGTACGTACCGCGCGCTCTGCGGGACGCCGCGCCCGCGCTCACCTGCATCGGTACGTACCGCGCGCTCTGCGGGACGCCACGCCCGCGCTCACCGCCGTCGCGCTCACCTGCATCGGTACGTACCGCGCGCTCTGCGGGACGCCGCGCCCGCGCTCTCTGCCGTCGCGCTCACCTGCATCGGTACGTACCGCGCGCTCTGCGGGACGCCGCGCCCGCGCTCACCGCCGTCGCGCTCACCTGCATCGGTACGTACCGCGCGCTCTGCGGGACGCCGCGCCCGCGCTCACCGCCGTCGCGCTCACCTGCATCGGTACGTACCGCGCGCTCTGCGGGACGCCGCGCCCGCGCTCACCGCCGTCGCGCTCACCTGCATCGGTACGTACCGCGCGCTCTGCGGGACGCCGCGCCCGCGCTCACCTGCATCGGTACGTACCGCGCGCTCTGCGGGACGCCGCGCCCGCGCTCTCAGCCGTCGCGCTCACCTGCATCGGTACGTACCGCGCGCTCTGCGGGACGCCGCGCCCGCGCTCACCGCCGTCGCGCTCACCTGCATCGGTACGTACCGCGCGCTCTGCGGGACGCCGCGCCCGCGCTCACCGCCGTCGCGCTCACCTGCATCGGTACGTACCGCGCGCTCTGCGGGACGCCGCGCCCGCGCTCACCGCCGTCGCGCTCACCTGCATCGGTACGTACCGCGCGCTCTGCGGGACGCCGCGCCCGCGCTCACCGCCGTCGCGCTCACCTGCATCGGTACGTACCGCGCGCTCTGCGGGACGCCGCGCCCGCGCTCACCGCCGTCGCGCTCACCTGCATCGGTACGTACCGCGCGCTCTGCGGGACGCCGCGCCCGCGCTCACCGCCGTCGCGCTCACCTGCATCGGTACGTACCGCGCGCTCTGCGGGACGCCGCGCCCGCGCTCACCTGCATCGGTACGTACCGCGCGCTCTGCGGGACGCCGCGCCCGCGCTCACCGCCGTCGCGCTCACCTGCATCGGTACGTACGTACGTACGTAAGAAGACGGGCAGCAGCGTGTTTCTATTGGATTACCTACCACCTATACAGTGGTCCCCAAGACGCCAAGCGTGAGGATTATGGCAACCTCTCCCTTCTAAGGTAGAGGCCTTTGTCCAGCTGTGGACGTCTTTCGGCTGATGATTGCACTGCTCGTCGGTGCGCCGCAAATAGGTCGCAACGTCGCAGAAAATGAACTGTCCAAACTTCATGTGTAGTTGTGTGTACGCAGGCGGTGCGACGCCCCGCAATCAGATCGAGCCGCTAGCTGAGCTACTGCTGGCGCTGAACCGCGCGGCGTGGGGCGAGGGAGGGGGTGTGGGGGTCACGGGGTCCGCGGGGGAGCCGGGGGGGCTGGCGCGCTGGCTGCGGCTGGCGCTAGCGGCGCCCGGGTTCCCCACGGTGCACGCCACCGACCCACACAAGCACAAGTTCATCGCCGCTGTACTCAAGTGAGTACACTCTTAGTATGTAAATCAGCGCTTGACCAGTCCTGGCTGATAAGATGATTAGGTGGTGTAGGTCCCTTTGGAGTGGCTGGACGTTCGAGTTATGGGCCCCAGGACGTCCATTTGAGTGGTTCCTAGTGCAGACCCTACCGGCGAGCCCGGGGGTCCCATCTCATGTGCCGATACCACAGCTGCGGGGGTTTAGTGGATAAGAATCCCACATAGCCCGATTCCGGGGACCTTTGAAGGTATCCCACGCGAAAAAAAAGGTGGTGTAGGTACGACATCCATAATTATTTCTTCAAACATTCCTTTTCTGTCGACTTTAATACTCAAACAGAGCTGGTCGTATCGTAGTAAAAAGATTACTCTATCAGTGAAATCTAAGGTTGATTGTCCAAGGTGCGCCCGACAAATATATACTACTAGCTGACCCACGCAGCTCCGCCTGCGCTATTTTTACGTTAACTAAACTTTTAATAACAGACATTCGCATCGAATACATAACCTCCTTTTTTATAGTCGGTTAAAAACTGGGACTCACTTTTTACTTGCTCTCCGAAGCACGGACCCGTTTAGTTCAAATGGCGTTAAACGGTCACCCATCTATTTAATGACCTTACCTAACGTTGCTTAACCCAATCAATTACAAAACCTTGATAACAACTCTCTATGAGTGTTCCCTTACTAATATTTATTATAATTATGAAGAAAAATTGATAAAATCGGACCAAGCGTATAACCAAGTATCCATTTTGACTTTAATCCCCTCTCCCAAAAGAACCGTGCTAGATTACGGGATAAAAAGTATCCTATGTCCTACCTCGGAGTATTAACTCAAATCATGCCAAGTTTCGTTTCAATCCATTCAGTAGTTTCGGCGTGATGCTCAGCCGAGATACAGACAGACAGACAAAAATAAAAATAAATACATTTTTGTCTTTAGTACCGGTTATACAATGCCCTCCAAACATAATTTTCAAAATATCTTCAATGTACAGAATTGGACATGTTACAGTTTTATTATAAGTATAGATTACGCCATTCAGGGAGGCTCTTTCCACGTAACCCCATTCTATATATGTTTTAAGCGTTCACAATCTCCTTTGATTTCAGGGAAAAAAGTAGTAAAAGGCGTTTGCTGGAAACCGTCCAAGAGTTCTCGCTGGTGTGCCGCGGCCTCGTAGACACGGAGTACGCGAGACAAACGCTCGCATCCAAACGACTCATCGCGTAGTTTGATACATATCTTAGTAATTTATAATTTACCGCTCGACTAGGGTGCTACCAAGAAAGCCCTGCGTGCGACAAAATGTAGCGATTGACCCACTTTAAGACCACAACACACCAAATGCGTAGACGTGCACGTACTATGACGTTGTAATATCTGGGACTTCATGACATATGGCACACCGCTTGCGTGACGTAATGACGTATACGTACTCGGTGTGCTGTGTCTCATAAAGTTCCATACATTACAACGTAATGGTGCGTCTACGTGTACGCATCGGGTATGTTCTGGGTTTTATTATATTGGAACGGGCAACGTTGCTGAAAACGATGTCGTACAAATAATTGTACGAAAATATCTAGGAAACTCTAAGCATGTTGTGCGTCCAATAAACAGGCGAAGTTTGTTCGTTTAAACACTGACCCGTATAGTACAGATGTACTATGTGTTACTTTCTGTCTTTACATACATACGAAACATAGTTATTTTACTTTTCTTAATTGTTCTTTATAATGGATCTCATATAATTTTAACAGTCAAAAATACCATACCCAATAAGTCTTAAATTTTACATGTACTAGAAACAGTTTTACGTAGTCGTTTACACAACGACTACGTGAAACTTGTTTCAAAGCTCAACTTCTCTCTCACTCTGAGCACACACGGCATAGAGTCTATGTCAAAATTACTCTATGCCATAGACGATCAGGTTTTTTGAAGTGAAACTTCTTATGCGACTTCCAAAAATGTTATCACACAACGCGTCAAGCGTTAAATGAAGCACCTTAACGCGTTAAGTGATAGGTGTTAAACGATAGGCGATAGGCGTAAATTTGTTAAGGTTATGAAAGCGCTCATGTGACGCCGTCACTGAGTGAGTGGGTGAGTGGATAGTGAGTGAGTGAGTGAATGAGTGAGTGACCGCCGACTCCGTTGATTCTGTTGACTTTGTTGACTTCGTTGCGCGGGGAGGTGGAATAGAAAGAGACAGAGCGAGAATGAAGTTTCACTTCTTCCGCGCGGAGGGACTCCACGCACGCACATTTTTTTTTCTTTATTTATATTAAAACTGAAACTGATGTGTACCCTACATCATTTTATTACAAAGTATCTCAAAAACCCTAAATCGGGTTTGGGGAGTTCGGGGCCGCGATAGTGAACCTTAACTCCTCCTCATAAATGTGAGTATGGTGTCGCTCTCTACCTGTTCATATAATAATGTACAACCTAGACCTGTAGACTGACAAGTCGCTATTCTAAATCCGGCCCACCTTAGTCGCGGGCAACATGTGACTAGCTACAAAATCAGTTAAATTGTGTTATATTAACTGTTATTTATTTATAAAATTGGAATCTAAATACTACATGGGTTCCAAAATCGACGCTCAAATGAATTTTCATTTTGTATTATCCTGGCAATAGTTGGTGTAATAATTATGTACGCGCAGTTACTAATACTTTATATTAATTTATAATGTACATAGAGCGAATGGATAAAACGTGATATCATATTTTGTAAATACGTAGTGAATTCGTTAAGAATTTATTAATAAAATTAGGAAAATCAAATAAATTATGCCCATAAATAACAGATTTTTCTTTATTTACATAACATTAATTTTGATCTTATCGATAAGCTAATTTATATACTTCGATATATATACAGGGTGAAACAAACGAACGGGACATGGAGGGGCAGTACATTAAATATTTAAAATATCACAATTCACAGAGAGGAAACATTCTTTTCATCATCAGCCGGAAGACGTCCACTGCTGAACAAAGGCACATTCACAGAAACATACTTTTATTTTTTAAATAATTTGTACAAACAAAATTGACCAATTAAACGTTTCTTCTTAGACATTTGTTCCACAAATTTATCTTTGTCACTTTTTAAAATCTATTTATTTTGATTGTCGCAGTCGTTTATGATTAACTTCTATTATTGAACACAATATAATTGTTATATCTACTCACTATCAGCGTATTAATTATTAATGGGCTTCGAGTGTCGAAAGAATCCGATTTCTAAAAATGAATTAATCAACATTAACTTTAATTGACATTTGTAGGTTCGGCAGTTAGTGTCATTTAGGTTAATTCTAGTATATTCTATTTTAAAGTCTCCATTAAATGTAAGATACAATGTTTATTCGAGCTATTTTATCCTTATCATTTACCATATTGATTAAGTTCAATAAAATAGTGGCTGTCTATTTTTGAATTTTTAGTTAAATGTTTGAATGCGGATAATAATAATACCAGCCCTTGTTTATGTCCCACTGCTGGGCACGGGCCTCCCTTCAAGATGAAGGGGCTTAGGCCATAGTCCACCACGCTGGCCAAGTGCGGGTTGGCGGAATGAATGCGGATACTACTATTTAAAAAAATAAAAGGATATTTCCTTGCAGTGAATTTTGGTATCTTAATTATTTAATATACTTCCCCGTGTCCAGTTCGTTTGTTCCAATCTATATGCGTACATTATATAGAATTTGACTGCCGCTTTACTGTACATAATTATCACTGTGACATTGATACGGTGGTAAAAATGTTCGCTATTTGACTAAAATACTAGAACTAACTAGACTACAGTGTAACGGTTAATCCCATACATCAGTTACTTCACAATCACGTCAAAAAATATAGTTCTGGGGAGTCTAGTACACAGTGGCGTGCACAGAGGCAAAGGCACAGGTAGGCAAAAAAATGTATTCGGCTTGTTTCACCTATTTTAAATATGTTATTATACTATTTCAAATATCCATAAGCAAGCAAATACTATAGACATATTAGTTTGCATTTGAAAACATTAATAAGTTTATTCAGCGGCTCCATACTGACAAAAATACTTTGCCTACCCTAGGATTTCATAAACAGTCTTAATTAAAAAAAAAAAACTTAGTTTGGATGAATTAACATTAAAAAAAAACCACTAAACACAACTAACTAACTTAACTTAACTTGCTGCACTAAGCGTTTCGCTTCTTCTTTTCTCATGCGCACGGCCAAGCTGTGGAATACCCTCCCGGACGACGTTTTCCCTGATAAATATAACTTGGGTGTATTCAAGTCTAGAGTGAACAGGCATCTTATGGGTAAGCGCGGTCCATCCTAGACCACATCTTCACTTACCATCATGTGAGATTGTGGTCAAGCGCAAACCTATTTATTATAAAAAAAAAAAAAAAAACAAAGTTAATTCATGTCGGTAATATTGGTCAATTTAAGGATATTTGTGCTAGAACACGAACAAATAGCATAAAGCATAAACAACTCGCAGATATTTTTGCCTGCTTTCAGTGCACGCCACTGCTACTACAAGTTCGACAGTGAACTAAAACGAACAATTGAAAGAGTTATTCTCCATACATTTCACACCAGCTTCTCTAACAGGAACTATGAGAAACAAGTAAAATATACGAAAAAAAAAAAACATATATACACAGATAATTTGATTTGATGAAACGTTAATTTTATCAAAACTTGTACTGTATATATATCCCTGTAGAACCAACTTTGGACTCACATACACTTTAAATATCAGTCACGCTTTTATACGGATAAACAATACATAACTACTGACTTAATTTTTGTTATGTGTTAAGTAACCTTTTTACAATAATTTCCTGATTTCCGCTCAACGACCGATGATTCCAATCTGCACCACGTTAACACGCGAAGCGCGCACGGGATCACTCGTCGGCAAGTATATAAAATTACAAAAAAAAAACAAATACCTCTTCTTTTTCAGTTTGTATCTTCAGCATCAACATAACCCTTCGCACTGCGTGCGCAAGAGACGCCTGAACGATAACTCGTGCATTTGTCTCAATAATATTTTCCTTGACTGTCATGAAATTCCCTGTCTCTTCAAATTTCTGCGCCACAGTCGTCTCGCGAGTCGTTCTTCATTGTTCAAACGTTTCCAAAAATCTCGCTCGAATCAAGATTCCGATTCGTCCTTTGGCGCGTCACTCGTCTCCAATTTGGTGATTTCAACGTTAAGATCTAAGAACCTGTCCGATTCGCAATGTCTATTTTTAAATCTAAGGAAGTTCATCGCTTGGTCGAGGTTTAAATGGAAACAGTCCTGACGGCTCATGTTTTGTGACGGCGATTCTACATCACTGTGCACCGATCTGGTGTAGACTAGCTTCCTTGAACTGTGCTGGCCTTCCACAGATACCTGGCAGAAACAATACAAGCTAACGTTTACTTTCACACAGCTGGTACATACATGACAATATTATAAATTATTCTCTGTCACTCCTATGGTTAGTCAGTTAGATAATCAAAAAATCGCAGTGTGTGTATAGGCACCCCCACCTTCTTATGTAACTTAAGTCCCTAGTATACAGGGTTACAGGAAAAGTCGTGCTAGATCCGTTGAGGGCGTGGAGTACCCATCATTTCTGACTTATTTCACTATGAAACACCCCACCCTAAACTTAACCAAAATAAAAAAAAAAGTAAAAAAATAAATAAACTTAACTTAAACAAAATAAAATTGAATAGCCTAAAAATCGGCAATTTTCAATAAAAAAATTAAAGTCGAAAATGTCGAAAAGGGTTAAGTTTAGGGTGGGGTGTTTCATAGTGAAATAAGTCAGAAATGATGGGTACTCCACGCCCTTAACGGTTCTAGCACGACTTTTCCTGTAACCCTATATAAGCCCTGTGACGCGCCTTAAATAGAGGACATAATAAATACAATTATAAACAGAGAACAAGTCTCTCAATAATACAGATTACCTAACATCTCCCGCCATTGCAAAATATTGGATACGTATTTTATTTAGTGCGCGGGGCATCCGTGGGGTGCCGGGTTAGAATAGCATCCCCCATCTACTCTCGTTGGGTGTCGTAAGTGGCGACTAAGCGAGAACAGGAAGACGGGTAGCTGCGTCTTTCTTTTGGATTTATCTTCCACCTATACTGCGATCCCCAAGCCGCCTGCTAAGCGTGGGGATTATGGCAACCCCCTTCTAAAGGGGAGGCCTTTGTTCAGCAGTGAACGTCTTCCTGCTGCTAATGATGATGATGATAACGATTTTTTTTTTGTTCAATCAATAGAAATCGCCAAAGGTTAGGTTAGGTATATAGCCCTCTTCGGAGTCGCTGGACGCTCGGGGTGTGGGCCCCTTGAGCGTCCATTGAGTACGGCGGCGACTCCGAGGAGGACGGCGGCGGGGTTGCGACCCCCGTCCCCGTGTAATTTTTTGTTTATGTGACAAAAGAAAAAATACGTGTCCAATATTTTTTTAATAATCTAAATGGCAGACTAAATGGAATTTTTTAGTCATCTAGCTTATTATAAAATCGATGGTTTTATATTAATACCTCGTATGTAAAATGCTTAGCGTTGCACTTAGGCCCGATGTACGCGACGAAGGCGACGACTCCCCAGGAGTGGATGTCGACGTTGACCCGCAGGTAGAACAGCTCGTCGAACCCCATGACGAGCCACGTGTCCTGGTGCTCCGAGTTCACCTTTATCGAGAATTTGTGTTTGCTGCCTAATTTCAAGATTGACAGGTGCTTGCTCTGAAATAAATAAATAATTATTGGTTTAGTTTAATATATAATGTGTAAAGACTCTTGGACTTCATGGAGAAGGAGGGACTCTTTGTGATGAAAGAAGCGACCATCCAGGAAGTGGACGTGGATAAGCCCCGATGGTTCAACCAAAAATGAGATCGACTTCATCATGACGACCAAGAAGCATATATTCGATGATGTCTCCGTGATCGGCAGGGTGAAAACCGGTAGCGATCACCGCATTGTTAGAGGCACATTGAATATCAATGTCAAGCTCGAGAGGTCTCGGCTGATGAAGTCCACGCTCCGTCCGGGAACCGCCCAAATCCGAAACCCCGAAGACGTTCAACTCGAACTACACAATCGCTTTCAGTGCCTAGCCGAATGCGAAACTGCGGATGAGTTAAACAATGGGTTGGTGCAAACTGTCCATGCAGTGGGTTCCAAGTTCTTTAAGACCCCACGCCGTAATAAGCCTCAGAAGCTCTCCAATCAAACCATTAAGTTAATGGAAACCCGGACTGAGATGAGACTGCAATCTTCAGCTGATATGTCAGAATATACTGAATTCAATAGACGAATCTCGAAATCCACGCGTCACGACTTGCGTTCCTATAATACAGCATGTATTAAGGACGCGATTGAGCGGAACCAAGGCTCTAAAGTGTTCGCAAAGAATTCGTCTATTGGGCGCAGCCACATGACCAGGCTGAAGATCGACGACGGCAGTGTCATCTCATCGAAACCGGAGATATTGAGAGAGGTTTTACGGACAGTTATACACCTCTACACAGGAACCCATTGTCAGAACAGCTCAAGACACCAGAGCCAAATTAACCCGACACTACACTGAGGACATCCCAGACATCAGCCTGTACGAGATTAGAATGGCTCTCAAACAGCTTAAGAACAACAAGGCGCCGGGTGAAGACGGAATCACAACAGAACTTCTGAGAGCGGGTGGAAAACCGGTACTTTTAGTCCTCCAGAAGTTATTTAATTCCGTCTTACTCGAGGGTACTACGCCAGAAGCATGGCACAGGAGTGTGGTGGTTCTTTTCTTCAAAAAAGGTGATAACACTTTATTAAAGAATTATAGACCCATCTCACTCCTGAGCCATGTATACAAGCTGTTTTCGAGAGTCATTACGAACCGTCTCGAACGCAGGTTTGATGACTTCCAGCCTCCCGAACAAGCCGGGTTCCGAAAAGGTTTTAGCACCGTAGACCACATACATATGCTCCGCCAGATTATACAGAAGACCGAGGAGTATAATCGGCCATTATGTCTAGCGTTTGTGGACTACGAAAAAGCCTTCGATTCAATCGAGACCTGGGCGGTATTGCAGTCCCTCCAGCGGTGCCACATTGACTATAGGTACATCGAAGTGTTGAAGTGTTTGTACAGCAACGCCACCATGTCGATCCGACTACAGGACGAGAGCACGAAACCAATCCCATTGCAGAAGAGGTGTGAGACAGGGAGACGTTATTTCTCCAAAACTGTTCTCAAACGCATTGGAGGACGTTTTCAAGCTCTTGGACTGGTACGGATTCGGCATCAACATCAATGGCGAATACATCACTCACCTTCGTTTTGCCGACGATATAGTCATTATGGCAGACTCGCTGGAGGACCTCAATACGATGCTCAGTGACCTGCACGTGGTCGGCGAGCTGGTCGCGGCGCAGCGGGTGCGCGGTGCAGGCGGGCGCGGGGCAGTGGTGGCGGGTGGCGGGGGGCCCGGTACCTGCACGTGGTCGGCGAGCTGGTCGCGGCGCAGCGGGTGCGCGGTGCAGGCAGGCGCGGGGCAGTGGTGGCGGGTGGCGGGGGGCCCGGTACCTGCACGTGGTCGGCGAGCTGGTCGCGGCGCAGCGGGTGCGCGGTGCAGGCAGGCGCGGGGCAGTGGTGGCGGGTGGCGGGGGGCCCGGTACCTGCACGTGGTCGGCGAGCTGGTCGCGGCGCAGCGGGTGCGCGGTGCAGGCAGGCGCGGGGCAGTGGTGGCGGGTGGCGGGGGGCCCGGTACCTGCACGTGGTCGGCGAGCTGGTCGCGGCGCAGCGGGTGCGCGGTGCAGGCAGGCGCGGGGCAGTGGTGGCGGGTGGCGGGGGGCCCGGTACCTGCACGTGGTCGGCGAGCTGGTCGCGGCGCAGCGGGTGCGCGGTGCAGGCGGGCGCGGGGCAGTGGTGGCGGGTGGCGGGGGGCCCGGTACCTGCACGTGGTCGGCGAGCTGGTCGCGGCGCAGCGGTGTGCGCGGTGCAGGCAGGCGCGGGGCAGTGGTGGCGGGTGGCGGGGGGCCCGGTACCTGCACGTGGTCGGCGAGCTGGTCGCGGCGCAGCGGGGTGCGCGGTGCAGGCGGGCGCGGGGCAGTGGTGGCGGGTGGCGGGGGGCCCGGTACCTGCACGTGGTCGGCGAGCTGGTCGCGGCGCAGCGGGGTGCGCGGTGCAGGCAGGCGCGGGGCAGTGGTGGCGGGTGGCGGGGGGCCCGGTACCTGCACGTGGTCGGCGAGCTGGTCGCGGCGCAGCGGTGTGCGCGGTGCAGGCAGGCGCGGGGCAGTGGTGGCGGGTGGCGGGGGGCCCGGTACCTGCACGTGGTCGGCGAGCTGGTCGCGGCGCAGCGGGGTGCGCGGTGCAGGCAGGCGCGGGGCAGTGGTGGCGGGTGGCGGGGGGCCCGGTACCTGCACGTGGTCGGCGAGCTGGTCGCGGCGCAGCGGGTGCGCGGTGCAGGCAGGCGCGGGGCAGTGGTGGCGGGTGGCGGGGGGCCCGGTACCTGCACGTGGTCGGCGAGCTGGTCGCGGCGCAGCGGGTGCGCGGTGCAGGCAGGCGCGGGGCAGTGGTGGCGGGTGGCGGGGGGCCCGGTACCTGCACGTGGTCGGCGAGCTGGTCGCGGCGCAGCGGGTGCGCGGTGCAGGCAGGCGCGGGGCAGTGGTGGCGGGTGGCGGGGGGCCCGGTACCTGCACGTGGTCGGCGAGCTGGTCGCGGCGCAGCGGGTGCGCGGTGCAGGCAGGCGCGGGGCAGTGGTGGCGGGTGGCGGGGGGCCCGGTACCTGCACGTGGTCGGCGAGCTGGTCGCGGCGCAGCGGGTGCGCGGTGCAGGCAGGCGCGGGGCAGTGGTGGCGGGTGGCGGGGGGCCCGGTACCTGCACGTGGTCGGCGAGCTGGTCGCGGCGCAGCGGGTGCGCGGTGCAGGCAGGCGCGGGGCAGTGGTGGCGGGTGGCGGGGGGCCCGGTACCTGCACGTGGTCGGCGAGCTGGTCGCGGCGCAGCGGGTGCGCGGTGCAGGCAGGCGCGGGGCAGTGGTGGCGGGTGGCGGGGGGCCCGGTACCTGCACGTGGTCGGCGAGCTGGTCGCGGCGCAGCGGGTGCGCGGTGCAGGCAGGCGCGGGGCAGTGGTGGCGGGTGGCGGGGGGCCCGGTACCTGCACGTGGTCGGCGAGCTGGTCGCGGCGCAGCGGGTGCGCGGTGCAGGCAGGCGCGGGGCAGTGGTGGCGGGTGGCGGGGGGCCCGGTACCTGCACGTGGTCGGCGAGCTGGTCGCGGCGCAGCGGGTGCGCGGTGCAGGCAGGCGCGGGGCAGTGGTGGCGGGTGGCGGGGGGCCCGGTACCTGCACGTGGTCGGCGAGCTGGTCGCGGCGCAGCGGGTGCGCGGTGCAGGCAGGCGCGGGGCAGTGGTGGCGGGTGGCGGGGGGCCCGGTACCTGCACGTGGTCGGCGAGCTGGTCGCGGCGCAGCGGGTGCGCGGTGCAGGCAGGCGCGGGGCAGTGGTAGCGGCGCGCGCCGCAGCTCGCCTCGTGCGCGTTACGACGCCGCAGGCGCACCTCGCGCCCGCACATGTGGCGACACGGGTACCGCAGCATCTCTGCAACCTGCAACGACACATACCACATATTAATATACTGACGAACATTTCAGAACTAGGCCAGTGTTCCATATTTGAAAGCAACATGTCAAAATGATCAGAAGTTAAAAATCGAATTAGACGAGGTTGTACAGTCCCGTACAGTCTTTTGATGGTCCCAGTAACTTTGCCTGCGTTTCGCCGATGTGAATAACGACATCTCTGAAGCTTGGAAATGTAAAAGAATAACTCGCTAAAGTAATTTTTGGTTTCGAAATTTGAAACCGAATCAAAATGTTCCGAAGTTCGAAATGCATTCCCACTTACAACGAAAACGTAATCAGGTATATTATGCAAACCGATAAAGGTGTAATAAGTTCACTCACCCCTTCCATGGCCCTGTTCCGTACGGAGGAGAAGCTGGTCCTGCATATGGGGCAGGAGGCGAGGCGCGCGCGGCAGCGGGCGCACACCAGGTGCCCGCGCCGGCACTGCGAGATGGGGGGCTCCATCCACTCCAAGCACACCGGGCACTCCAACAGACGCAGCAGACTCTGACCATACAACAAACAGCCTTTATGTCATCGACGTTTTTGTTTGATTTTGTTAGCTTATTGGGCTACGACAGATGGAAGACCTGAGCCAGTATCGATATATGGGAATGAGCTGGCCACATCGCCCGAAAATCGGAGTTGTGGTGTGAGACGGTACTGGAATGGATACCCTGGGACAGGAAAAGGGCAATGGGAAGACAGAAAATGCGCGGGAAGGACATCTCAAGGGTAGCGGGCAAAAACTGGATTTCAAAAGCCCAAAATAGAACGGAATGGACGAAAATGAACGAGGCCTACACGAGGAACAGAATGGCTAAAAGGGGTTTAAGATAGCTGAGAAAAAAAAATTGTGTCAAGCCGGGAAACTTTCTTGCTACGGACCAGCCCGGGTCCAGAGGAGGGCAAACCGGGGCACTTGCTCCGACGGCTGTTTCAGGCGGCGGAAAAATCATAATATGATTCAAGATAAATAACTTGCTCCTCCAGCGCCCAGCCAGGAAGCCTGGTTGGCTCACCGTCAACGTAAGAAACACCTCACAGGCCCACACCACAAGTTAAATTATGGACACAAGATGCCGATTTGAGATTTGTCTGTTTTTAGGTAATTTATCTGAACCGCTGGAGAGGGGCGCCACTATCAAGTTTCTACTCCGGTTTGCAAAAATCGTAGATCCGGGGCTGCTACGGAGGACGAGGCTGGGAGTGTTAGATCAAGATTGTGAATGCTTAATGAAAGTTCGCATCAAGTATTCAAGTCATCAATGCATGTTAGAAATTAGCATATCTTCAAATATTGACAATATAGCGAAATAGCTACTGTGGATGACACACAGACAATGGTAAATCAGAGAGTGATGTTTGAGGTTAAGGCAACAGAGCAAGAAGTTAATAGGAGAATGTCGTGCGTGACACTATTGCGGAGTACAGGTGCTAGCGGGAGGCACGTTATGGAAGTGAAGACATCATGAGTGAAATTAACGCCGGAAAGTGGCTTTAGCTAATGCTGGGTTACTTTTTTATATAGCAAATAATAGCCCTCAGATTGTGCAATGGATTTTTTTCCCTCTGCACACTTGAGATAATGATGGTAAGATATAGACACAGGTGAAGTAGCTGAAATAGCAGGAACGTAAACCGACAGAGCCGAAAGTGAAACGTGATGGGCTCAATTTCTACTGATGCTGAGATTTATTACGACTCACATTTTCTGTACACACAGGTAACAACTGTACTAATCTTTATGTGGAAGTAGACATTTAGGTCATTTCAAAATATCAATAACGTTGATTTTGTTGTTCTTACTTGATTAAATTCCTTGACGGAGTATGGTTCAGCACTCTCGTCAGTTGCTGGAACAATATTCAAGATTATTTAATCTGAACTGATTACTAACTTACTGCCGCACTCACAGACATCAATTAACTTTAATCGCAAATTAAGTATTTTTTTGAATTCTATTTATTTCGAATCTCCGAGTCTCTTATGATTATCTTTTAGTATTTGTTACGAGATTATTGATATTGATACGATCGCGACCTAAAAGTGTTAACTACTCGATTAATTATTACTTAATTGCAATGATCTCAAAACGCATTGTTAGTCTATAGGTCTACTATCGATCCGTACCAAAAAAACTAGACTTCTCAATAGAAAGTAGTTTCTTCAAATTCGGCAAGTACTTAGGTTATGTATCGGCTCGCGAAAACGCTAGACTAAGTAGGTATTTACGAGTACATTCTCGAAGCTTCCACCCCTCTATTAATTTAGAAATATAAGCCGACGCATAGTAGCGTCCAGACAGTTTGTGTTTACAAGCGACAGCGGAAACATCTTAAGGAAGTGATCGAAGAGAATTGTACCAGCGACCCTTGCGACGACTTTGGACTACTGAGACTTACTGTGTGACTCGGACTACTGTGCCTTGTGTGTATACTGTGTGAGTGTACGTGGTGGCCCCTTAGCTTTTTAGTTTGTTGTACTTTCGTCGTATTTTATTATTTTTTTCTGTCTTATTTGATCTTTTGAACGGCAAGACACACTGTCGCTCTGATCTAATTGTAATATGACACACTGTTTAAAAAAAAAGTGATAAAATGACAAGCCCGCTGAGTTTCTTGCCGGATCTTCTCAGTTGAGGCCGCGTTGCGATCCGGTGGTAGCTTTTTAAAAAAATTAAATACACACATCAAAAGTGTCTAGGGATCAAGCATTTTTAAGCGGATTTCTTGAGATTGAGATGTGGCTTTGTAATAAATTTATGATTTTATAAATTTATATGGATCCTTTTTGGTGCATTTCATAATTTGAATCAGGAACTGTGAATCAAATTCGAGTAAAAGATGAAAATCAGCTGTCAATATTTTCCCTATAAAAACATACAACGCATTGAAGACATTATTAGTGCTACTGTTTCCCTACTACTGATTAAAACCAACGTTATTATGGAGCGGCGACGTCATTTAAGCAGGGAAGAAATGCTCAGAGCCGTGGGAATGATAGAAGCTGGTTCCCGGCAACGTACTGTGGCTTTAGCTCTGAATACAAGTCAGAGTGTTATCAGTCGACTTTGGACACGTTACCGAAGCACTGGTACCGTGGCTGAGCGCCATGGAGGACGGTATCGCTGCACCACACGGAGACAAGACCGATATATTCAAATCTTAACTCGAAGAGCTCCAACAATAACTGCCATGATGTTAGCCGTGAGGCTTCATCACTCTTCAGGGAACTTAATTAGCGAGCAAACAGTCAGAAACCGCTTGCATGAAGTGAACCTTCATTCCCGAAGACCGCTACGGGTACCACCTATAGCAATACACAATCGTAGGATTCGATATCAATGGGCTCTTGAACACAGAAATTGGGCAGAAGAACAATGGCGTTTCGTGTGCTTTTCTGATGAGTCTCGTTTTGGTATGAGACCGGATACAAGACGTATACGACACTGGAGAACCCCTGGACGCCAACAGCGATTAAAATCCTGCCAGGAAGTCCATCCTTATAGTGGTGGAACCATCATGGTATGGGCGGGTATTTGGATCGGCGGAAGAACTGAGTTGATTTGGATCAGAGGCAACCTCAACGCTCAAATTTATGCTGAGACGATTGTATCAGACGTCATCGTTCCTCTACAAGTGCAAATCGGTCCCTTATTTCAGTTAATGCATGATAATGCACGACCGCACACCGCAAGAGTTGTAAGACAGACTCTCGCCGCAGCTAACATCAATGTCCTGCCCTGGCCTGCTCAGTCGCCAGACTTGAACCCGATTGAGCATGCATGGGATATGCTACAGAGAAGAGCTCTGCCGAATATGGAGGGTATCCAGTCGCAAGAAGACCTTTTTTTGTTGTTGCAACGAACATGGGCGGCCATTCCACAGCGTGATTTGGATGAACTCATTTTGAGTATGCCAAACCGATGTTCTTGTGTTGTTAGTGTTCGCGGTAGAAACACGGATTATTAATTGTTTAAGTTACCCAATAAAATTTTAAAGAAAACTGTTATTTCAGTCTTTTTTTCGAACTTTTGTGTTAGTGGTTCAAATGTCAAAAATCCCTTTATTAGGAAAATGGCAAATTTCTTTATTAATGCAAAGGTGACTTGGTTTATCGTTACTGTGACAAACGAAAACACTTTATTTGATGAATCCTTAAAGAAAATTTTAATTAATATCAATCAGGAGAAAAGTTATTGCAAAAATATATGTTGATCCCTAGACACTTTTGATGTGTGTACATGACCTTTCAAAAGTGCTAGCGTTAAGCCTATTTGAAATAAACTATTTTTGAGTTTGCATAAAATCTTCTTTTACGTAGTTCGGCATTTTAAGGCTTCAATCCCGGCTGGGTCCTAAAAGAACACGCGCATTGTTCCTTTTGGAACCACACGGGCTTGAGGGGTTAATACCCACCCGCACGTAACAAAATTCGCGACCACTCACTATTCGCGTATTAAGTATTATTTGGCTTCGAACATCGATATACTATCTAAACAAGATTAGCTGTCACGGCCCGAAAAGTGGTCACGAAAATAGAGAGGCTGTCGCTTATTTCAAATTAGTACGAGCCGACAACAGGATGTATCGAAATTCCTTATTGCGCGTTTATAAACTGTCCAAATAATATAATACTTATCGTAATACTAAAATTGCAAATGGAGAAATTTATTTTCGTTTCGTTTTCTTATTACTACTAGTTTAAATAATAAATATAAGTAAGATATCATTATAATACGAAATAAAAATTATTTATTTGATATTTTCTCCGCTAGAGACTGACAAAATTAATGTTGCCGATAGGCATGTCTCCACTGTCTATACGAAACTGTTAAACTACACGTCATTACCATAATAAAAAAGTTAGTTCTCATTTTTGCCACCAGCACGGATAAGTTTGTAAGTCAGTACACACACAATGGAAACACACCTGTTTTGAACCTTATTTTATAGTGGTTAAGATTTTCTTTTAAATGAGTACAGTCAAAACAACTACTTTTTTTCGTATAATTTTGGCGGTTTTATTGATTTTTCTTTGTCTCCGATGTATAGGTTTTATGTGCCAACATTACTGCATACAGAATTAGACTTTATTACTACATGTGAAGGCTGCTATTAGTCCGACGTTCCGAATTATTTAAAACTATTTTCTACAATTTCTAGCTACGTGTATAGTTGTGTAAATAAATGTAACCGCGACCACATTTTCGATGTCATTTTGTTCGTGACAGCTAATCTAGTTGGTATAGTATATCGATGGCTTCGAAAGTCGAAATAATCAATTTACAAAATATGATAATCACAATTAACTATAATTAACGTTTGTAGGTTCGGCAGTTAAAGTACATATAATATAATGTTGTCTTTTATATACGCGAATACTACACATTGTAATCAAACTACTCTTACGGAATTTATCGCGATTTATTTTTGATTTTAATGGCGCCCGCCCGTGACCACGGGTGCTGCAAAGCATTCGAAACGTCGCGGCGTCGGGAAATTAAAATAAAATACAAATCGCGATAAATTCCGTAAGAGTAGTTTGATTACAATACATATAATATCTTTAAAATTCATTTACCATGTCTTTTTCTTTTAACGCCATGATGTTGTTGCTCTGGCTGGGAACTGTCTGCGTTCTCTGTGGTCGGCGGTGCCTAAAAAAGAAGCAAAAATCCAATATTACATTTCAATACTAAAGATGGGAGTTTTGACGTGGAATCCGTATATCACTGTCCATGTACGAGCGGGCAAAGGCCAAGACGAAGGTGACGCGTATGCTGCGATACGAGGAAATTTACCATAGCAAAAGGGCGTAGTCATCACATCATCCGGCTTGAAGGACCATTCGTTAGGTCGATAAAAGATTTAAATATAAGGACTGGTGGACTGAATAAGGTAATATATCATTTGTAATAAAATAAATTCATGTTCGTTCATATAGATAGAAGTCCTTAGAATACGCCTGCCCGTGCTGTACTGTGCCCGCCGTGTACATCAGAAACATCACATGGAACTAATGGAATGGAATTAAGAGATTATTGGTCGTAACCGGAACGATCACACTCTTAGTTTTCTCGGTCATTTTACATGTTGATAAGAAGATAAAAATTTTTAAAACCGACTTCACTAACACTAAAAAGTTTAAAGTATTTAAATATTATTGAAGTTGGTGTTGACGTACCTACTGTGTATATGGTGACTTCACAAAACTGACAGTTTGATCGAGTTCGTAAACTATCAGAACTCGTACTGTGCCCAACTTTACACGTTTACTTTTCAAATATCAAAGCTGCCAGTTTAGGTATAAGTCTACCAGCTAGTAGATATTTATTTCAATTTACCGCAACGGACTCGTTGAAAGTCTCTCCTTCCGCGTTGTCGTCTTCCACAAGAACGGACGCGTCGGCGTCCGAGGCGTCCATTTCCACTATCTCCTCTTCGAGCGCTACTCCGCCTCCCGAAGAGTTGTGACCGGAACCTACAAAGTATATGTACTGTAACAAAAGAGCCTAACGACAGTACGGTCACCTGGTGGTAAACCCATGCTGCACTTCACTACCCGATGTTATTAAGCCTTGAGCCCATCGATATAACATTTAAACTAGATAAAGGTGTTACGATCCGAAAAGCGGCACACAGAAATAGCACCCTTGTGTAGCTATTTATTTTCAAGCCACAGGCTGACAAAAATATTTTTGCCGATAGGAGTGTCGCTACTGTCTATATGAAACTGTGAAACTACACGTCATTATCATAATAAAACCGTTAGTTCTCGTTTCCGCCACCAGCACAGATAAGTCCGCGACTTTGACCATATTTTAGATGTCATTATGTTAGTGAATGTTTATCTAGTTTATATATTATATCGATGCTTGAGCCCGGTAATTACACCAGCTACAGTGCTCTTCATATTAAAACATAGCGACGTTAACACATCGCTGCACGGCGATAAAATATGTTACTGCGGCACACTGCTGCAATATCTTACCAAATTAAAATGACTACTGATACGTTTCGGCTACAACTGGACGAACTTCTGTTGAATTTGGACGTGTTATGTTTTTGTTGTTTTTCATTGGTGAATGTTGGCACAAAGTACGTTCATAGTTTGATGGGCCCGTATGGGAGTAATAATACCAGCCCTTGTTTATGTCCCAGTGTTGGGCACGGGCATGCCCTCAATGTGAAGGGGCTTAGGCCATAGTCCACCACGCTGGCCAAGTGCGGGTTGGCGGACTTCACAAGTCATTAGAAAGCTAGTTAGGCTTTCTCAGACATACAGCTTTCCACACGATGTTTTCCTTCACTGAAAGCTAGTAACAATCGCACAGACGATACGCACATGACTAAATAAACCTGCGCACCTTGTTTCCAACGCAAGCGCTCGCCCACTGAGCTGTTAATGATATAAGGATGGTCATTGTATGGTAGTGCAGACTTGTAAAAACCGTAGTATTTAATAGTCTTTTGTAGTACCTGGATGGTTCCTTGCACAATACAACATAGGAAATGTGTGAGAGAAACATATTATCCTAGTTTGAATATTAATAAATATCACACAATAGTTGGCGCTTATGGTTTGTCGTAGATTTCTTTTAAATATAGTTGAAAGTACCTTCAGTATTGCCTTCTTCGCCATTGTTTTCGTCTCTATGTTCAGGGGGATCTGCCGGTTCCGGTGGTTCTATGACCATAACTGGGGTACAAAGGTAATTAAATGAGACCTCTTCATACATACTAGCAACATCAAATAATAACTTAGAACAGCATACAAGGGTAACATGTAATTTAGCTTTAAAAAATATAATAAGATATTACATAATAAAAAATATGGGTTGGCTCTAAATGACAAAACAATATTTTAGCAAAAATAGTAGTATTTAACCTAATTTATTTTCTTTATTCATATTTATTTGATGATCGGAAAGTGACGATCGAGGCTATAGGATCTCTGGTGTTACGCGTATCGGGGTAGTTCTGGTTGACCTTAACGAAAGAATGTAATAAAAATTGTTCTTTTCGCATTGCCATGCGGCAATTCGAATTGCGGGATTACTGTCCATTTGTTTGCTTGCGGTTAACCGTACGGCTAGGCCGCTGACCGCACCTTCGGAGTCGCTGGACGTTCGGGGTGTGGGCCCTTTGAACGTCCATTGAGTACGGCGGCGACTCCGAGGAGGATGACGGCAGGGTGGCGACCCCCGTCCCTTTGAGCACCGTGACTGGTTTCCTACAAACAATGCTACAATGCGCCCCCCGGCGGCGGGCTCAAAGGCAAGGCACTGAGGGGCCCCTGGTGCAGATCCCACCGGAGACCTGGGTGCCGATGCGACAGCCGCGGGGGTTTTAGTGGGTAAGAATCCCACATACCCCGGTCGAGCCCCACAGCTCCCGCGGATCTTTTGAAGATTTCCCCCGAGCCAAAAAATAAAAAAACAGTAAAAGCTGGCTGACCGCAATGTGCGTATCCACAGTGCGTATGAGTAGGTACTTATGTATGCGTTTAACTACCACTTCGAGATATACTATAGGATACATGCAAATACGAACACTATTACTAAATACACAAAGTTTACAATTATTTGCGTTTATGCCAGTGACCGTCATCCAATAAAATCAAAAGGTAATACCGTCTTCAAATGGGCGATGTCGGTTTGGTCTCGGTGGACGAGGAATGGGGAGATCGGCGGCGCTCGGCCTCTGCACGGGTAACTCCGAGACTTCACTTGACGTTCCCGGCATCTCATCTAAATACACGTAAATGAAACAATCTAATACCATGCATTGAAATATATGCTTTATAACACAGTATGCTACTAATTTAAGCGGGCATTCGGTTCGACAGTATTTGTTGAACGGAAAGGTCAGCCCGAAGCGGTTAGTGCCGATCAGGTAATCCATTCGGGCTATATGCGAGTCGGCATTCGGTTCAGAAGTTTTGAACGACAAGCGAGGCGGCCGCGGAGGCCGTCAGCTTTTTTGCCGACTGTGCCGATTAATGCCGGGCCTTGTTTTCGAACATTCTTCTACATATTTTCAATTTTGCCGCCCGGGTGTGCTGATTTAGTCAGTCACACCTATATATTTCAGGAACCATGGATGCTATCGATTTGAAACTTGGGATAGTTTTAGATCTTATTTACCCAACCTCATCGCAAATGAAAAAAAAAAAAAATATGGGTCATTAAAATGTATATATCATATGAAAGGGCTTCACTTACCACATTTCAAAAAATATTTTTATTTTGGTTTATGTCACGTAGTTTTTGGCTTATAATCTCAGAGTAATTAGAATGGAGCTAGTATCGCGACGATTCACCGAACAAATTTTTCGTGGCACTTTTGCGGGGTGCGGGAGGCGAAGTAAACACACACAGATACAATTTCACGCATAACCACACTATAATAAACTCGCAACACATTCAAAAAGATACGCACACAAATAAAGAATGACCTGACCATATGAACAAAATTTGGCAGAGGGGTTAGCGCATCATGCTATCTCCAGTGGTATCTCCTCTAAGCTTATAATCAAAAATGTCAAAAAAATACCATTCCCCTTATTTCCGGAGTTTGTGGAGGGAAAATAAAATGATATTTCTGAGTAGCACCATTTTTTAGAAATCCTAAAATAATCACGACTGACAAACTTAGTTTTTTTGCTGTTTGAGGTGTTAAACAAATAGTAAATTAACTCCAAAGAAGGTATGGAATCTTCGGCGCGCGATTCCGACCGGCACATGAATGGTTTTTTTACCCGACTACGGAACGGAGGAAGGGTTATGATTTGAACAAGAATGTATGTATGTATGTTCATCTGTTCCCGCATATCTTCTAATCTACTTAACTTAATTTGACAAGTAGGGTGTCGTTAGAAGCGTCTTTATTGTCCGCTGATTATAGGCTATATATATATAATATCACACTATTAGACTACGATTTTATCCGTAGTCGGGTTTTATTTTTTAAAACTTATTACTTGTTTTTATAAATAAACTAGCTGACCCGCGCAGCTCCGCCCGCGCTTTTATTACAATTTGCTCCCCTTTTCTCCCCCCTTCCTTGATTTATTTCTCTCGCCATCTCTCTCTCACTTATAAGAAAAATCTAATTCTAATTCTCTCTTTTCTCTTTCCCCTTTCCCGCTTCGGTCCCCGTCACAGTCCCCCTCTTCCTCTCCCCGTTGTCCCCTTTCTGAACCCCGTCCCCCTCTCTCTTCTAACACCTTGCTCCCCCTCACTCTCCCCTTGTTCTACCTTAATCCCCCTATCCCTCACCCTATCACTCTCTCCTCGAATCCCCTGTCCCTCTCTTTCCTCTCTTGCACCCTCCTCTCGTTCTAAATATCCTCGTTAATCATGGTATCTGGTATCTGGAATTCTTACCCACTTAAACCCCTGCGGCTGTCACATCGCCATATATGACCTGGGCCCTCCAGTGGGATATGCACCAAATACCCCTCAGTGCGCATTATAGCCCCCGGGAACCTGGCACCATGATCACAGGGACGGGGCTTGCAACCCCGTCACCGTCCTCCTCGGAGTCGCCGCCGCCCGTCACCTATCTATGTAATGACCTTGGCTAACGTTGCTAAACCTAACTGCATGAAATATACTTTACGATTTTATTCTCAGACCTACCCGATATGTACACAAAATTTCATACAAATCGATTCACCCATCTATTTAATGACCTAGCCTTATGTTGCTTAACCTTAACCTAGCGGTATGAACAACATTCACAACTTTTTTGTCATTGGTGTATATATTAGTGAAGTTTATGTTATATTGAAGAAGGGACAAATTCATGCTAACAACAATTTATTAATAGTTAATTATTTGTCATAAAAAGTAAAGGATAAAAAATGGTTATTGTGGGTTATCTCTAAGAGATAAACATATACCATCGCGAACTTTTTTGTAGACCTTGTTAATATGTACAATACTGTAGTACATTATTTTGATCTATCTCGTAGGGTTCAGCCAGCGTTTGCAATGTAAGCGCAAAAAAATGTGCTTATTTACGACCTCACATTAGAAACCTCAAAAAGTATCAGTGTTTCTCTACTATATTATGCCTGTATTATACATATAAACCTTCCTTAAGAAACTCTCTATCTATTAATAAAAACCGCATCAAAATCCGTTGCGTAGTTTAAAAGATTTAAGCATACATAGGGACAGACAGACAGCGAGAGCGACTTTGTTTTATAATATGTATAGATACAGAACAAGGAACGTACTTGTACTGTCATATGTAGGCTGTGACCTCACTTTCGGTACTGGTGGTATATTATGTGAGGAACTGCGCATTGGCAGTAATCTTCTGTAGCTTAAATGCACGCTGCTAGATCTCCCGTGCGCTGACGTCACGTCTGTGGCGGACATTGAAGGTGTGATGAAGGAACTCCTTGAAGAACCAGAGTTACCTATACAAAAGATTATTTGTAATCAACATAGTGAATTGAATGGACAAGCAATTCGTCTTTCTTCGTCCATTTCGACGTTTGCCTCATAATATGCGACACGCCTTCATGTGGTCTTCTGAGCTGCATTGCCACTCGTCCACATACACTGCATTGAGGGACACTTGACCTAGCATGTGCCAATGCAACAGCCGCGGGGTTTTGACCCCGGTTGATACCAAAAGAAGAAAAAAGAGCCCTATAATATGGTTACAAAGTCTTGATGATTGAGTGCTGAGAAAATACTTTATATCACAAAATAAGCCAAAATCAATCTTGCAACTTACAATAACACCACCTTATATAATAATAATAATATCTTGGGACAATCCACACACGGTCATCTGATCCCAAACTAGGCAGAGCCTGTACTATGGAAACCAGACAACTGATACTAATACTTACATTTTTTTTGTAAATACATACTTAAATAGATAAATAACACCCAGACACTTGGTGGGAATCGAACCCACGACCCATCGGTTAGCGGACAGGGTGTCTAACCACTAGACCAACGGGCCCGTCAAATATATCACATCCACATGCGTAAGTTGTTATTACGCAGTAACTTCATACATTTTTGCATCCACAACATTTAAAAAGAAATTAACCTGAACTCTTCCAGGTTTTACAATACATGTACAATTTTCGAGATTATTTGGAATTTTTTACGACTTACAATTTGGGCAAATATAAATACAGATATGTTTGGATTTCGGTTCTAACGACGCTGGAAAGTGGTCCCTCCCACCACTTTAATGTCGTCGATATATCCGGAAGTTGCTATATCCAAAACAGTAGAACGTCATGAACATATGCGCAATTAATTTCTAGGAATCTGTCACTAAAGGTTCATAACAACAAGTCGCTATACCCGGCTATATATAAATCGGCGCTATATTCGAAGTTGCTATTGCGGAATAAATTTCCTACGAAAATAAGCTTTAAATTCAAGACACGTAAGTCTAACGTCGCTAATGCCCAAAATCGTTACAAAGGTCGTTATTAATGAAATCCTCTGTATTGTAATAGCAAAATCCTAGATAGACTGACAACGTTAGACACGTCGGCAAAAGCAGGTAAACATCAGGAATATTACCTCGCAAGGACGAAGTGTGCAAGTTGCTACTCGATCTACTCTGTCCCAAGCCGCAGCTCCGAGAAAACTTTTTAAAAGCGAGGATATGCTGTATGTCGGCGGACGCACTGGGCCTTTCAGAACGTTGACGAAACTCTGCTACTGGAGTGTGGACCACTGGCCTTGATATATGGGACAGCGATGGCACATTGTACACTCTCATACTGGATCTGTTAAAATAAATAACACATGACACTGGCAAACAATGATTTATGTACTATCGCGGACACGAATGGTGAACCAATTTTTAATCAAAATCGTCTGAACGGCATTACATGCAATTACCCCGTCCGCACTTTTTTTTGGGCCGGCTCGTGCAAGCGATTATCGCCCTAATGGTGATACACCGCTTGTGACTGCGAGAGTCATGCTATGGTAATGTTTTAAAAGAAAATTAATCATAATTTTCTGTCTATTGTTTTATTTGACCGGGGGGTGTTGTGAGGCTGTGTAATACACAGCCTCACAACACCCCCCACGAAGAAACAAACTTATAATACGATTAAAAGAGCTTGATAGAATTTTATCAAAAGTAGCTGAGAAAAACTAGCTTAGTGGGATGCCATTAAGCTAGTTTTTAAATAAAACTGTATTCAAATCTGTCCAATTATTTGGGAGCTAGAAGTTATAGACAGACATAGTATGTGACACTTGTGATGTATGTCACCAAAAAGGTTCGGCCAACAAATCAAAAGTGCACAAGACAATAACATACACTAATCAACTATTGGGACCTTTTTGTAATACTTTTGTTTACAGAGAATAAGAATCCTAAACCAGAGAGCTCCAAAGTCAGTCAGCATGATTGGGTGATATTAAAGTAGGATTAAACAAATCACGTAGGCTATTGCTGCAAATGTCGTCACTTACCCCCTTGTTCCTCCAGCACTAGTAGAAGGTCTGGGAGTATTGTTGAGGATGGACCAAAACAGGTCCCTGTCAAATTTAGCCTGACGTTTCCTCACTGATGCCGGTGAAGCTGATTGTGATTGTAGACCTGAGGAAGTTATTTTTTAATGCAGTTACTCTAGTTAAAAAATAAAATATATATATAAATGCATGACCACAAGGTACACAAAGATGTTATTGTTTAATGCTTAAATTATCATAATAGCAAAGCTGCAAATGTGGTGGTAATAAGACTGCTACCATTATTATTGATTATTTCAACATTTATATGCAGATATGTACTTAAAAATAATTTATATATCTAAACAATTATATTATAACCCATAGTTATTATATATCCCACTAATGCATGCCAAAAATTGTGAACCTATGTAATTACAATTGACTTTGACGGACCTGTTGATCAGTGGCGTGCACTGAAAGCAGGAAAAAACTCTGCGAGTTGTTTATGCTTTATGCTATTTGTTCGTGTTCCAGCACATATCCTTAAATTAACCAATATTACCAACATATCCATTTACATAAAAAATTACGTTAATTAATTCATGTCCTAACTAAGATTTTTTTTAATTACTGTTTAGAGAAATCTTAGGGTAGGCAAAGTATTTTTTCAGTATGGAGCCGCTGAATAAACTTATTAATGTTTTCAAATGCAAATTAATATGTCTATAGTATTTGCTTGCTTATGGATATTTGAAATGGTATAATTGAAAATCAAACGAACTCACCTGAGTGAAGTTCGATGATAATTATGCAAGCAGTTTCATTCGAAGCGATTTGTTTACATGTTGTAGGAGCGCCACCTAGCGTCAGCCCTGCACGGATTTTTAGAGGGTAGATTTCTTTTTTTTATTTTATTTTTTATATACCCTCGTCTCTTACTACTTTCCTTCCTGAACGGCCCGGTTGGCATCTTTAAATCATTATGTTTAGAGCTATACCTGCATAACTGCATTAAATTTCGCATTTTATTGTAGCATAGGGTAGGGTGAGAATGAAATATTTTTAAAGGGTGGGTTTGTATAAATCGCTTCGAATGAAACTGCTTGCATAATTATCATCGAACTTCACTCAGGTGAGTTCGTTTGATTTTCAATTATGCATAGCAGTTTCATTCTTTGCGATTTGTTTACATATTGTAGATGTTTAGAGTACCCACAAAATAAAATGCGAATTTTATAAAATCTTTTTGCAATAGAAAAAATACTGGTAAGTATTAACATTAATTACTAGTAAACATAAATTACTAAATACATCATTTGTTTTTTGCATCAGTACGAAAACCATTTGTTTGTTGCAGGTTACATAAGGAGAACTGCATAACCAAATTCATTAGGATTAATATCAATAATAGGTATATTGCGAAACTTAGTAACGTAGTATTTAGTACTGAAGAGGCATTGGATTATCCCGGTCATCGATATAATATTTATAGTATTTTATTTCTGGTATTCCTTGATATGAATATTGTCTCCAAGTCTATTGGAAATTTGGAAGTAGATGATACATATATCACTCGACATACTGCAAGTGCCTCCGTGGGGCTATACATAAAAGATATTTAGACAGAGTTAGGTGCACTAAAAATAGAAGTAACCCCGTAACTTACATACCCGTATAAGGAATACCTATTAATTTTTTCCATTTACCAATTGTTTGCGATGAAACTTTGATTCTGAATATATAATACCCTTTACTTATAAACTTGTGTTTTAATTAAGTATGTATGTTTCCAGACATCTTGGACCTATTTCAGAGCAAGTCTCAAATAAAGGAAACCTCAGAACTTGCTGGACAGAGTTAGGTTTTTAAATCCTGATTATTCATAATCAGCCGTATCTTGGGTGCATTCAATTCTAACATCTTTTAATTTGATTAAATATTGATGAAAGTTTGTATATGATGTGCAGTTTCTGAAGTCATCAAAGTTGCAGTGTTTTTTGAGAGAGCTTCCGAGTCCAGTCCAGAATTAATAGATAAGATTTCATGTTACTATACCTGGAACTTGTATCAAATATCTCAGAGATAGAGAGAGACCACGGTCTGAATCAGTCCTGTAATTATAATTCTTATTGATCCATACACTCTTCACCTTTACTTACAAGTGTCGTACCCAAGATACATTAACCAAATCTCCACTATGATAGACGATAGCATATTTTTATTAGAATTTGCCTGAAAGCTTCGCGGCAACTAACGTTAAAGTTTTGTCAAGGTTGTGTCTGTAAGAAGAAATTGTAAGTATCAGGTTCAACAGATGTAATAGATCTGGCGCAAAGGTTTTTTTTTTTTTTTTTTATAATATTAAAAATGTAACAAGGTTGAAACCCCAGGTTGAAAGGCCAGTAAGGTGACACAACACCTTTGGATTTCTCATTAATGGATTTTTGAATAACCTTTGCTATAAGGCGAATGGTGGAAATACGTTAAATAATCTATCTTTGCAAGAAGTTGTAGTCTTCTGCCGAGTATGTAGCATTTAGTCACATATAGAACAAATCTTTAATTGTATCTGCTCGCAAATCAATGAATATCGGAAAGTCCAAAAAGTGACTAAGTAGTGATTTCACTTTGGGCAGTGTCCAATCTGTATCCTGGACACTTTTGAGTGATAAATGATAGGCTTTAATTAATGTCTACGTAGAATACAAAAATAATAATAATAATAATAACTATTAGTTATTCCACGCATTTCGCACCATTGCCAGATATTAAATCAAATTATTATTTCATCATCATAGTAAGCATAGTTCTTACTAACTAAATATTCTATACCGCAGTGGATAGCAGTTTTATTACAATTAATTTTTTATAATTTTTTTTTTTTTTTTTTTTGTCCTTCATATTATTTTTTATTTATGTCAATAAATTTATGCAGACCGGTTTTTATTATTATTATTATTTTATTACAATATCCATCCATCCATCAAGTACTTAGAGCTCCAGCGAATAGGTATAAGTATATTTCCAAAAATAAAACAAATTTGTTGATGTGATTTATACAATTTGGTTCTTTGGTAACTAGAATTATCTGTTTAAAGTACCTATAATGTACTTATTGGACTGCGGGATAAGCGGAATAGCTTAAAAGTGGTACCAGTTTGTTTAACTTGTTGTAAACTAATTATTATTATTTTTATCATCGACGAAACATAAAATAAAAACCTATGTACTCTCGCGGTCACGAATGGTGTACCACGCTTGCATGAGCCGGCCCAAAATGCATGCGGGCGGGATAAGCGCACGGAACGTGTCGTTCAAACGATTTTGATTGAAAACTGGTAAGCGTTCGTGTCCGCGATAGTACATCGCTCTTTAAGTAGGTACACAGCTACTTATAGTAAAGTTAGTAATGAATTTCAAATTTTTAGTAATAATAAGTATTCTTGGTCATTCCACACACGGTCATCTGATCCCAAACTAGGCAGAGTACTATGGAAACTATTAGAAATCAGATAACTGATACTAATATACTAATTCATTCCTCTTCTAAGTTTTCTATATGATTTTAATTTGGTGTGCAACTGCAAATAAAGAGTGTTCTATTCTATCCCTTAGTATGAAATAATATATCCTTCACATTCTGACAATGATCTTGTAATACAAAATAGATCAATGAGGTAAATTACTGAAATAGATTGATAAACCTGTCATAACTGGTCTTCCATAACTGGTTTTAAAATTCTGGTCGCAAACATAAGTTTATTGTATACAAAAATAATTAGGTAAACAGTTAAATTGATAAAGATTATTTTATATCATAGGTATTTTACACACCTTTGTGGACAAGTACCCTAAAATAAGCATATTTTAGGTCTTAAGATGTCCTTAACAATATTTACGTAATATTTACCAAATGAATTTGCGCTTGTTTAGCTTAGAATAAACATTTGGAATATCAGTCCGATACGGGATATATTAAAATGAGATAGATATACTAGATATGCCTTATATCCAAGCCAAAAGACATATTTTGTCATCAGTAATATTTTGATCAATTTCCTAGAAAATACTCTAGCCTACCGGGACCGGCCGATTTCGTACCTGGTAACGGTAGACGGCCGGTTGCGATCGTTGGGGGTCGAAAAACGTTGTTTTGCGCCTGCCCCTGAAAGTGGTTGGCTAGTCGCTGATTGTTGATTTGTTTAGGCAACTTTTAGATACGATTTCTCCAAACAGAAGATTGTCTCTACTGGACTCGATGAGAGTCTGTTTTAGTATTGAATTTATAGAAAATATGACAAAACTGCGATTTCTAGATAAAGAATAGTGACTTTTACAAAGTATACGGCAGGCCCCACTCAATGGCTTCATAACTTTTGCTTCGATGTTTCCTTTGATATAACAATTTCTGTTAGGTACTTACTGTACGTAAATTGAGATCGGAAGCCTGCACATAATCGCAGTTACGCGGAATGAATAATCCTTCGTTAAGTTACCTTTCAACTCCTTTGGAAGGCATTTCAGAAGAACATCTTGCCATTAACGAGCAATGTATATATGTATAGACGGCTCAAAAGCAGTCAGTGCCTTAGGGGACATCGCCAAACAACTGAAGAAGGTTATCGTTAAGTTCCAACTGCTTCCCTAAATTGTCTTCAACCATCGCTGGTTGCCGCGGTAATTACAGGGTTGGCTGCGGCGCGGGCTGAGGCTCGGTCTGCGGTAAGGCCGGCAATTATGGTCCTATTTGCAGTAAGGGTGGATACAGCTGAGATATTTGCAGGTCCGACATGAATGTAATCTTGTACTTGGATATTGAACTACCACCATAATCACAGTATTGGGGTATCTGTGACATTATTTTTTTTTTTTTTTTGACGGTACCGATCCATGTAATAAAGCAGTATGCCTCACTTTTATTAAAAGCAGGCCCTCAAGAGGTAGACCTCTCGCATTATAATAAATGATGGTAGGAGTCCATGAAATAATGCAGTAAAGCATCACTTTAATATTGACAGAGGATACCCAAGTATGGTAAACTCGCATCATGATAATTATGTGACGATAGGAGTCCTTGAAATAACTGCCTTATTTACCTTACCTTAAGAGCATTAAACGGCAGTACGCATCACTTCAACATTGACAGAGGATACCCAGGTGTGATAAACTCGCATCATATTATTTATGTGACGGCAGGGGTCCCTGAAATAAGGCGGTACGCCTCACTTTAACATTGACAGAGGATACCCAGGTGTGGTAAACTCGCATCATAATAATTAAATTGTGCAGCAAAGGCTGCCAGGTTTGCAATCATTTGCAACTAGTACGTAATTTTTGATCAAGCTTGTGACAGTAACAGCCCAGGTTATAGCAGTACGTATCACAGCATTTGAAAGAGGTAACCCAGGTATGGTATCCTCGCATCAAATAATGACCAAAAACTAGGTAGCATATCTCGATCCTCGTGAAGTCTGACGTATTTCTTCCTCCGTTTTCTCTTCCGTCCCATCTTTAGAGCTTGGTCTTCAATTTACTATTATATAGATTATTTATTATAGAATTTTTATTTTCATAAAGAATTGTTATTAAAATTAACTATTATTAAGTAATAATTTTAAATTGTTCAGGAGACGTGCGAAGGCTTGAGCACGGAAACGCAGAATGATTTAAAGATGCCAACCGGGCCGTTCAGGAAGGAAAGTAGTAAGAGACGAGGGTATATAAAAAATAAAATAAAAAAAAGAAATCTACCCTCTAAAAATCCGTGCAGGGCTGACGCTAGGTGGCGCTCCTACAATATGTAAACAAATCGCAAAGAATGAAACTGCTATGCATAATGACATACTTAAAATAGGTGAAACAAGCTGAATACATTTTTTTGCCTACCCTCTGTGCACGCCACTGCTGTTGATCTAGAGGTTAGATAACCTGGCTGCTACCTGATAGGTAGTGGTTTAGGTTCAATTCCCACAAAGTGTCTGGGTGTTATTTATCTATTTAAGTATGTATTTACAAAAAACAAAAGATATAAGTATTAGTATCAGTTATTTTGGCTTATTCCACTTATCCCCCTTGAAAAATCCCCTCAGGGGGGAATATTGTCCCAGACATTTTATTACAATAAAATATTTTTTCATGATAATTTTTTTTAAGGTATGACATCTATTTACTTTAGTGCAGTACTTTGTGCATTTTCTTAATATGCATGATGGCATTTTACTTGCTTTTCAAAGGCATGTGTCACATTCATTACATTTTTACCAAACACATTAATGCTCTATTGGCATATCTATTGTATAAAACATCATTGTATCCAAAACAATGACTGCAATGGCCATGCAAAAACAATAACAAGTGCATAATTATTTACCACTTGTCCCTGGCGTGTCAGCCACACTAGGCCGGGGCTCATCAGCCGACCGAATCAATAATTGCACATCTTGATTTGGCTGTGATGCAGGAGTATCTTCATCATCTGTTAACAAACGATTAGTAGGCTGAAACCACCATGACTGTTCAAAAATAAATTAATTAAAAAATATTATATACATACCAGAGCTCCATGGGTATTCTGTTATACCCAAGGACTTTTTCAATCGTTCTTTTCTGTTACTCATGTTATAGCAAAGAAAAAGTCACTCGCGTCGTAGAATGTTTTACACTTGAAGTTTTACAATACAAATTTTCAAAACCTATCGACCGACTGCACAAGTGGCTACACGACAAAAGTATACTCTGGTATACTCATACTCTCTCTCATGTAGTTAGTTACGCAGAGTTACGCTTTGCCTCGGATGCCTCGTTATGTCTTACTCAACTCAAGTGTCAAAGAGGATCTAAGAGGATCTCTACTACAGTCCAAGCTGTTGTTTGTTTTAGTACTTTCTTGCCATTATTTTTCTCACAAAATCTTTATTCGTGCGGTAATATTAAGCACACAACACTTGATATTAAGACTACAAATCACAGACGTATTAGGGATGCTACGCATCTACAAACCACTACAAATACAAACTATCAGGATGTTAATAACAATAAAACAATTGCAATTTCCAATTTAAATAATTGCAAAGAAGCACGAACTCACGAAAAGAAAGGATCACAGACTATTAGGATACTACGTATCAGACGGACAACTGGCCCACAGATCATAGTAATACTATGAACTGGCCTCTCTAGGTCGCTAGACACAAGCTGTTGCTTCTGATTGGTTAGAGCAAAATGATGTATGACATTTCTTTTTTTTTTTAATTATAAAATTTGCAAGCTTAGGCAACTTAGGTAATGCCATATTTTTTGATACACGCACTAGGCCCTTCCTTACATATTACAATTCAAATTTTCATACCCACTAAATAAAATGAACAAAATTACGCTTTATATTATTTATTTTTCCTTTTCAATTTTTTCTTGTATTTACAGAGAGCTTTCATTTGCATTCCTGGCAGATTACATCTTGTTTCTAATCTTATAATATCCGTGCCCTTTAATATTTTGTTTATGACTGCACACCAGTTATGTATGCACAATTTAATTATACTATCAAGCAATCCGTGAACCACTTGGTCCTTATGGCTTTGACATGATATTTGGCTAAAATCTATTTTGTTTTGGACTTCTTTTATGATACATTTGGAAATATTTTTATGGTGTGGATTTTTTTCAAGATATTGATTTGATAAATCAAATATCTTGCCAAAGTACCTCACAATGTGTTCTGCAGGGTAGGTCAATTTTTGCTGGGTCAATCTTTTATATTCTCTATAATTGATCCATTTGTGGACCTCACTGTTTTTTTCTACAGTAAGGTCTTTTTTGCATACTTTACAATTGACTTTCTGAAGTATTTTTCTAACGACCCAACCAGCAGTGTAAGCACGAGATTGAATTGTCAAGCGTTCACGTCTTGCATCATGTGAAACTGGATACATATGCACACAGGATTCATCAAGTTTCGAACCAGAAAAGTCGTCACCCATGTTGATTTGACTTTCTTTTGGAATATCAAATAATGATTTTATTTTCAACAATTGATTGCTGTTGTCACTTTCACAATTGAAAGATGTGTGGTGAAATTTGATAAATCCTGTGATCAATAAGGACTTGAATGTTGATGTGAAGTTGTGGCAGCTTGGATTATTATCCCTAAAGTTGTATGATCGCATCTGACCAAAGAAGTTTTCAATTGCATCAGAATTTAAATTTCTTGGTTTCATTATTTTAATGTTTTTGTTTTTCAAGATCTGCCACAACCTTTGCATGCTCTGAAGGGTACTTATCCAGTTTTTCAAACTGGGCACGGTTGATTCTCGACCATTTTGGTCTACAAATTTTAGCTGTCGTAATTTTAAAATAGCCTCCTGCCAAAAATCATGATGTTTGCTGGTAGCTGTAACAGCAGAACGAAGCTGTTTTCCTTTTTTTTTCAAATTATAAATAGCACTTCCATTGACGCTATCAAACAGGTCGTCGAAGAATGACACCACTTCTGCCGTATTTTTCAGTGTTTTGCTGACTGGTTGTCCATCAGAGTAATGAGCTGAAAGTGATTTAATTATTATCAATATTACTAGGCATGCAATTAGATGTTACATAATTATTGGCTTTATTAAAAAATACCATCTTGATTGGTATCATTAAAGTACCGTACCATTAGTTCTGCTTTTAGAAGCATGGAAATTTTGCTCTTTAGAATAATAAGATATAGCATGAAAAATTACAATCCAAGTGAGGTTTAACTTGTGTTTTCTCAGGTGACTGATGCAATGCAGTACCCCAGAGACTACTTTGTGTGTTTTAAGAAAAAGCATACAAAACAGACTGCAGTTGTCATGGATAGAGCTAATGGCTAATGTTACACTTTCATTTCTGTAGACTTGTATTGTTAAATAAACACTTACAAAATGCTGAAGTGAAGTTTAAAGCTCCAGCTACAGTCTTACTGAAAACCCGAACACAATTTTTTACCTGTGAAAAGTAACTTATTTTAGCTATCTCATCTCACTTGTATTATAAAGGCGGAAGTTGTCTATATGTTTGAAACTTATAACACCCTCAATTTGTGTTGGAAGTTAATAATAATTTTTTACAGAAATAAAAAACCTTTTAGTTTTATTCAAATCATTCAGTTCATAAATGTTGTTTGTTATGCCCAAACATCCACAAAAAAAAATAAACATACTGGTAGGGCACCACAGGGAATAGCTGAGTAGTACCATACACATAAAAATATAACATTTATAGGCACTATACCTTCATTTTTTTTATTTTGTCTGGAATAACGTGTTCATCATTCAGTTTGTGTAGCAAACGAGATTCAGTGTGCTGGCAGTCTGTCTTGTATACGTCAACAATATCAGACCATGTTGCAATTTTTTTATTAAAGGATATGTTTTTTGTAAGAAAATTATTTCTTAACCCTTTAATTAAATGGCATGGGTCATAAATGATGCTCATGTTGAAACCCCCAATGTGAATTGTGTCATCTGAAACAAATTTATTAATTTACTGCTATACAAGATGAATTAACGTAGAAATTTTATAAGATGACTTTATAATAATTATGTAATTATATATTGTACAGTAGGGTATGAAAACCTTCATCAGTTTTCAAATTCATTCCTTTATCAAGTTGTGGACTCTTAGTACCTTTTGAAACTAAAGCACTAAACAGACAACTGCATATAAAATAATACTTGATATGATAGATAACAAGGGTCAATCAAATCTTACTATCTTTATTAGGCAATCTGTCAGTCAACTAATTGCAAACGTCAATATGATATTGTTTCATTTGAAATAAAATGTCGGCATGACTAACAATTGCCCTGGCTGCAAGCAGGTGTCGATTTTAAGGTGACCTTTTCTTACCCGATTGTATAAAGGAAATTTACCTGTGATTTTATTTTCCAGTATCTGAGACCGTCTTGTGTCTTCTTGTAAATTTTTTAAAGCCGATTGAAATGCAGCTCCCTGATCCGATACGAGAGCTAGCGGTATAAGCCCAGTTTCACCAACTGCAGTAACTATTTCTTTTAAAATTTGCTTCAATTTTATTGCTGAGGTTGCACCTTCACAAAAATAAAAGGCAACGGCTTGTTGCCACTTATGTACCACACCCTTAATCATAAACACTAGGGCATGGTCAGCAAACGCATTGGTTTTTTCTGTTAGGTCAACTAAGCCACATATTTCATCTGTATGATTATATGTTAATCCAGTTTCGAGTGCCATTTCATCAAACACAATAGTGCAGAATTTTTTATCTTCTTTCCACATGTTGACCTATAATGTGAGAAATAAAAAACAGTTTATTTTGTATAGAGTACAAAACACAAACACATACATACAAACATATAAATATACATATAAATGTACAGACAAAGTGCTCTTTGAGTTTTATTATAGTAATATAGATTTATACCTCTTTCTTTATGGCTTCAAAAACTTGAGCATTTATGCCAGTTTCAATGTGTAATTTTGAGACCATTTTCTTTAATGTTGTCTCAGATGGCAAAACAAATATCTTCTGTAAAAACCGGTACGATTTTGGGCCTTGTTTTAAAATCGAAAGGGCAATCAGTTTCTCATCAAGTGTGAATCGTCTGGCTTTTTTTTCTTTGGTGCATAATTTTAGTTGCATCCACAATACTTTTTTTGCAATAGGGTTCATCCCGACAGCCATTTCTTCAAAAGAATGTGACTGTGAGAAGCGTAAAGCTTTTTTGGCTCTTCGAGTAAAACTTAATAGCTTACGAGATTTTCGAAACTCATTATATAGCTTACGACATTTCGGAGTCAATGCTTCAACTTTTGCAACAGTTCTTTTGGTGTGTTTCAGTTTCTGAATTATTTTTGGATCTGAAATTAGTATTTTTGTAACAATTAACTAATAATTGAAATGTAAATTATTATATAACTATTTTATCATGAGTATTGCTGCGCAGCCCCACAGTGTTATATTCTATTGGAACATATTTTTGGGATAAAAAGTAGCCTAAGTTTATTAACTACCTTTATACCCAATGTTATCTAAATCTTTTCAGCAATTTTAGTGTGAAGGAATTACAAGTACACACAAGAATTTTAATTTTTATAATATTAGTGAGATGAGATCTAATCATTATAATAATACCTGATGGTAATTGTTTTTGAATTACAGGATCATTTATATCTTTCAAAAGTCCATCTGTAGATGTAGAAGGAAACACGTCTGGAAAATAAAAAGAAGTGTCTTAATTGAGATTTGTGGCACTGTATATAATTGTGGTATAGCACTCCTCTACACATTGAGACATAGGAAATATTTGACCATTCAATTCTGCCATTTACTTGTGCAAAATCACTAGTATGCTCAGTAATTATTAGTACTTGAATGAAATAAACATGTCTATTACATATTATGTAAAAAAAAAAAAATTGGTACTCAAAATCGATTAGTAACTGACAGAGTATTCTCTATTATGCCACAAGGGAAAAAACAATTGCAAAATATTATGATAAAAATTGTAAAACCACCAAAAATTACAGATTTTTCATCAAACAAAACAAGTAATTGCTTGGGGTTTTATAATATTAGTGGGATGTGCATAATCCTATTACTAAATTACATTATATACAATAATTTAAGCATTTTTAACCTGTAGACTTCTGCATTTCATCAAAATGCGATTTGCAATAACTGTGATCAGAATGCATTTTCTTTGCATATTGGTGTTCAAGAGTATGGTCCGGTGCTGTAAAATAAAAATACAAAATCAGTATGATGAAAAATTTCGAGAAAATACAAATAAACAAATACAACGGGTAAGCTTAAACGTACCAGCAGTTTCGGTAGGATTCAGTGGTATCCCACTGAGTATTTCAGTTTCAAGAAATAGAGTAGGATATGCAGTGGCCAGAAGACGTGACTTCTGAGTCACGAAACGTGGTTCAAAATGTTTGTGGCACACTTGTAGACTGCCGAAATCACCTTTCTGTCGCAAAGATTCGCAGTTAATACTGTCAAGCCACTTTTGGAGTCTTTTCACGCACTTCGGAAATTTGTGTAAAATAGCGTCCTGTCGCGAACTTACACAACCCGGCACAGAACACTTGAAGTACATCTTGATTTGCTCAAGAAAACAGTTGATTACTATAAATGTGGAACAGAAATATACGGAAAATACGACGCAACTACTTCGCTCAAAGTAAGCAAGCAATCTATTTTGAGGTTATATTTTTCACCGGTTTCAATGACATTAAAATAAATATGGCGGTGTGCTGGCGGGTGGTGCGGGGAGTATAAATGTCAAACATCATTTTGCTATGCGTCTAGTTTTTTTTATAGGCAGATTACGGCCCGTGGAAAGGATAACACAACGCACGAACAGTGTGACCAGATTAAAATTGACAATTCTGCTAGCCGCTGTGCCAAATTCTGCTAAATTATGCTAAACTTTTTGAAAATAATGCTAAGATTCTGCTAAAAAAAAACATTCAATTATTTATTAATTAAAGAAAATTTCCGGGGTGTCCGGGTAAGAATAGCACCCTCCCATCTCCTCCCGTTGGGTGTCGTAAGAGGCGACTAAGGGAAAACAAGAAGACGGGCAGCAGCGTCTTTTTTTTATTACCTACCACCTATACTGTGATCCCCAAGCCGCCTGCCATTCGTGGGAATTATGGCAACCCCTTCATTCTAAGGGAGAGGCCTTTGTTCAGCAGTGGACATATCTCGGCTCGTAGAATTGCAGAAACATGTTCGTTTTGAAATCTATTTCGTAAGTCTGTTTTTATATTATTTATTTGTGAAAATGTTCGCACGCAGGCCTTTGCGAAATCAACCAAGTATGGATATTTTTTAGTTCCATCTGCTTTAGTCATTTTTGAAATATGGTCCCAAAACCTTTCCGTATTCATAGGCGTAAATAGATAGATCTCGAATATATCCCAGCCAACAACTGATCAGATAATGTACTATACTCAAGTCTACTTGACTTGAGTAGAGTACATTATCTGAGCACGTATAAGTGAGAACAATTTGTCGTATGTCGCCACTGTCTATGCAAATACGTCAAACTGATCGTAATTTTCATGAGAATATTTTAGTTCCTATTTCCACCACCCCCATACAGATAAGTTGGTCAATCTGTATTCAGTCGGTATGTCCCTAAAAATATAGTAAAGGGTTGCCACAACAACAATAAAAGTCAGACATAAATAGAGTGGTAGATGCAGTGGCGTGCACAGAAAGTAGGCAAAAATATCTGCGAGTCATCTTTACTCTAAGCTATTTGTTAGAGTGCCACCACAAATATCCTTACGTGAACAAACATTACAGATGTATCCATTTACTTTTAAAAACATCACGTCAATAATATGACAGTACAAAATATTTTTAAATTAAGATTATTTAGCGAAATCGTAGGGTAGGCAAAATCTTTTTGTGTGTATGGACCCACTGAATAATCTTATTACAGTTTTTTAATGTAAATTAATTTGTCTATAGAATCTGCTAACTTATGGATATTTAAAATGGTATACTAATATACATACAATAACAGGTTAAACAAGCCGAATACGTTTCTTTGCCTACCCTCTGTGCACGCCACTGGGTAGATGTAATACCTACGTGTATTGTGCAACTATCCACCAAGTGAAATTTTGTTTATTATTTTTACTGAATACCGAATTCTGCTAAATTCTGCTAAAATTTTCTATTCTGCGACATAATCTGCTAAGCCCTAAAATAGGGGCTCAATTCTGCTAAAATAGCAGAATTCTGCTAAATCTGGTCACACTGCGCACGAATGACATATGCATAGATGATACTTATGACATATTGGACATATGCTTGACAGACAATTGACATTGACATTTAATTGTTAATATTAGGGTGCGTCTCTACTAAAGCGAAGCTGGGCGGAGCAGAGCTGAGCGGACCGTGAATTGACCACTGAATCCACTTCAGTGGAAACAGTGTTAACGGAGCTGAGCAGGATGGAGTGGACTTTCAAACAAAATGCAATGAACCCACGGCCCCTAGCTGGTCATAGCGGAGCTTAGCTCCGGTGTCACCCCAGCTTCGCTTCAGTGGTAACGCACCTCAATATGCTTTGGCCCGAGACGGGCCGATTCTATTTCAACTCAGAGTAATTAGAATGGAGCTAGCATCGCGTCGATTCCCCGAACAAATTTTTCGTGGCACTTTTGCGGGATGCGGGAGGCGAAGTAAACACACACAGATACAATTTCACGCATAATAATACCAGCCCTGTTAATGTCCCACTGCTGGGCACGGGCCTTCCTTCAAGATGAAGGGGCTTAGGCCATAGTCCACCACGCTGGCCAAGTGCGTGTTGGCGGACTTCACATGTCATTCGAAAGCTAGTTAGGCATTCTCAGACATGCAGGTTTCCTCACGATGTTTTCCTTCACCGAAAACTAGTAACAACCGCACAAAGACCTTTCGCACATGATTCATTAAAGAAATCAGAGGTGCGAGCCGGGGTTCGAACCTGCGCACCTTGTTTCCAAGGCAAGCGTTCGCCCACTGAGCTGTTACAGCTTCACGCATACCCACACTATAATAAACTCGCAATACATTCAAAAAGATACGCACACAAATAAAGAATGAACTGAACATATGAACAAAATTTGGCAGAGGGGTTAGCGCATCACTTAGAGGAGATACCACTGGAGATAGCATAATGCGCTAACCCCTCTGCCAAATTTTGTTCATATGGTCAGGTCATTCTTTATTTGTGTGCGTATCTTTTTGAATGTGTTGCGAGTTTATTATAGTGTGGGTATGCGTGAAATTGTATCTGTGTGTGTTTACTTCGCCTCCCGCACCCCGCAAAAGTGCCACGAAAAATTTGTACGGCGAATCGACGCAATACTAGCTCTATTCTAATTACTCTGAGGAGCATCACGATCTCTCCAGTGGTATCTCCTATAAGTATTTCAATGATGAAACCATAGATTAAATCTTAGAATAAAAGACCTGCTATTGCTATAAGGTGACCATAGACACACAAGCACTTTTCTTATAACTCTATGCGTAAATTATTAATATCTATGGTTCCATCATTGTAACTAGTATCTAATCTGTGATTGTAATCAATCTTCCTCCAAGATTGTAATAGGATAGGATCCGGTCGGGTGGGGGCAGGGGGAGGTCACTTTGTATGGAGCCAATGCCAACACGAAAGTTTGTTATGGGAGCATTTTTTTTATAGGGACACCGCTATATACCAAAAGGAGATAGACATAGGTTGACATAACAAGAATAGTAGCCATGTGAAGTACAAGTTTTCTACCGAAGTTTGTTAATATTTTGGTAGGAAAAATTATGCTACATTTCTGTTAATTATTAAAAATTCTCTTTTTTATTCTATTATTTTAACTGATTTGCTGTTAAAATTTAATACCAAAGGTATTTTTATTAATTATATTGTTTCCAGTCATAATTAAAATTATATTTACTTTAGTTGATCTTTATTTTGTGTATAATTTAAACAATTACACATTGCAACACAAACAAACGAAAAAAGAATTCAAAATGTCGGACGATTTCTTTTTGCTTTGGTAAAAAAGTTGGTAAATCTCATATTTTATCTAATTTCACTCGTTTTTGCTTGAGTAAAATCTCACGCGGTAAAATAAATACATACACAAAGTACTTAAATTACAGTGCATGTTACTAGTTACTTACTACTAACTTAGGTACTTTACCGTAGGTTAGGTACCGTGGTTTTATTAATAATTTCGCGAATCTTTTCATCTAACTAGTTCTGTTTACTATAAAAGTTACATTCATGAAAAACGTATCTCGATATAATTATACCGACGATCTAATAAACCGACAAAGTAAATAAGTGTGGCGTAGAAGGTGCCAAAAGGTGCTGAAAATGAAAATACATAATAGAAAAACAAAGAAAGGTAAAAAAGGATCTTCTAACACGACAAAAAGTTTCACGAAAGACATTTTATATCTTGAATATTTCAATCGTAGGGATGATGATAATAAGTCTGTAACTGTTATTATACTATATTTAGTTTTTAAACCATGTGGATTTAGATTTCCCGGTTGCCTGATCAATAATTTGCTATTATGTTCATCAGTATACTTAAGTACCTATTTACTGGTAATAAATCTTTATGATGGAATTAAACACTTTTAATGTAACCCCTTTTTTAATATTATCAGTAAGTATATGGCAGAATAAAGATATATAATATATTCCGAGGGAAATAGGGATGCAGGAATGAATGGGCACAAAACTTGTAAATTTTTTAACACTGAATAAATATAGTTTGTTAGGTATTTTTAATTAGAGATTCTTATTTATAATCAACAAACTATATGAATTCAACGTTAAAATCTTAACCAGTTTTGTGCCCATTCATCCCTGCATCCCAATTCCCTCCAAGAATTTATTTTGGGCGCGAATTACAAATATACCTTTTAAATTTCGCGCGGAGATTAGTTCATGTGGGAAAGATTAGTGGGCGCCACTGAGCAACCTATGTGAAGTTGTATGCATATTTTTTGTATGGAGTGGCCCTTCTTCTCTTGAGTAATAGTGTTCTGTGGGTGGGGGATTTCTTCCTTCCTATTTTTAAATGTAACAAACAAGATTTAGGTTTTGATATTTGAATTTAATTGGGCAGTTATTGAATGAAGCATTTGTTAATTCCGTAGAATAGACGATACATCGGTTGTTAGGTTAGCGTATTTACTTACCATTAAAATGACGGACTTACCGTATCAAGCGGAATACGCAAAAACTGGACGAGCGGCGTGCAAAGGATGTAAACAAAAGATTGATCAAGGCGCCCTACGCCTTGCAATAATGGTTCAGGTTGGTACTCTTCATTTTGTTCGCCGTATTTAGCCGGGCCTTTGTCCAGCTGGCCCCTAATGTTTGCTTAAGTAACCTATACCTGCATAATGAATCATGATAAATGTGTATTGCCTTAGAGTACATATTCAATGATATTTTATACAATAGATATGCCAGTAGCGTACGAAACGTGAAGACACGGAATTCACCTAATTGGGTGAACTTAGCCCTCTTCTGTAGATTTGGAAAATGCACAAAGTACTGCACTAAAATAAATAATAAGGGAGGGATACCATACCGTAACTATAATATAGTGAATTATTTTAATTACATGGTACAATGTTTGGCATGCATTAGTAGGTATTATATATAACATATTCTATTGTTTATTAATAATATATACAATAGATAGACAACAATACCCACCTGTCTAAAATAAATAGTTATAATAGCATCTGTCTATCCTTATTATTTTCAAATATCATACATGTCAAAACCGCCAAAATTGTATAATTTTGTTAACCCATGAGTTACAAACCAAATTACACATACCCAATGCTCTGCTACATCGAGTTTTATTTTCACAACATGAATTGAAAAAAAAGTACTTTAACCCTTAATCTGGCACTGTATACCCATGTCTTACATGAACTTTACAGTCAGTTTTTTTTACTTAATTAAATACACCTGAGAAAATTACATTTTTATGTTACAACACAATCAATATTTGGGAGAAAAATTAAACACTTGCCTCGCAATAATATTTTTGTCATTATCATGAAAAAATGGCTACCCGGCGAAATTCAGCTGAGCTTTCCAGGTTATTTATGTTATTTTTATGATTTTCAGACTGTTTAGGATGAATGTAATGACTATATTTTATGCTTGATAGAGTAATCAAATAACTATGACTATAATTTTAAAAGTCTTACTTTATATTATAGTTCTATCTAGATCACTAACTTGCTGTATGCTGTGACATACACTGCCAAGTTCATAACAAAACACTCTCCTATTAATTTGTATGTCATGGCATACATTACCAATTTTACTTGGGATTGCTTTTTAGCTTGCTTTATGTTTTAGTATGTTATAATTCCAAGTCCAGAACTAATTTTGATACTTTTGATATAAGAAATTATTATATAAAATTATTATGGCATAATCAGATCAGATACAATTGGTTGAGAGGAGCTGAAGTAGTTCTATCTGCAGATAAAGGAATGAATAAAAAAGGCCCAGGGTAGTCACCTTTCAAGTAGTATTTGTAGTATTTACTGTTAAGCTATAGTATCCGCTATATAGTTTTAAAAAAATGACAATATTTAAGTGCCCTCGTGAGACCTATGCATAATAAAGATATTTTGATTTTGTTTTTACTGTGGAATGACAACAAAGCAGTGACTTTGTCAAGTTTTCATGTATGTGGCGTGAAGCCCGTCAGAATAGAAAGTACTCTAAATCCAAAATGGAATCAGACTGTCCACAAAACATGGAGGAATAAAGAGATATATGAGGGAAGAAGATTTAGCTGATATGCTTATTTCTCTACATAGAAACCTCAACCCTCGAAGTCTCGACGATGCTACATCAACAATTCGTGGCTGTTATACAAGCAAACAGGCAAACAATCTCTCTCTCTGAATGATTGCGGATTCGAGCTTTATGGATCTCTGAAAAAAATCAGAAGCAAATAGCAGTTTCAGTGGAATCCATAGTAGAATCCTCAGGATTTGACAATGTTATTTTATGATGATGGCCACTCTAAAGTCGATGTTAGCTAACTCAAAACTAAAGACGATGCAATGATGATGCACTTTATGTTTTGACATAAAGTTCCAAGTTTGATAAGTTTCGTAACTAGCGAGAGTTCAAGGAATTATCTACTTGACTATCATTTGCAAACTTAGTAAAGTTATATTTTAGCCTTTTTTATCATTATTCTTATTATTTTAGTGGTAATTGCCATCATAATTGGCACTGTATGTCCCAGCATACAATACATTTACTTATTAAAAAGCACATTGTTGCACCATTCTTTTTCTATGGTTAATTTCTCTTTTCCAGTCATCAACAAAATGAATGATGTAACCTACACCTTCAGGTGGCATCCCTACGGCCTATATCGGTTTTTTATAACTCTCGTTTTAATTTTTAAGTTTATTTATTATTTGTTCGTAATTTATGTCTTAAATCAATTTATTCACTAAATTATCTCAATGTTATAGTGGTGCACGTTAGTTTTTTAAGTAATATCTGGTGATCGACGTCAAAAACTGATGTTCAAAAGTGACTGTTCTTCGCTAAGTACTTGGTGCCGGTTTATTTGAAACTGTATAGTTATTTTGAATTTTTTACGTGTCTCACATTTAGGAAAACAGGATAAGTTATTTCAGGTTACTTTACATCTTTATTACCTACGTAACGCAAGTAATCCCGTATTACGAGCGCCTGAAAATTGATTGTTACGCACAACCGTCAACATCAAATCCTTAAATAGTTTGTTAACACAGTTTCGTTTGTTTGATAATATCTGAATTGTCTAGATAATATCTAATTATGATGACTCGTAGTGCACATGCTCGCCAGGAAGAGTCTAAACTCAGACTGGCGTTAACAGAGTTGAAGGAAACCAAAGAGCTGTGTTGTCAAATGAACAAGGAAAGGGAGGATAACGAATTAGAATTTATAAAAATTTTAAATGAAAATAAAAAACTTAAAAGTGAAATGGCTAAATTGCATACACAATGTATTGATGCCCTAGATGCTCGGGACAGGCTCCAAATTGTCGTAAATGATTTTGATAAATGCTCAGAAGAATATGTTTTGGCCCTAAATCGCATTACCTTCTTAGAGGAGAAGCTTAGAGTGTCCCAATCCCAAATCTCACAGTTAGAAACTGCAAAGTTAACTGTTACCACCTCGCTGAACCAAAGTCTTTTCGATGAGTTGGTTGGCAGTGCCCCGAGCATGGTTCCTGCTGCTCTTAGGCAAAGACCCATAGCAACTATTGATTTAACATCTGGAGATGATGTTCCACTAAGTACATCTGGGGGTATGACTAAGTGCAGTAGCAAAAAAATAAAGAAATATATAAAAATTAATAGATACATAAAAAAAACTCAGAAACTGGTAAAGAAACATAAATTCTTTATTAAAAATGTTAAATTAAACCGGGAAAGACTAAATTTGATTGATACATTAGATATATATGCATCTAGGTTAGATAAGTGCACTCTGAAGCACAAGATGGACACCCAAAACTTGCAAGAAGATATCTTACACCTTCAAACTAAACTAAAATCAATATCAGATAAGTATTCAGATTCACAAAAATTAATGAAAGAATACACGCTGGCTATGAATGAGCTCATTAACAATAATTCATTGAGTAATAATATTAACCAGCCCTCAGTGTGCTCCTCATCACCGGCATGTAGCTCTATTCCTTTACAAACTTTAACACAACCTTCCCTTGATGTTGTTGGTAATTATATACCTGTAAGTAAGCACTCTGTTAATTATGTAACCTCAAATCCCACTGAAATTGTTATGTTTAGTGATGAAATTGGTAAGGACATGGGCCACTATTTGTCAGATATTATGAAGGGACATTCTGTCATAAATCATTGTATGCCTGGTATGACCTATGCCAATTTAATGGACAAAATATCTAGACATATATTTAGCCGGGATTCAACATTGATTATCTTGATAGGAAATAGAGGAAATGTGTCCAAAAAACTGTTATATAAATATCAAGAGATGTTATCAAATATTGACGTTAAAAAAGTTGTAATGTTCACATTTCCCTACAGTAAGGGTTTGCCACAGGATGAAAATACTAGTAGATATAAGTTAAACTTGACATTACACACATTGACACACTGTAATGTTTATGACATGGAAAATAAATTTAATTTAATAGACATTAATAACTTTAAAGTTAATTTTTATATGACAAAAGATAAATATTATCTTTCTAAATATTGTAAAAGAGAGATAGCTATGTCACTATCATATTATTTTTACACATCAGCCAAGAACTTGGCTACACAGGTTGCTTCTTTTGAGCAACATAAATTTGACATTCATGTTAATCCAGCCAAGAAGTTGGCTATCAATAATGACAATCTAATTAATTTAAATTAGACTATACGACAACAGAGACCAACTCTGGCATTTTTGATAAAAATAATTGCAATATAAGCATTATGCAAAGCCCATGTAATATTAATACTAAGTTGCATCAAAATATAGTACCATGTATCAACCTGGTGCATCAGAACATACAAGGAATGTTGGGCAAAGACTTAGAAATTGAATTGTTCTTGAACGGTCACAACATAGATATTTTTTGTGTTACTGAACATTGGCTAAAAGATGACCAGTTCATGTTCAATTTTAACAACTACCAGGTTGCCAGCTCGTTCAGCAGAGTAAACATGATACGCGGGGGCTCTTTAATTATTATGAAAAATAATATTAAATATAAAGAACGTACTGATGTAGTGAGCCTTTCTGTTGAACGTGTTATTGAATTAGCTTGCATTGAGACTGGGCAGTTTTTGGTGCTGAGTGTATATAGACCCCCTTGTGCATCATATGATGTTTTTGAAAATATATTAGAAACTGTTTTACACAAATTGTCACACACTAATAAATCTATCATTGTCTGTGGAGACTTCAACATAAATATACTTGAAAATACTAATGTAACTAGTAAATTTATAACCTTATTTAGATCACACAATTTGTATAATATTTTCTTTGAGCCAACTAGGATAACCTCTTTTAGTGCAACATGCATTGACAACATTTTTACAAGTTTGAAACCCACACACAAAGAAATTATTAGTAAACTGGATTCCGACCACTGTGGTCTAGTTGTTACATTTCCTAGTAAAATCATCAAATCTCAACGAAACATAACATTTGTTCCTCTAAATAAACACCGCTTATGTCAGTTTAAAGCCGCCTTGACTGACAGCCTACCTGTGTTGCCCTGTCATGGCGATCCGAATATATTATACAATTCTTTGTTCCGAGAAATCGATAATCGATTTGTAAAAATTTTTAAGCCCAAAACTGTATCGATTAATAATTGTGTATCGTTTAATGACTGGGCGACTATTGGTATACATACCAGTCGGAGAAAACTGTATGAGCTTTATAATGAAAAATCTGTTAATTCCTCTCAGCTCTTTAAAGAATATGTAAAAAAATACTCAAAAGTTTTCAAGCGAGTCTGTTCGATAGCTAAGTCGAATTTTTTAAAAAATAAAATCCGAAATGCGGATAATAAGATTAAAACTACATGGAATATTATAAATAGCGAGACTGGTAGGTCATCAGTAAGAAATAATGATTTTTGTCTACATGTTAACAATAAAGATGTAACAGCGGATTTAGATGTAGCGACAGAGTTTGAAAGGTTTTTTAGTGATGTTCCTATTAAAATAACGAAAACTCTGAATTCCTCGTCCACTTCCGCTGAAATAATATTAAATGAAAATGTACCACAGTGTGACACAGCTTTTAAATACTCTTTTGTGACTGCTAAAGACATCATAAAAACTTTTAAACAACTTAACCAGAAAAAGACGGCTGATGTATGGGGGCTTTCTGTCCAAATAATAGCTTATATAATTGACATTATTGCTCCTCAATTAGCAGTTATATTTAATAGCTGTGTCAAGAATGGAGAGTTTCCTGACCTCATGAAGCACAGTAAAATAATACCTTTATTCAAGTCTGGTAGTACCACTGAACCTACGAATTTCAGACCAATTTCGGTGTTGCCAGCCTTGAGTAAAATTTTTGAAAAGCTTCTTTTGGATCAAATGTTAGATCATTTCAATAAATATAACTTGTTTCATGATAAACAGTTCGGCTTTAGAAAGAATCGGTCCACCACTGACGCGGGGGTCGAATTAATAAAATCTGTATATGAGGCTTGGGAGGAATCACAGAACGCCCTTGGTGTATTCTGTGATTTATCCAAAGCTTTTGATTGTGTAGATCATGATACGATGGTCAGGAAATTACGCCACTATGGTATAAGGGACAGAGCTCTTGACCTTTTAACTTCATATTTGCATAATAGAATTCAGAAGGTTGACATTAACGGTAAGAGATCTCCTGGTTCTGTGGTCTCCATGGGCGTCCCTCAAGGTTCAATATTAGGCCCATTTCTGTTTTTAATATATATTAATGACTTACCCTACTACGTAGGGGACAAACTAAATGTTGTATTGTTCGCTGATGATACCTCTCTTTTATTTAAAGTCAGGCGTAAACTCTATGAATACGACGAAGTAAACAATGTACTTTCTAAAGTTGTCCATTGGTTCAATGTTAATAATTTGAAACTTAATGAGAGCAAAACCAAATGTGTGAAATTTGTAACACCAAATGTAAGACAGGTGGCAACCAATGTGGAAATTAATGGAGCGAAGTTGGACCTTGAGGAGTCGACTGTGTTCTTAGGTATAACAATTGACGCTAAACTACAATGGGGCCCACACATTAAGAAATTGTCAGGTAGACTGAGTTCCGCGGCTTATGCAGTTAAAAAAATAAGACGTTTAACTGATATTGAAACCGCTAGAATTGTTTATTTCAGCTATTTCCACAGTATTATGTCTTATGGTTTATTACTGTGGGGATCTTCTGCAGAACTTAATACCATTTTTATTCTGCAGAAAAGAGCTGTGAGAGCCATTTACAATCTGGCTCCTACTGATTCACTAAGGGAAAAATTCAAAGAAATAGATATTCTAACGGTTGTTTCGCAATTCATATTTGAAAATTTAGTTTATATTCAGAAAAATAGTGTATCTTTTAAAAAGTACAGTGCGATTCATAGTGTTAATACCCGGAACAAACACAATCTTGTTTTACATTCCACACGTCTCCACAGAACAAGCAAATCGTTTATGGGCCAAAGTATACGCTTCTATAACAAACTGCCACAGGATATCCGAGATCTTCCACTGAATAAATTTAAACCTTTGATAAGAAGCCGGTTGTCGAAAAAGGCTTATTACAAAATCTCGGATTACCTAGAGGATAAAGCTGCGTGGGCTTGAACTGCTCAACTCATGCAAGCTTAGAATTGTAGGCTTACAGTTTGTAACACCTCTTAATCTGGTGGATTACTGATGGCTGTTTCACAAGTCAATTGATTGATAATATAAAGATTATGTGAAAGTGTTTTGTGTCTTGCCTGTCGAGGTACTACTTAACAGCAGAAGTTAAATGTGAGCCACTGTGATTTTGGTTCGGTCATGCTCGCCATCGAAAAGTCTTTGCTTGTGGCGGCTTCGTGTGGCGGGTCACCCCCTTCCCTCTAATATGGTTGAGGGGAGTGATGGCTGCTGCTCGAGTCAACTCGTGCGCGGGTGCTGCTTGGGGGGACTGGTCCGACTTCTATCCATTTGGCCTTTTAGTTTGTCTTAATTTATTGTTTTCTTCTTTTCTCCCTTGCTTTATGTTTCGAATGGCAGGACACAATATCGCTAATGTCGATTCATTTGTAACAAAACAATGTTTAAAAAAAAAAAGTGAAAAAATGACAAGCCCGCTGAGTTTCTTGCCGGATCTTCTCAGTTGAGGCCGCGTTGTGATCCGGTGGTAGCTTCTAAAAAATGACGATTCAAAAGTGCTAGCGTTAAGCCTATTTGAAATAAAGATTTTTGAGTTTGAGTTTGAGTTTGAGATATATAATTAACTAAAAACAATGTGTTTATCAAAAAAAAATGAAACATTAAGATGAAAACCATCCTTAACATGTCTTTTTGTGTTTATTCTGCTGGCAGTACAAAAACCGAGAATGCGGACAACTAGTCCACATTCACAATTCTAATCTTAGTTGAAAACATAGACTTATGATCCAACAGATTGCTTAACTGCCGGTCCCAATATCCTATCGTTTCCTTACTATAAGTTAAAATAGTTACCATCAAGAGCTATAATGACATATTTCCGTTTCAATAATAACATATTAGCAACTTACTGTTGGTTGTTCAAATCACAGTTCAGGGTTTTTGCTATCGCTCCATTTCGGAGGTTTATCTCGGGATATCGATCACTTGATCGATGATTTTAACTTATAGTTAGGGATCGATAGGATATTGGGACCGGCAGTAAGTGCTCTCTACAGATCCAGTTAAAGCCAGTACATACATATATACCTACTTAGTAAGCTACTCAAATCAACCAACATAATAAGCCAATGATAATTGCTAGTGCAAACATATACACACTACCAATTTTGAATCCTACCAACTGTCTTTGATTGACCATCGTCAGCCATCACTCCTGTGTTCATATATTTACTGTTCCGATTTTGATCTTCTAAAGGTAAACAGGGTATAGCTTGTTACTTGCCTGTGTTTGAAGATTAGTGTCTATAAAACTGTATCATTCATGTATTAGTTCTGTTTATTTTTAGTCTGCTTTCTTTGATGGAAAACAACCCAATTGGCATCATGAAGAATGTTTCTTCAAAAAGCAACGGCCCACAAGCATCAGTGATATTGGCAATTTTAATAAGCTCAAGAATGCTGATCAGCAGAGGATTAAATCAACTTTGGGTAAAATTATCATTATCATCACCATCAGCCCACATCAGTCCACTGCTGAACATAGGCCACCCCCAAGGCACGCCACTGAGCCCGATCTTCGGCTCCTTATCCACTTTCTGCCTTCCGCTCTGCGAATATCGTCGCTCCACCTGGTCACAGGCGTCCTACACTACGTTTACCAATTCGCGGTCTACTCCAGAACCAGTTTAAAATCTCATATTGGTACAATCTGTGAAGCTGGTTGTACAAGATTTATTATTTTATCACTTAATAAGCTAGTGCTTGACTACAGTCCCACAGCAGCAGAAAGCAGCGTCACAATCACGGATAGTAATGTAAACTCGCTTATTAAAAGCCTATTCACTCTATCACCTTAAAGACTGACAGTCAGTCCTTAGCTTTAGATAATTTTCATGTGAATGTCTGGAATTATTTTTTATTTTTTTTGCATTAAGAAAACTGGACTGGTGTGGTTATGCCAAGTGAAAATAAAGCGAAAGGCAAAGGTGCCAAAAAGAGGGCAGCTGATAAACCTGGCACCACAATGGCACTTAAGGACTTCAATATTGAGTATTCTAAGAGTAGCAGGGCTACTTGCAAACATTGTGATATTAAGATTTGTAAGGTATGTTTTCATAACTTTTACTTAATTCAGTTAATGTTAAGCTTGTCTTCCCAATTAGCCATGTACAAGACAGTAACGCATAAACACATTACACCATAATTGATGTGCCACAAAAAGGTCCCAACTCAGCATATTGCTGATCGCGAACAACCAGCGCTGTTCTTCCATTGAGACCTCCTTGGTGACGACTACTACTTCATACTAAAGGCTTATTAAGGCGTAGCAGTCATGTTTGATTGCAGGATGAAGTTCGAATTAGTAAGACTGTGTATGACACAGAAGTTGGAATGAAGTTTGGAGGCCAACCCATTTGGCACCATGTCAGATGTTTTGCAGAAAGGAGGAGTGAGCTATTATATTTTGCTGGAGGGGAGGACCTGCCTGGCTTTAAAACCCTGAGTAAAGAAGACAAGGCTATGGTTAAAAAAGAGATCAAGTAAGATAACCATGACTTAAAATGATGCAAGTTTATTATAGTTACTTCTATGGGAAAGGAATTTAATGTTTTCTGTTGTCTGCATAATTTAAAATAAACTAATTTTACAGACCATTTAAGTCTGATGAGGTACCAGTCAAGAAATTAAAAGAAGAACCTAAGAATGCTGATGAGTTAAAAGAAGAAAAGGCCAAAGAGAAGAAATTAGAAAAACAGAACAAATTGTACCACAAACACAGAAATGCCCTCAGTGAACTTAAAAAGAATGATTTGGAAAACTTATTAGAGGAAAACTCGCAAGAAATACCTCAAGGCCTAACTGAAGTAAATATAAAGTTATAGTACTTTTTCCATAGATCCTACCTGCTGATAAGCCTAAAGGCCAAAGCACACTGGATCCGTGCGCGTTTACGTCTACGCATTTGGTGTGCTGTGGCCTTAACCCTATCATCTGTATTAATTGGGAGAACTTAAGGTCAAGACTCATCTATCTGTACATATAAAATTATTTGTCCTGACTGACTGACTGACTGATTCATCAACACACATGCCAAACCGCTGGACCTAGAAAGCTGAAATTTGGACAGTAGGTTCTTCTTATGATGTAAGCATCCACTAAGAAAGGGTTTTTGAAAATTCCACTCCTTAAGGGGTGAAATGGGGTGTTTTCATTTTTATTGAGAAAAAACTATAGCGGGCGTAGCCGCTGGGGATTGCTAGTTAAACTATAAAAGCAATTGAGGATATTCTCTACACTTAGGTTACGAAACAAACAGCACCTTCCCCTGATGGGGAGTTGCCCAATGAGACATGAGCGTTAACTCTTGAGCCCTTAATTTCTCCAAAGTGTATGTAACAACAATGTTTGTATGTTTTTGCCTTGCGGAAAAATACCTGACAGTGGTACCTTGACGATCGCTTCCACTAAGGCCTTGTCACATAAGTTAAATCTAGGGTTAACTCTGAACATAACATTATAACATTTATTTTAGTGTTTAGACCGGGTTGCCGATATTATGGCGTTCGGAGCACTGTTGCCTTGTCCGGAATGCAAAAACGGGCAACTAGTACTGGATACATTGGGATATAAATGCACAGGTAAAATGAACTAGCTTATTATTTATCTATTTAAGTATGTATTTACAAAAAAAATGTATTTAAGTATTAGTATTAGTTGTCTGGTTTCCATACAGGCTCTGCCTAGTTTGGGATGGGATGACCGTGTGTGGATTGTCCCAAGATATTATTATTTTTTTATTTAGTTTAAGTATTTATTACAGTGTTCGACTTTTGGAATACCCCAAAAATATTGAAAAGTGTTATAATTAATAGTCCAAATAATAGGCATGATGACTAATTTTGAAAAAATACTCTATAATGTACTTACGGGTCTACAATTGCCGAAAATAATCATATTTTTGTATTAAATTTACAATTAATAGCAATATTTTCAATTTTTAAAATAGAGTTTTAATTTCATTCCAAAACGATGGCCGGTGCATGGCGCCATATTGTGACGTCACTGCGGTGTACATAAACATCTGTAGGTATAAAAGTTAATCATTGTATGAAAGAAAAAGTTGGGATGACAGTTTGACAATTGTTTATTTACACAGGATTGACGACATTCACTCTGATCAGCGTTTATTACAAAATGGCGATTAGCTGTATTTGAGTAATTTATTTGCTTAAATATCACGAAAATCTCTCTATTATTATGAAAATGAGATGCATTTTTGGAATCAGTGCAATCTGTTCTAATATTTAAAACCACAGATGTATTGATATTGTGTTGCAGTCATCATGCCTATTGGTTTTAGGTGATCTAAGCGAATGGACGAAATGCTCGTACGTGACACAGGATCCAAAGAGGGTACCAATGAAAGTGCCGAATGATTTTGCTGAAGGTAGTATTTTCAAAAGATATAAACCAAAAACGGACGTGAGATTGTTTCATGCGCCGCTGCAGCCAGTAGTCTTCGTGAAGAATGAACCATCTACCAGGTGACTTTATATTCGTAAATAAGCTTTTGTCGGTGGCCCAAGGGTTAAAACTAGTTCATCATTATCAGTCGGAAGACATCCCCTACTGAACAAAGGCCTCTCCCTTAGAACGCCACAATGAACGACAGTTGGCCATTTGCAGCTATAGGTTGTCAGCGACTTTACAACGTCGTCGGTCCACCTAGTACTAGGCCTGCTTACGCTCTCCGTCTTCCGGTTCGTGGCCTCTCGAGACCCATTCTTCCCCATCGGTTATCGGTTCCTCGAGCGATGTTCCCTGCCCACTGCCACTTCAACATGCAGACTCTGAAAGCTATGTCGGTGACGTTAGTTCTTCCCCATTCCGGACTCTGTCGCGCATAGAAACTCCGAGCATAGCTCACTCCATTGCTTTTTGTGTGACTTCGAACTTCTCTGAAAGTCTGCGTGCGTATAAAACTCGCAAGTCGTGCAATAGACGCAACAATTGCATTGCGCAACATAAACATTGTATATTCTGCATAGTAGATGGCATTTCGCAAACCGGTACATACTTCGCATTAAGTAATAAGCCTAAAATGTCATAAAGATGAGCAAAGGCCTCCTCTTTTTCTTTCCATGACTCCATCCTGAGCAATGCATAGCCAAGTCGAACCCGCAAAGGCGCCTAACTTGTCCCGGCAATGTCGCCTTAGGCAGAGTGATGTTTCTAACTCGATCTGTTCACTTAACTCCAAGTATGCTGCGCTCCATTGCTATTTGACAGAGTTTTTACTTTTGCAGTTCTGTTAATGACCAAGTTTGGTCCCCGTAAATAAGTACCGGCAGTACACACATCTTGCATAAATGATTTTTTCTTCATTCCAGCATCAAAAAAGAAATGCCAATTCCACCATTAAAGAATCTCCAATTCTTCTTATATGGAAAGCTAAAGAACAAGGAAGAAACAAAGAAAAGGATACTCAAACTTGGTGGTCTTGTGGTCAGCAAGCTTACTGACACGACTGCTGCTGTCGTCTCCACTAAGAAAGACGTCGAGAAAATGCCAGATAAGATGGAGGACATTAGAGCCAATGATATTGAGGTAACTACCTCGATTACAGTAATACAGTGCGATGCAAACTTAAAGGCGGCCGTGAAGTTAGTCTCAAGTCGCTGCGCAGTAACCAATTTAAGGTTGTCAACTTGACTGCACATACGCGAAGACGCAATGCACGAACTTCACAGAGCGGCCTTTAAGTTTGAATCGAACTATACCACATAGTTCTGTGTTTCATGCATGTAGAAAGGAATCGATTGACGTCTTGGGAATAAATTCTGTGTTGCTATTGGTTAATTGATTTGGTGCAATAGTGCGGTCGAGATTTGGTATATTGTATTTGTATTTATTGAATTTGCATAAATTAAAATGTATATTATCTAGTATTATTAAGGTTGACTAGTCATCTAACTAATGATCCCTGTCAGTATTATCGGGGAGTGTCGTGTTTATGTCTCATGCACTAGGATAAACGATATGCCACATTTATGTATTTATGATATGACTTTACATACAGGGTGTCCCGTAACTCGACGTCAAGCTAGAACCGGGTGATAGGCTAATTCATAACTGTTAACAGAAATAACGCCGAAATGTATTTAAAAAAAATGTCTTAAAAATAAAAAATAAAATCAAAACCCTGCAACGGATTTTTAGGGTTCCATACCTAAAAGGTAAAAAAGGAACCCTTATGGTCTGACTTCGTCTGTCTGTCTGTCACAACTCTATATATATTTCAGGAACCACTGATGCTATTGATTTGAAACTTGGAATAGTTTTAGATCTTACTTATCCAACCCCATCGCAAATGAAATACAAATATTCATTCTTTTATTTTTTTAGGGTTCCATACCTAAAAGGTAAAAAAGGAACCCTTATGGTCTGACTTCGTCTGTCTGTCTGTCTGTCTGTCTGTCTGTCTGTCACACCTATACATTTCAGGAACCACTGATGCTATCGATTTGAAACTTGGAATAGTTTTAGATCTTACTTACCAAACCTCATCGCAAATAAAAAATATTTTTTTTCCTTTACTTTTTTTTATAATGGGGGTCGAAATAGGTCATCAAAATTTTAAAGTGAGACTACTATATCGAGTGGGGTATCATATGAAAGGGCTTCATTTGCACATCTCAAAACAGATTTTTATTTTGGCTTATGTGACGTAGTTTTTGGCTGATAACCAAAAATGTCAAAAATAATGACCCCCCCCCCCCCCTTATCTCCGAAGTTTGTGGAGGGAAAAATCTGAAATAATTATGGATAATGCATGTCTATCTATATTTTACAGGAAAAATAAAATGATCTATCTAAGTAGTACAGTTTTTTAGTAATCCTAAAAAAACCTCGTCAAACAAACTTAATTTTGCGGTTTGTTTTTTGTTGCTATCTGAGGTGTTACATGAAGAGTAAAATTACTTTAATATGTCCAAAGATGGTATGGAACCCTCGGTGCGCGAGTTTTATTTTATATAAATACATATCAAAAACATTTTTTCTATTAAATTCAAATTCAAAATATCTTTATTATGTACCTAACTAGGCCAACGAACATAGGCCTAACGAGGGCACTTACATATTGTCAACTTTTTTACAACTACCACCAGATCACACCGCGGACTCTACTGAGAAGATCTGGCAAGAAACTCAATGGGGTTATCATTTTTAATCATATATTAAAAAATTATAAGCCCACTGAGTTTTTAAATAATTTCGACAATAAACATAGGTATTTTAAAGCTTGCATGAGCATCGCAGTTTAAGCCCACGCAGCTTTATACTCCAAGTAATCCGAGATTTTATAGTAGCCTTTTTTAGATAACCGGTTAACAGTTATGACTTATCACCCGGTTCTGGCTTGAAGACGATTTCCTGGGCACCTGTATGTAATATGTGGTCCTGTTTCGAAAACTTGAATGTCCCTCGGATGATGTATTTTTTATGAAGTGACAGCAGCTCAGACAAGGCAAGCTCATTCACCTGATGGTAAGCGACACTTCTGCCCATAGACAACTGCACTGCACCTCTTTACCCAAGATATTAGTCGTTAAGAATCTTGAGTCCGGTGATTCCCTCAGCTACAGTGTTTACAACAACGTTTACACACATTGCTGCAGAATATCTAACACTGCGGTGGTACCTAATCGGGGTCCTAATTCTCTATGACCACTTACATTCCGCTTTTAAGTCTTGCCTTGCCAAAACAACGTCAAGATAATAATAGCTTGGGACAATCCACACACGGTCATCTGATCCCAAACTAAGCAGAGCCTGTACTATGGTAACCAGACAATTGATACTAATACTTATATACTTTTTCTTTGGAAATACATATAATAGATATGACGCCCAGCCCAGACACTTGGTGGGAATCGAACCCACGACCCATCGGTTGGCGGCCAGGGTCTCTAACCACTAGACCAACAGGCCCGTCAATATCGCCTTGTTTAACCCTTTTCATTCCGCAGGTAGTAGAAGAATCTTTCATCGATTTAATCGATAAAGATACAGGCACAATCGCAAAGAGTTTGGAACTTATCAAAGAGAACAACATCGCAGACTGGGGATCTGACGTAAGTTGAAATTGAATGGATTGACGCGGATATTGTTGCAGGTTTTTTTTATGTTTTGTTTCTTTTTTTTATATCCAGCCAGCGACTCGCATACCGCAAGACGTCGTTAACGGAAAATCGATACCAAAATCTGGTAGCATGTACGTTAAATCAACTAAGTCCGGGATTGAAAAATTACGAATTAAAGGTAATTTTAATATAAATGGATTGTTAATGGATTTTTAAGAATGCTTATTGCTAAGTAATTCGATAGTAGCCTAGTGGCTAAGGTTCGAACTTCACCTCAGCTTTAGCCTATGTAAATTGCACTATGTGCGAGACACTCAGTTCAAATGCCACAAAACTAAGGCCTAAGGTCTTATCTGACGTTGCTTATTGGAATCGTAATTTTACAGATATTATCGCGGTTTATCTTTAACCGACTTCAAAAAAGGAGGAGGTTCTCAATTCGTCTGTATATATATTTTCTATATATGTTCGCGCATAACTCTGGCAATTATGAACCGATTTGAAAAAATCTTTCTTCCATCCATTCTTTAATCCGTTGATTGGGTCCCATAAAAAAATTATTGCATACGATTTAGATGATAATGTGATCATAACCTACCTATATCATTTTACCGTCTTCGATGGTTCAATCTTTATGTATGAAAATATCACTAAAAAGTTTAAAATAAAATCTTTAAAAAAAACATTGTACCGACTTCAATAACACTGAAAAGTATAAAATAATTTAAATATTATTAGAGTTGGTGCCAAATATACACAGTAGGTACGCTAACACCAACTTCAATAATGTTTAAATATTTTTTTTCAGTGTCAGAAGTCGGTTCAATTAAAAAAAAAAAAAGATTTTATTTATTTTACTTTCCCGACGACGTTTTGAACACTTTATTATTTGTATGGTTAGTGCCCAACCTGGTTTCAGGAATGTTCGGACTACCCTTAGACTTCTTGACTTGGTCTATTGCTGTCTATATGACAACAACCGGGTCCAACTTCTTACGTGCCCTCCATCGATATAATATTTATACTAGATTTGGTGTCCGCTGTCCTTTTATCCTTTTTTATTTTATTTTTTTTCTTTTGTAGTCTAGCAGCAAAATTGATTATTACTTTATTTACGTTCTGAAGGCAATTCACTTGAGCTTGTAAATTATTCTTGGTGTGTATCTAACTTAGACGACTTGTGACAAAAGTTGGTAATATGTTAAAGTGTTTTGTGTCTTGCCTGACGAGGCACTGCTTAACAGCAGAAGGTAAATGTTTAACGTGTGCTACTGTGATTTTGGATCGGTCATGCTCGCCATCGAAAAGTCTTTGCTTGTGGCGGCTTCGTGTGGCGGGTCACCCCCTTCCCTCCAATATGGTTGAGGGGAGTGATGGCTGCTGCTCGAGTCAACTCGTGCGCGGGTGCTGCTTGGGGGGACTGGTCCGACTACTATCCCTTTGGCATTTTAGTTTGTTGTATTTTCGTCGTATTTTTTATTTTATTTGATATTTTGAACGGCAGGACACACTGTCGCTGGTGCTGATCTAATTGTAAAAAGACAAACTTTGTTTTAAAAAAAAATGTGAAAAAATGACAAGCCCGCTGAGTTTCTTGCCGGATCTTCTCAGTTGAGGCCGCGTTGTGATCCGGTGGTAGCTTTTAAAAAAAAAATGACCATTCAAAAGTGCTAGCGTTAAGCCTATTTGAAATAAAAAAATTTGAATTTTGAATTTTGAACGGTTCAAAAAGTGGTAGCGAGAAATAGCGCCCTTGTGTCGCTATTTCTTTACAAGCCACATCCTGACAAATTTATTTTTGCCGATAAGAGTGTCGCTACTGTCGATATGAAACTGTCAAACTAGACGTAAATATCATAATAGAAATGTTAGTTCACATTTCCGCCACCAGCACAGATAAGTTTGCAACCTCCGCGATCACATTTTAGATGTCATTTTGTTCGTGAATGTTTATCTAGTTTATATATTATATCGATGGTGCCCTCCGAATCACGAAGACGCTCAGTTCAAATAGTACTAAACGGTCACCAATCTAAGGAACGACCTTGCCTAATGTGGCTGTATCCACTGATCGTATACCGATATGTGTTAACTGGCTATGAGCAATTAAGCTAATTAATGTATTTTAATCTTCAGGAGGGTCAGTGGTGGACCCCGCTTCGAAGCTAGAAGATGTCGCCCACGTTTATAAAGACTACGACGGCACTAAATACACGGTTGTACTGTCGCAGACTGATGTGGTTGCGCAGAAGAACTCCTACTATAAGCTGCAAGTGCTCGAGAGCGACGACAAGAAACAGTACGTCATACCTATGCCATGTATTCATGATCTTCATCTTGAATAGCTAATACAACTAATTTATTTAGCCACTAATGTTACCAACTCCTATAAGTCCGGGCCGTTAGAAAGTCGCTAAACCTGGTTCGAACGCAGGGGCGGAACTCACGATTCCTTTCTAGGTGGTTTTCAAGTGTCCACTGGTGTAAACCAATTTTAAATTATTTTTTCTCAATAACAAGCAGAAGGAGTCATTTCTCCTGACAATTTTGTCAAGACCTTGCTTTATTATTAAAACACAATAGTAAAATACTTACAGATAAAGACGTGTTTGAACATAGAACGTATATGTAGGCAGCAATCGCACGGGCGCGTGTCAAGATTTGATTAATTTCACTTACTCTGGAAACCAAAATAAATTTGAATCCAATCCAATCGTGAATAGAATATTTGTAACTGCAATTACATTTTAGGTACTGGTTATTCCGATCGTGGGGCAGAATCGGCACGTCTATTGGCGGCGACAAAGTTGAGACTTGTAAATCCGCCGAAGACGCTGTCATGAAATACGAAAATCTGTATATGGACAAAACAGAAAACCCTTGGGAATTTAGAGACAATTTTATGAAGGTAACTTGGACTGATGTATAACTCCTATTTGAAGCAAGGTAAACCATATCTTTAAGACTCAAAGGTTTAAAACTACTGTGCGTGTGTATGTTCTGTGTACTTTGACCAGAAGTATTATTTTAAATTTGTTATTTTCCATACCAATATCTTAACAATTCTTTGACTATTTTGTGCTTGTGTGATGTGTTCGCCGGACACTTTCACATCATTTTCGAAATTCCATTTTAGTTCGAAAAATGGCAATGGCGGCTCTTATCAGATTGTCATGTTTCGATTTTATTCCATCAGCTTTCGGAATACTTGATGCTTATTGCAGTGAAAAAAATGATGTAATTTTCGTATTGGCGCCTTCATCATGCGGCACATTTGTATGCTTTGAAAAACTTAGTCGATAAATGCCTAGCATTCTACAAATGGCCGATTCGCAACAAGACCAATTCTTAAAAAGGCCAAAATATTAAGCGAATTAATCCTATTGCAAGCTGTTGGGCATTTTACGAATTGGACATTTATCGACTGACCCCGCGGCGGACACCATATGGCGTGGTCATAAGAAATATAAATATAATTAGAATATAATTTCCTTAGGTACCTGGCCGGTACTTCCCATTGGATCTGGATTACGGCGACACGGATGAGAAGGTAGACAATCTACAAGTGGACACTTCGTGTGATCTGCCTGTTCCTGTGCAGAAACTCATCATTAAAATATTCGATGTCAACACTATGAAGAAGACTCTAATGGAATTTGATGTAAGTATTACCTAAAATTAATGTAAGGTGGTACTATATCTCAAGCCGCGTTGTCGCACAAAACGCAACGTTTTTAATTCGAAAAACTATAAACTTTGACCTAATTATAAATTTATTTGATTAATAAAATGACTGAAAATGAAGAGTTCTTTTAGAGTTTTGTTAAACACCACAATGTGCGACAATCGGCTTTAGGTAATGCATTTTTCCACTTAAATCACTCGCCATAATTTTATTCTAAATTCTCACTCAATAATATAAATACATGTATACGTTCATAGCTCGACACGGAGAAAATGCCTCTCGGCAAACTGTCGAAGAAGCAAATCAAGAGTGGTTATAAAGTGTTATCGGAATTGTTAAAACTCATAGAAAAGGGCGGCACCAGTCAGAGCAAGATTGTGGATGCCACCAACAGGTTCGTATGTAAACAATCAAATCAAATTTTATAAAAGTTGAACAACGTTGTCACCAGAGGAGTTTCCAGTCACAGCGTCAATTGGTAGTTTTAAGGTACGCGTCCATTGTCCCGCGCCGGACGCACCGCACGCACGGCACGCGACGGATTTTAGTTTGCTTTCTAAAATCCGTTGCGTGCCGTGCGTGTTAGTAGGTAACTGACATGGCTAAGCAACTTGGCGTTTGATGGGCCCGTTGGTCTAGTGGTCAGACACCCTGCCTGCTAACCGATGGGTCGTGGGTTCGATTCCCGCCAAGTGTCTGGGTGTTATTTATCTATTTAAGTATGTATTTACAAAAAAAAAAGTATATAAGTATTAGTATCAGTTGTCTGGTTTCCATAGTACAGGCTCTGCCTAGTTGGGGATCGGATGACCGTGTGTGGATTGTCCCAAGATATTATTATTATCATTATTAACTGCCATATGGATGTATAGAAATTTCGCAATAGCTCTTAAAATTTAAATATTCATTAATTAATTCATTACACGGTTTTATTATTCTCCTAGAACTTTTGTGAACTCGAATCAAATAATTAGAAGTGGTTTTCATATTTTTTATTTAGGCCACGAGGTCTTATGTTATCCTACCTAAAAGTTCATCATCATCATCAGCAGCCGAAACACGTCCACTGCTGAACAAAGGCCTCCCCCTTAGAAGGGAGGGGTTGCCATAATCCCCACGCTTGGCAGGCGGCTTGGGGATCGCAGTATAGGTGAAAGATAAATCCAAAAGAAAGACGCTGTTGTCCGTCTTCCTGTTCTCGCTTAATCACCTCTTACGACACCCAACGAGAGGAGATGGGAGGATGCAATTCTAACCCGGCACCCCACGGGGAAAAGTTCATAGTAAAATCTATTTTTTGATTGTAGTTTCTATATTTATTTACTTAGGAGTTTCTATGATATTATTTTTAGGATTGTAACGATATGAAAAGTTTCTGAAACCCTTTTCATGTAAATACTAATATTCAACTATTCAGCATTAAATATTACATTAGATACAATGTTAATACTTTGCTAAGGTAGTCTCCCATACTTAATTTAGCCATATCAGTTAAAAGGGCTTCTTGTGAAGGGGCCAAATAGGTATCACCGCAGTGTGAGATATTCGGCTGCCTAGCGTGAAGCCTTATAATGTGTAATCATTGCTGTATTGCGATCTGAAGGTCACAGTAGCTGACTCATTGCTCCCACACATAACTTCGATGCGATGCGATGCGGCGAGAAACAAATGAATTTTCGATACAAGTTGCAGGAACTTGTATTGGAAAATTCATTTGTTTCTCGCCGCATCGCATCGCATCGCAGTTATGTGTGGGAGCCCTTACTGGTCTCGAGATACTAATGACTAGCACAAGTTTTTATGGCCCAGAATTTAATCCGGATAGTGATGTTACGAGACGTTTCAATTTACGTAACTTTAAAAAGAAATTTTTTGTAAAGTAATATTAAATTTTAGAATGCAATTTTTTAAAACTACCTATTTTTAATATATTTTCATGAATGTTTCCCCCTCTCTCTCTCTCCAATTTAAGAGCTGTGCTCTTGTCGGTGAAGCAATTTCGAATCCGATCTAATATATAACTTTATTATGACCTCCTGATACGACACTCTACCCACTTTTAATACTACCTGCTTCGTGTAACTTGGTCTTCCTTTTCCCCTATTATTTTACCTTCCACTATCGTTTCAAAGAAGGTGTCGTGTAGTATCAAGCGGCTAATCATCTTTATTTATTTATTTTATTTATTTATTTATTCTTTATGCACAAAACAGTACATAGGCGGACTTAATGCCAGAGGCATTCTCTACCAGTCTACCTTAGGGTGATGCAGAGACAAATCGTGGTAGGTGCAAACAAAACAAGTGAAACTAAATATATAGATAAATATTTTAAAACTCTAATTTAACTTACAATAATTAATTAATTCTTTCCTCTCCTATTCTCAATAGATCTAAAAATTTATCTTTCTTCGTTATTCCCATTGCTGCCATAAATAACTTAGGTGTATACCCCCCGGAAACCTATATACTCGCGTTTTTTCATGCACATGAGCTCTTAATTTTTTTAGATTCTTCACACTCATACCTCACGACTTCGGCGTCAATAACGCACCGCTACTGAATGATGTGGAACTTGTGAAATCTAAGACAGCCATGCTGGACAACTTGTTGGAAATTGAAATCGCATACAGCTTACTAAAGCGAGGTATATTTTTGTTTACATTTTTTGTGTCTGCGTGCAATGCTCTGGTGCTCCTACATATTCTAAAAAGTTACTTTTATTAACGTTAATATTATCGATTATCGATGATAACGTTCATTAAAACAATGATATTATACTAACTAATAAACATGTTGATAAATCTTGTAAATTCTCAACACATAACTAATCATTATATTTTTTATTTAAAAGTGTCAAAACACTAAATGTTACTTGGTAAATGTTATTTGGCGTTAACTCAGTACAACACACTAAAACATTGTCCAATGTCTAGCATGGTATTTTTAAGTAAACAAGCCATCGATATACTATACCAACTAGATTAGCTGTCACGAACAAAATGACATCGAAAATGTGGTCGCGGTTACATTTATTTACACAACTATACACGTAGCTAGAAATTGTAGAAAATAGTTTTAAATAATTCGGAACGTCGGACTAATAGCAGCCTTCACATGTAGTAATAAAGTCTAATTCTGTATGCAGTAATGTTGGCACATAAAACCTTTACATCGGAGACAAAGAAAAATCAATAAAACCGCCAAAATTATACGAAAAAAAGTAGTTGTTTTGACTGTACTCATTTAAAAGAAAATCTTAACCACTATAAAATAAGGTTCAAAACAGGTGTGTTTCCATTGTGTGTGTACTGACTTACAAACTTATCCGTGCTGGTGGCAAAAATGAGAACTAACTTTTTTATTATGGTAATGACGTGTAGTTTAACAGTTTCGTATAGACAGTGGCGACACGCCTATCGGCAACATTAATTTTGTCAGTCTCTAGCGGAGAAAATATCAAATATATAATTTTTATTTCGTATTATAATGATATCTTACTTATATTTATTATTTAAACTAGTAGTAATAAGAAAACGAAACGAAAAAAAAATTCCCCATCTGCAATTTTAGTATTACGATAAGTATTATATTATTTGGACAGTTTATAAACGCGCAATAAGGAATTTCGATACATCCTGTTGTCGGCTCGTACTAATTTGAAATAAGCGACAGCCTCTCTATTTTCGTGACCACTTTTCGGGCCGTGACAGCTAATCTTGTTTAGATAGTATATCGATGAAACAAGCCTATACTTTGTCCATTTTATTGATTTTATTATTGGTTTTTTGACCGTTCGACGTTTGAAGTTTATAGGAACGTGAACATAGTAAGTAAGCGAAAGAATCGATATCGAAAAATATACATTCGATTAAATATTTTTTTGATTCTGACGACTCATGTTAATGTTTCAACCTTAAAATGTTGTCTTTCTTTGTTATAATAAGCATGAAGCCCTCAAAATAAAATGAATGAAAGTAATGAAAACATATTACACCTTATTTACATATTAGCATTTATTTCTATCGATTATTTGTAATCTGTGGCACAATAGTAGTAATCGTTATGTGTGGGCAACTCACTAAAGTGCGGTACGCGTCCATGAAGTACAATATTATTTCTGTGAATTTGTAACTTTAACAATACTAAACTTTATTGGCGTCAGCTGTCAAAAAACCAATAATAAAATGGACAGAGTATAGTATGTAGAATTACAATACAATACAAATATTCTTTATTGTACAGCTTAAAAGGGAAAAGTAAAATTGCAGTGTGACAATTTAGAATTATAACAACAAAAGACATTTTTTTTTCAGATTCCGATGAACCTAGCCCAATAACGGCTCATTACTTAAAACTAAAAACAGAGATCGCGCCACTACCAGCTGAATCGCCAGAATTTGAGATCATCAAAGAGTATTTGGTTAATACACACGCAGCTACTCATTCTGGTTACTCGTTAAGCATTGAACAGGTATGTAACTTAAATAATGTATACATACGGGATGTGGTTCTGCATTCTCGTCATATTTACGGAGGTTGATACCTTTTAAAGAACATAAATCAATCATTAAATGATAGACGTAAAATTATGAATTATTTTTTATGTTTGGAACGAAAAGAAATCCCGTGTGTAACCGTCACTATAAAATAACCCTGTCTGGCACCGATCTTCGCGCAAAGTAGGTAAACAAGAGTACGCGCGGAATTGCCAACTTTGGGACCTATTCTGTGCGCTCGACAGCTCTTATTCTGGTTGAACGTTAATCATGAATCATTAATTATCTTTTATGTTATTAGCCACTGAATTTTTAATCAATTAACATAATCCTGTTAGGTCTACAAATATAGCAAAATGCAAAACTAAATCCTGTATATCACACTGTATTTACACATCATCATCATCTTTAGCCGAAAGTAACGTCCACTGCTGAACAAAGGCCTCCCCCTTAGAAGAGAGGTGTCCATAATTCCCACGCTTGTCAAAGGGTGGGTGCTCTTCTTACCCAGGCACCCCATGATACATGGAAATTACTGTAGCTTTTATCAACAAAATGAATTCAAATTGTGAAGGTGTAAGTTTAATGCTCACGTATATTTGTTACACCTATGCAGATTAAACTGCATTTTATTTTTCTAAATTCTGGGACAATCCACACACGGTCATCTGATAGCCTGTACTATGGAAACCAGACAACTGATACTAATACTTATATACTTTTAGATAGATAAATAACACCCAGACACTTGGTGGGCATCGAACTCACGACCTATTGGGTGTCGGCGGCCATGGTGTCTAACCACTAGACCAACAGGCCCTTTTTAGGGTTCCATACCTAAAAGGTAAAAAAGGAGCCCTTATGGTGAGACTTCGTCTGTCTGTCTGTCACATCTGTGTGCATTACCCCAGCAAGAAAGATGGTCGTAGAGAAGATTGAGTTAAACGAATAATTAGAGCATAATCTGCTGTAAATGTGCGCGGAGTAAAAAATTAGTGCATCATTTCGTTTTCGAGAAAAATCCGAAAAACGATTCTTGCTGGGGTAACGTTATTCCAGCAAGAAGATTCTAAACCAATGATCGGAGAGAAACATAAACTTCAGGAAAGATAGCTTATATTTGTGCGTAATTGTGCGCTGAAAATGAAATTTGTGCGTCTTAAGATTTCAGAGTTATTACAATTCCTGCTGGGGTAACGTTTTGCAGAATCGTGTTTCTCGGAAACCAATAATTGTGCACCTATAGAATAAACGATTATCAGTAGCTCTTAATTTGTGCGTATTTGTGCATTAGTTAGATTTTCAAAAATATTTACCGTTTTAGCGTAATAATGGATTTATGAAAACCAAAAAAAAGGTCCTAGCGCTTAAACGAACAAAAATTCATACACACTGAAAACGGTATTCGGTCCTTTTTAATACTCTTAACATCCACGTAAAGTTTCAAAACATATTATATACGCATTATTGAATAATATCACTTTGAATCAAAACTGATAATGTCTAACTTTGACGTCAAAATACAAAAAACAAGACCAACCCTAGAGTTTTTGGTATAAACCAAGAATTAGAGCACTTAATGAAATACATATCCTGAAAATTTCAGCTTCAAATATCTCATAATAAAGAAGATACAAACAAAAACTAGAACCCCTGTTAGATTACTGGTTATCCGACCAAATTGGAATGAACCCAAAAAAGCGAGGATTTCATACATACTCGTGACCTTCTTAACTTTGCACACAAACAGCTTTGCCTGGGTACACTGAAGTATAAAACTGTTAACGGAAGTTACTTTTATTCTAAATTTAAATATAATCAAAAACCAAAGTTGGTGCCTTTCTTTTTATAAAGTATGTACTATACGTTTCAACTAAGAATGTGTCCGCCATACTGCGGAACTTCACTCGTTTTTACGATTTTTGTATCGGCAGCAGAGTAAACACAAAATGAAAAATTCGCCTCGGTTTTGATTATTTGATGTAATGTCTTATTTTGCTATCTATTTTTGTTAAAACATCATTTTTAGTAATTATATATTTGAAATGGCAAGATGGCGGCCACATTCTTAGTTGAAACGCATAGTATCTAGTTACTTATAGTTCATGTAGGTGAAGAGTTCAATACACTGTACAATTATTACGCAATTAAACTTTATTTTAAAACTAAATGTAGGTTGCCTGGAAGAGATTGGTTTTTAACGATAAACCTTTGTATACAATTTACATGTAACTTTTGGTGTAGAATAAAGTGTATTTATTATTATTATTTGTTTTATTTTTATTTTCTCTAGTTTTCACACCCGCACTTTTTAAAGGCTTGCGTGGGGACGAATCCAAGACGTAGAGGTCTGTTGGGTGAAATTAATGATATGAAAGACACCTGTCAGAATAAACTGCTGGAAATAAGATATAAACAGCAGTTGACTCTGGCAGACTACTCTGGCCTATTATAAGTATAGTGCCTAACCTAGTATGTGGAAAGATTACTATATGTTATTGAGTGGATATTTGGTTGACTGAACACTGGGCTGTTGTAAAAGGCCGGGGTCTCTTGCCACCTACTCATTATTTTTTGACAAGTGGTGACTTGCCACCCACTAGATGGACTCTCCATACGGCCGTCATAAGACGGCGGAAGGCAACAACGGTGTGGGTGGCTCAACACCCCTGTGTTGAGAGGTATGCTGCGCTTTCTCCGGAGTTACTCGCGGCGTTATGACTTTTAGCACTTCCACCCCTGGAGCATTATAGCTCTAACAACTCCTCTCTGGACGGCCAATTAAGGTAAGCCAGAGCTGAGTCCCCTTCGGTTTTCACTCGGCCGACGAAGACATGCCAAGGTGGGGGCCCTGACCAATTCGCTGGAGTACTCGGGTCCTTGGTGTCGTTACGCACCAAGACTAGTAAGTAGACTATCTTTCCATACATTTACAATAGTTCCCTTGGCTGCCGAGGTAAACTGTTATTTTTTTCTTCAATTAAGTAGTTGACCTCGGTAGGTACCAACCAACCACACACCATTTAATTGTAAAAAGGGCCTCTATGTGTTGGATTCGTCCCCACGCAAGCCTCTTATAAGACCGGGTAAATCCCGTGAAACAAAAAAAATGAAAATTGTGCAGGACGGGCGGACCCGAATGCACGAGCCACTGACGTCCTGTGTGTCTGTAGCTATCGCTGGTACGGTATGAACCCGCCGAAGAGTGTTGACGCTGTTGGTTACAAGGTGTCCGTGAAATAAGAACTCCCAATTTGATAGCAAGCTTGATAGTGGCTCCGACGGTGGCGCTCTTCGTACTGAATATTCTTTTTTTCTATTTATATCTTGCTTTTAGTTCCCGCGTCGACCGCTTGCTTGTTCACCGACAGTGGCGCCGAATGCTCATTTACTATCCTTGCAGGGAACTTTACCGTAACGAGAGCCCCACCGAGGCAGCCACTAACGTTTTATTTTTATTATGAAAACTGTACATTTTCGCTTATTCTACTTAGGCTATTCTAGACACATACATGATACCTATACCGTTAGAAAGTGCGTGTAAGCAGCTTTCTAACGGTGTACATAGGGTTTATCTATCTATTTCTGTTAGGGAACTACAGGCCGATAAATACTGTACGTAGGGGCGCGACGACTATGCCTTGGCTGCTTGTCGCTTCCCCTGCGCCTTGCCCGTAGTATCCACATGCCCACAAATAGTCCCGATAGGTAGCCTGCGATGTGTACTATCTGTATACCTATGATCTAGACCACCTAGGGGCCTAGGTCATAGTAAAAACCCTAGAAAACATGATATGCGATAGAACATTTGCCTGTAACTACGGAAATATGTACAGCAGTGCTGTTTAGGCACTTAGACCTACCAAGGCGGACCCAGATCTAGGTCCTGAGTTGGTTCCTAGATTTGGGACCTAGCTGCAAATAGCTATTTGCCGTTCATATATGTGCTTAGCACATCTAGGGCATGTGGGTACTTCTATCATACTATTACCCTACGCTAATTACAAATAGCAAGTACTATGAGACCTAGGCTAGGCTATCTATAAGTGATTCAGCTCACCCCTCCTCGGGATAGTGAGCTTATACACAAAACTATATTATAATTTATTAGGAAATTAAATCTAGGCTCTTAACTATCGCAGAGTTATAAAACTTAACTATGTTACTATAAAACACAACACACTGTAACACAAACACTATTTTGTCCTTTCGTAAATGTCGTATTGTGGTCGTCCTGAACAAAAATAATAATAATATTTTGGGACAATCGACGAACGATCTTCTGATCTCAAACTAGGCAGAGCCTTTACTATGGTAAACAGGCAGCTGATACTAATACTTATAAGTATACTTTTTTGTCATTGTGCGCGTCGCAGGTAACCGGTGGATGCAAATAGCCAATTGTCGTTCATTGTGGCGTTCGAAGGGGGAGGCCTATGTTCAGCAGTGGACGTCTTCCGGCTGGTGGTGATGATGATACTTTTTTTGTAAATACATACTGATATACTTATGACGCCCAGACACTTGGTGGGAATCGAACCCGCGCCCCTCGGTTGGTTGCCAGGGTCTCTAACCACTACACCAACGGGCCCGTCAATTGTGAAGTGGAAAACCAGAAATTAAATTAAAACTGCATTGCAAATTCAATATGAGCAATGGAAAACGAAGATTTGCTACAAAATTCTTTGACCTTCTACCTGGATGGACGATCTAGTTACCTTTTTCCTTGTCATTAGATTCTTCAGTGGGCGGGAGTTAAATAGTGTTCTAAGTTCCTAAGTTTAGCCCATAAAATAAGATATATGTTTTTTTTCACCCACCAATTTTGTTCATGAAACTAGTTTATCCCATTGTAAAGTTGGCAACACTGATCCCTGTTTAACAAGTAAGTAGGTTGCGCTCGCTTAGCTCGAGTGCTACGATAAGAAAAAAAATACGAGAAAATACAATCAAACTGAAAGGCCAAAGGGATAGTAGTCGGAGCAGTCCCCCTAAGCAGCACGCGCGCACGGGTTGACTCGAGAAGCAGCCATCACTCCCCTCAACCATATTGGAGGGAAGGGGGTGACCCACCACACGAAGCCGCCACAAGCAGAGCGATTCGATAGCGAGCATGACATACTTTTTTGTGATGAAACTGGGAAAGACAAGGCTTATGTCTTTCCCAGTTTCATCACTAACAAGTATAAATTTAAAAAAACCCCGACATACATAACATTATATCAACTGATCATTATCTATACTTATAATAAAACTGTAACAGGTCCAATTCTGTACATTGAAAATATATTGAAAATTATATTTGGAGGTCATTCTATAACCGATGCTGTGGCTGAAAATGTATTTTTTTTAATTTTTGTCTGTCTGTCTGTATCACGGCTGAGCATCACGCCGAAACTACTGAATGGATTCAAATGAAACTTGGCATGGTTTGAGATCTTACTACGAGGTAGGACATAGGATACTTTTTATCCCGTAATCTAGCACGGTTCTTTTGGGAGAGGGGATTAAAGTCAAAATGGGTACTTGGTTATACGCTTGGTCCGATTTTATCAATTTTTCTTTATAATATAATAAATATTAGAAAGGGAACACTCATAGAGAGTTGTTATCAAGGTTTTGTAATCGATCGGGTTAAGCAACGTTAGGTAAGGTCAATAAATAAATGGGTGACCGTTTAACGCCATTTGAACTAAACGGGTCCGTGCTTCGGAGAGCAAGTAAAAAGTGGGTCCCAGTTTTTACTTGCTCCCAGTTCCCCTATAAAAAAGGTTATGTATTCGATGCGAATGTCTGTTATTAAAAGTTTAGTTAACGTAAAAATAGCGCAGGCGGAGCTGCGTGGGTCAGCGCAGGCGGAGCTGCGTGGGTCAGCTCTCCCAAAAGAACCGTGCTAGATTACGGGATAAAAAGTATCCTATGTCCTACCTCGTAGTAAGATCTCAAGTCATGCCAAGTTTCATTTGAATCCATTCAGTAGTTTCGGCGTGATGCGCAGCCGTGATACAGACAGACAGACAAAAATTAAAAAAAAAATATATTTTCGGCCTCAGTATCGGTTATAGAATGCCCTCCAAATATAATTTTCAAAATATCTTCAATGTACAGAATTGGACCTGTTACAGTTTTATTATAAGTATAGATTGGAAATATAGATTTTTTTATTGCTATTTACACCTATAAACTTGCAATGCATTCTGTGGTTATCGTAATTAAATAGTAATTAACAGAACTGTAACAATATATTGTAAAAATAATGACAAACTATAACCACCTGACGGACTATTAAGATATCCGCGATTGCTGATAAACATTATGAACGTAACTGTACAGACAACAGCTTCACATAATACTGTCATTTAAAGAAGGTCACGAGTATGTATGAAATCCTCGCTTTTTTGGGTTCATTCCAATTTGGTCGGATAACCAGTAATCTAACAGGGGTTCTAGTTTTTGCTTGTATCTTCTTTATTATGAGATATTTGAAGCTGAAATTTTCAGGATATGTATTTCATTATGTGCTCTAATTCTTGGTTTATACCAAAAACTCTAGGGTTGGTCTTGTTTTTTGTATTTTGATGTCAAAGCTAGACATTATCAGTTTTGATTCAAAGTGATATTATTCAATAATGCGTATATAATATGTTTTGAAACTTTTCGTGGATGTTAAGAGTATTAAAAAGGACCGAATACCGTTTTCAGTGTGTATGAATTTTTGTTCGTTTAAGCGCTAGAACCTTTTTTTTGGTTTTCATAAATCCATTATTACGCTAAAATGGTAAATATTTTTGAAAATCTAATTAATGCACAAATACGCACAAATTAAGAGCTACTGATAATCGTTTATTCTACAGGTGCACAATTACTGGTTTCCGAGAAACACGATTCTGCAAAACGTTACCCCAGCAGGAATTGTAATAACTCTGAAATCTTAAGACGCACAAATTTCATTTTCAGCGCACAATTACGCACAAATATAAGCTATCTTTCCTGAAGTTTATGTTTCTCTCCGATCATTGGTTTAGAATCTTCTTGCTGGAACAACGTTACCCCAGCAAGAATCGTTTTTCGGATTTTTCTCGAAAACGAAAGGATGCACAAATTTTTTATTCCGCGCACATTTACAGCAGATTATGCTCTAATTATTCGTTTAACTCAATCTTCTCTACGACCATCTTTCTTGCTGGGGTAATGCTCACGTCACATCTATATCTTTCAGTATCTACTGACGCTACCAATTTGAAACTTGAAATAGTTTTAGATCTTTCTTACCTAACCTCATCGCAAATGAAAAAAATATATTTTTCCTTTTAGTTTTTCTTAATGGTAGTCAAAATGGGTCATCAAAATATTAATGAGACTACTATATCGAGTGAGGGTATCATATGAAAGGGCTTTATTTGTACATCCCAAACCAAATTTTTATTTTGGTTTTTGTCACTTAATTTTTAGCTTATAATAAAAAATGACAAAAAAATATCATTCCACCACCTTATCTCCGAAGTTTCTGCAATAATTATGGGTAATTATTTAGGTTGCCTGGAAGAGATTGCTTTTTAGCGATAAGGCCGCCTTTGTACATTGATATCTTCAAAGTATTCTTCAATTTACATATAACTTTTGGTGTACAATAAAGTTTTATGGGTTATGGGTATTATGTGTTACTATGGGTACTATGTCTATCTATATTTTACAGGAAAAATAAAATTATATTTCTAAGTAGTACAGTTTTTTAGTAAACCTAAAAAAACCTCGAGAAACAAACTTAGTTTTACGGTTTGGTTTTTTGCTATCTAAGTACGAATAGTAAAATAACTTTAATAGGTCTAAAGAAGGTATAAAACCCTCGGTGCGCGAGTCCGACTCGCACTTGACCGTTTTTTATAGCTCTTTTGTTGATTGAAGGTATATAAAGTGGTACGTTCCGGAGAAGAGAAGAGGTACAAGCCGTTTAGAAAACTACACAATAGGAGACTGCTGTGGCACGGATCGCGCGTAACCAACTTTGCAGGAATACTTTCACAAGGTCTGTATACCTTTTCTGTAAGGATGGCTTTGTTCGAAGTCATTAAGCCCATTTTCATCGAAATATTTTTTTTGCACCTCACGTGATCATAATTATGTCGAAACAAGGGAAATATACTTACTGCCGCACCTACAAACGTCAATTATAGTTAATAATCATTAGATCATCATCATCAGATTGTGAGTAGAGATATGAAAAATCTCGTGTTTAATAATCGAAAATAATCAATAACGGTTGAAATGAATAGCTTTTAACAACTGACTTAATTATAATTAAAGTTAATTGACGTTTGTGAGTGCGACAGTTAATGACATTATTCGTCATTATAACACGTCCACTGCGAAACATACGCCTCTTCATCAACGGGGTTAACAGGCGTCTTCGGGATCGCATTATACGTGTATTTGGATATAACACTGAAAACGCTACTCTTCTGGTTTTCCCTGACGCCCCACAGGTAATTAAATAATAACAAATTATAAAAAAAAACTAGCTGCCGAACCTACAAACGTCACAAAGTTAATGATCATTAATCCATTTTTGAAATCGGATTATTGCGTCATTTGATGCCCATTAATACTTAATACGCAGATATTGAGTAGAAATATCAATTATCTTGTGTTCAGTAATCAAAATTAATCATAAACTGCTCCGACAGTAGAAATAAATGTATTTTAAAAGTGACTTAATTAGAATTAAAGTTAATTGAAAGTTTGTGAGTGCGACAGTAAGTATATTTTACTCACGCAGTGACGAGACACACAAGACGTTCGCCTGATGCTAAGCGACACGCTGGCATTAGTTATTAATTACCCTGAGAAGTATCTCTGGGGTACCTATAAGTATATAGATAGATCTCGTCCGAAATACCGCAGTGGACATATGGAGCGGAGACGTGTGGTCCCTTACTGCTGGCCTATAAGAGAAGCTCAGTCACATAGCAAGCTATAGAGAGAGCTATAGCACTTTTTCTTTAATTTGTATACATATTTTATAAAAGCTATTCTTTCCTAGGTCTCCGCATAGCGCCACCAGAGGCGCCAGTGACGGGCTACATGTTCGGCAAGGGCATCTACTTTGCGGACATGGTGTCCAAATCGGCTAATTATTGCTGCACCAATGTGAGCGCTCCGGTCGGCCTTCTGCTGCTCTGTGAAGTTTTTCTAGGAAATATGTAAGTGTTCACGTAAAAAAAAGACAGCTTTTTTTGTTATATGGTTAGTGGCCAACCTGGTGTCGAGAGTTTTCAAGCCCTTACGCCTCTGACTTAACGACTGCTATCTGGATGACAATTGCCGGGAGCGACTTTTTACGTGTCCTCCAAAGCACGGAGGCGCTCAGTTCATATGTCACTAAACGGTCACCAATCTAAGGACTGACGTTGCTTACCCAACTGATCGTTTACCGAACAGTGGTTACAACTGGCTGTGAGCGTCTCTAAGCTAGCCAAAAAGCCAGCTAAGCAGTTGCTCGGTTGCTTAACATATCTGCCCATTTTACCTACAATTTGCAAATAAAATATGTTATCCACTGAATTCAGTAATAATGACAACTAAGAATAACTATACTAATTTAACTTTGGAATAATATTGCTTATTGTTTTCTCATCATTACAAAAATCACAATTAATATATAACACTAGCTCACCCGCGCAGCTCCGCTCGCGGTCTTTTTACGTTAGCTAAATTTTTAATAGCACACATTTGCGTTGAATACGTAACCTCCTTTTGTCTGTTAAGAACTGGAACCCACTTTTTACATGCCCTCCGAAGCACGGAGACGCTTAGTTCAAGAAAAAAATGGAGATAGTGACTTTTAGAACTAAGCCAGTCATTTATGTTAAACTCTATGTTGCAGGAAAGAGTGCCATAGAGCTGAAAACGTGACGCTACCAACGGATACGCATTCCGCTTGGGGCGTGGGCAGGACACAACCGGACCCCACACAGAACCGGGTGCTGGATTGCGGGACCGTCGTGCCACTGGGGAAGCCAGTCACCAACAATGTTAACACCTCCTTGCTGTATAACGAGTATCCTTTAAAATACATACAGATGGGCCTTACAATACTTACAGATGGGCCTTACAATACTTACAGATGGGCCTTACAATACATACAGATGGGCCTTACAATACATATGCTGTTATTTTAGTGTTTTTTTTTATCATTATCGTCATCGGCAGCCGAAACGTGTCCACTGCTGAACAAAAGGCCTCCCCATTAGAAGGGAGGGGCTGCCATAACCCCACGCTTGGCAGGAGTCTTGGGGATCACGGTATAGGTGGCAGGTAATACAATAGAAAGACGCTGCTGCCCGTCTTCTTGTTTTCCCTTAGTCGCCTCTTACGGACACCCGACGGGAGGAGATGGGAGGGGGGTGCTATGCTTACCCGGACACCCCATGGACATTTTTCATCTGTGCCGATAAAATATAGGTTAGATTTGGGGAGTATTAATCGATTCATAACTCGATTTAGCCAACGATCATTTAATCGACTAATTTTAAATAATTTTCACTTACGTCAAAATATATTTCCTTAGCATATTTTCAGATTTATCGTTTACGACGTCGCTCAAGTGAACGTGAAATATTTGTTGGAGGCGAAGTTCAATTACAAGTATTGATAGTGGTCCCAAATATTACATTCCATTTTGGTATAATTATGGATATTATTATGTTACATTTTGTATCGTTTTGTAATCACATTGAAAGTCCCATCGTTATTAGAATAAAGTTGTTTTTTTTTTTATGTCAGTTTAAGTACTTCTATGTTATTGTTATTTTTAATTGCAGTTGTTTTTATCAACATTATTCATATGGCATTTAAAAGCTTTTCGCTTTAAAATAAATAAATAGAACTTAGGAATCTCAGAAGTTCCGTTAATATTAATCATTGTGATAATAAGGATGTTGTTTACTATTAATGATATGATATAACGGTATTGATTACTTATTATGATTATTTTTTCAATAAATGCGATTGCAAATATTATTTTATAGTATTTTTCATAAACACCATCAAAATAGACTGCTATTCAAACTCAAATTTCTTTATTATGCGTAGGCCTCACGGGGGCTCTTACATATTGTCATTTTTTACAACTACCACCGGATCGTAACGCGGCCTCCACTGAGAAGATCCGGCAAGAAACTCAGCGGGCTTGTCTTTTTTCAATTATATAATAAATAACAATATTTGCTATTGATTTGCTTTTTGATATTCTGATACTCTTTTTCATATCTAGTAAAAGCCAATTCATGATCTTCATTTTCACCTTGGAGCTCGCTATCCAGCTCACAATGGAGAGAATCGATAGCAGACCACCATGATTCGACAGTTTTCAAGACGTCTTCAAACTCCCATTTGTCTGAGATATTTTGAAGGTCCAAGTTAGCAACAGTACGTGAAAATGCCTTGAAGTTGGTTGATTGTTTGCGCAGCATTTCATCCAATCTGCTATTCGTTCCCCGCGGTTGATAAGAGGCTGATGCTTGGAGTCCAGACCCCGAACTGACCCCCGGCTGTGGTGTCGTATTGCCAGATGTTTGAGCCACCTTCCCGGTATTACCCAAAGGCGTAGCTGGCCGTAAAAGAAACCGCTCTTTTTCCTCTGTTCCTTCTACAGGTAGATATCTGATAATATTAGCTCGGGTTTCTTGATAAAATACCGAAGTTCTTTTATAACAATCGGTTACAAAATATTCGTGCGATTTGTCGTCAGATTGACAAAGTTTTATATGATTTACCTGAAACTCCTGCCAATAGCTGTCTAATGTGCCAACACGTTTTTTGATATAGGTAGCCGTTTTTCTATCAGCTCCGTCTTTCTTAAAATTACTCAGGAGCGTGTCCATCGCTCCCATGATTTGATACTGATGTCTTCCATGATGATTGATATTGATAACTTTGATAACTCACCGAAGTCTGGTTAACTTACGCAGCGGTCCAAAGTGGCAATCCAAAAATTAGGCAACACGCACTAATTTCACTAGCACACGCGTTTCGGTCCCGCCTTCGGAGGCTCGAAGGACCATTAAGATGTAAGGTTTACACCTTGAAATGATAATGCTAAATTGATGTAAATTGTTTATTTGTAATACTTAAATACTAAAATGACAATGATTGATAGAATGATAGTTGATAGTTTAGTTACGCGCGTCGTTGGCAAGACGTAAACCTGAACTGAAGTATTATAAAAGCGCGGCTCGCGGCCGCGGGCATTATGCTGACAATAGCAATGTGCGGTTGCACCGTACAACAATATATATATCTTAAACTATAAGCTTGTAAGAGTACAGCAGTTCAAGCCCACGCAGCTTTATCCTCCAGGTAATCCGAGATTTTATAATAGCCTTTTTTAGACAAATGTCTCTTAGGTAGTTTTAAATTTGTTTATTGGTAGATCTCGTATATCCTGGGGCAGTTTATTATAAAAACATATACCTTGGCCCATAAAGGAATTACTAATTCTGTGGAGACGCGTGGAGTGCACAGCAAGATTGTGTTTGTTCCGAGTATTTATATTATGTCGATCACTAACCTTTGCGAAAGCACTTATGTTCTTTTTTACATACATTAAGTTTTCATAAATGTAATGTGATATAACCGTTAGAATGTTTATTTCTTTAAATTTTTGCCTTGGTGAATCCGTAGGAGCCAGATTGTAAATAGCTCTCACAGCCCTTTTCTGCAGAATAAAAATAGTGTTAAGGTCTGCAGAAGATCCCCACAGCAATATGCCATAAGACATAACACTGTGGAAATAATTGAATATATACAATTCTAGCGGTTTCGACATCGGTGAAAAATCTATTTTTTTTAACTGCATAAGCCGCTGAACTAAGCCTACCCGACAGTTTCTCAATGTGTGGGCCCCATTGTAACTTTGCGTCTATAGTAATGCCCAAGAATGTCGTAGAGTTCACTGGGTCCAATACCGCTCCATTAATTTCAATATTGGTTCTCACCTGTCTAACATTAGGTGTGGTAAACTTAATACATTTAGTTTTAGTTTCAATTAAGTTTTAAATTATTAACGTCGAACCAATGGACCACCCTAGAAAGCGCATTGTTCACATCGTCATAGTCCTGCAATTTACGTTTAATTTTAAACAACAAAGATGTATCATCTGCGAACAATACAATGTTATGATTGTCCCCTACAAAGTAGGGTAAGTCATTAATATATATTAAGAATAGGAAAGGGCCCTGTGGAACACCTAAAGTGACCTCAGATCCAGCAGATCTTTTTCCATTGATATCAACCTTCTGTTACTCAGATATGAAGTCAGAAGGTTGAGAGCTCTATTCCTTATACCATAGTGGTGTAGTTTCCAGGCTAGCGTATCTATCATATTGTACGCAATCAAAGGCCTTAGATAAATCACAGAATACACCAAGGGCATTGTGTGATTCTTCCCAGGCTTCATAAATATTTTTCAACAACTCGACTCCCGCATCTGTTCTAGAGCGATTTTTTGTAAAACCGAATTGTTTATTGTGAAACAGATGGTTTTTATTAAAATGTTCTAACATTTGATTTAATAACAATTTTTGAAAAATTTTACTCAAAGTCTGTAACACTGATATTGGCCTGAAATTTGTAGGCTCAGTGGAACTACCAGACTTGAATAAGGGTATTACTTTGCTCTGTTTCATGAGTTCAGGAACACACCACTTGTGACACAACTATTGAACACTTATACTAATTGCGGTGCAATAAGTTCAATTATACAAGAAACTGTTTGTACAGATAGACCCCAAAGGTCAGCAGTTTTTTTCGAATTAAGCGATTTAAAAGGATTCAATACTTCTTTGATATCAACAAATGATTAATCAACAATATTACTGTGAAAACAGCTATGAGAAAGGGTATTTTAGTAATACCGTAACGTAACCACGACGCACCACATGATAGCAGTGGCGTGCACACAGTTTTATGACAGGAAGGCAAAAAAAGGAAATTTCTTAGATTATGTATGATTACATAATATAGTATTATATTATGATCAGCCAGTAAAGTCGTAGGGTAGGCAGTCTTTTTGCCTGTATTGGCTGCACGCCACTGCATCTTCTTTTCGTATCGACAACAGATGCAATCTACTACTAATATTATACCCTCCCAATACTTAGCCACTCGCACTGCGTTTTCGGTTGCATCTAATAGTTCCTGAATTCTAGAGGAGTTGGTGCACGCTGGATAGGACAACCGTTGTCTTTAAATGACCGACTTGTGTACTTAGTCTATTTAAGCTCTTCCAAGTGAGCCATGGTATATCAAGCCAGGGGAAGTTCTGCGGAGGGAGAAATAAAGTTTGTAAGAGAATACCTCTCTTCCCATAATTTTTTGTGGTGTGATTCAATAGGCGCCACAAACCCTACAAAACTCTTTCGGCTTCTTAATCTATGGGGAACTGCAGTGTGTTGATGCAGAGGGTGTCTAGTCTTGTTCCATCTTCATTCTTTCAACAGTAGCCGCGACATCCCTGCATCTGAAGAAGCAATACCTGAGAGTGCATATAGCGCTAGCGTGACGTATACATGCACAGAGACTGAGACAAACATGCTGCGTTCCTACGCAAGTACACGCCGTCACTACGACTTGATACGCACACGCATCCGGTGTGCTCCGCCTGTAATACCCTCAGTGATAGGATAGCGTTTTTTTAAACATCCTATATAATATACACGTCAACACGTGTGTAGTGTAGTCTTGCTATCGTAGATCACTAGTTTAATTTCTTTCTAAATTCTCGCTGAATGCTTTGTATAATATTTCGGTTATAAGTATCGATTGTGTAGCTTACCTATTATGTCGATTTAAGGTCGATTTATACTCCATCGTGATTCCATTCAACTGAGTGGGAAGAGCCAGCGTCAGTTATTCTTTGGAAATCACTTCAATACAATTTGGAATCCCGCTTAACGATTCATTCATCATCAGCAGCAGCAGCCGAAATACGGTAGTTTTAAATCCTCTTTGCGTCCACTGCTGAACTACCCCTTAGAAGGGATGGGCACGGTAGGGGTCGATTGGTGGTATCATAGATTATAAAAAAAACTCACTTGAGTGGTATCTAAAGCTGATATTGCTTTCTAGAATAACCATAACCATGCATACAGCAGGCCTAGCACGCACGACTTGCAATCTTGACAGTTTGGTGTGGAGTATGACGTAGTTTTCAACACCAAAATGTCATTCTCTATACAAAAATGTGAAATAATCTTAGAGGAGATACCACTGGAGAGAGCAATGCGCTAACCCCCTCTGCCAAATTTTTGGTCATATGGTCAGGTCATTCTTTATTTGTATGTGTGTATTTTTGAATGTGTTGCGAGTTTATTATAGAGTGGGTATGCGTGAAAGTGTATCTGTGTGTGTTTACTTCGCCTCCCGCACCCCGCAAAAGTGCCACGAAAAATTTGTTCGGGGACTCGACGCGATACTAACTCCTTTGGTACTTTCTCTGAGGAAATAATACGTCGTAGTGACGTCATACTCACACCAATCTGTCAAGATTAGCAGATCGTGCTAGGCCTGCCGGAATGCGAAAAGCCTTAGAGGAGATACCACTGGAGAGAGCATGATGCGCTAACCCCCTCTGCTAAATTTTTGGTCATATGGTCAGGTCATTCTTTATTTGTGTGCGTGTATTTTTGAATGTGTTGCGAGTTTATTATAGTGTGGGTATGCGTGAAAGTGTATCTGTGTGTGTTTACTTCGCCTCCCGCACCCCGCAAAAGTGCCACGAAAAATTTGTTCGGGGAATCGACGCGATACTAACTCCTTTGGTACTTTCTCTGAGGCGAAAAGCAGTAGAAGTCAACTATTAATTGAGTTTAATGAGTTATCTTACAGTGATGATTAAGATTACTACCCATGTAAGCCATATTACCCAGTTCATGTTCCAATTGCTATTTTAGATATATATTGAAGAAAACTAGTAAAAAAACGTAGTAAAAAAAAACTAAATCCATCGTTATTGATCTCAGAGTAATTGATACTTTTACACTCTTTACCTTTTAATCTATGGGCTTTACATGACACTGACTGACAGTCGCGTGTGACATATCTACGTGACATGTGGACATGTTTTGACACTTGTTTAATTTCATTTTCAATGTCAAATCTCTTGTCATTCCAGTCCGCGTTATTTTCTAAATAAATTTCATTACATTTAAAAATAAATACAGTTTTGTTAGTGTTCACTAAGTGAAATGATAGTTTGTTAATAATATCTGCGGACATATAAATTGTTCAAGAATTTATAAAGCTGGTTTTTTCAATTGATAAACTGCTAGATTACATGTGAAAATGGAGTCTGATATCATCAATTGGCGCAATAAAGAAGTTTTAGATTTATTACAAAGGGAAAAAATGTCCGCATTTATAATAGATATCTGCAAATCTCACGAAATCGACGGAAAGTGTTTACTATCATTTATTGATAGGGATTTTTATGATTATCCTTTTGATAAATTGAAATTGGGTGACCGAAAGAGATTCATATTATTAGTGAAGAAATTACAGAAATATAATCGTACAGCAATGTGTGATCTCGGGCTTTGTGAAGATGCAGTGAGCAATCCTTCCACAAACATAAACTTCCTTGGCACTAACTTGTCACATTTGAGCTACAACCTGCGAAATAAAATACCAAGTGAGATCTACAAGAGAAATTCAGAATGCATGTCTGCCTATACACCAGATGTGAAAGCCTCCAGATTGAGACCTGAAATTTGGAAGACAGCAATAGCTTTAGGTAATTAAAAACATTTTAAAACATACATACTTACTTGTCACTTCAATCTTAACAAATTTAGTGCTTATTATACACACACCATACCACCTAAACAGTAGCTGTTTCAGATGTTATTTATGACCGAAAGAACCCTATAAATAACAGGTAATATGTATGGTTATTAATTCTTAAGGCACATTTTACCCATTTTGAACTAAGGTTGGTTGGCAAGTTAATTCTTATTCTGTGGCATACCAAATGTAAAGTGCAAAATTCTTATACATAGAACCAGTTCTGGCTAAACCAGTTAAAGCTTGTGATTGAAGACATACTTTATAATTGAATGGAATTTCTGTACATGCATGTAAAACAAAACAAGCTTGAATTCTGTTTTTATTAGAAGCAAGACCCATGTTCACAATTAAATAGTTATATATCAGTGGAGTGCTAACACTTTTATGACAGGGTTGGTAATGAAGGAAATTTCTTAGATTAATTGTATCATATTAAATATATAGTATCTATGTATTATATTTATCTTCTAAAGTATATACGTTTCTAGTGTACATTCTATGGCAATATACTTATTAGTATGTATTTATGAGTATATATGTCTGTGTATATAGTTTGGTAGATAGGTACACACAATGTCCCATTTATTTCTTCCAACTTTCCACTTGCAGGCCCACTGGAAGAAATTTCTTTAGAAATAAGCTGTGCCTTTGTACTATTCTTTCCTATATTTCCATTTTCCTTTATAGTTATTGTGTGCAAAAATTATAAAATAAATATATTAATTATTATTTTTCAATATTTATTTATTTTATATATTCAGATAAGTGATAGGGTAAGCAATTTTTTTTGCTAATAATTTTATAAATATTATACCTATGAAAGATTATCATGAAAAATCTTTTCATTTTTAATTTATTTATGTAGGTGATTTTTCACCTTTGTTTTTACTTGGGTAACAATGGAAATTACAAAAGACTTTGTTCGTCCTTACCGTATATGCACTTATCCATTAGTGTTAATTATGCACAAAACAAACAATAGCTAAAGTAAACTCACTGGGCCAAATCCAACCAATGATAAGAGAACTATGTGGTGGTGAATAACTGAGCAGTGTCAACCATACTGCCTCACTCAAAAATGTTAATTAGTGTTAATTATTATTAAGGCTATTTTAAATCTGATTATTTTGTCTCATGGAACCATTTATGCATATGTTTTGGTAGTGAGTATGAGATAATTGATATCTCTAGTTATTAACAGTGTATAAAGTATTATTTAGCTTGAAGCTATGTGTCAAAATAGTAGAAGCTGCATTAGTGATACTGATAAATATGATTGACATTTAGAAATGCAGCTGTTGATTTATTTATGGTGATCCTAATATTAAGTATGGCAAAACTTCTAAGATTTTAGGCTATGTCCGTTGCCTTCTTATATCAATACGGTTAATGGTTAATAAAAAAGGGACAGCAAATAATAATGATAAAGGCCTCTACGTATTCGTCCCAATCGTCCCGTCGTCGCTTTTTGTTACGTGGTTTCGTCCTCATGCAAGCCTTTTAAAAGTCCAGGTGTAAACGCCCGAGAAACAAAAAACTAAATATAATAATAATAATATTCTGGGACTATCCACCCATGGTCATCTGATCCCAAACTAGACAGAGCCTGTACTATGGAAACCAGACAACTGATACTAATACTATATTTTTTTTGTAAATACATATTTATATATATAAAACACCTAGACATTTGAAACCCGTAAAAATCTATTTCACTTGCAGTTACTTTCTTTTTTATCTTTTACTTGCTATCTTGGTAAGGAAATCCCAGAACATGCACGAGTTTGTCTCTTCTTCTAGTTTTATTTTTCTGCCAGATATCCAGCTACAAGGCTGGCTGGATATTCGGTATCTGGCAAAACAGCTATCCGTTTCATCTCTAGTCCACACCATTAAAACCTAGCATTGCAATCACTCCCCAAAACGTATTTATCAGACTTCTGAATACTCAATACCTTTTTGTTGCAGGATATGTGTTCCTAGTAACATGGGTGACAGCAGTAGTAATGGTGATAGTCCACGATAAAGTACCAGACATGAAAAAGTACCCCCCACTACCAGACCTGTTCCTCGACAACGTTCCCCACATACCGTGGGCATTCGACATGTGCGAGATCACTGGCTCTTGTCTAATGGCCATTTGGCTAGTAGTGTTATTCTTCCATAAACATAGGTAAGGATACTGCTTTTTAATTTGGTAAAAGTAAGTTATGTGGACCATATGATTTTTCAAATCGGTATAATTGCCAGTTATGCGTGTACATAGTACATACATATATATATACAAGGTGTCCAGTAAATAAGGGATATCCCTGCAGGTACTTGTTGGGGGCACCCCGGCCATGCACAAAAAATAAATTAAAAATTAATTCTATTCAGCGATTTGGTTTTTATTATATTAGTTTGGTATTATATTATAAACAAAAAATCAAGCCACAGATTTTTTTTAATATTTTTGTAACAAGTACTTGCAGGGTTATCCATTAATTACCGGACACCCGATATATAGTCGAATTAAGAACTTCCTCATTTTTTCGAAGTCAGTAAATTAAATGATAACTTCCTCCTTCTTTGAAGTTGGTTAAAAACAAGTCATCATCATCATCATCATCATCAGCCGGAAGACGTCCACTGCTGAACATAGGCCTCCCCCTTAGAACGCCACAATGAACGACAATTGGCTATTTGCATCCACCGGTTACCTGCGACGCGCACAATGTCGTCTGTCCACCTAGTGGGAGGCCTGCCAACGCTGCGTCTTCCGGTTCGTGGTCGCCACTCGAGAACCTTTCTTCCCCAACGGTTATCGGTTCTTCGAGCGATGTGGCCTGCCCATTGCCACTTCAACTTGCAGATTCTGAGAGCTATGTCGGTGACCTTAGTTCTTCGGCGAATCTCCACATTTCGGATTCTGTCGCGCAAAGAAACTCCGAGCATAGCTCTCTCCATGGCTCGTTGTGTGACTCTGAACTTTTCTAAAAGGCCAGCCGTTAGAGACCACGTCTCAGTACCATATGTCATCACTGGCAACACACACTGGTTAAAAACCTTCGTCTTCAGGCACTGCGGTATTTTGGACGAGAAGATATCGCGTAGTTTCCCGAACGCTGCCCATCCGAGTTGGATTCTTCGGGCGACCTCTTTGTCAAAGTTGGACCGACCTAACTGGACAGTTTGTCCTAGGTATACGTAGTGGTCAACAACTTCGAGTGTATCGTTCCCAACAACTACCGGTACGGGTGCAACATGGACATTAGACATGATCTTCGTCTTGTCCATGTTCATTTTAAGACCCACCTGTTGGGAAACGCTACTGAGGTCGCTGAGCATCGTATTGAGGTCCTCCAGCGACTCTGCCATAATGACTATATCGTCGGCAAAACGAAGGTGAGTGATGTATTCGCCATTGATGTTGATGCCGAATCCGTACCAGTCCAAGAGCTTGAAAACGTCCTCCAATGCGTTTGAGAACAGTTTCGGAGAAATAACGTCTCCCTGTCTCACACCTCGCTGCAATGGGATTGGTTTCGTGCTCTCTTCCTGTAGTCGGATCGACATGGTGGCGTTGCTGTACAAACACTTCAACACTTCGATGTACCTATAGTCAATGTGGCACCGCTGGAGGGACTGCAATACCGCCCAGGTCTCGATTGAATCGAAGGCTTTTTCGTAGTCCACAAACGCTAGACATAATGGCCGATTATACTCCTCGGTCTTCTGTATAATCTGGCGGAGCGTATGTATGTGGTCTACGGTGCTAAAGCCTTTTCGGAACCCGGCTTGTTCGGGAGGCTGGAAGTCATCAAACCTGCGTTCGAGACGGTTCGTAATGACTCTCGAAAACAGCTTGTATACATGGCTCAGGTATAAAAACAAGTATAAATTATAAATGCATAAAAAACAAAATGTACTTAAATTACATTATACATACATAAATAAAACATATACTTACATATTTATTATCTACATATATTTGAACTCGTCTCGTTGAGACCTTTAATTTGTTACCCATTATGTTGTTTTTCGAAGTAATAAAAATACTAAATGGCGGCTGACGGCAGACATTTTAATTTTTTGATAAAAAAAAAATGTATATATTGAGCTTATGTCACTCCCAGAATTAAAACGAATCTAGCGACATATTATAAGTCGCAGTGCATCAAGCCGTGTAAGCTGTAAGCCGTGCCAAAGAAATAGACATACATACATACATACTCTCGAAAAACATAACCCTGCTTCTTGGGCATTCGGGCAAAAACAATAGCGACTGATACGCTGTACTCCTTAATAGTTTTTTTTTAAACTATATATCCTATAGGCCGACCGTTTAACTCGCGTATCGCTTGCGCGGTAAGAAGGGAGCGAGGGGAGATGTTAGCGGATGGGTGAAAGGGGTGCGCGGAGCAGAGAGCTTACGTCAAGTGCGGCAGTGCGCTGGCTGTGCTCGCAGCGCGCGGTTGGTGTTTTTGTTACGGACGCTTGAAGATAAACGCACAAGGTATACGACTGCCAAGATAAATCTCAAGATGAATCGCTCTTCCAGTTTTGCGAACAAAATTAACAAGCAATCTAAACAAATAGCATACAATGTATATTCCTTTTTTAAAGCCAGAAAACAAGATCATAATTCTACAGAGTATCTTGAAGACGTAAACCTAAACAAACTTGTTGCTAAAGCTACAGGACTTTCGGTGACTACCATATGTAAAATAATAAAAGAAGGAAATGAACTGAAAGATGAACAAAATAATGTAAATTTTAAATTACCAAAAAAAATTAAACAAATCCGAAAGAAAAAAATTGAAGTTGACAGTTTTACAGAGGGCGTTGTTAGAAGAAAAATAACTCAATTTTATACGGTTTATAAGAAGGTTCCTACATTAAAAATTTTGAATGCGAAACTCAGAGAAGAAGGAATTTTAAATTGTGGCCGAGAATATTTGAGAACATTGATTCATAAACTTGGCTTTCGATTTAAGAAATGTCAATCAAAAAGAAAATTACTGATTGAACAACCAAACATCGTATCGTGGCGGTGGCGTTATCTTAATGCGATAAAGAAGCACAGAAGAGATCAAAGAAACATTGTTTACCTCGATGAAACATATGTCAATTCGTCATTAAATGTACCGGCGTGTTGGCAATCCAATGATGAACGAGGGGTGCTGTCGCATATTGGCAAAGGGCCACGTTTAATTATTGTACATGCTGGTGGACAAGCCGGATTTATCGATGGAGCTCTTTTAATTTTTAAATTCAAAAGCAAAACCGGAGATTATCATAGCGATATGAATTTTGTAAACTTCAGCAAATGGACTATAGAAAAGCTATTGCCAAATTTACCGCCAAGCTCAGTTATTGTTATGGATAATGCCGCATACCACTCGGTACAAGAGGACAAAAAGCCTACAATGACATCCACAAAAGCCACCATGCAAACCTGGCTGCAAAGACACAATGTTGAATTTGATACGTCTCTAAGAAAATGTGATTTATTGAATTTAATCAAACAACACGCGACAGAAAATATTTACAAAATAGATGAAATTTTAAAGGCGGCAGGTCATGAAGTCTTACGACTGCCTCCATATCACCCAGACCTGAACCCAATCGAATTGGTTTGGCGGGATATCAAAGGACAGCTCGCAAAAATTGAAATTGATTCTAATTTAGACAAAAAGAAAAATACACTGGAACAGTTATTTGCCGAATTCTCTGTAGAAAAATGGGTTAACTGCGATAAACATGTACAAACTATTGAAGATGAATATTGTCTGCACGATCGCATCGTTGATGAAGAGATGGACCGATTTATTATTAATTTGCAAGATTCTGACTCCTCAAGCTACACAGACAGTGATGATGATTCAAGCGATATAAATATTAGTGACGAATAGTCCTATAAATTTTTTATCTGTGGTTAAATATTTCTTAAACGGAGTTAATTATTGTTTTATGATTTTGTACCTATGAAGCTATTATAAAATATTTGTAAAACTTAAAAATAAATACTTAAAAAAAAGATACTTATTATTTTATTCTTTACCAACAATGTCTATCTCGAGATAAATCTTTGGATTATTGACTCCGTGTGTAGCGTTACCCGCCCCCGCTCCCTTCTTACCGCGCAGGCGATACGCGAGTTAAACGGTCGGCCTATAGCCTATTACGTAAGTCAAAATCCATCAAGCCAATTAGACTGTAGTAGGCCGTACTATCGCGGACACGAACGGTGTACCAGTTTTCAATCAAAATCGTTTGAACAACATTACGTGAGCTTACCCACATGTATTTCCGGCCGGCTCGTGCAAGCGATTGTCGTCCTAATGGTGGTACACCGTTCGTGACCTCGAGAGTACATGCATACTACATACATAAGCACGAAAAGCATAATCCCCTTTAGCGGCAGTTAAGTAACAACGTCGTGGACTTTTTGCATAATACTTAGCTGATTTGCATAAATCATAGCGTCGCTACCACCATGTAACTAACAGCTTGCTAGATAAGATGACTATTCTTAAAAACTTTCCCGACTATAAGTACCTTTGTAATAATTAGTTTAAATATTTTCAGTATCAAGTAAGTTTCTGAGTCGACTGGACTTTCACTCTAGTTAATATTAAGTAGAACTATTTAGTATCTATATCTATATCTATATGACTGTATCTGTATCTATATGACTTATTATTTTGTTTTAATTAAAAATTACATCATATTGTTCCACCTTGCAACTTATGCAATTGTTTCAAATCAAAACAAGCAACAAGTGCATATTTGTTAAGGTTGAAGGCTTAATTAGCTACAAAATTTGTTATGCAAGTAAAACGTCTTAATATTATAATTCAGTCCTAGTTTCCGCAGATTATCATTTACATCACTCACGTAGGTACCTTATGTAATGAACGTTTTTCCGAAGTATTCATCATTTTATAATCAGTAAAATTTAGACATAAGCTAATTAGGTACGTTATGTAATTGAATAGAACCTGTTACTTCCGTCGCACATATCAGACCTGTAAAAGTGCCCTGACTAGAGCATTTTACTTAAAACACTGACTAAAAGCGCTGGACACGACGAGCGTACAAATCATCATGGCTATTATCAATGATGCTCTGGATTACAACTATTACAATAGATAGGAGAATACTTAGGTCCATACAAAGGGATGTGAATCGCATATTTATGCCTGTTCAAAGATCATTATGAACGACATCTGCAGATGTTTTTTGTAGACATGCATAATATATAGCTACACTGCTCAGTAATTTTATGTAATTCGCTCTTTCGAATTATTTAGGTACTCCAAATGAATTTTACACACGTAGATAGTTGTATTTCAAAACTATCTCGTAATGAACCCATTAATTTTTTACCTGGCACAGAGGTGAAAGCGTGCATCGGCGTTTTTTAGACGATAATGGTGTTATTTCCGTATTTTAAATATTACGTATGAGTACTTAGATAACTATTAAACATTTTGACAGTCATTGCCATATAATCTGCTTTCAATGTAATAACAGTCAACGTCGTGTCGGTCGGTACCATAAAGTGGGTTCACACAGTACGAATTTACTTGATCAATTGCTAAATCGCATGCGATTTTAATCCTGTTAACACAATGTTACGAAAGCAACTAATTTAGACGATTAACTATAAAACGCTTGCGGTTACAACCAAACAGAAACAACAAAAATCGATTAAACATTTTAACAAAAGTTTGCCACATTTAAATGTTTGTTGATTCAACACGTTGAATGATTCATCCTCTCTGAACTTCTCTAGTTGTAGGCGAATTTAGTTTATGTCTTATCGATAATAAGACGGGCATTTATTTATTTAGTGTTAATTTTTTTTCAGTATATCGTCTATGCGTCATTAGAATTACTTTTATTTTTCTTGTTAATAAACTTTTGTTCATCATCTGGAATCGACTCGTGTTAACCCGCTATTAAGATTTTTGATAGTAGGTAATAGTAGATTTATACAAGTCTTACTCTATATATATAAAAGAAAGTCGTGTTAGTTGCACTATTTATAACTCAAGAACGGCTCAACCGATTTGGCTGAACATTGGTGGAGAGGTAGCTTATAACCAGGAGACGGACATAGGATACTTTTTATCCCAGTAGGTTAAGGTTAAGCAATGTTAGGTAAGGTCATTAAATAGATGGGTGAACCGATTTGTATGAAATTTTGTGTACAATCGGGAAGGTCTGAGAATAGGTCATAACATAAAGTATATTTTATAGTTGGGGGTGAGGGATCGGGGGAGTTAGGTGGAGCAAGGGGGGAGTAAGAGGCAGCAAGTTGGAAGAAGAGAGAGGGGGGAGATGGTTCAGACAGGGGACAACGGGGAGAGGAAGAGGGGGAGTGTGACGGGGACCGAGAAATGGGGAGCAAAATGTAATAAAAGCGCGGGTCAGCTAGTTTATTATATGTTCTTGTTTTTGTCACCAGCACAGCAGATAAGTTTGTCTCAAAACTGTTTGCGTTCTCAGAATATCCCAGTCCTCATGTAGTGTGTGTGTTTCTGTTTATAAACTTTCGGTTTCCTCAATAATACCGTACCAAATGTATTGTAGGTGGGTATTTCATTATTTTCTAATGCACTATAACTAATTCCTTAATTTTGACATTTGATTTATATAGCATAAAGATCAAAGTACCTTGAGTTAATAGGACTCTTATATTGAAGTATTGTTGATTAAGATGTGAGAGCAAACGTAAAAATTGTCACAACCCTCCTTGGTCTCCCCTACCAAAGAATAGATTATTTCCAAATTATTTCGCTTTAGTTTATTTATACCTGCAGTCGCAGTGTTCTATTGCAGTTGTAATCACTGTTCTGTATACAATCAGTTTGTTAAACAACGTAAGGCAAGGTCATTTCATTGGTGGATGACCGTTTAGTTGCATTTGAACTGAGAGTCTCCGTGCTTCGGTGGGCATACGTAAAAAGTCGGCCCTGATTGTTGGCTGACGAGACAGCAGTCGTCAAGCCAAGGCAGTGACCTAAGGGCAGCTTGGACAACTCAACTAAGTTGCCCACTAACCCACTAACCATTAACAATATGATTATATGAAGTCTGCTATAAAGTGCAGTCGTCTGTTAAAGTTTACCTATTCTATTTTTGGAAGCTATTAAGGCAACCACTGGAACGCACTTGGACCCAGCTGGATCCATTGTGTTTGCCCTATCCCTTACTCTGTTGATTGTTATCGAAGAGTTCTTTGAGATACCCCACGAGCGTCGCAGCCATACAGTACTATGTGCAACATCGACTCGCTCATTTTCACAGAATCTGCAAGCATCTACGATACTTAGCTTCATTCTGTGTAGGTGCTCGTTGGTGCCAAAACGGCCCGTGAGAGCACCCATTAGGTGCCTGATTTGTGATCTGTTTAGGTCCAATAATTTAAGAGTCTACCCTTGTGCTGGCGAATGTTTTGGAGTGATTTAGGGCAATCGCTTCCCTCTATTCTTCCGTTTGTTCATTCTTAGTGTACGCATATAATGCTTGGTAGTATGTTCCATTCGGAATCCCTACAAGTGGTTCAGGGCCAACTAGATATCTTTGTAAGCCGGCCCTCGCTAGTTCATCGGCCTTCTCATTCCCCTCGACACCTTCATGTCCAAAGTTTACCTAACTTGTTATACAATTGTTTTATATCCGTGTAACGTAAAATTATCAGTAGATTACTATAGACCTAGGTGATAAATGTTTATTATGAGTAAGTGTTAATCATTCCTTGACGATAGTTGACGAGCGATTATTTTTGCACTTAAACCGGATGTGGCTTTTTTAATAATCACTGCATAATATAGAGTCATAATCAGTAACATTTTCTTTTAAAATTGAATATTGATTGATAAATTGGATCCTTGCCTGTGCAGGTTAAAATGCGTAGTGTGTCTTTATTTGGAATATGTTTTGGAAATCCTGGTCCATTGTGTTTTCTGTCGTTTATCGAGAATATTCCTACATACAATAGAATACATGTACTCTTTATAGCACACCAAAGAAATATACATTTGAAATTAATAACTATTAATAACTGTGAACAATTTAAGGCGGTCTTATCGCTAAAGCGATCTCTTCCAGACAACCTTGGGGGTACAGGACAGAGCATTCTTATGGGCACTTACTACTTACTTACTTATTGGAATTTACATATGTATGTAATGCAAAAGCTATATGTAATGCAATGGCCTGTTATCTAAGACCTTTATTTTATCGTTCGTGAATCGTTGCCTGCCATAATAATCTCATGACTCATATAAACGTCACTGTACATCATTTCTGTTTACGAGTGACAAAGAGTGTTGTTTGGACTCCGCACTCAATAAAATACCATTACCATTTCTGACCTCGTATAAATATTTTCTACGCGATGATCGTCTTTAAAATACATATCATTTTTTAATTGTCTTTGATAGGTACTGTCGGCTTATAGTCCGGTCAATATAGACATTTGAAATAATAAATATTCCCGGAGAGCCAAATATTGGTGGAGAGCTGGGGTTTACCATTACAAATAAAGTTTAAAAAATCCCCATCCCCATCCCCATCGATCCTATATACATAGGATCGATGGGGATGGGCTAAAGTAAAAGTTATTCGAGGTCAAAGGTCAAAATTTGAGGTTTTTTGGATTTTTCTCGAAAACGGTAAGTTTTACAAAAAATACCTCAAGCCAAAGTTGTAGATCTTAAAATTCTCTACAAAAATGGTTTTCATGATTTTTTTCCGAAGAGTTACCATTCCTGAGATATCGCGATTCTAAGTCACATTATACATGATATTATGCACACATTTCCACGCCACCTGTTAGGTAGTGTACCTACTCGGTGCGTTTTTTTACCGTGGCCTAAGTACTCCACTAACTGCCATGACAATTTTAGGATAATTTAAGGGAACAATACCCGTCAAGTTCTAGATATTACCTTATTATTGATATTGATATTGATTATTGGGTTAACTATTGTTTTGATTTCTTTAGATATTTTAATCAGATTCATACTCTTGAAAGTGTACTTCAACAGTCATGTTTTCTTTGATTTCTTCTTCTTCCTCTTCCTCTTGCTGGATGTCCATAAATTGTTCAAATGTGGCTGAGTCATTGGTCTCTTATCTCAGCAAGACTGACCTTGGCAATTGGTACACGCTGGAGAATACGGCAACCCGACTTTTTTACAGCCACATTTGGCACTACAACCTTTTTTACAATTGCAAAAAATGAAGAGTTTTTCTAGAGCAGATGGGAGTAAAGTTTGAATCGGTTCCAGAGTATTATCTATCAATTTCCAACCCCAGTCTTCTGGGTTCAGTTGATTGCCTAGCCATGTTTGAACTTGATAGTATACTCGATACAAATGTTGAATAGCAGACCCCGATGTTGGAGGAAGACATGATAGTTATATTTGTTTCTAGTTTCGCGTATTTTTACAAAAGTTAAGTTTGGTATTTATCAATGCAAGTAATTTTTTTTGGAGCTCCATAAACCGCAAGAAGAAAGCGAATTCCTTCCGTAATTATCGTTTCAGGTGTGGAATTAATTTCTGTAAATACTTTAGCGCAGTCAGTCAAATCTTTTTTTTCGAATAATTTAAAATTACTTATTTGTGCAAAATTAGCAATCATCAGCAACCGGAATGTCCACTGCTGAACAAAGGCCTTTCCCTTAGAAGGGAGGGGTTGCCATAATCTCCACGCTTGGCAGGCGGCTTGATTGAAATTAGAAATGTAATTTGAAAAATAAATATTATTCCGCACGTATTTATTGCATGCTCAAAAATTAACAAGTTAGTCATTTGTCATTTTCCATGTAAATGGTTTCTGTAATGTTGTAACGGACAATATGAGAAATCTTATATAAAAGCTTTCGGTACGTAGTCCCTTACACCTTGTATACTTATGAGAGCATCGGCAAATATTAATATTCGTGTCACAATACATTTATTTTTGTGTTTGTTATCTAATCAGAACCATTTGCAGTCTTCAAAGTAAAAAGAGGAAATCAAATCTTTTTCTTGGCACATGGCCCAAATGTTAAGAGTAATTTATTTATAGGCCTATTAGCTATTATTGTTACTATGTAAAATTTATTAATTCATATGAAATACTAGCTGACCCGCGCAGCTCCACCCGCGCTTTTATTACACTTTGCTCGTCTCTCTTTCCCTCCCACTTCGGTACTCGTCACACTCCCCCTCTTCCTCTCCCCGTTGTCCCTTCTCTGAACCCTCTCCCTCTCTCTTCTCCCAACTTGCTCCACCTAACTCCCCCGATCCCTCACCCCATCACCCCCTCCTCAAATCCCCTCTCAGTCTCTCTCCTCTCTTGCACCCTCCTCTCGTTCTATATATCCTCGTCAATCATGTTATCAGCGGCATAAATATACTTTATGACCTATTCTCAGACCTACCCGATATGCACACAAAATTTCATACATATCGATCGGTTCAACCATCTAGTTAATGAGCTTCCCTCATGTTGCTTAACCTTAACCTAGCGGTATGATACATACTTTATGACCTATTCTCAGACCTACACGATATGTGCACAGAATTTTATATTAATCGTTTCACCCATCAATTTAATGACCTTACCTAACGTTGCTTAACCTTAACTTACCGAGATAAAAAGTATCCTATGTCCGTTTCCTGGTTCTAAGCTAACTCCCCACCAATTTTCAGCCAAATCGGTTCAGCCGTTCTTGAGTTATAAATAGTGTACCTAACTAACACGACTTTCTTTTAAATTAAAATAAATTTATATTAAAGTTCTATTTCACCGATAGATGGCGCTGTTCATAATGTAAATCATGCTAACATCGTAAATTACTGTGTAATGATATTCGATAGTGAAAGTTTAAGTTTTTCGCATCTTTTATTGTTGCGACTGTAATACAATCCCTATACATTACCTGGACTTGGGGGGAGTTTCATTAAAATTTCATGAAACCCCTTCTCAATTTCTACCTAGTACCTATACCAATATAGCCTTGGTGGTGCAGCGGACCTAACCGCTGGCTTTTAAATGAAATGAAATGGTATTTTTCCCTTGCCTATTTCTTTCCTAATCTAGTTTAGACTCGCTCGGGATTTACAGATTTTAACTTTTCAAAGATTGTCATATTGCTATCAGCAAAGTACTTAGAACAATACAGAAATCTAATAAAAATGTCCTGGGTGTACTGCCGGACCGGCTTACCCCTTACAAAAATTGACCGTTTGCCACTGCCATATCTTATGCAAACTAAATGTCTGCTCAGTCCCTATTGTATATAGCGTAATAATACATATCTTAATGATTAACTGATCAGTCTATAATTACCCTATTCACATACAAAGGAAATTACGTGGTAATATGTGCAAGTAATGTTTCACTGCTTAGCCCCTATGAAACATAGCGTGATGTTTTATATACCAATTTATACCCCTACTTCTACACAACACATCAGTGAAAGTCCTATCAAAATCCATCCACGGGTTTTCGAATGATGCCTGGACAAACAGAACGACAGACAGACAGACAGACAATAATTCCAAAAAAAATTGTTTTGGTCTCTATGTCGATAGTATAGTATCCCCACATAGAAATTTTTGAAAAATATTCAATGTACAGAAAAAGTGCTCTTTGAGTTTTATTATAGTATAGAAGACGCAGATGATTAGAGATCAAATAAGAATATTAGAGGAAATGGATTATCGTGTATTAGACACACAACATAAATACAGGAAAACATGTTTATTTACTTTGCTGTAGCCTCCGTGACGCAGCGGGAAACCGCTTGCTTTGCAAACCGGAGGTCGCGGGTTCCAATCCCAACTTTGTGTATTTGTATCTTACTGGCTAGGACAATGCAGGCCGATTACCAGATTGACTGAAAAGCAAGATGATCCATGCATCGGATGGGCATGTAAAAAGTCGGTCCTGTGCCCTGTCGTGACGATTTACGTCCCATCAGATTGTGAAAGTAAAAAGGCAGAGAGATTGCACTTGAGTCTAAGCAAGCCCTTGTGCACTATAATCTTCCGCGTAGATGATCTCGTAATTTTCCGGTATTATTGCTAACACTCGTTATATTAAACAAATTGTACTATATCGTCGCTATACAAAGAAGTGTGTAAACATAAGACGTCACACACAACGCTTCGCGTGGCTCTACTTTATTATTTATTACGTAGGTACGTTGACCTCCCTACTTTCACCTACTGACCGCTATTCGCCGATCCTAATATTATACACCTTGCAAAGGAAATCGTATTTATAATGTGCTTTAATCTAGTTCATCATCAAATTACTGATTTAATCTAATCTAATGCTTAGTGCATTAGATTAGATTAAATCAGTAATTTGATCAAATGAAATATCAATATTAGACCATGATATTTATCCGTTTCCCTTGGGGTGCTGGGTAAGAATTGCATCCTCCCATCTCCTCTCGTTGGGTGTTGTAAGAGGCGACTGAGCGAGGACAAGAAGATGGGCAGCAGCGTCTTTATTTTGGATTTGTCTTCCATCTATCCCCAAGACCTTTTAAGGGGGGGGGGGAGGCCTTTTGTTCAGCGGTGGACGTATTTCGGCTGCTGATGATGATGATTTATCCGTTATTGGAAATAGTCAATGATTCAAAAAACTAATAAAACTAAAGTGATATCGAAATACGGGGTGTAAAGACATCGTACCGAAAACCGATACCTAGGGTCCAGTACATGATTCTGAACATTATAGTGTTGAAATTTTTCATCGGCTTTTTCTTTTTTCCAAAAAAAAACCGCTTTTTTAAATAAAATTAGTATAACATCATTATTGGTATAATAATAAAGCCTAATTTCAATTTAAAAACAATAAATTACTTATTTGTGCAAAAGTAGCCATGTACTTAATTTAAAAAATAAGTATTCCGCACATATTCATTACATGCTCGAAAGTTAAGAAGTTATTTGTCATTTTCCATATAAATGATTTTCCGTATAAATTATAAAAGCACAAAAACCCGACTGCGAACAAGAAAAATGGATTTAAATTCCATTAAAAATACATGAAACGTATAAATATGTATATACAGTTGAGCGCGTCTCGTCGTGTAAATTACCTTTAATTTGATATTCATTTTGATGTTTTTGGAAATAAAAAAAATACTCCCACAATTAAGACGAATTGAATGACATATTATAAACCACAGTCCATCCAGTCGTTATGGTTGTAGGCCGTGCCAAAGAAATACACATACATACTTACATACTCTCGAAAACATAAACCTCCTTCTAGGGCATATTCGGGCACAAAAAAAACAGATATGTTATGTTTAATACATTTTACAGTTCCTTTATTTTAGGTTTATATTTAATGATACAATGCTACTAGTGTGAGAGATCAAGGAACTCTGTTATATCTTGTCCCTTTGTCTTTGAACATCCAATTTAGTATTGTTTGTGAAACACCTGTGTGCTAAATACAACGTTGTTTATTTCGTTATCATCTAGCAAACGTAATAGTGTCATGTTTTCAATCGCAAGAAAGGTAGAGAGAATATAATATAGGTACAGACAAAATGTTGCTTTTGCCAAAAACAAATATTGACTAGTTGAAGATATTTATATAAATAGATCAGGAGGCGAAGTAGTCAAAACCAGAATAGTGACAATGTACATAGCTCGTCACTGCCCTCTTCAATGTGCCAAGAAATAAAGAGTTACGAAAACATTACTGACTCATACTCATTACCAAGGTCGGGGTATACTTACTGACCTCCCCCTGAACAGAGAGTGGTTGCCATAATCCTCACGCTTAGCAATCGTCTTGGGGATCGTAGTATAGGTGGTGGTAAGTAAGCTAATATAAAGACGCTGCTGCCCTTCTTGTTTTCCCTTACCTGTCTCTTACGACACCCAATGGTTCGGAAATGAGTGAGTGCTCTTCTGACCAAGACACTCCACGAGCAGACAGTAGCTGTGTCCTCAATGGTCTGATATTCCTCAGGTTTATAATATTAAGGAGATTCTTCGCGCTCGCGGGCACCGTGTTCCTACTGCGATGCTTCACGATGCTGATCACGTCGCTGTCCGTGCCGGGGTCCCACCTGAAGTGCGAGCCACGCTCGTACCCGCCGGCGGACGACCTCACGGTGTGGGGCCGCCGGCTCAAGCAGGCCTATGACATCTGGAGCGGAGCCGGGATGTCCGTGCGCGGAGTACGGACCTGTGGCGACTACATGTTCTCCGGGCACACCGTGGCGCTCACCCTGTTGAACTTCTTCATCACCGAATGTGAGTATTACGCAATAACGTCCGCGCGATAAGGCCACAGTGGTCAATTTTTTATATGAGCCTGCTGTACAGGGAGAGTATGGTACACAAGTGCTTTGTTGGGCACTTACAGGTGCAATCACTCTACTCTCGAGTGACGACCGGACTTCCCAACCAGACAGGACTACGCAGTGGCTGGACGTTCAGGGTGTGGGCCCCTAGGACGGAATATTTCAAGTGGGAATATTTCTGGGAGTAGGGAGGTATATTCCCAGGCGTACATCAACACATGTTTGTCTTGGGTGAAAACAAATTGGGTAGCGGCCAAGGTAATCCAACCACCAGACCAACAGGCCCGTCAATATTGTTGTAGGCTTCGTGGCGCAGCGGGTAACCACTTGCTTTGCAGTCCGAAAGTCGCTGGTTCAATCAAATATTGTTGGGAACAACAACAATTACGTTGTGTAATTATTCCTTTTAGGACACCTGATTGTCTGTAAAGTAAATTGATGCATTGGTCGGATGGGAATTTAAAAAGTAGGTCTGCGTCTGACCTCCCCCCGGTCGCGTCGGTTCCGTCCCATCCGATTGTGAGACCAAAGGAAGAGAGAACTCCCTCTTCTTAAGTACTTATACACTATATTATCTGGGTAAATGGCATATCTTGACAAAGATTTGCCGCTGCGGCCCTTTCCGTCAGGAGGACATTAATATGACGCATACTACATATTTTTAACAAAGGGCATGTCATTATGTCCAATAGATGTGATTACTAATATAATGTCCATGTGTTTACACAATTTATTGTTTCCTTTATCGTCCGATAACTGTATAGTAACTAGTCGTTCAAAGTCCGAAGAATGATATATACACGTGTCTTATTTATAAGGTCATAAGGGCGGTTGCCCGACTGGACTTGATTTCCTCTTTTGTGACTCAGTATAAGCTAGCACTAAACCGCGAACCCATCTGATATTAAGCGGATATGTAGCATTGGATGGGGAAGCGCTCTAGCTAAATATAAAACAATGACAAAGATCCCTCTTGTTCTTTTAATGTCAACAAAAATTACACTTACTTCGCCATTCGAGGTTCATTCCGCTCACATCAAGGGACCTTAAAGATTAGAGCAAGCCGGATGCGTACACGTAGACGTGCACGTGGACGTGGACGTACCATTACGTTGTAATGTATGGAACTTTATACGACAGTGGTTACGTCACACAAGCGGTGTGCCATGTTTCATAAAGTTCCATACATTACAACGTCTTAGTACGTGCCCCATCTGCGGCCAACAGCGTCCATCATTCACGCACGCTTACATCTATTTTAGTGTGCTGTGGCCTTAAATCAGAGGTATCGTTAGCAAAAGTGAAGATAGATAGTCCCTCACCGGAAGACCAGCAGAGGGAGTTCGGGAAAAATAAGAAGATAAACTTTTATTTGTGACACATAAAAGACAGTAACACATTACAACGTAATCAATGTGCCATTAAAAGGTCCCAACTTAGTATATTGCTGGTCACGAACGACCAACGCTGGTCTTCGTTTGACACCTCCTTGATGACCACACGAGACAAACCAAAAAACATAAAAAGAAAAACCCATAACACCCAATCAAAAATAAAATAACAATAGCACGATAAAACGATAAACAACATAAAATAGTACTTACTTAAATATAAATGACGTGGCAAAAATAATAACATATAAAATGAAGTGGCAAAAATAAAATTGCATAGGCTTAAACGTGGCCATTGATTTATATATTTATTATTTTATAAAATTATGCTTCCATAATAGTATTACATAGTAAATTATGATACAAGTGAGCTAAGTTGCTCATTATACACGAGGGTAATTCAGCCGAGTAGGTATGTAATCTCATGCTCACGAGTTTCATATGACGCGACGGTTTTCAACATTAACGAGAAAAAACAAAATAAACCACACAGTGACAAATACTAAAAAAACAAAATATGAAAATGATGTATGGGAAATGGCGCGCGCGTTTTTTTTCCACGTGCCCACTCCAAGGTGAGTGAACATACAGCCTACTTCAAAATAATAATTTTATGTGATAAAATGCAAATATTTAACAAATTATTGTTAATTATGAATAATTTGAGAGTAATATATGTTTGTTTGACTTAATTAATGAACACTGGGTGGATGAACACATTTATTTATTCCAAAAATGTATGTGAATTTTCAGCGGCACAAGCCCTGTTCAATGTTTCTTAAAAAAAATGATTACCCGGTTAAATTAAGAATGCTCTATTTACTCGAATACAACTTGCAGTAAGGTACAAAGTTAAATTTGTAGGGATAATTCTATTACGCACTAGTCCGTAATGTCATCATTACGCACGCGTGTCTTATAGCTAGGTTTATGGCCCTAAAAGCGATGTAATAAGGCTCACTTTACGAGCAAGTCTGTTGAAAATAAAAGTAACTCATTCTGAGATTCTCTGTTACTTCCCCAGTAGTAGTTCAGTTGAGGCGCTCTAAGCCATCTGTAATCAATGTTCGGTATCATCATCATCCGAAACGTCCACTGCTGAACAAAGGCCTCCCCCTTAGAATCCCTTCTAGAGGGAGGGGTTGCCATAATCCCCACGCTAGGCAGGCGGCTTGGGAATCGCAGTATAGGTGGTAGGTAATCCAATAAAAAGACGCTGCTGCCCGTCTTCTTCTTTTCCCTTAGTCGCCTTTTACGGGCACCCAACGGGAGGAGATGGGCGGGTGCTATTCTTACCCGTATACGATCGGTTAGTTAAGCAACGTCAGGCAAGTTCAGTTAAGTTAAGTGGCAGTTCTGGATGTTACACTTAATTAACCCACGATCGATACACACAGAATGCACTCTTACAAGAGTATTACATGACTTGATTCCACCATCCTTCAAACATCGGATGAGAGACGCATGGCACATACACACCCTTATGTGGTGAAGGTGTCTTCAGTCCGGACTAAGCGATTTGCTTCTTCATTTATACAACTAAGGACTGGAACAGTATGCCTGCGTCGGTTTTCCGGTCCGATTATAATGTGAGTGTCTTCAAGACCAGAGTGAATAGGCTTTTAATAAGCTAGTGTGCCTTAACATTCCTGATTGCGTTGCCGCTTTCCATCAGATGGGAAACAGTCAAGCACTAGCTTATATATATAGTAAAAATAGTATTGCTGGTAAAATATGTAGTAAAAATAGTATTGCTGGTAAAATAAAAGACATTAACAATAATTTAGGAATAGACGTGTGAATAATATGATTTTTATAACGCAAACGTTGAATAAATTATGTATTAAATAAAAGTTGTCTGTACACAACAATTGCAACTGCGATGTCTGCTTTATTAGTCAATGTGCCGGAGACTTCTTTGTTTCCTACTACTAATGTTTGCGACGAATATAACTGACGTCAGCAACCATTCGTTATCTACGACATATTGGAGACATTGGGTCATACAAAGGCTAATCTTATCGTAGCACAAATAGACATAAGAATAAGCCCTAATATTAATGTATTATTGTCTTAAAACTTAAAGTTAAAAGTAAATCATTGTAGGGACTAAATTACTCTACCTATGTAAAAAGCACAGCCACCCAACGAGTGATGAGAGGGTGCTATTCTTACCTGGACACCCCACCGGTGAAGATTGCACTTCGACCCAGTTGGATCCATTGTGCTTGCCTTAGCCCTTACACTATTGCTTATATATCGAAGAGTTCAGGTGCAGGTACGCCACGATGCGCCGGCTTGGAGCTGTACATAGGCATCTGGTGTAGGGTTAGGCCACTCCCAGATGACTTACTGCCGGTCCCAATATCATATCGATCCCTTACTATAAGTTAAAATAGTTACCATCGATAGCTATGATGACATATTTCCGTTTCAATAATAACATATTAGCAGCTTACTGTTGGTTGTTCAATTGACAGCCTGTCAGCATTTTAGCTATCGTTCCATTTCGAAGGTATGTCGCGGGATATCGATGATTTTAACTTATATTAGGGATCGATAGGATATTGGGATAGTCTACGTCTTGCAAGAGCTTCGCGTTTTGCAGCGCAACAGCAGTGCGGCTGCATCGCTGCAGACGCTCTGCCATGTAAATCCATATAAAACAAATCGCGCGCAGCAACGCGGCCGCGCTCAAATTTGAAGGAACCATAAAACCTTTCATTTGAAACCCATATTTGATGTTTAAGAAGGAGAAAAAAACAAATAATTTCGGATGACGGCCGGTTTGCAGTCAGGCTTTTTGTGCTTTTTTATAATTAATCTAGTTAGTTACTATTTAAAATTCTGTGTAGTGCATAGTATAGTAATAATCACTAACACTCCATTATGTCTGTTTAAACAAAAACTATTGCTTTATGTAATCCGCTGAAAGAAAACAATAGTTACGCCGAATTCCTCGATACACTATGATGACATAGTGTATCGACCTTGTACTGATAACCGATTTCGCTAAAAACAATAACAAGGAAGTCAAGGAAATGTGACGTACTTATTTGTAATGTTTTTATTAACCGGCTTCAAAAAGAACGTTCTCTATTCGACGCGTATGTATGTAAACTTAATAAAAATGCGTAATATTGATATAATGTTAGTCTATGTGGGCTTCTAAACAAATACCAAATTTTACGAGTGTATGTATGTAGGTTTGTCCGCGGATTTCTCAGAAACTACATGTCCGATTTAAAAAAATCTTTTTGCAATAGTTAGATTATATTTCAACTTTGGGTAGAGTACAAGTTTCATCAAAATTGGTTTAGTAGTTTAAGAGATACAGACTTTTTATGTTTTCAGTAAGTTACTGTAACGTGGACGTTCGAGTTGCGTGATAGTGCTGATACCTATTTTGATAAAATAAGTCACTAAAAAGTATTAAATAAACTATTTAAAAAAAAACCGACTTCAAAGTAAATTATCTAAAAAGCATAAAATAACGAAAATATATTGAAGTCGGTGTCAGCTTGTGCTAGTGTCAGTTAACATGATGTGCTAGCACCGACTTCAATATATTTTCGTTATTTTATGCTTTTTAGAAAATTTACTTTGAAGTCGGTTTTTTTTAAATAGTTTATTAGATAATTTACTTTGAAGTCGATTTTTTTTTAAATAGTTTATCCAATTTGTAATACATACTATATTAAGCGCAATACCTAAGAGTAGTTTCACTTGACCAGTCTAATAGTTAGTAGATAACATAATTTTTAATTGACTTGTTAAACTGTGACCTACTATGTTAGTTATATTAGGAGTTGAGTAGTCTGTGTATTGATGACAAAATTTAAATCAAGGCACTTTGTTAACCCCTACACTAAAGGTGACTAAAGCGACAAGCATAGTTAAATTTGTATTTAATAAAATCTACGACTTGTATATCTATCTCGGCGGGTCACCCCCTTCCCTCTAATATGGTTGAGGGCAGTGATGGCTGTTGCTCGAGTCAACTCGTGCGCGGGTGCTGCTTGGGGGGACTGGTCCGACTACTATCCCTTTGGCCAGTGGCGTGCACAGACTTTTTGATCAGGGTAGGCAAAAAAGCAAATTTCTTAGATCTCTAGAGTCGTAGGGTAACAGTCTTTTTGTTTGTACGTATTGACACTGTAACATAAGTAAGTCTATTTATTTGTACTTACTGATGTTTTTTTGAATAAATGATCACTGCTATGCAATAATGAGTCAACAAAAATATAAATAATTCTGTGTTAACGCCATCTATCTCTTGTTATAGGCCTAGGCGACAAACTGCATTAAGATTTTTTTTGTTAGATGGAGCTTTACTAACTTACTGAGCTGAATTACCGACATGGGCATTTTTTTAAACGTCGCCTGGGCCTATAACAAGAGATAGATGGCGTTAACACAGAATTATTTATATTTTTGTTGACTCATTATTGCATTATTGCTCAAATATTCCTAAATATATTCTATTTCACTCCCATAACTAAAACGAATCTTACGATTATGTAGGAAGTACCTAAGTATATTAAATTAAAACCCATGCAGCCATGGATTTTAATTTAATATGCCGCAGACCGTGTTCAAAAAATAAACATACCTACTATCGAAAAATATAATCCTATTTGGATAGTCGAAGAGAAATAAACATACCTTAATAATAATAATTTAAAAAACATTACAAAAAGAAACTTCGATTCTAAGAGGATACGAACTCGCGTCTCGTGATTCGCTTCCGAACGCCTAACAAAATGATCTGCGGCTGCGATATCTAAGCGCGTAAAATTAGCATTCATGTCGTAACATAAACATCTATCGGGACTAAACTACATATTATTGAAATGTCACTTTTGGTAGGCAGTGTCTCTCTGTGTCTCTGTCCTTTGTCTGTGTGCGTGATATATCTTCTATTATACATGTCAGATTATTTATGGGTGCGTGTATCGGTGTGAGTCTGTGTGCAAGAAATCTGTTTGAATGTGTGAAAATTGAGGCAACGCCGTATCGTGTCTTTGCGTGGCCCGCGCGCAAAATCTATCTTTACATTTATGAGTAGATAGGTATAGTACAGTGCATTTATGTTAAGTACGTCTCGCATATGTGATTGATTTCAAATTTTTTGCGTGCTTTTGTTTATTTACAATGGTGAAATAATTGAAAACGAAATATTACTATGCACACTTTATATTGATATGTCTGATTGGGAATATCACAGGGTAGGCAAACACTTTTTGCCTATATGGACTGCACGCCACTGCCTTTGGCCTTTTTTGTCGTAGTTTATTGTTTTCTCCCTTGCTTTATGTTTCGAACGGCAGGACACACTATCGCTAATGTCGATTCAATTGTAACAAAACAATGTTTAAAACAAAATTAAAAACATGACAAGCACGCTGAGTTTCTTGCCGGATCTTCTCGGTTGAGGCCGCGCTGTGGTCCGGTGGTAGCTTTTAAAAAAATTGATCATTAAAAGTGCGTTAAGCCTTTTTGAAAATAAAGATATTTGATCTGAAGTAATATCTCCCAAACGAATCAACGGTTTTTTACCTGAATGCCCCAGGAAGAGGGTTATATTTTTCTATTTATGTCTATTTCTTTGGCACGGCCTACAGCCTATAGGGATTGATGGACTGCGATTTATAATATGTCATTGGATTCATCTTAGTTGTGTCTTATATTTTTCCAAAAAACAATATGGCGACTGTTAGTCGCTGAGAGCATAAATATTTTATCGATGATTGTGTTCCTTTTCTTTTATTTAACTAAGTTTTTTTTAATGTCTGGTTTGATGTGACCAGGGGCTCTCTACCACCGCTTCGGTCGTTTATAGAACCGGAGTTTCGGAACTGATTCTGTACGAGGCTTTTAATGTACTTGTACGGAACTGGTTCCAATCGAGGCTTTTTATTTACTAGTACGGAACTGGTACCGTTTCAGAATATTATTGTAGTCTTACATTCTCGATAGAAAGTGACAGATTTATTGTGAATGGGTATACCACGTATACCCTTTGTGTAAAGTAAAAATCTAATAATAACTGTTTACGTAAAGAGGTGCTGGTAGCCCAGAGCTCCATAAATAATCATTATAGATTTGTATGACAAGTTTGTTTACCATATTGTTTATCTTACTTGATAGAAGTGTTTATGCCCAAGGGGATAATGCAAATATTGTTTAATGTAGTTACGGAACCACGTATGACGATCATTTAAATTTCATATATTCTTAATTCGCCTGATTCGCGTCATTATGACTTTTATGTTGTGTCGATTGGATGCGCCTCATGAGCGCCCAAAGAACTAAATTCCCATCACTATCATTTCCGTGGATACTGCACTATAAATGGATTCACTATAATGGATTGTATTCGAATACAAACAGTGCTATGCGTTGTTTCATTTTGATACATAATACTTAGCCAAGACTTACATTCATTCCTACAATAGTAACTACCTTCAGTTTATTTCTATTTCTTTTAGTATTATTTTCTGAACATTTTATATGTTTCACTGATTTCCCAATAAGTTTGAGTACAAGATTACGCTATTGTTTTTAGCTATTTGAGATAAGGTAATGTAAAACGTGGACGGGTAATATGCCACACGTCCAATGCCACCCTTTTCGGAGTACCTACGTTCGTAAAGTTATTGAATAACAACTAAAGGTGCGCGTCCATTGGCCGACGCCGGACGCACCGCACGCACGGCACGCCACGGATTTTAGTTTGCTTTGTATGATTTTACATAGCGCTGCGTTCATTATCCTCGCCGGCATTTTCCGATTCGGACCGTCAAAATCATAGAAAGCAAACTAAAATCCGTTGCGTGCCGTGCGTGCGGTTCGTCCGGCGCGTGCCAATGGACGCGCACCTTAAAGGTGCGATTCACTAGGTACTATTTGTCATTAATACCTATCCTTTTAAATACTTCCAATGGTAATAATAACACAACACGCAATCCGAATGGCAAAAGTATCTTAGGTTTTTATTATAGGTTACGTGAACAGGCCATATCTTTTAAACGACTGAAACGAATTTAAAAAAGTTGCACCATTTATTGAGTTGAAAGAAACTAAAGCTGTTACACAAATAATGAAAGAAATCGGAATTGGAGTCACTAACTGCCGGTCGCAATATCCTATCGATCCCTTAATATAAGTTAAAATTATCGATCAAGTCTTCGATATCCCTCTCCGAAATGAAGCGATAACTAAAACCCTGACAGACTGTCATTTGAGCAACCAACAGTAGGCTGCTAATATATTATGAAACGGAAATATTATGTCCTTATAGCTATCGATGGAAACTATTTTAACTTATAGTTAGGAATCGATAGGATATCGGGACCGGCAGTTAGGGATCCGTGGACAAACATACCTACATTTAAGATAGCCACATATTTTTTGAAGACGATTAACAAAACCGATTCAGACTTTGATACATCGATTTTATACCAACTAAAGCTTCCAACATTTGTTCCAGATACGTCTCGTAGTCTCTACCTGCTGCATATCCTGACGTGGGTGATGAACATGTTCGGCATATTCTTCATACTGGCGGCGCACGAACACTACTCTATAGACGTGTTCATCGCGTTCTACATCACCTCGAGGCTCTTCCTGTACTACCACACACTGTCCAACAATCAGGCGCTCATGCAGAACGACTCTTCTAGGTCAGTAGATGGATTAATTTATTTACTTTATGAGGTGCCGTTGGGTGTAGTAAGAAGCGACTAATGAGAACAGGAAGACTGCATCTTTCTATTGGATTATAGACCAGTCATCTCTAGGACGTCTGCCAAGCGTGGTCATTATGCTAAATCCCCCGCTTAAGGAGGAGGTCTCTGTTCAGCAGTGCACGTCTTCCTGATGATGATGATTTACAGATTGTCACAAAATAGTCCATTATGAAGACTGCGATTCCAAAGCTGTTGGTTTACACCAACTTAAAAAATCAATGGGCTCAGGAGATTGAAAAACTGATGTATCTGGTGACGAGCGGCAATATATCGCAGCTGCTCATGGGGAGACGTGTCGGTTGTCCTCAGGCGAGCGTCCCGCTTGTCACAAAAATGTTAAAAACTAGCTTCACTAAAGTATTTATTTTTAAGTTTTACAAATATTTTATAATAGCTTCATAGGTACAAAATCATAAAACAATAATTAACTCCGTTTAAGATATATTTAACCACAGATAAAAAAATTATAGGACTATTCGTCACTAATATTATCGCTTGAATCATCATCACTGTCTGTGTAGCTTGAGGAGTCAGAATCTTGCAAATCTATACTAGTCTGTCGTTCTGTTCGTCCAGGTATCATTTGAAAGCCCGTGGATGGATTTTGATAGGACTTTCACTGATGTGTTGTGTAGAAGTCAAGGTGTAAGTTGGTATATAAAACATCACGCTATGTTTCATAGGGGCTAAGCAGTGAAACATTACTTGCACATATTACCACGTAATTTCCTTTGTATGTGAATAGGGTAATTATAGACTGATCAGTTAATCATTAAGATATGTATTATTACGCTATATACAATAGGGACTGAGCAGACATTTAGTTTGCATAAGATATAGCATTGGCGAAGGGTCAATTTTTGTAAGGGGTAAGCCGGTCCGGTACACCCAGGACATTTTCATTAGATTTCTGTTCATGAAATTTTAATGAAACTCCCCAAGTCCAGGTAGTGTATAGATAAATATTGTATTACAGTCGCAACAATAAAAGATGCGAAAAGCTTAGAAGTTTCATTATCGAATATCATTAGACAGAAATTTACGATGTTAGCGTGATTTACATTATGAACAGCGCCATCTATAGGTGAAATTGAACATACAATCACTATAGAACTTTAATCTATTTATTATATCAAAGAAAGTCGTGTTAGTTACACTATTTATAACTCAAGAACGGCCTAACCGATTCGGCTGAAAATTGGTAGGGAGGTAGCTTAGAACCAGGAAACGGACATAGGATACTTTTATCCCGGTAGGTTAAGGTTAAGCAACGTTACGTAAGGTCATTAAATAGATGGGTGAACCGATTTGTATGATTTTTTTTGTGCATATTGGGTAGGTCTGAGTATAGGTCATAAAGTATATTTCATACCGCTAGGTTAAGGTTAAGCAACATAAGGCCGGGTCATAAAATTGATGGGTGAACTGATTTGTATGAAATTTTGTGTGCATTTCGGGTAGGTCTGAGAATAGGCCGTAAAATATATTTCATGCCACTAGGTTAAGGTTAAGCAATATAAGGAAAGGTCATTAAATAGATGGGTGAACCGATATGTATGAAATTTTGTGTGCATATCGGGGAGGTCTGAGAATAGGTCATAAAGTATATTTAATGCCGCTGATACCATGATTGACGAGGATATATAGAACGAGAGGAGGGTGCAAGAGAGGAGAAAGAGGGAGAGGGGATTCGAGGAGGGGGTGATGTGGTGAGGGATCGGGGGAGTTAGGTGGAGTAAGGGGGGAGTGAGAAGGAGCAAGTTCGTAGAAGAGAGAGGGGGAGAGGGTTCAGAGAGGGGATAACAGGGAGAGGAAGAGGGGTGGGGGAGTGTGACGGAAACCGAAGCGGGAGGGGGAAAGAGAGAGGAGAGAAAGAGCATATAATTAGATTTTTTTATAAGAGAGAGAGATAAATCTAGGGAGGAGGGAGAAAAGGTGAGCAAAACGTAATAAAAGCGCGGGCGGAGCTGCACGGGTCAGCTAGTTAATAATAAATGGGTCCATCTCTTCATCAACGATGCGATCGTGCAGACAATATTCATCTTCAATAGTTTGTACATGTTTATCGCAGTTAACCCATTTTTCTACAGAGAATTCGGCAAATAACTGTTCCAGTGTATTTTTCTTTTTGTCTAAATTAGAACCAATTTCAATTTTTGCGAGCTGTCCTTTGATATCCCCCCAAACCAATTCGATTGGGTTCAGGTCTGGGTGATATGGAGGCAGTCGTAAGACTTCATGACCTGCCGCCTTTAAAATTTCATCTATTTTGTAAATATTTTCTGTCGCGTGTTGTTTGATTAAATTCAATAAATCACATTTTCTTAGAGACGTATCAAATTCAACATTGTGTCTTTGCAGCCAGGTTTGCATGGTGGCTTTTGTGGATGTCATTGTAGGCTTTTTGTCCTCTTGTACCGAGTGGTATGCGGCATTATCCATAACAATAACTGAGCTTGGCGGTAAATTTGGCAATAGCTTTTCTTTAGTCCATTTGCTGAAGTTTACAAAATTCATATCGCTATGAGCGGAGATTACTCCGGTTTTGCTTTTGGATTTAAAAATTAAAAGAGCTCCATCGATAAATCCGGCTTGTCCACCAGCAAGTACAATAATTAAACGTGGCCCTTTGCCAATATGCGACAGCACCCCTCGTTCTTCATTGGATTGCCAACACGCCGGTACATTTAATGACGAATTGACATATGTTTCATCGAGGTAAACAATGTTTCTTTGATCTCTTCTGTGCTTCTTTATCGCATTAAGATACCACCGCCACGATACGATGTTTGGTTGTTCAATCAGTAATTTTCTTTTTGATTGACATTTCTTAAATCGAAAGCCAAGTTTATGAATCAATGTTCTCAAATATTCTCGGCCACAATTTAAAATTCCTACTTCTCTGAGTTTCGCATTCAAAATTTTTAATGTAGGAACCTTCTTATAAACCGTATAAAATTGAGTTATTTTTCTTCTAATAACGCCCTCTGTAAAACTGTCAACTTCAATTTTTTTCTTTCGGATTTGTTTAATTTTTTTTGGTGATTTAAAATTTACATTATTTTGTTCATCTTTCAGTTCATTTCCTTCTTTTATTATTTTACATATGGTAGTCACCGAAAGTCCTGTAGCTTTAGCAACAAGTTTGTTTAGGTTTACGTCTTCAAGATACTCTGTAGAATTATGATCTTGTTTTCTGGCTTTAAAAAAGGAATATACATTGTATGCTATTTGTTTAGCTTGCTTGTTAATTTTGTTCGCGAAACTGGAAGAGCGATTCATCTTGAGATTTATCTTGGCAGTCGTATACCTTGTGCGTTTATCTTCAAGCGTCCGTAACAAAAACACCAACCGCGCGCTGCGAGCACAGCCAGCGCACTGCCGCACTTGACGTAAGCTCTCTGCTCCGCGCACCCCTTTCACCCATCCGCTAACATCTCCCCTCGCTCCCTTCTTACCGCGCAGGCGATACGCGAGTTAAACGGTCGGCCTATAATACCTATTTTTTTTTGTTCAATTTATGTTTTAAAATTCACTTATTCACACAATAGACAATGCCTCATATTGATTAATATAGATAGGTAAATAACATTGACAGCCTCTTGACAGTTTGAGAAATAAAAAATTTCTAGAGCCATTACTAAATTGAGTGTGGCAAACTCTAAAAGCTATATGAAATCAAATTCACGTTTGCTATACACCAGTATTATGAATAAACTTTTTCTGGTTCGTCGGTCGTTCGAGATCGTTTTAGGATTCTTATTTAGCGTAAAGTAAACTTTTTAATTTAAAATCCTTAGACAGAATCATCACCCCGTTGTGTCCAAAAGGGGCCAATATTGCTCATTTTGAGGAAGACTGTGCTAATATTTAAATGTCAATATTTCGATTTCCAGGACCAGAATATGGTTTCCACTCCTGTCGTTCTTCGAATCAGAAGTTGACGGGATCGTGCCCAACGAGTACGAAGGTCCGGTGGACATCATGAACAACTTGAAGCATTGGATCTTGCAGCTCGTCGTGGACGTCAAGGAGTCTTCCATGGCCAAGATCGCGGGCAGCAAGCTACAGGAGGGTGCCGCCATGGGGGAGTACTCCGTCGTCCGACTTGTGGACGGCATCAAGAGAAATCTAAGCATAGTCGAAGAGTATAAAAACTCACGCCAAAGATTGGTCACGTTGGACAAAAACATTCAAGCGTGCCTGGTTGATGACCGGCCTGATACTGAATCACGTCATAGAAATATAGGTTTCCCACCGCGGGATCCTCAGCTAAAAGAGTTTAGCAATCCCCCGTCTCCAGTCATGAAGAAGAGTATATGAATGAGCGATCATTCTCGTCATAGAGGCTGTTTATAGAAAGAACCATTTCATTGTAGCTTTATTATACAATGAGATGTATTAGATACCTGATATTTACATTTCCATTATAGATTTTATATCGTGTTATTCCGTATTTATTTTACTATGATAAGTTAAAACGTAGTAGGTATAAATTATTAAGAAAATTTATTTGCTCAAAGTACTAATCTTGATTAAATAATGTTCTCGCTTACTTGTATTGATTCATTTATTAATCTTTTCGTAGATCCTATACATCAGTTATGGTCAGGCGCGGTCGCAGCCAACGATTTGGGGGGGGGGGGGGTATATTTGACGGTCCCGTTAGTCTTGTACCTAGACACCCTAGCCGCTACCCAATTTTGCCCAGGACATGACCCCTACGACCCCCCCCCCCCCCCTATCGGACCGCCACTGGTTATGGTACAGTGATCCAACCAGATCTTCCAATCAATAAACCAAGGCAAGGCCGTCGCCCCCATTCCCTTCACCCTTTCACATTACAGCGCTGGAATCGCTCGAACCTCCAAGCCGGAGGAGCAGTCATTAATTCATAGACATTGGTTTAAAATTATTGTTCTAGTTTAACTTTGACTAAATGACAAATATTTTGCTAGAGTTATAAAACCACTGGAGTTTTAACTCGGGTGATTAGGTAATCAGTGAACTAATCACTCATTCATGTAACGGACATGATATCTAGAGATCATGGCCATTTGCGGTCAACAGCTGAATTTCCAAAAACGGCTTACTAATGTCTATTGAATATTGCACATAGTTCCACATTGGCTGTAGAATAGGATCCTTGATATAATATTGAAATTTATTAATCATTTATGTAATAAACTAATACAACTACTTATGTACATAACATTTTAAGGCACTACGCAAAAATTAGTTTTTCTACTTATATCTAATAAATCTATGGTGATCTAATCTATGGTGTCGCTGACTCAATAGATCTGTACAAATACCCAAACCCAACAAAAGATATTTGAACGTAAATGAAAAAAAAGCTGTACCCAACAAATATTACATTCGTGCCTCAGTAGATTAGAGTTTATACACTAATCAAACATCCGTCTCTGGTATACCTATAATTATCACTTATTGTTTCTGTAAACTAAAATAGCTACCTAATATGGAAATAAAAAAAACCCACTGGAGTATTTTTAAAATATTTGCATAGATGACACATGGCCTTGCCAAAATCTCCGGTTGATTGATTTGAGTAGGTAATATATACTGCACTTGCGTAATTTAACTTTACCTGGCCTTGTAATATTGCAGTCTATGGCGCACTGGACAGTCGCTCGCTTTACAGTTCGGAGGTTGCGGGTTCTAATCTTGGGAAGAGCAACAACTTTGTGTAGTTGTATCCTTACTGATTAGGAGAATCTGAGGGCATAAGGTCTGTGCCTTATGACCTCATAGATTGAAATGTAAGATGCTCCATGCATTGGATCGGCCCTGCACCTGACTTCTGTCAGTTGTTAGTCTTATGTTCCATAAGATTACAAAGTAAAGAAAAAACGATTGCACCTGTGTGCGCGCACAAGCTTTGTGCACTATGTCTCCGGCGTAGTTGGCTGAGCTTGGGAAAGAAAAAAATATTAATTTATTTATCATGCATTAACAGTTAATTAAATATGATGGCCGCACCACCATACGTTTGCCATCCAGTATATATGGTACTAGCTGACCCGCGCAGCTCCGCCCGCGCTTTTATTACAATTTGCTCCCCTTTTCTCCCCCCTCCCTTGATTTATTTCTCTCTCCATCTCTCTCTCACTTATAAGAAAAATCTAATTCTAATTCTCTCTTTTCTCTTTCCCCTTTCCCGCTTCGGTCCCCGTCACAGTCCCCCTCTTCCTCTCCCCGTTGTCCCCTCTCTGAACCCCGTCCCCCTCTCTCTTCTACCACCTTGCTCCCCCTCACTCTGCCCTTGTTCTACCTTAATCCCCCTATCCCTCACCCTATCACTCTCTCCTCGAATCCCCTCTCCCTCTCTTTCCTCTCTTGCACCCTCCTCTCGTTCTAAATATCCTCGTTAATCATGGTATCTGGTATCTGGGATTCTTACCCACTTAAACCCCTGCGGCTGTCGCATCGCCATATATGAGGGGAGACCTGGGCCCTCCAGTGGGATATGCACCAAATACCCCTCAGTGCGCATTATAGCCCCCGGGAACCTGGCACCATGATCACAGGGACGGGGCTTGCAACCCCGTCACCGTCCTCCTCGGAGTCGCCGCCGCCCGTCACCTATCTATGTAATGACCTTGGCTAACGTTGCTAAACCTAGCGGCATGAAATATACTTTACGATTTTATTCTCAGACCTACCCGATATGTACACAAAATTTCATACAAATCGATTCACCCATCTATTTAATGACCTAGCCTTATGTTGCTTAACCTTAACCTAGCGGTATGAACAACATTCACAGCTTTTTTGTCATTGGTGTATATATTAGTGAAGTTTATGTTATATTGAAGAAGGGACAAATTCATGCTAACAACAATTTATTAATAGTTAATTATTTGTCATAAAAAGTAAGGGATAAAAAATGGTTATTGTGGGTTATCTCTAAGAGATAAACATATACCATCGCGAAGTTTTTTGTAGACCTTGTTAATATGTACAATACTGTAGTACATTGTTTTGATCTATCTCGTAGGGTTCAGCCAGCGTTTGCAATGTAAGCGCAAAAAAATGTGCTTATTTACGACATCACATTAGAAACCTCAAAAATTATCAGTGTTTCTCTACTATATTATGCATGTATTATACATATAAACCTTCCTTAAGAAACACTATCTATTAATAAAAACCGCATCAAAATCCGTTGCGTAGTTTAAAAGATTTAAGCATACATAGGGACAGACAGACAGCGAGAGCGACTTTGTTTTATAATATGTATAGATGACAGCATGTAACAGCTCTGTGGGCGAGCGCTTGCCTTGGAAACAAGGTTCGAACCCCAGCTCGTACCTCTCTCTGATTTCTTCATCATGTGCGAATCGTCTTTGTGCGATTGTTTCTAGCTTTCAGTAAAGGAAAACATAGTGAGGAAACCTGCATGCCTGAGAAAGCCTAACTAGCTTTCGAATAACGTGTGTAGACCGCCAACCCGCCCTTGGCGAGCGTGGTGAACTATGGCCTAAGCCCTGTCATCTTGAAGGGAGGCCACTACCCAGCAGTGAGACATAAACAAGGGCTGGTATAGATATACATAGTATGTATAAATAATAATACCCTGGGAACATCTAGTACACTCACAGTAATTTCACTGACTAAAGCTTAGATTGTACCTACTATGGAACCCGACAACTTATACTAATACTTTTAAACTTTATATACAGAGTAATCTATTGGGTACCAACCAGAGTGTCTAAGCAAGAGGTTGTTATAATTTCGACGCTTGTTTGCAACGAAATTCCGCCAGGAGTATTTGTGCATGTCAGGCATCGTGGCTCCTAAATACATGGACGAATGAATACAGCTTTATTTTTTATGAGATATCATGAGTCACATTTCATGTCCATAATATTTAATGACTTGTGTTAGACAAAATTGTGATATAAATAGGTTCTTTTTTATTATTTTGGGTAAGTATATCATGTTCGTACAGTGTTAAAGTAACACGTAGTCAGGCTCATTAAAAAAAGAACAAAAGATTTGTCGTATTTTATAATATAATTCGTATGAAAATTTGTTAAAAAATGTCTTCTTTTATTAATAAAATTAAGTTGATGAAATAAAAATGTCATGAGGAAGGTAATTCATTACAACCAAAAGCAGTGCATATTCATAGAGAATGATCATGTAATGGTTTTAATGTAAATAAATAATACTGCTACTGGTAGCAGTATAATCGAAATCATGAATTTGATAAAAATGAAAATGAACAACTAGAGTAAAAAGATCATTCTCATGAATGAGATATTTCCACTTAATATATTAACTTAATGTAAAAGTATTCCAATGTAAATAAAGAAAATATGTCAAAAGTTAGCATTATAAAAAGAAAAATATTAATACTTTAAAAATAATACAAGCCTTAATGAAGTATAAAATTGTTAAATAGATTCTTACTCTGGAACTTAATAGAAGAATTCATTAATTTATAACATGAATAATTTTATGATAATAGGCCACTTCATTCACTTCAAAATCGTAACTATACATTGCCACATAACATAGGTTCTTAACACATACTTCTTCACATTATATACAGTGACTATGTCAAAGAAGCAGGTGATGTTATTATAATTAACAGAACTTAATGAATAGTGCTCTCTTATTGCTAATAAGGATTGATTTGAGCTGAGAAGCAAGTGAAATTTCAGTCCATTATTCCGCTGCAGCTGCCTGCTCACTCTGGATGAGCACCTCTGATGGGTTATCTTTTTTACTTTCTACTAGTTCTTCTGTTTTCTCATCTGCTGTATCTTTCTCTGCAGAATGTTCACGAGAACTAGCAGTACCATTTTCATTTACCACTTCTTCCTTATCCGGTGTATTTTCCTTAGATGACTGTTTTGTCTCAGTTTCTTTATCTGGAGACTGAGCTTTTTCTAGTGTGGTTTCCTTTTCAATTGACTTTTGTCTTTCTTCTATCACCTTTTCTGGGGATTTTTCCTTTGTGTCTCCATCGGTGGCCTCAGTATCACCCCGTGCAGGAGTCCCTTCCTTGGATGCTTTTCCATCTGCTTCCACTGCTGGTGTGCCTTCCTTAGAAGGACTTGTCTCTTTTGCGGGTGACTTTTCTTTTTCTTCAGTAACTTCTCCAACTGCACCAGTTGTTTCTGGATCACTTTTGACTTCAGGGTTTGCCTCCTTGCTTTCATTTTCATCAGCAACATCTCCATTCACAGTTTTTTCCTATAAATGGCAAGTCAATCAAGTTTTATAAAACTTAAATAAACAATAATTATCTTGTAAATGCACAAAAAACAACATGGCTCAACAAAATCAGCTACAATATGCTATATGTACTCTTGTAGTCACAAGCGGTGTAGCACCTTTAGGATGATAATAACTTGCATGAGCTGGCCCAAAATATGAATATTAATATGATTTAAAACTTTAGTACATAAAACATGTATAAACTTATCCCATTACAAACTTTCATAAGCCATATTGTTATTGTTTGACAGTAAGAACAAAGAGGTCAGTTTTAATACCTTATAAAGAGTAGAATATGTCATGGCAATCCCGCAACAATGATGAAAATAATGACATGTCATATGTTAAAATCTGTGCCAAAGAAATGACATACATACAACCTTTCGATATACTGAACCCTGCTTCTGTGGCAGTTGGATAAAACATACTATAATGATTATAGTGATATGATACAAGTATAAAAATTACTTTGATATTCATCTCGAAACGTGGTATGTTTCATGCTAACTTTCATGATGTAATCATGATTCATAAGAATTCTACAAATATTTTTATGTTAGTAATACTGTCAAGCCTTTTAAAATCTGTACCTTTTCATTATCAACTTGAGGTGGCTCCTCAGGGGGTGCTTCCACCTTCAAGAACTGTTCCAAAGTGTCCACCTCATTGGCAAGATCAAATTGATCATAATCCTGAAATGTATCACAAGAATCTACTTCAATAACAACATAATATACAATTTGTATTTAAAGCATACAAGTTAAATTATATTCTGTTCATAATGTGATTGCTATTTGTTTATTATGTAGACATTATAGGGAGACAAAATACGAACACTGGTCAGAAACATCAAGTCATATAAACCTAGTTCTACTACTTCCTCTATTATTCAGATATATTTATGTATTGTTGAACACTCACCCCACAGTACTCCTCATCGTTGAATATCTGCGGTGGCAGAGGTGATCGAGGGTTGGGATCGCTCACGGTACCACCATTTGACTTCGAGTTGTTTTGCATAAAATCTTTATCGGTTTCTCTACCTGGTTCCGTTATGTCAATGATATCATATTTTATGCTTTTGGAGTCCAAGATCATTAATACACGTTGCTGTCGCTTTTTCACCTGAAAATATCACGATTCACGTAATCAATAACAATCATTACATGAATCAGCTTGATGAAAAAGTCGAGAAAAGCACCCGGCCGTCCCAGGATTTTTCTAATATTACACGTACCTCTTTGTTTCCTGAAATACCACTTATATACACTTTGACCACCATAATGATAAACTGACAATATAAAATATAACAAAAGTAAATAACAACCACAAGAAATATTATCCAAAGAAAATAGGCTTGGCCATTAACAATTTGTTAGAATAATAATAATTATTACTACAGCAGAATGTATGACAGTTGCAGAGAAGTGTTACCAGAAAATAATTTAAAATCTACCATAATTTGATGTAGCCCAGAAAAAAAAAACTACAATCACGGGATTTCTGCTTTTTTAATTTTTGTCACGAATTATGTTAAAATTGAAATCGTTTTAATCGTGGCGTAGCGCATAGAAACGTACTTTATTTCGAATCCTGTGGGAAGCAATAACTCCTGTGGGAAGCAATAACTTTGTGTAGTTGTTCCTTTAGGGCAATAATTTTAAAGGCTGCCTGAATCACCTTCGAAAAATAAGATAATTCATAGGTCAGTTGCTTCTGCCTGCGCCTGGTGGTATTATTCTGGTAGTATCCAACTTTCGTTCTATCTTACTAAGTACCTAAGTATTTTTGCACTTACTGTAAATTGGCTAATCTTGTAAAAGTTTTCCTGCTGTAACAGTATCAGCCAAGAGGCCAACCAATATAAAAATAGTAGCAATGAGAAAATATACATCGGACGTGGATGGACCTCCACGAGGCCTCAAACTAACTACGTTTGCAACAAGTTATAAGCAAGCACCAACCGTTTTTAAAACACCATAATTAATTATGCACTTCTCTTGTTATTTATCATCAGTTGTTTCGCTGTACTAACACGCTAAGATAAACTCTTGTTTTCATATGGTATAAATGTGAATGAAATATTAGATAGTGGGCACCATCAGGAAGTTATACAAATAAAAATCGCAAGCAAAACCGCTGTAATGTAATTCAATTTCTACTACAAGACAAAACTAATAGTATGGCAATACCAAACAGCGTTCCGTTTTACAGCAATGTCAGTGCGTAATTAAAACACGAATTTATATTTACAATTAAAATAACTGTACTCATCGATAATAGTATATCGATGACTGTACTCATAAAATAAAAACCTGTTTCCAATACACGTCGCATTCCGCATATCGCGTTTTATTTAAGTAAGATATATCATAATTCTGTAAAAGAATTATTGCTAACATAACTAGCAAGTTTTTCGATATGGCTCTAGCGGCTTATAGTACCATGGCCGCCGCTACCTTTTAGGTCGTGGGTTCGATTCCCACCAAACATTTGATAAATAAATAAAAAAAGTATTAGTATAAGTAGTCTGGTTACCATACTTTCGTGCATACGGGCGTTGCCTAGTTTGGAATTAAATGCCCGTGTATGAATGAATTGTCCCAGGATATGATTAATAACTGACTGAATCCCCCGGATCCCGAGCATAAGTTTGCAGAATTAAACTTATGTACCTACGCCAGCATTGATGCACCCCTTTAATCGCCAATAAAAGTAAGAAGGGTTTCACCGTGCTTCGAAGGGCACGCAACTGGAAATGATAGGATGCTTTAGTAAATATATACTTACTGGATAACAAATATATCGACAGTTCAGTGAAAGCTCAGTGGGCGAGAGCTTGCCTTGGGAAACTTGTGCAAGTTTGATTTGAACCCCGGCTCGCACCTCATTACTTTAATTATGTGCGAATCGTCATTGTGCGATTGTATTGTACTAGCTATCGGTGAAGGAAAAACATCGTGGAGGAAACCTTGCATGTCTGAGAAAGCCTAACTAGCTTTTTATAAAATCTACTGTGTGACTAGCTTTCGAATGACGTGTGAAGACCGCCGACCCGCACTTGGCCAACGTGGAGGACTTTGGCCTAAGCCCCTTAATCTTGAGGGGAGGGAGGCCCGTGCCCAAGTGGGAGGAAATCAAGAAAAATATCATCGAGCTGATACCTATGCTCATGCGAGGTAATCCTCGTTTTCATTTGATTCACTAATATGGGATAGCTCTTAACGCTCATTTTTATTTAAAATAAAACTCAGTTTTAACATAAAAATCATTTTAATACCTTCATTTACAATAATTATAATACACAGGCATATTGTCATGAAGTATTAACATAAACTACGTTAGCAACAAAAAGAACGTGCCAAGATCATTCATTGTATGGAATGTAATATTGATATCATACAAATCACTTAATTTTCATCTAACTTACAAAAATCCTAGATTTTATACACAGTTGTAAGATGACCAAAAGTCTGTGTTTTCGGACGAAAACGACCAGGCGATCTACATCGGTATAGGTACTAACGAAATATGAAGCCACGGGCAAACCAAGGGCTGTGTAAAGAACGGATAACTTGGAAAACTACGGGTATTGCAATGAAGTCGTCATATGCATTCCTACTAGAACTAGTAGGATTTTTTTCCCAGTAGTCATACATGTAGAACTACTGGGAATAGGCCGTCATACAATACTAAATTGTATGACGGCCTATTCCCAGTAGTTCTACAAAAAAAAAACCAGGAAACTAATACTACTAATAATACTAGTTTAATAAAATAAAAAATAAAGCGCCTCAAACATGCCTCGTTCGTACCGTAGTCTGTAGAAAAATTTCCTTTGCTTAGTGTATGTAATATAGGAAAATTATATCAATCAATATGTATATATATTGCACAATATAAAAGACGTATATTATACACATACCAATATGTTTTATATGATCTTGTTTTGTTTATCTCTTTATCTTGTCGCAATAATAATGTGGTGCGCGAAAATATTACTGGCACAGATCCAGATCTCTAGACAGTTGTCAGTTAGTGTTTGCGTTCAGCAAGCATGGTGATATGTATTATAATTATACTACCGATACGTCCGCCATTTGGCGCATTAACCTGCCCGGTTTTATTGGATATTAATGTAACGGTTGGTTTAATATCAAAGAGGTAACTGGTTTATGAATAAACAAACCAGTTATCCGGTTAGAATCTAATAGTCGATAATTACGAAAAAGATATAGAAATTTAGATCTAGTTTTTATTGCCGTTATAAAAATAATGTTTACGAATAAAAACTAAATAGGAATGTACAGTCAGCTACTGTAAGGATGTACTGTAACGATGTAATTAATAATAATATGACAAACTTATCATATTTTATAGCGCCACAATAAAATAATAATGTAAGTATATCAAAATATTGAAACATAATAATTATTATAAAATATACCTATAAGTACTTACATTAGTAAAATATAAAATAGTACAGATAAACAAAAAACCATAAATACATAACAAAATAAAAATATAAATGGGAATCTGCATTTGAATAGAGATTAACATAATCACTTAAGCTGTAACCAAGTTGAATTGTGTATAACCCTGGACTCGTATCATATTTTGTTTCAAAAGCAATGAATATGTATGAGCACACTAGTATTGTAGCAAAATTTTCACCTAAAATCAGCAGAATAAGCTGAATTTTCTTCTATTTCTAAGTCAATGAATGTTTCTACAATTGTTTGTGACCTTCATGCAACAACCCCGCACCTGATTGAACAAACTGTAGTCAGTGGGACTAGTAAGAGTTTGATGTTTAAAGAAAACATTTACAGTTTTTCTGGCACGATCAAAAGAGTATGGCGATAAACCGACCGTTTTCGTTTATGATCAAAATTCGTATATCCTGTTTTTTTTACAAGATCAAATTCGGAACAATTAATGAACGAACCAGACAGACATTTGTTAGGGGTTAAACAAACAAACAGTGAAAAACAGGGTATACAGTGATCTCAAGCTTCTGAGTAGTAACCGTTGAGCTAATTAAGCCTATCTTAATTATCAAAATGCGCGGAACCGCGACGCGAATTCCGATCGCTGTCATCGATCACGCCGCACCCGATTTCGGTTCAGTAACATTACACTATTTGGCAGCTTGACAATACATTGATGTCTAGTTTGTGTTGAGTTTCTGTGAACATTTAATGAGCGTTTACAGACCGGGTGTTAATAACATCATCCGTCAATATTCCGTTGGCAATAACATTTCTCTGCATCGCTCGTACTTTGTGTAAAATAATTATCGTTTGATGTTTACGTTCCTCTAGAGCGGTCTTTCTCAAAGTGGGCCGTAACGCTCCCGTTTTGATAATGGAGGATATCAGGGGGCGCTAGCAGATTAAGAAATTTTCGGGGCGGTAATGCTGTTTAAACAGGCAATATAAATTATAAAAGTACAAAAAGCCCGACTACAAACTACCAAAATGGTCTTAATTACACAAACGTTAATTATACACACATGTACATTTTATCTCCTCACATAGCCCTGCTTCTAGGGCATTCGGGCAAAAAAGAGAAAATAACATTTTTTTTCTTTTCAATATTTTTAACTACAATAAGTAAAACACTTTTTTTTGGGAGGACAGTTGCAGTTGGCCACAGATGGCTATTACAGCTTCACCGGGCAAGAGGGCGAGCGCTTAAAGTGCTCCAGTCAGAAAGGCAGGAGCCGCCTTACAACAAATGCAAACGACTAATTAAAAATATAAGTTTGAAGCATGAAATAAACTTTACGTTTACAAATAATAACCGTGATAGCTGATTTCTAACGCTTATGTATGGTAAGAGTATACATTTTGGGAGGGCTTAGAAGAAAATATTTCATTCTCAAAGTGGGCAGTGGGCAAAATTATTTGAGAACCTATGCTCTAGATATAAGACGTGTTAAATCTATTACATCAGTAAACTAGCCGCACCGTATGACACCACTTTGGAGAGCTGACAATAGCAATAACTGTAGATCGAAAAAATGTAAAGAATCATAAACATACTTCAATGTTGTTGCTGTTATAATATACTTAATTTACACATTGAAATGAAACTAATTTTACGGATTATATCGCGGTTTATTTTTGATTTTAATTTCCCGACGTTTCGAATACTTTACAGCATTCACCACCTCAGTCCGCCCGTGACCATGAATGCTGTAAAGTATTCGAAACGTCGGGAAATTAAAATCAAAAATAAACCGCGATATAATCCGTAAAATTAGTTTCATTTCAATGTGTAATATTCGCGTAAGTATCAGAAATCATTACTTAATTTACAGTTATTTTAAAGTATTTTAAGCAATCGATTTACTATTTGTACTAGTTTAAGACGATTCGACAAATGGTCAAGAAAATATGAATCAGTACGAGAACGTCACACCGAATTTTTATTTCAAATTTTTTGCATATAATTTGAACCTTATTTTGTAGTAGTTGAGTTCTATTTCCAAATGAACATCCAATATTTTGAGTGTCATTTTGTTAATCTAGTATAAATTATATATCGATGTTGTAAGCTGTCAAGCTGCCTTGTAAATTGACTTAGACATAGTCTGTGCCGCACAGTCGACGTCAATTATTAATTCTGAAGCAAAGTTATTTACACATTATAATAGAAAACTGTGAAAAGATACGCTTGTATACATAGATACATACAAATCACTTAGAATTAACTTTCCGCTCAGCGTACTGACAGTACTAATTATGAAACTAATTCATCTATTGACAGGTATGAAAGCTCATCGATTCACAATGTCGACGGATCAAAACATTGACATACAAAAGCGCGACAGAGCGCATCACTACGCGTAACTACTTTTTTGTTTTGAATAAACAGTAAACATCTGAAAAAATGAGTCATTTTTTTATTATCTAGTTTTGTAGGCCAAAATACGTTCGCAGTGAGATCGGATTATACTAAGTACGAAGGGCGACAGCGACTCCCATTTTTAATTGTGCTTAGAAAGGGGCACACCCACAAAAGCCCTTAAGTCCTTTATGATTTAAATTAGTCTCAGTATGACTCACAATGGAATTTACTTTCATTGCAGTTATCGTTTCTCCAACAAATTTTATATTTCCAATTCTTAAATTTCTAGGCTGAGATCGATCGATACAAAAGCAAACATTTACTTACTTCGACTTGATTTTGTAATTATTACCCCTTGGCCGAAAAGAAAATTAAAATCTTGTATTCTATAAAAAAAACTAAAAAAAGTTTCCTATTTTAAACATTTTAAAATTCGAACAAATTTTATTATTGCGATGATTTTTGAATTATTGCACAAGCCTGATAAAAAAAGTTGACGTAGTTTCTTTTTTTTTGCCAGCTCCACAGGACAAAGACGTAGTGTCCGTACAGTCTACGTGGCCGCCGCCCTCTTGTTTGTACAGTGAGAATACGGCGGTGTTCACACGGGCGTGCCGAAGTCCGGGTCTCCGTCGCCGGCGAGCAGGCGCGGCGGGAACTTTGTCCGTTCCACGTCACCGTTTGTTAACGGCGCGCCTTCAGTCACTCTTCGCGCTGACCCTATTCTGTATCAATCATTTATCAAACTGTATACAAAATATAATTAAATCAGTTGGAATAGTGTGTTAAACACTAAAGTTTAACACACTACTCCATATTATCAGTTGCATACCTGTTTACTCTGGAAAACCAATGTCAATTTCATCCTAATTCATTTATATCAGAACTTTATCCAATCATTGTCAGAAGTGAAAAAAGCAGCGGAATTTAAATTTAATTAAGTATATCGGGTTTTCCAAAGTAAGCCAATGGGTCTTAGTCATGAAATTATTACAATGCCGAAACTGCAAGTCGATTAGACATCTAGAGATTTATAATACAAATACCTATACAAATACCCATACATATGGTAAAACTAATAAAAGCGTGTTATAAAGTCAGGTATCCCCTCTCTATTTCCCCAAAAAGGTATCACTCTCCATATTCGTACCTATATTGTTTGCGAATTGTCAACAAGCGCATACTTCACCATATCTACGGTACTCAGGCAGGTCGCTGCAAGGTACACTACCTTGTAAATACATAGGGCAAAATATAGATATCCAGACTAGCTACTGCAATAGAATCTCCAAGATATGTCGTAGGTATATCAAGGTTTCATATGGATGATATGGATCTGAGGTCAACAGAGTATGTACATCGTAATTGTTGTTTTGTGGATATGGTGAAGGCAATATTGTTTAAGGGCACAAAACTGAATGTGCCTTTCGGAATATGTCTAGCGAGTCTTAGTCGTGGTGGCAGCACAGGTTAGGGATGGGATCCCATCATTATTGAAGTAGGCACATTATTTACTTAAAACTTTCCTAAACTGTTTATTATAACTTTGCTAGCGAGTGAGCGTAACCTGCTTTCCTAATTTGAGTTTGATAATTTTGTTTGAGGCTCATGTATCAAAAGCCCCTACCCCCACTGATCTCGGCTGATGATTGCATGGTGCTTCATGATTCCTCAGGCATGCATTTTACTTCATGATTCGCCAGTTATCTGTATAAACTTCACGGAAATACCAACAGAATGAAGCTATTAGATGTAATTAGAATTCAACAATTTCAAATGCCAATAGTGTACCTGAATCCCTTGGACTCTCTTCTTAGTGGTTTAATTTCCCCGTTCTGTTTGCTAGGTTTAGTCTCTTTAGTGTCAATGTCGATTAGTGGAGTCTGTTCCACCTCAGGAGGCGGCGGCGGTGGCGCCAGCGGTGACTCTGGCACTGAGACAATATTTGAATGTGTATGCGATTTGAATGCTTATATGTTAACGAGTTAATGTTTATATTTGCTAGCACATACCTGCGTCAGGTACTACGTCTGTTGAAATTTCGCAGGGCGCTTCCGTCTGGGGTTCGTCTGAAGAGGGCGCTTCTAGTTCGACGGCTCGGTACGCGCCCTTGGTACGCCAATCCTAATATAAAATAAGTGAACATTGGAGCAGAGTTTTTTGGTACACATATCTTCTTAATAACATAGCATTATTAATATACAGATGTTTAAAACTATAATTACCATCAAGATGGGTGCTTCCACCACTTCCACAAAATTAAAGTTAGGCTCTTAAAAAAATATGTATTTTCTTCGTACGTGAAACTATAGGTTGTTTATTAGTTTTATTAATATTTTATCCTCATCTTGTATTTATTATTCGGGTATACATATGTGTAATTAGAGATATTCCAAGTACTAGTAGTGCCTACGCTGCTAGCAGCCTATATAATAGAATGCGCGATAGCGCTCTGGGTACCTAGTTATAAAGGGTCTTTCAAATAGAGCGGGTCGATATTAATAATCTGTGGCGGCCATTTTGTTTTGGCGGCATCTGTCAAATCTGTTTTTAGGGTTCCATACCTAAAAGGTAAAAAAGGAACCCTTATGGTCTGACTTCGGCTGTCTGTCACACCTGCATATATTTCAGGAACCACTGATGCAATCGATTTGAAACTTGGAATAGTTTTAGATCTTACTTACCCAACCCCATCGCAAATAAAAAATATATTTTTTTTTCTTTTACTTTTTTTATAATGGGTGTCGAAATGGGTCATCAAAATTTCAAACTGAGACTACTATATTGAGTGGGATATCATATGAAAGGGCTTTGCACATTGCAAAACTGATTTTTATTTTGGTTTATGTCACGTAGTTTTTGGCTGATAATCAAAAATGACAAAAAAATACCGTCCCCCCCCCCCTTATCTCTGAAGTTTGTGGAAGGAAAAATCTGAAATAATTGTGAATAATACAAGTTTATCTATATTTTACAGGAAAAATAAAATGATCTTTCTAACTTGTACAGTTTTTTAGTAATACTAAAAAAACCTCGACAAACAAACTTAGTTTTGCGGTTTGTTTTTTTTTTGCTACCTGAGGTGTTACATGAATAGTTCAATTACTTTAATACGTCCAAAGATGGTATGGAACCCTCGGTGCGCGAGTCCGACTCGCACTTCACCGGTATTTTTTTCTTATTCAGTCACTGATGCCAAATCACCATGGCAAGTTACACGGTTGAGCAGCATGTGCAAAAGATAAAACTTTATTATCAAAATGAGTGTTCGTTAGTGCAAACGTTGCGCGCATTGCGCCCATTTTACGGCAGACGCAGTGGCCCTTCAAAGTCCACTCTCCAACGATTGGTGACTAAATTTGAGCCGACCGGTTCGGTAAACAACCAACCAACACCTTTACGTCAAAGGAACGCCAGATCGGCCGAGAACATCGCCGCTGTACGTGAGAGTGTTCAGGAGACTCCCCCATATAGCACTTTTCGGTCACAGAATCATAAAAGCAGTAACACGTTGCATAGTTTCGTAACTGTTACGAAACATGGTTACTGTGTGGGGTTTGGTCTCTATGTGTGGTAACAGTTCGCACACAATGTGACCAGAAATTTTTTAGTTACTATGTGTAGTCTCTGTGTTCACACGTAACGTAATCATTTGTGTCGACTTATTTTTAAACACTATGTGTTTATGTGTAGTAACGGTGTGGTAACTATGTTACAAGAATAGTAATTTAAAATATATACTTACACGAAGTGTTGTAACGTTACGACATTGTTACTGAACAATATATTGCTAAAATGTAAATAAATAAGTCGTCATAAGACACTGTTTTTCAAACTGTTCCTACAAGTGTAGTTAAAAATGAGTAAAAATCCGAAACGATTCCGTCTCACATTTTTTATGGGACCCAATTAACGGATTAAAGAATGGATGGAAGAAAGATTTTTTCAAATCGGTTCATAATTGCCAGAGTTATGCGTGAACATACATAGAAATATATATATATACAGACGAATTGAGAACCTCCTCCTTTTTTGAAGTCGGTTAAAACACCAAAATTTAATAATATAATAACAATGGAAAATGGAAAATATTGGTATAAAGCATTGTTTAAAAGAAGTTTTGTCTCAAAAGACCACAGAGTTGCCGACATGCATATTTTTGTCTTTCAACATAGACGGCTTACCGATAGCTAAAAGTACAAAAAATGAATTCTGGCCTATTACATTATTATTATTATTATTTTATTGGCATAGTACAGGCTCTGCCTAGTTTGGATCAGATGACCGTGTGTGAATTGTCCCAGGATATTATTATTATTATTATTATTCTGTGTAAAATAGACGTCATAGATGTTTGGAATTATTTTTGCGTCCATTTGTAAATGAGCTCTTAAAGTTATTTCATGATGCTGGTTCAAAAGCAAATAGTTACCATCAAAATTCGTTGCTTTATATGTGATACACCTGCGAGGTGCTTTATAAAAGGTGAGTGCAAAATTAAATATATAAGTAGTGTACCGGAGCGGAGGTACGGTGCGTTTTAAATAATGTAATATATAAGTATTTCGTAATATTTTTTATTTCAGGTACTGTGGGGTTTAACAGTTACTACGGATGCATGAAATGTACAGTAATCGGAGAATACGATAGAAGAGGTCGGCATATGAGTTTTCCCAGAACGGACATGCCTTTGCGTACTAATGATTCATTTAGAAATCGATTAGACCCTGATCACCACTTGCCACACTTGCCACCACATTTGCTTGTAGTCGTCATTTTATTTGTATGGCCTTCAAAAGTTTGAGAATTGCTGGAAACAATATACCATTTTGTAAATTCGGTAACTTTATAACTACTTCTGATTTCGCGTCGACATATGTCGACACAGTCTCGTAACTTAGTGACCAGTTGTGACTTAAATATTTTCTTTAAATAAAAATATTTTATCTAATTATTTACCAACTTTATGGTGTATTCTTGGTTCCATAATATATAGTAAGTATTAAAAGAGATTAATCTATTAAAGCAAAAGCTTCCAAGCTCTGGGAATGTAAAGACTTTTCAGTAAAAATATTGTTTACATTGTACTACACAGGTGAAATTACATTAATATAATGGCGCGTTGATAAATTTCAAACTATTTCAACAAATTACACAATGAATTTCCTTTCCCACCTCTATTTGAACGATAAAAACCAAGTAATTTAGTAATAAAAACTTATGTTGACAAAACAATGATGGCCGATAACTTTTTCTTCTTATTTTTTTTTAATTTTAAAACTTCACTTCGCTTAACAAAAAGTGAATGAAAGAACCAAGAAAGAACGAATGATTTCTGAGAAGTGGTCGCAGACTAAGAACAATGTTACTACACAGCAACGTAACTTTAAAACGAAATGTTACTGTGTCGACTGTTCCCCATTTTTAGTCGTAGCGACGGAACAAAGTCGACTCGGCGACCAGAAAATGTTACTAGAATCAATCAGTGTCGACACAAAAGTGTCGACTTGTTTCGTAACGGCTACCAAAAAGTGCTATATGGAGGAGGCAGTCAATTTCTCGCCGTGCTCAAGAACTCGGCCTTTCGCAGACCTCAACTTGGAGAATTTTGCGTCGGGACTTGGGTCTGCATCCGTACAAGATCCAACTGACCCAAGAGCTCAAAGTTAATGACCATAGACAACGCCGTGTGTTCGCTGAATGGGCATCGGAACGCTTGGAAGAGGACCCCGATTTTGGCCGAAAAATAATCTTTAGCGACGAGGCACATTTTTGGATGAATGGTTTTGTTAATAAGCAAAATTGCCGTATATGGGATGACCACAACCCACATGAGGTTCACCAGGTGGCAATGCATCCACAAAAAGTTACTGTTTGGTGCGGATTTTGGTGTGGCGGCGTCATTGGTCCGTACTTCTTCGAAAACGACGTTGGCGAGGCCATCACCGTCAACGGCGAGCGCTACAGATCAATGATAAACAATTTCTTTTGGCTTGAATTGAACAATATGGACGTGAACGACATGTGGTTCCAGCAAGATGGCGCTACTTGCCACACAGCGAACGACACAATCGACATTCTGCATGAACGGTTTGAGGGTAGAGTTCTCTCGCAGAAATGACGTGAATTGGCCACCAAGATCGTGTGATTTGACTCCGCTAGTCTTTTTCTTGTGGGGTTTTCTGAAGTCGCAGGTCTATGCCAATAAACCACATTCGACCGTTGCCCTGAAAGCCAACATAACGCAGGCTATCGCTCGGATTCAGCCGGATCTATGCAGCAGAGTCATTAAAAATTGGACCTCTCGGATTCGTGCCACCATACGAAGCCGCGACAGGCATTTGAACGATGTCATATTCCATCCATAATGGCATAAATGGGCCTTTTAAATAAAAAAGAAATTTCGTTAATATCTCACACACATCTTGTTTTATTCAATTTTAACATCGACCAGTCCTTGTTGAAAGACCCTATAATATCAGTCGGAAATCCTATTACACGTTTACAAAGAAACCATCAAAACGGTGGTTTCAAACGGTGGCCGGTTACCATTACGTAGTTTAACTCTGTTAGCCCTAGTTTTCTGTATTTTGGCACTAACGTATAACATGTCAATGTCACTAGAAAAATAAAAATCTGCTCTCCCATAATAGCTAAGCGTGCTCATAAATGTGTTACTATAAATACTTATAATTATTTAAAAATATAATAACCGTGTAAATTCTAAAATAATCTAACACTATTATCACTGGCTCGTCTCCAGGCGGTTACAATTCAAGGTGAAGGTCCTCTCCAATATTGTATGAAGATAATTGAGAGACGAATATAAACACTCACCTTGCAATAATAACCAGGAAGTGCAACCAGGAATTATTAAAACGCTTACATATATGAATATTCCAGTTTTGATTAAATCTTAGAGTAGTACATAATATGTCGTATATTATGTATTACTGTCTACCGTACAGAATGGAACCGTGGGGTGCCGGGTTAGAATTGCGGCCACACCATCTCCTCTCGTTGGGTGTCTTGTGGCGACTAAGCGAGAACAGGAAGACGAGCAGCAGCGTCTTTCTTTTGGATTTATCTTCCACCTATACTGCTGTGGCGACTCGACATAACCCGATGGTGCCATGTGGTACAATAAAGCGATGAGAACCGAATAGGTACTACATACAACAAGACAGATGGCGCCACCGATTTCTGAATCGTGCAAGCGAAGTTTCTCCAACTCGGAGAATATATACAACATCCCGACAACATCTGTCGGGGGCTTCGGCCCTGACCGAGCATCACACCTCGCTCGGTCGGAGGATCCTCCCTTTAGCACCGCCGCCGTTGCATCGCTAAACTGCGATCCCCAAGTCGCTTGCCAAGCGTGGGGATTATGGCAACCCCTCCCTTCTAAGGGGGAGGCCTTTGTTCAGCAGTGGACGTGTATATCGGTTGCTAATAATGATGATAATGTACAGAATGGCTTCTCTTCCCCTTCATAGGAGCACCGCAGCTTGTTTTACTTGACATTTTGTCACGAGGCATGATTACGACAACATAGGGCTCCCACACATAACTGCGAATTCGCATCGCATCGCAAATATCTGCGAGAAACAAATTAATTTTTGAATCGAAAATTCAGTACTACGCACACTTACGTGCGCGTTTAGGCGTGTTTAAACGTCGTAGGCCCTGTGCTTTCTCGATAGAAAGTGATAGAGCTACAAATTACGTATATTGACGTCTCTACATCATGTCAAGTGACATGATAATAATACTGCTAATAGAGGTGGTGGTAGGGGCCATAGTATTTGCGCCTGTAATATTACATGTTGCGACCAGTGATGTGCTACTGTTACCGTAGCTGATAAATGACTGCTGACCTAAAAGCGAAGGCTAAAATAGAAGAAATGCTTTCGTTCAGGAACTTTCTATATAGGTATACAACGTGGTCATTAAACAACGCAAAACCAGAAGTGTGTAAGTATCTGTACCTATATTTTATTTTATAATATTAATCAAGCTTACTTACAACTATTTATTTTAATTTGTTTTTGTGAAAGTTATTAGTCATGTTAATTATTAACTATTCTGTGTTTGTGACTTCACTAATTACGTACTTACTGGAGCATTTCTTGTTAGCATGTTAAATAAATAGAAAAATAGTAAAAACTACCTATAACGGGTGTAAGGGACTTCGTACCGAAAACCGATACCAGGGCTCCAGTACATAATTCTATAAAAAATTTGAATAATCAATTCTGCTCTTGATTCTGAATATACTAGTTTCAAGTTTAGTCGGTTCAGCGCGTTATTTCGTTAACACGTTGTATACAGGTGATTTTTCAAATAAGCGTGGATAGCGTAATCTGAAATTATAAGGACTAACTAAAAAAAAACAATGGAGTCCCGGGCCCGACTTTAATGAACACTAAAACTGCATCATTCCTAGTCAGAAATCGAACTCGTTAATTTTTAAAAAGAAACACACAACAGTAGGTACACCTGTAATATATACACCAGCCGATACTGTAGCTAGTAAGGATTACATTCTATAAAGTAAGAAAATGGAATGGAATGAAGACAAATTAAGAAAATGGTTGAATTTTAATAAACTGCTTCATATTTTCAATAATCAATGGTTGGTCGGGTAAGGGTACGTGGAATACCTTCTAAGACGGGAATTATGAGATGGTTACCTGAGTTCTCCGGTGCGATCTGCATCAAGTGTTCAGTGACTTGCCTTTAAGTCCCTGCCGCGCCAGGTGGCGCATTATAGACCCCCCCCCCCCCCCCGGAAACTGGCACAGTGCTCACGGAGACGGGGCTCGCAACCCCACCGACGTATTCTGCAGTATCTTACCTGTGGTTTGCGTTTCTTCTTGAGCGCCTGCGGTCGCACGTGCACGGGCGTGGAGCCGACCGACTCGGCCGACGAGCACTCGCGCCCGCGACCGCTGCCCGCCCACTGCGCACGCGCACACATCGCATACGATACTTCACTTTACACCACTTGTACTACGACAAGTGTACCCCGCTACCCAATAGGTCGTGGGTTCGATTCCCACCAAGTGTCTGGCTGTTATATCTATCAGTGGCGTGCACTGGGTTATATGACAGGGTAGGCAAAACTAAATTGACTTTAATTTAATGATGTGAACACAAAAGAAACATACCTACTTAATTGTTTGTTGAGTAACTAATACCTACTGTTTTTTTTAAATACATATTCTATTTCACTTCCACTACTAATGAGTACGTAGGAAGTACCAGACATACATACACACTCTAAAAACATAACCCTTCTATTCTTGTAGTAGAGTAAAAAATCTTACCAATATGAGAGAGACTGCGAGTTACACACATGTACACACACACTAAGATGATTGTAAATATGCCACCTCAAATATCCAAAAATTAACTGATTTTATAGACAAATTAATTTAAGGATACACGAAGTGGCCTTGATAAAGACCCGATTGCTTATTGGTACGCGTACAAACAAAAAAGTGACTGCAATCAGTTGCAAAATGAATAGATATTTACGAGTAGGTATTCTTATTTATATTCTTTATTATTAAATTTTCGCGTGACTTTACCTTTGACCTGAATTAATTCCAAATTCGGCATACAACGGCCATCTTCAATTATTTTTCTTTTAATTTCGTAAGAAAGGGACGAAAATGCGTGATTTTTTAATTTTTCTATACACACTTGGCCAGAACATCGAACACACGTTACCACTTCCATTTACTATAAGTTTTTTAATTTGGAAACACTAATAAAATAATAATACACGGAGTAGTCACTTTTTCGAACATACTGCACCGAACGAAAACAATCGTATAAATGAAAATAAAAACCAACAAAAAATGGATATCATTATAAAATATTGAAGTTTGAACAAACTAGGTATTTTATAATTTGTAGTATAACGTATTGCGTTCGTTCGACGCATCGGGCTCCTTATTGGTTGACTCATCTAAAAGAGTATATTGGATCGACCAATCAGGGATCGACTGTCACCGAAAAGACAGTGCCTATCTTATGCCTATCTTAGAGTATCATGTTTGCATGTGTGCGTGACATTTATTCTGTTCGCATGGTCGGCGTGCCTACAGGTGTGAGTAAATTTTCGTTTGAATGTGTGCAAATAAAGATTTTGCCTTTTTGATCGGGCCTCGCGGCTCGAACGCGCGAACTTTAAATTTCCGCGTACTTAGGAATAGTTCATTGCACTTGCTGCGCGCTCGCCCGCTTTGACGCGGAGCGCTCAGCTGATTTATTTCATTCAAACATGTCGCGCGAATTTGTTTATTTATAATAATGAAATAATTCAAAACAAAATGTTATTGTGCACTTAAATTATTTTTGTTATCATGTAATAGAGATATTTGAAATCACAGGGTAGGCAAACACTTTTTGCCTATATGGACTGCACGCCACTGATATCTATTTCAGTGAGACGCTCATGGCCATTTGTAACCACTGCTCGGTAAACGATCAGTTGCGCAAGCAACGTTAGGCAAGGTCAGTCCTTAGATGGGTGACCGTTTAGTGGCATTTGAACTGAGCGTCTCCGTGCTTCGGAGGGCACGTTAAAAGTCGGTCCCGGCTATTGTCATAGATAGCAGTCGTTAAGCTAAGTCAGAGGCCTAAGAGCAGCTTGAAAACTCTGACAACAGGTTGGCCACTAACCATACGACAAAAAAAAACTATTTCAGTAGTATTTAGAAAAAAAAAGTATGTAAGTATTAGAATCAATTATCTCGTTTCCATAGTACACGTAGTTTGGGATCAGATGATTATTATTATTATTTAAACTATGACTACTAGAACTTTACGTATCTGACCGTGCCATGAACGTGCCTGTCAAAATTCACAAAAGTCTTGTGCATGGTATGTGACGTTGTCGTTTTGCTACGCACTCATGTAGCATAAATAATACCTCAATATACGCATACAAATCGGACAGGGATTATTAACACCATGTATATGCTGACAGTATATGATTCCAGCTTCTTTAAATCATAAGGTGTTGGTCACTAAAGTAAAATCATTAATTCACTAGAGTAAACTGCTAATGTCACTTTATAAAAGAATATTGCCATATTAATAGTAGTGGTGTTCCCATTATATAGTGATTCAATCACTTGCTCAAAGGCAATGGGAACATACCGAATACTAAAAATAATTATAAATTATATTTAATTGTAAATAGATGATAACTATAAATAAACCTAGTGAAATTGACGAACAACAAGGCTGCATGGGCTATAATTTTATCTTAAAACATCACACATACACCAAATCGGTGGGAATAAGTTAACCTTGGCTTTACACACGCCGCGACACGCCGTCATCTTATTTATCATTTGGCTTATAACTTCTGGTCTGAGTGGACGAATGTTTCTTTTGCTCACAAGTACTGATTAAGTGATCAATAGAATCATTTTGTCACTTCACTATTTTTTTTTCATCAGAACCTGGTAACACTGTAAACGTCAGTTTACTCTAGTGAATTAATGATTGGACTATATACAGACAGTTTAAAAAACCCTGTACAAACAGAAAGGGGTGCTTTCTTATAAATCTATACGAAAGCACCCCTCATTTTATAGTTTCAAGAAGCTGTAATCAGGATCAAGTTATACATTTTGAATACAACGAACCTCTAATCTGGCTTCTATTTTGATCGAGTCATCGTCCATGTCGAGGATGTTGAGATTGTTGTTGATGTTGTTGTAGTCCGGGTAGGGAGCTGCGACGGGCGGCCGGTACCCCTCAGACTCACACTCGCTAGCTGTACCGTCAGACGCCCTCCTGCGCAATATATTCCTCGGCTCGATCGTAATATCACTCGACTAGACCTACGTCTTAAAACTGTACAACAAATTGGGTCAACAGGTACCATTGACTGTTTTAGAAGATAAATCGTTTTTCCTTACAAAATGTATGGAAACAGTTTTTAGCGATTTCTGTCATTTTTAGTAATCAAACCTTAAATGGGACTATTCCTAACAGGAATCCTATTTACATGAGATGGATTAATTTTTGCATGAAATAGGTTCGAATGACGTAAAAAAAATTATGGTACCTATTTTAGCATTTTTTTCCCTGTTTTTTTTTCTCCAAAATCTGTGAATGCAGTTCAGAATATCTTAAAAAGTTATGGGTGGTCTCCTAGGAACATTTTCCTTTAACTATAATGGTCAAGGCCCTTACTGTCCCGTCTCAAAAATCCGCCCATATAGTCTATTTAAATCCACCCCGTATAGTCTATTTAAAATGTAATCTCTGACGAGCCTAATCGGCCTGAACAGTTCCATTTAGTCCTTCATTTACATTATCAAAAAATATTGAACACGTATTTTTTCTTTAGTCAATTAAACAAAATAATACTAAGATATAGCGTGTTGAAATTCCGCGTGACGTCACACCTACGTACTACGTTTTACTGAGGGGTGACGTCACAAGCCCCCACTCCCGAACTATGATACTCTTTATTATTGTCAAATTCTATTAATTTGTTAAATAAACAAATACGTGTCTAATATTTTTTCTGATATTATCAAAAAACTGACGGACTAATTGGAATTATTTTAATTTAGGCAAAATCAACCCCAATAGCTATTCCTAGAGAAAATCTAGGATCTGCGCTGGACAGCGTAGAGCAGTAATCCTACGCTTTTCATTAAAATTAAACACTAGAATGTATTCAAAAGACAAGCTATTCAACAGTTCAAAATGTTTTAAAGTCTCGTTGCAGGTACTCGGCCTCTATCATTGTTATCTCCGCAATAATTCATGTTCCCAAATGATGTACGGTACGTGAGGAATGGTTCATTAATTATTTAATCTAATTTATAACGACTATAATTTATGATAATGCAATTAATCTGCGTAACGTGAATTGTTGCGTAACAAAGCTGTGTAGTTATGCCAAGGAACAACTGCTACACATGTTATCTCGCTGCTACGATTGTTTTAATTTGAAATGAAATTATTTATTTGAGTGACTTGGCGCAAACACTTTTGAATGGTCAGTATTTTTAAAAGTTACCCCCGGATAGCAAAGCGGTCTCAACCGAGAAGATCCGTCAAGGCATTTTCATGTCATGCCGTTGGAATTTCTTAAATTAATCAAATGTTTTTTCATAAACACCGACACGTCTTTAGCAAAGAAAAAACTTTATACTTACTAACTTTAAACTTAAAGTAAAATTGTCATTGGTAATTGGTATGACAACCATCAAAAGTATGCAATGCTAACCGTAATTCAGCACTTTGTCCATTTTATTATTGGTTTTTTTTTACAACTCGACGTTTGAAGTTTATAGGAACGTGAACATAGTAAGTAAATGAAATAATCGATATCGAAAAATTTACATTCGATTAAATACTTTTTTTTTATTCTGACGACTCATGATAATGTTTCAACCTTAAAAATTTGTTGTCCTTCTTTGTTATATTATGCATGTGGCCCTCAAAATAAAATGAATGAAAGATAATGTAAACAAGACGAAAGTAATGAAAACATATTACACCTTAATTACATATTTTAGCATTTATTTCTATCGATTATTTGTAATCTGTGGCACAATCGTAGTAATCGTTAAGTGTGGCAACTCACTAAAGTGCGGTACGCGTCCATAAAGTACAATATTATTTCTGTGAATTTGTAACTTTAACAATACGAAACTTTATGGGCGTCAGCTGTCAAAAAACGGTTACGTGGTTACGAATCTGACACCATTCCCATCACGTCTGGTGTGCCGCAAGGCTCAATACTCGGTCCTCTCTTGTTTGTACTCTTTATCAATGATATAGACAAATGCTTTCATAATTGCGACTTCTTGCTTTATGCAGACGACCTAAAAATGTATCGCACAATAAATAACAGCCTAGATCACCAGAAATTGCATGAAGACATTAATCGATTCTCAGACTATTGTAAGACTAATAAACTAAAACTTAATATAGATAAATGTAAGGTTATCACTTTTACACGGAAAATAAAATGTAGTCGATATAACTATTCGATATGCAAACATAATATTAGCAGAGTACAAACTATTAAGGATTTAGGAGTAACTCTTGAAACTAAATTAACACTGGACACACATGTTGATAATATTTGCAATAAAGCCTACAAAATGTACGGTTTTATTCTACGTGCTAGTAATGACTTTCGGCAGCCAACCACATATTTACACCTGTATAAAACACTAGTACGGTCACAGCTAGAATATGCTATTGCGATTTGGAACCCATTTTATAGTAAGTATTCTGATATGATAGAACGAATTAAAAAAATAAAAATTACGTTGCATGCATTTTAAATGTACCCTTGTAGCAACCTTTCTTATTCTAAATTATTAAAAAAGTATAGCTTTCTACAACTAAGGTTTAGAAGACTTCAACTACAAGCTAAGATCCTGTATGATTTTTGCCATAACAAATATGATTGTATCGAAATTATAAATAATATTAGATATTCTGTACCAGTTAGACCACATAAACGAAACTGTCAGAGAATGCAAACTTTCGCATTAAATCAATGTCGCACTAACGCAGGTTGTCGCTTGCCGTTGCGGCGTCTTGCTGAAGTTTATAACAATAATTTTAGTCATATTGATATGTTTCGATTAAATACAAACACCTTTCGTAAAACAGTTCTAGAAAAATTAAAACACTTAAATGTAACGTAACTGAACAGACTGTTTTATACTTATACTGAGTCAGAAATACTTACCTGATTGTATAGTACCTACTGTGTTTTAAGAAATAGAACTTAGTCGTTTAGCTATATATTTTTTAAGTTCACTCTTAATTTTATACTAGATCAATTGTATAATTTGTGGTAATTGATGCTGGTTACATAATTAGTAAAATTTATTGTTAAGTCCTTGATAAGCATACATTATGTCACTGTTTGTTACCCAAATAAATAGAGAGAAAAAAATTGTGTACCGTTGGCTTTTTAAAATGGGATTGCTATACTGCCGCACTCATAAACCCCAATTAACTTTAATTCTGCTTAAGTCACTTTTTAAAATCTATTTATTTCGACTGTCGGAGCCGCTTAAGATTAATTTCGGTTATTGAATACGAGATAATTGATATCTCTATTCACTATCTGCGTATTAAGTATTAAAGAGCTTGGAGTGTCAAAATAATCCTATTACAAAAAATGGATTAATGATCATTAAATTTAATTGACGTTTGTAGGTTCGGCAGATAGACTATCTATAGTTATAATGTTTGAATTGTCACCTGTTGAATTCAGGTGTTCGCGGCGCAGTGGGCGTGGCTCCTGAACCATCTGGCTCTGCACCGAAAACTTCACCATCTTCTGGATATAATGGAAACCTACGAGCAGAACCAAAATACGTATAACGTATACGTATAAAAAATACGTATTTATGATTTATTATTATTATTTTTCTAAACCAAAGAATGTTAATCTCTATCACTTCTATCGTATATTAGGTTAGCGCTGTAACAAGTGTTTATTTTTAGGCTGCTCTTAATATTATGTGCAAATTACAAATTTAATTCCATTTGGTTGTATTAAAAGTGGCGACATCTAGTTAGCTAGTTTAAACATATGAAAATTGGCATCAAAAACATAGATGTCGCTATACGATTCAGTTCACACACGGTAATTACATGAAAGTTCTGAATTCAATTTACAATTTACATTATCATCAGCAGCCGAAATATGTCCACAGCCGAACAGAGGCCTCCCCTTAGAAGGAAGGGGTTGCCATAATCTCCACGCTTGACAGGCGGCTTGGGGATAGCAGTATAGGCTTTAGGTAATCTATTAGAAAGACGCTGCTGCCCGTCTTCTTGTTTAGACCTTAGTCGCTTCTTACGTACACCCCACGGGAGGAGATGGGTGGGTGTTATTCCTACCCAGAGACCCCACAGGCAAGAGACTTTTAATACCTTTTAATAAGTGTATTTAGTGACATTCGCGAATGAAAGCGGAAGTATGTAAAATGAGCATAACCACGTTCTCCTAGATTCTCCTAGAAGGATATCTTCTTACGATATTACAATGCTTTGCGACATATTCCCGCTCACCTGTAATTGTCCTCCGATAGTCGGTCGTCGTCATCTGTTGCTATAAACTGTACGCACAATGCGCAGTCCCCTTTGACGCTTTGCAGCGCTTGTACCGCTTCCTTGTGACAAGCCTAAACAGGAATGATTGGAATTTGTGCCTTTCCCAACTAAAAAGAACTAAGTGGAACTCCTCCTGAGTTGGAAAGACATAAATTCTACTAATCTACCCTTCTATAATAATAATTAGTGGCCAAGACAATTTAATATCCCGAGACTCGCCGTGGGATAAATTTGGTTAGTGATGACCACTGTCGGTCCTGAGTTACAGAAGTCTTAGTGGTAGGATTAAGTGGCGGGATTAGTCCCATAAATAGCATAACTAGATCCCTATCATAAGATTACCTGATATGCCGCTAGAATGTTATATAAATTTTTGTTCTGCACGCTGTGAGAAAAACTCAAGTCTGGCAAAATTCATCATTTTTTTTTTGACGCGGGGGAAATCTTCCAAAGATCCCCGGGAGCTGTGGGGCTCGACCGGGGTATGTGGGATTCTTACCCACTAAAACCCCCGCGGCTGTCGCATCGGCACATGAGAGGGGGGGAACCTAGGGCTCTGCACCAGGGGCCCCGCAGTGCCTTGCCTTTAAGCCCGCCGCTGGGGGGCGCATTGTAGCCCCCCGGAAACCAGTCACGGTGCTCACGGGGACGGGGTCGCAATCCCACCGCCGTCCTCCTCGGAGTCACCGCCGTACTCAATGGACGTTCTAAGGGCCCACACCCCGATCGTCCAGCGACTCCGAAGGAAAATTCTTTGCCTGGGTCAACTAAGTATGAAAAATATTGTTTTGGCAGTTGAATTACTTACCACTGTTCTGCATCTATTAGTTAATAGTTCTATTAGCGACCCACCCCAGCTTCTCATTGATGTTTAAATAGTTTTTACATACATAAACCTTCAGTGAAAAATAATCTAACTGATGGTTAAAATCGCTTAAAAATCCGTTGCGGCGTTTAGGAGGAGTTAGTGGTTTTACAGACAAACGCGGCAAGAGACTTCGTTTTATACTATGTAGAGAATATTATATAAGTGCGTCGTACTGACCTACGGATGTGGCTGCTGCATTAAAAACGTACCTGCGTTAGGTCGTGGTCGTTGATCGCGAGGATGGCATCACCCACGTACAATTCGCCGGTAAGCGCAGCCGGTCCGCCCGCCTCCAGCTCCGAGATCAGGATTGGTACACCGTGCTCGCGACCACCCTACACATATATTACCCACCTTACCCACCAGTTGCCTTTACACCACATTAGCAACTACATACGTACTAGAGATAAAGCTTCCCAAGAACATTCGAAGATTAAAACCAGGTAAACCCGGTTTTGTCGACAGGTATGCGACTGGTATGCGTATCTTAGGATTAGCGACTTTATGAAAATTTCACAGATGACAGACGGAATGTTATTGTTGTCGTTAAATTTATCATCAATCAGAAGCAACACATCTTCATAATCTTAATTTAACGATATTTTAAATTACGAATGCACTGAACTGCAGTGGCGTGCACAGAAAATAGGCTATATTATTTGCGAGTTTCTGTACTCTAAGCTATTTGTTCGTATGCCACCACAAATATCCTTAAATGAAGTAACATTACAGACGAATCTATTTACATCACGTTAATCCCATGTCAGTACAAAATATTTTTAAATTAAAATTATTTAGAGCAATCGTAAGGTAGACAAAGTCTTTTTGTGTGTACCCTCTGAGTAATTTTATTACAGTTTTTAAATGCAAATTAATATGTCTATAAAATCTGCTAGCTTATGGATATTTAAAATGGTATACTAATATACATATAATAGGTTAAACAAGCCGAATACGTTGCTTAGCCTACCCACTGTGCACGCTACTGCTGAACTGACTCCGGCTACCACCGCAACCCACCGGCATACCCTGGCGGTCATACGGACGGCTTGTTTGTGCGGCAAGCCCAGCGGCTCGAATAGCCGCCAGCATAGTGTGCAAGAGCCATAAGACATACTTACAGGTACAACACTTTCTTTTCCTTAGCTTTTTACATCGATCAGAATCCGGCTTGAGATATAGAATCTTTTTTTGTTACGTAGTAACTCTTCTCTTCAAACCAGCGACATAAGGTGTGGTACTCACGGTGACAGAGATGCCGAGGCCGAGGTGTGGAGAGCGTCGCACGCGCACTGTGCGCACGTGTGCTCGCTGCGCGTGTGCCGCGGGGTGTGCGGGGTGTGAGGGGGGAGGTGCAGCCCGGGGCGACACCCCGCGACACACGCGCACCAGAGTCTTGTGCCGTTGCAGCAGGATCTCTGCTTCCACCTGCACATGACAAGACAGTAGGGGTGGGCTTTTTGACTATTTTTTGTCCTCGACCAATAAAACAGGTTACTGTTCAACGATAGTAGTCTGTTAACGTAGACTACTAAACTTTTCGTCAACAGTATAAACTAGTCTTAGTTTGTTTTATTAACCGGTTTATCGTTGATGATGAACTGTCTCGTTTCGTCGACGGTAAATGCATCGACGACCCATCAGTAAGACATTTAGTTAGCGTTCTTATCATTCTTAAATGAAACAGATTGCATTTTGTTGCACTTGATTCCACCGTCCCCCTTCCATCATCGGACAGCGAGACGCACGGCACGTACACACCCTTACTTATGTGGTGAACGTGCCTTTAGTCCGGACTAAGCGATTTGCTTCTTCATTTATACGGGGTGTATGGGACATCGTACCGAAAACCGATACCAGGGATCCAGTACATGATTCTGAACACTCTAGTGTTGAAATTTTTCATCGGCTTTTTCATGAATTTCCAACAAAAACCCCTTTTTTTTAAATAAAACACTTTTTTAAATAGAATAAGTCATTTGTCATTTTCCATATAAATGGTTTCTGTAATGTTGTAACCATCGATATACTATACCAACTAGATTAGCTGTCACGAACAAAATGACATCAAAAATGTGGTCGCGGTTACATTTATTTACACAACTATACACGTAGCTAGAAATTGTAGAAAATAGTTTTCAATAATTCGGAACGTCGGACTAATAGCAGCCTTCACATGTAGTAATAAAGTCTAATTCTGTATGCAGTAATGTTGGCACATAAAACCTTTACATCGGAGACAAAGAAAAATCAATAAAACCGCCAAAATTATACGAAAAAAAGTAGTTGTTTTGACTGTACTCATTTAAAAGAAAATCTTAACCACTATAAAATAAGGTTCAAAACAGGTTTGTTTCCATTGTGTGTGTACTGACTTACAAACTTATCCGTGCTGGTGGCAAAAATGAGAACTAACTTTTTTATTATGGTAATGACGTGTAGTTTAACAGTTTCGTATAGACAGTGGCGACACGCCTATCGGCAACATTAATTTTGTCAGTCTCTAGCGGAGAAAATATGAAATAAATAATTTTTATTTCGTATTATAATGATATCTTACTTATATTTATTATTTAAACTAGTAGTAATAATAAAACGAAACGAAAAAAAATTTCCCCATCTGCAATTTTAGTATTACGATAAGTATTATATTATTTGGACAGTTTATAAACGCGCAATAAGGAATTTCGATACATCCTGTTGTCGGCTCGTACTAATTTGAAATAAGCGACAGCCTCTCTATTTTCGTGACCACTTTTCGGGCCGTGACAGCTAATCTTGTTTAGATAGTATATCGATGGTTGTAACGGACATTATTTGACATGTTATAAAAAAAAATCGGTACGATGTCCCTTACACCCGTTATAATAAGGACAGCTAAGGACTGGAACAGTTTGCCTGCGTCGGTTTTCCCGCCCGATTATTATATAATGTGGATGTTTTCGAGACTAGAGTGAATAGTGTTTTAAGCTAGTGTGCTTTCCATTCTCGATTCGCTCGCTCGCTTGGACTTCAGTCAAGCACTAGCTTATAAGTAGTAAAAAAACACGTTTTGGAAACTTATTCAAATACGGCTAAAATGTAGTTTTATCAGCGGGAATACAAATAATTAAATTTTGAAAATATACCTGAGCCCATAGAGAATCTCTTAACTCCGCACGCATATCTCTCCCCAGTAGCTGCAACTGCTGTATTCTCCCAGCTAGTTCCTTATCCAAGTACTTCGTGGCAAGCCTGCAATAACCAATTATAAGTACAATCAGAGCTCAGTAATATTTCATCCAATTCTCAATGTAATTCCAGTGTGACACAGGTAGCGGTCGCATAGTTTCCTACCTAGCTCCAAATAGTTCTGAATGTAGCGCCAACACCGTGTCTCGTAAGGCAGCATTCTCCCGCGCGAGCTGTGCTGCCTCAGCCCTCGCTCGTGCTGCATCTGTCACATTCCCGGCTGCATCCCCACTCTCCTGACACCCACCTGGCAATTAAACTATCCATTACCTCTTACAATACCCGAGAATTTTGCAATCATCCAGCTGTATAATACCAGCCCTTGTTTCCCACTGTTGGGCACGTGCCTCCCCTCAAGAGGAAGGGGCTAAGGCCTTAGTCCACCACGCTGGCCAAATGCAGGTTGGCGGACTTCACGCATCATTCGAAAGCCAATTAAGGCTGCCTGTCCAAAATCTCCGCTCCAAAATCTTAGTGCAATCTTATTGGTTAATATTTCTCCGTTACTCCGCTCCACTGCCTCGCTCCGGTGGACAGGCAGCCTAAGCCGGGTCCGCAGCGCCATTTTTTGAACAGAACATTGTTCGAAAACATTAGATAAGGGGCGTAGCTTCAGTGTTTCAAACATTTTTCCGGAGCTTGTGGAAAACATCCCCCGCGTTCGTCTGCGGGAGGGAAATATATTACGGAATATTTTTTTCGCACGTGGACATTGTTTTGGTCTGACTAAGAAATGGAATCCATATACTATACTTTTATTACATGCGTTGATACGTGAAAGACCCCTGACTTGGGATGCTACCTAAAATGAAAGTAAAAATAAAATAAAAAATCCGGATCGATATGTTTAAAAAACATTGTTTACTGAACATGTCGCAGCGGGAAATGTTCAATGTACAATGTTCACTGAACCATGTTTTGTTAAAAAATTGGCGCAGCAGTCCCGGCTTTAGGCTTTCTCAGACATTCAGGTTTTCTCACGATGTTTTCCTTCACGGAAAGCTAGTAACCATCGCAAACGATTAATTAAAGAAATCAGAGGACCGAGCCGGGGTTCGATCTAACCTGCGCATCTTGTTTCCAAGGCAAGCGTTTGTCCACTGAGCTGTAGCCCGATTCTCGTAATAACAAACAGTCCAAATTTCGTTGACGTTTTGTTGTCGTTCGATGGAAGTCCTATCCAAAATCGGTATTCTCGTATACCATAAACGTAGTTCGATAGAAATTCAACTCACATGGATCGAAACTAAACGATTAATCAACGATTCATTGTTCTGTGCGTTTTGCTATTCCCTGATAGATGTCGTCCTAATCAATTTTTGGTTTTGGTAGGAATCTTGTGAGATGAGCTAAGAGTTAGGTTCTGGGAAACTCGTGGCTAATTCGTTTTCGTTCCCTCCACAGACATACTAATTGTATATTAAATAAAATACGTGTTTTTCTGTAATTATTATTTTATTCTATCTCTCTTACTCTAATTATATTTACCTTAAAGCCATCTCGCTCACACTATCATCCAATTACTCTTTTCACTCACAGTGTACGATCATATTTTTATCTCACTCACTCTCCGCTCGCATGTTCCGGCTTGCTTAGTGCTACATTCAATATTTCTAACATGCATAGTCGCGTTCCATACCCCTTAACTTGCATATTTATTTAAATTTCGCCATAAAAGCTTTCTTTTTGAATTTCTTGCTGTGCAGACGAATTTAATAGTAAATAAGTAAGTCCGTGGCCCATTTTAAAGTTATTTTATTACTTTGACTCGCACCACATGAATAAGAAAAGCAAAAATCGTCTCAACAAACCAACGTATGTTCAACGACTCTTGAATCGCGAAATTTGACGCTTACTCGTTGGCATCCGATCGGTAGTAACGTCGTTTTTATACGAGAATACCATTTGGTCAACGTTATGTAACGATTGAACGACCGTTATCATACCAGAATACGCTCCAACGATAGTTCAATCGAACGACTTTTAAATCGTTGCCGTTAAAGTAAAATCAACGTACGTGAAAACGAAAAGTGTTTCAACGACTAAATCGGTACGTTAACGTTATTGTTTTGATTACGAGAATCAGGCCACTGTTATCGATATCGATCGAAATTACAATAGATAAAAAAAATCCTACCAGCCGAAGCCGCTCGCGCTTGCACCAGTTCCGCCCTCATATCCACCAATTCAGCCTGCAAAAGGGGGAAAAAAATCTTCAATTATTAAATCTCTCAAACAGATGGATGGCATCGTATATCAACAATAAGTAGTGTCGAATGTCATGGGAGTGATTCAGCACAGTAGAATTTAATCTCGGGCCGAAATCAATGGCGGCGTAAATCCGAATTAAAGGAACGACATAGCGGTCGAGTATGTCACCGACACGCGCACATAAATCGTTTGACTTATGCACCCTAGTGCGTACTCTCGGAAGCAGGGGCGTGAGCGCCCGCGCAGCACCCTCATTGACAGTTCATCGTGTGATCCAACTGCCAATTTTATCATGATTTATTTCATTACCTATATTTAATTTTGTGTGTTGCCAGTGATGACCTATGGTACTGAGACGTGGTCCCTAACTGTTGGCCTTTTGGATAAGCTCAGAGTCACACAACGAGCTATGGAAAGAGCTATGCTCGGAGTTTCTTTGCGCGACAGAATCCGGAATGAGGAGATTCGCCGAAGAACCTAGGTCACCAACATAGCTTTTAAAATCTGCAAGTTGAAGTGGCAATGGGCAGGCCACATCGCTCGGCGAACCGATAACCGTTGGGGAAGAAAGGTTCTCGAGTGGCGACCACGAACCGGAAGACGCAGCATATGTAGGCCTCCCACTAGATGGACAGACGACATTGTGCGCGTCGCAGGTAACCGGTGGATGCAAATAGCCAATTGTCGTCAATCAATAAATCCGAAAGATTTAACATAAGAGGCATACGATATCGATGACGCAATTTTATCTTATGAACTAGGTCCACTTTTGAGAATTCCGTTAAATGACTGACCAAGGACAGGAAAGAGATCGTAGGCACTAGATGCCGACAGAGAATACTAAGAAATAATATGTATACGATTGCGAACATCTATTAGCAGCAAATGATAAGAATGATTTATGTACGCAATTATTGAGAAAGGCGTCGATTTCAATGTGCATTTCCGGGCATTCTTCGATGGGTCGACAATTTGCGTAGTGCCGGAAACGTATGCATTGGAGCAAGTTTGAGATACCAAGTGCATGCAATAAATGCTATGATAGTGCGGAATGCGAGGCACGCGGTGGCAGCTGTGCGCAGGCGGCGCGGCGCGGTGCGGTGGTCCGTTTGCAATTCGCTGCGTACAGAGCTTTTGATATCAATTAGATGATAACATGCGACGCTTATACTGACGAAAAGCTAACATATACTTACGTAACCTTTGAACAATGAACACAAACGGCTAGAAGTGTCAGCACGGATAAACTTATACGAATATTACTATTTTATATAACGTCTGTTGTAAATCCAGAACGTTGATTTATTATCAAGTCATTAAAGGAAAGGTGTTATTACGCGAACGGGACTCGCTGCCTGTAATTATTAGTGATAGCGGCCATTATCTGAAGGTATTGAATAACAAATCATTAAGCTGTGATAGCATATTTATATGTATTTTATGACGGATAACTTCATTACAGGAGAGACGACGGGAAAGTAAGAATTTATAGTTAACTAGTTGTTGCCCACGGATACGCTTAAGATAAATTCGTATGTAAGGAATAGTTCAGATACAAGCATCGAGATTACCAACAACCATTTTTTCCACGGTTATAGGATATTTAGTAAACTTATCGCAAGTAGAATAGATTCTATAAATCGGTATAGTATTATATACTTTTAGACTTTCGCGTTCCATTATCAAACTTTATTCTAATCGGGAATTAACGCGATTTACCTTATAGTTTGGCTTGACGTTTCGGCCGGGTTGCACCAGCCGTGGTCACAAGCAGACAAAAAAAAAGGAAGGTAAATCGCGTTAATTCCCGATTAGGATAAAGTTCGGTATAGTATTCTCTGGGATTATATTTCCAGGGAAATGAGACTTTCTTCATGCTATACATGGTTGTTCAGATCTAAAAGGATCGTATTATAATAGTAAACGAACTTATTATTATTAAATTAAGCACATGACGTCGTTTAAGTTAAAACATTCTGGAAAGACAGATATTTCCAGTCAAAAAAAAAAATAGATCTGGTGAAGTAGCGACGAATTTACTAGCGGAAAAATACATCAATAAGTATTTACCTAAAAAAATTTAAACCATAAACAGACACTTGAATTTTATTAATCGTATGGACATCCACGTTAAAGGAACTTTTATAGCCAAAGAGCTACCGCTAGTCGACTACAACCGTTTTAAGGTAGGTAGCTAGGTAGTTCGTGGTTGATTGATAGTGATGATTTACAACTAAATGCGTAAGAATGTCCAATGTCTATTCCTGTTCCGGTTACGTCTTGAATATATTGCTGATTTAATGCTTTAGGCTAGCAAAAACACAATAAACTATTTTAAAAAAAAACCGGCTTCAAAGTAAATTATCTAAAAAGCATAAACTATTTTATAAAAAATAACAACCGACTTCAAAGTAAATTATCTAAAAAGCATAAAATAACGAAAATATATTAAAGTCGGTGCTAGCACATCATGTTAACTAACACTAGCACCAGCTGACACCGACTTCAATATATTTTCGTTATTTTATGCTTTTTAGATAATTTACTTTGAAGTCGGTTGTTATTTTTTATAAAATAGTTTATTTAACACTTTTTAGTGACTTACTTTACCAAAATAGGTATCAGCATTATCACGCAACTCGAACGTCAACGTTACAGTAACTTAATGAAAACATAACAAGTCTATATCTCTTAAACTACTGGACCGATTTTGATAAAACTTTTACTCTTCCCTAAGTTGAAAAATACTATATCTATTGCAAAAAGAATTTTCGAAATCGGACATGTAGTTTCTGAGAAATCCGCGGACAAACCTACATACATACATATATATATACATACATATATACATACATACATACACTAGTAAAATTTGGTAAATTTGTTTAGAAGCCCACATAGACTAACATATATGAATATTACGCATTTTTATTAATATTACATACATACGCGTCGTATAGAGAACCTTCTTTTTGAAACCGGTTAAAAATATATTTATTTATATATATATAATATATTTACATATAAATTCCTAAGTATGAATTATGCCCACATATGTCTATAATATGTGGGCATAATTCATATTTAAGAATTTATTGGAATAGCGTGGATGAACCATTAATGCACATGCTGGCATAAAGTGTAGACCTTAAAGCTTTTCATGTCTTATGGTGTGTGCAGTGATTAAAGTTGCAAGAGCTCGATGCGCATTCGGTGTATGGTGTCTGAGGGACCATCGGTCGTCCCTTTTGCTGCCAATGCAGCTATACCACTGACACAAGGTCCTATTCCTTGTGTTGATAATAAGTTTCTATCCACGCAGGCTGCATCACTGTCAACAACTAATTTAAAATAAGTAAAAAAAGTACTCGGCAAAACAGCAGATAAATTAATTCATTGAAAAAAGTTGTCGCTAGATACAGTATGAATGAAACATACGTTAGCAGATTCAGCAGCTTTTATATGCAAAATCAATATTGACAAGAACATTGCAAAACCAACTTCACAAGTTTCATAAACGATCGCACTTCTCACAAAACTTTTACGTTTCCTATTGGCAATTTGCATCAAGGCTTGAAGCGCCGTACCTACCTACCGTTTACAATTACCCTTGGCACACATGACGCACACGCACAAAAAAAGCCTTAACATGATATGCATAAAGCTGCATGTTTTTGAAATATGATGAGAAGGCAAAAAATTATCAAAATATTTCACCAACGTTGTTTGGAGCGTCTCTAATGTATAAACCAATAAACACGACCTACGCCGGCTTTAAGATCATTATCATGTGAACATCGAGTGGGCGATTGCTATTAAATGTGCGTAAATATTGCCATTGATAAAATTCTAATGTCTATTATTACATATTAAATGATAAATAAAAACTATTAACAGATCAGATGTATCACGAGATGAATTAATAAGGTTCATTAGAGCCATAATAAAATGCGTCTCAGATCTAGTCGGTCTTCCATCCCATTGGATTGTGAAAGCAAAAGAATAATCTCTCTTGCGAATTTGGCTGATCATACCAAGGATTTGTCGCTGTGCGTCGTCTTCTAAGCAAGACAATTTTTTTTAGCTATGAAGGATAATTTTGGCTGCAAACATAAAGTTCACAGCTTTACCGGACCAAAAAGAGGCAAAAACTTATAGGTAGTCCAGCCTAAAAGCACAGGCCCGCAATTTATGGCAGAACGGTACGAAGTAATCTCCAAAATAGTACCGTCCATCCGTTGATGTTTCTGTCTTGAAAACAATGACATTTTCCACACCGATCAGCTACAACTTGCAACTCTTGCTACGCGTGCAGATATTTCCAAATTAAGTTACTGATTACTGTGATAGCGGTCTGGTTCCTGACTATGAAGCTATACACGAATGCAATGTTTGTTACAATGGCTGAGCTTTACGTAAAGCGATTTACGCTGACTTTAGCCAAAGCCCTCTTCCTTACGCTGTTGTGGGCGCCGATCTGATAACGAGTAACAAACGGAAGATTGATTCACCGCTGTTCGATATCATTGCACGCATCTGAGATACATGAGCGATCTGACCGCCGCGCCGGCGCACGCGCCGCGCCGCCAGCCACACATAGCTACATCTGACAATTCATGCTAAGAGCAACAATAATAAATCTCCCAATCGCTATGTCGACACTTTTACACGTCTTGCCAGATGAAATCTGATTCTTATGAGTAACAGCACATGCTATCACATTTAATAGTGTGTGTTCGGAATGTTCGGATGAATGCTCTCGTGGCTTGTTTGGCATATTTAGCAGGACCACACCAGTCGGGCGAAACTATAGTTAGATTCAGGTCCAACTAATCCAACAACATTTAAATCCTCAGGGAGTGCAAAGGTGACATTAAAAAACTATTTGAGAGCTCCCTAGAGATATTTTTCGGATTCCAATCGGATATTTCTGTTATGTTTCATCTTCCTTTGGCCAAGTCTCTATAAAAATTCATGTTTGAGGATATAAACATCGCATATTCGTAGTTACTTTTCGGAACAAAAGCGTATCTAAAAGACAGCACCTTTCGGTATGTAATTTTACATACGGTCATTGTTTCGTGACTCTTGAACGACCGATATGCATTGTTTATGCGTCTGACAAATGCCTGTACCGTGTGCAACACTTCATTTGCATATATCCCGACTGCTCCTAAAGTCGCATCACGCCGAGACAACTGTCCTCTGGCTTTTCACCCATTGCCATTCAATATGCAAATTCTTTCGCTACCGTTTGGTGCAGCTTTATACAGAAAAACAAACATTGTAATATAATCATATGCTTTAGAATTTTACGGCTTAGTATCATTTACTAGATCGCATTGTATATACTGCAGGTGGTCGTTAGTGGATATACTGGATTGCCTAACAGTAAAACACTCATAAAAATTCTTCGATACTAGTTAAGCGGTGCCGTGCGTTAACTAATTAATGACTATATATTTTTAATATTGGTAATGCAGACGATGTTGTCCAATTAGGTATACAAAACTTTGATGTAGGACAGCAAACGAAAGGTTAGTTCACAGGTTTTGCGGCGAGAGATCAGATATCAGGTAGCGGTATGCACTCCTGGGTGTTTCTCTCAATTAGTGCAAATTTAAAGAATTTTCGAGAAAAAATAAAATGACTTTTTTCTATGAATATCACAAGGTATATGAAAAATAAACGTCATATTTAAATATGACATAATTATACGCACAATTGGCAAAGATACGGACCTAATTATCTTTTTTCAACGCATGGTAATGAGGAATACAATATGGTAATGATACCAGCTACTATGGTAATTAAAAAGAGATATTGGTAATGAAGAATGAAAGAAAAAATCAATGTCTTAACATGTTTTCGAATTGATTTAAGTACATAAACTTTACAATAGATAATTTCTTATTAAAATTTGGGAATGATTACTTACTTTACTCACTGATTATTGAGTTAAACAAGACATACTATGTTATGGGGGGCGGCATTAGGATAGGTGGTGTTACCATATCAAACCTCCGCTATGCGGACGATACAACACTCTTTGCGTCCTCTGAAAATGAGATGATAGAGCTTTTAGGCCGACTAGAAGACGTGAGCCAAGATTTTGGACTGCTCATCAACAAAGGAAAGACTAAAGTGATGATTGTTGACCGCACTGCTACTGTCAATTGCACGACTCTAATGAATGACTACGACATGGTAACACAATTTCAGTACCTAGGTTCGGTCATCAGTAATAAGGGTGGTTGCGAATTAGAGATCCGTCGACGCATCGGCATGGCTAAGTCAGCAATGACCCAGCTCAATAGGATATGGAAGGACAGTAACATCTCACGGAGAACAAAAATGCACATTGTCTACGCACTTGTCTTCACCATTTTCCTATATGGCTCAGAAACTTGGGTCCTGAAAGCCGCTGATAGACGTCGCGTTGACGCTTTTGAGATGTGGTGCTGGCGACGTATGCTGCGAATACCCTGGACTGCTCGACGCACAAACCTGTCCATATTGAAAGAGCTGGGACTAGACAAAAATCCTCGACTCTCAGTGATATGCACGAAGCGAGTTCTCCAATACTTCGGCCACATAGCCCGAAGGCAGCCTGGCAATTTGGAGAAGCTGCTAGTTACCGGAAAGGTAGAGGGGAAGAGATCGAGGGGTAGAAGTCCTATGAGATGGGCAGATCAAGTGTCCGAATATCTGGACATTCCCTTGAGTACAGCAATCCACACAGCCGAAGACCGACAACAGTGGAGGACCTCGACAGAGTCGGCAGTCGTTAGGAGTCACGATCCTCAGCAATGGGGGACTGTCTAAGGAGGAGGATGTTATGACAAACGCTAATATGTTATGACAAACGCTTTTCTCATAGGTACCGTCGTATCTACGAACCAGTTAAACAATTAATCAGGTAAGAACTTACTTCATATTAATAAAATTAACAATCTAATTCGTGACGTGCCCAACAGTGGAACAAAATTAAAGGCTATTAAAAAACTAAGTACTTAGTTAAAATGAACAGTCACTCTTAATCAAAACTATAAAATATGTTTGGTAAATCTAGTAGGAAGTATTTGCAGTTAAGTCTTAATTATTTGGGTAAAAATATCATTAAAATCAGAAAGTACCCTCATCTGAAGAAATTATAATTAAGTTTTCTTTTTTCATTTGTTTCATCTTGTTACTAATATTTTCATACTGTTTTCTTCTGCCTTTCTTGTTTCACCTTCGTCATGTATTAGGTCTTCATCTGACCAATCATTGAAAATGTAACAATAGTGTTTGCTTGTTTAATTTTCGCCTGTTTCTTCTTTAGTGATGTTATACTGTATTATATTTCTTTTAAATGGTGTGTTATTCTTTTCGTCTTCTTGAATTTCCAGCAAAAATTCTTTAATATTCCCTTTGAAATCTTGAGTTACTCCTTTTTTGTTTTAGTTTTAATAAACGATTTATTAGACCGGTGCAATCTTACATCCCAAAACCAAAAATCAAACCCGGAAACACAAGAGCTGCGGCTGAAAAGGCTACCACTAGACCGAGGAAGTAGTCACGACTGCATAACACAGCCAACTAGCTTATGCTAGTGATAAGACCAAAACTCATTCATCATCATTATCAGCCTATATTAGTCCACTGCTGGACATAAGCCTCCCCAAATACACGCCATTGAAACCGGTCTTCGACTCTCCTCATCGACAAGTTTAGCCAAAACTAATTACCATGACATATTTATCATTACCATTGCCTCAATAGTGGATGGTAAATCCTGGTAATGAGAGGAATGGTAATGATAGTTTCGTACTTTTCATTTAATCAGTCCTTGAATTCTTGCAATACATATCCATAAAAAATAAGGAAGCATTCGAACTCATTAAAGATTATATTAACGTCTACCAGACTTTAAAACCAATTGACCGTTATCTCAAAATTTTACAAATGGTAATGAAAAAATTACGTACCAACGTTTAAATCTTGTCTTATATGTTCTTTTAAAAAAAAACTAGCAAGCGTGCGCCTCGTTCTCTGTCCACTCCCCGGCTGAGCGCGGATCGTGTGTGGGGATAGGTGGCAGGGAACTTCACTGCATTTATTTACACAGGTTGATTTATTTATTTCCAGTTACATGGACGGTAATGAGCTTTTTTTTAGTGCAAAAATGTTTTATTGCTGTTAACGTAAATAACACTTAAACACTACTTTGAAATTTCTATAGTTTCATTCTTTAATATGTACTTGAAACATACCAGTACAATAATCGACAGTAATACATCCGATTGAGTTGTTATTAAATTACGATTCCCAAAATTCGTACCGAGCGCAGTGAAGGTAATGATATTTTAGTTCATTTTTTATTTTTTTTACCTATTTATTTGTCAATATCAACATAAGTTTTAGGTGGTAAATATACCTATACAACTAACCTAAGATATAAAAAATATTTAGTCATTAAATAACATATAGTTTCGTTTATATTTCGAAGAACATTTGATTTGCACGAAATCAGAGAATCACCCTCCTACGCAGCAATGATACTTGGATCATTGTGCAACTGATCTTCAACGAGCTTCCGCAATGCAGCAATAGGTGCATTACCATAAAATTTATTTTAAACCGATCGTCGAGATCCGTGCATCGATCAAGGAATTTTATGAATGATCCGAGACGTGCCGTATTGGAACAATGGTGAGAGTGCGAGGTGCAAAGGTGATGGATCGCCACCCAGGAAACGGATGTTATCGGGCATGCAGCATGAGTGGATGGGAGCGCGGCGGGGAGCGCCGACCCATTTGGTATATCTACGACAAAGCGTTATTACCGCTTTTCACTTTGTCCTATAAACAGTTTCCATTATTTTAACGATACACCAGTGCATGCCTTACGATAACATAGATGATGTGGACGCGATGACTGACATTTCAAAGTTGTTCAAGGAGTTTCAAAACTGAATATAAAATTATTTCTAGTTAGCAATCAGCCGCCGCTTTGCCTGGTATTTCAAGGTTTTACCTATAAACCGGATGTAATTCCCAAAATCATGGAGAATTGAATCAAAATTCATTGTTCAGAAAATATTAATACACAACAGACACAATAGCGACCTTTTGTTTTATATTATATAGGTATACTATACATACTATTCAGAGTTCCGTTCGAGGCTAGGGAGATTGCCAGATGGCGGGAAAAATTCCGGAATTTGGCATCTCATACAGGATGTCCAGTATAACAATAACACTTGATTGTCCCGAAATTCTGGAATACGAATCATAGTTACAATTTTGAAGCTAGGCATGCCATGGTCCCAGTCATGCGTAACATGATTGGATTCAAAATTAATCCAGAAAACTATAAAATACTTAGTAGTTTTAATATAAGTAATTGTCTCTGGTCCGTGTAATAACTCCTCCGTACCGCCTGAAATGTTGAAATCATAACCGTAACCAGTTAGGGCAGTAGTTACTTAGGCAACCTTAGGCTAGAGACAAGATTTTTATGGCAACGTATTATCGACACAGACGTGCTTGTAAAGACAATGGAAACGGACAAATAACTGTTTATTGCGTTTAACAAATGATCCCTGATGTAATCACAGTGACAAGTGTTAGCCTCGATTATTGGACGTTATCCAAACCATTTAATATCATTACTTATACACAAAACACCTACGCATTCAGGATCTATTATTTATGGAACAATAACCGAAAAATAAAACTGTTTCACAGGAGGCTAACTGGTACTTATCTGGTCCCTTGAACAAAGGAATGTCCAGATAAGTCTTAGTACTCGGGGGCGGTTTTACCTTTAGTACAGTGTCGGGCGCTCCATTTATCATTTTAACCGCATGCCTATACTAGAGGGCGCTAGGGAATAGATTGCAAACGGGGGCTTGAGCCGGTGCTCTTGGTACTATCGCAGTGTCAGAAAACTCTGGTGTGAAGGGCACTGCACTGTAGCTGGTGAAGGAATTCTGCTGGGAAGGTGATTTTTTTGGTGGTTCCAGGATTTTATCCTGAGCAACTAGGTGACCGTATGACATGACTCGTCATTAAGCTGTTGTTCAAAATTTTGGACAGAAATTTTAGTCCAGGGCAAAGAAATATTAATTACTTAGGAATAGACCGGCCTTAGCAAGCAAAACTCAAAAACTTTTTAAACGTGTAATAAGTCGCCGAAACGTGCGTAAGCTCTACTGAGCATTGCTCCCTTAAAAAAAAAGGAAGAGTTTTTCTTTCAAAAAAAATATTTTTTAAGCAAATATGTCAAATATTATAAAATTAAAGAATGTGACTACAGTTTATTTTCATATGTGTTTTGTATACGTCCTGGAGAATTTACTATAGGTGGCACTTGTAAGTCAGGACAGTTTTTGTAGGAAAAAACCCAACGGTCACTCTATGGCACATATATTTAATCTCTTTGGTCATGGGTGAAAATAAAACCAACGACTGTTCGCATAGATAGGTCCCGCCCGCCCGCCTATATTTGCCATTCTCATTACACACCATAACCCAAACTAGGAAGCTATCATATTTCATGAACAATGTGTCCATAGAAACATTCTAATTGTGCAGACAAATGAAATATGCATGATAATTCGCGTGATAGGATCGTGGTTGCACCTGGGCGCGCAATGCGCATGGGCAGCCGTGCTACAAAATACTGAGAGTACAGAAGGCAAACTCATGTATGTACCTCGCTTTTCATACCTACGCTCGGCGGTCGCGCTAGGGTTATCAACTCTGGCTTATGTGAAAAACACTATCGTGATAGTGGCACTCGTATCTAGTTTTTTGATTGATTGTTGAGAATAAAACAGGAAGAACGGAAGACAAGTGTTTGAAGCGGACGGCATTCGCGTTCGCACTAAACCAAGATTAACCGAGATATCGTGTCCGTGAGCGCTGTCTATGTGTGCGTTGCTCGAGCGCCCGTGGTATGAAGCTTGCCTTCTGTACTCTCAGTAGTTTGTGGCCGTGCTAGCTCGCCGTGCGCCCGCGTCGCCGTCGTCGTGTTGTCTACGGCGATTTCTCGACACAAGCTTCTGAGAAACGAATCAATGCAATGCACGAGCTGCACCTAGAATGAGAATATGCTAATCACAGTGTTCCTATACACGTCCGGTGTTCAATTACCTTTATCGCATTGTTCTGTATGGCTGACGTGGCTTTTATATACGTATTATATACTAAGGAACATAATACTAAGAAGGCACTATTTAAAATATTTATAAAAATGAAAAGGTTAAAATACATACTACACATGTACTTACATACATACAGACATACAACACTCAAATGCATTATACATGTAATACGCAAAGATGTTTCATTCAGTCGTATTAAGTTACGATTTCTCATATAATGGAAATGCATAAAAATTGATCTCAACACATATTGGTAAAAAAAAAATGTGCGTGCGTGGAGTCCTTCCGCGCGGAAGAAGTGAAACTTCACTCTCGCTCTGTACTGTACGACACCGTCCGACACCGTACTACACCGCGCCACAACGCGCCACACCGTGCCACACCGCGCCACACCGCGCCACAACGCGCCACACCGTGCCACACCGTGCCACACCGTACCACACCGTACCACACCGAACCACACCGAACCACACCGAACCACACCGAACCACACCGAACGACGGCGTCACGTTAGCGCTTTCATAAAGTTAACAAATTTAACGCTTAACGTTTAACGCGTTAAGTGATAAGCTTTTTTTTTTTTTTTTTTTTTTTTTTTTTTTTTTTTTTTATTTAACACAAAACAGGTTACAATCAGAATTGCGTTGAGTAGTAACATACATGAAGTTATGTCGATAATTATAACCCAAAACATGTGTTTTAAGCAAATTTGTTAACGTACGGGTAAAGTGAGCTTACAAGCAAAGTACAAAATATGTATTACAAAAGGAAATACTTATTTAAGAGTAAGTTATTTCCAGGCAAACTAAATACATATATCAACAAGCAAAGTACAAAATATGTATTACAAAAGGAAATACTTATTTAAGAGTAAGTTATTTCCAGGCAAACTAAATACATATATCAACAATAATTTAATTATGGATATGACTGAACAATAATGTTGGTTGGAAGTCGCATAAGAAGTTTCACTTCAAAAATAATTTATAACGTATTAAGTTATCGTAATACCACAGGTACGTACACGTGCGACAAAACCAAGGAATTACATAATGGGCGTATTACAAATTACAAATGCATTAAAGCCCGAAAACAGTTACACAAAGATGCAACAAGCGCCCATTACTCATATTAAAATGATCATACATCTTAGAAACATGTTACAGCAACAACAACAGCAACGATCCGAATACTGTTACCTGCTATTATAATACAATTGGTTAACAAAGAGTTGGTACTATCGAGGACACGAACGGTGTTCCAATTTCCAATCAAAATCGTTTTAACGGCGTTACGTGCGTTTACCCCGCACCCGCATATTTTGGGCCGGCACGTGGTGATACACCACTTGTGACTGCGAGAGTACCTAACAGAATAAGCTCAAGAGATCAAAACCAACACTGTAACACTGTGGTATTTATTATGCATATAAATAAGTTTATTATCAAGTTATGCCAAACCCAAATATAGTATAAGTATGTATTTTCCTTTTAATGCTATTTTTGAAGTAAGTTTTACAGATTTCAAAGAATTAACCCATCAATTGAACGTCAATGGTTACAATTTAAATTTTTCAAACCTCCGAATGAATATAAGTTTCAAGCTTACGTCGTTTTGGGTGTATATCTGTCTGTCTGCGGCGGCATCGCAATTTTCAAACGAAAGCACGGATATACATGCGGTTATGCAATCGTCTTATCTAAATCGTATCAGATTTTTCTAGTTTTCTGGGCACCAATCGACTTTTATAAACATATTCGGAGATCTTGCGCTCATTATGTTACAGATCGTATTAGTAACAAAAATAAGCACCAAAGTACGAAAACTGATACATATTAAATAGGATCGGTCGCAAGTGCCTGTGATTTGAAGGCCGCGGCCAACTTGATTACCAGGTCTGGCCGGTATTACTGGGTTTTCTATCAGAACTACCTCGAGTTAGGACTGTGCTAGCCAGAAAAATGGCAACGTAGCTGGTTAAATGTGGAAGTCATGTCTGCTATCACCATCGCAGCTTAAAAGTGATTTTTTTTTAAGTACCTATCAACAGAGGCCAACTAACGCAACTTGTATTCTTGGCATGATCCAATGTTAATGATTTACATTGTACCGTGGCTAAGTAACTGATTTTTATAGTTATTGTCTCTACAAACAATACTTTTAAACTCATAAAACAAGAAACGATAAAATTATTCGAAGCCATAACACATACAGTGGTTTATGGTCGCTGGGCCGTAAAATTAGCATCGAGTCATCCAGATCTGGGTGTAACCATGTGAATCACCGTCCGTCTAGCAGCGCCGCACGTAAACTCAATTACTATACAACTACTGTATTTGCATGAGATACATTCCTTTGCGTATTTCTTCTGAACGTTTTCCCATCAAAAGCCGAACAATTCCGCCCCGCAATAGCTGACCGCATCGTGAGACGAGAGTAATGTTCAATGCGTCCATCCTAGGAAACAGGTTTGCGGGTCGGACACTGTGTTTGCGGTCACGACGTCCGATGATGGTGGTGGTACACTCGAGCGAACCGCAAAGTGGTCCACAGGGAATCATAACATCATCGTCGGTGCCTATGGTGCCTGTCCCCCTGCGCCACCCACAAAACCTCAAAACGTGGAATAGTTAGAGCGAACCAGTCGAGTATTATCAAATAACGAGCCGAATAGGGGAAACACAATAGAGCGCATGGATGACGAGACGCTTTCGAGATAAGCGGCCGAGGACAAAGCTGCTAACGTAGATGACTATTTCCCTATTCATCGGTCACGTACGTTGCACTAAAATTTTGTCGCCCCCACGAGATTGCGAAAACTAGATTTACTCGCAATGATTTTGCATAATCTTATGCATGGTTGCTCTTCCCTAGCGGATGTAAGGTATAATAATTAAACTATACTTCTCACGACACCTGAAGCGATAGCTGATTATAAAATATGTATTAAAATAACGATGGATACCTTTCGTATACACAAAATGCAAATTATATGCGGATTAATACGCAGGGCCACGCTTAAGCTGACTCACATATAAGTTACTGCTTCTATCACGACATTTATTTAAATACATCTATCTTTAGATTATAAATTGCTTTTCTAACGTTTTATTTACTTGACTATTCAAAATGTCTTCGATTATGTAGATAAGACACGGTTCAAACAACAAATTTAAATTGACTTGTACCATCCATCAGAATATTGCTTCGCGGCAATCAAACACCCATTTCTCTTGGTGAAGTAATTGTGAATATAATAGCGATCTTTATTGAGGATGGCACGTCTAGTGTGTAAAGTGTTACTTATTTATATCTCACAACCTAATTACATCGTAGTTTCACATCCCTCTAAAATAAATTTTCCTATAATTGCTTACTGTTTGCAATAATCTTAACACTTAAATTACGCGAAATAATATGCCAAGAAATAACAATACAAGACCATGAGGTAAACAGTTGCTGAAACGATTTGCGAGACAGAGCTTTCAACATTATGAGGCTGTAAAAACATGAGGCAAATTAGCGCTGCTGTAAACCAAAGCGAAGAGGGTTTTTGCGAGTCACTAAAATTTGTACAAACATGCACAAGTCTCCAAATGTCTTCAAAATGCAAAACAGTATTCGATAATTTGGCCCTTGAACCTCGGCAACTATAGTAACTACTACGCATTCTTGCTCCTACAGCGAGTGGGCGAAACGATTGCATACAATGACCTACAATATTATGATATAAGCAAAGCTATAGCTTTTACCTTGATTACATTTAGTTATTCAATTCATTTGTTTAAAATACTTTAGGAATTTCGTACGAATACCGGCGGCATCTACCAGCAAGACATGAGCAGACAGAATGAACAAAAGGAAAGCCAGAAATAATTATTTCTTTAACTGCCGGATGCAACCAGAATTGAGATTACCAACTACGCAAACCCTTGAGGGAATTATAGTAATAGTAATTACTGAGAGTCGTTAAATTTTGTATTTAACGTCGATAGCTATTGCACGATCGAGAATTATTATGGAATTACTGGAACTCGGCAACTGTCCAAGTGTGCGTAGCTAAGTAGGCATTTGGATCTAATTAAACGGTGGATATAGTTTATTCCACGGCCTGCGGCGAACGATTCCCACGAACGGCAGAAAGCCAGACCTGTCGCATTATCATATTAAAGGTATGTCGTGTACAGGCGTGACGAAGTGTCCATTTCTGCAAACGTCGCGTCGTCGGCTTCATAAGCTGGCACTTGCGTTAAAATGATGTTTTATGTCATGTTGGACCTTGGCCTATTCACATCGCGCATGGTGTCACAGTACCAATGTAAGTTGTGTGTTTATTTTTGTTATATAAGATTTTATAATTTGTAAATAAGTAAGAACATAAATAGAAATAGTAACGAACATGGAACTATGCGGTGGAAGGTTTAACCTTTAACTGATGATAGATGGTATTACTATGCGAGAAGATGGTTTCGTAGAAAGGTTTGTATCATCACCTCGTAAGACTTAAATAAGCATGAGGCTAGTGAGAAAGATATGGAAGACTCTATTAACATTGAAACACTAAGTGAACGAATAAAGCGAAGTGCAGTACCAATCATGTAAATCTTACTTAAGTTTACGATCGAGCTGTATAATAGCAAGTTGGACTTTGAGATAAATGTCTAGATTGGAAGCGCAGAAAATACATAAAATTTATTACGATGAAATCACATATGTGTGTCCATAAGATAGATATAATATCAAATGAAAGATATATAGTCCAGAAGTCAAAACACATTATGTATGTATGTATACCCTGATTTTGTTTTGGTAGGGTTGAATATGACATCTTGATCCCTACTAATTTATTATTCCGATTTTGATCTTGTAAAGAGAAACAGGGTATAGGTAGGTACTTACAAAAAGTTAAGAGATACAAAATAAAAAATAGTTCAATCAATAAAATTTATCAGGTAATTTAAAAATATTAATCGTAAAGTGTAACGGTAAATGTAAAGAGTTGCTTGCTACATAAAATTCGTTCTTGACAAAAGTACATTGATAAAACCAAGACATTGAATCACGTTCGTAGCACCAATTGTTAATTTAATAAACCGTTAATGTGCAATGCCGTATTATGACTTAACTCTTGGGTTCTATCAACTGTTATTTATTTTAATAAAATAATAAATCTTGTTTGACCTGTACATAATATAATTGCAAATAGAATAACTTGTTTACGCATTACTACACGCACCGTTATCATATGAAATCCATGCTGCACGTCCAGATACTATCTATAAATCAATGTTGATTGAAATATATGGCCTGCTAACTATGGAACTTTCAATTTGCTGCCATCTATTTGCAGTCAATGAGATCTAGCACTCGCTCGCTTTGGCATGGTCGACAACATGTTGGACCATAATCTCGGTATAATTTTTATATAAAGAACCTTGGTTAAAATTTTATGTGACCCCATTACGGGGTGCAGGTAAAATGATTTATGAGCTTGTACTGAAATGGAGATTGGACAATAATTCAATCGAATAAACTGCCGATCAGGAAAGCAAAGCAGCAAAGTTTAGTGCACGAACTTTCTAGAGCGTGACTTGTACATCTACAAAACAGATTCGCTCGCAGTCGCAACGAGCATCGATACATTTCGCCAATGAGAAACAAGCGAAGTGGCGATGACCGCAGTTCATATGTATATGAGTGTTTGGAGTGAACTGATTTATTAACGCCATTCGCTATACGGACGTCAATCTATGCGTGTAATAAAAATGGAGAAAGGGTTCCGTTAATACAAGATGAAAATGAAAGAGCTTTGAAAGTCGTATAACACAGCTTTCGGAGCTCTCCGACGTGTAATGTTATTTGAATATTTATAGACAAGTATTCCCGTCAGACCTTTAAGAACAGGCACGCAGACTGTAATTTTACAAACGTCAAATCAAGACCATGATAATGATAAGTTAATTTGAATGATAAAATAGTATATGTGGGTTTAAGTACATATTTGCATTATTTCCATGAAACAATGCTTCAAGTAATTGGCTTGTTAAGTCTGGGTGTTAGTTCACGCCTATGCGTCAGTGGAGCAATTTAGGATTGCAGAATAATCTACTAATTGAACACATGAATGAACATTATTATCAGCATACAGTATCTTGGTACAAAAACAACAACCAGTGCTAATAATAAAGTGCTTGTACAACTTTATGAGTCACCGTTAGAAATGAACTTAGTTCTCGCCGATGCAACGCCCTCAGGAACGGAATACAATTTCGAGATTAGTATCCCTTTCACGTTTGAAATCATAATGTTATTGAAGCCGTCGTTTAAAGGTTTTATGATATCAAAAGTATTGTGCGCATGGCTGAGAAATGAATAAAGATATGGCTACTTTTGCCGATAAAGGACAGTTGACCACCCGTGCAGCATTTTCCCGCCCACGTATGTATAGGCGTTTCAAACAAAACCCACATAACCTGTCAGGAGCAGGCTTTACTGTAAGATGGACACGCTTCGCGGTAATCGAAAATGATTATTGGTTAATTATTATCGGAGACCTGAACCAGGCTACCGCTAGCCGGGAGCCATTTTTGTTTGTAGTTGGCTAGAGCTAAGTTCAAGTGATAAACGGTTTATTTATACAAATTTATGATTATATTTTACGACGGATATAAAGCGATATTCGTATAAAGTTGCAGTTCAGGTTTAGCAACCGTTAAAAGCCAGGAACCAAAAACATATTAAAATATATTAACTGCTTCCCACATTTATAGTCTTTCATATAGGGTTATATTATTTCTGATAACTTTGAGGAAACACATAGCAATCAAGTTGTTGCCAAGTTGCCAATATGTTGAATATTTTATACGGTCAATTAACACATCAGCATTCTCTCTAATTTCTTTAATTAAAATCTTAACTACAGTATTAGTTGCTTAAAAATTAAAATAAGAGAAATATTGCATTACGGTAGGTACTGTTTTTTTATTAGCTATAACTTCTGCGTCTTGACTCGTGTTAAAATATTTACCAGTTGTACGTGTACAGGCTATATTCTTCGCATATTGATTCAATGTTAATGCTTCATATGGCCATGCGTATCCCTTGCTCGTTGTCTTTAATATATGCGCAACATTTGTCGCCGTCTTGGCGTTATTTAAAACCAAGCAAATTACTTACCTATAATAAACTATTTAAAAAAAAAACCGACTTCAAAGTATATTATCCAATGATATTTTACTAAAGATATGTTATATCCCTACTAACGCACGATAAAAGTTGTCTCACTTGTAGTTAGCTATACCTAGCTATACATTTTCCTACCTATAGTCTGACAAGGACAGATACATAACGAGAAAAGTAAGAGAAAACGAGATGGCTATATTTTGTGCGTTCCGTTGTCAGCGTTGGTTAAACGCTTGTCAGTGTCATCTTGTCAACTGACACATTCAATTTTACAATTATATCTTATATGAAAATTGAAATACAAATTGAAAATCAAATTATTTTTTCAAAGTTACATGTGCTATATTATTCCTGACTGTTTATTTACTTTTGCCTGGTAATTTGTGCACATTATAAATACGCAGGACGGCATTTTCAATTTTTAATGATAGACGTCACGGGACGGCGTGCGACTAACTGCTACAAAACCCAGTTGGGGGATACTCGCTGAACGTCTGGCGAGCGCTAATGGCATATCTATTGTTTAAAATATCATTGATATTATCTAAAAAAAACATAAAATAACGAAAATATTATTGAAGTTGGTGTTAGCGTACCTGCTGTGTATATTCTGCACCAACTTCAATAATATTTTCGTTATTTTATGCTTTTTAGATAATTTACTTTGAAGTGGGTTTTTATTTTTTTTTAAATAGTTTACTTAACACTTTTTAGTGACTTATTTTACCAAGATAGGTATCAGCACTATCACGCAACTCGAACGTCTACATTACAGTAACTTACTGAAAACATAAAAAGTTTATATCTCTTAAACTACTCAACCGATTTTGATGAAATTTGTACTCTACCCTAAGTTGAAAGATACTCTAACTATTACAAAAAGAATTTTCGAAATCGGACTTGTAGTTTCTGAGAAATCCGCGGACAAACCTACATACATACATACACTCGTGAAATTTGGTAAATTCGTTTAGAAGCCCACATAGACTAACATATATGAATATTACGCATTTTTATTAATATTACATACATACGCGTCGAATACAGAACCTCCTTTTTTGAAGTCGGTTAAAAATAGCAAACCGCTTATCAGATTCCATTAATGCAAACAGACGAATGTTTTTAGCTCGATAAGTATCATTGCGAAGGTTTCGGCGGTTTCGTGAGGTTTGCTTATACCTACTCACGTAAGAACGATGACGTAAAACGATTTTAACGACGTTGCCTGATCCCGGATCCGCAGTAAAATAGATACAATATTATCAACTATTGGTATTCGTATAAGTATATAATATACAAGCTACCAAATAATTAGTTGATTTTTTAATAATCTATATATATATAAAATCTTTTTAAAAAAAAATTGAACCTACTTCAATATCACTGAAATGTATAAAATAATTTAAATATTATTGAAGTTGGTGTTAGCTTACCGGCTGTGTATATTTGGCACCAACTTCAATAATATTTAAATTATTTTATACATTTCAGTGATATTGAAGTCGGTTCAATTTTTTTTTAAAGATTTTATTTTTAACTTTTTAGTGATATTTTCATAAATAAAGATTGAACCATCGAATACGGTAAAATGATCTAGGTAGGTTAGCTCACATTATCGTCTACATAGTTTTACATAATTCATGTTTCTTAAAAAAAGAAATCTCAGTTCGCAATGAAATTTGCACGGAATCATGATAGTAGTTTACTCTCTCGAATAAAAAAAGAATCATCGAAATCGATTCATATTTGTCAGAATAATGTAATGGAGAACATCAGTTTTATGGTTTTTACCAGATAAATTCCTCCACATCGTTCATGGGCCTCCAGGAAGTTCTTATCCGGTTGTGATAATATTCCTACAGATTCATTACAGTGGTTTCTTCTTTCGAACAAAAAAAGAATCATTGAAATTGGTAAATATTTGCCAGAGTTATGGCCATTTTTGTCCTTAAAAAGCGACTAAAACGTCATCTAAATAGGCATTCTTGCAGGTGTCCTGCGCAGTCATCATTCTAGTTTTTTCAGGAACTACTTACTCGTAAGCAATAATTTTTTTATGGGACCCAATCAACGGATTAAAGAATGGATGGAAGAAAGATTTTTTTCAAATCGGTTCATAATTGCCAGAGTTATGCGCGAACATACATTAAAAAAAAAAATATATATATACAGACGAATTGAGAACCTCCTCCTTTTTTGAAGTCGGATAAAAAGAAAGTCGTGTTAGTTACACTATTTATAACTCAAGAACGGCTGAACCGATTTGGCTGAAAATTGGTGGGGAGGTAGCCTAGAACCAGGAGACGGACATATTTAGATACTTTTTATCCCGATAGATAGGTTAAGGTTTTTTTTTTTTTTTAAGATTAAGTGTTTATATATAATTATTGTATAATTGCAAATAGGAAATTAAATGAACTAATCTATTATTACGGGAGCGCTAAGTTGGTATCTTCTGCTAATGGATACAGAAGAAGATTGATGACAAATTATATTAAGTGTTATTTATGAATTTTAAATTTCGAACTATAGTATTAACATGTTTTAGGAACGATTTAACTGTTTCAGGGTGTTGAATAATTTCAGATAGTAAGTATGGATTTATATTTCTTGAATTACATATAATTTCATGTTCGTTTCTAGTTTTAATGAAGATGGGACAAAATTTCAAAACGTGGTCGTTATTTTGTACACTGATATCATCACAGTAGACATGTGCGCCGCCCCCGAATTTTGCGGCGGCGGCGTGCTGATGAATCTAGCTCGGCGGCGGCGTAGCGCCGGCGGCGTGGCTAATTTATGTGAACTATCAAAAAAGCTTTATAAAATAAGCAATAATGCTCGTTTAGCTAAGTTAGCTCGTTTTATTTATTTAAAATATTAAAAAAACTATTGTTTTTGCTACGCACAAAATTATGTTCTTTTGTTTTCTTCAGTAATAACAAGATTTTCAAAGTACTTCTAACAAAAACTACGAGTTTCAGCATCATAAAGCAAGGTCATAGCAAGTTCACTCAAGCTAGTATTTAATAAACTTGTCATTTTAAACCGAACGGCAAGTCGGCAAGACGTTTCTTGCGCGAAGTCTCGACGAATTCGCTTCAACCTCCAGAGCAGACCGGGTTTCGAAGCGGGTAGAGCTTAGAATAACCAACGACCATATACACACAGTTAGGCAGATTGTACAAAAGACTAAAGAATACAATCACTGATTGTATTCTTCAGTCTTTTGTACAATCTGCCTAACTGTCAGGCCCTGTGGGCTTGATTGTATAAAAGGAGGAGTCAAAAGACTGTAGAAGGCTTTTGACTCCATTGAGACCTGATACAGAACCAGCGATCTGACAATGTCCACCTATACCGAGAAGTGAGACAGGGGGATGTTATATCCCTAAAACTCTTCACTAACGCTTTAGAGTATATCGTTAAGACGCTGGACTGAGAAGGGCCCGGGGCATAAATATCATTGGCAGGTATATCTCCCACTAACGATTCGCGGACGCGATCGTTAGGGGGAGTACATCACTATGGCCGAGACACTGCAACACCTGCAACGAATGCTAAATAAGCTGGCTGATTCTTCTCACCGCATCGGATTCCGGATGAATTTGGGTAAAACCAAAGTCATTATAAACGAGCACGTTGTTCCGGGCCCAGTTGCCGTCAATGGGGTTCCTTCCGTCGGAGTTGTTCAGGAGGCATACCTAGGCTAGGTCAGGTCACAGGAGTATATCGACCTTCTGTTAATTCATTGCTTGTCCCCCGTTTTGCAAAGGAGGGAAGTGAAATTTATGCCTTTCCAACTCCTCCTATCTACCTTTTTAATGAAATTTCTTGCGGGGGCCAAGACAATTTAACGTTTCCCAAGGACTCGCGGAGGATCAAATATCGGTGTCTTCAATGGTGACCACTGTAGATCCTGGCTTACAGGAGTAATAGTGGTGCGATTATCCCAAAAAAACACCTAGGACAGGCACTACAACTAGGTAAAGACAACAATGAGAAGGAATAGACTGGGCAGCATTCGAAAAACTACATCGAGTTTTCTCGTCGCGACGCGTCGCCGATAGCGCTGTGTTAAAGACTAAAGTCTTTAATCAGTGCGTTTTGTCCGTGATGGCATACGGAGCCGAGACGTGGTACGACTAGTCCACCGATTCAAGGTCGCTCAGCGGGCTATGGAGAGAGGTAACGTATGCTGGGTATTTCTCTGAGGGTACAAATACAGAATAAAGTGATTCGCCCGAGAACCAAATTGACCGACATAGCTCAAAGGATTAGCCAGCTGATGCAGCAGTGGGCTGTTCGTATTTGCCGCAGAACCAATGACCGTCGAGGTAAACTTGTTCTAAAGTGGAGACCGCAAATCGGGAAGCGTAATGTGAGACGCCCTGTGACCAGGAGGAGCCACGTGGTTGGCAGAAACTGGATGAGAAGAGCCGAAGATAAGACTCAGTAGCCTGCCTTGGGAGAGGCCTATGCCCAGCAGTGGACTGATGTAGAATGATGATGATTGTCATTTTAAAACGAAACATCTAAAAAAGCCCAAGCTAAAATGGTACTTGTTAACCTAACCCACACCGAGCAACAAGTGGCGGCGACTCAAAGGATTAGCCAGCTGAAGTAGCAGTGGGCTGGTCATATTTGCCACAGAACCAATGACCGTCGGGTAAACTGGTTCTGAAGTGGAGATCGCAAATCGGGAAGCGTAATGTGAGACGCCCTGTGACCAGGAGAAGTCACGTGGCAGAAACTGGGTGAGAAGAGTCGAAGATAAGACTCAGTGGCGTGCCTTGGGGAGGCCTATGCTGTGGACTGATGTAAACTAATGATGATGATTGTCATTTTAAAACGAAACACTTAAAAAAGCCCGAGCCAAAATGGCACTTGTTAGCCTAACCCACGCCGAGCAACAAAAGGCGGCGGCGGCGGCGGCGCGCGGGGTTGACGCGGCGTGGCGGCGCCGGCGCGGCGCACATGTCTACATCACAGGGACAGGTATTCCTGTTTGTGATGTGAAATCGGTGAAGGTATGAAAGGTGATAGGCGTGACCTGTTAAAATTTGCGTCAATTCAAATGATACTGGAATAATTTTCCGAAATTCTGATATTTCAGTTATTGTGGGGAACCATTTCTTAGTAATTTCGCCTTGAGAACTTTCTATGTATTCGTTTTGCCACTTGTGGAGGGTATCTATGCGTATATTTCTTTTTGCGAATGAGATGGGAAAGAAGTTTGATTCTGTTGCAACTTTTGAAAGAAGCTTCTTTAGCCGCAACGTCTGCACATTCGTTGCCCGCAATATTGTTATGTGCACGAACCCAAATGAAATTTATGGAAGTCAGGGATTTTAGTCGATGGATGAAGTGGTGAATGGAATTAACTGTTGGGTCAGTATTTTCGGTGTATTGGATGGCTTTTAGTGAAGATAAGCTGTCAGTTAAAATTGTTACATGCTGGTGGATTGGTTTGCTTTCAATGTACGAGAGTGCTGCTTCTATTGCCCTGAGTTCTGCCATGAATACAGAGCAGGTTCTACAGAGTTTGACTTTACGACGTAGTATTACAGTGTCGTCGCGGTAAACAACAAATGCAGCACCAACCTCTCCGGATTCCATTTTACTACCGTCAGTGTATACTTTGAATGGACCGTAAGGTGATATATCATTCAGTTCTTGTTCTGTATTTGCTATTTGGAAAGTTATTTTCTCTCTATAAGCCGGATGAAGTCTGTTTCTGTTGGTGATGGGGTTTTTAAGTCTAATGTCTTGTGGTAAGTGCTCTGAAATTCCTGTATATTTGACGTTGTTGATTTGTTGAATTTCCTGTATAAGTAGGTGTAGGGGAATGAATTGTGCGAGGGCAATAGAAGCTACAGCTGAAACAGTTCGAAAAGATCTTATGGCTCGAATTGCGAATTGGCGCTGGAAGCTACGGAATAATTTCTTCACTGATTGGAATTTGGTGGCATCACCCCAAATACCGGCAGCGTAAGTAATCATTGGTTGTATGACCTGTTTATAAATAAGGATAGGTTAAGGTTTAGCAACGTTAGTTAAGGTCATTGAATAGATGGATGAACCGATTTGTATTAAATTTTGTGTGCATATCGGGTAAGTCTGGGAATAGGTCATAAAATATATTTCATGCTGCTAGGTTAAGGTTAAGCAACATAAGGCAAGGTCATTAAATAGATGGGTGAACCGATATGTATGAAATTTTGTGTGCATATCGGGTAGGTCTGAGAATAGGTCATAAAGTATATTTTATGCCGATGATACCACGATTGACGAGGATATATAGAACGAGAGTAGGGTGCAAGAGATGAGAGGGAGAGGGGATTCGAGGAGGGGGGTATAGGGTGAGGGATCGGGGGAGTTAGGTGTAGCAAGGGCTCCCCCCTTGAGAGGGAGCAAGTTGAGAGAATAGAGAGGAGGAAAAGGTTCAGAGAGGGGACAACAGGGAAAGGAAGAGGGGGAGTGTGACGGGGTCCGAAGCGGGAGGGGGGAGGGGGAGAGGGAGAGAGATAGAGAGAGAGAGAGAGAGAGAGAGAGAGAAAGAACATAGAATTAGATTTTTATTATAAGAGGGAGAGATGGAAAGAGATAAATCAAGGGAGGAGGGAGAAAAGGGGAGCAAAATGTAATAAAAGCGCGGGCTGAGCTGCGCGGGGCAGCTAGTTATAAAAAAATGTGCGTGCGTGGAGTCCCTCCGCGCGGAAGAAGTGAAACTTCACTCTCGCTCTGTACTGTACGACACTGTACGGCACCGTACGACACCGGTCAGCCACTCACTCCGGTCACTCACGCTCACTCACTCACTCACTCACGCTCACTCACGCTCACTCACGGTCACTCATGCTCACACTGCGCGGAGGGACTCCACGCACGCACATTTTTTTTCGTATTCTTATTCAGGGTATCCATGTGCAGTAAAAGAAAAGTCCGATATCAAATTTAATTTAATCGAAACTCCTGTATGGGCCATTGTTTTCAAACACCCGCTGTACACAAATAATGGCCCGTACGCTATTCACTATTTTTCTGAATGCAAGTCTTGCCAGATTCATGTAAGTACAATAATCAAATCAATTGTTCATAACTTGCTCAGACTCTTTTTTTTTCTTTCACTCCATATTATATGGAGCAGATCTAGTTTTTATATTGACATAAATACTACCTACTACGTCGTAAGGTTAAGATTGGTCAATCAGCAAGAGCTTCTAGGGGTGATTGTCTTGGGTGAACTAGGAGAACATATTATACTAATAGGCCATTCTAGGAGACTATTTCTACGCACCGCATATTATTTAGTTCTTGACTGCAATCTTACTTGATGTTATGTGGTAAAGCAACCATGGATAAAAGCGCACTAGCTTAATAACAGTAAAAAAGACACTGTGTTGCCTATAGCTGTGCCATCAACAAAGAGGTCTCTCTTGTACCTTGTACCTAGTCTCTTAGCCGCGAGCATACTTCTCATAGAGCAGTGGCAGTATTCTTTATGCAGGAACACAACGCCACCCAAAGAAGGCGTTATTTGGTTGCGATTTCTGGAAGATGGAAGTATCCCAGTGGATCTACCAGTTTAAGACGTTTTTGGCTGTGGACTACTGTCTGAAAAAGTTGAATTATTGCTCCTAATTTTTCGGTACACCCAACCCAATTATCGGTCGTCTCGTATGCCAACCAACAAAAAACCAACTCATCAAAAGTCACTATCTAATAAATTCTAGCGAGTTAAATTCGGTTTTTTATTACAAAGACGTAAAAATTTTTGCGAGGTAATTAATAACTCAGCCTAGGTATATTTAGGCACCACCGTCCTGAGCACAATAACCCATGTTTACTGCTACGGTTAAATGAACTATATCACACACATCCTCTCGGCAATAACTGCAAAAGCACAGACACAGATTGTGTTGACGTCAAACATTAGCCGAAAGTACCACCGAAGGGAAAGTCAATTTATATAACTAAACGTAGCAATAAAACTAATACTGATTAGATGATCGATGGATTGGAATCTTCAAGTTTACGACGTGATGCAACACGGACGAGTGTTCAACACGAGTACTGGCTACTTATAACACGCGACATCATTTCATATCGATGCATCGACCACAAAGAATTTCTTCTTCTCTCAATTAGAATCGAATAAAGAGAGTCGGTTAATAGAATCGAATAGACGATTTATGAGCGGTGCGCGGTGAACTTTCTCACGCGTTTTGCTGACCAGATTCAGCGGACCTTGCTTTGTTTTATGGCATCTAATCACTTCATCATGTTTCTGAGAAAGCTCTTTTCTACCATATACCTATAAAATGTGTGTTTGTAGGTTGTTACATGTAATTGTATACGTATATAAAGCTGAGGTTGTAATTCTTGTCGTCCATCGACGTTGTTAAGGTTGTAGCTATCCAATTACATTTTATAAATCCAGGTTTAGCCGGTGGCTTGGCCCGAGCGAGCTTAGCTTACTTAGTACACAAATATACAATAGCACATGAATAATATTAAGTTTGTGTTAGTTTTCCTTCGCGAACAACTTGTTTTCCGAATATGGAAACTATGGACCTATTTTGTTCTAACAATAACAAGGATAAATGTAACACTCGTAAGGTTACTTACTTACATGTTAACGTAGCTGTAGTTAGTCAAAGAAAACAAACCATAATAAGTCATTAAAGAAATCTACTATAACCTGCTAAATTTCTTATCACCACCGTTTAACACGACACCGACAGACAAAAACATGTGAACATTTCCTCAAAAACATGTGAAAATTTCCTCAAAAATACTCGGTTATGCCGACAAAACGAAACAATCTCCGACATACATATTTCAGTGAAAGACAATCGCGTGAAAAGCCTCTGAAAACTGAGAGCAAGGCTTCAGCACCGGGCGGGCGGGGAGGCGCGCGTACGCATGAGGCGTGGACGCACGCCGACAGCCGGCGGCGCGCAGAACCGCCGCGGATGCTGCAGCGGACGCACCTGTCACTCGCTCGCCCAACCACCGACCCCGCACGTGCGCCAGCTTTCGCGATCTAACCCTGTGATATGACTATCAGTGAGAGTTCAGTGATAGTGGTGACAGAACGGCCCTAGAGGAGTTCGCGTCTACGCATTCTGGATCAACCCTAGGTCGGTAGCGCAACGTTTTATCTCCTTATCATTATTATCGCATGTTTTGTTTGCGCACGCAATATCCTCTGTGCGAATATTAGATGGTCGTTGATTTACTTTAAATTAAGATGCGTCTTCACTACAATATTCGATTTGCACTTGTTACAGTTTATTTTATCCTATTAGGAACTTTCAAATTAATTTTATCGGTACAATGACGGAATAAGGATAAATATTAAAACTACCATAATTAAAACAGCTATTATAGATTCCAAATCTTAAGGGGAAACTGATAAATACAAATGTTGCAAAACAGTTGAAAACAGCTTTGATAAAGTAGGTAAGTACTGTAAATTTAACAATATTTAATACCATATTATAAATTATACTTACTTTACGTACCGCATAAATGTCAATAACATAAATCGTCCAGCGCGGTGCTGAACATTAAGTATCGTACAAGCGGCTAATTACAATTATGCTCGCAAATAAAACAGGATGGAACGGCAATAAACGCATCTCGCAGGACGCTTGCCAAACCTCGGCGTAGACACATTACCCGTGTTATCGATGGTGTCGGCGCAGGCGCAGGGGACTGGTTCCGGCGACCGCTGCACTACGGGGCCATTCGCGAACATCGTTTCGGCGGCATTTCGTTCGTTTCACGTAATTCCAACTACCAAACATCGACCTACTTTAAAGTTCGTAAAACTGTGTGCTTGCGAATCTACATTTAGTATTTACCATTAGACTTAACACTACAATTCCGTTCACGACGGACTACCGTAATGGTTGTTCTGTAAATATATGCGTTAGGTAAATCTTTTTCGAGGCACTAATCTTTTATGATTCCGCGCTTACATGAAAAGTTCGACACTTATTTTTCTTAAACGTAAGACGAACACTTACACCTCAAAAACGTAACTGGATTCAGTTCTATATAAATTTAAATTCACTTAATGAATAACAAGTACCATCGCACCATATCTGGCTGTGATGTAAATCGTAACTAGTTAAGCGACATATCATTTAAAGGACCTCTCGACACTGGAACCGATTACGTTAGCAAATGTGAACGAACTAGTACGAACAGTAGCATAAACCAACGAATAGACCAACATTACTTAAGCGGCGGAATGTGTGTGTGCACTGGATATCATAATCGTTGAACAGACATAAACTACGGTTAATTACTGGTAGATATCGCTAGCGCACGCACAAAGCCGCGAGGCCCTATCATTGCTTAACGACGTGGGAAGAGTAATCGAATGAAGGCCATCATAAGAGTAAACACTAGTCAACTGCTGATTACATACCACTCAAGGAAAGAAAACCGCAAGAACCGCACAAAATATATTTTTGTATATAAATTAATCATTAAACGAGTTTACGTAACCTGACCGTACATCGCCGACAGTGTTGACAGCTTTTATAGATACACTTTTAAGTTAATTTAAATAATGTTAAATTAAAACGAATGGATAAACGTAGTGCGTTTAGTAATAACCGTTTCATCTCTGTATCTGATGTAATATTTCAATTAGTTATTATAAATATGCAATCAATAAGCACGCAGGACTTAATGCCCCCTTGCTTCCTTGTACATACTCATTGGTTAAGAGTTTGCCTTGGACGTTGGAACGCGAGAGTCGATTGTGACCCATTTTATAATTATTTTATGTACAAGAACAAGAAAGGAAATAAGAAATACAATAAGGAATTTCTTCCAGCAGGCCTGTGAGTGAAAAGAAAGAAATGAATAAAAAATAAACAGAAAAACTATTTTTCTTTCTTTAGTCTGTTTAATCATCATAAACTTAAACACTCAACGTCCACAATGAATTATATTTATATTGATACTTTTCAAAAGGAGGAAATCAATGTTCAGTTTGTATACGACTCAATATGCGCGTTGTCTGTTTATAATTAAGGGCCATAAATAATGTCGTTGCGCGAAACGTGCTCTTCGGGAGCCCTGAATGGACTTTCGCTTGTAAATATTGTATAGATTTCATTTATGTGTGAAACTTTTTTGGGTTAGGCTTTCACCGAGGTCTTAAAGCGGATATCTTGCAGTCGTCATTTTGAAAATGTTCGTGTCAAGGGTCTTTGTAGGAGAAAATCAACGAAAGTAGTAAAATGCTTATGAAAATTTCGATTATGATTAGTCTAGCTTTCTTCACAGATAGAAAGCTATACACAGAGATATTAGCTATATAAGGTGTCCATAAATAACGCGGATAAGAACATATTAGTTTAGAACCATCAAAAGGGGTGGGTAACAAGAGTTATTAGATCATGTAATCTAGCTTAAATAAAGTTTGTTAAGTTAAATCTTATTAATTTTATTAGATCCTCGGCATTAAAAATTCTCTACCACCGGCAACAGAATGAGACTTCCAGTCTAGACCTCAGAATAAGAAGAAAGCGCGAATTACAACTGTGTTATAATACGTAAAAAACTTAATAAGGTAAACCCAATATTACATTATTAATTTTACGAAACGTATGCACAACATCATACAATATTTGCCCTGTAATGCTATATTCATAAATTTCGCTTTGATTTTGTACCGAATTCAAAGATTTCTGTTAAATATTTAAAGCCCTCATAAGTCATTTCATTAGCATGCGATGACCAATTAAAAGGCGAAAACCCGGTGTTAACAACTTTCGACACTGATCAAATAATTCTAGTTCATGCGCTTTTAAATGAGAAATATAGATTTGTCGTGACAAAGAAATATGATAATTACCTAAGTTGCACTATTAGACCTAGTTATGTAGTCGGGATCATTAAATCGTTTTTCCTACATTTTAATTAAATTAACATCATTATTCCGTATTCTAATAATTGGTATTAACTACAGAAATCTAAATAATAAGTATTAAATAACCCATAATAATACCCATGATTATATGGGTAAATATAGAAAAGATAATAATATCCTATCCCACTCAATCACCGGTGATAACAGTTATTATGAGTTACATAACCTACCCTAAGCTATATAATAAGCGTAAGTACGGGGCAAAGTTAGTGGATGTAACAGGTGCCCGCCCGCGTTTGTATTCCACAATTTTACGGTAAACACTAGGTACACGTCATCATAAATCTCGTTGAGAAACGAAATATAGTCCTTCAATAAATATAAAAATGTGTAGTATCACAACTGCTGTTGCGACCCTAACCAGATCAAGTGATTTGCACGTTCCATGGGTCGTAATTATTAATGAAAGATTTAGCGACGATACAAAAAAAAAGTGAAACTTCTGCATCATTCCTAGTCAAAGGTCGCAAGTCGTGTCACCGTGAAATCAATAATGTCGATGATCTCACCACCACATTATTATAAGTAGGTACCTAACAAATATCTTGGAGCAACATGGGTGAAAATTTTGCCACTTATTCTTTCGAAGATGATAAACGTGAGAAACAATAAATATATCATCATGATACCTATAGATGAAAACCTCGCTCGATCGCAGGGCTGGTTAAAACTTTTAATAAGTAGGGAGGTATGCATGTCAGTGTAAGCAAACACGACACAAGACGGCGGCGGTGCTCCCGTGAGCCACAAGTGCGTTGTATTTGTTCTACACAAATAAAGCTCCCGGCGCGTCCCCCGTGAGCCGGGAGATAGATAATAACATACAACATTAGGACAAACACAAGTCCACAAACATTTATTTATACTAAAGCTTTGTAATCAAATAACCGCAGCATACGATAAACTAGATTTAACAAATCGAGACGGTGCCGCTATCTCAAAGCTTAATGGTTTAAAGTTGTAATCAGTAATCCATCTGAATAATATATCAATCGAAAGAGAGTTATATTAATTTCTATCGAAGCCTATTTAAACTATTTTGTGTAGATATGTCATCCTGAGAATAAGTAGTTCGATAACTACGGAGATAAATTATTTATTCTATATTTGGTGGAAAGGTTACGTTTGGTCGAATGGGCAACCTATGTGTTGGAATGAAAAAAGTCATATAGTTGGGGCGAGTTATATTATTTTGGTGACATTATCATTGCAAAACGAACCAGTTTAAGAGTTCCGGTGACATCGTATTATCTTACGGCATGGGTTTTGCAGTCTATCTCAGTGAAGATGAAACTTTGTTTTGTTAACCTCCATCCCGCATATCAGTTGCGCGACAAGAGAGAAAGTACCAGCATGTCGTAACTCTTGCTTTAGAGACAAGTAAGAAAATCGAAAACTGTTGATTTTAGCCACAGCATAAATATACTGACAATATATCATTATAAGCATCAATGGAATACTGATGTAACATAAATAGATATACATAATATGTTACGTAAACATGATTATTCTATAAGATACAACAGATGAACATGTTATTATGGGCGTATATCGAATTTGAATTGACGAAATTGGACACGTTATGAATGAAATAGCATTAACACAGATAGTGGATACACGAGTTTATATTCTAGTAATGCCAGTATCAAGATGTTACAAGAACATTTACAACTAAGTAATCATCATCAATGTCAAATTATTTGTTCCGGTTTCAAGTAATATAATTGGATCAAGACATAAACTTTTATGGACATCCAAAAAGTATTTGGTTGATGTAACGTATAGAATCACAAAATTAAACAGCGGTATTGTATTTCTCAAATAAAAAAGCGTGTTAAAAATGGATTGTTTAATTGCATCAATAATAAAAAATGGTAATATCCGAAAAGTATAATATTATTTATCAATTTGAAATGGAATTAAATAAGCAAGAGATTTTCAAGAGACATCCAAGATAATCGCCCGGTGGTAAAGGACACGCGGCACATGGACAGTTGGATTGAACTGCCATTTGTTCCTTGAGACAAGAAGTAAAACTGAGACTTGTCTCAGTTCAGAAGTGAGACCAATAGGTAATTTCTTCAGCAACAGCAACCTTTACGGAACACAGCAATGTTTACACACTGCAGTTTTGCGGCAAAGTATCGACACTGTGTTGTCACGTACGGTTTCTGCAGAAAGGACTTACCACCCAGAGAACTTAATTACAAAGATGTCCCACACGCTTCACGCTCTATTATTTGTATGTGGAGCGCATAATGTCGCACAGAGATAAACGCCTTATGTGTATTCAATGCGAATCATCGCGATGCTAATGCCGTCATTAAGATAATATCGCGACGAAGCCGGTTTGAGAAGCATCCACAGAGTGCCTTAAGTGGTTTCATGTACTTTATTAATAGCGGAATTTATATCTATCTAATATTCGCGCAGTTCCAAGAAGGTTGTTTAAGAATCCAGAACTATTAAAAAAGGTTTATGTTTAACTAACAACCAAATCTATTAAAATGTATGGAAAAATTACTTTATATTGCCAAAATAGTAAATGATCACCAACATTAAATCCCCCATTTTAGCGTGAAATTAGAACCAAAAAGTTTACAACTTGCGATCCTACATAAAGCAACCAATTCCAAATTATGATTGTTTAATCCAAAAGGCCTTTGTTGAGTAGTGGACTTGTTTTCGGCTGCTGCTGATGATTATGATGATGAATCCAAAAGATGAAGTAACTTAGCACGATTTGCGTAACCTAAATTAGCGATGTCGGGGTACTCTGTATTACAGAGGTTACAGAGTCTGTAACCCCTCGCTCCTGCGTGCCGCCCTTTGGTGATCATTTACTTAAAAGTTTCATAGTTGGAATTTCAGGTTTTCTTATTTTGGTTTCTGGTTGGATTTGATTGGTATATATTTTAGGTAATAGAGGTTATGGTCACGACGTTCTTTTTGGTGGTCGTTATATTTATCCCCTTAAAAAACTATAGGCAGATACAAACTAGTATTTGTATTAGTATGTGGGTGATCCGAATCAGGCCTCAGATTCATAAACTGAAGAGACAGTGGGTTGATCATATTTCCCGCTAACTTTCGTTAGATCCAACGCATTGTTAGTGGAATTAACAACGACGTCTTGAGGCCAGGTAGAGCTACGATCTTTGCAAATACCATCAAATTGATTACCAATTAGAAACGCTGTTTATCCCTTCAATATTTGAATCATTTTTATTTAGATATTTGTAGGTGAGCTATTGACATTTAGATGTTTTAACGGAATATTGCGTACTTTTTAAAGACATTGGAATCCGTATCTTTCACGGTGGTTTAATCTCGTCACTAGAAAATGATGGCCTTTTACCCTTAAAGGATTAGGCACTTAAAATGTTTAAAACACATTATCTGGTATTTTTTTTTAGAAAATTTATGAGGCATTGTTAAAACTTTTCTACACCACAATGCATTACCGCGGAGACATTGAACCTGCTGAGTGTGACCTCCTTGACATGAGTTACATGACATACGTCTCGGTACACCACGACTATGATTCAACCTTTCTGAATATTTGTAGGTGATGATATCACGTCTAACTAAACAAAAACCGCCTTAAAAATTTAACAGTTACAGAATACGATTACTAGAATTCCATTCGTAATTGATGCAAAGCTTTTCATAATAATGACCTAAAATCTTTTATTAAATTCAATGGGCGTTACAAAACGCACGTGCCTACGAATCCGTTGTACTTATAAAGAATTCTTAAACACACCTTATAAATTTGATGTCGTATTGTTCGGGCTATAAAACAATTAAATACCTTTGAACGTAATCGCACTCAAGTGCGACAAGAAATAAATTGATTTTTTTATCGATCATGAGGACCTGTTTAACAAGATAGGGACAAGATAAGGCAATCAAAAGGGCCGGATTAAATCATGCTCTTATTATGAAATAGGTATTGTCTTGGACAGATTCATTTGATTAGAATCTACGCAGGGAGCGGCGTACACGCACGCAACTGCTTTGGGTTGGGTTGACATTGTTAGTTCCGTTTGACTATTTCTGATTCAGCATCTACTACCGACCCATCGCAGCTCCCTGAGCCTTATAAGGATCTAATTAAACTTAGCACACAATACGTATTCATGGTATCCATTTCTTATCACCATTGGGTCATCATATATCTATCTAATGATCATCGATATAATATCTATACTAGATAAATATTCACGAACAAAATGACATCTAAAATGTGGTCGCGGAGGTTGCAAACTTATCTGTGCTGGTGGCGGAAACGTGAACTAACGATTTTATAATGATAATGACTTGTAGTTTGACAGTTTCATATAGACAGTAGCGACACTCCTATCGGCAAAAATAAATTTGTCAGGATGTGGCTTGTAAGGAAATAGCGACACAAGGGCGCTATTTTTCGCTACCACTTTTTGAACCGTGACACCAAATCTAGTTTATATATTATATCGATTTAGCATCGATGGTCGATATCCAGAACGTCTTTATAGTTCTCATGCGATATGTAGTTAGTTAGACCTTACTGTGAATATTATTCTTGACTGTTTCCAAACTTCGTTGACATTTAGAAAAGGCTGGTTGAATTTTTAAGTATTTTTTTTTTATTTGTCTTTAAAGCTTGTACGATTCATTAAAAATAATAATAAGCATAAGAGTAATTTAAAAGAGGACAATAGGAGGCGAGCGCTTAAAGCGCTATAGCCCAGGGTTACCAAACCAAGCGGTTTCCGGCTACGCCACGAAGCCTACAAAAATGATAGAAGCGATCAAGACCACATCTACAAATATGGCCGATTTACTAACGACATGTCTTATGTCAAAATTCATCAAACCAATTAGTCTGCAGGCCGTGCCAAAGAAATAGAAGTACACAAAATATGTATACACTCGTAAAACATAGCCCTCCTGAAGCAATCGAGTAAAAATTGGTTATCGCGCCGAATCTACATTTATATAATCATGTATCTAACGTTCCCAATGTAAACGTCCGTAGGCAATTTCTCCTTAACAACACTATAGATGAGAAAGTTGTGATTGTAATAGCTGCTTCATTCAAACTTTAAAACAAACACAATACATAATTGGAACTGTTCAAATACACACGGCAATTCAGGTGTTTAGTAGGGCCCATGCGGCCCTAGTTACGCCTAGTCACCGCGGCTCAAGTATACAATGTTGCACAATACATTTAATTTTGTACGCGGCCCTCACGCTTCTAGCGTACAAATGATTTTGTAAATAGATAAAATGCATCTGCGCACAAAATGCGTGCAAAAACATAAACGAATGTCAAACAACATGAAGAGTTTACGCGTACGGTGAAAACATAATATTGTTCTTCCAAGGCGGGGAGCATGGCGCAAATTATCGTCTTATTTCGAAAATATTTCCAAGACGCTGTATTATATTAATGTATCCGAACTAACCCATTTCGACATCAGAATGATAATATAGATCGTTTACAACGAGATAAAAAACTAAACGGTAGCAGTCACGAAAGAACATCACTTTTCAATTTAACATCAGGTAGAATTTGAATAATTATGAAATTATCTCACAACGGCGGCGCCGCCGGTAATATAAGTGTATCGGTAAATTAAATAATACTTAGAAGACCGGCATTAAAGATAGACTGCGACCAAAATATCGGATATGTTATTCAGACGCCAACGCGCTTTGCCATCGACTAATTGGCAGCCGGTTTGCGCGAATGGTCGCCGCGCCGTCTGCCGCCTCAGTAACCCATAGCGTACACATAGCGCAAACAAATGAAATACTATGCCTACAGTGTAAGGATTTCGGTTAATGAACACAATAAATACACACCTACATCCTAAACTTTTCAACTTTCTTATTGTTACCCAACAGTTGTGAGCATCTCCAAAACCGCAACCACCGTTGACCAAAAGATCTGGCAATCCAATATTTAGTTTATCTTACCGGTGAAATAGCAAAGCAGTGACACACAGGGAAAGTTTTTATATTTCCAAAACATGATTTATACTTGCGACAACGACAGTCGGAACGAGGACAGAGAAACGACCTAAGGCGAGCTGATAACGTGGTCTAGGAACATTCCTAGCTATCTTGTATCACACTTCAACGTTTATATTGCAAGAGAGCAAACATGCGGGCTAAAACAGTTTGCCGGGAACGTCATCCTCGACTCGTTAAGCGTACTTGTAAATAAATACATGTCATCGTGAAGATTAAGCAACGAAACCAAATCGAAACGGTGATTGTGATAGTGACAGACGCATGTCAAGAGTTTTATACGTCAAAATACGCTTATGGCGACACCACGTGTCGGTAAGCCATTTCTTTCACAATAACCAACCCATCCAGTTAATTGATTGGAGTTACAGAAAAAGTAACAAGCTAAGTTCGGACCCTAAAGTAATCATTATATTGTTAAAACATGAATGACTATGGAAATTTCGAACCACGAGAAAGAACCGTCTCATTAAAAAATTGAGTTTTTTTACCTTTGTCAAGTCAGACGGATAAGTTATTTTAAATTGTGACTCATGCAAAAATTGCGGCTTGACAGCATATTTATAATCAGCTACTCGACAACATTCCACGAAGGACTGGTAGCCGCAGACAGGTAAACTTTAATGTGACATACCGCCGCATTCTACAAAGCAAACACTAAGTGGCAGAAAACCCCTAGTTCAACAACTCGGCTTATACTCGTTATTTATTACACATAAAATTTAACCAAATCATTAACCTGAAGCCATAATTTCATCAAACTGTATAAGATGACACAGAAAAACATAATTTATAACATTAATCGGTACTGTGCTACTAATATTGGTGTCGACTAGCGTAACCTCATTTGTGTTACTACTACTGTAACTATACAATACTGCGTGGAAATATAAGCCTTAAGGACCTGTCGTCCTGACATTTATCTATATTAAAATCGACGACATTCATAAGCTGAGTATGAAGATGAGTTGTATATTCAACTCGGATTATATTTACATGTGTGGTGTAACCACAGTACAAATAGAATATTAGTTCTACTAGAAAACTAATAACCCAGTTTTGAAATTATTCGTCGGTTATGTCTTTTGGAGGATGACCAACAAGCGTTATGAGAAAAACGTTCATACTTTTGTGTGCTATTAATTAAAAAATTAAAATAAAGCGAAATATGGAAAAAAATAACAAATACAATGTACATGACAATATTTTTATATGCCTGATAAGAATAAAAAGCAAGTGTTTGTTAGCAAATAAAATCTTATCACCGTTAATTCTACGGCTTGATAAAAATTATACAATCAAATTACAAACTCGGGTGGTCTCTCTCAGATTCCATTATGTGATGTTACAACAGCGCACGTATCACGTCTATAGTAAAAAAAAAACGAATAGGACATCCTCCTTTCCCTACATTTTAATTTAACAACGGAAGCACAATGACTCGGCAAGAATGGAATCAGATTAATTTTCACCGTTGTTCGGGCCGACGCGTCCAATCTGATGAAATAAATTGTTTCAAAACACCGCAGCGACTTAAACGCGTAGACAAAGGGGTGGACGGTTAACGAAATCATAGAGCTTAGAAATAAACGTGATCTCACCAGGAAGCTCGACCACAATAGGACGAGAGAAGGACGAAAAGGCCAATGACTTTGTAAAAACAAATATATCCCTATTAATTCCGTATGGTTTAATTTAATACCAACGGTTATAGATCTCATTTAAGAATGGAAAACACAAGGTAGTTAGGAACAAGCTTTATATAACGGTTAATGAAGGTTCACACGAACGTGATGTGTACCAATAAAAGCAATAAAGGCTTGTAGCACCTGGAAGTGCGTGCTGCAGTCGCGTTGGCTCGACTCCAGTTCTACTGAACTTTGACAACGAGTCGCGCTGGAATTACTGTAACGTTTTGGTCTGCACAGTATAGCTCATACACGGACCGAACCACTCTATCACCATCAACATGCACTTCAGGCAATATCAACACACATCTAAAACAGAAATTATGTATCACACACGCGCGTAAAGGAAATGAGCAATGCATTAATACATCTAAATTAGTCGAAATACTATGGAATTTCTGCATTCTCACAGGAATTGTCGTAGGCTTTGAAATAACGAGGTCGACGCACTCCAAATACGTGCATTCCACTTTCCTTTCTGAATTTCGATTGCCTCCAGGTATTTTGTAACAGGAACAAAACATAATGAAGGGGTTTCGTCAATTTAATCGGATACAACAATATTTCTTATAGCTGTCGTTACATGTTCAACGTGTGTTGTGTTTATTTCGATATGACTGCTTTCTTTATCATTCTTTATCGATTTTTAATCATGCGGGATGCCCTTTCATAAAGCTTCATTAAGAGAAATTGGTGTATCGCCATCCATTGATCATGATCATTTAGCTGTCATTTATCACGACCATCGAAATACCGTTGCACCAGTACATCAGTATGACCGCTGCACACGACCAATTCGACATCTGATCGTACGTCAATAAAACAGAGATAGACATCTAATATCGCGACTCAAACTGTGACGAATCTCTACGGTTACCGACAAGAGCTTCATGGAAGACCGGGTGCCGGAAAACTAACCCTGTAATTAGATACCTCATACCGCAACGGTAATTGGACCACTTTCACTGCCCAATTATGTATTAGAACATTGTACACATGAAGATTCCGCCTTAAAGGTGGTAGGTCCCTTGTGATATACCCCGTCGAGATAGATAGACCGTATGCCAGTTATCGTAGGTAAGGTATCGACCGTGTTCCGGTGTGAAGGGTACTGTAGCTTGATTCATTTTAGTAACGAGCAGTCCGTGCGAGCGGTAATGCAATGGTACAACTTCAAGCCAACGTCGCGGTCGTCGTCAAGTTGTATTAAACAAATCTGTAATTCTGTGTACATTACGCACAATTAAGGGTCACGTTTGCGCCGTGTAGATGTCGCTCCGAGTCATTCAAAGTAACGTTTATTCAAATAGACCCTCCTCTTTGAGCCACATTTCAAAAAGATACAATCGCGGTGCACATAAGACTGACGTTATAATAGCAGGCGTATAATGATTACGTAACCACATGGTACACACGGAGGGCTGATGAAAGGTTGACCTCAGCGTTCTCAGCGGTGTGTGGGCGTCGCTAGACAATGATAATCCGCAAGACCGGGGTCCACGAACTATGCCCGGCATGCAAATAATTAGATGCACATAAACAGGACGAGACTGTGCACCTGTCGCTGATCAAAGAAATATACAAAGCACGTCTTCGCATTCACGCGTCCAAACACAATGACGACGTTCACATTTTTGCTTCAATTATTTTCATTGCAGTAAGGTTACACAGCACTAGATAACGTCAACGAAAGGAAATTAGAATAAAAGTACACATATTATGTTACACAATACAACAAGTCTAATGTTACCTCAACGTGTGGCAAAAAAAATGTTTTCAAAATGCGCTCACATTCCGAGTTGCTTCTTTGACCAATGTTCACATTTTAAATTGAATTGCATATTTTTTCAACCGATGTTCGGTCGGTGCTATTTTCCTGACAAAGGTATTTATTTAAGTACGTCGCTGAATATGGATCTAGAAGTTGCAATTAGTGGTGTTTCCAATCAATATTCTACAAGAAGTACAGGAATATATTCCAAGTAGCTGGTCCATGGTCATACCCATAACATGCTGGCAAAGCCAAGTTGTTTGTATAGGAAACAAAATTTTCACTTAAAAAATGGGAGTTTTAAGAATTTCAAATTTAAGTAAAGTCTGAAACGTTTCGTTATCTGTTAAACTGCGTATAGAGCAACTTTAAAACTAATTCCCACTCCTTACGGGATTAACGCCAGGATTATTTTTGGGTTTCTGATATTGATGTTATGTCATGGGCATTAAACCCGTAAGTGAATCTTCTTTACATAGTATAAAACAAAGTTGCTCCCGCTGTTTTTAAGCTTAGATCTTTTAAACTACGCAACGGATTATAATGCAGTTTTCAGTTTTTTTTTCAGCATACATAGATTCAAGGGGAAGGTTTATATGTAGTTTCCCCCCTGTGAAGCCCGGGCGGATCGCTAGTACCTAATAATATAATGTTGTAAATCGCCGTGAAAATTTAAGACAGTGTTTAATTCTAACTCTTGTTCTAACTAGTACTGCTTAATCGATTTGTCTAACAATTGACCTAAATCTAAGTATGTAATTGCAAAGAGATACGATACGTTTAACATTACTGTGTAGCGGATTGCTCGTGCTTAACGAGATTTGAGTTTTGCGACATGCTAAAAGCAACTAGTTAAGGCGCTGACAGTTAATGTCTCTGGCAGATGTTAGCTTCCCGTTAGACCCTAGGTTTAAGGGCGTTTGCCGAGAATGAATCAGATTTATTTTGAAATTAAGTTGAATAAACTTATCAGAATTACGTACAATCTTTGGACGTTTCTTCTTTCTGTTTGTTGTTTAGATTTTAGGTTTCTGTAGTATATTCTTGGTTGTTATTTTTTTCCTATTGTGGAAGGTTTATAAATATCCTTGGTAGGATATGTCGACACAAAAATAAAAATTTAAATGGTTAGGAAGTTAGGAAGAGATATTACAAGTTTTACGTTAGCCATATTGCCGTGCCATTATTATACAACCTTATACAACATAATAACAGTCAGTAATTATACTGTATGGACATAAACTTGTTATGTACGCGGGTAAATAAAATAGATAACAAATTACGATTTCGTAATTGGGAAGACTGTAAAACTATAAAGGTGAACCGCATTACTTACAATAATCCCATAAAACACTTGTGCAATTTAGCAAATCTTTCAAAAATTTAAGAAAATCTATACTTTAACACTGGTAAATTTAAATCTATCGAAAATCTGAATAAATAATGAATGAAAACTTTTCAAAAACTGTCAATGTCAGAATCCCAAAAACTTAACCTTCTTCAAATTAATTATAATGTAATCAAACCTCATTTCACAGGTGTTTCGAATTATGCCTCATTAGAACTACAGAATCGATGGCATCGGAGCAATTATTAACTGTAACGAAACGGTCACAAATACAAAATTGTGTTTAACTAAGGTTTAAACTAAGAGCACGTAGTATTATTTACTTAGACAAAGTATGTGTATCACACATTTTGCTCCACCCACTAATGTGTTGCCAGGTGAAAACAATGTATGCAATTTGAGAATTTCTTACACCAACGAGTTGATTCGAAAATTTTGGTTGAGTCTGTTCACACAGTTTGAATCGCATACTTAGTTTACACTCTCTCAAACCATGGAGCATGGGTTGTTATCCATATATACCCGAGGCGCATCACGAAAATGTAGGGCTAAAGTTAGTGATATATACGAAAGCTTCAAACTATGATAACGTATAATTTAGCAGTTAGTACCAATCAATTATTGAATGTAATAATTTCGATGTAATCAATCTTCATAGCTATAATCATGTAACATTGTTTAAACATCAGATACCGATGATCAGATGTTCCGATTAATACAATCACTTCACTAGGTACAATATAATTAAAGGATGATAAATTGCTGTTGGTTAACACTCGACCTAAATGCACAGCAGTTATATCATAAATGAACATCCTGTAAGAAATTACTTTAGCGCGTAAATTAATGGTTTATGGTCGAGGCTCACTAGATGAACGGCACTTACAGGAAAATAAAAATATGATGATGATCATTAATTTTAGCAATAATGTATTTAACCCCCCAGAGGCAGCGGTTTTTGAGCGCGCGTATCGTTTGTATCGACGAATGAGACGGATTCGTCTCACCCGACGGTGAGGGGAAGGGATAAGAGGAGTTAACGATGTCTTATATTACGTAAATACTAATCATTGAAATGTAATATTATAGTATTTTAACGCGTTCCTAACGCTCCAAATGATTCTCAACCAAGTCTCAACCCCATTGTCATAAGAGTTCTACGGCGTTAGAGGCGATTTATGCAATATCTATTAATCGGAACTGAGTATTTAGCTTTCACAAGGGTCGGAAATTTCCGTTTTCGAATCTGATGAAAATATTTCCGCAAATCGTCTGTAAACGGTATTCACAAATAAAAAGTTTCTCTGAAATTACACTATTATTCTATACTAGAATTGACAAAACTTTTTCGATGGCGGGTTTATGAGTAAAGTTCATAGGTAATCACCGAAAATGTTTTCATCGGATTCGAAAATGGAAATTTCCGGCAGTTTAAAATCATACAGTATGGTCAAAATTGTAAGCTCTATCTGCGTAGTAGCAGACCAACTGAAAAAATACGGAGGCATTTCCTTTAACTTATATAATTAATATTGCTCAAAGGCAGCTGACCCCTCAGTGTCTTGCCTTTGAGCCCGGTGCAGAACTCACTGTACAGCCCAGATCTCCCCTCATGTTACGAATCGAAATTTGCAGGAGTTTTACTTGGTAAGAATGCCACATCCTACTCCGGCTGACCCACCTACAGATCCCGGGGATCATCTGAAGGTTTCCCCCGCGATAACAAAAAAAAATGGTCAACGGTCAAGTGATATCAATTGGTCCTATGAATGGGACCGTATTTTTTTATTAGCATAAAAGAAAACAATTTTCACACAAAGCCTTTGAAGACGACTATAACAAATATCACATTACACGAATCGTAAAAATTTGATAATGGTGTTTAAAGTTGTAAATCATATGGTTTTATTTTCATTGTTGATTATGGTAAATAATAGTTGGCGCCACGTTTATTGCATAATAGCATTGAATAAAAGTAATTTTGTGTATTTTTACACATTGCTATGGTCCATTGTTGCTAGCGAAATTATCGGGCACAAGAGACTTAATAACCTAGTATGTCTCAGGTGACGAGCGGCAGTGCAGTGCAGTTGATCGGAGTCTCGTCGTCACTAACTGCCGGAATTAATTATCACTAATCCAGTGGGAGCATGGAATCGGCACTCACTAACGTCAATTGGTGATAATTATCACTGATTTAGTCTTCGAAACCGGAATACTTTGAAATTTGACGCTAACCGACATTTAATACTCTGTTAATGAGTAGAGATATCGATTATCTCGTAATCAATAGCTGAATTCATTAACATAAACAGCTCCGATAGACGAAATAATCCGATTCGAAAAAATGTTATGCGAATTAACGCTAATTGACGTTTGTGAATGCGGCAGGAAGGTGTACAAAAAAACCGGATTCATATTTTCTGTTTTAGAACACGAGAAAGGCCTAACAAAGTATAAAAAACTCTAATGCTCTACATAGCCCTTTTAGTCGGCAAAGAGCCGAACCGCTAAGTAACGTTTAACCAAGAGTTTGACAATACCACCCACGAGAAGTCGAGTCAATAAGAAAGATAGGTAAAGAGAGACATGAAGATAAAGAACAAGGATGTTCCACAGACCGGGCGATGTTAAGGGCGGCCGCAGCGGCGCTGGCGTGCCTCTGCGTGGCGCGATCCTCGCCCCCGGAAACCTACGGCCTGCGGGCGTACGCGCAAAGCACACAGAACACGAAGGTAAATAACAAAGACAACCCTCTCGTCGCATAACCAAACATTGACTCTAAACGATATTAGGCCACATGAAAAAACACGCTATCTATCACCCGCAATATTTAAATAACACTGCACATGAGTGCCGGGTTCCATGTAAGCGAGGTAGTTAAATAACGCTAGCTACTGTCAATAAACAGAAACTCTTGTGAACTCCAAAAGAAAATAATAGTCAGTTCAATACTGAATAAATCAAAGACAGCTATGCTTTAGGAACATATGTTGTCGATGTCGTATAAAACAAAATATTTGTTGGCAGGATATAAGCAGCACGTTAGCCAGCATTGAAGAACGTCTTCGGGTATTAGACACGATTAGCGCTGTCCAAGTGAAACAAGCAAGACGCCTAGACGCAATCCAGGACAAACTTGGTATGTTCGTTTTGAGATTGAATTAAAAGTTGATGTTATTAGCGGGTATTTAGAAATATGGGACGAACGCGTCCAAAATAAGAAGGATAAAATCGGATATAGCACGAAGTATACAGAACACATAAAATAAATACATTTCTTATACTACGAAGGAACTGCCAAGGCAAGCAAGCATGAGGCCCGCCTGATGGTATGCAGTCACCCCAGCCTATAGACGCTAGTAACACCAGAAGAATCACTAGCGCGTTGCCGACCCTTTAGATATTACGTCTTTTGTGTCCGGTAATTTCACCAGCTACAGTCCATTCACACCGGAATACAGCAATGTGCTTGGCGGCAGAATATCTGACACAGCGGTGGAAGAACTAGTAAGCTCAAAATAACGATGAAAAAAAAAGGAAACGAGCAGGGTAACACGTAAAATAAATACATGCTAGATAGAAACCCTATACAAACTCATCCGGGAAACTAATGAGTCATGTACGGTAGAGTATTATTGTGTCACATCCTATTTTACTATGCAAACGATGGGTCAACTTTCGCAACATTGTTACCATACACATGCAATTGAGCAAACAAGAGCGGCCCACAATCAATTGGTGAAAGAACCGCTTAAGCCTGCTGTGGTAGGAATGAAATTAGCATACGGTCGTTTTAACTACGTTGAATAGAAACACATTAACGCTGATTACCTTTCAGATCGCGTAGAGACTACATTGACTTTAAAACTAGAAAGGGCTCAATTAGCCGCAGAGAGACTGGAACACAGGTTGCATATGCTCCAAACGAATGTACAGGTGCGTTACAAAACCATTAACTTAAAGTGACCGCTTAACTAAGTTCATTATTCTCGTATGTAAAGCCTACGAGTCGTTTGACTTCTGTACACGTATAAAACGCATAAGAATTCTTAACCAAATAGTTTCCTAAAGTGTAGTACTTAAGGAATTATTTTCTTTTTTATACATTATGTAGAATCAGAAGCAACAAAATGCACCTGTAAATAATTAACTAATAACGACCAACATATTTTCCAGGTTACTATTAAAGAAAGCACTGAAAAGATAGAACGTAGCCAAATGAAAATCGCCGAGTTAACCAGAAATCTAACCACACATATTATTGAACACAAGCATTTATTAGAAAAGGTATGTAATGATTTCTATTCACTATTTTTAACTGTTGATAAGATTAGAAACACACGGATGTGCACCCATTCAGCCGTAACTAACGGGTTACTCCAAATTGATACACTTATTTTTATCCCAAGCACTCTAGATCGAATTAATGTGTGCATGTGCATGTATGAATATTAGATATTAGAGGAGTGCTAGCTGGCTGGTATGATGTACAAGGGACTGGTAAGGTGCCAAATTAAGCCAATTTGTTTCCCGATATTCTGCTGCTAACGCAGTGTCAGATATTTTGCTTAAAAGCAGCAATTCATAATTATTGTTGTGAAGGGCACGTGTAGCTGGCTAGCTGGAGAATAACTAAAGAATTTAAGATTTGCTACCGCACTCAGAGGCCGTTAATAAATCATTAACTCATCCCTAAGTATAGATATTGTAATGGAATCTGAGTGAGGAAGTTAATAAACTAATATCTCAGATGATGTGAAGCAGCGCTAAGCAACTGCAATGAGCATGAGCAACGCATGTCTCTTCGCAAGGTCTTCTTCTTCTTTCTAATCAACTCGTGGGAGCTTTTTACGATGTCCTTGATAGTTATAATCTGTTAGATGATGTTAATAATCCAGCAATCTTGTCACTGGCTGTTAAGATTTTAAGATTAATATTCCCGGAACCTACAAAACAGATACTCTGGTAGAAGTATCTGCTCTTTTTATTGAAATGGATAATCGTTTTCCAGGTAAATGGCGCGAACTCAGACACTTGGCATCGCGATGTCGTGCTAGAGTCGCTGATGAAAGATGGTCTAGCGTTGGTGAACGTTACTAGACGCGAGCTTGCGGATGGACTGAGAGCTTTGGCAAGGAGACAAAGAGATTCAAGACTCAATGCCGCAGATATAGAAGCAGTATTAACTAAGAAATTTAACGACAACACTAACAAGATCGACCTCAAGGTAAGCAGACATGGATGGAAGCGTAATATCTAATTAGCAACACAGAGAGATAGACCTGCGTCACAGGTATCCCGGTGCCGCCATCATACGGGAATAACTGTGGTCCCAACGCATCGATTCCTCATACAGCAATAGCAACTATTACTCACCACAGGAACACACGGATGGGGTTGTATCCGAAGTGGCGTTATTTGTCTGGAATATTCTGTAAGATGAAGTTACTTCCCCAGCCCTGTAGGTCTGCTCCAATTTTCAGCGAGTATTCTCGCTGTGCCTTCTACAAAACTCCCGTTACTTATCTCAGTTTCCGTTTAATAGTGTATCAGTATCGTCATTAAAATCTTGCAGCAAGTCGCAACTGGTTTCATATTAAACGGAAATAACACATAGTTACGCATCAGACTGGTTTAATTGGACTGATTTATTCACTTTATCATAGTTGAAATCCTTAGAGCCCCGATTAATGATATGTTTAGTCGCTGATTCGTCATGCCTGTGCATGACGAAGCTAATTCAACGAAGCTCAGCTAATTGAACGCGGGTATTTGTACACGGTTGCAAGTGTTGTAATAGATAGTTCACACGATTTGATATTAGTTGATTAAATGCTACATCGAATGCGAATTGTACCCTCTGTTGTGAACACACTTTCAATTAAATTGAAATAACGTTTGACCTATCTGAACTTCTCGTCTAGGACTTGAATTCAAATTTTATTCTAACGGCTCAAAGATAACGTAGACAAAGTTCGAATGTTGAATATTTTTTATTGAACCGTCTGAACGCGGTCAGACGACTTCGTTTTCAATTTTTTGTTGATTAACAGAAGTTAACTAGAATCGATTTGTGTCAACTCGCAACAAGAACTACGGTGGCACGGTTATGGCAAACTCGCCATCTGTAACCAGACCATCAGTGGTCCCTTATAGGGGTGTTAAAAAATAATCGATTTTTATTTTAATCGATTATTATTTTCTAATAATCGATTTTTTATTGCCGATTTTTATTATAATATTAATCGATTTTTAGTAAATCGATTATATAAATTAAGTGTTTAAATCGATTTTTAGAAACAGCTCGTATCTATGCGACCGATGAAAAAATCTTGCAGAAAGTTTCAATTTTATAAACATCCATCCATCTATGCGTTGGGTGAAAAATCTCCAATTAAGTTCATACGTATAAGTTCAATATATAAAAACGGCGCCATCTGTATGTATGTAGGTATGTATGCGTGTAAAGTAGTTTCAGTGCAGTGTGACCAGTTTAGCAGAATTCTGCTATTTTAGCAGAATTGAACCCTCATGTTAGGGTTTAGCCGATTATGTCGCAGAATAGAAAATGTTAGTAGAATCTAATGAACTTCAGCAGAAAGGAGTTGTTCCAGAAATGTATGGAGCCTGGACCAACACCATGTACACTATATGTTTAAATAACTATGCAATATAGTAACTGTTTTGTAATGTTCTTTTTTTAAATATTGCTTCGTTTTATTGTACATTTAAGATGTCTTGGTCAAGGAGAGAGCTATACCAAAGAGAATATAATACTACTGTAGCAACACCACACAACAATATGATTGATCGGAAATACGTAATTGAAATGTCATTTTGACAACTGACTATACCTGCGATTGAACTTGTTGTGAAATAGCACTTATACGACGGATTCCAATCCAAACAACAGTCGATAATCAATACAGTAAAGCATCGGGTTAAGAAAGAAACAGTCAATGAATGTCCGTAAACATAAATAATCACTAAAAACTCCGAAATACATTATGTACTCCACGCGTAAACAATCTATTACGAAACGTCACCTCTGTCAAGTAGTTAACCAACGTCAAACGCAACTGTCATGGCTGCCCTAAAAACAGGATGGACATACTAAATAACTCCATAAGTAATCATTTATGTACAATTGTACTCTGCTTCAAATTAATTTATAAGTATTTTTATGAAACTCTCCTATGTTTTTCTTATTTTTCTATTCCATGTACACTACGTACATAGTGTTGGCCCAAAATGGAACATCTCCTTTAACAGAATACGGTAGTTAACACATAGAACGCCAAGTACCTGATACGCAATGTATTTTTCTATTGGTATGTTGCCTGACGGCGGTTTAAGGGTTAAACAATAATTAACAGGGTTTTATTTGAATAATTGTTCAAAACACGTAATTAAATATAAATCCAATTTCTATTTATGTTATTAAACTTCGTGTTAATCTAAACCTGCGCTTACCACAATTTCTTGTTTTACATTCAACTTTAGCCAGTACGATTACGAGTAAACCTGATTTAGTATCACGGGCTAATGCCTATCTAATTTATAAATAAAACTGATAATAATATTAATAAACTTGTTTTTGAAAATGGATATTAAGTGCTTAAATAGATGAATAACATCCAGATTTTTTACATTTAGCATGTACCTTTTAAAAATAAAAATAAAAATCGATTTTTTCACAGAAATCGATTATTTATTTTTATTAAAATCGATTTTTGGCAAATCGATTAATTATGAATATAGAAAAATCGATTTTTATTTAATCGATTCTTTTCCATTAATCTCACATCCCTAGCTCCCTTAGTCTTGTTCTAAAGAAATTGAAAAATTCATTTGATTTTTTTTATTTTATTTATTTTTTTATTTGTTTATTTGGAAGACGAAAGCTTCAAAAGACATTAAATAAACATTAATACGATTCATGGAGCTATTTAAGGTCCTCACTTATACAAAACAATATAACTTAACATTGTGTAGATAAACGTAATTAGGCACTACTAGGTATAAAACATAATAATAGTAAGATGAAAATGTAAATGTACGCAAAACACATTAATATTTTTGGACAGCATTAATATTTTTGGAAAATATCCTGACTCAGCATTCGCCTCACTGTAGTCAAATTCGCATTAAATACGTCAATGTCCTGTAACTGCTATTTACATGTATTATTCAAGGCTGTGCTTGCTCGCCATATAAAATAATTTTGTCGATAGTTAGACGACACAAGCGGTAAATCTATAGGTGAGTAATATCGCGCACTTCGCATCGCAGTTCTAAAACCAATTCTAGAGAGAAGCTCGGGGCGCTATCGATGGAGTTAGAAATATTTTTTAACAAATATATGACATCAGCTATATTTCGACGTTCAGCTAAAGGAAGAAGATTAAATTTTGCACACAAATTATAATAATCTTCACTTCTATATGTATGTTTTGTACGATAACATAAGTATTTAATAAATTTCTTTTGGATGTTTTCAATACGTTTAATGTATTTATCATACCTTGGATTCATACAATACACTTGCGATCCATATTCCAATACACTTCTTACTAGCGAACAGTAAAGCACCTTGAGCGTTTTAACTTCCTTGAAACTAGTCGAGTTTCTCATAGCAAATCCAAGGGCTTGAGAAGCTTTTTTGACGGTTGTATTTACATGCTCATCGAAAAGTAACTTTGGGTCATAGACTAATCCCAAATCTCTTATTTTATTACACCTTGTTAACTTTAGACCTTTTAGAGTGTAGGTACTCTGATGTAATAGAGTTTAATTTCCTAGTATAAGTAACAACAGAGCACTTGGAAGGGTTTAGATCCAATTTAATTTTTACGCAATAGTCGTGAAGACGTATTAGGTCGGATTGGAGAGCTTGAGCATCCGCACGTGAAGCGATTGATGCAAATATTTTCATGTCATCAGCAAAGCACAGTAATTTAGAAGTATGAAAACAATCGTCAATGTCATTCACAAAAATAACGAAGAGTAATGGCCCTAGAAGAGAGCCCTGGGGCACACCACTTGGTACGATTACCCAGCTAGATATATAATTGTTAATAACAACTGCTTGCGATCGGTTTGCAATATATGATGAAAACCATCTCAAGAGATCTCCTCTAATACCTACCATTTCAAGCTTACGAATAAGAATATTGTGATCAATTTTGTCAAAGCATTTGCTATGGTCGGTATACATACATCGACCTGTTTACCTTTACTCATATTATCACTAATGTAATCATCTAGCTAAGATTCGATACCGCTGATCTTTCCCTGACAAACCCGTGCTGGAAAGTGTTAATAGATTTTTTTAACGCAGCATATAACTGAGTGTGAATGATCTATTCAAAAATTTTCGCTTTTAAACACAATTTCGAGTGTGAGTCGATGTTAACATACTTATATTTCTTGCAGATGCAAGAACTCCTAGACGCTCAGAAACGTTTCGTCGATTCGTGTCAACAGGTCCAACAGGACGACCCAAAACAAGTTACCGATATACTGGAGAAACTTATAGAATCTCTTATCAAAATGTAAGTAATATTATCATTATTTGAAAATTGTACGTTATTTACGTGTAATGACAATTTGCATTTGATGTTTTCAGTACCAAATCCACATTCCATGAACTCGACAAAATACGGGACCATATTAATGGGCACGATAACAAAGTCATGAAATTTATAAACGCGACCCGGATACCACAGGTAAGCCTAAAGTAATCTTTAACAGTTCTGAGGCTTTGACATTAATATAAAAAAGTAACGCCGAAGTGATATAAGCTTCTTTCTGTTACAACCGTTAAGCCCCATGCGTAATCCCTTGTTTCGGGTAACGAGCAACTTAAAGTGGCTTTGTTCATCCTTGGTATTATACAGGTCCAAAATGTTTTTGTTCTAGACTGACGTCACGTGTAGACGCCTTGAAATTGCATTCCGGAACACATCGCACACAATACTCAAAGAAAATGAGTTAAGACAGTTGACGGAGAAGTTTGTAGCGCTGACCGACCGTGCGGACGCAGCGCTACAGCGTTTGGAAGCGCAATTCAAATTTGACACCGATGAGCCAATTCCAGCCTCGGACGTGACTGCCGCTGCGGACAAGCTACTACAAAAATTAGAGGGAATCGAGTAAGTTCTAATCGTAATCATTCTTTGCCAGGCATTCTGACGTTTATTATTTCCCACAGAGTTGTAATAATAATAATAAGCCCGCAGGGCAGCTTGTGGCGAGGCGAGCGTAACGAGACCACCGGCGTCGTCGGCCGAGTGGAAACTGAAGGGGGGCCGATTGGCCGTCCAGAGAGTTGTTAGAGCTATATGCTCCAGGAGTGGAAGTGTTGAAAGGCATAACGCCGCGAATAACTACGGAGAAAGCGCAGCACACCTCTCGACACTCCTGAGCCACTCACACCGGTGTTGCGCTCTGTCGTCTTCTGACGGCGATATGGAGAGTCCATCTAGTGGGTGGCAAGTCACCACTTGTCAAGGCCTTTTGCAATAGACCAGTGTTCAGGCCACCATAAGCTCACTCAAAAAAAAACTAGACATCTTTCCACATACAATAGTCCCTACACCTGCCAGAGTCAACTGCTGTTTATATCTTATTTCCAGCAGATGATCCTGACAGGTGTGTTCCATACCATTAATTTCTCCCAACAGGTCTCTACGTGTTGGATTTGTCCCCACCCAAGCCTTTTAAAAGCCCGAGTGTAAAAGCCCGTGTTATCAATAACAAAAATAATAATATTCTGGGACCTTCCGGAAGTAGTATAACATGCTGTTGTGTCTTCTAATACTATTTATTGTTAAAAATAAAAACGGCATCTTTTTGCTTAGCAGAGAGGAATCTAACGAGGATTCCGACTGGGAGGATGATGAAGCAGGATACTACGACGACAGCCGAGACGGCGACATTATGGGCGAGGATAAGGAAATATTGGGCGGTTCCTCGCGCGCCAACAAGATCACAACGAGCACCACGGCGCGCCCGCTGCACCGAAGACATCTCCATAAACATCCTTACGACCGCGGCCCTAATTTTAACTAACCAGCCTTAATTGTAAGTTTGTAATATAAATCTATTAATCTATAATATTCGTTTCATTTCTTCCTTTTTTATTATTTATTCCAGCCATTGAGATATATTTCATCATCAGCCGGAAGACGTCCACTGCTGAACATAGGCCTCCCCCTTAGAACGCCACAATGAACGACAATTGGCTATTTGCATCCACCGGTTACCTGCGACGCGCACAATGTCGTCTGTCCACAGTGGGAGGCCTGCCTACGCTGCGTCTTCTGGTTCATGGTCGCCACTCGAGAACCTTTTTTCCCCAACGGTTATCGGTTCTTCGAGCGATGTGGCCTGCCCATTGCCACTTCAACTTGCAGATTCTGAGAGCTATGTCGGTAACCTTAGTTCAGATATACTTTAGTACATTATATCTCAATGATTCCAGCTCTTGTTTTTGTTACACTGTTGCGCACGGGCCTCCCCTCAAGATGAAGGGTGGCCAAGTACAGGTTGGCGGACCACATACATCATTTGAAACCTAGTTAGGCTTCCTCAGACATGCAGGTTTCCTCACAATGTTTTCCTTCACTGAAAGCTAGTTTTCTTCCTTACACGGTATGCAGATAGAAGAGACAGCACTCATTCAATAAATGGAAGCTGTCATACTCAGATATTCTGCCACTAAGCAGCAAGGTATGAACATTGATGTGTTCAGGTGTAAAGAGCAATGTTAAAGCAGTAGTGCAGTGCAGCTATCAATTGACAGGCTTACGGTTAGAAGAATTTCGTGCTTGTCTCATCAATGAATTGACTGATAAAACCCTTACAGATCCACACACATAAGAGCATAACCATAGCCTTATTTTATAATTAAATATTCTTTTAGTGCTTGACTGTAATGATACCTAACAGTATGTGGTGATGCAGCCATAGATAGAAGTGCACTAGCCTGTTAACAACACAATTGAAAAGACCGTTATACTGATACTGGATCCTACATCAGAGCTATTATGTTAAAGTAGCAGTCCACCAGTCAGCACAAAGGACCTGTATCATGTGCTATTATGTTCTCCATAGAGACCTAAACAATATAATTAACTATTTATTGCTATTGTATGGAAGTCCCTGAACAGACTTCAGATGCAGGTTACTGCTGCCAAGAAAACCTTTGTCGATGAGATTTCAGTGGTGTTGACCAATGCATAATATGTGGATATGTTGTCACAAACAATGGCCAATTTACTTTCTTGCGCTGTATCCCTTGAGCATTTCAAAGATGTTCTAGAGTGCAGATGGCTCTAGAACATCTTTAAAATGCTACAGACAACACGTGAAATGTGGCTGTACACAATTTAGTTTTTGCCATCAACACAATAAGAAGAAGATTGTTATTAAACATACCTCAAGTTTTGCACTGTTTTGGAATATTGTAAGTGCCTTGTGTGTGAGTTGAGCGAAACATGAGCTGAGTGTAGCTATCTTCTGGCGAGCTCCAAACACAACCTCTGGCTCCTCAGTCTCCAGTTCCGCTGAAAATCATATATATACTCTTTTTAAATTGTGTTTTATTACTATGCAGTTGATTTCTTTAACTTACAGACCTAATATCCCTCTTATAATAAATACACAGTATATTTCCCTATAAAACTTTAGTAAGACCAGTTCAACATAGATAAAAGATAACCAACAGGCAGCAAGGCAGGATCATTTTTCCAATCATAATAATTAGGTACTTGGTGAAAATTCTTTTAAAAAAGAAATAATGACACTATGCAGTCTTTTCAAAGAACTAGGTGTTCCCAAAGCATTGCTATTATCATTAATTATGTGGAATATGTTTTCTTCATGCTCTTGCTAAAGGTATTACAGTTATAATGCAGATGACTGTCAGATGTGATCAAAGACAAAGGGTCACGATAATACCACAAATGTGACTCTATTAAAAGAAAATTGTGCTTTTCAGTGACATCCTTAGCGTTTGATCTTATTTAAAAATAATAATTCTGTTTAATTTTGCAACAATTTAACGAGGTGTAGTTAGAATCCTTTGCAATTCCTCTCATTCATTTGGTTAGCCAAACTACTGCAATCCGATGAAGTGATACGTTTTATGCGTTTATTTAATAAAAATAAACAATACATACATACACTTAACGAAGGAATAAAGTTAAATCTCTAGAAAAACAGTAATGATTCAGGCTAATGATTGTCTGTCGATCAAGCTGACACACCAAGGGCAAACTAAAAGTTGGAACTCATTTGCATGATAAGTAAACGAAATGTCCACTTACTTATGGACGTGTCCAATTCCACACATGCTTTATCAAATTCCTTTTCTAATAAATCCAGCCATCGAAAACCTACTCCGGTGGTCGCCATTTTCACACTTCTTTGTTGACAAATTTAACGTCACTTTGACAGTTCTACACAAAAGCTTAACCTTATCGTTCAGAAACTGACAATACGGAGTAGAGAAAATTAATTAACTGAACTCATCGATATACTATATAAACAAGATTTGCTGTCACGACCCGAAAAGTGGTCACGAAAATAAGAGCTACGGAGACGGCTATCGCTCTATTTCAAATTAGTACGAGCCGACAACAGCTGGCGTAAGACGTGTCAAAATGTATTATTGCGCGTTGAAAAACTGTCCAAATACTCGTCGCAACACTAAAATTACAGGTGGAATATCTTTTTTTCGGTTAGTAATCTTCTTACTACTAGTTTATATACAAAATATAAGTAAGATATCACTAAAATCCGAAATAACAATTATTTATTTGACATTTTCTCCGCTAGTAGTTCGCCATATGCCAAGCCACAGGCTGACAAAATTATTTTTGCTGATAGAGAGTGTCACTACCGTCTATGCAAAACTGTCAAACTACACGTCACTACCACAATAAAAAAGTTAGTTCTCATTTACGCCACCAGCATACATAAGTTGGTAAATCAGTACACGAGCGTTACGTAGTTCTCGAACAAAGAATGCATGGAGTTTCATTGTTATAAAATTGTGCAATTTTTTTCACAACTGCGTAAAATAGAAAAAGTGGTGATGAGATGTGTGTAAGTTTGTATTATTATACTATTAGAAACCCTAAATAAGATTATTTAAAAAAAGAGAATCTGTCTAGAAACCATTGTCACTGGACCACCTTAGTAAAATAAAAACTGAACATACCACTGAAGAATTATTACCACACTCCTGCAGCAGGAATACATTGTAATCACCATGACGCAGCAACTTCACTGAGACTTCCGCACTGTACGAGATCTGAGAAACGAATGACTGCGGTACCGCTAGAGCAGTGACTTATATACGCATTCGCTGGGCGCGTTCGGCTATCCTACCCACAATTTATTTTATATCGGTTTTGGAGTCTAACAATACCATCATTTGAAAACTCGTTGGTCTAATGGTTAACCATCCTGGCCTCTATCCAATAGGTTGTGGTTCAGATTGCCACTTTTTCTCTGGGTGTCATTTATTTAGATAAGTATGTATTTTCAAAAAAGTATATACTTATTTATATTAGGTGTCTGGTTACCATAGTACAGACTCTGGACAGTTTTGGATTACACGGCAGTGTGTCCTCAAATATTATTATTACTTTACAACAAGAACGTGGTTGCTCCGTGTATTAATATTATGTGTATCACTATACTTTTTAAAAGAACGGTTTTTTTAACATTAACTAAATTAGTAGTTTAATATGATGAATGAGAAATAGTCTCAATGATACACAATAATTATTTTTATTTGATGTTTTTTTATTGTTTCATTTTTTATAGATTCCCTAGTAATCCATTTCGATGTGCTGAATGGGTTTCAATAGTCGCTAAAGAAAGAGGAGATGAATTGTATAAACCTCACGCATTTTCGTCTATTGTAATTATTTAACAATACTATTGTAATTATTTAACGCTTTTTGTAACATTTGTAACGCTTTTTGTAAAATTGTACCTAACGAAACCTAATTATTTTAAGTCTATGCATAATAAAGAATTTTGAATTTATATGTATGTCTTATTTCATCCAGTCGTTCTCTTGACCAACATGCGTATGAAATGAAGCGTCTTCACTTCATTTGATACGCATGTTAATCTGTTGGCGGTCGACGCGTCATAGCGCTTATGCGATCGGAATCATCGGCCGTTGAGAGCTTAATGTTGTAACAAATAAATGCAGATATACTACTAGAAAGAAATAACAATCATTCTGGAGAAGTTGGGTACAAAGTAATGCTTTCTTTTATGGCTAGCATAACATTATACGTAACTTACCATATTTTTATATTACGGTTATTCTGGAAAAAATAAACGTAAGCAACTCCATACCTTTCCTTAGCTTACTGTACGTCTAAAAAGCCCTACACACGGCACTAAAATCAGTGGCAATATCGGGACAGTGGTGGGGAGGACCCTAAATCGTCCCTCGTGTATAGGCAAATCGTATCCAATTTTTATTGTTTAGAAATCGGGTCTGAAATCGGTTCGGGCGAGCTCCCGATTTAGGGGCGATTATCGTCTAGGGAGCGTTGTCGGCTCGTGTGTAGCGAAATCGGGACTGATTTCTACGCAGTATGCGCTCGAGTGCTGCGGCGATACGACGTGCAGGCGCTCCGCTCTGTGCGAAGAATGAACGAATGAATGGGTATAATAAGGTATAATATAATATCCTGGGACAATTCACACACGGTCATCTGATCCCAAACTAGACAGAGCCTGTACTATGGAAACCAGACAACTGATACTAATACATTTATATACTTTTTTTTTGTGAATACATACTTATATCAAATCAAATCATATTTTATTGGAACTAAAACATATGTTAACATTTACATAAGTACGATAATAGCTAAATTAGTTAAAAACTGTGTCGCAGCTATTAACGCCCACCTCAAAAGGATAGATAGATAGAACACCCGCCCAACAGAAGAAAATATAGATAAAACACCCAGACACTTGGTGGGAATCGAACCCACGCCTGTTAGCACCATAGTAAGTGCCAAGGCAATGCCTTTTTTTGCTGTTTTGATAGTGTCGGCGGCATCTCGGATCAACGAGCAGTCTGTTGCACGGTCGGTTCTGTACTAACTGGTTGGGTCGTGTGTAGAGTAGTAGCCGATTTCATCCCCACCACCCTTTGAGTATTAAACCAAATACTCAAAGCCACCACCACTGTCCCGATATTGCCACTGATTTTAGTGCCGTGTGTAGGGCTTTTAAAAGCCCTACACACGGCACTAAAATCAGGGCTTTTAAAAGCCCTACACACGGCACTAAAATCAGTGGCAATATCGGGACAGTGGTGGTGGGGATGAAATCGGCTACTACTCTACACACGACCCAACCAGTTAGTACAGAACCGACCGTGCAACAGACTGCTCGTTGATCCGAGATGCCGCCGACACTATCAAAACAGCAAAAAAAGGCATTGCCTTGGCACTTACTATGGTGCTAACAGGCGTGGGTTCGATTCCCACCAAGTGTCTGGGTGTTTTATCTATATTTTCTTCTGTTGGGCGGGTGTTCTATCTATCTATCCTTTTGAGGTGGGCGTTAATAGCTGCGACACAGTTTTTAACTAATTTAGCTATTATCGTACTTATGTAAATGTTAACATATGTTTTAGTTCCAATAAAATATGATTTGATTTGATATAAGTATGTATTCACAAAAAAAAAGTATATAAATGTATTAGTATCAGTTGTCTGGTTTCCATAGTACAGGCTCTGTCTAGTTTGGGATCAGATGACCGTGTGTGAATTGTCCCAGGATATTATATTATACCTTATTATACCCATTCATTCGTTCATTCTTCGCACAGAGCGGAGCGCCTGCACGTCGTATCGCCGCAGCACTCGAGCGCATACTGCGTAGAAATCAGTCCCGATTTCGCTACACACGAGCCGACAACGCTCCCTAGACGATAATCGCCCCTAAATCGGGAGCTCGCCCGAACCGATTTCAGACCCGATTTCTAAACAATAAAAATTGGATACGATTTGCCTATACACGAGGGACGATTTAGGGTCCTCCCCACCACTGTCCCGATATTGCCTGCCACTGATTTTAGTGCCGTGTGTAGGGCTTTTTAAGCGTTCAAAAACAATGGAACTCAATGGAAGCACACAACTCTCAGCTCCAAAACTGTGTAAGTGCCGAATTGTCTGCAATTATTATTGAACCTTATTTTATAGTACGTAAGTTATCTTTTTATATGAACATATTATTGTTTTGCGTGTACGTGTATAGTTGTGTAAGTATATGTAACCGCGACCTTTTTTTTTTTTTTTTTTTTTTTTTTTTTTTTTTTTTTTTTTTTTTTTTTTTTTTTTGTGTAGGAGTAGTGCTGTTGGCCGCAGATGGCCATTACAGCTTCACCGGACGAGAGGGCGAGCGCTTTGAGCGCTCCAGCCCGGAAAGGTAGCGACTAGCTCAAGGGCACCTCAGGGAGGCACGGCCTCGGCTTGGGCTGCCGCTTAGAGAGTGTGCGAGTTTGCCACCGGTTCACAACGCGCCCCCGCTGAGAAGAACCGGCAAGAAACTCAGCGAGGGGATGCATGTCGAGGTCGCATGTGTACGATCCTTCGGCCTCGCCGGCGAGACCGGTGTCTGTGTGTTGATGATGTGTGTACGACTCGTGACGTCGTTGTCGGTGTTGGTGTTGGTCGACGATCTGAGGGACCGGGAACAGGGTCAGGGTCGGGGATATAGTCGGCAGCGGCGCCGATGAGCGGGTTCGGGTGGACGCAAGCTTTTTCAAAGTAATGTTCGGACATTTCCTTGAAAAATTTGCGGATAGGGACTAGACCGAAGTCGGAATGAAGGTCGACATTCCGCATGTACCACGGGGCACCGACGGCATGTCGAAGGAATCGGTTTTGAATAACCTGGAGGCTATTGATGTGGGCGGGAGCCGCGTGTGCGAATACGGCACTGGCGTAAGATAGGATGGGACGGATGCAGGTTTTGTAAAGTGTCAACTTATTCCTAAGCGACAGTTTACTCCGCCTGCAGATCATGGGGTAGAGCCGGCCGAGAACGAAGGCCGCTCGGTTGCGTACTGACCGTATATGCGGTCCAAATGTCATGCGGGAGTCTAGGGTGACGCCTAGATATTTGACCTTTTTGGTCCAAGGGATGGGACGCCCATAGAGGGTGATCTGACCTAATCGACTACTGGGATGGCCCGCAGTGTGAGATCTGGTGCTCCGGGAGAAGAGCACCGCGGCGCTCTTTTCCGGGTTCACCGCGATCAGCCACTTTTGGAACCATTCGCCTAGGGCGTTGACGGCGACTTGAAGAGTGCGCGTCAGAAAAGCCTTATTTCTGTGTGAGAAATATAGTGCGGTGTCGTCCGCATATAGGGCTAGTTGCACCCTGTCCGAACGAGGGATGTCGTTCGTGAACAGGCTGAACAGGAGTGGAGAGAGCACGGAGCCTTGAGGGACTCCGGCCTGAATAGGGTGGGAAGTGGATCGCGCACCTTCGACTCGATATCGAAAGGTGCGATTCCTGAGAAAATCTCGTATGATGAGGACCAGACGGTCTGGCACGCCCATGAGGTAGAGCTTGTGAAGCAAGCCATTGTGCCAGACCTTATCGAATGCCTTGGCGACATCGAAGAATAAGGCTCCGGTGTATATGGGTCTGGGCTGGTTGAGCCCGGAGAGGACGTGCTCCGTGATGCGGTGCACTTGATGGACGCAGGAGTGTCCGGCTCGAAAGCCGAACTGCTCGTGTATGAGTATGCCCTTCGAGATGACAAACTCTTTGAGTCTTGCGAGAAGCAAGCGCTCGTAGAGTTTGCCCAGGGCGCTAAGGAGACTAATGGGACGGTAGCTCGTGGGATCGTCACGTGGCTTACCGGGTTTGTGAATGCCGATGACGTCTGCTTCTTTCCACTCCGAAGGGAATATAGCGTGCGTCATGGCGGCATTGAAGATGGCTACCAAGAGGTAGATCAAGTGGTAGGGAAGGATTTTTAGTACGCGGTTCGAGATGCCGTCAGGGCCGGGGGATTTCTTAGGCTTAAGGCCTTTGATGAGGTCTTCCACCTCGGAATGGGTGACCGGGGTGAGTGTGTCGGATGGCGGGGCAGAAACCCTGCGCTCTACTTCCCTATCTACGTGATCGCGATGGGGTGGGTCGGAAACTGAGACACTAGGAGAGCATTGTCTCTCTAGAGAGTCTGCGAGGACCTCGGCTTTTTCCTCGTCGTCGAAAGCTGGTGGGGCGCCTGAAGGGCGGGTCAGGGGAGGCATGGTGGCTACCGTGTCGGACTTGAGAGCCCTCGCTAGCCGCCAGTAGGCTTGGTGAGAGGGAGTGATACCCTCGAGAAAACCGTCCCACCGGTCCCCCCGGAGTTCCGCGATGCGGTTCTTTACGTCCCTCTGTAAAGCGCGCATGCGGATCCGGTTGGCTGCGGTGGGGTAGGAGTCGTGAGCGCGGATAGCCGCGTTTTTGGTTCGGACCAATTCTTTGACGTCGGCCGGCAGTTTGAAGCGTTGGACATAAGGGTCCACCGCTTCAACCTGCCGGGAAGATTGGCTGATGGCCGATTGGAGGTTGTCAGTGAAAGCACTGACGGCTTGTTCGGTGTCCTGAGGGGACGAGAGGTGGACTGGGATACGAGAGAGCTGTGGCGTGTCGGCATTGGCCAAGCAGGTGCTCAGCCGCTGCCAGTCCACCACAGTCTTCATGACTGGTTCCGGTGAGGGAGGTGGTCCGAGCTCCATGAGAACGGGACGGTGGTCGGAGTCTAGTTCATGGAGCACTTCTAAGGAGCGCAGCCGAAGCGTTACGTTCTTCAGAAGTGCCATGTCTAGGATATCGGGACGGTAGCCGATGCTGACGGGAAAATGGGTGGGACGCATTGGAGCAATGATCTCAAAATCGAGAGTGTCGACTAGAGCCGACGCTCTACATACGCTCTACGACGTCGAGGCGCACGCCGTTATAATTGGTGGTGTGACAGTTCCACCTGACGTGTTTGCAATTGAAGTCGCCGCCAAGGATGACGGCGCTATCCATGTCAAGAAGTGCTTCGATGTCACTTCTGAGAAGTTGCTTGTCTGGTGGAAGGTACACCGAGACGAGAGTGACAGGGGGATGACCCGAGAGAGAGAGGCGGCAAGCCGAGGCCTCGATATTGGTGAGCGCAGGGGCATCGAGTGGAATGCAGTGCAAGGATTTCCTATAATAGATGACAGTGCCGCCTCCGCGGGAGGCAGTTCTGTCATTTCGCACGAGATGGTAGTTGGCGATGTTGGGACTCCTATGAGCGGGTTTGAGGAATGTCTCTTGCACTAGCATGACATCAACTTGGTGATCCCTAAGGAATTCACTAACTTGATCGCGTTGAGGGGAGAGGCCATGGGCGTTGAAAAACGCCAGGCACAAGGAGAGGGGCTTGATTCGTTTTGGGTGTAAATCCATAATCAAGGATAAGATTGGGTGGTGGGAACCACTGACAGGGAACTGAGCACACTCTCGTGCTCGACAAGGGCCATGGTGCGTTCGAAGTCGTTTTTGGCGACTCGAAGCTTGTGCGCGAGGGCGCGGATGGCGGCAATGTTGAAATTGCTCATGGTGTTGCGGATCAGTTGGATGTCCGACACCAGGGTGTTTTGTGCTGAGGGCACTGGGGTGAACCCGGCGTGAGGCGCCGGGGCGCTAGTCGCAGGGTGCATGGGCGCGCTGGGAACATGGGTGTTCCATGCGTTGGGACGGTTGAGCCGTGGGTCGCGGAGCGCAGAAGGCGCGACGCCTTGTGGAGCCTGCGGCACGAAGGGTGCCGAACTAGACGGGACTACTTTTTGCGCAGAAGGCGCAGGAGGAGCAGTGGGTCCGGGCACAATGGGTGCCGAAAAGATGGGCGCTGAAGGCGCTGGATTCCTGGGCGCACGGAGACCGTTGCGCCTCGCCACTCGGCGATTCCTCTTTGGGGCCCTCGAACATCCGCGATAATTCGCGGGGTGTCCGACGGTCCCGCAGAGGACACAGCCGGGAGGTTCGGTCGCGGTCTCCTGCTTGCGAGAGCAGGTGGAGGTCGGGTGGTCCCCGATGCATTTAACGCATCGGGGAGTGGCGTGACAATTTCGGGCCGAATGGCCGTATAATTGGCAATTGTGGCACTGCCCGGGAGTGCCACGTTTGTGGGGGGGTTCGACGTAGAAGCCCCCGGTGAGGTCTAGGAGATGAGACAAGTCAAAAATACGCTTGCCTTCGGGGGTACGGTCGAGAACGACTGTCACCATACTGTATGGGACCTTGGGACCGCGGCCACTCGCCATGCGGTGGACTTCTTGGGCGGGGAATCCTTGGGACTGAAGGTCCTCAAGGATGAGAGAGGGCTCGAATTCCTTCGGAACTCCCCTGATGACCACTCGAAGGGTACGGTCCTCTTCGAGGGTGTAGGTGTGGAAGGAGATCTTCTCCTTCCTCAAGTGGGACGTGAGTTGACGGTGGTCGTCAGACGTCATGGCGGACACACTGATGCCGTTGGCCGTGTTCGAGGCCTTGGTATACCGGATGTTTTTCGCTTTAAGAGCGTTAGTGACTCGCGGCCATGCGGCTTTGTCCTGTATGATTACAGGAGGAGGAGGGCGGGGCTTGCGGCCTTCGGGTTGGCTCACCGGGGCGGCTGATGCGCGCGGAGTGGGTGAGGTGCGAGGGGACGGTGAGGCACTCAGGGAGTTTGGGGAGGACGCACAGGCCTCCTCCTCAACGCACTGGTGCTTGGACGGGCGCTGGTCCCGGGGTTGACGCGCCCGTTTCTTATCGCGGACTAGCGTCCACTCGTCCTCCGAGGAGGAGAAGGGTCGCTTGGCGGACTCGAGTTCGACCTCCATGTCCGAGGCTGACTGAGGGTCGGCCTCGAACCCCGGTGGAGGGAACTGGGTTGGCGCATCCAGGTGCGCCGGGGTGGGCTGCGGCGAGATAATCGCGGCGGAAGGTGGCGGGGTAAGCGCCGCTGGGGTCGGTGCGGTAAACGCGTCGGTGGGCTGCGACTGAAGGTCGGGAGGGGTCGGCGAAAGGGTTTCGCTCGAGGTGGCGGCGGCGTTCATGGCCGAGATTAACTCCGTCAAGATCGTCGGATACTTGACGGAGATAATCTCCACCAGTCTCACCGCAAATTCGGGAGGCACTGCGGAGAGTGCGGGGGACGACATTTTTCCGTCCAAAGGGAAACTCTTCGGACGGAAAACGGGTGAGTGATCCTCCCCGCCGGCAAGGCGGGGAGTGGGTGAGTGCCTAACGTGTGGCCCTAATGTGTGTGGGTGTGTAGGGTGTGTAGCCTAACAGCCCTGGGGCAGAGGAGACGAGACCGGCAAGCCGGCGGTTCGAAACCAAACAGCACCCAAGGAATAGGAAATAGGAGGCGGAAGGGTGGGAGGGCGACGATCAAGATCGACTAGGGGGTCACTCCCAGGGCCGGTTGCCTTGATCCCGTCCGAGTTGCCGTTTCCTGAAGGGAACCGGCGAGCGCTCGGGTCACGCTCCGCCTAGGTGCGTTAACACCGCAAGGATCCCCTAGGCGACCACTAAAAACACGTGGTTTTTAAAACGCGGAATGACTGCTTTGTTATTTGGAAACAGGAACCTGTTTTCAAGTAACAAAGAGTCACTCACGGGCGGGTGCGCGCGACGCAGGTGTGCGGCGCGCGGGTGGCCGGCGAGCAGGTAGCCGGCGGCGCAAGCCGCGGCAATCCAAACACGCGGCGGGTCGGTGGGCCGTCACGAAGCGACGGCGGTGACGCCTGGCGGCGGATCTGTGAACACACAAACACACGGAGCGTGAGAGAGCGTAGCGAGTGCGCACGTCCGTTCGGGACCGGAGCGCGCAGCGGAATCACGTAACCGCGACCACATTTTCGATGTCATTTTGTTCGTGACAGCTAATCTAGTTGGTATAGTATATCGATGACTGAACTCTTTAATTTATTTTGTAAAAGGTTTGCCAGATGTCGGTGCCGTAATATTGCATCCGGTTGGTGGTCCCATATTTTCTCAATACAAAGTATGTAGGTACTCATTTCGTACCCGTCCGTGGTGGGAGGGTAGAGCTTGGAGCCCGGGCTCGGGTAAAAGATAAATCGCCACGCCCCCGCCCCGTCACCCGATCTCCTCTTTTCCATACGTCCAAAAGTTGCAGCGGATTTTTTTTTTTTTTTTTATTTATAAATGGATTTTCGGTATTGTAACGCTTTCGCTGGGAAAGTCAACGAGCGACAGAGCTGCTTTTTAAGCCCGGCTTCTATATTGCTGTAGAAATGACGCGGAGATAAGTCTGTATCTGGCGAGTGACGACAGTACTTGCAAGTGCAAGGGTCACACAGAGGTCTACAAGGCCGTGACCCGTTCTAGTACAACACACGACTAAATATGATCTAATAAACCTACTACGTAAGACGACACGACATGCCATCCGACGCATTTTATTTGCGGACAATCCGGTGATCGGCTTGCATTGTCCTAGCCAGTAAGGAACAACTACTACACAAACTTCTTGCTCCTCGCAGGAATTGAACCCGTGCCCCTCCGGTATGAAAAGCAAGCGGTTTCCCGTTTCCCCCTGCGCCACGGAGGCTCTAAGATAAAATAAAATACGAAAGTACTGGCAGTTATTTATTTAAAATTTTAAATTATTTACAAGTAGCTAAATAAATAATATACATATTATCGCCATGAACAATAATATTATAAGTACTCGTAATTTACTAATAATATCATTGGCCATGAAGAAAACATTGCGCATAGTTTATGAGGAGCTACACAACATGGTATTATTTTAGATAAGTAACAGTCTGCTATGCAAGGTGCAATATACTAGCGAAAATCTGTTTTTTTTTAAAAAGACATAAGTACAAATACAATTGATATATAATAAACATATATATTTTTAGATAATATATATTTTGGTACTACACACACTACCCGTTTGGGTATTTTGTAGCAACGCACCACAGGGCAGAGCTGATCTGATCACAAAGATATCTACATGAGGGCATGGAATAGAACACATGGGCATTTAAATTGTTGTATTATTGATGTACTTATAAGAACATTGCTATATATTTATTAATAAACACTACTGAATATATTCACAAAGGATTAAAGATCTGCTTAATCTGAAAAAGATTAACTTTTTTATGTTATGTAATGCAAAATTAATTTAAAAAAAAAGTTAATCTGTACCTATAACGTGTCAATTGCTAATATGAAGTTGCTATTTAATATATTAGGTGTAATAAGTGCATAAGACGTAGAACATAGACGTCCATCACTAGAAAGAACGAGAACGGGCCAAACTGACCGCCACGCTACAAAGGTGATCGTTTTGTGTTACATGTTATACAGACTTTTCACTACTTAGGTATAGACCGGCTTTAGCGAGAAAAAATTAATGAGAAACTTGTTACATCGTAATACCTCAGTAGAAACATGCTTATGCTCTAAGTCGACAAAAAATATTTTTGAAAGAGAATTAGTACCTATGCCTAATTTCGTGATGCGATATTACAAATCTCATTGTGATAAAATTACTGAATGTGACTATAAAGTTTATTTTCATACGTACTTTGTATGTACTTAGGTGGCAGTTGTAAAAAAGTGATGACAGTTTTTGTATGAATAAATTCTCAAAGGCCGCTCTAAGGCCTACATTTTTAATCTCGTTAGTGTTGTATGCTCTAATGTTCCTACTAGGCAGCCCTTTTGCACAGCCAGCGCCGTAATTCAAACTGTTCAATAAACACTTTGAATTAAGGCGCTCTTTACTTCAACATTCAACTTAACGTAATCTGAGGCCTTACTGCCGCACTCACAGATATCAATTAACTTTAATCGCAATTAAGTCATTTTTTGTAATCTATTTATTTCGAGTCTCTTAGGACTATCTTTTAGAATACTAAATAACGAGATAATTACGAGTAATTAATAATATAATAATATTATCCTGGGACAATTCACACACGGTCATATGATCCCAAACTAGGCAGAACCTGTACTATGGAAATCAGACAACTGATACTAATACATATATATTTTTGTTTTTTTGTAAATACATACTTACATAGATAAAACACCCAGACACTTGGTGGGAATCGAACCCACGACCTGTTGGGTAGCAGATAGGGTCACTAACCACTAGACCAACGGGCCCTTCAAATACGAATAAATTACGAGATAATTGATATATCTTCTCACTATCCGCGTATTAAGTATTATTTGGCTTTGAAAGTCTAAATAATCCATTTACAAAATATGACAATCACAATTACTTAACTATAATTGACGTTTGTGGGTACGGCAATTAGTGTATTCGATTTACAAAAAATACGTTATCACCTGCGTTTGCGTTTCTGCATATAGTTTATATGGACGTCTCACTTACGCGATTGGTACGTATCTATACATATTATAAAACAAAGTCGCTCCCGCTGTCTGTCTGTCCCTATGTATGCTTAGATCTTTAAAAATAGGCAACGGATTTTGATACGATTTTCCTTAAGAGATAGAGTGATTCAAGAGGAAGGTTTATGTGTATAATACATGCATAATGTAGTAGAGAAACACTGATAATTTTAGAGGTTTCTAATGTGATGTCGTAAATAAACACATTTTTTTGCGCTTACATTGCTAAGCCCTACGAGATAGATCAAAATAATGTACTACAGTATTGTACACCTTAACAAGGTCTACAAAAAACTCTGCGATGGTATATGTTTATCTTTTAGGGATAAACCACAATAAACATTTTTATCCTTTACTTTTAATGAGAAATAATTAACTATTAATAAATTGTTGTTAGTATGAATTTGTCACTTATTGAATATAACGTAAACTTCACTAATATTTACTACAATGAAAAAATAGATGGGTGACGGCAGCGACTTCGAGGAGGACGGTGACGGGGTTGCGAGCTGTGTACAATGGTGCCAGGTTTAAGGGGGCTATAATGCGCACTGAGGGGTATTTGGTGCAGATCCCACTAGAGGGCCCAGGTCCCCCCTCTCATGTGGCGATGCGATAGCTTCAGGGGTTTAAGTGGGTAACAATCCCAGATACCATGATTGACGAGGATATATAGAACGAGAGGAGGGTTCAAGAGAGGAGAGAGAGGGAGAGGGGACTTGAGGAGGGGATGAGGGATAGGGGGATTAAGACGGAGCAAGGGGGGAGTGAGGGGGGGGAGGTCGGAGAAGAGAGAGGGAGAGGGGACAACAGGGAGAGGAAGAGGAGGAGTGTGACGGGGACTGAAGCGGGAGGGGGAAAGAGAGAGCATAGAATTAGATTTTTAACCTACTTCAAAAAAGGAGGAGGTTCTCAATTCGTCTGTATATATATATATATATTTTTTTTTTCTATGTATGTTCGCGCATAACTCTGGCAATTATGAACCGATTTGAAAAAATCTTTCTTCCATCCATTCTTTAATCCGTTAATTGGGTCCCATAAAAAAATTATTGCTTAGTAATAAGTAGTTCCTGAAAAAACAAGAATGGTGACTGCGCACTGAGACCTGCAAGAAAGCCTATATAGATGACGTTTTAGTCGCTCGGACTCGCTCGTTCGGACAAAAATGGTTATAACTCTGGCAAATATTTACCAATTTCAATGATTATTTTTTTATTCGAAAGAAGAAACCTCTGTATTGAATCTGTATGAATTTTATTACAACCGGATAAGAACTTCCTGGAGGACCATGAAGGATGTGGAGGAATTTATCTGGTAAAAACCATAAAACTGATGTTCTCCATTACATTTCTCTGACAATTATGAACCGATTTCGATGATTCTTTTTTTATTCGAGAGAGTAAACTACTATGATGTTTCCATGCAAATTTCATTACGACCGGATATTTTTTTCTGAAGAAATATGAATTATGTAATACTATGTAGACGATAATGTGATCATAACCTACCTAGATAATTTTACGGTTTTCGATGGTTCAATCTTTATATATGAAAATATCACTAAAGAGTTTAAAATAAAATCTTTTTAAAAAAAAATTGGACCGACTTCAATATCACTGAAAAGTACGAAATAATTTAAATATTATTGAAGTTGGTGCCAAATATACACAGCAGGTACGCTAACACCAACTTCAATAATATTTAAATTATTTTATACTTTTCAGTGATATTGAAGTCGGTTAAATTTTTTTTTTAAAAAGATTTTTTCTTATAAGAGAGAGATGGAGAGAGAAATAAATCAAGGGAGGAGGAAGAAAAGGGGAGCAAAATGTATTAAAAGCGCGAGCGGAGCTGCGCAGGTCAGCTAGTTGTTTATAAAAACGAATACACTCGGGCCTCTGTTGACCTTTTACTTTACTTCAGCGTTTGCGTTTAAACTTAAAGCAGTTCTGTCGACACCACCTAAGGTTTTTAACCCAAATTAAGGGACAACAAGTCGTAAGTTACAAATATACAAGTTTATAAAATTTCGAAACAATATTTTATCTAAATTATCGGGTTGTCAATATTTAGTCAGTATCGTAAGACTATTGTTAAATCTTAAGCTTAATCGCTGTTGACAAGACTGACACACAAATGGGTATAATCTGAACAATTCTGTTCTTCTGTATAAACTCGTAAGTCAATATCTTATGTAGTATTTCGCCATGAAAGTTTAAAACAGTGTTTAATACAGGACACATTTAGGTAATAGATCCCGTGTCTGCCGTCACAAATTAAATAGACCAAACCTGCATACAAGATATTTATTACATACAATTATGAATAGCAAAGACTTCGTGCAGGCTAACTAGTAGCAGAGTAGGTAATTACGGCATTATCATTATATTTTAAGCTGCCCTAAGAATATTATAGTTTTTCTACCATTAATTTTATTTAAGAATGATACAGAAGAAAGTAAGTATACATGCTGAAACAAAGTAACGGGATCTAGAGGGGACGTAAATTAAATATCCTCCAACATTTTAAAAAAGCTTGCCTGAGCCGGGAATCTAACAAACTAACAACGCATAAAATAAACATACTATTTAATCTACTCAACCCCCGTGTCCTGTTAGTTTATTCCGCCTTATATACTTACTGAAAAACATCTGCCGTTAGATGCATTAAGTAGTAGAACAAATTAAAAATAAAATTATTTTTAATCATTGAATTATAAATCAAAATTCATTTAGACTTTTAGTAAGTATATATATTGTAATTTAGCTTTTTACATACCCATCTTATGTAACCTCTACGTATAAGGACTATTACATATGTAGTACTTAAATACATAACCCGAGAACATAGAAAATATATTCGTAAACATAAAAAATATAACTTCAGCGCTTAAACAATAAACCTATTATAAATAACATTCAATATTGTTCTAAATGCAATCTCACACAACATAACTTAAGCTTTGTACATAGACGTACTAATTGTATTAACAGGACAATGGGAATTTATACATATTTTACAAAATTAAACAGAGGTCTAAATGCAATTAACAATGACACAAATATTCTCACACACATTAGAGTAGGTAATCGTTCACGACCGAATTTACGATATCATCCAATGGCAATGACCATGGATTTGAGGTTTTAGGTACCTAATTAACCATCTGGGAACCTATGATCTCAGCCCCAACCTATTATCATAGGAGTTTTCTAACTCCATGGCTACAGTACGCGACAGGTCGACATGGCAATGGGGCAGGGGCATGTGCGGGGTGTACCCCTCCCCCGCGTCTTAACTCACCCCGATTGCCATGTCGACCTGTCGCGTACTGTACAAGCTTAGCAACTACGTGCTTGTCTAAAAATATTTGTATAATTTAAAAGAGCATAAAAAAGTTTTTTTTAATAAACTATGACGTATATCTACATAACATTATATAAGGTGTTATAATATGCATGCATGTACTTAATAACATATTTACTCCAACTCAAGCTTCGATATCAGCATGAGAAATGTCGACACCAAAATTAATGTTTTGTAAAGCTACTTCCACTCAAGATCATTAGTATTTCGATCTTTAGTGTTTGTCAACTTCGACAGTAGAACGTATTAAAAGCCGCTAAAACAATTCAAATCAGCCTAAATAGAAATCGGACAGAAATTATACTGGCTTACTTACCAGTGTATACCCGAATTATCCCCAATTAAGATAAAAAAACATAGCATCACACCTGCACCCCTGTCTGTTTATCCAATAAATATGAGAGACTTGCCATTTACCAGGCATCGAGCCCAACACTGGACTCCTAACAAGACTTTACTGACAGAATCTATATAAATAAAAACGAATCGCCGAAATGTATGTACGTGCATAACTTCCGAACGACTGCACCAAATTGGATAATTCTTTTTTTTATGTTCGTTATTGTCGTTAAGGTTCTTACGACGAAAAAACAAGAACGTTGCGCAGAAAATTAGACAATTACGCGGGCAGAGCTGCGTGCAATAGCTAGTGTGTAATAAAAACACCGTTGTACCAATTCTAGTTAGTGATTCGTACTATCCAGACATGTAAGGCTAATAAGTTTTCTTTAGTGACCACCGATAGCAGTTTTGCTGATACTGCACCATTGATATAATTGTTACGATATATAAGATACCCATCTTGTGCATTGTTTCACTAATAAATATAACTAATTTTGATTACACCAAACTATTATATTCCTTAGAAAATTTTATGCGTCCTCTGAGGACAAATAACAGACCAGGTACTCGAAATGGAGAACTGAGTACCTACTTACCAAACGATTAGCAACCGCACTTTGCTACCAATTAAAAAAATAATGTACAAACACAGCGCACTAATGTACAGTTATAATATAATATTATATAATACATAGTAAATATATCTTGAAATGTAATGTGCAGATATAACCATAATGTTTACGTAAAATAAACGTCGATTATTAGAATCGACGGCGCAATTTAACACAATAGTCAACTTTGCCTTTCTCATATTAGGTAGTATTGCGATTTGCGAACGCGCTGTCACCGGAGCGATGATCGCCGTGTGTGCGACTAGCGAGTTCTCTGCCTCACGACTGGGAGGGAGTTCATTATTACCTTAGCTATGAGACTGTACTTCACAAATGAGACTTGGACGTTAAACGACCGTCCGTTCTAAAAGCATACTTATTAATATTGCCCAAGTACAATATTGTAGACAAAGCAACATAAGCACAATCTTGTCGTTTGGCAGCCTTTAATAATTAAAGCAAATACAATAGTTCTATAGGTATACAATTTTTAACTCTACATTTTGAAATAAAACTTTATTTACGAATTTAATAACATTCTCAAAATAACTAAGAGGTCTAGCAAAGCATGTGGAATATTAAAATCTGTGTTGCGCTTACTGGGCTAATACGATTTGGTTTTAGCCATCGACACGATAAGAAGAAGAATTAGTAGTATTCTAAATATAAGAAATCTTTATGTATGCTCCGTAATCTAATGTCATTAAAAATTCTTTTACTATATAAATTTTAAATGCACATCTATTACCGCTCGTTCACGAATTGACGTATACCGGGATAATATGAGGTAACTCAATTTCATGTCCAATCTTAAGCCGCGATCTAATTAGAAAGAAGGCAACCAGGGTCGATCTACGAGCGCTAAAACTTCTCAAAAAATTGCTGATAGCGTAGGCAATTTCCATACTACGGGCCGGTGTCGATAACCCGACATGGTCCATTCCACTGTACTTGACATTTTGGACACTCGTGTCCCAACCTCTACTTATTGCCAGTGCTTATACAACACCAGTGAGTGCTGGATGATCGGTGCCGGTTGCCGTATATCTACCTGCACCCTACGGCTCAATTCATACCAAGATGGCAGCGGCCGGCAGCGCACTTTCAGTGTGAAAGAATTTTAAACTTTATCCACAATACGTAACAGACCACTATCGCTTAAAAACCGCGGCGCCGCTTGAAGCCGCTCACGGCCTCCTGTGGCCGCCCGAGCGCCTTATTTTTCAAGCGATACTGGTCTGTTACGTATTGTAGATAAAGTTTAAAATTCTTTCACACTGAAAGTGCGCTGCCGGCCGCTGCCATCTTAGTGTGAATTGAGCCTACGTATATACATTTAAAATAAATATTGTAATATTGTGACGGACGTATCTATTTTAAACTATTATTTATAACTACAGAACACAATGGTTTCGGTTCGTAAACAATAAGTTGAGGTTCCAAATGTCTTACAATTATTTCGTTCGGGTAAATGATGCTACAATCAAAAATTTTACGGTACCGCATCAGGATGCAACATCAGCTTGCTGTGCACATACAAACACTACAATTAAATCACTTTAGCTTAAGTAAAAAGCAATTGGTTCATGAAACAAATATCCATTAAGAGATGACACACCCATTCTTGTCCGGTATATGTCCGTCTGATCTTTCAATCTCTAACAGTATCGCATGAAACATGTCTGTGACTGACTGAAATGAAAAAATTGAAGTTTAATACTATATCTACATTATAACAAAGTAGAAATATTAGATTTGACTGGCCCGTTGGTCTAGTGGTTAGACACCCTGGTTGCTACCTGATGGGTCGTAGATTCGATAATCACCAAGCGTCTGGGTGTTATTTATCTATTTAAGTATGTAATGAAAAAAATTTACATAAGAATTAGTATCAGTTGTCTGGTTTCCATAGTACAGGCTCTGCCTAGTTTGGGATCGGATGACCGTGTGTGGATTGTCCCAAGATATTATTATTATTATTTGTTATCATCAGTTGGTACATAGTGATATTTCAAACTCAATATTTTTTTTATACTACCTAAGTGGCAAGCAAGCGTGCGGCCCGCCTGATTAAGCAGTCACCGCAGCCTATAGACGCTAGCAACATCAAAAGAATCACTACCGTGTTGCCAACCCTTAAGACACTACATAGTAAGTCTTTGTGTCCGGTAATTTCACCAGATACAGAGCCATCCAAGTCAAACACAGCAATGTTTACACACTGCTACTTGGCGGCAGGATATCAATGCAAATAACTTGAAATATTTGCAATCTATTTACATAAACGGTGAAAATAAGTGATTAATGTATATGTTAAAAAAACATTTATATTAACAAAACTTCAATGAAAATCCATACTGAAACCAGTACCGGTGCCAAAGCCAGCGCGGGGCCCGTACTGTAGCAAATATGAGCAAAGGGCCCTTGAACTCATCTTATTTATATGATATTTTTTTCTTAGCTATATGTGCCCCCCGAGGCGCGGTGCCCGTAGCATTTGCTGACTCCTGCTAAGTATATGGCTAATACGGCACCGACGGAAACTAAAAAAATTATTAAGTATGTTTGTAAACAGATTCCTCACCTCGTTACGTTTAGCACTAGTTTCGACAAATGCCGCTTTCCATTTCTCTGCTAGTCTTTTGCCTTCCTCTGTGCTAATCTTCCTTTCTAGATGAAGATCTGTTTTATTTCCAACTAATACGATGGGTACACTGAAAACAATTTTAAACGTAAGTATACACAAATGATAGTGAATTGTATAGATCCACTAAACATAGTGCACAGGAAGATCTTCCACAAATGTAGTAGGTAATGTGTTTACCAGGAACAAGCTGGATTTTGCATTTGGTCTTTTAGTCTGTTGTCTTTTCTTTTTTTTTAAACTACCAAGGTGGCAAGCAAGCGTGCGGCCCGCCTGATGGTAAGCAGTCACCGCAGCCTATAGACGCTAGCAATAACAGTAGAATCACTAGCGCGTTGCCGACCCTTAAGACATTAGATTTTAAGTCTTTTTAAGACTTTCGTCGTTTTTTAGTTCTTCTCTCTATTTGATATTTTGAACGACAAGACACACTATCGCTGATGCTGATCTAATTGTAAAAAAAAGTGAAAAAATGACAAGCCCGCTGAGTTTCTTGCCGGATCTTCTCAGATGAGCGCGTTGTGATCCGGTGGTAGCTATTTAAAAAACCTATTAAGCCTATTTGAAATAAACGATTTTGACTTTGACTTGACGATGACGACATAGAAGATTGCTGAATTGCTGATTGATTAATCTTGCCACTATAACAATATGGGAAGAGTAGATAACTGCTAAGTGGAAACCATGGAAACATTATAGTTCCATATTTTATTATGTCATCAATGACACATGGCAATATTGGCAATAGATTGGCAACACATTTACCCAATTTATACCTACCTACCAGTACCAAAAGTAGCATTTTAACAGCTTTAGGCTGCCTGTCCACCGGAGCGGAGCGAGGCAGTGGAGCGGAGAAACGGAGAAATATTAACCAATAAGATTGCACTAAGATTTTGGAGCGGAGATTTTGTGCAATCTTATTGGTTAATATTTCTCCGTTTCTCCGCTCTGGTGGACAGGCAGCCTTAATCTATATAAATAAAAATAAATCGCCGAAATGTATGTACGCGCATAACTTCCGCACGACTGCACCAAATTGGATAATGCTTCTTTTTTTTGAGTTTGTTATTGTCAGAAGATTCTTAAAGAAAAAAACAAGAAGGTTACGTAGAAAATTAGAAAATTACGCGGGCGGAGCTGCGCGAGACAGCTACTTTTAAAATTATGTGGTGGTGTCTGATATTTATGCTAATAATACACACTGCTATTGCAAGGTAAGAATAGCACCCTCCCATCTACTCCCGTCGGGTGTCCGTAAGAGGCGACTAAGGGAAAACAAGAAGACGAGCAGCAGCATCTTTCTATTGGATTACCTACCACCTATACTGCGATCCCCATGACGCCTGCCAAGCCTTTGTTCAGCAGTGGACGTCTTGCGGCTGGTAATGATGATGATGATGATGATTTTATTGTAATTTACATGCCTTGGATTGCATTACAATTAGAGCACCAAGGGCAATCGGCACTAGATAATCTTGTTGGCTGACCATCTTTCGATTACCACATAAATAAGCATTCAGCATTGACAAAGAAACAAAAAAAAAGCTTATCACTACATAGTATAAAACAAAGTCGCTTCCCGCTGTCTGTCCCTATGTATGCTTAGATCTTGAAAACTACGCAACGGATTTTGATGCGGTTTTTCTTAATAGATAAAGTGATTCCAGATGAAGGTTTATATGTATAATACAAACACAATATAGTAGAGAAACACTGATAATTTTAGAGGTTTCTAATGTGATGTCGTAAATAAACACATTTTTTTGCGTTTACATTGCAAACGCTGGCTGAAACCTATGAGATAGATCAAAATAAGGTACTACAGTATTGTACACCTTAACAAGGACTACAAAAAAGTCTGCAATGGTATATGTCTATCTCTTAAGGATAACCCACAATAACCATTTTTTATGCTTTACTTTTTATGAGAAATAATGGCTTATTTATGAAGCGATTTTAAATAATACAGCATTAATCCTTATCCAATTAAGTATAAATACATTTTTTACCACCCGTGCGAAGCCAGGGCAGGTCGCTAGTAAATAATAAACATACTTACTGTATTTTACCAATCATGTCCAGTAGTTTGTCATAGATGATCTGTACTATCTGAAAGCTCTTACTGGATGTGATGGAGTAAACCAATACGTAGCCATGGAAGTCCATGCTGTACTGAAGCGGGAATATACTGTACTCATCCTGGCCCGCTGTGTCCACAAGCTTTACTTCATATTCAGTTGAATTCAGCCGAATAAATTTTGTGAATGCTGAATAACAATAAAAACAATTTTGTTTTGTTTTATCCAATCTAGATAGATAGACAATTCTTTATTGCACACAAACAAACAGATACTAGAAGAATAAGATACAAATTAATAAGACATGCAACAATTGGCAGCCTTTATCGCTAAAAGCGATCTCTTCCAGGCATCGATATAATATATTATTAAAAACTAGATAAACATTCACGAACAAAATGACATCTAAAATGCGGTCTCGGATGTTGCAAACTTATCTGTGCTGGTGGCGAAAATGTGAACTAACGATTTTATAATAATAATGACTTGTAGTTTGACAGTTTCATATAGACAGTAGCAACACTCCTATCGGCAAAAATTAATTTGTCAGGGTGTGGCTTGTAAAGAAATAGCGACACAAGGGCGCTATTTCTCGCTACCACTTTTTGAACCGTGACACCAAATCTAGTTTATATATTATATCGATGCTTCCAGGCAATTGTTTCAATCTAATGTTGAGAAAAGCAATGTATCTGCCAAATGGACTATAGAGCGTCCAACCGTTTATTTTCTTTTTGACAGCACCAATAGAACGTAACTGCGTCATGTTACGCAAAAGTTCACTTTTAAAAGTGAACTTCACTCTAAGTGAACTTTTGCATAACATGACACAGGTACTTTCTATTAGTGCTGTCAAAAAGAAAATAAACGGTTGGATCTATTATAGTCACTAGGTGCTGAAGATCAGATTGTTCCTTTTTGTAGCATCAACATTTAGCTAAGTGGGCACCCTTCCTATGTCATTGGTATGGGTACAACAGGCTGGTCTCCGCAACTCCACGTCAAAGCGCGTATTTTGCGTGCGGGCTTTCTATGTCATTTATATACTAAAGTTTGTTTCAATATTTCGCTGATTGTATGGTTTTCTATTTATGACAGACAATAAATGTTTTTTATTTCTTTCTAAATGGTAAGCAACATGCCTGCCAGACAGCACCCATCACCCCAAGACTGTAGTAATATAATAATATCCTGGGACAATCCACACACTATCAACTGATACCAAACATGGCAGAGCCATGGCAACCAGACAACATATACAATTACTTAAATCCTTTTTCTTGTGAATACATACATTTTTATATACCCCGAATTTTCTTTACAAGACCAAAATTGGTACAATAAATGTCTATGTCATATTTAACCCTACCAATTGTCTTTGGCTGGCCACTGGTCAGCCATCACTCCTGCATTCATGAATTTATTGTTCTAATTTTGATTTTGTATATAAAAACAAGGCATAGATAACTAGCCCCCAGACACAAACATTTTTGTACATAAACATTGAATGTATGTATCTCTTGTCTTGAATGTAAATCAAACAACATATTGGGTGGCAGCCAGGGCATCTTACCACTATACCAATAGGCTAGTAATTTCAACAGCTACAGTCTCTTTCACAGTGAAATGCAGCAATGTTTATACTGATTATGCTACTGCTATTATTAATGCTGCTTGGCAGCAGAATATCTGACACAGGTGATAGTCTCCTGGATGGACCCTTGCACAAGGGACCTTCAACTTAGTAAAGATTATATTACTCACTAAGACATCATTAATTTTCTTTAAAACTACTAACTAACTAACTTATCACTACTTACTTTTAGCTCTTGCTCTTTTATTAGTTATTTTGTGTGAAATGAGATAAGATATGAATCCTATTTATTTATTTATTTATTTATTTATATATATTTATTACTGCTCTTTAAAATGAAACATGCTGTGAATATGATGATTGCATTGGGGGAATTAAAATTAAAATTAAAATTAGTAAAATTAGTAATGTAAAATTAAATTTAGAAATCGAATTTAAAATTAAATACAACAATTATTTCATTATTTCACACAATTTTATTCTTATATACTTACTATATTTAATTAATCTAATACTACATAACTGGTTTTTGCTTTTTAGATAGCGCAGCTCTTGAGTAACTAGCTAAGGATTTGTATGTTTAAAATTTTAAGTTGTATGTAATTGTTGCAATTGAAGCTGTAATTTTTAGCATTTCCTTTTCTACACCATTAAGTTCTTTTTTATGTTAATTTTTAACCTATTTCTACTCATTTTTCTTAAAAAGATCCTTTCTATTTTTAGTCTTTCTAAACTTTAGCAATAACAACCTACTGTTAAATTACTTGTTTAATTAATATTAGTATCTATGGTATCCTATATTGGCTTAGCTTAATTATCTAGTTTTAAATTGTCTGTATTCTATGGAATGTGCTGTTGGATACCTTCAATAAATAAATAAAATAAATAAATAAAATAATAATACCAGCCCTTGTTTTTGTCCCACTATTGGGCTTCCACCCAAGATGAAGAGGCTTAGGCCTTAGTCCACCATGCTGGCCATGTGGGTTGGTGGACTTCACACGTCATTCAAAAGCTAGATAGGCCTTCTCAGAGGTTACCTCACGATGTTTTCCTTCACCGAAAGTTAGTAACAATCACACAAAGACGATTGGCATATGATTAATTAAAGAAAACAGAGATGCGAGCCGGGGTTCGAACCTGCGCACCTTGTTTCCAAAGCAAACACTCGCCTACTGAGCTGTTACTGCTTCAAAATAAAGTTTAGTGAATATATAGCAAATTTAGTTTAGGTAGGTAGATATTTTGTTAATGAATGGACCAATTCGTCAACTGATTTATAAGCGAAACACTACTTACTATTTTCAATTGTAGGGTCGTATGAGTCCACAAACTGCCCTTCTACAAACTGTATAATCAAAGATGATTTACCTGGAAAGGTTTTTTCAAATTAAATTAGAACGTCATTACCAAAATTGAGACGCACTATCATCTGAAACGATAACATTACCTACGGAACGATAACCCATCATAGCAATCTTTCTCTGTTTGGAAGGCATTATTTAATTAATGAAAACACGCAAAATCTATTAATAAAAGCCGCACGCCAAGTATTTTACTTCAAAACACGAAGTTTTATTTTATTTCATTTCTCCACGATTTTCTTCGGTTTGTTTGACCCACAGATTAGATAAAGACCTGTGTGTGGTGGTTTGACGTTTGACCTCAGGGTTTGACAACCGTACGCACCACAGACTACCCCATGAAGCTAATAGCTTCATGGACTACCCATATTCTGTAATACTCTGTAGCTTAGAGAAAGAAACCAATAGAGAGCTGGCACTTTCTTTCTCATTCGCGCAAGAAAAGAATGCATATATATATATATTATATGTGATAGAAAGGAACAGAGCATATGATTTTTTTGTCCTTCAGTGTGTGTTCAGCACCCGGCGCACCGCCGGTGCGGTTTTCATGCGAGTACTCGTGAAATTTTCTCGTTCACGATGTAGCTTTGGAGTTGAATTGAATTACATTTTATATGAATGAAATGAAATATCATATAAACTATAGGCGCATTCATGAAGCTATTAGGGTCAAAGATGGTCAAAGTGGAGGAAACACTCCCAAATACATGCCTGAGGTCAACGCTATCCCTTTCATTGAGGTCGGATCTCTCTTTCTAAGACGGCAACCTTAATGTTTCATGAAAAATCAGGACATCTTTATAACTTCGTCGCATAATACGACTTACTTGGCTTGTTTATGCTTTAAGTTTAAACCGATTAAATATGTCTAGTTGCTTAATCAGTCTGATTATGGTTTGGAGCAGCCCAAATACGGAAGAACTGTGAACAAGAAGAACAAACTGTGATTGATAGGGAAACAGATGATAAATAAATAAGGACCTCCTTCTGGCCGATATGACCACAGTGGGTATTTTGAAAAATCTCAGTCTACGCAAAATATATTATAGTGCGCAAGTGCTTGCGTAGACACAACTGCACTCTCTCTCTCTCTCTTCCGTTTACCTCTCAAAATACGATGGGATGAAAAACCGACACGACCGGGGAGAGACCAGGTGCAGGATCAACATTTTACATGCCCATCTTACGCATGGAGCATCTTACTTTACAGAAAATCAAGGGATAAATAATAAGCTAATGGTTGTGAAAATAAAAGCATATGAAGTTGTGATTAAAAAAAATATCGTGCTATAAAATCATTTATTCAGTACGTTTAACGATCTCCGATTAATCACAAGATACTGAATAGCAATTTGCATTATATGCAAACAACTAAAACACCTTTTAACCTACACATTAGACGAAAGAAAAAGCATTCGCGGTAAATTTAGTTTTCCATTGGACCAACAGCAGATCATTGCAGCTTCATCAAATTTATTTTCCAATGGGACAATGGGTAGTCATAGGTACATTCCTTCACTCAATATTTTTAGGAAATCTACAAGAAAATAAAAAATGTATTAATATTGACCAGGGGTAAATAAAACAGTATGTATATTTATGGAATGATATAGGTACTCTCGCCGATACGGCCAATCCAACCACAGCGGCTAATCTTTCGCAAGATCAGCCATCATCCAGTGCTCAAATGCTTGCGTAGACACAAGTGCACAAGTGTACCTTACATGCCTATCTGACGCATGGATCATCTTAATTTACAGATAATCAGATGACCGGCCTGCATTATATTAGCTAGTGAGGAACAACTACACAAAGTTGTTGCTCCCCGCAGGATTCGAACCTGCGACCCCCGGTATGCAAGCAAGCGGTATCCCACTGCGCCACGGAGGCTACTAGACGCGACAGGACTAGGAGGCGACAAGAATAAATATGATTTTAATAATATGTATCTAATAAGTTACAAAACTAACTGTACCTAAACTTAACCTACATACCTACACACTTGTAAAATTAATGAACATACAATATGTTTTCAATATCAATCCTTTGAACTAAATACATCGTTTATTTTTTGATCATAAAGTGGCTGTAAAAAAATCCCCAAAACGGAAAGTCTTCAAAAAATCTTTACCATGGTTACTCTATTAAAACAATGTGAAATATTTTAAAATTAAATAATTCAAATACAAAGTACAAATTAAGTACAAATTAATAGAAACTTAAACCCAATACTAACAAACGAACTGAAAACGTGTTATGTGCCTATCGAAAGAAGAACTGATCGAAAATATGGTGCATAATGCACAGGGATCATCGGTAGGTAATTATTGAACAAAATCGCACTTACGAGTGATATTCGGTAATAAATACTGGATACAACATATTTTTGCAACCAAGTACTGCACATTTTATCACCATTTTTATGATTTTAATTCACTTTATCGGGAAATTATGGTATTTAAATGTTTGATCGATATAAATGACAGACAGTTTCATGCTGACAATAAGCGACAGTGTTGCCACAAAATACGAACCCTTAAAATCGGTAATTAAAATTGCATTTGAGTATAATTGGCGAAAACACAATAGAGCATTATTCTAATCGAACTCGCAGAACAGTACCAATAAATTTTTTATTAGACATGATTGTCATCGTATTTTAAGTTTTCGGGTGGAAAACATTCTTTTGATGTGTAAGTAAAGCATTTCTATATTAGGTTATCCATTTCTCGGGTAATTTCAATTATAACATGGACCACACATCGGACCCAATGAAAGGGATAGCACAGAGGGATAGCGCGTAGACAGAATATAATACAGACATATACCAAGAAAAATAAGTACATACTAAATTTAGAGTTGCGGGGGACGGGCCCGTTGGTCTAGTGGTCAGACACCCTGCCTGCTAACCGATGGGTCGTGGGTTCGATTCCCGCCAAGTGTCTGGGTGTTGTTTATCTATTTAAGTATGTATTTACAAAAAAAAAGTATATAAGTATTAGTATCAGTTGTCTGGTTTCCATAGTACAGGCTCTGCCTAGTTTGGGATCGGATGACCGTGTGTGGATTGTCCCAGGATATTATTATTATTATTAGAGTTGCCACGTAAGGGAAATTTTACCCTTTGTGTAAAGCAAATACGGAGGTTGTTGTAAATTATATTTTCTTTCCTAACCAAAAACCACTTTTTTGACACAACATTTACTTTTCTTACATTATATCGTCTTAATCTATGACAGTCTGCAAGAAGTACGAAAGTGATTGTTATAATAATGTCCTCCTAGCCGAAACGACCACAGCGGCCAATCTTTCACAAGATCAGCCATGTACGCAGGAGATATTATAGTGCACAAGTGCTCTACTAAAACTTACCCGGTAAATGGCCATAGTATGTATTATATTAAGTTATATGAAAGCCAATTTTTGCCTACCTCTCTGGGAAATAGCATATTAATATAATAATAATATATATAATTTATTTATTTCTCACCACAACCAAATAACAAGCATAACAAGTAACAAAACAATAGTTTAAAATTGTAGTATGTAGGTTGTGGATCGCTGGTGCCTGAGGTAGGTAGAATGTACCTGTATTACAGGTCACCAGGTCCCCACATTACAAATATCGTGGAACAAAAGAGCCAGAGCTAGGATATTATTCTTTTTATCTCTTAACTTTTTTGTATGAGGCTAATAATTATCTACAGCTCTTAGCCACTTTAATCACCACGTGATATCACCCAGGTGAACAATGTGGAATAGACCTTCGCTACAGCATATATGATATTAAGTGTACATTCACTTTGTAGCCTCCGTCGTGGGTTCGAATCCTGCGAAGGGCAACAAATTTGAGTAGTTGTTCCTTACTGGCTAGGACAATGCAGGCCGATGACCTGATTGTCTGTAAAGTAAGATGATCCATGTGTCGGGATTTGCGATAGGACGTATGCCCGACTCCTGTCCGTCAAATTAAAACACCGAGCTTTGGTAATAAACACTTATAATCAAATTGAGAGAGAACAACTTATAATACAGTGGAGTAATCGTAATAATTAAAACATGTCTCTGCCATAGATACTAGCGCGCTGTCATCTTTTTGACAGCCCCTTTGGCGTTCCGAAACCGTGATCCGAGATACGCCACACATGCGTCGGATGGGCATGTAAAAAGTCGGTCCTGCGCTTAACTTCTCCCCAGTCGTGTCGGTCTTCCGTCCCATCGGATTATGAGAGGTACCTATTATCTAAGGGATAGCGTATGCCTCAATCAAGTATTTGGAGTTTGGACTCCATTGTTGACCTATTAGCTTCATGGGCGCATTTGAATAAATATCCTTAACGTGTGATAAGTGTACGAATGATTATTTTCTGTCCTTATCGGCGGCACGCTAGCTAGATGTCTTGTTATATTCTGTCTACGCTGTATTCACTTCGCTTTTGGTAAGAAAAATAATGGCTCTATGGTCTTGTTGACAGTGACTGTGTGTTCTGTGGTGACAACTTCTAACTGTCAGAAATGTTTTAATACCTATTCTTCAATGAATTTTGTTTTGATAAATTATTTGTCTTCAACGTAATACTTTGATTGTATTCATATACTGAGTTTCTATTGTAATATATTAAAAGCAAATCACGTAAGTTCATATCAAGTTGCCCCATTTCCCTATATCTAATTTGATAATACATATTCTAATGATTCATTCGTTCAGTTGTGTCATCGGTTGGAGTTGTAACTTAAACGAATTTTGTATTTGTATTATTTAGTGCTGTTATTTTAGTTAGCGAAAATGGCTGCGAATATACCTGAGTGCCCACCCAGTTTAAAGTCAATCCAACATTACCTAAAAACTGCTGCAGAACATGATAACAGAGATGCCGTGGTGGCCTACTGGTGTAGGCTTCATGCGTTACAAATGGGTCTTAAAATCACCAACAAGAAAACACCAGAAGAAACTAAACTTTTGATGGGTAACAAAGCAATATTTTGCGGTTTTTGTAAGTATTTACTACCTAAAACATTACAATGTAAACTTGATGTTACAGCTCTCATGGACTGGTTGGAAGAATGCAAGAAAATCAACAAAGATAATGATGCAGTCATAAACGAAGTGGCTGCTCAAGCTCATCTTGAAAACTATGCATTGAAATTGTTTCTCTATGCTGATAAACAGGATAGGGAACAAAATTATGGAAAGTAAGTTAGTTTTATATTAATATATAGGTAATGAAATATGTTCAATGAATGGGTTTCCTCAAAGCTGATGCTTTAAGGAAACTATAAATTACTGTAGGGCCAATTTAATAGATCACATTTGGTATTGGTATAACGGGCTGGTTTCCACAACTCCACGTCAAAGCGCGGAATTTGCGTGCGGAACACACACTTTTGGCATCTGTCAGTTTCTTTGTTCTGTTTCTTTTGTCATTATTACGATTAATTAAAAAAGTTAAACAACTGTGCGGTTCTAACTCTGAAAAAATTAATATTTTATTCTCATTACAAGGTTACATTGTTAAATTTTAATGAAGTGTCAAATGTGATCTTTTAAATTGGCCCTACTTTGACATGAGTACCAAAGAGATTAAAAATACGTTTATAGACAACCAAAAGGCCTGGCAGACATTGCCCTGCCCAGAAAAAAACGAGAACCTCATTGTGATGGCACGAACTGGGTCCAGTCATGAATATAAACCATCCAGATCCACACACACACACAGACAAAATTTTATCAAAATCGGTCCAGCCATCTAGACAATGTTCAGTGACACGCATGTACTGAAGAATTGTATAAAGAGCAGCCTTTGGGATTTTTTTTTATATAAATCTGTCCATCACCTGAGATAGTTACAAAATATATCATATATCGTCCCCGTAGAACGAAAAGTCACCAAGTCGAAAAACATTGATTTTAGATACGAGCTTTAAAAAATAGAAAAAAAAAACTTAACTTTCATTTGACACTAGTTATTGTTTAATTTATAGTCTTATATTTTTCGTATTTGGTTTAGGCATATTTGAGAATTCTAAATATCAAATTAAAGTAATTTGTTTTAAAGCTAAATAAGATAAACTAAGTTAATTAATTTTTACCCTAAAATTATTACAGTTAGTGAGTTTTCGACTTAAGAAAAAAGTAATTAAATAAGATTTAATTATTTTTTGCGTTTGCATAATAATGCATAATGTCTTCATGCGTCAATTGAAAAATCACCAAGTATACTTTAATTAGTTTTCGCTTTCATATTTTATTACAAAACCCTTATCTCAAAATAAAATTAAATTAACTATATCATGTTAGTGAGTTTGACTACAAAGAAAACTTAGATAAAAATGTTTAACGAAAAAGGATTAAAGTAATCAAGTCTACTTAGGTATTTGTTCCGTTAACTTTGAAGATCCAACATCCTAACATGGTGAATTTTCCCACTAGCTAAAGCCAAAACGATTTGACTTTTTGAAAATATTGTTAGACAGGTACATAGAGAAAAATACGGTGAGTTTAATGACATTTAAAACTCATTTTGGCCATTTTGGGACTTAGTGACTTTTCGCTCTACGGGGACAATATACAAAATATATCATATATACAAAGTATATTTCAAGCTGGCAATGCCCTATACACTGGAAAGGAATATTTGAAAGAAAACCCATTGGATTAAGGTTTCAATCAATTGAATGTTCCACAAAGTTAAATAAATACGTGCTAATAGTACTTCTATACTTGATGTATATTTTGCTTTATCACAAGATACTTATTAATTTATTCCAGAAATATTGTAAAAGCATTTTACACAGCTGGAATGATTTATGATGTGCTGACAACATTTGGGGAATTAACGGATGAGGCTGCACAAAATAGGAAGTATGCCAAATGGAAGGCTGCATACATACATAACTGCCTCAAGAATGGTGAAACACCAGTCCCTGGTATGATATTTGAAAAATTGTGTTAGCATGTGCATGAAATCCTCATGGCTACCCCGCACCCCACAGGGGTGTGCGGGTTATGTTGGACTCTTACCAACTAAAACCCCACGGTGTCCTTAACGCGCAGTATTGATGGCCCCGGTAACATACCTTTGTACTCTTCTGGGTCCAGCTGCCCCTGAGGGCCTTTCCTTGCATCATGTAGTACGTAGATGGAACTAGTTAACAACATTTGATACAATCAACTGGTTTTAACATCATAATCAGTCTAATGTTGGCTAATCAAGTTTAGGCAGTTGACTGATAGTCTGCTGCTGGATAAAAGCCTTTGTCAAAGCATGCCACACTTGCAAGATACCACCACATTTGTTGGTATTATAATCATGTTATGGTTTGTATGATTGTTATTTTTAGTTTATAGGAATGTGAGTATTTATTTTGCCCCTTCCAACAGGAAAGAGTCTTATGATTCACTTGATAAGTAGATATTGGTAGATTTACTCTCGCTTATCTTTTGGAATGCAAGTATTTTATTATATTTTAATTATATGTTATATAACTATAAATTACTTATCTTGGATGTCAAAGAAATATTTCTTTTATACAGGATGTTACAAAATACCTCGTAAAAAATATAATTAATTATCAAAGCCAAAAATGTTGTCAACCCTAGTAAGCTGTCATGTCAGGAAACCAGATTATTTAACAGAAGGGTCTACGTACCTATTTTACCTAATAATTCTACTTTAATAGTTTTTTATTTTTCATTCATAAATGTTAGCTACCTCAATACAAGGATGTCATTATACTCAAGTACTGGCTCCAAAAAATGTCATTTTGGAGAAAAAAATATGTTGTCAATTTGAAATCTGTTGACGTTTATTATGAAAAAGTAAGTGTTCGTTTAGTTAGGTTAGGTCTTTTAAATTTTAATTTTGTCGTTCCGCGAATTAGGTAGAAATGTAAGTATGTACATTCTGCGTAGTTTACTCTTTAATTTTACTAAAATAGGGTTTGCACATCAGTGAAAATAATATTAATTAATTATATTTTTTTGGGGTATTTTGTAACACGTTATATAAATGAGTGCCTGATTTTGTAATCTTATTTCAGGACCACTGCAAGAGGAAGGAGAAGAAAACACAGGTAGTACTGGAAGTGATACTCAGCCACCACCTACATACTTACCACAGGTGCCAGGGTCACTTGGATTAACACCAGTGGCTCCCGGTACACCACCCACTGTACCAACAAGTTTTAACAATACATTACCTGATCCCAACTTAGCTATGAGGGCAGCATCCCAACTTCCCCCTGTACCCTACACCCCTGACCCGAACCCTGGTGGTTTTGTGCCTTATGACCCATCCCAGCAGCCGATGACCCCTCTGCCAGCTCCGTACAGTGACAATTCCTTTGGAACACCTCAATTAACCCCTGATCAAATAGCCAAGGCCCAGAAATACTGCAAATGGGCTGGCAGTGCTTTAAACTATGAGGATGTTAAAACTGCTGTGGGCAATTTGAGGAATGCACTTGAATTGCTCCAGACCGGGCGTGATCCCGCTTGAGGTGACTATTATATTGGTATGTGATTTTTGATAAGTTAATTTCTTTTGTATTAAATTCATAAACTATTTTATGAGAAGTGGTCAAATATATAGATATATTTTAGTCAACTGCTTTATCTGATATGAAATCAAATATATCATTATCATATTATTTTTATTGTTACTCAGTTTCTCGGTTTATATTTTTCGTTTGTTTTAAATGTCTTACAAATTGTATTTGTATCACCTGTAGCAATTTAAAAGTAAACATTTCTTCTAAGTTGTACAATGAGTCATATAATTAACCCACTGTGTACAGATATGTTAGGTTAAATAATTATTATATAATTTATTATGAAATATATACTTAATACATATTATAAATAAATCTATTATTTTGCAAATTGACGATATATTAATGATAATATTCAATATTTATTGAAATATACAATACTTGTTTTATATGTAGGTAACTAGTATAAGAGTAAAAGAAATATATAAAGATTAAATTTATTCACAGATTCACCACTCTAATGTCACACATCACACAGCATGTATACAATACAATATAATAATAAAATTATTTAGATTAGGTTTATCATTAATTATTATTTGTGAACATTATTGTAAATTAATCAAGCTTTAAAGTAAATTAGAAATTAATAAGCTTTCTGTTTAAGGTAAGTACATCAAATATTATGTATATCTCTCATACCTCAAACAAGTTTATTAAAAGCTTGCATACAAATTTCATGTCTATAATTGAGCAAACAATATTTTCTACAAATTTATAAGGTGCCCTTGTTATGTTTCGTGCATTAAATATTTTTATCAAATTCTACCATTATATGCAGTGGCAGTTATTTTCTGAGCTAACATACATATTTATTTCACGTACAATTCACTCGCACATACAAATTGAACCTAGTATGTATCTCTTAAATTAATATCACTTTTAGATACAAATCACTCATTCTCGAGGCGCTGTAGGTAGGTATAAACTAAATGGTATTTTGTGACCTACATATTTAGAAAAAATATTTGTTTGACTTATACCCGGTTTCTGAAGATCTCAGTTAACTGTTCATTAGCTATTGGTTCAATAAAGTTATGTATAAGATAAACTTAGTTTAACTGTCGCTGAGTTTCTGAGTACACCGAAAGGCATTCAATAACTATGAGACCGATAAGCAGTGCAATAATTCGACGCTAGATGGGTCTTTTTCCCAGATCAAATTTAAAATTGATTTTAAAGTTTTATATAGCCAATATTACCAGTTCTTATTTTTATTAACATTTTTACGGTATAAATAAGTGCTTAAGAATGATATGAATCAATTAATAATCAATTAAATTCACCGTAAGTAGTGTTACCTAACGCCGTTAACTCTCGTAGCGCCAGTGCTGCGTAAACAAAGTGACATACAAAAATTCCATTTTCGGCTGGCTCCCTGCGCGCGCACGCTGTAGCAGCCTCAAACCTCAAAAATGTCAATTTTGATGTTGAAAACAATAATATCATTGGTTGAAATCGTCAAATAAAGTTATCGAACCAATAAACTGCACACATTGGTCAGTTAAATTGAGCAAAGTTTAAACGGACTTTATGTGACAATTTGTGGTTCGGAAACGCAATGTGTCAAGTTATCGAACCAATAGCGCTAACGAATAGATAAACTATCGATAAAAGTACCTCAGAAACCGGCCATTAGGAATCAAATACCACTGTAAGAGTCGTTTTTAATTGTAATAAACTGACCTATTCAACGAATTATATTTATGATTCGTTCACATATTGACTAGTAAAATCACAGTGTGATTGTTATTTAATAATACCAAACAATATTTTATAGATACCTAGTTAACAGAAATGGATGACCGTTCTGAAGAGTCTTATGCGGCTTGTACATAAGGTCAGGGAAAAAGGTTCTTCGTATTTTATATAACTACAAATTTAAAACATTTTTTTTCTTGGGATTATTGTCCAAAAAACTGCGACATACTCGTATAGTTTTGACACTCCTCTCTTGATGATTAATCTAACACTACCCAAATAATTCTGAAGAGAACGAAACAGGAGGACATCTGAGGGTATCTCGCATTACCACCTAAGAGCAATATTACTTTCACCATACTTTTTCGATAGAAAGTGACAGACCTATAAACTACGGATATTGACGTCTCTACCTCGTGCCAAATAAGATAATAATAATAAATACTGCTATTAGAGATAGTGGCAGAGGCCCAGAACCATATGGTGGATGCATTAACACTTCCCAACCAAGCTCTGTGGCTAAAGGTGCGTGTGGTCTGGCTTTATTATGATGAAAGACCACTCCTTTGTTGTTGATCAAATCCGGTCGCTTTTTTTTTCATTTTCTTGCTTGAGTTATTAGATGGTGGCAGTAGGTACAGACCCGAATCGATGGTTTTGCCCGGCGGTAAAAGCTCATAATGAACGATGCCCTTCCAATTACACCATACACACAACTTCACCTTATTGCGTGTTATTCCGGGTTTCGCTACAGTCAGTGGAGCTCGACTACCCTTTGACCATGAACTTTGTTCGCACGTTCTTGTCGTAGGTGATCCACTTTTCATCACCAGTAATCAATCTCTTCAAAAATGGTTCGGTTTCAATAGAGAATCGTCATGAGTATAATGATTCATTAGCGCGTGAGGCACCCAAATATCGATATTTTTTGTGTAGCCAGACTTTCAAATGGTTCAAAATTGTTATGTGGTCAATCCTCAATTTAGGCTATGTCGTAATTACTAATATGCCATTCATGCTTCACTTTTTCAAAAATAGCACATACTTTATCCAGAGCGAGCTACATCTTTGACATCAAAATTCCCGGACGACGAAAACGCGTGAACCAACTTTGTGGCTACTCTTACTGACCATAAACGTCACAAAATCTTTTTCGCGGCTTGAGACACTTTTCTCATACAAAATACGAAAAGACTTTTTCCTCGACCTTTTATTATATAATTGTAAAACGTTTTAAATTTAAACTATATAATCGTGCGTATATAATTATATAAATAAGTATATTATTCTCTCTTGAGCCCGTTACCGTTCTGCGTGGTAGCAGCCCTGTCAATCTCTTCACGACGACTGATTTGATACCTGTTGTAAAACGAAATGTTAGTAAAAACAATTATTTAAATATTTCTTGAACCATAAACTCTGAGGTAGCTCAACTCTTTATTTAGGTTTGGTTTCTAATTAAAGCTGCAAGTTTAACAAGACCTAGCCCAGCGTGATATTAATAAATATCACGGGTTTGATTTTGTTCTCGTTGGTAATTTTACATTGTAGGTAAGTGCGTAGCCGAATATCGTCCAAGATTGTCAGAAATATCAGGGTAATTGGTACGTCTAGTAACTAAATTCAGTGGACGTTCCTATTCGTACTTATAGAAAATTTTGCACGCCAATCGACTGGAAAATGTATTATTCGCATGACACGGTGGTTCGTCATCGCAGATTCCCTGGCGCGGAGCCAGGCAAATGGTCGTGTTTGCGATAGCAGTAATTTTATTTCGTAACTGATGTTTATATCCATAAAAATTGGTCAAGGTGCAAGGATGTAACGTGCAGAATCGCGTTGTAAACAAACATGTATTTGCAATCTTGGATATTTTCGGAATCTAAAATTAATTAGTAATTAACCAACGGATATTTAAATTTTTGAATCTTTTGTGCAATCCCAACTAACAAATTCCGCTTTAGATTCTTGTAATTCCTTGTTGTTCTTGTTAGTATTACTGTCAACCGATAGCTTGCATAGTTTCTAAACTATAATGGGTTTTGTAAAACACAAAAATGTAACAACTTTTTTGTTAATAACCAATCATCAGCAACCTAAAATCGAATGGGATACCCTACAAATCAGATTTGACGAATCTAACGAAATTTCTGTCTGAATGTAAGTACATCATGATCTTTACGATTAATCTACTTTTAACAATGCAATAAAACACTTCCAGGCATTTTATGCCGTTTTTATTATTAACAATGTGGGGATATCTCAACCTGCTTTTTACTGCTTATTTATTAATGACATGGATTCAGCAAACAGTTACTTCGCTAAATTAGGCTAACGTTGACGTCCATAACGGCTCAATACCACATAGTAGGTACGCAATCAAATATATATGTATTTTGTCTTATATTAGGTATGTTATTTTTATGTATAAATATACTTATATAAAATACTCGAGAATACATTACCAGACGACGAGCCTTCCACTGAGCATAAAGAAGAAGACTAATGCTGGAGCACAGCGATCGAAGGGATCTCCTACCATGATGTGAGAATACGCCGCCAGTATCATTAGCAGGACTAGGCCTATGTTTGCAGTATTTTTAATTTTATCTGAAATACAGATAACGTTATTGAATGCGTAACAAAAGTTAGGCCATGTGGTCTTATCTGTCAGTCTATCACTGATCGAAAACACTTATTTAATCATTATTAGCATTCAAAAGTAGTTCTAAGATGTAAGATGATACAATAAGTATTTTTAATGGTATAAAATTCGACCATCTTTTTGTCGCAGGCGAGCTAGTCTGTAATGAGTACAAAATATAAATAATTTGATGCATTCTTATTGTTGCATGTGAGATACAGAAAATTACAACAGGGGCAGTATTGTTACTTATGTAGAAATAGTTTAACCTAGATCTATTTTTATCACCGTGCGTCAGTCGCTTCCGGCTCTGTCCCGGTTCAATGTTGAGTTTAACTAAAAAAATAACTTTTATCGACCACATTTTTACTAATTACGATGCAAGGTGTATTGGGAATAGATAACCCAAAAGCGACAATGATATTACTTACGACTTGGTATGGCTGCCATCGCCAAGCCGAACAATATTTCAAGTGCACCCACGCCCCTTCTGTACCATTTTGATGGCAGTTTAAAATCCAACATTTCAGAGAATGGGAAGACTTTCGCGTATCGGACATATTCTTTTCTCTGAAAATTAGAACATGTCACTCACTGGCTGTAATATTATGTTAAAATGTGTTCTATTCGAGCAAGGCCACACTTCTGCTATAATGCACGATGTTTTGGTTTCTTGCGGTTAGTCTGTTGATTGTCACCAAGTACGCTAGGCTTAATTGTCTTTTTATTCATTTTAGATTTATTTTTCCTATATGGCATAGCACCATCTTCAAAGCGACTGTTAGAAATTGTTTACAACATGGGAAACACAAAACAAATCAAAGTGGTTTCTAGAGAGAACTTCGAATATTTCCAAAATTATATTGCACTCTCATCTGGCTCTATCTTCTTGGCGTTCACTGCCAATATATCACTACTACTACTACTTTTACTGTACTACATGGGTACCTAATTATAGTAAAAATTTAGCCCCATCGTGACTTTCTATTTGAACCTACTAAATAATGGTCTTAATTGCCTAATTTCCACGAGCTCCTGCAAAATGAAGGACGCATCTTGGTGTTCTTTTATCGTCATGAACACTTTATTATAGCACCAAACTAAGTATTCCAAATATACTTTCGACTTGAAATTACAATAGGTATCTAGCGGGTGTTAAAATCGCTGGTGGCTGTTCAAAAAGATCACTTAAACAACAGATAATAATTTGTTTACATTAGGTCTGTAACATCAACTCTGTTTTTTTTTTAAATTACTTAGTTAATATCACAGTTCTGGTTATGTACTTACTACTAGTGATATTTTAAAAATTTAGTCAGGGCCAGAGCGTTTGTTTTTCGTCTAACTTGCATTCAACCAATTAGCCTGTATATTTTCTTTGAGCTTGATAAAAATATACCAAAAAAAAAAATATAACAGTTAGACTTATGATAAATAATAATGGCCTATGTTGTACATTGACGAATAATATCCCTCGTTTAACGTGTGCCGTGTAACTCCTCTAGAATAAAAATAAATTAATATTTTTGCTTTGTGGCCATCGATATACTATATATCGATGTTTGTGGCAGACTGAGTGCATCACTTAAGAAAAGAAAACGAGGCTTTTTGCAACTAACAATATTATAGACAGGTGAAATTTATATTTCTCAGTACCTAAGTACGATATACATATTGTTACAGTAATTTTAAATATCGGTGTTCGCGGCTGTGTTAAGACTGTCGTAACAAGGCGACTCCGTGGTGGTATTAGGCGTAAAGCCAAATACGAAAATAGCAAGCTAGCTACATCACTCTGGCTCTGCCACGAAAAAATTAAATGCACCTAGCGACCTTTTAATGGTCGCCTGCGCGAGAACTAATCAATAAAATTATATCACTTACCAAATCTTTGTGTAATTCCTTAGATATAAACGGAGTTAACTTTGTGATTCCAACAAATATAAAAAACACACCTAAAAGGACAGACAAACTTTTCAACACGATAGAACCCATTTTATCGAACGTAACAGCAGCTTTCGGGACTAAGATTTACACCACGAACATTCTAATAAAATTATTCCGATTTATCTCTTATATAATTACGTATGCAACATATTATATGTTTGTGTTTGTAAGAAAAATCTGCTTTAATTTACGGTAAAACAGTATGTTGGATTATATTTAGATACATATTTTAATGAAATAAAATAAAAACGTGTAAAAATACAAAGGAAGTTAGAAGCAAACACGTTTCGCGCCGGCGCGAAAAAATCCATACCGTCCATATCTGTGTTACCAGACTAAAACACAAATTTACCACCTATCACGTTTTCGTCCGCCATTGAGTGAGAAGAATGAAAAAATAAAAACAGAATTATTAATTCTAGAACAATTGCAGATGAATGTTAAAAGTTGAAATAAATACTAAATAAAACGAAAATACTATAAAATATATGAAGGAAATTAAAAAGCAGTTAATATAAGTGTTTGTTTTAATATTATAAGTACTAATAATAATAAATTAATTTCGTAAATCTGCACATAAGTACTTACCTGCTAATCGCAAAGCTAACGGTGAAGTTAAATATCCTAAAAGCGTATGTGCTTCTATACCCTAGAATTAGTCGGGGAAATGAATCTGCTGATGGATTGATATCCACACTTGGTCCACATGGAGACAAAAACATTTAAAAGAGTCCCTTTTCGTTTGTACTTTTAGTATTACTTGACACTATTGATATGGATAAACTGTGGAAGTCACCACTTTTAATAAAGAATAATAAATAATTAATCTAATATAATCTGCAATGAGTGCAGGAATGATACTGTTAGCGCTTGCTTGTAGATAGACAAGCAAATAGCCGAGGTCTTAGAGCCAGAATAACTTCGCTACTAAACGATGAGTAAGAGTAGGTAGTCGTTTTAAAGTCGTCAACTAGAATAGAGGGAAAGTGACTAACTTAAGTGGGATAGTAAACCTATATTAGGCATTCTATTGAGGGCTGATTTTGCCTCAACTACATGACACCAGGTTTTAGTATCAAGTCCAAAAGGAAGGGAGCTCATTGGGTCCTTAACGTCTAATTTCGTACCGTAGCAGCCATATTTGTCGCGAATGTCCTTAAGTGGAACTTCTGAGATGAAAGTCTCATTAGTTCCATTTTTATAGCCAATAGAAGTATTGGGAAAGATCTGAAATACAATGTCGATTTCAATACAAAATCTATACGAAGTGATGATATGAGTAATGACTAATTCAAGAACTCTTATACGGCAACTCGTAACAATCGAATCTTTATCAATCCAATGTGTAGTAACTCCATTCAGCCAGATACTAAAATCCACAAAACATAACTTTTTTCCATCAAAACGACTGACAGGATGTAAATGAAACAATATTATTATTTGCATTTTTTATAATCAAATGTAAGGTATATTTTCACCATAGTTACGAATAATTAGTTCACACCAATATATCGTTGGTCCACACATTATCGTTATTCAAGTTCTTTCAGGAATTCTGACCGTTTCTGATATTTCTATGTGAACCATGACAGTACCTAGTATTAATGAACTAAGAATCATCAAAATCGGTAGGTATTTATTCGAGTTGTGAACATTTTTATAAAGGATGAAATCTTCTAAATATGGTTTTCCCCAGGCAGGTAAGTCCTTCCACATCATTCTTTCGTCCAGGAACTACTTATCCAGTTGTGATACATTTTGTACGGATGGCTTATTCTTTTATGTAAACCATGCAGCCTGAGTCATGCTCTAACATAATATTAATAATAAAAAAAATATATGGTGAAGTAAAGTAAGTAATTAAGTTCCTCGGTTGTTTAAAATTTATTTAGAATAATATTATATTGTCAGTTATTGGAACTTCCTTTTTAAGCCAAACATTGTAGTTTTCCATGAACTCCGGAGAACCACATAATAGGAATTGATCGTTAGGCAAAAAAGGTTTTAGTTCATTCAAATTTTCGTAATTAAGTCTATTATTCTTTATTGGTTCTTGATATTTGTTAGTATTTTTTTGAATGGCACTTGAAAATATAGTGTACGTAAAATTCCAATATGACTTGAAATTATAAAAGCTATTTCTAAATAGAATTGAATCGACAGTTTTACAGCAATATAATAAAATTATTCTGGTCATATCCTCCTCATTATTTAAAATATTTTCAATAATAGAGATAAATGGTGCTATGCCTGTGCCTTGAGCTATCATTATTATTCTGTTAAATGTATTAGGTTCTATTTTATAATGTCCATAAGGTCCCCTCCATACTGTTTCATCTCCTTCCTTTACACTGTATAAATAATTTGAAACAAGTCCATTCTCATATTTTTTAACTATGATTGAAAAGTCAATAATTTCTTGAGGCAGGAGAGATCTGAGAGGTGTGTATGCTCTAGTGCATGTTAACTCATTTGTAGAATATTTACAAAGGAAATGGTCTCCAGGTTTCCACCATACTCTTTTGTTATCTGATGTCTCTTTTCTAAAATAAATTTGATTATGGTGCTCACATAATCTCATATTTTTCACAACCACAAACTTAGTATACTCTAACTGTGATATACCGTTATCAGTTTCAATTTTATTTTCTCCATTTTCTAAAAATATGTTATACAGTATCATTAGTTTATTATACACATCGAATATACAGGGATTACATCCGCTATTGCAGCAATCTTCTTTTGTGGGCTCAATAGGTCGCCTCATAATTATGTGATAACGTAGTGATTATATACTCATTGATTATGTGATTTGATAGACACAAGCTTATTGATCGTATTTTGTTTGTCACCAATAATGATATGTCACGTAACTTATAATAATTCTAGCTAGCGAAAATTAAGCCACAGTTGTGTACCTATTTACTTAGTTGTATTATGGAGAAAAAATAAGAATGAAGCTGAAGAAGTAATATTTGCATCTAGATCTAAGAGTACTAAACGCTACATTTTATTTGTATCGTTATTCTAATCCCTCCACACATCTCCTTGCTCCACACTATAGACGCCAGCAAGTTATACAATTTTGGTTACCTATCGTTCTTGATTGAATTTAATATGCCGGACATAAGACAGGACCAGGACAGCAAAGATAAACTGATAAAGTATAAATTTTTTCGTACCTACCTAAACCTATGCTATGTTGTCATTGTAATAATTAATCAGCCAGCAGCACCAAGCAAGCATCATCAAGCAAGGAGTGTTGCCAGTGTAGTTAAATTAGCAGAAGAAATTAGTTTTGTCTAATAACTTCAGACCATTGTACTTATGTACTTATAAATATTCTAAGCTTCAGGCCTTATGAGACCATGCTATAAAGTCGTGGCAGCTAACTAGTTTATAATCTCTTTCAGTGTTTACGCAAAGATGAATCTTCCGCTTATTTATACTCTAGGCAATTTTTTCTGTGTCAGCAGTCGGGGCCCATAATTATAGTAAATATGAACAAGGAGCCCTTGACATTTATAGTTGTTGTTGTTATAATGAAATCATTTAGACATTCTACAGTTCGCTACCTACCTTTTTATTGAAGTGAAACTTCTTAGGCGACTTCCAAAAATGTTATCATTTAACGCGTTAGACGTTAAATGTTAGGTGTTGAACGTTAAGCGTTGATGAAAGCGCTCATGTGACGCCGTCAGTGAGGGAGTGAGTGGGCGAGTGGGCGAGTGGGTGAGTGAGTGAGAGTGATTGTGTGTGAGTGGTTCGGTGTGGTACGGTGTGGTACTCGGACTGACCGGGACTGAGCGGGACTGACTGGGACTGAGCGGGACTGAGCGGGACTGACTGGCACTGACCGGGACTGAGCGGGACAGACCGGGACTGACTCGGATTCAGTCAGTCCGAGTCAATGAAGTGAAACTTCTTAAGCGATTTACGTTCAACGCTCCTGGGGAGGGGGAATAGAATGAGACAGAGCTAGAATGAAGTTTCACTTCTTCCGCGCGGAGGGACTCCACGCACGCACATTTTTTTTTTGAAAGAACTAGCTTGCTTTCCAGAAATCCCACCTGATGCCAAGCGGTGATGTTATCTAAGATGGTAAAGCACTCTAGCTTATAAAAAACCTATTTAATCTAGCCTTGAACACACATCATCATCAGCCGGAAGACCGTCCACTGCTGAACATAGGCCTCCCCCTTCGAACGCCACAATGAACGGCAATTGGCTATTTGCATCCACCGGTTACCTGCGACTCGCACAATGTCGTCTGTCCACCTAGTGGGAGGCCTGCCTACGCTGCGTCTTCCGGTTCGTGGTCGCCACTCGAGAACCTTTCTTCCCCAACGGTTATCGGTTCTTCGAGCGATGTGGCCTGCCCATTGCCACTTCAACTTGCAGATTCTGTGAGCTATGTCGGTGACCTGGGTTCTTCGGCGAATCTCCACATTTCGGATTCTGTCGCGCAAAGAAACGCCGAGCATAGCTCTCTCCATGGCTCGTTGTGTGACTCTGAACTTCTCTAAAAGGCCAGCCGTTAGAGACCACGTCTCAGTACCATATGTCATCACTGGCAACACACACTGGTTAAAAACCTTCGTCTTCAGGCACTGCGGTATTTCGCTTGAACACACATACTCAAATATAATTGACTGAGCAGCAACTGGCAGGAAAATTATGTAGGCAAGCTATTCCAGTCCCTATTTGTACGAAGCTATTTGCTTTGTCTTTCCCACTCCTCAAATAAATAAATAATTGACTGAGCAGCAACTGGCAGGAAAATTATGTAGGCAAGCTATTCCAGTCCCTATTTGTACGAAGCAATTTGCTTTGTCTTTCCCACTCCTCATTTCGCTATGTTGACAGACCCCGGGTAGGTATACCCGTGTGTACCTGTCCAAGTCCCGCCAGCGGCCATTCGACTTATGACAAACCTACCTCTTCCGTGGGTCTAAAGCTCACGGACTTGTCTGTGGGAGTTAAAACGCCCGCAGACTCATCCGGTGGCGTCATAAGACACTTCAGCACGCTATCTTTCGCGTGGGCGAGTTGTCACTGGGAAGTGTACAGACAGCAGTCCATCCGTTCTTACTGCCTGCACTATCTCGCTACGGGGGCATAAGGTCAGCATTAGCCCGCCTTCTGCGCCCGGGCCTTCTGCAGTGTCGCGGCCCAGCGATGGGATCACTGTCTCCTGCTCCGCCGCCACCTTCTGTGATATAAAGCTCTAAGAGAAGGAGGCCACCGCCAACTACGCCCTCTCACAGCCCACAATGCATTAGATCACGGCGGACAGCGACAGGTCGGCCCTAATTACGGCGCACAGCTGACTTCGCACGACCGTCCACGCCGTGCATACCTCGAGTGTGTGCTGCGCCGTATCTTCAGGGCATCCACTTCCAGCTATTTTGTGAAGGTATCTGCCGAACCAACCGTGCCCCGATAGGACCGTGCAGGAGACAGAAGGTAAACGTGGCATATTTTCGGTGCACTCCGTCCTTTAGGAACGGGCGCACCGCCGATGTGGTCCATTGGCCGGCGCTTAGCTTCGCCACTCCTGCGACCGCACATGAGCATCGTCTTGTGCCTCCTTTCGCCACCGCTGAACTTGACCAGGAGGTGTACCACCCCGGCTCTGCTCTCCTTTATTCGGCCGGTGAGGTGAACTGCTGACAGCACCTGCACCTACAAGTCTCTGGGTACGACCAAAGAGGATTTAAAACTAGCTACGACCACTGCTACCGTGCATGTGGCCTCGCACGAAATTGTGCGGTAACCGCGTATTACCCATGACCGCCATGACCCTCTGTGGTCGTCGCAGCAGGGTCTTGGTTTGGGCAATCATGGTGTCCGCCTACAGTGGCACGCTATAGAAGGCCTACGACCGTAGGTACTGCCCAGGTATATGCGACAGTAGCTATCACTCAAGCTATCCAGAGCACCCGCAATTTGAATCAGCTTCGGTGCTAGACCACCATTTCCGATCGAGGACAAAATCCTGATATTTCGTTTGGTTCTCGAATTGGATCGTGACACCTTCGACGTCTCTTCCGACCCCTGAGGATGGTCTCTTTCTAGGTCCGTGGAAACACAGGGCCTCAGCCTTATCCAGGGCCACTCTCGAGCCAGCAGCGTCGGATCCTGTTGACAACTTCTCACACACCGGTCTGCTGGCTGCCTCGCCCAAACTGACTCCCCGCGCACAGGTCTGAGTCACCAGAGTGTAGTCCGTGTAACACGTCACTTCCGACGCAGACGACGCTCCAATGGAAACGCTATGGAAGTGTAATGAAAGCAGCGATGTCAAGACACACCGCCAACATGACACTGCCTCATCCGAGAGGGCCTTTACGCGAAGGATAGCCTATGGTCGACCGACCCTCTCGGAATCCGTATTGAGCGTCGAAGACCTCCAGGCCTTCATCTCGAAGGTGCAGGATGATTTTGGCACTATTTTCTTGGCTATCAACAGAAAACTATTATAAATGTCGGGTTATTCGAACACCTTGAAGCTTAAGGTAAGGGCTATTTAAGTTCCTTGGAAAGGACAGGCTTGAAGACAATATAGACATCTAGATATTCCCCTGTAAGTATTGTATTGTCATGTTATCAACCTGTAAATAATATGAAGCGACCAGCGCTCAGTTTTAGAATTACTACGTCTTCCAAATGGACGATATGTTTATACATATTTATACTTGATTTCTTTTTCTTTGCTATGTGTGCAGGGCCCCTAAGGCGCAGGGCCCGTAGCATTTGCTGACTCCTGATAAATGTCTAATCCGTACACAAAGGTACGTTTCCGGGGCCCGTCAGCACAGCGGGATGAGGACACCGCTTAGAGGAGATACCACTGGTACTTACTCTAAGGGACACCGTGAGGTTTTAGTCGGTAAGAGTCCGACATATCACACCCCCGTAGCGGTGCGGGGATCCGTAAGGATTTCCTCAGTAAAAAAAAAGAACTCACGGAGCAAGTATTCACCCGCACCTGCCCGCGTTTGCGGGACTGAAACACTCGTACGAACACAAAGTACTGAGTCTCAGAGAAAGTACCAAAGGAGTTAGTATCGCGTCTATTCCCCGAACTAATTTTTCGTGCCACTTTTGCGGGGTGCGGGAGGCGAAGTAAACACACACAGATACACTTTCACGCATACCCACACTATAATAAACTCGCAACACATTCAAAAATACACGCACACAAATAAGAATGACCTGTATGACCAAAAATTTGGCAGAGGGGGTTAGCGCATCATGCTCTCTCCAGTGGTATCTCCTCTAAGTACTGAGTACATGTAAATGTAGCTTTCACGACGTGATTTACTGCGAAGTGCGCGGTCATTTGCGGGTCACGGGATCCGCGACCGCGGGTCTAATAGAATTGTGTGGGCCGTGCCGGACGTGCAAGTTGGTGCAAGTAAGATCACCACCACTACTGGTCTTGCGATAATGGCCCGAAAGGGCATTAAGTCGCAACCGCATCAGTCGGATCAGACTATCGGATGAAAAAATCGGAAGTATATTGCCGACCTCTTAGATCTAATATTTAACTTCTGTCTGTGGTCTGGTCTCACTCATAGAACAGCATAAAATTGATTGATAAAATAATATGGAAAATGACAACAATCTAATGAAGAATTGGCTTAGCCCTGAAAATATATATGAAATATGAAGACTTGGCTTATGCCTATTCTAGCTACAAATTGATTGATTGTATAATTTTATTAAACTACTTAAGACGAGGCTGTATGTGCTAGAACCCTTTGCCTTCCCATTAGGGTCAACTAAAGGAAAAAAAATAGGCCATAGATTTATAATAATGATCTAGGCGGGAAATTTGTTTAATTTTGATGATATAATTTTTGCAATCTAAAAATAATGCTTCCCAATAATAAATAATAATCAGTAGAACTTATAGTAATGTCTTACAGACTTGTTTATCGTATTTCTAAAGTTAAATTAATTTATATGGTAGTTTCTGTCTTTTGCTTTCAAAGTCAAAACCAAAACACATTAGCGCCCTCTGTCTAGACGCCAAATAAACACCAGTCAGTTCGCTGCCCGCCATAAATTCTCTTTGGACCATTGCTTTTAACGTTTGCTGTAAATAGTCCAGTGTAAGTATTTTTATTAAATTTTTACTTTTCTAAGAAAAAAATATTCATATTTCATTAAATAAATTGATATTAATTGTTTGAACCACAGAAAAATACGTGAATCATTTAAGTTGACGTATTCACAGCTCTTTTAGTAATGTAAGCAAGCAGGCAGACTCCATTATAGTGGCTTGGCTTTCGTTAAATTACTTGTCGGTAAAGTTTTATTCAACAGATCTTTAATTCTGTAGCGAGGGTCCTCTATTTTGTGAGTAGATATACAGTGTTTTCTTTTAAACATCTCCAGTGTTTAATTTCTACCGTGATAATATGTTTATCCATAGTAAATAGGTACCCAATTGTGACGCTATTATTTTTTATAGCATGCTATTTTATCCATTAACCTTTCTCTAATCAATTCACGTATTCTTTATTACATTTACTGGATTTGCTTATACAGCCATTATTTTTATCACCCATGTTAATTGGTTTAATTTAAGATATAACAATACAAGACGCGGCGGCGCGGCGCGGCGTCATCTTTGTATGTACATAGTATATACACACGCGTATATAACGCGTACTTATCTTTTTTTCTTAATAATTCCTTCGCAGGTCCGTATGAACAAGAGATCCGCCTATTTATTTCATTACTGTTTTCAGATCTTGCCTGTTTAGGTACTTACACCTATATACATTAAATTGACTGAAATGTCTGATGACGGTTCAACGACTGTGGAGAAGAAAGGACGCGGTAGGCCAAAAGCAAATGGAACACAATCAGTTAGTATATTTGCTGTAGTAGTAATTTTAAGTCATAATTATTATATATTGACTTCATATTTTTTGCTTTTCTAAAGGAGGCTAAAGGTGATTCGAAGAAGCGGTCTCGGCCACCACCAGCAGCAGCCAAAACTAAAGAATCTGCAAAATCATCCGATGATGAACAGGCTCCGGTAGCAAAAAGAGGACGAGGCAGACCTAAAGGGTCCAAGAAAAAGTCAGCTGCAAAAGGAAAGGTATGAAACTTTAAAACCATTTATGTACTTACCTATTTGTATTTATTGCAATATTTAATAATAAACTTAACATTGTTATTTGAAGAGTGCACCAGTGGAAGGTCGGGGACGTGGCAGGCCACGCAAAGATGCCCCACCACCCAAAAAGGATGCCGCTTCCTCTGAAGAAGAACAGGATGAAGACGATGATGATGATGAAGGCTCTGAAGACCAGTAAACTGTGTTGTTTCCTGGCACAACACACTCACTCTTAGTTTAATTTGTTTGTCATGATAACTCTTGCTGTCTGTTACTGCAATTCATTAATTTGTTGTAGATGTTTAACATTTTTGGATATGTTGCTATTAATCTTTTTAAACAATTGCACATGGGGTTATCTTGACACAACAAAATTCTCATTTGAGATTGTCTACCGAAACTTTAACCATGTGAGAATTTTAAGATGTATGTTAGATGATAGCTGCTTTAAGAATTATGTATGTGCGAAACCACAATGCATTTACTTGAAATATTTTGTAAATTTAATTTCACATGATTAAATTTGGGTAGACTTAGCTCTCCCTAGAAACGTACAACTGTAAGGTATAATTATGTAAGATCATTTTTGTAGAGTTTATTCAGATAAGTATTTTGTAATCTCTTGATTTATAATATCATATTACTTCTTAGATTTATTTTGACTTGGAAGTCAAGTATTATTTTTATAAAATAAATAATGGTTTACACATTCATTTTTCGTAAATAAAATTTATTTTTCACTTTTTCTTTTGTATCAATTTAGTATTTAGAAACACTAATCACATCTGTAAATGGTATTAATAAAGTGTGTTTTCCAGTTATTGGAAAGATTTGTTAAAAGTGTTCCTGTTCCACAAAACTATAGTATCATGTAGTGGTATGAGTAGTGCCATTTTGTATCGACCTTTTTTTATGATTGGGCAAACTGACTTCAATTTTTTTATTGACATTGTGTGTATGCGTGAATGTACAATTTTAGAACAATATTTAAATAAATCTATGAAAGTCAATTTGATATATTATTAAACCTAAACCAGTACAGCACACCAAGGCACTTCCTTCATTAAGATATAGAATAGTATTACTTCCTTCCACTGTAGCTGATGTCAATTCTGATTGAACAGGTTAGTCGTAAAATATGGGAATTCGAGGAAGAGTTACTGATTTTCTCCTGTCCCACTTATCAAATATCAGAAAGTATACATATATGTACATAATCAATGATTACATTTTAGATGAAACGCAATCCCTCTAATGACGTCACAGTTTAGTTGGCACAACATGTAACTGTTTTTCTTTACTTATTGGTTGAATACTTAGAATATGACATTGTCTCTGGCTGGCCACCGGTCAGTCATCTCTTCTTCAGCCCTATTTGGTCCATCTCTGGACATAGGCCTCTCCCAATTTCCTCCACAAAATCCGGTCCCGCGCCTTCGTCGTCCAATCGTGGCCCGCATGCCCTCTCAGGTCGTCAACCCATCGTTTAGGTTGGCGACCCCGTGGTCTTTTGTCCGCCCATGGTCTCCATTCAAGGACTCGTCTAGTCCACCGTTCCCTGTCCATGCGGGCAATATGACCAGCCCAACTCCACTTCCGCTCAACGGTCAGTCATATAGACGTTATTTATTGCTGCTACAATTTTAACTGATGACGGCAGATGACCATCACCCCCTGATTCCTGGCGTATCACGGAACATCAGATCCCTGACCCGAGGTTTGATCCCAGATTCCCCGACAGCAAACGATGATTTGAAAGACTGAGGTAACACGGTCAATCTTGCTGGCATCAATCCGATCCGTGATAGATATCAGATTGATCGTGTAACAAGCTGATTGATAATCCAGATCATCGATATAATATATGAACTAGATTTGGTGTCACGGTCTTCTACCCATGTCAACTATTTGTGTGCACACACATGTTTGTCTATCTTGTGTATATGTAGGTAGGTAGTATTGAGAAAAAAAAAATGTGCGTGCGTGGAGTCCCTCCGCGCGGAAGAAGTGAAACTTCATTCTCGCTCAGTCGATCGGTCGTTCTTAGGTCCCTCACTCACTCACTCACTCACACACACACACTCAACTTAACTCAACTCACCCCAACTCACCCCAAACTCACCCTCACTCAGTGACGGCGTCACATGAGCGCTTTCATAACACACACACACTCAACTCAACTGACCCCAACTCACCCCAACTCACCCAACTCACCCTCACTCAGTGACGGCGTCACATGAGCGCTTTCATAACCTTAACAAATTTACGCCTATCGCTTATCGTTTAACACCTATCACTTAACGCCTATCACCTATCATTTAACGCATAACGCGTTATTTGATAACATTTTTGGAAGTCGCATAAGAAGTTTCACTTCAAAAAGCATACTAAATTATTATGTATTCGTTTCGCTTGTTTGGTTGGCATAGTACAGGCTCTGCTTATTGTCCATCGAGTACGGTGGTGACTCCGAGGAAGACGACGGCGCGGCGGCGGTGGGGTGGCTACCCCCGTCTCCGTGACTGAGCACCGTGACAGGTTCCCAGGGGCCTACAATGTGCCCCCCATGGCGGGGTAGAAAACAAGGCCTAGTGCAGATCGCGTCAACAAAATAAAAAAATGTGCGTGCGTGGAGTCCCTCCGCGCGGAAGAAGTGAAACTTCATTCTCGCTCTGTCTCTTTCTATTCCACCTCCCCGCGCAACGAAGTCAACAAAGTCAACGGAATCAACGGAGTCGGCGGTCACTCACTCACTCACTATCCACTCACTATCCACTCACTATCCACTCACTATCCACTCACTATCCACCTCACTATCCACTCACTATCCACCTCACTATCCACCTCACTATCCACTCACTATCCACTCACTATCCACTCACTATCCACCTCACTATCCACCTCACTATCCACCTCACTATCCACTCACTATCCACTCACTATCCACTCACCCACTCACTCAGTGACGGCGTCACATGAGCGCTTTGATAACCTTAACAAATTTACGCCTATCGCCTATTGTTTAACACCTATCCCTTAACGCGTTAAGCGATAACGCGTTAAGGTGCATCATTTAACGTTTGACGCGTTATGTGATAACATTTTTGGAAGTCGCATAAGAAGTTTCACTTCAAAAAAATGTGCGTGCGTGGAGTCCCTCCGCGCGGAAGAAGTGAAACCTCATTCTCGCTCTGTCTCTTTCTATTCCACCTCACCCGCGCAACGGAGTCAACGGACCAATCACTCACCCACTCACTCACCCACTCACTCACCCACTCATCCACTCACCCACTCACTCAGTGACGGCGTCACATGAGCGCTTTCATAACCTTAACAAATTTAACGCCTATCGCCTATTGTTTAACACCTATCATTTAACGCATATCGCCTATCGTTTAACACCTATCACATAACGTCTAACGCGTTAAATGATAACATTTTTGGAAGTCGCTTATGAAGTTTCACTTCAAAAAAGTACAGGCTCTGCTCAGTTTGGATTTAGATAGCCATGTGAAGATTCTCCCAGGATATATTATTATTATTTGGCAACAAAGATTTTTCTTTGTTAGAATCTATATTATGTGTTATCCGTTCAAAGTTTATGCTATAACGTAGTGATTATATCGTAGACAGAATATACTCATTGGTTTATGCTTGGACTGCTGACGCTCAGTCTAATTGATCGTGTAATGAATCGATCCCACGTCAATCTATCAATCTGGCACTTAGAGGAGATACCACTGGAGAGATCATGATGCGCTAACCCCTCTGCCAAATTTTGGTCATATGGTCAGGTCATTCTTTATTTGTGTGCGTAACTTTTTGAATGTGTTGCGAGTTTATTATAGTGTGGGAATGCGTAAAATTGTATCTGTGTGTGTGTTTACTTCGCCTCCCGCACCCCGCAAAAGTGCCACGAAAAATTTGTTCGGGGAATCGACTCGATACTAGCTCCATTCTAATTACTCTGAGATCTGGCATCACTCTTATGCCTGATTTACACGTATTAAGTTGTCAAGTAGGTAACTAAATTTTAAGTGACTTAATTTTAAGTATGCGTTTACACGTCGTTTTTACTAAATTTTAGTTACAATCTTTTAGTTCTTTAGTCCGCCCCAATGGACGGTCGCACGATCCGTGACGATTTCATAGTACTTTGTAGCGACGGACAACTAATTTATTTTTAGGATTAAATTATTTAAACAACTAATACAGATTATTATATTAAAATTTCCTTTTTATAATATATATTTATGTACTATAATTATAATATTAGATATAGAAAAGTAAATGACTTCGTGTCTTTTTTGATTACTGAATTTGTGTTTGATGTAAATATTTAACCATTTTACTTGTTTATTGCCTTCCAACCCCGTAAGCACCGTGTCTGGTTCCCGGGGGACTAAAATGCACCGCCAGTGGCAGGCTCCGAAGGAAACGCACTGAAGGACTCCTGATGCAGATTCCACAGGAGAGCCCAGGTTTCCCCTCATGTGTCGATGTGACAACCACGGGGATTTAGTGGGAAAGAATCCCATGTATCCCGGTTGACCTACACAGGTCCTGGGACCCATTGAACAATTCACCGCTAGAAAAAAAGGATGCCAGATACAGGCTTAAATTACCGCAAAATTTCTCCGTTGATCTAAAAATTCCCGAGACTATTAGCCAAATAGCTCTCAATCACTTAATTATACGGCAGTATACTAGGAAAAGTAAAAAAAAAAACATTTAATTGCAAACATTAATACCTACAGCGTAGTAGGTATTTGAAAATTCCAGGACAATACAAATTTTGGAACAATCCCGTATTTCTGGCAACCCTAAATATACGTTGGTACAACGAAAACGTGGCGAAAACGACTTTGCTCTTATTATATTTGTATATTATCTATGGCTATACCTTTGCACGCACACCTGCAAACGTGCATTATACATGTGTGTCCAAACGTATCAAGAATAAACCACGCCCACCTACTTACCCGAAAAATAGAAAAGTTTCTATTCTACTTCATAACTTGCGTACTAAATTTTAACTTGGGACTTACTACTAAAGTGTTTGTTTACACGCAATAATTAACTTTAGTAAAGATTTAGTTACCAACTTGCAACTTAATACGTGTAAATCAGGCATTATCGCTATCAAAGTATCAAGGTCACGGATGGATTGACACCAGATTGAATATGTAACTTCCGACTTAGTATAGTATGTCAATCGTTGCTCAAGTTCGTGGGGTGTCCAAGTCACTTAATACTATTACTCTTATTATTAGTAAAAAGAATAATAATAATACTCAAAATTGATATTGCGTCGGTTGCGAAGACATATATAGTATCGATCCTATCGAAGGTATCAATAAAATTGCATTGCTTGACTCTCGATAGTATTGCTTGCGTAGCGTATCAATAGTATCGAGTGTTTTACCTTGGTTTTACGAAGGTTTTACCCTGAGCAAATCCTGAGGTTTTACCCCATCGAAAATCAGAAAATGATGTGATACTATTGCTATTTTACATATGGTTATACTCGTTTAGATAATTAAGTTCAAATCTAATCAAATTAGAAGGTACATAGTATCACGAAGAGACGGTTTAAAAATTGCCAAGACTGTACGTGAGTGAAACTCTCAGCAGTCTTAGCACGATTTGTCAAGACTTCGTAATCTTGACAGTTCGGTGTGGAGCTACTAGTATCTAATCTGTGGTGTGGAGTATGCTTAGGCTTAGAGCTAAGGGAGTATGACGTAGTTATCGACGTAGAAACGTCATTTTCGGTATTAGCTAGGTTTTGTACGGCGAATCGACGCGATACTAGCTCTATTCTAATTACTCTGAGAGCTAGGTCGATAACTACGTCATACTCCACACCACGGCTATAAATCTCGGTACCTCTATTCCTCGCATTGTAGCCATATTGTAACTATCCATTTTGACAGTTTCCCTCCTCCCTCCTTCATACTTCATTCCTTTGTCGTCTGTAATATAGACGCCATATTTGATTTTAATAAGACAGGAAACAAGGACGCCATTGTGATTTTACCAAGTTCGTTGTTTGTTCATTGTAATTTTACAATTTTGTACATAATGAATGTGTAAAATCTTTGAATAACAACTTGCATTACGTTTTAAAAGACTGTGTCGTGAATTGTGCTTGTAGGAGTAAGGACGGCAATCAATTTAATGTTTTTCCCCAAGATTGTAATATGCAGGACTGTAACATATAAACATGAACTGTGAAAGGATATTCTTCACGGAAAAGTTCATTGCCTCATACCAGTGAGGCTTCGTGTTCGTGTTGAAGCCTATGCTACGTTATTTTTGGCTTACGAAATCAACAAATGCTCTACTTATACAATGCACACTAACCACAATGGTAAGTACTTACCTTGTTACGAATATTTTCTCATACTTTTCATTAGAATGCTACCTAATTTAACTTATAATCTACTATATCATGCAATATATGAATTAACATTTATAACATTAGTTTTATATATTTTACACAGTTGTCTTGTATTTATACTATACATTATTGTACCTAATTTGTCCTCATTTACTCCGATGATAATGATGTAAATTTTGTGCTGTAGTAGGACAGTTCCATACTATTAGGCTAGGCTAATAAATCTGCAAGTGCTGAAAACTTATTACTGTAAAAATAAGATAGAATCATAATTAACCAGAATTATTCACTTTGCACTAGGTTCTCTTATCTTCTCTCTCTGGTAACTGTGTGTGTCATACAAAATACTAAAGCATGCCACTCTTTTGTTTCAGTTGGAATTTGTACATTCTGCGATGGTCCCTTTGATGCTGTTAACGATGCCAATTTATCGGACAAACAAACACATCTCTAAAAAGCTGTGACAAGCCACATCTCGACCATGGCATTAACCCATTCTTTAATAATATTTAACTAGCCGCTATTATAAATGGAGACAGTTTATCAAACAAATTAATTAACTAAAAACTACCCGGAGAGTCACATCCTGACCAAAGTATTAACCTTATTTACCTTAAATGTATATTTTTTTTGTAAAGAATAAAAATAATTTAAATTATGTATATTGTATTTTATTCTAAACCTGAATCTGAAATATTAAAGAAAAATGGAATAGGAATATGAAAAGTAAAGCGGCTTAAAAGACTAGTCTCCGTTTTTTTTAAAACTGGGCGAAAAGTCCTGACCCACGGCACATGATATGAACGTATAATTTAAAAAAAAAACAGACGTCATATTCTATTACTGCAAATCCGTAATGTGATTTTTCCTCTAGGGCAGTTCACCGTCTGATGCGTAGCATCCCTAATACGTCTGTGCTCCACACCGAACTGTCAAGATTACGAAGTCTTGGCAAATCGTGCTAGCTAAGCCTGCAGGGAGTGTCTTACTTAATAGATAGAACGCGAACATCGCGCGAACAAACGACGCACGCGACCATCGCACGTTCGCGCAAACGTAGAAATGAGTGCCCTAAACTTCTTATCTATGATGAGTGCTTTCTTTCTAACCCCGCGGCTACATCTGCACGCGAATATTCGTGTCGCCCTGTCGCGATAAAACTTCGTCTTCGCCCAACGGCGAAGTCGCTGGCTACATTATCGTCCAAGCAAAAGCACGTGGTATTCGGGCGAATATTCGTCGGAATCAGTGTTGCCAGATGCATTGAGCGTTTTATAATCTGTATATAAATCTGTACCTACTTATGCCTTAGTAACATGAAATCTGTATAAAATATGTATGGACAAAAGAGCTAAAATAAGTGAATTGGATAGGTAGGATTAAATAAAAAAAAACAGTCAACTGCAAGTTGGACTCGCGCATCCAGGGTTCCAGGGCATACCTTTGATTGGACGTATAGTTATTTTACTATTCGTCTAATACCTCATAAACTAAACCGGAAAACTCAGTTTGATAGTCGAGGATAAAAAATAATAACGACGTTTGTATTAACCACTAGATGTCCCGCGCAGCTCTGCCCTCGTAATTTTCTAGTGTTTCTTTCATATGAACCTTCTCTTGACATTGACAAACACAAACAAAAAAAGAATTAGCGAAATTGGTCTAGCCGCCAATATGCCTGCATATTGCCGTGACCAAAGGAAACAACAGGGGGACAACATTTAAGATTATTATAATTTACTACGGAATAAGAAATCTGATATATGGCAACGCTGCTGCAACTGCAAGGCGAAGTGTAGCCAGTTCGGCGAAGTTTGTCGCGATAAAATCCTTTGATGCGTGTCAATTTACCGACAACACCGCGAAGTGTTCGCCCGAATACATCGCGCTAGCACGAACTGTTTGGCCACACTTGTCGCGATAACGCGAATCTTCGCCGAAGAGCGCAGGTGTAGCCGAGAGGTAAGTAATATACTCTCAACCATGCTCTCATCTATGACATATTTTTAGTCAATGTACAGACCTCACAGACGTACTAGGCACTCAGAGTAATTAGAATGGAGCACTAGCTCCATTCTAATCTCTCGCGTTGATTCCCCGAACAAATTTTTCGTGGCACTTTTGCGGTGTGCGGGAGGCGAAGTAAACACACACAGATACACTTTCACGCATACCCACACTATAGTAAACTCGCAACACATTCAAAAATATACGCACACAAATAAAGAATGACCTGAACATATGAACAACAATTTGGCAGAGGGGGTTAGCGCATCATGCTCTCTCCAGAGTGGTATCTCCTCTAAGACTAGGCATGCGATCCACCCTGTGCTCAGAGTAAAATTGAGTAAATATAAACCCTCTGGATCAAAACTTGTTTCGAACAAAAACCGAGTCGATCTCATCCCATTGTATCGATCTTAGAGGAAGAAAACAATAGAGGGCTGGACACTTTCTTTCTCATTCACGCAAGAAAAGAATGCGTTTATGTAGGTTACGTGTGATAGAAAGAAACAGTGTATATGATTTTTTGTCCCTCAGCATGTGTTCAATTTTTCCGCGCCGTGGGTGCGAAACAAATTTGACGTTTGCTCCCACTTTGCTCCGTGACAATTTTATCGTGGTTTTAATATTAAATAAATAACTTAAAATACAATAAAAAACTAACGGTGACATTACTGTGTGTTGTGGAAATCCTATAAGAATCGTGCAGTGCAGTATTATAGGCTGTAAAAGTAACAGTGAACGTAAAATTAGTGGAGTATCGTTTCACACGTAAACGTGAATTATTATGGCCAATTTAGAGATTACATTTAGAAACTAATACATGTAAACGACTTATTTAGATCTTATTGCTCTAAATTAGTTATTATTTTACTTGAAAGTTACGTGTAAGATCGATAAATTCTTGTTTTTCATCCATAACCTAAAATTTTCAGTTTATTGATCGCCATTATCAGCGTTGCCAGTGTATAAAAGAGAGACTACCATAAATAAGTGGTAAATTATTATTAAGTGCATCATACACGATTCCACATGCTGGGTGCATCGAAGAATTTCTCAGATTTCCCGAATTTATTTTTATGATTTCCTGAAAATATGGATATTTATATACTGTGGATAGCAGCAACAAAAATAATTAATTAGGTTGCTAAAAGTTATTCCCGAATGCTTAAATATTCAGAAATAACGTAAGCGCTCAAGTAATTCGTCAAAGGCTGCGCAGGACGTATTCATTCGTTATTTATAGGCACAATGGTCATTGTACATTTAATCGTGCTTTTACTATATGCATGTTGTTTAAATATATGTATGTATGTTGTTGGTTACAATTTATTGGTAAATTTGTCTGAATATAAATAAATAGTACCGACGTTGAATAGTTTGTTTCATTTGCCCCCCTATTATGTACCTATCTCGTTTGACAACTAAAGTGATGATCAATAAAGCAAAGTGACTATTAAATAACTATCAAATGATTCATTTGGTATTGCCTAACTTGAATCACCAATAAATACCAAACACACGTTCAGTAGACATCAAAGTTTGGTGGACAACTGAAGCTTGATAGTCACTTTGCTTTATTGATCATCACTTTTTTTTTTGTAGGAATAGTACTGTTTCACCGGACAAGAGGGCGAGCGCTTAAAGCGCTCCAGCCAGAAAGGTTTGGGTAGCGACTAGCACAAGGGCACCTCAGGGAGGCACGGCCTCGGCTTGGGCTGCCGCTTAGAGAAAATGAGTTTACCACCGGTTCACAACGCGCCCCCGCTGAGAAAAACCGGCAAGAAACTCAGCGAGGGGATGCATGTCGAGGTCGCATGCGTACGGATCCCTTCGGCCTCGCCGGCGAGACCGGTGTCTGTGTGTTGATGTGTTTACTACTCTTGACATCGTTGTCGGTGTTGGTGTTGGTGTTGTGGCATGGTCCAGGAGGACGGACATCGGGTCGGGTGGGTCGAGCAGTACATGCCGCGGACGGCGGCGATGTACGGCTGTTCGACGATCTGAGAGACCTGGCCGCTGCCCAATAGGACATGGGTTCGATTCCGAAGGATTCCGAACAATTGTCTGGGTGTTATTTATCTATTTAAATATGTATTTATACAGTTTACAAGTATTTGTAATCATTTATCTGGTTACCTTACTAAAGGATCTGCGTAGATTGAGATCAGGTGGTCATTGGTCAAGCGTAGATTGTCCCAAGATACTAGTACTATAGATTTGTATATTGGAAAAATTTACTAAAACTTACCCAGTAAATGGCCATAGTATGTATTATATTAAGTTATAAGAAAGCCAATTTTTGCCTACCTCTCTGGGAAATAGCATATTATTGTTTTTATCTCTTAAATTTTTTGTATGAGGCTAATAATTATCTACAGCTCTTAGCCACTTTAATCACCACGTGATATCACCCAGGTGAACAATGTGGAATAGACCTTAGCTACAGCATATATGATATTAAGTGTACATTCACTTTGTAGCCTCCGTCGTGGGTTCGAATCCTGCGAAGGGCAACAAATTTGAGTAGTTGTTCCTTACTGGCTAGGACAATGCAGGCCGATGACCTGATTGTCTGTAAAGTAAGATGATCCATGTGTCGGGATTTGCGATAGGACGTATGCCCGACTCCTGTCCGTCAAATTAAAACACCGAGCTTTGGTAATAAACACTTATAATCAAATTAAGAGAGAGAACAACTTATAATACAGTGGAGTAATCATAATAATTAAAACATGTCTCTGCCATAGATACTAGCGCGCTGTCATCTTTTTGACAGCCCCTTTGGCGTTCCGAAACCGTGATCCGAGATACGCCACACATGCGTCGGATGGGCATGTAAAAAGTCGGTCCTGCGCTTAACTTCTCCCCAGTCGTGTCGGTCTTCCGTCCCATCGGATTGTGAGAGGTATAAAGGAAGAGAGAGTGCACTTGTGTCTACGCAAGCTTTTGTGCACTATAATATCTCCTGCGTACATGGCTGATCTTGTGAAAGATTGGCCGCTGTGGTCGTTTCGGCTAGGAGGACATTATTATAACAATCACTTTCGTACTTTTTGCAGACTGTCATAGATTAAGACGATATAATGTAAGAAAAGTAAATGTTGTGTCAAAAATGTGGTTTTTGGTTAGGAAAGAAAATATAATTTACAACAACCTCCGTATTTGCTTTACACAAAGGGTAAAATTTCCCTTACGTGGCAACTCTAAATTTAGTATGTACTTATTTTTCTGTCCTTATCGGCGGCACGCTTGGTATATGTCTGTATTATATTCTGTCTACGGTATCGATTTACTTAAAAGTATCGATATTGATCAAGCATCTCTACCTTAGATCTCTACATCTCTACCATGTCCATTTGTTTGTTTGGCTGGCTGTCACATTTGTCAGTTTGCGAGAGCGCGTCATTCGTGTGAATAGTAGGCAGTAAACTTACGTTTACGTGTAAAAAAAATCTGATACGTTTTCTATCGAATTTTGCGAATAATACTGTATACGATCTGTATCCATGGATTGTTCTTACCTATATAGTTGAATTGTTCTGCCTTATAAACAGCAATTGATCGCAATAGTGAACTTTTAAAGTGTATTGAGATCGTTAAGTGGTTCGTGTCGCGTAGTGCCTTTCAAAGTTTTTGACGAATTTCAAAGTTTGGCGAAGTGATTGTTGAAGTGTTTATTAGTTAGTGCTCATTGTATTATATTACAAAATAATATGTGGTGCAACTGTCGAAGTGACTGCCAAATATAAACCAGGTTAGTAAACGTTACAACCGCGTTATCTGTTTGAATAAATGCGTAGGAAATGCCGTGGCCTGAGTACCTACATAGTACGATACAGGCAGCCTAGCTAATCATAAAGGTAACGTTATCAGAATGATTAATACTTAATACTCATACATAATCGTTTTTAATCATTTTGAGACAGTAGAGGAAGTAAAGTTATTTAATTTAATAAATTATTAAAATGTAAACAGTAAACATTATATCTGTTTTATTTATGTGTAATGTCCTAATAAATGTGTCCAAATAAAATTAATTATTGGCATATATTAGATTGGTCAAACTGAGTTCAAACTAGGTTTATACTTTCATTATTCAATTAATTTCATTAATTTAATTTATTATTTCATTGTTAAATATTGTCTATCAGCAAATACAGAACCGTATGGAAAAAGTGGAACAAAATGTTAAAGTATTCTTTCCTGTATTTCATAAATCCTTTCTTGTTTATTACATGTACCTAAATGATAATAATACCAGCCCTTGTTTATGTCCCACTGTTGGGCACGGGCCTCTCAAGATAAGGGGGCTTAGGCCATGGTCCACCACGCTGGCCAAGTGCGGGTTGGTAGACTTCACACATCATTCAAAAGCTAGTTTCTCAGACACGCAGGTTTCCTCACAATGTTTTCCTTCACTGAAACCTAGTAACAAGTGCACAAAGACAATTTGAACATGATTCATTAAAGAAATCAGAGGTGCGAGCCGGGGTTCGAACCTGCACACCTTTTCTCTAACCTAAATGATAAATAAATATAAATGAACTATTTTTTGAAAAAATAAAAATCTACCTGCAATGGAAATGATCTTAAAAGCATTAAATAACAAAAATATATTCATGTTTGTGTTAAGAACATCATGTTAGTTAACACTTGCTCCAGCTGCCACCAACTTCATTATATTTTCGTTATTCAGTCCTTTTTAGATCATTTTTCTCAGTTTTTATTTTTTCATCATCTAGATCAGTTTTTATTTTTTCTATAACTAGTTTATTCAACTCTTTAGTGATTTTTATGTTACCTAGATATCAGCACTATCACACAACATAAACAACTATGCTAGAGTAAATTACTAATAGTCCATGTCCTTGAAAGTACTGAACCAATTTTGATGAAAATTGTACTCTTCCCTAAGTTCAGATACTAAAATTATTGTAAAAAGAATTATAACAATTGGATTTGTAGTTTTTGAGAAGTCCATGAACAAACCTACATACACATATACACGGCAGGAATTTGGTACATTTCTTTAGATGCCAATATGGATTAAATTATATGAATATTACATATTTTTATTAATAGTAAAGTGCTCACACAGCAGTTATTTAATGTTATAAAACATTGTGTAGCACAATAATATTTTATAACAGTGTGTATTGGGAATGAATGATATATTTATGGTTCTAAATTAATTTTTTGTTTTTATTTCTTGCTTTTAGATTGGCACAACTGTTTTCCATTTTGACGCGGGGTTTGAGTTGCATCTGTTATTTAGATTAAATACAGTGCTGTTTTTAATGTAATGTGAATTTTATAATGGAGAAAAACATCGAACAAAGACTGTCTTGAACTTTGCATCGCCATTTCCTGTTTGGAGCCTTCTGTAACTGAAAATGTTACAGAAGGCTTACAGTGAATCAACTTTTTCAAAAACATGTACTTATGAGTGGTACAAAGCATTCAGAAACGTTCCACATGTGATGGAAGATTTGCCTCGCCCTGGTAGGCCATCAACATCTACATCTGAAGTTAACATCGTAAAAGTGAAGGAAATAGTGACTGAAAATCCTCATTCAAGTTTGACAGAGATAGCCACTGAAGTTTTTGTGTTGCACGAGTCGATCCCTATCATTTTAAATAATCACTTGGGTATGAAACATGTTGCCACTCTGCTCGTCCCAAATGACCTGAATTTTCTCCAAAACGCAATTGCATGAGAGTCACTGACGACATGTTAGAACAAGTCAATTCAGACCCAACATTCATGAAACGCATTGCTACTGGTGACGAGATGTGGGTTTACGAGTTTGACATGCAAACTAGTCAACAAGCTTCGGAGTGGCGCCTTCCAAAAAAACCACGCCAAAGTGGGTCAAAAGTCAAAGTCAGATTGACTGTTTTCTTTGACTATCATGGTGTTGTGCACTCGGAATTCTTGCCGAAAGGTCAAACGGTAAATCAAGAATATTATTTGAGCGTTATGCGGCGCTTAAGAGAGCAAACTTGAAGAAAACGGCCAGATTCGTGGAAAGAAACTTCTGGGTTTGTGGTCGTCACTCAAAAACCTCTCTTCCCCAACTGTTATCGGTTCTTCCAGCGATGTGGCTTGCCCATTGGCACTTCAACTTGCAGATTCTGCGAGCTATGTCGGTGACTTTAGTTCTTCGGTGAATCTCCTCATTCCGGATTTTACTGCGCAAAGAAACTCAGAGCATAGCTCTCTGTTGTGTGACTCAGAGCTTCTCTAAAAGGCTTCGTCTTCAGGCACTGCGATATTTTGGAAGAGACGATATCGCGTAGTTTTCCGAACATTGCCCAGCCGAGTTGGACTCTTCGGCTGATCTCTATCGAAGTTAGACCGACCTAATTGGATAGTTTGTCCTAGGTATACATAGTGAGTAACAACTTCGTGTGTATTGTTCCCATCAACTACCGGTACGTGTGCAACATGGACGTAGACATAATCTTCGTCTTGTCCTTGTTCATTTTAAAACACATCATGAAAATTAAAAATCATTACCATTGGGAGATTTACTTTCCGAAGGTTTCTCTTTAAGATATTACATATTTACGAATTCCTAACTTTTTCGCTAGAAGTATTTTAGAACATCAATCATGGGTGTTTAAAAGTCCGGGCGCAGCCGCTAAAAATCGCTAGTGTCACATAAACCATTGTTTGTTTCTACTCGAAAGAATCGTGTACAGTAAATACATGACAACATGTTCCCCTGTGGAAATCATGGTTCCTGACACAATGATTTGCCTCACAGTCGTGACACGTGCTATGATTGTACGCTGGCTGGCCAAGCACGCATTATGCCGCATTTGCCATAGTTGAGCGTCCAATTCTGCCTATTGACTATAATACCTTCCGTACGAGACATCCATTCTAATTAGCTGCGCCGGTTTTTACGCGGTTGTCCTCACCACAAAAAAAAATCTTCAGCATATCAAGTTCTTTCGTTATTAAGGTAGCTGAGTAAGTTACTGCTGACTGCATCACTGCTCAATATCAGGTGAGATTGTGGATTGTCAAGCTCTGGAATTCGTAAAAGAATACCTGTAGTTTGAAGTATCTATCTATAATGCTGCGCCAGGCGGTCGTTGCCTCAGTGAGTCACTGAAGGTGTAGGTATGCCGTCAGTGAATTCTGAGCTCGATACAATCGTTACGAATCGTTTCTGTATATCGTGGATCATTTACGGTCTACTAGCGCTTTGAATGTTCGGAACTTACGTTTCATTATAGTAAGTCAGTTCAATATTTATGAGATCTATATTTTTCTGTCTTGTCATTCATTTGAGCCAGCGTTATTGTTTTGATTCTCAGGGTCATTGTACATATGTTGAGGTATACATAATAGTCATGTTTTTATTCTAAAATACCAAGCGTTTCATAACTTATCTGATCCTAAATTGCGATGAAAGGAACTTTCCCTGCTGTTATATGTGGGAGCTAGTCTCAAGTGTCTTTATTGAAAACTTTTTCAATGCTTTTTTACTTGGTCTGGCCTACATACCATAAACCCATCGATCTTATATTTATAAATATAACAACTTACAGTAGACTGTAGACAGTATTCAAATTGCATTTAACCGTCGAAACATACGTACATAAAATTCATAATTACGATTCTCTGGAATTAGAAGCTATAGTCGTGTTGCAAGTTCATGATATGAGTGCTATATTATTTAGGTTTCGCTTCACAGTTGTGCCAATTGATAATGTAACTGTAATGGATGACCTCGCTGCAATTGTGCTATTTTGTGCAGCTTGTCAACTGGCGCAATTTTTCTCTTTGAGATAGTATGGTCTAGGTTTATCTACAAAAGTTGCTGAACTGACGTCATCGTACATTTTAACCGCTCAACGACGGATGATTCCGATTTAAACCATGTTAACACGCGATGTCGTCCTCCGACGGATTTCGATACATGCGAACATAAAGTCACTATAACGTTATATGCCAGTGAAGTATTGTTAAAACGCAAACCATGAACTGCTACGTTAAATACCATTGCGACCGTCGTCAGTGGGTCATCCATGGTCGACGTCCTGAATTTTTAAGTACTCTATTAAGGCGCTGCGCCTTGGTCTCCGCTATGCGCTTTTCTCTCGCTGATTGCGTCTTTATACTTTCTCACGGTAGTTTCACCACAAGGGACGACGGTGTATGGACGAAGCGCTTGCGGCGAAACTATCTACGGAGCCTCGCCGTCTCGCGTTGAGATTACAAAACTATTTTACAAGCTATTAGCAGAATTCTTTGTGGCGCTACATCAAAATGGGTCAATGATGAGGAGCACATTTTAGATTTTTTTATATATTTGTTACAAAACTATTTTAAAATAAGTAGAGACTTACGTAGACAAACGACGGGCCTGTCGGTCTAGTGGTTAGAGACGCTGGCTTCTACCCAATAGGCCGTGGGTTCCTACAAAGTGTCTGGGTATTTTATCTATTCAATCAAGTATGTATTTACAAAAAAAGTATAGGTATACTTATGTATTAGTGTCTGTACAGGCTCTTCCTAGTTTTGAATCAGATGATCCTGTGTGGATTATCACAATGTATAAAGAATATATAAAATATTTTACTGTGTGAACCATCGATGTGTGAACGATAAAGGTATATACGAAAATAAATAGCAAATAGGTGTTACTTAAGTATAATATTAATAAAGTCAGTGCTAGTCAGGTGGTGCTGTGCTGCGAACCCTAATCAAAGTCAAAGTAATAAACTATTTTTGAAAAATAAAAACCGACTTCAAAGTAAATTATCTAAAAAGCATAAAATAACGAAAATATATTGAAGTCGGTGCTAGCACATCATGTCAACTAAGACTAGCACGAGCTGACACCGACTTCAATATATTTTCGTTATTTTATGCTTTTTAGATAATTTACTTTGAAGTCGGTTTTTATTTTTCAAAAATAGTTTATTTAACACTTTTTAGTGACTTTTATTTTAGCAATATAGGTATCAGCACTATCACGCAACTCGAACGTCTACGTTGCAGTAACTTACTGAAAACATAAAAAGTTTATATCTCTTAAATTACTGGACCGATTTTGATGAAACTTGTACTCTACCCTAAGTTGAAAAATACTCTAACTATTGCAAAAAGAATTTTCGAAATCGGACCTGTAGTTTCTGAGAAATCCGTGGACAAACCTACATACATACATACATACATACATACATACATACATACATACATACACTCATAAAATTTGGGAAATTTGTTTAGAAGCCTACATAGACTAACATATATTAATATTACGCATTTTTATTAATATTACATACATACGCGTCGAATAGAGAACCTTCTTTTTGAAGCCGGTTAATAATATTTTATTTCGGAAAATAGTACTACAGATGTATAATACTGGGCATATTGGTAAAGTCCCCATTAAGTAAATAACGGATCCTATCATTGAACAGAAATATATCCAGTTTTCAAAGCGCGTTCGTCTAAGCTTTCACGAGTAACTACTGTCATCGCAATAATGCTATTTAGCTGCTCGAAACCAGTTTTTTTTTTCATACGTACGGCATCGTAGCTTTCGTTTGGCTCTACGGCTCATGTTGCATTCGGGACTCGGGTACCGCAAAGGTTACGCTCTGACTGACGCGAACACCGGATGGCGAATGGCGACAACGACCGGCTTAGCACGGATGTTTGTGCGCGCTGAACTCAACCGCTGCACTGTCATTTATCTATTTATACTGTAAAATAAGATGGGTTCTTAGCCTTGATAGGAGACATACATTCTAACAGGTGTTTAGATGTGCAGATTTGACAGACTACAGAAATGTGATTTCTACATAAGATACGTATTAGTACTATGGTATTAGTGTAGAGCCTATTTTCCCTAGAGTCCTAAGAGAACCAAAGAATAAACGTTCTCCTGGGTACTTATGAGAGAAGTCGACAATGTCAATATTTAATTCTTTCGCTGCGGGTAGGTATCCTATTACCCGTTACGCAAGTCCTCTGCTATTTACATTCAGTCATTGATGTGAAAAAACAACGATAGCCAAGTTTGTGAAATTTTTGCTTGATATCAACATTCCATGTTAAACTAACATTCAGACACGAACCACCGTTCACTTAGCAAGCAAAATTTCAAAAAATGATTGCAACTTGCTTACAAAACTGTACAGGCGGGTAACAGTGAAAGAAAACATTGTGAGGAAACCTGCATGACTGAGCAACCCTTCGGCGTTCGATAATGATGACTACAATGAAAAGAGGTTGCATTACCACCGGATATTTTTACCAAAATATCTTACTATTTATGTTAGTGTACTTGATGAAAAGAAATGATATCATGTCATCATCTCGAACTATTATAGAGATGCTTATCTTGTGGTTTTGGTTAATTACGCATTGATGCGGTGTGTAGGGGGCACGATGACCTTACGGGGCGCAGTCACGAGGGAGTCAACACGCGGAGCACTGGCGCAGAAGCCACGTCAGCAGAGCCGATTGCTTCTAATTGAATTAAGCTGCAAGTGGAACGCGGCTGACCGACTTACGGGTACACACTCTCACCGCGAACTTACTACATAATACAGATATTTGTTCAGTGATACGCGAAGCAACGCTTGTATGAATGGAAATGATCGAATTGTTTATTTTGCTGTCCGGCGTTTTCCTGCGCGTGAATTCGTTTCGCGTCTCGACCATTTTCTCCGTCACGAGTAAAAATTTTTTCACATGCATTCAGCAAAGTTAAATTTAATTTGCTTTAAGTAGGTACCCTATAAATATTAAATTATATCGTTTTTGTGCGGTTGTTACTAGCTTTACATTGTGAGGAAACCTGCATGTCTGAGGAAGCCTAACTAGCTTTCGAATGACGTGTGAATTCCGCCAACCCGCACTTGGCCAGCGTGGTAGACTATGGCCTAAGCCTCTTCATATTGTGGGGAGGCCCGTGCCCAACAGTGGGACAAAACAAAGGCTGGTACTATACTCGTAGCTCAGAAGTTTACCAGATAATATAAAATGCCTAGCTAAATCAGCTAGCGTAACATTGAACTAATCTAATAGTTGTGGTTGGAGTATCGATCCTGGCATTCTAAATATAGGTACACTACATACTATACTATGCACGGCAGTCATACCTATCCGCGACCAAGTCATTACCCATTTTAATATGTTTTTAATTGACTTCTAAAAAAGAGGTTTTGTTTCAAATCTAATTAAGTATTTGAAAGAGTTACCTACATCTAGGGTTGCTCCTGTTTTGTATTGTAGAGGATTTTGTAGAAATTATAGGACTCAGGACGGAATTAAAGGATGTTATTTTAAGTAAAACGCTCTATTATGGTGTCAGTAGAGATTTTTACTGTATATTTAGTATTACTTTTCGCTGCTTTAAGAGCTTCTTCATTTTCCATTTTTTTCTAAAATAAATGAGGAATTATCGTCCTGTATTCTTTTTAACCGACTTCAAAAAAGGAGGAGGTTCACAATTCGTCTGTATATATATATATATTTTTCTATGTATGTTCGCGCATAACTCTGGCAATTATGAACCGATTTGAAAAAATCTTTCTTCCATCCATTCTTTAATCCGTTAGTTGGGTCCCATAAAAAAATTATTGCTTAGTAATAAGTAGTTCCTGAAAAAACAAGAATGGTGACTGCGCACTGAGAGCTGCAAGAAAGCCTATTAGATGACGTTTTAGTCGCTCGGACTCGCTCGGTCGGACAAAAATAGTCATAACTCTGGCAAATATTTACCAATTTCAATGATTCTTTTTTTATTCGAAAGAAGAAACCACTGTATGGAATCTGTATGAATTTTATTACAACCGGATAAGAACTTCCTGGAGGACCATGAACGATGTGGAGGAATTTATCTGGTAAAAACCATAAAACTGATGTTCTCCATTACATTGCTCTGACAATTATGAACCGATTTCGATGATTCTTTTTTTATTCGAGAGAGTAAACTACTATGATGTTTCCATGCAAATTTTATTACGACCGAATATTTTTTTCCGAAGAAACATGAATTATGTAAAACTATGTAGACGATAATGTGATCATAACCTACCTAGATAATTTTACGGTTTTCGATGGTTCAATCTTTATATATGAAAATATCACTAAAAAGTTTAAAATAAAATATTTAAAAAAAAAAATTGAACCGACTTCAATATCACTGAAAAGTATAAAATAATTTAAATATTATTGAAGTTGGTGCCAAATATACACAGCAGGTACGCTAACACCAACTTCAATAATATTTAAATTATTTTATACTTTTCAGTGATATTGAAGTCGGTTCAATTTTTTTATAAAAGATTTTATTTTAAATAAAGGACACTATCTACATATATTCAGAGCTGAAAATGAAGACGCCCTTCAAATTAAAGGACGTCTGGCAAGCCTACCTACATCCCAGAGTGGTCCTATAGATATTTTGGCCGGTTCTGATGAGAGAGCGTGAAGCTCCTAAATGGGTGACAGAGTCGCTTTTAGTTTTCATTTCAAAATAATTAATATTGGGTATCTTATCAGTTAGAATAAAACATATTTGTAGTAGTAAACGCAGAAATAACAGACTGTAGCTTAAGATCTGTTCAAATCGTTGCTTGCTGTATTTTACACTACCGTACTATAAAATACACGTATGTATAAAATATAAACCAGTACCAAAAATAATTCTGATTTCGTTGCGCCGGAAACGCTCGAAATAAGTGGACAAATTAAAGTAGGTATACTTAACACGATCGGCTTGCAAAAGTGATTCAGTGAACAATAGCTTGTAATGGCATCTTTCATTGTCTGAACATCATCGGTGGTGCAAGAATTGTATTGTCTTGGGGTTATCTTTTTAATACGGCCGGATAGTATTTTTAACTATTATGAAATTTAAAGGCGGTGATCCATTTGCGAGCAAAACCTCTCCGGTACGCCAACGCCCTCGCGACCCAAAGGTCTAAAAATGGAGCATTTAAAAGTCTGCTGACTTCTTTGTGTATGATTGAAATTGAAGTCCGCGGTGCAAAAAACCGCCAATGGATCAGTCGAGCCGGCGAGCCGACTCCCTTTTTGCGAATTGGTGGCTCCTGATGTGACAGTATACCCAAGTAGCAAAGTAACTCCGTCTTGGAGCACGTCATGATTTCGCCAACGACTAGAGTAGACTGTTTTGCTCTCCAATGGATCACCAATGAAAGTCAATGAGCCGGCGAGCCAACGGTTTAAACCGCAGGCTCGCCGGTTCGCAAATGGATCACCCCGGTCATTTTACTTAGGTTAAAAGAATTTTATTTCATTACCTACATGTTTCAATAAAAAAAGTAAGTAAAGCAGTGACAGTGATTTATGGAATTTCTAATTTAAAAAAAATTATACGGTCTTCGATAGCCCGAGCTTAAAAATTTATAATACAGGTAAAATGATTATCTTATCCAAAAAAAAATTTTTTTTTGTTTCTTATTAATATAATTTTTTTTTTATCAGTCATAAACCGCGATATAATCCGTAAAATTAGTTTCATTTCAATATTATTTTTGTTAAATAGACACCAATTAAGGAGTCGGTGACACAGTCTATTTATTTAGATTATGAGTAGGTAATATGAAATTAGTATTAGAGAAGTCTATAACATGTGTGTAACGTTAATTGTTAAACGCACAGACATCCCGATAAGGATTTTGTTTCAGTCAGCTAGGTACTAGTTCGGAAATTTTAAACAGCTGTGAAATTAGGGCAGTATGTAGGACTACCTATGACATTTTTGCTACGAAAGGGAACCTGCGTGATGCGCAGCGGTTCCTATTGCAGGGCCCACTCGGTGCCAGGCGCCGATCACCCCTCGTACGCGCCTGTAGTCGATACAACTGTATGTCAATTTATTCCGTACCCCAGAAAGCGTTGCCAGATGGCCGGGAAATCCGGAAACTCCCGGAATATTGCGTCTGTAGTCTCGTTTTCAGTAATTATACTTATTGTCTCCCAATTTCTGAATACAGCTGTATCAATAGTACAGCTCTTAATCATGTAGTATACGGTACTAATTAATAACCATTAATGTATAGAAAGGGTGTTTTTTCTGTACCTTTTCAATTTCAACATGTGGCGGTCAACCAGTGACCAAGAACAGGGACTGTCATAGCTCCGAAAATTAGCCCTGAATATATAGTCCTCGACATTTTTATATAGACGCAAAAATGCACAAGATTTGATAAGCTTGTATCACTCGCTTGGGTAACTGTAATCCCAGAGTAACGTCCCTTTTGTTTTGACTGGTTCTGTTTAGTTTCCATCCCGCTAATCTTTAAATAAGAATTAATCGCATACTTGACGGTCCCGTTTTCAATGAGAGTGAACGCGTCGCCCGGTCACGGTCACTTGTTCGTACTCGAATGTTGATTACATTTCTCCTCGTCGACGTTGGAGAGGTGTCGGAGCTACATGATCGGCGTGCGAAAGCTGCCAACTCACAGCCGTCTCTCTTCCGCACTAGTTCGATAGCTTACTGCCCTACTATCACTAGCCCCCAAAAATAACTTCTAAACTATCGTTATTTAAAACATTTATCAATCAACGTATTTATCTGTACTTTCTCCAATTTAAAGTTACATAATCCGCGAGAATGCAACAGTCCATAACGTTTGCGTCCACGCTTGGTGTCTGTAAGTTGACCCTAGGACTGAGTCAAGAATGTATGGAGCAGGTGCAAATATCCTTGGCGACTAGTCTGCCGTACATATACCTACCTACGTTAATGTTTTAATTTATTATTTCATTAATGATAGTAATATTACTTGCATAGAAACTACAAATATTTTTCATCAAGTCTCAAACCTTCCGCTATAAAGATCACAATAAATCGATCGAGTCGAGTAGAGGTTTTCAAGACTGAGCTTGAGCTTAGCGAGTCCGCTCGTCGGCGTTTCTCGCGTGCCTGCTTTGTGAGTCATGCCAATACCTTAACTGGCTGGTGCTTTCGCATTCCATTTGTTAAGTTGTTTATACAATAACATGCACTCATAGTTTAACTTATCGAAGTATGATGTACCGAATTCTCAGCAAACAAAAATACCCTTTAGCCATTTTCACGTTTTATTAATAAATGTGTTCTACAAACTCGTTGTCCGGTTACAACTGGAGCATCGTTGGTTGCTACAAAAGCCGGTTTTGAAAGGTCTCAAGACACCTCTAGATAAGGAGTGACGAATTACGACAACTAAGGCATGTGAAGATGAACTTGCATCGCCGTCAATTAGCATTGTTGCGTGACAGACTATAACAGTACAGTCTCATTACGTAAATACATGGGAGCCAGCACACAAGGGAACCAAGTTCTCAGGCGTTTTGCCGCACACATCGCGTCGCCCGCGATTACCAACCGGGTCGCGAACACTCAAGTTTCATAATTCTTCTAATCTCAGTTAGGTACTGCACACACGCCGGTGATATTATAATCACCGTTCTTATTTTATCTTATCATATATTAAAGTTTATTTACCGTTACAAAGATTCTAACAAACAACTTTAAAATTCAGACAAAAAATAAGAAAATTCTTATTCTTAAGCTTTGAAAATTAACAAATCTCGTATGATGATCTAAGCTATGAAGTGCTAAGAGGTCAATATTTCGCAAGTTAAGTGACGTAGATAGGGTGGATAAGGGTTTGTAGAGGGGTACTCAAATACAAAATGTCGGGTTGGGTATCGCTTCGTCGCGGATAGGTCCACTTGTTCCGCCCCTATGCACTTGCTATGGGGTCGATATGCCCATGGTTTTTGCACCCATTCCATTATTTAAACTAACTACGTTCCCACGCTGCACTTTAACGGAATTAACCTGTTCAATGAAAACTAAATTGTTTATGTTTACATTAACTCATAAATTACGTTGCGATGTGATGCTTACTGCATGGCTTGCACCACATTGTTTGTTTCTTAGAATCACGTTAGTAATAACACGAATGCTTTTGAAGTTAGTTTTAAATATCATGAGTAGGTAATTGATAACATCTACATGTACATTAACGTAATCTATTATAAATTCATTGGCTTCAGTTGTTAATTTTTTGGGTAGATATTGATGGATATCATCTGTATCATGAATGTGTCTTTTGGTAATAAGAACATTTATTATTATATAATCAAATTTTATATAATAAGATTACAAACAGATTATATCGCGATGGTATCGTGTTGTCTGTGGAATAGTCTGCGAGCTCAGTTGGTGAGTCCGCTACAGGAAGAGGCAAGGCCGGCGTCCAAGCGTGAAGTTCCGGCATCATTGACAACTCTGTTCTAAAATATTACATGTATAATGAAGCTAAGAACATGAAAATATTTGTATATCCCAGCGACTGGAGCAAAATTTGTATAATTGTCATCTATAAATATCACGACCTTTCTTTGTATAGACGTACGGAGTTTTCTACTAATTCTTTGCGATATGCATGCTTAAGAATGCAACGGAACATGACGCTGTCTGAACGAACAAATTAGTACACAGAAATACCTACGTTATCAAGTGTCGGTGGTGGACGTGCGTTTATTTTAACAAGACTTCGAACTGTTAGTATGGCTCGTAGTTCCCCGCTCGGTCAAGTGTAGCAGCTCATAAGCTGCAGCTAGCCAAATAGCGGAAGCGAACCTAACCATAACAACGCTGACGGCTGTTTCGCTTTCCGACAGCCAGCTAACACTAATAAACCGGTTTCGGATGAAAACTGAAATGAAATAGGAACACGTTTCTCTGTAATTCTAAACTTAAGCACTGTACCACAAACACCGGCTCCTGTTTCGGGACATATAACTGGATGTCAGCGTAGTTGTAATTCATTCGATAGTATATCTTGATAAGAGGTGCTTCTTCGTCTCTTTAGTTGTGATTGCTCAAGAATGAGTGCAATTGTCGTTTTCCTGATCTTCGTGTAGGGTGTCGATTCTGTGGCGTCTGTGATTCGTACTAACAAAGATATTTAATCTCTGCGTACTAACCTCTTGGTTTGGTTTCACAGGGTAATATGGCTATCTTAAAACATTGACCGTACGTAACCTTTCGCTAAAGCGAGGTTATTACAAAACTCTTGCTACCTCACCGTTTTAGGAGTGAGAAAATTTACTGGCATTAGTGGCCGGTCGTTGGATGACCGTCGGGCCATATGTTTATGATATAAATAAATATCTAGTGGAACGAGCGCGTGTGCAGTGGTAGGTGCCAGTACCACGCGCCGGTCGCTGTGCCCATCCCGCCACACATGACGAATACCAGATACCGCCCACAACAACTTTGTTTTTACATTTGATTGAAACTTGAAAAAAACACCTAAACTGTTGTTTGGTAGCATTACACAGACGTGGGTAATTAAGATTTATCGCCAATTAATTCGACTTTTTCGTAATGGAAAGTTGTCTGGCAGCCTTAGCCGCGTGACCTGAATTCGTGAACACCATTGAATTGTGACCATAGTCACCGTATTTGATTCAATAAAAATCTAGCAATATGCTTTACCCTGTTGCGATGAATCTGTAAAGTTGTTATTTTAAATGATACAGTAATCAAAACGGAAAGAGAGCGATGGACGGTTCATCGGAACTAGGCTATTACGAACAATCGCCTGAAAGCATTGAACTGTCGAAAAAAGAATCGCTACATTATTGAGTCGTTAAACAAGCGTTCTAGAATGGTTCTTTTTAAAGAAGACCGTCGATATTTTGTAAGGAATACGCAATATTCTCTAGAAATTATTATATGTCACGTACACTGAGTTCGCACAAATATTTTAAGGGAGTGTTTATTTTGTAAGAGTGTGTGTTAAAAATTGTATCTAAATGCTGATAAGGACAGCTTGATTAGGTTCGGTGTTGTTTGTGTGTAATTCGCGATCAGTCAATAATTGATTGAACAATCATACAATGAGAATGGTGTTGTAAATGGATGATTTTGTTCTTACTCGATCTCTGCGTCTTATTTACGTGGTCTAATTTCTGTTTTCTTCTATCTTAATTATTAATTACTTCGAACATAAGTTTTTAATTAAGCCGTCTGCGGTCTTAATGATAAACTTTGGGTTGGTAGGCAATAAAATTGTCGATTATTATAGGTCATTTTTAAGATAGGAACGAAAATAAATTTGCTATAGCCAGTTAGCTTTATAACATTTAAAGTATTATCAGTCAGCCTCCAGAACCGTTCAGTGTGTATTTAATTTTAATGCTTTTTGTGATTCGTAAGGTTAGATTGTTTTTTTTTAAATAATGTGTTATTGATATGTTTATTATTATTATTATATTATTACGTATTTTTGCGTTATTTTTTGCTATAGCCGTTTTGTCCCACTAATGCGCACGGCCCTCCCCTCTAGATGAAGGGGCTTAGGCCATAGTCCACCACGCTGGCAAAGTGTAGTAACTTTGAATAAATTAATTTAAGATATGCATGTATTCTGAATACGTATGTATTTCTTATTAGTTAGGGCTGTATTGTTGTATCATAGTCTGACAGATCCTTGCGAGTGTAAAGAATTTACAAATTATAACGGTTTTTGTATTAAAATACTTATGTAATGCTTATTTTGCAAGTTTTTTAACTAATTTAAATCTTTTGTAAAGTTCCGGACCCAAATGAAGAACACAACGGTAACGGCTTATAGTCTCCTTTGATGTCTTGAAGGCTAACTTAGGGCAAAAGTAATTTTCATCTGTGATAACATTATTTTTTCCGTCCTCGAGACCTCTCCTTTGTCTAACATAGTGTTAAGAACAGTTTCCTTGTATGTTTCCAGGCTGCCTTGATGCGGTGACACGATGGACGCGGCGGACAAGCGAATGCTGGAGCGCGAGGCGCTCCGGAACATGATACAGCAGTGGAACGCCAACCGGCTTGATCTGTTCGCACTCAGTGAACCAAACGAGGTATGTTTATTTCACAATACTCGCTCAAACATCCTGCCTATCCGGGCTCTCGTATAGATTTCCATTCTTATTCTTACAGTAGTAAGGTGCCTTTTTGAAGGTCTTTGTACTCGACTTCATTATCAATTTGGTTTACTGATCAGAAGACTGGCCTGTGACGCGCTGACTTTTAAATCAGTGTCAATTGGAGGTCTTAACTAAAAACCTCGGTTCATGATGTTCTATCATCGATATAATATTTTATAGATGTGTTATATTGGTAAAGAATGATTACTTTTATTAACAGTGACATGGCGAGCAGGACGTTCGTCATTCCTATATACAGATAAATTGCACTGTCGTTTATCACCTAAAGATTGAGCTCAGTAATTGCACCAGCTTACCTTCACTTGAAACACTGAGATAATAATAATATCCTGAAACAATCCAGACACAGTCATCTGATATTAAACTAGGTAGACCCTGTACTATGGTAAGCTGATACAAGATTTTTTGTTAACACATGTGGCCACATTGTAGATTTGCCCACATCATGAAATGGTCGAGAATTTCATGAAGTGGTCGCATTTCATGATTTTTTTTGCTGTCTATTGGCCACATTATGATGTGCCTTGGCCATATCAATGATAAGAAATCATTTGTCGATAGGACTCGGATAGGTTAGGTTAGAAGGCTAAGTCCTTAGCCTTCGTGGTTATTTTTTTAATACCGTCTAGAAATAGGAACCCCGCGAAGCGGGCCTCCGACGAGCTACCTTGGCAGGCGGATACTCTATTTTTACGAGACGGCCAATTGTCGATGACAAAATCGTAAAACGTTCAAGATTCAATGATCTGGTCAAATTAATTAAGTTGCTCACTTCATGAAACGCGACGACTTCAAGAAATTCTCGAGCATTTCATGATGTAGGCAAATCCACGATGTGGCTACGACACATACATATAGATAAATAACACCTGGACACAGGGTGGGAATCGAACCCACGTCGATGTTGGACAACCCAGAGAATAATGTTTATTTTTTTAAAACTGGTTTTCGCAGCATCGAACTCAGATAAATTGCTTCTTCGATGCAGACAGTTGGAATGTCTGAAAAGGTTATGAAAAAGAGCCATTTAATTTTATTACTACTAGATATCGCGATTCCAACAATTCCGGAGCAAATGTCTTTAATTGCGTGACGTCAAACCACGCCTGATTCGATATCTTTCATCAATATCAATTATCAGATTGTGGCTTGGATAGCTTTCGATCTAAAACAAACTAACATTTAATATTTTTTAAGATAGTATAAATGATGATGATAGTATAAAATAAAAATTAGTTTATAGACAAAATAAACCAATGATTATCCATAATGCCATTTGCCTTATTCAGAACAATCCAGTATATCCACGTATACATCAAATATTTTAAAAATAAATTTTAATATTTTCTAAACGTGTGGAAAAAGGACATTGGCTTTTGATGGTTTTCCCACGATTTTATTATTTTTCTAAGCACCAATAAATCAGCATGTTTTATATGCATAAATTAATTTGAATAAACTAGACAGATATAGACATAGCCGATATAAATTTTTGTCTACAACACTAAAAAAAATTAAAAAAATTAAATTTTTGGCTATCACTATTCAAATATTTTTTATTTGTATATTATAAATTGGCAAGCTAATTACATATGCAAGATAATTGCAATTACATACAACGTTACGCGTATTATTACGCTATATACAATAGGGACTGAGCAGAAATTTAGTTTGAATAATATAAAGCATTTAAATTAAAAATAGTTATGCCTCGTATCTAGCACGAAGGATATCTGATTATTAGTCATTATTGTGCGGTGAGTCGGCGTGTTGGATAAATGAATAACACCGAACAAAGACAAGACTAGGAATACTGTACTGTATTTATAAAGCGTGTGTCATACAAATATCTCCTGATAAAGGTATTGCAAAGATAAACATGGGTTTATCTTTGCAATACCACCAATTGTGGTGCGTTATCAATTATCATTGTATTAAAGTAAGGTCTGTGGTGTATTTTCTGTTTGTTTGTTTGTAATGTACTTGTAATTGTACCATATGCCAAATAATAATAATATCCTGGTACAATACACATACGGTCATCTGATCCCAAACTAGGCAGAGCCTGTACTATGGAAACTAGACTACTAATATATATATATAATATCCTGGGACAATTCACACATGGTCATCTGATCCAAACTAGGCAGAGCCTGTACTATGGAACCAGACAACTGATACTAATCTATATATACTTTTTTTTGTAAATACATACATATATAGATAAAACACCCAGACACTTGGTGGGAATCGAACCCACGACCTGTTGGGTAATAGGTACTTATATACATTTTTTTTTGTAAATACCTACATAAATAGATAAATAACACCCAGACACTGGGTGGAAATCGAACCTACGCCCAATAGTGTACCGGCTACTAGCTGTCCAACCACTAGACCAACAGGCCCGACAATAATAACATCAATAAATGAGTACAAAAATACCTGCGATTCAAACAGCATTGTTAGCTTTAAAAAATATATTTTCTCATATTAACCTACAAACCTCACACCATATTAGCAGTAAGCAAGTTATTGTGAATTTTACTTTAATTATGTACAAATTCTAATTTCCATTACATATATATAACGAACGTGCAAACAGCCCATTGTCGTTCATTGTGGCGTTCTAAGGGGGAGGCCTATGTTCAGCAGTGGACGTCTTCCGGCTGATGACAACGAAAGTGCTAATTTTACTACTCAATATGTATTTTTAACGGTGTATAGCAGCTATTGATATTGATAACATAATTAAACTACTATAATCGAATTAGATTTCTGATACCGCGAACTTACTTTCACTAAACCGTGCGTCTCATGATACCAAGACCCCATGGTCTCCACCGCAAAGGGCGCAAATATATAGCTGACTTATAATTGCAAATTAAAAAAAGGAAAGTACCTTTCTGGAAGGGCGAATGTGAATTTGGAAATAAAGGATTATTAGTAGTAACTGCATTTTGAGTTTTGGATTGTATCCTTTACAGAATTTGGAGTTCCACGGGGTGATGCGATTCTACTTTCAAGATTCCGGTCAGAAGATAGCAACCAAATGTATCCGAGTCGCATCCGATGCCACTGTCAGCGACGTCATAGGTGAGGGTTGATCAAACTACCACTATTAAAAATGGAATATTTCGTAGAAGCTGAGTGAGGGTTAAAGTAGTTTTAGTTTGTTTGTTGTATTTTCGTCGTATTTTTTTCTCTCTGCTGTTTTATCTTTCGGGCACGCTGTCGCTGATCAAATTGTAACCAGACGAAAATTGTTTAAAAAAAAGTGTAAGAATGACAAGCCCGCTTAGTTACTTTCCGGATCTTCTCAGTTGAGGCCGCTTTGTGATCCGATGGTAGCTTTTAAAAAAATTGATAAACATTTTGAATTTTGTAGAATAACATACTGAAAGGCTATAAATATAAAGGTTTTAATAATATATACGTCTACATAAACGAAGTGTGTAGGTATATTATATTACTAGCATACTGAAAGACTAAGGTATCCTGTGTGAGAAGTACCTATTATTTTCACTACGATAGTATCCTAGAAATGATTACTTTTATCGTCGTCCAGTACTTCCTATGTATTTTTTATAAAGGGAATAATAAATTTACTTACAATAGATAAAAATATTTTTTTTTTTAATTCACACCAAAAACAATAGGAAATACAAAATTCTGGAAAGACTGGAACATTTTGCCTTGGTTAGTTTCTTATTGTAAATGAAGAAGCAAATCGCTTAGTAGATAAATACACATAATACTACGTATGGATTACTAACGTATGTACAACTGACATCTCAAAGCAACACATTATTATGTGACATAGGCATCGATATAATATATAAACTAGATAAACATTCACGAACAAAATGACATCTAAAATGTGGTCGCGGAGGTTGCAAACTTATCTGTGCTGGTGGCGGAAACGTGAACTAACGATTTTATAATGATAATGTGTTGTAGTTTGACAGTTTCATATAGACAGTAGCGACACTCCTATCGGCAAAAATAAATTTGTTAGGATGTGACTTGTAAAGAAATAGCGACACAAGGGCGCTATTTCTCGCTACCACTTTTTGAACCGTGATACCAAATCTAGTTTATATATTATATCGATGGACATAGGGATGTAAATGCTAATTTATTCCACAGTATGTAGTTAAGAAGCAATTTTAGTCTCATATTTCATCTTGATAAGGTACTTAGCGGAGCAGCGTTTAGTCACCTCCGTCCGTACTGACACACTTACTGTGTAATTAAAGAGACTGCCTGTTGCCGGATAACGAACGCAGTTGATAACTGGCTATTACAAAACGTAAACAACCCGCGGCCGGTATTTTGGTCGGCCTACATTTCAGGAATTTACATCTTAAGGTAACTCGTTTAGACGTACTCGATCGAATCTTGATTATCTTCTTCTTCTTATATAAAAATCTCGTCGGAGTTGTAGTCGCACTCCTCTGAACCGGCTCGACCGATTTTTATGAATTTTTTTATGTATAAGTATTTGGTCAGTATGGTAAAGTATATTTTATACCGCTAGGTGATATTGGAGCATAGTTACGGTGAAACAGCGCGGGCGGAGCTACGCGGGTCAGCTAGTGTTATATCAAAATAACTATAACTATTGAGAGGAGATCCTTTGATATAAATAAAAAGATTTGAATAAAGGTTATTTTTCTTCTTTATATAATGATTTGTCGCGTTATGATATTGGCATCGGCCTACTCATCGCTACACGAGCTGGATGTTCACCTGAAGGAAAGCGACACGCCAGCCCATGGATTCTGGATTGCCACTCTAGTGCCCGCGGCAATATTAATGGATGAATTTGTTTCGCGTTTTGTACTATTTTTATCGCAACTATCTCTACAGCATGACCTTTTGCATGATCTTGTTTCTTCTACTTTGCATTATAAGATGCAAAGATTGCAATGGGTTAATAGGTCTTTATAGTAAATACAAAAAACTATTCACTCACCTCCATCGTCAAGACCTCATCAAACTTCAATTACCCTTAATCGTTTCTTATGATTAAACTTCTTCTGATGATAATCATAGTATTAATGTTATTTCCAAGATATTAGTACAATTCAATAGACTGGAGGCGATCGAAGAAATTAAGTAATGTTTATAAATACCTGACCTCCATCGAGGTCTTAGGTCGGATTAAGGCTGAGACAGCGTGTCGGTGACTCGGCGACTTCGCACCATTTTTTGATCGGAACTATTTGTATTGCTGCAATGTCCAGATGGTGTACATAATTGCATCTGATGATTTCGTAACTATTATATTTAGGAGTGTTGTGGATTCTGATTTCATTGACGATGCGCCAACAAACATAAATCACATTTTCTGTGGTTTTCTTGAATAGTTATCGAAAAAGTTACAAAGAAAATGGAACAGTATTTTAAAATAATATACAGTTCATCTAATATCAACAATCAATATACAAAATCGCCAGTCTTGTCGCTTGCGGGTGGCATTGTGCTTCGTCGCTACTACTAGCCGCTCCCGCTTATATCGAGTTGCGTTGCCGATATCTCAGCCCTTATAATTTAATTTTACCCACTAGTGCACAAGACTTCCCATTGGCCTTCATTTGCGCTATGCGGTACTTTTACAAGCGTAATTAAAATGCCTACTGATAAACATTTTCCTATAGAAAACTAAGTAGTAGGTGTTATCTTAATATCGTGATAATAACTAGGTACGCTTACAGACAGACGGATGAACTAGGTACGATCTAACGCTCACTGTAGGCCCTTAGCTTAGTGATTACAAATTCTTTACAAAATTTGATCTCTACATAATCAAGAATTGGCCCGTGGAGTGTCTGCATCGATATAATAATATATCCATATGGGTGTATGGGTTAGAATAGCACCTTCCCTCTAAAAGGGAAAACAAGGCGGACAGCAGTGTCTTTCTATTGGATTACGCACCACCAATACTGCGACCCCAAGACGGCTGCCAAGCGTGGGGATTATGGCAACCCTCGCTTCTAAGCGCCTCCCGCTTAGAAGCGAGGGTTGCCATAATCCCCACGCCCATCCCCTTTGTTCAGCTGTGGACGTCTATCGGCTGGTCTATGATGATGACAATCAAGAATGTTATTTCACTTAGCGACAAGCAAGACTCGGCTGATGGTAAGCGGGGCGCCTATCTACTTATAGACAGCTGCCCTGCACCTATCATTTAAGTTTTTTGAGTCCAGCAATTTCACCAGCCACAGTACCTTCGCACTGGAATACAAATGTTAACACATTGGGCATCTGGGCAGCAGAATATCGGACACTGCCGTGGAACCTACCTGGATGGTCCAGGGTCCGGTAGACTGGATAGGGTGTAATTATCATCATCATCAGCAGCCTCCCCCTTGGAAGGGAGGGAGGGAGGGAGCCATGCTTGGCAGGCGTCGTGGGGATCGCAGTATATGTAAATAGGTGGTAGGTAATCCAATAGAAAGATGCTGCTGCCCGTCTTCTTGTTTTCCCTCTTTTTACGGACACCCAACGGTAGGAGATGGGAGGGTGCTATTCTTACCCGGACACCCTACGAGGGACAGGGATAGGGTGTAACCTGGGTAAACAGACTGGCATCGATTTACTGGTATTTTTGCATCGGAGATTATAACTCTCATGTCTATTGTGTGCAGAGACGTTGATCGAGAAGTTCCGTCCGGACATGCGCATGCTGTCTCTGGGCTCGTACTCGCTGTGGGAGACGCACGGGCCCGACGACGAGCGCAAACTGGAACCGCACGAGAAGCCACTACTGGTGCAGCTCAACTGGCACGCTGACGACAGGGAGGGACGCTTCCTGCTCAAGTGCCTTAGCAACAATGAGGTCCGTATTATCACCAATTGCTTAAGTCGGCTCTACACTCGCGCGAACGGCCGCGAAAGCCCGCGACAACTGCGAATCAAAATACTACCAAAATACACTGATTACCCCGTACAATATAGAGCATGAGGTATCGAATTTGTTTGATAAACTCAATACCTAGTTTACGCCTATTTCAACTCCTGTTCAACTTTCAGTCTTCTGGGGTCTAGTACGAGTTTTGATAGTTTACGAGCTCGATCAAACTGTCAGTTTTTTTCGATACATTCTGCTAATTTTTTATAGTTAACGAGGAGGGCGCTGGTATGAAATATATGGAGAAAACTGACATGTTCAACGAGCTCGTTAACTTTTAGAAGTGGTTCTAAACCCCCTGTTCTATACAGGTGACTGACTAGTTACCCCACATACAACCAGAGAGATAGATTTTGTTCAAAGAAAACTCAGTATGGAGAAAACTGACATGTTCAACGAGCTCGTTAACTTTTAGAAGTCGTACTAAACCCCCTGTTCTATACAGATGACTGACTTGTTACCCCACATACAACCAGAGAGATAGATTTTGTTCAAAGAAAACTCAATATGGAGAAAACTGACATGTTCAACGAGCTCATTAACTTTTAGAAGTCGTACTAAACCCCCTGTTCTATACAGGTGACTGACTAGTTACCCCACATACAACCAGAGAGATAGATTTTGTTCAAAGAAAACTCAATATGGAGAAAACTGACATGTTCAACGAGCTCGTTAACTTTTAGAAGTCGTACTAAACCCCCTGTTCTATACAGGTGACTGACTAGTTACCCCACATACAACCAGAGAGATAGATTTTGTTCAAAGAAAACTCAATATGGAGAAAACTGACATGTTCAACGAGCTCGTTAACTTTTAGAAGTCGTACTAAACCCCCTGTTCTATACAGGTGACTGACTAGTTACCCCACATACAACCAGAGAGATAGATTTTGTTCAAAGAAAACTCAATATGGAGAAAACTGACATGTTCAACGAGCTCGTTAACTTTTAGAAGTCGTACTAAACCCCCTGTTCTATACAGGTGACTGACTAGTTACGCCACATACAACCAGAGAGATAGATTTTGTTCAAAGAAAACTCAATATGGAGAAAACTGACATGTTCAACGAGCTCGTTAACTTTTAGAAGTCGTACTAAACCCCCTGTTCTATACAGGTGACTGACTAGTTACCCCACATACAACCAGAGAGATAGATTTTGTTCAAAGAAAACTCAATATGGAGAAAACTGACATGTTCAACGAGCTCGTTAACTTTTAGAAGTCGTACTAAACCCCCTGTTCTATACAGGTGACTGACTAGTTACCCCACATACAACCAGAGAGATAGATTTTGTTCAAAGAAAACACAATACTTTCCTTCCTATCTGTTGAGATATCTCTTGTGTCCTGTTTTACTTTTATCAATCTCCTCAAGTCACCTGTTCTATACTGTGTAGCTTACTAGTTGTCCCCTATTAAATGGTTGAGATAGATTGTGTTTTCATAAAACTTAAATTTTCCACCTTTCTCACCTGTTGTTCAACCTTCCTCTGTCTCCTCGAGTCTCCTATTATATACGAGGTGGTTGATGTATAGCTACTGGCAAGCGATACGTCTGACTATGGACAATTGTTTTGCACTGCCGCTCTAAAAGGTCATAACAAACAGACAGTTCAGCTAGTACCGGGCGAAAGTCTTACTAGTCTAGTAAATAGTTAAATAAACAAAACTGCAGCACCTGCTGCTTCAAGGTAGAAAAACTGACACACTGGTGGTTATTTACTTGGAGGCTTTCTTGCGCTGACTGGACCAGGAAACATTCTAATACATTCATTTTTTTGTTCCAGGTTCCCTTATCATCTGGAAATGATAAGGGTGATCAAAACTTCAAGAGGAAACTGTCGAAACGAGAAAAGAAAGAACTGAAAAAGAAAGAGAAACTATTGAGACTGAAATCTGACACGAACGACGAGAACAGACCTGTTGCCGAGAAACTGTACACAGGTAGCATGCACCTACTTTTATGGAGTTCTTTTTTATGACCAGAGGGCCTAGACAAGTTGTCAGTTTCTTCTCCGTCACTACAATATGCAACGGTAGAGAATAGAAATCATCATCATCATCAGCCGGAAGACGTCCACTGCTGAACATAGGCCTCCCCCTTGGAATACCACAATAAAAGACAATTGGCTATTTGCATCAACCGGTTACTAGAATAGGAGAATAGAAATCAAATGTATCGAAATGACATATCTCTTCATGCGACTTGGTGGAGAGATATACCCGGACAGGGTACATCACTGGTTTCTACCATCCATCTCATCAGACCGCACCTTACTCACAGCATAACCAACATGAAATTACTATTTCCCAATGCCATCTAACGAAGAAAGTGTATTCAGTTCTTATGCTAAACATTGGTTTATTTGAATCTTCACAACTTCGTGAGACTATTATTTTACGTCATTTTACATATATACAATATAAAGTCACCTGTAACTTTGCGACGCCTAAGTTTCTCTATTCCTCGACCAAGTAGTCGTCTTTCAAATAGGAATACGTTCAAACTGCTGCAAGGACCAATATTGGCCAACACTCTCCAGTTTACAGAATGTTAGCATGTTGCAACGCAATTTGAAATAGATTATTTCATGATTCTCCAAGTTTAATTTAAAAAAAAGTTCAGGAAGAAGATAAGGTAAAAGAAATTTACCTTTTAGTCATTCGCTTTTCAAGTATGCTGTATTTACATACAATAGGGTAAAACTGACGCATGTTATAGTAATTATTATTTTCATAAATTGTAACTCATTAGTTTATATCCAGTTTTGTAAACCATATAAAATAAAAAAAATCTCTTACTATTTTTTGTTAAAGAACTGCCAGAAACGTCCTTCATGCGGAGCATCAGTAACCCCGAGGCGGTGATGCGTCGCCGGAGACAGCAAAAGCTGGGACGTAAACTGCAGCAGTTCAAATCTAAGGACGGCGGACCAGATACTGGTAAATGTTTTTATTATTCTCTGGTTAATGCCTTATGTTGCAGTGGTCAAGTAATTCTGCTGTGATTGTGAGGGTTGATTGCCAGAATTTTCAGTCAGCAGATTTTAGATAGTTACTCCTGAGTTAAGAGCTGCCTGGTAATTGGCATATATCAGTCAGTTTTAGTTCAGTGCCCATGGGGTGTCCGGGTAAGAACAGCATCCTATTCCTCCAGTTGGGTGTCGTAAGAGGCGACTAAGGGAAAACAAGAAGACGGATAGCAGCGTCTTTCTATTGGATTACCTACCACCTTCACTGCGATCCCCAAGGCGCTTGCCAAGCCAAGCGTGGGGATTATGACATCCCCTCCCTACTAAGGGGAGGACTTTGTTCAGCAGTGGATGCTTTTCCGCTGCTGATAATGATGAAAATGTTTTAAACACTATTTGTAGATAAATTGGATGCATTACGAACAAACATTTCTTCACACCCACACCAAAAGTTTGCAAAGGAGACGACTAAAAAAAAAACAAAATCGGTGTATGTTATTAAATTTCTCACATGGGCCAGTCACATGTCTAATTCCTACTATTTAATTTTTTTATACGATTTATTAACCAACAAGACGTTCCCCTGATGATGAGCGGAATGTCTGTCTGAACAGTCGCATTGCACTCCCGTACGTAACCTAAAATATTAGTTGTAAAGTCTCTTGTGCCCAGTAATTTCATCAGCGACAGTCTTTAACACCGTTGGGAATCCCAACACTGATTCTTGCCACTCTGACTCCTGTCAGCCTGGATCAACATTGGTCTTCAGCGAAGAGTGGTGGCGGTGAGTCCCGGGGAAACGGTAAATTGTCAAGGACAACAAATTAAATTAAAATAGTCGAAAGGAGGAGTTCGAAAATATAAATTCTACTTCGCGTCCTTTGCAAATCGGGAGACAAGTAAAAGTCACACAGGTTGATATAACCTCAGAGAGAGAAGAATAAAGTTAGTCCAACTGTAAGGCACCACGGAAGTTACTAGAATTTAAGGGGAACTCCAGCAGAAACGCTTGAAAGCACGGAAATTTTTCCTTAGTCACCACAAGGTCTGAGTAATAAACAGCTTCGGATGTTATTTCCAAACTGTCTAAAATAACATTGTGTTCATTAACGCCGTTAGACAGCGATAGTTTCACCCTACTGCTGGCTGTGGCTGGATATCCGACACTTCGGCATTACCTACTTGGACACTTGGACCTGGGACCATCCCTGATACGTTTATTTATTAATAACAAAAACAGAAGACAGATTATACATTCCTTGGATAAATCTTAGTGCTAATCAATGCTCCTAAATATGTGTAGACACACAGCATGATCAAAACTTATTCAACAGGTAGGACACTCTAATCTGAGCTTTTAACTCATCGAACTATAATTTATACTACAATTATTTTAACGTTTGTGTTAACAGACCAAAAACAAGATAAAAAATGATACTAATAATAATATTTCTGTTCATTAGGTGGGACTCTCAGGGTATACGGGTCGATACTGCGGCCGGACGTGTCTTACGTGACGCTGCTGCTATCCGTGAACGACACGGCGGCGACGGTGCTGCGGGAGACCCTCGACAAGTACGGCATGTCGTACCAGGACCCCCAACAGTTCTGCATAGTTCAGGTACCTACCTATTTTTTAATAGAACCAATGTCGCCACCATCGATAGAATATTTATATCGATGGTCATCACAGAATCCCTCCACTGGGAATCGTGTAAGCCAGGATCTACAGTGATCACCAGTGAAGACTAGTTTTACCATCGGAGATGTTACGTAAATGGTTTTGGAAACCCGCAAAAAAGAACTAAGACGATGAGTATATAATATGTAGGAGTAGAACTAGTAACCCAAATTCCACAGTTCATTGGTTCCCTTGTTTTTGTCCCACTGTTGGACACGATTTGAATTTGAGGCTATAGTCCACCATGTTTGCCAAGTGCGGGTTGGCTGACTTCACACGTCATTCGAAAGCTAGTTAAGCTTTCTCAGAGATGCAGGTTTCCTCACGATGTTTTCCTCCACCGAAAGTAAAAATCGCACAAAGACGATTCGAACATGATTAATTAAAGACATTAGAGGTGCGAGGCGAGGTTTGAACCTGCGCACCTTGTTTCCAAGGCAATCGCATGCCCACTGAGCTGTTATTGCTTCTAGTAGCTGTTATAAGTAGGTGAAGGTAGTACCCATTAACCAGTTTCACGGTTTGCACTTCGTTGTGCTGTGTACTGTATGTATGTAACTCATTTGTTGAATATCTCTTTGTTTCTAATTTGCAACACAAATACAAGATCAGATTCGTTTTGCTGGTACAAATTAGAAAAAAAATGAGATATTCAAAAAATGAGTTACATACATATAATCATACATATTGATACATCGAATAATACCTTCACGGATCGGACAGAGGTTTTTTGACACTCTGAATATGTGGGTCAATTTGAAAATTCTTAGAACATCATAAAACAAATCTGCTGGTAAGTCAGTCTCTTCACTTCCTCTATCATGCGTCAACCAGCACTGATGTTATCATCTTTAGATGTCGCTGTTAAAGAACTTCCCTCACGCAGATCATCACTGAGATTGCTACGCCCACGCTGAAACTCGTTAAACATATTGTAAACAGTGGCACGAGATGGGGCTTCATTATTAAATGCCAATCGAAGTCTATCATAGCTTTGTTGTTTCGACTTTCGTTGTAATCTTAGGTTCTCATTACAAAGAGTTCTATATTAAAGTCAAAGTCAAAATATCTTTATTATGTATAGGCCCCACGGAGGCACTTACACAAAAATCATTTTTACAAACTACCACCGGATCGTAACGCGGCCGCTACTGAGAAGATCCGGCAAGAAACTCAGCGGGCTTGTCTTTTTTGTCATTTTTTTTTAAAACAGTTTTACAAATTATACATAAGTCAGCCTTAAATTTCTAAGCTTGCATGAGTTGAGCAGTTCAAGCCCACGCAGCTTTATCCTCCAGGTGATCCGAGATTTCATAATAAGCATTTTTTGACAATCGGCTTTTTATCAAAGGTTTAAATTTCTTTATTGGAAGATCTCGGATATCCTGTGGCAGTTGGTTATAAAAGCGTATACTTTGGCCCATAAACGATTTGCCTGTTCTGTGGAGACGCGTGGCATGTACAACAAGATCGTGTTTGTTTCGGGTATTAATATTATGTGTATCACTATACTTTTTAAAAGAACTGATATTTTTTTTAACATAAACTAAATTTTCAAATATGTATTGTGAGACAACCGTTATAATATCTATCTCTTTGAATTTCTCTCTAAGTGAATCAATAGGAGCCAGATTGTAAATGGCTCTCACAGCTCTTTTCTGCAGAATAAAAATAGTATTAAGTTCTGCAGAAGATCCCCACAGTAATATACCATATGACGTAACACTGTGAAAATAGCTGAAATAAACAATTCTAGCGGTTTCAACATCAGTTAAACGTCTAATTTCCTTGACTGCATAAGCCGCGGAACTTAGCCTACCCGACAACTTCTTAATTTGTGGGCCCCACTATAGTTTGGCGTCAATTGTTATACCTAAAAACACAGTCGACGCCTCAAGGTCCAACGCTGCTCCATTTATTTCCACAAGGTTGCCAGCTGTCTCACATTAGGAGTTACAAATTTCATACATTTAGTTTTGGTCTCATTAAGTTTTAAATTGTTAACATTGAACCAATGGACAACCATAGAAAGTACATTGTTCACTTCGTCATAATCATGGAGTTTACGCTTAACTTTAAATAGAAGAGATGTATCATCCGCGAACAATACAATATTAAGTTTGTCCCCCACGAAGTAGGGTAAGTCATTAATATATATTAAAAACAAAAATGGGCCTAATATTGAACCTTGAGGGACGCCCAGGGAAACCACAGAACCTGGAGATCTCTTACCGTTTACATCGACCCTCTGAATTCTATTATTCAAATATGAAGTCAGGAGGTCTAGAGCTTTATTCCTTACACCATAGTGGCGTAATTTCCTGACCATCGTGTCGTGATCTACGCAGTCAAAAGCCTTGGATAAATCACAGAATATACCAAGAGCATCCCGTGATTGCTCCCAAGCCTCGTAGATATATTTCAATAATTCGACTCCCGCGTCTGTAGTTGAGCGATTCTTTCTAAAGCCGAACTGTCTATTGTGAAGAAGATTACTTTTATTAAAATGATCCAGTATGTGACATAGAATAAGCTTTTCAAAAATTTTACTAAAGGCTGGCAACACCGAAATTGGCTTGAAATTTGTAGGCTCAGTGGTGCTGCCAGACTTAAACAAAGGTATAACTTTACTGTGCTTCATGAGGTCAGGAAATACTCCACTCTTGACACAGTTATTAAATATCACTGCCAATTGAGGGGCAATTGCTTCAATTATAGACGCTATTGTTTGTACAGAAAGCCCCCATAAATCAGCTGTCTTTTTCGGATTAAGCTGTTTAAAAGTATTTATGATGTCATCGGCAGTTACAAAACAGAATTGAAAAGATGTGCCACACTCTGGTACATTTTCTTTTAATAGGATTTCAGCGGAAGTGGACGAGGAATTTAGAGTTTTCGTTATATTAATAGGAATATCTGTAAAAAATCGTTCAAACTCTGTCGCTACATCTAAATCCGCCGTTACATCTGTATTATTAACATGTAAACAAAAATCACTATTCCGTACTGATGACTTCTGACTGACCAGTCTCACTATTTATAATATTCCATGTCATCTTAATTTTGTTTTCAGAGTGTCTGATTTTATTTTTTAAATAATTAGCTTTAGCAATGGAACATACTCGTTTAAATAACTTAGAATATTGTTTTACGTACTCTTTAAATAGCGGCGAGATATTAACAGATCTTTCATTATAAAGTTCGTACAATTTTCTCCGGCTCGTATGAATACCTATCGTCGCCCAATCATTAAACGATACACGAAATTTACAAGAAGTTTTCAATGTTAATGTTTCTAACTGGCCAGTCCTAAAACTTTCACTGTCACCCTGGTATAAGCATGGACACAAGACAAACGTAAATTTCTTCAACCTGACTTCTCAGACAGAAGTCAGGTGGTAGTGGTATAACCACTACACCAACGAAATATACAGTCTACCATAATACAGTCTAGTTTTGGATCAGATAGCAGTGAACATCCCTAGATATTATTATTAAATAACTTGATGATATAATCGTGACATTTCTGCATATTTAATCGTACATACGATGTATATTCATAGTAATACAGCGTTACTACTCAGAAATTAGAACTGCATTTAATATTAAAGACCACTTTCTCTTTTAATAACGGCCAAGGTTCCGACATTCAAAATGTAGCCGACGAGACTGAATGACGTGCTTTGCTTATCGTCTATTCTACAATAATAATATAAAATAAAATATATTTGTTGTTTAGGAGGACAAAACGGACAATTCCGAGTACATTTTGGAGGACGACGAGTGTCCACTTGCGCTGATGAACATGACACGAAGTAAGTAAACTTTTTTTTAAATTATGTTTATTCTTTATTGTACACAGATACACATTATGAAAGTAAAGGTATTGCAATAGGCGAGCTTAACTCAATATGTAAGTTTTCTTCCAGCATTACACTGTGATTACATAACTGTCGGGATTTTTCGAACTACAAATCATTTGAGATACAAATAAAAACTTTTGTTAGCGGTTAGCAGCTGAGAACCAGATAATGGAGTCTACTGCATAATATAGGTACAAAGTCAAAGTCAAAATATCTTTATTATGTATAGGCCTCACAGAGGCACAAAATCATATTTTACATACTACCACCGGATCGTAACGCGGCCGCTACTGAGAACATTCGGCAAGAAACTCAGCGGGCTTGACTTTTTTGTAATTTTTTTTAAAAGCCAGTTTATATGGTGTTACTCTTAGATGAATTATATGTCTAGATAGAGGCTCGTACTGTTTCGGAACGAACAATAACAGGCCAACATTATTATACTGGTGTGCGTGGCAGCTATGTCTTACACTCGCTTTACGTCAGTCTCGTTGTTCTAGTGTGCGTGCATAATGATACCAGTTGTTTAAGAAATTACAATTAAAAAGGGGAGAAATTATTGGTGTAGAAAATATAATTTTAATAAAAATAGTGCAATAATTTTAATAATAATATGTCAACAGCATCTATGTCAAATGGCTTAGGGGTCATAATGAATAATGACTAGTTACTATGTTTCCTTTTTGTTTTATCTGTTTTTGATATTTATATATTATTTTCTGTTGCGTCGTGTTATGCGAAAAAAATAAAATTTATTTCTTCTTTCTTCTTCTTCAATGTAATAAAAATACTTACTCTAACCTGGTTATATCAGGGTTACGCGGAACGATAGTAATCTAGGGAAAAAATCATACAAATGTTGTTTACAACAATGATATGTATAATGAGTCCTTTTGGCTTAGTACTACAATTCTATATAACCCTGTAAATTTACGGTGAGGGATTATCTACCAAAACAAAACAAACTAATATTATGTATATTATCTTTAATTTATAGTTGTGAAAATTATATACATCATTATTATTATATACATAAAATAATATAAATTAAAAAAAAACCTGACATGTGTGAACGAACTGTTAAAATGACTTTCATGCGCTATTATCAGAGCCTAATCTGTCTACTAACTACTCGTCAAGCTACTGCCTACTCAGAGAGATACGATGCCACAGACAGACATACAGATAGACAGACATACGTGGCAAACTTATAACACCCCTCGGGGGATAAAAAAGGCATTACACACAATACCTCATTTATTTATTAGGGGAATCTTGAGTTCATAAACTGGCAACACCACACGGTTGATAAAAAATGGCAGCTACAATTTAATTTATTTACGTAATATTTTAGTGCCCTTATTTATGCGTAAAAATACACAATAATATAATTTACCGGTGATACGTTACTATTTTCGTTGTGTTTAATCGGTCTTTGTAATTTCTGCACACTTTTATTGCAGAACTCATCGATATACTATATGGCAGAACTCTTCATTTTTTACAACTTAATTTGTTTAGCGTTTAGTACGTTCCCAGTGACGGCACGACTGACACTTTCAGTATATACTATTTTTATCTATGACTGACACTGAGCGGCAGGAATTGGTTTAGGGGCTAACAGTTAGCCGCTATCTTTTTCGACGCGCTTGCGGTTTCTTCACTCTATCTAGACATATAATTCATATAAGGTGTTACTAATTGTGAGCCTTAAAATTCTAAGCTTTGCATGAGTGGGCAGTTCAACCCCACGCAGCTTTATCGTCCAGGTAATCCGAGATTATATAATAGCCTTTTTTGACAACCGGCTTTTTATCAAAGTTTTAAAAATTTATTCAGTGGAAGATCTTGGATATCCTGTGACAGTTTGTTATAGAAGCGTATTTGGCCCATTAACGATTTGCCTGTTCTGTGGAGACGCGTGGGATGTAAAACAAGATTGTGTTTGTTTCGGGTATTTATTTACATCATGAATATCACTATACTTTTTAAGATTCAATATTTTTCTTAACATAAACTAAATGTTCAAATATGAACTGTGAAACAACTGTTAGAATATCTATTTAATTGATGTTTCCTGTAAGTGAATCAGTAGGAACCAGATTGTAAATGGCTCTCACAGCTCTTTTCTACAGGATATTTTTTTTATTAAGTTCTGCAGAAGATCCCCACAGTAATATACCATAAGACATAACGCGGTGGAAATAGCTGAAATAGACAATTCTACCGGTTTCAACATCAGTTAAACGTCTAACTTTTTTCACTGCATAAGCCGCGGAACTAAGCCTACCTGACAGTTTCTCAATACAGTAGACAGTGTACATAAATATAGTTTTATGTAACATTTTGTCTGAACGAACTGTCATTACTCGTCAAGAATAATGTTTTGTGTCAACGAATCGAACAGTTTGTGATACATTGCTTGCTAAATTATTTTGTATCGGAAAAGAAAGTACTAATTACGAATGAAATACAAAGTAGTAAAAGTTTTCGCTTGTATGCAATTTTCACACGGTATATTAATACCTACTAGTGCATAAGTTTTACTTAAATACTTTGATATGAAATGATACAAAGGGTTAAATACACGATTTTTATTTAAATTCGTGGCTGTGGTCAGAATATTAGTAGCACTAGTAGAAATAATTAAATAGGTAGTTGCTAAGTTATACTATTCTTTGGATTAAGTCTGTTCAATTTTTTTTTTTAAATATTTTATGTCGCTTGCCCTTCGAAACATGGAGACTATCAGTTTAAATACCACTTAACAATCACCCCTCTATTTATTGACCTCACCTGACGTTGCTTAACCTGTACGTTTTCCGAACAGTGCTTACAGCCAGTCTAGAGTTTCCTTCTTTCAAATGATAATTTAGGATCAGCTGATAATTTTTAAGTGCGATATATTTAGACATTCGCGAGTGCTGTAATGGGGTAAATAATTTATTGGACCCGAGTCCAGCCAGTACCTATCTGAAATAAAGTGTTTTCAGTGAGTTTAAATTGTTGACATATCGACAGCAGCGCCACCTACCAGGTCCAATTATATTTTCAAACCATCCAGAAACCACAATAACATAACCATAGATGGCGTTAGTAATGTCTTTTTAGCTTTTTATATAGAGCTAAGAAAAAATACTATTCGCCAAAATAATAATATTAAGTACAAAGAAAATTAATCGAAAGAACAGTATAATTTAGCAACTACCTATGTAAATTTATTTCTACTAATACTACCATCGATATAATATATATATATAACTAGATAAACATTCACGAACAAAATGACATCTAAAATGTGGTCGCGGAGGTTGCAAACTTATCTGTGCTGGTGGCATAAACGTGAACTAACGATTTTATAATGATAAGGATTTGTAGTTTGACAGTTTCATATAGACAGTAGCGACACTCCTATAGGCAAAAATAAATTTGTCAGGATTTGGCTTGTAAAGAAATAGCGACACAAGGGCGCTATTTCTCGCTACCACTTTTTGAACCGTGACATCAAATCTAGTTTATATATTATATCGATGAATACTGCTAATATTCTGACCACAGCCACAAATGATGTGATAACATATTTTCAAATGATACAAATACATGCAGGTCACCTACTACGTTTACTTTCAGATTCTAGTACCTATATGAGATTCAATAACAAACTTTACTGCTGCTGCGGCGTGAGCGTATTTTCTTCTCATTTATTTAAAACTGTCGCCTCTAGCGGAATTAATTGATAATGTGTGAATGTAATGAGAAATCCCTTACCACTCCAGAACAGTTATACAGTACATAACAAAAACCCTGTTGGATCATTGTCGGCGTAGCAATATAATTATATGTATGTAATATTAGTTACATATTCTCGCAGTCACGAATCGTGTACCACCTTTAAGACGACAATCGCTTGCACGAGCCGGCCCGAAATACGTGCGGGCGGGGTAAGCGCATGTAATGTGGTTCAAACGATTTTGATTGAAAACTGGTACACCGTTCGTGTCCGCGATAGTACAGTAATTATATTTATATACTGAATAATAGCCCCCGTGAGCCAAAAGGTCTTTTTACATAGGTACTGTATATAATCAGTCATTCTGTAATTACAATCGAAGTTAGTCGCACGTTTTTGTTGTTATACAAATTTGATGTCACACTCCGACTTGTTTATGATTGACAACAGTACCGATTTTTCATCGTCATGCTCAGCAGTCAAAAGACGTCCACTGCTGAACAAAGGCATCTCCCTTAGAAGGGAGGGGTTGCCATAATCCCCACGCTTGGCAGGCGTCTCCGAGATCGCAGAATAGGTGGAAGGTAATTCCATAGAAAGACGCTGCTGCCCGTTTTCTTGTATCCCTTAGTCGCCTCTTACGTACACCCAACGGGAGATGGGAGGGTGCTATTCTTACCCGGACACCCCACGGGAACTACACCCAATACTACTTCTTCTTCTTTAAGTGCCTCTCCATTACTGAAGGTTGGCGGTTAGATTCCGAAACTTCACTTTATCCATGGCTAGTCTGAATAACTGTTCTACAGGCTTGATTCCGGTCCATTCCCTGATGTTACGTAACCAGGACATCTTTCGTCTGCCAACTTTTCTTTTCCCTGCTTTTCCAATACTACTTAGCGATGGCTACATATTTGTATCCATTAATGATACTCTAGCAGCTGTACTCAACCTTTTTTGACCCCTGGGCCACATAGTCGCTTCTGCCTTAGTCTGCGGGCCGCAATAATCTAGCCTAAATTGTATGTTTAATTATAACTACCTTATGTATATTAAATTACAATAATATCAATCGCATATATGAAATATAGCATTTATTTAAAAATTAAGTGATTTTTCACTAATTGGAGACATTTCTTTACTTTAATTCTTGTACTTAAGTTCTGTGCGCTATTTTATGAGAGTAAGCGAGTGAAATGAACATTTATTCATTCGAACCTTATTCGTACGACATTTTTTGCATTACTTTTGTACACATATCAATAAAATACTACTGTTAATATAAAAATACTGTATAATGTTGTCTTTTACTTACGCGAATATTACACATTGAAATCAAACTGCTTATGTGAAACACCGACGCTGTAAGTCTGCAGTATGTGAACACGTTCAGGATCGCACCCACCATTATATTAGATTTGATAAAGCTCAAATCCTCGCAAAAGAACACCGATTCCTACCTAGAATCAATCAAAATCAAAAAACATCCTAATTTCAATAGAGAAGATGGTTGGGTGTTACCACCGGCTTGGGATCCTCTGATAAATATAATGAAATCCAATAACTCCAATAACAAGCACGGCCTCAAGATACTGTAAGCTCTTACTGCGTAGATCGGACCAACAATAATAACTAAGAAGACCTGAGGGTACACCGGCATAATTGTGACATAAGGACGTTCAACCTCCCGTGACCATGGGTGCTGCAAAGCATTCGAAACGTCGGGATAGTAAAATTCAAATTCAAAATATCTTTATTATGCATAGGCCTAACGAGGGCACTTACATATTGTCAACTTTTTTACAATTACCACCAGATCACAACGCGGACTCTACTTAGAAGATCTGGCAAGAAACTCTGTGGGGTTATCATTTTTTAATATATGTATTTTTTTTAATAATTTTGACAATAAATATTTCTTAAAGTTAGAAGCTTGCGTGAGCAGCCCACGCAGCTTTATCCTCCAGGTAATCCGAGATTTTTTAGATAACCGGCTTTTAATAGTGCTTTTAAACTTATTTATTGGTAGGTCTCGGATATCCTGTGGCAGTTTATTATAGAAACGGATACCTTGGCCCATGAACGAATTGCTAATTCTGTGGAGACGCGTGGAGTTTACAGCAAGATTGTGTTTGTTCCGGGTGTTTACATTATGATGGTCAAATCAAAAATAAACCACGATAAAATCCGTAAAAGTAGTTTGATTTCAATAAAAATACTGTACTAGACTTCGGGCCGCATAGACAAGGCTAGCGGGCCGCAGGTTCAGTATGGCTGTCTAGAACTTTGCTAATACCAGTCACGGTGTTAAAAATAAGTAACGAAATAATTTCAAAAAAAAAAATGGATTCCGAATCGGATATTTTGACGACAGAGGACCCTTAACTTTTGATGTAATCTGGTCTAGTGTCTGCCGTATCTCGGTGATATATAATAGTATATACATCGCTATATCATCACACCTTATCTTTGAACCCTGGGGTATTCCATTAGCGACCAGACAATTAGCCATTCACTTAATTACAGTTTTGATTTATGCTATCGTGTTCCTTTTGTCATGTTCTACAATTGACTGTAAGTGCTTATGTTTATTGCATGTTTTTGAATAAAAACATAGTTACTCGTTTATGATTTACTGGTCGTATTGTTACGTTTTGTTTAAAAAGTAAAAGCTATTTTGATATACACTCATAGTGTTAGTATTGTTCTTCTCATTAATCACCCTCTCTCTCCCTCTCCTTGAAATAAACATCAAACCTTTATCTAACAGTTTTTTTCTAACAGTTATAATAACTGAATGAAAATTTATTGTGTACTTCAAAAGTATGTGAACTCTGACTTTGTTTTATATTATTTACTAGCGGACTCGCGGAGCTCTGCCCGTGCTCGTTTTGATGCCCACATAGACTTACAATAATATTATTATTGCACTTGCACGGTGTCGCATCTATTTAATGATTTTGTCTGACGTTGCTTAACCTAAGGGTATGAAATAATATTTCATACCAAAGTATATTATACATGTATGTACTTTATAACATATTCTCATACTATAAAGGGCGGGAAGTATCCATTCCATTTTACAACTACTGATTCTAACACCAACTATTTAAATTATCCGTAAACGTACCTTTTTTGTTTTTTTATTTTTTTTTTGACGTGTGGGAAATCTTCGAAAGATCCCCGGGAGTTGTGGGGCTCGACCGGGGTATGTGGGATTCTTACCCACTAAAACCCCCGCGGCTGCCGCATCGGTACATGAGAGGAGACCCAGGTCTCTCCGGTGGGATCTGCACCAGGGGCCCCTCAGTGCCTTGCCTTTGAGCCCGCCGCCGAAGAGCGCATTGTAGCCCCCCGGAAACCAGTCACGGTGCTCACGGGGACGGGGGTCGCAACCCCGCCGCCGTCCTCCTCGGAGTCGCCGCCGTACTTAATGGACCCCGAACGTCTAGCGACCCCGAAGGCCGCAAACGTACCCAAGTCAACTCGAGTAACACTAACCCCCTAATTTGTAAGCTGTCTATACGATACCAGTGTCAAGCTTGAATCTTGATCTCTACTTGCATTTTGTTCTCGCGGAGAAACCTTTAATAGGTCTCCGGGACCTGTGGGGGTAAACCGAGGTACGTGGTAATCTTACGGCTGGCGCATCGGCGTATGAGACGGGAGACGTGAGCTCTTCGGTGGGATCTGCGCCAGGAACACCCGTCGGGAACGCTTTATAGCCCCCCCGGAACCTGGCCCGCTGTTCACGGGGACGGTGGTTGCAACCCGGACGCCGTCCTCCTCGGACTCGCTGCTGTCACTTGATTGAAGTCTAGACCCCAAACGTTCCGAAGGAGCTTTAATCTTAAGATTGAAGAATCTTATTCTTAAGTGTTCAGTAACGTATTATAATTTTAATTATTATTTTTTGAATATCAAGATATACTTACTTCAATGATTTCGATTTTTTATCACATCAACGTGCAGAGGTTGGAAATTTCATGAGACCTTTAAATTTTTAACACTATCAGGCATCGATATAAATCAGGCCATCAATAAATAGAAACCACCACCTTGCGTAAAATTATAAAAGCAAAAAGCCTAAGTAAGATATAAATTATTTAAAAATAAATATTTAAAAATTCAACTCTGCGAAATACCTTATCTTATTCAAACTAAATGTCGTCTAAACTTTTGGTCTCTAGCGAATTACTTCGTTTCTTATTCGATCCCTCAGATAAACTCAAACTCAATTGTTAATTTCAAATAGGCTAGCACTTTTGAAAGATCATGTTTATTATTTTAAAAAAAAGAAGCTGCCACCGGATCACAAAGCGGCCTCAACTGAGAAGATCCGGCAAGAAACTCAGCGGGCTTGTCATTTTTTCACTTTTTTTTTAAACAGTGTGTCATGTTACAATTAGATCCATTGTGTCTTGCCGTTCAAAAGATCAAATAAGACAGAAAAAAATAGTAAAATACGACGAAAGTACAACAAACTAAAAAGCCAAAGGGATAGTAGTCGGACCAGTCCCCCCAAGCAGCATCCGCGCACGAGTTGACCATAGCTCCGCCGAGCGCCGAGCATAGCTCTCTCCATTGCTCGCTGAGCGACTAGTCGTACCGTAAGTGACCACGTCTCAGCACCGTACGTCATTACGGGTAGGACACACTGATTAAAGACCTTAGTCTTCAGACATTGCGGTATCGGTGACGAGAAGACTTGACGAAGTTTTCCGAATGCTGCCCAGCCCAGCCGTATTCTTATCTTGATTGCCTTCTCAAAGTTGTCCTTACCTAGTTGGAGCGTCTGTCCTAGGCAAACATATTCCTGGACAACTTCAAGAGGTACTCCATTCACGGCAACAACATGCTGCAAATGTCTACTCAGTCCCTATTGTATACCACCAACACCTCACAACTATAAGGCCGTTTTCAAATCCGATATCCCGGAATCCGTCATCCAAAGGTTTGACAATTCTATTTGGAATGACGTAATTTTATAGAAACTATTGGATTCGTGAATAGCATTTACAAGATATTTTGGGAATTCTTTTCATCGGATTCGATTCGAAAACAGAAAATCCCGACCGTTCTGAATAGCCGTACCGGACTCATAATCCGTTCCAAAATTGCGGTGGTGCTAGCCCTTAGGAGAGAGATTATAATGAACATTGATAATATAAATTACTAATGATCGATAAGAAAATTTGCCCGCGAGAATGCGGTCTAAGTGCAGTTGTGCCCTGTCCTCGTCGTTTGCCGTTGTAAAGGTGAGACATTCTGTGGACATATTTATCAAATTTAATGCCCGACAACTTTAATGTAAAGAACATTAATGTAAAAGCATCGGGACGAACAGCTTTAAAAGGTTCACATTAAAAAGTTTCCTCAACGATAGTATATTATGTTTTCGAAAACGCTGGATTTCGATGTTTTGTATGTGTATACCCTGTTTTTCTTTACAATATCAAAACCGTAGCAATAAATGTATTAATACAGGTGTGAAAGACGATTCGTAGGGTTCAATATATCATATTCAACCCTAAAAATTGTCTGGCTGTCTCACCAGTCGCTCCTGTGTTCATATATTTATTGCTACGATTTTGAAAGATAAATTTTATAAAGAAAAACAGGGTGTACCTATCTCAAACTTAAGCTTTATATTAATTGAGGATGCATTTACGTGCGTTTGTTGTAAGATTTAATTATACTTTTAAGATTTTATCTATACTATAATAAAACTCAAAGAGCACTTTTTCTGTACATTGAATATTTTTCCAAAATTTCTATGTGGGGATACTATACTATCGACATAGAGGCCAAAACAATTTTTTTTGGAATTATTGTCTGTCTGTCTGTCTGTCTGTCTGTCTGTCTGTCTGTCTGTCTGTCGTTCTGTTTGTCCAGGTATCATTTGAAAACCCGTGGATGGATTTTGATAGGACTTTCACTGATGTGTTGTGTAGAAGTCAAGGTATAAATTGGTATATAAAACATCACGCTATGTTTCATAGGGGCTAAGCAGTGAAACATTACTTGCACATATTACCACGTAATTTCCTTTGTATGAGAATAGGGTAATTATAGACTGATCAGTTAATCATTAAGATAATGTATTATTACGCTATATACAATAGGGACTGAGCAGACATTTAGTTTGAATAAGATATGGCAGTGGCAAAGGGTCAATTTTTGTAAGGGGTAAGCCGGTCCGGTACACCCAGGACATTTTCATTAGATTTCCGTATTGTTCTAAGTACGTTGCTGATAGCGATATGACATTATATCTTTGAAAAGTTAAAATCTGTAAATCCCGAGCGAGTCCAAACTAGATCATGAAATTATTCATGAAATTTTAATGAAACTCCACAAGTCCAGGTAGTGTATAGATATTGTATTACAGTCGCAACAATAAAAGATGCGAAAAACTTAGAACTTTCATTATCGAATATCATTAGACAGTAATTTACGATGTTAGCGTGATTTACATTATGAACAGCGCCATCTATCGGTGAAATTGAACATACAATCACCATAGAACTTTAATCTATAATATAATAAAACTCAAAGAGCACTTTTTCTGTACATTGAATATTTTTCCAAAATTTCTATGTGGGGATACTATACTATCGACATAGAGGCCAAAACAATTTTTTTTGGAATTATTGTCTGTCTGTCTGTCTGTCTGTCTGTCTGTCTGTCGTTCTGTTCGTCCAGGTATCATTTGAAAACCCGTGGATGGATTTTGATAGGACTTTCACTGATGTGTTGTGTAGAAGTCAAGGTGTAAGTTGGTATATAAAACATCACGCTATGTTTCATAGGGGCTAAGCAGTGAAACATTACTTGCACATATTACCACGTAATTTCCTTTGTATGTGAATAGGGTAATTATAGACTGATCAGTTAATCATTAAGATATGTATTATTACGCTATATACAATAGGGGCTGAGCAGACATTTAGTTTGCATAAGATATGGCATTGGCGAAGGGTCAATTTTTGTAAGGGGTAAGCCGGTCCGGTACACCCAGGACATTTTCATTAGATTTCTGTATTGTTCTAAGTACTTTGTTGATAGCAATATGACATTATATCTTTGAAAAGTTAAAATCTGTAAATCCCGAGCGGATCCAAACTAGATTATGTATGTATTACAGTCGCAACAATAAAAGATGCGGAAAACTTAAAACTTTCATTATCGAATATCATTAGACAGTAATTTACGATGTTAGCGTGATTTACATTATGAACAGCGCCATCTATCGGTGAAATTGAACATACAATAACTATAGAACTTTAATCTATATATTATATCAAAGAAAGTCGTGTTAGTTACACTATTTATAACTCAAGAACGGCCTAACCGATTCGGCTGAAAATTGGTGGGGAGGTAGCTTAGAACCAGTAAACGGACATAGGATACTTTTTATCCCGGTAGGTTAAGGTTAAGCAACGTTAGGTAAGGTCATTAAATGAAAGTGTGCATATCGGGTAGGTCTGAGAATAGGTCATACAGTATATTTCATACCGCTAGGTTAAGGTTAAGCTACATAAGGCAAGGTCATTAAATAGATGGGTGAACCGATATGTATGAAATTATGTGTGCATATCGGGGAGGTCTGAGAATAGGTCATAAAGTATATTTAATGCCGCTGATACCATGATTGACGAGGATATATAGAACGAGAGGAGGGTGCACGAGAGGAGAAAGAGGGAGAGGGGATTCGAGAAGGGGGCGATGGGGTGAGGGATGGGGGAGTTAGGTGGAGTAAGGGGGAGTGAGAAGGAGCAAGTTCGTAGAAGAGAGGGGGAGAGGGTTCAGAGAGGGGATAACAGGGTAGGAAGAGGGGGAGTGTGACGGAAACCGAAGCGGGAGGGGGAAAGAGAGAGGAGAGAGCATATAATTAGATTTTTTTTATAAGAGAGAGAGATATGGAGAGACATAAATCTAGGGAGGAGGGAGAAAAGGGGAGCAAAATGTAATAAAAGCGCGGGCGGAGCTGCACGGGTCAGCTAGTATACAATAAAACTTACAATAAAATATAAATAACAAAATTTATACTTACATACATTTCTATTTTGAGATCCCATAAGAATATTTGGGTAGGTAAAGAAATAATGAAATCTGCCAAAACGTGCTTAATATCATTCTTCACATGTTTTTGAGAGCTAATCTTGGACATTAAGAAACGAAAACGTGTTATAATAATATACTCCTTTAAACGTACGTCCTTTATAGTACATTGGATGCGCGGAAAGAGCCTCATGAAATGGCGACTGATACTTTTTATAGTCACTGAGCTCACTTTGGACAGGACAATCAGCCCTGCAAAGTTTTGCTGATTGATCAATCTTTCCATCACGACATGAAAGTATTCATGTCGACACGAAGCGAACAGGAAGAAGTATATAAGTATGTACCTATATTTATAAAAAATGTAATAATCAGCGTTCAGGTATAAAATGAACGCAACATAAATAACGCATAAATAAATATAATCCCGCGTGTTCACGATGTAAACTGCCACAGTAACGGGGCGAATGAACGTTCATCTAATATACCGAATTTCTTATGGACCTATAAAATGGAATCGAATCCCCGACGGGAAATGAGCGAGTAGGCCGCCGGGAATTGTCCGATAACACATTTTCATCAATAGACGACCCATGAAATATTAGGTAGGGACTGAAATTGTAGCAACCACGGTACGGCCCATCCCATTATTACGCCACCATTTATTTTCCTAGAGTAGTACACGTCGCGTCGTGACTGAATCCGTCCCATAGTATACTTATTTTTTAGGTAGGTGGTTGACTTGATGGCAAGCGATGTCATGCCGACGGACACTTTAACTTTCCTTCGTCAACAGATATTGGGATTTTGTCTTGAGCTCAGTAATTTCACCAGCTAGGTAGGTATTGTCTTTCACAGCGGGAAATATTATTAACGCTTACACTACTCTATGTTCTTCTATGTCTGCTTACTTCTAGGAGATTATTATTGTACGAAATATTAATTTTACGTTAAATTTTACAATTAACTTTGTGAAATACATTCGCCGGGTTGGCAATATAAAAACCAAAACAAACCGCGATAAAATCCGTAAAAAATATTTAAATATGTGCAACTGCTTTGCTTCGAACTCCATATTCATCGGATCTGAAAGGAAATAGTGCACCAGCCGTTTATTTTTCAGTTTAAGAGTAAATTAGGGAAATAGGTTATGTTATGAGTGGGATGTAAATCGTTAAAATATTTACGAAATAGGTGTTAGTGGATTTCATATTTACGACTCCTGAATTCGGTGAGATGTGTAATATTATATTGGATTTGATGTATTCTTGAATGAAATACCACACGTTTCGATCGATTTGTTTAAAACAACACAAATCAAATATTCAAGACAATATTTGGAAGAACTACAGAAAAGCCATTTATTTATTTATTTGTGATATGGAAGACTTACTGCTAAAAAACTTAACATAGTATTATTTTAGTTGTCAGAAAGCTGTCAACAAGTCTTCGCTGATAGCGACAGAATATGGTAACAAAAGTGTATTAACTAGTATGAGTGGTAGTAGATGTTAAAGATTTATTTGAACTCCATGAAACAATAAATAACAATAGGTCTTGGTACATAATGAAAAAGAAAATAGGTAGTAATAAAATTACACGTCCCAAAGTAGCGGGTCCAAATGGGTCGCACATTAGGTGGTAGGTTCCTTGAGCAAGGAACCGTCCAGGTAGGTACCACCGCAGTGTCAAATATTCTGCCGCCAAGCAGCAGTGTGTAAGCATTGCTGTGTTCCGGCGTGAAGGGCACTGTAGCTGGTGAAATTACCGGACACAAAGACTTAATATCTAATATCTTAAGGGTCGGCAACGCACTGGTGATTTTTCTGGTGTTGCTAGCGTCTATAGGCTGCAGTGGCTGCTTACCATCAGGCGGGCCGCACGCTTGCTTGCTACCTTGGTAGTATAAAAAAAAAACATCAGCTTATTGTCAGGCAAGTGCCTAACGCTAGTTTTCATTTGGGCCCTGTGCCCGTTTGCACAGATTCTTGTTAGTAAGAAGTCAAAGTCAATTTGTCATCTTGATTACGTGACGTGATGCTCAGCCTCTGTAGTCTTTAGGCGTAGTCTAAATTAATTATGTTAAGTGTTATCAAAGTTAACATTCACGATACACGTCTCTACGCAACTTTCTTCATGTTTCTCGGTTTGAGAAATTGGATTCAAAGCCAAACTTTGGTACGTAAGCAAAGTTCACGGATGTTCCGTAACATTTCCTTACAGACACAAGAATAAACGATTTCCGTCTGAGGTAATGACGTCGCCGGGCACTCTTCACGCTTGTTTGCGTGACTATTGACGGTAGTAACCAGCTTGATTGTCGAGCATGTGCCATTTAGACGACTAGCTTAGTAAGTACACCGTAAATGTTTGTGGGGCTGTGACCCATTAGCTCTCCACAATGCCGTGAATTAGTAACGTTATAAAGTCGTCGCTACATTAGGGCCATAGCAACTTTCACTAATAACTCCTGACACCTACGCGACATTAGATTCAAATTGTTAGAGATCCTAGATTGGATATCATGGTTGAAAATCTTCTTGGTTTTATTTTACTGCGGTGTTAATTTCTGCGGGATGGTTCCTCTTGGCTCGGACAATGCACGATGCGGTTCACAATGGGAATACATCAGAGGGAGCGTGCGGGCGCAGGACGCGGCAGTCGCCTCGCAGACGCCGCGCCGCGTGCCGCCTCACTTTCCGCGCACTTCGACATGGATTGGGGCCTCCGCCGTAAGTTAACACGAGAAAAAAGTTTTTACAAATTCGGTCAACGAAAAACGGCCAGAACAGGCGGCGACGGCCGCCAGCGCCGCAGTCGCCGCGATCGAAGCAGATAGTAAACAAACGCATGTGGCCAACCGGAGTAGTCCGACCGGTGTGCCCACAGATGCCGGTCGACCGGCCGTTGATGCCGGTATTTTTAACTCGTTTCGCGGTTCGATGTCCGTTCGTTCGTGGAATCGATATGCATAATACCGTCCTTGAAACTTTTAACTTTTGATGGAGTTGATAGAGTTATTGTTCGGAGGGAGTGCAAGTTTCGATGTCTGACTTAGATTTCGCCGGACGACCGTAAGTTGCAAAATTGTGTATTATCGCATAGTTCGTTCAGATTGTTCGTGCGGAAGTTGCCGACTTTCTAAATAATTTAATGACGTCGCCGATAAAAGCATTGAAGTGTCTTTTGTTTCGGGGTTAACCAGTTTTATTTCGCTGAGAATGTAGCGATAAAGAGCACTTTTTATGGCTTGGCAATAAAGTGGTTATATTTCTCTTTCTACGAGTAATTTGACCTTTAGCATTATCTCTTATTGAGAGCAAATCCCTCAGACGTCTTGTTAGTGGAGACAAACGGTTGCTCGTACGTGGGGAGAAAAATGATAGAGCTTTACAATCATAAATACATATTGCTGGGATTAATGTCGCATACAATCGTAATGTATGTAGACAATATGTCTCGAAGATGTGGCATTTTTTTAACGAATGTTTATTTATAACTTTACTTCCAACTTATTTTTTTAAACCTTTGTTGAAATAGTTCTGAGTTAGTAAATATAACAGCTAAAGTATAAAGCTTTGTTGTGTCTAATTGTAGTAAATCGCTTTAAGCCCGTCGTTATTATGAATTAATTTCTTTTTGGAATATTTAGTTCAGGTATTGTATAAAATATGGATAAATAAAACTAAATCATACAATATTTTATAGGTAAGTATAGAATACGGATCGTGTTCTATTAGTGGAAATATGAATTCTCTACAGTTGAACACATTTTATCTTTATTTTAAACGTTCTCATGAAACTTTTCCAATACCTTATACAGGGTGTAAGGGACTACGTACCGAAAACTTTTATAAGATTTCTCATATTGTCCGTTACAACATTATTTTATACTAGCTGACCCACGCAGCTCCGCCTGCGCTATTTTTACGTTAACTAAACTTTTGATAACAGACATTCGCATCGAATACATAACCTCCTTTTTTATAGTCGGTTAAAAACTGGGACCCACTTTTTACTTGCTCTCCGAAGCACGGACCCGTTTAGTTCAAATGGCGTTAAACGGTCACCCATCTATTTAATGACCTTACCTAACGTTGCTAAACCCGATCGATTACGTTCCCTTACTAATATTTATTATTTATTATATTATAAAGAAAAATTGATAAAATCGGGCCAAGCGTATAACCAAGTACCCATTTTGACTTTAATCCCCTCTCCCAAAAGAACCGTGCTAGATTACGGGATAAAAAGTATCCTATGTCCTACCTCGTAGTAAGATCTCAAATCATGCCAAGTTTCATTTGAATCCATTCAGTAGCTTCGGCGTGATGCGCAGCCGTGATACAGACAGACAGACAGACAGACAAAAATTAAAAAAATTATATTTTCGGCCTCAGTATCGTTATGCCCTCTAAATATAATTTTCAAAATATCTTCAATGTACAGAATTGGACCTGTTACAGTTTTATTATAAGTATAGATGGAATATAACAAATGACTAACTTGTTAATTTTTGAGCATGTAATGAATATGTGCGGAATAATATTTATTTTTCAAATTACATTGCTAATTTCCATCAAGCCGCCTGCCAAACGTGGAGATTATGGCAACCCCTCCCTTCTAAGGGAGAGGACCTTTGTTCAGCAGTAGACTTTTCGGCTGCTGATGATTGCTAATTTTGCACAAATAAGTAATTTATTGTTTTTAAATTGAAATTAGGCTTTATTATTATACCAATAATGATGTTATCCTAATTTAATTTAAAAAAGCGGCATTTTTTTTTATTGGAAATTCATGAAAAAGCCGATGAAAAATTTCAACACTAGAATGTTCAGAATCATGTACTGGATCCCTGGGATCGGTTTGCGGTACGATGTCCCTTACACCCCGTATTTACATGTATGATAATAAAACAATGGTGAACCCCGACGACACAATAAAACGTAGTCATAATAAACGACTGGATACTTTTTTATCAAATGTAACAACACCATTTCGATTAAACTAACTTTCAAAAATAAAAGAAACCACTGTCTGATCACAGACAGCCAAAAGCGTCGAAGTTATAACACCCCTCATTTCTGTGTCGGAGGGTTAAAACAAAAGAATAGAAGATATGCTATCCCACATCATTGCTTATTTGAATGGTTCGTCTTGCCTTGCCCGCATCGTTTTGTATGTGCATTTAAAACTCGATCATGTTTTCTGCTCGGCGGATTAGAATACAAAGCGGATTATCACTAGCTTTGGCGTGCCACGTCGATGTAGGTCACGAATAATGATTTTCAATGCACACTAATATAAAAGCTACCACAATTGTCAGGGAATATTAAATGGTAGACGGCTGTTTTTTTTTGTGTCGAACATAAATTGTTAAATGTCAAGGGAGGCATGCACACCACCTGCCCCAATAACCCAATAGAATGTTCTATGAAGACGAATAGCTTGTGGGGTTTTCTCGAGGACTGTATAGGATTGTTCTGGACAGCAATGAAGGTATCAATCCTATGTTTGAATTTCACCAACCGGCGCTGTCGTCTTGGTTTCTTATTTCCTGTGCTCCTTAGATTTTACTGCCTAGTTTTCCTGCCTCGCTCGAACCAGGACCGTTATTTCCAATGACCACTTACTGCCGCACTCACAGACATCAATTAACTTTAATAGCAATTAAGTAAGTTTTTGTAATCTATTTTTTTCGACTCTCCGTGTGTCTTATGATTATCTTTTAGTAATTATTACGAGATGGTTGATATATCTACTCACTATCCGCGTATTAAGTACTATTTGGCTTCGAAAGTCGAAATATTCCATTTACAAAAAATTACTTAATCACAATTAACTATAATTGACGTTTGTAGGTGCGGCAGTTAGCCATTCCCTCCGCGAAAATAACGCACTTACACGAAATGAGGGCTAAATATGGATGGTTAAACTGTCAAAATTCCTCGTTTTGATAACAGGCGAAATTGGTAGGAAATGTTCAAGAACGTACGTCTCTTGTTATTATCCAATCACAACAAAATCTGAATACCTCGTTACATTTTTGGGATTACCGTAAAGATGTCAGTAACCTTCATATTTTTTTGGCAAGTGATAAGGGATCTTTTTAGCACGGACGCGCGGACGGCGGCTACTCGATTAGTGAATTTGCAATTGGATTAAATTGAAATTTACAAAGGGCCCCGAAGTGACCCCTGCAGTTTGGCAGTAGTAGTAAATGTTGGTTGATCCTGCGTTCTCCGGCGTGCTATAAACACATACTCTCCCATACATAAAGTGTGTCGTAAAACACTACGTATACTGGGAAACTTAGTTGTGGACGCAGTTCCCTTGTGTTTACTCACCACGTAATGGAACAGGTATACACGACATATACATGTTTGTTGGCATTTTTTGAACTATCTATCTATAATAATTATAATAAAACTGTAACAGGTCCAATTCTGTACATTGAAGATATTTTGAAAATTATGTTTGGAGGGCATTCTATAACCGATACTAAAGCCAAAAATGTATTTTTTTTTATTTTTGTCTGTCTGTCTGTCTGTCTGTCTGTCTGTATCTCGGCTGAGCATCACGCCGAAACTACTGCATGGATTGAAACGAAACTTGGCATAATTTGAGTTAATACTCCGAGGTAGGACATAGGATACTTTTTATCCCGACATTCGGCACGGTTCCCTTGGGAGAGGGGACTAAAGTCAAAATGTGTACTTGGTTATAAGCTTGCTTCGATTTTAACAATTTTTCATTATAATTATAATGAATATTTGTAAGGGAACACTCATAGACAGTTGTTAACAATGTTTGGAAATCGATCAGGTTAAGCAACGTTAGGTAAGGGCATTAAATAGATGGGTGACCGTTTAACGCCATTTGAACTAAACGTCTCCGTGCTTTGGAGGGCAAGTACAAAGTGGGTCCAAGTTTTTAACCGACTTTAAAAAAGGTGGTTTTGTATTCTATGCGAATGTATATTATTGAAAGTTTAGTTAACGTAAACACAGCGCGGGCGGAGCTGCGTGGGTCAGCATTTTTACATGGTTTGCTAATAAACTGGGTTCAGGGATTTGGCGGCGAAAATTGAAGCTGTTTCCATGGCACATCTACATATTATACCCTGTTTGTCTTTACAAGATCAAAATCGTAGCAATAAATGTATAAACACAGCAGCAGTGCAGCAGTGACATTACATTTATTGCTACGATATTGATCTTGTAAAGAGAAAAGGGGTAGGTATATATTATTTGCCACACGTAAATAACTAAGACTATATAGCACATATTTCAGTATGTCCTCCTTAGTTTCTTCTTGCATCTATGTACTCTCGCGGTCACGCTGTGTATCACCTTTAGGCCGATAATCGCTTGCACGAGCTGCACGAAAATACGCGCGGACGGGTAAGCGCACGTTACGTCGTTCAAACGATTTTGATTGATAACTGGTACACCGTTCGTGTCCGCGATAGTACAGTTTTAGAAAAACCTGATCCGATCGCTGAGGGTAATATTTGGTATCGCAATATAATCATACGTATAATGACTGATGAATTATATTCATAACTATTTTTCCTAACATACGTATAATGACTCTGATGAATTATATTCATAACTATTTTTCCTAACATACGTATAATGACTCTGATGAATTATATTCATAACTATTTTTCCTAACATACGTATAATGACTCTGATGAATTATATTCATAACTATTTTCCTAATTTGTACTAGCAACGCGAATATTCCCCAGACAAATCGGACAGGGTAAAAAACCCTGTCCGTGTAAAAAACATGATGTTTAAGTAAATATTTTAGGAAGAGAGATTGTTACAGAAATAAAATAAAATCCAAAATTATATTAACCAAAACAGAATTAGGACGAAAACCCTGTATAATTAGTTTAACGTCGACATCTGAGACAGTTGAAAGAATAATTTAACATAATGTATTATGTTGTCTTTTAGACACCAGGATGATTGACGAGACGGTAATATCCCCATCAGGGGCGCTGTTTGAATTCCTCCATTAGCAAATCGGAAGCCGAAACTAATTAGCCTTGTTCAATATCAGGTTATCTTACCGTCTCTCCCTTTAGTTTGTAACTGATATTGAAGTATCGATCGTTTTGGATTGTTTGTGTAAATTTAATAACACCAGCCCTTGTTTTTGTCCCACTGTTGGGCTCGGGCCTCAAGATGAAGGTGCTTAGGCCATAGTACCACCACGCTAGCCAAATGCGGGTTGGATGAAATTGATTTATATAGATAATGATATCCAATTGGCATTGGAAACATCCTCAAGAGAACTTCATCCCAAACCGCGAAAGTAACCACTACCTAGCTGTAGAATGACAGATCTGTCATGTTTGTAATGTATCTGCTTTCATTTGGAGTATGGATTTGTAAATAAGCGACAAAAAATACTATAACAATATTTAATGATGTATCGTTCCCAGACGAACAATTAATTAATATAAAAACGAATCTGGGTTCAGGTTACCTCATTAGGGTACACTTAACTACATTTTAAACAGTTAATTTACTAAAAACAAATAGAAAGCTTTTATCTAAAAGCTTTGTGAATCAAAACCACTTGCTTTTCCCTAGAGTTTTGCTGTAGAGTCGATTTTTACCGACTGCGATCGACGAAATGTCTGGGTAAACACAATTACCAGAATGTACGTACATTTATATAATGCTGTAGTTAAGTAGGTATGTTATGATGTGTTTAATAATAATAATATCTTGGGACAATCCACACACGGTCATCCGATCCCAAACTAGGCAGAGTCTGTACTATGGAAACCAGACAACTGATACTAATACTTATATACTTTTTTTTTTGTAAATACATACTTAAATAGATAAACAACACCCAGACACTTGGCGGGAATCGAACCCTCGACCCATCGGTTAGCAGGCAGGGTGTCTGACCACTAGACCAACGGGCCCGTCAAATAATAATTAAATATTAATGTTTGATAATAAATATGCAGTAAGTTTTTAATCACGCTTAAAGTTTATATAATGTGCAACCAGAAACTATGTCATGATAAATTTCAAATTTAGGTTACCGAGTGGTAGGTATCCGGAGAACTCTTAAGCATCAGAAAGTCATGCACTTGATGTTATTAGTAATTAATGCCGATCCTCGTAAATTTAAGCACGTAGTTACATGTATGAAATGAAGAAAGTTGATCTAATCCCCCAGGCTTTTCATATTCTTATTAAAATAGTTTGTGGCTACGTGATCAAGTTATTTACTGACCACAATACGTGCTCATATGTACCTTAACATAGTAGGAAACGTTGCGAAGATGACTTTATTTCGAAACAGCTTCTTTATTGGTATACATACTGAACATAATGAAACCAAATAATACTGTCGTTTCTCTTTGCGTCGCGTACTTTGCCTTGCCTTTAAGAGAATCACAAGAGTTATGACTTAAATTTCTTGATGCCAATCTTATATAATGGTTAGCTGTGATATATTCGTAGATGGTGAAGTGTGGTGGCATATTTGGTTAGCTTATCAGCACACTAGCTTATTAGGTTACGGCTTTCCCTTCAGTAAGCCACAGAGTAATATCTATGCTGGCAGAAAAAGGGAAAAAACGGGTTCCCATAGCTGCAAGAACGGCTACTCTCTTTAGAGCACTCGTAACCTTACTGCATGGGCACGCCTTTCAAAGGTGTTTCAAAAGTGTTGGCTGGTGCAGATTTTTGTCTGCTCTTAGCCAATTATTTCAGTGAACAATCAGTTAGTTAGGCAACGTCAGGCAAGGTCAGTCCTTAGATGGGTGACCGTTTAATGCCTTCTGAACTGAGTGTCACCGTGCTTCGGAGGGCACGTAAAAATTCAGTAAGCTAAATCCATTGAGGTAATAGGTACACTTATATCAGAGGATGAAGGGCAGTTTGGACAACTCACCAAGTTGACTACTAATCATACGACTAAAAGATACATACTTTGTGACCGTGTTAATCCATTACCTAGCTAGAAACAGGCTTTAAAATCGCTAATGAGATATTGTCGTCCGTTTATAATATGGTTAGGAGTTTCGGAATTAGTTGAGTTTACTTTTAATAACCATTATTTCCAATTAGATTGGAGTGAAACTGCAAGTTTGTACTGTGATTACTAGCTTCATACAGGTATCTTCAGTTATTTACCAAACATTAGATAGACATTGTACAGATATTGCTTTGAATATCAAGATTGTAATTCTACATAAATCCTGTAATTAGTATTCTAGTCTATAAACCCGAGATTTGAGTACATAAAGCTTCTGAAGTTAGAAGCAACTTGGACATTAAACAGAAATAGAAATAATATATTTCTTTCAGCAAATGTCATCTTTCACAGGTTAACTTTATTTAATTGAAGAAAACTTATTTTGATGGTTTGAGTTACAGCAATATTTTTGAATTAAAGGCATTGAAATTTGTTTGATAATAATCACGTTAATTGGCCACTGCTGGGCGAGACTTGTTTCTCTTTTACTATGAGAGCTCAGTGAGCCGCGAGTATAAATCCTCCACGATCCTCCAGATCGTGCGGATTAATGGATCAGACACGCTTTCTTAGAAACTTATTAAAATTATTAATTACTTTTTTACTCAGTATAAGCCAGTGCTTGACTGCAGTCCCACCCGATGGAAAACAGCTATGCTATCGGGAATGCTAAAGCACACTAGCTTATTAAAAGCCTATTCACCTTAGCCTTGAAGACTTGCGTCTGTAAATTAGATTCTGCGTATTAGAATATATGACATTTTCAATTATTTACATGCTACACCTAAGATTATATTTGCATGTCAAAAGGCAGAATGTATAATGCCAACAACACCTGGATTTTGTAACTTCATTCATTGCAAATAAATTATTCCGATTCTGATTCTGTGACTCTTCTGCATCGACGAATTTATGTAAATACGTAACACAAAGTTACTAGCTCTAAAACAAATTTGAAGTGAGTGAAACAATCTCTCGGCTTGCAATCAATACAGGTTGTTAAGATTGACATTGCGCAGTTCATGCAGTGTTGATTCTCGTTATATACTAACTTCTAAGACTTCTAAATAGTAATTTAAAGTTTCTCCATTCATCTTTACATATAGTTAAAACATCGAGTTTGACGCTTTGAATAATACACGAGTCCCTAGGTGAGTTTTCAATGCACCAATAATTTTCAGTGCCAGACTTCAAACAAATTTTCAACGAGCCTCTACTTATATCAATTTCAGAACTTTTGCTTCAGTAAATCGTTCAATACTACTTATCGATGTTCTCAAATCATTAAAAAGTTTTCCTCTGGTGATTCAAATTTATGATAATTCTACCTGACATTTACATACTTTTGAAAAAACACCAAAGCAATTTGATAAGTTTTTTTTTAAAATATGACATGAACTTTTTATTTTCTTCTACAAATATATTCACTCTTAAATATGTATATGTAATCAGTTTGTCGTTGGTTTTATACTAATCCATCTACGTCTCGAGACCTATTTATTTATATCTTGAAACCATTCCCACGATTATTCCCTACAATATTTAAAGAACAGCACCTAATACCCATGAGTATTCTACCAAGACAATAGCACGTATTTATGGATGATTGCCGTTTGCAAATACTTTTTCAGACGAGTCCCAAGTCCAAGTTAGTTCTGTTTTACGAGTAACAATATTAAAATCTTTTCACTTTTGTCTCTCGGGAGCAAATTCGATGTAGGGATCAGTTATAACTTTTGACCTTTCTACAAACCGGCTGTCTTGTATATAGGGCACTGTTCAGATAACTTAAGGCAGCAGACCCACTAGATAAATAGTTTACGACTGATTGTCAGCTATCTCTGAGCTGCAAATTTAATGCACTTTGGCTAGTGGGCATTCGTCCCGTGCGCGCCTAATGAATCAAACTGCTGCAAACCCAAAGTTAGCCCCAGAATATTTGCCTAATTACTCCATAGCCTAAAAAGTACTTTCCAAGAGTGCATAGGGCATCAAGTAGTTTTAATCTGACATTAGCAGTATGCTCTCGAACGTCGGTAGAGCATTTGTGTTGTGATGTGCTATTGTTGTGTTTACGTTAAGTCCGCAGCATGCCCTGCGATGACATGGCATTGCGTGTCAGCGACCATATCATCGTGTCATATACCGCTGCGCCCACCTCCCGCTTGATGTTATCAGATGCTTTACATATGTATACCTTGACACGGGAACGTATTTCCTCTAGGGTGGTCATGGTAAATTGTGATCAAAATTAAATCGGTTTAATTTTTTCAGTTTCATATAATTTTTCCAGTGCTGAGTGAGATATTACTGACTGACAATTCCCTATTTAGTACTAAGTATTAGGTATTTTGACATGAATGGATAAGGATTTCGTTGAGTATTATCCGTAGAGGAGTTTAATAGGTGCTCATGTAGAGTTTCAACTGAAACTCCCTAATTTTTTATTTAATAGTTATATCACCTTCCATTTTTACATAAAACACGTTATATTTAACCGTAAAAACTCTTTGAAAGCTTGTCGGGAACACGAAACCGGCGAAACATTAATTGCGAAACACTTGTGCAGAATGAAAGGATAAATTCGTTTCAATTTGCTCTACTGAAAGTGAAAAGGTGTATAAATGGATTGTATATGGGCTCGGGACCTTTCGGAAAATAAGACTTTTTCTATGTGGATCGGTCCGGCCATGTCATTCACAGTAATATAGGTGGCGTTCCGCCATTCCGATCGCTATCGGAATGCCATAGATGCTGGTGTACCTATAAAATGCTCCGCTCTTAGTGCCTCGCCCGACATAATGCTGGGATCTTCGAACGGAAATGCCTTTGTTATGGCAAAATAGAGGCACAAAACGCGAATCCGTATTATATAATCAAAACGCGAATCAATACCATTGAACTAAATTAAATAATACATCGCGACCAGGACAGCGCCGGCGACACTGTTTCTATGTCAATCCCATACATGAGAGAATGTCACATTTTTTATATCAACCGATGATAGTATTAAAATGTACGTACATATCAAATAATACCAGGAATGTTTGAATTTGTTTGTTATTTCGAATTTAATTTTACAACATTTTTGCTATGCCTTACCTGGTCAATATTTGTACCTAGCTTTCAATCTTTTAAAAGGTACGGAATGCATATAACTGAAAGTAAATATTAGTAATGTCAAAATGCCAAATTTGTTTAATAGTAATCATGTATGTACATACTTCTGAGTAAAACCCATTGGAATTATTTCTAAGTAATAAAGTAATTCCAAAGGAGTACCGAAATTAGTTACCTACTTCATTTCATAAAAAGACAATAGCCGTTAACACGAAACACCCATGGCTGTTGGTGAAGCCAGCAACTACGGTGTCGTAACTACTATGAAAATAAACGTGTCGATTTGTCTATCGGTTACGTTGTAAGAAATATCAACAGGTAAGGTATTTAAACAAATAACCTGGGTCACGCAGGCACGCAATGGTAACGACAACGCTCGAATGGGGGCGCGGCTACTGCTGTCCGACGCGAACCACCGCGACCCGCCGACGTCGTCATGCTCCGCCATTGTTTTCTCATGCTAATTAGATGTTAGTCTGGAAATAGGCCTGGCATGCACGTATACGTAAGATTATATATCACTTACCTTTTGTGTGAGGCGAATTGGTATTGAAGGTACTTTTTTGCCAAACATAATCCTCTGTAGCCAGTATATGGAAGCATGTTATCTCGTAAATAATCTCCAGAATTAAAACATTCTACTACTACAATCTACTCGCGGGTTCCAACACAAATTAGCGTTTCCCTGGTACTCGCCGAGGGTCAAATCCTGCTTACCTACTGGAATCACTGGGTTGGGAATTTTGTTTTTCGCAAATATTGTACAGTTTCCCTGAGTTTATTTTATTAAACATGTTGCTTATTCTAATAACGTTCCCAAATTGAATGACATTTGGTCGATTTTTTAATCACATTAACCAAGGCTTTAAAATTTCGTTGATGGGTCCCGCGTTTTCGCCAATTCAGCTCACGGATACTTGACACACATTAGCATGAAAGCTAATTCCAATTAAATTTCGACATAAACCAACTCAGTAAGGTGCCACCAATTTCCAAAAGAGTTAAGTACATTGGTAATTTATATCTGTCGCGGTTCTCGATGATGCTTTAATTTCAATTGCTGATGCAAATTCTGTAGCGATGAATACCAATAACCATTTCGGAATGTTCACATAAGCGATGGGTGCTAGAAATCACCATGTGTAGAGCCATCACAAACTGGATAGAACTAATAACCCAGCCCTTAACCTGTATTATGAGTGAAGCGGCGGTGGTGCCGTTGGCGTATGACGTAGTGGTGGTGTGGCAGTTAGTCCAGTTACAATTAGACCGTCGGTCGGCTTGAACTAACGTAGTAGTGGCCAGTCGCGATTAATCGGCGAGACGATGGCTAACTCCGTACGCAAATATGTTATTCGGTAGATCCTTTAGCTCCAGATTAAGAAACGAGAAGAGAGAAGTCGTATTAGGTAATGTGATTGTACGTATACACTGTGAACTCTGTGATGTGTTCAAAATTTCCAATATTCTTGTTTTAATAAATTTTGCTAAACGTTATGTGTGATACTCGGAATTTTATACGGTACAAGTGACTTTGTTGGGACAAGGTATGTCAAGGATCATTGCGCTCTACAATTTCATGTTTACATAATAAATGTCTAGTAGAATACGGTCTAATAGAGAAGGGATCTTGTGACAGTGAAATTAATTATCTGGCAACTAAATTAACAAGGGAGATTTTATTGGCAATTTTATCGAAGTCACTTTATTTGGCGCCTTGACGTGGACGTCCAATATTGGATTGATAAACCCTCATTGTGAATGTATCACTTCATTAATACTTTATACACCATAGTCCATTCGTATATTGATTTTGCCATTCTGCTGTGCTTATTTGATGTCCATGTAAAGTAAAAGCGTTATATTCGTCCAAACCGCTTTATAAGCCACATTTCCAGAGCGCTAACAAGGCTTACTTTGCCAATTTTGTGACTGTTGACCCGGTTTCGGATACAAATACCCGTATAATGTACGATAAAGTCTATTGTTGCGTATGTTATGTTTGGTAACTTTTTTTGTAAACCTATTGCAGAAGTTCATATTTGGTTTTAGTTAGTGAAACTTTTTGCAAACTTTCGAAGGCTACCGATCTCCGTGGAGGGCAGGTTACGAGAGATTGCCACCCACTAAAACGTCCCCGGTTGCTTCGATTCTGTGGGGAGACTCCGGGCCTTCCGTTCGGAGTACGGACTTCGCCAGTCTCTCTAGAGCGCCAGACACTCGTTAGAGCGCGTCCTATAGAGGTAGCAGAAATGCTTGCTTCCCGTCAAAACTTGACTTGGCTGTTAATCTATTAGTCGTAGGTAAAATTTCGTGATCCATCACTTCCATAAGGTGTCATCTACTTCTATTGTGATTGATTTTGTTTATTATGTGTGCGTCAAAACGTACTCTCGCGTGCACAAGTGGTATATCACCTTTAGGACTATAATCGCTTGCACGAGCCGGCCCAAAATACGAGCGGCCGGGTAAGCGCACGTAAAGTCGTTCAAACGATTTTGATTGAAAACTGGTACGGTCGGCCAAGAAAGTGCTTTACCAGTTTTGACAAAACTTCCTATGCAATCAAAATAACACTAGGGTTGAACATTTCTATCAGATGCGACAATTTCAACTAGGAACACAAGTCAAAGTGTTGACGTTAACGATAAAGAGAGCATCAGTAAATGTATGAATAATTGCAACGGAAAATCAACCTTGTTGTTTAATGATGTGCATATGAACTTCAACCTTAGGGTGGTAAACCATATTTTTGGCTGACCGTACTCCGTTCATGTCCGCGATAGTACAAACAGATAACATTTCAAAAAAAGCAGAAACAAATATCTCTTTAGTAAGTACAGTAGTACTTACTAAAGAGATATTTGTTTCTGCTTTTTTTTCTATGTTTCTCGTTTGATAGAGTAATCCGTTCCCCGAGTTGATTTATTCAACACTCGGTGGAAAATCTCGTTACATTTTTACATACACAAATAAAATTTACTACATACATTTTCATTTATGTGTCGCGGGATTTTCAGCTGGCAACACCGAAATGTTGTAGAGATTTAGATGTTATAATTTTTTATACCCAGCGAGGTGATCGTTGTTCCGACAAATAAATACTTTTTTTTGTGCTTACTGATGAGACAAACGTTTCACCTGACGGCGCAGTTAATAAGGCAGTTAATCTTTTTTATAGTTAATATCTCCAGCTACTACTACTGCTCCTACAGTGCCCTTTTTACCGGAAAACAGCAATGTTTACTTCCACATTGCCACTTTGTGGCAGAACCTACTTGATTAGTCTTTCGCACAAAGGATAATAAATACATTATTTTAACATCAATTTATTGTACCCTAAAAAAAGGTGTAGTTGTATACAATATGCAAATTAGATCTCTTATATACGCCTAGAAGTAGGCGCGATCGTTTCGTAGCACTCGTAGCGCGGGTAGAGCGACGACGCGACAATGTATACACTAATGATGTTGACACTAGAGGCGGGCTTGTCTCCGTTCCTGCACCCCTCTCTGCCGTCTGCACAACACGCCTTAGAGTGCACCTACCTAAACACGAACCCAATATAGCAGTTGCCGTACTACCTACCAAATTGGGTTAAAACGTTCACACATATCTACTATAGTCTAGCGTGCATATTGCACCTACTTTGAAACGGTCAACGTACTTATCATCGTCCACAATTATTACTGCAGAACATTATTCTATGACATCACTCTTTATTGATGCAAGGGTCCGACTTCCGACTATATGATTATAATTTTAAATAATACCAGTCCTTGTTTTGTCCCGCTGTTGGGCACGGGCCTCCCCTCAAGATGAAGGGGCTTAGGTCCACCACGCTGGTCAAGTGTGGGTTGGCAGACTTCACGCGTCATTCGAAAGCTCTTTAGGCTTTCGCAGACATGCAGGTTTCCTCACGATGTTTTCCTTTACCGAAAACTAGTAACAATAGCACAAAATGAAAGAAAACAGCGGTGCGAGCCGGGGTTCGAACCTACGTACATATATTCCATGGCAAGCGTTACTGCCTCCTGGTATATGATTATGTTACCGACTATATGATGCCTTTCATAAGTTTCATGAAAATGTATACGTTACAAACGTGGCGAATATGTACGCCAAGTTTATAGATGAGATGCTTTAAATATAGGGCACCTAGTAGTCGACACGTTCATTGCAGTGTTACATTTTCCAGTTCTATGAGCTGCGATCGACGTGATTATTTCTATCTAGAAAGACAACGTCCGCGCCTTCTTTTATTACTTGAATTCTACCGAACGAATTCTACAGCTGTTTATATCGCCTTGTAACTATACAAACCGCTGAAACATTAATAATAACAAGGGCGTGGATGCACGGGTTAAGGTTTTTATACCGCAGAAGGTTTTTAGGGACAGCAAGGATACAGAAAGGACAGGATTAAATGTGTTAATTAATGTATACGATTTCAGCCAGTCGCCTATTCGGCGACAACAATAGGTAGACATCGTATCAATACACCCACTTTTTACCAGACACTTTAGGTCTCATATGAAAAGTATTGGCCTATCTGCATGTATAGTGCACAGTTTCAAAATATGGAATATTAAGATGAGAAATTCAAGTATCTCAATGAGAATTAAGTTTTTCACCATGGTGATCATTTTACAAGTGATTCCCTAGTACATTCTATACAATTCTATATCTATGATCTTGACAGTGTATATACTATGGTGTTTTTGTATAGGTTTTCCTTCTTGGTTGATTTGACTTTACAATAGATCACATTTCTGAGCGGATATCATCATCATCAACCAGCAGAAATTAGTAACTAATTTTGATCTACGGTTTATTATTTAGCTTAGTACAAGCGGTAACAGCTCAGTGGGCGAGCGCTTGCCTTGGAAACAAGGTGCGCAGGTTCGAACCCCGGCTCGTACCTCTGATTTCTTTAATTCATCATGTGCGAATCGTCTTTATGCGATTGTTACTAGCTTTCGGTGAAGGAAAACATTTTGAGGAAACCTGCATGTCTGTGAAAGCTAGTTAGCTTTCGAATGATGTGTGTAGTCCGCCAACCTGCACTTGACCAGCGTGGGGGACTACGGCTTAAGCCCCTTCATCTTGAGGGGAGGTTCGTACCCATCAGTGGGACAAAAAACAAGGGCTGGTACATAGCACTAAGTCTAAATGTCATTCTTAAAGTATAGACTTCTAAAATAACATCGAATTGAAACAAAACTTTTTGTTTTCCAATTGAGATCATTTATTAATTCCGACCGTAAACCGACCCGTCTGTGGAGAGTGTACATAACGTTCGCGACCCACGTGGATTTGATTTCGTGGAATCCACGCGAATTTCGCGTTCGTTATTGTTTCAATTACTTTACCTGCCACGGTGGTTACCACCCCGACTGGGGTTAATTATTTCTGTATTAGCTTAGCCAACATCGGGATTTTGGTGAGCTTAGGTCTGCCTCCCCATTTGGATTACTTAATTTCTAGTTTTATGTTAGTAAAATAATCCCGCTCATATTGTTTTGCGAAGGGTATACCTGTCCGCCTAGGGAAGTATCAGATGTACCTACAGACAGTGGCGTGCACATTCTTTTTTGACAAGATAGACAAAAAACCAAATTCGTTAGATTATTTAGTAAATTTTAATCATTCAGAGGAGTTGTAGGGTAGGCAAAGTCTTCCTGACTCTGTGGACTGCACGCCACTGCCTACAGATGATCGCAATCAGCTGTTCCCTAAGAAGTCGCTGTAAGGGTTTATTCCACATTGATCACCTGGGTGGTATCACCTGAGTGAGCAATGTTGAAAGAAATTGTTCCACTTGCATCACCTCTGAATCAAATTACCTGGGTGATTTTATTTGGGTGATCAAAGTAGAACTCTTTCGGAATAGAATCACGCCGCCGGCACACCTGGCTGACGTGTCGTGACTCAACGCGTCAGCAGCCAATCAGATAGCTCGACACGCCATAATAGCGTGTCACTAACCATACAAAATGTATGTAACCGATCATGCTGCTGACGCGTTGAGTCACGACACGTCAGCCTAATGTGTTGGTGGCTTCAGGTGTCACGTACATCTTCGTAGCGCTGGCGCTGGTACAAGGTGCCTATTCTAAGCTAATGGACTTTATCATTTTCGACTGCATCACAACTTTCCGTCAGGTAGAGATGTGGTCAAGCACTACAAAAAAACCGAAGCAATGGTTCAAGTTATGAACGTAAACGTTTGTAAGTGCAGCAGTAAGTATGTAGTATTCAGAGAGTTCTCGCAGTACATCATCAAGAATAACAAACAATGAACGCATATAATAAAAGGTATTTTATTATTACGGACCTCTATCTATCTCTATACGTTACGGGTACATTTACATAATGAAAACCAATTTAAATGGGCTGAGAATTGTGCTATTATGTATTCTGTGGCTGTATTCTAATGAAAATTAATACGATGTAGGTATAAATGTGTTCACAGCATGGAAGCTTTTGTGGATTCTTTTGTTACTGATATTGTGTGTTTTCGGCAAGGTTTCGGGTTTCAGAATAATAATGGACCAAACCGATGGTAGCCTGATGGAATCTTGAGATCAGACTAAAGCCTCGGGTGGGTAATAGCAATACAATTTCTATTTTGTATCAATAATTCAATAATAATCAAAAACTTATTCGCGAACGCTTAAGAAAAATATTTTATTTTACTGCAATATTTTTTGCCAGGTGTGTGTATGTCCGAATTGTTTCAACTATTCTGCATTTGTGGAGTATGGCTTAATCCTCTTGGCTCCCATGATAGAGGAAAGAAGATATCGACTCGACCAACAGAGGTACATAAACGGGTTAAAAAATCAACCCCTTTCCACTTCACGTTGACAAGTAGACTTGTCAACTACAAAGTGTTTTCAGGTCCGCTGTAAATAACTCTTCCTTAGTATAAGGGCGTATAAGCGTGTATGCTTAAATATCAGATTACCTACTTTGTGATTACATACTGGAGTCAACATTAATTTGTTCGTAAATGGTTTGTCGATATACGGTAATCTGTCCAAAACACAAGTTCAATCTTACTTTGGGTTTATGTGCTCAACCACTCACTATAATTCTGTTTGATTATTTGTCAATATTAATTATTAACAATTGCGTATATTGTAGTGAAATTGTACTGTATTTTTCCTAAATAAATAAATTGAATTGAAATTGAAAAATGGGTAGGTAATTTATATTTTCGCTCACCGAAAGGGTTAAAAGTACAATTTGGGCTGTCAATACTAGCCCTAGCGTCAAGCGCCACAAGAACGGGGACCGCTACAGTTAGATATATAGATAACTCTTTCCTGTACAACCAACATTGCTATGAGACGCAGTTCTCACTGAAATATGTGTTTTTTTTTTAAATAACCTTTTGTAAACACTTCATAAGTCATCCAGTTACCTGCTAGAAATCAATATCGTATCAGAGTAAACCAATGCAATTATTTTAAATAGCCAGGCTATATTCTGCCTTGGTACAACCCACAAACCAATGTATATTATTTTTAGAAAAGTATAGCTTTTTACTCAGTACCAGCTAGTGATCCACCGCGATTAGACTTTTTTTTTTACGTGGGGAATTCCATTACGGATACCCGCATTCTCTCAAATATAAATACCTATAGTGATCTGAAGCGACACGAGCGATGTAACACTTGTATTTTCTGTTTCTGTAGGCTCCATCATGTTCCACGTGCGGCGGCGACCGGCGGACGCGCAGCCGCGGCGGCGCAAGAAGAAGACCGGCGCGGGCGCAGCGGCCGGCGGCCGGCCCGGCAACGAACCCATGCTCGTAGAGGTGGCGCCCGACGCCACACAGCTCGAGAACGGACGACGACTAAGGATTAATGATGTTGTTGAGGTACTCGTACATCTAAACATATATGGTTTTTTTAATATGTTAATGACAGGATCAACAGAACGTTCGCCCGAGCAACAGATCTGGCCCTCTAGACAATGTAACATTCTACTAGCGTTAACGAGAATAGAAAGTATAAAAATGTATGAGAATGACATAAGTAATCGATAAATCACGTGACAAATTATAAGGAATTGACGCCGTTAGCGAATGAAGAAATAGATTTGCTATGAAGCGACTGCATCTTGTCTACGCCCTCTGCACTGCAAGACGTTCGGCGCACGAGACGTTAGTTATTATTAAGTATGTGGTTCAGAAATTTTAACAGCTACACTGCCCATCAGACCAGAATCTAGTAATGTTGACCGCTGCTTGGCGGCAGAATATCATCTGACACCACGGTGGTACCTAACTTCAGAGGACGGAGGTCATCTGTATAAGGAACCTGCCAACTAATAAAAAATTAAAATAGCGAGGGCTGAAGCCATTCGCTCTGGGTTTTGCTTTAGGACAACATTGAATGTAATAATTTGTCCAGTTTTTGCATAGCGTTCTACTGATGCAATCTCTATTATGCAACTGTCTCGTAAATTATATTGTATGTTGAAGTTATGCAATCGCGCAGCTACGTCGGTTTTTCGCACGAAATTATGCTAAATTATACCTTCGTTTTATAGGTACATAAATGATATATAGAATGTGAGAAAGCCGCCAGATGGTATTCTCAAATCGATAAATTATAATATCTTTATAAGTCGAGTCGTGTTCGCTGAAGCTTTGAAAGATGTTTATAAAAGATAGGTTACATATAAAATATTTGGCTTAAAATTAGGGCACTCCGACTGGAGAAGTACCTACATCATACAGAAGATCACAACGATGTATGTAACGCAATGTTCCAGTTACGTTGTGTTTCTGCCATTGTACTGCCTCTGTAGACTACTTTTTCGGCTTTTCAGTTTAACCGGATTATCTGACAACTGGTCCCAAGAGGATCCTGGAATCCCCCAGTGACCATAGATTCTGTTAAGTTTTTGAAAACTTCTGGAAATTTAAAATCAAACTCGATAAAATCCGTCCTTTCGGTACAACACGCCAGTGGTGCTCTGAAAGGAGGTGTACATTTGCTGTCAAATCTTTTTAATTGTTGGTGGCTGTAGGTAACCGGCCCGGTAACCAACGGAACGCACTTCGACCCAATTGGATCCATTGTGCATGTTTTTAAGACTAAAGCAAAAGTAGTCATTTAAGCGACATAGTCTTTATACTTCCAAGGTGGCAAGCAAGCGTGCGGCCCGCCTGATGGTAAGCAGTCACCGCAGCCTATAGACGCTAGCAACACCAGAAGAATCACTAGCGAGTTGCCGGCCCTTAAGACAATAAATATTAAGTCTTTGTGTCCAGTGATTTCACCAGCTACAGTGCCTTTCATGCTGGAACACAGCAATGCTTATACACTGCTGCTTGGCGGCAGAATATCTGACACTGCGGTGGCACCTACCTGGACCTACCACCTAGTAAATAAATTCTAATGTTAATTTTACAGTCGATAAATTGGCAACACTGGCCATAAATGGACCTCGTATTTGTTCGTGCAGGTTGGGTCCGGCAACGGCACGACTCTGCAGCTGTACGGGCCGTCGATCCAGTCGCGGCACTGCGTGGTGGCGCCCGCGGACGGCGGCGGGTACACCGTCACGCCGCTCCACACAGACGCGCACGTCTACGTCAACGGACGACGGATCATGCACACGCAACGGTTGCAGGTAAACAAGCAAAGAGGTTTTGTGAAATTTAGAGTATGGGTAAACTGTGAGGACATAGGTTTTTAAGCACAGGTAAACTACGAGATGACAGGACTTAAGAAATGTAGTACGCTGGTAAACTATGAGAAGATGGGTTTTGAGAAATGGAAAGCACAGGTTAACTACGGGAAGATATGTTTAAATAAAATCTTTAAAAAAAAAAATTTTACCGACTTCAATATCACTGAAAAGTATAAAATAATCGGATCAATTTTTAAAAAATAATATTTTATTTTAATCTTTTTAGTGATATTTTCATACATAAAGGTTGAACCATCAAAGACGGTAAAATGATCTAGGTAGGTTATCACATTATCGTCTACATAGTTTTACATAATTCATGTTTCTTCAGAAAAAAAATAGAAATCATCATAGTAGTTTACTCTCTCGAATAAAACAAGAATCATCGAAATCGGTTCATATTTGTCAGAGAAATGTTTTATGGTTTTGGTGGATAAATTCCCCCACATCGTTCATGGTCCTCTAGGAACTTCTTATCCGTCTATGATAAAATTTATACAGATTCATAACAGTGGTTTTTTCTTTCGAATAAAAAAATAATCATTGAAATTGGTAAATATTTGCCAGAGTTATGACCATTTTTGTCTTTAAAAAGCAACATAAAGTCATCTTATAGGCATTCCGGCAGGTTTCCTGCGCAGTCACCAATCTTGTTTTTTCAGGAACTACTTATTCGTAAGCGATATTTTTTTATGGGACCCAATTAACGGATTAAAGAATGGATGGAAGAATGTTTTTTTTCTAATCTGTTCATAATTGCCAGAGTTATGCGCGAACATACATAGAAAAAAATTATACAGACGAATTGAGAACCTCCTCCTTGTTTGAAATCGGTTAAAAAATGTAGAGAACAAAATAACCTGTATTCATAAATATAGAGCATATGTAAACTACGAGAAGATAGTATTTAAACAATGTAGAGCACAGGTAAACTACGAGATAACTGGCTTTGAAAAATGTAGAGCACATGTATTGTACACTACGAGATGATAGCATTAAATAAAAGGTAGAGCACAGGTAAATTATCGAAATTTTGGACAAGCTTTGGGAGGTGGTTTAAAACGCACAGTATATATTTAAGAATAATGGTCTCGGCATAATTGTCGTCGTGATTATTTATGAACGTATCTAATCTAAATATATATATTTAGATTATATTTTTTGCATTTTACATTAGGCGATAAAGATCTTTGCGTTTAATTTTCAATATTTTCAGCATAAGTACGCCGATTTCGGAGATTATCATCCTTAGGTAGAAAGCATTTCTATTTCCATTCGATTCGTGATTCCATTACATTTTACTGTGAATTTAGACGATCATTTCCGCCGTGCGACGTGCCGGGCCAGTATTAACTCTTACCTATTTATACCTCCCACCCCGTTCCGCACAACATCTAAAATATATTTTTACCCTTCCGTCAGTTACGTTTTACAATACGCGAATGTATATAATTGTGTGAAGTGAATCTCCGACAAGTTAGGTTCTGTGCTAAATTAAAACTAATTTTAAATTCTGTACCTATCGTAATGCTCATATTGTTACAGTCTATTAAGATTAATTCTGAGGGTCGTCCGCGATACAGGTTCGCCTAGTGCGGGTTCCATTGATATTCATATATTTATGTAAATATATTTTTGGATAAAATTGAATTGAATTGTTATATTGTTCTTCAAAGGGCTTATGTAAATGTAAATCGTATTTGATTTTATTTCGGCAATATAATAATGAGTTTTGTTATAATAGATTGAAAATAACAGTAGAGAAAATTCAAATGTTATTTTGGCGAAATTATAATTCAATGAACGTACTCGACATAAAATAGAGAATTCTTTGGATAGTAAGTAGTTTTAAGTTTCTAGATCGCTTAGCCTTAGATGGTCTTAGCATGGATGAATGTCTTAGCCTTGTGAAGACTTGAAGGCTTTTCTAAACTACTGTTCGCGATAACATATTCGTGTCGCATATTCGCTCGTGTATCACTTGTAGATCAAGGCCAGACACTTGCCCCTACCTTTTGGTAGTTTGTGACGAGCGATTCGAATTGTAGGTAATCATCGCGGCACCCACGCATAAAGCCATTCGCAAATGGCTCTTTTAATTACTACGATCTAAACTTAACGACTTTCGCGTGCCTATTTATACTTACTACCGTTGTGTATTGCGTCAGTCAATATTTGGCGATTAAAGAGTTACTGTATGTTACAGTATCAGTAGTTATTATACCGACAGCCTGTTGTCTTTTTATTTATGGCAAATAATTTGTATTGCCTAATAATCGTACAAGTGTATCGCTGCTTTTCATCAAGCGCAGACCACACGGGAAACGCAACGAAACAAGTTTGTTTAGCTTCGGTCATATCGCCCAGCTATGCATATCTATATCAACTCGAGAGAGAGATCCCATGGCTTGCGTTGTTTGGCTCTATAGTTCGCGGTATGATCCGAGGTATGAAAAGACGCGGTATCTATATGAGCGAAGCTAAACCTATTTAGCTCAGTTTTGATTCATTCCCAGTGTGAAATTCGCTTCAGTTAGGATTGCATTCACGCACAATCTTATATAGTTTTGATTTTTGTAACGAAAGAATAATCAAATAACGGAGAATAGAGGTGGTACGTTCCTTGAGTAAGGAACCTTCCACCGCAGTGTCAGATATTCTGCCACCAAGCAGCAGTGTGTAAACATTGCTGTGTGCCGCTGTGATAGACTTATATCTAATGTCTTTAGGGTCGGCAACTCGCTAGTGATTCTTCTGGTGTTTTGCTAGCGTCCATAGGCTGCGGTGACTGTTTACCATCAGGAGGCCCGCACGTTTGTTTGCCACCTTGGTTTTGTAAAAATAAAATGTCAGTACGTCGTATTTAATAGTTCACGTTTGGTTGCAGCACGGTTGCCTGCTCAGATTCGGTCGTGTTTCCACATTCCGCTTCGTGGACCCTGCACAAGAGACTATTATCAACAGGAACCTCGCGCAGTCGCAACACTTCGGCTCCGGCTCAATATACGAAAGGTGAGAACATCACGATCTCACTTGCACTACACTAGATGTTGTGACTAGTTGTACTTAAAGTAAAGCATAGATGTACTTAGTTGTTTAGTCGATTAGTTTACCGATGGTATCCATCCCACACCTGTGATATTTTTGTTCTTAATTTGTACTAATTATATGAACCTTGGATGAAGTATCCGCTGGACTTTAAAAGTACGTACACCCGAAAGGTGCGGCTGTTACAGCTTGTTTGTTTCGGAAGGAAGCATCAAAAATTTTCCGAGCCCTGTGTCCTAGTCCTATAGTACCTACTCCATGCATTGCCTTTGAGACAGTCTCTGGGAACCTGTCACGGTGCTCACAGGGACGAGGCTATCAAACTCTGTCGCCATCCTTCTAGGAGTCGGCTTTGAAAGCTTTGTTTTTTTTTTCAAACTCACTCATACCTACAGTTAAACAAATATAATTACAAAGACTTATTTAAATAACGCTACTCGTTGTATGTTGTGTTTTGTCCAAAAGATTCGTATTTTGTCTATGTCTCGGTGGCTCTATGAAGTTTCTGTCCCGGGATCCCGTTTCTTTTTAATTCCATACCAATACTTCGTCCAAGATACAAACACTCGATCCCGTGGCTTCTAATCACTGTCGTCACTATATTTTATGTTCTCTCATCTATCATCGTTTTTCTTTTGCATGTGTCTATCACTGGCTCACTCAACATCCGCTTGTGTACGTTACCCCTACGTTAGATCGCCGGCCTCGCCCGGAGACAATAGCGGTGCGATGTCGCCGACGTCCATGTCGTCGCACCAACCGGACGCGATGGACTCCAACGCGAACACGACAAACGACACGGAATACCAGAGGACGATGAGTCCTGTGTCCCACGACACGTACTACAGGGACTCGAACGACACGATGCCACCGTACAACAACAACACGCTAAAACTCGACAACGAATCGCTCATGATGTCGCAGCATCTGAGCGAACACAAAGACGAATACGCTAAAGAGGAATACTCTGGATCGGTTTACAATGACCAAGAGCAGAACGCTTCAGTGAACCGAACAGCGAACTCGCAGTATAAAGACAATTATGAAACTACCTTCGATTTGGATGGGAACGTTGAAACGAAAAGCATTTGCAGCGCTAAGAGCGGCGGTTCTGGACACGATAACAGGTATTTGTCACTTTGTTTAATGTCTTCACTGATTTTTGTAGCTTTGGTAATGTTTAATAAGCCGAATATGTTATTTGTTTGTGCTATAAGATTGGTTTCTTATTCCTAACAGATGTTGTCTAACATTTTTCTTCTGAACAACTTTTCTTTATTAGGTATCGAAATATCTTTTATTGGGAGAAACTTTCGTTATTTCTACTGTAATCATTTGAACAAACAAGCCATTGCGCTAATTAAAATATTCAAATAGTTACTTTAAATTGTACTTGTTTAAACATAGTTAATTAAATTACTTTTTAAATTTGACATATTTTAATAACTCAAACCGCCCGTTGCCTTAATAATATACACGGCGTCGCAGCTTTGGGCTTTATTAAAAAGTACTTCAAGCAATTTCAATTTTAATACAATTAACTGACTTAAATATCCAACTATAAAGCCTCTTAACAGGTGTGGTCGGATTTTGGTTGTTTCGTCATACTGGCTCTGTCCCAACACAGTCCCAACTTTTCTAGCAGATGATCATACTTTTTTTTTAAATTATACCTATCAAAAGTCAAGTGAAGGTTAAGTGGTATTACTATCCTACGTAATGGTAAGCGGTGGTGCACTCGGACGTACTGAAGCGCAGTAGCTTTTATTGAAAACCACTTTAGCGCCAGCTATTTTACGATCGGAGGGGAAAACAAATTCAAAAGTTTTCCCGAGTTCTTTACTACCGGACCCTTCAGACCGCACTTGCCTCTCAATCTATCACACCTCAACATCGATCTATCACGTATTACTACACTAGTATAATAATAGTAGATTAATAATCACAAAATGACATTCCAAAATATGGTAGCGGTAGCATGTCTGTAAAATTCAATTATAAATGGACCTTTACCACTACAAAATAAGGCTCAAAACATTTGCAGCTCATTTGAAAATAAGAACACGCGCGTACCTTGTGTACATAATTGACTATATAAGTCGTCACACTTAATCTAGTACAAAAAGTAAATCACTCCTCAAGGCTAGCTTCATCAATATTTAATACTAGCAATTCCTTGCGGCTACGCCCGCTATTATGTTCTTTCCAACCCCATTTGATCCCTTTAGGAATGCTTACATCATAAGAAGGACCTACTGCCCAAATTTCAGCTTTCAATGTCCAGCGGTTTGGCCCGTGCGTTGATGAATCAGTCAGTCAGTCAGTCAGGACAAGTAATTGTATATGTATGGATAGATAGGATTACGTACCAATCCGTTAATAAACCTATGCTTATGTTGTTCAGAATGAGCGCGACGATGGCTAGTGCGACGCGGCCGGGCCAGGAGGCCATCTTGCCGGCGGTGCTGGAGTTCCCCGAGGCGGGGCAGCAGCAGTTCCTGGCCGCGGTCATCTCGCGCCTCGACCCGCACGCGCCTGCCTTCAAACTGGCCCCCGTCTACACACTATACCTCTGTGCTAGGTGTGTTACAACATTAATTTGATTTTAATAGTTTGTTGTTTATTGAGCAGAACGACTTTTTTATAGATTTCTAACTGCCGATCCCCATATCCTATCGATCCCTTACTATAAGTTACCATCGATAGCTACTATGACATATTTCCGTTGCTATAATACATATTAGCAGCTTTCTGTTGGTTGTTGAAATTACAGTCAGTCAGGGTTTTAGGTATCGCTCCATTTCGGAGGTTTATCGCGAGATATCGATGACTTGATCGATGATTTTAACTTATAGTTAGAGATCGATAGGATATTGGGACCGGCAGTAAGAGAAGTTTATTACTAGGTGGTAAGTTCTTTGTGCAAGTAACCTTCCAGGTAGGTACCATCGCAGTGTCAGATATTCTGCCCCCAAACAGCAGCATGTAAACATTGCTGTGTTCCGATGTGAAGGGCACTGTAGCTGGTGTAATTACCGGTCACGAAGACTTACTGCCGAATCAACAAACGTCAATAATCGAAAATAATCATAAACGGCTCCGACAGTCGAAATAAACGGATTTTAAAAAGTTACTTAATTGGAATTAAAACTAATTACCGTTTGTGAGTGCGGCAGTTAATAACTAAAATATTAAGGGACGGCAACGCGCTAGTGATCTGGTGTTGCTAGCGTCTATAGGCTGCGGTGACTGCTTACCATCAGGCGGGCCGCCTGCTTGCTAATGGTAGTATTAAAAAAAAGATACCCCCGAGTGAAGTAGACTCGAATGGTCAAAATCGCTAATCCTCAGCCAGTTTCGGGGTACACTAAATTGTCTTGAAACCCGAAAAACTAACAATTATAAACGTAAATCCTGGCTTACACGAGTTCCAAGAGTGTCCAGCCTCTTTTATTTTATTTTTCTTAACTGTATCTAGGTATCGGGCGTCCACACATTACCGGCCAGAGTTAACGCCGACGGAACGAGCTCATAAACTCACGGCGTTCCTTCATCACGTCGCCACACTCATACACGCGACCGTTCAGGTAAAAAAACTAGCAAATTAATATTCAAAATCGTAAACATCCAAATACTTTGGAGTATTTGGATGTTTACGAGTATTTTATTCCGAATTTCAAAAGTCAGAATTTCATACCTAAGAATAATAATGTCTATTATTAAATATAACGAAATTTATATTACTGAAAGTTCTAAATGCGATTTGTTTGTTTTCCGATTTTCATAAGTCCGAAGATCAAATGCTCGGTCCGAAAAAAGACATTCCGATTTGGTGAATTATTTGGGTTAGGTTATGTTAGAACAGTGACCAAGTTATCAATCAAAATGAAAATAATTAGTATTTTTGATGTTTCGGATTATCCTTACGTCAGACTTTTGTTTGTCAATTTATTGAAATAGGTATCTGAAGAATCGTAATTATAATAAAATCTTTTAAAAAAAAAAATTGAACCGACTTCATTATCACTGAAAAGTATAAAATAATTTAAATATTATTGAAGTTGGTGTTAGCTTACCGGCTGTGTATATTTGGCACCAACTTCAATAATATTTAAATTATTTTATACTTTTCAGTGATATTAAAGTCGGTTCAATTTTTTTTTTAAAAGATTTTATTTTAAACTTTTTAGTGATATTTTCATATATAAAGATTGAACCATCGAAAACCGTAAAATTATCTAGGTAGGTTATGATCACATTATCGTCTACATAGTTTTACATAATTCATGTTTCTTCAGAAAAAAATATCCGGTCGTAATGAAATTTGCATGGAATCATCATAGCAGTTTACTCTCTCGAATAAAAAAAGAATCATCACAATCGGTTCATAATTGTCAGAGCAATGTAATGGAGAACATCAGTTTTATGGTTTTTACCAGATAAATTCCTCCACATCGTTCATGGTCCTCCAGGAAGTTCTTATCCGGTTGTTTCAAATTCATACAGAATTAAAACAGTGGTTTCTTCTTTCGAATAAAAAAAGAATCATTGAAATTGGTAAATATTTGCCAGAGTTATGACCATTTTTGTCCTTTAAAAGCGACATAAAGTCATCGATATAGGCTTTCCTGCAGCTCTCAGTGCGCAGTCACCATTCTTGTTTTTTCAGGAACTACTTATTACTAAGCAATAATTTTTTTATGGGACCCAATCAATGGATTGAAGAATGGATGGAAGAAAGATTTTTTCAAATCGGTTCTTAATTGACAGAGTTATGCGCGAACATACATAAAAAAAAAAATGTATATATACAGACGAATTGAGAACCTCCTCCTTTTTTGAAGTCTGTTAAAAATTAGGATAAATGACAAATCAGAGTTGTTATATTAGGAATTTTAAACTATTCGGAATTACGAAAACCGGTATTTTGAAATTAGTGTTTGTGACTGTCGGAATAAAGTTTTTTCGTATTTATCTAATGTACCCTTCAAAATCTTGTGTTTTTCAATGACGTTTAGCAGTTTTAGGAGCTTAAACTAAATGTTGTTTCATTCTTCAGGAGCGGTGCAACGATTCTGCCGCGCAAGCCTTCTGGATGGCGAACGCTAGCGAACTGTTACATTTCCTAAAGTACGACAGACACATATCGTCGTTTTCAACTCAAGCTCAGGATTTATTGCCCGTGACCGTTCAGAACGCTTTTAGGTGAGACCTTCTTCCTTATATTCCTTTTTTTATCTTTATTTTTCTTTCTGAACAGAATACATGAAAATTTAACTCGCATCAATAGAATTATGAACTAAATACTATTTTATATTTAGAATAAGATAGCGGTTGCATATAAATAAACATTTAAGCCTAAAGCATTTTGGAGTGTGTACGCAGGTATTACATGACTTGATTCCACCATGGAAAAACTCTTATTGTTTTCCCTTAGTCGCCTCTTAGACGGGTAGCAGCGTCTTGCTATTGGATTACTTGCCACTTATACTGCGATCCCCAACAACGAAGATTCTAACCCCTCCCTTTAAGTTTGGACGTTTTTCGGCTGTTGATGATAATAATATGTATAACTCAAAACGTGTTATCCACAGTAACCTAGTGTCGTGCTTCCAAGAGGAGTTGTCTCGCGGTCTGGCGACCCTCACGAACCCTGCAGTGTCGGACGCGACGGACGCCACGGCGCCCACGTTGCAAGCTCTCGCGGCCGCGATGGTGTTGCTGAGGCGGTGCCGCGTCAACGCAGCGCTCACCATTCAACTGTTCTCGCATCTCTTCCACTATATTAACGCTGTCTGCTTTAACAAGGTGAGGATTTTAACGTTAACTTTTCGCATGCGGGACGGGGTCTGCGGTTCCTTTTTTAATTTTAATTGATGACAGCTACACTACTACTCCTCCCCGAGACATTACGTATTTCCTAAAGTCTGGTAACTTTACCACGTTTTTTTTTTAGTTTTCGCGGGGAAAATCTTTAAAAGGTCCCCGGGACCTGTGGGTATCTTGCCCGCTAAACCCCCGCGGCTGACGCATCGGCACATGACAGGAGTCGCCAGGACTCCGGTGGGATCAGCACCAGCCCCCCCGTATTACGTATCTCGTTTGACAGCTGAAGTGATGATCACTATAGCAAGTGACAATCAAATAACTGTCAAATGATTCATTCGGTATTGCCTACCTTGAGTGACCAATAAATAAATGGTATTTATTGGCTAAGACACTTTCAGTAGACATCAAAGTTTGGTGGACAACTGAAGCTTGATAGTCACTTGGGTGGCTAAAGGTACGCAATAGTCCTGGGAGTCCCTCAGTGCCTTGCCTTTCAGCCCACCGCCGGGGGACGCATTCTGACCCCCCAGGTAGTTTACCACCTAGAGCTTCTGTTCGTTGAATTTTATTATAAAGCTGTTATTTATATTCTATCTATACAGGGTGTGGTTCTGCATTCTTGCCATATTTACGGAGGTTGATATATACCTTTTAAAGAACATAAATCAATCATTAAATGATTGACGTAAAATTATGAATTATTTTTTATGTTTGGTACGAAAAGAAATCCTGTGTGCAACCGTCACTATAAAATAACCCTCAACTAGTTCAACTAGTTACCGGCAACAACTTCTGTCTTATCTTGATCTTGCTCTTCCATTAAATCCCCCCCTCTCTCCGTCCTCCTTTATCGTTGTTACTGCTTTCTCTTCCGTTTCCTCTCAATCCCACCTATCGTGTGTAATCCATATGAGAAATAATGACGTCCTCTGTACGGGATAGTGGCGGCTTTTAAAAATCTAGTGCGTGGTACGGTCGTTTGAATGGCGTCTCTTTGTTTATCAGCTGGTAACGGAGGCGGGGTCGGTGAGCGCGCGCTGGGGCAATATGTTATCGGCGCGACTGGCGCTACTGGCAGCCTGGGCTGAGCGGCAGGGGCTCGAGCTGGCCGCCGACTGCCACCTCGCGCGGACTCACCAGGCCGGTGCGTACACTACACTACACTACACATATTGCCGGCAGCCTGGGCTGAGCGGCAGGGGCTCGAGCTGGCCGCCGACTGCCACCTCGCGCGGACTCACCAGGCCGGTGCGTACACTACACTACACTACACATATTGCCGGCGGCCTGGGCCGAGCGGCAGGGGCTCGAGCTGGCCGCCGACTGCCACCTCGCGCGGACTCACCAGGCCGGTGCGTACACTACACTACACTACACATATTGCCGGCGGCCTGGGCCGAGCGGCAGGGGCTCGAGCTGGCCGCCGACTGCCACCTCGCGCGGACTCACCAGGCCGGTGCGTACACTACACTACACTACACATATTGCCGGCGGCCTGGGCCGAGCGGCAGGGGCTCGAGCTGGCCGCCGACTGCCACCTCGCGCGGACTCACCAGGCCGGTGCGTACACTACACTACACTACACTACACATATTGCCGGCGGCCTGGGCCGAGCGGCAGGGGCTCGAGCTGGCCGCCGACTGCCACCTCGCGCGGACTCACCAGGCCGGTGCGTACACTACACTACACTACACATATTGCCGGCGGCCTGGGCCGAGCGGCAGGGGCTCGAGCTGGCCGCCGACTGCCACCTCGCGCGGACTCACCAGGCCGGTGCGTACACTACACTACACTACACATATTGCTGGCGGCAGGGGCTCGAGCTGGCCGCCGACTGCCACCTCGCGCGGACTCACCAGGCCGGTGCGTACACTACACTACACTACACATATTGCTGGCGGCAGGGGCTCGAGCTGGCCGCCGACTGCCACCTCGCGCGGACTCACCAGGCCGGTGCGTACACTACACTACACTACACATATTGCCGGCGGCCTGGGCCGAGCGGCAGGGGCTCGAGCTGGCCGCCGACTGCCACCTCGCGCGGACTCACCAGGCCGGTGCGTACACTACACTACACTACACATATTGCTGGCGGCAGGGGCTCGAGCTGGCCGCCGACTGCCACCTCGCGCGGACTCACCAGGCCGGTGCGTACACTACACTACACTACACATATTGCCGGCGGCCTGGGCCGAGCGGCAGGGGCTCGAGCTGGCCGCCGACTGCCACCTCGCGCGGACTCACCAGGTGTTTAGGGATCACCTAAAGCCTGGATTTTGTGAGTTTACTTTGTATACTATATATAATGTCCTCTTCGATAGCTGAAATATATATCTAAATTAGGTACTAAAGGTGACTTGCGATAATTGAATAAAACAATGTGTACTCGGTGAGTCTAGTGACAGAATGAAATTTTATTGTATGTTTTTTACATGTTATAATAACCTGCGAATTTTACCACCGCGATCTAAGGCGACATCTATCGCGGTCTTGTAAACTAAATTTAACACTGACAATAATAAAGATTGTGTTACATATAAATTGTGTTTCTTTTCTTATAACTTAAGTGCATGCATGTACATTCCGGCCCCCGTGAACCGAATGTTCTCAACAATCAAACATTGACATTATTAATTTTTGAACTAATGGAACCTTTTGTAAGAATAATAATTAAACAAAAAATTTGGCTGAATGCGCATTGCGCACACTGCGCAGTGTCAGAAAAAAAACTAAAAACATTACAAAAGGAAAAACGCAGATAATGAAGTAGGTTTAATACACTACCTACCCATTACCTTGTGTACATTTTATTGTTGTACCTACAATACAATTTAATACAGATCGATCAACCAACTTATCTGTATGGGTGGTGAAAATTGGAACTAAAATATTCTCATGAAAATTACGATCAGTTTGACGTCTTTGCATAGACAGTGGCGACATTGACAGTTCACAAATAAGTTGGGTAGGTATACGGTACACCTTTACAGACCAAGAATAAAGGCTAGTTTACATTTTTGGTTTGAAAAAAAAAATTATTATTACATAATACCATAGATAAAATAATATTGCATAAACCTTAACCATACCATATAGGCGGCGTGTACAACGACCAAAACAACAAATCTTTCTATTACAAAAAACTTTTACTACTATATCGATCAAGGTTAAAATAAATAATGGTAAGTATGTTAACCTACGTATAGAAATTGCTTACTCCAGTGTATTCTAGATCATTCCCATGACTTACTCTACTCAGTGATTAATAGATTCAAATATAAATACAAAGAAGCACATTGCATTGTGACAGATTGACGACATTTGTTTCGCTGACCAAAGTAAAGAGTAAAATATATTAGACCAAGAGTATATACTCTATGTTGCTGACGAAACATCCGTGTTAGTTACATCTTCTTTAGCTTTTTTTTTTTTTTGTGCTCCTTGTTCTGTCAGCGCGTTTTAAATTAATTTCATTTACAAAGTTCCGCAAAAACAGATTTAACCATTATAAATAGCCTTAACAAATTTTACTATAATTGTTTTCGATGGTAAATGAATACTAATGCTTATTTCTATTAAAAATATTATGTGCACTGAATATGAAACCAGAGAAGATACGAAGCACATGGTGCCAACGCGTACCGTACTATCATAGTTATGCACCACTGTAACCTAGATCAGGGCTAGTTAGTGGTGATTATTCCTTCAAGTGAAGGAAGTTTGGCCATCTACAGTTGAGTCTTCTATTCTACAAGTGGGCTAAACCTCTGTAGTAAGTATTACTAACCTAAATCACATTACACTTAATAACTTCGCATGATCTGCTAATGTACATCATACCTAAACACACTACACCTGAACTATCTAATACTAATAAATAAAAACAAATTGTCTTTCAGGTCCCTCTTCCCGAACCTGAGCTGAGGTGCTGCTGACGATGAATGCAACAGACCACCTACCCTTGCATGGTGTTTGCCTTCTGAGAAGCTGCTACAAGACTTGACGTCTATTCTATCATATGACATGCATGTGGACATGTCTTGTGGGCATGAAACATAATATTAAGATGGGTGCATGTATGACTTTAATGGTGGGTTTAAATTGTTTTTTTTTTGTATGTTTTGAATGTACCTACTATATTTTTAATACCTAACAAATATGACTGATGCTACCTTTAAAACAAATGAATGCATACTAATAATGTTGATAATATTCTAAGACAATTCTCACACGTTAACAATATAAACAATTTGCCATCAATCTGAAACTGGTAGAATGCAAAGCTTGGACACAGGCCTTTTAATGATGCTATTCTTGCAACGTAGAGTAACAACACGTGTTACATTATCTGGCCCAGGATGTTTAGTAACAATCATTCCATACAGCCACCGTGCAGGCGGAAGATCATCCTCCATCACCAATACAATGTCTCCAATCTTAGGTTCAGGTGTATGTTTGTTCCACCTATATCGACGGAGAAATTGTGATAGATATTCCTTTGACCAAACTCTCCAAAAGTGTTGGAGTAACTTTTGAGTTAACTGCCACCTTTTCAATGAGCTGATATTTGAGTGTTCATAGTTGCTATCGGGTACTAATAACAAGGGCTCTCCAACTAAGAAATGTCCTGGAGTCAGAGGTAAAGGATCTTCAGCATTCTCACTGATCTGTGATATTGGTCTTGAATTAACACATGCCTCGATCTGCGACAGAACTGTAATTAGTTCTTCATATGTCAGTGTGTGAGTACCAATGACTCTTTTTAAATGGTGCTTTGTTGACTTGATGCCTGCCTCCCACAGTCCTCCAAAGTTAGGAGAATAGGGTGGAATCATATGCCATTTCGTGCCATTTGTTGCAAGCCATTCTGCTATTTCAGCCGGTACGCTGGATTTTTCTTGATTTAAAAGTGTTTTCAGCTCCCGTGCTGCCCCAATAAAATTCGATCCATTGTCACTGTACAGTTCTGAACAGTGACCTCTTCTGGCAGTGAACCTTTTGAAAGCTGCAATAAAACTCATGGATGTCATATCACTCACTGCCTCGAGATGTATCGCTCTGGTGGTCATACAAATGAAAAGGCAAATGTATCCTTTAGTGGCATGATGGCCACGACCTTTAGTAGTTCTTACTGCAATAGGACCTGCATAATCTACTCCACTTTGTTTGAATGGTCGACCAGGTGTGATCCGAGATGCGGGTAATTGACCCATTATTGGCTGCCTGACCTGGGCAGAATGGCGAATACATGTAATGCACTTTCTTACACAAGACTTAACCTTAATTGCTAATCGTGTCATCCAATACTTGGACCTTATGAAATTAATCATTAATTGAGGACCTCCATGTAGAGTCCTCTCATGAGCATCTGCAATGATTAGTTGGGCTAAATGAGAATCATGAGGAATTAATATAGGATGTTTTCGGTTGTAATCTAATTCGGCATTATCTAAGCGACCTCCTACTCTAAAAATTCCGTCTTTATCTAGAAATGGACTTAATGAATAAAATTTGCTTTTTGGTGATACATTTCCATTAACCTTAAAATCCTGTAAGTCCTGTGCGAAATACTGTTCTTGGCATCTCTTAATACAAGACATGAGTGTCTGTTGCAACTCTTCAAATGTTAGCCAGCTTGTCCTTGGTTTGATTTTTGTTAATCTTAGTTGAATGAATCTACGACAGTACGATAAAACACGTATTAGTTTTCTAAGCGAGGAAAATCTAGATATTATCTCCATATTGCCATCTGTCGTGGTTTCACAACATAGTGTCCTTGTGGATATTTCTAAATGGTCTAGGTCAACTACTTGATGGCTATCTGTCAGTGGACTGTAATTTATTGTATCAGATTTAAGCCAAGTAGGACCTTGTAACCATAGTGATAGATTTTCCATGTCAGATGGGTTTACACCTCTTGACGCACAATCTGCTGGATTCTCTTCAGATTTAATGTGAGACCAATGACTTCGATCGTATAGAGTTATAATTTCTGATACACGGTTTCCTACAAATGTTTTCCATCTGCTAGGATGGCTACTTAACCATGCCAGTACTACAGCTGAGTCCGTCCATGCGTGAACGTCTTTGCTCTGTATATTCAACACATGCGAAACTTCTGACATTAATTTTGCTAATAACACTGCACCGCACAGTTCTAGGCGAGGTATGGAAATTTGTTTTATTGGAGCGACTTTGGTTTTGCTAGTGATCAAAGCCACGTTCACATCACCGTCCGAAGATTTAGTTCGGATATAAACTACTGCAGCAAAGGCACTGTGCGAAGCATCACTGAATCCATGAATTTCAACTTCTTTACTATCTGGATTCATATGCGTCCATCTTGGCAGGCGAAAATTGAGTAACTTAGGTAGATCATTGCGATAGTTTAACCATTCGTCAAGTAAATCTGAAGATAATTGTTCATCCCAATCTATACCTGATATCCAAAGTTTTTGAATCATAATTTTTGCCTTTATGATAACAGGTGCTATCCATCCAAGTGGATCAAATAATTTGGCTATATCTGAGATGACCCGACGTTTTGTGACTGGGCCATTTACTTCAGGTAAATTAACAGAATATTTTATTTCATCTGAGGTACTATTCCATGATATTCCTAAAACTTTATTTATTTGATCTCCTTCCTTTCCTAATTCTAACGATTTTCCCGTTCCATCATCCTGTCTGCTTCTGTTATCTATCTTATCCATTAACTCCTTGCTGTTACTTATCCACTTTTGTAATTCGAAACCTCCCTTTCTTAATATCTCGTTAATATCGTTGTATAATTTTAGGCCTTCATCAAAAGTGGAGCATCCAGTCAGCAAATCGTCCATGTAAAAATCTGAAATAATCTTCTCGCCTGCTTCCTTGGACATCTTTTGACTGCATCTACCTTCTTGTGATGGTAGCTCAAGCCTGTCAAACCCTTCGCATTCATCATAAGCTACCTGCCGTAATGAACGCACTGCCAGATAGGGTGCTGAAGCAGTGCCGAATGTGACGCGTAATAGTTTATAATGTTGAAGTTTACCTTCCTCATCACGCCATAATATGCGTTGATAATCAGAATCTTCGTTGGTGACTTTGACTTGGCGGTACATTTTTACAATGTCTGCGATCAGACATATGGGGTGTTGCCGCCATCGCATTATGATATGACGCAGATCCAATTGCAGAGTAGGCCCGATCATTAAATCGTCATTTAGGGATACTCCGTTTTTCCCTCGAGCAGAGGCATTGAACACTATCCGAACCTTCGATGTAGATTTGTTTTCCCTTACAACGGCATGATGAGGTAAATACACTGCATGTTTGTTGTCCAACTCCTGGCCTGAAACTAGCTTCATGTGACCCAAATCTAGATATTCTTTCATGACATCAACATAATTCTTTTTTAAGGTTGGATTATTGTCTAGCTTTCTCTCTAGATAATTTAAACTTCGTAGGGAGATATCGAGAGAGTTACTATACTTACAAGGAGGATCCTCACTGCGAAAGGGTAGCTTGACGATGTACCTACCAGAATCGTCTCTGGTAGTGGTTTTAGTAAATAGTTCTTCACATCGTTGTTCTTCCGGACTTAACATTTTCTTATTATTCGTAGACCCTACATTCTCTATTTCCCAGAAGCGCTTCAGAATCTCATTTATGTCATCTACTTCATGTATGTGCATACTAACCACATCTCTGTCCTGGTGCAACTCAGAGCTTACATCTGCCTGAACACGTCCCGACAGAATCCACCCAAGCTTGGTCTTTTGGGCTACCGGTGTACCAGGTGGACCCTTGATTAACCCTTCTTCTAAAATTTTACTATAAATCTCCGCATCTAATAACATATTAATTGTATTCGGAGTATCCAGTTTTGGATCCGCCAACTCTAGATTTGACAGCACAGGCCATGAACCTACCTTTGGGACCATTTTTGAGGGCAGAAATCTGGTGAGGGTAGTTAAAACGTGAGCTTTGACCTCTATAGTATAATTTGGATCATAAACTGATTTTAGCTTCACATACACAACATGCTGAGACGTTAATGCATTGCCTCCATTACTACCAACGCCGAATACTTGAATATGATTAGGTATCTTTTTGAGACACAAAGCTTGTACTGTAGACTCCGTGATAAAGGAAGCTTGGGATCCTTGATCTAAAAGGCATCGTACGACTAGATCCTTTCCTGTTTTTGCTTCAGCTTTAGCCAAAGCGGTTGCTAACAAAACCTGACTGTGAGTATTCGAGAACCCTGACGTGACAATATCGTCAAAAGCTTCTACTTGGGAATCAGTGATTGTGGTGGATACGGTATTCTCAACTGGTGAACTATGTTTCTCTGTTTGATTCGCGTGGGAAAGATTCGAAGGGTGAAGTAGAGAGTGATGTTTCCGCCTGCAAATTTTACACCTGCTAGACATACGGCAGATGTAAACTGAATGGTTTGCTCCTAAACAGTTGAAACATAATTTATTATTTTGTACAAAGTTGTGTCTTACCTCGTAACTCTCTTTGGCAAATGGCTTACAGTTCGCTAACCTGTGGTCATTGTTGCAAAATGGGCAGTTATAATTAAATTTCGCATTTAAAGTATTGACACTCAATGCATCAGAAATATTTGAAGCGTCGATACTCACACTATAAGTTTTCAGGCCTTTGGAAGTTCGAGACTTATTACTTATATCTAAAAATTCCAAAGACCTGAATCTATGTTCGAGAAATTCTTTGAAAGAGGTCAGTGTAGGAAGCTCGCAATGACTGCTGTTGGCCTGTGACTCCCATTGTTTACGAGTGTCAGGGTCTAGCTTTTCACTCATAAGAAAAATAACAATGGCATCCCAACCGTCAGTTGGTACACCCAAATTGTCCAATGCGTTCAGCGAGTCGGACATGGTATCTAATAGCTCCTTGATTCCGCGCGAAGACTCATACTGCAATACTTTTAGGCCAAATAATCGCCTGAATATGTTATTTGATAGATAACGCTTATTGCTATACCTATCAGATAATTTTTTCCAACTGCTTTCATAATTATTATTAGTCAACGGAATATGCCGTAAAAGCAACTCTGCATCCCCAGTTAAATAACTTTTTAGGTATTGGAATTTCTGTATATTGTCTAACGAACTGTTGTCATGGATGAGTGAGACATACAGATCTCTAAAAGTGATCCACTCGGTATAACAACCAGAAAACTTAGGGATAGTGATCTTGGGTAATTTAAACGAGCAACTGGAATTACTCTGTTTCACATTTGTCTGTGTTGTTGATGATTCTGTCTGAATGTCCTTTTTATTTAGCGATGACAAAGTTTGTTTTAACTCTGCTTTATAATCAAAATATGTATCTTCCACTAAGTCATAGATATTATTATTTATGTAATTTGATTTTGCTAACTCATTGGAGTCAATTTCTGTTATCGCTTGCTTATGTGTATCTGTAAACGATAACCATTGATTCTCCAATGCCTCTAAACGCGTTTCTATATAACTTTGTGTAATACGTTCCTTAGGGGATTTCTTGTAGTTGACATATGATTTTAATATTTTATTTTTTGCGTCTTCAAGTAGTTTGTCGTAGACTTCCATGGCTGGGTTTAGCAATAGGTCTCAAATAAATGTCAACAAACTACTTAACAAACTACAAGTTCAAAACACACTGAATAATAAATTTTATTTATATTAATTGATAAAGGGGAAGTCTAAACATAAAATATCGGAGATCCGTCTGTGAAATAATAAACGTTACCTTTTACAATAGGTACTCAATATTATCTTATATCCGATACAGGTAAAACATATAAGTATGTTAAAACTAAATGTGATTTCGCTTCAAACGGTTTGTAAATATGTATATAGTCTTAAAAATTGTCTAGTTTTCTTTTTCTTAATGTTCACTTCTTCCCTTTTTTTTTTATTTAGTTAAGTAGGTAGATTTAGTTTGATATTGGTATAATTTAGTCTTTAGTCTGTATTATATTGATAATGCACTCTTATAACTTGGAACACACAGAAATATTCTCTTAGTTGTAACTGCTATTTTAACTTGGGTTCACTTTTTGCATGCACTGTACTCACGACCTTTGTACCTCAATCCTTTGTCCGTCCAATGGTATGCAATATTGAGGGTTGATGAATTGCTGATACTTAATTAACTACTGTACTGAGCTACGCCTCTGACTTCTTTGTAATAGATATTCACAATGAATTTACTGGATTTCAATCTTCAGTTAGCAGCAGTACCTGTCCTCAATGGTGCCTTATTATAACCGTCCGTTGAAACTCACAAACTGGGTTGGTGCTGATTCCTTAATCTTCATTCGGCTCGTAAGGCCATGTTTAGGGATCACCTAAAGCCTGGATTTTGTGAGTTTACTTTGTATACTATATATAATGTCCTCTTCGATAGCTGAAATATATATCTAAATTAGGTACTAAAGGTGACTTGCGATAATTGAATAAAACAATGTGTACTCGGTGAGTCTAGTGACAGAATGAAATTTTATTGTATGTTTTTTACATGTTATAATAACCTGCGAATTTTACCACCGCGATCTAAGGCGACATCTATCGCGGTCTTGTAAACTAAATTTAACACTGACAATAATAAAGATTGTGTTACATATAAATTGTGTTTCTTTTCTTATAACTTAAGTGCATGCATGTACACCAGGCCGGTGCGTACACTACACTACACTACACATATTGCTGGCGGCAGGGGCTCGAGCTGGCCGCCGACTGCCACCTCGCGCGGACTCACCAGGCCGGTGCGTACACTACACTACACTACACATATTGCCGGCGGCCTGGGCCGAGCGGCAGGGGCTCGAGCTGGCCGCCGACTGCCACCTCGCGCGGACTCACCAGGCCGGTGCGTACACTACACTACACTACACATATTGCCGGCGGCCTGGGCCGAGCGGCAGGGGCTCGAGCTGGCCGCCGACTGCCACCTCGCGCGGACTCACCAGGCCGGTGCGTACACTACACTACACTACACATATTGCCGGCGGCCTGGGCCGAGCGGCAGGGGCTCGAGCTGGCCGCCGACTGCCACCTCGCGCGGACTCACCAGGCCGGTGCGTACACTACACTACACTACACATATTGCTGGCGGCAGGGGCTCGAGCTGGCCGCCGACTGCCACCTCGCGCGGACTCACCAGGCCGGTGCGTACACTACACTACACTACACATATTGCCGGCGGCCTGGGCCGAGCGGCAGGGGCTCGAGCTGGCCGCCGACTGCCACCTCGCGCGGACTCACCAGGCCGGTGCGTACACTACACTACACTACACATATTGCCGGCGGCCTGGGCCGAGCGGCAGGGGCTCGAGCTGGCCGCCGACTGCCACCTCGCGCGGACTCACCAGGCCGGTGCGTACACTACACTACACTACACATATTGCCGGCGGCCTGGGCCGAGCGGCAGGGGCTCGAGCTGGCCGCCGACTGCCACCTCGCGCGGACTCACCAGGCCGGTGCGTACACTACACTACACTACACATATTGCTGGCGGCAGGGGCTCGAGCTGGCCGCCGACTGCCACCTCGCGCGGACTCACCAGGCCGGTGCGTACACTACACTACACTACACATATTGCCGGCGGCCTGGGCCGAGCGGCAGGGGCTCGAGCTGGCCGCCGACTGCCACCTCGCGCGGACTCACCAGGCCGGTGCGTACACTACACTACACTACACATATTGCCGGTGGCCTGGGCCGAGCGGCAGGGGCTGGAGCTGGCCGCCGACTGCCACCTCGCGCGGACTCACCAGGCCGGTGCGTACACTACACTACACTACACATATTGCCGGCGGCCTGGGCCGAGCGGCAGGGGCTCGAGCTGGCCGCCGACTGCCACCTCGCGCGGACTCACCAGGCCGGTGCGTACACTACACTGCACTACACTCACACTACACATATTGCTGGCGGCCTGGGCCGAGCGGCAGGGGCTCGAGCTGGCCGCCGACTGCCACCTCGCGCGGACTCACCAGGCCGGTGCGTACACTACACTGCACTACACTCACACTACACATATTGCTGGCGGCCTGGGCCGAGCGGCAGGGGCTCGAGCTGGCCGCCGACTGCCACCTCGCGCGGACTCACCAGGCCGGTGCGTACACTACACTACACTACACATATTGCCGGCGGCCTGGGCCGAGCGGCAGGGGCTCGAGCTGGCCGCCGACTGCCACCTCGCGCGGACTCACCAGGCCGGTGCGTACACTACACTGCACTACACTCACACTACACATATTGCTGGCGGCCTGGGCCGAGCGGCAGGGGCTCGAGCTGGCCGCCGACTGCCACCTCGCGCGGACTCACCAGGTCGGTGCGTACACTACACTGCACTACACTCACACTACACATATTGCTGGTGGCCTGGGCCGAGCGGCAGGGGCTCGAGCTGGCCGCCGACTGCCACCTCGCGCGGACTCACCAGGCCGGTGCGTACACTACACTGCACTACACTCACACTACACATATTGCTGGTGGCCTGGGCCGAGCGGCAGGGGCTCGAGCTGGCCGCCGACTGCCACCTCGCGCGGACTCACCAGGCCGGTGCGTACACTACACTGCACTACACTCACACTACACATATTGCTGGTGGCCTGGGCCGAGCGGCAGGGGCTCGAGCTGGCCGCCGACTGCCACCTCGCGCGGACTCACCAGGCCGGTGCGTACACTACACTGCACTACACTCACACTACACATATTGCTGGTGGCCTGGGCCGAGCGGCAGGGGCTCGAGCTGGCCGCCGACTGCCACCTCGCGCGGACTCACCAGGCCGGTGCGTACACTACACTGCACTACACTCACACTACACATATTGCTGGTGGCCTGGGCCGAGCGGCAGGGGCTCGAGCTGGCCGCCGACTGCCACCTCGCGCGGACTCACCAGGCCGGTGCGTACACTACACTGCACTACACTCACACTACACATATTGCTGGTGGCCTGGGCCGAGCGGCAGGGGCTCGAGCTGGCCGCCGACTGCCACCTCGCGCGGACTCACCAGGCCGGTGCGTACACTACACTGCACTACACTCACACTACACATATTGCTGGTGGCCTGGGCCGAGCGGCAGGGGCTCGAGCTGGCCGCCGACTGCCACCTCGCGCGGACTCACCAGGCCGGTGCGTACACTACACTGCACTACACTCACACTACACATATTGCTGGCGGCCTGGGCCGTGCGGCAGGGGTATAGCTGGCTCTGATCCCAAACTAGGCAAAGCCTGTATCATGGTAAGCAGACAACTAATCCATTTTTTTTATTACACATTAATGAAAAACACCTACAGAGATATCTATCTAAATATTTGTTTGAACCTATAAGGTCATCAGGTAGGCCCTTTGATGTAGTAGTCAGACATCCTGGCTATAGCCATCGTGTCTACACCAAAGGGTCTATCAAACATTGGCGATATGTTTCACAGCTCGTCTCATCCAAGGCGAATACCGTAGTCCGGACGAGGTACGCGCAGCTCTCGCTACGTGCTTCAAGTTGAACTCGGTGCAAGTGCGAGCGTTACTTACGCCAGTAGCGCCGCCGGAGATCGTGGAAGCGGGCGTCGCCCACGCGCATGCGCTGGCTGATGAACTATGCCGCGCCGATGGCAGGGAGGTGAGAGATTGCTCTTTTTGCCAGGGTGCCTATGTTTTTCGAGGGAATGTATCTTGGTGTATTTTTATATATGACATATAGTTAGATTCGTAGTTGTGGAGCTGACATAACAAAGGTAACATTTTTTTATTCAAACAATATAATGTGTGCCGGCCGTTATTTCTTTTTTTCAAAAACTTCTATCTAATTACTATATAGTATCTACTAAAACTAACATATGGTTATCAAATAAGAGGCAAGGACGGAGGACAATGCCCATCTGTGCCCCAGAAATGCCCAGATAAAGTATATTACAAGATTACTCTAATAAATAAAAACTAGAATTATGTTGTTAATTTTAAATCATATGAAGCACTCGATAAAAAATAAAAAAATAATAATATCCTGGGAGAATTCACACACGGTCATCTGATCCCAAACTAGGCAGAGCCTGTACTATGGAAACCAGACAACTGATACTAATACATATATACTTTTTTTTTTTTTAATATATACTTATATAGATAAAACACCCAGACACTTGGTGGGAATCGAACCCACGACCTGTTGGATAGCAGACAGGGTCACTAACCACTAGACCAACGGGCCCGTCCCAAGACGACAGACGACGAAGAGATAAGACGTTCTTGTCGACATTGCAGTACCAGTGTATCTAACCAAATTGTTTTCACATACATATTGACACTATACAATGGAGATAGATTAGATAATTCCAAATAACTGATGATGACGATGATGATGACATGTTTATCTGATAACATACAGATAAGTATATAAAAGAACACTGATCTGGCTTAGCTTATGTGATGATCATGAACTTACTAGTGAAAAACTAATAGCAATGCTGTCTGTAAACGATAAAATGTATAAAAAACCAGTAGGAAGTTATCATGTTTAATGTCCAATATCTTTTGAACCGGTGCTTTATATGACATTAAATCTAGATATCATATAAATACTGTTAAAAAGTTATCATATGACATAGAGCAGCAATTTGGGCATTGCATGGCATTGCTGACTTTCAGCTCCATATTAATATGGGCATGGTCCTTTTGGCCTTGGCCCAGCCATCGGAATTGTTTAAGTAGTGATGTTACAACTTAAAATATATATTTTTATGTATAATGTCCTCCTGACCGATACGACCACAGCGGCCAATCTTTGGCAAGATGAGTACACTGTACTCTCTCATCCTTTTACCTCTCACAATCCGAATGGACGGAAAATCGGGACGACCGCGGCGAGAGATAAGGCGCAGCCCGCGCAGGGCTCACTTTTTACGACGCATGGATCATCTTACTTTACAGACAATCAGGTGATAGGGTGATAGTCTGTAAAAATCAAGTACACAAAGTTGTCGCTTCCCGCTGGGATCAAACGAGGTTTGCAAAGCAAGCGGTCACCCACTGCACCACGGAGGCTTAAATTTTTTTTTTTCATATCAAACACAGTCCACTTCTATCGATCATTTGACTTTCAATCGACCATATGCAACAGAAACGTAAAAGCAGTCGTAGAGAAAGCGGTATACAAATTTCGTCCGCAATCGTACAGATCGCATTGGAGGAGAGCTTATGGCTGGGCGCGGGTTTGCTAATCCCGAGCGACGGATTCAGCGCGGAAGTAGTCCGCGGGGTGCCCCCCGGGCTGGCGGAGTTCGTGGCCCCCCTGCAGCGCGGGGGGCTGTGTCGCCTGGCGCACCAGCCGCACGCGCTGGGCGCCTGGACCGTGTACCTGTGTGCGCAGCCGCCCGCGCACAGGCGCCCGCCCGACCAGCCGCGATTACACCTCGTGCAGCTGCACAAGAATGCCAATGGCATGGGGCTCAGCATCGTCGCAGCTAAGGTCAGACACAAATGATGTTATAAACCTTAGATATCCTTACAAATGTGCGCCAAAAATTGTGACTGATGTAATTGAAATATTTTCTCATATTTAATTAAGGTATGGATACCTTTCCTTATTATTTACTTTTGAACAGTACTTTGTTACGATAAATACGCATGAAGGCGTTTTACTTGATTTTCAAAGGCACACGTCACGTTTGTTACATTTTAACTACGCGCGACTTACTGCCAGTTCACCCAATTTGGGTGAATTTCGTTGTTTGTTTTCGTGCGCTTATGTTAAATAGATATGCTATTGTATAAAATATAATTGTCAGACACGTTGTTTTCACACTGGAACACACACACTATTTTCACACTTTGGAACACACACACACTCTATTATCACACACAGTTTTCTCACTCTAAAACACACACTATTTGCACACTCTTCTGAAATTACAAATGTTATCCATCCAGGGTGCGGGCCAGTCAAAGTTAGGTATATACATAAAGTCGGTAGTACCGGGCGGTGCTGCGGCCGCGGACGGTCGCCTCGCAGCCGGCGACCAGCTGCTCTCCGTGGACGGACAATCACTCGTCGGCATCACACAAGAAAAGGTTTACATATTATACTCTTACCAATAAGACCTCTCCCTTAGGGAGGGGAGGGGGCTTGGGATCGCAGTATAAGTAGAAAATAAATTCAAAAGAAAGACGTTGCTACCTGTCTTCCTGTTCTGGCTTAGTCGTCTCTTAAGACACCCTAGCGAGAGGAGATGGGGGAATTCTATTCTAACCCGGCACCGCATGGGTAAATTCAAAAAACATATAATAATAATAAATAAAATAATACCAGCCCTTGTTTGTGTCCCACTGCGGGGCACGGGCCTCCCTTCAAGTTGAAGGGGCTTAGGCCATAATCCACCACGCTGGCCAAGTGCAGGTTGGCGGACTTCACACGTCTTTCGAATGCTAGTTAGGCTTTCTCAGACATGCAGGTTTCATCATGATGTTTTTCCTTCACCGAAAGCTAGTAACAATCGCACAAAGACGATTCGCACATGATTAATTAATTAAATAAATCAGAGGTGCGAGCCGGGGTTTGAACCTGCGCACCTTGTTTCCAAGGCAAGCGCTCGCCCACTGAGCTGTTACAGCTTAAAAAACATATACATAAATTTATTTCGAATAGGCTTAACGCTAGCACTTTTGTATGGTAATTTTTTTTAAAAGCTACCACCGGATCACAATGCGGCCTCACTTGTCATTTTTTTCTCTTTTTTTTCCCCACACAGTTTTTGTCTTATTACAATTTGATCAACATCAGCGACAGTGTGTCGTGCCGTACGAAAGATAAAACAAGAGAAAGAAACATAATACGACGAAAATACAACAAACTAGGCGGCCAAAAGGATGGTAGTCGGACCAGTCCCCCGAAGCAGCACCCGCGCACGAGTTGACTCGAGCATACTTCATCATCATTGTCATCGTCAACCGCCAAAAGACGTCCACTGTTGAACAAAGGCCTACCCCTTGGCTAGGAGAACTTGCCATAATCCCCACGCTTGGCAAGGAGAACTTGCCATAATCCCCACGCTTGGCAAGGAGAACTTGCCATAATCCCCACGCTTGGCAAGGAGAACTTGCCATAATCCCCACGCTTGGCAAGGAGAACTTGCCATAATCCCCACGCTTGGCAAGGAGAACTTGCCATAATCCTCACGCTTGGCAAGGAGAACTTGCCATAATCCCCACGCTTGGCAGGCGGCTTGAGGATCGCAGTATATGTGGTAGGTAATCCAATAGAAATACGCTGCTGCCCGTCTTCTTGTTTTCTCTTAGTAGCCTTTACGGCACCCAAAGGGAGGAGATGTGCAGTGGCGTGCACAGAGGGTAGGCAAATAAACGTATTCGGCTTGTTTAACCCGTTATATGTATATTGTATTGTATTGTGTATACCAGTTTAAATATCCATAAGCTTCTATCATCATCATCATCATTATCAGCCTACATCAGTCCACTGCTGGACGTAGGCCTCCCCCAATACACGCCATTGAGCCCGGTCTTCGGCTTTCCTCATCCAGTCACTGCCAACTGCTTTGCGTAAATCGTCACTCCACCGGGTCACAGGGCGTCCTACGCTACGTTTTCCAGTTCGTGGCCTCCACTCCAGAACCAGTCTTCCCCACCGATCATCGGTTCTGCGGCAAATATGACCAGCCCACTGCCACTTCAGCTTGCTAATCCGTTGAGCTATGTCAGTAACTTTTGTTCTCTGGCGAATTACTTCGTTTCTTAATCGATCCCTCAGAGAAACGCCGAGCATAGCTCTCTCCATAGCTCGCTGAGCGACCTTAAATTGGTGGACTAGTCGTACCGTAAGTGGCCACGTCTCAGCACCGTACGTCATTACGGTTAGGACGCACTGATTAAAGACCTTAGTCTTCAGACATTGCGGTATCGGTGACGAGAAGACCTGACGAAGTTTTCCGAATGCTGACCAGCCCAGCTGTATTCTTCTTTTGATTTCCTTCTCAAAGTTGTCTTTACCTAGTTGGAGCGTCTGTCCTAGGTACACATACTCCTGGACAACTTCAAGAGGTATCCCATTTACGGCAACCGGTCCCGGAACAACATGCTTGTTCAGCATTACTTTTGTTTTATCTAAATTCATCCGGAGACCGATGCGATGAGAAGAGTCAGCTAGGCCATTCAGCATTCGTTGCAAGTCTTCCAGCGTTTCGGCCATAGCTTCTATAGACATATTAATTTGCATTTAAAAACTGTAATAAGATTATTCAGAGGCTACACACAAAAAGACTTGGCCTACCCTACGATTTCTCAAAATATTCTTAATTTAAAAATATTTTGTACTGACATGCTATTTTAATTGTAAATGGAAACGTCTGCAACGTAGTTCAATTAAGAATATTTGTGGTGGCACACTAACATATAGCTTAAAGTACAGATACGTTGGCAGATATTTTTTCCTACTTTCTGTGCATGCCACTGCCACCCATCTCGGGTGGGTGCTATTCTTTTCCGGGCACCCCACGGGCACAATTGAAGTTCTTGCATTCTAGTTGGCTTTACGAATATAGACGGTAACAAGGATAGTCAGACCAACGCTTAATTGAGCATTGCAATATATTAACAAATAACCATTAATAGGTACTGTTGTTTTCTTATGGTCTTCATGTACCAGGAGAAAAAGGCAGTTTCACGTGAATTCTTAGTTAAAAATCTGTAGTAGGTTAGATACGGTATATCTAAAATAAGTTTGCAGTGATGAGAAGCACAGCGTTGCTGCCGACAGTAATACCGTGGACACAATGTCTCATTCCTGATATTGATAAATGCATACGTTTCCAGCCACGACTGCTACTATTTGTCGTCAGATTTTATTATGGTCAAGCACTAACTTATTAAAAAAAAACTTATATAATAATCATTTTTACAGGCGGCGGAGTATCTAGTGCGCACTGGGCCTACAGTGACATTGGAGGTGGCGAAACAGGGCGCCATGCTCCACGGCCTCGCCACACTTCTACACCAACCGGCTTACAACCAGCGGCAAGGTAAGCATTTGACATTACAAACAACGAACACGCGTTGATTATTCCACTTTGAACTTTAACTCATTGACATAAAAGTCAATGCTTAAAAAGCGATTTATAACTATAGGTCACTTAGTCGCACGACTGAGTTGACCACTTATACCTAGTTTTTGACCGACTCACATACAGTCGTCGTTCGTCGATAGAGTGTCTGAAGAGCTCTAATGAATGCATGTCAAGTATTCTTTCAAAATAAGCTCAAGATTTTTGAAAGACTCCCAACATTTGTACTTATAAATTATGACATCGAATTCTCATATAGGTTTCTAATATGTTTTTGTGTGATTTTACAGCTACGTATTGATGTGTATAATAATAATTGTTTGAGCTTGTGCGAACTTTCTACACGATCTACTTGTGTCATTGGCAATAATATTTTTATACTCATTTATTTAAATATCTCGTATGGAATTTTCTCTTGTCCTACGGCCAGACGAGGAGGTTCAGTACGAAGACCGGCTGCGTCGCAACTCTGGGACGTTCACGAACTTGCACCCCTCGCTGCTCAAGCCCACGTCGCCGCTCACAGAGCTGGCCACCGCAGGCAATTATGTCTTGCCCATTATACACGCGTAGTGCGCCTTTACACCCCGTCGCAAACCTTTGGTACTGAGAACCATTCAGAATGTTTTATAGGTGTTTTCTGTTCACTTTTTTCTGCCGCTGACGATTTATTTTCCATTTTTGTGTTATGGCTGACGTCATCCGTCCTTTGTTTGCAATTTTTTTTATCGTTTCGTCGGCTTGTTTCTGCTTCAGTAGTGTACGTTCGAATGTTGAAAGATGGTTTATAGAGTTTCGTATTACAGGGTACGGTCGTCGTCCTTGCCACAATCGATGTCAGTTCTTAAGAGACGAGTCCACCGAGTCGAGTACGGATGAGAGCGAGGATTATCACCCGCATTATCACGGCTCCATTCCCCGGTTGATAGTGACTTTGGATAGGGAGAACAACCAATTGCAGGATGACTTGTCGCCCGACACGCCGGGTTGTCCCATCGAGCTCAAGTGCGGTTCAGCACCTCCGAGACCGATCCCTATATTCACATTCACTTGTGAAGATTTTGACGAAAGGAATGCCAGCGATGACAATGTCGCACATGACTGCCTTGTACCTGAAGAAGTGCCACCGCCAGTACCCGAGCCTCCAGTTAATTACGACCAGTCTAGTGACAACGGGGAAAGTATATGTTTGCCGCCGCAAATGAAGCCAATAGATACCAAACTCACGCTAGATCTGTTCAACGCTAGCGCAAGGGAAAGTGAGATTTATAGGCGGAGGTGCACTGGTATAAATGAGTGTGTAAGCGCGTGTGAATGCTGCCGGACTCCACAACCTGAGGCTCAACAGATACCGTACATCGATGAACCAAGCTTCGAACCGGTTATATTTGAAAACGATGGCGCTCATGACAAGGTTGCTACACCAAAAATACGACGAATATTGCCTTCGATGTCAATTGACCAGTGTGATGAAAAGAAACCTGAAACGGTCGACGCCGTCTGTCAGACGACTTCTACCCCGGTAGAAAACGAAGCGAAAGATTTCCTAACCACCCCTAGTAGGAAAAAACTAGATCTTAATTTAGATATCAACAAAGATTCGGACAAAATAGGCAGTATTCAGTGTAGACTTAAGAGAACTATATTTAGCATGTCCAATTCGTTGTCGGGTAAATCCGAGGATACTGAAATTCCGTCCACATTTTCTACATCGGAATCATTCGATGATACAACAAACGATAAATCCGATGTTGAAAAGATTCAAGCTCAGACCCCCGCAGAACCTGGTGCCAAACAAATATTGGATAGTGTCGAGAGGAAATCTTGGAAGTCCCCCGACGAGTACCGACCCGTATTCGGCAAAGTGAAGGCATTAGCTAAGCATTTCAATGATATAAATTTAACATACTGTGTGAAAAACTACAAGCGCAACTGTCAATCCAGTCCAAACCTTTGCGGACGTGGCGACAAAGCTCCAAAGATCGTCGAACCTCTTCCCGCAAGCGTCAGCCTAGCGGACATTCAGTACGAAGCGAACAAGACGGAAACGAACGAAACCAGAGTTACTAAGCTATCCGATGATGAGGTCAAGAGCATACTCATCCAATTGGAGGATTGGTCGCGGTACGGGTCGCGCGGCAGCGAAGACACACTAGCTCACGGCAATGAATTCGAAATACCGAACCTACCCTCCGAAGATCACGCCGATAATGCATCGAGCGGGTTTGTATTCAACGAGATTATCGACAAGAAGCCGAGGCGGATTACGCTCGATAACATCAAACTGAAATCGAATCAGTCGAGCGTGAACTCGGAGCTGGATCGACTGAGCAACGAATTGCACTCCATGAGTAAGAGTTCCGATGGATTGGAGTCAAGAGTAGGTGTGATAGGACGAGAGACGGTCGTGGATGGTACAAGGTGCGAGTGGCGACGGGCCTCATACTCAGCGGGGGCAGGAAGCTGCCTCGATATGGCCGTCCGCCTCAGCTGCCCTTCTCTCGCCGTCGCCGATCCTGAGCGTAAGACTCCCCTACACGCATGACAATAGGTGTGTTACACCAGAATGCACCTTATTAGCTTTTCATTTCAGTTATATCGACTGGGCATGTTTTAAGTTTGTTTCGTTCGATTCGTCTTGTTTTGTTCATTCGAACTCCTTGTATTTTTATTTGTGTTTATTTCGTCGTTTTATAGGTTAACGTTACTTTAATTACTTTTAAGTTTTATTAAGTTTATGCAAATTAGCTCACAATTATTATTTTTGCAAGTTAGTGGTTTATAACTATTTTTGTGTTAAGTATGTGTAACTCTTAATTATGGTGATAAAATGAGTTGGATAAAATGAGTTGAATTATGGTGAGACTCAGCATCACTCATCAGACGTTTGAATAAACTGAGTATCCTCCTGATAGTCTAAAAGGCGAAGATTGAGCCTATCGGCACACTGTGTGTTTCTGCCTAGTTTAGAAAAATAAATTTAAACCTAATGTCGGTATCTTACCTGTTTGTAGTTAAGATACCGACATTAGGTTTAAATATAGGCGAATGAACTTGTCCAGCCCGGCAAACAGTAACAAGTACGCCCGTTTCGACGACGATTCTTCTTATCCTCATTCGCGTCATCTGAAATCTGCATATTAGTTAGCAATGGTAACCGATCCCTAGTAACGTGGGTTATGGGTGTCGGCAGCGGGAGGTGGGAGCGCAGTGGGGGCTGCGAGGCGGGCTTCGGAGCGTGATCTACCATCGCGTCTTGCGGCCGAGCCCGTGAAGTCCAGCAAGAGTACGCCTGCACTCCATCAAGCAACCTCGCCGCATCCAGCTCACGGGCCGCAGACCGCCAGGTTTGGACCTTTAATTAACTTCACCCAATGCGATACATATTGTGTGGCTGCGACGCTCTTGCGAGACGTAGGTTGGGTCATCTGGGAGTAGCCTATCCTACACCAGATGATTGCGTGCAGCTCCAGGCTGGCGCAATTGTTGCGTACCTGAGGGAACTTTTTGACACGTCAGCAACAGAGTAAGGGCTACGGCATGCACAATGGATTCAACTTACTAGTTAGAACAATGCAGGCCGATTACTTGACTGTCTTAAATGTAAGATTATGATCCATGCGTCCTGCCCGCTACCTGATGTGTCGTGGGTTCGATTCCCACCAAGTATCTGGGTGTTATTATCTATATAAGTATGTATATACAAATATAAAAGTATACATACGTTTAAGTATTTGTATCAGTTACCATAGTACACTCCTAGTTTGGGCATTAGATGACCGTGTGTGGATAGTCCCAAGTTATTATTATTATTTAGTGCGAACGTGACCCCGGCCGGGGTGGCTGGGGTGGGCGGGTCGTCGGCGGCCGGGTCTCCGGGAGCTTGGCCCAGCAAGTCCCGCAGCAGCCACAACCTGTCGGCGCCCGCCCACCAGCAGGACGGCTTCTACCAGAACCTGGCCGCCGTGCACTCGCACCAACACGCGCTGCAAGACAGGTGCGATACATCATCATCATATGCAGCCGAAGCAGGTCCACTGCAGAGCGATCCCCCCTTACAAGGCAGGGGTTGCCATAATCCCCACGCTTGGCGGGCGGCTTGGGGATCGCAGTATGGGTGGAAGATAAATCCAAAAGAAAGACGCTGCTGCCCGTTCTCCCGTTCTCGCTTAGTCGTCTCTTACGACACCCAATAAGACGAGATGGGGGGATTGAATCCTAACCCGGCACCCCACGGGATCGCAGTATAGGTGGAGGATAATCCAATAGAAAGACGCTGCTGCCCGTCTTCTTGTTTTTCCTTAGTCGCGTCTTATGACACCAAACAGTAGGCGATAGGTTCTACTCTTACCCGGACGTCCCACGAGCAACACGGGTGCGGTGCGTTACATACCCGCCGATAAATACACCGGGTCACTGACCTTTAATGTTTATTCAGGAGTACAATGCTTTATACCATAAGGAAAACGGCTTTAAAATCCAATGTGTAGCAAGCTGAAGTATTTGCAAATTTTTGTCTGGACATTCGAAACGAAAACCTTAGATTCCTTGTAATAGGCATGATGACTGTAACACAATACCAATAAATCTGTGGTTTTAAATATTAGAACAGATTGCACTGATTCCAAAAATGCATCTCATTTTCATAATAATAGAGAGATTTTCGTGATATTTAAGGAAATAAATTACTTAAATACAGCTAATCGCCATTTTGTAATAAACGCTGCTCATAGTGAATGACGTCAATCCTGTGTAAATAAACAACTGTCAAACTGTCATCTCAACTTTTTCTTTCATACAATGATTCACTTTGAACTTTTATACCTAGACAGATGTTTATTTACACCGCCGTAGTGACGTCACAACATGGCGCCATGCACCGGCCATCGTTTTGGAACAAAATTCAAACACTATTTTAAAAATTGAAAATATTGCTATTAATTGTAATTTTAATACAAAAATATGATTATTTTTGGCAATAGTAGACTCGTAAGTACATTATAGAGTATTTTTTCAAAATTAGTCATCATGCCTATTGTCATAACTTTGCTTTGAAGATCCATTTAACAATTCCATTATTATTAGCAATACTTGTAAAAAATCTTAGTTCTTTTTTGCAAGCTTTTATTTACTTTCACCTGTCCCGTTGTCTGTTATCAAATCTTGCAATTTAAATTTGACCCACTTCCCGCTTTGCGATTGAGTTGAAACTTTGCATGCCTGTTAAGCTTCGATGACAGTACAATATTATGGTGACAGCGAGCTGATCTGATGATGGAGACGGAAGGTAGGCAACGGAACTCTTCAGTAACTTACAGTAGATATACGGTGTTCGGACGCATTTTGATCAGCTTTACAGTACCACTGACGTATTTTATAAAAGCTTGTCTAGAAAAATATTTTTTTTTCTATAAAAACTTGTAAGTGAAACCATAAATGTAACATTTATATTTATTTAAATTATGCAATCAATTTAATGTTACTATTCTTTTTTTTATTGATGTACAAGAACTAATTTGTGAAATTGTACATTAGATGGTCATCGCTACGCAGCTCTACTGGTAGCAATCGGCCACAGTCGGCGCACTTCTCAGCGGCAGGACAAACTGAAGGGCCAGATTCACCTCTGCATCAACAAGTAAGCTTTTATGTATACATTTAACCGACATCTAAAAGGGGGGGGGGGATTCAACTGTATATTTTCTTAGTTCGTATGTGACCTATGCGGTAACTGGTCTTAAGTTATATCCCAGAGAGGTCGTAGATATTTTATCCTGATCTTATGAGTATCAGACTTAGGGGGTTGAACTTCAGCAGGGCTATTGTGTATCTTTAGCCACCCAAGTAACTATCTAGCTTCAGTTGTCCACCGAAATTTACCGAAAGTGTGTGTATTGGTATTTATTGGTCATTCAAGTTAAGCAATATCGAATAAATCGTTTGACGGTTATTTGATGGTCACTTGCTATAGTGACCATCACTTTAGTTGTCAAACGAGTCGATTTTAATTTATTTTGAAATAATTATGTTAAACAGTATATTTAATTTTATTTAAAGTGTTGGCTAAATAAGGACCTGAAATGAGCACACACAGAGTCTCTGTGTATCATGGCGAATATCATGGCGTCTTTAATTCCATGTGCAAATAATTCTTTGCCCAAAGATTCACGCTACACTGAACCAAACGAGTGCAGCAAGCGTGCGTGCCGCAAAGTTGGCAGAGATGTCGGAAGAGGTGTCGCGGCGTCAACAACAGCCGGGGCCTTACCCTACCATGCATAAACCACCGCCCATCGGACCGCACTCGCAACATCACAACCACAATGCTATGGGTATGTAATATTTTTGGCGCCACAATGTTGTAGAAATCCGGCTCGAAGGACCACTATATATTTCAGGGTGGCTGGTTGGGCCGTCCAGGTAAGTACCAACGCAGTGTCACACTTTCTGCCGCCAATGTCTGATAATTGTTGTGTTCTAGTGTGAAGGGAATCGTAGCTGGTAAAATTACTGGTCTCTAAAAGACTTAAATAATTAATGTGACAATTTTCTGTCCAGTGTAGCTGTTTATAAGCAGGCGTGTCGCGTACTATCATGAATGTCTTGCTTGTCTCGTTATAAAGTTAAATAGTGCCTTTTGATTGGTGATCGAAGGACCACAATATTTTTCGAACTTGAATCTAATACAGTTGACGGCATATCCTGAGCCATGATCTCGATATGCGCAGAAGTGATTTTGTGTGTGACGCTCACTGTTAGGTAAAAGATCACGTTAGGTAAGCAACGTCAGGCAATGTCAGTCCTTAGATGGGTGACCGTTTAGTGGCATTTGAACTGAGCGTCTCCGTGCTTCGGAGGGCACGTTAGAATTCGGTCCCGGGCATTTTCATCTAGACAGCAGTCATTAAGATGAATCAGAGGCCTAAGGGCAGCTTGAAAACTCTGACATCACACAAACTCTGACTCTGACACAAAAAAAAATGTGTATCGGCAGGTCAACAGGGTCACATGCAGCAAGGGCCGCCGCAATACCCGCAACAGTCGCCGCAACTGTCGTACGCGATGCACCCGCAACAGATGCCACACATGCATCCGCAACAACAACAGATGTCGCATATGCATCAACAACAACAACACTCGCCGCAACAGACATATCACAACCAGCACGCGCCGCCGCAAAGGTCAGTCATTATCGGCTATCGACACGCAGCTTCAATCTCAATTCCTATTTATCACGTAGGGGTTAGGGGAGTACAGAACCAGGTTTTCAGAGAAAGATTACCTACATTGAATGAGATTAGTTTCGAGTTACTTCAAAACCCTGTAATATATGAAATATGAGTGTTGGTATGGTAACATTTTGTTTATTTTATTATCGGGTATGTTAGTGTTCTCTGGTCTTTCATTCTTATTGTTGCGATACGAAAAGTTGAGCTGTTCTGTGAGCGTAAACTATTATTATAAAATTGGACTCACTGCATACCGCAATAGGCATAGGTAAAATTTTATGAAAATATAAAATATAATAATTTTGCATGCACTTACTGCGTTTATCTATAATTTTATAAAATTGCGATACGATAAGATCGATCGAAGATCGAATGCAATACGATTAAATCGTGAATCGATTCACAAAGGTAAGATTCAGAAGATCGATTCAAAGGAAAAAATCAGGCATCTATTTCAATTTACTTTCGTAACGGAACTTTAACTGACGTGCCTTCTTAACTTTTTACTCGTTTTAATGCTGGTTTTAGGGCAATTATGTTTTTTAAACCTATCTTACCCGTGTGGTGCCGGGTCAGAATTGTATCCCCCCATCTCCTCTCGTTGGGTGTCGTAAGTGGCGACTAAGCGAGAACAGGAAGCGTCTTTCTTATGGATTTAACTTCTACCTATATTGCGCTCCTCAAGCCGCCTGTCAAGCGTGTGGATTATGGCAACCCCTCCCTTTTAATGGGGAGGCCTTTGTTCAGCAGTGGACGACTTTTGGCTGCTAATGATACCTATCTTTGATTCTCAGATACGAATGGCATCCGCCTGGCCCACCATCTCCACAAAGGTCGCAACCACCAGTCGCCCCGAAGCCACAGGTAAGATAATACTACTGATTACGTTAGCATACAGGGTGTAAGGGACTACGTACCGAAAACTTTTGAAGTGAAACTTCTTATGCGACTTCCAAAAATGTTATCACATAACGCGTTAAGCGTTAAATGATAGGTGATAGGCGTTAAGTGAGGTGTTAAACGATAGGCGATAGGCGTAAATTTGTTAAGGTTATGAAAGCGCTCATGTGACGCCGTCACTGAGTGAGTGGGTGAGTTGGGGTGAGTTGGGGTGAATTGGGGTGAGTTGGAGTGAGTTGGGGCGAGTTGGGGTGAGTTGAGTGTGTGTGTGTGTGTGTGTGTGTGTGAGTGAGTGAGTGAGTGAGGGACCGACCGAACGAGCGATCGACTGAGCGAGAATGAAGTTTCACTTCTTCCGCGCGGAGGGACTCCACGCATGCACATTTTTTTATAAGATTTCACATATTGTCCATTATAACATTATTTTGATAATTTTTGAGCATGTAATGAATACGTGCGGAATAATATTTATTTGTCAAATTACATTGCTAATTTAAATTAAACCGCTTGCTTAGCGTGGAGATTATGGCAGCCCCTCCCTTCTAAGGTAGAGGCCTCTTTGGAGCAGTGGACTTTTCGGCTGCTGATGATTGCTAATTTTGCACAAATAAGTAATTTATTGTTTTTAAAATGAAATTAGGCTTTATTATTATACCAATAATGATGTTATCCTAATTATATAAAAAAACAGCGGTTTTATTTTTGGAACATCAACCCGATGTAAAATTTCAACACTAGAATGTTCAGAATCATGTACTGGATCCCTGGTATCGGTTTTCGGTACCATGCCCCTTACACCCCGGGTAATAAATGTTTAAACTATCGTTACTGATACATTATGCTAATTATTTCCAATTATCAGGGTGCGAGACGATCAGATATGGAACTGGAAGAACAACCACATCCGCAACCTCAACAACCGTCCGGTGCAGTCCAACCAGAAGATGGTGAGTCAAAATTATTCAATCAAAAGTAACATTGTTTCTAAAATATTTTAAAGAAAATTATCTAAAATATTTAAAAATGATGAAATGTATAATATGGACCAGACTCTGAGCAAATTAACGAGTAGGTTGGTGTGCCTCGTTCGGGGTGTGGGACCTAACGCGTCCATTGAGTACGGCTGCGACTCCGAGGAGGACGGCGGCGGGGTTGTGACCCCCGTCCCCGTGAGCACCGTGACTGGTTCCTGGGGGGCTATAATGGCTCCCGGAACCCCCCGGCGGCGGCCTCAAAGGCAAAGTACCAAGGGGCTCCTGGTCTAGATCCCACCGGAGAGCCCGGGTGTACCCTCTCATGTGCCGATGTGACAGTCGCGAGGGGTTTTAGTGGGAATAATAGAATCCTACATACCCCGGTCGAGCCCCACAGCTCCCCTTCCGACATTTTGAAGGTTTCCCCCGCGAAAAAAAAAAGGTGCGTGTACCTGGTAGTCTCCATTTCTCTAACTTTCTTGATGTGTTTATAGCATGATCACTAATTACTCTGAGCATGATCATGGCATGCGGGTGATTATACTAGAACCATAGAGAAAGCTTCCTAAGAATGTTACAAATTCAAATTGTCAACTGGCTAAGTTATGATAAATGGGTTTTGTAAACTGCTGGCATATGCATCGATCTTGCCCAATTGAAGGAAGCTTTATCTCTTGTTCTAGGAGTTATTCTTGTGCTCATAGCATGGGACGGGGTTAATGGGTTCATATCATCGATATACTATACCAACTAGATTAGCTGTCACGACCCGAAAAGTGGTCACGAAAATAGAGCTACGGAGACGGCTGTCGATCTATTTCAAATTAGTACGAGCCGACAACAGGATGTATCGAAATTCCTTATTGCGCGTTTATAAACTGTCCAAATAATATAATACTTATCGTAATACTAAAATTGCAGATGGAGAAATTTTTTTTCGTTTCGTGTTGTTATTACTACTAGTTTAAATACAATACAAAATACAAATTATTTATTTGATATTTTCTCCGCTAGTAGTTCGCAACTGCCATGCGGAGACTGACAAAATTAATGTTGCCGATAGGCGTGTCGCCACTGTCTATACGAAACTGTTAAACTACACGTCATTACCATAATAAAAAAGTTAGTTCTCATTTTTGCCACCAGCACGGATAAGTTTGTAAGTCAGTACACACACAATGGAAACACACTTGTTTTGAACCTTATTTCATAGTGGTTAAGATTTTCTTTTAAATGAGTACATTTTTGTTTAAGTCAAAACAACTGCTTTTTTTCGTATAGCTTTGGCGGTTTTATTGATTTTTCTTTGTCTCCGATGTAAAGGTTTTATGTGCCAACATTACTGCATACAGAATTAGACTTTATTACTACATGTGAAGGCTTCTATTAGTCCGACGTTCCGAATTATTTAAAACTATTTTCTACAATTTCTAGCTACGTGTATAGTTGTGTAAGTATATGTAACCGCGACCAAATTTTCGATGTCATTTTGTTCGTGACAGCTAATCTAGTTGGTATAGTATATCGATGGTTCATATTCATAAATCGATATGTCAATTTATAAACAAATCTTTAGCAAAGCTGCAGGCCCGGATCTACGATTTTTCCGAACCGGGGCAGAAACTTGATAGTAGCGCCCCTCTCTCCAGCGTTTGAGTTATTAATTTAAGAAACTCAAATCTTAAATCGGCATCACGAGTCCACTTGTGGGAAGGGCCTGTGTGGCGCCTTTTTTTAAAGTCGAAGGTGAGCCAACCAGCCTTCGTTGAGCAAATTTTTTTATTTTTTATCATATATTATGATTTTGGCGCCCCCTGAGCCGGCTGGGGCCGGTTTGCCAAGTCAAGTCTAAAATAGTTTATTTCAAGTAGGCTTAACGCTAGCACTTTTGAGAGGACCACCCAAATTATTCGGGGCTGCAAAGCTGTAGCCATCAAGATTATTTATGGATATGTGTATTCGTTAGAGAGGTACGTGGCGAGCGCGCTAGAGCCGCCGGCCGTGTCTGTGTATCCCGCGGGTGCGGGGCCCGCGGGGGGAGCGGGCGGGGAGCGGGGAGGCCGCCCCGCGCCCCACAACCCGTGGCAACGAGAGGAATGGGAACGACAGGCTGAAGCAAGACGCGCCGCCGCTAGAGCACGACGGTAAACTACTATAAAACAAAAATTGCTTTGTTTAATTGTAAAGATCTCAAGAAATTTAATAAGTAATGTCTAGACTGGACTTCAATGGAAGTCCATGAGCAAGCATATCGCATTAATGTGAGTCAAATGGGTCATCAAAATTTCATGGTAAGACTAACCCTACCGAGTGTGGTGTGAAAGGGCTTCATTTGTAAATCTCAAAACAGATTTTTATTTTGGTTTATGTCACATAGTCTGTGGCTGATAATCAAAAATATCAAAAAATATACCGTTTCCCCCCAATATCTCCGAAGTTTGTGGAGGGAAAAATCTGAAATAATTATGGGTAATACATGTCTATCTATATTTTACAGGAAAAATAAAATGATCTTTCTTAGTAATTCTAAAAAAACCTGGACAAACAAACTTCGTTTTGCAGTTTGGTTTTTTGCTATCTGAGATGTTACATGAATAGTAAAATGATCTTAATACGTCCAAAGATGATATGGAACCCTCGGTAAGCGAGACCGACTCGCACTTGACCGGTATATTTTTTGTCGTATGGTTAGTGGCCAACCTGTTGTCAGAGTTTTCAAGCTGCCCTTAGGCCTCTGACTTAGCTTAACGACTGCTGTCGAGATGACAATAGCCGGGACCGACTTTTAACGTGCCCTCCGATGCACAGAGACGCTCAGTTCAAATGACACTAGATGGTCACCCATCTTAAGACTGACCTTGCCTGACGTTGCTTACCCAACTGATCGTTTACCGAATAGTGGTTACCACTGGCTATGAGCGTCTCATTAGACTGCATTAATGATGCAGCATTTATATTTTTTAACGATAATCGTGTGCATAGGGACGCTGCAATCGCTCAACTGTTATCTTTGGGCGCATCGCGGAGCCCGGTGCAGAACCAACAACTCCGCGCGTTACAACTAGAGCGTGACTTCGAACTGCGCGCCACGCAACATGACCAGGTGTGGATTCAATTCTGTTGCATAACAACATTAACATTATCACCCGGAAGACATGACACTGCTGAACAATGCCCTCCCCCTCAAGGATGGCTGGAGGGAGGGGGGGGGGGTGTGCTTCCAGAATAAATTTTTCGAACATACTGCACCGAAAACAATCGTATAATAAAAATTTATAGAATAAAAACCAACAAAAAATGGATGTCATTATGAAATATTGAAGTTTGAACAAACTAGGTATTTTATAATTTGTAGTATTATTCATCCAGTCGTCTCATTCGGATCCCGTTGGATGCATTGCTATTGGTCAACATATATTTAGTCCTTCCTTCAAGGTCGACATTGCCATCGAGAAGAAACAGTGCCTATAGCGTCGCATGTGTACGTGACATTTATACTGTTCGAATGGTCGGCGTGCCTACTGGTGTGTGTAAGTTTGTTAGATCAAAATGTGTGAATGTGTACCAATTGAGACCCCGCCTTATAAAACCTTTAGAGCTTAATTAGCGGGCCTCGCGGCTCGAACGCGCGAAGTTTAAATCTCCGCGTACCTAGGAATAGTTCAATGCACTTTGCTCGTCGCCGCGGCGCGCCAGATGATTGATTTCAAACATTTCGCGTGAATTTGTTTATTTATATCGATGAAATAATTCAAAACAAAATGTTATTGTGCACATAAATTATTTTTGTTATCATGTATTGTTCCGGAAATCACAGGGTAGGCAAACACTTTTTGCCTATATGGACTGCACGCCACTGATAGGTATAAGCTACCATCGGATGTCAATGCGGCCTCAACGGAGAAAATCCGGCAAGAAACTCTGAGAGAGCTTATCTTTGATTTTAAAATTTGTTTTAATTTCCTAGTATCACATAATTACCGTCCGTGTGTTAGTGTCAGAACGATACATAAAAAATATATCGTCCCCCCTTAATGTAAAAAGGAGGAGTGTGCCGCGGCGGAGGGCTCTGAGGAGGCCGAGGAGGGTGCGGAAGAGGAGCATCGGTCGCCGGCGTCGTTAGAGCGACCGCAGTCTCCGCCCCCCTTGCAGCCGCCGCAACCCCCCAAGTCCATCCTCAAGACCAACCGCACTGAACTTACTAATGGATTCACCACCGAATCGGTATGTGCCAGTACTAATTAAGGCTTTTTGCGTCGAAAAATTCTTACACTAATCGGTATCATAATATATAGATTGAAGGGATTCTTATCTACTAAAATACCCGGGGTTGACGCATAGGTACATGAGAGGGAAAGCCAAGGCTCTCCGGTGGGATCTGCACCAGAAGGATCTCAGTGCCTTGCCTTTGAGCCCTCTTCCGGGAGGTGCATTATAGCCTCAGGGAATCTGACCTTTTTCTTACTCAATGGATGTCCTAAAGCTCACATCCCGAACGTGCATACTGTGTATCTTACTAATTTATGCAACTGACAGTAGTGCTGCTTTTCATGTAAATTCATCAAGCTGATCGTAATTTTCTTAGGTCTACTTTAATTCCTATTTCGTCCTCCTTCGAGTGTAAGATGGTCGAACCGTCATTGCAGATCTGTGACTTAGTGGAATTCTTTAAAAAGCTGCAAGTTGAAGTGGGGTTGGGGGATGGGGAAGAAAGGTTCTCGAGTGGCGACCACGAACCGGAAGACGCAGCGTAGGCAGGCCTCCCACTAGGTGGACCGACGACATTGTGCGCGTCGCAGGTAACCGGTGGATGCAAATAGCCAATTGTCGTTCATTGTGGCGTTCGAAGGGGGAGGGTTATGTTCTGCGGTGGACGTCTTCCGGTTGGTGATGATGATCATACGCTCATAGCTCGGTCAATGATCATGGCATAATCTTAGACGTTTTAGTCGATCGCCAGTCTATTCTTTCGATGGCGAACAAGTAAGGTTGAGTTATTGCATTGCGTCACAGACGCAGGTGACGACGACAGTGGAGGAGAGTCGCGTGAATGAAGTGTCTGCGGGCGTGGGTGCGCTTACCATGAGCGCGCCGCCGCCGCCCGCGCGCGGCTCGTCGTTCGCCGTGATGGCGGAGCGCGCGCGGACACTGTCGCCTCTACGAGCGCATGACACGCCCCACACGCATCATCACGCCGCACCACAGTAAGTCCACTCTGTTTTTCTTTACAAGATCAAAATCGAAACAATATGGCTGGCCACCGGTCACTCATCTAGGGCCTTAACGTGAACTCTTATAGGGCAGGGAGTTAAACTAATACGAAAAGTGATCTGTGTATTTACCATGAGCGCACTAATTACCAGGCAGCTATTACGTCACCCAAACAGGTGAATGGTCACGTGTAGGGATTGCAATCCGGTGACATTTTCAGTCCGGCCGGATCCGGCCAAATTCCTATTGATCCGACCGGATCCCGTCGGATCCGGCCGGATTGATCAAATCAGGACGATTTGCGCTTTTCGGCTCAAAATGAACTGTTAGTAAGTTCAATCAAGTGTCATTCTACTTAATACGTATACTTAGGTAGTTTATAAAAAATATAACATATTTATAAAATCAACTTTATTTCTAATTCAATGTTAAGATTAGACAACGAGCAAACAAATAAAATCTAGTAGTGTAGGTGACTAGTAAAATTTTAACGATTAGCTTTTCTTAATATATTTCACTTTCACAGATAAATCAATTATTTTAGTAAGTAACTTTATAAAATCTAATATAATTAACCTTGCGTAAATAACTGAAATGGGATCACAATAATAAAGTATTTGAGAATGCTAACTATTGCTAACAAACAAGTCTTATATTTATGACAGACACCATCATGATTTAATGAATCTGTCTAATGAATACCACAATTATCACAATAATGAGTTTCTTATAATTGCAACTCTTTATTTTAATCAACTTACGATAAATAATTTTAAATAGAATTTTAAGTAATAATTGTCTTAAGTCAAGTCAAAGTCAAGTCAAAAATAGTTTATTTCAAATAGGCTTAACGCTAGCACTTTTGAAAGGTCATGTATTTTTTTTTTTTTTTTAAAAGCTACCACTGGATCACAACGCGGCCTCAACTGAGAAGATCCGGCAAGAAACTCAGCGGGCTTGTCATTTTATCACTTTTTTTTTTAAACAGTGTGTCATGTTACAGTTAGATCAGAGCGACAGTGTGTCTTGCCGTTCAAAAGATCAAATAATACAGGGAAAAAAAATAATAAAATACGACGAAAGTAGGTACAACAAACTAAAAAGCCAAAGGGATAGTAGTCGGACCAGTCCCCCCAAGCAGCACCCGCGCACGAGTTGACTCGAGCAGCAGCCATCACTCCCCTCAACCATATTGGAGGGAAGGGGGTGACCCGCCACACGAAGCCGCCACAAGCAAAGACCTTTCGATGGCGAGCATGACCAATCTAATATCACAGTGGCACACGTCTAACATTTAACTTCTGCTGTTAAGCAGTGCCTCGTCAGGCAAGACACAAAGCACTTTAACATATTATTGATGTCATCAATTAATTGACTAGTGCAGCAGCCATCAGTTATCCAACACTTTATATGGTGTTACAAATTGTAAGCCTTAAAATTCAAAGCTTGCATGACTCAGGCAGTTCAAGCCCACGCAGCTTTATCCTCTAGGTAATCCGAGATTTTATAATAAGCCTTTTTCGACAATCGGCTTTTTATCAAAGGTTTAAATTTATTCAGTGGAAGATCTCGGATATCCTGTGGCAGTTTGTTATAGAAGCGTATACTTTGACCCATAAAAGATTTGCCTGTTCTGTGGAGACGCGTGGAATGCAAAACAAGATCCTGTTTGTTCCGGGTATTAACACCATGAATATCACTATATTTTTTTAAAAGATCCAATATTTTTCTGAACATAAACTAAATTTTCAAATATGAATTGTGAAACAACCGTTAGAATATCTATTTCTTTGAATTTTTCTCTAAGTGAATCGGTAGGAGCCAGATTATAAATGGCTCTCACAGCTCTTTTCTGCAGAATAAAAATGGCATTATGTTCTGCAGAAGATCCCCACAGTAATATACCATAAGACATAATACTGTGGAAATAGCTGAAATAGACCATTCTAGCGGTTTCAACATAAGTTAAGCGTCAAATTTTTTTCACTGCATAAGCCGCGGAACTTAGTCTACCTGACAGTTTCTCAATTTGTGGGCCCCATTGTAGCTTAGCGTCTATTGCTATACCAAGAAACACAGTCGAAACCTCAAGGTCCAACGATGCTCCATTAATTTCCACATTGGTAGCCACCGGTCTTACATTAGGTGTTACAAATTTTATACACTTAGTTTTGCTCTCATTCAGTTTTAAATTGTTAATATTGAACCAGTGGACGACTTTAGAGAGGACGTTGTTCACTTCGTCATAATCATGGAGTTTACGCTTAACTTTAAATAAAAGAGAGGTATCATCCGCGAACAATACAACATTAAGTTTATCCCCCACGAAGTAGGGTAAATCATTAATGTATATTAAAAACAGAAATGGGCCTAATATTGAACCTTGAGGGACGCCTAAGGAAACCACAGATCCTGGGGATCTCTTACCATTTATATCAACCTTCTGAATTCTATTATTCAAATAAGAAGTCAGAAGGTCTAAAGCTCTGTTCCTCAAACCATAGTGGCGTAATTTCCTGACCATCGTGTCGTGATCTACGCAATCAAAAGCTTTGGATAAATCACAGAATACACCAAGAGCATCATGTGATTCCTCCCAAGCCTGGTAAATATATTTTAATAATTCGACTCCCGCGTCAGTAGTTGATCGATTTTTTCTAAAGCCGAACTGTTTATCATGAATAAAATGGTTTTTATTAAAATGATCTAATATTTGATTTAATATAAGTTTTTCATAAATTTTACTTAAGGCTGGCAACACCGAAATAGGCCTGAAATTCGTAGGCTCAGCGGTACTGCCAGACTTAAATATAGGTACAATTTTGCTGTGCTTCATAAGGTCAGGAAACTCTCCACTCATAACACAGCTATTAAATATCACTGCTAATTGAGGGGCAATTACTTCAATTATTGATGCTATTACTTGTACAGAAAGTCCCCATATATCAGCTGTCTTTTTCTGATTAAGCTGTTTGAAAGTATTTATAATATCATTAGCAGTAACAAAACAGAATTGAAAGGCTGTGCCACACTCTGGTATGTTTTCTTTTAATAAAATTTCAGCGGAAATGGACGACGAATTCAGAGTTTTCGTTATATTAATGGGAACATCAGTTCGTTCAAACTCTGTCGCCACATCTAAATCCGCTGTTACATCTTTATTATTCACATGTAAACAAAAATCATTATTGCGTACTGATGACCTACCAGTTTCACTATTTATAATATTCCATGTCATTTTAATTTTGTTTTCAGAGTTACTGATTTTTTGTTTTAAATAATTAGCTTTAGCTATGGAACAAGCTCGTTTAAATACCTTAGAGTATTGTTTTACATATTCTTTAAATAGCGGCGAGGAATTAACACATCTTTCATTATAAAGTTCGTACAATTTTCTCCGACTCGTATAGATACCTACCGTCGCCCAATCATTAAACGATACATTATGATTAATCGATAAAGTTTTAGGTTTAAATATTTTTCCAAAGCGATTATCGATACATTGGAATAACGAGTTATACAAAATATTTGGATCTTCATGACGGGGCAACACAGGCAAGCTGTCAGTCAGGGTGACTTTGAAATGACATAAGCGACGTTCTGTTATCGGAACAAACATAACATTTCTTTTAGTTTTCATGATTTTACTAGGAAACACAGCAAGCTGTCCACAATGGTCAGAATCAAGTTTATTTATTACTTCTTTGTGTATCGGTTTGATACTTGTAAATATGTTATCGATACATGTTGCGCTAAAAGAGGTTATCCTAGTGGGCTCCAAGAACATGTTGTACAGATTGTGTGATCTAAATAATGTTATAAATTTACTGGTCACAGTGGTATTTTCCAGTAGATTTATGTTAAAGTCTCCACAGACAATAATTGTTTTATTCGTGTAGGACGTTTTGTGCAAAACAGTTTCTAATATTCGTTCAAAATCATCATATGGTGAACACGGGGGCCTGTATACGCTCAAAACTAAAAACTGCTCAGTCTCAATGCAAGCTAATTCAATAACTCGTTCAACAGAAAGGCTCACCAGATCAGTACGTTCTTTGTATTTAATATTCTTTTTAGTAATAATTAGGGAGCCCCCACGAATTATGTTCACTCTGCTGAACGAGCTGGCAACCTGGTAGTTATTAAAATTGAACATGAACTGGTCACTCTTTAGCCAATGTTCAGTTACACAAAAAATATCTATATTGTGACCGTTCAAGAACAATTCAATTTCTAAGTCTTTGCCCAACATACCTTGTATATTCTGATGTACCAAGCGGGTACAGGGTATTTTATTTACATTTAATTTAAGGTCATTATTACATGGGCTTTGATGTGAATTTATAATAAAATTATCATTTAAAATATCCATGCCAGAGTTAGTCTCTGTTGTCTTAGAGTCTAATTTAAATTACATATTATGTCATTATTGATAGCCAAGTGCTTGGCTGCATTAATTTGTATGTCAAAATTATGTTGCTCAATAGAAGCAACTTTTGTAGCCAGATTCCTGGCTAATGTATATAAATAAAAGGATAGCGACATTGCTATCTGTCGTTTACAATATTTTTTAAGATAGTATTTATCTATCGTCAAATTAAAATTAACATTACTTAGGTTATTTATGTCAATTAAATTAAATTTGTTATGTATATCATAACCATTGCAGTATGTCAAGGTATGTAATGTCATGTTCAACTTATGTCTATTGGTATTTTCATCCTGTGGCAAACCATTACTGTAGGGAAATGTGAACATTACAATACTTTTAACAGTAATCTTTGACAGTATAGTATTCATTATATATTACTTAGTAGTATAACTTAGTATTCATTATATATTAAATGACAATCAATTTTGATTTTGGAAAAAGGTTCGTAGAAAACAAATAGTATTAATTGTGTCATCTGCTAGTACGCGCAACGCATTTAAAGTACCTTCTCATGCAACAGCTCCATTATTTTGCCAAAAATTGATAAAACCGGATCCGGTGTATTGGTACCGGATCCGGTGAACGTCATATGATGCCAGATCCGGTAAATTACCGGATCCGGTTTTCCGGATTGCAATCCCTAGTCACGTGACAGTATTATTGTCACGCTAATTAGTGCGCTCATGGTAAGTACACCGGTCACTTTTCTTTTTGAACTGTCCTGCTATAAGAGTTCACGATAAGGCCCCGGTCTTGTGTTCATACGTTTATTGTTCCGATTTTAATCTTGTAAAGAAACCGCTGCACACGTGGTCTGAGCTTGAGACTGATAAAATATAGATTATAAAAGGAGATGTTCCATTTTGGGCCACCTCTATGTACACTACATGGAAAAATAGGAAAAACATAGGAGAGTTTCATAAAAATACTTGTAAATTAATTTGAAGCAGAGTACAATTGTACATAAATGATTACTTATGGAGTTATTTAGTATGTCCACCCTGTTTTTAGGGCAGCCATGACAGTTGCGTTTGATTAGTTTACTACTTGACAGTTTATGCTATAGGTATGACGTTTCGTAATAGATTGTTTATGCGAGTACATATTATTTTTAGGTGTTTTTAGTGATTATTTAAGTTTACGAACATTAATTGATTGCATCTTTATTGGTCCGGGGCGTTACTGTATTGATTATCGGCTGTGATTTGGATTGGAATCCGTCGTATGAGTGCTATTTCACAACAAGTTCAATTGCAGGTATGTTCACTCAGTCAGTTGTTGTCAAAACTACATTTAAGTTACGTATTTCCGGTTCATCATATTATTTTGTGGTGTTGCTACAGTAGTATTTTATCATTTTTGTGTTGCTCTCCTTGACCAAGATATCTTAAATGTACAAGAAAACGAAGCAATATTAAAAAAAGAGAACTTTACAAAATAGTTACTATATTGCATAGTTATATATTAATATAGTGTACATGGTGCTGGCCCAGGCTCCATACATTTCTGGAACAACTCCTTTGTATTAAAGCAAAATATTAAAGTTTATAAACTATAACAGGAGTGTTATTTAAGTATTCTAAGAAATCCGTCCTTTGATTAATATGCATAAATATAGCAAGTTTCCAATTATTTTCCCTACATAACTTTTCATACGACAAAACGTGGCTTAGGTCACTTTTGCGCTGACGGACGGGCTTGTATATCAACGGCAAAAACGATGTTAATCGTATATTCGCAACAGTATAGCAATAAAATCCCTTAAGAGCAGAACACACCGAATGCGTAGACGTGCACGTGGACGTACCATTACGTTGTAAGGTATAGAACTTTATAAGATACGGCACACCGGTTACGTATACGTCATTACGTCACGCGCGTGGTGTGTCATATCTCATAAAGTTCTATACATTACAACGTCATAGTACGTACACGTTCACGCTTATGTCTACGCATTTGTTGTGCCGTGACCTTTAAGCGTACAATTCTCTTCGACAGGTCTCCAGTAAATGTGTCGCGGGACAAGCGCGTGTCGTTCCACGAGCGGGCGGCGGCCCCTCCCCCCGCGCAGCCTGCGCCTCCCGCGCCCCCCGCCCCGCCTGCCTCGTCCCCTCCGCCGCTGCACGACCCACCAGCCAGAGAAGACCCCGACGTAAGTCATCTCTTTAACCATACAGTTTCCATCTTCGCAGAATCGCTTTACTACAAAATATACACATAAACACAAACTCACTAACAACACACGCACATGCACAGGCACGTTACTTCGTCACAGTTATTATGTAATCTGGAATCACTTAAGATCTTGTGTCATAATTTTTCGTTAAGTATTTTTATTATTTTTTTTACCTGTGGGGTTTCCGGGTAAGAATAGCTCTCTCCCATCTCTTCTCGCTGGGTGTCTGTAAGAGGTGACTAAGGGAAAACAAGAAAACGGGCAGCAGCGTCTCTCTATTGGATTACCTTACCAACTATACTGTGATTCGCCTGCCTATCGTGGGGATTATGGCAACCCCTCCCATCTAAGGGTGAGGTCCAACAGTGCACGTCTTTCGCCTGCTAATGATGATGATTATTATTTATTTCTAGTATATCTTCACATTTAGTCTCAGCCTACAATCTTGCACTAAAACTTCGTACTCAAGAAACCAGTGGCGTGCACAGAGGGTAGGCAAAAAAATGTATTCGGCTTGTTTAACCTATTTTTTAAGTATATTATTATACCATTTCAAATATCCATAAGCAAGCAAATACTATAGACATATTAATTTACATTTTAAAACATTAATAAGTTCATTCAGCGGCGCTACTGACAAAAATACTTTGCCTATCCTAGGATTTCTCTAAACAATCTTAATTTTAAAAAATCTTATTTTGGACATGAATTAACGTAATTTTTTAAAATGTTAATGGATTATGTTGGTAATGTTGATTAATTTAAGGATATTTGTGCTGGAACACGAACAATTAGCATAAACAACTCGAAGGTATTTTTGCCTGCTCTCTGTGCACGCCACTGCAAGAAACCCAAAATGCTATTTGTCTAGTTCAGGTTTCAATAGTATCCCGTGATGATATACGTATTATCGTATACTAATAAGTCAGTACAACTCATGTTAAAATCTGTTTGTGGCAAATAAATTATTTATTAAGGTGAAAAGTAACTATTCGTCTAAATATCACTCGTATCTACATAGCACAGAGTATAGTCCGAATTTAATACCGCTTATAATTTTTTGGAGAGTATGATAGAGTTTATATATTAAGAATAGAGTACGCGTTTGTCTATGGTACCCTTAAACAAAGCGTAGGCAGATTTTCCTCTAAAATGCAGGTGAATTGTACTATTTAAAGTTATATTATAAGAGTTATATTGATATGTAACTCATAAGTAGCGATGGGTTTGATCTGTCACAAATGGAAATGTCGATACAGCTGACAATATAGTACTTATTGTCGTGTAGGTACCTAATATTTATGTATTTTGATGTTCTTACTCGTGGCTACATGTTCTTACTTGAATTGAGCATTCTATAGTGATTCATATTCTAAGGACACTATATTGGTATTTTAATATTTTATGACGTGTATGTAATGCAGTATGTTACGATTGTGCAGCGGTTTATAGAAGAAGCGGAGAGCATGTTGGCGGGCCCGGTGTCACCGACCTCTCCCTCCACTCCCACCGCCCTCACACACACGCCCGGAGTCATCGGCGCGCAGGAGGTCTACAGGTAATAACTACATTTATTACTAGGTGGTGGGTTTCTTGTGCAAGGAACCGTCCAGGTAGCACCGCCATGTAGCAGTGTGTAAACATTGCTGGGTTCCGGTGTGAAGGGCACTGTAGCTGGTGAAATTACCGGACTTATAGGACTTACCTAATATTTAATGTCTTAAGGGTCGGCAACGCGCTAGTGATTCTTCTGGTGTTGCTAGCGTCCATAGGCTGCGGTGACTGCTTACCATCAGGCGGGCCGCATGCTTGCTTGCCATCTTGTTAATATATAAAAAACTCTGTATACAGGGTGTCCCAGAAATGGGGTATCAAGCCGGTAATGACGCATTATGTAACCCCAAAAACAATCAATGTGTGAAATAAAATAATGAAAAATAGTTGACATTATAGTGCAGTGAGTTCAAAATTTCGTTCGTTATTTAGGCAAGCACGTAATCAATAAGAAACAGTGATTCCATATGAATAGGCAGGATGACAGGTTGCTTAGAAATAGCTTTTAGACTATGTAAATAAATTTTGTGTTATGCATTTTTTTTTAATTATTAGTAATTTTTTAGAACGCCACAATGAACGACAATTGGCTATTTGACATAGGCCTCCCCCTTAGAACGCCACAATGAACGACAATTGGCTATTTGAGCGTATTGGCGTTCTAAGGGGGAGGCCTATGTTCAGCAGTGGACGTCTTCCGGCTGATGATGATGAGTATGATGAGTAATTTTTTCGGGGTCTTTACTCTAGTATTGATGATACTATACATACCTTTCGGCTTGATATGCCCTTTACGGGACACTCAGTATTTATTTTAAACTAGTTTTTTAGCACGCGAGATAGAAAGAACCTTAGAGGAAGGATCTCTATAGAGTACGCGTTTGTCTATGGTCCCATTAAACAAAACGTAGGCAGATTTTTCTCTACGAGGCCGGTGAATTGAACTATATAAAGTTGGATTACAAGAGTTATATTGATATTTATGTGATAAGTAGTAATAGGTTTGATCTGTCACAAGCGCAAATGTCGATAAATGCAGCTGACGGTATAGTACCTATTGTCGTGTACCTGATATGTATGTATTTGTATGTTCTTACCTGTGCCTACGGTTCTTACTTGCATTTAAGCATTCTATAGTACTTGTACGGATTTTTGTTCTGTGGAAAGAACGGAGCTTAGGTTTTGCAAGACTTAAATAAAAGTGGAAAGGGAAGGGTGTGGGTGCAATTCCACACACTTTCCTCGATCGATATATCACATCCAACAACTGTACCTACTTGTAGCAATATTGAATAAAATAATGTGACCGTGTCATGTCCAGAGACCCCCGGGCGCGGCGACTGGCGGAGCAACAGGCGAGGGCTCCGGCAGCCGCGATACCGGAACAGTTGTCCTTCAAGGAGAAGATGAAGATGTTCGCCCTAGAATCCGGCGAGGCCTCCACTCCCAAGGATAAGGTAGTTTTTGCGACCAGCGTCCATCCGACCAGATAAATACTACTATAGTAATAAATTAAGTATTGTCTCGTAGTTAGTGTAGTGTGTAAAATCGCTCACAAATGGGTAATCTAATATTAAATTTCAGGTTAAAATATCACGTGCCCAGAGAGACATTGATGCAGTACATTAATTCGCCGGATGATTCTGTATGCCTGTATCTACTTAGCGATTGTAACTTACTCATTGAAAATGATTTTATAGGCGTACGGTAAAGTAACATTTTAATATTGCAGTATTACATTATCACGGTAATAGATATTCCAATTTTACTACATACGATGTAGGGAAACAAGGGCGTACCCAGAATTAGCTTAAGGGCAAAATAAAAAAAAATTGATAAGTACAGTGGCATAGCCTTTATTAGACGGATTCTGTGTAGCTTGCCTTAGTCGGGCTGTGTAACCCGGGGGCCCCGTTGATACGGCGGTGGCTACGCCCCTGGATAAGTAGGACACAGACCTTCCCTTCCATATTGCAATAATAACCTGCGAGGGTCCTAATAAAATTTAAATTAATAGTTTTGCTACTTATAAATTTTTAGCTTCAAGTCCGGGTGGAGGGTGGGGCTACTGCTCACACCCTGCCCCACTGTGGGTACGCCAATATAAGGAACACTTTTATGAAAATGTGTGATCCCAGTAGACCGGGAAATATATTTATTGCCCGAGGTCCATTATTTGCCTTTAACGAAACGTAGCACCAATTTTGTATATCGACGTTAGACGTAAGTTTTTTCAAACGAATGATTATATTTTTATGCCCATCAAATTCAGGATGATTATACGTGATGTCGCTTTAGCAGCTAGTGCAATGATTTTATTGTAATTCTACTACCATTACAATTTTTCAGAGGAGATTTATAATTAGGATATATGTAATTGGTATTCAAAAATATATTTTGAAAAATATTTTTCGGTATACATGGATATTTACGGGCACAATCGATGATCCTTGAAAAAAATTCGTGCCATTATATAGTATAATATTGTATACTATGTTGTTTATCTTTTATAATATTATTATAGAAATTTATATCTCTGGACCAATATATGAATCGACATCAGTATGCCTTTGCGTGTACCTTAGAAGTAATTATTACATATCTTTCACACAACTGTTCACACCCATATACTCTACAACTACTATAAACATACATACAAAACTTCGTTACATTCCAAAGAATATTAGTTTCTTTATTATAATCTTGTGTGTTAAAGCATTCCTGTAAACAAAGTATTCTGTGTGTAACACTAATAATTATGTATTTAAAGTGATCGTTATCTTTTCAATAATATTTCGGAAATCGTGTTACTTCTATTTGAATTTTAACTAAAAGCAATAATAATGATATTGTCAGCCTTTGTTGTAAATACAGGTTATAAAATTATATAGTTTAATGAGGCACGTGTTTGTGCCAAAAATTATGTATTCAATTGTGGCAAAACCACTCCGATCAGCGGATGACTAAGAAGCAGTAGCTAATGTGTAACAGACCGATCAAGTTCATTTTAACTACTGAGCAAGATGCTTGTTCGATAAGTTGTCATTTTGATTGAAATAAATCAAATTTTACGGAATTTATCGCGGTTTATTTTAGAATTTCATCTGACTATGTTTCTTAAAAAGCATTTGAAGCGGCTGTGTAGAAATCTAAACCGCGACAAAATCCGTAAAACAATATATTTCAATACGTGTTATTCGTGTGATTATACGACGAGGATAATATTTTTTTGATTTTAACTAAGCAGCTAATTCCTATTTATTCCAATAAATATTATACCATAAGGCAGGGGTTCCTAAACTTCAAAGATAACGGAACACCAACCAAATACCTTTTATTTTAATTAACCCCATATTTACAAATTACAAATGATTACAAATCAACACTGAAATTTACTTATGACCTTTTTTTTAGGAATGTGAATAATTGAAACACATTATTCAATAATTTTGGCGGAACCCTGATGACTATTCTACGGAACCCAGTTTGGGAATCCCTGCCATAAGGTATGGTACGAAAAAGCAGCTGGGTTTTTAGTAAATAAATAGAAACTAGTCTTCAACATTCGGTCTGTACACAAAATAGTTGGTCACAATCACAACTATAATATAGTCTACTTACACAATTAGTTTTAAGATAACAGACCTATTAACGTTTCGTTGCTAGACGTAGCGATAAAACATTGTCACCAATTAATTGTATATAATGTAGGTAGTGGAATCCTTATGATTATGTTAAGGTCTATACACCTGTTTGTATATGTAAATGTTTATTTAAAGATTTGTATCAACTGTTTACAAGAGTCGTCGGAGGGAGGCCTATGGGTAGTTAGTTTAGTTCCCTGAGGATCCGTTCATTCTCAGTATTCACCCAACGATAGTCAATTAGCAAAAGATTGAGATTTATTTGTAGAAGAGTCGAGTAATTTTTATGGCAAACTGTAAATAATAACGCTGACCAACGTTACGTGTCGTTATGAATATTTAAGATCGTAATTCTAATTATTATAATGCAAATTACTTACCTTATATTGTTATTAACGGTAGCTATTGTACTTTTTTTTTTCTTGAAAAGTAAAAAATAAATATTATACTATATTTGAAGTATTTATTATTCCTGAAAATAACTGCAAGGTCTATTCTATTCAGATGTCGGTTGTTAATTGGGCCAGGTAACCACCAGCGGGCCTAAAAAGGCCTCATTAAGTATTTCATCTAAAAGCAAATCGTATTCTGCGTTCCCAGCAGATCCTTAGTAATTCCTCTCATTTTCGTAAAATGGTCACACATTTTAGGTGAATCATACTCAATTCATTTAATAGCAGATCCATATTTGGTGTTAATGGAACGCACCTCGAACCAACTAGATCCATTCTGCCTGCCCTAGCCCTTACTCTGGGGGTCTAGTACGAGTTCCGATAGTTAACGAGCTCGATCAAACTGACAGTTTTTGTCCGTACATTTTACTAGTTTTTGATAGTTACCTCTAGGGGCGCTGGTGTGAAATGTATGGAGAAAACTGAGTTTGATCGAGCTCGTAAACTATCGAAACTCTTACTAGACCCCCTGTTGCTGACTTAGACCTCGTTTACGGAGGCTCGGGGCGTCACGCGTCGCGGCCCGCACTGCATTTACACATATGGCGTTGTAGGAGTGAGAGAGATGCGAGACACCACGCCACACGCGACGCTCCGCGCCTCCGTAAATGAGGTCTTACCCAAGGTCTTACCGAAGAGTTCCTTACCTTACCTTAGTGGGGTACCTTAAGAGGTACCCCACGATCGCGCCAACCTGGAGCTGTACATAATCGTCTGGTGTAGGACAGGCTACTCCCAGTTGACTCCAATCTATGTCTAGCAAGAGCGTCGCAGCCACACAGTATGTGTAACATTATCTCTTTCATCTTCACAGAATCTGCAAGTATCTACGCTACTTATAGCCTCATTCTAAGTACGTAGGTGCTCGTTGCCGTGAGTGCACCCATTTGGTGCCTCAATTGTGATGTTTAGGTTTATTAATAATTGAAGCCCACACATCCTTGTGCTGGCGAAAGAGTGGGTGGTGTGAGTGGTTAAGGCCTATCGCTCCCCTCCATATTTTCCTAGCGTTTGCATTTAATGTGTGTGGTATCTTCCATACAGAATCCCTACAAATAGTTCCAGGGCCAACTACACTTGAGAAAAAAAAATATACACTTGAGAACAATAAAATCGCACACCCCTTGTAATTTGGTTTATTACTGATTTTTTTCTTAAATCTAAAAATATAGAGTACAAATCATTTAGCAAAATTAAAGAATACAAGCTTAGCTTCTGTCTGGGGAAGTGTCTGGGTGTTGTTTATCTATTTAAGTATGTATTTACAAAAAAAAAGTATATAAGTATTAGTATCAGTTGTCTGGTTTCCATAGTACAGGCTCTGCCTAGTTTGGGATTGGATGACCGTCGTGTGTGGATTGTCCCAAGATATTATATTATATTATTAGCTTTAAAAGAACACCAAATTAAAATCATTGACCTTCACATAACTTACAGAAATCAGCCGTACACCAAATTCACCCGTTAGCATTGTCACTACTTGCACCCCTTACCCGCACCTGTTTGTGCAGCGGGTGACACCGAACTCCTGCGCCGCCGGGGAAGGCTCACCCTGAACCCTCTCGCTCCCGGTCTGCCACCAGCGGCTAGCCCCGGGTAAGTGGGATGTGGCGAAGGGTTTGCCAACCCCTCTGGTTGCCTGTTGTTGCCTAGCTACAATAAAAAGCGAAAAAGATGCCACCACCACCATCACAGAAACCGCTTTCAAAGGCTATATCGAAGCGCCAACCGCAGAGCGTCCTTCACGCATGCGCGAGAGGGTGCTGCCTCAACCAGAACTGGAGCGGCTGCTGCAATCCACATCCATGCACGCAGCCCGCCCCAGTGCAAGACCTACGACACCGAGCACTCCCGGGGTGACGAATTCTTCCTCACCACCCCGCGAGCCTCACCCATACCGCAATCGTCGCAACCGCCCCCTGGCGGACAAACGACGAAACAGACGCCAGTGCTGCCACCATCGCAGCCCATTCCAAGAGCCAGACAAGCCATGCTTGCCAGGCCCGCATTTCCTGCGCCCATGAGTGCACCTCCGAAGACCACAACAGCTGCGGTCATCAGTCTGAGCCCGCCAAGATACAGTGTGCCACCACCCAAGATCACGGCCGGAAGATTCCCCTCCCCGACTGCGCAACCGCCGCAGAAAAGGGTAGATGCGGAAATCACCCCGCCGTCACTGGGATTACCGGAGATAATATCTCCGATGCAAACAACTCCGACTAGGACGTCGTACGCCTCCGCAGCTATCTCCCCACCACCGCCCCCGCTTCCCCAGAACGGGCGCGGCGAGGAGAAGAGAGACGGCGCCTGCTACAACTGCCACCGCCGACACTGAAACCGCCGACGCCCCGGCGACGAGAAAACCCGCAGCCCCCCGCTACCCCCCACTAGTCGTGGAGGTGCTTCCGGACTGGGCAACCCACTTCAGAAGGCTGAAAGCCCTACTCGGGCACACCCCAAATGCACGCCCATACGGGAAAGGTGTCCGCTTCCTCCCGAAAGCGGACACCGAGTACCGCACCATCCAAAGGTACCTGACGGAGTTAGAGAAGACCGCCAATATAGCGTGGTTCTCTTACTCGCTGCCAGCGGAACGAAGCCTTAAGGTGGCCATCAGGGGACTGCCGCCCAACACCGATGCCGCAGACATAGAAGCCGAACTGCGCGAACTCGGATACTGCCCCGAGTTTGTTCGCCCCATTAACGCCCGCCAAGGGCGACCGGGGTGCATCTTCTTCGCGCAGATCCAGCGAACCCCAGACCTAACTCCGGGTATTTACGACATACAGGAACTTCTATGCATGCCCGGAGTTAAAATCGAAGCATGGCGAGGGAAAAAGGGGCCCTCGCAGTGCCACAGATGCCAGCAATTCCGGCACTCATCACACAACTGCCACCGGCCCATCGCCTGCGTCCGCTGTGGGGAACACCACCCGGCCAGCGAATGTCCGCGGCCCAGGGAGGAGCCCCCGACGTGTGCGAACTGCGGAGGTCCGCACACGGCGAACAGCGCCAGCTGCCCCGTGCTAAAGAAGGAGTCCCGGAACAAGAAGGCGGGACCCGTCGCCAGAACAGACGCCACACTCGCGACCAAACGCAGTGTGGCGCCGGAAGACAGCGCGCCCGGCTCTCTGATGGCGCCGGCCAATCCCGCCCAAGGGAGACACAAAAGACGAGGAAAGCGCCGCCCCAAGAAAAAGAAGCCAACCGTCGCTGCCGCGGCGACGACAGAGCAAACAGTGGCGCCACCGATGTGGCCAAATTCCGCAACGAGCACACAAGCCCCGGCCGCAGCGATCGCACCGCCCTCACGCTAGAAAAGTGCGAAACAGGACGAGGCGACGCCCATGAAACTAGACGCACGCACGGCGACGATAGTAATCGGCATCTTGCAAGAGATACTGACGGCCGTGGTCCCATGCCCATCATCACCGGATGTATACTCAGACTATTTTCCCAATGAGCCAACTAAAGGTACTACATTGGAACGCCGGCGGGCCCTCCAAACAGAAGACCGGGCTATGCCAACAGTTACTGCGGCAACGCAACATTGACATAGCCCTTTTATCGGAAACCCACTCACATGCAAGTGACAAGATCAAGATGCCAGGATACCACACGTACAAAGTGGACCACGTATCTCCGGCCGGGACTGCGTACAGGTAATCCCCTGTCAGTCTTGGTCAAGCGACGCATCGTTCACCAGCAGCTTCCCGTTCCGGACCTCCAGTCATCCCACGCTCTTGGCGTGGAGATATGCATTGACAGCCAGCCCATCCGTGTGTACGCGTACTACAAGCCGCCGCAGAATAGGCTGGCAGTGGCCGACATCCATACGCTATTGGACTCGCCGCTGCCGACCATCATCGCCGGCGACTTCAACGCAAAACACACGGCATGGAACTCATCACGCATCAATACCTGCGGACGTAGACTACTGGACGACGCAGAGAGGCAAGGGTACGACGTCTTAGGGCCGGACGTCCCCACCCACTACCCTTACACAAGCGCTCACCAGCCGGACGTCATCGACTTAGCCGTCATCCGCGGCTTTACAGACGTGCCTTCGACAGATGACCACATGATCTCCGACCACCAGCCGGTCATGCTCACTATAAACAAAACGCCGACGGCTGCTAAGACACCTGCACCAAAACACCGACAGGACTGGACCGCCTTCGCAAACCACCTGTCTGTGAATACGCCCTCACGCAAAGTTGAAACGCCCAGGGATGTGGACCAACTTGCCGCAGACCTCACCGCCTCTATATCGGAGGCGATGAGAGTCAGCAAGCAAGAGGCCGCCACCGTCAGACGCCCCTCGAACGTCCCAGCACCAATCCTGCGGATGATTGAGGAAAAAAGGAAAATGAGACGCCTATGGCAACGCACAAGATGCCCGCGCCTAAAGTCCCAACTGAACGCTTTGGCCACCAAGATCTCCGACGCACTGGAAGCTATTGCCACAGAGTCATGGCAACGTACCATCGAGCGAGCGGGAGAAGACTGGTCGGGCATACACAGACTTTGCCGCTAAGTCTCCGGGAAGGCGACTCCGATTAGGCCCTTGCTAGCCGGTGACGGTACCCCACGTTACCGAGCCGAGGACCGAGCGGAGATCTTCGCCAGCCACCTGGAGACGCAGTTCACACCGAATCCCGTGACGAACATAGAACACGCACTAGCAGTCCAGCAGCGTACCATGGACTACCTAAGAACGCCGATAGCCAACGATGATGAGCCGATCGTCATTTCCCCCGGACAAGTGCAGCGGATGATACGCAGCACTAAGCTCCGAAAAGCCCCGGGACCCGACCAGATCCCGAATGAAGCCTTACGTCACCTGCCGCGAAAAACCACTGCGGCGGTGACGCGTCTTTTCAACGGCATCCTACGCACAGGTCACTTCCCCACCTCGTGGAAGCCGGGCCGTATCATCATGCTGCCGAAACCGGGGAAAAACATACTGAAACCGGCCAGCTATCGGCCAATCACACTGCTCGCGACGCTCTCTAAGGTGTTCGAGAGAGTGCTAATAGTACACCTGCAACCACACATCATTCCACGCGACGAACAGTTTGGCTTCAGAGCCGAACACTCCACCACGCACCAGCTGTTGAGAATCATTCATCACCTGACAGCCGCCTACAACAAGCGCGAGCAATCGGTGATGGTGTGCCTCGACATGGAGAAGGCTTTCGATCGCGTTTGGCACGCAGGACTCCTATATAAAATTACCGAAACCGACACGCCGCGCCGAATCGTCAGGACCCTAGCGTCGTTCCTGCACAACAGACGCTTCCAAGTGACGGTAGAGGGCGCCCTATCAAATGAGCGAACCGCACGCGCCGGCGTGCCCCAGGGAAGCTGCCTCTCCCCGATCTGCTACGCGTGGTACACGAACGACATCCCGGTCGTCGAAGGTGCCACGCTGGCACTGTACGCAGATGACGCCGCCTACATAACAACATCACTCACTGCGACGCACGCCGCAGTGAAAATGCAGCGCCAACTTGACGCGCTTCCCACATGGCTGAGCGACTGGCGGCTAACAGTCAATGTGGCGAAGACACAAGCCATCATCGTGGGCGACCGTCGTCGTCTCGCACCGCCGCTCAAGCTGAAATACCAGCCGCTGGAATGGAACAACACGGTTAAATACCTTGGAGTGACCATAGACCGGCGGCTCTCGATGCAACCACACACAAAAAGCGTGGTAGCACAGACGCGAACCACGCGTCACCTACTGCGCCCAGTCCTAAAGTCCCGTCTGCCGCTCCGCGCGAAGCCCAAGTGCCCGCCACAGAGCCCCGCCTGTCTTAGCAGGCGGCGTATGACACCACTGCAGGGGACCACAGTCCCGAACAGTTGCCCCGGACTCCCCTAGAGGAAGAAGTCCTGAGAAGACCTACGTAAAAATTTTTAATCAGTTGCATACCGAAGGTCAACGTGATAACATCTCTACTCAACGCATACGGAAAAATATGGATACCACGCCCGCAGAAGCCGCTCAAGTTATTGCCTTGCTCGAAGCAGGCCATAATCAAAGTGACGTTGCTCGACGACTAAATTTGAGCCGCTACTCTGTTCGTCGTGTGTACCAGAGGTTTCAAGAGACCGGTGGCTACATTCGACGACCAGGATCTGGCCGGCGACGCAGAACATCAGAGCGTGATGACCGCTTTCTTGTGTCGAGGTCTTGAGACTCGGCAACTGAATGCGGTTCAACTGGGACAAGAGCTTCAAGAAGTTCGCAATGTCAGTATAAGTCGGTGGACAGTCAGAAGAAGACTTGGTGAAGCAGGACTGACTTCACATCGCCCAGCAAAATGGTCCCAAATTGACCACAGCTCACCGACAAGCCCGACTACAATTTGCCAGGGAACATTTAAATTGGACGTATGAACAATGGCGGTCTGTTATGTTCTCTGATGAGTGCAGAATGACATTACATGGTCACGATGGACGCTCTAGGGTCTACAGAAGGTCATCAGAGCGATTTTCACAATGCTGCATAAGCGAACGTGTGGCTTTTGGCGGTGGATCGTGTATGTTTTGGGGTGGTATAATGTTGGACACTAAAACTGACATTGTATTCATCACTGGGGCGAATACCGGCCCGAGATCGAGAGGTTTGACGGCTGCACGATACGTCGAAGAAGTGCTCGAAGGACATGTGAGGCCACTTGCGTGGCTTATGGGAGAAGATTTTATCCTAATGCACGACAACGCCAGACCGCATGTCGCCAGAACAGTTTCCGACTACATGGAAGACGTTGGAATCACCGCGATGGAGTGGCCAGCTCGTAGTCCTGATCTCGATCCGATTGAGCATGTCTGGGATGAGCTGAAAAGAAGAGTTCGAGCAAGAACCCCTGCTCCTACGTGCCTCCGAGAGCTTCAACTTGCCATTGAAGAGGAGTGGAACGCTATACCACAAGATTTCATGGTAAAATTAATACGGTCCATGAAAAACCGAATAAGAGCTGTAATTAAGGCTAGGGGATCCCTCCCCTAGCCTTAATTACAGCTCTTAATCGGGAATACACCTTATTAATAAACAATTTGTTCAAGAATTTTGAGTTTGATTTTCATCATTTCTTAAGCGAAATTGGGTAATTTTACCCGTTTGTTGGGTTTTGTGCCGTAAAACCTCTTATGGGTATTTTTTTACACTGTATCATTAGAAAGGTAATGAGGTAGACGACTTTCAATTAGTGTGTGTTTTTTTAAATATTTATTCAGATTCATGAAAAAAACTGCCTTGACATAAAAATGTCAAGGTGTGCGATTTTATTGCTCTCAGGTGTAGATATCTTTGTGAAACGGCTTTCGCTAGCGGCCTTCTCACTTGCCTCGACACTCAAAAGGTGTGTCCGTCAGGATGACCGGACCACAGCACGGATTCACGTGAAACTTTACCAAGATTTAGTACCTATTTTGTACTATTTTGTACCTATGTTAAAATATTTTGTACCTCAGTAATAATAAAGTTATTTAATAAATACCTAAAGTGGGAAGCCATTCTGACGTCAGGATGGCTTCCCACTTTTTACTTTGGATACTTACGGTCCATATATTGCTGAAATCTTTTCATAATAATTTAGTACCTTTTTTGTACCTACGATAAATATATGAATACTTAATGTATTCCATTTCAAAAATACTTTTATTTCATTATAAACAATTATATATGGAGCATCATTCATCTGACATTTGTCTGACATATTATAATGTAACATGTAGTCCCCTATCCTGCGAAACAGAGTAAGTATTCAGTATTTTCTTTAGGATATTCCGACCCCGCTTAGCGTTTCATAATTCTCCATCACGGCATACATTCATGCAGTAACAATCATGTGCTACATTCGACCCTCTCTGATGAAATTTAATAAATCACATTTCATATGGTTGTAAACATCAGGAAATTATTTAATAAATAAAATTTACCAGGAAAAAAATCAACAAAACATTTATCTAATAACATAAACTACACACTTATAATAACTAAACACTTATAACGACTTACAATAACTATGGCTGGCTATGCCAGAGTAATTAACTGGAAACTTAAACAGTCTATATGTCTTAAACTACTGAACCGATTTTGATATCGCTTGATCGCAATAGGATTTGTAGCTTCTGAGAAATACGGGGATAAACCTACATACATACTGTTAGTGTGATTGTAAAACTCTATTTTTAAGATCACAGATTTAAAGTTCTGTGGCAGACGTAGTTTTATAATTGTGAACTTGTTGAGGGTATGCAATTCAAAATAGTTTGAGATGTATTTTAAAAATAACAATCTGGAAGGTAGTATTTGTAATGTGTTATGAATTGGTTGTTGTAATGACATTCAATGTGGTGGGGGGAAATGTCTAGTAGTATTTAAGGTGGAAACTCATTATATGTACTCCAGTGTTTTACTCAGAAATTATAATTAACAATACGTACACTCATGAAATTGGGTAAATTTTGTTTATGCCCACATAGATTAACATATTTTGTAAATATTACTTATTTTTATTAATATTACATACATACGCGTCGGATACAGAATTACTAATTTTGAAGTCGTTTAAAAGGGAATCCTTATGGTTGTGCATGGTATGACTTCGTCTATCTGTCTGCCACACCATATATATTTCAGGAACTACTGGTGCTATCGATTTGTAATTCCAATCGTACTTACCCAACCTCAAAGCAAATAAAAAAAACATAGAATTATTTTCAATAGAGGTCGCAATGGGTCGTCGAAATTTCAAAGTGTGCCTTCTATATCGAGTTCATCGATATGCATCGATAATGACCAAAAATGTTCGTCCCCTCGATAGGGCCCAAAAAATGTGTATGCGAGCCCAGGGTTTCTCTGGCTATGGCCAGAAACAGGGCATGTGCGGCGCTTCACTCTCTGCAATGCAGATCCGACAATCGAGACAGATTCTTTCGATAGCTTCGTCAATACTTTGCCACCACACGTAGCTCCTAGCAAGAGATTTCTTTATATCTACAAGCTTCTGGCACAACCACCCTAGCTTATGGCCCCACATCACACAATCTAATTCTTCATAAAGTTCTTTCCAGCGATTGAAGTAAGGCTGAAGAGACATTTCATTCTCAGTGGGCCATTCGTCCCGTATGTATGTATCTTAATACTCTGCCTATTAACTGATCACGGCTTGACTTTAAATATTCTATGTCGTATGTATGTGCTGATAATTTAATAGCCCACCGCTGTAACCGACTCGCAGCCATCGAGGGAACCCCCTGCTTAGGCTCAAAAATAGTCACCCACGGTTTGTGGTCGGTACGCAATTTAAAACGTCTCCCATATAAATACTGGTGCAACTTTTATAAACAAAACACTATAGCCAGCGCCTCGTGTTCAATCTGAGAATAGCGTTTTTCAGCTGCGGTAAGTGCCCGCGACACATACACAACCGGTCACTCACGCGCCCCGCGGCCGTTCACGCATCCTTCCCAAACTGTAGCCAAAGTTTAAGTTCCCAGAGAAACAGGTGGCAGAAGTCTTTATCGTCAATGTTAGAACTAACAAATGTATGGGTTTTACTCCTCTGCCTGGATGCAGGAAAGGGGACTACATGGTTTGTGAAATATAATATGTCAGATGAACTTAGAGGAGATACCATTGCATTGGTACTTTCTCTGAGCAGATGAATGATGCTCCATATATAATTGTTTATAATGAAATAAAAGTATTTTTTCAATGGAATACATTAAGTATTTATATATTTACCGTAGGTACAAAAAAGGTACTAAATTATTATGCAAAGATTTCAGCAATATATGGACCGTAAGTACCCAAAGTAAAAAGTGGGAAGCCATCCTGACGTCAGAATGGCTTCCCACTTTATTTATTAAATAACTGTTATTACTGAGGTACAAAATATTTAAACATAGGTACAAAATAGGTACTAAATCTTGGCAAAGTTTCAAGTGAATCCGTGCTGTGGTCCGGTCATCCTGACGGACACTCAAAAGGTCTAGCTATTAGCTACTCGTAGTTGTTCCTTTATCTTTATATAATTCTTCCGTACTGAGTGTATCTAAATTCCTCTTAAAGGGCTGGAGCAATTTTAATGAATTTATCGAGTCTCTTAGAGGGTTTAGATTCACAATTGGACGTGGTAGACTGCACTGCAATCAAGTCACAAAAGAGTACTACTAGAATCACGTTTTTTTTCAGGCAAGACATACAAACATCTTCAACCACCTAATACTAGACTCCGCGTCATATTAATGCCCAAAGCGATCCAACTGAATTCATTTGGGTAGGTTATGAAAAAAAACACCAATATTCGATTAACAGTGTTTATATTTGTTTTGAGGTTAATATTACGTGTGCCATGTGGCTTTAGGTACCTTTAGGAAAAAGCACTAAAAAGTTTTCTAAAACATCATCAACATAATCACCTTGTCAGTTAATATGTGTGTTTATTAACAGAAATCTTAATGTTATATACATTTGTATGATACCATCTAGATACTAGATCGATCCACGGTTTGGCACCGTTAACGTGGATCGGACATTAGTTTGTGCACTACAATTATAACACTAAATCTACAAATATAAAACTTTACAGTACAGTGCAATGATTAATTAGAAACATTGAGAATGTAAAGGCGGTTTGTACCAAACAACTAAACATATATTTGTTTCCTAAACTATCAGCGTACTCTATCGCTTGCAACGGTGGTTATATACTATACTTTATTCTTCATAGAAATATTTTTTTTTCTGTGATGTGTGAACTTTGGCATTGTTCCGTTTTTAAATTGCGTTAAAATGAGCGAGCATTTTACTTAGTACAGTTATGTTATCATTTTCTAAGTTGTTACTAGTTAGTTTGACAACAAATCTAACATTTACCGCAATGTCTACCGCCGCGCCGAAGCAGTCGCTTAAAATATGTTTATTTGTGAAAATTTATTTCTAGCTAGTCCATATACATAAGGTAATCGAAATAACATACTATAATGCCACAATACTGTATGAAATAAAAAAAGAACATAATTTGGTAATGTATTAAACCCTACAATGTTGGCATTCCAATGTTAGGATGCTAAATCTCAAGGAAGTCTTAATCTACAACAATTGTACACAGTAACAATTAACTACATTTATGTCATCATAATTAACATACTTAATTTTAAAGCTTGCCATTTATTTACATACTAAAAGTTAAAATTTATGATCCTACGCAACATAATATAGAAATATAATTATAGTTGGATAGTCTATACATGATAAATGCCAATGGAGAATTATCACGAATCCACTGTCTGTACTATGCGTTTCAACTAAGAATGTGACTGCCATGAGGATCGCGACTGCAGAACATCACTCGTTTTTTTACGATTTTTGTACCGGTAGCAGAGTAAACACAGAATGAAAAATTCGCCCCGGTTTTGATTATTTATTGTTATGTTTTATTGTGCTATTTTAGTTAAAACATCATTTTTACTAATTATATATTTGAAATGGCAAGATGGCGGCCATATTCTTAGTTGAAACGCATAGTATAACTGTGAGGAAATTGCCTCTGTGTGTTATGATTGTAACACAAATTCAGTTTTTTTGTCGTGTGTGGCCAGCCTTACATAATTATCTCTTCACGTGAGAGATATAATTGACAGGCCCGGTTGTCTAGTGGTTAGAGACCCTGGCCGCATCCCGATAGGTCGTGGGTTCGATTTCCGCCGAGTGTCTGGGAGTTATATCTATATAAGTATGTATTTATAAAACAGTATACAAGTTATCAGTTGTCTGGTTACCATAGTACTTTACCTAGTTTGGGATCAGATGACCGTGTGTGGATTGCCCCAAGATATTATATGTCAGTTCCATACATTTGTTTACTAATCTCTAGCGTTTCGTATCGTAGAATGACGATATCAGAGTTGTTTAAGTTTCCCTCAGGCCTCTGAGTAGGCTTAACACAATCACCTGGACCGATTTTTTACGTGCGTTAGGAAGCACTGAGACGCTCAGTTCAAATCCCACAAAAGGGTCACCCATCTAAAGACTGATCTTGCTTAACCAACATATTGTTTACGAAACAGTGGTTACAACTGGCAATGAGTGTATCCTATGATTCAATAATTGGCCACTATTTATTTCAAAATGTACCAAACATACAAGATGTCTTTTTAACTGTATTTTGATTTCAGTTATTTGATTATTATGCCAATTGGTTCCTACACGCATCATAATAGTCGTGTAATATCTTATTGGTGTCAGTTTTTAGTATACTTTGGCATATCTGGGTCCAATTTTACGTACTAAACTTAATCAATAAAACGTTTGTCACTGCTCAATTCAAGTTACAACAATAACACATCAGAAACATAATGGAAAAACGATACTTATTTAATATGAATCCAACCAGAGGTATAATAACCAGAATATTATTTGTGTGTGTGTGTTTATACTTTATACAAAAATAGTAATATCAAGACCCGAAATGCTATATAATATGTATGTACTCTATTCACGGACCTCGCATCGATCATTACCGGGGGTCTAATACGGATTGCGATAGTTAACGAAATTGACCAAACTCATTTTTCCTCTGTATATTTTACTGGTTTTTGCTATTTACTGGTGTGAAACGTATGGACGTAGACAGCAGACCCCTCCCATCTAAGGGGGCGGGGGGGGGGCTTTGTTAAGCGGTGGAGGTCTTTAGGCTACTGATGATAATGGTGAGACAGAATATGACAAGACATCTAGCAAGCGTGTCGCTGACAAAGACAAAAAATCAACATTCTTGCATTTGTTCAAATACAGATATAATGTAGTTTTAATAATGCAATTCAATTTAAAAACACTAACTAAATCGTGACCGAACAAACGTCAAAACTGATCCGCACCACGGGGGTAAGTCCCCGTCAAAAACTGAAGGACAAATTAAATGCGGTTCTTTTCTATCACATGTAACCTAAATGCATTCCTTTCTTGTGCGAAAGAGATAAAAAGTGTCCATCACTCCACAGATCCTTCTTATATAAGACCATACACATAAAGGAACTGTCAGTTTGGTCGATTTCGATAACAATCAAAACCCGTATTAGACCCTCTGACTATTATGGTCCTGGTCATTACTGACGTTCAGCTGCTATTCGAGTTAGAAATTGGATTACCAATAGAAAAATAAAAAGTTCGATTGCTACGTATCTACTATAAAATACTTTCTTAAGATTAGTTCTATAAACGAAAACGATTCTCGAATCACACGCGTCCTCACAATAAAAAATATTTTAGCTGTCAGCGAGTGCGTCGTTAGAAAATTGTAAATATAATATTTATATACGATTATTTAGACTATATAATAATATCACACGCACGTCGCGCAGTCACTCTCATACAAATACAATATACATATACAGGATGCCCCAAAAATAGCACGCAACAGCGACACTGTGGCGTGCTATTTATACAGCGAAGTTTATTCAAAGCCTGAACTGCCATTTTTAGTACTTATATATTTTTTTTTATCCGGTATCAATGATCAGTTTCCTTTACAACTTTTTAATGAGTTGAGAATAATAAAAGTAACATTAAGTAGGTATTTGTGATAATTTTGTTACATAAAAAGAAAAAATCGGGTAATTTAAAAAAATATCGAAAAATTCTTGAAATCCGTCAGACATTTCTTCCGCCATTTTTTTTTGTGGAATAGACCTAGCCTACTTCCAGTATCGCTGTGGCGTGCTATTTTTGGGACATCCTGTATAACAACAACAATGGAAGAAGTATCAGGAGCCCCAAGTCGCTGTCATCTACGAACGATTCGAAAATATTAAAAAAAAATCCACCCAAAGACCAAAAAGAGTCCATCTTAACAAATAATACAATGTTTACGTATTTAAGTATGCTCGGAACTAGCATGACGGCATTCGGGGGCCCGGCATGAGTCTAAACTGGCGCACTCACAAACGTCAGTTAACGTTATTCTTTTTAATTAACCGACTTAAAAAAAAGGAGGAGGTTTTCAACTCGATTGTATGTTTTTTTTATGTTTGTTGCCTCGGAACTCAGTCATTTAGAACGAGACATTTTTAATTTATCATGGTTATTGTTCTATATCTTACTATTTTGACTCTCAGAGCCGTTATTTTCCATAATGGAGCTCGAGATGATCGATATCTCTACTAGGTATCAGAGTATAAAGTACTAATTGGCTCTGAGGTTCCATCCAAATAATCAGAGTTTAAGAACTGGATTGATCAATAACCGCCTAAGCAGCCTGAAATAAAGAGTTATTAATAACTCTAATTGACGTTTATAAGTGCGTTTAAAAGGTCGACAGCATACAAACAATATGGAATTTAATAACAAAATTGAGGAATCCGGACCTCGTCACAAGTTAACACAAGACGGACAGTACACTGGAAGATATATTCGGGAATGCATCTCGAGTCGCAACCTCCCGTACAAAGTTTAGAGGTGGAATCGAGGAGTAGGTACAGCTTAAGGCGGCGGCGGGTGCATCGCGGGCGGCGTGAAGAACTGTCATTGAGGTGTGTCACGCGCCGCGCTCCAACGGTCGAACTCTATCCCCGAGTCGGGTGACACGCCGCGGCCGACTATCGGGCCACAACCGCAGCCCGCCTCCGCTCCCGCCCCCGCTCCCGCTCCCGCTCCCGCCTCACGCACGCCTAGCTCCTCCAGCACCTGTTAACGCATCGGCAAGTTATTAGACGCTCGCGTCTTGCGTCGGCGTTGCGACATCCCCGAGCGGCTGGGACTCGATTGAACTTTCGGCACTGAGAATGTAGACGACAAATCGTTCCTCCTATCGTTATCAATAAACTTTGATAAAATTGTCTTTGGCGTGCAAAACGAAACGAACTATGTTTACCCCCCTCATGTTTAGCCACAATGTTAAAAAAAATCGTCTATGGCGTGCACCTGAGGGTCGGCCAAAAAATTCTTTGAATTGTTTAGACTCTTATAAGTGTGTCAGTACAAAATATTCATAAATAAGTGAATTATGGACATATTATGTAATTAAAAAGGAGTTGTTGCAAAATGAGCTAGGAATATGTACACCACCTCAAAAAATCAAGAAAAATCCATAGAATCCGGGTAAAATATAAATATTTCGTTTAAATTACTGTTATTGTTGTAATTTTAGTTATAATTATCATTTATTTTATATCTATATTCAACATGGCGTCCTAAGATGGCGTCTCACTGAAGTCACTGATGTCCATGGAAGTAATAAGCTGATGTCGAATTGAACTGTCAGCCAGCCAGCTGTCAATAGCTACTGCTGCTGTCACACTTGTCACAGTTGGTTGTGTGCGTGCTTTGTATGTAGTGAATTGATTATCATTGATATTTTAATTATTAAAATGATGTATGAGAAAACAGAAACAAAAATACAAAGAGTACTCTAATAAAAATACTTACATATAACGCCATTGATAATAAAAATGACACATGACAGAGATACTTTTCCGCCATGGCAGTTTTATGTTATGTGTTGCAATTTTAAGTAAAAATTCTTAAGTTTTACAAGCAAATAAAGCCAAATTAAAGTAAATGGATAGTTAAAAACTTTTTATGTGTGTTTCCCTTTTTTAAAGTATAGATAGATAGATAGACAATTCATTATTGCGCACAAACAAACAGATACAAGACAAATTAATAAAAAATGCAACAATGGGCGGCCTTATCGCTAAAAGCGATCTCTTCCAGGCAACCTTTGGATGGAGAGGAAAATAAAGAAGTTACAAAGAGCAGAGGGTGCGCGCACTCGACATGAATAGGTAACATTAACACAAAGAAAAAATAAGTAAGTTAAGTATAGTGTACAAAGTCCTAGCCCAGGCTCCAAACATTTTGGAACATCTCTTTTAAAACATTTAAAAACTATAATGAGATTATTCAGGCGGTTTACAGAGTGTCAAGCCCTGCCTTATTGCTGAATATTGGGTGATGCAAAAAAAGTACTTTGTTTGTTGAAACGCATAAATATTTCCCGATTTATACCAGCAAGACTAATATTCCCGATACAAATCAGACAGACTGACAAAAGACTGACTTCTATGAATAATCAAATTTAAAACATCTAAGTCTTAACATGTTCTAATATAATAAATAAGTCTGCGAACATTTTAAAACTGCTGGTTTTGCCCACCCTCCATACACAACTACTGCTATTACATTTTTAACCGCCCGGATCTTCGAAAGATATGTTTTCCAACCTTAGAGCTGCCTACTATTGTACTCCCTCTTTGCGACACCCTACCAGGGTATGTACATACTAGTATAGTTTTAGGTAACTTAACCTTTAGCTTAAAACTGTATGTATTATACGTAAATAAATGAAATGAAACTATTGTAAACCGACGGCAACTCAGTCCCGAAAGTGTCTCCCTGTTTCCCGGCCGCTAGTTAGATAATGTGCAGACCTTACTCAGGCTGGCGCTGCGGTCGTGCAGGCCGAGGTCTCGCTCGAAGTAGTGCAGCTGGCGCATGAAGTGGAAGTTGGGCGCGATGTCGGTCTTGCGGCTGCGCACCAGCTCGAAGGCGTCGCGCAGGCAGAGCCGGTGCCGCTGCATGAGGTACGCCAGCGTGACCGACACGGAGCGAGAGACTCCCGCCACGCAGTGCACCAGCACACCGCATCGAGCTGACATCGCCTCCTCTGCGCATACGGAACACAACACACGCTCCAGTCAATAGTCTGTTCGCACGATAGGCTAGTTGTTTCAGGTCACATTTCAGCAGGCCTAGGATGTAACACAAGACACGCTCTCGTCACTCATCTACTCGCTCCCTAGTAGCCTAGTCGCTCCCGATCGCATTTCAGCAGGCCTAGGATGTAACACAAGACACGCTCTCGTCGCTCATCTATTCGCTCGCTCGTAGCCTAGTCGTTCCAGGTCACATTTCAGCAGGCCTAGGATGTAACACAAGACACGCTCTCGTCGCTCATCTATTCGCTCGCTCGTAGCCTAGTCGTTCCAGGTCACATTTCAGCAGGCCTAGGATGTAACACAAGACACGCTCTCGTCGCTCATCTACTCGCTCCCTAGTAGCCTAGTCGCTCCTGATCGCATTTCAGCAGGCCTAGGATGTAACACAAGACACGCTCTCGTCACTCATCTACTCGCTCCCTAGTAGCCTAGTCGCTCCTGATCGCATTTCAGCAGGCCTAGGATGTAACACAAGACACGCTCTCGTCACTCATCTACTCGCTCCCTAGTAGCCTAGTCGCTCCTGATCGCATTTCAGCAGGCCTAGGATGTAACACAAGACACGCTCTCGTCACTCATCTACTCGCTCCCTAGTAGCCTAGTCGCTCCTGATCGCATTTCAGCAGGCCTAGGATGTAACACAAGACACGCTCTCGTCACTCATCTACTCGCTCCCTAGTAGCCTAGTCGCTCCTGATCGCATTTCAGCAGGCCTAGGATGTAACACAAGACACGCTCTCGTCACTCATCTACTCGCTCCCTAGTAGCCTAGTCGCTCCTGATCGCATTTCAGCAGGCCTAAGATGTAACACAAGACATGCTCTCGTCACTCATGAACTCGCAAATATCGCTAAGTATGTACGTATAAATACACACCAATAAATCTGATGGCCTGGGGGAAGTGGACGGCGAGGTTCTGACTCCAGTGGTCGGCGATGGGTATCTTCAGGTAGTTGATGCCGCAGCCCTTCGCCTCGAACGTGTTGGGCAGGTCCGGAGTCACGTTCAACACGTACTGCAATGTGATAACGAAACAAATCAACAATCTGTATGTGTCTTACACATTTATATTAAAAACAGAACTATCAGGGCCTTGTTAAAAACAAATTTAACATTTTCTTACTGTACTATTCTATAACAATTTCATAAAGATTTTAAATCAGAAAGCTTAGTATGGTTTAAAGCATATCAACTTCATTTTAGCACGTTAATTTATCAAATTAATTTAAGCCTTCGTGCTTAACACTTTTATGAAATAAATATTGAGCGTCTCAGAACTCATATTTTACGAAAGAAAACCTATTGCTTCGGCCACGAGCCCACTCGATGGTAAATAGTAATACAACGCGGTTGGACACTTACTAGCTTAATCGGTCGGCGGTCGACACGTGATCGCGCATATGCGGTTCGCGTGTTAAACATGGTGCAGATCGGTATCAGTGGCCGTTGAGAGCTTAATAACTTATGGAAAAGGTCTTGATGCGATCTTCAGTAAGGTTTAATACATGAATAAGTGGGGTCTAGTATGGGTTCTGATAATTTACGAGCTCGATCAAACTGACAGTTTTCTCCATATATTTCACGCTAGCCCACCTAAGCGGTAACTATCAAAACCTAGTAAAATGTATGGAGAAAACTGACAATTTGATCAAGCTTGTAAACTATCTGCTGATAGTTCACCAGCTTCCGTATTAGACCCCAAATACCGCACCCAAATAGCACTAGTCTGAGCTTTCTTTGCGCGACACAATGCGCGAAATGAGACAATTTGCCTAAGAACCAGCGTTACCGACTTAGCTCTAAGAATTTGCAACTTGAAGTGGCAATGGGCAGGCCACATCGCTAGAAGAACCAATAACCGATGGAGAAGAAAGGCTCTCGACTGGTGAGCACGAACCGGAAGACGCAGCGTAAGCAAAGGTCTTCAGATACAATCGCTTCATTGCGATTCTATTTCTTCATTCGCGGTGTTCAACGGTGTCAATTCCCTATAATTACTAACATAGTCATATAAGAAATTGTACTACTAACAAAATATGGGCCTAGCGCCTGAAAATAACTTTTTTTTTTATAATTTGGCACGTGATTTTTCTATGTCTTATGTCATTCTCATACATTGTAATACTTTCTATTGGCGTTAACGCTTGTAGAATGTTAAATTGTCTAACAGGCCTGGTCTCCCACTTCGTGGACCGACGACATCGTAAAAGTCGCGAAAAAATTGGTGTATATAAATAATGGCTAATTGTCGTCCATTGTGATATTCTAAGAAGCAGGCCTTTGTATAGCAGTGGTAGTCTTCCGGCTGATGATGATGATGACTACCAACTACGTTCTACCTATTTTTTATGCTATGTGAGCTATCGTACCTTGATATTGTGCCTAGCGAGCGCGTCACAGTCCCCGCTGTTAGTGGAGTTGCCGAGGTACAGATTCGGCAGGATCTCGATGGGGAAGTCCTGCTGCGGGTGGCCGTGTGTGTCCTCGCACTCCGAGGACGAGCCAGACGACAGCGCCTCGTCACAACCGGACCCGGAGATACGGAGCGATCTGTAATTGACAATGTTTAAAGTCAGATTATTATTGTATGCTACTTGTTGCTTACCCGTGGGGTGCCCGGAAGAATAACATTAGGAAGAGAATAGCACCCTCCCATCTCTTCCCGTTGGGTGTTCGTAAGAGGCGACTAAGGGAAAACAAGAAGACTGGCAGCAGCGTCTTTCTGGATTACCTACCACCTATACTGCGATCCCCAAGACGCCTGCCAAGCGTGCGGATTATCGCAACCCCTCACTTTATGGGGGAGGCCTTTAGTTCAGCAGTGGACATTTTTCGGATGATGATGACTTGCCCTGGAAACTATTCCAATTCTATTTCTATCCCAATCAAGCCAATATCAGGCGTTCAAAAAAACTACAAATTAGGCCTAGGACTTGGTAGACTAGGCTTGTATGTATAAGTTTCTACCTAACATGTGTCCTGATATATTTTTATTATGTATGCTACAAACTACAAATTTACTCGTAAATTGTGTAACGTCTGGTTAATCTGACAGTGGACTTTGGTCAGTTTCTTCGTCTTGATAATTAAAGACGTCATTTTCATATTAATACAATAATAGCCCTCTAAGTGTTAAAGGACGACAAACAAATGAGTCATTCAGAGACATCACATCACATTATATTATATACCTACTCGTCGTATAATAATACTCGTAGCTTAGTACCCCATACATCGTCATACATAGTCACTTACTGTCAATTTAATGAGTTAGTATTCATTCAGCATTGACATTTAGTAACATGGTCTTAAGTAAATAAGGAATATGTACATAATCGAATAGCCAAGGACCACGAGCCTCCGCCACATAACGCCTACCTACAATATTATGCCAAATCAACAGAAGTAGGAAACTTTGGATAAGGCAATAAATATTGCCAACAGTAGTACCGTAGCGTAGGTATAATTGTTTTTTTTTTTTACTAAAAAACCTAAAGCATAGCGGGATCCATATTATTATGGGGTCATCCATTAATCACGTGATGTTTTTTAGCAATTTTTTAACCCCTCCCCTCCTGGTGATATGTGGTGAGGTTTTTAAACTACGCCCCCCCCCCATCCAAAATCACGTGTATTTTTTGTACAAAATTTCAATATAGTTTATATTGAAATTTTCGGAATATTATCTTTAAATACAGGTACTTAACTGATTAAATGTTGAAGGGGAAGTCGTTGCCGGCAACGGTGAGTCAAGGCCACGTGCCGCTGTTTGGTTTCGAAATCGTGCATTCAACGAAAAATAAATACACGTGATATCTCATTATACCCTTCCCCCTTCCTGGTGATATTTCGTGATTTTTTCGGAACTCCTCCCCCCCCCCCCGCTTCGAGCCTCACGTGATTAATGGACGACCCCTATGTGTTTACCAAATAACATATTAAAAATATTTACGATGATTTGATTTAAAAAAATATAATTTCTTTTATAAGCTTTATATTTTATCTAAGACTATATTCAGCGATGCTTCGTGAATAAAAAAAACCTGCTTCGGAAGCAGGTTTTTTTTTTAACAATTGTATACCTAGTTGTCTGTTAACGTTTATTCCGTATAAACGGACTGTATTTTAGTGTAATGATGATTCAAAGCACTAGTCTCCCTCGCAAATTTTTAGAAGCAATAATAAAGAAATACAAGCTTTATTTTTTTACATTGGAGCGTAATCGCCTGCTCAATGAATAGTGCAAGCTAGCGTTTCACATCTACCCTTCCAAGGATACCAAGTCAACGATCTGTATATCGTATCATTGATACAGGGACAGGGCATATCCAAGCCAGTGTTCATAATTGGTCGCGTGGGCGGCGCGTGGCGGCGGCGATCGATCGCGAGGCTGAATGGGGGGTTGTTGGGGGTGCACCATTCACCTTCCCCCGCGGCTCAATGGCCGCCCACGCAGCGAGTCCTTACTAGCAACCCCCTCCGCGCCCCGCGGCCGCGGCTCCAACGCGTCTACTCCCACGCGACACTTTTCCAAATTCCCCTTCGTTCGTCTCGCCGCCATTCAGTTTGCCGTTTTCAAAGCAATTAAACTGGGTGAAAACGATTGCGTAAACACCTTGATATTCTGCGGTAAAGATACCGAAATCTTGATAACAACAGTAAGTTTAAATTAAGAATTTCAAAATCCTCGACGCCAGAAAATAATTTTATAGTAAACAGATAATCAGAGATTCTAAAAGAGAGAAAATACCTGCTTTTTAATAATCACAGTCGCATTCACATCCATTTGTTTATACAATAGGCAGCTAAATAAAGCTAAATCATAAATCTTATTTACATATAAGTTTGTATAGACCTCTATCGGCAGATTCATAATTTTATACAAGGATAACACAGAATAATGTCAAGTACAGTGGGTGTCAACTCTCTAGGCATGTTTAGCTAATAGTGGACAAGGAAAATAAAGCTCTATTATTACTGGCTTGCTCGCTTGCCATGACAACTTAATTAAAACCATCATAATAAGGGACTTGAAAAGGTAAGTATACAATAGTGCAGCTTTACGCAAAGGTCTACCACTTTGAATGTTGTTCTCAATTAAAGAAAAATAAACTTCAGTAACACAGGAAATAATTTTGCTCTTATTGGTGTGGACTGCCAAACCTCGAAAGCCATTCGTTGAACGAATTTCATCTCACCACGGATTCAGCTGTCGAGTTTGTTAAATCTTCTTACAGAATAACCACTCTGCTGTTAGTGAGCAAATGACTTCTGTTCTCTGCCTATGCCTAATGTCAAGCCTAATATCAAGTTCAACAGCGGGCGCCCCCTGGACAAATAGTAATAAGGTTTTAGTGATTTAGTAATGTTTCAATTACAATGATCACGCACCTATTATTCGTCTCGATTAGAAAAGAAAAGACTATGTACAATAAATACTGTACCGCTTACTCGGATGGATTCTATTTCATTTATTTACACCAAATCAACACCAAATTTTGATAGTATCTAGCACGTGCATGCGTGTTCACAGTTTCGGCTTATATTTTTTTTAGTTCTTAAACTGATAGAACAATACATAATGTCCGAAATGTCCACCAACGGGCCACAAGCAGTTAATTGCATTCATAATTGAAGTTCATTTTTTAATGGCTGAAAGACTCCAAAATAGGTCCTCTATTTTAACTAGGTATTTTGGTCCTCAATGTTTTCCTTCATATGTTCATCAAACCTCACTAAACGTTTTAAGCTAAGAACATTCATATACATTACATTACGTGTTGCTTATACATTCTGGATTACCATATGCTTTATTAGTTGTAGATTGCATTTGAATTTTAGTACGTACAATTATTTAATATTCTTAGGTAGTACTAGGCGGTGGTGGTAATGGTCAAATGCCTAAGCTACTCTGGAGTCAAGCCAAGTTGCTCTAACAGCTTTAAATAGATATAAATGGCTGTTACTTGGGACTTTGCTAGCTTGGATTTTCTATAGTAGTCTGTCCTGTCATTCATAATGATACACACTAATAGCTTGTTAAATTTTACTAAGATCGGTTTCGCTGTTTTGCATGAAAAGCTACCTAACAGTAACGCTAACAGTTACTTTCGTAAACAATTTTATGATACGAGCTGGCGTGAAATAGGTTTGATATAGGTATCTAAACTAACCGTTTATATTAGTACAGGAAAAAATGAATTAAGTGTGTGAAAGCAAATTAGCATCTATTTACCAAACCATAACAGAAGAAGAGAATTTCCCCTGCCTCCAGTCACCCGAAAGATGTGGCTTAATTAGAAATAATGACAACTGACTTTTGTGAGTGCAGCAGTAAATCTCTTGAACCGAATTTCACCAGCTAAGTGTCCTTACACCGGATCACAGCAATTTTCATATTGCTGCTTGCCGGCTGAATATCCGGCGCATGCTCAAAGGATCAACTATATCTACAAAACTTATTTATATGATCGAAGCTACAAAAGTATAGTTATTGGTAATTTCAATATTAGTGCACCAAAATATCGACCTATCACAAGCATATTGTCAATTTCCTTTAAATTTAAGCGAATTTACTGGAAAAACTAAAATTTTTCGTTTGGCTTATCAGAGATTAAAGTTTCATCACGTCGGTGCTGTTATTAATAATGGCTGTTAAGTTAATTAATTACCCACGTCCTCATACAATTCTAATGAAGATTATTTTATAATATTATATAAAAACTGCAAAGCCATAAACTTAATTAGATCATAAAGTTATCCTCTATTGTTATTATAATTTTCATGGGAAACTATTACGTCACCTAACGATAGCTGTTTGGTATAATCTTTCCGTACCGTGTAATAACATAACATTTTCAATGGAAAATTGTCATGAAACACTCTTCCGATTGAAATTGGATCATTGAGCGGTCATCAAGATAATTGTTACAGTAGGTAGTGAGTGGGCAGTATATTCCGTAGCTGAGGTATTTAGGTTCATAGTAGGTAGAGAGGAGACGTGGGCCGGCGTGTGGGTGACGGCCGACCGCCACGTCCATTCAGGGAAGCTCGCCCACACCCCAAGGCGGCCATACCGACCGATCCGATAATGGTAACAACTACTTAGTTCGATTTCACCAAAGACATTTAACTTCTAAGAAATAAAACGGCTTTAATGAGCAATATTTTTATCGCAAGACGAGTAATTAATAAATCAGTAGAAATGTGCGTATAAGCTCGAATCTGATAAAATTATATTTTTAGTGTCTTTCTTTCGTTAAAGTTCTATATTTATTAAAAGGAGGCGAATTAAATGAGGGTGTCCCGCAGGGAGTCCTTTTAGGACCCAAGCTGTTCTCATATTGTCTGTGTTCTCATGTTATAAGGAAATATACCTAATTTCGTGTTCCAATATTGCAATTCTTACTTAATAAAATGACTAAACGAGACTTCAAATTATTTTCATGTGTGTTTTAAATTTTCACTGAAGATTTTAATATACTTATGTAGGTAGCAGTTGTAAAACGTGATGACAGTTTTTGAATGGAAACATTCCTAAAGGCCGCTCCATGGCAAATATTAATATCTTTGGATCACCTATATGTGGGTGAACGGGGCCTCGCTCGTTACGCAAGGTATTCCCGATACACAGGTGTAGTCACGGAGAATGTCATTAGGCTGAAACAATGAACGCGAGCGGGCGAGCGGCTTATTTGAATGCGCGCATAGTACTTGTAGTAATGCATTGTGTAAGCGTCGGCGTCGTCGGCTTCGTGCGAATACAATTCTGATTTGAATGGCGGCGGTGTGCGCGCGGCGGACGCCGGAAGCCGTGACACGGTCGGTCGTGTTATTAATGAACGACTCCGATACGTATGGGCGGGCGCTGCCTGCTAAGCAACCGACGAAGTTGCGAGCACAGTCAAAAGCAACTGCCGCAAGGAGGCTCTGTGTCTCACGACAGTCGGTCGGGTAACGCAGGGCCGGCGCGTGTGGGCGTATGAGTGCGTGCGTTGCGCTGGCGCACAGGAATGCGGCTCAACCCACCCGCTGCCAATGACCGCTTGCAAGGGACGGTTTTTTAATGCCCGCTTCGCTAGTTCCCATCCTGGCAAGAGTTTTAACGAGCCGAGTCATCCGGACAGCGGATAACTCGTTTGTGTTGAGACTCAAAGTAACACCGCTGAATATTGTACTTTATGTTCGCGTGGCGCAGTTAGTGTTTGGTATTGTATTTCAGCAAGTGTGTCGAGGTCGTGGGCTACTAGCATCTACATTAGTAGTAGTAGAACTTAGCTACCTACGATTTTGAATTGTGTCACGTGACACTGAGTCAATGTCAGTCGGACAACAAATGGAGATTTAATCCTTACTTATTATAATATTAAAGTTTAATATTCAGTAAACTATGTGTCATCAAATCACACCAGACAATTTTAGTTTGAATGTAGCCTTTGTCGGAGCCTACCATGTATCCAGTATGTACCTATAATGTACCTACTATTGTAACAACAGCATACACGCTCGGTTACAAAGCGATTCATGATATTGCGGACAGAAAATTCCATTGTGCTTCCACGATTCAAGTGAAGCTCAATGGATTATTCACATCTATAAACAGATGACTAATGTTTTGACCAGCCAACATGTTGCCCTATGTAAATTCGAAGGTAAGGACACACAGCTTAATGAATATTGATTAGAAAACGAATAGTAAACATAAAAAAATAGTCTGAAAGTATCCGTCACCGACCGTGACCGTGGAAGGATTAATTCGTGAATGAACTCACGCGGCCTGAGTGGCTTGACGTCAGTCGCGTTGACGTCACTTCGTCGCCGATAACCTGCTGCGGCCGCGTCAACCAGGATCTATGAGTTTCATCATACGGAACGGATGACATCACAAGACAAATGTCAGCTCACAGCCGCACAATGGAAACCACCCCACGCCACACATTGATTGATGACTCGTTGCATTTAATAAAATTCTCAAGTAACTGTGCGAGTCATCAGTGGAGTACCGAAACACCATTCTTACATTTATGACCAATATTTTTAGAGACTTCTGTACTGTGTTTATGTATATCTGTGTATATATACAATACTATGTAAGTAAATACATATAAATATGTTGCAATTACAATTTTCAATTTCCAACTTAAAGGAATCGTAAATAGCGATGGTTTTGACAAATGCATACACAAAAGCAACCCGGTTCTTTTGCCTTTTTCCCTGATAATGCTGTTGTTTTTCGTATTCTCTTGACGATTTGCGTCATTCTTTTCATGTTTTACACACATGTGTTCAGACGATCAAAAATAAATCCGATTATAAATTTATAAGTATCTACTGGATTAGTCATCACAATACTTTGATTCCACTCGTGGCCGCCTACGCGGCCGTTAAATCCTGAAGTACAAGGTAAATAAATACTATTGGACAAAAATCCACTAAATTATAAAAAAACAATATCAATTCAAAGACCCGCACTCGCAGAGATTGTTTATAAAGAGGGAGATGAGTGTAATGTAAAGCTTCTTCATCATCAGCAGCAGCCCATAGACGACCACTACTGAACAAATGCCTCTCCTTAGAATGAAGGCGTTGCCATATTGCCATAATCGCCACGCTTGACAGGCGTCTTGGGGATCGCAGTATAGGTGGTATTAATCCAAAAAAAAAGACGCTGCTGCCCATCTTCTTGATTTCCCTCAATCGCCTCTTACAATACAACACCTAACTGGAGGAGATGAGGACTGTTCTCACCTTAGCATAAAAAATCAAGAGGTTTATCTCAGTTTTGAGCTCAACTTTTCCTAAAGCTTTAAAATTGAAAGAAGGTTTCGCAAGCTTTCACTGTGCGCGAGGGCTTACGCCTCGATATAGTCCATCCGATGACGTTTAAGGGCTTTTGACGTCAGCGCTGAACTCCGGTCGCGTGACTGACCTCATTGCCAATAATATGAGGCCTGTCTACACAAATGTGTATCATAAATCTCGTACGCATGACACGGTTGTCAAGACATGTTACGTTTTGAAAAAATCTATAGTAAGTATTTTAGTAAGTGAAGCATAAAGTTTGTTGGTAGTCAGCCCTTTTACGAAGTTTACGTGGACGGAGAAGTATGGGACACGGTTAAAGTTTATATGGAGGGGTTAAGAAATCTAATATTTTTATAAAATACTAGCTGACCCGCGCAGCACCGCTCGCGCTCCTTTTACTCAAAAACCTTCTTGGGCTCATGCACAACACTTTTGCTGAAGATCATGACATTAACAAATGCATAGTTTACGATTCTATAAAGGACATACAGGACATACAGACAAACATTCATTTTTATAAATGTAGAAGATAGAAGAAGATATGCTATTCATCATTAACAGTCGAGAATGTCGACTGCTGAACACATGCCTCCCCCATAGAATCCCGAGGTGTTGCAATAATCCCCATTCTTGGCACGCGTTTTAGAGTGTTAGGTAATCAAACGGAAGACGCTGCTGCCCGTCTTCTTGTTTTCTCTTAGTCGCCTCTTACGACACGCAACGCGAAGAGATGTGTGGATGCTATTCCTACCCGGCACCCCACGGGCCATGGCTATGTTTAAATCAGAGGTTCGCAGACAGAAAAATTTAGCTGGTCCAGGTGGACCCCCTGCAGCTAAGTTTCTACCAAAGAGTGAGAATTGATTGGTTAATTAATTAATTTGTCACGCCAACGTAAACCTAAGTCGAGTCTCCCCTGGGGGTCCATCTGGATCACTTTGGGAACTACTGGTTCATATGAACCTTGTACAATGTCTCTATAACGTAATCACTCTGCTGTTATCTAATTCTACGATCCGTATAAATATGTAAGGCTATTATCCTAATTACTCAGAATACAGAAAGGGACCTCTCTGTATTCCGAGCCTAATTAACACACAGTCACAGAGTTATTGATTTCACCTGTAATACCCGTGGCATTTCGATTCTATTTATAGGAGGCAAAAGGGAAAATTCCTAATTATATTCCCTCGGCAGCGTCAATAACGAACGACGTAATAATGCTGTTGAAATGGCTAGAAACTAGGAACGTGTTATAATTATAAGTTAAAAGAGCAGTTTTATCAGCCAAGGGCCCGTCGCTCGCACGCGAACAAGCTTGCCCCGCGGCCCCAAATCGCGTGGGCGAAATTACATTTACATCATAAATTTTAATACTCCTATTTATAGGTTGGTCAGGTTTATATCACGAAAGGTAGCTGTCAAACAGCCCACGCGACGAGAAACGGATGTTCGCAACAATGTTCGAAGAAAACAGTTCGGGCAGTTTTTAGCGTCGAGATAACAATACATCATTGGTTTTTTAATTATTCTAAGCCACAGGAATATATAAATAAATACGTTTATAGTCGAAATAGCGATAGTTTTTTTTTTTTGTTTTCAATGGTTTGTATGTGTATCTATTTCTTTGGCACAGGTCCTAAAGCGCAAACGGATGATGATGATTGATGGATTTCGACTTATAATATGCCTGTTAGATTCGTCTAAGTTGTGGGAGTGGCATAGGCTATATATTTTTTGAAACAGTTTAATATTGCGTCCGTCAGATGCCATTTTGTATTTTTTTTACATTCAAAAGTATCAATATGGGTATCAAATGAAAGATCTTAAAGATTCAAGTTAAAATGTATATGCATATGTATACCTTTTATGTACTTATCTACAATGTATAAGACCATTATTTTTGTTCGCAGTCGGGTGTTTTGTGCTTTTATAAATTACTAGCTGACCCGGCAAACGTTGTTTTGCCATATAAATATTAAGAAAATTACATTTAGGGGGATGAAAAATAGATGTTGGCCGATTCTCATAGATACCGGATAAGCACAAAAAATTTCATCAAAATCGGTCAAGCCGTTTCGGAGGAGTATGGCAACGAAAACTGTGACACGAGAATTTTATATATTAGATATTTGTATCTCCTAAATTTTAACATCCATAACAGCGGACGTTGCGCTGGATGCCGAACTTAAAATGGTAATTATTTTACTGTTAATTACAATAACTTAAGTTCAATTTGCTCGTCATCAGTACAAAGCGGACGACAACTGTAACCGAATGAGGACACCGTGCGATTTAAGTTGTAGGAGTCCGACGTATCCATGAGGATTTCCCTACGTTACAACAATGTAGGTCCCTTAAATCAGGGGCTGACCAGGCAGCCCTGAGCCCGGGGCTATAAATAACAGGCAACCTTCGGAGTCGTTGGACGTTCGGGGTGTGGCCCTAGGACGTCTATTGAGTACAGCGGCAACTCCGAGGATGAAGGTTGCGGGGTAGCACCGTGTCTGGTTTCCGGGGGGCTATAATGCATCCCCCGGCGTGGCGGGCGGCAGGCTCAAAGCCAAGACACTGAGTGGGCCTGTTGCATCCCACCGGAGAGCCCTGGTGTCCTCTCATGTGCCGATGCGACAGCCGTGGTTGTTTTAGTGGGTAAGAATCCCACATAACCCGGTTGACCCCCACAGGTCCCGGGGACCTTTAGAAGGTCACAAACGAAAAAAAAATAAGGGGCCAGGTACAGCCGTAGCAAAAATTCCGCCGCCAAGTCGCAATGTGTAAACATTGCTTTTGTGTTACGCTAGACACTGAAGCTTATTAGCTTCAGTGTCTAGCGTATAGCGTCATTATAGTTTATTTGTACCCCGTAAGGTAATTGTATTCAATTACCTTACGGGGTACAAATAAACTATTTAAAAAAAAAAAAACCGACGTCAAAGTAAATTATCTAAAAAGCATAAAATAACGAAAATATTATTGAAGTTGGTGTTAGCGTACCTGCTGTGTATATTCTGCACCAACTTCAATAATATTTTCGTTATTTTATGCTTTTTAGATAGTTTACTTTGAAGTCGTTTTTTTTTTTTTTTTTAATAGTTTATTTAACACTTTTTAGTGACTTATTTTACCAAGATAGGTATCAGCACTATCACGCAACTCGAACGTCTACATTACAGTAACTTACTGAAAACATAAAAAGTTTATATCTCTTAAACTACTGGACCGATTTTGATGAAATTTGTACTCTACCCTAAGTTGAAAGATACTCTAACTATTGCAAAAAGAATTTTCGAAATCGGACTTGTAGTTTCTGAGAAATCCGTGGACATACATACATACATACACTCGTGAAATTTGGTAAATTCGTTTAGAAGCCCACATAGACTAACATATATGAATATTACGCATTTTTATTAATATTACATACATACGCGTCGAATACAGAACCTCCTTTTTTGAAGTCGGTTAAAAACTTAACTAATATTTTGGATGACAAGCTCAGCAGTGCATAGCTGCTGCTGCCGATTGTCCGGTGCAGCTGTAATGGCCATCTGCGGCAAACAGCGTCTATCATCCCCAAAAAAAAAAAACAAAAAAAAAAAAAAAACGGCTGCTGCTGACCGTGGCGGCGTATCATGGCAGGCATGTTGCTTTACTAATCTGCTTTAATAATATTAATTCACTCTTCGTTATTAAATATAAGCAGGTAATTAGGTGTCGAGTTGAATTTTATAACTTATTCACTAAAAACGAACAATGTGCATCCTTGAATTAAGTACCTACATAAATAATTTATATTATGACTTATAATTATAATAATTTACGTATTCAGTACACACGGCACGAGATTGTAAAGTCTACTATGACTTTAAGATTAGTTTATATAGTTAAAAAAAAACCTGACTGCTTATGCCATAAAACATATACTCACAGATATATAAGTATACACCAACCAGCACATGGCCAGCGTGGTGGACTATGGCCTAAGCCACTTCATCTTGAGAGGAGGCTTGTGCCCAACAGTGGGATCAAAACGTTTTATGTTTGTTGAAGAATATAATAAAGGAGATAGTTGTAGAAAAAGCGAAACAGTTTTTTAATTAAAACGTTCCAAAAATCCGCTCTACAACCCATATAATTTAATCTCTTTGTTGTCAACAACGCCTTTACTTTCTCCATGTAAGAGTAACAATATTCAACTATTGATTCCATACAATATCAATGACAAAAATGATTCACCAATAAATAAGACCGCGCGTCACGTTTAAAAAAAATATATAACGCGGTAACAAATACACGTCTCTCTTGGTTTACGAGACACCATTCATAGCAGGTTCATTAACATTATGTGCCGAATGGCTAGAATGATTTCGCGCAGGAAAAACTGAATCGTGAACGGTATAGAAGTGAATAGTGCGCGCGCCGCTCGCCGCATGAATGGCGCGCGCCCCATTCAACACAACGCCAACTACAAGGGTTGTCACATGCATGCAAAGGACGTGTAGATATGTCTAACAATATATCCTATCGAGTTTACCGATAGCTACTACTGCATGCGTTTTGCAAACAGTGTAGAAAACGGCATTCTTATCGCCGCACTCACAAACGCCAATATATTTGCTACCGACACAAGTAGGTATGTCGGTAGCAAAGATATTTAACTACGTTTTCATTTTCAGAGTACAAATACGTTTTCATATTCAGAAGATAAAATAATGAATGCTAACAACTAAGTAATGGTAAGTTTTCGCTTGCATGAGACCGAAATCAATCGCAAAAAACACTGTTACTGGCAACCCTACAGTTCACCGCTTCTAATGCAACACGCTAATAATTATTATTACGTTTAGGTAACTGTGAGTACCGCGAGCGCACTTGGTTCCAACTTGTGCCACTTCAGGCGAAGTCGCCCAACACGGATCCAAATGACGAATGAGTTTATTAAGCCAATCACTTTTTACCTCACTGCACCTTAAGAAATATTATGTTTTAAAGCGTATTTATGATTTCTATACCACGGCAAAAAAGCTTGATGGATTCTAATACTGACGTGTCCTTAGATGAGTCTTAGTTATCGGAGCCACACAGGACAGGCGGCTATATTGATAGCGATTGCGCCATTTTTAATTTCCAAAATCATCATGGATACTTATTCTTATTCTTTATTGCACACAATAATATTACACATTAGTATAAAATAAAGAAAATTAATGCACAAAGGCGTGCTTAACCCAAACATTGAGTTTTCTGACAGCTAACCATTGAGTGATGGAGAATTTGGAGAAAAATTTAAATACTGTTATGGATACAAACAAGTGTACAACAAATTACTACATACAAAAATACAAAGTAAATTATGTAATAAATATTATATACAATACAATAACAAACATACACATATAATATATGTCGGGGTGGAGACGTTTCGGCCTCCTTGTTTCGTCATTCTTATTAAAGTTTAAGTTGTCATTATTCGAATTATTCTTGTGATTAAATTGTTTGTTAAATTAATAATTCTTACACAAAAGTGAATTTGAATTTACTACAAATACAACGCTATCTGTAGAATTAATAATAATTATTGAGGGTAGTTTTACACAAAAGTGAATTTGGATTTACTATAAATAAAACGCAACGGCCGCATTCGTAGCAGTGTCGCTCGGATCGTTAGACCGTTCGGACCTGTCTCGTTTCGTAACGATCAGTTGTGAGATTGTGGTCTTTGCAACTAATAATGTGTGTTTTAAGTTATATTTGCAGATTTTAATGGGTGCTGCATTTACTCATCTGGATTGGATGTGTCCGATTCGGCTTTTAAAGGTTTGGCGTAATAAGTCGGTGAGTCGGACTAGCAAAGTCCGTTTGAATTACTAATATGAATTAGTCAAGCAATTTTGTGATAATAATTAATAATCATAAGCAATGATAATCCCACTGATGGTTAAAGGCTGGCGTTGGTGTGGTTGTAGGGGCCGGAGGAGACCACTTGGGGGAGTCCCCATATTTTTATAATAAATAAACTGTCAAAATGTTATAGCAAGAGTAACCTTTGTGTCAGTAACGTCGGCATTGCTGACATCCCGTTATTTTTATGGTGCCCTCAAGAGTTTTTTTACTGTGACATATACAATAAAATTAAATAAGTACATATAATGTTGTATTTGATAATATATATTTAAATACTGAGACGAGGTTGTATGTTCTGCAAAATAACCTACGTATAACAAAGTCTGTGCATTTATTATTGTCACCCTAGTAATCACCTTTTAACTTCAACTATACTATGTGTTTTTATTTATTAAAATTCTTCGTATAACGGGTGTAAGGGACATCGCACGGAAAACCGATACCAGGGATCCAGAACACGATTCTGAACATCCTAGTGTTGAAATTTTTCATCGGCTTTTTCATGAATTTCCAAAAAAAAAAATATTATTTTTTAAATAAAATTAGTTTAACATCACTATTGGTATAATAATAAAGCCTAATTTTAATTTAAAAACAATCAATTAATTATTTGTGTTTTTATTTTATTTTTATTTATTTATTTATTTATTCTTTATTTTTTTTTATACAACCAAGGTGGCAAGCAAGCGTGCGGCCCGCCTGATGGTAAGCAGTCACCGCAGCCTATAGACGCTAGCAATACTAGAAGAATCACTAGCGCGTTGCCGACCCTTAAGACATTAGATATTAAGTCTTTGTGTCCAGTAATTTCACCAGCTACAGTGCCCTTCACGCCGGAACACAGCAATGCTTACACACTGCTGCTTGGCGGCAGAATATCTGACACTGCGGTGGTACCTACCTGGACGGTTCCTTGCACAAGGAACCTACCACCTAGTAAACACAAAAACAGTGCATAGGCAATTAACTATTATTATTTTAGAAAATTAGCAATGTAATTTGAAAAATAAACATTATTCCGCATATATTCATTACATGCTCGAAAATTAATAAGTTAGTCATTTGTCATTTACCATATAAATGGTTACTGTAATGTTGTAACGGACATTATTTGACGTCTTATATTTTTTTTTTTCGGTACGATGTCCCTTACACCCTGTATAAGACACTTGATAGTGCGCCTTACAAACCTATGATGCGAGCTCAAAAAGTTATAAGTACCTCTAGTTTATCGTTATGAGAGTTTCTTAAAACGTTGCACACCAATTAAGTTTTATTTTATTGAAATCTAAATCGAAATGTAATTAATAATGATGTAATATTTATTACTTGCTATTTGCCACTATGCAAGTATTCCACTATGCAATTACCTTGAAAAACTTATGGATTATTATCTCTGTGAACTGAATTCGCCAAAGGTCGTTTGAAGCGATCGAAATCACGGGGCATTGTCAAACACTTGTCAAATGTTTCTGAATAATATCTGGCTGCCACCAAACACATACAAGGATAGCGGACTATTGTTACACCGAGGCACTATGTTGCAAATAGCGCGGATAACACTATTGTATTGAACGATACGGTTGTTCTAGCCAGCTGAACAAATGACGGACTCATGAATGGAGTATTCGACATTGATGCTTTACACGCGCACGTGCGTAACAATTAGTTCCGTAACGTAACACCTATTCGTGTCTTGTATTGTATTATGTACTAGCTGACCCACGCAGCTCCGTCTGCGCTATTTTTACGTTAACTAAACTTTTAATAACAGACATTCGCATCGAATACATAAACTCCTTTTTTATAGTCGGTTAAAAACTGGGACCCACTTTTTACTTGCTATCCGAAGCACGGACACGTTTAGTTCAAATGGCGTTAAACGGTCACCCATCAATTTAATGACCTTACCTAACGTTGCTTAACCCGATCGATTACAAAACCTTGATAACAACTCTCTATGAGTGTTCCCTTACTAATATTTATTATATTATAAAGAAAAATTTATAAAATCGGACCAAGCGTATAACCAAGTACCCATTTTGACTTTAATCCCCTCTCCGAAAAGAACCGTGCTAGATTACGGGATAAAAAGTATCCTATGTCCTACCTCGTAGTAAGATCTCAAATCATGCCAAGTTTCATTTGAATCCATTCAGTAGTTTCGGCGTGATGCTCAGCCGTGATACAGACAGACAGACAGACAGATAGACAGACAGACAAAAATTAAAAAAAATACATTTTCGGCCTCAGTATCGGTTATAGAATGCCCTCCAAATATAATTTTCAAAATATCTTCAATGTACAGAATTGGACCTGTTACAGTTTTATTATAAGTATAGATTGACGGCCTCTGACATCGATTTATTATTTGTACTACCTACATTAATAATAATCATCATCATCATCAGCAGCCGAAATACGTCCACTGCTGCCCAAAAGGCCTCCCCTTAACGGGAGGGGTTGCCATAATCCCTACGCTTGGCAGGCGTCTTGGGGATCGCAGTATAGGTGGTAGGTAATCTAATAGAAAGACGCTGCTGCTGGTCTTCTAGATTTCCCTTAGTCGCCACTTACGAACACCCAACGGAAGGAGATAGGCGGGTGCTATTTAGTGGCGTAGCTTGCCTTAGATGGGCCCCGTATCAAAATTAGTTGGGGGGCCCAAACGATGGTACGGCCTAAGAGATTATGTGAGAACATGGATTTTACTAATTGTTGCTTACACATGTTCGGGGCCCCTGTAGTCCGGGGGCCCCGTATATTGATACGGCTGATACGGCGGTAGCTACGCCCCTGGTGCTATTGTTACCCGGACACCCCACGGGTAATTTAATAATAAAGACGATAAGACTTTTTGCAGCAGAAGCAGCCAGCGCAGCCTATAGACGCTAGTGACACCAGAAGAATTACTCACGCGTTGATGACACCTTAAGACATTATTAAGCTTTTGTGGCGAGTAATTTCACCAGCTACACACCGGAACAAAGCAACGTTTACACACTGCTTTTTGGCGGCAGAATAACTGACACTGCAGTAGTATCTGAACGGTTCCTTGCATAAGGAACACCTAGTAAATCATCAAGTAAAGCAGTATCACTATGCATTGGCAGGCAAATCACTTACCAGCAGACTCATGTCCAAGTTTCATCACAAATTGTACGATGTATGCCCACGACACGCGATAATAAAGGTATGTAATTAAAAACCTGTGTATTTTATTATCTCCAGTGGTGCGTAGGCCGAGGAGTGATAAATAAAAAGCGATTTCTCAGTATCTGTAGCGATGACGGAACATGTTAGTCATAGTCGTATCGAATTACACTCATTCCTTCCAAAAGATATATGTGCTTACTCGGAGGTAATCGATTTATTAACATCAAGAACGAAATGGCATCCAAAATATGTTAGCAGTTGCATGCCTAAGCACTTAGCACTTCACTAGGTTCACAGCGTTTATAATAATAATAATACCAGCCCTTGTTTATGTCCCACTGCTGGGCACGGGCCTCCCTTCAAGATGAAGGGGCTTAGGCCATAGTCCACCACGCTGGCCAAGTGCGGGTTGGCGGACTTCACACGTCATTTGAAAGTTAGTTAGGCTTTCTCAGACATGCAGGTTTCCTCACAATGTTTTCCTTCACCGAAAGCTAGTAACAATCGCACAAAGACGATTCGCACATGATTAAAGAAATCAGAGGTGCGAGCCGGGGATCGAACCTGCGCACCTCGTTTCCAAGGCAAGCGCTCGCCCACTGAGCTGTTACAGCTATATATCACAGCGTTTGCATATATGTAATTTGAAATAATCTTTACATAGTTGTGTCCGCTGTTTAAACTATGCAACGGATTTTAATGCAGAGTTCAGTAATAGATACAGTGTTAAAGAGGAAGGTTTATAATGTAGTAGCGTGCGAAGCCGGGGCGGGTCGCTAGTAATTCACTTATTATGTGTTCGGTTATCGAGTTATCACAAGTCACACACACACGCTCGACGGACTCTTGGCTGGCACCACTGAGTTAGTATACTCGTAGTAGAATGCGGTGCTGTGATAGAAGTCAATAGTTTTAGCCAATTACACCGCCGTATTCAATACACATTGTGTATTATTACGTGTGGTGTGTGTGTATTATTATGTATTCTGTGGTAAAGGTGATAGTAAATACAATAGAAAGACGCTGCCCGTCTTCTTGTTTTCTCGTACGTGCTCGTACTGCACCCAACGGAAGGAGATGGGTGGATGCTATACTTCCATACCCGGACACGCCTTAGGCACCAGTATGAATACCTATATTATATCTTTCTTTATACATATAACATGTAGGTTCATTTCTAGCTAATTAGCTCCTCAGCTAACTTCGAGAAAGTGTAGTACCGTAACCGCCACGGCCAGCGACTTTTCCCCGACAACAGGTGAAAAACCTCTCACTCGTATGAAATCGAGTTCCCACGGTTGAGTTTCCTCGTTCATTAACTGAGGGAGCCAGTTATAGAATAGCACCACTAATTATTGCCATGATACTACTAGCGCGTATAATAAACTGGTTATAGATAGTTTCATTAATACGCTTGATGGGAATTGTAGCAGCGGAGTCATGTTTTTTAATGTTTCTAATGACATTTAATTGCCAATTCCGTTAAATCATGGAGATAATTTCAAAAGTCTTAATTCATAACATAACAGAACCATCAGAACATTCTTAACCTAATAGATCGTTGAAAAAGTTCGTCCCTACTTTGAGGTACTTTGGGGTTTGGGTAAATAAAGCACATTTTTTTGTTTGTTCATAATCAAATGTTCTCCTGACCGGCACAGCCACATCGGCCAATCTTTTACAAGATCAGCCATCTATGCGGGAGATATTAAAGTGCACAAGTGCTTTCTTCATTTCCTTTCACAATCCGATGGAATGGGAGGAAGACACGACACGTGGTTAGGTGCAGGACCTACTTTTAACAAGCCCATCCGACGAATGAATCAGCTTACTTTTCAGACAATCAGGGAACTGCCTGTATTGTTATAGCCAGAAAAAACTATACAAACAAAGTTCTTGCTCCCGCAGGATTTAAACCCACGACCTCCGGTTTGCAAAAGCAGCTCATGTTTGATCATAGAGTAACATACAAAATATAAAACGGTATTTTTCTTATTATTTTAAATACCTAATACTGTAATCACTTGAAAATGAAATTTTAGTTCAGTGGACTGATTCAAAAATTTTGGAGCTTCACACCAAGTAACATTTCCACTTCAGATAAAAAACCTGAGTATGGAAACCGGTTGCCAAGGATAAAATCTAACTTTTAATTTACTAAAATTGTACGAAAATTGAATAATTAAAAAGTTAAAAGCAAGACAAAACCAAGTTTTGCACCAAAACTTAACATTTAACGTAACATAAGTTGTATGAGTAATATGATTTTGTTAATTTACAGAGTTTGAATTATGACTTTATCGTGTTGTAGTATCCTAGATAACCGTCTATACAACTAGTTTGGGACTAACAGCAAAATATAAAGTCATAAACAGTAAAAGCTAAATAAGTTTTTAACCGACTTCTTGCAATTTAACTTTCGTGTCAGACTCTATGACGCGTTATTGTATAAACTCTCATTGAACAACACATTTGGGAGAAAATAACCTATTCACATTACACTTGCCTTATTGCCTTAATAAAACATGCGAAGTACATTACTGTTTTTTACCTACCTAACGTAACTAATTTAAATTCACTTTGCGTGATATGAACTAAATAAATATATCACATCTGACTTAAAGTTTAGCAAGATAAGATCGATGTTAGTATAAATATTGTATCGATGAAGAAATGATATAAAAAGTATGAATTATAAAAAGTAATAATTCATTAAACCATTCCAAATCAAAATAAGAATCCAAATTGATTTATCAAAGCTGCATTTGTAATCGTTCGTGGAGACACGTCTCCGTTTGTTTTTAACCGTTTTAACCGTTAATGGTTTTCGGATTTAAAAAATATCCTCTATGTAGATCCTACACTGTAGGACAGTAAAAATAGAACTCTATTTTATTCTAAATAATATGTATGTATGTAGAAGAAGAAGAGTACGTATGTCTATTTCTTCGTCACGTCCTGCACCTAACTAGAGGGCTTGATAGATCTGAACGTAACTAAACCCCTGGAAGACGGGTGATGCGTATTTCATCATTTTGTTAAAAACACATTGATGTGTCTTTAGAAGAGTTTTCGTTGTAGCAGCGGTATGGGATTTAATTTTCAAGTTATCTATGTATTTAACATGGCAACCGTATTTTCAAAATCATAATAGTATAAGTTTTAAATACTGAGAGTTTTACTCGCAGCAGCTTTTTTGTGCTTATAAGTAACTATTGAGACGAATTTATGGACGATTTATGATTTAATAGAGATAACATTCTGGCCAACTTTCTATGTAATTGTACCCCCTCTTTGCGACAGAGTGTTTACATACTAGTATAGTTTTAGGTGACTTGTAAGCTTAGCCTAAGTATGTATGTAACGCAAATAAATGAAATGAAATGTTCACAGTGAAATACTGACCGTAATCCCATTAGGGGTAGGTGCGGCACCTGCTGGGCACCGGCCTCATTACACCACTCGGGGTAAGTGCGACGAAACTCAGCGAAATCACCTGCCGACGGAAAACAAGAATATACCATATCCAAACAGAGGAAACCTTTTAAAAACATGATTCATTGAACTAAACAATATATTTAACACTGTGAACGAGAACCACGGCAATGGTTAGCAGTTACTGTTTGCGCGTTAATTACAAGTGCAAATTTGTGGAGGTGTAGGTAGATGTTAATTGCATTTAAGGTGTGTTCCATTCATATATTGTTCTCATTCAATGGAATGAGCTCAGCCCCCTTAGCCAAGTTGTCATTTTTAAATACCGAACGCTACAGAATAGAAAACAAATGTATCTGTATGACATCTCTTCATGTCACTTAGCGAAGATATTTTCGATTCTCTAGCGTTTCGTATTGTACAATGACAGCTTGCCTACAGGGCCAGGCATGCCTGGAAAGAGTATCGAATATCGTAATAGTATACTTTCTCCTGCTAAACACTAGACTATCAGTTCAATAGATCTTGCAGATTGACCAATCATCCCAATTTCCAATATGACATGGTATGGTATGGTTGCATGCAGTGCATGTGTACTCATGGGAGTATACGTTGAAGTCCATTCATGTGTCAAACTAATTTAGGACGTACATCTGCAATCTGCAGGCCTAGCACGACTTGCAGTCTTGAGAAATCGGTGTGGAGTATGACGTAGTTAACAACACCGAAACGTCATTCTCTAAACAAAAATGTGAAATGCTACGTCATAGTGACGTCATACACACACTCATCTGTCAAGATTGGCACATCGTGCTAAGCCTGCTGGAACCCACACAAAGAAAGTTCTGAGGAAAAGGCAGTCTTTGGGTTGGCTCCTATTTGCTGAAGAACTTCCTATTTATCTCGTTTGATGTCTATCTGTTTACATATTTTGTAATTCGTAAATTTTATGCTGCAACAAGCTGGTGGGCAGAATTGATGGCTCTGAAGTGTATGCTTTACTTACGGACGCTTTTAAATAGGTATGTATCGAACGAAATTAAAATAAATAGAATAAATAAAGAACAAAGATAAATCAAAACCTATACGACTGGAAAGTTTAAAATAACACGCCTGATATTAAATTCCAGCGAATAATTGGAAAAACGTTGATAGACGAAAAAAACAGTGATTTTATTTTTCTAGCTAACCCACACCATTCTGAATCTTAGAGGAGATACCACTGGAGATAGCATGATGCGCTAACCCCTCTGCCAAATTTTGTTCATATGTTCAGGTCATTCTTTATTTGTGTGCGTCTCTTTTTGAATGTGTTGCGAATTTAGTGTGGCTATGCGTGAAATTGTATCTGTGTGTGTTTACTTCGCCTCCCGCACCCCGTAAAAGTGCCCACGAAAAATGTGTTCGACGAATCGACGCGATACTAGCTCCATTCTAATTACTCTGAGTTCTGTATTGATAAGATATAACGAGCAGCTCAATCAAGAGTCAATTATATAATAGGATTATATATTAATATTTAATGATGTTTCTTATAATTGTGTTATCGGCTAGCGACAGGTGCGTCAAAGCGGCGACAACGCAGCGTTTCCGTCGCGTTCAGCCGCTTCCTGTCGTCCGCTGTGCGACCACAATTGTGATGCTAATGCCACTCCCATTATGTCCATCACACACCCACATGCGATACATCCAGCGCTCACGACTCCTCATTACTATTGACGCCTATTCAATATCCTCGAATATAATTTAACGACATCATTTCCAAGTTTAAATAGAGAGCAACACTGTCTTGTCTGGTAGTCGTAAAACTAATAGTATTATTGACGGATTAGGCCCTAACGCGATGTATAACAGGGTACGACCGACTACCTACCGAAAACTTTTATATAAGACTAGCTGACCCACGCAGCTCCGCCTGCGCTATTTTTACGTTAACTAAACTTTGAATAATAGACATTCGCATCGGATACATAACCTCATTTTTTATAGTCGGTTAAAAACTGAGACCCACTTTTTACTTGCTCTCCGAAGCACGGACCCGTTTAGTTCAAATGGCGTTAAACGGTCACCCATCTATTTAATGACCTTACCTAACGTTGCTTAACCCGATCGATTACAAAACCTTGATAACAACTCTCTATGAGAGTTCCCTTACTAATATTTATTATATTTTATAGAAAAATTGATAAAATCGGACCAAGCGTATAACCAAGTACCCGTTTTGACTTTAATCCCCTCTCCCAAAAGAACCGTGCTAGATTACGGGATAAAAAGTATTCTATGTCCTACCTCGTAGTAAGATCTCAAATCATGCCAAGTTTAATTTGAATCCATTCAGTAGTTTCGGCGTGATGCTCAGCCGTGATACAGACAGACAGACAGACAGACAGACAGACAGACAGACAGACAGACAAAAATTAAAAAAATTACATTTTCGGCCTCAGTATCGGTTATAGAATGCCCTCCAAATATAATTTTCAAAATATCTTCAATGTACAGAATTGGACCTGTTACAGTTTTATTATAAGTATAGATTTCTCACACTGTCCGTTACAATATTACAGAAACCATTATATGGAAAATGACAAATTAATAACTTGTTAATTTTTGAGCATGTAATGAATACGTGCGGAATAATAATAATATTTATTTTATTTTACATTGCTAATTTCAATCAAGCCGCCTGCCAAGCGTGGATATTATGGCAGCCCCTCCCTTCAAAGGGGAGAGGCCTTTGTTCAGCAGTGGACTTTTCGGCTGCTGATGGTTGCTAATTTTGCACAAATAAGTAATTTATTGTTTTTAAATGATGTTATCCTAAATTAATTTTAAAAAAGCGGTTTTGTTTTTTAAATTGATGAAGTAGCCGATGAAAAATTTCAACACTAGAATGTTCAGAATCATGTTCTGGATCCCTGGTATCGGTCTTCGTTACAATGTCCCTTACACCCCGTATAGTATGGTGATGTGACTTGATGGTTTAATATACGTCGCGAAGATCATGACAGTTTTGATTTAAACGGATAGACAATAAGCAATTAATAATTGCATGCAGTTGTATCATAATAGAGGTGTTTATTTATCCTATTTCAATGTCATCGAATTTGGTATTGCGAGTTACCTACCGTCCATTTGTAACTGTGTACATAGAATGTCACCTTGGCCAGAGGTCGATCCTTGCAAATACAACATTACATAATTATTGATCATTCGACTCGTGCATTAACACGTCTGGGGGTCTAATACGTGTTTAAATTATTATCGAAGTCGACCAAACTGTCAGTTTTCTCCTTACGTTTCACATCAGCGCATCCAGCGATAGGTAACTATCAAAAACTAGTAAACGGGAGAAAACTCGATTTTGGTCGATTTCGTTTCGTCAAAACCCGTACTTGGCCCTTTGATTCAAAGCTAACTAAAAGAGGGAGAATCAGAATTATCATCTTTTTCATTCATAAACACTAAACATTGGTTAAGCTACCTTATTGGCCAGTTACAGTAGTAATAACTGTAATGTAGAACGAGTGAAAATACAAGAATATGAATTAGTTGATAAGTAATCAAACATGGCGTAATCTCTGCATAGAGCAGCATTCAGTTCGCACGAAGCGAAGGGGGTTAAATAACCGGGACGCTCGGACCTAACGAGCCGCTTTCGTATAAAAATGGGCTATTAGGTGGGCTGCAAGGCTGGCTGGTAGGACGCAGCCGCGCGACGGCGCGGGGCGTGCGGGCGTCGGCGGCACAGCATCGATCCGGTGACTCATCGCCGGCCCATTCATCCGCCGCACTCAATGAACCCGTCGTACCCCCGCCTCGCCGCTGCTCACCCCTTCGTGTCCTCGGCAGCAAGGACTCCATAATATCCACCCCTCGCTGCGTAAGCCTAGTCCTTCAGCCCGTAACGCCCACATAACAACCGCAACGTGATTATTTCGTGCACATTTTGCACCCACTCTTTGACGCCTACTAACGACGACGGCCAGACGCTAAAATCCAGTCTAAAGCAGTTTTTGGTCCCCGAATTAAAAAGTAGGGTTGTTAATTTTGACACCCATGTGGGTTTACCTCGCCAAACGAATGGAAAGGTTAAAATACATTTTTTTTTATTGAAATGAAACTAATTTTACGGATTATATCGCGACTAACAATAATAATTAGAAGACCTGAGGGTACCCTAAGACAACTATGACATATGGACAGCTACCACCTCAGTCCGCCCGTGACCATGAATGCTGTAAAGTATTCGAAACGTCGGGAAATTAAAATCAAAAATAAACCGCGATATAATCCGTAAAATTAGTTTCATTTCAATGTGTAATATTCGCGTAAGTATCAGAAATCATTACATTTTTTTTAATTGAAATTGGTTCTATTTGTCAAGGGTTTCTTAAATTTTTGTACTTGTAACAGAATTGTAACGAAATTATTTAGTACATTTTCGAAGCAATTCATGTACTCCCATGACAAGTATAAATTAAAAATGTAGCAAAATATTTATGTAAGTATGATAGAGGCACGCAGGGGTAAGCGGAGCCTAGGCATGAGGGTGGCTGGCGGCGCGCGTGGGAGGCAGGTGCGGGGAGGCCTTGGCCCCTCGCGTGTCCTTCTCGCAACGTTTATCAACAACCTTGTGCGATTTAAATCCACCTCACACTATAATGCAAACTACTACACACAAGCAATAGAGACTGTCCAGGTATGTGCTAACTCAGTGTCGGAGTTCTAACGGCAGAATGCCGCTAATTAATATTACTGGTTTTCATTAAGAAGTGATGCCTGAGAGGTGCTCTACGTGTGAGAAAGTGTTCGTTGTCCACCGCGGTGAACTAAGAAGATGAACCACGACGAATGCCCGGAAGTACTGACACTAACTATACTGTACTGACTGACTGTAAGTGACATATTATACTGGAGAAATTATTGAATGGGTTCAAAAGAATAATCATATCAGATGACCAGTACAATACGACTGTCAACAGGCACCCCTGTTGGTTCACAGACATCTCACTCGAAACTATGCTATGAACAGTTTAATCCGCGCCGCCGCCGATTACGCCCCTAGTCCTTCTGACTCGCGCCGCAGACCACGGCACGTACTGCTCAACCCTCCTGACCGTCCTATTGGACCGGGATGCGCCGAACCCTCCCCGACAACCGTATGCTACACTAGCTATCAGACACCGGTCTCGCCGGCGAGGCCGAAGGGTCGTACGTATGCGACCTCAACGACGTGCATAACCCCACTGAGTTTCTTGCCGGTTCTTCTCAGTGGGGGCGCGTTGTGAACCGGTGGTAAACTCAGCCCTCTCTTAAGCGACAGCCCAAGCCAAGGCCGTGCCTCCCTGAGGTGCCCTTGAGCTCGTCGCTACTTCTGCCGTTAAGGCTAGAGCGCTTTAAGCGCTCGCCTCCTATTGTCCGGTGAAGCTGTAATGGCCATCTGCGGCCAACAGCGTCTATCAATCCCAAAAAAAAAACTATGCTATGAGAACATTTAAAATCGTTACATGAATGTTTTGCACGGAATTCACAGGTTAACATCTACCGAATGTTCGTAATAGGATCGAACGAAATATCATGTTATTACGTCATCCAATTCTAAAATAAGGAGCTAAGTGGGTGGGTGCTTCACCATTTTCTCGGATAGTAATAAGTGATCTTAGTAGGTAGAAGGTTACATCGAAGCGAAATACAGTATGGAAGCGAAAGCACATCGTCATTGATTGTATCTCGGGTCTTTAAATAGACTTTAATCAAGCCTGTTGGACTAAATTGAACCAATTTAGTGAGGTTGGCGGGTGAATTATAAATATGATTGCACATAGGCCTCTATTGACTGCTCCTAAAGCTGGGTCAATTAAATCCATTCACCGTATACATGACGGTGTAGTGCACAGTGGATGATGGTTATAGTACCATCCATGTAGTGTTCTTATTTCGATGCAAAGCTTTATGGCTTCGCATCGCAATAAGAACACTACAAATAGGTATGTACAATTAACTAGTGAGGCGCTTGTCCGGTAAACCAAGGCCAGACCATACATGGGTGACTATTTACTGGCATTTGGACTGAGCGGCTTCGTGCAGCCGGTCTTGGTTTTTGTCATCCAGACAGAAGTCGTTAATCTAAGGCAGACGCCAACCGACACCATGTCACATGTCATAAAAGCAAATATTAATTGTCTTGAATCTTTAATATGATGCCAAACGCGCATTGTATATATCAACTGACAGATTTGATATTAAAAAATACATAGTTTCCTGTTAAGAGAACAATGAAGAAATAACAAACACATTATAAGCTTCTACCAAATTCTTGGAATATAGCAGATTGACGTCACTGGATTAGATTTGATTTGGTTTCTGAGAATCGACTGGAGATGGAAGTTTTCGGTTTCAAGGCGTAAGCCTGAAATAGATTTCTTGTTATACTCAGGAAAATTTTACAAGTAATTACGGCAGCTACCTATTTATCGACCGTTGCCTATACTACCGAATGAATATTGGTTTAAAAGGCTCTGTATTGTAACTAAATATTGTTTCATTTAAATGTTTAGTTCATTTCAAGTTTTCAAATAATAACATCAGCATGAAAAACAGCTATAAGAACACAAAGAAACAGGCAGTAAAACATATAGTTACAACATACTTAAGTTTTAATGAAATATAGCGTGTGGAGCGCGCTGCACTAATTGATGGGCTGTTGGGTCCCAAGTCGATAATGAGTACGGCGCCGCCGTCCGCCGGCCGCCAGATAATGTCGCTGATAATCGTATCAGTGTACCAGTCACAGCGTCCGAGTCCTCCTCGACCTCACGACACATGATATAACACACTGCTCTATTATCATAAGCCGAAATAAATATTACACATTGAAATTAAATTAATTTTACAGATAACATTGCAGTTTATGTTTGATTCTCCTAAAATCTCCTTTGATTACATCCTGATTTCAATACAAAAGATGGCTGGGTGGTACTACAGGCTTGGGATCTAAGCATTCTACTGCAAGACCTCAATGTAAGCTCCTTCTGGGTATATCGGATAAACAATAATAAATTTGAAGACCTTAAGGCACTGAGAAAACTATGACATATACCACCTCAGTTCTCCCATGACCACGAAATGCCGGAAGACTATAAAATAAAAAATAAACCGCGATCTAATCCGCAAAATCAGTTTCATTTCAATACGAAATAAGTTATATTCAAACAAACACGAGCGTTAATAATAAATTGGTGACCTTTGCGTGCTTTTACGGCGTAACCAGTTGGATATTTTTTATTTGCAATCACTGTACCGAGACGAGACATAAATAAGACCACAATACGCGGCACAAAATGGTAATCCACGGATTGGATATTACATCAGCATATTATAAAAACTGTCAATGCCAAAGTTACGCCTTCCAATGTACTTGTTAATACACATAGCGCTTCATTCAACATTTTACAACTTTCATTTATCAATGCAGACAATCCATTCATTATATCACCGCTTGTAAACATTATTTGGTTGTTCTTTGTCTGATCTTATGAACATTAATTTTCATGTCGTAATGGAAAGACTTATCAATCACCAAGATCTTCTATAGCCTTAGGGGAGATACCACAGGAGAGATCATGATGCGCTAACCCCTCTGCCAAATTTTGTTCATATGTTCAGGTCATTCTTTATTTGTGTGCGTATCTTTTTGAATGTGTCGCGAGTTTATTATAGTGTGGGTATGCGTGAAATTGTATCTGTGTGTGTGTTTACTTCGCCTCCCGCACCCCGCAAAAGTGCCACGAAAAATTTGGGGAATCGACGCGATACTAGCTCCATTCTAATTACTCCGAGTGTATAGCCGATAGTCTAGCTAGAGCTAGCCCAACAATCTGTTTTGTTAAACTATTCGACGAGGATTTTTCCGTATCCCCGTTGGTAGATGCTATCTATATATTACTATAATAAAGACTAGTTGAGAAAAAGGAAAACACGAAACACACTGCTCACGATAATCATTTCCATTCGGTGCGGAGTTAATACCAACGCGATCCACATTTATGAGACGCCGCTTCCCTTTCCCATTTGGTTTTCCTCTATTAGCCGTATTATATTTGCTTACGACGTCCACTCCGGCCAGATGCACACGATTTCCTCTACGATTATAGATGTTAAGCTCCAAAGAGTTTAAATTCAAAGCGGACCAACATCCTGTTGTTCGCAAGCACGTGCCATTTATTTTACGATCGAGCAAATCCAAACAGATACTCGGAACGGCCCATTTACTATCGAATATAGATCAAACATTTTATTTTATTTTATTTTAATACCACTGATCATTGGTTTATTAGGAAAATAATACCTACAAATTATTTTTCTATTAAGAAATAGTCCAGGATATTGTAAAGGATCTATGTCGTAAACATAACAAATAATTACTTGTAAGTGCAATTTCTTTAGGAAATCGTTCTTATACACATTTCACTTCAGGCAGATGTACACATTTCTAGCGACAGAAAGTATTTTATTGTCTAATGGAAAGTATAATATACTGTTGTGTTTAATGGTAACAGTTGAAATTGGCAGGACGTGAGTGAAACGGGAACTTATTAATAAAATTGCGGCGCTCTTCCGTCGGACGAAGTTCGAACCAGTAGTTCTTCGTATCCGGTCTGAATTGATCAGCCATATTACATCAGACAAGTTTACGACATTCCTTTGTCGAAATCCAAACTTTTTGGCTCCAAAAGTTAGTTTAATTAGAGACCTTTGAGTATAATAAATTACCAATAGTTGTTCACATTTTCTTCAGAATAGTTTAGGACTCCTATTCAACTGTTGTTTGTATGAGCGTTTGTACATGGTTTACAGTTTCATGAAAATTGCTTATTGTTTAAGCAACAATTATACATAAACGCGGATGACCTACAATTGTTTCATTGTCCAAAATTACACAGCAAGAAATGGACCAAAACATACCCAGACATAACCCAGTTCTATTAATTTTAACAGTCCATAAAATAACACATAAGAGCGCTCAAACATGCGCGTTCGAGACAACGGTGATTATATCTATCGTCTCGCATTGAGGAGCACAATAAGTAGTCGACTTCCTCTCCCACGTTTGGTAGAGCGGATGCCTCGACTTGCGACCTCCGGCATGGGTCTTACGCCCCTTATACATTAAAACTAAAGCAGATCGAGGCGTTTTATAACCACGCTTCCTACGCAGATAGGCGAGGACTGCGCTAAGCTCGCCCACTCACAAATAATCCACAAAGTTGCGGCTAATGTATAGATATTTTACAGACATGGAAACACAACAGTTTGAGTATCCGGTCAACCATTGAAGTTGTGGGACTCGTCGAGATAATTAAATACATTCTGGGTACAGTTTATGAGTTTTTAAAGACGTTTCTTTACGATCAGAACTTTTTTAGTCTGAAATATTTAAATTCCGTAATCAGAATTCCCATATAAATGTTAGTTACCTCCAATGTAGAAATTTGTCAAGGCATTTAATGCAAAAATTACAGTTTGCGAGATAAGAACATACGACTACAATGTTATCAGTAAAAAATTCACCGTCATGGATTAATTACTAGAGCAATTATCTCAAATGTAATTAGTATCAATAAAAGACATAATGAAGAATTTATCTATTTCCGCATAGAACGATAGTAGGTACTATCTGGTGTACTAGTAGTGGGCCGCTTAAATTACACACTAAAATGTATTTTTCTTCAATGAATGTTATGAAACTGTGCCTCTGCGCGTCAACCGGTTGTTACGGCTACACCAAGTTAGGTAATAATTTATTGAATGAAGTCGTGAGAACAAAGACTAGTATTGAATACTGCCTAATTGAAACGTACTGCCATTCACCGCACAAGACTTTAGATTTTTTTCTTCTAAAATTACTACTGTGTCCTACTTTAATTCGTTTTTTACTGAAGTTTTAAACACCTGGCCATAATTTGTGGTTATGTATGGCAGGACTACTTAGTTATGTCTTTTCGAAGTATCTGCTACAAAAATGTCGTATGTTCTTTTTAGGTGGGTAGTAGGCTTGTAGCGTGCCGATAAACAGAGTACCCACACCTGTAGGTTGAGATAGACTTAATCCGCTCTACCTTAAAGTGGCGCTGAGTTCCTGCGTATAAAAGTACCTCAAACATCTACCGATCGCAGCGAATTAACTAGCCTATGAGGCCCTGAGGTTTGGAAGTGTTCTTTGAGCAGTTGCCGTGCTGGAGACTATCGTTAGTTTTTCTTAGTTACCAGCATAGCGACACGTCAGATTCTTTTTGTCGTTAATAAGCTGATGTGCTTCTATTCTATGCACTTTTGCATGACTACTTTACTTACGTATATCCCGACTATCAGGTGGGACCGCGGCGTTTATATTGAGAAATAGTACTTAGACTATAACTGACAGATAGAGGTTAAATTATAACCACTCAGAAATATAGAATAGTTACTACTTTGAATACAAATCAAAGCTGCATAATTATTTACAAGCACACGCACATCGCGTCGAGTGCACCAAGGTGCATGGAAGTAAGTGTATGTTCTGTTTAAAAATCCGGCTCGAAGGACCATGTCAGTTAGTTGATTTTACTTATAATAAAGAGATGTAGGTTTTACCAACACATACTCTTATGCATTATAAATATGTATCTTTAAATTAACAGTTCAAAAATTAAACAATTGATTTAAGTATTATTTCTCAAAACTAACATAGAACTTATAATTTATATAGACAGCCAATGCCAATGAATTTAATGTTATGTTAGTTGAATTTTGGTAATTTTTGACATCATTGACTAAGGAGATTCAATTTAATTTATTTATTTTCGTAAAACTACCTACCAAATACATTGCTGTTGGTGACCACACTGGGCAAGCTTGTATCGTGGCCATCAGTACGACTACCAGCTGCTGTTACGGCAACAGCTAGCATAAAGTTCAGTAATTTAAAACTAAGAGTACAAATCAAGGCTAATAATACAATAGTAGCTAATAGGGATACAAAACCAGTAGTGATTATTGTGACACTGCATGTAGGATGTGTTTTATGTGTTTAATTATAAAATACTATAAATATTGAGAAATATAATATTAATAGAATGATTATATAGTGTGATAATTCGAATATTTTTGCAGGAATGTTGTAGCAAGTGTTGGCTCCAGAACAAGATGGTGAGGAGAAACGGTGGCAATTACGGCAGGAGTACAATTTACTATTTAATGGTTTCATGAAACATGTCAAAATTTAAGGTTTAACTAATATCCCTTTATGTTATTTTTTTTTAATCAGTGTGGTTTATAACTGGCTGATATTTGGAAATCTAACAATGCAGTTTTTATCAATTTAATTCTTCATAGTTTTAGATTTGGTCATCCAAGCCCACTTGAAAAAATGATCTAGTATTATGAACAGTACAATTATTTAACAGTACATATAGTAAATATGTACCAGATGTCTGGTTGCCATATTTTAGGTTCTACCTAGTGTATGATGTAATAACCATGTGTTTTATAGTACTTTTATTTTTAACTTCTTTCAGTATGTTACTAACTTACCCTTATTTCAAAAAATTAGTTATCTATATTCTAAATTTTCAGTGGTGCATAAACTTAACAAGCAATAAGAATTGTAAGGCTAAAACCAAACATGAATGATCACATTAAATCATAGAGCCAATGTCAAAATAATATGTGCTTAGATAAATTGACAATAATTTGCCATAGGACCACAGTGACCAGCATAGCTCAAAGGATTACCCAGTTGAAGTAGCAGTGAATAATCATTGGAGTAGACTGGTTCTGGAGTAAAGACCACAAATCTGGATGTGTAGAGTATGCCCTAGTAAGAATGGCAATAACTAAAGGGAAGAGACGAAGATTTGGCTCAGTGGAGTGCCTTGGAAGAGGCATATGTCCAGGGTTGACTGAGTGGGCTGAGTATGATGATGATATAAATTGTCTATAAGTATATTTAACAGAAAATGTTTATGACCACTTGAATAACAATACTATTAAAATAAGAATATGGTAGCACAATTAAGGGAAAGCAACATGAATTACTAGATATGAATAAATATAGATTGGCATAATCTAGAAATATTTATTAGATTATAAAGGATATAAGAATCATAAACATCAGGATATTTACATGGAAATAATATTTTACAGAAAATATATATGATGCATTATAATAATAATAGTGTTGGGTGCAGTAATGATTTAGGAAGTACTACTTTCTCACCAATAAATATACAAACTCATTTTAATTTTTTGACGGGCCCGTTGGTTTAGTGGTCAGACACCCTGCTTGCTAACCGATGGGTCGTGGGTTCGATTCCCGCCAAGTGTCTGGGTGTTGTTTATCTATTTAAGTATGTATTTACAAAAAAAAAGTATATAAGTATTAGTATCAGTTGTCTGGTTTCCATAGTACAGGCTCTGTCTAGTTTGGGATCGGATTACCGCGTGTGGATTGTCCCAAGATATTATTATTATTAACGCAAACGAACATAACAGCATGCCTCTTGCAGGGTATGAATTATTATAAAAGTACCATAATATCTATTCTACTACCAATCACTGTTCTAACATGCAGACTAGACCACCATGTTTTGCAGCCTGAACCATGTGCCATAAAGGAGGTATTCTAGATGAAACATCACTCACCTTCGAGGCAGGCAACCTGCACACCATCCTGCTTCAGTCTTCTCAGCAAGATGCCGTACACAGAGTCCGGGTCCCGAGGACCACCTTCACCATACAACACAAAGACACCTCCCGTGCGACAGTGTGTGATCCGCGCCTTTAACTCTTTACACTGCACCGTAGACACAACCTCGATTTTTCCCGCCGCCAACCGACGCAGCATTATACTCGGTATTGAGAAATTCACCGCCGAACGTATATGAGACAGTGAATACTCATTGGAACCCCGACAGTCAATCAGTATCATGTCTCTCTCGTCGGAGCGCAGCTTCACCAACAACCACTCCTTTGACACGAGGTCGCATTCGCATTCCGAGTCCGTAGGCATACTTATTGTAATCACAATGTTCTTTTATGTTTCCACGGGCCTTTCGGGACTTACAATCGCCTGTTGCACTAATGCATGTAAATTGCACGTATTGAATATATAGACACCGTCATAGTTTTATCACTTAGTTGCTAACGACTGAAGGAAACATTATTAACTAGAAACATAACAAATCCATGTAACACACTTATGAGCCCTAACGTCCGTCACAAACAAGCTAGGCACCAGACCACCAGACGACAGACGAAGCAAAACCACTATCTGTGCGTCGGGTCAGGCGTCGCGTGCTGTGTGTGTGCAGTGTGTGTCGAGCGAGCGAAGAGCAAAACGTAATTTTGTTTGACTTTGGGTGAACTGACAGACAACCACAGAACACTATTACTCAAGACGTAGACAGAATATAATACTCAAGAGCAGACAACTGACCAAAGCGTAGACAGAATATAATACAGACCATAGATTTAAGATTTTTTTCACTACGTTCAAAAAGATGAACATAGCGTGGGAAGGAGAAGTTCTAATCAAATACAAACTGCACGAGTGCAACAGAGGTAGAGATAAAATTCTTTTTTTTTATTCCGCATCACTTTTGACATCAGCCACTGCAACGCTGCCTCGCGGTCTGTTTACTGTCAAAGTAAATCATAATAATTTAGCACGATCTCAAATTTATAGTATAAAATATTATTGTTCCATTATGGTGGCTTGTGCAATAAGTGCATGTGATGTTACAAATCGTAATACAACGAATAAGTAAACATTTCACAGGTAATTGATTACTATTACTGACTGCATTTTTGCTTGCTATATTTTTATGGTTTTGGTTGAAAATTTGGTTGAAGATCCTAATAACATCGTAGAATACATGTTTTTCTTCAAACTGATCATAATTTATTACTTTTATATGAAGAATAGCAGGATATTTTGTGTAAAATGTAAAACGATTTGTTTACAATAGGGCTTGAAAAAGTCCTGACGTCATGAGTATCGATATCGATATTATAGCAAATAGTTTTTATTAGTGGCACAAATATAAATTCTACGTCTTTTTGTTTTAGTTTCAAGGAGTTTATATTTATACGGTCTAAAAATATTTTGCAGTCTTGTAAATTGATATGATAATAATAATAATTCAAATTTATTCTTTTAGATTATCAAAATAATTATTTGATAAGACAAAAATAGATGCGGATTAAAGACTAGGATGGATGGAATCCCTACAATATTCCAGTGTCTGTGATAAAGATTTTGATTTCTGTCTGCGATATACATTTTGAGGCAAAATGTTTTATACAAAGTGTGTCACAACATCAACGTTATAAGAAGCTGTACCTTATTAATTTACTTGTACTTATGTATGACACTGAAAAAAATATAAGTCAGTACCAGTTCCTTTAGGAAACGATAACACTAAATAAATTATGTTTATTAGCAGTTGCAATTGAAAAACAGATAATCTTGTTCTTACATAAATAAAGTTATTTTACCGCTATCGATACCCTGTGAACCTATTATTATGATTAAACTTACTTTAATTTACCCATACGCCACCAAGTATTTATGTCAAGTCGTTAGTCAGAAAATAAAATCAGAACCTAGAAACACAGAACCTCCTACACTGCGTTTTCCGGTTAGTGGTGTCTACTCCAAAACCACTGTTTCCCAATGACCATCGGTTTTACAGCAAATATGAGCAGCCACTCCAGTCTGGTAATTCGTTAAGCTACGTCGGCAAATTTGATTCTCTGGTGATAACTTAAAGAAGAAGAAGAGAAATTTAAAGAAATAGATATTCTAACGGTTGTATCACAATATATTTATGAAAATTTGTTGTATGTAAAGAAAAACATAAGTGCTTTTGCAAAGAATAGTGACCATCATAATGTAAACACCCGGAACAAACACAATCTAGCTGTACACTCCACGCGTCTCCACAGAATCAGCAATTCGTAAAGCAGCAGCAGTATTCGTATTAGCAGTTCGCAATAAGTATGTATTTTACAATATAAGTATATTGTTTGTCTTTATGATAATAACCTGGGACGAAGGTCTATTCCACTTTGATCTCCACACATGGTGATCTGATCCCAAACAAGGCAGAGAACTCTACTATGGAAACCAGGCAACTTTTACTTATACATACTCATATACTTGTATTTGTAAATACATACTTAATAGATAAATAAAACCCAGACACATGGTGGAAATCGAACCAATGACCTATTGGGTAGCCAGCCAGGATGTTGAACTGTTAGACCAACACGTCCGCCTAATGTATTGGTTTTATACTATTTAGAAATATTGCATACTTCTCAAGAATCTCATAGGGGAAGCTCCTTCACCTATACTGAACTTTAATAATTATTATTTAGAATGCATGCTTATTTTCGTAATCCGATTTACGATGTTTTAAAGCAAAAATAAACTACAATTTTTGTTTAGAATGACTGTTTTACCACTTTTGACAATTTCATTATGAGATTTGCAATACTAAAGGTTATTGGTAACTTGTTTTAAATCAACATCAATTTTAAATTATACAGATAATTGTGTATATATTCACACAAAATATCATCGATATCGATTACGTACGTAGTACTTTTTAACAACACTTTTTTTCCTTTACACATAAACAATTCACTCACACATAGGTTTTTCTTTTTTGGTTTCATTTTTTATCGGACTATGTTTATCTTCTATATATAATATCTTTGATACAGACATATACCAAGCGTGCCGCCGATAAGGACAGAAAAATAAGGACATACTAAATTTAGAGTTGCCACGTAAGGGAAATTTTACCCTTTGTGTAAAGCAAATACGGAGGTTGTTGTAAATTATATTTTCTTTCCTAACCAAAAACCACTTTTTTGACACAACATTTACTTTTCTTACATTATATCGTCTTAATCTATGACAGTCTGCAAAAAGTACGAAAGTGATTGTTATAATAATGTCCTCCTAGCCGAAACGACCACAGCGGCCAATCTTTCACAAGATCAGCCATGTACGCAGGAGATATTATAGTGCATAAGTGCTTGCGTAGACACAAGTGCACTCTCTCTTCCTTTATATAATAGGTACCTCTCATAATCCGATGGGACGGAAGACCGACACGACTGGGGAGAAGTTAAGCGCAGGACCGACTTTTAACATGCCCATCCGACGCATGTGTGGCGTATCTCGGATCACGGTTTCGGAACGCCAAAGGGGCTGTCAAAAAGATGACAGCGCGCCAGTATCTATGGCAGAGACATGTTTTAATTATTACGATTACTCCACTGTATTATAAGTTGTTCTCTCTCAATTTGATTATAAGTGTTTATTACCAAAGCTCGGTGTTTTAATTTGACGGACAGGAGTCGGGCATACGTCCTACCGCAAATCCCGACACATGGATCATCTTACTTTACAGACAATCAGGTCATCCTAGCCAGTAAGGAACAACTACTCAAATTTGTTGCCCTTCGCAGGATTCGAACCCATGACGGAGGCTACAAAGTGAATGTACACTTAATATCATATATGCTGTAGCTAAGGTCTATTCCACATTGTTCACCTGGGTGATATCACGTGGTGATTAAAGTGGCTAAGAGCTGTAGATAATTATTAGCCTCATACAAAAAAGTTGAGAGATAAAAACAATAATATGCTATTTCCCAGAGAGGTAGGCAAAAATTGGCTTTCTTATAACTTAATATAATACATACTATGGCCATTTACCGGGTAAGTTTTAGTAAATTTCTCCAATATACAAATCTATAGTACTAGTATCTTGGGACAATCTACGCTTGACCAATGACCACCTGATCTCAATCTACGCAGATCCTTTAGTAAGGTAACCAGATAAATGATTACAAATACTTATAAACTGTATAAATACATATTTAAATACATAAATAACACCCAGACAATTGTTCGGAATCCTTCGGAATCGAACCCATGTCCTATTGGGCAGCGGCCAGGTCCCTCAGATCGTCGAACAGCCGTACATCGCCGCCGTCCCCGGCATGTACTGCTCGACCCACCCGACCCGATGTCCGTCCTCCTGGACCATGACACAACACCAACACCGACAACGATGTCAAGAGTCGTAAACACATCAACACACAGACACCGGTCTCGCCGGCGAGGCCGAAGGGATCCGTACGCATGCAACCTCGACATGCATCCCCTCGCTGAGTTTCATGCCGGTTCTTCTCAGCGGGGGCGCGTTGTGAACCGGTGGTAAACTCATTTTCTCTAAGCGGCAGCCCAAGCCGAGGCCGTGCCTCCATGAGGTGCCCTTGTGCTAGTCGCTACCCAAACCTTTCTGGCTGGAGCGCTTTAAGCGCTCGTCCTCTTGTCCGGTGAAACAGTACTATTCCTACAAAAAAAAAAGTGATGATCAATAAAGCAAAGTGACTATCAAGCTTCAGTTGTCCACCAAACTTTGATGTCTACTGAAAGTGTGTTTGGTATTTATTGGTGATTCAAGTTAGGCAATGCCAAATGAATCATTTGATAGTTATTTAATAGTCACTTTGCTTTATTGATCATCACTTTAGTTGTCAAACGAGATAGGTACATAATAGGGGGGCAAATGAAACAAACTATTCAATGTCGGTACATCAGACAAATTTACCAATAAATTGTAACCAACAACATACATACATATATTTAAACAACATGCGTATAGTAAAAGCACGATTAAATGTACAATGAATGAATGCGCAGCCTTGGACGAATTACTTGAGCGCTTACGTTATTTCTGAATATTTAAGCATTCGGGAATAACTTTTAGCAACCTAATTAATTCTTTTTGTTGCTGCTATCCACAGTATACAAACATCCATATTTTCAGGAAATCATAAAAATAAATTCGGGAAATCTGAGAATTCTTCGATGCACCCAGCATGTGGGATCGTGTATGATGCACTTAATAATAATTTACCACTTATATAAGGTAGTCTCTCTTTTATACACTGGTAACACTGATAATGGCGATCAACAAACTGAAAATTTTAGGTTATGGATGAATAACAAGAATTTATCGATCTTACACGTAACTTTCAAGTAAAATAGTAACTAATTTAGAGCAATAAGATCTAAATAAGTCGTTTACATGTATTAGTTTCTAAATGTAATCTCTAAATTGGCCATAATAATTCACGTTTACCTGTGAAACGATACTCCACTAATTTTACGTTCACTGTCACTTTTACAGCCTATAATACTGCACTGCACGATTCTTATAGGATTTCCACAACACACAGTAATTAGGGATGCACGATTTTTCTCTTTGAATCGATTTTTTGAATCGTAATGGATCGTAGGCCTCTGAATCGATTCTTGGATCGGATCGTATTCTGTTGAATCGATCTCTTAAAAATCGATTCAAAAATCAAATCAAAATTTGCAATAATTTGAACAAATAAAACATTTATTTTTACAGCATACAAACTTTAATGAAATTTACTAAAGAAATTAGGGAAAAACATTGGCCTTGAAAATTGACTTTTTTTTCAATCTATAGAACGATGATAAAGACAACAAGTTACGATTTACGTTAGTATAATAAAACATATTTTTATGTTACTTACATTTACATGATCCGTTAATGTAGTATCCAAATTATCCAATGCATTTTCATCTTGATTTTTCGTTTCATTACTTTACGAAAACAAAGGATGATGTATTTTCATATGGAAAGAAAGGTTTGTGGTGTAACCTTTTGTTTTTACGATACAATGACATATTTTCCATTTTCCTCCATTCTTTTTTATGTATCATATCTATAAGTACTTATGAAATTGGACCACACATTTGATTGGACTTAATAGGTGGAGCCATCGGTAAAACCACAATAGCCACAATTATTAAAACACGGTGATACGTACGGCACAAACGACCAAAGCAAAATAAAATCAACGAGGACTTTTTAGAACTACCTGCATCATTTTTCATTATTTTTGCCTATGGACTTGCTTCGCTTTGTACCGTCATAAACATTGCAAACTAATAATGTAAATAATTATAGTGTCGGCATTCGTTTGTAATCTATCTTTCTTGTTAATCTATCGTTAATGTCTTTATAATACCTACGATCTAAAGGATTCGATTCACTTAACTTATGAATCGATTCGAATGAAGATCGTATTGAAGTGAATCGATTCAAAAAATCGCTAGATCGTATTCAATTGAATCGATCTTCATAAAAATCGAATCGTAACGTACATCCCTAACAGTAATGTCACAGTTAGTTTTTTATTGAATTTTAAGTTATTTATATAATATTAAAACCACGATAAAATTATCACGGAGCAAAGTGGGAGCAAACGTCAAATTTGTTTCGCACCCACGGCGCGGAAAAATCGAACACATGCTGAGGGACAAAAAATCATATACACTGTTTCTTTCTATCACACGTAACCTACATAAACGCATTCTTTTCTTGCGTGAATGAGAAAGAAAGTGTCCAGCCCTCTATTGTTTTCTTCCTCTAAGGTTTTGAGTATTAATCCAACTACGGCTGCGTTCCACTTAGCTAGTGTTCACAACGATCACACTCACGACCGCAGTTTATCCCGTTCCACTTGCTTGTTCTTGTGAGCGATAATATCGTAAACTCAAGTGGAATGGGTTATAACCCATAACGCTCTATAGAGCGTTTTGCGCGTGGAGGTAAATAATACAAATAACGGCGAGTTAGTAAAAAGAAAGCAAAAGATTTAAGAGGTTAGGTTATTGTGAAGTTTTATCTTGTGGATTATTATCCGTGGATATTTGCATAGGGAAATATACGAATTAAATAAAACATTGTTTTATTGTACAGTAGTAATTATTGGAATATATGACAAGACTAGAGTAACAAAAGGTGTCGCTAAGCAACTACAACTACCAAAAACGTAAAAACATAAACACTATAAAAAGGTTGTATGTCTTCACATCCACGATACTTTTTAGAACTTGGACAAATCTTGAAGTCCAATTCTATTGCTTAGCATGTTAAGTCTTGGACCAAATAATGGCTTTGTAAACATATCTGCTAATTGTAGTTCTGAGGAGACTTGTTTGACATCAAAGTCCCCATTCTATATACATTCTCGAATGAAGAAATGTTTTAGCTTGATATGTTTCGTTCTCCTATGAAACTCGTACGGCGGGTTCTCAGACAATTTAATTGCAGACTCATTTTCAACATAAATTGTCGGTTTTTCATTGACATCTGTTAATTCTGTCATTTCCTCCAGGAGGTCTTTAAGCCATAACGCTTCTCGCGCAGTTTCAGTCAAGGCTACAAGTTCTGCTTCCGTTGACGAGATTGCTACTGTTGGTTGTTTTTGGCTTTTCCACATTATGGGACCGGAGAACAGGAAAATCATCCCTGATGTAGAATGGCCAGTAGTTTCATCACCACCAAAATCAGCGTCACTAAAACATATTAGCTTCTTGCCCCGACTTTTTGTGAAGATAAGTCCTTTGTCTACAGTACCTCGAAGGTATCTAAAAATTCTTTTCACTCTCATTACATCGAGCTTGGTAGGACTTTCTAAATTTCTTGACGCAACGCTTACAGCGTAACTTATATCTGGTCTTGTACCGACCATTAAATGAGCTAAGGCTCCCACAGCTTCACGATAGGGAAAGCGCGAATCTGAGTTTTCATCTCTTGCTTCGATTTTGCCAACTTTAACTGTTGGAGTTGGAGCGGATTTGCAGTTAGCCATCCCAAATCTCTCAAGTATCTTTTTTGTATACGACCTTTGCTTTAAAGTGTTGCCTTCTTTGGTTTTATTTATTTCAAGTCCAAGAAAATAAGAAGCTGGTTTTGTGGTTATTCTAAACCTATGTTTCAGCTCTTCAATGAATTTTCTTCCAACATTTTCATTAGTTGAAGCCACCAAACTGTCATCTACGTAAAGAGCAACCAAGACTTGCTTACGTATGAAAAGACAAGGATCTTTTGTGCTTTGCTTGAATCCCGAATTTGTAAGATACTCTGTTATACAAGAGTTCCAGCATAGAGGAGATTGCTTAAGACCGTAGAGACTTCTTTTGAGTCTGCACACTCTCTTAGTGCCGTCGTCATATCCCTCTGGCTGTTTCATGAAGATTTCTTCTTTCACTGCACCGTTTAAAAATGCAGTTGATACGTCGAACTGTTGTAGTACCAGATCTTCTCTAGCTGCTATTCCCAAAACAGCTCTGATAGTACTGAGGCGGGCTACTGGACTAAAAGTCTTCTGATAATCCACGCCTGGTTTTTGTGAAAATCCCTTTACTACCAATCTGGCCTTAAAACGCTCAACAGTATCATCTGGATTCTTCTTAATTTTGTATACCCACTTGCATGACAGTGGTTTACGGCTCTTAGGAAGGTCGACTATTTCCCAAGTGTTCATTTCATTCAATGAATTCATTTCACTCTGCATAGCCTCTAACCATTTTGATTTATTTTTGCTATTCATAGCATCTTTAAACGTTTGAGGTTCTGTTTCATTATGTATGTCAGTAACAGTCATTACATAATCCTCAAATCTTTTTGGAAACTCAATCTGAGTTCTATCACGAAGATTGTATCTTGCTTCCTCTTCTTGAATCTGCACAGATGGATCAACATCTATGTCAGCATCTTGATCTACATTTGGTTCATTAAGACTATCCTCTATATTTTCATCAATCTCAGAGGTGTCATAAAATAACTCGTGGTTATTTTCTGTTCCATTTTGCATATTATTTGCTGTTGTAGAGCTTACATTTTGTTCTGTTCTTTGCCCACTGGCGTTTTTATTTGTATTGTATTTTTAAAATATATTTCTATTTCTTCTTCACTTTCAATCTCATTCGATTGTTCGTGACTATCACACTCTTCGAAAGGAATGGAAGTAACATTTTTATTATATTCGTAGAATATTTTCTTCAAAATACGAACATCTTTAGATATAATTACTTGTTTCTTCGACGGAACGTATATTCTAAAAGCTTTTGATACTTCCGAGTAACCGGCAAACATTCCAGGGATTGCCTTTGAAGCGAATTTGATTCCATTTCTTCCTTTCTTAAGAATGAATGTTTTAGCACCAAAAACATAAAGATGATTTACGCATGGTTTTCTACCAACCCACCTCTCGAATGGTGTTTGGTTGCCAATACTTTGATTAACGCTTCGGTTTGACAAATAGTTTGCAGTGTAGACCGCTTCTGCCCATAAGCACATAGGTACCTTGGATCCCAACATCATGCATCTTGCCTTTTCTATAAGAGTTCTATTTTTCCTCTCGGCAATTCCATTCTGATGCGGTGTGTATGGTGCAGTTAACCTCCGAGATATACCATTTTTCTTCATAAATGCGTCGAATTTCGAATTTCGGTATTCAGTACCGTTATCACTCTGTAGGCATTTAATTTTGTTTCCAGTGAAGTTCTCTACCTCTTCTTTGAAGTCTATGAATTTTTGTAGAACTTCATTTTTGTTTCTAATGAAATATATTCTGCAGTATCTACTGTAGTCGTCAATGAAGGTTACAAAATATTTGTTGCCATTAAGTGAATTCTGTTTAAATGGTCCACAGACATCACTGTGCACGATCTCAAGACGTTGAGTTGTACGTGAAGTGCTCTTATCTCTTGGCTTGCTAGGTACTCTACTCAATTTTCCTTCTATGCATATTTCGCATTCTCCTAAGGAACTATTTTTATTGAAATTTAGCCCAATTAGGCTTTCATTCTTTAGAGCGAGCTTCAAGTCCCTTTCGCCCATGTGACCCATTTTAAAGTGCCATTGTTTGATATCATCCGACTCATTTTTCTTTGGCACATCATCCGACTCATTGTCCTTTGGCTCATCGTAACTACATTCTGTAGCATTGGCCCTATGTCTATCAGCATTACCATCCTTGGTATGTAGGTAATATAGACCATCTTCTTCATCTCTTACTGCTAGTATTGTATCTTTATGCTTGTTGTTTTTAATTATTGCTTTCTTCTTTGTAAATAGGACAGTGTATCCCATATCAGTAATTTTTCCAACTGATAGAAGATTAGCAGTCAAGCTTGGTGCATATAGTGCATCTGTTACACCAATTTTTCTTCCTTCAATTTCTATTTCTGCACGACCTGACCCTTTTATTTCAGCTGTTTTATCCTTTGAAGCTAGGTTAAGAGTTTTTGAAATATTTTCCATATTGATAAAGAGCTTATCTGAAAATGTCATATGGGATGTGCATCCACTGTCTAGTATCCAGTGCTTTTGTGCTTTATCATTTATTAATTTACAGCTGTAAAGGTTTGTTTTTCTTTTAATATTTTTCTTCTGGCTATATTTAGTCTTGTAATTTTTCTTGAATGTATTTTTATTATTTGACCAGCATTTAGCTGTATCATGGCCTTTCTTTTTACATATTTTGCAAAAAGTATGCAAACATTCTTCGTCATTATTTATAGTGCTAGTACTTGGTATATCACGACGACGTGCATCACTCTCTTCAATAATTTTTACTTTTAACTTTTCCGGATCTGGTAGTGAGTCTTGAGATTCAATAGCAGTTCTAAAATTTTCGTACTCGGAACATAGGCTATATAGTATCATTATTGACAGTAGGTCACTGTTGATATCAATATCCATATCCTTTAATTTATCGACTGTGTCCATTATCTGCTTTAGGTGCTCACGTACATCATTCCCTTCTCTCAGTTTTGTTAGAATTAATTGCTTTAAAAGAGTAGCCTTTCTGGCGGGACCCTTACTTGCCAACGTTAATTCGAGAGTTGTCCACACATCTTTGGCATATTCACAGTTCTTGACCTGTTTTAACTCTGATGGTGCTATCAGTAACAGCAGTTCTGATTTCGCCATTTCATCATTATCAAGATCATCTTGTGATGCGCCATCCTTTGGTTTTTCTTTAATGTATTTCCATAGTTTATTTTTAACTAAATATGCTTTTGCATGTATACACCAGGTATCATAATTATCTTTTCCCAAAGATTGCACTTTTACTACTGACATTTTTATTTTCGTAATTCCCAATTGCAGTTTTATTTAGATAAACATTATTACCTTTTCGCTCTGCTACCATGTGAAGTTTTATCTCGTGGATTATTATCCGTGGATATTTGCATAGGGAAATATACGAATTAAATAAAACCAAAGAAGGAACTATCACTTTAAACCAAAGGTCGTATACAAAAAAGATACTTGAGAGATTTGGGATGGGTAACTGCAAATCCGCTCCAACTCCAACAGTTAAAGTTGGCAAAATCGAAGCAAGGGATGAAAACTCAGATTCGCGCTTTCCCTATCGTGAAGCTGTGGGAGCCTTAGCTTATTTAATGGTCGCTACAAGACCAGATATAAGTTACGCTGTAAGCGTTGCGTCAAGAAATTTAGAAAGTCCTACCAAGCTCGATGTAATGATAGTGAAAAGAATTTTTAGATACCTTCGAGGTACTGTAGACAAAGGACTTATCTTCACAAAAAGCCGGGGCAAGAAGCTAATCTGTAAGCCTTCAAAATAAACATCAATAATTATTGTTTAAATCGATTTATACATACATACAACATATAATCACGCCCCTTTCTCGTAGGGGTAGGCAGAGACCACTTCTAATAAATCGATTTATATTGAAAAAAAAATGTTGCGATTTGTATTTTGTGTTGATTTATATTGAAATGTTTAAATGTAATTAAATTGTCTTTTGCTGTAGATCCATTCACTTCTACTAAAATATCTCTTTCCGCATGAAATAACGTAAGTTTCACGGTCGTTATCTTTGATGCTTTGAGTTTTGAAACCTTTTCAGATGGGTCGTCGAGTGGTTAGCTTCGCGTGAGCGTAAGTCATGACGTCATGAGTGACGTTTTCGCCGCAACCACAACGACCGCGGTCGCTATTGGAACGACGTTGTGGGTGCCAAGTGGAACGCAGCCTAAGTATCTAGAAAGAACTTATAGGAGAAACTTAGAGGAGATACCACTGGAGAGAGCATAATACGCTAACCCCCTCTGCCAAATTTTTGTTCATATGGTCAGGTCATTCTTTATTTGTGTGCGTGTATTTTTGAATGTGTTGCGAGTTTACTATAGTGTGGGTATGCGTGAAAGTGTATCTGTGTGTGTTTACTTCGCCTCCCGCACCCCGCAAAAGTGCCACGAAAAATTTGTTCGGGGAATCGACGCGATACTAACTCCTTTGGTATAATTATTTTTTATTATTGAGTAAGAGATAATTGATATCTCTACTCACTGTCAGCGTATTAACTATATAGTAATTTGAATTAAGCGTCTCCGTACTTTGGAGAACATGTAAAATAAGTGGGTTATAGTATCACCGACTTGATGACCGATGAGAAAGAAAGTATCCAGCTCTCTAGGGATTCTTCCTTAGAGTAAGAAACCAATAGAGAGCTGGACACTCTTTCTCATTCACGCAAGAAAAGAATGCATTTATATTATATTAGATGTGATAGAAAGAAACAGAGCATATGATTTTTTTATCCTTCAGCGTGTGTTCAGCATTTGTCGCGAACTCGAAGAAAAACCACACCGACGGTGCTGTATACTTTGAAGATTTTTCGGCCACGATCTAGCTTTAGTGTTTTTAAATTGAATTGCACTAAGAAATCAATATTTCTTTTATTTCTTTCTAAAGTACATAATATTTATTTCCTATTTTCCTGATCATTGGAAGGTCTCTCAAGTTGTGATGATCCACAAACAGGGCAAACCTGCTAACCTGGCTTCGTCCTATCGTCCAATCAGCTTGCTGCCAGTCCTATCGAAAGTATGTGAAAAAATTTTGCTAGCAAGGTTGGCCCCGGTGCTAGATGAACTCAATGTCATTCCCAACCACCAATTTGGTTTTTGACAACGCCTTTCCACTATTAAGCAAGTATGCGACAAAATAAGAACTTCTTTGGAAAAGAAAGAGTACTGTTCTTCGGCGTTTTTGGACATTCAACAAGCATTCGATAGAGTTTGGCACAAGGGTCTTCTCTGCAAAATAAAAAGCTACCTGCCACACTCATACTTTGAAATCCTGAAATCATACTTGACCGATCGAATTTTCCAAGTCAAGGAAGAAGATGAGCGGTCTGAGTTTTACGATTGTAAAGCTGGCGTTCCTCAAGGGTCCGTCCTGGGCCCATATCTGTAGACTTTGTTCACTGCGGACTTGCCAAACACAGAACAAGTTACCACAGCCACCTACGCTGATGATACAGCCATTCTAGCGATCCACTCAAAACCAGAGGTAGCATCTGCAATCCTTCAAACTCAATTGGACGAAATAGATAGCTGCAGCCTCTTCCACATACCGACTCTGTCAAATACCTGGGTCTCCACTTAGATCGTCGCCTTATTTGGAGAAATCACATAAGAGAGATGAAATCAACATGAGATTTAGAAGCCTAAGTTGGCTTCTAGGTAGATCCTCTAACTTATCAACTGAAAACAAACTTCTTATTTATAAAGCCGCTATCAAACTGATTTGGACTTACGGCATATAGCTATGGGGAAGCGCCAGTCACTCAAACTTAGAAATTTTGCAACGTCTTCAAAATTCCATATTAAAGACCATACTCAGAGCTCCTTGGTTCCTAACCAATGCTGAAGTTCACCATTTCGCGAACCTTCCAACAGTGAGAGAAGAAATTTGTAAAACATGCTCCGAGTACAAAGCACGTCTCGACGTTCATCCAAATGTATTAGCACAGAGGCTACTTCGTAGCAATCCTCTGAAACGACTGAAAAGAGCACAGATCCTTGAGCTGGATGAAAGATTTGCATACAGATAAAGTAATAAAAGGGCTCCATCAATGGATGGTGACCATTTCACGTTATTCTTCTCCCATCATCTGCTTATAGTATATGTACTGATCGCAGATAAGCACTAAACAAAAAAAAAATGTACATAATAGCCGCATTTGAATAAATATCCTTATCGTGTGTTTCGTGTACGAATGCTGATTTTCTGTCCTTATCGGCGGCACGCTAGCTAGACGTCTTGTTATATTCTGTCTACGGATTCTTCCTTTAAGGCTCAGAGACAATATTATTGTCCGTGTAAGTGGCTATCTAGCCTCTAGGAGCGCGTTCCACTTGACGTTCACAACGATCGATCACGCTCACAACCATGAAGATATAGGGTCAAAGTGGAGTCCAAACTCCAAATAGTTGATTGAGGCATACGCTATCCCTTACATTGAGGCCGGTTCTCTCTTTCTAACTGGTCCAATGTGTGGTCCATGTAATAATTTAAATTACCCGAGAAATGGATACCCTAATATAGAAATGCTCTACTTCAACATCAAAAGATTGTTTTCCACCCGAAAACATAAAATACGATGACAATCATGTCTAACAATGTTTTTTTTGGTATTGTTCTGCGAGTACGATTAGAATAATGCTCTATTGTGTTTTCGCCAATTGTACTCAAATGCAATTTTAAATACCGATTTTAAGGGTTCGTATTTTGTGGCAACACTGGCGCTTATTGTCAGCATGAAACTGTCTGTCATTTAAATCGATCCAACATTTAAATACCATAATTTCAAGATAAAGTGAATTAAACTAATAAGAATGGTGATAAAATGTGTAGTACTTAGTTGCAAAAATATGTTGTACCCCTTAGATGATACCGAATATCACTCGTAAGTCCGATTTGTTCAATAATGTACCTACCGATGATCCCTTTGGATTATGCACCATATTTTCGATCAGTTCTTCTTTCGATAGGCACATAACACGTTTTCAGTTCGTTTGTTAGTATTGGGTTTAACTTTCTATTAATTTGTAGTTGAATTATCTAATTTAAAATATTTTACATTGTTTTCATAGAGTAACCATGGTAAAGATTTTTTGAAGACTTTCCGTTTTGGGGATTTTTTTACCGCCACTTTATGATAAAAAATATACGATGTAGGTATTTAGTTCAAAGGATTGATATGGAAAAAATATTGTATGTTCAAGTGTGTATGTAGTTTTAAACATATTATTAAAATCATATTTATTCTTGTCGCCTCCTAGTCCTGTTGCGTCTAGTAACCTCCGTGGCGCAGTGGGAAACCGCTTGCTTGCGTACCGGGGGTCGCAGGTTCGAATCCTGCGGGGAGCAACAACTTTGTATATTTGTTCCTTACTGGCTAGGACAATGCAGGCTGGTCATCTGATTGTCTGTAAAGTAAGATGATCCATGCGTCGGATAGGCATATAAAATTCGGTCCTGCGCCTGACCTCTCCCCGGTCGTGTTGATCTTTCGTATCACTAAATTGTGAGAGGTAAAAGGAAGAAAGAGTGCACTTGTGGCTACGCAAGCATTTGTGCACTGGCTGATGGCTGATCTTGCGAAAGATTGGCCGCTGTGGTCGTATCGGCGAGAGTACCTATATCATTCTATAAATATACATATAATCACGCCTCTTTCCCGTAGGGGTAGGCAGATACCACTTCTTTCCACTTGCTACGATCCTTACATACTTGTTTCGCTTCGTCCACTTTCATTATTCCCTTCATACATGCTCTTCGGTTTAGGGTACTCTTGACCTGGCCTTTTTTCAAGACGTCCCTGATTTGGTCTTGAAACGTCCGCCTAAGTCTACCCCTTCCAACACTTTCATTCACACCCGCCTTATACACTATTTTCGTCAATCGTTCCTCATTCATTCTCTCGACATGGCCAAACCATCTCAGCATACCTCAATTTTTGTCACAACATCTTTCATACCACAACGTTTCCTTATGTCACTATTTCTTAACCTGTCACTATACACACTGTTTTATTTACCCGTGGTCAATATTAATACATTTTTTATTTTCTCTTAGATTTCCTAAAGATATTGAGCGAAGGAATATTATGACTATCCATTCGAAAACAAATTTTATGAAGCTGCAATGATCTGCAGTTGGTCCAATGGAAACCTAAATTTACTTCAAATGCTTTTTCTATCGTCTAATGTGTGGGTTACAAGCTGTTTTAGTTGTTTGCATATAATGGACAGCTGGCCTTTTGGAAAAGCTCAGAGTCACACAACGAGCTATGGAGAGAGCTATGCTTGGAGTTTCTTTGCGCGACCGAATCCGAAATGTGGAGATTCGCCGAAGAACTAAGGTTACCGACATAGCTCTCAGAATCTGCAAGTTGAAGTGGCAATGGGCGGGCCACATCGCTCGAAGAACCGATAACCGTTGGGGAAGAAAGGTTCTCGAGTGGCGACCACGAACCGGAATACGCAGCGTAGGCAGGCCTCCCACTAGGTGGACCGACGGCATTGTTCGCGTCGCAGGAAACCGGTGGATGCAAATAGCAAATTGTCGTTCATTGTGGCGGTCTAAGGGGGAGGCGTCTTCCGGCTGGTGATGATGATGATGATTATATAATGGAAATTGCTATTCAATATCTTGTGATTAATTGGAGATCGTTAAACGTACTGAATAAATGATCTTGTAATACAATTTCTTTTTATCATAACTTCATATGCTTTTATTTTCACAACCATTAACTTATTGTTTATTTATTACTTGATTGTCTGTAAAGTAAGATGCTCCATGCGTCAGATAGATATGTAAAATGTAGGTCCTGCGCCTGGTCTCTCAACGGTCGTGTCGGTTTTTCGTCCCGTCTTATTTTGAGAGGTAAACGGAAGCAACTAGACATTTAATTTAATCGGTTTAAACTTAGAGCTTAAACAAGCCAAGTAAGTCGTATTAAGCGACGAAGTTAAAAAGATGTCCTGATTTTTCATGAAACATCAAGGTTACCCTCTTAGAAAGGGAGATTCGACCTCAATGAAAGGGATAGCGTTGACCTCAGTCATGTATTTGGGAGTGTTGTCTCCACTTTGACCCTATATCTTCATGCTCACAACCGAAGTTTTTCCCGTTCCACTTGCTTGTGAGCGTTACCAAAGAGGATAGCGTTACGGTCGTAAACTCAAGTGGAATGGATTATAGAGCGTTTTGAGCGTGGAGGTAAATAATACAAACGGCGAGTTATTAAAAAGAAAGCAAAAGATTGAAGAGGTTAGGTTAAAGCCTTGAAAATAAACTTAAATTTTTAAATAACACCTATCGGATAGCAGTCAGGAAGTCTAACCACTAGACCAACAGGCCCGTGAAAATATTTCAAATTCTGTCAATTTATTTTTTTATTAACTAAGGTTTTTATTTTTATTTTTTGGGAATGATAGACGCTGTTGGCCGCAGATGGCCATTACAGCTTCACCGGACAATCGGAGGCGAGCGCCTAAAGCGCTCTAGCCGTTACGGCAGAAGTAGCGACGAGCTCAAGGGCACCTCAGGGAGGCACGGCCTCGGCTTGGGCTGTCGCTTAAGAGAGGGCTGAGCTTACCACCGGTTCACAACGCGCCCCCACTGAGAAGAACCGGCAAGAAACTCAGTGGGGTGATGCACGTCGTTGCGGTCGCATACGTACGACCCTTCGGCCTCGCCGGCGAGACCGGTGTCTGATAGCTAGTGTAGCATACGGTTGTCGGGGAGGGGTCGGCGCATCCCGGTCCAATAGGACCGTCATGGGGTCAGGAGCCGTCATGGGGTCAGGACTAAGGTTTTGATCGTTGTGGGCCCCAAGTGGAACTTAGAGGAGATACCACTGGAGAGAGCAAATGCGCTAACCCCTCTGCCGAATTTATGTTCATATGTTCAGGTCATTCTTTATTTTTTGAATGTGTTGCGAGTTTATTATAGTGTGGGTATGCGTGAATTTTTATCTGTGTGTGTTTACTTCGCCTCCCGCACCCCGCAAAAGTGCCACGAAAAATTTGTTTGGGGAATCCACGCGATACTAGCTCCATTCTAATTACTCTGAGAAGTGGAACGCGGCCTAGTTAAATTAATCTAATCTTTGGGCTACTTAGAGAAAGAAAACAATAGAGAGCTGGCACTTTCTTTCTCATTCGCGCAAGAAAAGGATGCATTTATATATATTATATGTGATAGAAAGAAACAGAGCATATGATTTTATGTCCCTCAGCGTGTGTTCAAAATCTGCCGCACCTACGGTGCGTTTTCTTCGAGTACGCATGAAATTTTCTAGTTCACGACCTAGCTTTGGAGTTTTAAATTGAATTGCGTTATGAAATATCGTTTATACTACATAATAGGCGCATTTGAATAAATATCCTTAGCGTGTGTTAAGTGTACGAATGATTATTTTCCGTTATTTTCTGTCCTTATCGGCGGCACGCTAGCTAGATGTCTTGTTATATTCTGTCTACGTTGGGCTACCTAGCCTTAAAACTAGAAGTGTCAAATAGAGACTGTCAGTGTCACTCACTCGACAGTCAGGTCAGTCAATGTCAAACTAATGCATAATTTGTGGCAGCAAAGAATGAAGGAATATATCGAGGCAGGGCTGCCAGATTAGGCGATTTATCGCCATTTAGGCTACCTTGGGGGGTCAAATGGCGACCAAAAAATCCAATCGGCTACCAGTAGCCATTTAGGCTACCTAACAAAAAAGGAACGGGCGCTTTAGGCTACTTCAGGATTACCTCAAAATTAACTAATTTCTTGTTAATTGCATGCTTCGACGAAACGTAACATGCACATCCAACGTTCTTTCGTCACTGAGGAATCCTCAGGTTCTTTCGATGCTACTTGCTTTATCCTTTCCAGTTGACAGGCCTGTTGGTCTAGTGGTTAGACAGCCTGGCGTCGTGGGTTTGATTCCCACCAAGTGTCTGGGTATTTTATGTACGTAAATAAGTATGTAGGATTTACAAAAAAAAAAGGTAAGTATATAAGTATTATAATAAGTTGTCTGGTGTCCATAGTACAGGTTCTGCCTTGTTTGAGATTAGATGACTGTGTGTAGATTGTCCTGAACAAAACCTATCCCTGCCTAGAACTGCCGCATTGAGACATCACGAGTCGGGCCTGCATTCAAAAACCTCGGAAACGTTTCGATCCCAAAAATATCTACTACCAAGTGAGTGAACTTGCACCTTGCGGCCAACACGTTCAAAACTAGCGAGGTGCAAAGTTCCCGAAAAACTCGAAATAGCGAGTTTGTGTCAATTTAAGTTACTCATTCAAACTCTCTGTATGAAAAAGACGGTTACATGTTTTTTTAGTGTGTTCTCTTTTTCGACTTAATACACTTAGCTCAAAATGTTAGGCGAATTAGGCTATTTGTCAAGAAAAAATATATTAGGCGATTTAGGCTACTCGGTAGGCAAAATTAGGCGAATTGAGTTAACAGATATCTGGCAACCCTGTATCGAGGAAGAAAATGTATTTTCGAGTTGCTATTTAGTGTTTGATGGTGTTTTTATAGTTTCTAGTTAGAAATATTGATCTTCAAACAGCAAGTACTGTGGTTATACAGAAAATCGTCACAATGGATGACATATATGGCAATTTAGAAAACTATAACGATGTGAATGCACTGTCTCAGGTACTTCGATTTAGCGCCAAAATGTCTGTCATATACGAAATCTTTTTTGAAAATAAATCACAAATTTTAATCCAACGTTATCTATTGTTAAGCGTATTACGTGATTATTGCTATTCAGTCTTAGATACTACTGGTTTTTGTTTTAGTTGCGAACTGAAAACCAAGACCTGAAACAGAGACTTGAAGAATGTACATCAACTATAGGAAAACTACAAAAAGTAAGTACTATTGTACCTATCAGCTAGATAATGCATTTTTTTCTACAATCCAAATAATGCCAATATATAAGCAATCTAAATAGTATATTTTAATTTTCAATAGACCAATGCAATCTATGCTTTCACAACAGCTATTAGTTAATTTCCCATGTATTCAATGATTTAATCATTAAAATATGGTAATTTGTTACTCACATTACTACACTTTGAGGGTGGTGTACTAATTTTAGAAGTGCCCTTTGAAGCTCTAGGCTGCTACTGAAAAAATCCCGAAAAAAAGAACACTTAAAGGGAGCTTGGTATTGGTATAGCGGGCTGGTTTCCGCAACTCCACGACAAAGCGCGTATTTTGCGTGTGGGTGGGAGTGGGTTTATTCAATCCACCCTAACTCCTCGAGAAAGGCCAGCAAGCGCTTGATGCCACTGACCATCTCTTGGAGAGTACTCGGGTTTCCGAAGTACTTAGCCCTGTATGCAGCGACCTCCGGGCATCTTAGTAGCATGTGGGCCGCCGTTTCCTCCTCCTCCATACACGCTCTGCACAGAGGACTGTCTGTAACTCCTATAGTGAAAAGGTGTTTGTTAAATGAACCATGTCCGGTAATGGCTGCCGTGACTATGCGTAACCGTTGTTTTGGTATTCGAAGCAGCTGCTTGGTGAGGTGACAATCTATGACTGGAAGCGCCTCTTTGGCCTGTCTGCTTAAAGGGAGCTTAATTCTATAATAATATTTATTTACCAACATCAAAAAAGCAGGAGGTTATATGTTCCACTGTGTACCTTATTGTATGTCTACCAATTTCTCTGCCAAGAGTTAACCAATTTCACTGTCGTTGGTTATATTTCCAATTTGCCCCCATTGTCACAAAATCAGGATCTGATGATAGGATCCCAGGGCAGCCCTCAAATTTTATTGGCATATTATGCTTTTCATATATTTTATTGCATGTAAATATAACTAAAGACTATAAAATAAAATATTTCAAAAAAATTAATCCAACTTCAATAACACTATAAAGTATAAAATGATTTAATATTATTTAAGTTGGTATTGGCATACATACTGTGTATTTCGGGTGTTATTGAGGTTGGTTTGATTATTTTTTTATATTTTTCTCCATGCAAATTGTCATAACTGCATCATTTTTGGGTGCAATAAAGTATATTGTAACACTATTGCCTGTTGAATGAATCCATCTCAGAACCATCAGGACATTGAAAAATATTGTTTCTAATAGGATACTATAACTAAGTCTTTGTCCTATACCTACTATATCAAGTCTTGCATACGAGAATGGATGACAAATTGATATTGTAGAATATTTTGCAGGACTATGATAATTTAACACTTGAGTTCAAGAGATTGGAAATGAATTACTCATCACTGCTGAAGACGGCCAGAGCTGAGATCGAGAGAAAAACTCATTTGATCACCAATCTTAACTTAGAGTAAGTATTAAAATTATTATTTTTATCATGTTAACACATTTTATGATGGCAGGTGCATGTCATGCAATACACAATACAAAGAGAGTCCTTTGCCAAGCATTGAAATAATACTTCAAATTTAAAAAGTTTGAAAAAGTGTAATAATATACAGAGTGTTTGTGGTCTTGTATTGATCATCCATATTATTTTAATATACCTACTATCTCTTTAAAAAAAGAGGTGTGGTGTGTGGTGAGAGCCCATTACTACTCATTACAACATTAATCATCACCAGCAGCCAAAACACGTCCACAGCTGAACAAAAGGCCTCCCCCTAAGAAGGGAGGGGCTTCCATAATCCGCTGCATAATATCCTTGGCAGGGGTCTTGGGTCAACATTAATAGTATTAAGCGAAATAAAAAATACTACAGCATTGTTCTAAATCCTGAAAAGGGTGCAGTTATTCTAAGTATCTTAATTATAGAACATGTTTCTATCGAATTTAACATGGTTTAGGATAATAATAGGTTTGAAAGTCCTTCAAAGACAGCATATTTGAAATGTCAGTAATGTACAGTTAAAATAAACCACTTAAACTAAAATTGTAATAAAAGTCAAAATGTGTTAAAAAAATTGAATGAGTTCTTATTGTGTTTTCAATATGTGCTAATGATTTTTGGAGATTTCTTGTTGTGTATTAAGAACAGATAGCTGATTTAATCTCTATCTATAAGTGCCATAAATACTCTTTGTTTTAAGGACAGTTACCAAGAAGCACATAGTTGCAATTACAAAAATAGGTATATATTTGTACTTATATTGTTAGTATAATTTTTTAAGCCATTGTTTTTGTCCTATTTTTGGGCACGGGCCTACCCTCAAGATGAAAGGGTTTAGGCCATAGTCCACCACGCTGGCTAAGTGCGGGTTGGCGGACTTCACACGTCATTCAAAATCTAGTTAGGCTTAATCACTATTTGCACATGATTATTAAAGAAATCAGTCATGCGAGCCGGGGTTCGAACCTGCGCACCTTGTTTCCAAGGCAAGCGCACGCTCATTGAGCTGTCACTGCTTCGTTTTATTAATGATTAAACAAATTTACCTGTACCTATTTGAAGTTCTACCATCAATATGTATTGAGAGCTTAATTGCCATACACCCCACATTTTATCATCATAAAAAAGACCTCAAACACAGAACAGTGGTGACACCTATTGTAGTAATAATCTTCAGGACAGAACACAACTATATTACCTAACTGTTTTGTATTTAACAATAATACCTAAATATCATATTACATATAACTCATGTTCCTGTTAACAGTTATATTTGCATGTACTTTGTCCTCATTATTAGAATTTGTATGTTTTCAATTTTATTAATAATGAGCAGATTGTTTTCTAGGTTTTTTATTGCGTTCTGTTTTTTTTCAGGAAGGATATGATTCTAATAAAATCATTTCAAAATGGAGGAGGTAATTTTAGAAGAATTGATCTTAAAACTAAAAAAAGTCTTTACAATAGTGATAACGCTGTTAATAAGAATGTTAAAGACGACAACTACAAAAGCAATACGCATCATGATACTTATAAAGATAGGTATAGTATTATTTATATCTCAACATAAGCTTGTGTTTTTACTTCATCACAGCATCATTTACTAATACAGGGAAGAAAAAAGACTATGTTTTACATTTATTCATTATTTCTATTATTATTTACTCTCACAGTTGTTAGGTAAGGAAGAATAATACATTTGGTTTGGTCCATCAGGCGAAGGATCTATTTTCTTACATCAATGCATAATTCATCTTTCTTTCAGACAGTCAGGTGATCAGGCTGATCATTTGTCAGGAACAACTACATAAAGTTGTTATTATCCAATAGAGTTGTTTCCCAACCCCTGATTTCTAGCAAGTGGTTCTGCGCACAAAGGCTGCAATAAATGAGTTGTTGGCTTAAAAAACGCTGCCTGTGTATTATATATACAAGCCCTGGTGTGCTTTTGATAAATTTGCATAATTTAATGACTATAAACTTTTTCAGGAAAGACAAAGATTCTTGTACAGACAGCTCAAATAGATTGACAAATAATTCAGACGTAATAGACACTAGTAAGGATAAAAAGAGTGAGTTCAAGGAGAATTGTATGCAGGAACGAAAAGCTATTCCGAAAAGGATTGCAAGTAGTAGAAGGAAGTCAATGTCTTCTGTTTGGTAAAACTCTTATGTTAATGTAGTTACATGAACGGAAAATTCCATTGTTATTCGTATTTTGTGTTTCAATAGGCTGTCAAATTTGCAGTTGTGTGTTTTGTGCATTTCAGCATACAAGATAAATTTAACTCAGATGATGAATGTGAACAAAAAAGAAAAAGTTCTTCAAAAGAAATAACAAAAAATCAAGAGCTACCAAATTATAAACTAGATAGAAAAATATTAGACAGAGTTCATTTTGATAGGTATAGTAACAGAACTTCAGAAAGTTCAAGTTTAGATGAAAGGAATTCCAATTATCTGGAATCCCCCAGAGAGAATTACAGAAATACACAGAGCAGGCATTGCAGTGATGACAAATACAGACATAAAGAAAGAGATAAGTATGAATCTTCTTATAGGTATAGAAGACGTAGTCCTGACCATGTGTACAGGAAAGTATCCAAAGAGTACCAAGAGGATCACTACCATAGAACTGAATATGGACGTCACAGAGCTAATGGCAGCCCTCCTTTGGCTGAATCATATCATAATCATCACCGCAGGAACAGGGAGTACCATCACTCCAATGACAGATATTATAAGGAATATGAAATACCTAGAAGCCATTATGAGGAAAAACATAGTTTCAAACATAAGGTACCAAATGATTATGAAGAGCCATCTAGTAAAAGACAAAGGATTGAATCATCCAGTACTAATGACAATTCACATCCTAATGAAGAAATGAAATATTTTAACAAAGATGTAAAAGAAAGAGTGCTACTTGGTCCACATGAACTTGAAATACAGCACACATCCTGCCAGTCCCCTGATTACAGTCACACTGATGCAGTAATACATCCAGTTAGAGGTAATAATTTATTCAATATGTATAGGTAGAAGTTAGATTCTTATACTATGTCTTCTATAAAATAGTAGTACTAGAGAATAGTTATATAAACCCACTTTTAGCAGATATGTGACAAATGGTAAACTCATTGAAGTTCTTTTGTTGTTCTCTTGATGTGACGGGCCGTTAGTCTAGTGGTTAGTGACCCTGTCTGCTACCCAACAGGTCGTGGGTTCGATTCCCACCAAGTGTCTGGGTGTTTTATCTATATAAGTACGTATTTACAAAAAAAAAGTATATAAGTATTGCCTAGTTTGAGATCAGATGACCGTGTGTGAATTGTCCCAGGATATTATTATTTTTGATATTACACATAATTTGAAACTTCTTTTTGGCTAACAATAGATTTTCGGTTTTTATATATGATTCACACAAACTGGTGATCACATTGATAGACGCCTGACCCTGACGGTTTGAAACAACGTCTCATGGTTGTACTGAGCAATTCCTCCCATTTGCCTGCCATTGATGCTTGAAAGTTTTCGGATAAATTAGAAGACTTCAATCTCTAATTCTTTTACAGAAATAATTCACATCGCCGCAATTCCTTTAGAAGATCCACGTAAATTTTGTAAAAAGTATGTACTGAAGACTGATGCTGAAGGTCAAACCTCTATATCAACAGTTTCTGGTAGAGATATAGATCTTAGAAGTATAGATAAATCCACTTGGAATATTGAGAGTATTACTATGCCGGATGATTTAGTGTGTCGTCCATCTCAATTCAGTGAAGACCTTGTCAAAAAAATATACATGGATATTGATGTACCTGCTACAGATATTTCAATGGAGTCGGGAGAAATATGCTTAGAATCTGAAGATTTATCTTCTTGTATTAAAAAAAATCAGGAAACTGGAAATGAAAAACAAGACTTTGGTCTGGACCGACCCACTACAAAAGTATGTTCTAAATCAAGCCAGCCTGTAATAAAAGTTGAAAATCTTCCAGCATTTAGCTCTGCTAATTACAAGATTCCAAAAATTAAATGTAATAGAAACATTGATAGATATAGCAACAAAACAGAAAGAGAAATCACGGATAATTCTTATAATAAAGAAGGGGAAATCATGGATACATTAGATTCTCAAAAAAATTTAATTATCTCAACAATAGACTCCAAAAATAAGAGTGTTAATGAGGTACAAACTAGTATACTTGGACAACTAATTGATAAACATGACAAGATTCTCTCTAAAAAATTAAATGAAAGCGGCAATAGAACATGTGAAAGTAAAAATGCTGATCAAACTCATAATTTGATTATCTCTAAAAAATTAAATAAAACCAGCGATAAAACTTGTGAAAGTAAAAATGCGACTGAAACTCGTAATTTGACTGTTAATGCTAGAACAATAGTTGAAGGCGATTTAGAATTAAGTGATGAAACTAGTGATATTGTAGAACTTAAAGAAACATCTTTGAAAATTCCCAATGGTCCAGCCGGTGGAAAAGATACAGTTATTGAATCTGAAAATCCTCTATCAAGTAATATCACTAAAAATGAGAATGGTAAACTAAGCGAGGACAATGATACAAATATAAATAAGCAAGAAAATAATTCTGCATCATATGAAAACACGAAAGGAACTCATAGTAAAAAACAGAAAATTAAAAAGAGGAAATCAAAAAGTAGAGATTCTAAGGAAGCAGTACAAACTGATAATGTTGAACATATACCTGATAAGAAATCTAAGTCGAAGAAAGAAAAAGAGAAACCAAAAAAAGAAATTAAAAATAAATTTAACGATTTATTCGGTGACAGTTGTAGTTTAATTATGCCGGAAGATTTAGGAATAGGTACCTATGTACCAGTTTTTGACGATGCCCAGGATGCTATGGATTTTAACATAAAACAAATTAAACAATTAGCGCAAGATGATGAACTATCTAACAATGAACAAACCAACCAACCATCATCTGAAGTAAAAAAATCGGACAATCCAAACTTTAGTTCTAATCATCAAAGACAAGGAATTAGCATAGAAAGTGAATATGACAAAGCTCAAAATACTGTAATAGATAAAAAAGAGAACATTTGTTTAAATAGTAATGAAGAGAAAGGAGTCGCTCCTGATGCAAATGTGGCTGTTTATGAAAATTTAAATCCAGAAAGTGTAGATAATATGGATGTTGTAAAAACAGTCGTCATATCAACAGGAGTCCAACAACAGTTGGGTAGTAATATTGAACCAGCTTTAAGAAGACCAGTAGTAAATGTGGAAACTGATATAAATGATGATATTGCTATTCAAAATCAAGTTGTAAATGAATTAAAAATGCATGATCACATAACAGCGTTGGCCACATCAACACCCCAAAAAGAATTCTTGTTGAAAAATATGGAAAGTAGTACAGCTGAATCATCTCATGATTCAAATATTGTTGGCATTGATAGTGTTGATAGTATTCCATCAACAAACAATCAGTGTGAGAAACAAAGTGTGGATACCATGGATTCTCTAAACACTGTTGATGTACCTGATGTCAGAATATTTGTAAGGAGACGAAGAAAAGTATTTAAGAAACCAACAGCAGTCTAGCAAATATGATGTTTTTAGAAACAGTTTATTTATTGAGGTATTATGAAGAAATTAGTGTCATTATCAAAAGACTGTGCATTATTGACAAAATAGAAGTCTGGCTTATTTCTAAGGGTTTATTGTAAATAACGAAAAGTGTATGCCCCCATACAACACATGTTTATTAGTTTCCTTTATAAAAATCAGGCTGTGCTGCCTGATATTTACTTTAATAAATGTATATAATAATTGCCAATTCTAATTTTTTGTTATCTGGTCCAGAGGGTTATGTTTTTTGCCCGAATACTCCAGACAGAGGGTTATGTTTTTTGCCCAAATACTCCAGGCAGAGGGTTATGTTTTTTGCCCGAATACTCCAGGCAGAGGGTTATGTTTTTTGCCCGAATACTCCAGGCAGAGGGTTATGTTTTTTGCCTGAATACTCCAGGCAGAGGGTTATGTTTTTTGCCCGAATACTCCAGGCAGAGGGTTATGTTTTTCGAGAGTATGATGTCTATTTCTTTGGCACGGGCCTACAGCCTAAACAGCGTGATGGACAGTGACTTTTAATATGTTGTTAGATTAGTCTTATTTGTGGGAATGACAAAGGCTATATATTTTTCATAAAAAAAAATATATAGATGTAAGGCCGGTTTAAAACCAATTAAACCAAACCGTCTAAAACTAAAAAAAAACCGTCTAAAACCGAAATAAACTTTTTTTTTTCAGTTTAAAACGATTTGTGTTGATGACTGTTTTATTTGCGGTTATATTGTGCGGTTTTAACCGTTTTTTTTTCGTTTTTAACCGATTGGTTTAATTGGTTTTAAACCGGCCTTACATCTATAGTTACGAGAATAAGAAGCGTTGTATGGCTAAGCGTGCCGCCGAAAGGGACAATCCACCCTTCACGTGCCTGGCACGCTGGTTGAGTTTGAAAATATCCTCTGTCTCATTTCTAACCATTACCTACTGTAAAGCCTTGTTTATACGAAGCCATCGCCATCACCAAGCCAATGCTGGCTGCCAGCTTAGAGCTTCCATAGGACGAGCGACAGTGGGTAAGCATGTATGTGTGTAGCAGTAGCAGAGATAAGCAGTCACGAACACAATGACATCGAAAATGTGGTCGCGGCGGTGTATGCAGTAATGTTGGCACATAAAACCTTTACATCGGAGGCAAAGTAAACGCAATAAAATCGACAACGTGATACGAAAATAAGAAGCCGTTTTGACATAAAACTAAAATATACTTATTCATTTAAAAGGAAATCTTAATACCTATAAAATAAGGTTCAAACAAAACAATTACAGACAATTTGGCACTTACACAGTTTTGGAGCTGAGAGATGTGCGCTTCCATTGTGTGTGCACTGACTTACCAACTTATCCGTGCTGGTGGCAAAAATGAGAACTAACTGTTTTATTATGGTAATGTTATTCCTTCCTCCATGTGGTAATGGCGTGTAGTTTGACAATTTCGTATAGAGACAGTGGCGACACTCCTATCGGCAAAACTAATTTTGTCAGCCTGTGCCTGTGGCATGCACGGATTTGTATTTATGTACTTCGTAAAAACTGGATAGATCACTTAAATATATTAATTTCACTAATTTAAACTTTATACTACATTCTTAAGGTTTGTTTTTCGTTGACACAAGTCGAAGTAGAAAAACGAGCCGAGTGAGATAGCTTAAAAGTGAGTAAGTTGCCAATGCAAAATATGATTCTTTTTAGTAGTGTTAGGTAGATTTCTTAAAAGTTGATTACATTTGCTTATAAGTTTTTCGTGTAATAAAACATCGAAATATCCATCTAGGACGATGAAATGTAATATCATAAATTAGCACACGAACAACATGTAATACTTTTATTAACAATAATATTAGTAACAATTTATCATTATGAGAGTAGCAACACTGAGCTGTTGTGTGATTGTTGACCTTAGAGGAAGAAAACAATAGAGGGCTGGACACTTTCTTTCTCATTCACGCAAGAAAAGAATGCGTTTATGTAGGTTACGTGTGATAAAAAGAAACAGTGTATATGATTTTTTGTCCCTCAGCATGTGTTCGATTTTTCCGCGCCGTGGGTGCGAAACAAATTTGACGTTTGCTCCCACTTTGCTCCGTGACAATTTTATCGTGGTTTTAATATTAAATAAATAACTTAAAATTCAATAAAAAACTAACTGTGACATTACTGTGTGTTGTGGAAATCCTATAAGAATCGTGCAGTGCAGTATTATAGGCTGTAAAAGTGACAGTGAACGTAAAATTAGTGGAGTATCGTTTCACAGGTAAACGTGAATTATTATGGCCAATTTAGAGATTACATTTAGAAACTAATACATGTAAACGACTTATTTAGATCTTATTGCTCTAAATTAGTTACTATTTTACTTGAAAGTTACGTGTAAGATCGATAAATTCTTGTTTTTCATCCATAACCTAAAATTTTCAGTTTATTGATCGCCATTATCAGTGTTGCCAGTGTATAAAAGAGAGACTACCATAAATAAGTGGTAAATTATTATTAAGTGCATCATACACGATCCCACATGCTGGGTGCATCGAGGAATTTCTCAGATTTCCCGAATTTATTTTTATGATTTCCTGAAAATATGGATATTTGTATACTGTGGATAGCAGCAACAAAAAGAATAAATTAGGTTGCTAAAAGTTATTCCCGAATGCTTAAATATTCAGAAATAACGTAAGCGCTCAAGTAATTCGTCCAAGGCTGCGCAGGACGTATTCATTCGTTATTTATAGGCACAATGGTCATTGTACATTTAATCGTGCTTTTACTATATGCATGTTGTTTAAATATATGTATGTATGTTGTTGGTTACAATTTATTGATAAATTTGTCTGAATTATAAATAAATAGTACCGGCGTTGAATAGTTTGTTTCATTTGCCCCCCTATTATGTACCTATCTCGTTTGACAACTAAAGTGATGATCAATAAAGCAAAGTGACTATTAAATAACTATCAAATGATTCATTTGGTATTGCCTAACTTGAATCACCAATAAATACCAAACACACTTTCAGTAGACATCAAAGTTTGGTGGACAACTGAAGCTTGATAGTCACTTTGCTTTATTGATCATAACTTTTTTTTTGTAGGAATAGTACTGCTTCACCGGACAAGAGGGCGAGCGCTTAAAGCGCTCCAGCCAGAAAGGTTTGGGTAGCGACTAGCACAAGGGCACCTCAGGGAGGCACGGCCTCGGCTTGGGCTGCCGCTTAGAGAAAATGAGTTTACCACCGGTTCACAACGCGCCCCCGCTGATAAGAACCGGCAAGAAACTCAGCGATGGGATGCATGTGGAGGTCGCATGATGCGTACGGATCCCTTCGGCCTCGCCGGCGAGACCGGTGTCTGTGTGTTGATGTGTTTACGACTCTTGACATCGTTGTCGGTGTTGGTGTTGTGTCATGGTCCAGGAGGACGGACATCGGGTCGGGTGGGTCGAGCAGTACATGCCGCGGACGGCGGCGATGTACGGCTGTTCGACGATCTGAGGGACCTGGCCGCTGCCCAATAGGACATGGGTTCGATTCCGAACAATTATCTGGGTGTTCTTTATCTATTTAAATATGTATTTATACAGTTTACAAGTATTTGTAATCATTTATCTGGGTACCTTACTAAAGGATCTGCGTAGATTGAGATCAGGTGGTCATTGGTCAAGCGTAGATTGTCCCAAGATACTAGTACTATAGATTTGTATATTGGAGAAATTTACTAAAACTTACCCGGTAAATGGCCATAGTATGTATTATATTAAGTTATAAGAAAGCCAATTTTTGCCTACCTCTCTGGGAAATAGCATATTATTGTTTTTATCTCTTAACTTTTTTGTATGAGGCTAATAATTATCTACAGCTCTTAGCCACTTTAATCACCACGTGATATCACCCAGGTGAACAATGTGGAATAGACCTTAGCTACAGCATATATGATATTAAGTGTACATTCACTTTGTAGCCTCCGTCGTGGGTTGGAATCCTGCGAAGGGCAACAAATTTGAGTAGTTGTTCCTTACTGGCTAGGACAATGCAGGCCGATGACCTGATTGTCTGTAAAGTAAGATGATCCATGTGTCGGGATTTGCGATAGGACGTATGCCCGACTCCTGTCCGTCAAATTAAAACACCGAGCTTTGGTAATAAACATTTATAATCAAATTGAGAGAGAACAACTTATAATACAGTGGAGTAATCGTAATAATTAAAACATGTCTCTGCTATAGATACTAGCGCGCTGTCATCTTTTTGACAGCCCCTTTAGCGTTCCGAAACCGTGATCCGAGATACGCCACACATGCGTCGGATAGGCATGTAAAAAGTCGGTCCTGCGCTTAACTTCTCCCCAGTCGTGTCGGTCTTCCGTCCCATCGGATTATGAGAGGTACCTATTATATAAAGGAAGAGAGAGTGCACTTGTGTCTACGCAAGCACTTGTGCACTATAATATCTCCTGCGTACATGGCTGATCTTGTGAAAGATTGGCCGCTGTGGTCGTTTCGGCTAGGAGGACATTATTATAACAATCGCTTTCGTACTTTGCAGACTGTCATAGATTAAGACGATATAATGTAAGAAAAGTAAATGTTGTGTCAAAAAAGTGGTTTTTGGTTAGGAAAGAAAATATAATTTACAACAACCTCCGTATATTTGCTTTACACAAAGGGTAAAATTTCCCCTACGTGGCAACTCTAAATTTAGTATGTACTTATTTTTCTGTCCTTATCGGCGGCACGCTTGGTATATGTCTGTATTATATTCTGTCTACGTTGTTGACATTGTCGTAGCAAGTAACCGGTGTCGCGGTGTACTGTAAAAGTAGGGTGACCATTGTTATGTATGGCGTCGCGTCGGTCGTCTCGGATGATGGTTTCCATACAAACGTTAACTCAACCTGAATTTGGAAATGAAATACAGATATCCGGAAGAAAACGGTAGATAGGTATTACCACAAATTCAAATAATTTAATGTCTTAATTGTGGTAAGTATCTGCAGCAGACCTTATATGTAATATTAAAATAATCATTTCAGTTGGTCACTCAAGTTAGGCAATACCGGATGCATCATTTGACGGTTATTTGATAGCCACTTAGCTTTGGAGATCATCACTTTAGTTGTCAAACGAGATACGCAATAGCCCCGCTGAACGCAAAAATCGTCTCATGCAGTCCGCCTCGCAACATTCAGATTGACAGAGGTCACGCAGGAGCACCGATGTGGCACCGCTCGTTGTGACCCGATCCGTCGCCAAAAGACCTTAGAAGTGAGAAAAAGAATCCTTCCACATAGTAATGCGTGGACACCCTATTAGACAGAGATAAACTACTGCTTTCGGACCTCTCATTCGGCTCGTGATCTTTAATAGACTGCGCTGTCCAGTTCTAATACAGGTTCGTGGTCTATGATCACACCTAGACGGCGTGTAGACACATATTATCTGTGGGCGATTGGGTGTATTCCACGGATTTGTATTTACTTCGTAGAAACTGGATAGATCACTTAAATATAATAATATCACTAATTTAAACTTTATAATACATTCTTAAGGTTTGTTTTTTATTGACACAAGTCGAAGCAGAAAAACGAGCAGAGTGAGATAGCTCAAAAGTAGATATGTGTCCTTGTCTGCTCCCTTGTCAAGTAAGTTGCCAACGCAAAATATGATTCTTTTTAGTAGTGTTAGGTAGATTTCTTAAAAGTTGATTGCATTTGCTTATAAGTTTTAGTGTAATAAAACATCGAAATATAATACATCTAGGACGATGAAATGTAATATTATAAATTAGCACACGAACAACATGCAATACTTTTATTAACAATAATATTAGTAACAATTTATCATTATGAAGGTAGCTGCACTGAGCTGTGTGATTGTCTACATTGTCGTAGTAAGTAATCCGGTGTCGCGGTGTACTGTTAGAGTACGGTGACCATTGTTATGTATGGTGTCGCGTCGGTCGGTTTCCATACAAACGTTGGTTAACTCAACCTGAATTTTTGAATGAAATACAGATATCTGGAAGAAAACGGTAGCTAGGTATTACCACAAATTCAAATAATTTATTGTCTTAATTGTGGTAAGTACAGCAGATCTTATAATTATGTAATATTGAAATAAGTAAAATAAGACTAAATTTAAATAAATTTACTGCAACAAATTCTCAAAATTAATAATTGCTTAGTACATAGTAATTTCATGACTTGCGATTAAATTCCATCCAATTATACAATACAAATAATAATTATAAATAGTATTATGTCACCAAAATTACGATTTGAACGCAAAAATCGTCTCATGCGCCTCGCAACATTCAGATTGACGGAGGTCACGCAGGGGTACCGATGTGGCACCGCCCGTTGTGACCCGATCCGCCGCCAAAAGACCTTAGAAGTGAGAAAAAGAATCCTTCCACATAGTAATGCGTGGACACCCTATTAGACAGAGATACACTACTACTTTTGGACCTCTCATTCGGCTCGTGATCTTTAGTAGACTGCGCTGTCCAGTTATAATACAGGTTCGTGGTGGCATGGCAGTTGCGAACTAGTGATGTGAACCGATTACAATTTTCAACACCGGTTTTTATCGATTACTTTTTTTTTAAAAAAGTTTTTTTTATGGTTTTTTTAGGTTTTCAATAAAATACACTAAAACAATATCTAATCATAGGCTTAGTGTTTATTTATCATAAGATAATCACATTAATTGTACTTTAGAAAATAATAATCGTCAAACATCAGTGGATAACTTGTCTTGCCCTAATAGTTGTCAGAAGCTATAGAAGAAATCGTGAAGGGAATAATATGTATTATATAGTTACAGTGTATTAACTTGGTAAAACAGAGCCTAAAAATGTATTGAACCTTAATACTGTACAGACGTGACAGTTCTTGACATCTCGTGGTATTTTCTAGTGATGCTCCATGTTTAGATCTTGATGCACATTTTTCATTAATGCACATTTTTCGAAGTCACAAACTCATGATCATGTTCAGTTGTCCACTTTAAATTGTCTCTCTCAGCTATCTTTGTCTTCATGTTCTCCTTTCTCTTTGAGCTCGGTTACTGAGGGGTTTAGGAATGATATCATCATAGTATTCATAAAGTTGTTGTTACCTTGACCAATACTTGTCCTAGCTATCAAGTGGTTTGATCGTATTCATATCTTCGTGAGCGCTCCCAATCTGTCCGCTTTGAGGAGACATCATCTGTGGGCTTGAGGCGGGTGTTCCACTGGGTGGCGTACTTTCTCCTCTTTTCCGTTTTCATCAATATCATCACGAGGGTTTTCTAACTATCATCTCTATGCAGATCATATGTAGCTTTATCGTCATGCCGATATTGATAGATTATCTTGGAGAAGCGATATATACGCTAAATAATGATTTAGATAGCATAAGTAAGTGGGCAAAATCGTTTGGCTTGTTAGTGGACCCTACTAATTCTCAGGGTATATTTGGTGGCAGATACATGATGAAACTGATTGTCATTAACTCACTCTCTAGTTTAGTTTTCAATTCCGTACCAATTGCATACTCGAATAAAGTTAATTCTTGAAGTTCTGTTTCATTCTAATCTTTCTTGGGAATCTCATGTTGGAGAGTTATTATTATATGATATCAGTCTCACAAACGCCTACAAAAATTTCTTCCGCGTAAGACAAAAATCTTTTTAGCTTAAACTTTACCTCTTTTCGATTATGCAGATGTATGTTTTCTAGATCCAAATGAGGAGCGATTGCAATATTTGTGTATTCGTTTTATCTTTGGCTACGGATATAATATGGTTACATTATATCATCATGGAATTTCGGACTCAACTAGAATGGCTGCCAATCCGTCAGCGACGGGACTGGCATATTTTTTTTCTAAATTGTATACTTATGAATCTTAACTCTCCTCTTTATCTTCGTGAGCGTTATTCGTTGCTTGAATCTTGTGACAAGCCTTGGTGTTCCACTGCATCTCTTATTTTTAAGTTCCTCATTATTCTAGTCACTATAACGTTTTTTTTACCATGCAAGCAGTGTGGCTATGGAATTCTCTTCCACATTCCTTGTGTGCTAGTTGTAAATTAGTCTTAAAAAACACTTAAAAAAAAACATCTCCTCTCCAGATAGATTTATTTTAATATTTTTATTTAGTGTATTTATAATAATATAGTTATTTTTAAATTTATGTACGTATCAGCTCAGACTTTTCCGCCGCCGCGCCGTCGCTCTCGGCCAGATCAACCAATAATCATTGAAATCGCCCGGCCTTGCTCTGACTGGCACACACGCGTCCCGCTAGCTCTCCTACTTTGTTTTGATAAAACACTGTATCTTGCAATGCACGAAGATTATTTGGACTGCATCTTAAATTGCCGTGTTTAATTATTTCAGGCCTGTAGTTTTAAGTAAATACAGTGTAATTTGCATTGCAATATCTCAGTATTTTTCAAACAAAGTAAAAAAACGATGAATGCCATAACATCAAACAGGTTAATTAAAAGAAATCGAATGAACGTTGTTAATTCAAAACACTGTATCTGAAGTTACAGTGTATTGCATCGATATATAATAAGTAACTCTAAATAATATATCGATGATGTATTGGATTCTAGGGTACTATTGTAGGTATTTAATGGCTAAATGATTATTGTCGGACCAAAAAGCAACCGCACTTCTAAGAACTGTTGTCATTGTCTCTCTACCTAAATATATCATTCTCTTCATGTTATCCTTTGGGTTGCCTGGAAGAAATCGCTCATTAGTGATAAGGCCGCCTCAATGATTCTGTTTTCTTTTTATATGTATTCTGTAATTTGTGTTTGTACGAAAGTGTAAATGAATAATATTGTTAAATTAAGCTTATATATTTGAACAAATATCCATAACGTGTGTATCGTGTAACTATGTTGATTTTTTGTTCTTATTGGCGGTACGCTAGCTGAATGTCATGCCATCTTACTGGATACATAGGTAATCGGTTTTTTGAATAAAAAACCGATATTAACCGGTTTCTACAAAAACCGGTTTTTTATCGGTTTTCCTAAAACCGGTTCACATCACTATTGCGAACTACTCGCGGATAAAATATCGATTAAATAATTGTTATTTCGTATTATAATGATATCTTACCTAAAACGACGGGCCCGTTGGGTTCGATTCCCACCAAGTGTCTGGGTGTTTTATCTATATAAGTATGTATTTACAAAAAAAAAAGTATATATGTACCTATTAGTATCAGTTGTCTGGTTACCATAGTACAGGCTCTGCCTAGTTTGGGATCAGATGACCGTGTGTGAATTGTCCCAGGATATTATTATATTATTATTAATTTACTATTTAAACTAGTAGTATATTAAGAATACTAAACGAAAAAAAGTTTCTCCATTTGCAATTTTAGTATTACGATAAGTATTTGGACAGTTTTTATACGCGCATTAGGGCATTTCGATATGTCCTTGCTCTAGCTGTGGTCGGCTCGGACTAATTTGAAATGGCGAGTGGCGACACAACCGTCTTCGTGGCGCTATTTTCGTGACATTACATCCTCTTTGATGATGACATATGATACTGAGACGTGGTCCCTTACTGTTGGCCTTTTGGATAAACTCAGAGTCACACAACGAGCTATGGAGAGAGCTATGCTCGGAGTTTCTTTGCGCGACAGAATCCAGAATGAGGAGATTCGCCGAAGAACCAAGGTCACCGACATAGCTTAAAATCTGCAAGTTGAAGTGGCAATGGGCAGGCCACATCGCTCGGCTAACCGTTGGGGAAGAAAGGTTCTCGAGTGGCGACCACGAACCGGAAAACGCAGCGTAGGTAGGCCTCCCACTAGATGGACAGACGACATTGTGCGCGTCGCAGGTAACCGGTGGATGCAAATACCCAACTGTCGGTCAATGTGGCGTTCGAAGGGGGAGGCCTATGTTCAGCAGTGGACGTCTTCCGTCTGGTGATGATGATGTTGACATCCTCTTTGTTCGTGACCACTTTTCGGGCCGTGACATGACAGCTAATCTAGTATACGATGATTACGGCGGACGAACTTGCAACTATTGATTTATGGCGAGGCCCACACGCACAATCTTTTCGTAATTAATTATTAAGTAGTAACAAGGGGTCTAGTACGAGTTCTGATAGTTACGTGCTCGATCAAACAGTTTACGTTTCCGAGGTTTGTGAAAAGGCCTTAGAGGAGATACCACTTAGAGGAGAGTCTTTTCCTCTAAGAGAACATTGTTTTCGATCCGATTACGATACTTTGTATTGCATGTAGTAAAGTATCGAAATATTATATACAGGATGGAACAAACGGAGGGGAAGTACATGCATTGAATGAAAATTCATTCGTCTGAAGAAACATTTTTTTTTAAATAATAAACTCATTGAATCATTTAAAAAAATCTTTCCTCACCCGAGAATCGAACCAACTAAAAATGAACTACACTATTTTATTGAACTAATCGATAGGTAAATGATAGGGATACAATCTCGAATAAACATTATATGTATGTTACATTTATAGCCTTACCATTAGCTTGATATTTAATTCAATAGAATTAACCTGAAGTACACATACCTACCTACACAGATACAGTAGTTGAAGAAACCTAGAACACGAAACATTAACTGGTCAATTTTATTTATACAAATTATAATTATATATTAATAAAATAATAATAATAAGCCTTTTTATTCGGACAACAGATACACAATTATGTTTCTTACACTACTACTACACTGTTATACAATATATATTTTATAAAATTTAAATTCTTAGCGTATTTCTTGGTTCTTTACTCTCTGCAAGTCCGCTTGCCAATTGGCAATTGCCTCCTCCAACCTATTCCATTCTGATCTTTCTCTGGCTACTCTTCTACAAGTTACGCCCGCAATCTGTCTGACATCATCGTCCCATCTTTTCTGCTGTCTACCTCTTTTTCTTTTACCTTCTCTTGGGTACCATTGTGTAATTATTTTGCTCCATTTGTCCTTTCCTCTGATTATGTGTCCCGACCACTTCCATTTTAGTCTTCTTATTTTTAGGGTTACGTCCTGTATCTTGGTCTTTTTTCTAATGTTTGCGTTTCTTAGTCTATCCCCTCTCTTTACTCCCAGCATGCTTCTCTCCATTGCTCGTTGGCAGATGGCAATTCTATCGGTTGTGTTTTTTGTTATGGCCCATGTTTGGCTACCATACATTAAGATTGGTAGAATGCATACATTGAATAGTTTGCTTTTTGTTGCTATATGAAGGTTTTTGTCTTTCATTACTTCCCTTAGGCCCCAATACCTTTTCCAGCTGTTTGCTATCCTTCTTTCAATCTCTCTGTTTATGTTATCTTTAGTTGATATCAACTGTCCAAGGTATATATTATATTCTTCAACATAGCTAATTTGTGACTCGCGTACATTTATGTTGCTTTTATTTCCATTGGTCATTACTTTTGTTTTCTCTGGATTTAATTTCAGTCCTACGTTTTCACTCTTAGATGCTAATTCGTTTAACATTTTATTTAGGTCTTCTGGCGTTTTTGCGAATAACACGATATCATCGGCAAATCTTAAGTGTGTTAGTGTGCGGCCGTCGACATTCAAACCTAGATTTTCCCATTCAAAGCTTCTGAAGATCATTTCCAAAACAGCAGAGAAAAGTTTTGCGGAGAGAGGATCCTTGTCTTACTCCTTTTTGTATCTTAAATGAATTTCCTTTCTTTTCTAGCTGAATGCACGCCGAGCTGTATGTATACATTTCTAATCAATCTTATATATTTTTGTTCTATCCCTTGTTCTCTTAACGCCTCCCAGATGTTTGTGTGTATTAACGAGTCGAATGCCTTGCTATAATCAACAAATGCTATATAGTATATGAGTTGATATTCCGAATATTTCTCGATTACTTGCCTAACAACATGAATATGATCTATATTATATATATATATTCTATCGGCTGTTGTTCATCGAGTTTTCCTTCCATTCGTTTGAGTAGGATCTTTGCAAAAATGTTGTACAGGTTGGACATCAAACTTATGGGCCGATAGTTTCCGATATCGTACTGATCACCTTTTTTGTACAGAAGAATTATATTAGATTTAGTCCATTGTTGTGGAATCGTTTCTGTCTTGATGATGTCATTGAAGATTTCTTTGAGAATAGGTGTTATTGTCTGTTCCGCTTGTTTTAGTACTTCGTTGCTAATTCCGTCGGGTCCTGGAGCTTTATCGTCTCTTTGGGTTTCTATAGCGAATTCTACTTCTTCCTGCATGATGCTGGGTACGGATGAGGTATCCAACAATTCTACTTCTTTTTCTGCTATGGTACTTTCATATAGTTTCTTGTAGTAAGATGTAGCAATTCCTAATATTCCTTGCCTTCGGTTTTCCTTCCATCTATTATTATCTTTTATCAGTACGATCCAGTCCTTTTTGTTATTTAACTCTTTATATGCCTTTTTTATTCCTCTTGTCTGTAAAATGTGTCTCTCTATTGTTTCCATTCTTCTCTGACTTCTATCTTTTCTAATACTTTCTTTTATTTCTTTGCTGAATTTTGCTATTTGCTTTCGACTGTCGTTGGTGCATTTTTCCATTGATAAGGTCAGTTCTTTGGTTGAGAAGGTTGATGGTTTTGGCAGTCATCCACTTGTTAGATAGGTCTTTTCTATTTGTCTCTTGTTGAATAGATGTTTTGATTGTTCCTTCAAACCAGTTGTATTTTTCTTGCACCTCTATGTTTGCTTTCTGTTTATTGTAATCTTGGAGTTGTGTTATTAAAAATTTCGCAGTTTGGGCTGTTTGGTATTTGGTAGGTTTTGTGTTCATCATATTATTTCTTGGTCTTGGGTTTTTTGGCGGGGTTGTCTTCAGTTCGGCTCGAATCATTCGATGGTTGGTATTAAAGTTAAAATTGCTTATGACTTTCATGTTTGAGAAGTATCTGCTTTTACTGGTCATTATAAAATCTATTTCGTTTTTTGTTTTTCCTTCTGGTGATATCCAGGTCCACGTTTTATTTTCTTTCTTTTTGAACATTGTGTTTAAAACTCTCAAGCCATTCTCCTGTGCAAAGTTTACAAGCTTCTCTCCGTTTCTGCTTCTGGTCTTATTTCCATATACATATGGTCCCAGGACTGTGTCTTCTTCTGCTTGTCGTTCTCCAATTTGGCCATTGAAGTCTCCTATCACAACAAGGTTCTTGTGAGCGTGGTCTTGGACTGTTTTGTTTAGCTCTAGGTAGAATAAGTCTATTGTTCCCGTAGCGGATTGTTCGGTGGGCGAGTATACTTGTATGATGGACCATGGATCTTTTTACCCCGGTAGCTTGAGATTCATCACTGCTATGCGCTCTGATACTCCTATGAAGCTCTCCACATAATTTGCGAAGTGTTTTTTGATAATGAAACCAACCCCATAATGACCTGGGGTTGTTCCTATAAGGTACAGGAGGAAGTCTGGATGAGAAATAATTCTTTCTCCCATTCGTCTTACTTCACTCATGCTGACGATGTCCCATTTGATCTGCTTTAACGCGTATGTTAATTCTGTAAGGTTTTCATCGTTTTTCAGTGTAAGTACATTGAGTGCTGCAATATAGATTTTTGATTTTCTGTGACTGTTTTCGCTTTTCTTTTCCTGTGTTGTTGGAGGGTTGTGGTCTCTATCCCCCACGAGGACCAGTCGGCTTGGGGGAGATTGGGTTATTTTTTTTGTTTGGTTTTCGTGATTTGGTTGGATTATCCGTTTGCCGTTTGTTAATTGCTATTGGTTTTTATGTGTAAGGGTGTCAGTAAGGGACTTAGATAGGGTTCTCATCAAATCGAAGGCATTTGTCCTGTTAGTTTTAATAGAACTTATCGTTTGTTGCTTTTTAGGTTTAGTGTTGGATGTCGACTGTGGTGAAGTAGATAGTTCCCTTTTACTTTTGTCGGAGTTGGGTCCTTTAACTACCAGTTTATCATACTTCAGAAAAGCAGTATTTCTCTTTTTTTATCCTCTAGTAGCTGTGGTAACAAAGCCTTTCTCTTTTCTATAACTTCCTTATAGTAGTCTTCCGATATGTAAATTCCCTTTAAACTAAACGGAAAAAGACCAAATAATAAAGAATAATATATATATATACTAATTAGTATTTTTTAATATTTGAATGCGGTTAATATTATTTTTAAAAATGAAAGTGTGTTTCAGTGAGTTTTGATAGAGTTAACTTCCCCTCCGTGTCCCGTTTATTCCATTCTGTATACCCAAACAATATCGATAAATAATTGTAAAATAAATATCGATATTTTGTTATCCCTATTGTTTGCCTGCCTAGGTGTTTACAATCATGTTTACAATACAAGTACAGTACAAAAATTCTCTTTGGTTCTGTGCGTGCGTGCAAGCATCATAGTAGTCTGTGGCGTGCACTCAAAATTCTAAGTTCCAAGTCCCATGTCATTCGTTTTGTAAAAAAAAAACTAAAAAATTCGTTCGACAATGGCAGACGCAAAGCAAGGTAAGAATTTCTTTGTATTATTCTTTAATTTTATCACGTTTACTTGTTCATTTCGCACTTTGACCCTTAATTAAGTGGAGACATATATATGGTGGACAATAATCTCCCCCATGAACTTCGCATACGCTGATAAACCCACTTTGTCCATGTTGCATCGTCAACGAGTCCTCTCGTCATTTCGTTATTTTGCCGTGTTGGCCTCAATATCAATCTGTATTGTTATTTATTATGACGACAACCACTGATTTTTTAATGCTTCATCTAATCTATATGATAGTATTACCTATCGCGATATTTCTGTTAGGAATTGAACCTTAATATTCAGACATTAATTTTCCACCAATTTGTAATAATAGTAATAAACTTATTTTGTATGCCCTCTGATCCTGTCTTAAAGAATACACTGCGTAAGTAATTTTACTCCCAATACAAAAATTAGTACCAAACAGACTTTTCCTTTGTCCTGTTTTCTTATTGCTGATAGATCCCTGTCACTAGAAGTAATGGTCAATATTTGTTATTGTTACTATTTTTTTTTTTTACAAGTAAGGACCTATGGTATACAATTGTGGTGCTCAGACTGCGACTCAAACATGAAAATTTACACAAAATAGTATTTTAAAACAAATGCATCATAGTACATTAAAAATAGCGAAGTCCATGAACACCTGGACATGAGCACAGTCAAGGAAGAAATACTAACAACAACCTACTCTTACTTGACCTCCCCCGTAACTGGTCTATGTATCTGTGCCGCATTTCTCAATGTGAGATCCTGTGAGATGTTTGCTGGCCTAGTCAATGTGAGATCTCACATTTACAACCGTACTTCAATAGGCAAAAGAGCATGAATGAGAAAGTACAAAACCAGACTGGAAAGACAGGCTGTGCAGCTACAACATTTTAGCATACCAAACTGTGTAAACAGATTAAAATAACCTAACATCTTACAATTGAAAAGTTTACAGCTACAGTGCTACAGGAGGTGTTTCCAAAGGAGAATCAACCTGTCTATATCCCTCACAACAAATCTGCTCATAGTTTAAAGCTTTAGTCTTTAAAGAAGTTTATAAGCATGTAAATTTTAAGGTTAGAAAGTTGTACAGTGTACTGTACAACTTTCCTTCCTACTGTAGTAGGGCCTTGATAATCCAAACCCATAATAATCCAAATGTAATCCGAATGAGCCCCACCACTCGCGCAAGTCTCATAGAGTATCACAGAGGCACTTAATGTTCATTCACTACATGTATGCATAGTCTCGTTTAAAAAAAAAATATTATTACTTAATGATGAAAATTTGCATTCACTTTCAATGTTATAAAACTGTTTAATTTCAATTAAGACCTTTTTTAATATATTATAATCTGAACAACATTTCCGAACATTTTTTGAACATTTCCGGTGTTTGGATTATCGAGGCCCTACTGTATTTTTATTTTTTTAATTATCAGGTAAACCGCCTATAGAAGATTTCTATAATGGATCAACACAGTCCCGAGTGGTATTAGCCAAGCCCCGGTTAGGTGGCTTTGGGTCTTCCAGTTTTGCATCTAGCTCTAACAAAGGATGTAATCCATTTGGTAAGTAATAGGTACCTACTCATTAAATACTTAACTAAGTTTATTCTTGTTGAAATATTAATATCCTGGGATAGTCCACCCATGGTCATCTGCAGGGCTATTGCGTATCTTTAGCGACCCAAGTGACTATCAAGCGAACTTTGATGTGAACTGAAAGTGTTTTAGTATTGGTATTTATTGGTCACACAAGTTAGGTAATACTGAATGAATCATTTGACAGTTATTTGATGGTCACTTGCTAAAGTGATCATCACTTTAGTTGTCCAACGAGATACATAATAGAGGGGCTGACCTAAACTAGGCATTGCCTGCCGTTTTGTTCTTTCACGGGGAAACCTTCAAAACGTCCAAAATGTGAAATTCTTATCCACTAAAACACCCGCGGCTGTCACATCGGCACCCCCGGGCTCTACACCAGTGGGATTTGCACCAAGAGCCAATTGGAGCCAAGAGGAATTGAACCCACGGCTATTTGGGCAGTGGCCAAAATTTGTGTGTGCATTAAGCAGTAGTTTCAATGTATGAAATTCATAAAAAAATGTTACCGCTAAATTCCACAAAAGAAATATTTTCCAGTAAGTTGTGTTTCAAATGCACATAATATCTTTGACTTCAATTACAATTAATTATTATAAATAACCCTTAAGAAGTTATGGGATGTGTGTAATATAGTGAATGTAATTGTCACAGGTTCCATATTGCGTCCAGCACAACTCAAACCTGGTGGTAATCCATTTACAAAAGTACCCGACACAACAAATGATGAGAAGACAAAAGATGACACAACATCAACAAATGAAGACAGACTTAAAGACACTAGTGAGGAAGCTGAAGTGCCCAAGTTTGTGCCCCTTGGGTCTAATGTGTCTACACGCACCGGGAGTCAGGTGCCGGGGCCGGCACAGTCAGCCCCAAGCTCGTCATCATCAGGATTTGTTTTCGGACAGAATTTGAGTGAGAGAGTTGTCATAAAAGAAAATGTCAATAATGGTGAAGCGGCATCAACTGAGCACAGCTCTAGTAATGGCACATCAGAACTGCTGTTCACTAGTGCTGCGGCTTCTGTGAAAGAGAATCAGGCAAGTTTATAATGTTAACAATGGTCTGTGCTGCTTCTTCTGCTAATTACATTAAGCCAATGCCGAAAATCTAAGTAAAATAGTGTTTGTAAAGCTAGAAATTAAACTTATTTACTTTATTATGGGGTTCTTTACTGGTGTACCAGTTTTGAATCAAAATTGTTTGAACAATGTTACGTGCGCTCACCTCGCCCGCTAGTATTTTGGGCCGGCTCGTGCAAGCTATTGTCGTCCTAAAGGTGGTGTACCGTTCGTGACCACGAGAGTACCTATCTTGCATTTGCGATGTGATTACTCGACATAACTAGATATCATGTAATGTTACCGAAGTGATATTTTGCATGTACATATTTATGTACTATCGCGGTCACGAACGCTGTGCCAGTTGTAAATTAAAATCATTTGAACACTTTACGTGCGCTTACCCCGTCCGCACGTATTTACGGCTGCCTCATGTTTACCGTCATACGGTGACCACGCGTTCATGACCGCGACCGTACATCATTGTAACAATGATGTACGGTCGCGGTAAGTATGTACTCACAACGGATCTTTATGTGTCTGAAGTTGGGTTTGCCGAATCATTGCACGACTACAGTCGTGAGTCTTCAATACAAAAACACAAAGCACAGCTATTGCGCATCGCCTTGCAGCCAACTTCAGACACACAAAGATCCGTTGTGTCTACTGTACCTGCAGCTAAAGAATATGTTCTGTTTTTGGCTGTTGTATTATAAGTATGTATACAGGTACAGTTCAAGGAATTTGTTTAGAAGGTAGAACAGTATGTGAAGCCATGTACCTCACGTTATGATAGGGTTATGACCATGTTCATACTAGTGATGGCCGGATATCCGTATCCGCAGATATCCAAGGGAGAAGAAAGATCCGTATTTGTATCCGTTACTTTTTGGGCGCATCTTTTACCTTAATTAACTTCTAAGACATAGCTGAAATTCCATACAATATACTCCGCTTCAAATGAATTTGTAAAGGAATACAAATTCGTTTGCGGTTCAATAACTAAATAACGCCTACATTGTTGACTTCGCGTGGCCGCAAATACAACTTTGTATTACCAAGCCTTTTTTGCTGCCGCGTCGCATTGTCAAGGATACGGCGCGCGTGTCTTACAACCGCATAATAAAGCTGTAAACGTTTTCAGTTTTATTTGGTACAGACTATAGGTGATTAGGTAGCAATAAAAACCATTCAATTCCATTCGGATTTTTTTAATACTATCATTTCGAGGTCACGTGCACCGACGCCGACTGTTAAGATCCGTATCCGCGGATCTTGATACCAAATATTCGGATCCGGATATACATTTTTAACTATCTATCTATCTATATCTATTTTTATATATTTTAGTTTACTAGTGATGTGGCGGATATACACAAATGCTAAACTATGTCTCACAATATTGCGTCAGGAGGAGAATGCGTCTAGTGAGGCTAGCAATGGCAGTGACGGGCTGGCGGCGGCCGCAGCGGAATACGAGCGATCACACGCGCGCCCACCGCCTCCCACTACCAACTACACTATTACGGGGGAAGAGGGCGAGATTAACGTACTTCAGGTATATATTCCAATCTATCTTGAGCTGCTTTCAACCATATTTTGTTCTGTTGTGGGCTTTTAAAATACATTTTACAATTTATTAGCCCTTGAGATGTCATTCTTGCAGTGCATTGGTGGTCTCCCTGATAGCCATTTTATGTCACAGGGTCTTTCTTGCCCAGCTTGCCTTGTGCACTGTTGCCAGCAGATAATTTAAAAATAAATACCGGTCATCTGCAAGTCGGTCTCGCGCACTGAGCGTTCTAACCATCTTTGGACGTATTAAAGTAATTTTACTATTCATGTAACTTAGATAGCAAAAAAAAACTAAGTTGTACACACATGTTACTGCTAGCTGCTGCCCGTGTGTGGTTGTCTGTAGGTACTACCTAAATATAGTTAATTAAAGTAGGTATTTCTTGTTGCTTTATCTGTTAATTTAAGCTAGCGAGTGAATCAGCGATACATAAATCACCCTGATTTTTCTCGCTGTTAATTTTGTATCAACCTTCTGTTTTATTATGAAATAATAACTTTAAATTATAAGTATAAAAATAGATATTATAAGTATAATCTGACAAAATTAAGAAACACCATGCATGTAAAATATGCCGTTTGCAGTACACTTTTATATCGTTCACGTAAAATTCCATTTCGAACTTGGAAGCATTGTCGTTTTAGGTTTTATATTATGTAAGCTACTTACATTAATAATAATAATATTCTAGGACAATTCCACACACGGTCATCTGATCCCAACTAGGCAGTGCCTGTACTATGGGAACCAGATAACTGATACTGATATACTTTTGTTTTGTAAATACAAAATAATTATAGTACTTGATGGTCTATAAATTTGATTTCTATCAATATTGTAATATATAGTTGTGAAAACAAAACATTATTTTATGCTTGATTAAAAAGCACACTTGAAACAATATAGTTAAGTGTAAAAAACTTCCTTATACGTCTCAATTACTGTAAAAGCGACACCCCAAGATACCCTTTTTACGATCTGTTTACATTTTCCTTTTTTACCCGACTACGGAACGGAGGGAGGGTTATGATTTTACCAAGAATGTATGTATGTATGTATGTTCATCTGTTCCCGCATATCTTCTAATCTACTTAACATAATTTGACAAGTAGGGTGTCGTTAGAAGCGTCATGATTGTCCGCTGGTTATAGGCTATATAATATCACATTATTAGACTGCGATTGTATCCGTAGTAAGGTTTTAGTTTTTAAAACTTATTACTTGTTAGTATTCCAGATAGGGTATAGAATTAATTAACGATAACTGACATTTGTAAGCGCGGCAGTAAGTCTTTGGGGAGGTCTAAACAGCCCGTGGTGTGTACAGATATCGTGTCGGCTGTTCGCGTGGGAAGCGGGAAGCTGGCGCGAGCGGGGTCGGGGCGTTCTACGGTTGAATGACGCGGCGGGAGGCGGCGCGAGGCTCGTGGCAAGAGTCTCTGGCTCCCTACGAGTCGTCCTCAACACGCAGCTGTGGCCCGGCATGGTCGCACAGCGCGCTGGAACCAAGTCGCTGCGAGTCACCGCAGCTGATGCAGCGCAACAGATCAAACTGTTCCTAATTATGGTGCTGTATCCTCACACACACATACAAATAAAGATGGTTATCTCAGGGTGGAATCTCGTGAGTGGGTTAAATCCATTATTACCCAGTTTGCTCCACCGTCAAGCCACCCAGGGGGTGAACCAAACTGGGCGATAAGATCTTAACCCACTCGTGAGTTTACATCCTGGTGATTACATACTGTTTTCGTAAACCTGCTAACTGTTAAGCATGCAACTATATTTTAAAGGACCCAGCTTGCTTGAACCGTTACTTGCGACGAGACAACAGTTATTAAGTCTATTCAGCTCGGTAATTTTACCAGCTATAAGACTGACTTATGCTTAAGAAAATCAGCACTTGAGACTTGGCCAAAAAATTGTTGGTGCAGATAGCTCTTTCTACACAAAACTGCATGCCATTGTTATCAAGACTACTGTACTGTACTCGGCCGAGTGGAAACCCAAGGGGCCCTGCAGGACTCTCACCTTAATTGGCCGTCCAGAGAGGATCTGTTAGAGCTATATGCTCCAGCGGTGGAAGTGTTAAAGGGCATAACGCCGGCGCAGCACACCTCTCGGCACCCCTGAGCCACTCACACCGGTGTTGCACTCCGTCGTCTTCTGACGGCTATAAGGAGAACCCATCTAGGTGGCAAGTCACCCCGGCCTTTGCAATAAATAGCCTAGCTTAAAAATGTTCAACATCATAAACTTATAATCTTTCCATGTACTTACAATAGTTCCTACACCTGGCGAGGTCAATTGCCATTCTTTTTTACCATTTTAGCAGTTGGTCCTGGGAGATGTTATAAAAACCATTTATTTATTAAAAAAGGGCCTCTACATGTTGGATCCATCCCCATGGAAGCCTCTAAAATGTCCGGGTATAACCCGTGAAAATAAATACATAATAATAATAATATCAGCCCTTTATGTCCCACTGTTGGGCACGGGCCTCCCCTCTAGAAGGGGCTTTGGCCATAGTCCACCACACTGGCCAAGTGCAGGTTGGCGGACTTCACACGTCATTCGAAAGGTAATTAGGCTTTCTCAGACATGCAGGTTTCCTCACGATATTTTCCTTCACCAAAAGCTAGTAACAATCGCACTAAGACTATTCGCACATGATTAATTAAAGAAATCTGAGGTGCGAGCCGGGGTTCGAACCTTCTTTCCAAGGCAAGTGCGAGCCCAATGAGCTGTTACTACTTTAGCTTTTTAGGTTCAATATTTATATAATAATAAAAACAACAGACTCAATAGGCATGATGACTGTAACACAATACCAATAAATCTGTGGTTTTAAATATTAGAACAGATTGCACTGATTCCAAAAATGCATCTCATTTTCATAATAATATAGAGATTTTCGTGATATTTAAGCAAATAAATTACTCAAATACAGCTAATCGCCATTTTGTAATAAACGCTGCTCAGAGTGAATGACGTCAATCCTGTGTAAATAAACAACTGTCAAACTGTCATCTCAACTTTTTACTATACAATGATTCACTTTTAACTTTTATACCTAAACAGATGTTTATTTACACCGCCGTAGTGACGTCACAACATGGCGCTATGCACCCGCCATCGTTTTGGAACGAAATTCAAACTCTATTTTAAAAATTGAAAATATTGCTATTAATTGTAAATTTAATACAAAAATATGATTATTTTCGGCAATAGTAGACCCGTAAGTACATTATAGAGTATTTTTTCAAAATTAGTCATCATGCCTATTTTTACTTGAATATGTTTCAAATTCAATTGAATAATATAAGGCAATTTGGAATTTATAGTTCTAAGATACTTCCAAATGTACAGGAATAATGCTATAGCGACATATCGCGCCGCATTTGCATACATTATCTGCAAGGTCGCACTTGACGTGCAACACCTAGAACCACTATACTATCTTATATTGTAACTGAAGCCCGTTTCTATTCCAGGGTGCGCCTGGGGACATCGTACAACTATACAGGGCTCTCACGGCCCGCATTTCGGTGTCGAAAAAGTTCCCTTCGACCACTTGCTCGCAGAATGCCACGTCACAGCAGGCAGCTGAGAGGTTAGAGGCAGATTACCTTGACAAACCTGACGACGAGGCTGGCTATGGGAAGTGCGTCGAACCCGCGGTAGACGACGACGCGCCAGACAGTGAATCGGTTGCCAACGATAGGCTCCAAGTGGATAATGATGACCCAGAAACGCAGGAAACGAGTGTAGATGACCAAGAAGAAGACAAAGAAACTAAATCGCTTAAGCGGAAAGAACCGACCGAGGATGAGACGTCGCCTAAGCGGCAGTGCCCGAAGGTGTTAATAGAGTGATAAATTATGACGCATTGTAATTATAAACTTTGTGATGTAACGTGGACTCGGTTAATTTGTTCGACATCCGCTGAAAGCTCTGGGTTCAATATAAATCTTATTGTAAATGTACTAATTGATAATGTGTAGAAATATTTATGATTAAATTAATATAGCACTATGCAACATTGTTAATTATTGTGATGGAGTGTCCATTTATAAGAATTATAGTGACCGCTAACGCATTTGACTAATGATTTTTAGTACAAATAACGCTGCAGTAATTAATTGTGCACCGATAGCTGAAGCAAATCTGTAATCACATTCCAATATCGCGAGCAATCGCTAATGGTGTAGCATGTTTGACCAGAGCTGGATACCAAATACAATACCGATGTGGTTTATTTTCTGATAGATTTTTAAATAAACTATTTCACAATAGAAATCAAAATTATTATTAAAATACATTTCCTTTCCCAGACTATTCGGAATTTAAAAAAACTTTGAAATTAACTGGTTTATTAATGCCCGAAAAATCCAACTCTGAGAGCGTTCAGGGAACTACAGTACGCGACAGGTCGACATGGCAATCGGGGAGGTAACACCCCGCACCCCCGCATATTGTTCGCGTAAGGCTCTATTCATACCAAGATGACAGCAGCGCGGCGCGCACTTTCACTGTGAAAGAATTTTAAACTTTATCTACAATACATAAAAGACCAGTATCGCTTGAAAAGCTTGGTATGAATTGAGCCTAAGATGGCGCGGGTATGCGGGGTTTCCCCTCCCCCGATTGCCATGTCGACCTGTTCGCGTCCTCATGTCCTAAATTGCGCAGCGCCTAAAGACTAGGTTTGCCAGTGATGATATGGTACTGAGATAGTTGACCTTTTAGAGAAGCTCAGAGTCACACTCAGCGAGCAATGGAGAGAGCCTCGTATCTTTGCCCGACAGGTCACCGAGATAGCTCTTATAATCTGCAAGTTGAAGTGGCAAGAGTGGCCTTCCACTAGGTGGAGCGACGACATTATGCGCGTCGCAGGCAACCGATGCACGCAAATGGCCTGTCATTCATTGTAGGCTCAGAGTAAACTCTGAGATTGTAGCGATCTAAGGGGGAGATCTTTGTTCAGCAGTGGACGACTTCCGGCTGATGATTATCTATGCCTTAGAATGTGCTCAAGGGCAACATTCAAATTAAGAAGCCAATGTCGGCTTCTAAATTAAATAAATCAATATTATACATATTTGACGGGCCTGTTGGTCTAGTGGTTAGACACCCTAGCTACTACCCAATTAGGTTCGATTCCCGCCAAGTGTCTGGGTGTTTTTTATCTATTTTTATTAATCTGTTATCTGGTTTCCATAGTACAGGCTCTGCCTATGATCCCCAATCCCCATCTGATGATGACCGTGTGTGGATTGTCCCAGAATATTATTATTATAGAGGATATTAAATAGCAGTAATATCATTCATAAGCGGCAGTACTTACTTTCCTTAAGCAGGCATGTCGTCAGGAGAATGACCCGGTAGTCGCGACCTAATCTTATAAAATGTGAAGAAAATTCCGTCGCCTGATTTTGGGACAAAAAATACTATTGCTATAGAAATGACACACTTGTTTAATTCCCATAACAGTCTTTACTTTTCTTATTAGTTATTAATTTATATAGGTATTTACACTTATCGTTTATGCTTAATGTATACATTGGAAGGGAAGGACCATATTCACTTAAACAATTTGTACAATCATACTATTAGGACATTACTTATGCAGTAAAGTTACGTAACTGCATTTCTAGTTATACAAAAAAATGAAAAACGAAATACCCGATTTTCTTTAGAGAAATCTGTTTTTCTTTTTAACTTATCCTAATTGACAGCTTACAATAAATAAATAGGTGAAGGTCGCTCACACACATTTATGCAATCTACAGTCACTATCACTGGTCCAGTTTCGTTATAGTGTCGCTAAACAAACATGACTTATCAACTAAAAATGCTACAATATAAAAACACGTTACAAATTAAAGAGGGAACAAAAAGTAAATTAATATTTACAATTTCGATCATAAATTACAAACTGGATTAGTTCAATTGTCTTTTGTGAAGTATTATAATGTTTATAAAACAATTACACCTAATATAATACAATGTCAAGTATTTGACATAATAATGTATAAATTATGAGAATTATGCCTGAAAACAATGTCTATACTTACTCGTTTATCAAAATATATACTTGGTGAGGAAATCATAACATTTGTTGACAAAGCCATGAATTATCCAGTTTTAGAATTTGTGCTATTTCTTGAGACAAAATGTAAATAAGCTTAAAATTATTTTTGGTTTTACATAATATGTGATAGATAAAACTCAAGCGTCTTTTTTAGTATATGGTAGAATAAGAATAAAGCAATTGTTTTAAATTCACATCAAGAATGCATTTATCTGTTTTTGCCATGTTTGTGTGTGTGTGGAACTGGATCCATAAGGCAAACAGTACATAGTTTGAGCCCAAAAATGAGCTACGTCAGTTATGTGCAAAATTGATTGCTTTTTCACATTTTGTCTCAAGCCATCGTTATTGGGGAATACACGTGAAAAACAATAATTCAAATTGAAAACTTATCATTTTTTGCAAACTGATTAAAGTGCCATGGTCTTGAAGTTTATTTATATTACAAATAATGCATTGCCGTTATGTTTATATAAATTATAAATTTAATTGTAACAAATGCTCTTTCAAAATTGCTTTAGGTAATATAAAATAATACACACACATGTTATACTTTAGTGAAGGACTTAGAATATTTTTACACATTGTCGTACTGACATTATACAATTATTACTAGTTAAGAGTAATTTTTGTCTGAAATTGAGTCGACTCTCAGAATTTCTCGGGATGACTTAGAATTACTAGCACAAATCGTCTCACAATTCAAACAGAAAATATAATCACTTTGTGATGTAACTGGCTTTCAATCACCTGGACTTCACATTCGCCGCACGGCACCTTGTGACCCGAAAACGGAACGTCTCAGATTAGCACTTTCAATTCACTTCACATTATAGTTCACTTCTATCACTATATTTAGATATAGTCACTGTGAGCACGTGGATTCGACAGCGTCCCTATTATGTTGTTCGCTGTTGGTATATCGTCGTTTCTGGACGTCGTTGAAGAGGTGCCGGATACCGATGAGCCCGATGTGGAGGGCCGTTTGCCTAACTTCTTCAGGACCGTGGGCGTCTGCTCGTAGGCGTCCGTGTGGGGGGTGATGTGTTGGTAGCAGACTGCGGACGCGTGACCGGACCTCACCGAGGAGAGGGCGGTGCCTTGCGTCCAAGTGTTGGTGGCCGGGTCGTACACTTCTACGATGTCCAGGAATGACGTGCCGTCGTAACCGCCTGTAACAATATATATGGGTTATAGCAGTGGCGTGCACAGAAAGTAGGCAAAAATAACTGCGAGCTATCTGTACTATAAGCTATTTGTTAATGTGCCACCACAAATATCCTTAAATGAACTAACATTACAGACGCTTACATTTACATTTAAAAACATCACGTTAATATCATGTCCCTCTGGATAATCTTATTACAGTTTTTAAATGTAGATTAATATGTCTATAGAATCTTTGTTAGTTTAAAACCTCACCACATATCACCAGGAGGGGGGAGGGGTTAAAAAGTTGCTATAAAACATCACGTGATTAATGAACGACCCCCAACCAACAATAGTCAAGTCTTCTAAGTCAAGTAATTATAGTGGTATTCATACTCGAATACAGCAATGTTAACATTGCGTTGATTTTGGCGTGGAAAGCAATAGGTATCCCCCGCGACTATCGCATCGGCATGATAAGGCTCGCCGGTGCGATCTGCACAAGGAGCCCCTTAGTGCCTTGCCTTTGAACCAGCATTATAGCCCCCCGGGAATCTGACACGGTGTTCACGGGGACAGTGGTCGTAACCTCGCTGCCGTACTCCTCGGAGTCACCAAGGATGGAGTGGAGTGTTACCGAGAGCGTAGAGCTTGTTGTCGGGCACGGTGAGAGAGAGGGCGGAGCGGGCGATCTGTACGGGCGTCGCCAAGGATGGAGTGCAGTGTTACCGAGCGCGTAGAGCTTGTTGTCGAGCACGGTGAGAGAGAGGGCGGAGCGGGCGATCTGTACGGGCGTCGCCAAGGATGGAGTGCAGTGTTACCGAGCGCGTAGAGCTTGTTGTCGAGCACGGTGAGAGAGAGGGCGGAGCGGGCGATCTGTACGGGCGTCGCCAAGGATGGAGTGCAGTGTTACCGAGCGCGTAGAGCTTGTTGTCGAGCACGGTGAGAGAGAGCGCGGAGCGGGCGATCTGTACGGGCGTCGCCAAGGATGGAGTGCAGTGTTACCGAGCGCGTAGAGCTTGTTGTCGAGCACGGTGAGAGAGAGCGCGGAGCGGGCGATCTGTACGGGCGTCGCCAAGGATGGAGTGCAGTGTTACCGATCGCGTAGAGCTAGTTGTCGAGCACGGTGAGAGAGAGCGCGGAGCGGGCGATCTGTACGGGCGTCGCCAAGGATGGAGTGCAGTGTTACCGAGCGCGTAGAGCTTGTTGTCGAGCACGGTGAGAGAGAGCGCGGAGCGGGCGATCTGTACGGGCGTCGCCAAGGATGGAGTGCAGTGTTACCGAGCGCGTAGAGCTTGTTGTCGAGCACGGTGAGAGAGAGCGCGGAGCGGGCGATCTGTACGGGCGTCGCCAAGGATGGAGTGCAGTGTTACCGATCGCGTAGAGCTTGTTGTCGAGCACGGTGAGAGAGAGCGCGGAGCGGGCGATCTGTACGGGCGTCGCCAAGGATGGAGTGCAGTGTTACCGAGCGCGTAGAGCTTGTTGTCGAGCACGGTGAGAGAGAGCGCGGAGCGGGCGATCTGTACGGGCGTCGCCAAGGATGGAGTGCAGTGTTACCGATCGCGTAGAGCTTGTTGTCGAGCACGGTGAGAGAGAGCGCGGAGCGGGCGATCTGTACGGGCGTCGCCAAGGATGGAGTACAGTGTTACCGAGCGCGTAGAGCTTGTTGTCGAGCACGGTGAGAGAGAGCGCGGAGCGGGCGATCTGTACGGGCGTCGCCAAGGATGGAGTACAGTGTTACCGAGCGCGTAGAGCTTGTTGTCGAGCACGGTGAGAGAGAGCGCGGAGCGGGCGATCTGTACGGGCGTCGCCAAGGATGGAGTGCAGTGTTACCGAGCGCGTAGAGCTTGTTGTCGAGCACGGTGAGAGAGAGCGCGGAGCGGGCGATCTGTACGGGCGTCGCCAAGGATGGAGTGCAGTGTTACCGAGCGCGTAGAGCTTGTTGTCGAGCACGGTGAGAGAGAGCGCGGAGCGGGCGATCTGTACGGGCGTCGCCAAGGATGGAGTGCAGTGTTACCGAGCGCGTAGAGCTTGTTGTCGAGCACGGTGAGAGAGAGCGCGGAGCGGGCGATCTGTACGGGCGTCGCCAAGGATGGAGTGCAGTGTTACCGAGCGCGTAGAGCTTGTTGTCGAGCACGGTGAGAGAGAGCGCGGAGCGGGCGATCTGTACGGGCGTCGCCAAGGATGGAGTGCAGTGTTACCGATCGCGTAGAGCTAGTTGTCGAGCACGGTGAGAGAGAGCGCGGAGCGGGCGATCTGTACGGGCGTCGCCAAGGATGGAGTGCAGTGTTACCGAGCGCGTAGAGCTTGTTGTCGAGCACGGTGAGAGAGAGCGCGGAGCGGGCGATCTGTACGGGCGTCGCCAAGGATGGAGTGCAGTGTTACCGAGCGCGTAGAGCTTGTTGTCGAGCACGGTGAGAGAGAGCGCGGAGCGGGCGATCTGTACGGGCGTCGCCAAGGATGGAGTGCAGTGTTACCGATCGCGTAGAGCTTGTTGTCGAGCACGGTGAGAGAGAGCGCGGAGCGGGCGATCTGTACGGGCGTCGCCAAGGATGGAGTGCAGTGTTACCGAGCGCGTAGAGCTTGTTGTCGAGCACGGTGAGAGAGAGCGCGGAGCGGGCGATCTGTACGGGCGTCGCCAAGGATGGAGTGCAGTGTTACCGATCGCGTAGAGCTTGTTGTCGAGCACGGTGAGAGAGAGCGCGGAGCGGGCGATCTGTACGGGCGTCGCCAAGGATGGAGTACAGTGTTACCGAGCGCGTAGAGCTTGTTGTCGAGCACGGTGAGAGAGAGCGCGGAGCGGGCGATCTGTACGGGCGTCGCCAAGGATGGAGTACAGTGTTACCGAGCGCGTAGAGCTTGTTGTCGAGCACGGTGAGAGAGAGCGCGGAGCGGGCGATCTGTACGGGCGTCGCCAAGGATGGAGTGCAGTGTTACCGAGCGCGTAGAGCTTGTTGTCGAGCACGGTGAGAGAGAGCGCGGAGCGGGCGATCTGTACGGGCGTCGCCAAGGATGGAGTGCAGTGTTACCGAGCGCGTAGAGCTTGTTGTCGAGCACGGTGAGAGAGAGCGCGGAGCGGGCGATCTGTACGGGCGTCGCCAAGGATGGAGTGCAGTGTTACCGAGCGCGTAGAGCTTGTTGTCGAGCACGGTGAGAGAGAGCGCGGAGCGGGCGATCTGTACGGGCGCGGCGGGCTCCCACACGTCTCGCTCCGTGTCGTAGCGCTCCACGGACGCCAACTGCGCGGACCCGTCGTATCCGCCCACCACGTAGATGTATTGGCCCATCGCTGCTACGCCTGCGGACATGACGTCATAGTTACAGTATCCCGCGGAACAATGCCGTCACGATTTGGACCCCCAAAAATTAGAACACAAATTTTTCGCGAACTTATTTCAGATTATCTGCAAATGCTTTGAAATATAAATATTTTAAATTTAACTGCTTATTTACGGTCGCGGTCACGAACCGTTAGGACGATAATTGCTTGCATGAGCGGGCCTAAAATACGTGCTAGCGGAGTAAGAACACGTAACATCGTTCAAACGATTTTGATTTAAATCCGGTACCGCCGGTCAGTATTTAATACAATAAATCGGTGAAAATAAAAAAAATAAAATAAAAATAAAGGATGATAAAAAAAATAATATTTAATTCTAATTCTTTCGTCATAAGTCAGTTACATTATCAAAAAATGTTGGACACGAATTTCATTACCTAATACATCGATAGAAATTGACAAAGATAAAGAGCGTCCAAGTTCAATAGTGTGGTTCGTGACGTTAGGCCTCAGTTAAAAGTGTACGTAGGCGTGACATCACGCCTCAGTTAAGTGTACGTAGGCGTGACATCACGCCTCAGTTAGGTGTACGTAGGCGTGACATCACACCTCAGTTAAGTGTACGTAGGCGTGACATCACACCTCAGTTAGGTGTACGTAGGCGTGACATCACACCTCAGTTAAGTGTACGTAGGCGTGACATCACACCTCAGTTAAGTGTACGTAGGCGTGACATCACACCTCAGTTAAGTGTACGTAGGCGTGACATCACACCTCAGTTAAGTGTACGTAGGCGTGACATCACACCTCAGTTAGGTGTACGTAGGCGTGACATCACGCCTCAGTTAGGTGTACGTAGGCGTGACATCACGCCTCAGTTAAGTGTACGTAGGCGTGACATCACACCTCAGTTAAGTGTACGTAGGCGTGACATCACGCCTCAGTTAGGTGTACGTAGGCGTGACATCACGCCTCAGTTAAGTGTACGTAGGCGTGACATCACACCTCAGTTAAGTGTACGTAGGCGTGACATCACGCCTCAGTTAGGTGTACGTAGGCGTGACATCACGCCTCAGTTAAGTGTACGTAGGCGTGACATCACGCCTCAGTTAAGTGTACGTAGGCGTGACATCACGCCTCAGTTAAGTGTACGTAGGCGTGACATCACGCGTCAGTTAAGTGTACGTAGGCGTGACATCACACCTCAGTAAAAAGTTTTCTTTTCTAGGTCATGCGAAATTTCAACGCACTATATTTTCGTTATTTTTTTATACAATACAATTTTTTTTATGACAAAAGAATAAATACGTGTTCAATATATTTTTGACGGCGGACTAACAAAAAAATGTTCAGTCATGTAATTAGTCCACTGTAATTACCTGCGCCGCTGCGTGCGACCCTCATAGGCGCGACCTCGGTCCACCGGTTGTTCTCGGGGTGGTAGCACTCGACGGAGGCCTGGCGGCGCGCCCCGTCGAAGCCCCCCACGGCGTACAGCAGCCGGTTGACCACGGCCACGCCCACGCCCAGCCGTGCGCAGCCCATCGACGCCACCGCCGACCACGCGTCGCGCTCCGGGTCGTAACTGCCACCGACAAACATAACACTTACATCAGAAGCCGAGAGATATCTACTGCTGAACAAAGGCCTCCCCCTTAGAAGGGAGGGGTTGCCATAAACCCCACACTTGGCAGACGTCTTATGGACCACAGTATACGTGGTAATCCAATAGAAAGACGCTGCTGCCCGTCTTCTTGTTTTACCTCGCCTCTTACGGACGGGTGTTAAGTCGCCTCTTACGGACGGGTGTCCGTTGGGTAACGGGAGATGGGAGGGTGCTATTCTTACCTGGACACCCCAAGGGTTATAATCATCGTTATACTATACCAACTAGATTAGCTGTCACGAACAAAATGACATCGAAAATGTGGTCGCGGTTACATATACTTACACAACTATACACGTAGCTAGAAATTGTAGAAAATAGTTTTAAATAATTCGGAACGTCGGACTAATAGAAGCCTTCACATGTAGTAATAAAGTCTAATTCTGTATGCAGTAATGTTGGCACATAAAACCTTTACATCGGAGACAAAGAAAAATCAATAAAACCGCCAAAGCTATACGAAAAAAAGTAGTTGTTTTGACTCAAACAAAAATGTACTCATTTAAAAGAAAATCTTAACCACTATAAAATAAGGTTCAAAACAGGTGTGTTTCCATTGTGTGTGTACTGACTTATAAACTTATCCGTGTTGGTGGCAAAAATGAGAACTAACTTTTTTATTATGGTAATGACGTGTAGTTTAACAGTTTCGTATAGACAGTGGCAACACGCCTATCGGCAACATTAATTTTGTCAGTCTCTAGCAGAGAAAATATCAAATAAATAATTTTTATTTCGTATTATAATGATATCTTACTTATATTTATTATTTAAACTAGTAGTAATAAGAACACGAAACGAAAAAAAAATCTCCATCTGCAATTTTAATATTACGATAAGTATTATATTATTTGGACAGTTTATAAACGCGCAATAAGGAATTTCGATACATCCTGTTGTCGGCTCGTAGTAATTTGAAATAGAGCGACAGCCGTCTCCGTAGCTCTATTTTCGTGACCACTTTTCGGGTCGTGACAGCTAATCTAGTTGGTATAGTATATTGATGGTTATAACACTTATAATAATAATATTCTGGGACAATCCACACACGGTCATCTAGGATCCCAAACTAGGCAGAGCCTGTATTATAGAAACCAGACAACAAAATTTTTAAATGATAAAATAGCAATGTGAAATAACTTATAATAATATATTAATATTTGTAAATTAAATTTGACATGATGTATAATAATGTAATACTAAATTAACAATGCAATAATTAACCTGTACATGTTTGCATGCCATGCTAGGTAGAATACGGTATAGCTCTTACTTATATTGTAGCTATATCTCATGTAACCTGTATTCAATGCAAATAAATAATTTCTGATTCTGAACTGATACTAATCAGTTGGGCGGGGGGCGTAAGGCGATTGACGGTTTCGAAAGAAAAATCCAGTCACAAATGTCAGTCACTAAGCGCACAAAAATCGTAAGATAGGTACTAAGCTATATGGTTACAAAGTGGAAGGCACACTTATGTAAAAAAGGTTGGAAGCAGTGGCGTGCACAGAAAGTAGGCAAAAATATCTGCGAGTTACTTGTACTCTAGTGTGCCACCCTTTGTGCCACCACAAATATCCTTAAATGAAGTAACATTACAGACGTATCCATTTACATTTAAAAACATCACGTTAATACCATGTCAGTACAAAATATTTTAAATTAATATCATTTAGAGAAATCGTAGGTAAAAAATTAATCTGAGGTTGCAGTGGGTTCCATCTCACATAGGTCTCAATGGTAACGAGGAGGCTGATCGTCTTGCAAAGCTAGCGGTGACGGAGGGGAGTTTAGTCATCACACAGCCATTTCATTCAGAAGTTCTGTTCAAATATAAAAATGTCACTTATAACATGTGGAAAGTATATTTTGACGAGCGAAGCAAAGAGAAAGGCATATGGTACAAGACTATACAGAGCGAGCCTCCTCGTATACCTTGGTTCATTGCCGTTCCACTGAATAGGTCCACTTTGAAAATGGCGTTTAGGTTAAGATCTGGACACATTCCGTCGGCAAAATTTGCATATCTAATGAAAAAAGTAAGTTCACCTAATTGCGAGACCTGTGGGAAAATAGATGATGTGCAGCATTTGCTGATGGAATGTGACAAAAATGTAGCGGAACGAGCGGCTATGATGAGACAACTCGGCCTTAATTGCTTAGATGTGGGACTGATGCAGAGTCTTTTAAGTAAACCCTTATCAGAAGAAGCTCAAAGTGTCTATAAGCTAGGGCTGGCTCATCATAGCTAGCTTGGCTTAGTATAGGGTACAATGGGGCTGGTGTACTCCACCAGAGTAAAAGCCCCGAAATAAAATTAAATAAAAAAAAAAAAAAAAAAAAAAGAAATCGTAGGGTAGGCAGTCTTTTTGTGTGTATAGACCCTCTGAATAATCTTATTACAGTTTTAAAATGCAAATCAATATGTCTAAAGAATCTGCTAACTTATGGATATTTAAAATGGTATACTAATATACATAATTCGTCCCCGTAGTTGGAAAATTAAATAAGTCCGATTTTGGCGATATTGACTTTTCCCTATGTTCAAAACACCTAAAACATGCCGCATATTTGAGCCTTACAGGCATTTTCGTATCATATTCCGTTCCAAAAAGATAGCCATTTTTGTCGAACAGATGGAATAATAAATATCTTCAGACAAACACTATTTTTTAAAGGAAATATAAATAACTCAGTATATAAATCAATAACTGTGGTCAATGATAAGTTGAATATCAAATAAATTAAATAACATGAGCTGTTGAATTTGACCTCAACTTAAAAATTATTTCGAGTTTGATAAATTCAATAACTGCATTTATTTCACCAAATTGTACTCTACCAAATATATTTAGCTTGTAGGAAAACTAAATAAATAGCCTAAATAAGTAGCTAATTGTAGTTACGTTATAAATAACAGTTGTGGCAAAATTAAACAACTGGATTTTTTATGTGTTATTTAGTTATAGTTAACGATAGAGTTCAGTTTGTTAAAGCATAATGTAAAAGGTAATCAGATCCACAAAATATAAAATTACCTACAGTGAAATTGTCTCACGTTTTATGTTCTAGATATTCTCTGCATTTGTAAAATAAACATTGTAAAATACTTGTCGAATGTCAGGGGCCGGTATTATAGGTACTTACCATTCCACGGTTTTGTGATATTCCGAGCCGGCTGAACCACCGACTGCGTACAACAGTCCGTCCATTACCGCCACTCCGACCTGAGGAATACATAATTTCGTTAATACAAGGACATGATAATAAAGGACTCTGCACAAATTACCTAATAATTTGGAAGGATTTTTGGGTACTCATGTTGGATGTAGATGGTTGTAAAAGCTCCATCGAACATAAGAGTTAAGTGGCATCACTTCAGCCTGGAGGGTAGGGGAACAACGAACTCAAGGACACCTCAGGGAGGTCTGCCTCGGTGGCTCAGTTTGGAATATAACTTAGAATAAGAATAAGAATGATTTATTGTGACATAATAAATTGACACAAGATAATGTGAATCCATAGTCTCCCGAACTAGTTATAAACTGTGTGTCGGGAGTCAGTGGCTTCTCCCAATTTTTATAGATACATTAAGTATTATGCCATTTTTATCATATTAAAATTACAAATTTAAGCAAAAACAAAATTTAGGTTACAAATCCAAATGTTACTCTACTTTTTGATCAAGGAACAGAAATCAAAGCAGTATGTGTGTGTGTGTGTGTATGTGTGTGTGTGTGTGTGTATGTGTATGTTGTGAATATTGTCGTGCCACTGCGAATATAAAAGGTTTACTATATTATTTAATTTGAAATATATAATTAAGTAAGTATGAATAACAATTATTAGAAATGAAAATCATTTAACATTTTTTCTACACCTTCATAATCCAATTTTTCTAGCCATGTAATTAAATGTTTTTTTAGTTTGTTGTCATTATAACTTTTAACTTTGACCTCTTTGTTTAAAATGTTATACAAGTGCGGTACAACAACTTGAAACTGCTTTTGAGCAAACCTAGATTTTACCCTAGGAATCGGACAACAATCAACTCGTCTCGTTGATACGGGTAATTTAGGGACTATCTTTTTATGATATCGTCGTATGCTTTCGAATATAAAAAGTTTCCTCACACTTAATACATTTGCTTTCTTATATAAATCTGTTGTGGGGTGTCTATAATTACGAAAAGACACACTTTAAGGAGAGCTCTCTGTGCACGTTCTGCAGTGATGAGATAAGATTTTCCAGCGGTTCCCCATGAACAAATACAGTATCTTATTATACACTCGCATAAGGCTCTATAGGTTTGTAGTATTAAATATGGCTCAGCTACTGATCGTAAGTTTTTGAACACATAAATAAGTTTACGTAAACGAGAAGCTAGTGTCGTTATGTGTGTGCTCCAGTTAAGCCTGTCATCAATATGCACGCCTAAGTATTTTATAAATTTAACACGTGATATTATTGAACAATCACAATGCTCCGATTGTGTACCTCGGTTGCATGGAAAATTATGCATCTTAAGTGATATGCTATCACCAGGGTCGCCAACAGATGTTTTGCTGAAGCACACATACTTCGATTTACTGGTGTTAAGCGAAAGAAGACTATTTTCTAGCCAGCGCGTTACAACTGTTACACATTCCTCAGCCAAAGCTTCGACTTTACCCCAAGTTTTTCCGTGTATGAGTAGAACCGTGTCGTCGGCAAACATAAGCAAATCTAAACCAGGCAAGGTAGTACAGCAGAGCTCATTAATGTAGATGAGAAAAAGTGTTGGCCCAAGTGTACTACCTTGTGGAACACCGAATGTGCACTCCGCGTCGTTACTTAAGTATTCCTTAACCCTCACTTGTTGCGTTCTACCAGTTAAGTAGTCAGAAAACCAGTCAAGAGCTAAGCCTCTAATTCCGACGTTTTCCAATCTAGTCAATAATATGGGAAAAGAAACGGTATCAAATGCCTTCTGCAAATCCAAAAACACAGCCATACACTTGTCTCCGTTATCCAGGTAAGTCGTAATTTTGCTAGTTAAATCGAGAACGCGGTTCTCAGTTGACTTGCCTTTTCTAAAGCCGTACTGGTTCTGACTGAGGAGTTTATTATTATCAAGATACGACATAACTCTCTTATTAACTATTTTCTCCAACACCTTAGATAAAGAGGACAAGAGAGAGATGGGTCTGTAGTTTGTCGGATTCTTTTTGTCCCCTGTCTTAAAGATAGGGCAAACAATGGCTTTTTTAAACGCCGATGGAAATCTTCCTGTTTCAAGACTCAGATTACACAAAAATGTAATAGGCTCAGCAAGATACGTTATATTTTCTTTAAGAATATTTGTTGTGATTTGGTCGCAACCCGGTGCACTATTCGCTTTAAGGCTTAGTATAACATTTCTAATCTCAACTGGATCCGTGGGAGTGAAGGACATCGAATGAACTGGCGAGTTCGATGACTTTGAATTATGTGCGAGTTCTCGTTCAGTGGTATTCATTTTATTTAGTGTTAAGGTAGCAAGAGTACTACCAATGGATGTAAAATGAGCTTTAACCGTATTCAAAGATAAATTTGGGCTATCACTTATTTGTAGTAATTCTGTTGAATTAACTTTTGCATCTGTTATGTTGCATACCTCCCTTATTACATTCCATGTTTGCTTAATCTTACCCTTATACTTTTTAAATTTCTCTTTATAATATTCTATCTTTAATTTTTTTATTATTTTGTTACATATATTTCTATATCTTAAATATATATCTTTTACATTATCATCATCCGGTGCCTTTTTAACTTTCATGTGGAGCCTATCCCTCTTTCTAATTGATCTAACCACTCCTTTTGTAATCCATGGTTTTAGTGGTTGGTTACGTTTAGCGGTTCTCGTAGACCGCGTATGTAGATTTACTAAAGAAAAAAGTTTAGTTGTTAGCAACTCAGTGGTCAAGTTTAAGTCCCTGGTCTGATAAAGTTCCTGCCACGATTCTTTTGACAGAGCTACCTTTATTGCTTCAAAATCCACAGAGTGTTTGTAGTATGTTAAATTTTGTTTATTAACGTTAGCACCACTGATATAGATTAAGATAGGGGAATGGTCAGTAAGCGGTTGCTCGAAGACTAATGTTTTCCACGTATCGCAACTCTTAACCATGAAGTGATCTATACAAGTAGTCATTCTAGTTGGAAGGTTTATTCCCTGTCTAAGCCCATGCATTGCCAGTATATTTAAATAATCTTGTGAGGATGGTGACAGATTGATTTGCAGGATATCTATATTAATATCTCCGGTAAAAATAATATTTCGAGTGGATATTTTGCTAATGGTATTATCAAGTGATTCTAGATATTTGGTAGTATTTCTAAAGCTTGGCGGCCGGTATGAGCAAAGGATAGTATATTCTGGCATGATAGTAATTATAAGACAATTACCTTCAGAGAATAATGGTTCAATACAAGAAGCATTAATATCGTTACGAACATAAACAACCACTCCGTCATTCTGATTTAAGTTATTTTTAGTCCAAAAGGTATTATAATTATCCAGATTGGGTGGTGAAATTAGGTTCTTAGTCCAGCATTCAGTCAAAACATAGACATCTATGTTTAGATTAAGACTAGATATGAAAGATACAAATATGTCAAAATTGCATTTTATGCTTCGAATATTTAGAGTTAAAACGGACAGAACGCGTCTACTATTAACTACGGGCTTCAGGATGGAGAGACATTCGTTTGCGTCACCGACACTAAAACATTCTATTTGATTACATTTCTCCACCTCTGTATTAATAAAGGAGCTGTCATCCATTATATCGGTATGAATATACTAATGTGCAGTGTATATTTGAGTTAGGTTTATAAAATATGTATAAAATATAATATGTGTGTATAAGAATATAAGACCAGCTAGGAAATTCAAACGAAATAATTTTACTATGCATAATAATGTTATTAAGATAACGCATGTCTACTAAAGTTTTTAAAAATGTAATGTATATGTACAAGATACATAATAGGCAGTGATTATAATTACTAAGCAATAATGAGTAAGTTGTAAAAGTGTCGTGTAGTTGTGTGACTTGGATGTGTAAATGTGTACGTAATTGTATTGTGTGCTTCTGTTCTAACATTGTAATTGATTTCTTTGCATTTACAAATTTTAAGAACAAAAAAAATGAATAGAAAAAATATAATATGAAAATAACAAATGTGTGCAGGTAGTCATTTGTTTTCTAGATTTTCTATGTCGTTTTCATTATTTATTTTAATGAGTGGTGCTCCATCCGCTCGTCTTAGGTAGATTCTTCCATGAGACGTCCAGCAGTATTTAATGTTGTTTCTTTTAGTATACTCCCTAGCCAAGAAAAATATTTTTTTAGTCTGGGGAGTCAGACTCTCAGACACATAAATTGGTTTGTTAGGTCCATCAATTTTCAAATTTGTTGTACTAAATTTATTCGTTGTATATTTTTTGTTGTATGCCTTTACAGAACTGATAATTTTATCCCTGCATGCCACGGTAGATAGCTCGGCAATAATTGGCTGATTATTAATGTTCTTCGAGTTTAAACGGTATACATCACGTATCTCCGTTAGTTGCAAGGGCACACTGAGAGAGGTACTAACATTGGTGATGATACTTTTTAAGTCATCCTTAGTCTCTCCAGTCTTTTTGGGAACATTTCGTACCTCCAAGCTTGCGCTGCATAAATGGCGCTCCATCTGCTCCAGGCGGGTCTCCAAAGCTTGAATGTATTTCCGGTCTGCCTTTTTTTCTTGTTCTAGGGTACTAATTCTCGAAATCATCTCATCATATTTCTTACCAAGAAACTCAATTGAGGATGAAATATCTTTATTTTGTTCGGTATGGCTATTAATTCCACCTTTAACCTCTTTCATCAGAGCCGAAAATTTTTCGTCCTGCTCCTTTTTCAATACAGAAAACATGTCCAATATTTCTGTCCGAGTTATCTCGTCTTCCCTCTTGCGCTTTCGCAAAGTGATGTTGGGATCGCTCGTAGTATGTTCCCGAGAGATCGTAGGTATAGCGATACTGGCAACCGTAGGCGAACTGATATTCGAGTCAGACTTACAGTGCGTAAGCGGCTTCGTGGCATCACCAGTAGATGTAGGTGGCGGAGTGCGTTTGAGCGGCATTATTGCGGTGTCCAACGAGCGGAGCGGGCGATGCGTTAAGGCGGTGCGTACAGGATAGCAGGTACCCGATTACCAGGCGCGCAGAGCGTTCAGGCGGTCGATATGCGCACGAGCTACGTGCGACGTGAATGTGTGCGTGCGTAGCATGCACGTCTACATGTGCAGCACTCACCGATGACGTACGGCCGTTGCAGTCACAGATCCAGCGAACTTATGCACTCCTATTATAGTTCACTATTTAATTTAGAATAATTTCTACAAAAAATAATAAGAAAATAAACCGAAAATATGTTGCACTAAACACATCTACTCTGTGCAGAGGTCCGGGGGAGAAGGAGGGTGTCGACTTTACCATTGGATCCAAATCCAGATCCGGCTACTCAATGAGGCATTTCAAAAGCGTTCAATGTTCTAATACCTAAACCTTGGGTAGGTTTTTAATAAAATACATAATATTGTTGTTCCAATTGTCATCCACGTTATTTTTTTTAATTACCAAGGTGGCATGCAAGCGTGTGGCCCGCCTGAAGGTAAGCAGTCACCGCAGCCTGTAAACGATAGCAACACCAGAAGAATCACTAGCGCGTTGCCGACCCTTAAGACAACAGATATTAAGTCTTTTGTGTCCGGTAATTTCACCAGCTACAGTGCCCTACACGCCGGAACACAGCAATGTTTACACACTGCTGCTTGGTGGCAGAATATCTGACACTGCACTGCTGCTACCACCTAAACTCTATTCTAAATCTTAAGCTATGTTAGTACTTAATAGCTAGTTGTGATAATTACGTTTCGTTTGACAGCTAAAGTGATGATCACTATAGCAAAGTGACCATCAAATAACTGTCAAATAATTCATTCAGTATTACCTAACTTGTGTGACCAATAAATACCAATACTAAAACACTTTCAACATCAAAGTTCGTTGGACGACTGAAGCTTGATAGTCACTTGGGTGGCTAACGTCCTCTGGGTATAACAGACTAGAAAAACAATATCGTCTTTCTATTTTTTACCTCGTCACAACTAACTGACTGAAATTTTGGTGGCAATAGGCATGATGACTGCAACACAATACCAATAAATCTGTGGTTTTAAATAGTAGAACAGATTGCACTGATTCCAAAAATGCATCTCATTTTCATAATAATAGAGAGATTTTCGTGATATTTATGCAAATAAATTACTCAAATACAGCTAATCGCCATTTTGTAATAAACGCTGATCAGAGTGGATGACGTTAATCCTGTGTAAATAAACAACTATCAAACTATAATGTTGTCTTTTATTTACGCGAATACTAGACATTGTAATCAATCTATTCTTACGGATTATATCGCGATTTATTTTAATTTTCCCGACGTTTCGAATCCGCCCGTGACCATGGGTGCTGCAAAGCATTCGAAACGTCGGGAAAATTTAAATAAATCGCGATATAATCCGTAAGAATAGATTGATTACAACTATCAAACTGTCATCTCAACTTTTTCTTTCATACAATGATTCACTTTTATACCTAGTGAGATGTTTATTTACACCGCAGTGACGTCACAATATGGCGCCATGCACCGGCCGTCGTTTCGGAACGAAATTCAAACTCTATTTTAAAAATTAAAATTTGCAATTTTAATACAAAAATATGATTATTTTCGGAAATAATAGACCCGTAAGTACATTATAAAGTATTTTTTCAAAATTAGTCATCATGCCTATTATAAGGAAATGTGTGCATTGTCATCATGAGGAAGAACACAGATGATAATAACTATATCCTGCTTTTCCTTTACAAGATCAAAAGTATCGTAATAAAAGTATGAACACAGAAGTGATTCAAAGACAACTGAGAAGGTTGAACATGACATATTAAAGAATGGGCGACTCACTCTATGCCTGGGCGTGGACATGGGGCTGCAGGGTCGCCAGTGTTCCGTGGCGGGGTTGTACACGTCCACCCAGTCGCTGTCGTACGACGACCCCGGGGAGGTGTTCCGCCCGCCCACCGCGTAGAACAGACCCTGGGTGACAAACAACAGGTTCCTATACTCTGGTTTTCTTCAATTTCGGAACAATGAATGTGTGAACACAGGAGTGATTGCCGAATATGAAATGTTCAACTTTGGCTGGCCACAGTTCATTCATTTATTGTTCGAATTTGATCTTGTCAAGAAAAACAGGGTATACTAGTACGTATTCAAGAAAAAGTAAGTAAAATATAAAGGTACAATTAATAAAGATATTTAACAACTTAGGAATAGGCCGTAGAAAATTATTATTACAAAACTTGTGATATGTGTAATCAATCAATACATATAAAATTACTTGTCTTGACTGGCTGACTGACTGATTCATCAACGCACAGGCCAAACCGCTGGACCTAGAAAGCTGAAATTTGGACAGTAGGTTCTTCTTATGATGTAAGCACCCACTAAGAAAGGGGTTTTTGAAAATTCCACTCCTTAAGGGGTGAATTGGGGTGCTTTCATGTGTAATGAGAAAAACTATAGCGGGCCTAGCAGCAGGGAATTGCTGAGTCAATAGACGTACAGTCGCAGTCACGAACGCTTGATCACCTTTAGGAAAATAATCGCATGCGCGAGCCAGAAATTAATGCGGGTGAGGCAAGCGCACGTAATGAAACACGTTAATACGATTTGGATTGAAAACGGATACAGCGTTCGTAGATGACCGACCACTGCCATATTAAACTACCAAAAGTTACTCTCAGATTTAAGTCACCAACGTTTGAACGACTATATAATATCGACACAATCAACTTGTACATAATAAAAGAAGAGGAGATTATTAATTTTAATGTATTTTTTTTTAATTTAACTCTGGTCCATTAGTTATCATACATTGAACTGGGGAAAATCGTTAATCGAAATACCATTCCGGTAGCAAATAAGCAGTCTCATACTACGACAGAAGTGAATATACATATATCTGTTTAATTATATAATACAAATAAATTTATACTTATAAGAGCTTTATCAAGAAAGTAATGATATGATAAGGCATGACTATGACAATATTAAGAGTATTTAAATTTGAACCTTAAAGTTAACTAGGTACAGTCTATTTTGCAGATAGTGCTAGTGGTATGCAATAATCGTGAGTATTTTCCTTGTAAGGACGAAAACAAGATGTGAACACGTCATCATTTATCTTTCTTTGTTTAGGACTTATAGTAATGAGAATGTGGGGTATCTAGATATTGTTATTTAATTCAACTGTTATTTAATTAATAACAGTTGATTTTAATTAGATCCTCATTTGTTGGTATAAATTAGTAAAATAATTGGCATAAAAACAATAGTTCAATTACATAAGGGCCTGAAAATAAAATTTATGGTTCCCAGGAGTGTTATAGGAGTATAGTTTAAAGTTAGGGCCACAATGCTGTTTTTTGGTATCAATGTAAAATAAATGTGAATATGTAGAATGGGAGAGGTCTGGCATAAATATTAATGGCAAGTACATCTCTCACTTACGATTCGCGGACGATATCGTCATTATGGCCGAGACTCTGCAAGACCTACAACGAATGCTGAATGACCTGGCTGATTCTTCTCATCGCATCGGTCTCCGGATGATTTTGGATAAAACCAAAGTCATGTTAAACGAGCGCGTTGTTCCGGGGCCGATTGCCGTCAATGGGGTTTCCCTCGAAGTTGTCCAGGAGTATACCTACTTAGGGCAGACGCTACAGCTAGGTAAAGACAACTTTGAGAAGGAAGCCAAAAGGAGAATACAGCTAGGCTGGGCAGCATTCGGAAAACTTCGTCGAGTCTTCTCGTCGCCGATACCGCAATGTTTAAAGACAAAAGTCTTTAATCAGTGCGTCCTACCCGTGATGACATACGGAGCCGAGACGTGGCCACTCACGGTACGACTAGTCCACCGATTCAAGGTCGCTAAGCGGGTGAAGAGGTGGGGGCTTGGAGCTTCAATTAAACACGTCCGCTTGCTTGCAAGTCATGATTTATTCTATCGTAAAATACACTATGACGGAAACTACAAACTAAGTGATATTCTAAACCTAACCTAAAGGTCTGTACACACATACCCTTCACCTCCGGGGGTGAAAGAAAAAAAAATCAAGCATTAGATTTTTTTTGTTAATTTTTAAAAAATAGTAATTAAGTAAATATGTAAGTAAATATATCTAACTAGTTAATAACTCTATTACAAAATTAATAATAAAATTCATTATAGATAATAAGGCCTTGTTCTATTCTTATGAACTATTTCTATTTTATCATTTTTATTTATCTTAACATTACACCCTAAATCTTCTATTACTACAAATGGTCCATTATACAAAGGGTCCAATTTTCGACCTGTTTCATTTTTTAACAGAATCAAATCATCCTTGTTATATTTGATTGAATTTACTGAATTATCATAAATCTGTTTCCTTTTTTGTTTATTAATAAGTAAATTTTTCTTTGCCTCTGCATGAGCTAGCTGTAAACGGTATTTTAATTGTAATGCATAATCATCACTATTGTAAAGAGGTTCTACAGACTCACTTATTGTAGAAGGTATGCGACAAAGTTTACCAAATACTAATTCGTAAGGCGTGTAATTTGTTTCCGTATGAACCGTATTATTAAAACCAAAGCACCAAAATGGTAACCAATAACTCCACGTATCTGTATGCTTACCACACTGGATCCTTAGAAATGAACCTAAATTTTTGTGTGTGTTTTCCAAAGCGCCTATAGACTGGTGATGATATGCAGTCGAATTTAATTTTTCTATATTTAAAATTTTACATACGTTTTCCATAGTTGCTGACATAAACTCAGTTCCTCTGTCAGTGGCTATTGTACCTGGAATACCAAATCTTAAAATAAAATGTCTTGTGAATGCATCAGCAATGGACGTCGTTTCTTTATTTTTTAAAGGAATCGCTTGTACAAATTTCGTTAATTCGCACTGAATAGTCAGTATATAGCAGTAATTATTTTCATCTCTGTCTAATGGACCTACTACGTCTAAAAATATTTTATCAAACGCCGAAGAGGCCGTTGTGGTTATCTCCATTGGCTCTTTAATATATCGGAAATACTTTGATTTCTGACATTTGTCACATGATCTTACAAAGTCTTGGACGTCTTTATTTATATTTGGCCAATAATATCGTATTTTTATGGTATTAACCATTCTACGTACTCCAGCATGACCACTGGATGGTAGTAGATGAAAGTCATTCATGATTAACGTTTTTTCGTTATCGTCAACAATTCGTTTTATTCCGCGTAATATACATATTCTTGGTCCGGACCAATCCTTTAATGTCTTTATTTCATCACATATGTTTTTAATAAAGTCTATATTATCTTTATCTTTTATTATGCAAATTTCTTCGATACGTATCTTGTTACAAAACAAACTTAATTTTTGCACAAATTCGGCTCGCGAGTAATGTGCCTTAAAATTAAGATTGATGCATAATAACTTTTTACTTCCTATAAAAGCAAAACATTCATACTCTTCTTCTATCATATTATCCTTCCTTAACTTATTTAGTTTAGAACTCTCTGTCAACATCAGTTCTACAGAATTATATGGTTTCCTTAATAAATCTACAACTCTTGGTTGATCAGGCCAATTGTTGGTAGTTTTATTAAGATCCATGTCATTTTTATTTCTTTGTATCAAATCGTCAGCTTTTTTCTTCTGAGCTCTAGTTATAACGGTCACAATTTCCTCATGCATTCTCTTTAATTCGTCCGATGTCAAACACACTCTGGATAGAGCATCTGCAACGGCATTATCTTTTCCTTTTACATAAACAATTTTGAAATCATATTCTTCTAACACTAATCTAAATTTTAATAGTCTGCTAGATGGATCTTTCATTCCAAAAAGATACACTAACGGTTTATGGTCTGTCATTATTGTAAAATTACGACCATAAACATAGGGTCTAAAATATTTAACTGACCAAACTATAGCAAGTAGTTCCTTTTGTATAGTTGGATAATTCCTTTCGGCTTTATTCAAAGGTCTACTAGTATACGCAACGGGTCGCAAGTCTTTATTACACAAAACAGCTCCAATAGCATTACCAGAAGCATCGGTCTGTATTACGAATTCATTTTGCTCAGAAAAGTCTGGGTATTGTAAAATTGGAGGGGATATTAAACAATTTTTTAAATATATAAATGCCTCTTGGCATTCATTTGTCCAAATAAATGGTTCGTTTTTTCTACTTAATTTATTTAATGGCATAGTTATTTTCGCAAATGAATCAATAAATTTACGATAATAATTACAGAACGCTACAAATCGTTTTACTTCGTCTGCATTTTTAGGAGTTGGGTAATTTTTTAATATTTTTATTTTTTCTGGATCTGGGGAGACTCCCTTCTCCGAAACTATATGACCTAGATATAACATTTCCTTCTTTAAAAATTCACATTTTTGTGGGTTTAATTTTAAATTAACTTTTCTAAGTCTTTCCAATACAGATATCAAATTTTGATTATGCACATTTAAATTTCTCCCAAATACAATTAAATCGTCTAAATAAATGAAACATTTATCAAATGCTAGTCCAGACATGGCTACAGACATCATTCTGCTGAAAGCACCAGGACTTGACTTTAATCCCATGGGTAAACGTTTCATCTGATACTGACCAGTACTAGTACTAAAAGCTGTTAATTTTCGACTATTGGAATCCAAGGTCATTTGATAATAGCCTTGGTAGAGATCAAGATGTGTGAAATAAATAGCACCAGATAGAGAATCTAAAATTTCATTAATGTTTGGTAAAGGAAACTTATCATCACAAACTACTTCATTTAATTTCCTGTAGTCTATTACTAATCGCCATTTCTTTTCTTTTCCTTCTGAACTTTTCTTTGGAACTAATAAAATAGGACTAGACCATTCGCTATTGCTTTCCTCTATTATATCATTTTCTAACATGTTACTAATTTGTTTACTTATTTCGGGTCGTAACGCTTGCGGTAAACGATACGGCTTAGTATATATAGGGGATGTATTAGGTTTTATAACTATAGACTGTTCGTAAATATTTGTAGTTGTTGCTTTGTCTCCTTTTACGTGAAAAACATCAGAATATTTAGCACAAATTGACTCAATTGACTTCTGTTCCTCTTCATTTAAATAGTTTAAATTCAATTCTGACAGCAATGTTTTAACTCTTTCTACGTCAATATCACATTTATTAAATGCGCAAATATTATAGTCACTTAAAGATTGTAAATCTGGTATAAAAGATTGTAAATATATGTCCGTTTCATTAACGTTTAATATTTTTATTGGTATCCTGTTATTTTTCACTCTTGCTATAGAATTTGCAAGAAAAACATTATTTTGCAACTCTCTCCCGCATACTATAACATCTTCATTTGACTTATTTTCTACATAAATATAATGTATAGATTCGGAACGTGCTGGAAGTGACAAATTATATTTATTTCTGTCATGTTCCTCTATAAATGTCAAATTATATTCATTCTTGCCAATGCTTATCGTTAATATGTTTGTATTTATATTAATTATTGCCTTATATTTAATAAGAAAATCTAAACCTAATATTCCATCGGCTTTTAATGGTATGTTATCAATTATTAGAAAATCATGTTGAAATTGTATTTTATTTTCATTAATTAAATTTAAGTTTACGTAACCTTGTGAACGTTTCTGTCCACCTATACCATTAATTAAAGTATAGTCTCTTTTTACTAAAGTTCCGTTTGGTAATACTCCACTTTTAATAACTGATAGTGTAGCACCCGTATCAACAAGCCAATAGTATCTAATATTATTGACATAAAAAACTACATATTTTGCGTTACTATTAAATGATAAAATAATATTTTTAAGATCGAAAAAACTGGTTTGGGCTAATAACGGAAGTGTCAGTATTGTTAATTTCATGCGATTTTTCGTTATCTTCTACCGGAAACAAATTACGAGACCCACGGTTATTTATATTACCGTGGCTTCTTCCTCTTTGACCATTATAAAATGTCGATGGTGCGCGATAATTACCTCTAAAATTATTACGTCCTGCTTGATAACGATAATTACTGCTACGATATTGACCATAATTAGCGTTATTCCTTTGATATTGGTAACCTCGCGGACGCCTAGTATTATATAATCCTCGTCCTTGCTTAGATGCATGCATAATGTCACCTGTTACTTGGTCGACAGGCGTATCTTCGTCCTTTGCTGCTTGTATCGCATCTTTGAGGCTGCTGTAGTTGCGAGCGCTGATGATCGTAGACAGCCGGGAGCTGCGCAGGCCATCTGAAAACCGTTTTATTGCCAATCGTTCATTTAAAGGTTTCAACACCGAATATGCATCAGGCTTTCCGTCTGCCTGAGCAACAGTCATATCTGTAAATAATTTTTCTATTGTAGTTCCATAACTGTCTATAGATTTTAAGCCTTGTTTAGTATTTAAAAGTTGCGTCTGTATGGCTACAAAAGATTTTGTAGGCAGTAAATGACGCCTGAGGTCATCAATAAGGTCTTTTACTGTAACATATGAACTTGAAACGCGTAATTTGGCATTTTCCGACAGTCTACTTTTTAAAACAAATTTAATCAACGAAGATTTACCTTTTTCCTCCGCTATCATGTCCGCGTACATCTCGACGGAGTCAATCAGTCGCTTTGTTGTCTCTTCTGTACCGTCCATAGCTGGAATCAAACTACACGCTACTTTTAAATCAAACTCCATATTGTCTGATTTCATTTTAGATTTCCTACACAAAATATCAATTTCGTCGTATACCTTCTGGATTTTATTAAATAGTTCAATAGCTGACGCTATTAATTCCGAGTCCTTACTAGTTTTTAAAGACGAAAAAATAATTGTACATTTATCAAAAATATCCTTCGATTCACTTAACTTAACCTTAGTACTTTTACATGTATACCTACTTTGGCCTTTCTTGATCAAATATTTTCTTATTTCTATTAAAACATCGTAATATTCCAGTAAACTATCTATCATATTTTAAAAATAATTATTTTGTACATAAACATTATTATATTTTATGGCATATCCATATTAGTCTTACTCCATACAACATTACGTGCAATGCGCGGAATGCGCTGCGTTGCAGTTTACGCGAGCGGTATCATATTCGATGAGTGATTGTGCACGGCTTTTAAGCTACTTTTAATTTATACGTTATGAAATATGATATCTATTAGCAAACTTAATCACCATTAATGAATTAAAATTAAAGTTCAAAAGTATTTTTAAGACATAGTATGGCACTTTAATAGTTAAATGTTTATCACTGCACTTTATATTTAAAAAAAAAAACTCACGTAAAGTCACGCTGCTGTGATATAGGTACCCAATTTAAACCGGTTCATCACCAGGTCCTCGGCCACGTGCTCGGAGTGATGTCGTCAGCCCTATCTCGCGTTGCATCCAGCGGCGATGGCACTTTGCGTAGGCACGTCCCGCAAAGTATAGTAGTGATAAAACCACTATGCCCACCACCAGGAATACGCCTATATGAAGGATGTCCATGCGGCGACCGATGTCCTTTAATACCGCGTCATTGCTGCCAGCCGCATTCTGGCTCAGGAACACATCTTCTTTTCCCACTGATGCTCTACACATGGTTGACGACAATACCTGGTGACCCTGACCTTCTGTCTGGCAGTGTCGCCATGAAGAGGTGGGGGCTTGGAGCTTCAATTAAACACGTCCGCTTGCTTGCAAGTCATGATTTATTCTATCGTAAAATACACTATGACGGAAACTACAAACTAAGTGATATTCTAAACCTAACCTAAAGGTCTGTACACACATACCCTTCACGGGCTATGGAGAGAGCTATGCTGGGTGTTTCTCTGAGGGACCGAATACGGAATGAAGTAGTTCGCCAGAGAACCAATGTGACCGACATAGCTCAAAGGATTAGCCAGCTGAAGTGGCAGTGGGCTGGTCATATTTGCCGAAGAACCGAAGACCGTTGGGGTAAACTGGTTCTTGAGTGGAGACCGCGAATCGGGAAGCGTAATGTAGGACGTCCTGTGACTAGGTGGAGCGACGATATCCGCAAAGCAGTTGGCAGACAATGGATGAGGAGAGCCGAAGATCGGGCTCAGTGCCGTGCCTTGGGGGAGGCCTATGTCCAGCAGTGGACTGATGTGGGCTGATGATGATGATGTAGAATCGCGAGTATTATTGCCCGACTCTGCCCCAAAACCATGGCTAAGTTTTTCGAAAGTTTGTAGGTATATATGTCTATTTCTTTGCCATGTTCTACAACCTAAACGACTCGATGTATGTATTTTCTAAGTTTTCTGTATGTTTTACTTTGGTGTGCAAATAAACTAATTTTGAAAAAAATTAATCCGACTTCAAAGTAAATTATCTAAAAAGCATAAAATAACGAAAATATATTGAAGTCGGTGCTAGCACATCATGTTAACTAAGGCTAGCACGAGCTGACACAGACTTCAATATAGTTTATTTAACACTTTTTAGTGACTTTTATTTTAGCAAAAAAATAGGTATCAGCACTATCACGCAACTTGAACGTCTAGGTTACAGTAACTTACTGAAAACATAAAAAGTTTATATCTCTTAAACTACTGGACCGATTTTGATGAAACTTGTACTCTACCCTAAGTTGAAAAATACTCTAACTGTTGCAAAAAGAATTTTTGAAATCGGACCTGTAGTTTCTGAGAAATCCGCGGACAAACCTACATACATATATACATACATACACTTATAAAATTTGGTAAATTTGTTTAGAAGCCCACATAGACTAACATATATTAATATTACGCATTTTTATTAATATTACATACATACGCGTCGAATAGAGAACCTTCTTTTTGAAGCCGGTTAATAAAGAGTATTCTATCTATCTACATCCTCCCCCACTTTATTCACGCTTGCATGAATGGAGTATTTTCTAAAGCCGAAAAGTGCAAAATCCACTGAATGATTCATTACTATTATGTTATGGAAATTTATTTGTGGCATAGTAATGCTCAGTCATTGTTTGCTAAGTAAATGTAGGTACATCGTGTTGCAGTCATTGAAGTCACCTTGTGCCGTTACAACTAACACCTGAATGCCAAATGATACAGGTTTATTTGTTGCTTTTATAACGTATTTGAATACCGTGTCCTATCATATCATAATCAGCGCCAAAAGATGTCCACTGCTGAACAAAGGCGTCGCCGTTAGAAGGGAGGGGTGGCCATAATCTCCTTGGCAGGCTTATTTGGGATCACAGTATAGGTGGTAGGTTAATGTAATAGAAAGACGCTACTGCCCGTCTTCTTGTTTTCCCTCAGTCGCGACACGGACACCCAAAGGAGATGGGAGGGTGCTATTCTTACTTATTTTTTAACCGGCTTCAAAAAGAAGGTTCTTTATTCGACGCGTATGTATGTAATATTGATAAAAATGCATAATATTAATATATGTTAGCTTGTTGCTAATCTATGTGGGCTTCTAAACAAATTTACCAAATTTCATGAGTGTATGTATGTATGTATGTAGGTTTGTCCACGGATTTCTCAGAAACTACAAGTCCGATTTTGAAAATTCTTTTTGCAATAGTTAGAGTATTTTTCAACTTAGGGTAGAGTACAAGTTTCATCACAACAAGAGTACAAGTTTATGAGATATAAACTTTTTATGTTTTCAGTAAGTTACTGTAACGTAGACGTTCGAGTTGCGTGTTGGTAAAATAAGTCACTAAAAAGTGTTAAATAAACTATTTAAAAAAAAATAAAAACCGACTTCAAAGTAAATTATGTAAAAAGCATAAAATAACGAAAATATATTGAAGTCGGTGTCAGCTGGTGCTAGTGTTAGTTAACATGATGTGCTAGCACCGACTTCAATATATTTTCGTTATTTTATGCTTTTTAGATAATTTACTTTGAAGTTGGTTTTTATTTTTTTTAAAATAGTTTATTATTTAATTTGGACACACCATCGATAGTTTCACAATATATTCAATTATAATTTACAAAATGTCAAGTACAGTGTGGACTCTCCTCAAAGATATGTACAGGATTCATAAATATATAAGTCATGGTAACACAAGGTACAAAAGGTGAAAACTAATACAGTAATAACTGGTAGAAATTTACAAATATGAATAGTATTATTAAGTAATGGTCAAAGTGTTTTGTAAATTATTTTATAAACGAATTTTGAAAGTTAAATGGTTAATTAGTTCATCTATACTATAATAAAACTCAAAGAGCACTTTTTCTGTACATTGAATATTTTTCCAAAATTTCTATTCTCATCTATACTATACTATCGACATAGAGGCCAAAACAATTTTTTTTGGAATTATTGTCTGTCTGTCGTTCTGTTTGTCCAGGTATCATTTGAAAACCCGTGGATGGATTCTGATAGGACTTTCACTGATGTGTTGTGTAGAAGTAGGGGTAGTATACTAATTTATAAATTAGTATATAAAACATCAGGCTATGTTTCATAGGGGCTAAGCAGTGAAACATTACTTGCACATATTACCACGTAATATCCTTTGTATGTGAATAGGGCAATTATAGACTGATCAGTTAATCATTAAGATATGTATTATTACGCTATATACAATAGGGACTGAGCAGACATTTAGTTTGCATAAGATATGGCAGTGGCGAAGGGTCAATTTTTGTAAGGGGTAAGCCGTACGGGTCCGGTACACCCAGGACATTTTCATTAGATTTCTATATTGTTCTAAGTACTTTGCTGATAGCAATATGACATTATATCTTTGAAAAGGTCATTAAATAGATGGGTGAACCGATTTGTATGAAATTTTGTGTGCATATCGGGTAGGTCTGAGAATAGGTCGTAAAGTATATTTCATGCCGATAGGTTAAGGTTAAGCAACATAAGACAAGTTCATTAACTGGATGGGTGAACCAATCGATATGTATGAAATTTTGTGTGCATATCGGGTAGGTCTGAGAATAGGTCATAAAGTATATTTTTTGCCGCTGATAACATGATTGACGAGGATATATAGAACGAGAGGACATGAGAGGAGGAGGAGAGCAAGAGAGGAGAGAGATTGAGAGGGGATTTGAGGAGGGGGTGATGGCGTGAGGGATCGGGGGAGTTAGGTGGAGCAAGTTGGGAGAAGAGAGAGGGAGAGGATTCAGAGAAGGGACAACGGGGAGAGGAAGAGGGGGAGTGTGACGAGGACCGAAGTGGGAGGGAAAGAGAGACGAGCAAAACCTAATAAAAGGGCGGGCGGAGCTGCGCGGGTCAGCTAGTATATAATATAATTACGCCGAGACTAGGGTTGCCACCCGTACTTTATAATAAAGATTTGAACGTTATTTTAGGTAATTGTACTCTACTGAACTTTATGAGAACAATAAAGTACACGAAAATACTTTATGTCGGATGATTTGAATTCTTTGGTATTCTGAAAAGTTTAGCCGTAAGTATTTTTTTCGTTAAACGAAATTTATCCATTGGTGCTAAATGGATCTCGTCTATTGTCTATTCCCGTCACGTCAGCATTTACAGAGAGTTTTTTCTGTGATGAATAGCAATTGTCTCTGAATTTGATAACAAATTATATAGCTTATTTACTTTAATTTAAATATACTAGACTGTAAAGATGCTGTCCAATTGTTTAGTAGAGATACTAATTTGATACAAACTACAAAAAGCAATAAAAAATAAACATAATAAGAAAGAAAAATAAATTGTACTTTATTTTGATACTATGTACTTTTTTTCTTACCTATAATAACCAATGTACTTTAAACTGCAAAAAAATGGTGGCAACCCTACCGACACCCCACGGGTAACACTCTGTACAATGAATTAAAAGATCTCGGTTAAGAACCTACCTTCAAGAACGCAGCGCCAAGTCCGGATCGCGGTACGGTCAACCTCGGCAGCGTGGTCCAACAGTTGTCGTCGAGGTTGAACGCCTCGAACAGATCTATCGAGTGTCTGAAGTATCCCCCGGCGACGTATATGATGCGAGGCGTGTTCGGCCTCCGCTCCTTCACCACCGGCTTCTTGTGTAATGTGAGATCCTGCCGTGAGAAATATAGTGTGTTAAATATAATAATATCTTGGGACAATCCACACACGGTCATCCGATCCCAAACTAGGCAGAGCCTGTACTATGGAAACCAGGCAACTGAATAACTAAATATCCCTGTTGTACTTGTCATCATCATCATTAGCCGGAAGACTTTCACTGCTAAACATACAATGAACGACCATTGGCTATTTGCACCCATCGGTTACCTGCAACGCGCACAATGTCGTCTGTCCACCTAGTGGGAGGCCTACCTACGCTACGCCTACCGATTCGTGGTCGTCGCTCGAGCACCTTTCTTCCCCATCGGCTATCGGTTCTTCGAGCGATGTGACCTGCCCATTGCCACTTCAAGTTGCAGATTCTGAGAGCTATGTCGGTGACCTTAGTTCTTCGGCGAATCTCCACATTTCGGATTTTGTCGCGCAAAGATACTCCGAGCACAGCTCTCTCCATAGCTCTTTGTGTGACTGAGATTATCTACGATTGTGGGGAGGATATTCCCAGTACCAGTAAAAATCAGGAAAATATTTATGAGATGCTGAACAATTGAGTTTTATACATAAGACTGTATTGCAACACTGAATAAAACCCTTAGCGATCGGACAGGGCTTTTTTAGCAATCTGTATAAAGCATTTAGCCACTTGATTTTGAATCGAAATTTAACCGGATACGTTCCATTATGTAGAAACAAGTTTAAATTATAAAATCACAAATAATCCGTCTGAACAATATGGACCAAAATTGTATTACTATTTACGTAACACAAGTGTTTAAAGTCCTCTCTATATATAGCATTGTTCAATATAACATAACAAAGAAATGGCAACTAGCAGCCGCCATTAAAGACTTCATAATAACAAAAAAATCTTGATAAGTATATCTACATATTTACAAAAAAAAATCGTGTCAATTGCAAAACTAACTGTCACACTCACAAAAGTCAATATTAACTATTATTAAATAAGCGATAGGAGATATGAGGGTGCTATTCTTGCCCAGACTCCCCACGGTTCACGAGAAGATTAAAATCTTATTGGTATTTTGAAACCAGTATACTGGATTATAAAGAAATGTGTTTACCTTAAATATTTTGGCAAGGTATTCCCTGCAGGCGGGGACTTTCTTGAGCACCGTACACGTGCTCATTTGCTCCTTGAGGAAGCTCGGAGTCAGGTACTGGCAGCGGACCGCTTGCAGGATGTGCTCCATGCGGGGATACCGCCTGTCTTCGTCGAATTTCACCTTGCAAATACCACTGACCAATAAATACAATGGTATAATGGCGGGACTTGGCATATGCGCCTATTTAATTATAATAATGTTCTGGGATCAACCATACACACGGTCGTCTGATCCTAGACTTTTTTCTTTCAAAAGCTTGCACCCGGGAGGTTACTTGTGCAAGGAACCATTCAGGTAGGTACCACCACAGTGTCAGATATTCTTCTGCCAAACAGCAGTGTGTAATCATTGCTGTGTTCCGGCGTGAAGGACACTTTAGCTGGTGAAATTACCGGACACAAAGACTTTATGACTAATGTCTTAAGGTTCGGCAATGCGCTAGTGATTCTTCTGGTGTTGCTAGCTTCTATAGGCTGCGGTGACTGCTTACCATGAGGCGGGCCGTACGCTCGCTTGCCACCTTGGTAGTACAAAAAAAAGTACTATTTGGCCAAATATGCAATAATGCTACGACTGACCCAATTATACAGAGAACGATAAGTTCCACAGATTTTGTAAAGTCAAATAACAATAATTCAGCCGTTTCGAAGTCGTCCTCATGTGTCGATTTTTTTTAATTTTACATTTTCGATTTGCCTACTATGGTGGGAATTTGCCCTATAACAGCTCCGTAAAGATTGTGAAAAATCACTAGTCATGCATAACAGTACAATATTATCATCATAAAATTCGCGCATGACAGTTCAACGAAACCGCGATAAGGTGACGATAACATCCAATGTTCCGTTCACAAAACACGGTCGATGCACCTAGACGACCTTACCAATATTTATATTAATTAACATAATTTACATCGTTATTCTGATATTAAAGGTTTGTGTTGGGACATTTGCGATATTTTAGTGATGAGATTGCCCTACCATCTTATACAAAATCATCCTCGTCCAATGCTGAACAAAGTTTCCCTTATTTATGGCAACCCTTTCCTTCTCCCACGCTTGGAAATCGTCTTGGGGATCGCAGTATATGTGGTAGGTAATCCAATAGAAAGACGCTGCTACCCGTCTTCTTGCTTTCCCTTAGTAGTCTCTTACGGGCACACATCGGGAAGAGATGGGAGTGTGCTATTCTTACCCGGAAACTAGTAGCCAATAGTAATACAAGAGATTGTTAAGTACACAGTGCTTCAGACACAAGTGCACTCTTTCTTTTGTGGCAAGCAAGCGTGCGGCCCGCCTGATGGTAAGCAGTCTGCTGTGGGTTCTGGTGTTTCTAGCGTCTATAGACGCTAGAAACACCAGAAGAATCACTAGCGCATTGCCAACCCTTAAGACATTAGATATTAAGACTTTTGTGTCTGATAATTTCACCAGCTTCAGTGCTATTCAGACCGGAACAAAGCAATGTTTACACACTGCTGCTTGGCGGCAGAATATCTGACACTGCGGTAATGCTGCGGTAGTACCTACCTGGGCGGTTCCTTACACAAGGAACCTATTGTTGGCAACACCAACTAGTTATCTGTGGTGCAAAGACTAATTATCTTTGCCACCACTAGACTTCATGTTCCTATTTTTTTTTTATTTATTAACTTACTTAGATTTGCTCCGTCTCTTCTGTACCTCACGCTCATTATAAACATTATATTTTTGTACTTATTTGCCTCTCGCAATATCTAAATCAGCTCAGTGTGTGTGTTTACAACAACGACAACAACCCAGGGCTACAACGACCAGCCAACACAAGAAAACAGTCCGCTGCCAATCTCGTGTGCTGCACACCTATCACCTAGTAAAACTCTCTCTTTACTCTCATAATCCGATGGGACGGAAGACCGACACGACCGGGGAGAGGTCAGGCGCAGGATCGACTTTTCAAGCCCATCCGACGCATTAATCTTCTTACTCTTTAGACGATCAGGTGATCGGACTGTATTGTCCGAACATGTAAGGAACTACTACAAAAAGTAGTATCTCTCCAGTTTGAAAAGCAAACGCGCGCTGCGCCACAGATGCGACAAATTTAATTATTAAAAACTATTTAAAAAAAAATTTAAAACCGACGTCAAAGTAAATTATCTAAAAAGTATAAAATAACGAAAATATATTGAAGTCGGTGTCAGCTCTTGCTAGTCTTAGTTAACATGATGTGCTAGCACCGACTTATTTACTTTGAAGTCGTTTTTTTTTTTTTAAATAGTTTATTTAACACTTTTTAGTGACTTTTATTTTAGCAAAATAGGTATCAGCACTATCACGTAACTCGAACGTCTAGTTACAGTAACTTACTGAAAACATAAAAAGTTTATATCTCTTAAACTACTGGACCGATTTTGATGAAACTTGTACTCTACCCTAAGTTGAAAAATACTCTAACTACTGCAAAAAGAATATTTGAAATCGGACTTGTAGTTTCTGAGAAATCCGCGGACAAATCTACATACATAAACATGACGACGTCAACCGACCGTATTGTGATTGGTCATTTACACATTCTCAAAGGGCACATCCTTATCAGTAGTTTGGCCTGTTTTGAAGAAAACAACATGTACAGTCAGGACATGTTCGCGATATGTCCTATAGGGGTTGGACAGGGTTTGCTAAGTGGTAGGTCTCTTCTGCAAGACATGAAACCGTCTAGGTAGGTACCACCGCAGTGTCAGATATTATGCCGGCAAGTAGCAAGTGCAGGGCACCTGTTTACAGGCAGGCGTGTGGCATAGCATCAGGTGAAACCTTTGCTTGTAAGTAGAACAAAAACATATTTTTATAGTCAGATAAAATCGATTTTAAGCTAAGTATGTAATTGAATATTTTTGTCCCTACCATATATTATCATCATCACCAGCCGAAACTCGTCCACTGCTAACATAGGCCTCCCTCTTGTAACGCACAGTGTGACAATTGGCTATTTGCATACACAGCTGTTTTCCTGCGACGCGCACAATGTCGTCAGACCACCTAGTGGGAGGCTTACCAACGCTGCGTCTTCCGGTTCGTGGTCGCCACTCGAGAACCTTTCTCACCCATCGGTTATCGATTCTTCGAGCGATGTAGTCTGCCTGTTTCCACTTCAACTTGCAGATTCTGAGAGTTATATCGTTGACTTTAGTTTTTCGGCGAATGTTCTCATTCTGGATTTTGTCGCACAAAGAAACTCTGAGCATAGCTCTCTCCATAACTCGTTGTACTATTATACGTTTTTACTTAAAATTCTCAAACATAAACCATGATACGGATAAGACATTCACAGATATATAAAATAAAATATTTTGTTACATGTTTTAAATGACTTACCCAACTTAGTACTGCATTGTAGACTTCTCTTTCTTCCCTAACATTGAGTTCATCTTTCCTAATTAGAGATATTAGCTCCTGTGGCGTCAGTTGTAAGAACTCCTCTTCTTGACATACCTGAAAAAAAGTCATGCGGTTATTGTGTGAGCTGACTAATATTTGCTGTATCATGTTGTTCTGACGCGTGTGCTTATCGTGTTTTTTTTTTTGTGAGAAACAATAAGTAGTTATCATTACGTATGACTATACATTATAATTGTACCAAACACTTTGTGTCTGCGAATCGTGGACTAATTATAATTAGCATGGCGTCCGAAACTCGTAAAACGTGATTGGGTATCGTCAGATGTCGTCCATCATGGAGATTTATAGGAGGCTATAGTTATTAAGATAAGTGTACATATAAATATTTTTTTCGACTTTGTGCAGACTGTCAAAGTCCTCCAGACCGATACGGCCACAGCGGCCAATCTTTTAAAAGATCTGCCAACTACGCGGTAGATATTATAGTACACAAGTACTTGCATTGATTTGAATCTGCAGAATCACTATCTTCCTTTACTCTCACAAGCCGAAAGGACGGAAGATCGACATGACCTGGGAGAGGACAGGCGAAGGACCAATGTTTTACTTGCCCATCCGACGCATGGATCATCTTACTTCAGTAATGAACAATTGCACAAAGTTATTGCTCCAGATTGCATAGCAAGCGGTTCCTGCTGCGTTAAGGAGCTATAGGTTAGGTGATATACATTCTGTCGCAAAACCACAGCGAGTACTATGCGTTTCAACTAAGAATGTGGCCGCCATGATGATCGCGACTGCGGAACTTCACTCGTTTTTTACGATTTTTGTACCGGCAGCAGAGTAAACACAAAATGAAAAATTCGCTCCGGGTTTGATTATTTATTGTTGTGTCTTATTTTTGCTATGTATTTTTGTTAAAACCTCTTTTTTAGTAATTATATATTTGAAATGGCAAGATGGCGGTCACATTCTTAGTTGAAACGCATAGTATACATTGTTTCGCTCCAGTGACATGCTAAAGCAATTGCACGGAATCTCTCGTCTCATCCATTCCCTCATATTCTCCGTCTTCTCTTACGTCGTCTCAAGAAAATATTAAATAATTACTTGCGTGAAATGCCTTTCAATGAACTGGTTCGCTTTCTTCTTGAGATCAACGCAGCCATGCTGCTCCGCGAAGTTGGCTATGCCGATCGCGTTGGAGGGGTCCAATTGTCGCTCGAGAAATGCGCAGCACGCATCTATCACGTTCGATATCTGTCGGCACACAGCTAAAATAAGTGTAGATTGCTAATATCGTACAGCCATTATTTAAAAATTGTAAAAAATAAAGAAAATAGGACCTAAAGTAGTGCCCTGGGGAACGCTTAGAAAATGTTAAAAAATAACAAAGGTTTTTAACAATTCCTAAGTCTATATCAATTATGGGAAAATCATGAAAATGCAATTTACTAATACAACATCAACAAACAGCAAGTCTGGAAAATATTCTCAACTATGTTGACACATTTAATGTGAAAAATGAAAGCTTATTGGTTGATTTTACCACCTGATATACTACCTACTGTAATAATAAACGAATGAGAGTGCTTACTTGGAACATAGTTGCGGCGGGCAACAGTGTGCACACCGTGACTTCTGTGATCCTGATTTTGCCCGTGTAAAGGAAATAGACGAGCCACGCGATTGCAGATGGGCAAACTCCTTGCAATCGCACTTTCGACATCTCACATTCTTTTAGACCGCTTGTGAACATGGCCTGTTGTGGAAAAGAAAAGGAATACTTATTAAATTATTTATACAAGCCGTGCTAAGAATACTTAAGACAATGTCACTGGTAATTCACCCATCTGGCGACCAAAAATATATATTTCCATATACGGAAAACTGGTGGTACTACATAATTGATAGAAAATAAAAAAAAAAGTATTGTATGTTGGTATTTCGTAAGATGTAGTTGAGTCAACATAATATGTAATATTCGCTGCTTAAAATGTTTAGCACCTAGTACTCTCATTATCTAATATGGAATGAGTTATCAAACGGATGAAGCGTTTGTACAAATGCTAGCAACGGAAATAAGAATGTCATGAAGCTATAGTAAAAAGTCGAAACAACACTCCAAATACATATTTACTAGGTGGTAGGTTCCTTGTGCAAGGTAGGTACCAGGTAGGTACCACCGCAGTGTCAGATAGTCTGCCACCAAGCAGCAGTGTGTAAACATTGCTGTGTTCCGGCGTGAAGGGCACTGTAGCTTGTGAAATTACCGGACACAAAGACTTAAAATATAATGTCTTAAGGGTCGGCAACGCGCTAGTGATATTTCTGGTGTTGCTAGCGTCTATAGGCTGCGGTGAATGCTTACCATCAGGCGGGCCGCACGCTTGCTTGCCACTTTCGTAGTATAAAAAAAACCACAGCGCTGTCCTGTTTTCTCTGTCGTCTGAAGTGAAGAGAAGGTTACTGTAACTGTAAGTACTACTGTAACGCGAATTACGTTGGCACTTGCAATTGACAATGAAAAGGTATTTTCTCCTATTGATTTATTTATTTCTTTATGCACCCCTGACTATAAGTATTGGGTAATAATATGGATTGGACACCAGCGCTAGTTTGGAGTGAAGTTGACATTGGTTACATACAAGGCTAATCAGTAGGGATGGGATTAAGGTCACACTATAGCTAATATTACACTTGGTGTAGTCCCACCAACTAGGAGTGGGCGTTGATTGTACGAACTGTTTTTTTAGACAGCTTTTTGGCTTCAACGAATAAACTAGTTTACAGTCCACCGATAAACTAGTCTAATGATAGACTGGTTTATCGGTGAACTCCATGCAATACGTAAGTAGTCTGTGAACGTCGACCACTAAACTTTTCGTAAACAGTTTAAAGTAGTCTAAACTTTAGACTGTTTTATAAACCGGTTTATCGCTGACGATAAACGGTCTCGTTTCGTCGACGGTAAATGCATCGACGACCCACCACTACCACCAACCAACAAACGATCATCACACGTTTGCAGATCTATCTTGTTAACCATCGATATAATATATAAACTAGATTTGGTGTCGGTTCAAAAAGTGGTAGCGAGAAATAGCGCCCTTGTGTCGCTATTTCTTTACAAGCCACATCCAGACAAATTTATTTTTGCAGATAGGAGTGTCGCTACTGTCTATATAAAACTGTCAAACTACAAGTCATTATCATTATAAAGTCGTTAGTTCACGTTTCCGCTACCAGCACAGATAAGTTTGCAACCTCCGCGACCACATTTTAGATGTCATTTTGTTCGTGAATGTTTATCTAGTTTATATATTATATCGATGTTGTTAACACTCGAAACGTAATCGTACAAATGTAAAAGCCAAACAAGTAGGTATATTTGTTTATTAGAAATCATTACAAAGGCTCTTGACCGACTTTTGTAGTTTGCCTAGTTCTAAATAATGTGTGCTAAATACGGGCGATACAAATGATGTTTTGAATGTCTGATAAAAGATAAGATACTACTATACTAGTTAGGGCCGTAGCCAACTTGTCATTGTATAATACGATACGCTGATGTATGGAAATGACATGTCTCTTCAAGTGACTTAGCGATTCGTACAAAGGGGGGGGGGGGGGGCGGTCGTTTTCCTGATACAGCAATTGCTTAAATACAAAGTCCTTTTTTTGGATTTGATAGTTAACTAATGAGCTCCGAGGGCGTATCACTACTAACTTAGATTAGATCTTTTAATAAACAAGTTTATTTAACACTTGTTAGTGATTTTTATGTTACCAAGATATCAGCACTATCACGCAACACGAACGGTTATGCTAGAGTGACTAAAATATTAATAGTCCATATCGTTTAGTCCGTAACTACTATAATTCCATGAAAATTTTGGTTAATGTCGCGTAGTTTTTGGCTTATAATAAAAAATGTAAAAAAATACCGTCCGTAGTTTGTGGAGGAAAAATCTGATAATTATAAGTATAGATAATACATATCTATCTGCATTTTACAGGAAAAAATTAAATGATTTTTGTTATTCATCGATATACTATAAAAGTATATCGATGTTCTTATCAGTCCAGTTTTTTGCCCGAATGCCCTATAAGAGGGTTATGTTTTCGAGAGTATGTAATGTAAGTAGGTATGTCTATTTCTTTGGCCCGGCCTACAGCCTAAGCGGCTTCATGGACTGCGAGTAATAATATGTCGTTGGATTCGTCTTAGTTGTGGGAATGACATAGGCCATATATTTAAAGAAAAGAAAAAATATGGCCGCCGTTAGCCACCATTTTTTTATTATTTTTCTTCCAAAAACATCAATATGGGTATCAAATAAAAGGTGTTAACGAGACGAGTTGAAATGTGTGTACGTTTAATGTATATATAATGTAATTTAGGCCATTTTGTTTGTTCGCATTCGGGCTTTTATATACTCGTAATTAGTAATCCTAAAAAAACATTCGACGAACTTAGTTTTGCGCTTTGATTTTTTTTCTATCCCAGGTGTTAAGACGGATAGTAAAATACTTTAATAGGTCCAAATAAGATATGGAACCCTTGGTGCGCGAGTCCGACACGCACTTGATCGTTTTTTTTTTTTTAAATTATTTACTAGCAATATTTACCACGGCCGAATATTGACATCCAAAATGCTTAATTTGCATAACCTTGAAATAACGATTATAGCGTGCAAATAAAACACACGATAGATACACAACACCCGATACTGTATAACTCACCATGATTTGCAATTTTGGCTGAACAAACACAATGTATTCCATTTAATAAAACCTAAACTTACTACCAATGTATGTAACTAGCGACTGTCCGCAGTTCTGCCCGACCTTTTATGTTTCTAAGCCTCTAAATCATTATACATACATAAGTATCAGAATAAGCTATCTAAATTATGGTAAAATCTTTTCAAAATAAAATATGAACAAAAAAAAAAAAAAAATATGTTAGATGTCGCAATCGCTGCAATACGGTGTGTAGGAACGCATTACGCCACCATGTTCATGAATCTGTAGATAAAAATGATCCAGCTAAAGTCTGGAAATTTCTTAGGTCTATTGGAATTGGTAAAGGACGTCAGGATACCGTTCCCACTAATTTAGATATAAATTCTCTCAATCTCCATTTCTCTTCTTCTTCGTCTATTGATGGGGCAATTAAAGCCAACACTCTTAATTACATCTCAGCCTTACCAATTCCGGACCATTCTCCTTTTGTTTTCAGTCGTCTAACCGCTAGTGACATCAAGAAGAGCATACTTTCAATCACGTCAAACGCAGTTGGTAATGATGGTATCAGTCGCAATATGCTTGTGCCGCTTCTTGAAATTATCCTTCCTGTTCTTTGTGATATTCTGAATAATTCTGTTGATAGTGGCATTTTTCCTTCAGCTTGGAAGGATGCTCAAATTATTCCTCTTCCTAAAAAATCAAGTCCTAAATTATTTTCCGAATTTCGACCTATATCTATTCTTCCTTTTCTTTCTAAAGTTCTTGAACGCCTTGTCTATGACCAGATTAGTAAATTCCTTTATTGTCACAATCTTTTAAACCCTTTACAATCAGGTTTCCGCCCGGGCCATAGCACGACTACTACACTCGTCAAGGTCACTGATGATATACGTCATTCCATGGACAATGGCAAACTTACTGTACTTATATTGCTGGATTTCAGTAATGCGTTCAATACGGTTGATTTTGACATTCTCTTGGCCTTACTTCGCTCAATGAATGTATCTCCTGCGGTTGTCGATTGGTTTTACAGTTATCTTTATGAGCGCAGGCAGCGGGTTCGCCTGGATGAGGATTTCTCTTCTTGGTGTGATACGACTGCTGGCGTCCCTCAAGGTGGTGTCCTTTCTCCACTTCTTTTCGCAATTTTTATAAACTCTGTCTCGCAAAATCTATCTTCTTCGTACCACCTATATGCAGACGATCTACAAATTTATTCTAGTGCTTCATTGGATGAACTACCAGAGTGTATTAGGGTAGTTAATAATGATCTTTTCCTTATAACCGAGTGGAGCAAAAAAATTGGCTTAAAAGTTAATCCTGCAAAATCTAAGGCGATGATAGTGGGTAGTTCGCGATTGATTTCAAGGGTAAACTGGAAAACGATTCCTAGTGTCAATTTAGATGGGGAATTAATACCTTTTAGTGAATCGTGTAAAAATTTAGGAATCTTAATTGATCGCACCTTGAGTTGGGTTCCTCAACTCCAAGTTACTAGTCAGAAGTTGTTTGCTGCTGCAGCCTCGTTAAAAAGACTCCGTAACTTTCTTCCCACTGCCACTAAGATTGTTCTAGCTCAATCCCTATTACTTCCAATTCTTGATTATGCTGACATCTGCTATTTAGATCTTACAGAGGACCAGCTTAATAAACTTGAGCGTCTTCAAAATTTTTGTATACGATTTATATTTGGTTTGCGCAAATATGATCATGTTTCTCAATTTCGTTCTAAGCTCAAGTGGCTTCCTATTCGTCTTCGTCGGAATACGCACATCCTGTCTCTTCTTTATAATATACTATTTAATCCTTTTTCTCCGCGTTACCTAAAGGAACGTTTTGTTTTTCTCGGCAATGATTCCCACTGTTTGAGGTCATCAGAAAATCTCACTCTTATGTTCCCTTCTCATAATAGTTCGTTTTACGATAAGTCATTCACAGTAGAAGCTGTTCGTCTGTGGAATGCCTTACCGGTCACTGTTAGACATGCACCATCTCTGCCTATCTTTAAAGATCGTTTGAAAGCATTTTATTTGTCCCTATGAATTTTATATTGATATTAGCCGGCTGCATTTAAGTATTTATTTATTATTGTTGGTTATTTATATTTGTTTCTATCAAATATAATATTTATGTGTTATACTAATATTTATATATATATTATTTCGCTGTTACGTATTTTATTGTTTATAGTTATGTATTTTTTTTTTTCTCTTTTATAATTGGTTTGTATAAACAACCCCGCCTTGCAGTTCATAGTTCCTAGTTCCATCCAAAGGTTGCCTGGTAGAGATCACTTTTAGTGATAAGGCCGCCCATTGTTTCATTCTATTTTACTGTTTTTTTTTTCTTGTATTTTTGTGTTTTTTAATAATGGTGGAACAATAAAGAATTATCTATCTATCTATCTATGAACGTTTTGGGAAAAGTCCGCGAAAAACAGAGACAGACGCGAATAGCATTAACATCAGTACCTACCCGAAAGACGTCCACAGCTGAACAAAGATCTCGCCCTTAGAAGGGAGGGGTTGCCATAAGCCCAACGCATAGCAAGCGTCTTAGGGATTGCAGTATAGGTAGTAGGTAATCCAATAGAAAGACGCTACTGCCCGTCTTCTAATTTTCCCTTAGTCGCCTCTTAGGGAACTAACGGGAGGAATTGGGAGGCTATTCTAAGCCGGACGCCCCACGCGCAATAGCGCCTTGGTTTTATTCTTAGTCTATAAATAGAATACTATAATTGAAGGTTTTTTTTATTTATAATAATAAATAAAAAACTTCACAGGCTTCAAAAAATGACAAGTTGAAAAAAATATGTTATCTATTTCAAATCTGTTGACATTTATTTATTATGAAAAAGTAAAAGTTCGTTTAGGTTGTTTCGTTAGGTTAGGTCTTTTAAAATTTTTGTCGTTCCGCGAATTAGGTAGAAACGTAGGTACATTCTGCGTAGTTTACTCTTTAATTTTACTGAAATAGGGCTTGTACATCAGTGAAAATAATAATAATAACTAATTTATATTATATTTTTTACGGGGTATTTTGTAACACGTTGTATAGAGAAGCTTTTTTGTATAGATAAGATTATTGAAAAATCAACATGCGTTTTTTTTTGTTTTAACCCATTTGGTACTAAAATATCAAAATAATTTACTTGAAAGTATCCACAACCAGCACAATAATCATGGTCACGGGCGTTCGCCACTTGCCGAGGTCACATGAGGTCACTACCGTGCGCATGGTGAATATATTTTCCGAAATTTTGTGGTGGATAATTTAATACAAAAAATAAATCTTTTTTTTTATATTATACTCTATTAACGGTACTGATTACGTGATAAAAATATACGCACCGCATAAAAAAATAACCTGTATAAATATTCAAGCGTTCTGCACGGGTAGACTTTTTGCAAAATGCAGTATACATCTCTTTTATACGATATTCGTGTATTGAGATGTTGTTTGAACCTTTTTATCCTCAACAATAATACACTCAAATACGTCACCTACCATGTTGTCGATACATAAGTAATATTCATTTATTAGACGCTAAAAATAAAATGTTTGTCATCTATGACGGCAAGCCTGATCAAAAGTCTGATCTCCTGATAAGTAGGTACTACAGCAATAACAATACAACATATACAAAGTGTTAATGTTGGTGATAACGTAAAACATCAGACACTCAAATAATATAAATAATGTTAAAAATCAATTTAGTTCATAGTCTTTTTTTATTTTATATTTTATACGTCCAAAGTGGCAAGCAAGCGTGCAGCCCACCTGATGTTAAGCAGCCACCGCAGCCGCTAGCAACACCAGAAGAATTACTAGCGCGTTGCCGACCCTTAAGACATTGATTGGATATTAAGTCTTTGGCTGCCTGTCCACCGGAGCGGAGCGAGGCAGTGGAGCGGAAACGGAGAAATATTAACCAATAAGATTCAATAAGATTTTGGAGCGGAGATTTTGTGCAATCTTATTGGTTAATATTTCTCCGTTTCTCCGCTCCACTGCCTCGCTCCGTTCCGGTGGACAGGCAGCCTTTGTGTCCGATAATTTCACCGCTACAGTGCCCTTCACGCCGGAACACAGCAATGCTTACACACTGCTGCTTGGCGGCAGAATATCTGACACTGCGGTGGTACCTACCTGGACGGTTCCTTGCACAAGGAACCTACCACCTAGTAAGTTACATATTTTCATAATTCTAATTATTTTTGAGTATCCCACCTAATCTGTTTGTCCATAGCACTATAATAATGGGTGTTGTACTCTCGCGGTCACAAGCTGTGTACCTTTAGGACGATAATCCCTTACACGAGCCGGCCCAAAATACATGCGTTCGGGGTAAGCGCGCTTAACGTTCGTTCAAACGATTTTGATTGATAATCTTTAACAGCCGCATTAGTCAGACCGCTTGACTGGGAACCATAAATAATAAAAATATAATAATAATTTAAGCACCTATATTAAAAATTATTGTTATCACTTTTGCTCTTGACACTGAATAAACTAATTCCAGGTTTTGCATAAATTATTTTACATGTTGTATATAAGTTCTTATATTAATTCAAATGATAACGAAGTAATGTATACGTTTATCAATCGAATTGCGATATATCCTAAACAAATAAGGCGTTATCATAGAACTGACTAGCGGAGTGATTTAGCATAATTTAGGTGAATGATTTGTCCCTGCTGATAAGCAATAGCTAAGTGCCCATGTAGTTTGGATAATTAACTAATATTGTTGGATGACTCGTCTGGTGCTACAACTTTTTTATTAAATATACTAAGTAGTAGGGCTATTCATCATCATCAGCAGCCGAAAGAGGTCCACTACGGAACAAAGGCCTTTCCCTTAGAAAAGGGTAGTTGCCATAATCCCCACGCTTGGCACGCTTCTTGGGGATCGCCGTATACGAGTAAGTGGTAGGAAATCCAATAGAAAGACAGGCAGTACACCTCTTCTTGTTTTCCCTTAGTCGCCACTAATGGACACCAAACGGGAGGAGATGGGAGGGTGTTTTTTTTTTTGACGCGTGGGAAATCTTCGAAAGATCCCCGGGAGCTGTGGGACTCGACCGGGGTATGTGGGATTCTTACCCACTAAAACCCCCGCCGCTGTCGCATCGGCACATGAGAGGGGACCCAGGTCTCTCCGGTGGGATCTGCACCAGTGTCTTGCCTTTGAGCCCGCCACCCGGTGGCGCATTGTAGCCCCCCGGGAACCAGTCACGGTGCTGACGGGGACGGGGGTCGCAACCTCGCCATCGTCCTCCTCGGAGGAGTCGCCGTACTCAATGTACGTTCTAAGGGCCCACAGCCCGCGTCCAGCGACTCCGAAGGGGGATAGCAGGGTGCTATTCCAACCCGGACACCCCATGGGTAAGGACTATTCACAACTGTTGAAATTTCCCGTGTCCAAATCCGGTGATATGTAAACGCTATACAAAATCAGTTTCAACCCAATCGTGAGTTTCTATCCGGTATTATCATACGATAGGGCTTCAGTTGAACATTTCAAAACTTATTTTGATTTTATTTTCTGTCATGTAGTTTTTGAGTTATAATTAATTATGACAAAAAAAATCAAGTTGCATACCCTTATCTTCGATGTACGTGGTCGGAAAAATCTGAATAAGTACAGGTATTAATAATAATAATATCCTGGGACAATTCACACACGGTCATCTGATCCAAACTAGGCAGAGCCTGTACTATGGAACCAGACAACTGATACTAATACATATATACTTTTTTTTATTAATACATACTTATATAGATAAAACACCCAGACACTTGGTGGGAATCGAACCCACGACCTGTTGGGCAGACAGGGTCATTAACCACTAGACCATCGAACCCTTTTTAAACGTTTATGTAAAATTTACAGAAAAAATAAAACCATGTTTCTAATAGGCATGATGACTAATATTGAAAAAATACTCTATAATGTACTTACGGGTCTACTATTGCCGAAAATAATCATATTTTTGTATTAAGTTTACTATTAATAGCAATATTTTAAATTTTTAAAATAGAGTTTGAATTTCGTTCCAAAACGATGGCCGGTGCATGGCGCCATGTTGTGACATCACTACGGCGGTGTAAATAAACATCTGTCTAGGTATAAAAGTTAAAAGTGAATCATTGTATGAAAGAAAAAGTTGAGATGACAGTTTGACAGTTGTTTATTTACACAGGATTGACGTCATTCACTCTGAGCAGCGTTTATTACAAAATGGCGATTAGCTGTATTTGAGTAATTTATTTGCTTAAATATCACGAAAATCTCTCTATTATTATGAAAATGAGATGCATTTTTGGAATCAGTGCAATCTGTTCTAATATTTAAAACCACAGATTTATAGGTATTGTGTTACAGTCATCATGCCTATTAGCACAGTTTTTTTTTAGAAATTATTAAAATTGTTTGACAAACAAACTTAGTTATGCGATTTGATATTTTTCCTAACTGAGGTGTTAGATGAACAGCAAACTATCTTTTATAAGCGTAAAGAAATAGAAAGAAATAGAAGGTATGGAACCCTTGGTGCGCTAATCCAACTCGTATTTGACTGGCTTTTCCTTTGCAAGAGTTTGAGTAACTAATATTTAAAACTATTCAAAAAATTTAATCGATAGCATTATGTACTCAGTGGTTGCTGATATACCGCGGTGACAGACATACAGACCGACTGAAGATGTCGCATCATAAAGGTACGCGTCCATTGGTTCGCACCGGACGCACCGCACCGTGCGTGCGATTTTAGTTTACTTTGTATGATTTTACATAGCGCTGCGTCCATTATCCGCGCCGCCCGCAACAAAAACCGTCGAGTTTGAACAAAAAATGCGTTGCGTGCCGGTGACGTCACACAAACGACGTTGATATGACTATTTAAAATATGTTAAATCTAAATCTCATGTATTAAAATGTTATAATAATGCATATTCACAGACAGATAATGAAATGGCATCAAAGTATTACACACCAGTCACATATAGCATTGGCACACAGACAGATGAAAATGATTTTTTTCGATCCTAAATTGGTACCTAATTCCTGCAGCATGTCAAATTTATGTGATCTCAATAAATATACCTCCATTAATATTTATCACCAAAACCTATGTGGAGTAATGAACAAAAAGAATGAACTTGAAGTTTATGTGGAAACTCTTGATAAAAGGATGGATTACGTGTGTATAAGTGAACACTTCTTGAATGACAGCACTGCAAATGTTTTTAATTTAAATGACTATAAATTAGTTGCTTACAATACTAGAAAAAATAAATTAAGAGGAGGTAGTTTAATTTTAGGGCATGTGGATAGAAAGACCGAAATATGTGAACAAATAAACAAAATGTATAAAATGGAATGTTTTGAAATTTGTGGGGTTAAAGATAATACTACTGGTCTTTATGTCTGTTGTTGCTATCGAAATCCTGTTGATAAAAATTTCGAACAGTTCTTAGAGAGATTGGAGAAGTTGTTAGACTATTTATTCAATAGGAAATGCATAATATGCGGTGATTTTAATATTGATCTGCTAGTTGACAATAAAAAAAGCGTGGAATTCCTTAGCTTGTTAAAATGTTATAACTTTAGGCATCTAATCTCTCCTGCTACTTTCATCCGTAATAATAGTTCTTCGTGTATCGACAACATCATAACAAATCTGCCCGATGCATGTATTTTGGGTGTTGAGGTGGATCACAATGGCTTGGCCGACGGGCATGCAGGTATTTTTGCTGAGGTTAATTTGAAAGAACGATCCAATTCAAACTTGAATGGGGAACGGTATATTGTAATAGATAAAAGAGTATTCAACATTAAAAATAGCGCAGCATTCGTACAGGGTATTCTTAAAGAACCTTGGACTAGTATGGGTATTAATACTTTTCTTAAAAGGTTTTATAAAGTGTTTCACAATAGCTACAGGAAGAGAGAATGTAAAACTAAACATCAGAATAGATCACAGTTAAAGTGGATCACTAAAGGGATACGTACCTCCAGCAAAATGAAACGTTTTTTATGTGCATGCAGTGGAAATAACCTTGAACCGAGTGTTTTAAAATATAAAAATATGTACGTTAGGTTATATCGAAAGATTGTTACAAAAGCTAAAAAGCTTGCTATAAAGACGCAAATAAATACATCAAAAAATAGGGGTAAGGAAATTTGGAAAGTTGTAAATAGTTGTAATAATAAAGGGAATTTAACTCAGCAGGAACTTAGACTTAAGGTTGATGGACGAATTGTAGTGCACCCAGAGGAAATAACTAACATACTAGTGAAACAATTTGACCATAAAGGTGCTACTGATGTAAACGAAGGAGACCATGCTACGGCATTACTTCATCTATGCACAGACAAGGTTGGCAGTGACATGCATATTTCTCCTACCACTCCATACGAGATTCGTACCATAGTTAAAAGAATGGAAAACAAACGTTCCTGTGGGTATGACGAAGTGCCGATTTGTGTGTTAAAGGACCACATTGAAATATTAGCCAAGCCTCTATCTGACTTCTTCAATAAATGTATGAAAGAGGCTATCTTCCCAGAACAGCTAAAAATGGCGAAAGTAATACCTGTGTATAAGAAGGGAAGTAAGTCTGACCCTAAAAATTATAGACCCATTTCTCTATTACCAGTGCTGTCGAAATTATTTGAAAAATTACTTAAAATACGACTTTTAGCACACTTGCGTGTAAATAAAGTTTTAAATAAAAGACAATTTGGGTATCAAAAGGGTGTTGGCACTTCAGACGCCATATATACATTATTGGATGATGTGATGAGTAAAATGAATAATAAAATGAGAGTTGCTGGGATTTTCCTAGATTTAAGCTCTGCATTTGACACAATTGACCATGAACTACTTCTGACTAAAATGTGTCATTACGGAATAAGAGGAAATGCTTTGCAATTATTCTCTTCCTACTTAAAAAACAGGCGGATGTACGTTGAAATTGACAAAACTGAGAATAATTATAAGAAAAGGTATCAATCCAAAACCGTGCGTATATCAACGGGTGTCCCACAGGGATCTATCTTGGGACCTATTTTATTTTTATTATTTATTAATGACTTGATTAATTATATAAATACAATTTTACCGGACATTGAATTAGTAATTTTCGCAGATGACACAAATGCCGTAGTAGCAGCTAATGACATGTTAGAGTTAACAGAAAGGGTAAATGATACGTTACAAGCATTACATGTGTGGTTCAAGGCAAATAAATTGATTATTAATAGTGAAAAGACTCAGATAATGTTATTTAAAACTACAGCCCGTAACAAAGATAAGTTAAATGTTGCCTTAAATGAAGTCGACATTGATCTGGTTTCCGAAGTAAAATTTTTAGGTATACATATTGACCAACTGTTAAACTGGAAACTAGAATTAAAAGCAATTGATGCATCAGTATCGTCTGCATGTTACGCTCTGAGAGCCCTGAGAAATGATATCGGCATAGAACAGCTAAAAGTTGTATATTTTGCGCTAGTGGAGTCAAAAATTAGATATAGCATACTTTTTTGGGGAAACAGCTATGAATATAATAGTAGAAGAGCTTTTGTACTACAAAAACGTGCAATTCGAACCATGGTCCGTATCTCACAAAGGCAAAGTTGCCGACAACATTTTATCAATTTAGGCATACTTACAGTACCAAGTCTGTATGTACTGGTACTTTTGAGTAATATGGTCAAATACATACAAGACTATGAGACAGTAGAAGAACGGCAGATAAGGGAAGGCACTCGTAGACTGGACTTGAAGAATAAAAATTTCACAAATCATAACCTAAGAATTGCCAAACACAGTCCACGATACCAATCTGTAAAATTATTGAACAGGTTGCCTTTAGACATAAAAAGTGCTGTTTACAGTAGCGATTTCAAAATAAAACTTAAAAATTTCCTATTGAATAAGTGTCTATATGCTGTAGAAGAATTGTAATTTTATTGAGAAAATGATTTATTGATCTAAACATAAATTTATTATTATTACCTATTTATAAATCTATCAATCTATGTTAATTTATTATCTTTAACTAATTATTTTATTGTTATTCATTTAAATTTTAAAGTGTTGACCGTATTGTGTAATTACATGACGAATTATGTAGGTACTGACTATTGAAGAATTATAAATTTATTACTTTTAAATAATTTATGGAATTCGAATGTAATTTGATGTAATGTATGTACTGTTCTTGTGTAATTTTTTGTGTAAATTCAGATACAAGTTACTTGTTCATGAATAAATGACTAATGACTAATGATATTATGAATCGACATTCTACGTTTAGTTTTACGTATTTCCTTATCTTCCAACAAGCAACTAATACTATCTTCGTCAATCTCCATGACCGAATACGTTAACTCACGACAAGAAAGCACTCGTTCGTAACTAAACAAAAAAATCCGGAAACAGTGGACGCATGACATCGGCAAATCTGTTCAATCCGTTGCAATCCGTGCGTGCGGTGCGTCCGGCGCGGGCCAATGAACGCGTACCTTTAGGGTTCCTTTTTAACCTTTTTGGTACAGAACCCTAATAAAGTAAATAAATGATATTGTTCAACATCAATATTATGTATAATTGTTCAATAATTGTTCAATGTTAATGTACTTAATGTACAACAGCAACAACGTTTATACAACGTGTTACAAAATACCCCGTAAAAAATATAATGAATTATCAAAGCCAAAAATGTTGTCAACCCTAGTAAGGTTAGGTCTTTTAAAAATTTTGTCGTTCCGCGAATTAGGTAGAAATGTAGGTACATTCTGCGTAGTTTACTTTTTAATTTTCCTGAAATAGGGTTTACACATCAGTGAAAATAATAATATTTTTACCATTGATTTTTTACGGGGTATTTTGAAACACGTTGTATATTATAAAACGTGTACTTACTTTAAAATATGGACTGCCCGCAGCGAGGACCACCTTGTGAACGTGGAACAGCTCGTTGCCGACTTCTAATACTACATCTGTTAACATGTGATGTGACCGCATTGTGAACATCATCTGTGGAACAAAAAACAAGTATCTATTATAACCTACAATATTTACTTCTATCAATCAGACACCGGTCTCGCCGGCGAGGCCGAAGGGTATGCAACCTCAACGACGAGCATCACCCCATTGAGCTTCTTGCCGGTTCTTCTCAATGGGGGCTTCTCAAAATCAGCCCTCAGCAAGCGACAGCCTAAGCCAAGGCTGTGCCTCCTGGAGGTGCCTTTGAGCTCGTCGCTCCCGTCTTTTTGGCTGGAGCGCTATAAGCGTTCGCCCTTTTGCCCGGTGAAGCTGTAATGGCCATCTGCGCCCAACAGCGACAATGCCCCATAAAAAATACTTTTATACTGTGCAGATCTCTTGTGCAATGACAGTCCGTAGTCCGTAGTGTAGCGAATTTAGCTCTAGAAATGACGATTGGTTATGCCTTAGCAAAAAAAAAAACAACGGGTTGCACTCCGGGAGTGCCGCCAGAAGTGAAAACTTGAATATTAACGTTGTGCATTTTTGATATTTTGGAATGGTTAGGGAATAATTTTGCACGAATTGCTTTAATTATCAGTATAAAAGTACTATCATTTATGCGGTAAAATACAATATTCATATGCGTTATCGTACACGAACATGACAATCTATATTACATAAAAAATGTAACACTTCAGAACTATTACAATTATTTTACAGACGGTCGAGCCATCAGCAGCCACCATCCATGGATGTGCGTGGCACGCTGTAAAACAAACACACACGAAAATTTGCCGCCTACGTCTTACGAATTTTCAATCAGATCTTACCAATTTTCGATCAGGTCACGTGTCCTGACGCGAGTTTAACATATTTTCCCCATCACAAAAAAGTGCACAACGCCGCTAAATAAGTTTTCACCTCAAAAAAGTTTTAACGATACACCGGGGGATGGATTCTCGTGCAGCGCAGCTATCCATGGGCAGTCGTGTCTCTTACTACACAGTCTTGGTCATCTTAGTACCTCAGAGTGGGACTCCGTCCTTATAAAGTACTGGCAACCGTACCAGAGGAACATAGCTTCAATCGAAATGCTATTTAAGAATGAACGGGGTTATGTTTGGCGTTAGTCGTTTTTCAAACATTTTGCGTACTGCTGATACATATGTTTTTAGTGACTTAGTGAGGAGACCAAAGGCCTTTCTCTTGATCGTAAGCGAAAATGCCCATAGAGGCCTGCGCCTGTCTCGTCACCCGAGCGCTTAGTTCATTATTTCTTAACCCTAATTTCACCAGCTACAGTGCCCTTCACACTGGAACACAAGAATGTCGCGGTTTACATATTGCCGCTTGACAACAGAATGTCTGACATTGTGTGGTGCTAGGTAACTAACTGGCCTGTTTCTTGCATCTACATAATGACCATACATACATAATATGTTTACATATACAGTTATAACTTTTTATCTAAATGTACATGTTAAATTAATAAATTAAGTCTAGGTACAAGCGAATAGTGAGCCTCCTCTATTTTTAAGTTAGTTAAAAATAAACTGATCGCATGGCCAGTAGAAATATGCGCTGTCATCGTGCTTTGCAAGAATTACGAAAAGCGCGTCACACGGGTTCATAAATATTTATCAACTTTTTATGTAAAAAAATAATCAAACGTTTACATCGAACTCACATATGGTGTTCTAACACGTGGATCGTAACATTTGTATAGTGAAAAGAATAAGATATTATAATTTGTTTGTCTCAATTAGGTAACTACATTACATGTAAATGTTTATTTGATACTAGCTGACCCACGCAGCTCCGCCTGCGCTATTTTTTACGTTAACTAAACTCTTAATAACAGACATTCGCATCGAATACATAACCTCCTTTTTTATAGTCGGTTAAAAAATGGGACCCACTTTTTAGTTGCTCTCCGAAGCACGGACCCGTTTAGTTCAAATGGCGTTAAACGGTCACCCATCTATTTAATGACCTTACCTAACGTTGCTTAACCTGATCGATTACAAAACCTTGATAACAACTCTCTATGAGTGTTCCCTTACTAATATTTATTATATTATAAAGAAAAATTGATAAAATCGGACCAAGCGTTAGCGTATAACCAAGTACCCATTTTGACTTTAATCTCTAAAAATTAAGAACCGTGCTGATTACGGGATAAAAAGTATCCTATGTCCTACCTCGTAGTAACATCTGAAATCATGCCAAGTTTCATTTGAATCCATTCAGTAGTTTCGGCGTGATGCGCAGCCGTGATACAGACAGACAGACAGACAGAAAGACAAAAATTAAAAAAAATACATTTTCGGCCTCTGTATCGGTTATAGAATGCCCTCCAAATATAATTTTCAAAATATCTTCAATGTACAGAATTGGACCTGTTACAGTTTTATCTATATCTATACTAATTTTTTTTTTAAAATATTTGTCTGTCTGTCTGTCTGTATCACGGCTGCGCATCACGCCGAAACTACTTAATGGATTCAAATGAAACTTGGCATGATTTGAGATCTTACTACGAGGTAGGACATAGGATACTTTTTATCCCGTATTCTAGCATGGTTCTTTTGGGAGAGGGGATTAAAGTCAAAATGGGTACTTGGTTATACGCTGTCCGATTTTATAAATTTTTCTTTATAATATAATAAATATTAGTAAAGGAACACTCATAGAGTTGTTATCAAGGTTTTGTAATCGATCGGGTTAAGCGACGTTAGTTGAGGTCATTAAATAGATGGGTGACCGTTTAACGCCATTTGAACTAAACGGGTCCGTGCTTCGGAGAGCAAGTAAAAGTGGGTCCCAGTTTTTAACCGACTATAAAAAAGGAGGTTATGTATTCGATGCGAATGTCTGTTATTAAAAGTTTAGTTAACGTAAAAATAGCGCAGGCGGAGCTGCGTGGGTCAGCTAGTTATAAATATAGATATAGATATTAATCCAACAATTGTTCATTAACCGACTTCAAAAAAAAGGAGGAGGTTATCAATTCGGTTGTATGTTTTTTTTCTTTTTTTTTTATGTTTGTTACCTCAGAACTCTGTCGTTTACGAACCGATTTGGAAAATATTTTTTTTAATTGAAAGGATATGCTTCCAGATTGGTCCCTTTTTTTTCAAAATCAAGTTCCGATGATGAGAACCATGAGTAACTGAGGGAACTCCTTAAATGTTATAGGCATACATATAGCGTTTTTGGTATTTTTAGAAACTAGTCAAGCATTTTCATTCAGAAAGTATCATTTGGTGAAGTGGATCTGATGAAGAAGGCCATAGATGGCCACCGGAACTCTGTAATAAAATTAACAATCCATCCTATCCTAGCCGTGCCTACTAAACGTAGAACTACCGAATTTGGACTAGATGGATAGTTCTCGACGAGTAGTTGCTAGAAAAATGGAGATCAGGGTCTGATAGTGGAGCAGGAAGGTTGTCACGGGATCTCTGCACCAATAAACGTAGATCCGCCGAGTTTGGGCTCGTTGGGTAGCTCTCGATGAGTAGGTGCTAGAAAAATGGTGATCAGCGTCTGATGATGGAGCAAGAAGGTCGTCACGGGATCTCGGCACCAATAAACATAGACCCACCGAGTTTGGGTTCGTTGGGTAGCTCTCGACGAGTAGTTGCTAGAACAATGGTGATCAAGGTCTGATAATGGAGCAGGAAGGTCATCACGGTATCTCGGCACCAACAAACGTAAACCTACCGAATTTGGACTCGATGGATAGGTCTCGACGAGTAGTTGCTAGAAAAATGGAGATCAGTAGCTCTCGATGAGTAGTTGCTAGAAAAATGGTGATCAGGATCTGACGATGGAGCAAGAAGGAGGACACGGGTTCTTGGCACAAATAAATGTAGACCCACCGAGCTTGCAGTCCATGGTTCTCGAGAACTACGAGTATAACACCTAGATATCTTCGGTTTATGGCAATTGGTTAGTTTTATTAAGATATTGTCACATCTACATTTTTAAAAATTTTTGCTTAAGCTTATATTTTAGTGATGGTCCAAGTTGTGTTATGTAGTGTTTTTAAAATAAATATTAAACTGGCTGTTTGTCAGAATAAAATATAAGTTGTTAAAAGTTAACCTAATCATACACCAAGGGAATCACTAAAAAGAATAAAATAAATATTTTTTTTACAAAAAAAGAACCACCTTCAAAATGCAACTAAAAAGCCTGAAATAATTTCTAAGAATTAGTGGTTTTTACATCTACATTGTTGGACTTGGACTACAACATATTATAAATACATATTGCTATCGAAGTCGGCGCCTAACGTCTAGCAAATACTTACAAGGGCAGTAGGTACCTAACTGTTTTCCAGTTTGTGCGCCGTCTTTGATAGTAATATATTTATAATATGTTGTAGTCCAAGTCCAACAATGTAGATGTAAAAACAACTAATTCTTAGAAATTATTTCAGGCTTTTTAGTTGCATTTTGAAGGCGGTTCTTTTTTTGTAAAAAATATTTTTATTTATTTTATACTTTTGGTACAGAATACAGAGTAAACAGATAAAGCTGACAACAGAACGCAAAATGTACAATACTAGCTGCTGTAATGTGCTTAGCCCAAAGCGAGTACGCTGCGAGGGAGAGGAAAATAATGAATGAGGCATTAATATATTCATAACTGCATGCTAACATGACATAAATATGTATAAATTGTCCAGTGATCTCCAGAGAACAGCTAGCATAGCTCGCAGGCAATGGTAAAGAGATGTCAACTAAAGTACGGTTTATGTACTCTACGCGCTGTAAAAGACTATTCATGGCGTCTAGAAAATCGAGGAGCAACTTCAAGGAGTAATACAATGACACGATAATGTCTCGAGGTCCAAGGTAGGTAAAGCATTCACAAAGATATAGAGCCGACGAAATGCCAGTGCCGATTGCAATTTGTCCGGCTTCCGTCATGATATAATTTCTTTGATAAACATAATGTTTTTGATTCAAATTTATATTTCGTAGTGTGAATTTAATAAGCATAACAGAGTTACAGAATTCGCGTATCACGATGATATTCAATGTTTATCGACACTAAGGAATAAAGCGAAAATGTAGAGATTATCGATTGTTCGGCAGAGGCGGCATAATGTCGATAATTTGCTTTGGATTAGAATAGCTGTTACATAATAAAATTTTGCGAGAGATGCGCAGGTATGGCGCGAGTTTTGCTGTCATTAATCGTTAGCAAGATAAGTAATCAGCATGCCCGATAAAAACTAGATTTAGCGATACGCATTTGGCCTCTGCGACCAGCTGGCTAGCCGGGTGTGGACCAAATTCGTTTTGTCATTTATAAATGTTTTATTTTAACCAAGCAATTTCTTCAGCAACTAGTGCCTTTCCATCGAAACACTGCAACGTTTAAGTACTAATCGCTACTTCGCGGTAGAATCTCTGACACTGCCGGTGGACTTTCTCATAAGGGAACTACCAACTAGTGAACCCCCGACCCCCGTCCCCGTGACCACCGTGCTTCCCGGAGGGCTATACTGCACCGCCAGGCGGCTCAAAGGGAAGGCACTGGGGTTCCGGGTGAAGATTCCACCGGAGAGCCCTCCGGTGAGATCTGCACCCTGTGCCATGTGCATGTGTGTGGGGTTTTTTGTGGGTAAGAATCCCACATACCCCGGTTGACCCCCCCATAGGTCCTGAGGACTTTTTGAAGGTTTCCCTTTGCGAAAAAAAAAAAGAATAAACGTGTGGTTACGTGCACACTATGGAGAGACTCTGGGTACTCCGCTTGGACCTCGGCAAAGTCTCTTCAGCGCATGCCACTTCTGAAATACTCGCTCCACCAAGCACCCATGACTGTGAGTGTGTCCGGTCGGTTTTATAATCTACTCTTGACAATCCGGCCAGTAGTAGCTGCGACCAGTGGGCTTTCGATATAAGATACATTTACTAGAATCGTTCAAAATGCAATCTATACACACCTTCATAAAATCGCTAATGTAGTTCCCCATGCAGAAGGTCATGTCGCCGATGTCGTTGGAGCCGGTGCCGACCTCGCCCTCGAGCGACACGTCGCACCTGATCGGCGGCATGTCGTCCAGCATGTGGGCGGAGTCGTCCGTTTCCATAACTGATGTCAAAACAATTAATTTAATACTTTATTGTACACCTTAAAAACAATACATTAAAACAATAGTACGGAGAATATATGTACTGCGATAGTACACTAACGCTATACCAGTTTTAAATCAAAATTGTTTGAACGACGGTTTAGTCGAATAAGGTCATAGTAGAATAATGTCTAGGTATAAAATGGTCCAAAGACGATATATATAAAATATTTTTAATAAAAATATTTTTTAAAAAAATTGAACCGACTTCAATAACACTAAAAAGCATAAAATAATTTAAATATTATTGAAGTTGGTGCCAAATATACACATCAGGTACGCTAACACCAACTTCTTTAATATTTAAATTATTTTATGCTTTTTAGTGTTATTGAAGTCGGTTCAATTTTTTTAAAAAATATTTTATTTTATACTTTTTAGTGATATTTTCATACTTAGATTGAACCATCGAAGACGGTAAAATGATCTAGGTAGGTTATTATCATCATTATGAATTCACATTATCGTCTACATACTTTTACATAATTCATGTTTCTTCAGAAACTCAGAAACAATTTATCCGATCGTAATGAAATTTGCATGGAATCATCATAGTAGTTTACTCTCTCGAATAAAAAAAGAATCATCGAAATCGGTTCATATTTGTCAGAGAAATGTAAAGGAGAACATCAGTTTTATGGTTTTTACCAGATAAATTCCTCCATATCATTCATGGTCCTCCAGGAAGTTCTTATCGGGTTGTGATAAAATTCATACAGGTTCATTACAGTGGTTTCTTCTTTCGAATAAAAAAAGAATCATTGAAATTGGTAAATATTTACCAGAGTTATGATCATTTTTGTCCTTAAAAAGCACCATAAAGTCATCTATATCAGGCTTTCCTCCAACTCTCAGTGCGCAGTCACCATTCTTGTTTTTTCAGTAACCCAATTAACGGATTAAAGAATGGATGGAAGAAAGATTTTTTCAAATCTGTTCATAATTGCCAGAGTTATGCGCGAACATACATAAAAAAATATATATATATATATACAGACGAATTGAGAACCTCCTCCTTTTTTGAAGTCGGTTAAAAAAGCTTATCCCGCCCGTATGTATTTTGGGCCAGCTCGTGCAAGCGTTTATCGTCCTGAAGGTGGTACACCGTGACAGCGAGAGTAGGTACAAAGGCTAAGCTCGCCTTTGTACCTACTCTCGCTGTCACGATGATGAGTTCTGTTACAGAAAACTTTTGAGTGACAGAGAAACAACAATATTCATCATCATCAGCCGGAAGACGTCCACTGCTGAACACAGGCCTCCCCTTTAGAACGCCACAATGAACGACAATTGGCTATTTGCATCCACCGGTTACCTGCGACGCGCACAATGTCGTCTGTCCACCTAGTGGGAGGCCTGCCAACGCTACGTCTTCCGGTTTGTGGTCGCCACTCGAGAACCTTTCTTCCCCAACGGTTATCGGTTCTTCTTCTTAACAACAATATTATGAAGATCAACATTTCCATGAACCGATATGAAACTTTAGATTATAATAGAGACTGGCTGACCAGCGCCTACTACATATAAAATAAACCTTCCTCTTGAATTACTATCTATTGCTAAAACTGAATTATAAATTACACACATCAAAAGTGTCTAGGGATCAACATATATTTTTGCAATAACTTTTCTCCTGATTGATATTAATTAAAATTTTCTTTAAGGATTCATCAAATAAAGTGTTTTCGTTTGTCACAGTAACGATAAACCAAGTCACCTTTGCATTAATAAAGAAATTTGCCATTTTCCTAATAAAGGGATTTTTGACATTTGAACCACTAACACAAAAGTTCGAAAAAAAGACTGAAATAACAGTTTTCTTTAAAATTTTATTGGGTAACTTAAACAATTAATAATCCGTGTTTCTACCGCGAACACTAACAACACAAGAACATCGGTTTGGCATACTCAAAATGAGTTCATCCAAATCACGCTGTGGAATGGCCGCCCATGTTCGTTGCAACAACAAAAAAAGGTCTTCTTGCGACTGGATACCCTCCATATTCGGCAGAGCTCTTCTCTGTAGCATATCCCATGCATGCTCAATCGGGTTCAAGTCTGGCGACTGAGCAGGCCAGGGCAGGACATTGATGTTAGCTGCGGCGAGAGTCTGTCTTACAACTCTTGCGGTGTGCGGTCGTGCATTATCATGCATTAACTGAAATAAGGGACCGATTTGCACTTGTAGAGGAACGATGACGTCTGATACAATCGTCTCAGCATAAATTTGAGCGTTGAGGTTGCCTCTGATCCAAATCAACTCAGTTCTTCCGCCGATCCAAATACCCGCCCATACCATGATGGTTCCACCACTATAAGGATGGACTTCCTGGCAGGATTTTAATCGCTGTTGGCGTCCAGGGGTTCTCCAGTGTCGTATACGTCTTGTATCCGGTCTCATACCAAAACGAGACTCATCAGAAAAGCACACGAAACGCCATTGTTCTTCTGCCCAATTTCTGTGTTCAAGAGCCCATTGATATCGAATCCTACGATTGTGCATTGCTATAGGTGGTACCCGTAGCGGTCTTCGGGAATGAAGGTTCACTTCATGCAAGCGGTTTCTGACTGTTTGGTCGCTAATTAAGTTCCCTGAAGAGTGATATAGCCTCACGGCTAACATCATGGCAGTTATTGTTGGAGCTCTTCGAGTTAAGATTTGAATATATCGGTCTTGTCTCCGTGTGGTGCAGCGATACCGTCCTCCATGGCGCTCAGCCACGGTACCAGTGCTTCGGTAACGTGTCCAAAGTCGACTGATAACACTCTGACTTGTATTCAGAGCTAAAGCCACAGTACGTTGCCGGGAACCAGCTTCTATCATTCCCACGGCTCTGAGCATTTCTTCCCTGCTTAAATGACGTCGCCGCTCCATAATAACGTTGGTTTTAATCAGTAGTAGGGAAACAGTAGCACTAATAATGTCTTCAATGCGTTGTATGTTTATAAAGGGAAAATATTGACAGCTGATTTTCATCTTTTACTCGAATTTGATTCACAGTTCCTGATTCAAATTATGAAATGCACCAAAAAGGATCCATATAAATTTATAAAATCATAAATTTATTACAAAGCCACATCTCAATCTCAAGAAATCCGCTTAAAAATGCTTGATCCCTAGACACTTTTGATGTGTGTATAATCCGTTGCGTAGTTTAAATGGCACAAATAAACAAACAAACAACGAGACACACAAACAACAAACACAAAAAATGCACTGTGTTTGTTGCGTACAAACAGCGGGAGCGACTGTTTTATACTCTTAGAGATACCACTGGAGAGAGCATGATGCGCTAACCCCTCTGCCAAATTTTTGTTCATATGTTCAGGTCATTCTTTATTTGTGTGCGTATCTTTTTGAATGTGTTGCGAGTTTATTATAGTGTGGGTATGTGTGAAATTGTATCTGTGTGTGTTTACTTCGCCTCCCGCACCCCGCAAAAGTGCCACGAAAAATTTGTTCGGGGAATCGACGCGATACTAGCTCCATTCTAATTACTCTGAGTTTATACTACATAATATGTAAAGAAGAAAGAAGTATACACGTAGTAGTTTGTGTATTATACACAAATGATTGTCCTGGGCCTTAATTATCCAAGAACATTTTCAGATTCCACACTCAAATCTTATCTACGAAACAACATTTTACAGGATGTACAAAAACCCTGTCCGATTGGTATGGGAAATATTTGCTTCGTATCAGACAAATCAAGAAAAACATTTATGAAATATTCAGCAAACGAATTATATATGATTGTATTGAGACACCAAATAATACGCTCAGCGATCGGACAGAGTTCTATAACACTCTGTATATCGCTATCTATAAATATTGAATTTACTTTGTTGAATTTGTAAACTTCGTGGGCAATTACCGGTTGTTAGCATGAAAAACATTAAATATTGCTCTATTGCACGATATCGACGTGGTTTTTGCAGGGCAAGATCTAAGCTCAGAATGTCATCGAGAATTAGGATTCTGGGTGAAAATCAAACCTACCCTTTCGTGTATGACCAGTTCATCTACGGGTCCGTGCGACCAAAACTTGTTACACCTTTGCGACTTGTTCTTTGTACAACTAAGCTTTGTTGGGTTGGTTTAGTAGTTACGAAACCTTGGCTGCTACCTGCTATTCAATAGGTGATGGGTTCAATTCCCACATAGGACAAGGATTGTGTGTGCATAGACCTGTCTGTCTTGTTTGGTTTTCTAATCCACATAATGTATGCATTTACAAAAATATTTACATGAAGAGTATTTGTATCAGTTGCCTGGTTGCCATTGTACAGGTGATGACAATGTCTGGATTGCTCCAGGATAACAAGTATAAGCTAGTGATTGATTAAACACAATCCCACACACCAGGGGTCTAGTACGAGCTTTGATAGTTTACGAGCTCGATCAGTTTTCTGCTGTACATTATACTAGTTTTTAATAGTTACCGCTAGGGGCGCTGGTGTGAAGTTTGGAGAAAACCCCTGGTGATAGTAGCTAGCTATGATATAACACAACACCGCTAAAGGAGGCCGTTACATGGTTTGGTTTAATAACGATACATCTACTGAGGATGCAAAGGGATAGTTAATTAGAATTTGGTTATATCAACTTCCTTCGAAGTCTGTGTGGAATGGCGAGAGTAAAACAGTATTTTAGTTTTGTGAAAGGACACAACGTGCATCCCAGTCCAGAATAAAAATAGACGAAAGGAACAGATGGTCATTAAAGCTTCACCGGACAAGTGGAGGCGAGCGCTTATAGCACTCCAGGCTAAAAGGCAAGGGAACGACCCGCTCAAGGAGATCTCAGGGAAACAGCCTCGGATTAGGCTGTCGCTTATGCACTGCGTCACGGAGACTACTAAAGTACCACCGAAAGTAGTGCTAAACCACAGTGTAGTAAACGGTCAGTTGGTTAAAGAACGTCAGGAAAAGGCAGTTCGTTGATGGCTGACTTTCTACTGGCACTTGAACGGTGTGGGTTCGCCGTGATTAGAAAGGTACATAAAGAGTTGGTCCCGGTTGTCATTTAGTCAGCAGCCATCTAACTAGCTGCCGGTCCCAATATCCTATCAATCCCTTACTATAAGTTAAAATAGTTACCATCGTTAGCTTTATTGACATATTTCCGTTTCATTAATAACATATTAGCAACTTACTGTTGGTTGTTCAAATGACAGTCTGTCAGGGTTTTAGTTATCGCTCCATTTCAGAGGTTTATCGAGCGATATTGATGACTTAATCGATGATTCTAACTTATAGTTAGGGATCGATAGGATACTGGGAACGGCAGTTAGAGGCTGCTTGAATAACTATGGCACCAGTCTAGTCACTAACCATACAATAAAAAAAGAGTTATTTGCTGTTATAAAATTAAAGGAGAACGACTGGGAAAGTAACTCCGCAGCCAAATACTAGCATCAAAGGGTATGCAAATGTGCTGCCCCCCTAATTATAATACAATAGATATAGGTAGAACTATTTCTAATAATGATATTCTTGGACAATCCAAACTTGGTCATCTGATCCCAATCTAGACAGAGCCTGTACTATCAGTCAACGAATCAATCAAGTAATCGGTCAACTGATACTAATTGTTACCTATTATTATATATTAGCCATAGCCTGTAAGTCTTCCTAACAATAAATAAATAAATAAATAATAATACTTATATACTTTTTGGCTTTACAAAAACATACTTATACAGATAAACAACAACGCAAGCTGGGCATTGAACCAACGACCAATTGGGTAGCGGCTAGAGTGCCTAATTACTAGATCCCGATAGAAATTTGTAATTCGAAAGTAAAAAAAATTAAAATGTTTATGCGAGACATTTTTAAGGCAGGCGTAGCGGTAGCAGTGTCTAAAAATTTCTAATTTTCGAAACTTAATAAATATTATCATAGATCCAAATAACCTAAATAACCAATACCAATTATTAAAATAAAATATTACCCCTATTAAATGTAGACAGTGAATTTCCATCACGGGCCACTTCAACTTTCATATTCAGTTTTTTTTAATTAACAATAAAACTACACTTATCACAGATTTCGATCACTGCACAGCCATATTATGTGTCACACTATCCATATGAAACACGGACACCAACTAAAAATGTTTAACAACCCCGACGGTTGTGGATACACTGAAAAACGCAAGCCGTGTAAGCCTTCGCAGCGAGAGCACTTCCGATGCCCTTAGTTGTCGAATGCTTGTCTGACAGTGCAGTGTAGAGATAGCGGGACACTGCTGAACGTGTCTTACTGAATCATAGTGACTCAGCATTACAGACTATACCTACATATTTAAACAATTGTTATTCCAAAATGATATTCATATTGGAGCATACAGTGACGGTAGCAGTGCTAAGAAAAATAGCTTTTCGGTGACCAAAATTAAGGATAGCCAAAAATCTGTTCCAAAAAATAATTAACAGTCTAATGCTGCTGTGTACATAATTTTATCGAAGATAATGTGAAAGTTGATGACTTGTAAGGTCAATAGTGAGATGACACATTGAGTGCGTGGAACCGTGATGACATGGCGATAAACGAAGAAGTATAGCAGCAGAAAATATGGATCCAACCAGAGTCAAGTAAACGGTAATAAAATCTTATGAGTAAGCTAACAAAATTGCTTTCGCTCAATAGGAACTATAATGTGTTATGACCCAAATGTATGTATATAACCTTTAAGCACCTTCTGCTGAAAGTATTGTAATCCCACTTTTGCGAATTACGATGGAGTTTGGACTTCGCAGAATGAATCTATGTGTGTCAATCCCAAATTGATTTTGTTTAAGTTTTCATGAACTGCTTAAATTTTTGTAGATGGCACACATATTGGTGTCGTGGCGTTTTAGTTAAACTCAAACTCAAAAATAGTTTATTTCAAATAGGCTTAACCTAACACTTTTGAAAGGTCATGTTTTTTTTTTTTTTAAAAAGCTACCACCGGATCACAACGCGGCCTCAACTGAGAAGATCCGGCAAGAAACTCAGCGGGCTTGTCATTTTATCACATTTTTTTTTTTAAACAGTGTGTCATGTTACAACTAGATCAGAGCGACAATGTGTCTTGCCGTTCAAACGATCAAATAATACAAAAAAAAAATACGACGAAAGTAGGTACAACAAACTAAAAAGCCAAAGGGATAGCAGTCGGACCAGTCCCCCCAAGCAGCACGCACACGAGTTGACTCGAGCAGCAGTTATTCATGGACTGATCCCGGCGAAGCAGATTATTCAAGAAGTGATGTTTAGTTTTTATGGCTTGGAACCCGTTATATTGTAAAGGTGTTCAGGAATATGAAGTTGTAATCAAAGCGATTTATTTCTTTGGATAGGTACTCAGAAGTGTGCTCACAGTTTGGCCAAAACGCTCTATCGATTTACGGTTGAATTCACTTCGTTTTTCAATATTTACAGCCGAACAAATACTGAAGGGCTGTTTAATTGGCTGGCAAATCTTGCAAAGGCCAGTTAAGAGGCCCATAACGATTGAAGGTTCTGAATCAAGTGTAAGTGTAAAATAAATGGTGCTAGGGGTTTATATAAGCACTGGCCAAAATCAACCTGGAATAGTAATTACATAAGCGATTAATTGAAAATCTAGTTACCCCTAACCAAAATGGGTCTTTGTTGAGGTACCTAGAGAATTTGAAGTTTCCGTCCTAACCAGCCTTTCTTCGTCAGTATTATTGGCTGTCTATTGTCGTGTTATATTTAAAAAAAAAAACTCTCTTTGTCTTGTAGTAACGAATTCAGAGCACCAAATTACGTCACGTTCTTCCAAAATCTTTAAATCATTTGATTAAAACATTCTGAGAAATATAGACATAGGCACAAACAAAGAATAACAGAAATAATAATTCATATTTTTAATAATGTTTCCTGAATTGTTTAGGTTGAACAATGACACCATCGGGATGTCGCGATTGAAATCGTCCTAAAAGCATTAAAGAAACCAAGAACATTCACTGCTGTTGTATGAAAAGCTGCAGATTGGCATGGCAATGAATTTTCTTGCTATAATATCTTTCATTTACACGTTATAGTTCCCATTGGTAGCCTCCGTGGCGCGGAGAAAACCGCTCGCTTTGCAAACCGGAGGTCGCGGGTACAAATCACGCAGGGAGCAACAATTTTGAGTAGTTGTTCTAGGTCCTAGGACCTTTCAGCCCTGAGCCCGGGGCTATAAACAACGGGCAACCTTCGGAGTCGCTGGACGTTCGGGGTGTGGGCCCTTTGAACGTCCATTGAGTACGGCGGCGACTCCGAGGAGGACGGCGGCGGGGTTGCGACCCCCGTCCCCATGAGCACCGTGACTGGTTTCCGGGGGGCTACAATGCGCCCCCCGGCGGCGGGCTCAAAGTCAACGCACTGAGGGGCCCCTGGTGCAGATCCCACCGGAGAGCCCTGGGGTCCCCCCTCTCATGTGCCGATGCGACAGCCGCGGGGGTTTTAGTGGGTAAGAATCCCACATACCCCGGTCGAGCCCCTCAGCTCCCGGGGACCTTTGGAAGATTTCCCCCGCGTCAAAAAAAAAAAAGAAAAAAAGGTCCTAGTACCTTTTGAAGGTTTCCCCCACGTCAAAAAAAAGGGTCCTAGAATCTAGGACAAAGGAAGCCTATCACCTGATTGTTTGGAAAGACAGATCCTCCAAGCATCGAATGGGTATGTAACGTCAGTACTGCGCCTGACCACTCCCCGGTCGTGTCTGTATTCCGTCCCATCGGATTGTGAGAATGTAAAAGGAAGAGACAGTGCACTTGTGTCTACGCAAGCACCTGTTGCACAATAATATCTCCCGTGTGGGAGATGGCTGATCTAGTAATAAACTATTTAAAAAAAAAAAACCGACTTCAAAGTAAATTATCTAAAAAGCATAAAATAACGAAAATATATTGAAGTCGGTGCTAGCTAATCATGTTAACTAACACTATCACCAGCTGACACCGACTTCAATATATTTTCGTTATTTTATGCTTTTTAGATAATTTAGTTTGGTCAGTTTTTTTTTTTTTAAATAGTTTATTTAACTCTTTTTAGTGACATATTTTACCAAGATAGGTATCAGCACTATCACGCATCTCGAACGTCTACATTACAGTAACTTACTGAAAACATAATAAACTATTTTTAAAAAAATAATAACCGACTTCAAAGTAAATTATCTAAAAAGCATAAAATAACGAAAGTATTATTGAAGTTGGTGTTAGCGTACCTGCTGTGTATATTCTGCACCAACTTCAATAATACTTTCGTTATTTTATGCTTTTTAGATAATTTACTTTGAAGTCGGTTATTATTTTTTTAAAAATAGTTTATTTAACACTTTTTAGTGACTTATTTTACCAAGATAGGTATCAGCACTATCACGCAACTCGAACGTCTACATTACAGTAACTTACTGAAAACATAAAAAGTTTATATCTCTTAAACTACTGGACCGATTTTGATGAAATTTGTACTCTACCCTAAGTTGAAAGATATTCTAACTATTGCAAAAAGAATTTTCGAAATCGGACTTGTAGTTTCTGAGAAATCCGCGGACAAACCTACATACATACATACATACATACATACATACATACAAACACTCGTGAAATTTGGTAAATTCGTTTAGAAGCCCACATAGACTAACATATATGAATATTACGCATTTTTATTAATATTACATACATACGCGTCGAATACAGAACCTCCTTTTTTGAAGTCGGTTAAAAAAAGTTTATATCTCTTAAACTACTGAACCGATTTTGATGAAACTTGTACTCTACCCTAAGTTGAAAAATACTCTAACTATTGCAAAAAGAATTTTCGAAATCGGACTTGTAGTTTCTGAGAAATCCGCGGACAAACCTACATACATACACTCGTGAAATTTGGTAAATTTGTTTAGAAGCCCACATAGACTAACATATATGAATATTACGCATTTATACAGAACCTCCTTTTTTGAAGTCGGTTAAAAAAGATTGGCCGCTGTGGTCGTATCGGCCAGGAGGGCATTAGTATGATAAATGATAGTGACTCGCATTTTGCTTGTCATTTTTTGACTTCACGACCATATTCCCAGAAAGAATAATAAGAGACATTTAATATTAACTGATTTGATACACCCTACGTTACGCGCTGCTGATATCTTGTCATTAAAAACTATTAAATAAATTAAATTTTCGTTGACTTCCATATATTTTTGTTTTTAATGCCATTTAGAGCCTATGCACACCGCATTTTTTAAATACGCCGTAGACGCGCGTTTGTATCGTTACAAGGGCTAACAAACTGATTAGGGGTTGTCCATTAATCACGTGATGTTTTTAGCAACTTTTTAACCCCTCCCCCCCTCCTGGTGATATGTGGTGAGGTTTTTAAACTGACCCCCCCCCCCTATCCAAAATCACGTGTATTTTTTTGTACAAAATTTCAATATAGTTCATATTAAAATTTTCGGAATATTATCTTTAAATAGGTACAGGTACCTACTTAACTGATTAAATGTTGAAGGGGAAGTCGTTGCCGGCAACGGTGAGTCAAGGCCACGCCACGTGCCGCTGTTTGGTTTCGAAATCGTGCATTCCCCCCCCCGCCCGCGACACCGTTGCAAGTGGACGTGTTTTTGTGCGTTCCTAAGTTTTTATTGGTTAAAAATTGTTAAAAGTGCTTGTATCTTAAAATTTCATTCACATTCTCACTCTCAAGTCATCATATTATTTAAAGTGCATTAATTACCTAAACAAGATATAGTTTGATTATAAGAAAAACAACAAAAAGTGTTTACGGAGTGTAGTGTTTGCTGTGCCCGTCCTCGAGTGAGCCACACGCGTGTCCTTCAAATACTGCATCAAGGTTAACATAGCCTACGATTGGCCGTAAAATAGATATGCATATTTTTGCCGAGAAACATAACGTCGTGTTGGCCTATCGGTTAAGAGCTTTGGATTAGCGCTGTGAAGTGCACTAAAACCGACGTTCGAATCCGACTACAAAAAAGAAAAAAAATATTTTTGTGCATTATAAAATTAAATATTTGCTGCTTGGATTTTTTCCTGCTAATTATGCCACTAAAACGCACTCCTCCGACTCCTCAGCCTCCCACCGCTCAAATTGCGTCCACCTCTGCTACAGACCTTGCAACAAATAGTTGTGATGGATCGCTTAATGTCACACAACGTAAAAAAAACAAAAGATCTGACTATGAGGACTCAAACCTAACTGATTTTATGGCCGATATGAAACAAATGATGCTGGATTTTCACAGTCAACAAAATACTAAGTATGATAAGCTGTTTGCTGTGGTTGAAGATATTCGCTCGTCAGTTGACTTTCTGGCTCAAAAGTACGATTCACTTCTGGTGCAAGTTAATAAGCTTGAAAAGGAAAAATCTGAACAAGTGCAATATATTTCTACGTTGGAAGAAAGGCTTGAAATCTTTGAGCGGAGTTCCCGATCTACTTGCCTAGAAATTCGAAATCTGCCTCTTTCGAACACCGAAAACAAATTATCTCTGATTGGCACTGTTATTAATACGGCTAAAGTGTTAAATGTCCAAATCCAGCCGTCAGAAATAAAAGATGTTTTTAGGATCAGTACTAAAGACCCAGCCATTAAGACAACAATTGTTAATTTTACCACGGTAATTATGAAAGAGAATTTGATTAAAGCATATAGGAAATGTAACAAAGAGAACAATAAGTTAACTACGGAAAAGATTAAAATACCTGGACCATCAAAACCAATATTTATTTCAGAAAACCTTTCTACAAAAATGAAAAAGCTATTTTTTCAGGCCCGTGAATATGCTAAGGCAAACAATTATCAATTCTGCTGGGTTTCTAACGGTAAAATATTGTTGCGCAAGAAAGAAGGTGGATCGTTCTATAGGATCGGTAATGAACTAGACTTAACAAAGCTTACAGAGATCAAGTGACTAGTAATATTGTTATTTAAGGTTCTAGTCCATTACTATCTCACTAGCATCAGTAATTTAATAATGTTAGTAATCTCTTTACTTCTAAAAATTAGTAATCTAAGTACCTTTGGATATGTTTCAAAATTATATTTTAATTTTCTTATTAGTTTTGTTATTAAATATATAGTAGGTTGTAAACTCTCACATATTATTTTCATGATTATGCTTTTATGTCAATTGTTATTTAAAACAGTTACAATATTATTAGACTTGTATACACTCATTTATTTATCATCATACACAAATACACATATACACACACACACTGTTTCAGTAGCCATTCCTTTAACATGCTGGGCATGCCACTTATTATCTAAATACCTTTATTGTATTAACAAGGAGATAATTATTGATTTATGTACACTATTTTCGGTGCCTCTGGTTAACTATTCACTTGATTATGGATGATTTAGCGTTACTGGCGAATGATATCGAAAATGCCTCTCTTGCTGACTCTTATACTTGCTCTCCAGAAAATATTTGTCAGCGTGTTCACATTGATAATAATTCTCTTAATATCCTACATTTAAATATTCGGAGTATAAACTGCAACTTTGACGGTCTTTTGGTGTTGCTGAGTCGTATTAAAGTAAATGTTGATATAATAATTCTGTCGGAATGTTGGCTTAGCAAAAGCTCAAATCTCCCTTCCTTAGCTGGCTTTAGTTCTTATGCATCAAAATACTTTTCGCAAAATGATGGCGTAGTAGTATATGTCCGTACCAGCCTTGAATGTAACGTTAGTTCCCCTGAATTTGATGACGCAAACTGTCTGCTATTAAAGTTTAATAACAAAATTGCTGTCGTAGCTCTCTACCGCTCGCCATCATATAGAAACACAACTCCCTTCTTAACCAGTTTAGAAAATCTACTTAACCAGTTAGATATTTTTCCTTTGACAGTTATAGTGGGGGACATCAATATTAACATTACTCCGCATAACACTGACGCTAATTCTGAAGATTATTTAAATCTTACTGCTTCCCACGCTATGCTTCCAGCTCATGTCTTACCTACTCGTCAATCCAATTGCTTAGACCATGTCATTCTTAAAACTCCATATAGTGCCACATGCTTAATTCTGGATTCTTTTATTACTGATCATGCCCCCATCTTTTTCTGCATGACCACTAAGTCTGTACACAAAAACAATAAACATGCCTTCTTCAAATTAGACACCGTAAGTATTACAAAACAAATCAATGAATTTGATTTCACTTCTGTATTAACCACTGTTGATGCAAACTTAGCCGCCTCTGAGCTTGTTAAAATCCTTTCAACTATTATTAATGAAAATAGTAACAAAGTGGTAGTTGTTCCCAGTCGCCGACGTATCCTAAAGCCTTGGATCACTCCAGGCCTTCTCAAATGTATTCGCCATAGAGATAAACTTTATAGAGATTTTAAAAAAGATATAAACAATCAAATATTAAAAATCACTTTTACTAGGTATCGTAACTTCTGTAACAATTTGTTGAAAAAAGTTAAACGTGAGTACGAGCGTAATCAATTCCAAAGGGTCAGGAAAGATCCTAAGGCGTTATGGTCACTAATAAAAGATATAACAAATCTTAAAACTAATAATAACCCTTCTGATGTATTACTGGAGCTAGATAATGATCCTTCTACAGCTGTGAATTTAGTAAACACGTTTTTCGCAAATATTGGCAAAAATTTAGCGTCTAATATAAAAAAAATACAGGTTACAGACAATAACACTTTATTACTCAAAGCGTCTTCAATTCCTCCTCCATCAAACTCAATGGGTGCAGTGGCGTGCAGTCCATATAGGCAAAAAGTGTTTGCCTACCCTGTGATTTCAAATATCTCTATTACATGATAACAAAAATAATTTAAGTGCACAATAACATTTTGTTTTGAATTATTTCATTATTATAAATAAACAAATTCGCGCGACATGTTTGAATGAAATAAATCAGCTGAGCGCTCCGCGTCAAAGCGGGCGAGCGCGCAGCAAGTGCAATGAACTATTCCTAAGTACGCGGAAATCTAAAGTTCGCGCGTTCGAGCCGCGAGGCCCGATCAAAAAGGCAAAATCTTTATTTGCACACATTCAAACGAAAATTTACTCACACCTGTAGGCACGCCGACCATGCGAACAGAATAAATGTCACGCACACATGCAAACATGATACTCTAAGATAGGCATAAGATAGGCACTGTCTTTTCGGTGACAGTCGATCCCTGATTGGTCGATCCAATATACTCTTTTAGATGAGTCAACCAATAAGGAGCCCGATGCGTCGAACGAACGCAATACGTTATACTACAAATTATAAAATACCTAGTTTGTTCAAACTTCAATATTTTATAATGACATCCATTTTTTGTTGGTTTTTATTTTCATTTATACGATTGTTTTCGTTCGGTGCAGTATGTTCGAAAAAGTGACTACTCCGTGTATTATTATTTTATTAGTGTTTCCAAATTAAAAAAACTTATAGTAAATGGAAGTGGTAACGTGTGTTCGATGTTCTGGCCAAGTGTGTATAGAAAAATTAAAAAATCACGCATTTTCGTCCCTTTCTTACGAAATTAAAAGAAAAATAATTGAAGATGGCCGTTGTATGCCGAATTTGGAATTAATTCAGGTCAAAGGTAAAGTCACGCGAAAATTTAATAATAAAGAATATAAATAAGAATACCTACTCGTAAATATCTATTCATTTTGCAACTGATTGCAGTCACTTTTTTGTTTGTACGCGTACCAATAAGCAATCGGGTCTTTATCAAGGCCACTTCGTGTATCCTTAAATTAATTTGTCTATAAAATCAGTTAATTTTTGGATATTTGAGGTGGCATATTTACAATCATCTTAGTGTGTGTGTACATGTGTGTAACTCGCAGTCTCTCTCATATTGGTAAGATTTTTTACTCTACTACAAGAATAGAAGGGTTATGTTTTTAGAGTGTGTATGTATGTCTGGTACTTCCTACGTACTCATTAGTAGTGGAAGTGAAATAGAATATGTATTTAAAAAAAACAGTAGGTATTAGTTACTCAACAAACAATTAAGTAGGTATGTTTCTTTTGTGTTCACATCATTAAATTAAAGTCAATTTAGTTTTGCCTACCCTGTCATATAACCCAGTGCACGCCACTGAATGGGTGTATTCTTCACGGACGAGTCAGAAATAGATAATATAATATTAAATCTTAAGGACAAGTGTGCCGTTGGTTGGGATGGGATTCCTACCTCTATAATTAAGGCAACTAGGCATAAACTTATACCTGTATTAAGTTATATATTTAACTTATGTCTTTCTTCAGGTGTTTTTCCTACCGTATTCAAAAAGGCACTGGTACACCCTGTTTTCAAAAATGGAGATAAGGACAGCATAAATAATTACAGACCAATTTCAGTCCTTAGTGTTCTGTCCAAAATTTTTGAAAAAATTCTTAATAATAAACTGCTCAATTTTTTAAATAAGTATAATATTATATCTGATAATCAGTATGGATTTAGAAAGCAAAAATCTACAGATGACGCGGTTCTGGAGCTTACTACGGCTATAGTCAAAAATTTAGATCAAAAGCTAAAACCATTAGCCATTTTCCTCGACTTAACCAAAGCCTTTGATACCGTTTCAGTTTCCATTATCCTAAAAAAATTACATCAGATTGGTATTAGGGGTATCGCATTTAATATATTTAAAGATTATTTGTCCGGACGACGTCAAGTAGTAAAAATTAATGATTATATAAGTAATGAAGAAGAAATCAGCTTTGGTGTACCACAGGGTAGTGTTTTAGGACCTACTCTATTTCTCATTTACATAAATGAGCTATGTAGACTATCTATGCCTATGTGTAAAATTGTTATGTACGCTGATGACACCGTTCTTCTTATATCTGGGAATACTTGGTCAGAGACTTACACTCATGCAGAGAATGCTTTACGCATTGTTGCTCACTGGCTGTCTGATAACCTACTTACATTAAATCTCGACAAAACTAAATATATTGCCTTTGCAAATCGCATTCAGGATTTACCTCCTACTTCGTTAATCCTCCATTACCATACATGTGGTCCAAACTCAAATATTATTCAATCATGTCCTTGTTTTCAGATAGAACGTACTTCTAAAATTAAATATCTTGGTGTCTGGTTGGATACTTCACTTTCATGGAAGCCCCATATTGAATGCTTAGTCGCTAGAGTCAGGAAATTAATATACACATTTAAACTTTTAAGAAAATCTACTGATCTCTCATGCCTTAAAATGATATACTTCGCACTGACCCAATCAATACTAAGCTATTGCATTACATCATGGGGTGGTTCAGTTAAAACTCTAATGCTAAAAATAGAAAGAGCTCAGCGAGCAGTTCTGAAAGTAATGATAAATAAACCGATACGCTTCCCTACAGTTTTACTTTTCTCTCATTGTAAGGTTCTTACAGTACGTCAACTCTATATACTATCTTCGATCTTAAGAAAGCATACCCAGCTTGTGTACAACCCCAATATGAACACCGAAAAACGTCGCGCAAATCGTGTATGTCCTACTGAGCCCAGGAGAACAGTTGCTGCGGGCCGTCATTACTTCTATCTCAGCTGCCTCCTGTATAATAGGGTTAATAAAGACCTAGAAATCTATCCTCTTCCACTTAGACAATGCAAACTCAAATGTTTTGAATGGCTTCTAAGCTTAACCTACGAAAATACCGAAGAGCTCCTTAAACGTCATGGCTAAATGACATTACACTTCTCCACTATATGTTCCTACCTCTCGCACACATTCTCACACACACCCACACCTAAACACACACACATCCACTCTTACACATCTAGCATACCTACTATACTTAGTCTATTAAAAAAAATCGTTTTTAAATTGTATTTAACTTTTGTTGGATCTATGTTAATTTTTGGTGGTGGGCGTTGGCACTGCGACACAGTTTTTAACTTCTGCATAATGCCAACGTTCTTATTCTCTGTACATTTATTTTAAGTTCCAATAAATTTTATTTTATTTTATTTTATTTTTTATTCAACGAAAAATAAATACACGTGATGTCTCATTGTCTCTCTCTCTCCCCCCCTTCCTGGTGATATTTCGTGATTTTTTCGGAACACCTCCTGTCGAGCCTCACGTGATTAATGGACGACCCCTTATGTGTAAATAAAAACAACTTACGTTTGTGAAACGCGCTTTGACCACGCGTTTAAAAACGCGGCGCATTTCTTCGAAGTCGTTTTTTTTTTAAATATTTTATGTTATTCTTTATCCAATGAGAAACTACTTACTTACAATGAAATATTTTTATAAACATTTAGACCACAATAGATATGTATAATGGCTCAATCTGCAGGTACCCAAACATCAAAATAATAAAAAACTTACACAGTAAAATAAAGCTAAATAAATAATGTAGGCAACATTAATTGTTGACCAATGACTAAGCAAAATGTAGGAAACCAAATGAATGTATAAAACTCAGAATTAACATTCAGGTATGATAATGAAATTTTTATCTAAAATTATTATACAAATTTAATTACCATAACAAGAAGCCAATTTGCATTCAATAAAAAAAAGTTTCAGTAATCTTGTTATGACTTTATATTCATTATACACTGATAAACAAAATGTAGATTAAGCTGGAGAATGCCCTGGCATAAGATTACATTCGACTTTGAATAGGCATTTAATGAATTCACTTTAAAAGTATGTATAATGCAATGTTAGCCTGGCTAAGGGCCCTTAGTCCATTATGAGGCCCCCGCGTCGCTTCAAACCGCACAATCCTTGTCAGTACAATGTAATTTTCACTAATATTTGCTAACATTTAAAAAATATTCCAAGGTATAGCCTAGATTTTTTTTTACAAATGTGCCTCATCCACTGACTTGCATTTGGTCTGCAATTTCGATTCTAATTTAATGAATTCGAATGAATTTTTTCAGCTAGTTGGCAAAACTTTATATTTTTAACAACCTTATTGTGTTCTAATAAACTAGCTAGATATATTAAATATAGTACCTGTATTTTTTAGTTTTTACGGTTCCATACCTAAAAGGTAAAAAAGGAACCCTTATGGTCTGACTTCGTCTGTCTGTCTGTATGTATGTCTGTCACACCTATATATTTCGGGAACCACTGATTCATGTTCACGCCGTTCGCGCACAGCGCAGATCCTTTGTCGTGGGCCTATAATCCGAATAACGGCTCTTTTTCTTTTATTTTGCTGTGGATTCGCGCGCGAATGTGGAGCGCGCCTTAGACGGACGCGGACGACACGGCTAAAGCCAGAAACACATTAGGCTGACGTGTCGTGACTCAACGCATCAGCAGCATTTTGGTTACATACATTTTGTATGGTTAAAGACACTATTATGGCGTGTCGTGGCGCAGTTCGAGCTATCCGATTGGCTGTTGACGCGTTGAGTCACGACACGTCAGCTTAATGTGCCGGAGCCTATAATTTGTCCACAGTCATCATCATCATCATCACCAGCCGGAAGACGTCCACTGCTGAACATAGGCCTCCCCCTTCGAACGCCACAATGAACGACAATTGGCTATTTGCATCCACCGGTTACCTGCGACGCGCACAACGTCGTCTGTCCACCTAGTGGACTTGCAGATTGTCCACAGTTTATTCTACTAATACACTACCGATCTTATTTAGTGGTACAATACTTTTGACGTCATCATACTATTTTTTTTTTTTTTTTTTTTTTTTTTTGACCCTTATTCATTACAATCTGTCGCTATGTAGGACATTCAGTAATATGTGTGACAAGTTTTTATAAGTCTCGATCGGTATGCAACCCATGTCGCATCCAAAAATAGTCTTCATAGCAGATAAATGCTATATTTGGATTAAATCTTGTGGAATCTTATGTTTAAGCCTGCGGGTTCTATGCGTGTCTTGCATTAGGTATTTTGCCAACAAATTTGGGTGTTCCGAGATTCTCCTCTTATATGACTTAGTATAATTTATAATTTCTTCATTTACTGTCGGAATGTTAAGGTCGTTGTGTAGAGCTTCATTTGGTACAAACCATGGGGCGCTAGTTATAGTTCGTAGTAATTTATTTTGGTAGCGTTGTATAATTGATAAATTTGACTTAGATGCAGTTCCCCATAGTTGGATACCGTACGTCCATATTGGTTTAATTATAACTTTATATATTAAGATTTTATTCTCCAAGGATAGCTGTGACTTTTGACCAATAATCCAGTACAGCTTTCTGAGCTTGAGACCAAGTTGTTTACGTTTTGTAAAAATGTGTTTTTGCCAAGTAAGACGTCTATCAAGATATACCCCAAGATATCTAACAGAGTCAGCTTGAGGGATTTTGATGTCATTTAAATTTACAGGGGGACATGTATACTATTTTTAGTTTTATTTTTGTTTCTACAAAATAAAAAAAAACAATGCAGTATTGGAAGATAGAGAAACGGTATTTTATTTTAGTCACCCACAAAATATAAAATATTTTTAATTGGGATGGTTCTTAGTTAAGTTTATGAAAATTCATTCACCTGATTTTTAGGGTTCCATACCTAAAAGGTAAAAAAGGAACCCTTATGGTGAGACTTCGTCTGTCTGTCTGTCACAAACATATATATTTCAGGAACCGCTAACATTATCGATTTGGAACTTGGAATAATTTTAGATCTTTTTTACCCGCATACATCGCAAATGAAAAAAAAATATTTTTACTTTTACTTTTTTTTGAATGGGGGTCGAAATAGGTCATCAAAATTTCAAAGTTAGACTACTATATCGAGTGGGGTATCATATGAAAGGGCTTCATTTGCACATCTCAAAACAGATTTTTATTTTGGCTTATGTGACGTAGTTTTTGGCTGATAATCAAAAATGTCAAAAAAATACCGTCCCCCCCTTATCTCCGAAGTTTGTGGAGGGAAAAATCTGAAATAATTATGGGTTATTCATGTCTATCTATATTCTACAGGAAAAATAAAATGTTCTTTCTAAACAGCACAGTTTTTTAGTAATCCTAAAAAAACCTCGACAAACAAACTTAGTTTTGCGGTTTGGTTTTTTGCTATCTGAGGTATTACATGAATAATAAAATTACTTTAATACGTCATACAATGGTATGGAACCCTCGGTGCGCGAGTCCGACTCGCACTTGACCGGTATTTTTTGATATACATGCCAGAAGTTATTAAAACTTTTAATAACTACTAACTATTTGCATAATGTAACTGTATGTGCAAATTACACTAACATGTAACATTTCTATTCTGTAACCACTTACTTCAAATTCCAAATTTGCCTACCCTACGACTCCTCTGAATGATTAAAATTTACTAAATAATGTAAAAAATTTGCTTTTTGCCTACCCTGTCATAAAAGTGTGTGCACGCCACTGATGTTGTATACTGCATAACCATTTAATCAATGTACATATACACGCCAAGGGGTATAGTACGAGTTCAGATAGTTAAACAAAAAATTACTTACAGCGTTCTCCCCTGTATTAAAATATACATATACTCTTTTCTGATAGTTACCACTAGAGGTGCTGGTATAAAATGTACAGACAAATACTAAATCAAAAAAGTTTAATTATTTTCATTAGTACTTACGGTAGTACAGGTTTGATAAACTTGTACTAGATCTCCTGAATTAAAAGTCACTGCATGTGTGGATTCAGATTCCTATTAATATGATTTATAATAATTGAGTCAGATTCTCCATTTGATACCTACATGATAACTAAACCCCTGTCCATTTAAATATTGTCAGATATTAGTAAGAGGGGTATAAGGGTGTACACAAATAATTCAATGAAAATCAAGTACTTAGCTGTTTAAACCAATACAAGGTTGTATATACAACTGTCTAATGATGGTTGACCTACTGTATAACTTTTATCTGAGGTATTATGTATGTTATGTATTTATTTTTGCATTTATTCCAAACAAAATCAATTGCAAATTGAACAATATCTTTACTAAGAAAATAAATGTAGCAATGGGTATAGATTGGAACCAAATAGAGTTGCGCAATAGTAATATCCATAGAAAGAAAGTAAAAGGTTGGCTATTAGCATTTGGAATACGACAACTGATTCTTACCTGATAATTTGTTGTACTACGAGAATAATAAATGCTTTGAATACTGTTTTACACTCACTTCACAACTCTAACAAAGTACGTAAACGAAACAATTGCTTAATTCAAAGTAATTTACCGAAAAAACATTGGTAAACTATTATTTAAACAACCATTTAGCACGTCATCAAACTCTTATGTTTTGGAATGCACAGTTTAGTTTTCACAGTAAAACACCAGTGTTTTTGCGAATCACGATTTCCTTAGTATTTATTTCTGTAAAATCATTTATTTTTTTGAAAATTCCCGTCGTCAACTGAGACGACTTCCCAAATTTGCTCCTTCATTGATGACATAAATGACAAAATTGACAGATTCGATTTGACAATTTTCATTTGACATCCATCCCAGCCTTATCCCAGCAGTCAAATCTACCATAGACTTAAAATCTTTTTTCTGTCGTAACTGTATTTGGGTATGAGCCCTTTGGAGACTTTATAACCCAATCTGCTAAAGCCCAACTATACGCCTTTTTATTTTATCCCACGACACGACACGGCGCCAGTAGCTGTAACTTATCACTCGATCTGATTAAAAAATCTGTAAATCAAGCCACCACTTACCAAAAAATAATTATGAATGTAATTATGGCAAGTGACCCCGGCCTTTGCAATAGCCTAGCTTCTAGCCCATCAAATGTTCAACAACATAGACTTATATAATCTTTCCATGTACTTACAATAGTTCCTACATCAGTCGAGGTCAAATGCCATTTTTCACCATCTTAGCAATTGATCTCGGGAGGTGTTCTACACACCATTTATTTCTTAAAAAGGGCCTCTAAGTGTTGGATCCGTCCCCTCGCAAGCCTCTAAAATTACCGGGTATAACCCGTGATAAATGTTTAAATAAAATATTAAAAACAAAATTTAACCGATTTAAATTATTTTATAAATATTTATTTTATACTTTTTAGTGATATTTTTATGCATAAATAAAGATTGAATTATCGAAGACGGTAAAATGATCTAGGTAGGGATGACATTATATTTCATTGCTTTATACTTCAGATATATATGAATTGACAATGTAGTTTATCTCTATATACTAGCGAGTTGCGCACGTTTAGAGACGTAAAACTGTGTTTTTCTTTTCTTTTTTTTTTTTTTTACCACTAGTTACGTCGCGGACGGTCCAGACACCTCATTGTTTCTTTGTGCGCAGCGACGAGCGCACGCGCCTAAGCAAAAACAGTTTAGTGACATTAAAATATTAAAACATATCTATTAATGTGGGAAAAATCGTGATCGGCTGCGAGCCTATCGCGATAACATAAGTACCTGCGAGCTACTTATGATTAACTATAAATAAATTAAGTTGTGTGTCTAAAAATACTTGGTAGTAAACAAGTTACCTACCCACTTATTATTCGAATTACTACCTTCGAGTTCGAGTCAATAATATCTACCGTCAAAGAAAAAGTGACAAATGACAACAAAATGTTTAAAAGTTAACAAAGTCGTGATTGACCGAGAGTCAATTACGACAACATAATTAGCTGCGAACTAATTATGAGTCATGGATTCATGACAAATGAATGCAGTTGAGGTATCCAATTGATTATTTATCGGATGCAAGACAAGTTCCATAGATTTCTGGTAAGTAACACATAATTACTTGTAATATCCATAGGAAATAGGGAATACAACTATTGATGGTAGTCATCACGGCGACATGATTGGCTGCGAGCTAATCAAGAGCCATGGATTAAACAAATGAGATAGGAAATGCGTGCAATCTCAAAGAGATATACACGTCCCAACCTACAATTTATTTTGTCTAAAGTAATACCCACTAAACAAAGGTTACACACAAGATACTATTATTATTTTTTCTGCTCAACTACCCACCAATTTTAATTTTTAATTCGTGCATTTACACATATAATGGTACGAGCCCCGAGTCTGGCTGAACTACCAACGGGTCTTCAACATGAAAGCGGCTCTGCCTAAGTGGTTCAACTATCAAACAATCGCACATTGGTGCGATTGTTTATCGCCAGATCCTGGTTTCAATTCCCAGGTTGATTAGGTCTTTTTCACGGGGTTTTCATAAAGAAATCCTGCGCTGGGTTTCCAAAAGGCATCCCTCTAGTGAAAATTGGTTTAGAAGCGTGCATAGCAAATGCCTACAAGGCAAAGCCCAGAGAAAAAAAAAAAAAAAAACTTTATGGTATACATTATTGGCAGAATGCAAATATTTTGTACTCTTGTGGTCCTGTGTCGGACATGTTACGTACGTTTCTATATAATAGTATAGAAATAAAGGTAAAGTACCAATCCAAACTTATGCAAAACAATTAACTTGCATATAAGTCCGACCTTGAATTTATGCTGTGCAAAAAAGTATGATAAAATCAATAAATAAATGACAATTTGGGATGTGACAAGAGCACTTTATCCTATTTATCAAGACTATGTCAGGACAAAGAGGTATGACTTACGTATTTCCGTGTTGGCGTGAAAATCACAGTTATTCATGCCTTATTGGTCAGTCAATAACATTTTCTGGGTCTATTAGCCCAGGGTGCGTCCAATTAGCATAGGTATTGGTATAATTACATAATATACTCTAGTCGAGGTGGCATTTCCTTGCACCTCAACAGCATGATAATTAATAAACAAGGTTCACAGATAAGAAAACAAAACTCCTGAATCATCAGCCCCTTCCACACCTTGTAGTAGAACTGGGCGGTACCTTCTAGCTGCCCTTGAAAGGGGGGGGGGGGGCGAGATAAGGGGAAGGCCAACAGCAGCATCAATCGCATGTTCTAGCGCTAAAGGATACCGGCTGGACTAACATGTACGCCTCATCATGTAAGGTACAACAAATAGTCAGATTTAGAATTCAAATGTTGGCCACAAACATATGTATTTTACTTGTATAATTATATAAGTAACAAATTTCCCAGCCATGTTAACATGGATATTGTGAAAACGACGTTTCATGTCATCTTTGTTCTGAAGTAGGTAAATAACTAAAACTAAATAGCACCACATCCAAACTTTACTTACATTATAAGCAGAGGTATGGATGCTTATATTGCAACACATATATAAACTTAGTATCGTTATTTCATTGGACACATTTAATGAGATTAACTTATTCTAGTTTTAGTAAACTACTAAACAGAGGATTTAACCATAAATATGTATATTTTATGAAAATCTGAAACGAATTCTGTTCCTTAAATTGCAATGAGGAAAAAAATAATACACTCAAACCGGAAGTCTAACCCTTTGCTATCACATTGTTAGATCATCGGCATTTAGTACAAATATAAAATATATTTGACGCCAAAACCTAAGTTCGGCAAGCGATTCATTTATATATTAAAATATTTTAAAAATATTTGCACTTATATTTATATAATATCAATATAGCTTTTATCCTCTCTACTTATAGATAATATTTAAAATCATTACCACAGTGAAGCTTGAACTTAACAACAGTTTACACCACTTTGTCATACTGACCATAAGATTCCCAGTCTGAAATTACCGGTACTAGTAACAACAATATTATATAATATATAAATATAGTAAAACAAAATTTGTATATAAATATCATCTACCTTCTATGCTACCGAGAATAATAACTAAGATTAACTATTAAGATAGAGGTTAAATAACCTATCAATCTTATCATAGAAAATATTTTCGCAAGTTTTGTGGCATAATCACGTAGAGATAGCAGCCGACGTATATATTATTCTAAATTACAGCGTACACAATACATACTCTCGTATGTTAGGCCTTAACGGTGCTTGATGAGGTTATGGTGAAATTTTATTAAAATGATTGTAATGAAATAAATTGTGACCGTAAATTTATAATTGCAATAGACAAAATAAAATACATCGAACTGATAAAAGTATACGTTTTTACCGGAGGTAACAAACAACGTACAATACGGTTGTTATAGAATAATAATTATCTGATTCATGCATATATATTCCTTTGATGATGATTATCTTGATGACATATGCATAGCGATAAAAATGTATATATTTATGAAATTTAAAACCAAAAGTTAGATAAAATTATAAGAATTATAAAATACAAAATTGGAATTTAAAATTAGAATTAAATTTACAAAAAGAATAAATAAGGGTTAATTAATTACCAAGCTGGCGTGAGAAGCGTATCCGTTTGCGTTTCTTATAATAAATATTTCTCGAACGCAGATTCTGATTGGAAACATCATTTTGGTCTTTAAATTTATGTTACAGAAAACTTAAGCCTAGCAACTTTAATTCCAATACAGCAAATTCAACTTCCTAGCTCAGCAAAAACAAGATAGGTATGCATATGCAGTATATCCACACTAACACACAACCCAGGGTGAGTTAATTTATTTTCATGTGTTCGCCATTATCGTTAATGTCCCATCGAAGAAATCGATGATTAAGCTACGGGAAATCATTATTCTTTTCCCAAATTGATAATATTGGCCATGGGACACTTAAACACCAAACTAACCTGTATACAGCATGCATGCACTTGCCTTTCACGCGGTATACTTAATAATGACGGCCATCGATGAAAAATACCATAAAAAAGCATAGCGTTCCATCAAAACTATCGTTTAAACAAAGTATGAGTATCAACCCTCTACATAAATACCGTGATACTGGCTGGCGTAGTGTTGTGCCAACACAGATATTGGATCATTATTTCTATTATTAAAATCTTATCGTATTTTCTGCTTATAGAAATAGAACTCAATAAGTTAAAAGTAAGTATAAACCAAAACCTGCTTGTTTTGGACCTAAGTACGAGTATAAAACACTAATACTTGAGACTTATAAAAGATATTTAATCACTTTAGAATCATAAAACTTTAGACAAGTTGTAAAAGAATATCAATAATAGGCTAAGGTAACTGCAAGTTCAAATACATAAATACGGATATCTAATAAATGTATGTAGATATCTTAAGCACGCAAAAATAAGTTAAGATAGTCATAAAAAAAGTGATAGAACATCGGCCCTTTGACATTCTAGTTCTATTTTAGTTCTTCTTTAACAAGAGAAATATACACCTGGTCTTTAACGACTATACCTTCGTAACAAGACATATAAGGACAACTAACATAGTAAACGTTTTACTAACATAGATCACTCACAGCTCAACTAATCAGTCAGTAAAATAAACAAGTGATTAAAAAAAAAAAAAAAAAAAAAAAAACCAGACTAGGGTATTTCTTAAATTGTCTTCCGTGCATAACGTCACCTTGGCCGTACGATTTGCGGGTCTTAGGAGGTACTCCTACTGTCATAGCTAGAAAACCGTCAGCTAAACTAACTTATTAGTGGTTTTTGATAAACTTATTATTATTACCTATAATAACCCCGTTAATTATTACCTATTATAAATCTACAAAAAATTATCAGTTTAACTAATATTTTACTTAAACTATACTATTTTTCTTAAAAAAAAAATAGCTATACCATCGAAACAAAACCTTACTCTCTAAACATCTACATTGTCAATTCATATATATCTGAAGTATAAAGCAATGAAATATAATAGATGATCAAACGAACTTCTTGAAGTGAAGTTCGATCATTATTATATGAATTGCTTTATACGAAGATATAAAAACCCGCCCACCCATGATTAAATCACATAACACGTGTTCAGTGCATTTAACCCTTGAATAAGGTTTTGTTGAATTATAGGCATAAACATAATCTCTAAAGAATGAGGTGTCTGGACCGTCCGCGACGTAACTAGTGGTAAAAAAAAAAAAAAAGAAAAGAAAAACACAGTTTTACGTCTCTAAACGTGCGCAACTCGCTAGTATATAGAGATAAACTACATTGTCAATTCATATATATCTTCGTATAAAGCAATTCATATAATAATGATCGAACTTCACTTCAAGAAGTTCGTTTGATCATCTATTATCGTCTACATAGTTTTACATAATTCATGTTTTTTCAGAAACAATTTATCCTGTCGTAATGAAATTTGCATGGAATCATCATAATAAAGTGTGGTGGTGTGTGTAAGTGTGTGTGTGGGGTAAGTTAAAAACTTTAACAGATAAATTCCTCCACATCATTCATGGTCCTCCAGGAAGTTCTTATCCGGTTATGATAAAATTCATACAGATTCATTACGGTGGTTCCTTCTTTCAAATAAAAAAAGAATTATTGATATTGGTAAATATTTGCCAGAGTTATGACCATTTTTGTCCATAAAAAGCGACATAATGTCATCTAAATGTCATGTATTTAAGCATTCCTGCAGGTTTTCTGCGCAGACGCCATTCTTGTTATTTCAGGAACTACTTATCCGTAAACAATATTTTTTTTTATGGGACCCATCAATGGATTGAAGAATGGATGGAAGAAAGATTTTTTCAAATCGGTTCATAATTATGAACCGATCGATTGGCAATAGCTAGAGTTATGCGCGAAGATACATAAAAAAATACAGACGAATTGAGAACCTCCTTCTTTTTTGAAGTCGGTTAATAATGTCCTCCTGGCTGATATGATTTTTTTTTGTAGGAGTTGTACTGTTGGCCGCAGAGGGCCATGACAGCTTCACCGGGCGCTTAAAGCGCTCCAGCCAGAAGGGTTTGAGTAGCGCCTAGCATAAGGGCACCTCAGGGAGGCACGGCCTTCGGGTTGGGATGCCGCTTAGAGAGTATGAGTTTACCACCGGTTCACAACGCGCCCCCGCTGAGAAGAACCGGCAAGAAATTCAGCGAGGGGATGCATGTCGAGGTCGCATGCATACGACCCTTCGGCCTCGCCGGCAAGGCAGGTGTCTGTGTGTAGATGTGTTTACGACTCGTGACGTCGTTGTCTGTGTTGGTGTTGTGTCATGGTCCAAGAGGACAGACATCGGGTCGGGTGGGTCGAGCAGTACATGCTGCGGACGGCGGCGATGTACGGTAGTTGGACGATCTGAGGGACCAGGGTCAGGGTCGGGGATATAGTCGGCAGCGGCGCCGATTAGCGGGTTTGGGTGGACGCACGCTTTATCAAAGTAAAGGCTATTAATGTGAGTGGGAGCCGCGTGTGCGAATACTGGCGTAAGCTAGGATGGGACGGAGGCAGGTTTTGTAAAGTGTCAACTTATTTCTAAGCGACAGTTTACTCCGCCTGTAGATCATGGGGTAGAGTCGACCGATGACGAAGGCCGCTCGGTTGCGTATACTGACCGTATATGCGGTCCAAATGACATATGCTCACAATCCGATGAATTCCGATGGGACGGACAATCGACACGGCCGGGGAGATCAGAAGCAGAATCGATTTTTACATGTCCATCCGACGCATGGATCATCTTACTTTATAGACAATCAGGTGATCGGACTGCATTGTCCTAGCCTGTAAGGCAACTAGACAAAGGTACAAAGGTGTAACTACACAAAGTTGTCGCTCTCTGCGGAATTCGAACCCGCGACCTCCGGTTTGCAAAGCAAGCGGTTTCGCCGCGGAGCTGCGCGGGTTAACTAGTAAGGAAATATTAAAAAGACATTTGAAAAATAAAATTAAACAGTTTGTAGATTATTTAAAAGTACTTAGAGCAGTAAATTAGTTTGTTTACAGTACTTATTAGGCGGGTATATAATTGCTTAGAGCTGAATTATTTATTATCTAATTTTCTCTAATTGGACACTTGCGAAATTAACACCCTCAGGCTTGTTTACTGTAATGACGCTATATACAGCAGGCTATTTCAACCAAAGATTTTGAATATATTGAAAAAAATTAAAATCCATGATTTCAACAATACGTTGCTTTTGTAATTGATCCATATTCGCTGTACTTAATTGTTTGTCTAGAATCTAGATCATAGATTTAAGATTTTTCCTCTTCCTCCAAGGATTTTTCATGAGATATTTTTTTCACTTTTTATCCCTATGTTGTATGAAGAGATCTCTTTGGATTGAAATCAAACTACTTTTACGGATTTTATCTAAAATTGAAAAAATGAAAGTCTGCTGAGTTTCTTGCCAAATCTTCTCAGTTGAGGTCGCGTTGTGATCCGGTGGTAGCTTTAAAAAAAAACTAACCGTTCAAAAGCGTTAAGCCCATAAGCCCTATTTGCAATAAATAATTTAAATTTGAATCGGATCGTTACTTGCTTAGATGAATTAAATTCATCTAAGGTTACTTGAATTAAAATTAAAATACACAACCGCCAAAGATTGCGGTTTTCACACATACATACTTGTAAACACGATTATACAAACGATATTCAAAAATCCGTCATCGAAAGAATGATTAGATTTGTAAATAACGTTGTATTTGCAGGATACCAGGATACCACAGGAAATATTTTCATCGAATTTAAAATAGGTTGTCTTGTGAACACAGCTTGTAAATACAGAAAACTGTTTCGCCGGTTCGCCTGCGAGACTAAAGGGTCGAACGTAAGCGACCTCAAAGATGAGCATTGCTCCAGTGAGTTTATTGACGAATCTTCTCAGTCGGGGCGCGTTGTGATTCGTGGTAGAATCAGTGTTTTCTAGTGACAGCCCAAGCTGAGGCCGTGTCTCCACGAGGTGCCCTGGAGCTCGTCGCTTCCCTGTCACTTTCTACAATTGCGACCTGCGGGTCAATAAAATCCACTCTCGGGGAATCATAATAGGAGTAAATTACGGTTCAACTTTTCTTCGTATGGCAGCATTAACACCAAATAAGAGTGCTAATTAGTGCTAATAAATGAATTGTATATGATTCACCTGAAATGTGTGACCATTTTCCAAAAACCAGAATATAATAGGTACTTACTCTTTATTAGCACACCAAAGTAAAACATACAGAAAACTTAGAAAATAATTTAAATTAGATTCAAATGGCGGTCTTATCGCTAATAGCGATTTCTTTCAGACAACCAACAGCTATATTTTTATACATTATCAACAGTTATAACTACGTTTGTAACATCGAGCCTGTCCCTAGAAAAATCTTTAATCTTATCTAGGTATATGTAAGAAACATTACACAAGCTTTGATTATATATACGTATATATAATCAAAGTACACAAGCTGAGACATAATTCAACGCATTCTGAAACTTAAATGGCAATGGGCAGGTCATCTTCAGCGACTGAAACCAATTAGATGGGCCCAAGTATTTACAAATTGGGTTCCAATACACTGGAAGCGAAATCGAGGGAGACCTTTCAAATATGGGAGGACGACATTATAAACACAGCTGGAAAGACTATGGGCAAGAGCTGCAAGAGAGAGAAACGTGTGGAAGGACTTGGAGAAGGCTTTCACTGCTGCAGGCGGTCCTTACATAGAGGTTAATAATTAAAAACTTGTTAGTATGTAAGTATGTACTTAAGTAGGTATAACTCAAAAAATTCTACTCTTTTTGTTTACTAGATTAGTTATAGTACTTATTTAATTGTAGTGTAAGGGAATAAAAGCTTATTTATTTTATTTATTTATATGTAAGCCGTGGAAAATGTTGTTGGTTGTACTGTACCTTATACATTGCATGCATATTGTGTATCTACTGATATTATAATGTATAACTGTTTGTTTTCCCCAATAAAATAAACCAAACCAGACTAGTACATTTTTTTTATGATATTCTTGAAATTTAAAACATGAATTGCATTTATGTGGCTTTTTTAGACCCGTTGTACTAAGTAGGTTTATGCTTTAGCAAATATACAAAATACATAATTATGAAAATAAATTGTAGTTTCATTCAGTCATTATATCATGGTGGAGATGCTAATGCATTTCAATACGAAATTAGATATACTTACAGACCTCTTTCAAAAATCTTTTTGCCGTTATATAGTAGAATACACACGTTCTATTTATTACCACTGGTAATAAATTTTGCGATGAAAATTTAGTTTGCTTTTGCCGATCTATTTCGTGAATTGATTTAGATTGACAAAAATTATACTTTGCTATCTCAAAGAAAAATGCGATAGCATTGGTGGGTATGGAGTATAAGTGATCTTTTGGCGGGTGTCAAATCACGGTGATTTGTGATAGTAGAACCAACACACATAGTTGTTTTTAATGTAACCTCCATGGCGCATCGGGTTACCATTTGCTTTGCAAACCGGAGGTCGCTGGCTCAAATACTGTGGTTTTTTTTTTGTATGGTTAGAGGCCAAGCTGGTGTCAGAGTTTTCAAGGTGCTCTTAGGTAGGTCTCGGACTTAGCTTAACGACTGCTGTCAAGATGCCAATAGACCGGACCGACTTTTAAACGTGCCCTACGAAGCATGGAGACGCCCTGTTCATATGCCACTAAACGGTCACCCATCTAAGGACTACCCAACTGATCGTTTACCGAACAGTGGTTACAACTAGCTATGAGCGTCTACTACTAAATACTGTGGTAAGCAACAACTATGTGTAGTTGTTTTGTGCAGGTAAGTACTTTTTTGTCTGAAAAGTAAGATGATCCCTGCGTCGGACGTGGTCGGACATGTCACAATAGCGTCGGATGGGCATTTAGAAATCCAGCCCTGCGCATGACCTCGGTGTCCGTCGAATTGTGAGAGTAAAGAAAGAGTATTTTGTTTTGCATGAATAGTACTGTTGGCCGCAGATAGCCATTACAGCTTCACCAGTCAAGAGGGCGAGTGCTTGAAGCGCTCCAGCCAGTAGAAAGAGAGTCTACGCAAACAATTGTACATGCATAAATTGTGGATCTAATCAAAGATTGGCTGCTGTGGTATTATAATTTGCTTTTAACATAGTCACTGCAACTTCGTCAATTAGACAGGATGACGATAAAAATCTGTAGAAATTAGATTCCGGTGATCATCAACTAAGAGTAGGTGCTCATACGTCATTTCAGTTATTCATTTAAGTTAGCCAATATCCAGTTGTTATTTGATCGTCACTTTGAAGCGTGATCATTACCTTGTCCACTGCTGTACAAATAAAAAAATGCCTCCCTCTAGAAGGGAGGGGTTGCCATAATCTTCACGCTTGTCGGACGGCTTCAGGATCGCAGTATAGGTGGAATATAAATCCAAAAGGAAGAAGCTGCTGCCCGTCTTCCCGTTCTCGCTTAGTCGCCTCTTACGACACCCAACGATAGGAGATGGGGGGATGCAATTTTAACCTGGGCACCTCATGGGGTAATTTTCTTTAATAATAACCAGCCCTTGTTTATGTCCGGCTGTTGGGCACGGGCCTGCATGATGAGGAGGCTTAGGCCGTAGTTCACCACGCTGGCCAAGTGCGGGTTAAGCTAGTTAGGCTTTCTCAGACATGCAGGTTTCCTCATGATGTTTTTCTTCACCGAATGCTAGCAACAATCGCACAAAGACAATTATAGGTATTTGAAAAAAAAAAAATTTTTTTCTTTTAATTTATTTTAAAACTTTATTATTAATAATATTGATATTTAAAACAAAAACGAGGACGAGAGCACGAAACCAATCCCATTGCAGCGAGGCGTGAGACAGGGAGACGTTATTTCTCCGAAACTGTTCACTAACGCATTGGAGGACGTTTTCAAGCTCTTGGACTGGTACGGATTCGGCATCAACATCAATGGCGAATACATCACTCACCTTCGTTTTGCCGATGATATAGTCATTATGGCAGAGTCGCTGGAGGACCTCAATACAATGCTCAGCGACCTCAGTAGTGTTTCCCAACAGGTGGGTCTTAAAATGAACATGGACAAGACGAAGATCATGTCTAATGTCCATGTTGCACCCGTACCGGTAGTTGGGAACGATACAATCGAAGTTGTTGACCACTACGTATACCTAGGACAAACAATCCAGTTAGGTCGGTCCAACTTCGACAAAGAGGTCGCCCGAAGAATCCAACTCGGATGGGCAGCGTTCGGGAAACTACGTGACATCTTCTCATCAGAAATTCCGCAGTGCCTGAAGACAAAGGTTTTTAACCAGTGTGTGTTGCCAGTGATGACTTATGGTACTGAGACGTGGTCTTTAACAGCTGGCCTTTTGGAGAAGCTCAGAGTCACACAACGAGCTATAGAGAGAGCTATGCTCGGAGTTTCTTTGCGCGACAGAATCCGGAATGAGGAGATTCACCGAAGAACCAAGGCCACCGACATAGCTCGTAGAATATGCAAGTTGAAGTGGCAGTGGGCAGGCCACATCGCTCGAAGAACCGATAACCGTTGGGGAAGAAAGGTTCTCGAGTGGCGACCACGAACCGGAAGACGCAGCGTAGGCAGGCCTCCCACTAGGTGGACAGACGACATTGTTCGCGTCGCAGGCAACCGGTGGATGCAAATAGCAAATTGTCGTTCATTGTGGCGGTCTAAGGGGGAGGCCTATGTTCAGCAGTGGACGTCTTCCGGCTGGTGATGATGATGATGATGATGATGAAAACAAAAAAACTAAAAAAAGAAAAAATTCAATTAATTATAAACAATTAAAGATTTATGAAATTTCACGTGACTATAAACGCGCCATGATTGATCACCATAGTCGTGACGTCATAATGTTAAAGCTAATTAATAACAGTACAGCGTCAACGGCTATATTTGCCTTGCCATTTTAACTGGATAGATTAAACAAATTTATAAGTTAGTAGATACCGCCAAGCCAGCTCATTAGCAGCCGAAAGAAGTCCACTGCTGAACTAAAGCCTCCCCCTTAGAAAGGAGGGGTTGCCATAATTCCCACGTTTGGCAAGCGTCTTGGGAATCGCAGTATACGTAGGTGGTAGGTAATCCAATAGAATGATGCTGCTGCCAGTCTTCTTGTTCTCCCTTAGTCGCCTCTTGCGGTCACCCAATGGGAGGAAGATGGGTGGATGGATAGCTAGCAGCTATTCTTACCCGAACACCCCACGGGTCAACGTCACGCCAACTACGCTGTTGATATTATGATCCACGATCTTTTGCGTAGGCACAAGCGCACCCTCTCTTCCTTCACTCTCACAATCTGATGGGACGGAAGACCGTCACGACAGGGGAGAGGTCAGGCACAAGGCCAATTTTTTTCATACTCATCCGACGCATAGATCATCGTCTATTCTATTCTATTGTTGGTAGCAATAAAATCAGGCCCGGTAACCATAAGAACGCACTTCGACCCAGTTGGATCCATTGTGCCTGCCCTAGCCCTTACTCTGTTGCTGACGTGTCGAAGAATTCCTGGTACGCAACGATTGCGCCAGCTTGGAGCTGTACATAGTCATCTGGTGTAAGATGGGCTACTCCCAGATGGCTCAACCTAAGTCTCGCAAGAGCGTCGCAGCCGCACAATATGTGTTGCATTGACTCTTTTTCACCTTCGCAGAATCTGCAAGTATCGACAGTACTTAGCCTCATTCTGTGGAGGTGTTCATTGGTACCAAAATGTTCCATGAGTGCACCATTATAATTAACATCTTACTTTTCAGACAATCACAGACTTAATGGTACAATAAATTTTCAATATTATTGTCTAGTCAAGTCTTGACTAGACAATAATATTGAAAATTTATTGCTACAAAACGACTCTGAACAACGCTGAACGACACTGAACGACACTGAACGACGACACTGAACGTCACTGAACGACACTGAATGACACTGGATGACACTGAACGACACTGAACGACAACACTGAACGTCACTGAACTCACTGAATGACACTGAACGACGACACTGAACGTCACTGAACGACGACACTGAACGACACTGAATGACACTGAACGTTCATCGTTCAGTGTCGTTCAGTGTCGTTCAGTGTCATTCAATGACGTTCAGTGACGTTCAGTGTCGTTCAGTGTCATTCAGTGTCGTTCAGTGACTTTCAGTGTCGTCGTTGAGTGTCGTTCAGTGACGTTCAGTGTCGTTCAGTGTCATTCAGTGTAGTTCAGTGACGTTCAGTGTCGTCGTTCAGTGTCGTTCAGTGACGTTCAGTGTCGTTCAGTGTCATTCAGTGTCGTTCAGTGTCGTTCAGTGACGTTCAGTGTCGTTCAGTGTCATTCAGTGACGTTCAGTGACGTTCAGTGACGTCCAGTGTCGTCGTTCAGTGTCGTTCAGCGTTGTTCAGAGTCGTTTTTTAGCAATACATTTTCAATATTATTGTCTAGTCAAGTGTAATAGCCGCTAGCCGTTGCCGCTGTACTGTTATTAAATAGCTTTAACATTATGACGTCACACCCGCTCGGGTTTGTTCAGGAGCTGTCGGCGTGTTTCCGGTACTGGATTCAAAAATTATATTTTTCATTCTGAAATAACTTTTGAATTATTGCGAATAAAAAAAAACTAAAAATTGTTTTATTATAAAACTTATATATGATCTTTCCATTTATCAACTAAAAAAAAATATTCAAATACCCAATTCGCACATGATTCATAAAAGAGATCAGAGGTGCGAGACAGGGTTCAAACCTGCGCACCTTGTTTCCAAGGCAAGCGCTCGCCCACTGAGCTGTTATCGCTTTTTTCCTCTAAATTAATTATGTATATTAATTTAATTTTCTTTACGTAGTATAAAACAAAGTCGCTGTTCGTGTCTGTCTGTCTGTATATCCGCTAACTCCGCCTAAACCACGCAATGGATTTTTATGCGGTTTTCACCACCAGTTGGATCATTTTACACCGAAGGTGTTTTATTATGTATATAAAAAACCTAATTAAGTTTGGTGTAAGTAAAAAAAAATATTTTACAACTGTGTCGTCTAAATTATACCCGTGCGAAGCCGGCGTGGGTCGCTAGTAAACTACCATGATAGGTCACTGCCTTAAAATGTGTAAACGATGCCTCATATTCGAAACACACTGTATTTCTTTACCCAACATGATTTAAATCAATCAAGCTGACACCTTAACGGCTATTAAACCACTTTATGAACTATAAAACATCATTTTTTAAATCAAATATGATCACTTAATTTCTGAAGTATTAATAAAATGGTTGATAGCGTCACGTATTCTACTTTTGACGGGTTTAGGCCTCATTTCGACTCGTTAGCCAGGGTTGGCTATTTTAAAATAGTTTTAAAACCACTGTCCCCATTGAAACAATCATTACACGATGCTTATAAAATTATTGTGTGGGGTTTAATTATAGGTTACAATTTGCAGCACGTTATACGAGTTATACAGGTTAGTATTTGAATTTTCATTTTATATTAGCAGCACTCAGAATCTAATCGCCGATTGATGGGGGTAGGACCCGGGACAATAAGTCTTGGAAGATCTTGCTGATTGACCAATCTTGCATCATACCACCTCTACGCCTATAATAAGCCTATGGTATAAATTTGGACATGAAAACAAAAAGAATATTGGCTAGCATTAATCTTTAGATGCTCGTGCTTGTTTCCTCGTAAGAATAGCGCCCACCCATCTCTTCCCATTGGGTGACTAAGGGGAACAAGAAGACGGGCAGCAGCGTCTTTCTATAGGATTACCTCGCGATCCCCAACACGCCTGCTAATCGTGGGGATTACGGTAATCCCTCTTTTCAATACCTTTGTCTAGTAGTGAACGTCTTTCGGCTGATGATGATGATGATGACGATAAAATTTGCTCCAACACAGGTTCGACACAGCACCGAAAAAATGGTGGACACGTTGTTCATCTTGCTGACGACCATAAACACTTTGGGTAAACAAATCACCTTCAACTTCAGGAGCCGTCGGATTGATCAAATTATTGCCGTAATTAATGGTTAGATCTATTAGGTGTTAAGTTAAGTTTCTATATTTTAATTTTTTTCCTACTGGACAGTACGGCAACAGCGGCCAGTCTTTAATAGACGCAAGCAATGCCAGAGGTGTAATTTGCTCTTTGCTGACCTGACCCTGTATTTCTGAGCAATCACTGGGTTCCCGCAGAAAAGATGAAGTGTAGCAGTCTGCCAAACTTGGCATAGAAACCCCTACCATAGTACTAGCATTAACAGCGTTCCTCTTGGCGTTATCATAGGATCCATATTGTATATAAGGCATATCTTGCCTAACTTTTAAAGGTTTTCTCCCTGAAAGCAAAAAGAAGATATTGTGATAATATCCGTGTGCCTGATACAAAATCTTAAAAGCCCTTAGGGGATATCCACCATATAAGAACTATCCTATGTAAACAGTTTAAGCTTCCAGGCCCATGTGGGTCTACAGGTTGTGGGATGGAGTTACAGGATTAATCTGTGCGGTGCCTGTCAATATAACAGTTGTAGTAAAATAATAATTGATATCATGTTTATATAATTTATCAGGGCCTGACTTTGCACCAACTAAATCGTACCATGTAAAAATATTAAAGGAGAATGCGATAGCAATGTCCCGCCTTCTGGCCTTTTACCACACGGCAGTATTTACTTGTGGTGTTCTTTGGGCCATATTTCCAATAGTAAACAAATCTCTCGGCGAGCAAGTGGAGTTCACTGGGTATTTTCCATTCGACACTACGGACACATCAACGTAAGTTGGTATCAATATATCCGAAATTAATAACTGCTGGTTAATTCTGAAAACCAATATAAACTAATGTCAATTTCAATACAAATCATGGCGTAACTCGAACCGAGCGGCGCTGTCTATAATATATCAGTATCCAAAGTTCGGAGTGCAGTGGTATTTAAATTAAATTGAAATTACATTATGGCCTAGGACTAGGACGGACCTGTTGGTCTAGTGGTTACGGTACAAGCTGTGGCGATATCCACCAAGTGTCTGGGTGTTATTTATCTATTTAAGTATGTTTACATAAAAGTATATAAGTATCTGTTTCCATAGTACAGGCTCAGCCTAGTTTGGGATCAGATGACCGTGTGTGGATTGTCCCAGAATATTATTATAATTACTTTGCCAGAGTAAGCTATGATAAGATTTTGAACCGCATTAGCATAGCCTTAATTTTAAAATAATCACTATTTGACTGAAAATGCATCAAATTCAGTTATGTATTCAGTTATGTCCGCTGTAAACTTTCTTTACACAACTTTTTCTTGCTTTCTTGACTTCGTTTACTAGGCACAACACCTTTAGCTATCAGGAGAACTACGTACTCTCGCTACTATAGGTATTATTTATATATAAGTTATTTCAGATTTTTCCTTCAATAAACTTCGGAGATAAGAACAGTCTTTTTTTTGCCATAGGTACACCAAAATAAAAATCTGTTATGAAATGTGCAAATGAAGCCCTTTCAAATGATACCTACCTCACTCGATATGATAGTCTCACTTTGAACGGTCCGGCCCGAACGGCCCGATTAAAAAAAATTAAAATTTTCATTTGCGATGAAATCATCATCATCATCACTAGCCGGAAGACGTCCACTGCTGAACATATATGTTCAGCAGTGGACGTCTTCCCCTTCGAACGCCACAATGAACGACAATTGGCTATTTGCATCCACCGGTTACCTGCGACGCGCACAATGTCGTCTGTCCACCTAGTGGGAGGCCCACCTACGCTGCGTCTTCCGGTTCGTGGTCGCCACTCGAGAACCTTTCTTACACAACGGTTATCAGCTCTCCGAGTGCGATGGTTTTTTTTTTTAAATACATACCTAAATAGATAAGTAACACCCAGACACCTGGTGGGAATCGAACCCACGACCTATTGAGTAGCGATCAGGGTGTCTAACCACTAGACCAACAGGTCCATACAAATAACTTTTATATGAGCAGCCGAAATATTTCATAGTGAACAAATAATAGTTACAATAATATTTTGCTTTCAAGATTTGCGGTGGCTCTGGCCTATATGACCATCTTAATAACAGCGCAAGCATACGGGAACGTCACAATGGATTGCACAATAGTAGCGTTTTATGCACAAGCCAAGACACAAATACAAATGCTCCGGTATAATCTGGAACATCTTCTGGATGGGAACGAAGATATAAATATAAATTCAAACGCTGTAAGAAGAGCTACGAAACATATATGTTACAAAGATCATTGCGTTACGCGCAAGGGTGTCGATGTGCAAGGGCGATTGATCAAATTCGTAAACCATTATGAAGAAATTATACGGTAATTATAATAAAATTAATTTTCATTTTGGTAGTACGGTACTTGAATCGCTATACCGTTTTACAACACTGTCTAAAAATTATCACGTAATTTGTATGTGTATTTCGAGCTTAACACCTTTAGGTCTTAACTTAGCTTTCTTAGCAACCTACTTATTATAAACTTAATTACTTAATTCGTATTTATAACGTGAGAGAATCTGGATCTTCATTTTTTAACTAATGGAATGTCTAAGACCTTTTTAACTAATGGAATGTCTAAGTGAGTATAGGTACGTATGTTTTCTTTTCTTAAGGAAGGCCCTGACAATAACTATTGTTTTGACATATTCCTATAGGTTCACAAAGGAAGTAGAGTCGATATTTAGCGAAGCAATGGTGATACAGTTCGGCATGATGGCTTGGGTAATATGCATGACCATGTACAAGATTGTCGGTGTAAGTAACTACATGATCTATTAAAGATAATGGAACTTATACTCACTTCAATCTTCTAACTTTATCTTTTTCTCTACGTACCGTCCCTTAATTAAGGAATTTCTTTATAAAGTTACCTACACACCTACTCTTAGAATATTACAATTAACATTCTCAATTGATGTAAGAGTACATTGAAGCTGATTTATAAGGTAAGTGATTGTCTAGCATGTAAAAGTTTGTTGCCAACATTAAGAAATAATATAATATAATACATCGTTTATTAACCGACTTAAAAAAAAAGGAGGAGTTTATCAATTCGGTTGTATGTTTTTTTATTTTTTTATTTTTTTTATGTTTGTTACCTCAGAACTCTGTCGTTTACGAACCGATTTGGAAAACTATTATTTTAATTGAAAGGATATGCTTCCAGATTGGTCCCATTTTTTTCAAAATCAAGTTCTGATGATGGGAACCATGAGTAACTGAGGGAACTCCTTAAATATTATAGGCATACATATAGCGTTTTTGGTATTTTTAGAAACTAGTCAAGCATTTTCATTCAGAGAGTATCATTTGGTGAAGTGGATCTGATGAAGAAGGCCATTGATGGCCACCGGAACTCTGTAATATAATTAACAATCCATCCTATCCTAGCCGTGCCTACTAAGCGTAGAACTACCGAATTTAGACTCGATGGATAGTTCTCGACGAGTAGTTGCTAGGAAAATGGAGATCAGGTTCTGATGGTGGAGCAGGAAGGTTGTCACGGGATCTATGCACCAATAAACGTAGATCCGCCCAGTTTGGGCTCGTTGGGTAGCTCTCGATGAGTAGTTGCTAGAAAAATCGTGATCAGCATCTGATGATGGAGCAAGAAGGTCGTCGCGGGATCTCGGCACCAATAAACATAGACCCACCGAGTTTGGGTTCGTTGGGTAGCTCTCGACGAGTAGTTGCTAGAACAATGGTGATCAAGGTCTGATAATGGAGCAGGAAGGTCGTCACGGTATCTCGGCACTAACAAACGTAGACCTACCGAATTTGGACTCGATGGATAGGTCTCGACGAGTAGTTGCTAGAAAAATGGAGATCAGGGTCTGATGATGGAGCAGGAAGGTCATCACGGGATCACTGCACCAATAAACGTAGATCTGCCGAGTTTGGGCTCGTTGGGTAGCTCTCGATGAGTAGTTGCTAGAAAAATGGTGATCAGGGTCTGACGATGGAGCAAGAAGGTGGACACGGGTTCTCGGCACAAATAAATGTAGACCCACCGAGCTTGCAGTCCATGGTTCTCGAGAACTACGAGTATAACACCTAGATATCTTCGGTTTATGGCAATTGGTTAGTTTTATTAAGATATTGTCACATCTACATTAGTGATGGTCCATAGTTGTGTTATGTAGTGGATGTTTTTAAAATAAATATTAAACTGGCTGTTTGTCAGAATAAAATATAAGTTGTTAAAAGTTAACCTAATAATACACCAAGGGAACCACTAAAAAGAATAAAATAAAATTTTTTTTTACAAAAAAACCTAACGTCTAGCAAATACTTACAAGGGCAGTAGGTAGTACCTAACTGTTTTCCAGTTTGGCGCCGTCTTTGATAGTAATTATGTATTTATAATTGTTGTAGTCCAAGTCCAACAATGTAGATGTAAAAACCACTCATTCTTAGAAATTATTTCAGGCTTTTTAGTTGCATTTTGAAGGCGGTTCTTTTTTTTGTAAAAAAAAATTTTTTTCTTCTCAAAAATATGAACATATTTATGAATTACACAGTAAGCACATTATATATTATAAGCACAATATCAGGAAACAATTCCAAATTGGATTAAATATAATATGTTAATGCTGGAACTGAGGTAAAATACATCAAATCCGATTCGAATTGATACCCAATTATGAGATTAATTTTCCTTACTCCTTTTTTCCAGTTAAGCATCTTGTCCGCGGAGTTCGTCTCTATGGCTGTGTATTTAGGGTGCATGTTGGCTCAGCTCTTCATTTACTGTTATTATGGAACACAGCTGCAAGTTGAGGTAAGGGCCTTTTTTTTTTGACGCGGGGGAAATCTTCCATAGATGTGTGAGCTGTGGGGCTCGACCGGGGTATGTAGGATTCTTACCCACTAAAACCCCCGCGGCTGTCTCTTCGGGCTCTCCGGTGAGATCTGCACCAGGGGCCCCTCAGTGCCTTGCCTTTGAGCCCGCCGCCGGGGGGCGCATTGTACCCCCCCGGGAACCTGACACGGTACTCACGGGGACGGGGGTCGAAACCCCGCCGCCGTCCTCCTCGGAGTCGCCGCCGTACTCAATGGACGCTCAAGTCCAGCGACTCCGAAGGTTGCCCGTTGTTAGTAAAACCTATAGTAGGTCTTATAAAAACATATTTTTTTAGTAGGTATCTACTTCAAACCGGGACAGCTTCTTAAAGCGCAAGTCCGATCGTGTGTGGAGTACTGTAGTCACATATGTGTTGGTGCAGTAGGGATATTAAAAAATAATCGATTTTTATTTAAATCGATTATTATTTTCTAATAATCGATTTTTTATTATCGATTTTTATAATAATATTAATAAATTTTTAGAAAATCGATTATATAAATTACATGTTTAGATCGATTTTTAGAAACAGCTCGTATCTATGTGACGGATGAAAATATCTTGTAGTAAGTTTCAATTTTATAAACAGGGCCATCTATGCGTTGGGTGAAAAATCTCGAATTAAGTTCATACGTATAAGTTCATTAAATATAAAATCTTTTTAAAAAAAAATTGAACCGACTTCAATATCACTGAAAAGTATAAAATAATTTAAATATTATTGAAGTTGGTGTTAGCTTACCGGCTGTGTATATTTGGCACCAACTTCAATAATATTTAAATTATTTTATACTTTTCAGTGATATTGAAGTCGGTTCAATTTTTTTTTAAAAAGATTTTATTTTAAACTTTTTAGTGATATTTTATATATAAAGATTGAACCATCGAAAACCGTAAAATTATCTAGATAAGTTATGATCACATTATCGTCTACATAGTTTTACATAATTCATGTTTCTTCAGAAACTCAGAACCTATTTATCCGGTCGTAATGAAATTTGCATGGAATCATCATAGTAGTTTACTCTCTCGAATAAAAAAAGAATCATCGCAATCGGTTCATAATTGTCAGAGCAATGTAATGGAGAACATCAGTTTTATAGTTTTTACCAGATAAATTCCTCCACATCGTTCATGTTCCTCCAGGAAGTTCTTATCCGGTTGTAATAAAATTCATACAGATTTAATAAAGTGGTTTCTTCTTTCGATTAAAAAAAGAATCATTGAAATTGGTAAATATTTGCCAGAGTTATGACCATTTTTGTGCTTAAAAAGCGACATAAAGTCATCGATATAGGCTTTCCTGCAGCTCTCAGTGCGCAGTCACCATTCTTGTTTTTCAGGAACTACTTATTACTACGCAATAATTTTTTTATGGGACCCAATCAATGGATTGAAGAATGGATGGAAGAAAGATTTTTTCAAATCGGTTCATAATTGACAGAGTTATGCGCGAACATACATAAAAAAAAAAAAAAAAAAAAAAAAAATATATACAGACGAATTGAGAACCTCCTCCTTTTTGAAGTCGGTTAAAAAACGGCGCCATCTGTAGTGTGGCTATTTTAGCAGAATTGAACCCTCATTTTAGGGTTTAGCCGATTATGTCGCAGAATAGAAAATCTTAGCAGTTTTTAGCAGAATCTAAAGAACTTCAGCAGAAATTTAACAGAATACAGTAGTTAAACAATAATTAACAGGGTTTTATTTGAATAGTTGCTCAAACGTAAACGTAATTAAATATAAATCCAATTTCTATTTAAGTTATTAAACTTGATTTAGTATCACGGGCTAATACCTATCTAATTTATAAATAAAACTGATACTAACATTTATAAACTGGTTTTTGAAAATGGATATGTGCATAAATAGATGAATAACATCCAGATTTTTTGCATTTAGCATGTACTTTTTAACAATACAAAAAAAAAATCAATACGTGTTTTGCGAATTTTCAAAAACAACCTTTGGGGGTGTGTTAGGGGTTAGTAAACTCTGTAAATTGCTAGTGATTTATAATGCGTACAACCATATACAATTAAGGACTGGAAAAGTCTGCCTGCGTTGGTTTTACCATCCGACAATGATATTTTATAGAAATTATTGCCGTCCGATTATAATGTGGGTGTTTTCAAGACTATAGCGAATAGGCTATTAATAGTTTACTTAACACACTAGTGTTTCACAGCCCCGGATCTACGATTTTTCAAACCGGAGCCCTCTCTCTAGCGTTTGAGAAATTACATAAAAAAACTCAAATTGGCATCACGAGTCCACTTGTGGTATGGGCCTATGTGGCGCCTTTTTCATACACGTCGAAGGTGAGCCAACGAGGCTTCCTTAGGCGGTTTGTGGAGCTAGTTTATTTTTTATTTTATACTATGATTTTGGCGCCCCCCTAAAACTGCCACCCGCCCGGGGCCGGTGCCGCGGTTTGCCAAAGATCCGGGGCTGATTTTACCATCATAAATTACATCACCGCTTTCCATCAGGCGGGATTGCATTCAAGCACTAGCTTATAAAGAGTAAATTGAGTTTTATCAAAACAATCACATTTTTTTAACAGAGTGGGTGTATAAACCAGTCGATATACTTCAGTGAATGGCTTGCACTGTCACCTCGGTTTCGTCGTCAGCTGCTTATAATCATGGAGTGCTGTTCCCGACCGCTGATGCCTTTGACTGCCTACATCATACCTATGTCTTTGGCGACATATATTACGGTAATACTTACTAATATTGTGAATGCGAAAATGTTTGTTAGTTTGTCCTTTTGTAGCGTAGCAATGGACCGCTCCATTGCTCTAACTCGATAAGTATATTTTTTTATTTTGATTATTATCCAGAAAGTGTTTATAGGTTAATACTCGTATGTATAGCGGAAAAATGGAGCAACACAGTAGGTAAACACTTGGTTTTCTAAATAGTACAAAACTACTTGTTCCAAGGATAGTGCTCATTCGAGTTTGGTCGAATCGATTGACCGATTTTATAGACATTCCTCCTTCTTCCCATTACTTCCTTATTGTTGAGGATCGTTCTCAAAGGGCTTTCAATTATTTTATCTACTTATTTCGGTCTTTATCTTAGGTATATAATAAGGGCAAGGATCTTAGAAAAATGTTGTAGTATAACATTAAGATCAATGAAATATGATAAAAACGTCGTTTACGTCAGTGTAGCAAGCAGATTTTATAAATGAATACAGTTTACAACAAATCTCTAGACTCGAGTCTGTCACTATAATTATAAAAATAATGTTTTCTATTATTTTAGCAGGTGTGAATACATTGTAAATACGTATAAGCATGGATAAAGTTCGTAAAATAATAACGTCAATATTTTAGTTTACACGAAGCTTTATATTTCACAGGTATTGAAGACGTCGTACACGTTATTGACGTTCTTGAACTCAAGTGAAAAGTAAAACAGTTGCGAGAAGAAAGGCTTTATTTTAGTTTATAAAAAGTTAAAAACTGTTTTGTTTACTAATTTATGTAGAGAAATAAATTTATAAATAAACCTTGCAGGTGATCCCAGAGCTGGGCCAGACCAGAGTTTCCTCACTCAGCGTCTACGGTACATGTGCAATTTAATTTACACTTAATGTAGTTAGTTATCCACGTATTTCTCAGAAATTACAGATAGAGATATTATACATAGTAGTTACTTCGTATAAAACTTTGACTTTTATGTTATGGATACATTATTATTGGACTCAGCAGTCGCTCGTAAAATCGACCACCACCGTTTTGGATCAATGCATTTATATTTACTACATTTTTATGGCATGGCAACGATTCGGCTGGAGATTCGCGTCGTCACTTCAACCGGAATACTACTGACCATATTGTTCTGAAAATAAAATAATACTTTTTCTCAAGGATAACACAGCAACATCAATATTAAAACCGCGTCTTTATAGTTTTATCTTCACGCAATTAGCTTGAAACCGTAAAACAAAATCGTTACGATGAGAGAGCACAAGCGATAAACAAAAATACCCCTCCATCGTTTCTTCTATTGTCGGACTAGAAAATAAACATCGGGGTCGACTAAAAATAAATGTTATCTATAATTTATCCGCAGCTACATATCCACAAGCTTGTTTTAATAAATTATTTTAAGCACTGTATTTTCGAGTGAACCGCTTAAAGTTTCGGTCGCACGGTGCGGGCGGCGTCGCGTGAGTCACGCGGGCTCCGCCAGACGATCCAGGAGTCCGAAACCCGCCTCCTCAGTGCTCCGTACGACGTAAGTGCCGAAAGTCGTGTAAAAAGTTGTATCCGGCGCGCGTGGAATTCCGTTTATAAATACGCGAGTGTGAAGCGCGCCGCAGGGTTCCAGCGCGGCGGTATGCGCGCGCGCCGATGATATTCACGGGCGGGGGAGCGCGCCGACGCACCTCACCCGCGCCGCCGCGCCCGCGCCTCGCCCAGCGCCCGCCCGCCCAGCGCCTACACGCCGACTACGTGAGTCCTCGCCACCGCTACGTTTTACTGATTGCGTCTAAATGTTTACACCTACCTGACCACTGCACAGGTACACGACCCGTGCGTCATAATATTTTTGTTATAATTTAACGTTAACTGCTTCGACCATATCTGTAGAAAAGTTTCCTTAAAAACTGAAATCTTTTTCGTTTCTAAGGAAAGTTTTACAGTGAAATTATATGTTTCGTACGTAGTTGTTTTCATTTCAAAAAGTTTTGTATGAGGTATTGAACTGATTCAATTAATCAATCTATAAATTAGGACGGCTCTACATATTTTCAACGGCGTGTGTAGGTTAGGTACCTATCTACATAGAAAAAGTAATTATTTTAATGATAAATCGAAAGCAAGTGTTTAAAAGTCTATTGAACTTTTGTAAAAGTTTACGAAAATAGTTGGATGGGAACTATTTGCTTACATAAACATACATAGTTAGTTTAGGTATTGTGGGTTTAAAAAATAAAATAAAACTATACTTTTACGGATTATATCGCGGTTTATTTTAGAATATACTTTCCAAAGACTTTTCGAATGATTTAAAATTTGAATTGGTTTGAAAATTTGTTAATAATTCTCTCTCATTTGTTATTGCAAACTGTAGGAGAATGGAAGAATAACATCGTGTACCTACTAAATCTGTGTTATTTAACAAGAGTATGGGGATTGACTGTGACCGACCGTTAATTCAGTGGTAAGGTGAAAAACTCCGACCGCTACCCACCATGGTGGGTTCTATTCCTACCTAAAACAAATACTTGTTTTAATGAACATAATAATATGATTTTCTTGTGTCTGGGTATTATTTATCTAAATTATGTACCTACTTAAGTATATATTTACAAAAAAAGGTGTGTAAATATGTGTATCTATCAGTTGCCTGCATTTTACCGTAGTCATAGGCTTTGCTTACTTTGGCATCAGATGACCGTGTGTGGATAATACTTAAGAACAGCCGCTGAAATACCTGACTTTTATATAATGGAAAATCGTATCAAAGGCTAGGTTATTGTAATTTTCTAAATCTCTCTACATTCCATAGGAAGTGAAATGACAGTGGCTGAGGTAAAAATGAGATGGCATCAATAGCTAGTGGAATAGCTTTAAGATGGATATATTAACGAACCAGATTCACTAAAGATTTTTCCTAGCCGTTGTTCAGCGAATATAGCCGTGGTCTATAACTCTAAAATGTTGATTGCGGCCCACTCTGGCGTCGCACGGGTGGACACTTTTTTCCTAGTAATAATATAGCCTATGTTATTCAGGAATTTAGCATTCAAACGGTGAAATATTTTTTTTAATCGGTCCTGTAGTTATTGTTCTTAGTCGTTACAAACATCCAACATTACAAATCTTTTCTCTTTATAATATTAGTGTAGAGTGTAGAAGATGTGTGTGGAAACATGTGCTGAAACAAAAATAAACGATTTAGAAGATTTTTTATACAACCTCAGTTCCACGTTTTACTAAGAAAAGGGTTGGTAGCTATATGTGGATATATCAGTAGAATCTCTCTTTTTAACAAAATTGGTGGATACAACCATTCGGAAAATTACAGGCGGTATCAGGTAATGGCATCCTCGGTGGAGCAGTCGCAGGATTCCCAACTTAGGGGTTTTCCCCCCAAATTTAGGCGGAAAAAATGTGCGATGGGATTTTTTTAGGGGTGTTATATTCTTAGGGGTATTTTTAGGGATTTTTATAACTTCAATTAACTAAGTAATAAACAGTGGGCAAATGTCTCTAGTTGATGTTTTCGATAATTTATATAATGTTGTCTTTTATTTACGCGAATACTAGACATTGCAATCAATCTATTCTTACGGATTATATCGCGATTTTTTTTTTTCCCCGACGTTTCGAATGCTTTGCAGCACCCATGGTCACGGGCGGACTGAGATGTTGAACGTCCCTGCGCTCTATTTATACTGTCATAATTTTCGGTGTACCCTCAGTTATTGTTGTTGTTTTTATTGATGTACCCTCAATTCTTATTGGTTATTATTGTTGTTGGTCCGACCTACGCAGTAAGAGCTTACAGTATCTTGACGCCGTGCAGTGTTTTGTCTCGTTTTGGATTTAATTATATTTATCACAGGATCCCAAGCTGGTGGTAACACCCAACCATCTTCTCATAATGATAATTTAGTCAAGTCAAGTCAAGTCAAAAATAGTTTATTTCAAATAGGCTTAACGCTAGCACTTTTGAAAGGTCATGTATTTTTTTTTTTTTTTAAAAGCTACCACCGGATCATAACGCGGCCTCAACTGAGAAGATCCGGCAAGAAACTCAGCGGGCTTGTCATTTTATCACTTTTTTTTTTTTAAACAGTGTGTCATGTTACAGTTAGATCAGAGCGACAGTGTGTCTTGCCGTTCAAAAGATCAAATAATACAGGGAAAAAAATAATAAAATACGACGAAAGTAGGTACAACAAACTAAAAAGCCAAAGGGATAGTAGTCGGACCAGTCCCCCCAAGCAGCACCCGCGCATTTATAAATAAAGAATTTTAAAAAATGGTGTCTCTGAATGAAATTATTTATTGATTATTTAAAATTTATTGTTCGTTTAATGATATTTTGTCATTTGTAATGTATTATTTATTTAAAAATATTTAATTATTTATTTTGTAAGCAATATTTTTTTTTAGGGGGAATCTCTAGAAATGGTGGTGGTTTTAGGGGTTTTTGACTGGAGCTTAGGGGGATAAATTTTTGAGAGTTGGGAACACTGAGCAGTCGAGGCAGAAATCTGATTTTTGGCACCCCCTTCCCCTTGGGGTGTCCGGGTAAGAATAGCACCCACCCCATCTCCTTCCGTTGGGTGTCCGTAAAAGGTGACTAAGGGAAATCCAGACGACAGCAGCGTCTTTATTATTGGATGCCCTACCACTTATACTGCGATCCCCAAGCCACCTGCCAGCAAGACTCAAGACTTGTCTTTGTCAAGATCTCCCTTCTGAGGGGGAAGCCTTTGTTCAGCAGTGGACGTTTCGGCTGTTGATGATAATGATGATTCTCTTATAACCATGAACTACCCAGGCTAAAAGCCGTAGGAGGTTTCTTGGTGTTGCACTACCAATTACAGAAAACACTAAATATTCTAAACTTCATCTGTTCGGACAAATCTATAAATGTTCCATGGAAAGAAATACTGCCACTAGGGTCAGACCTACAGTGGCGGATGTGAAGGTCTGCTGACAGAATGCGGACACAGATCGGCAAGGATAGCCTCAGGCTTCAGTGGCGATGTCCAACATATCATTTACTTTAATGCCCTAAATCCTGACCCCTAACACAATGAATGCCACAGATAACGCATGAAACGTGGCTGATTACTGGCCTAATATGATTTATTTTTACTATGTGCTTGCTATCATTTCGCCATCGATTCTATAAGACCAAAAAAATAACCACCTTAGTATAGAGAAGATACCTTCACGCCCTACTAACAAGCAACAATTGAAAATTTAAATCTCAAGAAAACGAATTCATAATAAATGGCTGAAATTATCAAATATAGCTCAGAACTATTCCAGATAAGTATACCAGTTTTTTTACATACATAGAACCAAGACATAGATAAAATACAATACATAAAAGAAGTACAAAGGTGAGCTTAACTCATAATTGAGTTTTCTAGCAGCGAACCCCAGAGTGGTAGAGGAAAAGGAGATTAAAGTGTGAGAGCAAGTGAAGTGTACCACTAAGAAGGATAGGTAAAATAAAAAGTTTAAATAAAGTAGGCACCTTCTTATCTTCTATCTATACTTATAATAAAACTGTAACAGGTCCAATTCTGTACATTGAAGATATTTTGAAAATTATATTTGGAGGGCATTTTATAACCGATACTGAGGCCGAAAATGTATTTTTTTAAATTTTTGTCTGTCTGTCTGTCTGTCTGTATCACGGCTGCGCATCACGCCGAAACTACTGAATGGATTCAAATGAAACTTGGCATGATTTGAGATCTTACTACGAGGTAGGACATAGGATACTTTTTATCCCGTAATCTAGCATGGTTCTTTTAGGAGAGGGGATTAAAGTCAAAATGGGTAGTTGGTTATACGCTTAGTCCGATTTTATCAATTTTTCTTTATAATATAATAAATATTAGTAAGGGAACACTCATAGAGAGTTGTTATCAAGGTTTTGTAATCGATCGGGTTAAGCAACGTTAGGTAAGGTCATTAAATAGATGGGTGACCGTTTAACGCCATTTGAACTAAACAGGTCCGTGCTTCGGAGAGCAAGTAAAAAGTGGGTCCCAGTTTTTAACCGACTATAAAAAATGAGGTTATGTATTCGATGCGAATGTCTGTAATTCAAAGTTTAGTTAACGTAAAAATAGCGCAGGCGGAGCTGCGTGGGTCAGCTAGTAATACATATATATATTCATCTTTTTCCTACACCGAACCAAGTTAAAGTTAGGCCTTCCGCAAGACAAGGAAGTCTATACTTTTCTTAGCCGCACTGTAAGCGTAGACGTATACAAGGTGTTTAGACCTGGTATCGCACTGAACGTGTTAAGCAACGTTAGGTAAGGTCATTAAATAGATGGGTGACCGTTTAACGCCATTTGAACTAAACGGGTCCGTGCTTCGGAGAGCAAGTAAAAAGTGGGTCCCAGTTTTTAACCGACTATAAAAAATGAGGTTATGTATTCGATGCGAATGTCTGTTATTCAAAGTTTAGTTAACGTAAAAATAGCGCAGACGGAGCTGCGTGGGTCAGCTAGTTAACAATAGAAAGTCAATGCTCTTTTGTTCTTCCTCTAAAGACATCCACAGAAGGACTATCTCGCACACTGAGAGGTAGTGTTCCACAACCTAACCGCTTCAACGGTAAAGGAGCCGCTATAACGACTGGAGGAGCTTTCAAATACAAAAAGGATTAAAATCTGTCCATCCATCGTCAGTTACGATGCCAGAGACAGGCTTACAGAACATTGAGGAACTATGAAGTACAATTATCTCAATGTTCGAGACATACCAACGTGTAAAATTAATAAAGCCCCTTCTTGTCGCAGCTGGACTTAGGAGGCAGATTTATTAATCTCCTTCACAATTTAATAGCCATTTTCCTTCCAAAAACCATTAGGCGTGTTTATAGTAACACGAATGATACCTGAATGAGTGCTGAATTACAACAGTAGCATCGCGCGCTCGGCGTATGGGTTCAGTCTATTTATACCCATGCATTACCGCCACCATGCCACTCAACCTTGATGCTCCACGCACTGTTCTCTTGGAATCACCGCGTTCAACTTTACAGCACATTATGGTTGTGTATGTACCGTGAAAATCATTAAGACTAAGTTCACATAGCGATGCATTAATGTGTTCTACGAGATTGCCTTTTGTTGGTTTTTGATACATTATAAGACATTGTGGGAAAACCTATATTTATCTGTCTAACCTCCGAATTCACTAAAGCCAATTAAAAGTTGATGGTCGATCGTCAATCGATCGTCGATCGTCTTTTCTTGTTTCCAATGAACAAATGTCAATTAAACTAGGAATCATGAAGCTATTAGGGTCAAAGTGGAGGAAACACTCCCAAATACATGCCTGAGGTCAACGCTATCCCTTTCATTGAGGTCGGATCTCTCTTTCTAAGAGGGCAACCTTAATGTTTCATGAAAAATCAGGACATCTTTTTAACTTCGTCGCATAATACGACTTACTTGGCTTGTTTACCAAGTGTCTGGGTGTTTTATCTATATAAGTATGTATTTACAAAAAAAAAAGTATATAAGTATTAGTATCAGTTGTCTGGTTTCCATAGTACAGGCTCTGCCTAGTTTGGGATCAGATGACCGTGTGTGAATTGTCCCAGGATATTATTATATTATTATTATGCTTTAAGTTTAAACCGATTAAATATGTCTAGTTGCTTAATCAGTCTGATTATGGGTTGGAGCAGCCCAAATACGGAAGAACTGTGTACAAGAAGAACAAACTGTGATTGATAGGGAAACAGATGATAAATAAATAAGGACCTCCTTCTGGCCGATATGACCACAGTGGGTATTTTGAAAGATCTCAGTCTACGCAAAATATATTATAGTGCGCAAGTGCTTGCGTAGACACAACTGCACTCTCTCTCTCTCTCTTCCGTTTACCTCTCAAAATACGATGGGATGAAAAACCGACACGACCGGGGAGAGACCAGGTGCAGGATCAACATTTTACATGCCCATCTTACGCATGGAGCATCTTACTTTACAGAAAATCAAGGGATAAATAATAAGCTAATGGTTGTGAAAATAAAAACATATGAAGTTATGATTAAAAAAAATATTGTGCTATAAAATCATTTATTCAGTACGTTTAACGATCTCCGATTAATCACAAGATACTGAATAGCAATTAGCATTATATGCAAACAACTAAAACACCTTTTAACCAACACATTAGACGATAGAAAAAGCATTCGCGGTAAATTTAGTTTTCCATTGGACCAACAGCAGATCATTGCAGCTTCATCAAATTTATTTTCCAATGGGACAATGGATATAATATTTTTAGGAAATCTACAAGAAAATAAAAAATGTATTAATATTGACCAGGGGTAAATAAAACAGTATGTATATTTATGGAATGATATAGGTACTCTCGCCGATACGGCCAATCCAACCTTATTTTTTTTTTTTTTTTTTTTTTTTTTTTTTTTTTTTTTTTTTTTTTTTGTATGAGTAGTGCTGTTGGCCGCAGATGGCCATTACAGCTTCACCGGACAAGAGGGGCGAGCGCTTTGAGCGCTCCAGCCCGGAAAGATAGGTAGCGACTAGCTCAAGGGCACCTCAGGGAGGCACGGCCTCGGCTTGGGCTGCCGCTTAGAGAGTGTGCGAGTTTACCACCGGTTCACAACGCGCCCCCGCTGAGAAGAACCGGCAACTCAGCGAGGGGATGCATGTCGAGGTCGCATGTGTACGATCCTTCGGCCTCGCCGGCGAGACCGGTGTCTGTGTGTAGGTGTGTGTACGACTCGTGACGTCGTTGTCGGTGTAGGTGTTGGTGTTGTGTCAAGGTCCAGGAGGACGGACATCGGGTCGGGTGGGTCGAGCAGTACATGCCGCGGACGGCGGCGATGTACGGTAGGTCGACGATCTGAGGGACCAGGACCAGCTATGCAATTCATTAAAGTAACCAATCGTGACTACGCTCGACAGCAAGCTCGATGTCGAATTAGTCTTCATTTCGACGTCGAGCATAAATCCGCATTCTCTATCACTATAAGAAATAATCTTAGAATGACATCAACTGTAACATGCTGTGTTTAGGTGCTATCAATATCACAATAAATGTATGAACACAGGTGTAATGATGAAAGAAAATGAATTATTGACTTTTATCTTCTAAAGAAAAACAGGGGTTTACATAGATAGTTCTAATCTAAGTATTTGTCTACTAACTGTGTAATATTTTTAATAAATGTTTTATTGTAAATAATAATTGTTTGTTTGTTAATACTAATCTAATAGTTTTTTGTATGTAGGTGTAATCTGTGGAATTAATGAATTCTACAATCCTAAACTTTGCACTCCATAGGTAAGATTTTTTCCTGCGGTTTCACCTGTTATATATTTTTTTTAATATTATTTTTGTAAAGAAACAAATTTTACCAGTTTATGTAACTATTGTTTGTTTGTTTCCAAATAAGGTATGAAGTTCTTTTTTAAATATTTTATTTGTTGAAAAAACAATACATAATTAATATTAAATATTTTATTAAATTAATTCTTTCTTATTACAATGAAACCGGCTATCACCCACTCTCCTGTATTTTGTAGAAACTTCGTGAATTCCTTTTTACAATATTAGCCTTGCATTTACAACATGAATAACTTGTGTGAGAGGACTGCGATATATAGGTAGTAATCCACATTTGTGGCCACTAGCATCTTGTAAGTTCCTCGTTCCATTAGCCTGAGATGATACTTATATAGAATCTGAAAACAGAAATCAAAAATCTCAAAAAAAATCTGAATTATTTTAATAACATAAATCAACTCAAACAAGTTATTTAGGTACTTTTGCATTTAATAAGTGAGTATTCACTGGCATTGTATTGTTTATTTATATTAGATAGGTTATGCACAATATTTTGAATAACATATCTAATACAAATAAACAATTGGGTCAGCTAGTTGAAGACACCGAGGTTTAACCCACGGCACGTCCCAGGGAAACGAAACAACAGGGAAACGGAACAAAGAAATAGATAGGTACACAGTACAGCAGGTATATATAGGAGTTAGAAAAATATAAATTAGTTACGAGACAAGTTAGTTACTTATATGAAAACGAATTGAGAGATTCAAATAGATACCCTTTTTCTTCTTTCCTTCAATTTATTAGTTAATGCACTAGTCATCTTCTATGTCGAGGTAGATAATTATGTTTTCTAAGTTTTCTGTATGTTTTACTTTGGTGTGCAAATAAAGAGTATTCTATTCTATGTTGAAATATTAGTAAATCTTCAAAAAGCCTTTAATTGAATTATGTAATTCACGAACTTGACGACGCTTAAGGAAATCATCAGATTTTTTGGCTCTTAGTAAATCTACGATGCACAACACACGTACAGCTACTTTAACACTATTCTAAACACAAAAACAATAAATATCCACGTATAATAATACAATTCAAAAACTTTTAAAGCAGCGGTGGCAATTCGTTCACAAATTCGCCTACAAAAAGCTGCAAAATACAAGCTTTCTATTTTGACAAGTTATGTCGAGGCTATGGGCGAAGTCGAGGGCAAGACGATTGACAAATTTTGCTTAACGAATACGATTTTCACCTACGAACAATCAAATTATTCGACCGCAAGTAGTTCCACCAAAACGCCGTTAATTCTCGTGGCGCTAGTGCTGCGTAAGCAAAGTTAGTGAATGCGAAAACGCAATTCGTCGGTGCCGCGGCGTCGAACTCGAGGTTATTTTGCTTAGCGCATAACACTACAGGGTCGGGGTCGGGGATATAGTCGGCAGCGGCGCCGATGAGCGGGTTCGGGTGGACGCATGCTTTTTCAAAGTAATGTTCGGACATTTCTTTGAAAAATTTGCGGATAGGGACTAGACCGAAGTCGGAATGAAGGTCGACATTCCGCATGTACCACGGGGCACCGACGGCATGTCGAAGGAATCGGTTTTGAATAACCTGGAGGCTATTGATGTGGACGGGAGCCGCGTGTGCGAATACGGCACTGGCGTAAGATAGGATGGGACGGATGCAGGTTTTGTAAAGTGTCAACTTATTCCTAAGCGACAGTTTACTCCGCCTGCAGATCATGGGGTAGAGCCGGCCGAGGACGAAGGCCGCTCGGTTGCGTACTGACCGTATATGCGGTCCAAATGTCATGCGGGAGTCTAGGGTGACGCCTAGATATTTGACCTTTTTGGTCCAAGGGATGGGACGCCCATAGAGGGTGATCTGACCTAAACGACTCCTGGGATGGCCCGCAGTGTGGGATCTGGTGCTCCGGGAGAAGAGCACCGCGGCGCTCTTTTCCGGGTTCACCGCGATCAGCCACTTTTGGAACCATTCGCCTAGGGCGTTGACGGCGACTTGAAGAGTGCGCGTCAGAAAAGCCTTATTTCTGTGTGAGAAATATAGTGCGGTGTCGTCCGCATATAGGGCTAGTTGCACCCTGTCCGAACGAGGGATGTCGTTCGTGAACAGGCTGAACAGGAGTGGAGAGAGCACGGAGCCTTGAGGGACTCCGGCCTGAATAGGGTGGGAAGTGGATCGCGCACCTTCGACTCGATATCGAAAGGTGCGATTCCTGAGAAAATCTCGTATGATGAGGACCAGACGGTCTGGCACGCCCATGAGGTAGAGCTTGTGAAGCAAGCCATTGTGCCAGACCTTATCGAATGCCTTGGCGACATCGAAGAATAAGGCTCCGGTGTATATGGGTCTGGGCTGGTTGAGCCCGGAGAGGACGTGCTCCGTGATGCGGTGCACTTGATGGACGCAGGAGTGTCCGGCTCGAAAGCCGAACTGCTCGTGTATGAGTATGCCCTTCGAGATGACAAACTCTTTGAGTCTTGCGAAAAGCAAGCGCTCGTAGAGTTTGCCCAGGGCGCTAAGGAGACTAATGGGACGGTAGCTCGTGGGATCGTCACGTGGCTTACCGGGTTTGTGAATGCCGATGACGTCTGCTTCTTTCCACTCCGAAGGGAATATAGCGTGCGTCATGGCGGCATTGAATATGGCTACCAAGAGGTAGATCAAGTGGTAGGGAAGGATTTTTAGTACGCGGTTCGAGATGCCGTCAGGGCCGGGGGATTTCTTAGGCTTAAGGCCTTTGATGAGGTCTTCCACCTCGGAATGGGTGACCGGGGTGAGAGTGTCGGATGGCGGGGCAGAAACCCTGCGCTCTACTTCCCTATCTACGAGATCGCGATGGGGTGGGTCGGAAACTGAGACACTAGGAGAGCATTGTCTCTCTAGAGAGTCTGCGAGGACCTCGGCTTTTTCCTCGTCGTCAAAAGCTGGAGGGGCGCCTGAAGGGCGGGTCAGGGGAGGCATGGTGGCTACCGTGTCGGACTTGAGAGCCCGCGCTAGCCGCCAGTAGGCTAGGTGAGAGGGGGTGATACCCTCGAGAAAACCGTCCCACCGGTCCCCCCGGAGTTCCGCGATGCGGTTCTTTACGTCCCTCTGTAAAGCGCGCATGCGGATCCGGTTGGCTGCGGTGGGGTAGGAGTCGTGAGCGCGGATAGCCGCGTTTTTGGCTCGGACCAATTCTTTGACGTCGGCCGGCAGTTTGAAGCGTTGGACATAAGGGTCCACCGCTTCAACCTGCCGGGAAGATTGGCTGATGGCCGATTGGAGGTTGTCAGTGAAAGCACTGACGGCTTGTTCGGTGTCCTGAGGGGACGAGAGGTGGACTGGGATACGAGAGAGCTGTGGCGTGTCGGCATTGGCCAAGCAGGTGCTCAGCCGCTGCCAGTCCACCACGCTCTTCATGACCGGTTCCGGCCAATCCAACCACAGCGGCCTTTGAGTATTAAACCAACCGGAGAGGCCACTGTCAGGCGTTCCCCTCTGTCAAAGTACGAGAGCACCGGTCATACCCGTTATATAAAACTAGTTGACCCGCGTTCCACGCCATTCAACAAATCCCGGTGCGCGCGGAACGACGTAAGCTAAAAATGCCGAATGCCAGCGCGTTTTCGTGTAAAAAAATATAAGACTTATCTAGTGTACCCAAGGATAACGTTACTTTCCATCTGTAAATATTATTTCGTTTATAAATTGTCAAATAATGCACTAAATTTGCAAAAAACTAAAAAAATATTATTAATCAATAAGTGTTGCCACTAAATCGTACAAAAGCGTAACGAGCGTAATTTTAAAAGTTGAATGTACTGACATTAGTTTAAGACTTCTATTTCACGTAAATGATTGTTAATACCATTTATTTCTGTAGATGCATAATTAATTAATTAAAGATTACTGTTTGAAATTCAGTATCTTTACTTGAATTTTCTACATATTTTTTTACTAAACACTTTAAAAATTATCGATTCTATGAAACTGTATGTTTATGTTTGGGTGTACTTAATTATTATAAGATATTTACGGTCGTCACTTTTATTCCGAATACTTTCATTTATTTTTAAATACATTGGCCACACCGCAGCAAAGTTAGCGCTGGGACAGCTCATAATCAAATATCGATATCGACTATCAGTATGTTACTCTGACTATTTATTAATCAGATATCCAAAAGAGTTTGTGTAGTGTACCGCATGCCGTGTCACTTTTTAGCCGACTTCAAAAAAGGAGGAGGTTTTCAATTCGACTATACATATATATATTTACATTTACGTATGTTCGCGCATAACTCTGGCAATTATAGACCGATATGAAAAATTTTTTTTTGTACGGATAGGCCGATCCCCTGATCGGGTCCCATTAAAAACGATTGCGATTTACGAATAAGTAGGTAGTTCCTAAAAAAAACAAGAATGTCGCGTCAGAAAAATTTATAATAACGCCTTAAGGATGAGACTCGTCGTTTTTAAGGAAAAAATGGTCATAACTCTGGCAAATGTCTTTCTTTCACACTGAAAGTGCGCTGCCGGACGCTGCCATCTTGGTGTGAATTGAGCCTAACTTCAAATATGAACCTATTTCGATTATTCTTTCTTTATTCGAGAAAGTTAACTACTATAATGATTCCATGCAAATTTCATTACGTCCTGATAAATTGTTCCTGAAGAAACATGAATGATGTAAAAAATGCAAATAAGTATACTCCGTAGGTGCGCTAACACCAATTTCAATAATATTAAAATTATTTTATGCATTTTAGTGTTATTGAAGTCGGTTCAATCTTTTTATATATCTTATAAAATGATCATAAATTCTTTGGAATACATCTATACTCCTGCTTTTTGTGGTGTATCTATACTGACATCCAATCCTCTAGATTTGTTAGGTCTCAATTTATCCTCCGACCTTAATTTCGGACGATCCATTGAGTCAAAAGTCAAAATCTCTGCTAAAAAACTTGGTATCTTGAATAAGGTGAGGCGGTATTTCACAAAGGAACAGCTGTTGAATCTTTACAAAGCTCAGGTTCGACCCTGCATGGAGTACTGTTCTCACCTGTGGGATGGCTCTGCCAAATATCAACTTGACTCTTTGGATTCGCTAGACAGACGCGCTCGCAGGATAATTGACGATAATGACCTAACAAATAAAAAACTGCAACAATTGGATCATCGTCACCTAGTTGCATGCTTATCGGTTTTTTACAGATTGTTCCACGGTGAATGCGCTCAAGCACTTTTTGACCTTGTACCACCATCCCCATGGGCGCTGGCAGCAGGGTGCAAGGGGGTGCACTTGCACCCCCCTGTCACGGAAGAATATACATAGAAAAAATACATAAGTACGCTTTTGATTAGCGAAACATACTCAATCAAATACCCGCGTGTTTTGAATTTGACATTACATTTATTTACATCATATACATGTATAATTCTATAGTTTAAGTTAATAGTAAAATGTGTAGATGCAGATGCACCCCCCTGAAAGTAACTCTGGCGGCACTCATGACCATCCCCTTTCTTTTACCGGACTGCCAGGCGGCGGCAGGGTCTCCACCGCTTTAACGTTGACACTCCAACTTGCCGAACTAAGCGTTTCGCTTCTTCTTTCCTCATGCGCACGGTCAAGCTGTGGAATACCCTCCCGGACAACGTTTTCCCTGATAAATATAACTTGTGTGTTTTCAAGTCTAGATTGAACAGGCATCTTATGGGTTAGCGCGGTCCATCCTAGACCACATCTTATCTTCACTTACCATTATGTGAGATTGTGGTCAAGCGCAAGTAAACCTATCGCATCGCTGACGCATCGGCACATGAAAGGAGACACCCGGGCTCTCCAGTGGGATCTGCACCAGCAGCCCGTCAGTACCTTGCCTTTGAGCCCGCCACCGGGGGATGCATTATAGCCCCCCTGGAACCAGACACGGTGTTCAAGGGGATAGGGTCCCCGCCGCCGCACAGTGGACGGAAAAACGAAGTTCCCTTTCATAGGATTATTTAAAAATGAAATATTTTATTTGATACTTTCAAGTATACAGTTTTGTCAAGTACATTAAAAAAATGAATAAATGAGTAGTTACCGGTTTTTTTATCGAATCTATACCATCAAAGAATGACTTTATATATTTCAAATGTATGAAAATGGAATTAGTTTTCCTCATAACTTTTTTCTGTCTAGGATTGTAAAGCTGAAACTTTTAGGTATTGTTGCCGAGCCTATTAAAAAAACCACTTGACATTTGACCTTGAACCCGAACTTCCCCGTTCAAAAGATATGAATCAATTAAAAATGCATATTTACTCAATGCATAATTAATGCATTTTATTTATATTTATTTATGATATTCTCTTTTTTTTGTGATTTGTTTAGATATTCTTTTTTATTTTAATATTTTTCCTGTATTTAATCATTTCCAATATTTTTTTATTTTAATAATCTAACTATTTATACTTTATAGAACACAAGCAAGCATATCGACAATGTTGTTTATACCTGTAATAGGTTCACTTATCAGAATTTATATTAACTGTGAACGTTGTAATGTTACTTAATCATAAGTGTACTGTTGGTATATAAATAAATAAAATAAAATATTTGGACGATGTTTTAACACGCGGTAAGTAATGTACTTCAAAAATAAGTTTTGTTTTATTTTTTTTACCCTTTATTGATCCCTGATAGACAACCAGGGCCGTCTTAAGTCTATTCGACGCCGGGGTGCGGGGCTCAGCCTGCGCCCTCGATTTCTTTTACACTGCAGCGTGGCACGCGACCGACGACACACTGCAGTATGAAAGGGGTCCTAGTCAACCAAGAAAACACAATCCACGTAATTTTGATAGTCAATTTCTTTATTTCTCTAAAATGCAAAACGAAAATTAAACTTTAATTATACAAATTAAACCCAATTATACAAATAAAAAACGTTTTTAAAAAAATATTCAACCGCCTTCAAAAAGAATCTTCAAACAAAAATTAACAAACACTAAAAAACGAAAAAAATTATTAGAATTTTTAATTCCAAGGATGAAAATGCGTGACTTTTTCTAACTTATCTTGGTACTTACTGAACAGAAGTCGGTGCCAAGCCAAAAGAATAAGAACGAATTATATTGAGATGATTGTAATGGCGAAAAACACCAGCAATCCAACTCTCGTTTATGTTGTTATTTAATTGCTTGTTACGAGCCAGTATGCCTCGTCAGTATATACCTAGACCGTGGGACATTTGCCGCGCATCGGACACCGAGCTCATGACGACACGGCTTCATGAGATGGCTTTCCCTTACCTAAGCTCGGTGGGAACAGACGCATAGACTTTAAGGATAGATACTAAGATTATATATATTTTAATAACTATTGTGGAAGATTAAATATACCACTTTATTAATTTAATCAAATATTTTATTGGAGTTCCTGTGTTCGGCGCCCCCAAACACGTAATTTGCTAAATATCTATTTATTGTATGTACATACATCAAACAAACTCAATTTTTCTTGCTTTTGAGTTGGCAAAGATTTTAATTAAATCATTTATTTTTATATCAATTTTGGATTCTATACTTATAATGATGTATTTTTCTAGCTAGGTATGAGTACTCGTCTGGCACGATGTTATGTTTTCTCCATTCTTCTGTACGGCGTTGAAGCGTGGACACTCACTGAGACTATGTGTAAGAAAGTTGAAGCTTTTGAAATGTGGGTGTACAGAAGAATGTTAAGGATTTCCTGGAAAGACAAAGTTCGCAATGTAACCGTGTTAGAACGTATAGGCAGAACGTATAGTGGAGATTCTAAAGACTATTAAAAGAAGGAAACTAGAATACTTTGGCCACATTATGCGAAGTCCAAAATATGAACTACTCCAACTAATTGTTCAAGGTAAAATTCAGGGAGCTCGCAAGCCGGGAAGGAGAAGAACATCGTGGTTAAAAAATCTTCGACAATGGTTTGGCAAAAGCACACGTACACTTTTTAGAGCAGCTGTGTCAAAAGTTCAAATTGCCACAATGATCGCCAACCTTCGGTAACGAAGATGGCACTACAAGAAGAAGAAGAGTACTTTTAGGTATCGGTATTGTACCTATGTATTGTATTTTAATGTTAACCGACGAGTTCTCGAATGGAAACCACTGTCCACGAACGAACGAACGTACGTAGCTTCGGACGCCCCTCCAGCCCACCGCTGGACCGACGAACAGCTAGTCGGTAGGCGCCTAGGTATTAGTTGGATGAGGATGGTCGAGATCTGCATGCCACCTAACACTTAAAAAATAAAATTGACTTACCTTGATATTTTTTCACTTATTTATGACGAAGAAATTCCATTTATTCCATGAATTTCCATGCACTTACAATTACAACTTACACTATGGTTACACTATACATATAAATTAATGAATTTCTCCACTAGATCTTCCGTGCTAATTCGGCGGTCGTCGCAAATGAAATGAGCTAACGAATTTAATTACTTAAAAAGAAGAAATCAGATCAATCACTGACCGACACTTGCATAGGCGCTGCGCGCCGCGCTGTATATTCAAATAAACTTACACCTAATTGTAGTGATTTTTTAGAGATAATTTCTCTTTAAGTGCGAGTGCCCGGACGGCTATGTCAAAGGACGCAATTACTCGCCTATGACAGACGCACAGGTGCCGCGCCGCGCACCCATTTCAAATGAATTTACGACTTACACTTTATTGACTTAGAGATCAGTTTACTTCAAGTGCGGGCGACCGGGCGGTGTTTTAATGTGTCAAAGGTTATATACACTCTCTTTGGATAAGAGATTTTGCCGCGCGCGTCTTGTATGAAATAAAATTGTTATTTGTGTACTAATAAGAGTCATTTTAGCTTGCACACCATGAGCGGTGTGACAAGCGCCGAAAGCGTAATACAAGTAAAAACTAATACCTAACCTGTGGTAAAACAATGATTTTTGTTGATGACTATTTTTTTTAAATATTTTATTTTGCGCATACGTATTCGTCGTAACAAATATATGAAACTGTGCAATGGCGTTAAGTTCAATGAAATATCTAAATATTCAGCGCTCGGCAAGCGCCCCCGGGCGCCCTGTGCCCGGGTGCACCGCACCCCTTGCACCCCCTGGTAAAGACGGCCCTGTAGACAACAAACCTATATGACTAACGATCTTGACGAAAAGCGTACATATTCATAACGTATGCACAACACAACAAATAATGCGATATGAATGACTGATATTTTATATTTGCAAGAATATAGGTAGCTAACACAAGTTCTTAAAATACATGGGTTTCACGTAAATATTTGTACGGCTGAAATGCCGAATATAGTGATCTGGCATTTCAGCCGTAAAATTATAAAGACAAAAAAACCGGTAACTACTAATTTATTCAATGTTTTAATGTACTCGACAAAACTGTATACTTGAAACTATCAAATAAAATATTTATTTTTAAAAAATCCTATGAAAAAGAACTTCGTTTTTCCGTCCATAGTGCGCCGTCCACCTCGGAGTCACTGCCATACTTAATGGATGTCCTAGGGCCCACGCCCCGTAGGTACGTCCAGCGACTCCGAAGGTAACGACTACTGTCTACAACAACCGAGACCGAAGCACAGGGAAGCTCAGTTCAAAATCCAGACGACTGCTATCTATGTATTGGCCTTACTTGACATTGCTTAACCAACGCTAGCTTATGTCAAAAATACAACATATTTAGCAAAATGTTTTTCCCTTTTTGGCCGTTAAAATTTTATCATAGGAATGAGTAAAGATATTTATTTCTTTTTATTGCACAAAGTTGTTTATAGGCAGACTTTTCATAATATAAGAGTAAGAATGCAGCTTAGGTATTTCTTGAAGTTTCAGACTTAACCATACTGACTTATCCTAATTAATCGGATTTTGACGACAACCCAAGGTTCTTTTCCTATGATCCTAAATTTAAAAATACCTTACACCTATTTAACTTTCACCAAAAATATTATCGGAACTCATCGACAATAAAATATCGATAGTGTCATGCACTATCCTCGTTTACTTAAAATTGACGTCATCTCGTGTACAGACAGTGTTGTCACTGTGTGTGAATTTACTTGTGTGCGTATAGATTATGATAGTGTTTGATAATATTGTCGTGTGCCTGCGTAGCGACGTGGCGAAGAATGCATTAGTAGTAGATAGTATTTGTGTGAGTTACCTCGTCCCCCGCGCAGAAAGTGACAGACTTTTTCTCATAGCGAATAGTGCGCGTGTCGTCTCCTTTTGGTTTAATACTCAAAGACAGCGGCTAATCTTTCGCAAGATCAGCCATCATCCAGTGCACAAATGCTTGCGTAGACACAAGTGCACAAATGTACTTTACATGCCTATCCGACGCATGGATCATCTTACTTTACAGACAATGACCGGCCTGCATTATCCTAGCCAGTGAGGAACAACTACACATAGTTGTTGCTCCCCGCAGGATTCGAACCTGCGACCCCCGGTATGCAAGCAAGCGGTTTCCCACTGCGCCACGGAGGCTACTAGACGCGACAGGACTAGGAGGCGACAAGAATAAATATGATTTTAATAATAATATGTATCTAATAAGTTACAAAACTAACTGTACCTAAACTTTACCTACATACCTACACACTTGTAAAATTAATGAACATACAATATGTTTTCAATATCAATCCTTTGAACTAAATACATCGTTTATTTTTTGATCATAAAGTGGCGGTAAAAAATCCCCAAAACGGAAAGTCTTCAAAAAATCTTTACCATGGTTACTCTATTAAAATAATGTGAAATATTTTAAAATTAAATAATTCAAGTACAAATTAATATAAACTTAAACCCAATACTAACAAACGAACTGAAAACGTGTTATGTGCCTATCGAAAGAAGAACTGATCGAAAATATGGTGCATAATGCACAGGGATCATCGGTAGGTAATTATTGAACAAAATCGCACTTACGAGTGATATTCGGTATTAAATACTGGATACAACATATTTTTGCAACCAAGTACTGCACATTTTATCACCATTTTTATGATTTTAATTCACTTTATCGTGAAATTATGGTATTTAAATGTTTGATCGATTTATATGACAGACAGTTTCATGCTGACAATAAGCGACAGTGTTGCCACAAAATACGAACCCTTAAAATCGGTAATTAAAATTGCATTTGAGTATAATTCGCGAAAACACAATAGAGCATTATTCTAATCGAACTCGCAGAACAGTACCAATAATTTTTTTATTAGACATGATTGTCATCGTATTTTAAGTTTTCGGGTGGAAAACATTCTTTTGATGTGTAAGTAAAGCATTTCTATAATAGGGTATCCATTTCTCGGGTAATTTCAATTATAACATGGACCACACATCGGACCTCAATGAAAGGGATAGCGTATGCCTCAATCAAGTATTTGGAGTTTGGGCTCCATTGTTGACCTACTAGCTTCATGCTAGGAATTGCTGTGTCTATGAGATAACCTTTTTATAGGCGTTTGTGACTTTGCAAAAAATTGAGGGAAACCTAAAATGTCTAATCTCTGAATTCACATCTTCATAAAATTTGTAGCATTTCTAATTCTTCAATACCAATGCCAAACTACAAAATTTGCTCAAAGCCCAATCAATTCATAAAATTCCTAACGGCCTTACTTGTTGATATTTGTGCTTGTTGTAATCGAAATACTTAATCGGTTTAGTCAACATAACCTCTTGTCTGGAAGAAAACGCAACTTGCGATAAGACCGCCCAATGTATACCATTGTATATTTTCTTTGTACTCCTTTGTTTTCTGTACTTTTTGGTGTGCAATAAAGAGTTCTCTATCTATCTATCTAACCTCATCATAACCTACTGCTTTGCTCACATTTACACATGTAAAGCCCCTCGTATGTGATACTATAAAGTGCGGTCCTCTATAGCAATAGAGGGTCGCAATCGTGTACCTAAAATCTTTTCTTAACTCAAGGTTATGCTAAGTACTGGTCTGACTTCGGAGTCGCTGGACGTTCGGGGTGTGGGCCCACAGATATAGATTTACTTAGATAACGCAAGTATCACGATTTGTACCTATTGAAACCAAGCGTGCCAACTTTTGTACCAAGTTTTTAAGGTCTTCTGTGTCGTCACGGCCGAATTTAGTGACGGGAAGTCCAATCCGATTCAAAGACACCGATGCCGCCGATGCCCCGTCCTTTTTTTTTAGTTTTTGCGGCCGACCGGCTGCAATAACAGACGCGCACGGACTGTAAGTTAGCGGCTACCAACCCTGACGTTTCGTTGGGGTTCGGAGACGCGAAGTACATGCATTTGCGTCATCTATGTATCCTATGTATCGTTCTAGTTATCTATTTAAATCTATATCTGTCTGTGAGCCCTAGGACGTCCAATCGTCCATTGAGTATAGCGGCGACTCCGAGGAGTACGGCGGTGGTTGTGACCCCCGTCCCCTTGAACACCGTGACTGGTTCCCAGGAGACTATAATGCGATCCCACCGGTGAGCCCGGGTGTCTCCCTCCTGTACCGATGCGACCGCCATGGGGTTTTTTGTGTGTATAAATCCCACATACCCCGGTTGAGCCCCCAGCTCCTGGGGACTTTTTGAAGGTTTCCTTTCTTTCGCCTCGACTTTACCCGTTACGCGGGGTCGGCTTTCCCAATTATGCAACACCATTTACTTCGGTCTTGTGCGTCCTCTTCCTTCCTTGAGTCCCATGTCGCTCATATCCTTTTGTACTTTCGTCAACCATGACGTTCATGATTGGTATGATCATCTGGCTTTATATTTTAAGGAAGGTTAAATGATTAAAAAAGCAAAATCTTCCATGCTTGGGAGCAGCGAACATTCCGCTTAACCCAAACTCTTCATTGGTGACCACTTTAGACGTTTGATTACAGGAAATGCAATGGAGGGAACGAAAGACGGACCATTAGAACAGGGATAGGTTTCTTTAGCATAAAAATTCAAAACTACGCGTACACCGACTTGCAGTAACGGTTTAATGCAGCTCTGTCCCAAGAAGCCTGTTAAGCATGGCGCTTTTGTTTAACAGTGGTCGTCTTTCGACTGTTGCTGATGATGATAGCTCTGACATTATCTTTAGGCGTAAGATATCCACTGCTAAAGGTATCTCCCAAGAACGCCTCAATCAACGGCATTCAGCCATTCGTATCCATCGATTGTCCACTGATACGTACATAATGTATGACATGTAGCTATACTAAACCGTTATTGCAACCATAATTCTGATCTAGAATTCAGAGCCTTATAGGTGACGACATAAGTGACGAAAATGTTTAAAAATAAAAATACTTGCTCCACAAAGCGTATGTATAGATAAAGGGTACAAAATCATTAAAGGGTTCTCCCATTTACGAAAAATGTCAACTATTATATACTACTTAGACATACCTATATTTGTGTGTTTTTTATTAACTCAAAATTAAGGTTCTGTACTCGATATAAATATTAGAAAAGAATAAAAACCGACTTCAAAGAAAATGATCTAAAAAGCATTAATTAACAAAAATAATTATATTGAAGTTGGTGCCAGTCGGTACTGATTTTAACACACTATAACGCTATTTAGTAATTTATCTCAAACGCTAGATAGAGGGGCGCCACTATCAAGTGTCTGCCCCGGTTCGAAAAAATCGTAGTTCCGGGGCTGTGTGAAGGTACCGAATAGATCAACACAATAATCGATTTGAATCCGCAAATAGAACGCACGTACCGCAGTTATTTCAACAATGCGGAAACATTAAAACTATCCGTATATTTGTTGTTCTTGTCGTATGAAACTATAAAAAACTAACTAAATAGTGCCATAAAATCGTAATTTGTTTAGTGTATACAAACATTATAAAGATCCTTCCTTGGTTATTTTGAGACTAGCAGATTTCATTCATATAGCAGTGTGGATACACGGAAATATCGTCCACTGCTACACGAAAGTATACTCATATGTTATTTTGTAGAGAATCATAATAATGTGTAACTGCCAATTTGAAGTTTGTGTTAAAAAACATAACTGCTGATTCAATATGGTATGCACGATTGTAGAGTTCGTGAGTACATACTACACATTTGAAATAATGTGGTAATAAGAAGTATCTAAAAATCCACAAAAACCGTTAATTTATTGCTTAATATTTATTGAATTAATAAAGCAAAACATTGCAGAACGAAAATCAAAAATAAATGTAACAAAAGATGGCAAATACCCCGATGAAAATAACTAACTACTGAGTCAAAAATAACATAACTATTGAAGAAAAAAAAATAGTTACCGAAGTGCATTAATTGAGTAATCCGTGGCAAAACCCCTAACTACCAAAAAGCGAAGCAATACTCCAAAGTCTTGTTGGATTATCGCCTAATCTCATCTGCGTGTGGACGCACGGACTGCCCTGTCACGTGACTGCCGCATCTCAACATCATGACAAACGAATTCTCAATTTTGGCCATTTGACATTAGCCGTATATTTCAACTGCAGCCACGGATCCATGCCAGGGAATTCGCAGACCTTGAGCACCGACGCTTTCTATACAAATACCGGTGCGTCTAGTTGCGTCCCTTCGGCTAGTAGGGCGCTACCTTGGTGCTGAACGGTTTTAAGTATATCTATGTCATTTCTGTGCATCTCCGGCTGCGAACGTTGAAGTGGGCGATGCGACCAGACGCGGTTGCGTGCGATGTCATCGTGGTTACGGGTATGTTGATTTCACGTTTAGTGCGACGCAACGCATGAATTCTTGGCTTCAAACGTTGTTCGCGTCGAACGCGAAAGCTTCGTAATGTAAATAAACGTGATGATTTAACAGGAGCGACGACACAGAGAGAGTTCATAGCGATCTATACGGAAGAGTTACCTACTGAATTTTATGCTGAATACTGAATTGCGCACTGTGTAGTGTAGGATTACCATTTCAGAATATTTACAATGTCATATATTATTGGGTTGATTTCGGTATAACTATTCTCTTCGGAGTCGCTGGACGTTCGGGGTGTGGCCCTTTGAACGTCCATTGAGTACGGCGGCGACTGCGAGGAGGACGGCGGCGGGGTTGCGACCCCCGTCCCTGTGAGCACCGTGACTGGTTCCCGGGGGGCTACAATGCGCCCCCCGGCGGCGGCGGGCTAAACGGCAAGGCAATGAAGGGCCCCTGGTGCAAATCCCACCGGAGAGCCCTGGGGTCCCCCCTCTCACGTGCCGATGCGGCAGCCACGGGGGTTTTAGTGGGTAAGAATCCCACATACCCCGGTCGAGCCCCACAGCTCCCGGGGATCTTTGGAAGATTTCCCCCGCATCAAAAAAAAAGGGAATAACTATTCTGTAATCAAGCATTGCTACAAAGGAGAGGAAGGAACTAGTCTAGACTAGACTAGTTGGCCACTTTCAGTATTCCCGCCCGATTGTAATATGAGTGTCTTCTAGGTTAGAGTGAAGGCTACATAGATATAATATACCTACTTATGAATTTATGAAGAAAATAAGTGATCATATTTGACACACTCAATTTCATTCAAGTAAGGATTATCATCATACATAATCACGTTTACCACTAGCTACAGGGTGCCACATAAAGTGAAGTCATTTGTTTTACCATTCTTTGTAATATCAGACATACTCGTATATTAACAGTCATTATGTAGTCTAGGTACATCGTTTTATGGCGTTCGCCATTCAGTCTCTAATGCACATAGTTGGCAATCGGTCAAGTAATCGTAATTAGCGTTGATTGACACAATACCCGAGCACCGAACACACATCCAAACACGACCGTAACTACAAATGAATCACAAATGTTTACTATCATAAACTATGGATATGGTGTCGTGGATAAAATAAATAAAACCATGGATTAAAACTAAAGAAAGCAACTCATCGCTGACTAATCGTGTACCTATGCATTTCTGTTCACGGATAAGTGTCTGTATCGTAATTCTACTGACACCAACCATGACAAAATAATTGTAGTAGATAAGATCTATACTCTATTCCAAATAAACTTGAAAACGATTACAACTTTATGATGCGGTCATAAAACACGTCCTACGTCCTATATTTAACAATACCACCCGACCGCAATAACTGCTCGGTAACACAAAGTTGTTTTTGCTGCTGCGCCTAGTTGACAATGTTTGCGTTATGTAGTTATTGAGACGCAAACTAATTTGTAATCGTTTGCAAGTTTATTTGAAACGGATTGTAAACTATTCAAAGCATATTCAAAGTTTAAAATCGATAGCGTCAGTGGTTCCGGAAATATATAGGTGTGACTGACAGAGAAGTCTCACCATAAGGGTTCCTCTTTCGGAATAATTTCTCCAGCCGTACCTACTCTCTTTACACCGGAACACAACGATATAATTTACGCACTGAGGTTTTGTAGTAGAGTAACTGACACTGCGATGGTTCCTATCTGGTATCGCCCTTGCACAAGAAGCTTACCATTATGTGTATAAGAGAATGTATAGACTCGTGTGAAGCTAAGCAATCAATAGGCTAATCACGTTCCAGTGGTTGCCGGGCGGTGGTTGCGGCGAGGGTGGCGCGGGCGCCGTTCGCCGCTCCCGCGGCAAACGGATCACCCAGAGACGCGGTGCCATCAAACACAATAAGTAAGTTTCAGACAAGACCTATGAATTGTTCTACTTTGATGTCTGCTGATGCTTGACTGGGTATCTCTACCTTAAGTGCACCATTTAGGGGCATGCGCGGCGCCCAGCGTGCAGGACGCTAAGTCATTGCAGGATTGTATGACATGTACAATGAATGACAATTGGCTATTTGCATCCCCGGTTACCTGCGACGCGCACAATGTCGTCTGTCCACCTAGTGGGGGGCCTACCTACGCTGCGCCTACCAGTTTATAGTCGCCACTTGAGAACCTTTCTTCCCCATCGGTTATCGGCTCTTCGATCGGTGTGGCCTGCCCATTGCCACTTCAACTTGGAGATTTTGAGAGCTATGTCAGTGACCTTGGTTCTTCGGCGAATCTCCTCATTACAGATTCGGTCGCACAAAGAAACTCGAGCATAGCTCTCTCCGTTGGATTTAAATAGCCAATTGTTCATCGTCGCGATCCCCTTGGATCCTCCCCTGTGTTCAGCAGTGCCTTCCGGCTGGTGATGACTATGATGATGCCTTTCAACGTGAGGTTCACCTAACAGTATTTTTGAACATAATATTAAACACTTAAAAATTAGTTTAATTTGTTGTCCCGCAATTTCCCGCCCGACAAAGAGGAAATTAGATTATTTTCTTAGCAAATAATTTTAGCTCTTAGCCATGTGGATTTCCACATGAATAATATCCACGTTGACGTGTAGAAATTACATTAGAATTGAGTAAGCCCATTACATCATTATCGTCTAGTGTTAAATGTTCTTGTTTTTCTTTTACATCCGTTATTACAAATACAAAGTCACTGGAAACATTTGATGTAGTGCTGAACATTTTCTTGGCGATACACCAGGCGGGGGCAGTGATGTTCACACGAGCGATTTCACGTAGTACCGAAGCGTTCACTTACATCTTCCATCCAACGATTATGTGGCACACAATCATCATTTATCAATCTTAAATTTAAATAAAGCTATGTTTAAAAAAAATGTGCGTGCGTGGAGCCCTCCGCGCGGAAGAAGTGAAACTTCACTCTAGCTCTGTATTGTACGACACTGTACGGCACCGTACGACACCGGTCAGCCAGTTACTCACTCACCCACTCACTCACCCACTCACCCACTCACTCACCCACTCATCCACTCACTCACCCACTCACTCACCCACTCACCCACTCACTCACTCACTCACTCACCCACTCAATCACCCACTCACTCACTCACCGACTCACTCACCCACTCACCCACTCACTCACTCACCCACTCACTCACCCACTCACTCACCCACTCACTCACTCACTCACCCACTCACTCACCCACTCACTCGCTCACTCACCCACCCACTCACTCACCCACTCACCCACTTACCCACCCACTCACCCACCCACTCACTCATCCACCCCCTCACTCACCCACTCACTCACCCACTGACACTGTACGGTACCGTACGACACCGGTCAGCCAGTTACTCACTCACCCACTCACTCACCCACTCACCCACTCACTCACCCACTCACCCACTCACTCACCCACTCATCCACTCACTCACCCACTCACTCACTCACTCACCCACTCACCCACTCACTCACTCACTCACTCACCCACTCAATCACCCACTCACTCACCCACTCACTCACCCACTCACTCACTCACCATCAGACACCGGTCTCGCCGGCGAGGCCGAAGGGTCGTACGTATGCGACCGCAACGACGTGCATCACCCCACTGAGTTTCTTGCCGGTTCTTCTCAGTGGGAGCGCGTTGTGAACCGGTGGTAAACTCAGCCCTCTCTTAAGCGACAGCCCAAGCCGAGGCCGTGCCTCCCTGAGGTGCCCTTGTGCTCGTCGCTACTTCTGCCGTAAAGGCTAGAGCGCTTCAAGCGCTCGCCTCCTATTGTCCGGTGAAGCTGCAATGGCCATCTGCGGCTAACAGCGTCTATCATTCCCAAAAAAAAAAAAACACTCACTCACCGACTCACTCACCCACTCACCCACTCACTCACTCACCCACTCACCCACTCACTCACCCACTCACTCACTCACCCACTCACTCGCTCACTCACCCACCCACTCACTCACCCACTCACCCACCCACTCACTCACCCACTCACTCACCCCCTCACTCACCCACTCACTCACCCACTCACCCACTCACACACTCACCCACTCACACACTCACCCACTCCCCCACTCCCCCACTCCCCCACTCACTCAGTGACGGCGTCACATGAGCGCTTTCATAACCTTAACAAATTTAACACTTAACGACTTAACGTTTAACGTCTAACACCTGACGTCTAACGCGTTAAATGATAACATTTTTGGAAGTCGCATAAGAAGTTTCACTTCAATAAAGCTAGTACCCGATGTTTGTGGAGTTTATTGTCATTCGCATAAAGAAAAGAATCATCTACAGATGACTACTCATTAGGCGCTTACGCCGTCTTTTTCGGGATTGTGTTCTTTAATTCTACTGTCACATTCCTAACGTACTTATATAACGAAATATGTTACTACATATAACATAGGTACCTACTAGGCACCTAAGTATGTTCTCTAGTAGGTACCACCGCAATATCAGATATTTCATCCCAATTGCTTAAGAGACTCAGTCTCGATTGGTTGATACCAGATGCACCTTAAACCATCAGTCCTAGAAGATCTTGCGGACCAATTCTTCTATCAACCCTGTAGTACTCATATCTAAAAGAAGAGAAGAAGTGAAGGGCCAGACACCGAATTTAATGACTTTAGTAGGTACTCCTCAGAAGAGTAAATTCGCAGCCGCGTTGCTGTCGGCGTGATGAAAAAGTTCGTGTGCATTGAAATTCGCCTGAGTGAATCTTGGAGTCAACCCAGTCCAGACTCAGCCTACATGTAGATATCTATTTGCACTATGTTACAATAAACGAGAGTTTTATTGGAAGTCATTTGAAATGGTGGATTATAAATTTATATTTGTAACTGAATTATTCCTCGACACAGCCCACGTTGGAGGTGGGGAACCATTGAAGTAATAACTAATAATTAGTGTAGAGTCTTGCTGCCGCTGTTATAAACGTCAAGCTTCCTTAATTCTTAAATAGATTTTTTTTTTGGAGCCGAATAATAATCGATATATGTACTTAGACTACCTTAGAGCATTTAACTAACAACAGTTAGAGCCATTAAGGTATTGTAGAGCACAGTCGATAAGCACGCTTACGAAAGATCAACCCATGGACTATTATGTACCTACCACGCAAAGAAAATATCACTACTAATGTTTAATATCACATCTACATTATTTTAAACAAGCTCTAGTCTTCCGGCGCACAAACTCAGTTAATCTAAGTGGCACATTAGTGTAGAGTTTGTGTGCTGGAACTCTTAAAATTGTTTGAAATAAGTAATTTGCTTAACTGAGATGTGCTCACTACTGCGCAGTAGGCGATATCCAAGAGCGTAGCGACTTTGAAACAGAGTCAAGCATTTAGGAATTCCCATGTCCCTTTGGCTTCTAGCAGTAAGTGTAAAGCTTAAAATATTTGCGTAGTACTTCATTCAACAATTTGCGCATGACTACTGACGCATAATGTTTGCATCAGAGTGTTTTTCTTCCCACGTTCTTCATAAACAACTCTGTAACAATAATAGGTTTCTCTCTCTTCCTGACTATATATCCCACATGGTGATAGGGTCAGCCTTCCGTGTCTTTTCTCTCCACTTCGCTCTGTCCTGCACCTCATTCTCTGATACCTTGCATTCTCTTATATCCTTTAGTACTACATCTTTCCATCGTGTCTTTGGTCTGCCTCTGGATCTTCGACCGGAGACAGAAAGATGCATAGCCTTATTACCAATAATAGGTTTGTATTTTTTTATTGGCAATATATTACACTATAGCGATTACTTAGCCCGTTGGGGTGTCCAGGTAGGAATAGCACCCACCATCTCTTCCCGTTGGGTGTTGATCCGACTAAGGGAAAACAATAAGACAGGTAGCAGTGTCTTTCTATTAGATTACTTACCACATATACTCCGATCCCCAAGGCACCTGCCAAGCGTGAGGATTATTACAACCCCTACCTTCTAAGGGGAAGGCCTTTGACCAGCAGTGGACGACTTCCGGGTGCTGATGATGATAGGTAGGTAATCCAAGCGAAAGACGCTGCTGCCCGTCTTCTTGTTTTCTCTTAGTCGCCTTTTACGGACACCCAACGGGAGGAGATGGGGGGTTGCTATTCTTACCCGGACACCCGGCACACGAGTAATTATTAAGGCTAAAATGACCTGAAATTAACTTTAACTTAATTAAATTCTATTCCTCTTTTCTAGGGTACATGAAGTGAATGGCCACCATTTCGTGGCGAAGTTCTTCCGGCAGCCGACGTTCTGTGCGTTCTGCAAGGAGTTCCTGTGGGGTTTCGGAAAGCAGGGCTACAGCTGCTCCGTCTGCCAGACAGCTGTGCACAAGCGGTGTCACTCCAAGCTCCTTGGAAAATGCACCGGCTCCTCGGTGCAGTCGGAAGCCACTGTGGTGAGGAAATTCATTACTTTGATGATTGTAGATTTACGTTTAAAAACTGCAGTAGGTAGATATAGTAGGATAATTATGTGTTGAGACCTGCACCTATTGGACAAACCTATTCCATGAATAAGATATTTGGAGGTTAGGTTGTACGTCATTAGGCGTGCTATTTGGACCCTCGGGGTTTCCAGGTAAGGATAGCACAAAGCAACATACCCATCTTCCTGACGTTGTCCGTAAGTGGGACTAAGGGAAAAAAGGAGATGGGCAGTAGCGGAAAACCGACACGACCGGGTGACCGCTGACCTTTCGGTCAAGCGTAGTGCCGACTTTTTATATGCCCAACCGACGCATATATGGATCATCTTACTTTACAGACGATCAGGTGATTGGCCTGATCATTATCATCACCACTGTTGAACATATGCCTCGAGCTCCCTTCGAACGCGAAACGAACAATAAACGACAATTTGCTATTAGTGCGTGACCCTTCTTCTGCGAATCTCCTCATTACGGATTCTGTCGCGCAAAGAATCTCCGAGCGAATCTTTCCATAGCTCGTTGTGTGACTGAGCTTAGGTATATCACAAAAGTATGTACTAGCACAGAACTATAGTTTTTTTAGGTGAGTCGGTTTAAGAAACTTTTGAGTCGTTTAGGTCATTACCTACACACACACACACACACATTACATTAGGACTCGAAAGTTTCTTATCCTGACTCACCTAATAAAACTATCCCATTGGATGCATATGTGAATGGAGCGATAAAGACATTAACGAATGCGACAATTTAATTATTTACAAACAGTAAATGTGGACTTCATACTTCAAATCTTATCGAGTTATACGCCAAGACTTGAAATAAAATAAATAGGATTTGTTGATTCTTCAGTGTGTTGTAATAAAAATCATTTTACGAACATACGAGTACATTATTATCTATCTATACTTATAATAAAACTGTAACAGGTCCAATTCTGTACATTGAAGATATTTTGAAAATTATATTTGGAGGGCATTCTATAACCGATACTGAGGCCGAAAATGTATTTTGTTTAATTTTTGTCTGTCTGTCTGTCTGTCTGTCTGTCTGTCTGTCTGTCTGTCTGTCTGTCTGTCTGTATCACGGCTGAGCATCACGCCGAAACTACTGAATGGATTCAAATGAAACTTGGCATGATGTGAGATCTTACTACGAGGTAGGACATAGGATACTTTTTATCCCGTAATCTAGCACGGTTCTTAATTTTGGGAGATTAAAGTCAAAATGGGTACTTGGTTATACGCTTGGTCCGATTTTATCAATGTTTCTTTATAATATAATAAATATTAGTAAGGGAACACTCATAGAGAGTTGTTATCAAGGTTTTGTAATCGATCGGGTTAAGCAACGTTAGGTAAGGTCATTAAATAGATGGGTGACCGTTTAACGCCATTTGAACTAAACGGGTCCGTGCTTCGGAGAGCAAGTAAAAAGTGGGTCCCAGTATTTAACCGACTATAAAAAAGGAGGTTATGTATTCGATGCGAATTTCTGTTATTAAAAGTTTAGTTAACATAAAAATAGCGCAGGCGGAGCTGCGTGGGTCAGCTAGTACTTATAATAAAACTGTAACAGGTCCAATTCTGTACATTGAAGATATTTTGAAAATTATGTTTGGAGGGCATTCTATAACCGATACTAAAGCCAAAAATGTATTTTATTTTGTTTTTGTCTGTCTGTCTGTCTGTATCTCAGCTGAGCATCACGCCGAAACTACTGGATGGATTGAAACGAAACTTGGCATGATTTGAATTTATACTCCGAGGTAGGACATAGGATACTTTTTATCCCGACATTCGGCACGGTTCCCTTGGGAGAGGGGACTAAAGTCAAAATGTGTACTTGGTTATACGCTTGCTCCGATTTTAACAATTTTTCATTATAATTATCTATACTTATAATAAAACTGTAACAGGTCCAATTCTGTACATTGAAGATATTTTGAAAATTATATTTGGAGCGCATTCTATAACCGATACTGAGGCCGAAAATATTTTTTTTTTAATTTTTGTCTGTCTGGCTGTATGTTTGTATCACGGCTGCGCATCACGCCGAAACTACTGAATGGATTCAAATGAAACTTGGCATGATTTGAGATCTTACTACGAGGTAGGACATAGGATACTTTTTATCCCGTAATCTAGCACGGTTCTTTTAGGAGAGGGGATTAAAGTCAAAATGGGTAGTTGGTTATACGCTTGGTCCGATTTTATCAATTTTTCTTTATAATATAATAAATATTAGTAAGGGAACACTCATAGAGAGTTGTTATCAAGGTTTTGTAATCGATCGGGTTAAGCAACGTTAGGTAAGGTCATTAAATAGATGGGTGACCGTTTAACGCCATTTGAACTAAACGGGTCCGTCCGTGCTTCGGAGAGCAAGTAAAAAGTGGGTCCCAGTTTTTAACAGACTATAAAAAACTATTTTAAAAAAAATAAAAACCGACTTCAAAGTAAATTATCTAAAAAGCATAAAATGACGAAAATATATTGAAGTCGGTGCTAGCACATCATGTTAACTAACACTAGCACCAGCTGACACCGACTTCAATATATTTTCGTTATTTTATTCTTTTTAGATAATTTACTTTGAAGTCGGTTTTTATTTTTTTTTTAAATAGTTTATTTAACACTTTTTAGTGACTTATTTTACCAAAATAGATATCAGCACTATCACGCAACTCGAACGTCTACGTTACAGTAACTTACTGAAAACATAAAAAGTTTATATCTCTTAAACTACTAGACCGATTTTGATGAAAATTGTACTCTACCCTAAGTTGAAAAATACTCTAACTATTGCAAAAAGAATTTTCAAAATCGGACTTGTAGTTTCTGAGAAATCCGTGGACAAACCTACATACATACATACATATATACATACATACATACATACACTCATAAAATTTTGTAAATTTGTTTAGAAGCCCACATAGACTAACATATATTAATATTACGCATTTTTATCAATATTACATACATACGCGTCGAATAGAGAACCTTCTTTTTGAAGCCGGTTAAAAAGAAGATTATGTATTCGATGCGAATGTCTGTTATTAAAAGTTTATTGAAATTAAACTACTTTTACGGATTTTATCGCGGTTTATTTATTGATTTTACTATCCCGACGTTTCGAATGCTTTGCAGCACCCATGGTCACGGGAGGACTAAGATGTTGAACGTCCTTATGTCACAATTATGCCGGTGTACCCTCAGGTCTTCTTAGTTATTATTGTTGGTTATAAGTAGTTTAATTTCAATGTGTAATATTCACGTAAGTAAAAGACAACATTATTAAAAGTTTAGCTAACGTAAAAATAGCGCAGGCGTAGCTGTGTGGGTCAGCTAGTAATAAATATTTGTAAGGAAACACTCATAGACAGTTGTTAACAATGTTTGGAAATTGATCAGGTTAAGCACCGTTAGGTAAGGTCATTAAATAGATGGGTGACCGTTAACGCCAACGTCTCCGTGCTTCGGAGGGCAAGTACAAAGTGAGTCCAAGTTTTTAACCAACTTCACAAAAGGAGGTTTTGTATTCTATGCGAATGTATATTATTGAACGCGGCCGGAGCTGCGTGGGTCAGCTAGTTCAATTTATAAATACTTACACTTAAACTAAGTTAAAACTTAGTTACTTAAAAATCTGGTGCCGTATTCTCTTTGTATGGTCAAATCAAACTTACAGGTATTTGAAATTTTTTTTTAACCGGCTTCTCTAGGTTCTCTATTCCACGCGTATGTATGTAATATTAATAAAAATGCGTAATATTCATATATGTTAGTCTATATGGGCTTCTTAACAAATATACCAAATTTTACAAGTGTATGTATGGATGTGTATGTATGTATGTATGTAGGTTTGTCCGTGGATTTCTCAGAAACTACATATCCGATTTCGATTCTTTTTGCTAGAGTTAGAGTATTTTTTAACTTAGGGAAGAGTATAAGTTACATCAAAATCGGTTCAGTAGTTTAGGAGATATATAATTTTTATGTTTTCAGTAAATTACTGTAACGTAGGCGTACGAGTTGCGTTAATTATAGTGCTGATGCCTATTTTAGTCAAATAAGTCACTAAAAACTTTTTAATAAACTATTTAAATGAAACCGGTTTCAACGAAAATTATCTAAAAAGTATAAAATAACAAAAATATATTGAAGTCGGTGCCAGCTGGTGCTAGTATTAGTCAACATGATGTGCTAGCACAGACTTCAATATATTTTTGTTATTTTATGCTTTTTAGATAATTTTCTTTGAAGCCGTTTTTTTTTAAATGTTTTACTTTCTTGAATGACTGAGATCTGTGATCGTGAATATGTAATTTGTTCTATCAGTGGCGTAGCTTGTCAGAAACAGGCCTTATATCAAAATTTATAAGGGGGCCTAAATGAAGGTAATGCCTAACTGTCTTATTAATAAAAATCGCTTATTTTTCTCTTACTCCAAAGCTACATCGGAAGTAGTTAATTCTAGACTAGTCACGGAATAGCTACGTCTTAATAACGGTATTAATAAATACGAAGTAGGTTCGGACTAACAATACAATTCTTACACTGAGACTAAGGTGTATGTTATGGCAACCCACTGAAATTAAAAGTAAAAAAAATGAACAAAATGACTAAAAAGACACTGGCAGTTAGGTAAATTTTGATATTTGACACTTTTATTTGACAATCACAACTTTCACTCTATATTTATCTTACATCATAATATTCTATATTTCTCTTACATCATAATATTCTGTATTTCTCTTGTTGAATTCAAGATAGTGGTTTTAGAATTTGTGTTTTTTTATTAGCAGAATATTATCTATAAATCAAGAAAGTATATAACAAGTAGGCCGGGGATCTAGCCTGTTACACACCGTCCCTAACAAGAAACTACAGTGCACCTCAAAAAACGCGTGTAAGAGCAGAAACCACGGTGGGCCTCAAGCACGAGCCGGCTCGTGTAATGCAAAACTTGCTGACAATGCAACCTATCCAAGAACAGAAGGGCTATTGTATAGACGCATCCAGCATGTGTACCGAAAACCAGCTGACGGCGCACAACTAGATCCATTGTATGGACCCATAGCGACGGAATCGGCTCTTCACTTAGCTTCTAACATCGAAGCGGTCACTACATATTTAAATTAGATATTAAAAATGTAATTTAAATTAATAAAAATTAGTTTTAAAATCTGTTCTAAGTTATTTCTGAATCATCCGGCTGTAGCCTACATAACTAGCCTAATAGTTTAGTTTATTGAGACAGTTTATTTACCTCTCCACGAGCCCAAGTCCTTTTTGCAGCTAAAACTTTCAAGTGAGGTGGTATAAAGCCTACTGCATCTCCAGCCAAATCATTCTACCATTTCAGTAATGTAATATGCAGTTGAGCGTGTAAATCTATATTTATATTTAAACTCGTCTTCAAGGTCTTCAAATGGGATATTGCGAGGTTTATACAATTAGGTTATGTTTAGTATATATAATTATCTCAATGGAAGTTAGAAATACAATACAAATCTATGCTTACTCAAACGTTAAACCATGGGGCTCCGCGGAGTAACTTTTACTCCGGGACTACATTTTGATTAGTTAACTCCGTCCTTACTGCTAGTTTATTAATACCATAATTGCCTAATCTTTGCGTAAGTCTTGGAGTAAAGTTGTTCTGACGCTAATCATAGTTTATTAATAAGGCTGTAAGAGTTTAAGTGGTGATGAGACGAGGATAAATAACATTTTACGAACTTTTTCTTATACCCGTTCGGGGCCCCTGTAGCTTTGGGGCCCATTACCATTGATTCGGTTGATACGGCGGTAGCTACGCCCCTGCGTTCTATACAGATAGCAAATAATTGGTTTTGAGGGTAATATAAAATATGTACAAATTCTTTGCAACCGTCCGTTATTATTATAACCGTTATAATTAAGTCCGTTATAATTATAATACAATTGTATTAAAATTTTGTTCCAGTATCTCCGGGAGAGGTTCAAGGTGGATGTGCCGCATCGGTTTCGACCGCACCAGTTCATGTCGCCCACCTTCTGCGACCACTGCGGCGCCATGTTATACGGGTTCTTTAAACAGGAACTCAAGTGTGAAGGTACAGTCGACCATATTCTGGGTTAATAATATTGATGTCATGGGAGGTCCCGCATAGGGTCATCTGATCTCACAATATAGGCCGAGTCTGTACTCTTTTACTCTCGCGGGGGACACCTTCAAAAGGGACACTGTCGGTCGACCGGGGTATGTGGGAGAGGTACCGAATCTAGGGCCTGATCATGGGGTGGACGTATGGGCGTCCAGTATGGTAACCAGACAATTACATAAACAAATAAATACGAAATAATAATAAGTATATAATATATTAATAACACCCAGACACAAAACTTGTCCAAATTCAAAAATATTTATTTCACATATAAGCTTTAAAAAAAAATGTAAATTTTAAAGTTAAGTCACCCGATCACAACGCGGCCTCAACTGAGAAGATCCGGCAAGTCACGCAAACCGAGGTGGAAGACCTGATCAAAGGCCTTAAGCCGAAGAAAGCACCGGGCTCCGACGGCATCTCCAATCGCGTTCTCAAGGTTCTCCCTGTCCATCTGATATGTCTTTTAGTGACTATCTTCAACGCAGCCATGTCCCACTGCGTCTTTCCTGCCGAATGGAAAGACGCGGATGTAGTAGGTATCCCTAAGCCGGGTAAGCCTCGCAGCAGCCCTGCGAGCTACCGGCCTATCAGTCTTCTCAAGTCTCTCGGCAAACTCTATGAGCGCTTGCTATTAGCGAGACTCAAAGACTTTGTCAGTTCTAATAATATCCTTATTGACGAGCAGTTTGGCTTTCGAACCAGACACTCTTGCGTCCACCAGGTGCACCGCCTCACGGAGCACATCCTGACCGGGCTCAACCAGCCCAAGCCCGTCTACACAGGCGCCCTATTCTTCGATGTTGCCAAGGCCTTCGACAAGGTCTGGCACAACGGCTTGATATACAAGCTCTTCCAGTTAGGAGTCCCCGATAGGCTCGTACTCATCATACGAGACTTTCTCTCGAATCGTATCTTTCGATACCGGGTCGAAGGTACGTTTTCTTCGCCCCATCCTATACAGGCCGGAGTCCCTCAGGGCTCCGTGCTCTCTCCCCTCTTGTTCAGCCTGTTCACGAACGACATTCCTCGTTCGAGCAGAGTCAACTCGCCCTTTACGCGGATGACACCGCTCTCTATTATTCCCATAGGAACATGTCCTATTTGACGCGTGCTCTTCAAGCCGCAGTCGACGCCCTGGGTCAATGGTTCCGTACGTGGCGCATAGGGGTGAACCCGGAAAAGAGTGCCGCGGTGGTCTTCTCCCGGGGACCCGCCAATATGTTCAGCCCCAATATCCCTATTCAATCGCCCTATCCCCTGGACTAGGAAGGTTAAGTACCTCGGAGTCACCTTGGACTCCCGCATGACTTTCGGCCCGCACATTAGGTCCGTCCGCAATCGAGCGGCTTTCGTATTAGGTCGCCTGTATCCCCTTCTCTGCAAGCGGAGTAAAATGTCGCTTAGAAATAATTGACATTATACAAAGCTTGCATTCGCCCTATCATGACTTACGCGAGTGTAGTTTTCGCGCACGCCGCCCGCACCCATATCGATAGCCTCCAGGTTATCCAGAATCGTTTCCTCCGTCGCGCCGTCGGTGCCCCGTGGTACATGCGGAACGTAGATCTGCATTCCGATTTCAAATTAGATCCCCTTCGTAAGTTCCTCAAAGAAGCGTCGAAACGCTACTTTGAATCCGCGTCCCGTCACGCGAACAGTTTAATCCGCGCCGCCGCCGATTACGCCGCTAGTCCTTCTGACTCGCGCCGCAGACCACGGCACGTACTGCTCGACCCTCCTGATCCCATGACGGTCCTATTGGACCGGGATGCGCCGACCCCTCCCCGACAACCGTATGCTACACTAGCTATCAGACACCGGTCTCGCCGGCGAGGCCGAAGGGTCGTACGTATGCGACCGCAACGACGTGCATCACCCCACTGAGTTTCTTGCCGGTTCTTCTCAGTGGGGGCGCGTTGTGAACCGGTGGTAAACTCAGCCCTCTCTTAAGCGACAGCCCAAGCCGAGGCCGTGCCTCCCTGAGGTGCCCTTGTGCTCGTCGCTACTTCTGCCGTAAAGGCTAGATCGCTTCAAGCGCGCGCCTCCTATTGTCCGGTGAAGCTGCAATGGCCATCTGCGGCTAACAGCGTCTATCATTCCCAAAAATAAAAACTCAGCGGTCTTGTAATTTTTCACTTTATTTTAAACAGTACGTATAAAGTGAAATATTAAAAAAAATTGGAACATTTATTCAAACAAAATTGCTACATTTTAGTGGTACACAATATGTTTTTTTTTCGAATAAAGAAACACGTACATACATATTATTCACTTTAACAGTTCAAAACTTACCGTTTGTGTAAATGTTTTTGACAATTTAATTCAAATAAAGCCTGTAAACGATATGAAACACCGACGGCACGCTAAAAAACAGAGAAAAGTACACGCACACATTATACAGAGTGTTACAAAATACCCCGTAAAAAATATACCCCAAACAAGGAAAAAAATATTATTATTTTCACTTATGTGCAAACCCTATTTCAGTAAAAATAAAGAGTAAAACTACGCAGAATGTACTACATTTCTACCTAATTCGCGGAACGACAAAAATTTTAAAAGACCTAACCTAACGAAACAACCTAAAAACTGGTGGAAATGTCCAAATGTTGGAAAAAAAAAACTCGAAAGAGTTGTAGGATATCGATTAGAAGATGTGAAATAGACAACATAATTTTTTTTTCAACGTGACATTTTAGTACTTGAGTATAACAACATCCTTGTATTGAGATAGCACATCTATATAATATTATATGAATGAATAATAGAAAAATGATTAAAGTATACAATTATTAGGTAAAATAGGTACGTAGGCCTTTCTGTTAAATAATCTGGTTCCCTGACATGACAGCTTACTAGGGTTGACAAAATAGGCATGATGACTAATTTTGAAAAAATACTCTATAATGTACTTACGGGTCTACTATTGCCGAAAATAATCATATTTTTGTATTAAGTTTACAATTAATAGCAATATTTTCAATTTTTAAAATAGAGTTTGAATTTCTTTCCAAAACGATGGCCGGTGCATGGCGCCATGTTGTGACGTCACAACGGCGGTGTAATTATACATCTGTCTAGGTATAAAAGTTAAAAGTGAATCATTGTATGAAAGAAAAAGTTGAGATGACAGTTTGACAGTTGTTTATTTACACAGGATTGACGTCATTCACTCTGAGCAGGGTTTATTACAAAATGGCGATTAGCTGTATTTGAGTAATTTATTTGCTTAAATATCACGAAAATCTCTCTATTATTATGAAAATGAGAAGCATTTTTGGAATCAGTGCAATCTGTTCTAATATTTAAAACCACAGATTTATTGGTATTGTGTTACAGTCATCATGCCTATTGTTGGCTTTGATAATTAATTATATTTTTTACGGGGTATTTTGTAACACGTTGTATACATATTACATTTGAACAAAAAATATAAACACAAAACAATTATTATCGCTGACAATTTGCTTTATTCGAAGCACATCCGAAATTAAATGACCGCATGAATGACATAACAACATGCTTTTACTGTCAACACTGAAAAAAAGTTTTAATTCTGAAAAAAAAAGGTTCAATTTGACAGCAAAATCACCATTTACAAAATGATCCGCCATTTATTGAATTTATTTGTTACAAAAAATGTGATAAATGAAGAACCGCTCTACCGATTTTGTGCACACTTCACATAAACCATCTACTCAATAGTCCGAACAAACCCTAAACATTTGGTTTGGATAGGTGAGCCCGTTCATTCAGCCCTGAGCCCGGGGCTATAAACAACGGGCAACCTTCGGAGTCGCTGGACGCTCGGGGTGTGGGCCCTTTGAGCGTCCATTGAGTACGGCGGCGACTCCGAGGAGGACGGCGGCGGGGTTGCGACCCCCGTCCCCGTGAGTACCATGTCAGGTTTCCGGGGGGCTACAATGCGCCCCCCGGCGGCGGGCTACAATGCGCCCCCCGGCGGCGGGCTACAATGCGCCCCCCGGCGGCGGGCTCAAAGGCAAGGCACTGATGGGATCTGCACCAGGGGCCCCCCTGGTGCAGATCACACCCCCCCCATCCCCCTGGTGGTGGTTAGGTTAAGGTTGAGCTTAAGGTTAGGTTAAGGTTAAGGTTAGGTTACCTTTAGTTTTACTTTAAACAAATGATGATTAACAAATCACGACAAAAATCCCAGCATAACATGTAAAAAATTGTCGATGATAAATCGTACTAACTAGCTCGTGACATACATAAATAAGTATTTGATAGTTAATGTTAAAAAAATATCAGTTCTTTTAAAAAGTATAGTGATACACATATCTAATATTCATACCCGGAACAAACACGATCTTGTTGTACATGCCACAGGCAAATCGTTTATGGGCCAAAGTATACGCATTTATAACAAACTGCCACAGGATATCTGAGATATTCCAATAAAGAAATTTAAACCTTTGATAAAAAGCTGATTGTCACAAAATGCTTATTATAAAATCACGGATTACCTGGAGGATAAAGCTGCGTGGGCTTGAACTGCTCAACGCATGCAAGCTTAGAATTTTAAGGCTGTATGTATAATTTGTAAAACTGTTTACATTATTGTTTTAAAGAAAAATATGACAAAAAAAGACAAGCCCGCTGAGTTTCTTGCCGGATCTTCTCAGTAGGTAGCGGCCGCGTTACGATCCGGTGGTAGTTTGTAAAAATGCTTTTTGTGTAAGTGCCTCCGGGGGGCCTATACATAATAAAGATATTTTGACTTTGACTTTGCTAACCAATAGATAATAGCGCTGCGCTGGCAGAAACGAAAGTCAGATATTTTAAGTTGTGTCCAATTCAACATGTTTTATTTTCTGTTTATATGCAGGTAACCCCATTTTCTCCAAGCCGGCTATTTACGCTAATGTAGTAAGTGGCATGTTTGGTGACCAGAAATAAATTATGTATACTTACCTACTTAATTAAAGAATGTTTTCCTTTTTACTGTGCATCTAGCAATGAATACATAATGATTAGTGTTTCGTCGGTACAGGGAAGCCAGACCCAAAATAAATTCCCTAACTTAATTTTAGTTCTTAAATAACATTTCTTATGTATGTACACACATCAAAAGTGTCTAGGGATCAACATATATTTTTGCAATAACTTTTCTCCTGATTGATATTAATTAAAATTTTCTTTAAGGATTCATCAAATAAAGTGTTTTCGTTTGTCACAGTAACGATAAACCAAGTCACCTTTGCATTAATAAAGAAATTTGCCATTTTCCTAATAAAGGGATTTTTGACATTTGAACCACTAACACAAAAGTTCGAAAAAAAGACTGAAATAACAGTTTTCTTTAAAATTTTATTGGGTAACTTAAACAATTAATAATCCGTGTTTCTACCGCGAACACTAACAACACAAGAACATCGGTTTGGCATACTCAAAATGAGTTCATCCAAATCACGCTGTGGAATGGCCGCCCATGTTCGTTGCAACAACAAAAAAAGGTCTTCTTGCGACTGGATACCCTCCATATTCGGCAGAGCTCTTCTCTGTAGCATATCCCATGCATGCTCAATCGGGTTCAAGTCTGGCGACTGAGCAGGCCAGGGCAGGACATTGATGTTAGCTGCGGCGAGAGTCTGTCTTACAACTCTTGCGGTGTGCGGTCGTGCATTATCATGCATTAACTGAAATAAGGGACCGATTTGCACTTGTAGAGGAACGATGACGTCTGATACAATCGTCTCAGCATAAATTTGAGCGTTGAGGTTGCCTCTGATCCAAATCAACTCAGTTCTTCCGCCGATCCAAATACCCGCCCATACCATGATGGTTCCACCACTATAAGGATGGACTTCCTGGCAGGATTTTAATCGCTGTTGGCGTCCAGGGGTTCTCCAGTGTCGTATACGTCTTGTATCCGGTCTCATACCAAAACGAGACTCATCAGAAAAGCACACGAAACGCCATTGTTCTTCTGCCCAATTTCTGTGTTCAAGAGCCCATTGATATCGAATCCTACGATTGTGCATTGCTATAGGTGGTACCCGTAGCGGTCTTCGGGAATGAAGGTTCACTTCATGCAAGCGGTTTCTGACTGTTTGGTCGCTAATTAAGTTCCCTGAAGAGTGATGAAGCCTCACGGCTAACATCATGGCAGTTATTGTTGGAGCTCTTCGAGTTAAGATTTGAATATATCGGTCTTGTCTCCGTGTGGTGCAGCGATACCGTCCTCCATGGCGCTCAGCCACGGTACCAGTGCTTCGGTAACGTGTCCAAAGTCGACTGATAACACTCTGACTTGTATTCAGAGCTAAAGCCACAGTACGTTGCCGGGAACCAGCTTCTATCATTCCCACGGCTCTGAGCATTTCTTCCCTGCTTAAATGACGTCGCCGCTCCATAATAACGTTGGTTTTAATCAGTAGTAGGGAAACAGTAGCACTAATAATGTCTTCAATGCGTTGTATGTTTTTATAGGGAAAATATTGACAGCTGATTTTCATCTTTTACTCGAATTTGATTCACAGTTCCTGATTCAAATTATGAAATGCACCAAAAAGGATCCATATAAATTTATAAAATCATAAATTTATTACAAAGCCACATCTCAATCTCAAGAAATCCGCTTAAAAATGCTTGATCCCTAGACACTTTTGATGTGTGTATATGGGCCTAGTTGCCTGATGTAAAAGAATAAATAAATAAATAAAAAATAATACGTAAAGAATCATGCCCACTCTCCATACATTGATTGACCTGTCACTTGATTTTTTTTACAGGTCGCGTCTACCTATAACTAGTGATGTATAAAAATAGTTATTATCTATAATTACACAATAACTAAGTATCTTTTCATTTAGAGGCCAGGGAAAAATGCTATTAAGTAAAAAAGTTTTTGAGGTTATACCAGTTGTCAGATAGTTTGACAGCTGACAAAGTAACCTTTGGTTTATCACGATATCGACGAAATATCAAAAAATAAAATTAAATAGATAATGAAACAAGTATAAATTATATAAATGAACAAAAAGCCCGACCGCGAACAAACAACGTGGGCCCAAATTACATTATACATAAAATGTAGACACATGTATATATATTTCAATTCGTCTCGTTAAGACCTTTCATTTGATACCCATATTGATGTTTTTGGTAGGTAGTAAATAAAATACAAAAAAAAAATATATATATACAGACGAATTGAGAACCTCCTCCTTTTTTGAAGTCGGTTAAAAATGGTGTCTACAGGCATATTATTTTTTTTGGAATAATATTATAGCCTTTGTCACTCTTACAATTAAGACGAATCCAACGACATATACTTACCTAACTTGTAGTCTACCTACATACATACTCTCTAAAAACATAACCCTCTTCCTGGGCATTAAGGCAAATAGAGCTGCTTCCTACATGTTTTGGAGAGGACAGGGAAATTAAATAAAAACAGGATTTGATTTATTATTATTTATTTGATGATTTTCCTACAACCAATTCATCTAAAAATGCCACTGGAGCCACAATGTTGGTTTCATGCCTGGCCCAACATAAAAACCACACCAACGTCATAACATGTGCACAACAACCTACACTGCAACATCCTACAATGAAGTTGCAGCAATAACTCTATAATGCCTTCTCGTCCATTAATACCGTTTGCTGTCAAAATGTACACATAGTACTGATGTCTTGAGATATGATTTTATTTTGCCTTTGATAAGTGAATTTTCCTCATTGCCTATCGTGGGTATACAATTAGTGAATAGACAAACTTCTAGTTAAGTTGACCATCCTTATTGTGAGGCTCGATAGGTTTTCCTTGAGAATGTGGACCACTGTGATGATCAACCACAAACAGGGCATGCTCAAGCATGCACAGCGAGATGAAACAGCAGATGGATCACACTCATTGTTTCCATGAATAAAATAAAAGGATTAATAGGCTGTATGGATACATCAAAGCGGGTTTCACATATGTTGTCTTCTTCTGTTATCTGAAAAACAAATCAATTATAAGTGAAAAAAAAGAGATTTTGAAGCCTACAATGGAATTATGTATATTAGTATTCCTACATGTTTTGTTTAAAACAGCTGTCTAAAAAAACAGGGGAAAATCTAATGAAACGAATAATGCATTCAGTCAGTGGGTCACCTATTTCTAGTAGTACTAGTTCTATTTTTCATGTTATTTGAAAAATATACTTTGCTACTTCTGAATATCAATACATTTGTAAAAAAACAATCATAACACAAACGTCCGCGCGTCCGTTGCCAGGATACTAAACCGTTAGTACTTTCTTGTTATTATACTTACTATTACTGGAGATATCCAAGTGCTAATTAGCGAGATGGTACTGCTATCTAACTGAAGTGCCGATACCTAACGCCGAAACGTATTGACACTTAGGTATGTTGCAGTTTAAACAAAGCAATCTCGTAGAAGGCTCCAAACGCTTTCCAACAAGAGCGATAATGTCTTAGATCTCAATCTAAAAACACTAAATTCGTATCCATTTATCACAGGCTAATGTAATCGTAAGTGTGATCTATCAAAGTCCGTGGAAAACTGGAAAATGGAAAAGTTGTATTGTAAGGGAAATCCAAACTCGCACAGTACAAGAGTACAAAAGCAAACAAACCACAGAACAGCACAAAACGTCATACAAATGACATTAATGACAGCCTGTCATTCCAAATAAATCATATGCTCTGTTTCTTTCTATCACATGTAACCTATATAAATGCATTCTTTTCTTGTGCGAGTGAGAAAGAATGTGTTATCTCTCCATTGATCCTTACTCTAAGATTGAGAATACTAAACTTACTAATAATGTTTTTTAATGGCTTTAATTAAAAATTCAATCTAGCGATATGTATTAAGCAAAAAATAAGCAATTTTTTAAGATATTATACATCACTAGACGCGTCAGAAAAAATTCAGGTCAAAACTGGACATGATTCTTTACGCTTGTACTGAGTAAATTAGAATATTTCGACAGGTCCGACTACTATCCCAAAAGGCCAAACCTTTTAGTTTGTTGTACTTTCTTTGTAATTTTTGTTTTTTTTTTACGGCGGGACACACTGTCCCTGATGCTGATCAAATTGTAACAAGACAAAAACTGATTTTAAAAAAGTTTTATAAATGACTAGCCCGCTGAGTTTCTTGCCGGATCTTCTTAGCTGAGGCCGCGATGTGATTCGGCGGTAGCTTTTAAAAAATTTGACCGTTCAAAAGTGCTAGCGTTAAGCCTATCTGAAATAAATATTTTTGAATTTCATAATATGATGCACAGTAATGCAAACAAACTTATTATTAAGGTATTGTATTTACATATTAGTGAATAGTTTTTATTTTTAACTACCGACCAAAAACGAGGGGTGTAATAAGTTTAACGCCTATGTCTGTATGTCTGTCTATGGCAGTCGTAGCGCTCCAACAGGTAGACGGATGTTTTTTATTAATAGTAGGTTAAGAGAGGGCAAAGCGAGGGGCAAATTTGCCAGAGAACCAACGTTAAGAATATAGCTCAACGAATTAGGCTGAAGCGGCAGTCGGCTGGTCATATTTGCCGCAGAACCAATTATCGTTGGGGAAGACCGATTCTAAAGTAGAGACCACTAACCGGAAAGATAGCGTAGGACGCCCCTTGACCACCAGGCCTTTTTTTTTTTGACGCGTGGGAAATCTTCCTAAAACCCCCGCGGCTGTAGCATCGGCACATGAGAGGGGGGGACCCCAGGGCTCTCCGGTGGGATCTGCTCCCTTCAGTGCCTTGCCTTTGAGCCCGCCGCCGGGGGGCGCATTGTAGCCCCCCGGGAACCAGTCACGGGGACGGGGGTCGCAACCCCGCACCGTCCTCCTCGGAGTCGCCGTTGACCAGCAGGCCTAGCACGACTTGCAATCTTGACAGATTGGTGTGGAGTATGACGTAGTTTTTAACACTGAAACGTCATTTCTCCATACAAAAATGTGAAATACTACGTCATAGTGACGTCATACTCTTACACTTATCTGTCAAGATTTGCACATCGTACTAAGCCTACAGGTGGAAGAAACCCGCGGGGCGCAATAACTTTTATGTAGTTGTTCCTTACTGCCTAGAAAGTAAAGATGATCAATGCAAAAGGTCGGTCTTCCGCCTGACCTCTCCCCGGTCGTGTCGGTTTTCCGTTCCATAGGATTGTGAGAGTAAATGAAGACAGAGTGCACTTGTGTCTACGCAAGCACACGTTCACTATAATATATTCCACGTCGTATCAGCTAGGAGGACATTATTGAGAAGTCACTGCGCAAGAAGTTGGATCATCACGTCTTTTTTGCTGTCGGCAGTAATATAGCACTCACACTTTTACACTTTTTACTTGTGTCATGAGTGAGCTCTTTTATGTTTCCATTCACTGCTGCATCACCAACTACAATCAGGTAGGATGGGTCAAGCACTCTGTGTGATTACGAAGTAATAAATAAACCCGCATTTAAGTATATCCGTCCACTCATTAGAGAGCTACGATGCCACAGACAAATAGATTTTTGCGTCAAACTTATAAAACACCTCGTTTTTTGTCAGGTGTTGAAAAGACTAAAGTTGGTTTTTCTGAATGAGATACTTACGATGAAATAGATGAATTTGTACCTTAATAAATAATAATTAGGTACGTAGCGTAGGTAGTTTAATACCATTAAGGGCTGATTTGACCAAAAACAATAAATTGGAGGAAGGATTACGAGTAATTTGTTTATTCTGAGGATGTTTCTTTTACGAGTTTGGCATTGATTTATTACAACTACATATAATATATAACGGAGTTTGGTCTTATCAGTCCTTCGGGAGAAGTTATACCACAATATGTTATGTTATGTACCTCTAGGGTTATTCTGAAAACGACTATCTACGTATTAACGGGACGAGAGTGCCACTCGATTGGTGTTTAAAATTTGGATTGGATTGAATTTTAGATCGGCTTTCTGAGTAACCCTTGGATTCTTAATGATACTGTTTGTTTGTTTCACGTGATTGTTTGTCTATAGCATGACTGTACTAGTAGAAATAAAAAAAAATGCATGAGAAGTGTTTAATTTTCATTTTATTTACTATTATATATGTACCTACTTACTTAAATGTTAAAAAACTGAATGCATTCTTGAACTTAATTATTAACATGGTCTAATAGTGTGCACCTTGCTGCGTACTTAATAATCAACAATATTAACCTTAATAAACATATTATTAATCATCTTTTAGGTAAGTAATCAATAAAAATTAACCAGTTCTAAATCAGAAAATACACACATCAAAAGTGTCTAGGGATCAAGCATTTTTAAGCGGATTTCTTGAGATTGAGATGTGGCTTTGTAATAAATTTATGATTTTATAAATTTATATGGATCCTTTTTGGTGCATTTCATAATTTGAATCAGGAACTGTGAATCAAATTCGAGTAAAAGATGAAAATCAGCTGTCAATATTTTCCCTATAAAAACATACAACGCATTGAAGACATTATTAGTGCTACTGTTTCCCTACTACTGATTAAAACCAACGTTATTATGGAGCGGCGACGTCATTTAAGCAGGGAAGAAATGCTCAGAGCCGTGGGAATGATAGAAGCTGGTTCCCGGCAACGTACTGTGGCTTTAGCTCTGAATACAAGTCAGAGTGTTATCAGTCGACTTTGGACACGTTACCGAAGCACTGGTACCGTGGCTGAGCGCCATGGAGGACGGTATCGCTGCACCACACGGAGACAAGACCGATATATTCAAATCTTAACTCGAAGAGCTCCAACAATAACTGCCATGATGTTAGCCGTGAGGCTTCATCACTCTTCAGGGAACTTAATTAGCGACCAAACAGTCAGAAACCGCTTGCATGAAGTGAACCTTCATTCCCGAAGACCGCTACGGGTACCACCTATAGCAATGCACAATCGTAGGATTCGATATCAATGGGCTCTTGAACACAGAAATTGGGCAGAAGAACAATGGCGTTTCGTGTGCTTTTCTGATGAGTCTCGTTTTGGTATGAGACCGGATACAAGACGTATACGACACTGGAGAACCCCTGGACGCCAACAGCGATTAAAATCCTGCCAGGAAGTCCATCCTTATAGTGGTGGAACCATCATGGTATGGGCGGGTATTTGGATCGGCGGAAGAACTGAGTTGATTTGGATCAGAGGCAACCTCAACGCTCAAATTTATGCTGAGACGATTGTATCAGACGTCATCGTTCCTCTACAAGTGCAAATCGGTCCCTTATTTCAGTTAATGCATGATAATGCACGACCGCACACCGCAAGAGTTGTAAGACAGACTCTCGCCGCAGCTAACATCAATGTCCTGCCCTGGCCTGCTCAGTCGCCAGACTTGAACCCGATTGAGCATGCATGGGATATGCTACAGAGAAGAGCTCTGCCGAATATGGAGGGTATCCAGTCGCAAGAAGACCTTTTTTTGTTGTTGCAACGAACATGGGCGGCCATTCCACAGCGTGATTTGGATGAACTCATTTTGAGTATGCCAAACCGATGTTCTTGTGTTGTTAGTGTTCGCGGTAGAAACACGGATTATTAATTGTTTAAGTTACCCAATAAAATTTTAAAGAAAACTGTTATTTCAGTCTTTTTTTCGAACTTTTGTGTTAGTGGTTCAAATGTCAAAAATCCCTTTATTAGAAAATTGGCAAATTTCTTTATTAATGCAAAGGTGACTTGGTTTATCGTTACTGTGACAAACGAAAACACTTTATTTGATGAATCCTTAAAGAAAATTTTAATTAATATCAATCAGGAGAAAAGTTATTGCAAAAATATATGTTGATCCCTAGACACTTTTGATGTGTGTATATATTTTCACGAAGAGAAATTTTCAAGACGTGCGCAACGACTACCTGATCGAAGTATCAGACATTTTTGTCCAAGATTTCTTTGTAACTTGCGTAGGTAGTTTAGAAAATGGGAAAGAAACGTAGAGCGACCTATGTGCTGCTATTATTATTTCATTTATATTGAATAAGGAAAAATCTATACAAAAAAAGATCTTCAAAGTATCTTAATTATGGACATTTATTGCTTTTAAACGCATTTATCAATCGTCACTGGAATCACCCGCGAAATGTTATTATGATTTTGATTGAAATGTCAAAATCATCAAATTATCAGTGTCGCTAGTAAATTGTATGAAGTCATCCAATTTCAAAACTGGTACAGCGTCAGTGTCCGCGATAGTACATTGGACAAAGAGATTTGACGAGTGGAATACTTAGATCACCAGCTAACTTCCGTTTGATCGAACATACACATTTTACCCAACGTGTAGCCAACGCAACGATGGGCCTTTGATACCTACTATTGCGACAGTTGCGTTAGTTTTATAGGAATTCAAGTTATGATCATGATGAGCGTAAGCAACGTCAGGCAAGGTGAGTCCTTAGATGGGTGACCGTTTAGTGGCATTTGAACTGAGCGCCTCCGTGCTTCGGAAGGCACTTTAAAAGTCTGTCCCGGCTATTGTAATCTAGACAGCAGTCGTTAAGCTAAGTCAGAGGCCTAAGGGCAGCTTGAAAACTCTGACAATAGGATGGCCAGTAACCATACGACAAAAAAAAAGAGTTATGATCACAATATTGGTCCAATATGATGGGCCTGCTATAGGTAGCGCGTTTGCCACCGCCTTCTGTTTTTTGTAAACTGTCGGTGGCTATGAATTCGGCCCTGTAGCCACTGAAACGCACTTCAACCCAGTTGGATCCATTGTGCATGTCCTAGCCCTTACTCAGTTGCTGACGTGTCGAAACTAGATAAGTAGTTTAAAAATTAGCAGATGATTAATTGAGTTACATCAGTATGGATAAATTTAAAAATTTTCATTACAAGACTAGGCAAGCTCCGAAGAATTATGTTGCAGATTACATTGAGGTATTATATGCAGATTATGGAGTAAATACTAATCTAAAGCAGTAGCAATCTAAAGCAGTATTATTATAATCTTACGTTGACACGTGGTAGAGACGTCAATATACGTTATTTATAGCTCTGTTACTTTCTATCGAGAAACTGTTAATTTAGTGGTCGTGGTAGGGCCCCACCACGTCTACGCGATTCTGAAAATACAACCGTATCAAGATAATTGTTAAAAAAATGGATTATTATATAAGATACACATTGTTTAAAATTTTTGTCATTCTTTTTCGTTCCCCTCATTTGCTAACAAGCCCAGCTGTGTAGACGTAAGCGAGTAGACAATTGCGGCTATAAATACACAATGGTATGTCACAAGATGCTTTATTTTTAGAAGTTCGGACTGTATTAATAGAAATCCAAAAACCATAACGTACTAATTACTTATCTAGGCTTTTTTTATCAGTAAATCTATTTCTGGCAATAATAGCCGAAAATAATCTGTTACATTGAATCGAAATATATTTAGATAAGTGACAATGATCTCATGGAATTACGTATTGATTTGTCAATTCGTACTTCCTTCCGAGATCGTGAGAAGTCACACGGGTTTATTATTATCCACTAAATATCATCAATCAATCACCTGGCGGGTGAGAGAGGGCGGGCGGCGGCGGCGCGGTGTCGGGCGGGCGGGACGGTGGGCGGAGCGCGTACCTGCGATCGCTGCCAGTCTGCGCGCGCGCCTCGATGTGCGACCCCGGCTGTCGCACGCTCGTACTGACGCTCCATAATGCCTCTATTTTCCGACCACATCGCGAACATGTATTACGGTGCAACGCCCTCGTACTCTAGTTTGCCATACGGCTACAGTTCGCCAGTTTCCTCTTTTGGATCTTCGTACAGTTCCTCTTACCTGAATCCTGGAGGCAGTTACAGCAACCATTCCTCCCTCGGAGGATACTCTCGTGTCCCGCTGTCTTCACGATGGATTTCCGGCGTCGGAAGGAACTATTCTCCTATGCTCAGCACTATCTCCGAGAGAGGATCTGCAAGTCCTGTGAGAATAAACAGCCCGAGAAGAATGCCAATTACGTCCAGATCGTATGGAACATCTAGTTATACATCGCGTCCAATCAATATAAACACTGCGGATATAGATGTATCCAAAGATAAATATAGACATAAAGCTGATAGTGTCTCTAATGTGCAGCCGCCACAAACTGAAAAATCAAATACGGTAAGTGGTAATGAAAATAGTCCTTTTATGCCGCGAGTAGATGGTAAACCGGAAACCGGTATTGATTCCTCTCCCGGTACTCAGCGTGGTACAATAAAACGCGGTAGAACAGTTGTAAGACTTCATACAATAAAACGAAAAGAGCGAGATTCTCCCCGAAAACCATCGGAAATATCACAATCTCCGGAAACTGTAAACAATCCAGGTGCACCAGAAAACCCTGTTGAGGAGATCAAAGACGACAAAAAGGAATCAAAAAAATGGAGAGAAAAACTGTCTGAGGACTTGACATATAAAGATAAAAAAGAAAAAAAGACCTTGGGTGAGAAACTTGTGGAAAAGTTTAAGGTTATAGAAACGAATGACAAAGAGCCAGCTAATACGAAAGAGTTTGTTAAAGAACCAGATTCATTACAAAGTTTGCCAACGACCCCATTAGGAAATATATTCCCTACTAATTTATCCTTAGATAGAAGACGTTCGATGGAGCTTTTAGCAGAGCAAGCACATTTACTAGACTCTTTGATTAGGAGTGAAAATCTTAGTACAGAACCCTTGGATTTAAGAAATATTGGTGTAGCTAGGGAATCTAAAGACGTTGAGATACCTAGTTTATTGAAAAGTCGACGGTCAGACTTGCAAAATCCGTTAAAGACTACAAAGTCTGATCATTCTCTACACGATAACTTAAAGTCATTTAAAGACGTGAGAGACGTAAGAAAAAGGCGAAGCATAAAAAAATCTGCCTCTGGAGGTAGTATTTGCCGGCTAGATTCTATCACAGAATTCCCCAAAGAGCCGATTAACATAGACTTGACTACTATTAAAGAAAGTCATGTGTCAGTAAAACCAGAAAGTGCAAAACAGAAGCCTAAACTCAAGTTAAAAACAAAAATCACATCATCCGTAGAGGTTACTACGCCAAAAACTCCCTTGAAGTTTAGAGTAGAAAATGTGGTCGTGGAAAATATGATCATTGAAGAAAAACCTCGCATGCCTAGAAAAGAGATAACGTATAGCAGCATAGTGGAAGATATACCTATCCCTGTAGAAAAAGTTCCAGAAAAAGACAAAGAACTAAGAAAAACTAAGAATAAAAATAAAATCATCACTGATGACTCAGCATCTCCCGAACCAGCAGATGGTAATTTTTGGGATAAAATAGGCAAAAGGGAAACGGTGTACCTCATAAAGAGAAAGCAAAACATAGAAGAAGCAAAGGAAAAACATAAACGGACCTTATTTTGGTTTCCAGAAGAAGAGCAAATTGGCATAGATGAGAAATTCAATAAGGCCACAGAAATCGAAATGCCTGAATCAAGTATAGCCTTAAATAATACCCATATTGATATTGTAATACCAATACAAACAAAATGTAATATAGATGCGCAATCTCTTACGCCACCAGACCAAACAACAGAAAAATGTATTTCAGATAATCAAGCAATAAATTCCAACTTAGGACTGAACAAGTCGTATGAGACATCTGCAGAGAACTATATAAATGGCCAAAAAAATAAAAATGAAGAAATATCAGGGGAATCAGAAATAAAACCAAAATCTTTGAAGAAACAAATTATCCAAGAATCACCTATAAAGAAACCAATTCCAAACAAATTACTTCTTGAAAAAGAAAACACAGGGTCCAAAATTTCAGATGTAGAAAAGAACATAAATAATTCAGAAAAGGGCACAAATAGTTTACCTAATGAGAATAAAATTAAAAAAGATTCATGTATGATCAAAAAGATTAACAATATAACGACTAGTTTATCGGCTAAAGAGAATATAATAGGAAAAAGTGCGTCTTTAGAGATTGTTACTCATAATAGAAGCAAAGATACAACTGATAAAAAAACTAAATCAGAAAAACTTAAGAAAATAAGTAATAATGATAAAAGTTTTAAAATTGCAGACACACAACCACTTCAATTCTTACTGCCCAATAAAAATAAATTGGAGTCTAAATTGGAATACAAATCGGAACCCATAGCAGAATATAAATCAGTATGCAAAGAAACAAAAAATAATACGGAATCTGAACAGGAAGCTGAACCTGGGCAAAGTTCCGCCAGTATTAAAAATAAAAATATTCTTCCATTATCAAGACCGAGCTCACTAGTAAAAGCAAAATCACAGAAAGATATTAGTTCTAAACTAAAAGTACCTGCGAAGTTTGACAGTGAAAAACATCAAAATAAGAAGGAGATTTTGGAAAATAAAAAAGAGAATTCCGAACATTACTTAGACGAACCTAACGCTGCACATCTAACTACGAGTACGAAAGAGACAAACAATATAGTTCAAGTAAAATTAAAGGAAAATTGTACCCTCTTGCAAAAAATAAATAAGACTGATAATGACTTACTACGTCAAGCAGATGACGCAAACTTAGGTGGCGAATCTTCTAGTACGCTGAGTAATAAACCTATATTATGTCCAGAAAAAGATGATAGCACTCAAACAATACCTAATGATGAGCTGATAATACATAAAAATGAGACAAGTCAAAAATCGTATGACAATAGTAGAGTATTAGAATCAAACTCACCCAAAGAAATAGATACACTTAATGTTTCTGAAGTATTAACTATAATAGGTTCACAAAACATTCCAACTAAAGAAACGGCACCAGAAACTGATTTAAGAATCAATTTGGAGCAAGGAACAGGAGATGATAAAAAGGCTGAAAATATGATTAAAAACGAGGATCAAGTTAATAATCAACCCAATGATAAGACACTCTTAGATCAAGCCACTACACCTCAGACTTTCACACCAAAAATACCTGTGAAAGAAGAAAAAGCACTAAAACCATTAATCGCTACACCTCGGCCCTTGCAAAAGCGAGCTCCCCAAGTAATTCACTCATCTGAGTCTGAGTCATCTTCAGAAGAAGAATCTTCGGATGAAGATGATGAATCTGACTCCAGTGAAGCTTCCACAGAATTGATCGAAAGTGAAAACAATGCCGACGGTAGGACTTCAACTGGTTCCAACGATTCTGGATTCGACTCTTCGGCGCCCACATCCCCTGCAACATTTTTACAAATTAAGAAAGGTTAGTCAATAGATAAGGAATAAAAACCGACAGTAAAAATCATATACCATTAAATCTTTTTTCACTTTATAAATTTCCATTAACACGAACGGGAACTATGCATGTCGCTTTAGCATGGCTTTACGCGAGATTGTATGACTGTGCATAATGTAGATCTATTATCTTCAAAAGCCTCCAGTCGCGCCACAATTGGAAACTTTGTTTTAGACTGTGATGTAAACTGCCACCGAAAGTGTGAAAAATTGACAGCGAATCTGTGCGGCGTGAACCAACGCCTATTAGTGGAAGCATTAGCATCGAGAACTGCATCTAAAAAAGGTGGGTAATGTACAAACCGACCATATTTTGTTAAAATATATCAACGATATTCTTTTTAACGTTTCGTAGGTACACCTCTTATACAAATACGCCAGTTACGTCATTCGTGTCCAAGAATCGTCTATTTGTGTCGACCAAAATAAAACTGTTTTATTGCCTCGATAGGTAACCTCACAGCCACCGTGGCGCAGCGAGAAGCCGCTAGCCTGGTTTACAAACAAGAGGTCGCGGGTTTAAATACTGCGGATACCAACTATGTGTTGTAATTTCTTACTTATTAGGACAATACAAGCCGATCACCTGAATATCTGGAAAGCAAGGTGATTTTTTGTTAGGATGGTAATGTTACGTTGTCTTGCACCTCCCTGGGGTTATCGGAAAGTAATTAAAATACCTGTTCTTCTGCAAACACGTGTGCACTGTTTATTATATCCTGTGTAATCAGCTGATCTTGTAAAACATTCGCCACTATTTCGTTTTATCGGTCAAAAGACATTACGTTACATCACTCATATTTTAAATTAGGTGGGCCATTTATAAGTATTCTTCGGAAAAATTGAATTTCTTCGAGATAAAATTGGATAAGTTTGAAAAGGCGAATTTTGTATTTTCTATCCCACATTGCTCGACATTTTCGGCGAATCTTTAGAGAAGGGCTTTCTCGTTCTGCATGTTTAGTGACATTAATGCAAATGTATTGTGCGTATTTGTTTATGTTCAACAGTACATTGTGGCGTGGGTGGATATGAGGTGCGGTCTTCTGGCTACTGGCCAATCATGCGCTCACCTGTACAGAACTATTAGAACCAATTCCCACTGAATCAACGTACAGGGGGGATTGACACCATATATATTTTATTGCGTCGCAATTCCTTAAGGATTAAAAATTAACCATTTTATTGATTGCATTGACAGACTAAGGTCTAGCCGGTAAACGCAAAATAAACCCCCGAATACCTAGATTTTGTTCTTTAAGCGACGATCTAGCAAAAGTTAAGAAAATCCACATGCCCATGTCTCACTACCCAGTATGACATTATTTTTCTCTGTCTATATAGATCCGACATAAACATAATTTACTAATATTTGTATTGCATTAATTTAGTTATTTGCATTTATTTAGTTTACGAATGCATCTGCACACGTATACAATTTTGTGTGTTTGTCGTCTATATGCAAATACTGGAAAAATTGTCTTTCTATAGTTTCAGAAACTTGCATATCATCATGCAAAGGTTGCTTCAGTAATCACCCGTCTGTTGACTCTCTCCCTCTGGAAATTAAACTATTTTTATGGATTACATCGCTGTTTATTTTTGATTTTTTACTTCCCGATGTTAAGAATGCTTTACAGCAGCCATGGTCATGATAGGACTGCAAGCTGCAAGGCATTCAAAACAACGGGAGAGTAAACATCAAAAATATATGTGACATAATCCGCAAAAATAGTTTTCTTTTGATGTGTGGTGTGGTATTTGTGTAAATAAAATAATACATTGTCTCTTTCTCCGTTCCAGATTTCTAATAGGCATCCGTGCAAAAGGGTCAATACGACTGCAAATTCCATTACATACTGCCGGCTAAGACACGGAGGTGTATTGGTTGGTTGTCTTCTTCTTAGATCATCTTCGTGATCGAAGGTTGCCAGTCATTATGGCTATTGTAATCTTGGACACAACAGTCCTGAATGTGGACGAGTGGATTTGTAAACATCGTCTCCGTCTTTCCAGCTTGGATTTTTCCTTCAAGTAGCAGATATTTTGGGCCGCACATAATGTGACCAACGTATTCCAGTTCCCTGCTCCTAATTTTATTCAGATTCCGATTTTTGCCTATCTGATACGTTCTAACACGGTTCCGTTGAGAACTTTATCATTTTGCATTGTCGTAACTGTAGAGGATCTTCTTCTTTTATAGTGCCATCTTTGTTACCGAAGGTAGACGATCATTGTGGAAATTTGAACCTTTGACACAGCTTCTCTAGTGTAAGTGTGCTTTTGTCAAACCATGGAGTCATAAATGACATTGACGAACATTTTTCAACCATAATGTTCTTAGGCTTCCCGGTTTGCGAGCTCCCTGAACTTTTCCTTGGACAATTAGTTGGAGTAGCACATATTTTGGACCTCGCATAATGTGGCCAAAGTATTCGTATTCAGGATTTTTTGTAGTTGATATATTAAATAAGTGTTTTGTGGAGGATACAGATACGATTATGAGTAATAGAAAAAATCAGAATATACAAAGATTTATCTGTAATTTCACAAAAAAAATGTATAGATATTTACGTTCTAATAACAAAAACCAATGTAATTATTGACAATAATATTATTGGATCACTCATCGACATAGGACGGTGATCAATACAACAGTGCGTGTCACAATTCTCGTGACTAAGACATCTTTGTGTATTGCTGATTTTATTTGGCACACTTCAAACTTCACGTCATAAAAATACATGCTTTTTATATCCAACGAGACGGCCTATGGCTTGCCAAAGAAACCATGAATTTTACTAAAGTTTATTGATTCAATGTTATTATTTTTATGTTAAAAGGAGGACCGTAGGTAGGTACTTAATTTATTTTTTAATGCAACGCCCATTTTGTATACGCAGGACCTTACATTAGGATGTTAGTACTATGTATAATTGTGTTCGTGTGACCTTTTAAAACAAAACACCTATTCTTCTATATTTTTCTGTTTGTTTTTTACTCATAACTATTTAATTTCATTTAATTTCAACTAAAAGCACTGAAGTTATTATTTATCTATTTTTATACTGCATCTTAACTATTCTTCTTATTCTACAGAGTGTTAAAAAACCGCTGTCTGGTCACGGAGGGTACTATCGCGGACACGAACGGTGTACCAGTTTTCAATAAAAACTTTACGTGCGCTTACTCCATCCGCACGTATTTTGGGCTGGCTCGTGCAAGTGATTATCGTTCTAAAGGTATTACACCGCTTGTGACCGTGAGAGTACATGTATATAACACAGTTGTTAACTATCAACCAGCAATTGTCCCAGCAAAACGAATCCGATCACAAGTTCGGATTCGTTTTGAAATACAAATAAAATACAAATTAGAATTACAAATACAAATTTCTAGCAGGTACAAAAAAAAATGAGATACTTATTAGAGTTTTTATAACTTGAACAAATACGTTAAGTACATTGGTATAGTTCGATTCAAACTTAAAGGCGGCTCTGTGAAGTTCGTGTATTGCGTCTTCGCGCATTTACAGTCCAGTAGACAATCGACAACCTCGGCATTACGCCGTATATTAAGTATCATCTATGATTACGCCGCTGATACCTTAAATTGGTTACTGCACAGCGACTTGAGCCTAACTTCACGGCTGCGATCTATATACTATCTAGTATATCAATGACGGCCGCCTTTAAGTTCGCATCGCACTGTACTTATAATGGCTACACCGTATAATACCCTCACGGATCGGACAGGGGTTTTGTAACTCTCTATAGGTATATTTCTATCAGTAATTAGATTGTCTCCGTCTTGAGGAAACATTAACATTGTTAATTTGATTTCTGAATTACGCAGATAATTTGTAAGTAAGTATATACCTACTTGTTATATAATCTTCAGTTAAATCTATATGATTAAATTAGAATTTAGAGTATTTGGTTTGTTCAAAATTCTCTAGCACAAAATGTTTGCATCTGCTATTTCTCTCAAATTGTTTTATGTGTTTACACTTTAATCAATGAACAATTTTATTGTAATTCCTTTGCGCAGGTGGTGACTGTAGCGGGCCATCATCGAGCAAGTCGCCTGCGCTATGCAACACAGACATCTTAGAACAGGAACTTGGTGAGATGATACACAGACACACGGACTCACTGTACTTTCTACGCACACTTGTTTGTACATCAAACGCTGTAATTTTTTTTTCTTTTGTAGCTAACAGTGTATATTGTATAATCTAACATAGTATGTTTATAGTACTCGCTTGCAGCTACTAACACAGTTTCCATACTATGCAGTAAGATAGTGAACATTTTCAATTACTTAGCAGATATTTTGAAATTATGATTATTCCAACACATTACCTTCTTGAGTGTTAAAGTCTGCTACCGAAATCGGAACTAATGTTTGCATACTATGTGAGATATAAATCTTACAATGTAAAGCCTACTTTATGACCAATAGCAAAATTCTGCAACTGCCTAAAAAGGCCACAGGCTATATAGGAATTCGTATTCTGCATTTCCAGCAGATCCTTCACAATTCCTCTAATTTTCGTTTAATGGTCACACATTTTAGATGAGTCATACTTACTCAATTCCACTCAATTCATTTATTAGCACATTCTTATTTGCTGTTAATGCTGGCTGCATTAACACCAAATATGAATGTGCCAAGTACGAAAAAATATTAAACCGTAGAGCCGCTGCTCCAAACGAAAGTCATTGGTCATTGTAAGATTGGCCCCAAAGGCTGCCTATTGGACTTGCCAAACCACACAGTAATTCCTCTATTTGCCAACTGCCAACGAGACATGTGGAGACACGGTGAACGCACTGCAGTGATGAATATCATTGAATAAATGATTGTATATAAGTCCAATGATTCTTTAGTTCATTTAAAATACATTTTATAAAACGGGGTCAAACAAAACATAGTTTTTTTTTAATATAAAACAATTTCAGGAAAACTAAAACAGTACGGTAATTAATACGGACATTCTGGCAGAATTGGCAAAAAATGTATTGTGTGAATTACGTTTATAAATGTCACACTGGGAGTGGCAGGACTTTCGTTGAAAACAATGCAGACAGGCCCGTGTCCCACTTAATAAAGGGTTCCGCATTCCGTTTTGCACGACTAAATACTATATTAAATTCATAGTACCACGGCTGGTTTTATTTACTTTCAATTTGAAAGATTCTGAAATAATGATGCTCTAAAACCGGAGAGCCCTGGGGTCCCCCCTCTCATGTGCCGATGCTACAGCCGCGGGGGTTTAAGTGGGTAAGAATCCCATCCCAAGATCTATGGAAGATTTGCCCCGCGCCAAAAAAAAAGTATATTTTCCGCATTCGTCGAGTTGATACCTACTTAACTTTTTTGTCTGAATTATTTTTGCGAAAGTAGCAGCCTATGGTTTTTTAAGACGTGTCCTACTACATACTGTATAATTTATATTGATACCTACTACAGTCTGACCAATTTGCAAAGTAGGTATAGACCACAGAACAAATATTTGCTCTGTGGTAATATGTAGAATCTAAAGATAATAAAATATTATTTTTTACTGGCCGGTAACATCAGCCCGTAATACATACTGGTTGTTAAAAACTCCTGTCCAATTTGAAAGGAGAATATTCCCCTTGCTAGGATATTGAAAAAAAAATAGTTAAGTAAGTAAGTATATAATATTACTTAAGATGGTATTGAGCAACTGAATTATACCTTTAGCGATCGCACATTTCTTTAATATTCAAAACCGGCCGGCCTGACCGGTGGATGCTCTAAACTTTACAGTACGCCGCCCGCTGAATATCAAAATCAAACATAAAGCGCGATATAAGACGTAAAATTAGTTTCATTTCAATGTGTAATATTTGCCAAAATACCAGAAAACATTATGAGAATTGCTCTATTAAAATAATAAAATACGAAAGAAATTAAAACGACAATTCTAAATTCGCGTTGTAACATGCCCGCGGCATTGCCCATGCCAAAGAAATTAATTGAGACTAACATCTCAGGCATCTGTGTTTTAGTCTAATACCTACGTAATATGTACCACTATATACGACAGATGAATCTCATTAAGGAAGTCCCTGTTTTTTTTACGTCGAGATCCCGTGATAACCCCAAAATTAACCGCGGCGGCCTTGATATTGGTCTGCCTGAGCAAATATTTTTAGCGACGTTCGCGATCTCACACGAGGTGAAAGAGATTTAATATATAGCATATGTTGCACGAGAATTATGTCATATACTATAACGCGATGTAAACATCCATGAACTTGACTTATGCTTTCCGCTAGTATCCAACCACCTGTGGTAACTCATCATCGCTAAAAGAAAGTAGCCAAGTATAAATAATAATTCGCTGGAATATTTACCGTGCGTCTCGTTTAAGAATTTATTGTTCGAATCGTTCGATTTATTATTCCAATCGTTCTAGAAAATATTGCTTGATGGAATAGACAAGAATAGCCGAAACATACAATATATTTTAGTAGGTGTACCGCAATAGGCAATAGCCGTGTCAGACTATTGCTATTTCATAGTTTTCCAATGAATAATATGTCCAAAAAGTATCTCTACATTTCGCTTATTAGTATCAGTCCTTGTTTATGTCCCACTTTTGGGCACGGACCTCTCCTAAAGATGGAGAGGCTTAGGCCATAGTCTACCCCCTTCGGCCGTTTAGGAAACCAGAGTTTGGAAACCAGTTTCCTAAAAGGCTTTTTTTATACCTCTACGTAACTGGTTTCCTATAAGTATTTTTTTATACCTCCACGTAACTGGTTTCCTGTAAGTCTTTTTTTACACTTCTACGTAACTAGTTTCCAAAAAGGTTTATAATTCATGTCACTGAATAACTATTCTGTTACAGTAGCCAATTTACTAGAAATTTTGATTAAGGAGACTAAAGTTGCTAATATTTTTAAAAATAACGTGAAAAAAAAGTAAATGCTACCAAGAAATAGATACTGGAATTATTAATGCAATAAAAGATTTGAAAAATGGACTAATAACTGTGGGGCACTGTATTGAAATTATTTCACCATACGCATTTTTATTTTTATTTCTAAACTAAGAAAGTTGTGTTCATTTCATCTTAAGAAATTTTTTTAACGCTGCGCTGGCCAAATGCGGGTTGGCGGACTTCACACGTCATTCAAAAGCTAATTAGGCTTTCTTAGACATGCAGGATTCCGAACAGTGTTTTCCTTCACCGAAAGCTTGTAACAATCGCACAAAGACGATTCTCATATGATTAATTAACAGCCTGCATTATCAAGTGTGGAGATCGGAGACCGACACCATTAGCTATTCACACTATTAAAAATATAATATATTATAGTGCCACATAAATAATATTTTCTTTTCTGGAATAAAATGTACACATTTTATTTCCAGCCAAAGAAGAAGGGCAATATTCTTAAGGTCTTTTGGAGGAGACGATGTAAAATTACTGCGGTTGAATTTAATTTGGTGCTAAAATGGAATAACTATTTTTAACTATGCGAAATATAAGCAGTAACATTTCAGTGGGCGAGCGCTAGCTTTGGAAAGTAGGTGCGCAGGTTTGAATCCCGGCTCGCACCACATAGTTAAAAATAGTTATTCCATTTTAGCACCAAATTAAATTCAACCGCAGTAATTTTACATCGTCTCCTCCAAAAGACCTTAAGAATATTGCCCTTCTTCTTTGGCTGGAAATAAAATGTGTACATTTTATTCCAGAAAAGAAAATATTATTTATGTGGCACTATATATTATTTTTTTAATAGTGTGAATAGCTAATGGTGTCGGTCTCCTGTCTCCACACTAGAAAGTGCAGGCAGATAAGGATCACTTTTTCTGGCACTAAAGGGGGATGTTTACAGACGATGTGCTAATAAATGCCAACACACTTGTGCCAATAATTTAAATAACAAGAAAATAGTCACATACTTATCACAAGGTACACACATTTGAGTTTAGACATTATTCACATCTTTAAAAAATTATGAGCGTTCAAAAACTTTCGAATGGCTAAGTTTATTTTATTGGGTAGGTAAAATTATATTTTTATTGTAATTAATTTACTCTTACCATGGATGAAATCCATGCTCTTACGGAATATATCGCGGTTTATTTTAGCTTTTACTATAACTTTTATTAATTACAATATAATTATAGTATTCGCGTAAATAAAATACATTATATTTTTATTGTTCACGTGTCTTACTGCATACATTACACTATATTTTTAGATCTCAAATAGAATTAAATATAACATTATGCTGTCAGTATGTCATTAATACTACATAGGTATTAACCCGCGTGGCGCAGCGGGAAACCGCTTCCTTTGCAAATCTGTGGTTGCGGGTTCCATTCCCGCATGGAGCAACAACTTATTATACTTGTTCCTTATTGGCTAGGACAATGCGGGCCGATGACCTTATTGTCTAGAAAGAAACATTATCCATGCGTCGAATAGGCATGTAAAAAGTCGGTCCTGCACTCTCTCTGGTCGCGTGGGTCTTCCGTCCCATCGGATATGCATCGGATTGCGAGAGTAAAGGAAGAAAATGTGCACTTGTGTCTACGCAAGCACTTGTGCACTATAATATCTTTCGCGCAGATGGGTGATCTTGTAACCATTACGGCCAGATGGACATAATGTCATTATTTAAACGTATAATTTAAGCTCAATCTAAAACGCAATGATATGGTTGATGTAACTTTTAATTTCAACCAATCCAGGGGCGCGGTGGACCTGTCCGTGCTGACAGGGACAGCATAGCGCACTACCTGATTGGTGGAACTTTAAATCGGATCAGCAATTAATCTGTTTACAGAGTATCTCTATCTACCCTACCAATGATAATATCAGGGGCCCTACCACCACCTCTATTAGCAGTATTATTATCATCTTACTTGACATGAGATAGAGACGTCAATATACGTTGTTTATAGCTCTGTCACTTTCTATCGAGAAAGTAAGGTGACAATAATATTGCTATTAGGGCTAGCGCGCATGGGTGACTTTTTTCGCAGTGACTTTTGTCACTCACTGAATTTTTATGGAGAAGACCTAAATGTCACGTCGTAACATGCGCGCATCTCCATACATATCCACGGACTTGATAAGAGTGACGAAACAGCAAAACAGTCACGGCGACAGATGTCACCCGTGCGTGAGGGAGGTGCCTTAGAGGTTATGGTACAGGACCCCGCCACCGACGTATTTTTCGCCGATGGCTTCTCCGGCCCCCGAGCCCCGCAATTCCCCTCCGCCCACGCGGCCACCGCGTAAGTCCCCCCCGCCCCCGCCCATTGTCGTTCAAGACAAGGCCGCGTGGGAGCGCGTTAGTAAGGCGATCTACGCCCGTAAAATATCTTATACCAAGGCGATGAACACTCCCCTTGGTATTAAGGTTATCATGTCCACCGCGGACCAGCACCGCGAATTGTCTAAGTTTCTCCGAGCCGAGAAGATAGGTTTTCACACCTACACTCTCGACGAGGACCGAATCATCCGCGCCGTAATCCGCGGAGTCCCTACCCAACTCAGTACTGAGTTTATTAAAGACGACCTTCTGTCGCAATCCTTACCGGTGATGGAGGTGCACCGTATGCACCCTGGCAATCGCCCGCTCCAACCGTACGAGATGGTTCTGGTCCATCTCGTGCGCTCCGACGAGGGCAAACAAATCTTCAATTTGAAGACTGTTTGCGGTCTTACCGGCTTCGCCGTAGAAGCCCCTCACAAACGTGGCCTACCCGGGCAGTGTCACAACTGCCAGCTGTATGGCCACTCCTCCCGCAACTGTTTCGCGAGGCCTCGCTGTGTGAAGTGCACAGGAGACCACGCGACGTCTCAATGCGAGCGCAATAGGGAGACGGCGACCGAGCCTCCCGGATGCGTCCTCTGCGGGACCATCGGGCACACCGCGAACTATCGCGGCTGCCCGAGGGCCCCGAGGAGGAACCGCCGGGTGGCGAGGCGCAACAATCTCCGCGCTCCCCCCCGCCCCTCGGTGCCCTATGCACCAAGGGCCTCCGCCCCTCCACCCTTGGAGTCCTACCCGCCCGCGCCTTCAGCGCCTCAGGCCCCGGCGCCCTCAGCGCCTCTTACGCAGCCGCTTCCGGCCCCCCGCGTCCCCGCGCCCTCTGCGCCGCGACCGCTCTCATCGTCCCAGCCCGCAGTGCGTCCACCGAACGCGTGGGATAAGACACTGCCATACGTCCGCCCCGCCGCTGCTCCTAAAGCAACGAGCGTCCCCGCCAAGCAACCGGCCGCGCCTGCGCCTTCAGCGCACGCGTCCAGCCTCGCTTCGGACTTCGAATTGGTCCGACGCTCTATCGATGGTATTAACATCGATAGAATCCGCCTTTTCGCGAGCCGCCTTCGGTGCGCACAGAACCCCTGCGATAGAGTACAAGCTATCGCCGAATTCGAGGACGTGTACTACGCCCTGTCCCCCGTAAACTCAAATGTAGGCCCGTAAATGGATTTACACCAGAGTAGACAAAAACCCCATTCCCTTTCCCTCGCATTTTTCAATGCGCATGGCCTCTCCCGACAAAGAGATCAGGTTGCTGACTTCCTGCGAAGTCACCAAGTTGATGTCTTGCTGGTGCAGGAGACCCTCCTGAAACCCTCTCATAGGAGTCCGAATATCGCCAACTACCATCTTGTGCGAAATGACCGTGACACCTCCCTCGGAGGTGGCACTGCCATCTATTACAGAAGGGCCCTGCACTGCATCCCTATCGATCCCCCTGCGCTCACTAATATAGAGGCCTCGGTTTGCCGCCTCTCTCTTTCCGGCCATTCGGCTGTCACTATCGCCTCTATCTATCTTCCACCTGATAAGCGGCCCCTCAGGAGTGATATCGAGTCACTCCTTGACCTGGACAACGCGGTCATTCTGGCCGGCGACTTCAACTGCAAGCATGTCAGGTGGAATTGTAACGTCACCACCGGCAACGGCAGGTGCCTCGACGGCTTGGTCGACGTTCTCGACTTTGACGTCATCGCACCTATGCGCCCGACCCATTATCCCAATAATGTCAATCACCGCCCCGATATCTTAGACATGGCCCTCCTGAAGGGCGTGACCCTCCGGTTGCGCTCCTTAGAGGTTCTCCATGAGCTAGATTCTGACCACCGACCGGTCCTAATGGAACTAGGTCCGCCACCCATTTCCCAGCCGGTCACTAGGACCGTTCTGGACTGGCATCAGCTAAACACCTGTTTAGCCGATGCCGACTCTCCGAATCTTGCCCGCTTCCCGGCGCAAATCTCGTCCCCTCAGGACACCGACCAAGCGATCGGCGCTTTCACCGATCATCTCAAATCGGCCATCAGCCAGTCCTCCCGGCAGGTTGAAGCGGACAACTTTTACGCTGTGCGCTTCAAGCTGCCCGATGACATTAGGGAACTAGTCCGCGCTAAAAACGCGGCTATTCGCGCGTACGACTCCTACCCCACCGATGCCAATCGGGTCCGCATGCGTGCTTTGCAGAGGGACGTGAAGCGCAGCATCGCGGAACTCAGGGAGGCTCGATGGGGAGGGTTTCTAGAGGAGATCTCGCCGTCACACCAGGCTTACTGGCGGCTCGCGAGATCCCTCAAAACCGACACCGTAGCTACCATGCCCCCCTTGACCCGCCCTTCAGGCGACCCACCCGCGTTCGAAGACGACGAGAAGGCTGAGGTTCTCGCTGACTCTCTAGAGAGTCAGTGCACACCCAGCTCCGCTCCCGTCGATCCGGCGCACCTCGATCTTGTGGATAGGGAAGTAGAGCGCAGGTCCTCACTCCCTCCCACCGAATCCCTCTCCCCGGTCACGCAAACCGAGGTGGAAGACCTGATCAAAGGCCTTAAGCCGAAGAAAGCACCGGGCTCCGACGGCATCTCCAATCGCGTTCTCAAGGTTCTCCCTGTCCATCTGATATGTCTTTTAGTGACTATCTTCAACGCAGCCATGTCCCACTGCGTCTTTCCTGCCGAATGGAAAGACGCGGATGTAGTAGGTATCCCTAAGCCGGGTAAGCCTCGCAGCAGCCCTGCGAGCTACCGGCCTATCAGTCTTCTCAAGTCTCTCGGCAAACTCTATGAGCGCTTGCTATTAGCGAGACTCAAAGACTTTGTCAGTTCTAATAATATCCTTATTGACGAGCAGTTTGGCTTTCGAACCAGACACTCTTGCGTCCACCAGGTGCACCGCCTCACGGAGCACATCCTGACCGGGCTCAACCAGCCCAAGCCCGTCTACACAGGCGCCCTATTCTTCGATGTTGCCAAGGCCTTCGACAAGGTCTGGCACAACGGCTTGATATACAAGCTCTTCCAGTTAGGAGTCCCCGATAGGCTCGTACTCATCATACGAGACTTTCTCTCGAATCGTACCTTTCGATACCGGGTCGAAGGTACGTTTTCTTCGCCCCATCCTATACAGGCCGGAGTCCCTCAGGGCTCCGTGCTCTCTCCCCTCTTGTTCAGCCTGTTCACGAACGACATTCCTCGTTCGAGCAGAGTCCAACTCGCCCTTTACGCGGATGACACCGCTCTCTACTATTCCCATAGGAACATGTCCTTTTTAACGCGTGCTCTTCAAGCCGCAGTCGACGCCCTGGGTCAATGGTTCCGTACGTGGCGCATAGAGGTGAACCCGGAGAAGAGTGCCGCGGTGGTCTTCTCCCGGGGACCCGCCAATATGTTCTCCGCGCGGAGCCTTCGGCCCAACAGACGACTAGCTCCAATATCCCTATTCAATCGCCCTATCCCCTGGACTAGGAAGGTTAAGTACCTCGGAGTCACCTTGGACTCCCGCATGACTTTCGGCCCGCACATTAGGTCCGTCCGCAATCGAGCGGCTTTCGTATTAGGTCGCCTGTATCCCCTTCTCTGCAAGCGGAGTAAAATGTCGCTTAGAAATAAGTTGACATTATACAAAGCTTGCATTCGCCCTATCATGACTTACGCGAGTGTAGTTTTCGCGCACGCCGCCCGCACCCATATCGATAGCCTCCAGGTTATCCAGAATCGTTTCCTCCGTCGCGCCGTCGGTGCCCCGTGGTACATGCGGAACGTAGATCTGCATTCCGATTTCAAATTAGATCCCCTTCGTAAGTTCCTCAAAGAAGCGTCGAAACGCTACTTTGAATCCGCGTCCCGTCACGCGAACAGTTTAATCCGCGCCGCCGCCGATTACGCCGCTAGTCCTTCTGACTCGCGCCGCAGACCACGGCACGTACTGCTCGACCCTCCTGACCCCATGACGGTCCTATTGGACCGAGATGCGCCGACCCCTCCCCGACAACCGTATGCTACACTAGCTATCAGACACCGGTCTCGCCGGCGAGGCCGAAGGGTCGTACGTATGCGACCGCAACGACGTGCATCACCCCACTGAGTTTCTTGCCGGTTCTTCTCAGTGGGGGCGCGTTGTGAACCGGTGGTAAACTCAGCCCTCTCTTAAGCGACAGCCCAAGCCGAGGCCGTGCCTCCCTGAGGTGCCCTTGTGCTCGTCGCTACTTCTGCCGTAAAGGCTAGAGCGCTTCAAGCGCTCGCCTCCTATTGTCCGGTGAAGCTGCAATAGCCATCTGCGGTTAACAGCGTCTATCATTCCCAAAAAAAAAAAAAAAAAAAAAAAAAAAAAAAGCCCAGGGGTTATCTAGTAGGTTTGATAGATTATTGAAATGATCGAAATCGACAGTTTCCTACACATTTCACACCAACGCTACGCTGTTTTTCAAACAATCAAAAACAAGTAAAATCGTTAACGTTAACTATCAAACCGGTACTAGACCACAAGATTGCTTGCATTCGATCTAACCATGTCGGGAAGTGAATGCAAACAATTTCGCAGTAGCGTTAAAAGCAGTGTCTGCTCTCCAACGCTGATGTTATTAAGTAGGTATGCACTCATAGTAACAGGATACATTTATGATGTCTACGTAATGTTTTCGCAGAGCAATCTACGGCTTACGATCTCTTCAGAAAAACTGGGCGATTCACTCCACCTGCGAGGTCTATTCCACGCTTCAGAAAATACACGGTTGACGACTTTCAGTTCATCAAAGTTCTTGGAAAAGGCAGCTTTGGAAAGGTGAGCTTGTTTAATATTTCTTTTCTATTTACAATTAGCATTATTTGCTACCGATGACCCAGATCTGTTTCTCGGTAGAAACAAGTGCCAGAAAAACGACGTGTGGTTCCTTTGAGGTTTATAAATGGCTCGATATATCGCAATAATCAAGTCTAGAATTCACTGTCTAAGTATATACAGATTAGGAATAAATCGGTGATGTTTTGGGAACCGGTGTTTATATCTAAAATTCGTGTTACTTCTGTCTGTAAATATTTAAATAAAGCAATAAAACTACCACAATTAGAATGCACATTTGCGCACTGACGCCATTGTAACTAATTATCTTTCTGAGGAAAAACTATTTTTATTTTGTGAAATACATATTGTATGAAATATTCGTCCAAAAATAAATGGAAATTGAAACAAGGGGTTTTGCCAAGAGAAAAAAAACAGCATTCGTTATTTTTCAAGCGATGTAGTAGGTATAAAATATAGATCTATATGTACTATGTACAAAACGATTTTGCAGCAGACAACGGCGAACGTTCCTAGCGCTGATAGACGTGATTCTAACTAATAGCTAATACCTAGTTATGACAAACGTCTCGTCCGTGACTGTAAAAATAATACGCCTACCTAAATTACAAAGAAAAACAATTATTTTAATGTTTGAAACGGCCTCTTTACGCGTTCGTCTGGAGTAAAAACTTTACAGCGTGTTTTTTTTAGGTGTTTTCCTGAATATTATTCATAACAAGATTTTATTAAAACAAACTTATGTTATTCTTATTATAGAACCAAGAAACTATATTTAAAAAATTGATATTTGTTGCAAAATTTTAAATAATTTTTAAGCAATGTCTTCGCTCATAATGTAGGACATAAAAGATGGTGCTCAATCGATTATAATTGTAAACCCGTATGATGGCACTTCTGACTGCTAAAACTAAGTAAGTATGAGAATAACTTATTGTTTCAGAGCCTAAATGTTGTGTAGAGTAATAATGCGAAAACATTAGAATAGTGTATCGCTTTTTAATTAGTTTTTTTAAGTCATCTCACTGTTTGTTTTCCAAATAAATTAAAAAAAAAAAAAAAAGTACGGAAATATTGACTCTCAGATTTTAGCAAATACACAGCTATCATGGCATCTTGTTAGCTGTTTAAAGTGCCATTATACACTGCCGCTACTATTGTTGGTTTACTAAACGTTTAAAGTATCACAAAGTGATAAGAACTACAGAAAATACATTTGTCGTGTATGTAGACTTAAGAATAGACAGACAGACGGAACTAGGTCGTTAGAAATCACTATGTACTGTCTGCCTGCTTCACTGGCGATATGAAAATAGAGCAGGTGCCTATTTGAACGTTAAAATTTATAATAGTTTTTGCTGTAATATATTTGTGAAATATAATTTCTGGTGGTTTGTTTTGTAACGGGTCCCGTAACAAACAAAAATAAATTTAATTTAATTAGTAGGTATTTCTACCAGTTGTCTGGTTACCTTAGTATATACAGCAGCCGAAACGTTCACTTTGGAACAAAGGCCTCCCCCTTAGAAGGGGGCTGTTTGCCATAATCCCCAAGCTTGGCAGACGGCTTGAGGAAGCCGTCTGCCTGCAGTATATAATCCAATAAAATACGCTGCTTCCCGTCGTCTTGTTTTCCTATTCTTCCCCGCTATTCTTACCCGGATCCACCCTACTAAGGTGCCCTTAGTATACAGTGTTAATAAAACCCTTTCCGATCGCTGACAGTATTATTGAGTGTCGCAATACAATCAAACATATATAATTAATTTGTTGATAATCTCATAAATACATATTTTGCCTGATTTGTATCAGCAATACGAATATTCCCCATTTTACAACTTGGCCAAGGGATTTTTTATCATCTTAGGCTCTGCCTAATTTCGGATCAGAGGTGTTTATTCTGTAAAATCGTTGAACGAATTTGATATCTCACCGCGTATTCAGCTTTCGAGTTTGATAAATGTTCTTACAGAGTACCACTACAGATGACAGTGTGCGGATCGTATCACAACCTCACCTAGGCACACTTTGTACGAGAGGTAGAGACGTCAATAGTAGTTTAGAGCTCTCGAAAAACTCGTCACTTTCTCGATAGAAAGTAAGATTAAAATAATATAGGCGGTATTATATGTGATGGTAGGCCAGTACATTATTGTTAAATAACATGCTCCAGTGGTGGGTTGAGGGGGTCCTATCGGAGGCGGTAAATAAAATCCTCAGTCGACGTAAAAAACAATGGACTGTATTTCGCTTTCCTCAATTCTTCCTTATAATTAGGTAGTTCTTATATACAATTTCTTAATATACAATTCATATGTTCTAGACTTCTTTGTTGTAGGCTTCCAGTATGAGGATCCAGGAATATGTCGACACCTGACTAGCCGAGCGCGCTATTTACATGTAGGTAAAAGTTAAGGGTCTCAACTAGTGAGTGTCGAACGCAGTAAACAAATTGCTCTCTACCAATTACTACGATACAATACGATACAATTTGATACGATTTTAAGTAGCTAATTTGTTGTGGCTTTTCGTCCGTCTATTTTGCCAGTGCTTTTTTAATAGACTCGCATTTCCGACAGTTAAAGATCCATCGTTTTTCATTCAACTTGGAATGCAAATGCGAGATGTCTCAGTCACAATTTGGCGCGCATTAGTTGGGATATAACATTTCTATGGTTTATAATATCACTGTCGCCGACATTTTTACGTTTCCTATCCCGTAGGTTTTATGATCCTTATTTATAAATCAAATCAAATCAAATCAAATCATATTTATTGGAACTAAAACAGATGTTAACATTTACATAAGTACGATAATAGCTACATTAGTTAAAACTGTGTCGCAGCTATTAATGCCCACCTCAAAAGGACCTGAGGCGTCAGCGTTCCAACCATAACATAGTTAACATGGATCACAATATTATAGATTAAAAATAAGAATAGGTAAATTCGTTCTATATAAGCACGCGTGTGTGAGTCTGTGTGTGCGTGTGTGTGTGTGTGCGTATGTGTGCACCCGTACAAAAAAAATAAAAAAAAATAAAGAAAAATACTGAGTTAAACTTGTAGAAGGTTTTCAAGCTCATTGTAAGTGAGGGACTTCAGCCATTTATGTAAAGTTTTCCTACAATTATGTAATGTAAGTGGGTAAATATTAAGAATTTTATTTACTTTGTTATACAGTATAGAACTTAGGAAGTAATACTGTTTCCGTACTGTTACTAATCGAGAAGGTTCTGTCACGCAGACCCGACCAGCTCGACGTCTTTGTTCACCTAGTTCAGGATCAAATAAGAGCTCAGAATGTTTACGACATATAATTTTCAGTAGAAATGCTTGCCTAACAGTATGTACATCACAAAGAGCATATAATTCACTGGTAGGGAAAATAATGGGTTTCCGTAACATAACTTTTAACACTGCCCTCTGAGCTCTCTCTAGCCGAAGAAAAATACACTTACCAGCGCCTCCCCAAGCAGAGATACAGTAGGTCAGGATAGAGTGAGCTAAAGAGCAGTATACCGTCTTTAATGTAGGTAGATCAGCAGACGATCTCAGGTTTTTAAAAACAAAAATTAATTTTCTTATCCTAGATACTAGTGATTCGATTTGGTCATTCCAGGACATCAAACTATCGATTATAACACCTAAATATTTGACACTGTTTGCACGTACAATTCCGGTACAGCTACTGTTAGAACAAGTTGATGATGAGCAAACATGCATAGTCAAGTTATAGGTGCTGGTTGGTTGAGATGCAACATTGGGTGCAAATGTTATAAATTTTGTTTTATCTAAATTGAGGGAGAGCATATTAACTGATAGCCATATCATGACAGTTTGAAGGGCAATTTCTGCATAGGCTTGAGCCTGAGACCAATCTAAACCATGTACAAGAATAACGGTGTCATCAGCATAGGTAATGATTTTGGTATTAGTCAGGAGTAACTCGCTAAGGCCATTTATGTAGACTAAGAACAGAGTAGGCCCGAGTACGCTGCCCTGAGGCACACCATAACTGAGAGTTTCCTCCTTACTTACGTAATTACCAATTTTTACCATTTGAGTGCGGTTATGAAGGTAACTCTTTAAAATTTCATGCATCAGACCTCTAACACCTAACCTCTCAAGTTTGTTAAGAAGAATAGGTACGGAGACCGTGTCAAACGCCTTCGAAATATCTAGGAAAATACCAATAGTTTTAAGTTTATTCTTTAGGTTTTTAGCCACAATACTCGTTAATTCTAGCACCGCGTCTTCAGTACTTCTTCCTGCTCTAAAACCATATTGGTTTTCAGATATTACATTATTTGCATTTAAATAGCTTAATAGTCTGTGGTTTAATATTTTTTCCAATAATTTTGATAAGATTGTTAAAACAGAGATCGGTCTATAGTTGATGACACTGTCTCGGTTACCACCCTTATGAATAGGGTGTACAAGCGCCTTTTTGAAAACTGTAGGGAATACACCAGTCATAATGCATAGATTATAGACGTGACAAATAAGTGGACAGAGAACATGCCTAGCAGCTTTAACTAAGTCAGTAGGCATACCTAGCTAAACGGACCAAAGAAACGTTAGTTTAAACACTCCTCTCGAATTAATCAGTCTAAAATACGTAGACGTTGTGTTTTATTAATAACATCCTACGCCACGTGTTGGATTGTGACATCAATAAAGTGACGATGGCGAATACGTAAGCAGAAGAGACGGCCGGGATCGTAGACAGATGGATTTACTTCGGCCATGGTTGGAATGCTGAGGTACTGTTTTATTTTGTGTTTGATATCAGTCTGAGTAAAAACGATACATTGGGCAGAGATTTATTAGTATAATATTGAATGGCATCAGTGCCACATCGATATAGGCTCGCTCACAACAACGGCAAAGCTTCTAATTTTCGTTTCGGCGTGAACGCAATTTTTCGTTTACTAAATGGTGGACCCGAATTGACCCGGGCACGTATGATAGTTTGAAGTTTAAATATTGAAAAGTCAACAAAGTGCGAAAGTAGGCGACAACATCGTTTTTAGAGTTCCATACCTACCTACTCTGTCTGTCTGTCTGTCACACCTATATATTTCAGGAACCACTGATGCTATCGATTTGAAACTTGGAATAGCTTTAGATCTTACTTACCCAACCTCATCGCGAATTAAAAAAAATATATTTTTTCTTTTACTAATTTATAATGGGGGTCGAAATGGGTCATTAAAATTTTAATGTGATCTACTATAGATATCGAGTGGGGTATCATATAAAAGGGCTTCATTTGTACATCTCAAAACAGATTTTTATTTTGGCTTATGTGACGTAGTTTTTGGCTGCTAAAAAAAATGTAAAAAAAAAATACCGTTCCCTTACCGCCGAAGTTTGTGGCGGGAAAAATCTGATGTAATTATGGGTAATAAGTGGGTGGTATTCTATATTTTATAGAAAAATAAAATGATCTTTCTAAATAGTACAGTTTTTTAGTAAACCTAAAAAAACCTCGACAAACAAACTTAGTTTTGTGGTTTGTTTTTTTTTGCTATCTGAGTTGTTACATGAATAGTAAACTATAACTTTAATAGATCCAAAGATAGTATGGTACCCACGGTGCGCGAGTCCGACTCACACTTGACCGGTATTTTTTTTTCTGTTCGTTTCGGCTACTACTTCATCTATGACTATATTTTTGACCTTGGCTTTGTCCCACTGTGGGGCGCAGGCCCTCTAGATGAAAGCTTGGGCCATAATCCACCACGCTGGCCAAGTATGGGTTAACGGACTTCACACGCCATTCGAAAGCTAGTCTAGTTAGCCTTTCTCAGACATACCTACACAGGTTTCCTCACGACCGACGTGTTCCTTCACCGAATGCTTGTAACAATCACACAAAGACGATTAGCACATGATTTATTAAATAAATAAGAGGTGCGAGCTGGATTCGAACTTGCGCACCTTACTATACTTACGTACCTTTTTTTTATTGTTCTTCACTTAGTCTTAGTAGCACTTAGGTAGGTATTTGGTTTTGATGTTAATTTGGGGGTAGGAGAAGCCCTTGAAAATCGTCATTGGCATCGCTACTCGAACTCTCGAATGGTATATTTTACTGCGGACTTGGACGAAGTACCCGTAGATTAGTGACGTAAACAACATCAAAGTGCTCGACAAATGTCAAACAATATTTTTATTTAGCACTGTTGCGGAGGTGCGATGAACTCGTAAATTCTAGAGTAATCGGCACTTAGGAAATGACATTGTATCCCTTAAGCAAAAATATATCCCACTTGCTTTAATAAGTCTGAAATAGTATATATATAATTCATTTATTTTCTCATCACAATACATATTAAAAGTTAGAAATCAGTAACTACAAATAACATTGTATTGTGAGAGACTGGTGCCTGCGATAGGTGCATAAAGTACCTGTGTTGCAAGTACATATAGTGTAGTAGGCAGTACCTATTTAATGTCCGCAAATTTTCATGTTTCATTCATAGATGGTAAAAATCTAGATGGATAATAGTATTCTTATAAAGGGTTGGTCTGGTTACTATAAAACTAATCATATATAAATAATCTAAAAATGCTATCATACTACCCAAAGATTTTTTTTTTCACTTACGTCCAAATCGTACAAAAATGATGAAAAAATGTCGAAAAATGTCTGACAATGGTTAGATCCAAAATAGTCTCTATAGCGACCGCTTCAAGTTCGATCGTATATTTAAGAAACGCTCCTATATCATCCTTAATAAATAACATAATTAAAAAGGTACAATTATTCTTACATACAACCACCACACCACCCACAACTACGACGATCAAGCCGATTAGGCCACAGCTGACTCCCAAGAAATACACATAGGTGCATACCCATGATCGAAAATTATATAACCCTCTTTGGGGAGCAGTCGGGAGAAAAGGGCCGAAGCAAAAAATACAGAGAATTCCTACTTGCTTTACGATATTTTAAGTGGTGACAGTTCAGTAGCAAGTTCCAACTAAAATAATTATACATAGTTCATTAAAATAAACCACCTTTCGACATATCGTTCCGTAATGTTAATATGTATGACCGTAACCTAGCGTAGCATTCAGTGGCAGATTGCCACCTGAAACTCGCTCACGCCGTGGTTCATCTGCCGTGTTATCGTATTGTAACGATTTACACGATCTATTTCTAGTGATTGCATCACTGGCAACCTTTTCAACGTCAGAACGCTGAATTGACCACCGAGTCTGATAGTCATCAATTACGCATTATATGTCTGGAACAAAGAACAATCGTAAACTATCGGAACTCGTTCCGATAGTTTACGAGTTCGATCAAACTGTCAGTTTTCTCCATACATTTCACACCAGCGCCCCTAGCGGTAACTATCAAAAACTAGTAAATAGTACAAACAAAAACTGTCAGTTTGATCGAGCTCATAAACTATTGGAACTACAATAGTAATAGAATAGACCCCCTGTGGTCTAGACAGGTCTGCACCTCTTGATTTGTTATTAGACACTCCAGTTCACTCAGTAGATAATGATTAGGCCATTTGGCGTTACAGTAAAAACTCCATCACATAGAGTACTTTTGTATAACATGGTATAACTAGCTCCATATCTAACGAAACACACGTCAATTTTCCCACACGACCGTTTTCGAATACGACAGTTTTCTCCATACATTTCACAACAGCGCCAGCGCCTCTAGTGGTAACTATCAAAAACGTATGACAGAAATGTATGACAATTTCATTGATTACATTTTTTTTCGCTTGGGAAACCTTCAAAATTTCCCCCGTGAGCTGTGGGGCTCGACCGGAGTATGTGGGATTCTTACCCACTTAAACCCCCGCATCGGCGCATGAGAGTTGTCGCATCGGCGCATGATAGGGGATCCCCGGGCTCTTCGGTGGGATCTGCACCAGGAGCCTCTCAGTGCCTTGCATTTTAGCCCGCCGCTGGGGGGCGCATTGTAGCCCCCCGGGAACCAGTCACGGTACTCACAGGGACGGGGGTCGCAATCGCGCCGCCGCCCTCCTCGGAGTCACCGTCTCACTCAATGGACGTCCCGACGTCGCCGTCCAGCGACTCCGAAGATCAAAACCCTTACTAGACTATAGTAAGTACTACCACTAGACCTCCATGTAAAATCACCTCCATGTAAGATCACGGTTAAACAGGGAAATAGCTTAAGAAATTAAAAGAACAGAAAAAGCCTACTACTACACTACTACCAATACTACCGCTACTACTACTACTGCTGCTACTACTACTATTACTACTGCTACTGCTACTACTTCTACTACTGGTACTACCACGGCGTCAGATATTCGGCTGCCAAGCAGCAGTGTTACCGGACACAAAGGTGTCCGGTAACTTCACCAGCTACCAGTGCCCTTCACACCGGAACACACTATACGACGCTCTATAAGTCTTTACTTATAGAGCGTCCAACCGTTTATTTTCTAACGCAAAAGTTCACTTAAAGTGAACTTTTAAAAGTGAACTTCACTCTAAGTGAACTTTTAAAAGTGAACTTTTGCTTAACATGACGCAGTTACGTTCTATTGGTGCTGTCAAAAAGAAAATAAACGGTTGGACGCTCTATAATGGTTCGGCAACGCGCTATAGCATCGATGCGCTATAGTGATTCTTCTGTCTCGTGTTGCTAGTGTCTATAGGCTGCGGTGACAGCTTACGCTGCTGTTGGTAGTATAAAAAAAACGAATGTATCGGGCGATAAGCGGCAGTGCATAGAAGCTGTCTATAGGCAGGCGCGTCGCTTCACATCAGGCAAACGTCTTGCTTGTCTAGTCACTAGGTTGAATTCTTCGAATTGGTATTTCCTTTTTTCATTTAGCACATTTTTAACCAGTTTTATTGTATCTTTTTGGGTGATGTAATCCAAAGAGGTAACAAACTGTAATATTAAGGTACGCGTCCATTGATAGATATACTCTTTATTGTACACAAACTCACCTACACATAAAATAAAACACATAAAAACACTTAAAAACTGAAATATGTACAAAGGGCGGCCTTATCGCTATTCGCAATTTCTTCCAGGCAACCTTGGGATGGAAAAAAGAGAGAATGAAACATAAAAGTGGGGTAGTTAGCTAGTGCAACAATTATGATATTTAGAAAACAAAACAAAAAAGAAAGAAAGCACCATTGGCACGCGCCGGACGCACCGCACGCACGGCACGCAACGGATTTAGTTTGCTTTCTATGATTTTGACGGGCCAATGAACGCGTACCTTTAGCAACTTTTACTGAACTTTTTTTGAAATCTTTTTTCTACTGTATAATTGCTTCTAGAAAAGATGTAGCGTGTTTGCTACAGTTTAAATGTTAGTTAGGAGGGAGAGGTTAAAATGTAAGAAATAACCAAACCCAACGAGCGCTGTTTTGACACTGATTTAATTAAATAAAATTGTACCTAACGAAACCAATAATTTAGGTTAACGTTGTGCGTCATAATGCTGACACACCATTGTACGATACCTCGTACATCCTGCCCCCCAAGGAAGCTAAATAATGTAAATAATATTATTAGTTATACAAAGTTGCAAACTAAATGTAAAAATGTATGTTAAAATGTACAATGTAAAAATGTATAAAAATGTTAAATAAAATATTTAAAAATGTAACTATAAAATGTACAATGTAAAAATGTATAAAATGTTAGCTAAGTAAATAATCTAAAAATATGTAAACCAAACTCTAAATGTTCGCAATAGCGTATTAAAGTCTCTAATATAATTGTTTGTCCAATTGAAATTGTCTATCAACACTATCACATCACTCACAATAGTCACAATCACTCGCGTATGGGATATCTAATCGAACCGCTGTATGGGTAAGATAATTGTTATGTCCATATATGTATTGATATGTCCTTGCTCTTGATATTGCAGCCTTGACCAATGTTTATAATTCCATTACCGGTCAACGATTCTATACTCGTTCCTTCCGGACAGAAAATGCATACTGAGCATTTTTCGCAACATGAGTACAACCAGCTGTTAGTATTATGTAATTTGACCCACCGGTCTTGACGGGTTAACGACTCGGTAGTACACAATCGAGTGTCCTAATGTTTATGTCACAGTTTGATTGTTTAATACGTGACTCAGATATGGGATTATTGGTTACGATAGAATGCCATCTTCTGTAAAATGTATACATGTCAATATCCATATGACCGTGTGTTAGTCAGTGATGACGACTCGAAATAAAGCTCGGTTTCTAATGATCATGCGTTACTTCTTCCTCACTGTACTTGACTGGCAGAACCGATAGTTTCAGGGCTGGTCTTTTAATTATACCATGTTTTGTCTTCACCGAAACTATTCTGACCTGTCGATCTCTCCCGGGATGAACCTCCACCACTTTACCTAGTGCCCATTTACCAGGGGGTAAATTCTCCTCTTTAATGAGTACTATGTCATCTACTTCAATATTTTTCACAGGAGTTCTCCATTTTGATCGCACCTGAAGCTGTTGTAAATAATCAGACGACCATTTTTTCCAAATCTCCTTGTTCATAGCTTGAATCATCTGCCATCTAGATGTAAAATTAATGTGATCTGGATCTGTTTGTGGCCTGGATAATAATGAGTCACCAATTAGAAAGTGTCCCGGCGTAAGGCACGTGTATTCTGGGCTTTCCTTCAACGCGATTAAAGGTCTTGAATTTAGGCAGGCTTCAATTTGTTGGATTAATGTTATGAACTCCTCGTAAGTAAGTTTCTGTTCACCTATGACGCGACGCAAGTGGTACTTAAAGCGTTTGACTGCTGCTTCCCACAGCCCACCTGCTGAAGGATACGCAGGTGCGTTAAATGTCCACTGTATGTTAAATTCGTTGATGTTTCTGAAGAAATCTGTGTTTATTGTCTGTACTATCTCCTGATACTCTTTCTTCAGCACTCGATTCGCTCCCACAAAGTTGGTGCCGTTGTCGCTGTAAACGTGACTTGGCGTACCCCTACGAGCACAGAATCGACGAAATGCTGCTAAAAATCCTGGTGTACTCAGGTCAGAAACGAGTTCCAGGTGGACCGCCTTGGTTGATAGACACACGAAAACTGCTACGTATCCTTTGTGCGTCCTTACTCCACGTCCCTTGTTTGCTTTTATATCAAAGTGCCCTGTAAAATCGACACCTGTATGTGTAAATGGACGTGAAGGTGTAACCCTGGGTTCTGGTAAGTCTGCCATAAGCGGTGGCCTGCTTTGGTCACTGTGTTTTCTGCACGTCACACACTTACGCAGTTCACGTTTGACTGTACGAAGTCCGCTGAGAATCCAATATTTTTCTCGGATGTGTGATAATGTAAGGCTCGGTCCGCCGTGCAGCGTTGTTAAATGTGCTTGGCGAATAATGAGTTCCGTAAGACGACTGTGGCTTGATAAAATTATGGGATGTTTGGCTGATTGTCTGAGATGAGAGTTGTTTAGTCTCCCACCGACTTTCAGTAGTCCGCTTTGCTCATCCAGATAAGGGTTGAGACAGAGAAGATTGCTACTACGTTTTAGAGGCTGTTTTCTTTGCAATCGAACAATGTCTTCTTGAAATACAATGTTTTGTACAGTTTTTATAATTAAATTGTAAGAATCGCTCATTTCTTTCGAAGAGAGATAACCTCGTACGGGCGTATTTTGCTTACTTCGCAACCACGCGATGTAACGTGAGAGCCATCCAATTGTTGTTGCCACGCGCCGTATAGAGTTACAATCATTTAATAAATTTATAATTATGTTTGCATTGCTTTGATGTAAGGCTGTATGCACATTGATTTTCTTTGTTTCGATAGACGGTGATTGATATAATTTGTTCTTAATACTATCTGTGTTAAAGTTCTTCAGCCACTCTGGGCCTTCCCACCACAAGGAACAGCCTAACAATTGATTTGCAGTTAGACCTCTCGTGGCACAGTCTGCAGCGTTATGTTCAGAGCGCACGTGATGCCAACGCGATGTAGGGATTGTTGATATGATTGTTTGCACCCTATTCGATACAAATTGTTTCCATCTATTAATGTCTCCATGAATCCATCCAAGCACAACCATAGAGTCGGTCCATGCGAAGATGTTTATGTTGTCTTCTATAAAAGTCTCCAGTACTTTCTTCATGAGACGTGATAGCAGTAGTGCTCCACACAACTCAAGTCTCGGTAGTGTCAGTTTGTTTTTTACCGGTGCTACTTTTGTCTTAGCTGTAATCAACCTTGATGTGTACTCCCCCTTATTATTAATTGTTACGATGTAAATTGCACACGCGTATGCTTTTTCGGAAGCATCGCAAAATCCGTGTATTTGGTACGTCTGTTTATCGCCCAAATATCTCGGTATTTTGAACTGGTTTAAATGTTGAAAATCATGTTTAAGTTGTTTCCAGGCTTCTTTCATCTTATCTGATAAATCATGGTCCCATCTGTCGGTTTCATTTGACCATGTTGTTTGAAATAAAAGTTTAGCTCTGACTGTTAGCGGCGCAATCCATCCTAAGGGATCAAATATCTTCGATATGTGTGATAAAAGTTGCCGTTTTGTAAGTTGTGTGTCTTGTTTCTGTTCTAAGAACTTGTTTTCGAATGTAAAAGTATCTGACTCTGGATTCCAGCTTAATCCAAGTGTTTTCCTAGACTCCAAGCTTTTGAAGCTAAGTTGGGCGTCGAGACTGTCTTTTGGAAGGTCCTTGATAAGTTCTGGTGTGTTACTGGACCACTTCCTAATGTTCATTCCTGCCTCTTTTAATATGGCTATTATTTCTTGTTGTAAGGCCCTAGTGTGTTCTAGGCTATGTCCACCTTCAAGCAGGTCATCCATGTAAAACGATGATCGCAGTGCTTTTGTGGCTAATGGGTACCTATGTGCCATCTCATTGTCAATTGCTATCTGGCGTAATGTTCGCATGGCTAGGTATGGCGCTGATTTGGTTCCATAAGTGACAGTTGTTAACTGATATTCGCCTAATGGTTCCTGTGGTGATGCTCTCCAGATGATTCGCTGAAGATGTTGATCATTCTCTCTTACAAGAATCTGTCGGAACATTTTCTCAGTGTCTGCGGTGATAACGTATTTATGGTGGCGCCAGATCAGTAGGAGACTTTGCAGATCCTTTTGTAGGTTAGGACCCCGCTCCATCAAATCATTTAGGCTGTTACCACTCGATGTTTTTGACGACGCATTGTATACCGTACGTAAGCTCGTGGTAGAAGAGTCAGGTTTTAATACACCGTGGTGGGGTAAATAGTATGATACCTCACTGTAAGTATCAACGCGTTTCATGTGACCTAGATTCTCGTACTCTGACATAAATGTTTTGTAGCTGCTGGCAAACTTGTCATTTTGTTTAAATTTATTTTCTATGTTGTAAAATTGCGCAATAGCCTTCGCTTTCGATAGTCCTAGGTTTTGTTCAAAATTTGGCTTCATTGGAATTGCGACTTCGTATCTCCCATCCTCCAATCTTCTTGTCGTTGACTGGTATAAGTGTTCGCAGTACTCCTCTTCTGGTGTGAGAGTAGATGATGTATCATTTATCTCCTCCATTTCCCAGTATTGAGACAGATCTGACAAATCCTTTATGACGACGTGACAATTGAACGTTTTCACGCTCCCTGATATTATCCAACCGAGTCTTGTTTGTTGAGCTATAGGTGCGTAATTCGGACCTTTGATAAGACCGCTCATGATAATATCAGAATACACGCTAGCATCTAGTAGAAGGTCAATTGATCGTGAAATGTTATAATCTTTGTCAGACAATTGTATATGTTGTAGGTGCTCCCAGTCAGGGGCGTATTTACCCTAGGGCCAAGGGGGCCATGGCCCGGGGCGGCAGGCATCGAGGGGCGGCGCGAGCCGCACCTAGCTTAGCTATGTGCGTCTTTCTTTTAGGTTTTATAGGTATGATTGAAGTATTAAAAAACCTACACGATGTAACTTAAACTAAAACCGATTTGGTTGAACTAATCGGTAATTCGGCATGTTTCACTTTCAACGTTGTTGTGCGTGTAGTTTTGTACATATCCAACGAGAGACGGTGGGGCGGCGCAGGCTACGGCGTTGGTGACTATTTGTTGACTTGAAATCACACACATAATTTTAATTGACAGGGCAACTGGCAGGAAAAACACGCTATTCCTGTCCTTATCTATGCATATTGTAAATGACGAAGTAAATTGCTTTGTCCGTTCAGATGGGAAGTTCACAACGTAAGGGTGCGTAGCTAAGCCGTGCATCTCATTGTTCGGTAATACAAAGGAGAAGGTGTAAATGTAAAAATCCTGCGCATACTCTCCGAAATGTATCCTGAAGAATACCAAGATATTTTTTTTCTTTTTTTGCTTGTGGTAATCCTCATGAATACTCATACCGGTGTAGCAGTGAGGGTGATGTCATGTCATGTCATGAGATCACATCACTCTTACTGACTAAAACTCCGTGGTGTCCTCATCCCGTTATGTTGACGGGCCCCGTGTGTACTCGTCCAAGTCCTGCCAGCGCTTATTCGTATCTCTGTGGGTGTTAAGCCCACGGACGTGTGTGGATGTATAAGGTCCGCAGACTCACATCCGGTGGCTTGCCGATACACTAGCATTCTATCCTCCACGAAGGCATTTGTAACAGTTCACCCGTTCTTGCTGCCTGCGCTGCCTGGCTACGGGGATATAAGGTCAGCATTGGCCCGCCTTTTGCCCGGGCCTCTGCGGCATCGAGGACCAACGATCACTCTCTCCGATCCGCTCCATAGCTTCCTTCAGCGACATAACGCTCTCACAGAAGGAAACCACCGCCAACCACGCTCTCTCACTCCCTACCATGGCTTTCGCGGCTGACAGCAACAGGTCGGCACCAATTATGGCGTGGTGACTACGCTTTGCCGTTGACGCCTTGCACACCTCGAGTGTATGATGCACCGTATCTTCAGAGCAACCACACTCATGGCAGCTCGGGTTCTCTTACCTTACGATTGTCTTATGAAGGTACAGGTACCTTCATAATAATAATAATAATAACTTTTTATTTCAGGCTGCATAGGCCCATAGATAAATACCTTAAAACTAACATACATATTAAATACAATATAAAACTATTAAATTACACGCTGTGGCGGCGACGTGTTGCGCTGGTCAGGAGAGTCCCGTAGTCTTCCTCTAAACTTCCGGTACAGGACTCCCTTCGGCCAAAACTCTTCCTTCATGAAGGTCTCCAGCTCGGCTGTAGGAACTCGCACCACAAAGGAGTTGAATGATACTAAATCATAAGACCGAAGCAAACGTGCTCCGACAGAACCAGCACGAGCCGGCAGGTGAGCTTGCCGTATTTTCGCCGATATGGTCAAGTATGGCTGCCATGGCTTGAATCACCACTCATTCGTTGCAACGGGGTCTTGGTTTGGATAGTCAGTGTGTCCTCCCACACTGGCGCGCCATAGAGGGACATCGGCCATACTGCCCCGGTACATAGGTGAGGGCAACTATCACTCGGGCCACACGGATGCTCAGAGTTTCTTTGTGCGACAGAATCGGCAATGATGAGATCCGCCGAAAAACCAAGGTCACCGACATAGCTCTCAGAATCTGCAAGTTGAAGTGGCAATGGGCAGGCCACATCGCTCGAAGAACCGATAACCGTTGGGGAAGAAAGGTTCTCGAGTGGCGACCACGAACCGGAAGACGCAGCGCTGGTAGGCCTCCCACTAGGTGGACAGACGACATTGTGCGCGTCGCAGGCAACCGGTGGATGCCAGAATAGCCAGTTGTCGTTCATTTTGGCGTTCCAAGGGGGAGGCCTATGTTCAGCAGTGGACGTCTTCCGGCTGGCGATGATGATGATGTTATTAACTTGCAAAATCATAATATGATGCGGCCAATAGTCACTTTTATAATAACTAGAAAATGAAGAATTATAATTTTATTTGACTGATAAATACTACTACGTATTTCAAATAGATTGGTGGATAGTATTAACATGTATTTGTTATTTTTTCTTTGCTATATGTGGCTAATCTGGTACTGCCCGAAGCAGAGAGTGAATAAAACATAAAACTCATAAACTATTTTATAAAAAATAATAACCGACTTCAATGTAAATTATCTAAAAAGCATAAAACAACGAAAATATATTGAAGTCGGTGCTAGCTAATCATGTTAACTAACACTATCACCAGCTGACACCGACTTCAATATATTTTCGTTATTTTATGCTTTTTAGATAATTTACATTGAAGTCGGTTATTATTTTTTATAAATAAAATAGTTTATTTAACACTTTTTAGTGACTTATTAACCGACTTCAAAAAAGGAGGTTCTGTATTCGACGCGTATGTATGTAATATTAATAAAAATGCGTAATATTCATATATGTTAGTCTATGTGGGCTTCTAAACGAATTTACCAAATTTCACGAGTGTATGTATGTATGTATGTGTGTATGTATGTATGTATGTATGTAGGTTTGTCCACGGATTTCTCAGAAACTACAAGTCCGATTTCGAAAATTCTTTTTGCAATAGTTAGAGTATCTTTCAACTTAAGGTAGAGTACAAATTTCATCAAAATCGGTCCAGTAGTTTAAGAGATATAAACTTTTTATGTTTTCAGTAAGTTACTGTAATGTAGACGTTCGAGTTGCGTGATAGTGCTGATACCTATCTTGGCAAAATAAGTCACTAAAAAGTGTTAAATAAACTATTTTAAAAAAAATAAAAACCGACTTCAAAGTAAATTATCTAAAAAGCATAAAATAACGAAAATATTATTGAAGTTGGTGTTAGCGTACCTGCTGTGTATATTCTGCACCAACTTCAATAATATTTTCGTTATTTTATGCTTTTTAGATAATTTACTTTGAAGTCGGTTTTTATTTTTTTTTAAATAGTTTATTTTACCAAGATAGATATCAGCACTATCACGCAACTCGAACGTCTACGTTACAGTAACTTACTGAAAACATAAAAAGTTTATATCTCTTAAACTACTGGACCGATTTTGATGAAACTTGTACTATACCCTAAGTTGAACAATACTCTAACTATTGCAAAAAGAATTTTCGAAATCGGACTTGTAGTTTCTGAGAAATCGGCGGACAAACCTACATACATACATAAGTAAGTACATACACTCATAAAATTTGGTAAATTTGTTTTGAAGCCTACATAGACTAACATATATTAATATTACGCATTTTTATCAATATTACATACATACGCGTCGAATAGAGAACCTTCTTTTTGAAGCCGGTTAAAAATACCCGATGTATTTGGTCTATCGAAAAAAAAAATTATTCGTTAATATTTTAAATTCTAGTTTATTTTCCCATACTAATGTATGGGGCGACAAATGGGGCGACACCTAATGGCCCGGGGCGCCAAATTCTTAAATACACCTCTGCTCCCAGTGTTGTTTTTTAAATGATATGTTGGGTAAATTGTTGATAACTCGTGGCAGTACTAACGCTTGAGTACTAAATTGGTAATCATCATAAACAGACTGAAGTTCGAGTGTAACTATTCCTCTGCTCGACTTTGATCCGTGGCCTATACCAGATACTGAAGCATAGTGACGCTGTCTGGGTAAGCCTAATTGTTGTACTGCGTTTTCTGAGACCAACGATATCTGCGATCCCTGATCCAGCAATGCTCGCAGTGTGACGTATGTACCATCAACCGCCTTCGCCTTAACTAGGACAGTTGTCAAAAGGATCTCTTCATCCTCAGTAGCGACATGATTCACGCTGTGCTCACGTGTTGCTGATGTCGATTGGTGCTGTGTTTGCCTAGCCGTAAATGTGCTGTCACGGCTTGGGCCGGGCGCAGTTATTGGGGTTGCTGATAAATCACTACGCTGCACGTTAAATGCGTCATGCAGAATAGTGCTGTGATTGCATTGACAGATTTTGCATGTTTTCGTTGAATTGCACTGATTGTCATAATGCTTATAAAGACAATTCTGGCAAATTTGTAATTTCAAAATCGTCCTCAATTTGGCATCTGGTTTTAATTTTAGAAATTTGCTGCATTTGTATAATGCGTGATTTTGATTACAATAAGGGCAATCACACATGTAAGCTGCTGCTGATGCTTGATATTCACGTTTTTCTAGATGTCCCTTATGCTGATATTTTTGAAGCAATGGTTTGTAGGATCCCCTTGATGATTGGTGACTAGGTCTATTTGATGTTGATGAGATGTCCCTCTCCTTCTGTCGCATGGGTTCTAGTGCGGTGTATTTGTTTTCCAAGAAGTCAGTTAGCTCGGTAAGCGAAGGTAAAGCTCGTGGTGACTTTCGGGCTGCCTTATAATCACTGTAAGTTTCCTGGTCAAATTTCTTAATGACGAGGTGCACCAGTATAGGATCCCGTGTTGATGTATTTATACCTAGGTTCTGAATGCCATGTATGCTCTCCATTGTCGTATCATAAAGGCGTTTTATTTCAAAAGCTGTTTGTTTTTGTATGCTAGGTTGATTGAGAAAATTTTCAATGTGGTTTGTAAAAAGTATGAGCGGATTGTTGTATCTATGGTTCAGTAATTCCCATGCTGTGTCATAGTTATCTGCTGAGATGTGCAGATGTTGAATGAGTCGCTCTGCTTCACCTCTCAACTTGCCTTTTAAATGTTGCATCTTTTGGCATTTTGTTAAAAGAGTATTATTGTGGATGCTCTCGGAAAACAGATCGCAAAATGTAGGCCATTGAGTGTACCTGCCGGTAAATACGGGTACTTCAAGCTGTGGTGTAGACTGCTGAAGGTGAGCTGTTGATGCTAACTTCTCATTCAGAGCCCTCTTAATTGTTTTGAAGGAGTTCTCGTAGTACAAAAATTCTTCCTCGTATTCTGGATCTGACCCTTGCAAGATATTGTCGATTCTTAAATGTAACGAATCGATATCCTTCCAGCGTGACTGTACATTCCTAAGCTCGTCTTCCAGCTCCCATTTGACGTTGATATCCTCTACATTGATACCCCTGGTCAGCCGTTTAAATGCTCTAAAGTTAGTGCGCTGTAGTGTGAGCAGCTCGGCTGCATGCCCTGCTGCTGGTTGTCTCGGCGACACAATGGGTGGTTCTGGAGCAGGAGTTGTCGGACGTGTAGGCGTCTTGTTTGACGGACCTGGCTGGAGCTCTTCGGTGTCCATGGATCTTGCCAAATGAAGTGACGTTAGCTTCTGTTGCACAGACTGGAAGTATTTACCTGTCTTCTCAAATTGATTTTCCAAGAAGTAGGGCACCTGTACACTTTCGTATGCTAACAATTTATCATTTACCAATCTAAATTCCGCCCAGAGCTTATTAAGCTTGTCTATACGATCTTCTAAGTACTCCCGTGTTTTACGAGAGGCCGAGTCCTTGCCGAAGTTACGTTCGATCTGTTTGATCGACTCCAGGATCTCCACTTGTTTTTGGATCAGCTTTTCCATGGTTAGGTGTAGGTAAATAAAAGATCTTACTTGAGAGCAGGATATTTGTCCTTATCCTGCTGTTAATACAGGCTGTCGTTGCTTGCTCGATGTGTTCTCGAACTCACGAACCGAAGCGCAGAAACCTCGAAGCTGTAGACTGCTAATGCACACACTGAATCTACACTTCACTGGTTTTGTTAATGTTATTGTTAATGTTAAATGCTATCACTAATTACACACAAATGTACGATGTGCGATATTGTATAAAATGTAAAATTGTAAAAATGAATGTAAAAAGAATAACTGTTTGTAAAATACTGTTCTTCGATAGTTCACTGGTAATGTAAACTTCACAAACGCGACGCGAACGCGAAGTCCCTAGAAGGTCCAAAACTGTCCACTGGTATTGTAAACTTCACAAACGCGACGCCAACGCGAAGTCCCTTGAAGGACCAAAACTGTAGCGTGTTTGCTACAGTTTAAATGTTAGTTAGGAGGGAGAGGTTAAAATGTAAGAAATAACCAAACCCAACGAGCGCTGTTTTGACACTGATTTAATTAAATAAAATTGTACCTAACGAAACCAATAATTTAGGTTAACGTTGTGCGTCATAATGCTGACACACCATTGTACGATACCTCGTACAAAAGAAAATACAAAAAAATAATTGATGAACACTAAAACTCCATAATTGGATATTTGAAAAATCTGTATTCCTAGATTACTAATAGAACCTGTCGATTGATCAAAAGCTTGTTAAAATAAAAGTAACCGTATTCAGGGGCGTAGCAAAAAATCGTAAAATGTTATCCACAATTTCACATAAACTTACCTAAATTTGAGTCGCCCAACAATTTTTTGTCCCGGGCAAGCTATCCCACTGACTAAGTAGGTATATTATTACAATATCCAGTAGTGTCGGATCAAATTCTGGGAAGCAATGACTTATGGCAAACTATAGAAACGAGCTAATTTTTACTAAAATACTATTTTATTGTGTCTGTAATATAATTATGTCTACAGAATGCTATGTTTATTTAATCTATACTTATAATAAAATTGTAACAGGTCCAATTCTGTACAAAGAAGATATTTTAACAATTATATTTGGAGGGCATTCTATAACCGATACTGTGGCTGAAAATGCATTTTTTTAATTTTTTGTCTGTCTGTCTGTCTGTATCACGGCTGCGCATCACGCCGAAACTACTGAATGGATTCAAATGAAACTTGGCATGATTTGAGATCTTACTACGAGGTAGGACATAGGATACTTTTTATCCCGTAATCTAGCACGGTTCTTTTGGGAGAGGGGATTAAAGTCAAAATGGGTACTTGGTTATACGCTTGGTCCGATTTTATCAATATTTCTTTATAATATAATTAATATTATTAAGGGAATACTCATAGAGAGTTGTTATCAAGGTTTTGTAATCGATCGGGTTAAACAACGTTAGGTAAGGTCATTAAATAGATGATGAAAAAAATAAAAATTCATTTAATAGATGGGTGACCGTTTAACGCCATTTGAACTAAACGGGTCCGTGCTTCGGAGAGCAAGTAAAAAGTGGGTCCCAGTTTTTAACCGACTATAAAAAAGGAGGTTATGTATTCGATGCGAATATCTGTTATTAAAAGTTTAGTTAACGTAAAAATAGCGCAGGCGGAGCTGCGTGGGTCAGCTAGTTAAAGAATAAAATCCATAATCCAATTTGAAATAAAGATGTGAATCAACTCAATAACTAAAGTTAATGATGGCCGTCTTAACAACTAAACTAAACGTCTCAATAACTAAAGTTAATGATCTCTGTATAGTATTGCATGTAATTAGAAACGACTCGCTGCACCAAAATAAATCAAATTTAATGTCAAAATTGATTTACAGCTCGCCATCATCTCGCAAATACGAGTGATCCCACATAACGCGCGCCAGAACGAAACGTCTTCCTGGTTTCGCGGTGCTTGGCCCAATTGCCTTTGAGAACGGGCCAAGAATACGGAGAAAGCGATACATATTTACATACTAGTTATAAAACTCCTGTCGTAAGTGCCGAAAGTGTTTCCTGCTCTATATATCAACTCGCAAATCCACTGGTTATTCTCTGATTCATTATAGATATTTTGTGATGATATTAATTTTATTATATTATGTTAATATTCTATGCGAAAAATTCTTAGAGGCGAAAAATACCTCTTACATTATATAAACATTTATTTTGCAGACAGCGCGTGAGTTGGCTTTCCTAGTGAGTTATTTGGTCGGCAATATTTGTTAGCTTGAAATTTCTTATGTCCAATGTTGACTTTTCTTATTATTTATTTCTTACGTATTAAAAATGTGTAGATTATGAGATACTTATAGATTAGTTAAAGACGTTTATAAAAATATTAATTTTGAATAATAAATAGAAATATTAGCATAGTAAGGACATAATACAATAAATAAATAAAGTTCTTAAACATAGGTAAATCGTCTACGCTAAAGTTTAAAATTTTATGAAACTTACAGAAATAAAAACGTAGAAGTAACACTGTAACACCGTCGTCGTCGTTACAAAAAATCGGCCACGTTCGAGTACTAAATTGGATGTTATGCAAAGAAAATCCAACCAACATAATTTATTTATTTAACTTCATGCACATAAAGTACAAGGCGGACTTAATGCCTTAGGGGCATATTCTAACAGTCTACCTTAGGGTAGTGAAGAAATATTTAATATTTTTTTATACATTGTATATTTGCAATGACACTTTTTTATTACCTACGTTTTTTATAAATATACTTACCTAAGTACGTACTAAAATTTTCAAATTAAAATAACCGGTCAGGTGCGAGTCATACTCGCGCGCCGAGGGTTCAATACCTTCTTTGGACCAATTAAAGTAATTTTACTGTTCGTCTAACGGTACCCTAAACAGAAGTGTAAAACACCCCCTGTTCGATCTGTAAGGAGAATATTCGCCTTGTACAAACCAGGAAAATTATTTAAGATATATTCAAAAAATGAGTTATATACGTATACCTACTGTATTGCGATAGAGATCGCACATTGTTACGTATTTTTTTTATTTTTTCAGGTTTTACTAGCAGAACTTCGGGATACAGAATACTACTACGCCGTGAAGTGCTTGAAGAAGGACGTGGTCTTAGAAGATGACGACGTAGAGTGCACATTGATAGAGAGGAAAGTTCTAGCACTTGGCACTAACCACCCCTACCTGTGCCATTTATTTGCCACTTTTCAAACAGATGTGAGTAAAACCGGATCATAAATCAACACATTTAAAGTACCTACTCGGCATTTAATCAACTGCAATATACAGGGAGTAAGGGACTACGTACCGAAAACTTTTTTATAACATTTCTCGTATTGTCCGTTACAACATTACAGAAACCATTTATATGGAAAATGACAAATGAGTAACTTATAAATTTTTGAGCATGTAATGAATATAATATGCGAAATAATATTTATTTTTCAAATTAAGTACATTGTTAATTTCAATCAAGCCGCCTGCCAAACGTGGAGATTATGGCAACCCCTCCCTTCTAAGGGAGAGGCCTTTGTTCAGCAGTGGACTTTTCGGCTGCTGATGATTGCTAATTTTGCACAAATAAGTAATTTATTGTTTTTAAATTGAAATTAGGCTTTATTATTGGTTGCGCTAGATATCGCAAAATTCTAAATTATACCATCAATTCCATGTCCACCTTCCAACCTCCTTTTTCCTAACCTTTCCTACCCATAAATCGCTCGCACTGAAGAGAAAAACGCTGTCAAGATTGACGGCAGCCTTCAGTTCCCGAAAAATATTGAAAAGATCCCGCACGTTCTTATATAATATCCGCGTTGTGAACATTTTTAAACCCGCAATAAAGTTCCGCGCCGTTATTGTGATATTCCCGCGTTTGTGTTATGTGTTAACAATAAACATTAACAATAAGAAAAGGAAAGTGATCGCCCTCCGCGCCGCGCCAGGACGACGTGTATGCAGCGCAGATTCGCTGTACGGCGAAAGGACTGAAGGAATACCAGTAAGTGCGAGCCCTCCTAGCCTTTCACCACCATTTCACGTCGACTGTAAATACAGTCCACTAGAATTCCCCTTTTGTCACCCGCATCCTATTTAGCGCGATCATTTTTTGTGGTCCTTCTGACCCAGGATAATCAGTTATCCTTGACCCGCCCTTATTAGCATACTTCTATAGGCCCTAATAAGCGATCTTCCAAATATTCATTGCGAATGTTATTGTAATTCCCGCATAGGTTACTACATAACGTCACCTAATTTTCGCCCGTAACATACTGTTATGTGTATTTCTATTTAGATATATTATATATCTACGTAGTTTATTTATCATACCATATACCTATTATCATTTCGCATTTGAAAATAATTTCATTATTATTTTCATAATTTGAAATTTTCCTTATCGCGTATATACCTGTCATTATTATTTGAAAAAATATTTTGTTTATTTTTTTGTTTATTGATTTTCTTGCACTTGTTTCAAAATGGCAAGGAGACCAACCAACACCGATAATTTTGAAGACTCGATTGATGATTCTTCGTTATCTATAATATTAGCTAAACGCGATGCTATATTTGAAATAGTGCAGAAAATTTATGACTTGTCGTTGGACACCTCAAACACGGATAAGACAGAAATTTTCCTCGATGAATCTTCGCAAATCGATTCGTTGCATGAAAGTTTTGGTCGTATTTTGGACGAATATAATACCCGCTTATTGGAATTAAATCCTACCGCGAAACCTGAATATAAAAGCCTCGTTGCATTCGAGTCTATTTATAGCAGGATTAAACGCATTCAGTCTAAATTAACGCCAACAACGGTCTCACATGAAGCTCGTGATGTCACCAACCTGCACAAGGCTAGACCTACGCTTCCATGTTTGGAACTAATTCCATTTACAGGTGACGTCCGCTCTTGGGCTCTTTTCTACGCCAGTTTTAAGTCTACCGTGCATGATAATCCATCGCTCACGAATGGTGAAAAATTATATTATCTGTTAGGCAAGCTGACTGGAAAAGCTCAATCCGTGTGTGCAGGTATTACACCCTGCGCAGAAAACTATGAATTATTTTTACAAGCGCTTATTGACAAATATGAAGATAAGATTATGCTCGCGTCCGCATATTTTAATCAGATGTTCGACCTTTGCAATCTGCTTCCGCGACAAACTTTGATTTATTTACAGAGCAATTTATAAGTGCAGTGCGAGGTTTAAAAAACCTAAAGTTGGACAACCTGACTGATTTAGTACTATTACATATCGCGCTTAAAAAATTGGATACAGATACCGTCCGCACTTTCGAGTTGAGCTTTAGTTCCCACATGCCGTCTTTCGAGAACTTAGTCGACTTTATTAAAACTCGCGCTAAGGCTTTAGAACGTACTCAGGCTAGCTCAAGTATATCAAAGGTATCACATCAAAATATTGTTCGTCGCGGTGCCACTAATAGGGACACCCCATCGACGCCGCCGCCTAAATATCAGGCTTATTTGAGTACAATGTCGGATACCGCGTGCAAATGTCTTTGCAAAAATATTACGCATCAGCATTTATTTAAATGTCCTGATTTTAATAAGATGACTCCGCAAGAGCGTTTTAAATGCGTTAAGGCTAACAACGCTTGTGTAAATTGTTTAAGCTTAAAGCATCGAGCTTCCAGCTGTTCTTCGGATTCTGCGTGTCGCGTGTGTCGTCTCCGTCATCACAGCATGTTGCATTTTGACAACAGTACGAGACTAACAAGCCGCGCAACCCATGCAGCCGCATCGCCGCCGCCTGCGCCTGTACTGCCAACAGTGCAGAATATCTCAGATGCAGAGCGTGCGCACGCCGCGAAGCCACACACATCTGCCGCTCTTAATGAGCGTTCGGACGTTGCATTGTGTGCTACTTATACCACCTCGGTAGACCAGCTACCTAGCTCATCTTCACTACATAATGCATCTGACCGTAGACAATCTACTGTCCTATTATCTACCGCTCAAGTCGTCGCCTATGATACTAAAGGTGAGCGACACATTATTCGTCTAATGTTAGATTCCGCTTCGCAATCACATTTCATCACAAAGAGTTGTTGTGATCGCTTAGGCATTCAACTTCGTCATACTGAGCCTACTATTGTTAAGGGTTTCGGTGGAACTGAAAATGTGATTAAAACCAACTCTGTTGATTTAACATTTTACTCGCGTTTTGATAATAATATTAATTTTACTATTTCACCGCTGGTCGTTGATCAAGTCACCGACTTATTACCTGCTGCTGTGGTAGACACATCTGTCTTATCACATCTGTCTGGATTGCCAATGGCCGACAGTAGTTATGGGGTACCAAATGTAATCGATGGATTGGTTGGAGCATCGCTCTTTCCCCATTTGGTACTGCCTGACATAGTTTGTGCCCCGCACAATTCATCTTTGCCGCCTGCATTACGCACTGTGTTAGGATACGTAATAATGGGCACTGTACCTACGATACCTACACTTCACGCTCATCAAGCCTTGACGTGCTGTCTCGTTCAAGGACCTGATGCAATGGACTCTTTAGTCAAGCGTTTCTGGGAGATCGAAGAGCTCCCCTCCGCGTCTCCCCTTCAACACCCAGTTGATGTTGAATGTGAGGAATTTTATAAATCAACTACTACTCGCGATCCCGTGAGTGGCAGATACATTGTGGGCCTGCCATTCAAAGAGGATGTATACTCACTCGGAGATTCATATAATGCCGCTCGCAAGCGATTCATGTGCCTTGAGAGAAAACTTGAAGCTTCAGATACATTGAGGTCGGCATATGATGAAGTTATTAGAGATTATCTCTCCAAGGAGTATATTTCTCCCGCGCCTCCGTATGATCCTCATGATCCTAAGCCAATATGTGTGATCCCGCATCATGGAGTCATCCGTGAGGATAGGGCTTCAACTCGCCTTCGAGTCGTCTTGGATGCCAGCAGTAAAACTAGCATTAAGACTAGTGCTGGTTTTGTTTCCGGACGATCACTGAACGATGTCTTACACACTGGACCTAAACTGCAAGGCGACTTATTTACAATAATATTGAATTTTCGTCTACACGCAGTAGCGATGACCGCCGACTGTCGCCAGCAGTTCTTGCAGATTACTATGCGAGAATGTGATCGTCGTTTTCAGTGCTTTCTGTATCGCTTTCATCCACAGGACCCCCTTGTGCTGTACCAGTTCAATCGTGTCTGCTTCGGGTTATCGTCTAGCCCATACCATGCATTGCGCACGGTGAGGCAGCTCATTGACGATGATGGTGCGAAATATCCGCTCGCAAGTAGCATTGCGTCTACTGCGTTATATATGGATGACATCGTCTTCTCAGTTCCCAGTGAACGAGAGGCAGTCCTCGCATCACAGCAGCTTATCAGCTTATTTAAAGGTGCACAATGGGATCTCGTTAAGTGGAATAGCAACAGTCCTCCCGCACTAGATACCATTCCCGCGTCTCACATGCTTCCAAATGAGGTGGAGTTTGATAAATCCGCGCATCACAAAATATTGGGATTACATTGGTCCACTGATGACGACTAATTTTTATTTAAAATTACGTCTCCCACTGATGTGACGTGCACTAAGTGCTCCATCCTATCAATCGTCGCTCGCCTGTGGGACATAATGGGTTTTGTTGCTCCCGCAGTTGTATATGCCAAGCTGTTAATAAAACAGCTTTGGCAACTTCATCTTGACTGGGATGATACATCGCCGCTACACATCATTAAGATGTTTAAGCAGTTCTGTGAAGAACTGCCTATTCTTAACAGTATACGCATTCCACGCCATGTAGGTGTGAGAGGGGATTGTGTCATAACCCTCCTCGGGTTTTCAGATGCGAGTATCCATGCATATGGAGCGGTGGTTTATATTCACGTCAGTTCCGCCGCTGGAAATACCGTGCAGCTAGTGTGCGCGAAATCCAAAGTCGCTCCCACTAAGCCACTCTCCATCGCTCGTCTAGAGCTCTGTGGAGCTGTCCTCCTTTCGAGGCTGCTTCGCAGGGTTCTGGACAATTATTCCCGTATCATCCCAATCAAGACTTATGCATTTGTTGACTCTAAAGTCGCATTGTATTGGATTAAAAGTTCGCCACACCGGTGGCAGACTTTTGTCGCAAACCGCGTTGTTCAAGTTACGGACAATATTCCCGCTGATGATTTCTATCATGTTTCAGGTACGGAAAATCCCGCTAATATTATTTCTCGTGGTCTTACCCCACAGAAACTAGTCTCGCACCCGCTATGGCTCCACGGGCCGCCGTGGGCTATATTGAATCCGTCTCAGTGGCCTCTTAGGAGCCTGGAAGGTCAGTCTATTATAGACATACCTGAAGAAAAGGTTTTAACGCACATTGTGTGCACGCCTGTAAAGTATTGCGCTTTACATGAGCTATCTCTCCGCGTCTCCTCATGGAGTAAATTACTTCGTATAATTGTCTACGTAAGTAAATTCGCTAAGTTATTGCCCCGCCGCAGCACTACTGCAGTGACTGCTGAAGAATTAAATTTCGCAGAAAATATAATGCTCCGCGCCCTGCAAAGCCAGCATTTTGCAGAAGAGTACTCTAATATTCTTAATAATAAATCTTGTCCGCCAGCTTTCAATCGCTTGAGGCCTTTTATTGACAATGGACTGATTCTCGTTGGAGGTCGCCTTGTCAATTCCGCACTGGACTACGCTCACAAGCATCCAGTTATATTACCGCGCAGTGATCATGTAGTGAACATGATCATTGATTATTATCATGTAAAATATTTACATGCAGGGCCAGAACTGTTAATGTCTCTACTCCGACAAAAATTCTGGATCCTGTCCGCACGCCGCATAGTGAGACATAGAATCCACATGTGCAATATTTGCTTTCGCCAAAATCCGCGTCCGACTTACCCGCTGATGGCTGACTTACCTAGTAGTCGCACGCGAGCTGTCGTTAAGGCGTTCACGCACACGGGCTGTGATTACGCCGGCCCGCTTGCCTATACTCCTGTGCGCCGTCGGCGCGTCCGCAGTGAGAAGGCCTATATCATGGACGGCCTATATATGTTTATTCACCTGCCTTACGACGCGCGCTGTACATATCGAAGTAGCCACGGACCTCAGCACTCCTAGTTTCCTTGCTGCGCTAAAACGTTTCCTTTGTCGACGTGGGCCCGTTCAGTTTATGTATTCTGACAACGGGACCAATTTTAGAGGTGCAAATTCGTATCTCCGCGACCTTTATCGTTTTCTTAATAACGAATATCGCCAAAAGCTGGAGCAAGAATATGCTGAGAGTCGCATTACGTGGAAATTCATTTGCCCTAATGCGCCTCATCATGGGGGAGCATGGGAAAGTATGGTCAAGGTGGTAAAGAATATATTTTTCCGCATTGTTGGACGGCAAATTCTTTCTTATCAAGAACTTTGCACAGTTCTTACAGAAGTGGAATGTCTTCTTAATTCGCGCCCGCTAACTGTTCTTAGTTCAGATCCGTCTGAACCCTCGGCTTTAACACCGAGTCATTTTTTGCACACCGCGCCTTTATTATCGTTTCCCGCGCCTGAGGTAGGGTCTGGTTCTATCAGCCTGCTTCATAGACACTCGCTATTGGACAAATTGGTTCAATCGTTTTGGGATCGCTGGAGGATGGAATATCTACACAGTTTACAAGTTAGGCAGAAATGGAATACTCCATCCGCACCTATCACTCCCGGGACTGTCGTGGTAGTGGTAAATGATAATTGTCCGCCCCTACCTTGGCCTTTAGCTGTTGTGGAGCAAGTTCATCTTTCAAAAGACGGCGTCGCACGCATGGCGACCGTCCGAACAGCCAAGGGATGTTATCTTCGTCCAGTTGTTCGTTTGTGTCCTCTACCAAAACAATAACTTTAACTTTATATTTATATTATTACCGCATTTATTATTATATTTTATGTAATTTCTGCTTCACGGTCTTATACGTTTCATTAATAATCGCTTATTACCGATAGGTTTCCGCGCGCATTGAGCGCTATCTATTCATATCTCACCTTAAGTATGTTTGTTAATGGTGACCCATTAAGGGCGGGTGGAAATGGTTGCGCTAGATATCGCAAAATTCTAAATTATACCATCAATTCCATGTCCACCTTCCAACCTCCTTTTTCCTAACCTTTCCTACCCATAAATCGCTCGCACTGAAGAGAAAAACGCTGTCAAGATTGACGGCAGCCTTCAGTTCCCGAAAAATATTGAAAAGATCCCGCACGTTCTTATATAATATCCGCGTTGTGAACATTTTTAAACCCGCAATAAAGTTCCGCGCCGTTATTGTGATATTCCCGCGTTTGTGTTATGTGTTAACAATAAACATTAACAATAAGAAAAGGAAAGTGATCGCCCTCCGCGCCGCGCCAGGTCGACGTGTATGCAGCGCAGATTCGCTGTACGGCGAAAGGACTGAAGGAATACCAGTAAGTGCGAGCCCTCCTAGCCTTTCACCACCATTTCACGTCGACTGTAAATACAGTCCACTAGAATTCCCCTTTTGTCACCCGCATCCTATTTAGCGCGATCAATTATTATACCAATAATGATGTTATCCTAATTTGATTAAAAAAAGCGGCATTTTCTTTTTTGAAATTCATGAAAAAGCCGATGAAAATTTTCAACACTAGAATGTTCAGAATCATGTACTGGATCCCTGGTATCGGTTTTCGGTACGATGTCCCTTACACCCCGTATAGCTCTTACGTTAATAAGGAGCGAGGCAGAAATAAAATCGAACGGTTGTCTCCCAGTAGCAGTCCTTCAGGAGTAAACAGGATTCTTATCGAACTACCGAACCGCGTGTAGGTATGTAACATACATCGGAACTCTTATTCTAAATAACCGTTTAACCGATGCCGTGATAATAAAGTAATTTATAAGACTCTGTTGCAAAATATTGTTTTTTGTTTCTACATATCTAAATATTGAAATGATACTAATTTTACGGATTATTACTTTCATTTCAATATGTAGTATTCGCGTAAATATCCGAAATCATTACTGTTAAATACATGTTTATTGAAACAAAATATTTACAGTTTATTTACAAATATCTTAAACTAGGTAAAAAACTTCCTCGAAGTTGTCGCCGCACTGGGAGGGAAGGGTACCTAAAAGACTGGCGGCATTACCCCTTTGTATGGCCAAGCTTATACGTTGGCAGAAAAAGCTACCAGCCCGACGGTCTCCTGAGACTTCGATAAGTTTGGATGAAATTTCTTTTACCAAAGCGTGCGTCTCATGAGACCAAGGCCCCATGGTCTCCACCGCAAAGGGCGCAAATATATAGCTCGAACCTAGAGCTGCATACTTGCGTCGCTTTGCATCACTAGCGGTCGCTGCAGCCCCTCCAACCGCCCTGCAAGTTGCCGGGGTGTGGGACGCAGCAAGTGTGTCGACACATGTCGCATCCCACACCAGCGGCTTACCATGTTGCCATGGTATTAAAGTGACACCATCAGGCCTCTTGCCGTCATCTCGTTTAATGCCGACTGGTTCCAGTACGGCAGGGACACCGGCAGTGACAAGCCCCCTGCGAATAATATCATTAAGGGCGGCATGGCGTGACATACGGCCAGCGCTACGCGAGCAAGACAGCCCGTGGTGACCATATTTATCTACGTACTCCCCACAGCGACAACGATGAGGAAGGTTGGTCCTGGCACCCACCCGCAAACAAACTGCAAGACTAAGTGTGGTGTTGGTCAATAAGGTACCAATATGAGACGATGGCATAGCCTGCAGCCAGTGACCGGACTCCTTCGCAGAGACAGCTAGCAACCGCGCACGATCCAAATCGTTAACGCTGGATGATAAAAGTGAATGCCAAATTGAATTACAAAGTGGTTTATCCCACTGTCTCTGAGAGTGAGTTAAGATTGGAGGGTCGGAACCCGGGCAAGCCAACAGCCAGGCATTTCTGGCCTCACTCAAATACGTCACCTCAACAGATCCTAAGGCTGAGACAATAATAGACCTGCTGAGGATTTCCGTACTATATACCGAGGACAAAAATGCCGGGAGTGCTAGATCGGAAATTTTGCGGACACCCAGACCACCTAAATAAATTGGTAAAGTAGCCTGGGTCCATACCCGCTCCTCTTCAAAAGGACAGTTTAAAATTTTTGTTAAACAACACCGAATTAAATCATCCAAAGTTGTTAAATGACTTTTAAATTTAAATAGTTGAGAACAGCGAAGAAAATAAGTGAATTTGGGCACAAAAAGGCAAAAACGCATAATGAAGAATGCCAAATGTGAGTTAATTTTGAAGATTCGATCAGAGGAATCATGGAATTTTTTAATTTTTTCATCCACGAAACTGGGTATGGCTTCGTCCAGAATGGGGGCACCGAGAAGGTACAGAGATTCCTTAGACAGTACCTTAATATTAGATGCCAAAATACTAAATTTGTTAATAATGAGGTTCTTTCGAGCCTCAGCCACTGAGTCCGAAACAAAGATTTCACACTTTGAAAAGTTAAATTCAAGACCGATTTTTTGAAACTCGTTAATAAGAATTTCGAAGTCAGCATAGACCGAATCTGCTGAACCCCCCAAAGTGCCATCATCCAGATACCAGACATTAAATTTGGAATTTAGAGTACATATGATCTGATGGATTGCCAAACTAAAGATAGCAGGACCAAGAGGGTCACCTTGTTGACATCCAACAGCTGAACAAATAGGATGTTCATTATATAATAATTTGGATGGTTGGCCATAACATTGAAAGACATATGGGTAAATTTCTGGAATGTTGTTTTGTACTTGTGTCAACAAAGCAGCTCTGTCTACAGAATTGAAAGCATTTTTGACATCCACCTTAAGCAAGACCTCACCTCCGTTCTGCAGTAAAAAGGTGCGTGCCGCATGGACGGCTGCCTCACAACCACCCTTTGAGCCAAATCCGAATTGTATAGGCTGAAAAATTTGGGATACAGTAGGGAGGATGCGACGGCAACAAACTTTAGAAGCGATACGGCGGATGGTAGAGCCTATCGCTATAGGCCGAATGCCACCGTCTTTTTTGGATAGAGCGCACAAATTAGCCATATAAAACATCGGTAATTTCTAGAGGCACCTTGCCCGCCAACATTAGATTAATCAGAGCGGTTAAATTAGAAAGGAGTGACCTGACAGCGTCCCCGACGGCGTTACAAGGTCTTTGAGATGTTGAGGGGTAAGGCCATCAAGGCCGCCAGCAGAGCCACTCTTAAAGGAAAAAATGCATTTCATAATTTCGACAGTATCCGAAATAAGAATCCGCTGATCTGAAGGGGGTGCGTTAGGGAAATGAAGACCTACTGAAGGTGAGGGATGTTTGGAAATCGATGCGGAAAGCGTGTCCGCATTATTTGGAGCAATAATATCGCTGGAAAAAAGCATCCGTGCTGCGCCTTTAAAATCACCATCATTTGCTTTTGTTTCAATTTTGTGAATGATATTACCAGAGACTCGAGATCGAATAGTGGAAATGCCAAAAGACAGATCCGAAATAACGTTATACAAATCAGAACAATTTAGTTTAATTTTTTGCGTAAGAGATATTTTTTCACCTGCCTTGATTGCACTAACATGCAGCACTCTGCAAGGAAATGTTAGCAGCTCTTCCCAAGCACACTGTGTATTATGATTTAGAATTTTTTGAATGCAACTGCTCAGGGCATTGGCCACTGAAATACGAGCACCACGAGGAATGCGCTTAATGAGAGGAACATTTCTTTTTAGTGAACTAATACGCTGCCAGAATGGAATGTTGGTGAAATTCTAATTTGCAGTCGAAACCGGGCGAGAACAAGATGGGTCTGACGCAGGCACAGCAGGATGGGACTTATGAGCCCTCCCGATGTGAATATTCAAAACTCGTTTCCCGCGAAAGAAGCGTGCTTGAGAACACTGATCACACTTTACTAAATTTTCCAGCGAACTATTACTCACCTGGCTGCAAGGCTGCGGCATTGGGGCCAGGATAGTACTATTTACATCTTGCATATAAAACACTTATATATAAATGCACTTAAAAGTCACTATACACCACTTGGCGTCGATAGGTAGTCGACTGGCCGAGGCTGACGCAGCTCGACAACGAGGAAAAAATCTGGAAATAAAAGATACAATGAAACAACTGGTAATTGTATCACAGTAAGTACTTAGGTAAAGTACTCCCCTGATGTATACAGAGTGGTCTTGAAAAGCCAAGCCAGCGTATGACCGAGACCCGATGCCTCTGTCTCTGTCGTGAGGGATGGTGAGGCTCTGCAACCACCCACCAGGAAGGCGCGAGTGATGCGGCTAGAGGTGGAGCACTCGGGAACTGAAATCATAAGAAAATAATAATAATTATTAAATTTTATTTCAAGAGAAAAAAATTTGACATGTCACTTCTGACAAGCCAATTTTTTGGCTACTTACTACTTTTTTGGCCCATCATTACTTATCTAAATCTTAATTAGGTTTTTAAAAACCTTCAGTGAAATGTTAGCTAACTATTAGGAGTTGTCGCGTAGCGGGGATAGTGGCCCTACGAAATAAAGAAAACAAGAACTAAGAATAAAGAATTATATTTACAAAGAAGGCACAGGCTAGAGAGCAGGGGTCGTGAGTAGGCTAACGGTTTTTCCGAGGTACGCGCACTGAGAATCGGTCAGGTTCCCCTTCTAAGTGAGGTGAACTTATCAGAGTCGTCGTAGCAGAAGCAGCACGGTGACGGCACGGCGCGACAGCACCAGGCGCAGCACGGCGCAGCAGTTCCAAGGTCGACCAGCTTAGCAGCTGGTCCGGCAGTGGACAGGCTCAGCAGCCGTCCTCAAGCTCGACCGGTAGGGGTCGACAGCAGCTTGCGTCCGACGCCTCGTGCAAGGGAGTTCGTAGTGGAACTCGTAGGTAGGACCTCGTAGATAGGACCTCGTAGATAGGACCTCGTAGGTAGGACCTCGTCGGTAGGACCTCGTAGGTAGGACCTCGTAAGTAGGACCTCGTAGGTAGGACCTCGTAGGTAGGACCCTGGAACCCACGGAAAGACACCGTCAGGTCCAGCCCGTGTGTCATAACCGTCCGCCGACCACAGAAGACACCTCAGCCTATTCAGTCCAGTCGAGGGTCTTGGCAGACGGTTATGCTACATTAATCGGTCGGACAGATAAAGAAGAAACAGTAAGATTACAGTATAAGGCAGAATAAGGACAGAGAAATACAAGAAAGATGATATTGTAGAATAGTAGGGATAGCGTCGGTTACAGGTTCCGTTATAGTATTCAAATTTGCGTACGTTGACCGCCAAATGCTTTTATCAACGGTTTAGGACCGTTGATAATACAAAGTGCCTAGAAACAGGAAAGAGAACAGATAGATAGAAGACAGATAGCAAGCACACTCACCCGTAAGTAGTTTTAGAGCACAAATTGAATTTACAAGGTTTTACTTATTGAAATAGTAACATACGTGCGCACTCCACAATCGTGAGACAAGCACTGGCGAGCTCGCGGCGAAATGGCTCGCCGTGGCGCATATAGTATGGTTATAGCTATATAGTACTATAACGGTTTAATATTTTAAGGCGCGTACACACGCGTAACGTTACAGTACCCCGGGAAATAGTGTAGGATTTTGCCTAGATGAAGCAAAATCCGTCTACCTCTCTACTAACTAACTTAGCATTTATTCCAACCCATTCACTCACTCATCGTTCATCAACCATTCATTCAGTCTTCGGTCCTTACATGACCTTAGACCCTAACAGACAGAGTGTACATTTATTTAGAGCAATGTAGACTCAAGACAGGAAGTAAGGAATATTGTAATGTAGTGATTACAATACTCTGAGAGGGGTGTTGGTTATGGTAGCAGGGTAATGTAATGTAATATTGTGTAGTTGTAGTCTAGTCTAGTTTAGGTATGTAGGGAAATTGACCGGCATAGCGGTGGGTAGACACCGTTGCAGGACAATACAAGGATGTATGCCCATCCAGTCACGTAGTAGCGTTCCTGGGCAGCAAGGACATACATCAAGGACTCAGGTTTAGCCTGAAATTCGACCAGACGACGAGTAGGCGACGTCAGCCAAACTATATATTAATGACTGCTGGGATAGTGTGTAGGGCACCATCTGCCAACAGCTTAACAAGGAAAGGATAAGTGACTACCGAAGAGCGGTGTGTAGGGCACCGTCTGTCCGGTAGGACCTTAAGGATAGCGTTGTGTCCATCCGGTGAATGTGAAGCATTCCCGGGCAGCAAGGATACACGCTAGGGTAGGATTAAGGGATAGAAATGGACGCCATCATGGAATCAGTGTCCATGAATAGGGTAGGAGTCTAGACTAGCTATAGGTGTTATAAAAGCAATAAGATTGTAAATAAATTAAAATTATGATAGACAACGCAGGGTGTCATTACTAGTGTTGTATGTAAATAGTAGTTATAGTTAGATAATGTAATAGAGATTAGTGTAATGATGTAGTATATTTTTAAATAAAAAAAAAAATTATTAAGAAAAATATGTAAGTGTGCATTGCATAGGAATCGAACCCGCGTTGGACTTAGGCTCAACGGTTCAAATCATATAGCTAGGGTAAGTATAAAGTTATGTAGCTAAGTAGCTTAATATAGTGTAGTATAATTATGTAGTGGAATAAAATTAATAAAACGTTTAGGTTGTTTTATTACATGTATGGCAACCCCTCCCTTCTAAGGGGGAGGCCTCCGCTCAGCAGCGAACATCTATCGGTTGCTAATGATGAAAGATTATGATGGTTACGTGTATATAAGTTAATTATAGTGCCAAGTTTAGTTAAATAATATAGTAAATATAAGGTTATGTTTGGTAGTTTATTTGTTTAAAGTCTTTGATATGCCAAGCGCCTAAAGGATTTCCGGACATATCCGCAAGTTCATACACAAGTGGAGACTTCTTAGATATTATCTTGCACTTTATGAATTTAGGAGCTAGCTTCTTATTAAAATGTTTATCCTTATCACTTTGATAAAACGTTCGTTTCCATACTGTATCACCAACGTTAAATTCAGCTTTTCTCCGTCGCAAGTTATACGTTTTACAATTCCGACTGTGAGCTTGTAATAATAATGACTGTACCTTGTCAAAAATCGATGATAATATCCCTAAGTTATCAGCGTAAGAGTCACGTGGTTGATAGATTATATCATCAGACGAAACGCTATCGTTATGTATGTAATGGGAACCACAAGTAACCAGTTCCCGACCGTATACTAGGAATGATGGTGTGTGTTGTGTTACTTCATTAACTGAGTTGTTAATAGCAAACTGGATTTTTGGTATTAGCGTGTCCCAAATGCGATGATCGTCGTGAATAAAACTCGATATTGCAGTCATTATAGTTTTGTTGTAACGTTCAACTGTATTTACATGAGGAGAATATTTTGGTGTAAAGTGTAGTTTAGGTACTTTGTACCTTAATAACATATTTTTTAGTGTTGTACTAATAAATTGTTTGCCATTATCTAGGATAATTGTGGAAGGAATACCATGTACTAAGAAGACATTTTCTTCGAGAATTTTAGTGACAATTTCGGCTGTAGCACGCCTTATAGGGAATAACAGGCAGTATTTACTGAAACAACATGTTACTACTAATATGTAGCAGTTTTGTTTCCTTGTTGAAGTTAGTGGTCCAACGAGATCGACGCTTAAGACTTGAAAAGGCCTAGAGCATTGCTTAGGTCTTCCCATTTCGCCTAACGTAGCATGATTTTGATGTTTATGAGCGATACAGGTGTCACAGGAAGTGATTAATTTTACCACATCTTTATGCATTCCTGGCCAGAAGTATTTTAATGTTAGTCGTTTAAATGTCTTAAAAATACCAAAATGACCAGCAGTGGGGTCTGAATGGTTTTCAATAATTACAGAGTGTCGTAACTCAGCAGGAACGACCTCCTTCCATTCGAACTCCTTAGTGAGTGAGCACTTGCCCTTCGTGAATCTATATAGACGATCGTTTTTAATTAAATAGTTAGGAAAAGATGTTGGGGAGCTTTTGCATCCGTGGTAAATATTAAGGTACCATTGGTCGGTAGTAGTGGCGGTTATAGGACTAGTATCGATAGCGGATATTTGACCGGCACGTGATAATAAGTCTGGGATTATATTGTCTTTACCGCGACGATGTTTTATTTCAAAATTGAAACTAGATAAACGTACACCCCAACGCGCCAAGCGTCCTGTAGGGTTATTTAAGTTAAGGAACCATTTGAGAGCAGAGTGATCCGTGTATACGATGAACTTCATGCCGTTGTCCAAGTAACACCTCCAGTGTTCGATGGCTACTAGGACAGCTAAGGCTTCTCGTTCAGTGATACTATAGTTCTTTTCTTGGGGTGATAAGGCTTTGCTCATATAAGCTATAGGGTGTTCCACACCATTTTTAGTCTGCGTGAGGAGACCACCAACGCCATAATCGCTAGCGTCGGTATGTACTTCAAATGGTAAGTTGAAGTCCGGACAAGAAAGTATTGGTGCTGAAACGAGGCACTCTTTAAGTTTCTGGAAGGACCCTTCCGCTTCGACGGACCAGGAAAAGGGTGCAGCCTTTTTACCAGTAGTGGTGAGTTTATGTAATGGACCAGCGATTGTGCTAAATTGCGGTACAAATCTACGATACCACGATGCCGTACCTAGGAATCTTTTTACTTCTTTTTTGTTTGTGGGAGTAGGAAAGTTTAGAATAGCTTCTACCTTGGAAGGGTCGACATGTAAGCCGTTTGAATCAATTACGTAGCCGAGGTATTTCAATTCGTCACGAAAAAACATTGACTTCTTAAAATTAATGGTTAAGTTTGCAATTTTTAGTTTTTTATATACCTTGAGGAGCAAGGAGATATGTGATTCAAAGTCTTTTGACACTATGATGACGTCATCTACGAAAACGAAGACCGAATTTTCGAACTCTGGTCCACTAAATAGTGTATCCACTAGTCGTTGCTGAGTGGCTGGTGCGTTGGTTAAACCGAAGGCCATAGTGACGAACCTATAAGTTCCGCGATTGGGAATATAAAAAGCAGTCTTGTCTCGATCAGATTCCACGATAGGAATTTGCCAGAAAGACTTGGAAAGATCGATGCTACTCAGGTAGTGGGCATCCTTTAGATTGTCTAGAATCTCGGAGATATACGGCAATTTATAGGCATCTTTTTTTGTTACCGAGTTTAACTTACGGCTGTCAAGACAAAATCGTAATTTACCATCTTTTTTCGGCGTTAGCAGTACCGGAGAAGACCATGGACTTTCGCATGACTCCACCACGCCTAGTTGTAGCATTTCATCTAATTCTTCACTTAGTATACGTCGTTTTTCGGGAGACAGTCTATAATACCTTTGCCTAATTGGTTGCGCGGTACCAGTATCGATGCGATGAGTAACCAACTGTGTACGACCTAATCCGTGTTTTTCAGCAGAAATATTTTCAAATTGCTCGATAATGTTATCGGCAGTTACCTGCTGTGCGTGTGTCAATTCAGAATAGGACCGTAAGGCATCGTTCTTTTCCGAAATAATATTTACGAGTGTGGAATCGTTATAGTTATTAAAGGATATAGAATTAATAAAATGTGGAAATAATTTAAATTTTGACCAAAAATCTACACCAAGTATTAGTGGTGACGTAACAGTAGGTATCACGTACGCTTTTAAGATATGAAATTGGTTCTCGAAGGAAACCGGTAAATTGATGTAACCTATAGCCTGCATGGTTTGACCACCAGCGGCTGCAAAGGATTTCCCTGCGACAAGTTTTTGTAGTTCAAAACCTGTTGCTAATAGTTGCAAGTGCGAATAGTTGCCGAGTATAGTTATTGCCGAACCTGAATCTAGTAGTCCGCATAAAGATTGATTATTCACCCGTACCGTGGCATACGGTCGAATATCCTTAGTAGGCTTCTTGTTAAGGATTGAAGCAATTGAATAGCTATTTAGGTAAAGTTTTAAGGTTAGCAACCAGCGTTGCCAGTCCTCCTTATCAAAGTTTGTAGAATTAGTAGTAGTAATAGCATTGCCACAATCCTCACTTATTAGTTTTTTTTGGTTGGAATTGCATTTAGGACAATCCGGGGTCTTATAATTTTTTTTCCCGCATTTAAAGCAAATTACGAAACGTTCGGCTTTACATTCCGATAAGGGATGGTCTTGAGTGCGACAACGCGGACAAAAGACGCGCCTATAATTTGTTTGGGAGTTTGTTATAGCCGCAACATGGGCCTTACCTTGCCCCCCATATTGAGATATGTTCCGGTTATTATTATTTCCCGCGTTAGGGTTGTGAGCACTGTTACTACGATTGTCTGCATTATAATTATAACTCTTGGAGTAATTATAATGCAGACAATCGTAGTAACAATAATAAAAAAGTAATCGTAGTAATCGTAGTAGTACTATAACGGTTTAATATTTTAAGGCGCGTACACACGCGTAACGTTACAGAGTTAAAGTTTAGGAGGAATTAGTGAATATACATACGGACAGACAGACGCGGTAAACAACTTTCTTTTGTACTATGCAAAGAAGAAAATTAAAAATTGCCGGCTTTTATCTAAAAAAACTGCATTAAGCGATCCCGTGGCTTTATTAGGGCAAAATGTCATAAAGAATTAAAGAACAAGTGCCCAAGGATATGTGATCAAGCGTAAGCAACTCAGCAGTTAAAAACATCACGCACAGAGACGCGCGCTCTAGTAATATTCTACAGAATTCTAATATCAACAAATCAGTAACAGTGGTTAAAAAAGAAAATCATGATAAACAGAATACTCCACTTTAATGTTTGAAAATAAACGTGGGAGCATTTATGTTATTTATTATCTTGGCGCCCAACATGGGATCTCAATTTAAAATTCTCGTTTATTTTTAGTCACATCTGTTCTTCGTGATGGAGTACTTGAACGGTGGTGACCTGATGTTCCACATTCAGCAAAGTGGGCGATTCCCGGAGGCGCGAGCGCGGTTTTACGCTGCGGAAATAGTGTCAGGGTTGAAATTTCTGCACAAGAGAGGAATTGTCTACAGGTACTATAGTATATCTAAGAAAGTACATTGCTACAATCTATTAAATATTTTACGACGCTTCTTATCAGTACAATATAATCTTGATCTAAACTGTGGAGACTACGTGCCACGGTGGGAAACCAGCTTGCTTTGCGGAGTTAATGGAGAAAAACATCTTCGTATAGTTCTCCTAACAAATTAAGACAATATAGGTTGCTCATCCATGCGTCGTATGTGCACATAAAAAGCCGGTCCTACGCCTGACCTCTCTCCGGTCGTGGCCATCTTCTGTTCAATCGGATTTTGAGATTAAAAGAAGAGTGAATGCACCTTGCACCTGTAAATGCGTATGCACATGTGAAAGATTTCGATCAGGAAGATATTGACCTACTAATAATATAACTCGATATTGTTTTCAGAGATTTAAAACTAGACAACATTTTATTGGACTTTGAAGGCCACGTACGCATCGCTGACTTCGGCATGTGCAAACTGCAGATATATTTGGAAAAGACCGCGGATACCTTCTGTGGGACTCCAGATTATATGGCGCCTGAGGTCAGTGTTTAATTACCATACCTTGTTAAATGACGTTTCATAGGCCGAGTTCACATTATTAAAGTGCCAGTATAATTGCATTAACAATACATATTCTTATCTCATTAATTGAATTATGTATTTGCACAGTGCACAGGCATGTTAGTCCTACAAATAAGTACATATTGTGTTTTATTCAAAAATTAGGAATATAGGTACTTATCTAATATCGAAACTGCTAGTTGAGTGCCTAGACTATGAGAGCGAGACCCCTGGGTATTTCTGGCCCACTAATCCACACATGCTTTGAGTGGCTGCTACGGAATAGTTAATTCCGTGGTGGCTGCTTTTTGGCCTAATCCCTCTCAGACACTTAACAAACCCTTTCCCAATACATGGGAAAAGAAACAAGATGCATATAAGTACTTACTACAAAATAAACTGCTCACTCTTATATTTTATAAACTGCATTATGAGGCTCTAAATGCTAGGTTTTTTTCTTCATCAGATAATCAAGGGTCTAAAATACAACCAGACCGTGGACTGGTGGTCTTTTGGCGTGCTACTGTACGAGATGTTGATCGGCCAGAGTCCGTTCAGTGGATGTGACGAGGATGAGCTGTTCTGGTCCATCTGCAACGAGATGCCGTCCTACCCGCGTTTTCTTTCTCAGGAAGCGCTCACCATATTGACAAGGGTAAGATTGATTTGCTTTATAACTATATTCATGGTTAGAATTAGTAAAAATTGTAAGTAAGTTGTTTTCTTTATTTATTTTTTTTTAGACTACCTACTATTTTATAATTTGCTAATGAACACAAAATTCCCCGTGGGGTGCCGGGTTAGTATTGCATCCCCCCCATCTCCTCTCGTTGGGTGTCGTAAGAGGCGACTAAGCGAGAACAGGAAGACGGGCAGCAGCGTCTTCCTTTTGGATTTATCTTCCACCTATACTGCGATCCCCAAGCCGCCTGGCAAGCGTGGGGATTATGGCAACCCCTCCCTACTAAGGGGGAGGCCGCAGGAGTGGACGTGTTTCGGCCGCTGATGATGATGAGACAAAATTCCTAAAACGTAGGGCACAGCACAAAAAAATTGGACCGACCGAGTGGAAAGTAAACTCAGCAAAATAACCACTTTCAAGCAGTGTTGCACCTCGTCTAAATCCAAGGCACTAAGCTAATTAATAAAATAGCTGAAACTAATCGTACAGGTGTAGGGACTTAGGATTTAATTCTGCGATGGGCACAAAAGGCCAGTTGTTGTATGAAAGAGTTTTGTTCTGAAGGGGTTTTTGTCATCAAAACAATTTATTGCCGCATTAAGACATAAATAATACGACATAATTAATTTATTATAAGACATAGGTAAGCAAAAGTCGTAATTTTTAGGGACAATGTAACGAAATTGGTAACACTGCTTTCGAGTGGCCGTTGAGTTTTGTTGCTGAGTAAGGTTGAAGGCTTAGGCGATGACCCACCATCGATATACTATATGGGCATATGGGTGGGGTTGAAGGAGTACAGATCCGTTTTATTTTATGTCAGGGCAGCTCTGACTAGGTCCTCGAGTTGTTAAATAAATAAACAAATGCGCTTTACCATCGAATACTGCAACACCGTTTGTTATGGTTTGTAGAATCGTGCGTCTATGGGTGAAGCAGTAACTAATATTTAAAAAAATAAAAATATATATTTCTGTTGGTCTAGTTATTGGACAAAGATGCAAGAACGCGACTTGGTGGCACCGAATGCATGCACGGCGAGATCAAGGACCAGGAGTTCTTCCACCCTATACATTGGGACAGGCTCGAGAGACGCGAACTGGAAGCACCGTTCAGACCACGTGTGGTATGCACCTTTGATTTATTATTTGTACATCGATTTCAGTGACTTGGAAGTATCGAGAGGTACACTGAACTGTATTTTCACGCACCTTACAGCAATAGCTGTAACGACACCTTCTAGGTGGCCAATGAAGGTGAGCCGGAGATGAGCATTCTACAAAGTTCCTTCTTTTTCTTATTGAATCAACGAAATTGCTGCAATGGAGGCTCGCTGGTACTCGCATTCGGGTCCATGGTGTCGCTGCCCTGTTATTATAATCCGAATTTTTTTTTTGGACTGGCACGCCTTTCGAAGATTGAGCGTAGGAGGCAGAGTATTAACTCCTTAGCTACGACCTTCTATATTTTTTTTATTGCTTTGCAGAGACATCCAATGGACACTCAATACTTCGACCGGGCGTTTACTGGAGAGCGGCCACGACTCACCGCCGTAGAACCCCACGTACTGCGCTCCATGGATCAAGAACCCTTTAGAGGGTTCTCGTATACCAATCCCAATACAACGGACCGTTAAATCAAACTTTGTTGCCTTTGGCGATGGCTGAAATTCCTTTGTTCTCCGCTATGAGCGGTGGATTTCATATGAAATCAAGTAGACTATTCGTCGATTGGTTTAATTATTTGGTGAGTTATGTCCCGCTGGGCGGTATGTTTTAGATATTATTGGCAGTGGAAAGTCCATAAATAAGGTATTGTTAGGACACTTTCCTTTGGGATTTCGAAACTGGTTTTCTAACTTGGTTTTGGATTTCCATAGATGCTGCCAATATAATAGAAACTTATTATTTTTTTATTAGATCCATGTTTAAGTAGATTACATCTACTTAAGTAGAATAAAATCCAGGACCTAAGTATGTTTATTAAAAATGCATATCAATAATAAATGCTTTATAGTCACGTGTCTGGTACACGTATTGTATTGTTATTAGATGTTAGGTGTAAGATGTGATCACTAACAATAGCATTAGTGATCCGAAAGAGATACGAGAAACTGTAATAAATCAATTAGATTGTCTAGAGAAGTTTTGAAGCAGATTATCATAATCGATCTTAAGTTCTTGCGCAGTAAGTCTGGAACAGCAGAAATTGGCCAATCATATAAGGTTACGCACAGAGACGTAGCTACCGCCGAATCAGCCATACCAATTATACGGGGCCCCCCAGGCTACTGAGACCCGTTTAAGGCAAGCTACGCCACTGGTTACGTGCTTACGTAGGTACCTACTCTTTAGCCAATAATTAAATACAATAAAAGAGCAACATTTTGCTAGCATAATAGTTCAGTAAAATTAAATTACAGACAATGCGAATAAAGTTTATTTTTACAGTTCAAAATATATTTGGAAAAGAATAACATATTTCGACAGTATAGGGATATATTTATGTAAATAGTCTTTTGATATTTTATACAACAAAAAGTGATATACTTAAACAGTTTTTTCAGTTTAAATAAAACAAATTGTCTATTCTATCCGCATGTGCTTATTTGTGCCTTGATTTGTATGTAGGTATTACCTACGCTTACATGAATTTTGATGCGGTTTTAATTATTAGTGACGTATTTGTTTCCGGATGATGTGTGTGTATAATACAATCGACATACTTACCTACAATATACTTATTTTATTTGTGAATACTTCATCAGTAAACAATTCTAAGGCTAAGTCGTTAGCTAATTTCCTAATTAAATATTGTTATTTATTAGCTTCTCTGAAAACTGTCCTAATTGTTGTTTCAAACATCATCACGACGTCCTTATCAGCTCACTTGCAACTGTACTGTACATATTTTTTATTTTTATTTAGATAAGAGAAACAAACAGCATAAATAGTTCATAATATGGAACATACAATACATATGTATACATATACATATGTATACGTATACGTATACATATGTATTATTATACATTAAAATGAAGTAGCTTATTGCTAATACTCTTCAAATAAGTTCCTTCTGAATTGCTATCATACATACTTACATTATTTTCATGGCAAGATTCGAATTACATATCAAAAGAAAAATCGATCAAATATTGGTAGGGAAGTAATTAATGTTCGGATTGTAAATTGTTTGTTTAATAATAAAATTACGATTAAACAACGTGAGTTAGTTTTATTTGTTTCTCTATCCTGTCTATGAATGGTCTACCTTTTATTGAACATATTTCAATATTACTTAATACACATAGATTATACACTGAGTAAGTAAGTACTTATATTAATTTCATACATTTCACACTGCGAATCACTTCCGATAGATTGGAAGAGGCAACGAGTGAAGTACTTTTAATAGAGATTTTAAAGATACGCATAAATATCAAAAATTAGACGGTTTTATCATGATATTTACGTTGCTAACAGGTACTAAAATTTACGCAGCGTATATGATTTAATCGGTGATCAGGGGCGTAGCTACCGCTGTATCAGCCGTATCAATGATATGGGGCCCCCGGGCTACAGAGGCCCCGAACGCGTAAGCAAAATATCGTAAGAAAAATGTGTGTTATTCACAAAGTCCGTACTTCATTTGGGCCCCTCAATAAATGTTGACACAGGGCACGTCTACGACAAGCTACGCCACTGTCCGTGATCTTAGTACTAGATGCTGTGGAGACAGACATTCCCCTATCTATAGACCCGCTACCACCCGTGCCAGACAACCAGTGGCCGATATGGTATTCTCTTAACAGACTCTGGACACTAGGTCTGCCACTGGAAAGATAATCTCCGCCGATGATTCAGTTGCGATTCTGAAAACATCAGTAGCAGGATTGGCTATTTAGCGGATAGGTATTTGGTGGCTACCAAAACTTCTAAAAACTACCTTGTTTGGGGGAAACTATTTAAATGGTTGACTACCCTGGTTATGTCATTTAGCTGTCATATGAATTCTGTGGTTGTCTGTGGTCATACATTGCTGTCACTGTCATTTCTGTCTGTCAGTCAGCCAAAAATAAATACTTTTTAGGGATTCTGTCAGAAGCAAGGTTGGTGAATACACGCGTTTTTGACAGTGTGAAAGTGAAAATTTTCTATTTTTCAGTTTTGCTTATTTGTTTATGATTTTGTTCATTGTGTGTGGTGTTGGTTTGTGTTACTGTAAAAGGGTAAGTATTTAAAATAGCTTTTACGGCCTAAATAGGCCCGGTTCAACATGGGCGATGAGTCGCCCGGTAGACCGCCTGATATTCCCATATCTCCTTCTCCGGCGTTATTTACCCAAGAACCCATTGCTTGCGAACGTGGTGTCAAACGCCCATCTAATGAACTAAACGAGATTTCAATCAGCCATCCAAACAAAAAAACCGTTTCTAACTTGGAACTACCCTCGGCGTCAATACAGACAATTTATACCCATCCAAGTATGGAGTCCGCTCGAGTATATACTGATAAAGATTGTGGTCCGTTTATTGTGCATGTGTCCCGAGTGGAAAATGATCCTGCAGCTGGTATAACCTTACGTCCCATTAAGATTGGTCAGGTTCTGATGAAAAATAATGTCCAGCATATTGTTAGGGGCGGAGTCAAAGTCGTTGGCCGAAATAGGATTGCTATTGAATTTAGTTCTGCACCTGCGGCAAACAGTTTCATTACCCACCCATGCCTTTCTTCCTCCAATCTGGTTGCTTCGATTCCTTCATATAATATCACCCGTTTAGGTTTAGTCCGTGGTGTCCCGTGTGACTGGTCAATGACTGAATTTGCTGAAGCCGTAGAACTACCAGAAAACTGTGGGAAAATATTAAAACTCAGGAGGCTCAACAGAAAGTCCTCTTCAGAAGAAGGTGTCCACTGGATCCCTACTCAATCTGTGGTGATCACTTTTGAGGGTCAAATTTTACCGAATCATATCTATTGTTGTTATAATTCCCTTCCTGTAGAAGTATATCAGCTCCCTTCAATCCAGTGTCTCAACTGTTGCAGATTTGGACACATAAAATCTCAGTGTCGGTCCAAAGCTAGATGTTTCAAGTGCTGTCAGAGCCATCCAGGCGAATCTTGTAATATTCAGAATGACAAAATATCTTGCATTTTATGTTCAGGGCACCATCAAGCTGTGGACAAACAATGTCCAGAGCACTCTCGGCAAAAATCAATTAAGACACTGATGTCCACTAATAATATTTCATATACAGATGCGGCCTCCCAGGTCCCTTCTGTGCGTCGTCCCTACTCAGATGTTGCCCTCCCTACCTACCACCCTTCATCCACACCCCCTTCCCCTCAATCTACCCTAAATAACCATCCATCTTCTATGTCCTATAGAAAAACTGTCTTTCGTAATCCCCGCCCCAGACCTTCTCTGCCTCAAGGATATGATAAGCAAGCACACCAGGCTATCATAAGCAATGTGCCTTCCTCTCTTCCAAATGGAAGTGCTTTCCCAGATTTATCCTCTCCTTCTCTGACTCCTGAAATGGCGAATGTATCTCAGGAGAATTTTATAGATCTATTTATTGCTATTTTAGATAACTTCATCATGAAGTTTAGTGATTGTCTACCGTCCAACGTTGCAGAAAAGTTAGCCCGCCTCGCCTCTATTGCTGGTTCCAATGGACCAGATAAAAATCATCCAATGGAACTGTAGGAGCCTTGCTCCTAAAAAATCCGAGTTAATCCACCTTTTCAACAAATTCTCCCCCGTTGTTGCGGCAATTTCGGAGACTTGGCTGCGGCCTGGGACTTTATTTAGGGTTCCTGGTTATGCCTGTTTCCGGGAGGACCGGGACGATGGATACGCAGGATGTGCCCTTTTTATTAATAGATCCTTCCCTTTTACCCCTATTACTTTACCTGCTCACTCTAGGGAGATTGGTGCTGTTGCCATTAAAGTAATGGATATCAATTTCCTCTCTATCTACATTCCTCACCCTAATCCTTCCTTATCCTCAGAGCTATCAGCAATTTGTTCGGCTATTTCCCATCCTATAGTAATTCTTGGTGACTTTAATTGTCATCACACATCTTGGGGGTCGCATTATTGTGACTCCTTTTCCCCATGCCTTATTGATATTTTTGATGACTTAAATGTCACTATTATCAATGACGGCTCTCCTACCCATAGAGTTTATCCTAATCAAAACCCTCGTTCTGCAGTTGACTTAACTGCCTGCTCTCCTAATCTTTCTTCCCTTGTCTCTTGGAATACTCTCCCACAAACATATGGTAGTGATCATTTCCCAATTGTAATTTCTTTACCTCAATCTGTAAAGCCAGTCCCTTCCCCTGAGCCCCTCCTTAAATACAAGTTGCAAGAGGCGAAGTGGGACTTATTTGCGACTGAGATGGACAATAAAACTTCTACTATTTTAGCAGAACCCTCCTCAGATGCCATAGTCAATTATGATTTGTTTGTTAGTTCCCTAATAGAAGCAGCCGATTTACATATCCCTCGAAAGAAAAAAGGCAAGAAATGTTTGTCCTCTCCTCCCTGGTGGGATTCTGAATGCACTAATATGATTCATCGTAGAAAGGAAGCCGAACTGCAATATAATGAGTTAATGACCCCAGAAAATTTCCTATGTTTCCAGAAAGTCTCTGCCCAGACTCGTAAACTACTGAACCGAAAGAAAAAGCTAGGGTGGAAGAGCTTTTGTGAAAATCTATCTCCTAGAACTCCAGCCTCCCAAGTCTGGCGCAGTGTCAAAAAGTTTCGTGGTTCCCTCAACCCTCCATCCAATTCCTCTTTCGACTCATCTGCGTGGCTTATTCCATTTATTGATAATTTGGCACCCCCCTATGTCCCTTGCTCAGACTCCTTTCCTTCTCTTTCCGGGCCTCCCTCCTCTGCTCTCTCTGAACCATTTAATGAACCATTTTCCTATTCGGAATTCCAATTTGTTGTTGATGGTCTTAGGGATTCTTCTCCCGGTGTGGATGGAATTCCCTATTCCTTTGTAGCTAATTTAAATCCCCCAGCTAAAACAGTCCTTCTTCATATTCTAAATAAAATTTTTGAATCTGGCCAAATACCGCAATCTTGGAAAAGTCAGCTCATTATCCCAATCCTTAAACCTGGTAAAGATCCCTCTAATCCTTCCTCTTACAGGCCCATCGCCCTATCTTCTACTGTGTGCAAGATCCTAGAGCATTTAGTTAAAAACCGCCTTGAGTGGTTTGTAGAAAAGCATAACATTTTAGCCAAAAGTCAATTTGGATTTCGTAAAGGCAAGAGCACTATGGATAGCCTAAGCATTCTATCCTCAGACATCCGTTTAGCATTCACAGAAGGGGAATACCTTGTGGGGGTCTTCCTGGACATTGCTTCTGCTTATGATAGTGTCCTTCTTCCGGTGCTCAGGCAAAAAATGCAACAGCTGAACATCCCTGTGAGGATTGTTCACTTCATCGCAAACCTTTTAATGTCCAGGAATATCTGTGTCCGATACCAAGGATCTGATTTCATCCAAAGACAGGTCTGGAAGGGCCTTCCACAAGGCTCTGTTTTAAGTCCTCTCCTATACAGCATTTACACCCATGACCTAGAACAATCCGTAACCCCTTTTTGTAACATACTTCAATATGCCGATGACTTAGCGTTATACATCTCTTCTAAATCAATTGATTCTGCTTCCTCCCGTCTTAACTCTGCTCTCTCTTATCTGAATGTCTGGCTTCAAGATCACGGGCTCTCGCTTTCTGTTTCCAAAAGCAACTTAGTAGTTTTTACTAGGAAAAGAAATATCCCAACTCCAGTTGTGCACTTCGGCGATGAAATCACTCCAGTTAAAGATAGTGTTAAATTTTTAGGGGTATTTTTCGATAGTCATATGACAGGTTCTATTCACAATAACTACATTGCTCAGAAATGTGAGAAAGGTGTCAATGTGTTAAGAGCTCTGGCAGGAGTGTGGTGGGGTTCCCACCCGTACTGTCTGAAGCTCGTTTACCACGCTCTTGTTCGTAGTCACCTTGACTATGGTGGTTTCATAACAGAACCCTGCAATAAACTTCCGTTAGATAAACTGGATACTCTTCAAGCCAAATGTTTGCGTATAGTACTAGGTGCGATGAAATCCTCTCCTAAAAATGCTATGCAGGTTGAGTGCGTGGATCTTCCTCTACACATCCGAAGACAATATCTATCAGATAGATTTGTTTTCAAACTTTCCCAAGATTCTTCTCATCCTTTGCTTCCTCGACTTAGAGCTCTTTCACAAAAAGTTGCGGCTGGAGGATATTGGTCTAGTAAACTTCCCCCTAGACCCGTTCTAAGTTTTAATAAAATACAAAGTTTAATCTCAGTTAACTCAGATTCTAGCAACTCTTCTCTTTTTAATTTTGATTTCAATGCTCTTTCATTTATTCCGCGTATCATACTTGACTTGGGTATCTCAAAGTTTGAAGCAGGTGCTAACCAGGTATTTGAAGAATGTTTAACTCAAAACTTTCCTGACTGGCTTACAGTCTTCACGGATGCTTCTAAACTTTCGCCTGATGGTTGTGTTGGCGCCGCGGTATGGATACCGAAGTTTCATATAGTTCTAAGTTATAAATGTCCTCCACATTCCTCAGTGTTTACTGGGGAATCTGTGGCAATACTAGAGGCTGTTTCTTTTGTTGAATCCCATAATTTAAATAAGGTTTTAATACTTACAGACTCCAAAAGCTGCTTGCAAGCTCTATTAGCTAATCCATTTAAAAATAAATCTAAATTCCCTATTACCTTGCAGACAAAGGAAGTTTTGTACAAATGTAAGACAAGAGGTTTGGATGTTGCTCTGGCATGGATCCCCAGTCATAGTGGCATTATAAATAACGAGTGTGTGGATTCTTGGGCTAAAAGTGCTGTTAATTCTGGTTCTTTATCTCATTATAAAATCTTCCTCCCAGATCTTGTATCCCTTGCTAAAGATTTAATGTTTAGATCCTGGAATTCTCAATGGCGTGTTTCCAGTTCCACTTGTGGTCGATACTATGCTAGAATCCAACCAGTTGTTCCGAAAAAGCCTTGGTTCCAGAAATACCGACATGGCAACAAATTCGCAACTTCGACCATATGTAGACTACGTCTGGGACATTGTTGCACGCCTGTATTTCTAAATAAAATTAGGGTAAGGGATCACTCTCTCTGTGAGTGCGGTTTTGACGAAGGTACCACTGACCATATTTTTTTTTCCTGCCCTATATACCCTATATCACTCTATGATATCCTCCCTCCCAATATTCCGCGTCCTATTAATTTTCATTCCCTCCTTACGTTTGTTGATTCCCACTTTGTAAATATTCTCTTAAAGTATATTACATGTTTTGATATTAGATTGTAACTAACTTTTGTCTCGTGAATTTAACATCCCTTTGTTTAACCTAGTGACGTCCCTCCCTTTGTGTTAGTGTGTTTTGTTGTTTGTTGTAGGTGGTGGTCTGCACATTGAACAACATCTATGCTGTAACGTACGTAACACACCGATCAATCAATAACAACCGCGTGTGTAAGCTCACTACGCTGACATTGGCAGAATCGTGTTGGGCCTAGACTCAATGGAATAAGGCCAAAAAAAAAAAAAAAAAAAAAAAAAATACTTTTTAGGTTATGTGTGTGTTTGTGTTGTGATTTTGTTTGCTGTTTAGCCTTTTGATTTATTTTCTCATTGAAAACCTTTATATTTATGATATATTCGCGAAGCATACTATTATAGGAGATGGTAAGTCTCTGTGCAATAATTATTTCAACATAGTTAACTTAGCTGATTCTCATTAACGCCAGACCACTTTGATTTCAAAGGCCTATTTTATTATTATATTACAGTGTGATATTTAGTTATAATCATCATCATCATCATCACCAGCCGGAAGACGTCCACTGCTGAACAAAGGCCTCCCCTTTAGACCGTCACAATGAACGACAATTTGCTATTTGCATCCATCGGTTGCCTGCGACGCGAACAATGTCGTTGTTATTTATAATATAACTTGTTTATTCATTAGAACATTTAAGTGCTTACAATCTAGTCAATATGTGTCGCTCTAGTTAGACATAGAATCAGTGAAACTAAATATTAGATTTTTTAAAGTTCGATGCAATTATCTACTTTAATTAGACAATATTCCTGTGAATTTACGTAAACAAATAATTTTATGCATTTTTCCAGGCTCGTAATGCAGAGAAGGCCATGTAAGTAGTTTAACTATCATAGTAGCTAGCTAATTATATTTTTATGTATTTCTCTTTGTGCAATTTGATTACACATTTGATCTAATAGATTTGGGAACTTTCTCAAAGAATTTATTAGATAATGCAAAATTTTAAACTTTGTGTTTGTTCGATGGAACATAAAAGAAAATGTAGGCTTCTTCACTTCTAACGGTTTATTCGGTGAACGATTTACAATTACATGAAATTATATTGCGAACGTATTATATTTGACGGCGCTCTGTTCGTGAGTGTTGGTAGGCATTGTGTATTGGTGGCAAGGGCCGCGGACGTCCCCCGCCGCCCTCGCAGCCCCTTCGGTGGTCCTTGAATTATGTAGAAGCGCCGACAGTGTTCAGTATGTAAAAGTCAGAACTGATTACACTGCTTTTAATAAGTTAAGTTATTTTATACTATATTTCTATTTATTTATCAAGCCAAGTCTAAAAGTACAGGCTGTCTTACCAATATGGAAAGTTTATTACCCTTCAGCGAAATCATTGATAGTTTGGTAGATATATTTATTAAATGAAACTAAATTGGGCTGATGTTTTGGTTTATTACTACTCAATAGGTTGTGGGTTCGATTACCACCAAGTGTCTGGGTGTTATATTTATTTAATTACATATTTTGGTATTGGTATTGGTATAGCGGGCTGGTTTCCGCAACTCCACGACAAGGCGCGTATTTTGCGTGTGGGTGGGAATGGGTTTATTCAATCCACCCTAACTCCTCGAGAAGGGCCAGCAAGCGCTTGATGCCACTGACCATCTCTTGGAGAGTACTCGGGTTTCCGAAGTACTTAGCCCTGTATGCAGCGACCTCCAGGCATCTCAGTAGCACGTGGGCCGCCGTTTCCTCCTCCTCCATACACGCTCTGCACAGAGGACTGTCTGTAACTCCTATAGTGAAAAGGTGTTTATTAAATAAACCATGTCCGGTAATGGCTGCCGTGACTATACGTAACCGTTGTTTTGGTAGTCGAAGCAGCTGCTTGGTGAGGCGACAATCTATGACTGGAAGTGCCTCTTTGGCCTGTCTGCACTCACCATGATTCGTCCAGTGGTCGTTGTGTTTTGCCCTAGTGCGCTGTCTTACCAGGGTGCGTAAGTGTCGTGTCGTGCGTAAGGGGATTGGCACTATAGGTTCAGGTCCTACAGAATCCATGGCTGATCCTCTTCTGGCGAGCTCGTCCGCGGCATCATTACCGCGGGAGCCACTGTGTCCTTTAATCCATTGAATGGTTATGTCATTTAGATTGCCTACCTGATTAAGTTTTTGGTGACAGTTGCTCTGGTAGTCTTCATACAGTTGAATCTTGTATTTCTTATCGAAGATAAATTGCTTTGGTACGCGGTCGTTGATTGCCCGTGTTATTGGGATATTCTCAGCGAGCTCGTCCAGTATTGCGGCATGCAGTGTGTTGTAGTTTTTCCAGAGGCCCAAGGTCTTTAGGCGTAATGCCGTCATTGCTGCCTCATGTTGTCCATGGCTTCCAGCGCTGCTGTGGGTGTAGTCCTCATACACCCTGTAATAGCCATGCAGGCGAGTCTCTGAAACCGCTGTAATTTGTTAGATGCTGTGTCAAGTCTGGTCCTTGGCCACCAGACCACAGCACCGTATGTAATCATCGGGCGGATCACCATGTTGTACAGCCACAGAATTATCTTAGGTGATAGTCCCCATCGCTTTCCTATCATCCTTTTGCACTGCCACAGGGTGATACTGGCCCTTTCTATTTTGTTTTCCATATGGTTACTCCAATTTAGTTTACTGTCTAAAGTGAGTGACACCATATTTAGAAAAATATAAGTATTAATATCAGTTGTCTGGTTTCACTTTGCCTAGTTTGGGATTGGATGGTCATATGCAGATTGTCCTAGAATATTATTAGTAAATGTTATATAATAAGTTACCTCAAGTTACGCTGAAGATGACCAATGGAGTGTCTAACTACATAGACAAAACTTAAACTTGAAGATACTTAAATTTGAAATCTGCAAATACTATCTGGGTGTTAATGGTTACAGGACCACATTGGCCCGATGGCGTGCCGCACAAGTCCAAGAGGCCGGTGGCCAGCGTGAGAGAAGACCATACTTAGCCTCCGAGTGTAATGACCTGCCACAAGCAGAAAAGTGGAGGTTACAAATTGTACGAGAAATTGCAAAAAAAGTGGCACAGATACAAAATGGTAAATATTAAGAATAGATTTAACCCTTAGATCTTGGCCTTAGAATATGTAGAAAATACTGGAATCTCAGAGTATACCCCAAAAAGAAATGTATACTTTAAGATTTCAGCATTTTTTATAAATGTGCCATTATGTAGACAATATATGTAGAACAGACTGATCATACTACATAAGTGCAACTGGCACATTTACTTTAAAGTGGCAATTGGCACTCACCTACCTATACAGGCTGGATTTTTGAGACAGGACAGTAAGGGCAGGTACATTAACCGTTATAGTTCCATAACTTTTTGAGATATTTTGAACTGCATAAATTTACAGATTTTGGAAAAAACATACAGTTAGCTAAAAAAATGCTAAAGGGTTACCAATAATAAAAGTATACTGAGACCATATGTAAAGTAATTCTAAAATGGGGCTCCTGGTGCCCATCGGAGAGCCCTGGTCCCCCCTCTAATGTGCCGATGCGACAGGGGGTTTTAGTGGAGGAATTTCGTTATTTGAGTGCATTGTGTTCGCGATCGTTTTTTTTAAGCTATGATTATGACGTGTGGAGCAAATTTCTAGATTATGTAATTATTAAGATAAAGGAAGAAACTTATAGTCAGTTTAAGCTGTCGGAGGTCGATGCGTGAGTGATCACGCGCACCCGCCAGGGTGCGCGTTTCGCGTGTTAACCTGGTTTAAATCGGAATCATCTGCCGTTGAGCGGTTAAACATGTACTTAAACCCTTCATAAAAATTTAAAATATTATTACTTAGTTGTACGATTGTTACTAGCTTTCGGTAAAGGAAAACATCGTGAGGAAACCTGCATGTCTGAGAAAGCCTAAATAGCTTTCGAATGACGTGTTAAGTCTTCCAACCCGCACTTGACCAGCGTGGTGGACTATGGCCTAGGCCCCCTCATCTTGAGCGGAGGCCCGTGCCCAGCAGTGGGACATAAACCAGGGCTGGTATTATTATTATTACTTAGTTTTTTCCCGCGGCATCGGTCGCGCTAATTTAGTATGAAAGGATTAAGTAATTCATGATGTTGATTACAACAACCATTCTGCCTTGATAATGGGCTATTAAATTAATAAGATAAAAATCTGCTTTCTCCCCACAACACTAGGTACCTACTAACAAACAAAAAAATATGTAAACATAATTTTAAAATCACAAGCAGACAACTGAATTTTATTAGTAAAAATTATATTTCATTGGTAATCTAATTTTAAATTATATATTTAACGCATTTTATACAAATCAATAGGGCTATGATCAACAGGGATATGAATATGTGTACAGAATAAAGATGTGATATTTTTTGACCTCATTTTATTTTAATATAAAATTTCGTAATGGATGAAGAAGCACCAAAATCACCATCCATCAAAAGTGCTGTAAAAGAACCTAGTGTAATAGATACTCCTGTTGTCAAAGATGAAGACCCACCTCCGGAATCGGAGTCTATTCCCTCACAGCGACTTACGCCGCCCTTAGCCAGTCCACAACGTAGAGGAAGTTCATCACCAGCCAAGAAGGCATCTGTTGAAATTTCCAATAAGAGTGCTAGAAGTTCTTCGTTACAAAAGCCTGAACAAAAAAGTCCAAGATCACTGAGTATCAAATCTAACAACACGGAACAAATTATTATAGAGGCTCCAGTCACGCCGCCGTCAGCCAGCCCAAACCCTAGGGTAGGCACATCGCCAACCGAAAAAGCCTCCGCTGATATTTCAAACAAGAGTGCGAAGATTGCTTCGTCACCTACGACTGAACAAATAAGCCTTAAATCACATAGCATCAAATCTAACAATACCGAACAAGTTATTATGGAGGCTATTTCTAATTTGGAACCACAAGGAAACAGTTTAAGTGATCGTGTCAGTGAACTAACAGAAGCCGTTATAAAAATTGCGGAGGATGCCGATCCGAAATCAAACACGATAACCAGTAATATAGATAAAATAACTACGATGACTAAAGAACTCACAAACGAAGCTAACGCACTCAGAGACACGATTAAAACTTTGACTGAAGACATCGCTCGCACTAAACAAGACCTGTGTTACTGTGCGAACGAAGATGTAAATTTTCCCTACCACTTGTTCCTCGTTGAAATGATCATCAACAAAATTCACATGAAGTGTGAATGTTTCGATATAGATTATAATAACTTGGTTATTTCCGCTCAGTTTCTGGGAAAGCAACCAATCATATTGTATGATCAGTCGTTCGGAAAAATCGACAACTTCAACAAACTGAATGTGGGAAAATCGACGTTGTTTGCCATGACATACGATAAAATATCCGGTATCAAAGAATTCATAATAAATTTACAGTTGAAAAAGCAACCTCCATGCTCTACATGCGTTACGCACATAGGCGAAACCCTTATGGACTATACTTCGGAGTTTATAACTTTACGCGAAGAATTGAGCAAAAAATGGGCCGAAGAACAGCCAAAAGATAACATATTGTGCACCACCTCGACGCCACTCTCCAAAAATATGTATTACTTATATTACGGGGATAGCGAGAACAGAGATTCTATAGGAATCATTGAAGTAACCGTTCGTATGTCATTCTTGGGCAAGGAGATAACTACTGCGTTTTGTGCTTCACCTAAACCACAAGGGGCTTCGTTTTTACTCAAAGAAGAAAACGGTATGGCAATGTATTCTTGTCAGCGAGTAGAGATGGACGCCCGGGGAAAAATATTATTGGATGAAGGGGTGTTGTCCAAGAAAGGTTCACCGATTTGTCCTGGCCCTTTGCCGCCCAGGAGATCTGACTGTCCACCGTCGCAAATTTCTAGCGTGGCCTCAAAACGTTCTTACGAAGCCACACCTTATTACAATAATAACAAATATGGTAAGTTGCGTGCCAGTGTATTTTGTATAAATGTTGTATTCGTCTTATTATTTATATACTTACATGAATTTGATCGAATTTATAGATGGAATGCCAAGATACGATGAAATACTAACAAAAATAAATAAAAACGAATTACGAATAAGAGTCCCGAAAACTACAAGAATAGAAAGAAGCGGAAAATATGATAGAATCCAAGAACTTTGCTCTTGCGAGAGCACTCCATACAACACGGGAGAACAGATACAGTTTGAACTGCCAAAAGACTACACAAATCGTGAAAATACTTACACGTCGAACTTAAAATACACGTGTAAAGGTATAGACAAGTCACTCGAACGAAAGGACAGAAAAATAATAAACGTAACGCCAACAAACTGTTCTGTGCCAGTGGACATGGAAAAGGTTATACATCCGCAAAAAGATGTGTTCATACTAAAAATTGGAAAAAAGCTGGAAACAAAAGATAAGAAGACTGATCTTGAAATAGAACTTGTAACGCCAAAGGCACCTATGGACAGACCGATAGAAAATAACCATACATCTCAGCAGTGTAGCGACACGGATTTAAAGAAGCCACCTAAAGCGAAAAAAGTGAAAATTAAGAAAGGAAAAGGCGGAAAAGAGAAAAAGAGCAAAGGGAAAAAAGGCAAAGGAAATAAGAAGTGAATTTAGAATAAATAATCGTAAAATGTTTAGTTGACATGTTTTTTTATTACAAATTGATAAATACTATGAACAGTACAATTTCAAATTACTATGAACAGTTTTATTGACATAATAAACTAAAAATATTCAGGCCATCTGGATATAGATTCTAGATAAAGAGAGCAAATAAGAAATGATAGTTTGAACTTTCTGTCATGATTATTAGTCTTACGGTTTGGGGTCAGATTACTTGTTGGGGTCGGTTTGGGGGTAGATTGTCGTAGAATATTATAATCATTATGTATCAGACACAATTCTTCTTCAAAACAGCATTAATTATTTAAATTTTACATATTTTTACCAGGTTTAGCCCTTGTGCAAGGGACCAACCAGATATTCCGCAGTTTCAGATATGCCACCGCCAAGCAGCAGGTAAACATTGCTGTGTGTGAAGAGCACGTCTGTCTGGTCTTGTTTAATTAAAATGGAATTAAACTAACTGAACCCTGCAACGCTTGGCAATTGTTACTTTTCCTTTCCAAACATTCAGTATAGTTGTTGACGGGCTTCATTTCGATTCCCACCCAGACAAACATTTGAGTGCCTGTCTGTTTGTCTTGTGTCTGGGTGTTATTTATCTATATAAAGGTTTATATTATAAGAATCTATTTTAGTTTTAGTAAAAGAAGAAGTAAGAGAGTACAAGCTCTGACCAAGTTTGGGATTACATAACTGGATTTTATATGTACATATATTATTAAAATAATTTGAGCTCAACTTTATGGTATATAGGTACAATATTTATAGACAAGGCGCTAGATTGAGCTCCGACACACACGTCTGACATTGATTTAATTAAATATGGATTAATTTGTATCCTAGCGGGTCTTGGAGAGTTTCGAATTCGCGACCTGAATGACGAAATCAACAAGCTAATGCGGGAAAAGCGGCACTGGGAGGTGCAAATAAAGGCCCTGGGCGGGCCGGACCACGCCCGCGTCGGGCCCAAGATGCTCGACCAAGACGGGAAGGAGGTCCCGGGGAACCGGGGGTACAAGTATTTCGGAGCCGCTAAGGATTTACCAGGTAATCATAATCTGAGATAAGTTTGCTCAAAAATCTGGTCCAGTCCATATCTTCTTTGTATGTGCTTATAAAAGTTTATTTTTTATTAATCTAACCGCAAGTTTGTTCCTCAACGTTTTTGATGAGTTCCAAAAACAAATTTTGCTTACAATAGAAGCATTGTTTTAATTTTTTCTGTAATATTTACATAAACATAAGTATATTACCTTATTTTAAATTTTCCCTCCCTAAACTTCGGAGGTAATGTAAGGGGAAAGGTATCATTGAGACTTTAATTTAAGTCACAAACAACATGACACGAAATAAAAATCTGTTTTGCAATGTGCAAAGGAAGCCCTTTTATATGATACCCCACTTGATATAGTACTCTCTTTGAAATTTCAACACCCCATTTTGGCCCAAAGTAAAAGGAAAAAAATACGATGAGGTTGCGTAAAAAATATAAAATAATTCAAATTGTAAAGCGATGCCTTAACTAGCTGCTGAACTATATTATCTGCGTGACACACGGACGAAGTAGCAGCATACGGCTTCCTTTTTACTCTTTCTGTACAGAACCCTAAACGATATTTTTAGGTGTACGGGAGTTATTCGAACAAGAGCCGCCTCCGCCGCCACGACGGACGCGCGCGGACTTGATGCGCGATGTGGATGCGGACTACTACGGGTACAGGGACGACGATGACGGCCTCCTGGTGCCCTTAGAACAAGAAGCTGAGAAAGAAGGTATACACATCTTCTATCATTGCCTCTCAATGTACAACCTTCAAAGCACGGCGCACAGTGTTTCATGGGACCAAAAAAATTTCCCTCTCCTGTTTATTGCTTTAATCGATCAAGGTATGCATTTAAAATGCACGAGTAAAACACCCAGGTGTCAAATTCAAATACTTTTTTTTATAAAAAAAGTATTATATAGAAAATTACGTGAGCGTTAACTTATAAAAATTAAATTTAATTCTGAAAACGTAACTATCCAAGATATTTATTTTAAATAAATATTGTCTAATAAAACGTCATTGGACGCTTTTTTATTTTTGGAAAAACCCTTCTGGATTTTGAGTTATTAATTCTTTTCATATTTTCGTAATTATTTTTTTTCTTCCTAAAAACGGAAAAGTGGGACTTGTGACTAGCACAGGAAGATAGCTCTTAAAAAGGCCTATCGATAATAAAAATACCATGTTCCACTTCAGCGGCCTTTGGAAGATATAGAGCATTCTGTTCTAAGGTCAAATTATACAGTATAGGGTTGTCGCAAAAGGTCACTCAATTTCTTAAAAAAGAAATAAGTAGGGGTAAGTACTTCCGTTTAAGTAATAAAAAATGTCACTGACATAGTTATCGTGTAGTACGCCTGAAATTATAGTCAAAATGACAAAGAAAAGCATTCAAAAAATATGTAATCACGATATTTCAGGCGTTTGACAAGTACTGGCGGTGGTGCAGTCCTCATCATCATTTCTCAATCGTGTACCAACATGAGGGTGGCGCTCTCGACTCCCCTTTCCATTAAGGTCTCCAGTTGGGGCTTGGATGAACAGCCTCCAGCAAAAAGGGTAAGCCCCTGCTGAGGCAAAGAAGTATCACGGGACTTATTCAACTCCATGATAACAAATAAATTCTGCGTTACCGGGTAAGCTATCGTGCCACCAAATAAAAATAAATAGATAGCTAGAACAACATAAGCCCGAAGGCATTTATGCGTATGGAAGTACGCAGATTAAGTTATTATGTATATTTGTGGAGTTTTAGGCAGTGAAAACTGTTCTCGCCTTCACCACGTGGAGGTAATCCCCCAGCTTATGTAGGAACCTATCACAAAAAATGGCCTGCCAAGCAAGCAATTTAATTTAACATATTAATGTAAAAAACTATTGTTCAAAACAAAATTAATTAAGGTCAAACAGTATGACAACCCTAACACAATTTTAAAAAATTAAATTTCTCCCAAAGGCCGCAGAAGTGGAACATGGTTTTTTTATTGTTGGTAGACCTTTTTAAGAGCTATCTTTCTGTGCTAGTCACAAGTCCCACTTTTGAGTTTCTAAGGAGAAAAAAAATAATAACGAAAATCTGAAAATAATTAATAACTAAATATCCAGAAGTGATTTTCCGAAAATAAAAATAGTAAAACATGCACTTAAGGATGTTTTATTAGGCTATATTTTTTTTAAATAACCAACTTGGATAGTTACGTTTTCAGAATTAATTTTATTTTTTATAAGTTAAAGGTCATGTAAAGTTCAATAATTTTTATAAAAAAAAGTATTTGAATTTGACACCTGGGTGTTTTACTCGTGCATTTTAAATGCATACCTTGATCGATTAAAGCTATAAACAGCAGAGGGAAATTTTTTTGGTCCCATGAAACACTGTGCGGCGTGGCGGTCAGTTTTCGAAACTTTGTGTGTATGAAATTCTATGGACTTTGTTTCATCATTGTAACAACTTTGGGGTCGTCAATTAATCACGTGATGTTTTTTAGCAACTGTTTAACCCCCTCCCCCCCCCCCCCTCTGGTGATATGTGGTGAGGTGTTAGACTCCCCCCCCCCCCAAAGTGACATCAAATATTCAGAATAATATCTGGAATACAGGTTTAAAAATGTCCAGACATTAAGGTTGCACGTGGTTTTTGACTGTTTTAGAAATCGTGCGTTCAATGAAAAATAAATACATGTGATATCTCATTATAACCTCCTCCCCCTCTTTGTGATATTTCGTGTTTTTCTTCTGTACCCCTCCCTTTCGTGCCTCACATGATTAATGGACGCCCCTTTGCTACTTTTCTGTAACGATTAGAAGTACCTAGGTATACACCGTTTTTCTTAACAAGATCCATATCGTAACAATCAATTTATGAACACAGGAGTGTTGGCTAACCGGTGGTCAGCCTAGTAGGGCCACTTTGGTAGGGTTGAATATGACATATTGAATTCGCTATCACTCCTATATCCCCGTGTATACCTACTTTTTTAGTTATTTTGATCCTGTATCATTATTTTATAAAACATACAAAAATAAAACATGATTATGTCTTATATAAAAAACTCGTAATTTTCAGCAATAGCACAAGCCGTGGCTGATTGGAAAAAAAATAAGGAAGAAAATAAAGATCAAGACGTCCCTGAAGAGGAGAATATTTACCCTGAAGATGTAAGTAGACATAATATATTTTTTTATTGTATTAAGTTATTTTAACTCGATATTAAGCTCTCAACGGCCGGTGACTCCGATCCGCACCATGTTTAACACGCGAACCGTATAAGTAATCACGCGTCGACCGCGGACGGATTAACAGCTGTAATAGCTCAGTGGGCGAGCGCTTGCCTCGGAAACTTGGTGTGCAGGTTCGAACCCCGGCACGTACCTCTGATTTCTTTAATTAATCATGTGCGAATCGTCTTTGTGCGATTGTTACTAGCTTTCGGTGATGGAAAACATCGTGAGAAAACCTGCTAGCTTTCGAATGACGTGTAAAGTCCGCCAACCCGCACTTTGCCAGCGTGGTGGACTATGGCCTAAGCCCCTTCATCTTGAGGGGAGGCCCGTGCCCAACATTGGGACAAAAACAAGGGCTGGTATTATTATTAATTGTTACTTTATTTTCAGCCGGAGGATAAGAGAGTGGTGGATGATGAAGATGGCGAGCCCAGGCCGCCGGTGACGTCACACGTGGCGGTGCCCTCACAGAGGGACATCGAGGAAGCACTGCTCAGGAGGAAGAAACAGGAGTTGCTGGAAAAATACGGCTGTTTAGATGTGAAAATGGAAGAGAGCTGACAAAAGTAGAATAAGAAAAAATAAGTCTATATTAATAAATATTTACCTCCTATGTTGTAGATTTTCATTCAGTCAGTATGTCAGGACAAACGCCTTCTGTACAATGGACTTCGTTAACCGCTAGATGGACTTAGGCGAATCTTAGCGTCCACCGCAAAATATGCCAGCTAGGTATATAGTTGTTTATGCAGATCCTAAGCTCTGCGATCATAAGCTACAGGAACTAAGATTCTAAGCCCCTCTCACTCCCGTACATTAGTCCGGCGCCATTCACTAGTGTTGTCATAGTTCCTCTTTTGTCCTTCCATCACGTCCGATTAGCTTGACGCTCCAGCATTGACAATACACTATTTATATAATTAAAAACTCCAGCACAAACTGATCATCACTATGTAATGTAGTTTTAGCTTATTTTTCGATAGACTGCAACTTATTTCCCAGTTTAGCTGGCGGTGGACGTTGAAATTTACAATGTCGCCAATCGGAACCTATCCTGTCGGTATGTTCTTTAGCGAAGTTCCTAATTCTGGATTCATTCGGAGAAACATTAGTTCAGTCACAATGAGCTTAACTATAGAGAACTTTCCATAGCACAATTAATCAATCAAATTATTTATTTGTGAAACATAGGTACAAAGCAGGTCTTATAATTATAGAAGAGCGCTATGTTTTGCCATATATAGGCGTACAAATGTCATCATATATGTACTAATTAGGAAATTTTCCATCTACATAAATAAAATATTGAATAATATATTAATTTAATAATATATTGAATAGCTCGTTGAATAAAATAATAATTTTTCATTATACTAAAATGATTAATTTTCATAAAAGTAGTCCACTAAACTAATCACCTGTCACGAACTAGTCTGCTAAAAGGATCGTCAATTTTCACGAAAATAGTCTACTAAAACGATCTATTGTTACAAAGGTAGTCTACTAAAATGATCAATTGTCGAAACTCATCTACCATAATGCTCATAGACAAAAATAGTGTGAATAAACATAAACAATGAAAATAAAATAAGATAGTTGTTTCGAAGTACTTTATTTTGAACAAGTTCGTTATCTGGACATAATAGTTATTATGTAGGTTCATCTAAGCAAAATATACAAGATATTGAAGATACTACATCTAATTCACTGCCTCTATAACAAACCGTGTTGAATTTAGCTCTGAAATCTTAGATTATCAAATAAGCATAATATAAGGAACAAGTTAGTCGGATGTTCACAAATAAATGTACTACTAGAAAATATATTATCCACAAGACTCAAGATATTTATCGTGTCAAAAATATGATATATATATATATAATAAGCACCCGACAAGATTTATATAACTTAGGAATGTACAAACTTAACATAGGTAATTATTATAAACTGAGAATTATAGATTAACTATGTATCTAAATAAATTCAAAAATTAAGCGAAAATATATTTAAGAGAATTATTTATATTAGTATACATTTACATTATTTAGGCTCAATGATACTGACAATGCATTTTGCAAAACCCTAATCAGTGTCTATGTATTATTTCTGTGAAAATAATTCGTACGTATTAAGAAACAAGTGAAATATAAAAAGCAAACTCTTTTATATACTTACTTAGTTTTGTTTATATGTAGATAAATAATGGAGGCTGGATATTATCTAATGGAGTCTTTTGACTCGAATAGTTTAATATCCACAGTAAAGTTACCTAAACATGTTAATAAAGTAACGCCAAAGATATATCCACTAGAAAAGGGCTAAAAGGTTATATAGTCCCAAGGCGATGCATCTCCAAACGATTTCGTAAGTCATTAATGCAATTTCAGCTTTGTTACTATGAGTATAGGTACCAAATCCGATTGCTATTGTACTTGTTTGTTGCATCTAGCACCCAGAGTTTGCCTTTTATAAATATTACTATTTATGCACCATGCCCGATGTACATATTTATAATTAAAACTGGGCTTATATATCTAAATCATAATACCAACTAACATTCTTAACAATACATAATATACATTTCAAATGTTTTGAACATAACAAGCTCTGACTGGGTCGTTTTATTTCAACTATTTTATTTTTTTCAATAATGAACCCTGTTTCTAATGGGTTCATTCCCACTGTCCACCCCCTGCTTGGCCACCCGGGGTGGACAGTGACACAACTTTTGAAAAAAAATCCATCTTCAAAGGAGGAATCATTATTACAATAATTCACCGTAGCCACCCCGGGTTGTGGTGGTGGTTTTTTTTTTCATAAGTCATGTCATTGTCCACCCCGGGCGTGGCCAAGCAGGGGGTGGACAGTGGGAATAAACCTTTCCTATGTAACATGAAATATGGAAGTAACACCAAACGAATGCATTATATGTATGTGTAATCTTAAATATCGTAACTCCCTATGTTTATGCTAAAAGTCTTGTATTTATTATTATTTTAATTAATAATACGCATAGCAGCCACAACAGGCGTACATATTGGGGAACAATTTAAATGGATTTAATATAATATTTTACCATTACAATAACATATGGATGTTTCGGACTACAAACCTGAGGCGCACGATACTCTCACTATGTATGTATGTTAGTTATATGATCCATAGATCCTTGTTTTGCATGAAGTCAATCTGGTGTGATCTAGCCTATAATCGCTATTAAAACTGGATCTAGATCAAAATTAGTAAGGCTAGCCACACACTGACAATAATATTGTCAATATTATATGTATAACCCGCCCGACTTAACTGTGCACCTCGCTGGAATGCGACGTCACAACGCCAGGTGCACACTTAAGTCGCACGGGTAGTAGAATATTGACAATATTATTGCAGGTGTGCGGTTAGCCTAAGAATAAGCTGCAGTGATCGTCTGTATTTATTCCTTTAAATTATAAACAAATATAATTATATATTATATAGTTTTTATATGTTTATTGAACTATTTATTTATATATGTAAGTTATAATATATGTAAGTTCTTTTTAACTGAAACCGAGAGATTTATTAATTTAAAGAATACCTACAAAAAATATCATGCCCGTTTCTATTAAAATTGGGAATGAATTGGGAAGTAAAAATCTAAATTTTACACACGCGCTTTTACTCACGTAAAATCACGTACAATCCCGAGTGGATGTTACTTTCCGACTTGATAAAGAGCGTACCTGTAAAGCTGGAAACACACTATGCTGTCGTGTCGTGTCGTGGTGCGTCAGAAGCATAACTGTTACAAAATTATGCGCTTTGTGCTGCGACACGACACACCCTAATAATGTGTCTCAAACCAGTGAAGTGCACACAGTTTATCGACAAGACAAACAAAAAGCAAATTATTAAAATCTCTAAGAGTCCACTAAGCTCTATAATGTTTTATTGGGCTTACTAAAATGTCCATAAATAAAGTTATTATACAAACTGAACTTAATATTTAATATTATTTATATAATAAACATTCAGAGGACAAGTATTTTTAACAAATCATAGTAAATGTAACAGATATGCTTCTGACGCATCACGACACAACAGAACAGTATGTTTTCGGCTTAAATGCAACAAATTACCAAATAGTTAAAAATATTTAAAAAAAACGGACCACCAAAGAAAATATAAAACGTAGCATTTACTATGGATTGCATCTAATTGGCTATACGTCAGTATAGTTATTACTGGAATAGGTTCTGTTGTTTGGCGTCGCTCTCGAAGTCGCTCCAAGCATTGTTCAGCTCCATGAATATCATCTTCGCTATGTTCTCGTTAGGTGTGCCCATTTGCTGTGTAACAATATCTCATTAAATTTCACAGTAATAGGCTGGATGACTAAAAAAATCTATTTAATCCGTCAATTATCAGATTATCAAAAAATATTGGACTTAATGATTTCTGATACTTACGCGAATATTACACATTGAAATGAAACTAATTTTACGGATTTTCATGTTCAGGATCGCACCCGTCATTATATTAGATTTGACAAACCACAAATCCTCGCAAAAGAACAGCGCTACCTACCAAGGATGATTCGTGAGGCTATTGAAATTAAAAAGCATCCAAATTTCAATAGAGAAGATGGCTGGGTGCTACCACCAGCTTGGGATCCCGTGATAAACATAGTCAAATCCAAAGACAAGCATTCCACTGCAGGACCTCAAGATACTGTAAGCTCTTTATGCGTAGATCGGACTAACAATAATAATTAGAAGACCTGAGGGTAACCTAAGACAACTATGACATATGGACAGCTACCACCGCAGTCCGCCCGTGACCATGAATGCTGTAAAGTATTCGAAACGTCGGGAAATTAAAATCAAAAATAAACCGCGATATAATCCGTAAAATTAGTTTCATTTCAATATTGGACTTGTATTTTTTCTTTTGTGAATTAAACAAAAAATGACGAAGATATAGCGCGTTAAAATTCCGCGTGACGTCACGCCTGTATACAATTTTTACTGAGCCGTGACGTCACGAGCCCCCCAGTCTCGGACTTTGACGCTCTATATCTTTGGCAATTTCTATTGATTTGTTACATAAAAAAAATAGGTGTCCAATATTTTTTGATAATCTAACTGATGCGTCAGTATTTTTTCCCCATTATCAACCCCATTGTAATCGCGCTGTCACTTCATCATCAGCAGCCGAAAAACGTCCCCTGTTAAACAAATGCCTACCCCTTAGAAAGGAGGGGTTGCCATAATCCCCACGCTTGGCTGGCGTCTTAGGGGATCGCAGTATATGTAGAATAATATAGAAATACGCTGCTGGCCGTCTTCTTGTTTTCCCTTAGTCGCCTCTTACGAACACCCAACGGGAGGAGATGGGAGGGTGCTATTCTTACCCGGACACCCCACGGGTAACTGTTGCTTAGAGACTAATCGCAATCTTCCAATACTTATGTAATAATAGGCATGATGAGTAATTTTGAAAAAATATTCTTTATTATTAATAAATTAAGTATAATAAAGAATATTTTTTCAAAATTTTATATTACTTTTATAATCTTTCTATCTTTTTATTATTAATTTTATATTTATTATTTTAATTTTATTTTATTACGGGCACTTACTTAATTACTTAGGTACGGGACTACTATTGCCGAAAAAAAACATATTTTCGTATAAAATTTACAAATAACAGCAATTTTTTTAAAACAGACTGGATTTCGTTTCAAAACGAAGGCTGGTGCATGGCGCTATTTGTGACCTCACCACGGTATAAATAAATATCTAAGTTGAAGAAAGAAGAAAGGAAACGTTGACATGATGACAGTTTGACAGGTGTTTGTTTATGCTGGGATGACGTCATTCACACTGATCGGTGTTTATTGCAAAATGGCGATTAGCTGTATTTTAGTAATTAATTTATTTATAAAAATCACGAACATCTATTACTATCAAAATGAAGTTCATTTTTGGAATCAGTGCAATCTGTTCTACGATTCAAAACCACAGTTTCATTGGCATCGTGTTGCAGTCATCATGCTATTGTCTGAAAAGTAAGATGGTGCGGTGATCCCTACGACGGATAGGCATATAAAAAGTATGTGAGTAGAGGAATAGCAAGCACTAGTGCACTATATTTCTTTATCTTGTTAAAATGGACAATTGGGCTAGAACTGCTAGGAGAAAACATTAAAACAACATTAGGGTAAAAGTGGGATAGTTTTATTTATTTATTTATTTATTTATTCTTTATGCACAAAACAGTACATAGGCGGACTTAATGCCAGAGGCATTCTCTACCAGTCTACCTTAGGGTGATGCAGAGACAAATCGTGGTAGGTGCAAACAAAACAAGTGAAACTAAATAATCATAGATAAATATTTTAAAACTATAATTTAACTTACAATAATTAATATAATACTAATACTTATATATTAGAAAATAAAATATACTAATATATATTTTAATATATATATTATATACATAATTATCTTCGAGAAGAATCTGCCATTTTACTGCGCAAGTATTCCTGTAACTTTGTTTTAAATGTATAACGTGTTGTAGCCATCCTGAGTTCTAGAGGGAGCGCATTCCAGAGGAGAATGGACTGGACGAAAAAAGAAGAATGTATAAAATCAGTTCTGTGAGAAGGACATAGAAGAAGACGATTATTAGAAGAACGAAGAATTTTATCATGAGTAGAGCATAGATAAGTAAACTGCGAAGTTAAATAAGGAGGTGAGTTAGGTGAAAAGAGTATAGAAAAAAGAGTAGTCAAAGCTCTTAGAATTCTGCGCTCACGAATAGGAAACCATTGCAACAGGGCACGATGCGTGGAAATATGGTCATATTTACGGAGATTATAAACGAACCGAATGCAGTTATTCAGAAGGCGATCAAGTTTATTGAGTAGATCTGCATTAAGTTCATAATAGCACACATCGCCATAGTCGATTATCGGAAAGATTAAGGTCTGTACGAGCATTGCTTTTATATTTGATGGTAATAAGTTTTTTAATCGATAAAGAGATCTTAGAATTCCAGTGACCTTCTGGCTGATGTTCTTAATTTGAGTTTGCCAATTGAGTGTGTTATCAATATACAATCCAAGGTCTCTGACACTAGAACTAAAGGGGATGACAGCACCGTTAAACTGCAGGGCAGGCAGAGATGACTCGTTAACTTTTCGGAAATTTCGTGAACTACCTACAATGATAGCTTGACATTTTGCAGGATTAACTGACACACCAAATTTGTCAGACCATTTTTTAATAGCAACTAAATCAACGTTTAATTTATTGATTGCGTCAGAGACGCTATCAACATCCACTTGTGAGTACAATTGTAAATCATCAGCATAAAGATGATACGCACACTGAAGTTCAGGAGTCAAGAGATCTATAAAAATTGAAAATAAAAGAGGAGAAAGAATACCGCCTTGAGGAACGCCAGTACTAATGTTACACCAAGCCGATGACGACTCATCTACACGAACTGACTGCTGACGTTCCCGAAGATAAGAAGAAAACCATAGTTATAGTTGCCACACTTTTTGAAATTACTTTATATTTATCAGTGAAAAAAGCAAAATTCTTTATTTGTAATACGGGTAGGTACTTGAATTTATTATCTTCAAGCTTATGAAAGGAAAAACCATCATCTTTGATATTTCCAGAGTATTGGCGATTTTTGCGGGCCTCTAAATTTTGGGGCATCTATCCCATATAATTGCCTAATCTATGTAAATTACGTTTGGGATAGATGCCCCGCTGAAAAAGAGGCCATCTATCCTGCAAAAACTTTGATTTCACCTTACCCTTCCATGCAATCGCACAGAGACATGCAACACGGTCAACTTAGTGGTAGTTGTAGTCTTTCGAAAGATAAATAAAATAACATGTGGTCATCCGCCAAACTAGAGAAATTACAATCGAGGCAACTATACCCCTGGGGCAACTATCCCACTTTTACCCTATTGGTTACCTTATCGGGGTGCACAGCGAGACAAGCTTTCCTATAGTTCCTCTTGACGTCAGCTGGAGACACTAGCTGCGACATATCGCATCGCGTCCAGCGGCAATCCTCCCAGACTACTGTGTGAAGGGAGCACAGTAACGCGCGGATGTTCGCCTTCTTTCCTTCCGTCTGTGCAATGGAACATACAGAATTTTTAATATCCAGCGTATAACAAAAATTTTGGTCTTGTTTAATGACACCAATCAACCAATAACAAAATATGCAAAAATAATTAATATACTGCAAAAGCTGGTTCTCAAAAATCCATCACAACATCATCACATACACAGCACAGTAATAAATGAGTTTTAGCAACGGCATTTTACAGTAGGTAAAACATGAGTTTTAAAAACTGTACTGACTGTGTGTTAGTCACTTTTAATTTGCTTTTTTTGTTATTACAGTTTTTATTCTACACTTTTTTTTCACTTTTGTTGTATTTCTGTATTATGTTAATTTTACGTTAATTTAGTTTAATTTTCTTTTACGTAAGTACTAGGTTTGTAGGTGAAAATTTTTCGCGCATTTATTTTTAGTGCATGCAGTGCTTTTCTTTAAGTAATGAGGCACTTAGAAATAAGTTGAAATGTAATGTTACCATTTTACAGTGTACTCATTGTTGAAGAGCCAAATAAATAAAATAAAAAAATAAAAAACTAATTATTCATATAGAAGTTTTGTTTAAGAATACCCTCGTTGACCACGTTTTTAGTAAGAAACGGATCCAAACGAAACGCCAAAAAGTGTTGAAATTATTATTCGTACTAAATATGAGTGATGTGTGTTCCATTAGGGGAAGGACTTTCTCAATGAAATCAATATACAGTTCTGAGCTTTTTTGGGATCGCTGAGGGTAGAGCACTGTGAGGATTGAACATTTCACGACCTAGTCAAGGAAACAAAATATTTAACTATGTGTCATTTAAATTATCATAAAATAATGGACACGATTTTTTTCTTTTGTCAATTAAACAAAAGATGACAAAGATAGTGCGTTGCGTGCGTTATTCCTAGTGACGTCACGCCTGTACACACTTTTAGCTGAGGCGTGACGTCACAAGCTCCCACTCCCGAACTTCAACGCTTTTTATCTTTGTCAATTTCTATGTATTTTTTATATTAATAAATACGTGCCCAATATATTTTGATAATCTAACTGACAGACTAATTATATTTTTTTTAGCCAATCCTCATCTCTATTGCTTATTAATTATGAGCTAAGTCAGAGGCCTAAGGGAAGTTTGAAAACTCTGGCACCAGATTGGCCACTAACCTTACCATAAATAAATAATAATAATACCAGCCCTTGTTTATGTCCCACTGCTGGGCACGGGCCTCCCCTCAAGATGAGGGGGCTTAGGCCATAGTCCACCACGCTGGCCAAGTGCGGGTTGGCGGACTTCACACGTCATTCGAAAGCTAGTTAGGCTTTCTCAGACATGCAGGTTTCCTCACGATGTTTTCCTTCACCGAAAGCTAGTAACAATCGCACATGATTCATTGAAGAAATCAGAGGTGCGAGCGGGGATTCGAACCTGCAAAACCTTGTTTCCAAGGCAAGCGCTCGCCCACTGAGCTGTTACCGCATAAATAAACAAACAATTAAATGATGAACATTAAAACATACCCATTCATGAATCTTCAGTTTCTCGGGGTCCATGTCTTTGACCATTTCTTCTTTCCTCATAGCGTTCATGGTTTTAGGGCCGGTGTCGCGCTTGCTCGCGAACTCATAGCCCTGGCTGCCGAGGAGGTCTCCGAACACATCCATTGGTTTCTTCTGTTTGTCGTCAGCCGGAGTTTTGGATGACTCGAAATGAGCGCGACTATAATATAACAAAAAGTTTATTGGTATCAAAAATTAACTGATTTTGGAATTTCTATATGGAAATCAAAGTACTGAACGAAAGATTATAGAATTAACGCAAACCCAGAAAATAGTTTGTTCAGTATTTAGAGCAGAATTGGTAACACTAGATCACTGAATTGTCTATACCCCGTTTTTAACCGTTATAAGTTTGACGCCTATGTCCGGAAGTCTGTCTGTCTGTCTGTATGTATTGTCTGTCTGTGGCATCGTAGCGGTCCAACCAGTGAACGGATTTGAATCCGGTTTTTTTTTATTTGAAAGCTAGTTTAAGCGAGATGATTCTTAGCTATGTTTCATGAAATTCGGTCCAGCCGTTTGAAGGCCATCAGCTCTTTTCCGACTCGAGGTAGGGTCTATTGTATACAAAATATATACAATAGACCTTTTTCATTACTTCTATTAGTCCGAAACATCTGAATATTTAGAACTTATGTAAATCCGATGATACTTAATAAAATGGTAACAGTCACCAGGGTCTGATGATGATCAGCAAGAAGGTGGTAACAGGATCTTGGGCCCAATAAACGTAGACCCATCGTGTTTGGGCTCGTTGGATAGGTCTCGGCGAGTAGTTGCTAGAAAAATGGTGATCAGGGTCTGATGATGGAGCAGGAAGATGGTCATGGGATCTCAGCACCAATAAACGTAGACACAACGAGTTTGGGCTCGATGGGTAGATCTCGAAGAGTAGTTACTAGTTAAATGGTGATCAGGGTCTGATGATGGAGCAGGAAGGTGGTCACGGGATCTCAGCACCAATAAACGTAAACCCACCGAGTTTGGGCTCGTTGGATAGGTCTCGACGAGTAGTTACTAGTTAAATGGTGATCAGGGTCTGATGATGGAGCAAGAAGGTTGTCACGGGATCTCTGCACCAATAACCGTAGACCTACCGAATTTGGATTCTTTGGATAGGTTGCTGCGAGTAGTAGGTAGAAAAATGTTGAACAGAGTCTGGTGATGGCAGCAAGCAGGAAGGTGGCAACAGGAACTCGGCTCCATTAAATGTAGGATCTATTGAATTATAAATCTTGACGAGTAGTTAGACATATTCTGATCAGGGTCTGATAATAGAACAGGAAAGTTATTCGTCGAAGAGAAATAACAGTCGAAAAAATTTTTTTTTTTACTACCTATAAGCCAGTGCTTGACTGCAGTCCCACCTGATGGAAAGCGGCGACGCAATCTAGGATGGTAAAGCACACTGGCTCATTAAAAGCGTATTCACTCTAGCTTTGAAGACACCCACATACTCTGTTGTTCGTTCAACGCCCATCCCTAGTATCAGTAAGGTCACGTACTTGTAATCGGGCTGGTGTGCGGGGGAGCGCGCGGGGGTGTGCGCGGGGGAGGCGCGGGGGGTCACCAGAGGGGACGCGCTCGCCACACCAGTAGGTAGAGTGCCCCCCAGCGCCCCGAGCTCCGCGAACGGGTCCTTTCGCGTTGGTTGGCCGCGTTCTGGAGGCACGCTTTGTGGACGACCTGTATCAATGGATACACGGTTAGTATCGTCTAAACACCATACACGGTAGTGTTGGGTAGGACACGGTTTTAAAATGAGTTTGTAAGAGTAGCCTCTTTTTTGTAAGGAGCCAGTACAATGTCCCACTTCAAATGAGGCGAGGTGTCCTAAAACTCTCTGTACATTTGAACTAACGAGTATGACAGGGACAAACACCCGCGTCATTTGAAAGAGTGAAATGGAACGCGACATGTACGGTACGCCTCGCCTCTTCGCCTCACTGACAGTTCCCGTCATTTGTTGTAAGATTTGAAAGAGTGAAAAGGAGCGCGACATGGAACGCTTCACCCAACTGTTCACGTCATTAGAAAGAGTAAAGAGAAACGGGACATGAAACGCGAGTCGCGACATTAAATTTGAAGTAGTACATATCAAAATCTTGTACTGCTCTTATATTATTTTGTCATGTACGGGACAAATGTACTGCCTCTTGTATGTCCTGCTCGACTCTAACACACGGGCCATACGTAGGTGGGGTCGAAATAATAAGGAGAAGAAAAACGTTGTACATGACACAACAAACACCAGGTCTAGTACGGGTTTTAATAGTTAACGAACTTTCAGTTTTCTCCATACATTTCACACCAACCAAGTGGTAACTATCAAGAACTAGAAAAATGTACGGAAGAAAACTGACAGTTTGATCGAGCTATTAAACTATCAAAACCTGTACTAGACCCCCTGATTACAAAATAATCAGTGTACAGAAAGAAGGGACGAAATGAGTAGGTGAAGTAACAGAAAATATCGGGAGAACAGAACTTTAACGGACCGTACAGTCGAGTTTGATCTCTAGATCGTCACTTCTGGATGGGGAGGATCTATGAACTCATCGATATAATATATAAACTAGATAAACATTCACGAACAAAATGACATCTAAAATGTGGTCGCGGAGGTTGCAAACTTATCTGTGCTGGTGGCGGAAACGTGAACTAACATTTCTATTATGTTAATTACGTGTAGTTTGACAGTTTCATATAGACAGTAGCGACACTCCTATCGGCAAAAATAAATTTGTCAGGATGTGGCTTGTAAAGAAATAGCGACACAAGGGCGCTATTTCTCGCTACCACTTTTTGAACCGTGACACCAAATCTAGTTTATATATTATATCGATGTATGAACTGGGTTTTTTAAAATATAAACTTTTATCAAATTTTTAGTAACTTCATTTTTAACAAAAAAAAAAAGGTAAAAAGAAAATAGGCCTCACTAAATACAAACAATCATTATTTGAATAATAAATCTGTGATAAATGAATGCCCGAACTAACTCACCTTCATCCTGCACCGGTTTAGGCGTGAGTAGAGGATCCTGCTTCGGCAGCGGATCGTTGAGACCGAACGGATCGAAGTTTAGAGGGTCGCTCGAGTTCACGTTGCGTTTACCGTCAGAGGTATCCGTGCCGGGGGCGGGCAGATCTCCGAATATAATTTCGGACGAAAATGACTGTAAATATTAAATATACTAAGAAATTAAACTTTACTAGATTTCTGAGAATATTAGCAGGGGAGGTCCCTTGTGCAAGTGATCTGCAGTGACGGATATATACTTAACTTATTTTGTAACGCGTAACTACCTACATATAGATTGTTTGAAAATAAAGATGCGTCTTTTTTGGTTTTACCCACCTTACCTTACCCCAGATAGTGAGTAGAGATATCCATTATCTCGTGTTCAACAATCGAGTTTAATCATAAACGGCTCCGAAAGTCGAATCTGAATTAAAGTTAATTGGCGTTTGCGAGTGCGGCTGTAAGTTGCATAAATGACTCACCTGAGCTTCGTCGGTGACTTTCCCGCTGAGGAAATCGCCGAAACTGTCATCCGTTTGCTTCTCCATCATTCCGAAGAAATCGAACGAGTCGGCGGACTTCAGTTTAGAGTCCGCTTTGACGTCCGCTTGGTCGGGGGCGGGCGCGGGGCTCAGGTTGAGGAAGTCCGCTGTGTCATCGGTGTCCGCCGGCTGAGGGGCGGAGGCGGAGGCGGAGGCCGGAGCAGGGGGCGCGGGCCGTAGTGGAGCGCGAGGAGGTGGGTGAGGAGACGGCGGAGCCGGCCTTGATGGCCTCTCTGGCCGCACCGGCTGCGTCTCCTTTGTCGGATAGTCCGCTGTCACTGTGTACGTACATTGTGGTGTCGATATGTAGAATGCATACTTCCGACATCTTGATTAAACTATGTATTACTGTTATGTGAATTCATATTGGAAATATTCAAAATGTGACAAAAATACGTACATTATTATGAGTTATTATGTACTACATGACAAATTATTGGCTTTCAAAAAAAAAACTCAATACTCAAAAATAGTTTATTTCAAATAGGCTTTTAAAAAAAAAGCTACCCCCGGATCACAACGCGGCCTCAACTGAGAAGATCCGGCAAGAAACTCAGCGGGCATGTCATTTTATCACTTTTTTTTAAAACAGTTTGTCATGTTACAATTAGATCAGAGCGACGGTGTGTCTTGCCGTTCAAAAGATCAAATAAGTAAGAAAAAAAAATACGACGAAAGTACAACAAACTAAAAAGCCAAAGGGATAGTAGTCGGACCAGTCCCCCCACTTCACCCCCTTTTCACTTGATTGCTGCGTTTCTTAACCAATTATGATGCGCAGCAATCAAGCGTGTGACTTTGTAGTGCTGAGCATCATATTCTGACTTCTCTAACGTTTTTACTGCCTCTTTTTTCTTTTTTTTAGGATATAATAACTCAATCTTTATTTATAACCTGTTTCTATATTCGTCCTAATCTGACAAAAAGCTAATAAGGGATTGTTATCCTTTTTAGCCCGGACTGCTTATATAGTAATAGATAGATAGACAATTCTTTATTGCGCACAAACAAACAGATACTAGAAGAATTAGACACAAATTAATAAAACATGCAACAATGGGCGGCCTTATCGCTAAAAGCGATCTCTTCCAGACAACCTTTAATAATAAGGTAGGCAGGTAATATGTCGGCGTCTATTTTGTATGGATTACATGTACATTTGAAAAGTCAAATCTCCAAAAGATTTAAAGTTACAACAAAATGTTACATTAGATCGAATATAGAAGTTACAAATCTCGACTGAGCAATAAATACAAGACAGAATATAATAACATTCCAATATGTAAATAATATTATGTTCAATGCAAATAACTTCGTGCTGTAAATAAGTAAAATACAATTGCATCTAAGTGTTACAAAACAGAATTAAGTTAACGCAAAAATGCCAGTAATATACAGATGGGCTATGAAATCATTTAGTAGGTACCGATCGCCGATTGGGACAGCCAATCAAATGGCTGTCAAACGTTGCAACAGCCAATCAAATGGACGATTACGCTTTGGGTGTGGCCAGCAGGCCTAGCACGAATTGCAATCTTGACAGATCGGTGTGGAGTATGACGTAGTTTTCAACACCGAAACGTCATTTCTCCATACATAATGTGAAATACTACGTCATAGTGACGTCATACACTTGTTTGTCAAGATTTGCATATCGTGCTAAGCCTGCAGTTAAAAGAAGTTTCTAAATTCGGCCGTATGATAATTATGAATATTAGAGGTGCGTTCCACTACGCGCCCACAACGATCACGCTCACAATCGCAGTTATTCCCGTTCCACTTGCTTGTGAGCGTTACTGTCGTAAACTCAAGTGGAGTGGATTACAGAGCGTCTTGAGCGTGAAGGTAAATAATACAAACGGCGAGTTAGTAAAAATATAGCAAAATATTTAAGAGGTTAAGTTATAATTGGTAAGCCTTGAAAGTAAACTTAAATAATTATTGTTTGAATCGATTTATATTGAAAATAATTACAATTTAATTTTTATATTTTATATTAGTGGTGTATTTAATTAATTTACGTTTAAATGTAATTAAAATTTATTTTGCTGCAGAAACATTCACTTCTACTAAAATATGTCTTTCGGCATGAAATAACGTGAGTTTTACGGTCGCCATCTTTGATGCTTTGAGTTTTGAAAATGCCGCTAATTTTCTCAACGATCACTTCAACCCACCTTTTTAGATAGATCGTCGTGAGCTTCGCGTGAGCGTAAGTCATGAAAAGTCAAGTTTTCGCCGTGACTACAACGACCGCGGTCGTTATGTAGAACGTAAAGGAGCATTTTGATCGCTGTGGGCGCTTAGTGGAACGCACGCTAGATTTTATGAAAAATAACATGGTAGTATTACTACAAGTGATAACACAAATTTAACACTACAACATACATGTACTCGTCCGTGGCACCACGCCAGGATTGTTTCTGAGGTTGGCTGTATAAATAGATACACAAATACAAAATATTTTTTTAAATAATATACTAGTTTAAAATTAATTAGCGAACAACCGCAGCTACACCGGATATTTTAAGGTTGACGACTCTTAAACCTAAAATTACGTATTCCAAAATAGTTTTTGAATATATACAATAGTCTAATTAATCTAGTTATGGTATTTTTATCAACTACGCTAGATTGTATGTATCTGTTAGTTCTTTTGTAACTATGCATTTGTATATTTCAATAAAATAAATACATACTTATTTAATTTCTTATTTGATATTAACAGAATTACTTCCAATTTCTGCCGTACACAGATCTATCGTATTAAACTTCGTCGGTTATTTGAACTAACAATAAATCATCAAGTTCGCGCTTCGTATGATGCTTGACTATCCTCCTTCTACTATACTGGAACTATATTCTAATAGAAAGGAAACTATTACTTTACTAGATGATCCCTTGTGAAAAGTACTAAGCAGATGGGTACCACAGCAGTGTCAGTTGCGCTGCCGTAAAACAGATTGCTGTCTTCGGGAGTGAAGGGCACTGTAGCTTATAAAATTACTGGACTGAAGAGACTTAATAACTAATAGTTCCGGTGACGAGCATCAATAAAGTGCAGCTATCTATAAGCTGGCTCTCTCATTCACTAACCCTTAGGTGAACCGTCTCGCTTGTCCAGGCACTAGGTTCAATGGGGGCAAAAAAATCTAATTCTAATTAATCTGTCTTATCAAAAAATATTGGACATTTTTTTATTAACAAATCAATAGAAATTGCTAAAGATATAGAGCGTCAAAGTTCGGGACTGGGGGACTCGTGATGTCACGCCTCAGTAAAAATTGTATACAGGAATGACGTCACGCGGAACTACAAAGCACAATTTTTTTTTATTTAACATAAGCCAACATAAGCTAGCATAAGCATAAGCTGCTTGACTGCAGACCCACCTGATGGAAAGTGGCGACGCAATCGAAGATGGTAAAGCTTATAAAAGCCTATTCACTCCAGCCTTGAAGACACCCACATTATAATCGGGCGGGAAAACCGACGCAGGCAAACTGTTCCAATCCTTAGCTGTTCTCATTATAAACGAAGAGGCAAATCGTTTAGTCCGGACTGAAGGCACTTTCACCACATAAGGGTGTGTATGCGCAATGCGTATATCTTCGTCATTTTGTGTTTAATTGACACAAGAAAAAAAATCGTGTCTAATATTTTTTGATGATCTAAAGGACGAACTAACTAGAACTGTTTAGTCATCGAGCCTATTATAAACAAAAACTTACCGAAATTATCGATAGTCTCGTCTCTCTCCAAGTTGGTGGAGAACAGTACGTCGGGCGTGCGGACCGGGAACGAGTGGTCCTCCTCCCAGAGGTCGCTGCGAGGCTTGCGTCGCTCCCCGTTCTGAACAACGAGGCTGATCACCGCCGTCGTGTTGTTCGAGAAGTGATCGTTCACTGGTAATGTTTCATCGATACCATCGATTTCGGATCTGTGATTATATTAAAAATTCCATTGCTTGACTAGGACTGCGGAGAGAGAGGGGAGAAGAGTTATGTTTTTCGAATAACCTAATCGCCTTGATGGATTTTATCGTATGAGGTGTCGTTAGATTCGCCTTAGATATGGGTATAACGTATATTAAAAAATACCGGTCAAGTACGAGTCGGACTCGCCCACCGAGGGTTCCATACCATCTTTGGACGTATTAAAGTTATTTTACTATTCGTTTAACACCACAGATAGCAAAAAAAAAAACCGCAGAACTAAGTTAGTTTGTAGAGGTTTTTTTTAGGATTACTAAAACTGTACTACTTAGAAATATCATTTTATTGTTCCGGTAAAATATAGATAGACATGCATTATCCATAATTATTTCAGATTAAGATAGGTGGGTGTAATTTTTTTGTCATTTTTTATAATCAGCCAAAAACTGCGTGACATAAACCAAAATAAAAATCTGTTTTGAAGTGTGCATGTATGTGTGTGCATGCATGTGTGCGTGTGTGTATTGATATGATCATTGATACCCCAGTCGATATAATAGTCTCACTTTGAAATTTTGATGACCCCCATTATAAAAAAGTAAAAGAAAAAAAATATTTTTTTATTTTCGATGGGGTTGGGTAAGTAAGATCTAAAACTATTTCAAATCGATAGCATCAGTGGTTCCTGAAATATATAGGTTTGACACCATAAGGGTTCCTTTTGTACCTTTTAGGTATGGAACCCTAAAACGAAAACAAATAAGAACCCACATGCGGAGACGGGGGTCAAGACAGGAGTTATGTTTTTGAGTGTGTGGTTATTACTTCCAAATGCGTAGACGTAAGCGTGTTCGTGCCCGTACTATGACGACGTTTTCATGTCTCGATCTTTATGAGACATGGCACACCGCTTGCGTGACATAACGACGCATGCTTATACGTAACCGGTGTGCCATGTCTCATAAAGTTCCATACATTACAAACGCAAAACCTAAAACTAATTTGTTCAGTATTGAGAGCATAATACAGGAAACGAGTATGAAGCGGTGTTGTATCTGACCTGGTGAACTTGATGTGGTGCTGGTCGGGAGCCAGGAAGCCCGTGTGGAAGTGCAGCGTCAGTACAGGCACGGCCAGAACTCGCGCTAGTTGCTGGCGCGCGTGTATCACACATACACACACGTCACCCACCACGGTAGTATCCAGAGGCAGCGACACCTATGATAACCCGCGAACAAACCATTTATAACTCAAACTCAAAAATCTTTATTTCAAATAGGCTTAACGCTAGCACTTTTGAATCGTCATTTTTTAGAAGCTACCACCGGATCACAACGCGGCCTCAACTGAGAAGATCCGGCAAGAAACTCAGCAGGCTTGTCATTTTTTCATTTTTTTTTTTTAAACATTGTTTTGTTACAAATGAATCGACATTAGCGATATTGTGTCCTGCCGTTCGAAACATAAAGCAAGGGAGAAAAGAAGAAAACAACCTGTTTTACTTTACAAGATCAAAATCAGATCAATAAAGTATGAACACCATCGATATAATAATCAACTATACCTTATCCGTTATACCAAAAAATATAGTGTAAACAAAGAAACCAACAGTTTCCAACCTGTGCTTCGAGATATTGTGATTTCGCAGAACTCAGCTAATAAAATAATAACTTTAGACAAATTATAATGCAAAGCAATTACATATCTAGCAAATACAATGAAAAAACAAACACGCTACTTCAACAACTTAACCTCATGTTGTTTACACTTTATTTTTTGGTATAACGGATAGGGTATAGATAAATGCGTGGAGGTCGCGTACTTATCTGTTGCTGGTGGCGGAAACGTGAACTAACGGTTTTATTATGATCATGACGTGTAATTTGACAGTTTCATATAGACAGTAGCGACACTCGTATCGGCAAAAATAATTTTGTAGCCTGTGGCTTGAAAAGAAACAGCAACACAAGGGCGCTATTTTTGTGTGCCACTTTTCGGATCGTATTCATCTGCCTGTATTCATCATCGATATAATATTTTTACTAGATTAGCTGTCATATCGATGATGAATACAAGCTTTACTGTATTCGTTTTAAAATACTATACGTTATCACCTGCGTTAGCGTTTCTCCATATAGTTTATATGGACGTCTCACTTACGCGATTGGTACGTATTGTTTATAAAACGAATACACTCAGGCCTCTAGAGTGACGGCTGACCGGTGACCAGCCAAAGACAATTGGTACGTTAGAATATGACAAATTGAACACTACCATTTATTTGACTGACCTGTTGGTCTAGTGGTTAGACACCCTGGCCGCTACTCAATAGGTTACGGGTTCGATTCCCACAGTCATCATCATCAGCAGCCGAAAGACGTCCGCTGCTGAACAAAGGCCTCCCCCTTAGAAGGGAGGGGTTGCCATACTCCCCACGCTTGGCAGGCGGCTTGGGGATCGCAGTATAGGTGGTAGGTAATATAATCCAAGCGAAAGACGCTGCTGCCCGTCTTCTTGTTTTCCCTTAGTTGCCTCTTACGGACACCAAACGGGAAGAGATGGGTGGGTGCTATTCTTACCCGGACGCCCCACGGGTAAGGTTCCCACAGATCCCCCCAGATTCCCAGTGTCTGGGTGTTATTAATCTTATTTAAGTATGTATTTCTATACATATTATAAAACAAGTCGCTCCCGCTGTCTGTCTGTCCCTATGTATGCTTAGATCTTTAAAACTACGCAACGGATTTTGATGCGGTTTTTCTTAATAGATAGAGTGATTCAAGAGGAAGGTTTTTATGTATAATACATGCATAATATAGTAGAGAAACACTGATAATTTTAAAGGTTTCTAATATGATGTAAATAAACAATTTATTTTTGCGCTTACATTGCAAACGCTGGCTGAACCCTACGAGATAGATCAAAATAATGTCAGGTCAGTATTGTACACCTTAACAAGGTCTACAAAAAGTCCTCGATATCTATTTTTCATACCGCTAGGTTAAGGTTAAGCAACGTTAGGTAAGGTTATTAAATAGATGGGTAAACTGATTTGTATCAAATTTTGTGTGCATATCGGGTAGGTCTGAGAATAGGTCACAAAGTACATTTCATATCGCTAGGTTAAGGTTAAGCAACGTTAGGTAAGGTCATTAAATAGATGGGTAAACCGATTTGTATGAAGTTTTGTGTGCATATCGGATAGGTCTGAGAATAGGTCATAAAGTATATTTCATGCCGCTGATACCTTGATTGACGAGGATATAGTATAGAACGAGAGGAGGGTGCAAGAGAGGAGAGAGAGTGGGAGAGGGGATTTGAAGAGCGGGTGTTGAGGTGAGGGATAGGGGGAGTTAGGTGGAGCAAGGGGGGAGTGAAGGGGAGCAAGGTGGGAGAAGAGGCAGGGGGGAGGTGGTTTAGGGAGAGGACAACGGGGAGAAGAAGAGGGGGAGTGTGACGTGGACCAAAGCGGGAGGGGAAAGATAGAGGAGAGAGAGGGCATACAATTAGATTTTTCTCATAAGAGAGAGAGAGAGAGGGAGAAATAAATCAAGGGAGGAAGGAGAAAAGGGAACAAAATTTAATAATAGCGCGGGCGGAGCTGCGCGGGTCAGCTAGTACAAAATAAAAGAAAGTATAGAAGTATTATTATCAGTTGTCTGGTTTTCTATAGTACATCTGCCTAGTTTGGAATCAGATGACTGTTTGTGGATTGTCCCAGAATATTATAAAAAAATTGTCACGAGGTAAAGTCCAGGTACGCCAGTACCATTGCAATTTCAGCTTATTCAGTCGTCAAACAGCGTAGACTAAATGATGAGCGAAGAGTAAGAGGAAATGATGCGTTCCGGTATGTGGGGTACTAAGCTCAAGGGACATCAAATTAATGTCTCTGGTAGAGGCTACATTAAATAGGGTTTTAATAAGTTCGAGTTTTAACCAGTGTGTGTTGACAGTGATGACATAATATGGTACTGAGACGTGGTCCCTAACAGCTGGCCTTTTAGAGAAGCTCAGAGTCACACAACGAACCATGGAGAGAGCTATGCTCGGAGTTTCTTTGCGCGACAGAATCCGGAATGTGGAGATTCGCCGAAGAACTAAGGTCACCGACAAAGCTCTCAGTAGCTGAAGTTTAAATGACAATGGGCAGGCCAAATCACTCGAAGAACCGATAACCGTTGGGGAAGAAAGATTCTCGTGTGGCGACCACGAACCGGAAGACGCAGCGCAGGCAGGCCTCCCACTAGGTGGACAGACGACATTGTGCGCGTCGCAGTTGACCGGTGGATGTAAATAGCCAATTGTCGTTCATTGTGGCGTTCTAAGGGGGAGGCCTATGTTCAGCAGTGGACGTCTTCCGGCTGATGATGATGAGGAAGTTAAAACCCTAACCACTCACTATTCAATGCAATATTTGTCACACGTTACGTTATACGTTTACGTTACGTTATTATGTTACGCGGTACACGTTATACGGTTACATATTTCAGGTTCAAATTCTTACCTTGCCTTCAGCCATTGTATAGAGATGCAACCTATCGTAGTCCTGTAATGTGGACAGTAGTAATCTATCTTCATTGTATATTTCTACGTAAGGCCGACACCCATCCCTAAAACAACCATAACATTACTATTAAATTCATTATTTCCTCCTTATGTTAAAGATAACGCACGCCTTCAAGTGTCCGCGCACGCGTGTGAGTGTGTGTGTATGTTAGTGTGCGTGCGCGTATGTGTGTTTGTGCATACGTGTGTGCGAGCGCGTGCGTGCGTGTGTGCATGTGTGTGTGTTTGAATTATCTCCACCTTACAGAAGCTAAATAATGCTGACTTCGACGGTCGCTGTATTCCAAAATTATCTACAGAGATATTTAAAAAAGTTAAGTACCTTGCTTTCGTGAACAATGGCACCGGTTGGATGGTGAGCGACACCAATGTGACTGGCCGAAAATGTGGAAGTATTGGATCCGGTCTGTAACAGAATAAATAAAGAGGATATATTGTTATTATATACAATAACACAATAAATTATAAACTATTGTATCTTCGTTTGTTGCCTCTTCACGGCTAAAAGAGTGAAGTAATCCTGATGAAATTTAATAAGCAATAAGGGTCCATCCCCAACGGGTAATTTAATACCTTTTTTTAACTTCGTGAAATAATTCCACCTGACTTGTAAGCTCTGTCGCTGTTACAAAGTCTTTTGAGCCCTCTCCTTTATCCACATAGTGTTCATTACACCAAAAGACAGCTCTTATAATCGAGGTATCGTCAAAATACCGTTCACAGTATGACATATAACTGTACATAGGATAAATGGAACAAAAAATCAAAGAACCGCACCGTTTTTGTAGCAAAGTAACGCTAGTTTATATAAAATACAATACAAACATTATTATTATTATAATACAAATTCAAATCAGCAAACAATTGTGAATAATACAATCGTCACACAGCAGATATATCATTGACCAAGTGAATTATTAAACAATGATTATATAAAAGTAAAGACTACTCGACATGTGCATTCTGCCTATTCTAACTTATGGAGCCCAGACTGTGTCTCTAACAAAGCTGCAAATGTCCAAGCTCAAGATTTGCCAAACGGAAATGGAGCGCAGTGTATTTGGTGTAAAGTTGATAGACCGGCTTAGAAATACCACACTGCGCATCATTACTCGTGTAGTTGATGTAGGTGTGAAATCTGCAAAGTTGAAATGGGTATGGGCAGGGACACACCTATGGCCAAGAACCGAAACGGATCACCTGATGGCCGCAGAAGTGGGGGCAGACCAAAGAGAAGATGGCGGGATGACATAGACCAATTCTCGGACAGTACTTGGACAGAGGTGGCAGGCCTTTGCCCAGCAGTGGGACATACCTTCAGGCTAAAAGAATAAATATATAAAGTACTGGAAAAGTTCGGGAATCACACCATACAAACTTATTACAATAAACATAGTCTGAAACAGTCAGAAAAATGTCATACACATTGATTACATTTATATACAAGTTTAGTACAAGGGCGTCTTTCGCCTGATGATAATGATATATACAGTACGGCCTTGTTACGCCAAAGTAAGGGTTAACGAATATAAACTTCTACGATGCACAAGACGTGTCATGAATTTTTGATGACTCGGCCATAGCACGCATAGTTTTTGCCAGATACATTCAAAGCCAGACACCTCAATATAAAATCATCATCATTATCAGCCTACATCAGTCCACTACTGGACATAGGCCTCCCTCAATACCCGCCATTGAGCCCTGTGTGTAAAAAAATTGAAAATAAAATAATTTATTTCAATTTTTGGACAAATTTCGACCGAAACTGTAGAATAAGAAACTTTGCTATCGGGTGACCTTTTACCAATTTATTTATTTAATATTTTCTTCCAACGTTCACAAGCAGCTGATGAGTGAGTGATGCCACATGATGCGTGCGATTGCTCCGCAAAGAACACGGACGAAGATATAGATAGACATGAATGAGACTTTTTATCTGTCTATATCTTCGTTCCAAGTTCCTCCGGCATGATTTTTCTGGCAGTACCAATGAGGACAGTCTTCAGTTCTCTTGAATACTTTTGGTTTCCGCAGAAGTACATTAATTTTAATATGAGGCCTCTAGCGCAAAGTGGCCTAAGCCACATTTTGTCGTATGAAGAGTTATGTAGGGAAAATAATTTGTAACTTGCTATATTGATGCATATTAAAAAAAAAGACCCTCAAAAATCCTTACAAGAATCCTTAAGAAGAATCTTATCAAGAATTCCTTACTAAATGATTTCTGATATTTACGCGAATATTACACATTGAAATGAAACTAATTTTACGGATTATATCGCGGTTTGGGTAATTAAAATAAACCGCGATATAATCCGTAAAATTAGTTTCATTTCAATTCCTTACTAAACTTATAGAACACTCCCGTTATAATATAGATCAAATTAGGTGTTTATTACATTTTATTGTGCATTAATTCAAAGTTCTTTCGCACCATTTTAGCAGCCTTAAGCTTAGGCCATTTTTTCGCTGACGGCCCCAAAATGGCGGCTTTTAGTTTTAATTAAAGCTGATCATTCGCATTGGTAGAGGGCAGTTACCAAAGGTTGCCATTTGCCATAAACTTATCGTACTTGCACTCTGCCTACGTACAGGGTTGGGCAGTATTTGAATTACTTGTAATTAAAATACGTAATTGAAATACAAATACGTATTTGGTATTTGTATTTCAATTACTTCCTTAAAATGTAATTTGTATTTTGTATTTGAAATACCTGACGCCGAGGTATTTTGTAATTTGTATTTCAAATACTTGCGGGTTCAAAATACATTAACATGAAAATACATTTAACCTTCATGTAGCGATCGTGAGTGTGAGTGCGAGGCGAGAGTGTAATGATGGTAAATCTGCTATTAGAGTCGGCAAACCTGCCCTCTTATGTAATGATATTTTGTATTTCGTATTTTAATTACATGCGATACAGTATTTTGTAATTTGTATTTCAATTAAAGCAAAGCATGTATTTTGCCCAGCCCTGCCTACGTAATAATATCTCAAATCCATCCCAGAAACCAAGCATGACGTCGTAAATTGATTGCCTAATCAAAAATTGCGTTCTTCTCCAACGCAGCGTATGTTGTAGAGGAGCCCAATTATAAAGAAATACCGTCAAGTGCGAGTCAGACTCGCGCACCCAGGGTTCCATACCATCTTTGGACGTATTAAAGTAATTTTACTATTCATGTAACACCTCAGATAGCAAAAAAACAAACAAACCGCTTAACTAAGTTTGTTTGACGAGGTTTTTTTAGGATTACTAAAAAACTGTACTACTTAGATAGATCATTTTATTTTTCCTGTAAAATATAGATAGACATGCATTATCCATAATTATTTCAGATTTTTCCCTCCACAAACTTCGGAGATAGGGGGGGGGGGGGGCGGTATTTTTTTTTTTGAAGAATTCAGGTAGATTAGATGTACTACGCCAGGTTATAGTATAAACACAGTGTGCTTGTTTATTACAAAAATATTAACAAAGCGTAAGCGCTTACCTTAGAAGCAAGCTATAAGCGAACTATGCTCGGTGGATCTCTGTAGCGGGCTTTTTATGCCCTCCAATTTACGGATGAATACATAAGAAGTAACACCAAAAACTAATTATATTTAACTAAATATTAATTCAAAGTCAGAATCTGCAAGTTGAAGTGGCAATGGGCAGGCCACATCGCTCGAAGAACCGATAACCGTTGGGGAAGAAAGGTTCTCGAGTGGCGACCACGAACCGGAAGACGCAGCGTAGGCAGGCCTCCCACTAGGTGGACAGACGACATTGTGCGCGTCGCAGGTAACCGGTGGATGCAAATAGCCAATTGTCGTTCATTGTGGCGTTCTAAGGGGGAGGCCTATGTTCAGCAGTGGACGACTTCCGGCTGATGATGATGAAATATTAATTTGTTACAGCTCTTTTCTGGACTATACTGGTGTTTATATCAGCATGAACCAAAGTTATCGACATAGGCCACCGGATTAGCAAGCTGGAAGTGGCAGTGGGCTGGCCATATCTGCCGTAGAACCGATAATCGTTGGAGCAAACGAGTTCTTGAGTGGAGACCGCGGGTCGGCAAACGTAGCGTGGGACGTCCGCAAGCGAGATGGAACGTACGTAAAGTGGCGGGCAGAAATTGGATGAGGATCGTAGTCAGTGACGTGATATTGGAGAGGCCTATGTCCAGCAGTGGACGACTGTAGGCTGATGATATCAGCATGTGTCGTTTTTATAACCAATTGATTATACTTTGTCCATTTTATTATTGGTTTTTTGACAGCTCGACGTTTGAAGTTTATAGGAACGTGAACATAGTAAGTAAATTAAATAATCGATATCGAAAAATGTACATTCGATTAAATATTTTCTTGATTCTGACGACTCATGTTAAAAAACATTAAAAAATTGTTGTCTTTCATTGTTATATTATGCATGAGGCCCTCAAAATAAAATGAATGAAAGTTAATGTAAACAAGACGAACGTAATGAAAACGCATTTATTTCTATCGATTATTTGTAATCTGTGGCACAATTGTAGTAATCGTTGTGTGGCAAGTCACTAAAGTGTGGTACGCGTCCATGAAGTACAATATTATTTCTGTGAATTTTGTAACTTAAACAATACGAAACTTTATGGGCGTCAGCTGTCAAAAAACCAATGATAAAATGGACAGAGTATAAATGCTCGTGAAGAGCACATAAAAAGATGGTTAAAGTATACCAAGCAAGTAGTACACCATAGAAAACAAATAGAACATTTCACCTACCTTATAATATTATTAAGGTAATAGAGGTATCTGAGCTGACTAGGCGGTATGTTGATGGGTGACCGCTTCACGGCGAAGAGTTGCAGCGCGTCTTCGGGCACCGTCACCAGCTTAGCATACAGCAACAGCCCGCAGACAAGCATACACGACATCTGTTTGCCGTCCTAAAGAACGTGAGTTAATGTTAGACAAGATATTGTATGTATTTATGGACATGTCTAAGGCTTTCGATCATGTGGATCACGAGATAATATTATATAAGTTAGAGAGATATGGTGTTAGAGGTAATATATTGAATTTAATAAAAACATATTTGGATGGCAGAACTCAAGTAACAGTTATAAACAGACTGTGCGCCAAGACAAAAGTTACACTAGCTCACATGTCATCGATAGAGGAAACTAAACATGGAGTTCCTCAGGGAAGTGTGCTAGGACCTCTATTATTTTTAATCTATATAAATGATTTGCCAAAATGTAATAATAACCAGACTATCTTATTTGCTGATGACAGCACTTTGATTGTTCCGAGCAGGAGTTTGGAAACATTTAAGAATGATATTGAATTGTCCCTTAAATATGTAATGAATTGGTTAAGAATGAATAATTTAATAATGAACTTAGATAAGACTAAAATAATGACATTCTATCAACGCACTAATAATTATTTAAATCTTGCCATATCACATACTAATGGAATTATAAATCAAACAAATAATATAAGGTTCTTGGGACTATTTTTGGACAGCAATTTAAATTGGAAATACCATATTGACTCTATATGTAAGAAATTAAATCAATATTCCTATGCATTATACAACCTAACAAAAGTTGCAAATGAGGCTACTGTTTTGGTGTCATTCAATGCTTACGTGACTTCAATATTGCGTTTTGGACTTATATTTTGGGGAAATTCAGTTGATAAACTTATTGCATTCAAAGCTCAAAAGAAATGTCTACGAGCAGTTTGCCAATTAAAAACCACTGACAGTTGTAAGCCATTCTTTAAGAAATTTAATATCTTGCCATTACCATGTTTATATATATATATGAAGGGGCAATATTTGTTAAAAACCATTTACATTTATTTGAAAAACTGCATTCAAAAAGACGAAATCTCGACATATCGAATTTTCATCATAAAACCGTTTTATTTTCAAAGAGTATATTAGGTATGGCTCCAAGAATTTATAATAAAATACCCAAATGTATTAGAGACACGGATGACAAGAATGTATTTAAAAAACATCTATATCAGTTACTGGTGGAAAAGACATATTATACAGTTCAAGAATTTTTAAGTGATAAAATATAAAATTATTTAATTTATATGCGTCTTTGACATTAACTTTAATTTATAATTGTAATGATAATTTTATATGACATAATTTTTAGTATCCAACTTTTTAACTTTTGTACGTCATTTATGACCAAACATAGCGCATATTACTCTAATTTTAAGATCTTGTACACCTATGTTTTACAAATAAACGGTTCTGATTTCTGTAAAACTTTCAACAGCCAACAAAAACGTTTTACCACTGTACTTTCACTGTAGCCCAAGTTGTTACATAATTTAAAAGTTTTCTTTTGTTCAATTTATGATAAGCGACACACCTGCCTATAGACAGCAGTGCAGTGCCGCTCGTCAGCCTGCCTACCCCACCTCTCTTATATCCTTTTTTTTGACGCGGGGGAAATCTTCGAAAGATCCCCGGGAGCTGTGGGGCTCGACCGGGGTATGTGGGATTCTTACCCACTAAAACCCCCGCGGCTGTCGCATTGGCACATGAGAGGGGGGACCCCAGGGCTCTCCGGTGGGATCTGCACCAGAGGCCCCTCAGTGCCTTTCCTTTGAGCCCACCGCCGGGGGTGCATTATAGCCCCCCGGGAACCTAACACAGTGCTCACGGGGACGGGGGTCGCAACCCCGCCACCGTCCTCCTCGGAGTCGCCGCCGTACTCAATGGACGTTCAAAGGGCCCACACCCCGAACGACCAGCGACTCCGAAGACCTCTCTTACAGCCTTTTTTTTTTTGACTCGGGGGAAATCTTCCAAAGATCCCCGGGAGCTGTGGGGCTCGACCGGGGTATTTGGGATTCTTACCCACTAAAACCCCCGCGGCTGTCGCATCGGCACATGAGAGGGGGAACCCCAGGGCTCTCCGGTGGGATCTGCACCAGGGGCCAATCTGTGCCTTGCCTTTGAGCCCGCCGCCGGGGGGCGCATTGTAGCCCCCCGGCGGGAACCAGTCACGGTGCTCACGGGGACGGGGGTCACAACCCGGCCGCCGTCCTCCTCGGAGTCGCCGCCGTACTCAATGGACGCTCAAAGGGCCCACACCCCGAGCGTCCAGCGACTCCGAAGGCTCTCTTATAGCCTATCCCAACTCTCTCGTATCCTAACCCCACCTCTTCTATCCTACCCCACCTCTTTTCTATTCTACTCCAGCTCTGTTCTATCCTACCCCACCTATTGGCACAACCCTACGCCGGCCGTGATACCGGGTGGCGCCCTTCACTAGGCGGCGCTTGCGCATAGACACACACCTTTCGAACGGCAAGACAGAAGCACCTACGTAGACATATATTTTAACATGGTGTCAACCGTTACCTATTTTGTAATTGCTTGGGAATACAGTCCGCATTAAAATGCGGAATGAAAACGCGGAATGAAAATGCGATAACTTCGTTATAAATAACGAAGTTATCGCATTTTCACTATCCGAGAACACCTAAGGATAGGATCTCTTCTGTCCTACCCCAGCTCTCTTCTGTCCTACCTTACCTCTTTTCTATCCTACCCCACTACTCTTATATCTTACTCCAACTCTCTTCTATCTTCTACCTACTACTATAGGCCGACCGTTTAACTCGCGCATCGCCTGCGCGGCAAGAAGGGAGCGAGGGGAGATGTTAGCGGATGGGTGAAAGGGGTGCGCGGAGCAGAGAGCTTACGTCAAGTGCGGCAGTGCCCTGGCTGTGCTCGCAGCGCGCGGTTGGTGTTTTTGTTACGGACGCTTGAAGATAAACGCACAAGGTATACGACTGCCAAGATAAATCTCAAGATGAATCGCTCTTCCAGTTCGTTGATGAAGAGATGGACCGATTTATTATTAATTTGCAAGATTCTGACTCCTCAAGCTACACAGACAGTAATGATGATTCAAGCGATATGAATATTAGTGACGAATAGTCCTATAAAATTTTTATCTGTGGTTAAATATTTCTTAAACGGAGTTAATTATTCTTTTATGATTTTGTACCTATGAAGCTATTATAAAATAATTGTAAAACTTAAAAATAAATACTTAAAAAAAAGATACTTATTATTTTATTCTTTACCTACAATGTCTATCTCGAGATAAATCTTTGGATTATTGACTCCGTGTGTAGCGTTACCCGCCCCCGCTCCCCTCCCACCGCGCAGGCGACACGCGAGTTAAACGGTCGGCCTATACCTCGACCACCCCATTTTTCTTTAAGGACACCTTACCTCCCCTCTACCCTATATTACCTCCCTTTAAACGTGTGTTCTCACCTGACACGTAACAACCACGGCGCCTCGCTCGTCCTTGCCCAGATACTGGTACATATGCTGCAGCAGTGCATACATTGGCGCCAGTAGCGGCGCGCGATGCGCTGTTGTAGGCCACAGAGCCCGGCACGCGTCCGTCACGAGCACGTTGCGAGGGAAAGTGAGCCGCCCGCCCCGGGTAGCGTTATACACGCAGTACTTGCCGCCACCGTGACGACTCTCTAAGAACGCCTGCGTGAGGATAACGCATTACAGTGAATGTTACCGCGTTAAGATCTGGTGGTAGTTGTAAAAAATAACGCTATAAGAGTCCCCGTGAGCGCATATGCTTGATAAAGTTATTTGTTTTTTTTTAAATGATGGCATTGTTAACCAAACCGATATGGCCACAGCGGCCAATCTTTGACACAATCCAACATACTACAAGAGATATTAAAATACAAAAGTTTCAGTGAATATTGATGCGAAGGACTGGAGAGAGAAAATAACCCTGTGTCAGCTGTATCTATATCTATACTTATAATAAAACTGTAACAGGTCCAAAAAAAAGAAGATATTTTGAAAATTATTTTTGGAGAGCATTCTATAACCAATACTGAAGCCAAATCTGTGTATTTTTTTTATGTTTTGTCTGTCTGTCTGTATCATGGCCGCGCATCACGCCGAAAGTACTGAAAGGATTCAAACTAAAGTTGGCATTATTTGAGTTAATACTACGAGGTAGGGAATAGGATACTTTTTATCCCGTAATCCAGCACGGGTCCCTTAGGAGAGGGGATTAAAGTTGGTTATACGCGTGGTCCGAATGTATCAATTTTTCATTATAATTATAATAAATAATTATAAGGAAACACTCAATACAGTTGTTATCAATATGTGGCAATCTATCAGGTTTAGCAATGTTAGGCAAGTTCATTACATAGATGGGTGACCGTTTAATGCCATTTGAACTAAGCGTCTCCGTGCTTCGGAGGGCAAGTAAGAAGTGGTTTCCAGGTTTTAACCGACTTTAAAAAAAGGAGGTTATGTATTCAACGTAAATTTATGCTATTAAAAATTTAGTTAACGTATAAAGAGCTGCGCGGGTCAGCTAGTTTATAATCTTAACGGTGTCGCATGACATCGCCACCAGGAATGTTAAGTATTTGCAGGAATAGACAAAAACGACTCTAAAAAACTACTTACCCTGACATCATCAACATGGTTAGTCTTATACGCACTCTCCAATCCCTCAGAGGGGTATGGCATCACAATCAAACGACTAGTTATGTAACTTATATCCAAATCAGTTCTAGCTATCGACCTGAAACAAATGGAAATCAATCAAGAGAGGCAGGTAAGGCACGATCGATTAAAATAAGAGTAACACGGCTCGATAAATGGAATGTCCAGAATAGGCAGGATGACTGCAACACAATACCAATAAATCTGTGGTTTTAAATATTAGAACAGATTGCACTGATTCCAAAAATGCATCTCATTTTCATAATAATAGAGAGATTTTCGAGATATTTAAGCAAATAAATTACTCAAATACAGCTAATCGCCATTTTGTAATAAACGCTGATCAGAGTGAATGACGTCAATCCTGTGTAAATAAACAACTGTCAAACTGTCATCTCAACATTTTCTTTCATACAATGATTCACTTTTATACCTATACAGAAGTTTATTTACACCGCCGTAGTGACGTCACAAAATGGCGCCATTCATCGGCCATCGTTTTGGAACGAAATTCAAACTCTATTTTAAAAATTGAAAATATTGCTATTAATTGTAAATTTAAGGGGGTAACAACGGTAAAATTGCAAAAATAGCCATTGTTTAAAGAGTTCGATGGATCAATCCGCTATTGCATTAGCTATGAAAATTATATGTACTTATACCTCAGATCTTCAGCAAATAGTTTTATTGATTAGATATTGGATTAAATATAACGTTTTCAAGCAATATGTATTTAAAAAATGTACTACGTTGGATATGAATTGTGTTAGCGCTCAATATCCGTTCATCGGATAGACGTCAAACTTGGACTATAAAAAGCATAATAACCTATTCTACAATTTGTATTGATTACATTTCTTAATTTCATTCATGTTTTACAAGAAATTATAGGAAAACCAAGTACGCGATGCATTTCCCCTTGCAGCGCCCCCGCGATCGCCTTTCATCAGTCTTTCGTGGACTGTTATGGAGGGTGGACGTGCTCGATTTTTTTTTGACAAGACGAATTTAATTTAAATGATTTTGAACATATTTTTAATTAAGATATGTTACACATGGTATAATTATAACATTATAAAACATTTCAAATGAAATCTATACTTCTATATTTAATTAAAGATATTTTTATAGTAATACCATATTTTTGGTTCATCATAGAGTATGCGAAAGTATCGTCGCCGAGTATTATGCCTAACTATTAAAGCGTATCAGAGTCATATATGATCTTATTAATTGAAATCGTATTTAATACTGTGTGGGTCGACAAAATGACATACATTATGAAAAAAAAACATAATGTAAAGCATTATGATTTTTTTTGTCAAAACATTAACGGTGTTATTATTACTATCATGTTGGTTTTTGCAACTTAGCAACGAGTCCAGTTCCTGGGTGGTTGGCTTGGTGGTGAGTGACACGCTTACCTACGGACAGTTGCATTGGACAGTTGCTCGTCTTTTGAGACATCTGGATGGTTAAGTTGGAAGGGTACTCGTGTGCTATCTAAGTGGCGCCACTTTAATCTTAGATTTCTTCCGCTATGTAACATAAGTAGAAGGTCACTGTAGCTGGCAAAATAACTATCGGACCAAAAGGCTATAATTATAGTTTTGGATGACAGGGACAGGAAGAGACTTTTCTATGGGTGGGTGCTTCGATTACTATCAGGTAATACCTTGTTACTTAAGTAACAATAAACTGATGGTGTTGTTGGCAGGCACGAGAAAAAATACCACCGCGTTAAAATGTTCGTTACTCTAAAACCAGATTGCTTATTAGAATCAATGTAAATAAAATAAAATAAATAAAATTATATATCTATTTAAATTTTACATTACCTATGCACCTACCACTATTACCCTCTGCATCATCCAAAGGTAGACTGGCAGAGAATGCCTAAGGCATTAAGTCCGCCTTGTACATATTTAAGTGTGCTAAAGAATAAATAAAATAAAATGTCAAATGCTCCACGTAGTTCAAACCCCGCGATGGGTACAGAACTCAAGATGAAGTTACGTTACGCACTCTCGCGGTCACGAACGGTCTATCTGAGATCACCTATCACCTTTAGGACGACAATCGCTTCCACGTGCCGACCCAAAATACATGCAGGTGGGGTAAGCGACCGGAACGTCGTTCAAACTATTAACATTTGAAAACTGAAACTTACACTAAAAAGACTATTACTGAATTCGCGCGTTCAAACAAACAGTGCTACGGATTTCTTTGGCAGCCACGTATATTGAATAACAACACAGGTCCGTTGATATTGTAGTTTGCTACCCTGGCCGCTGACATTAAGATCTTGGGGTCGATTCCCACACAGGACAAACATTCATGTGCATGACCATAATCTGTTTGTATTGGGTCTGGGTCGTTTTTACCTGTACTTAATTATGGAAAAAGTTAAGTATCTTATCATAGTTTCAGTTCGATGGCCATTACGGAGTCGATCACGGAGCTCATCTACATCATCATCAGCAGCCGAAACGTCCACTGTTGAAAAAAGGCCCTCTCTCTCTTAGAGGGGAGGGGTTCCCATAATCACCACGCCTGGCAGGCGGTTGGGGATCGCAGATAGGTGGTAGGTAATCCAATAAAAAGACGCTGCTGCTCGTCTTCTTGTTTTTCCTTAGTCGCCTTTTACGGACACCCAACGGGAGGAGATGGATGGGTGCTATTATTCTTATCATGGAACTAATTGTCACAATAAAAATAATTTATGATTTTTGGGTCTGCACGACTTGGGTCGACGTTGGGTATCTGGTCTTGAGTAAGGTTGGAAACTAGCAAGCTTCCAAGAAGTACTTGTGCCCCTCTTAAAGATAATATACGCATTAGAATAGGAAACATTACATTTACACGCTTCTTTAATAATACCGCTAGCATCTCATCAGGGCCACTGGCATGCATTGCAGCATCTTAAGTCACTCTCTTTGTCATACTCGAACATCGCAATTAATCATCAATATGCTTTCAGTTCATTTTCCCAGGAATCAAAAAGCTCAACTATCAGATGGATGTGTATTGGTTAGAGAATTTGGAACTAATTTAGGAAATATCGATGGCTCCTACGTTAAATATCGTATGTGTAAAACCCGCACTTTACAGGAGAGCAAATTAAAGGTATTTTTCTATGCTTGTTCTTAAAATTTGAAGCTATTTGGCTGAAATTGGTACCAACCATAGAAAATGCCTTATTTTACCGAATAGTATGAAAACAAACGTTTAATAAGTAGCGTAGAAAAATACCTTTAATTTGCTCTCCTGTAAAGTGCGGTTTCACACATACGATATTTAACGTAGGAGCCATCGATATGTTAAAAAATCCCTTTTTAAAAAAAAACTATATTTTGAAGGCTCTGCTAAACGCTTTCGTTTTGACGTGCAGAACAGAAACCTTAGAACTTTGTGCATAGTTTCATTTCAAGTACGCTTACAGTAGTCACGGCAAGACGTTGCGCAGTAGCTATTTTTATGTTTATGTATTCAGAACTCACAACTGTACTTGCGCAATGGTTCGTCAACCCTAACTTCAGACACACAAAAATCCGCTGTGACTGTGACTGTAAGTTATAAGTAGTACGAATGTATATGGATTCCGAATAGCAGGCACAATGTATTCAGCTGGGTCGAAGTGCGTTCCGGTTGTAACCGGACCTAATAACCACCAACAATAGAATAGAAGTATGTATAAGTCTCACTAGTCAGGCATTGGCCATTCTATAATAGACGGACTGAACCTTTGATATGAAGTTTGGAATATGAAATGCAATAATCCGTATCCTGATGCAACACGTCAACTACGTTACCATTGTAAGTGGTTGGGTTGTCAGATTGTAATTAGGTGGCACGCCAAGGTATACATCAAGATATAAAACAGTGGGTTACCGTTATTAAACTGCATCATTTAATTCTATAACGGAATAGGCAAAATTAACAAAACTCCATTCGACACATCTGCATATTTTTAGTCTATGATTTTTCAAATGTAATATTCATATTTGCTGGTAGCGCCCTCTACGATGACAACTCTCGGCCGGAGCGGCCAGATTCTCAAGGTCATTGGCGCATGTTACCCCCTTAATACAAAAATATGATTATTTTCGGCAATAGTAGACCCATACGTAAGTACATTATAGAGTATTTTTTCAAAATTAGTCAACATGCCTATTGTTAAGTTTACACTGCATTAAAATAAATTAAGGTCATAAGGTATTTTTGGTAAATTATCTATCAGTCCAGGACGAAACCTCTAAAAGTTAATCGTTCACCATAAGCGTGGAGGCCGGGTTATGTGAGATTTTTACCCGCTAAAACCTGCCCGGTGGTCTTCATCGACGCTCTCAATGGGGAGACTCTAGGCACGGACCTCGCCAGTCTCTCCGACGCCAGACGCTCATTAGAGCATGTCCGGAGAGGGTACTGTAGGATACGTGCTTGGGATATGAATTGCGGTGTCCAACCGAGGTTTGTGCGATTCTTACCCACTGAAACCCCCGCGGCTGTCGCATCAGCTCGTGAAAGCGGGACCTGTGTGGGATATGCACCAGAATCCCATCAGTGCCTTGCCTTTGAGCCCGCAGCCCAACAGGGCGGCGCATTGTAGCCCCCGGGAACCAAGTCACGGTGCTCACGAGGACGTGGGTCGCAACCCCGCCGCCGTCCTTCTCGGAGTCACCGGGCGATACGAACATGTAGTTATCTAGGTCAGTGTTCGTGAAGTAGTTGTGAGTGAATATTTTTGACGTTTTGTATGGTTTAAAATGCGGTAAAGCGCAAGAGTACGTCAACATACCGATGATGGAATATAAACCTTATAACCAAATGCATTAAAGTACAATCTCATTTACATTCACTTATGGCATTACCTATTAAGTTCCATATCCCAAAGATCGGAAGACATTGTTGGAATAATTTAAAGTGCTAACCAACTAATAACACTGTTATGTGTAGGCTTGTCGCCGCGCTTTTTATAAATTGAACTAATACCTAATACTCACTGTTGTACAGTTTGCATCACTTTCGAAGATGTATCCTTTAGGTTCTTGAGGAAGCTTCCAGCGCCTCCCCTGATGGACGAGAACAGACCTCCCGAGTTGGCAGGTTGTGGGGGCAACGGTTGCTGATAGTGAGGTGCCGCGGGAGGCCGCGACGGCGGCGGCGGCCGAGTCGGCTCCGGAGGCCGAGAGTTCGGGGCCTCCTGGCTATTCGACACTGGGTCTTTATTCACTAAAAAAACAATAGTATAGTTTGAAAAACAAACCTACATAACACGATTGTATGATGTGGTGAAGGAATCAATTATGTGAGAGAGATATCAGCAAAATTTCAAGTTAATCAGATTTCTACATGTGGGTGAAAATTGGTTTTGCAAGATCCCATTACACACACACAGATGAAGCTATTAAAATGTACTTATGTGAAAGAAATAACGAAAAACAATACTTTTGTTATAGAGTCAGGCAAGCCTAGTTAAGATGGAGGTGTACGGTTATATCCTGGAAAACTAGTCTGCTGATTCTTATACAGCAAACTACTTTGAAACAAACTTTTTGAAATTCTAACACCTACCACCAATTCTTTTTTTTTTAATCTGAACCAATTAGGTACATCTTTTTTTAATTCTCATAAACCACCCAGAGCTTGCAAAACCACACATATCAGTAGTAAATTTATTGTATTCTGATTTCGTACAGTTCTAAAGCTGGGAATACAGTTTTCCTATTTCCCACGCGTGGGTACACGTTAAAAAAATAAATTGTTCTATGCGTGTCTCAACTTGTGGCAATTGCTATGAATGCTTTGTGCTTCGGAAACTATATGTTCGTGGTTGATGACATCATCAGTAGGTACATACATACCTATAGGTAGTTGTTTTACACGCTTGTCACATTGAAAAGCTTTTAATGTCAACTATAGAGCGTCCAACCGTTTATTTTCTTTTTGACAGCACCAATAGAACGTAACTGCGTGATGTTACGCAAAAGTTCACTTTTAAAAGTTCACTTAAAATGAACTTTTAAAAGTGAACTTCACTTTAAGTGAACTTTTGCGTAACATGACGCAGTTACGTTCTATTGGTGCTGTCAAAAAGAAAATAAACGGTTGGACGCTCTATAGTCGTACGATACATTAATATTAGGATGAAATTGATATCATTTACGACTATAGAGCGTCCAACCGTTTATTTTCTTTTTGACAGCACCAATAGAACGTAACTGCGTCATGTAACGCAAAAGTTCACTTTTAAAAGTTCACTTAAAGTGAACTTTTAAAAGTGAACTTCACTTTAAGTGAACTTCTGCGTAACATGACGCAGTTACGTTCTATTAGTGCCTTCAAAAAGAAAATAAACGGTTGGACGCTCTATAGTCGTAAATGATATCAATTTCATCCTAATATTAATGTATTGTATATGTACTTAGATGTAAAAATAGAGTATATTCTCTAAGCCAAAGCGATAAAGGTCATAATATCTCAACAATTTGTGTATTTTTGTAACAGTAACATGTATTGTGTAGTATAAAGGGATTTTCTTGTTATACAATAACACAAAAACTACAAAATAAATTACTAGATATTTATTCCTAGAGTTAAATATCTTACATATTCATGACTTAAATATCTAATAGTAACAAAAATATTGCTCGTCTATTAAACTATCACTCAAACAAAAACTTAATCAAATTATATATATCTTCTTTTTTATATTATCAAAAAAATGTCTTTTTAATTTTGAAATCACATGTTTTTTATTATTTTAAAGAACGACCTTTATTCATCAGAAAGAGCAAAAACAATTCAAAAAGTATAGATACGCTATAAATTAATATACTTATATATACGTTACATCGCTAGACGCAATTGTTAACAATAAAAGTATTGAACTTATGAACAACATTGTGCCTTTATTATTTATTATAAATAATACTTTTTACTAATATTTGAATAAAAGTTTAGAAAAAAGAAAAGTAAAATATATACGTACTAACATTTAAAAATGATTAAATTCGAGATTAAGATTAACGGAGATGCAAATATTGGGGCAATAGTTCCAATGTCTTAAATTAAATGCTAAAGATAAACAAATAAAAGCACCGTTTACTTAAATATTAGCCGTAGAATGATTTTAAATTGTAAACATTGGCTGTATTGTCAGTGTTTTAACGGGAACTATGAGGTGTCTACATGGCGCTATATGTACTATCGCGGACACGAACGTGTACAAGTTTTCAATCAAAATCGTTTGAACGACGTTATGTGCGCTTACCCCGCCCGCACGTGCAAGCGATTGTCGTCCTAAAGGTGGTACACCGCTTGTGACCGCGAGAGTACTTAAAAAGAAAACATTTACAAGAAGCGATGCATTCACTCCTGGAATTAACTGATCTTATCCACAACCTTAGTTATAGCTGTCATATGAAATGTCCTTCTCAAAATCTGTAACTTTAGCAAATTAAAAACGAAAAATAATTTAAATATGTGGGTACTTGGGTGTCCAACCACTAGACCAACGGGCCCGTCGTTTTGTTTGCACATGTTGGATTTTGCTTACTACCTACATTACTTCTAATTTCAGCCACGTGAAGACTCATCGCCTTAGCTTTAGATAAGTGACCATTTTGATGTTTGAAATTTTTTTTTAAAGTAATTTTACTAATATTATAATAAATATCCTTTATAATCTGCAGTAAGGTTTTAAACGTTACATTGCAGAAATATTTTTTCAGAATTTTCTAAATTTTATTTCTTACACACTCGCGCCCTCTATAAATAGTCTAACAATTTTTTAAGAGTTCATTTTTAATTAATTAACACAACCAATGAAATTGATAAAAACATAAGTTTCATAAATATGTGATGTCTTGAGAAAACAGTCCTCATTAGTGGCAATTTCAATGAACTATCATGACTATGAGCACTCGATTTAAATTCTTATTTTTATGTTCCAGCAAATACATGATTGACTAAAGATCCACAACCAATGGGACTTTTTGTAACCAAGGTAAGAGAGATACCTACTAGTTGATAGTTCAGCCATAACGTATCTTAATATATCGTAATAACAAAAACAATGGTAACTAATGAATACTATAATTACATATTATTTTTGTACCCTATTTATGGAATGCGTAATTAATGGAAATTCTCGTTTGTCTTTTTAATATATCACGGTACGGAATGTAATTAACGTTTCTAATATATTTAAGTCTTAGTGATTATATTGAGGATACAATTAAAGTTAGAATAGTTCGAAGACCCGATTACACCGAACTAGATTTAAAAGAAGTCGGTTAATAAAAGCTAAGGCCCGCTTGCACCAACAATTTAAATCTGGTTTTACGTTAACTGAAATAATAAAATACTTCAATGTTAAATTGTATAGGTATAAATAAAGCCTTGATTTGGTGCAAGCAGTCTCTAAATCATACAAGTAGGTACCTATAAATTATACAAGCATAAAAACCAAACTCCTGACAGAATGGACTTAAATTACGTTATATAAACGTAAAACGTACTTGTAAGCTTGTATTATATTGTTTGAATTCGACTCGTTAAGCTTTGATTTAATTTTTTAAAATAAAATACAAGTACACAAAATAGCGGCATAATATTTTTTTTAAATTCATTTTATCTAGATGCGCAGTTGTCATTTAAGAATTTTAACCAGCGAAATCGCTGGTTGAACTCGCCTGAACTCTACTTTACTACTGAAACTTAAATCTAGATCATTGTGTAACAATAGTTTAAATTTAAAATATCAAATTCTTTGAACTATGCTTTACGCCCGAAACACATTTCCAAGTTTCTTATTTTAAATAGAACGAAGTAGTTATTGTCGTCATTAATATTATAATTTGAAAATCTGTTTCTAATTAAACTCAATTTTGGCATAGAGATAACAGCTAAAGTACTAAGTACATCATAAAACGGCTGCCTCCAAAAGTCACCGTAAAGAAAATCGTTTGCAGGCGAAAAATTATCCTTCCTTAAATAACACGTTCATAAAAATAAAATTTAAATTTAGAACATGTATAACAACAATTAAATATAATTAAACATTAATAAATAAAAACAATAATACTCATCATTGCGAGCATGTCCAATGGTTCTAGCAAGCGTCAATGTGTGAGTGGTGTCCGACGCGAGAGGCATGCGATCGCAGGGTCATTTAAACGAGAAAACTATTGGGCACCCGAAAAAGTTGAAAACACCTAAAATGAAAAAGAAAACGTGATATGTAATGCGAACATACAGCACTGCAGTATAGAAGTCCCGCGCCTCTTGTCAACCTAACTAAGGATAGTTGCACAAAGTAGAAAAATTCCAATATAAATAAAATGTTATCATGTTACGTTATGACATAGTACACTTGTGTCAATCTGCAGTAGAAGGGCACAGTTGTCGGGTAAGATATAATCGTTTTCCTTCGAAAAAACAAACATCGCATATATTTATTTATTTAATAATTGCGTTTAGACATAAAAAAAAAGAATGGATTACTCAGAGTATTTAATTTTATAACTTTAAATACACACTGATTTAAAATGGTAATGGTTAATCATTAAATTAATAAAAAAACAACCTTAAAGGGACTCAAACTAATCTATGATTAACTGAACGGCCTCGACACTATGGTATCTTTCAATAAATACAAAATAGGAATAGATAATTCATGATAAGAAAATAAAAAAAGAATTAGAAGAATAAAAACTATAGGTAGGTATCATAATAATGATTTGAAAACTTTGATCATAAGTCTAAGATTAAAAACAAAACCTATTTTCACGGCATTTTTAACCGTTCTTTTAACAAAATACAAAATAAAGGCGAGGAACTTCTATAAAACAGATAAGTACATGCAATAACCTCAAAATAAAATTAAGCAATTGATTCATACAAGGATAACATGCATGATTTTTTATCAGAAACACGATATTATTATTTGTATTGTTGCTGTAATCGGTAATCATGCCTTGATGCTTATTAGTCACCTACACTGTCCGAGTACTAGACTGCAAATATTGTATGATTTGAGGATCCTTTCTGATTATTTTTATTACATTTATTGAGGCACGTGCTCGAATAAAGATGTAAATATTACCTAAACAAAGTGTTAAGAACATTTATATTGTTAGTTAGTGCACGCTAGAACCATGCCTCATGGCTTATTGTGTTAAAAAGTAAGCATTTTTCGTGTCTGTGATAGTTTAAAAAATGAAGCCGTAACACCATGCTTAGGAAAACTCTTATATACAGGGTAGTAACGTTGAGTGTCAACAGACGATATTTTCGTAAATTACAGTGATATTACAAAAAAATGACAGATATAGAAACTAGGTGCCCTAATAATAATAACTTGTTAAAAAAAGAATCAGGATATATTCAAAATGTTGAGGTTAATTCATCCATACATTTTTGTATGGCATTGAATATGCGGCAATCCTGTTATACCGGTGTGGTTCTGCATTCTTGCCATATTTACGGAGGTTGATATATACCTTTTAAAGAACATAAATCAATAATTAAATGATAGACGTAAAATTATGAATTATTTTTTTATGTTTGGTACGAAAAGAAATCCCGTGTGCAACCGTCACTAATCTAAAGTAGATAAACAAGAGTACGCGCGGTTTGCCAACCTTGGGACCGATTCTGAGCCCTCGAGAGCTCTTATTCTGGTTGAACGTTAATCGTGAATCATTAATTATCTTTTAGTTATTAACCACAGAATTATTAAACTGTTTTTAATCAATTAACATAATCCTTAACTGTCAAGTCTACAAATATGGCAAAAATGCAAAACCACACCCTGTATAATAAACGATATACTAAAACTGTAAGCTCATGCCGAAAGTAGGTATCTTACTGATTAAAATTTATATGCACTTTGTTGTAAAAATAAAATATACTTTATTTACAGTTTTATTAAAATCTAAAATAGTTTAAATTTTTCATAAAGGTTTTTTTTTCTCCTATGAAACCACTTACTTATCAATCTACACTTTTAGCAGGGTTCTGAATTTAAAATGTAAAAAAAATATCATTGTTCTCTTAGTATACTTATATTGTTAGAAAATAACGCAATAGACAAAAAATGTGTTATAGAATGTGCATTGAATAATGACATCGAGAGGAAAAAGCGGTTAGTGGAGGCAAGATGAAAGTGGTTAGTAACACCAAATTTCCAATAATTTGTACCCACATCTTGTCGGCGGTAGTGGCAACAGGATTGTGTTCGCTATATTGTGCCTCAGTGATGATTAGAAATAAAATCAAACCACGGCTGTGAAGAATATACTCATTTATTTCTCTAAAGCTCCATAGCTAATATGCACAATAGAAATAATGATCTATGACAAAAATATAAGTTCACAACGCTGCCCGAAGACGTACATTGTGATATTTATGTATTAGCTATACCCAGCCCAAGATAGGTTGATTAAAATGATAAGGTAATTGTTGTTGTAGTAATCTCACTAACATCAGCTATTACTACTATTCTGATCAAACTATTTTAGGTGAGGTACAATTTGACTAAATATATAAATAAACATTGTCTTCAATAGTACCATATTATAAATCTACTCTAATACTTGTACCTCAGTTTAAACATTATTATTTCCTTATATTGTCTGTTAATATTTTGGACTTTATTACGATTTTAATAAGTGATTGATTAAATCAACACAAACATAATTATTTATTACAAGTGTAACACACGAAAGTATACCATAGACTAGACTAGCTATATACACACCAATAACTTATAGCTACGCCCGATATATTTAGGCACTAATCTAAACGAATGTACGCTTAGTGTTCAGTACACGCTATGCGGTTACCTGCATTGCTGCTAAACGTCCGATTAACTACTAGATTTTTTTTGTAAACCGCAAGTTGCGTTTTACAACAAAAAAATTGCAGATAACCGACCTGCGATAAACGCATCGCAGTCTGAATAAAATTGAGTTTTGTATATTTTTTGCTCGCGGCAGAGTCGTAGCTAAAAGGCTCAGAGTAATTAGAATGGAGCTAGTATCGCGTCGATTCCCCGAACAAATATTTCGTGGCACTTTTGCGGGGTGCGGGAGGCGAAGTAAACACACACAGATACAATTTCACGCATACCCACACTATAATAAACTCGCAACACATTCAAAAAGATACGCACACAAATAAAGAATGACCTGAACATATGAACAAAATTTGGCAGATGGGTTAGCGCATCATGATCTCTCCGGTAGTGGTATCTCCTCTAAGAGCTAAGGTTGTAAGATTCCAGAAAAAAAAAAGTATTTTGGGGGACAAAAAACCAAAACCGAAAACAAAAATGCAATTTCATTATCTTTAAATGTGCCGTAGTGCAAGTAATATTTCTTCATGTACCCGTGGCTTAGCGGTGGGTCTGCAAGTAAAAATACTTGAGGTATGCGTCCGTACGCAAAGTTGGCTTGAAGGACTTGAGGCTGCTTTGAGAAGCAGCCGCCGCTGTAGTGAGCCCTAGCTACGACTCTGTATTGCGGTCAACCGAACAGCTAACTGCATTGCGGGTAACCGCATTGTGTATATAAGCACAACATGTCCTTCCCACTGTATTTGACTTAATGTAAGTGCGAAATCGCAAGCCACCAATTAGTACTTATACATTACAGTTTTTTGAACCGTAACCATGTTAGTTTTTGAGTACGATACTTTCGAATGAGTTAATAGAAGCCAATACATATCAATAAAATATATACCACACATCCGACCACGTTTAGTACCTTAGTACGCTGAAAATATATGCTAAGTATTAACAAAAGTAAATACCTAAAAATAGGAGTTTAGACATTGGTGTGAAAAGTTTTATTTATAGACTAGCTGACCCACGCAGCTCCGCCTGCGCTATTTTTACGTTAACTAAACTTTTAATAACAGACATTTGCATCGAATACATAACCTCCTTTTTTATAGTCGGTTAAAAACTGGGACCCACTTTTTACTTGCTCTACGAAGCACGGACCCGTTTAGTTCAAATGGCGTTAAACGGTCACCCATCTATTTAATGACCTTACCTAACGTTGCTTAACCCGATCGATTACAAACCCTTGATAACAACTCTCTATGAGTGTTTCCTTACTAATATTTATTATATTATAAAGAAAAATTGATAAAATCGGACCAAGCGTATAACCAAGTACCCATTTTGACTTTAATCCCCTCTCCCAAAAGAACCGTGCTAGATTACAGGATAAAAAGTATCCTATGTCCTACCTCGTAGTAAGATCTCAAATCATGCCAAGTTTCATTTGAATCCATTCAGTAGTTTCGGCGTGATGCTCAGCCGTGATACAGACAGACAGACAGACAGACAGACAGAAAGACAGACAGACAGACAGACAAAAATTAAAAAAATTACATTTTCGGCTTCAGTATCGGTTATAGAATGCCCTCCAAATATAATTTTCAAAATATCTTCAATGTACAGAATTGGACCTGTTACAGTTTTATTATAAGTATAGATATATAGCCCCTTAAAGGAATGTATAGACAGATTAGTAATTACTCCTAAAATAGTGAATGGTCTAACTAGCGACAAGTTTACTAAACCTACAAAATGGTATGCATTTTAGAAATGCACACTGACTTTTTTGGTACTAAGATTATAAAGAATGTGATGAATATTTTGCGACAAAATTTCCTCGAATGCGTCCATAGACACATTAGCTAAATTGTTGCCATTTCGCGACGCGACTTTCTATCGAGTATTGTTTCGTAATCAGACTTAAATTAAAGCTTGTCCAATTTACTGTTCATAAATATCGTAATTAATATTGCACACAGTAAATGCACAGTCTGAGCCTCTTCAGTTTACCTATATCCCGTAAAATTAAATCTTCATCACCGACGACGCGGTGAAATACCATAGAAGTGATGTAAACAAGTTTGATAAAAAATTTAAAGAATATCATTAATTATAATAAAAGTCAAATAAATGCTATACTACCTTGTCATTCAGAGAACAATTCGTTCAACATTGCCTTACCTTTGGTGATGTTCAATTTTTTGGCGATAATCAACATTGGAATGTAAATAAATCTCACATTTCGTTAATAATAAAACATTCTAAGGAACTCAATATAAATGGATAAAACAAAAAAATTTGAGTGTAAAAAGTCAAAAAATGCTTGACCATTTTAGCTCGATTATCGAATGCAACAGAACATAACAATGGTCCGGAAGGGTAATGGAACGCGGCGCGACCGCAAGCAAGCGAGCCAGCGAACGAGCGAGCGCTGCGAGCGAGCGAGCTACCGACGCAAGCGGTCGACCCAGCGCCGCGCCGCCGACCGAACGCGCCGCAACGTCTCTTACGATATGGTAGTGTAATATTTACTTGACTTCTTATTACCTGGCGAGCTAGTGGCCACAGATTGTTCAACTTTTTTACGCTCAAATTTGAGTGGTTGCTTGAGATTGACGTTATTGGACTCCGCTATCGCCGCCAGCCGCTCCAACACACTACTTATTGGCAACCGCTCCTCAGGGTTCACTGTTAGGCAACCATCTGAGAACAAAAATATTACTGTGATTTTGTATCGTAGAACATAGTCACTTATCACTGTTCGCTAAACAATCGCCGATCAGTAGGTTAAACAAGCGTTTTTGGGTTTTTTTTTGTTCCTTTATTAGGTACCCGGGGCCTGGAGGGTCAACTGGGATATGTGGGACTCTAACGCACTGAAACCTTCGTAGTTATCGCATCGGCACATTTACACCTGGGCTCTCCGGTGGGGTCGGCACCAGGAACGTTTGAATCGTTATCATGTAAGGCAAGTCTAAGCCAAAGGACAGCTTTAAGAAAGCAAGAAACCCACTAGACATTGTCAAAACCATCAAATACAAAATCTGACTGAAGGGTATACTTTTTCCGTATAAACATTCAACTCAAAATAGAGAACCTGGGTGGTAAAATAATGTATGAATCAAACGGCCGAAACATTGCTGTTCTGTTGTGAAGGATACTGCATCTGGTGAAATAAAGCTCAGTGATTTTAGAGCGGCAGTGCAGTGCAGCTGTCCACAGACAGGCGCCTTAAGGCGAATATCTTGCTTGTCTAGTCGCTAACTTATCATCTACAAGTTGCTTAATATTTATATTCTAACTCACTCTACTTAGTAATGTGTAGGTTATACAGAATGGTAAAAATCCCTGACCGATCATTGAGGGTGTAATTTGGTATTCGCAATGCAATTATACAAATATTACTTTTTTCTAAAATACCCTCATAAATATTTTTTTGTAATGTTAGTCACATTAACCATGTCAATATTCCACTTACAAACCGGACATGGATTTTTAACACTGTCTATTAAATAATTATGTACTTTTAAAATTAAGTTGTGCAGTTTTTAATTCTAATTGAGAACAAAACACATCGATATAATATTTAAACTAGATTTGGTGTCACGGTACAAAAAGTGGTAGCGAGAAATAGCGCCCTTGTGTCGCTATTTCTTTACAAGCCATAGCCTGACAAAATTATTTTTGCCGATAGGAGTGTCGCTACTGTCTATATGAAACTGTCAAACTGCACGTCATTAACATAACAAAAGCGTTAGTTCACGTTTCCGCCACCAGCACAGATAAGTTTGCAACCTCCGCGACCACATTTTAGATGTCATTTTGTTCGTGAATGTTTATCTAGTTTATCGATGACAAAACATAAAAGATATCTCTAAAACAAAATAGATAAAATATAATACTCACTTATGATTTCATGAAAACATTTATAGCGTTGATCATTGGGGTTAAGATTGTAGTTTCCATTTAGTATCGCAAGTTTCGCAGAGTCTTCGAACGGATGTTGCATATAACAAAGAGTATATAGAATGCATCCTAGAGCCCACACATCGACACTGTGATCAATTTTGCGATTGTCCCAAGTGTCTAACATTTCTGGTGCTCTGTACATGGGCGTAGTGAATTGGGCCAACTGAAAATCATCTATACTTATAATAAAACTGTAACAGGTCCAATTCTGTACATTGAAGATATTTTGATAATTATATTTGGAGGGCATTCTATAACCGATACTGAGGCCGAAAATGTAATTTTTTTAATTTTTGTCTGTCTGTCTGTCTGTATCACGGCTGCGCATCACGCCGAAACTACTGAATGGATTCAAATGAAACTTGGCATGATTTGAGAACTTACTATGAGGTAGGACATAGGATACTTTTTATCCCGTAATCTAGCACGGTTCTTTTGGGAGAGGGGATTAAAGTCAAAATGGGTACTTGGTTATACGCTTGGTCCGGTTTTATCAATTTTTCTTTATAATATAATAAATGTTAGTAAGGGAACACTCATAGAGAGTTCTTATCAAGGTTTTGTAATCGATCGGGTTAAGCAACATTAGGTAAGGTCATTAAATAGATGGGTGACCGTTTAACGCCATTTGAACTAAACGGGTCCGTGCTTCGGAGAGCAAGTAAAAAGTGGGTCCCAGTTTTAACAGACTATAAAAAAGGAGGTTATGTATTCGATGCGAATGTCTGTTATTAAAAGTTTAGTTAACGTAAAAATAACGCAGGCGGAGCTGCGTGGGTCAGCTAGTTATATAATATAAACACAGCAAACTTCAAACAGCTGCTTCGACTATCAAAACAACAATTGCGGGTAGTCACGGCGGCCGTAACTGGACATGGACCATTTAATAAACACCTTTTTGTCAAAGGTGTCACAGACATTCCTCTATGCAGAGCGTGCATGGAGGTGGAGGAGACAGCGGCCCACGTGCTATTGAGTTGCCCGGAGGTCGCAGCATACAGGGCTAAGTACTTCGGAAACCTGAGTACTCTCCGAGAGATTGTCAGCGGCATTAAGCGCCTGGCTTTCCTCGAGGAGTTGGGGTGGATCGAATAAATTCATTCCCACCCGCACGCAAAATACGCGCTTTGACGTGGAGTTGCGGAAACCAGCCCGGTATACCAATATAAACTCAATGTAAACACGACGCTATGAATGGTGAAGTGAGGTGCAACTTACAGTTTCCTCTAACATATTCCTCTGGTTTGCACTCCATGATGGATTTGGAGTGTATATGTCTGTTGTCGCCGAACCGAAATCACACAATTTAATTGTACCTAAAAGACGATTTGAAATTATGTATTATTTACTAAACATGGATTAAAAAGTAAAGAATAAAGTAAAAAGCACAATAAATCCTGATCCTGAACTCAATTTTAAATTACGTTAGTTACATTTAACATAATAAGTTGACGTGTGATTACGACCTCTCATTTGAGAGACAGATTTATATTTTTCGAAATAAAAGTAACTACATATATGGCAGCCACTATGTGACAATTTCTGAAATATTATATCTAATAACAGTGTATGAAAAACCTGCCAAGCTAAAAAATAGATCAAGCCGTTTAATTAAATTAAAGGAGAAATTAAAACCTATACATAATAATTATAGCAGGAATAAAAAATATTACCTTCATTGGATATTAAGAAATTTTCTAGTTTAAGATCTCGATGCGCTATAGGCGGCACTTGCACATGCATATGTTGCACGGCTCTGCAAGTCTGATAGAACACTCTAAGTATAGTCGACAGAGGGAACGCCTTGCCCCTGTGCTGCAACGCCTCCATCAAGCTGCCACCACTGCAGAGGTCTGTCAGCAGCAAGTACTCGCCCATCCCATGTGATGTCTTCGACTTATCAATAAACGATGCTGCTATATACTTAATTACGTTAGGGTGCCCTGATAATTTTTTTAATATGCTAATCTCCTGTATGATGTTCTTGTTGGCCTGTTCGTCAGCTGCCATTAGCCTTTTTAGAGCAAATTCGGTGCCAGTGGATATATCTTGTGCAACAAACACAAAAGCAAAACCACCTGAAATAAATGTTGAGCAGTTAATTTTTAAAGATTATGGATCTTGGGGTTTTAAGTAGATAAGTCCGTTAATCAACAGGTTGCAGAATTTACAACAGCTTTTCCTAAAAGATTATGAATTGTATGTATGTTGAAATTATTAACCTGACAAGACTTCTCTAATTATTTTAACCCTGTTTTTGTGCCATATGGGACGGACAACCAGTCTGACCGATATATTACAGGTCTACCTGACAAGTGTATTCCAGGCAAACATTGTATATCACTACACCACTCACTGTGGATGTAACTATTCCAATAATGGGTTGGATTAAAAAAAATCTGAACTAAAAAATATCTTATGGATTGCATTAATTACGTATTTCTTTCGCTTAGCACTATGATTTAAGCAAGTTACAAAATTGTGCATCTACCACTGAAGAAGCAATGTTTCAAATACATATGCAATGGATTGAGAACCTACTCATTTTGAAATAATCATATAGTACATATACACCAATTGCTACAGAAAAAAAACTGAAATATATAAATTCTTATGCTAAATTGTGTAGCTTAGATCATTTTACAACAAAAATTAAGTGTTAAGTACCCTTGAATAGGCTGGCTCTCTGTTCCATAGGACTAGTTTTATTGATTTACATGATATACAATATCACATCATCAGACAGATAGGTAATAAAATTACATAAGACAATTAGGCTGTAATGTATGTAACATTACATTATCAATGAGATGTAGATAATTGCAAATAAAAACCGGTTTACTAAACTTATCCCATCGGATAAGTTTAAATGGTCCAACTGTCCGCTGCTGAACATAAGCCTCCCTCTTGGTACGCCACAATGAATGACAGTTGGCAATTTGCATCCACCTGTTACCTGTGATGCGCACAATGTCGCCCCCTAGTGGAAGGCCTGCCTACACTGCATCTTTTGGTTTGTGGTTGCCACTCTAGAACCTTTCTTCCCCATCAGTTATCAGTTCTTTAAGTGATGTAGCCTGCCCAGTCAACTAGCAGATTCCAAGAGCTGTTGGCAACTTTTCTTGGCCAAATCTCCTTTCGATTCGGCTGTTCAATATACAATGATAAATTGATTGGCATGATAATAGACACTTCTAGCAAGGTTTTACTCAGATCCACAAGTATCCATAGCTACTAAATAAAGACACAAGGACTATCATAGATGTTAGATACCATATCTAACATATAAGTGGCATAGAATGTTAATCATCAACTATGTTTGTGTAAGCCAGCTCTAAAGCTTGTTTGATATAATCTAGCTGTAATTTTTCTCTTGTACATAGTGCATAACAATTTAATGGTTGTACCTTCAAAAAGGGAGATTATGTATTCGACACATATGTATCTATAAAAATAAATAATACCAGCCCTTGTTAATGTCCACGGGCCTCCCTTAAAGATGAAAGGGCTTAGGTCATAGTCCACCACGCTGGCCAAATGCGGGTTGGCAGACTAGTTAGGCTTTCTCAGACTTGCAGGTTTCCTCACGATGTTTTTCTTCACCAAAAATTAGTAACAATTGCACAAAGACGATTTGCACATGATTCATTGAAGAAATCAGAGGTGCGAGCCGGGGTTCGAACCTGCGCACCTTGTTTCCAAGGCAAGCGCTCGCCCACTGAGCTGTTACAGCTTACACATATGTATCTAATAGTATTAAAATGCATAATATTTACATAATATGTAAATCTATGTGAGCATCTAAAAAACATACAGAGTGCGGGCGGAGTTGCGTGGGTCATCATGTAAACTATAAAAATTTGTTCAGTTCAGAAACAGTAACAAACAGACTGACATTTTGAATTCATAATATTGGTAATGGGTTTCTTAGACCAATGATTTAAATTTTTGCCAATGTTTTAACTAAAATTTCCTATATTTTCAAGTTCCCAAATTCACAATATATTTTCATTATTTATATTAGAAACAAGTAAGCTCTAGGTGCTTGTAATTCATGGGACTATGTAGTCATAGGTACTGTGTATGCTTGTATTTAGATTGAACTTTAACATTCAATCAAACTCAATTTGTGTTACATGTTTTTTCTGTCTGACGGGTGTCTTCGACAATTCGTACATTCCATATGTTTCCTTTCAATAAAGAACATAATAAGAAGTCAAGGTATGCTTCGGCATATCGAAACATTGCATCCTTCCGCCCCCGTATGACGTTGATAGCAGAGTGCGGATACATTTCTCCACAATCAATAATAAAATAATTTGTCAACACAATAGTCAAAGTAAGAAATAAACTATTTACTTGAGACCTCTTACCTTCTGCAATCACCTTCTTTACTCGCAATTTCATATTGCCAATTTCAACAAACTGACCAACAAAGTCATTGTCAGTACCTCCATTAGCGCCTCCTGAGCTAAAATAGCCCATGGCTGATTTAAAGACGCTCATTTCTTAAACTAATGGTACAATTTCTCTATAAAAATGGAATAACTTAAAAATTTATCAGCACCCTCTACTTTTTTCCATTTTACAATGGCAGAATGGCAGAAAAAAGAAATAGGCAGATTTGTTGGCAAATGGCAGATCCACACGATGTTACTAGGATAAAAAAATATCCCTGTTGTTGTGTCATGCAAAGTGGAAGACTCCTTGACACAGAACACTATTACTCAAGAGATGCTTAGAGGAGAATTACTCTGAGCCTTGATGTAAAGCATAAAGCCTTATTACACCTACCTACATTTAGGCTTTTATGAGTTCGTCACTGAAGAAGTGTAATTTCACTCATTTCACTTTCACTTTGTGAAGTGTAATTTCACAATTAGCAAGTTAGTATTCTAAATTCAGAAGCCAGGATGACTAAATCTAGGAAGACTAACTGACGAAATCTTAGAAACGCATTTAAGAAGGTGTAATCGCATATTAGTCACTGAATTTCAACTCAGTCGCTCGCTGCGTGGTTCTCCGCGCGCGAGGACGTGTTGGTAGGTTTGTTATGTATTCAAAAAGTGAATTGCAAGTTTCATTAAGGAGACACTTATTAGACAAGGTCATTCCAAAGATGGGTGACCGTCCAATGGCATTTGAATCAAGCGTCTCCGTGCTTTGGAGGACATGTAAAAGTGGCTTAGAGTATTTTACCGGCCTAAAAAAAACAGGGTGCTTGGTGCATCGTTTGCCAAATTGATTTGCCCGAAAGAGGAGGTTATTGGCTACTTCTTTAGGCCATAAAACTCTTTACTTGCCACACCAGTTTTTTGTTACAAGTTTTAATTTTTTTTTAAGAATTCCAGAATTCAGCATTTAAGCATAAATTAAAATAAAATATATTAGTATGGTGTTCAAATTTCATTTTATTTCTTAAAAGTACAGTTGTTTGGTTCTATCAAATACAACATTACTTGCTAGTAACATATAGTTTGCTTTATATACCAAACAAAGTTTCAGAAAAAATGAAACAGAAAGGTAACAATCAAATCTAAATTATTATAAAAAAAAACTAAAAGCAATCAGGATCTTTGAATTCTTTTAAAAACTTCTCTAGTCTAAATTTTGCGAATTAATGATATTTCATACCGTTGGAAAGGGGATAGACTAGAGAAGTTTTTAAAAGAATTCAAAAATCCCAATTGCTTTGTATTTTTTTTTTTTTTTTCAAAAAAGGTATTTAAATGTTGTAACAAAAAAACTTGTGTGGCAAGTAATGAGTTTTATGGCCTAAAGAAGTAGCCAATGACCTCCTCTTTCGCCCAAAGCAATTTGGCAAACGATGCACCAAACACCCTATATATTCGACGCAAATGTACCTATTCTATTCTATTGTTGATTGCTATAAAATCGGGTTCGGTAACCACCGGAACGCCCTTCAACCCAGTTGGATCGATTTTACATAACCCACCTACTATGAAACATTTAGTTATCGTAAAAAAGCGCGGGCGGAGCAGCGCGGTAAGTTACTACTCAATATTTTAGAGTTCTTTAAGATATAATATAGGGATATAATATATAGATAAAAGATTTTAAAAACTTTATTAATAAAAATGTAAAGAATGACGGATTTAAAGTGCTTCTGTGTCTAAATGTGTAAAGAAATATAGATAAATCCGCTTCAAAAAAGAAAAAGAAAAATCTATATTTTTATATACGTTCAGAAGCACTATAAATCCCTCATTCCGTACATTTTTATTCATAATTTTTTTATAATTTTTTATCCCATATATATCATATCATAATAGAACTTAATAGTTAGTACTAACTGACCCACGCTGCTCTGGTCGCGCTTTATAACGATAACTAAATTTTTATGGTAGATTTGCGTCGAATACATAACCTCCTTTTTTAAGTCGGTTAAATACTAAAACCCATTTTTACATGCCCTCCAAAAGCACGGAGAAGCTTAATTCAAATGGCATTAAACAAACCGTCACCCACCTTGATAATAACCTTGCTTAATTAAAAATGCATTTAGGATTAGGATGGTGTAATCGCATTCAGTAACTGAGTTTCGTCGCTGCATGGCTATCTGCGCGTGAGGACTTGTAGGTAGGTTTGTTATGTATTCAAAAATTGAATTGCGAGTACAATTTTCATTGTATTAGGGAGACATCTAAAGACCGTTTTTATCAGTGTTTGTCAATCGATCAGTTTAATAGGATTCTAAATGATTTAGTCAGTCAACCATCCTTGCTTCTGAATCATAACTTGCTAAACGCGATTGCACTTTAATGAATTTAGTGACTAACTCATTTATAATAAGCCCCAATTTAGGAAAGTGGACTTTAACATCAGTAACAGCTCGTGCGCGAGCGCTTGCCTTGGAAACAAGGTGCGCAGGCTCGAACCTCTGATTTCTTTAATTAATCATGTGTGAACTCTGTGAAGTCCGCCAACCCGTACTTGGCCAGCGTGGTGGACTAGGGCCTAAGCCCCCTCCTCATGTGGGGAGGCCCTAGCCCAACAGTTGGACATAAACAAGGGCTATTATTCATTGAAATGAAACTAATTTTACGGATTATATCGCGGTTTATTTATGATTTTAATTACCCGACGTTTCGAATACTTTACAGCATTCATGGTCACGGGCCTTAGAGGAGATACCACTGGGGAGAGCATGATGGGCCCCTCTGCCAAATTTTTGTTCATATGTTCAGGTCATTCTTTATTTGTGTGCGTATCTTTTTGAATGTGTTGCGAGTTTATTATAGTGTGGGTATGCGTGAAATTGTATCCGTGTGTGTTTATTTCGCCTCCCGCACCCCGCAAAAGTGCCACGAAAAATTTGTTCGGGGAATCGACGCGATACTAGCTCCATTCTAATTACTCTGAGTCACGGGCGGGTAATTAAAATCTTAGATAAACCGCGATATAATCCGTAAAATTAGTTTCATTTCAATGTGTAGTATTGGCGTAAATATAAGAAATCATTAAGGGCTATTATTATTATTAATAAGGACTTTAGGGGAAAAATTTTCAAACCATTGCAACACCTTGTTTTACTCAATACTCTATAGTATAATCATTAAAATAGACTCGACCAAAGAGTAATAAAAGTATAAATGGATCTCTTTGCTTTTACTCTTTGCTCTTTGATTGAAACAAGACAAGGAATGGAAGGAGCACGAACAATTTTTTTTTGTGACAATAATCGAAAGAAAGACGAAAGCAAAGCAAACAAGTAAAATTTATTTATTATTTTTGTTTCCTAACTTCAAGTTACTTCCATGTAATTGTATTACACAGTTCGAATTCTGCGCAACACAGAACTGATGCTAGATAACCCCGTGTTATATTAACCATGGGATTTGAAACCAAAAGATTTCAAGGTGACGTTGATGAAGAACTCATTTGTCCTATTTGTTCCGGAGTTCTTGAAGACCCGTTACAGGTTAGTAACAAATAAATGCGTCAGTATAAATAAGTGATACTGATAAGTGATTAGTGTTGTGATCGGTTCTAATGTCATAGGCGCCTGCCTGCGAGCACGCGTTTTGCCGGGCATGTATAAATGAGTGGATAAGCCGTCAGCCAACCTGTCCTGTGGACCGGCAAGCCGTCACCGCCAGCCAGCTCAGACCAGTCCCAAGGATACTTCGCAACCTGCTATCAAGGTGATAATTTCACAACCTGGTCATAACTTGGAGTTTGTGGGTCACACATTGCAACTATTTTGCAAGGGCTTATATAATAAAACACGACATTGGTAATGATTATTTTGCAATAGTTATTTTGGCTTTACAAATACCATTCTCACAGTAAACAGGTAATGAATATTGTTATTGTATTGAAAACATGAATCATCAATATAATTTGCTGCTATGATAATTTTCCTGTTAACTGCACTTTTTACACAATGAAATGTTTATTTATATTAACAATGCAATGTTTATATTTCAGGCTGTGTACAAGTTGTGATAATAAACCTCATGGATGCAATGCTGTATTAAAATTGGACTCACTGGCATCACACTTAGTTGAATGTATGTTTCTATCAGAATTTTAACTTTATAATCTCAGGCAAAGCCTGGAACAATGGAGGTGATGGGATGTGTAGTTGAACCATGATCAAACAAAACATATATAGACATGTCTATCTGGATAGACTACTTCATCGGTTGGCAGATGCTGTTGCCAACCTATGTCAAATGCTTTATAATTCATGACTAAATGACCTTGCCTGTATGTGAAGTTCTATCGTAATTATACAAGGACGGGCTTCGTCTGATACAGTGGTGATATACTATGGCAAGTGTATTTAATTATATCTCGAGGACAATGCATGAATATAATCTAAATAACCATTTAAGATCAAAAAATAATAATATTGTCATCAGTCATCAGGTGACTATTCTCAATGCTTACTTGTATTCTTAAATGTATAGACCTAACAATTTTTTGCTTATAATATCTATTCAAAGTTGTAGCAACTACAGTCCTTGACATCATTGTATATTTATGAGATAGCAATATGTGAGAGTCAGACTGATAAAAATTTATATTGCATTATGTGATAATTCTTGCAGTCATTGAGAAAGGCGTTATGATAACAAATATAAATGAAATGATACTTAATTTCAAATAGCACTTATTTTTTAACTTGTAGCAATAAAGTGCGAGCTTCTCTATTGCCAGCCAACGTATCAGTTATAGATATACATATTCATGGGTGCATAAAAGGTCTTATCTGAGACTCAACTGAGTCAATACCTGAATTTTTTTCAAAGCCAAAATATCTATTATTTATAGGCCTCATGAGGCACTATACGAAAATCATTTTTACCATTGGATCGGATCGTAACGTGGCTGCTGATTCAGCAAGAAAGTCAGCAGGCTTGTCTTCTTTGTGTGTACTGTTTTTTGTGTATAGTGTTACAAATTGTAAGCTTTTTTTATCATACAAATAATACTAGGGCACAATAAGCAGCCATAACACACATTTGCTAAGGTTCTATTTTATTTATTAGGTGAATATAATCCAAAAAGGCCAATGCCATGTGAAGCGGGTTGCGGGCTCGTTATCCCGAAAGATGAGCTCGCTGAACACAATTGCGTGCGCGAACTGCGCGCGCTAATAGCGACGCATCAAGGGAAACTCAACGACTATGAACAGGAGCTGGCTGAACAGCGGCTTGTTATCAATGAACACAAACGAGAGTTGATATTGTTGAAGGTATGCTATATAACCTAGTTGACAGTAAGAGAACCTGTGATTTTCAGTAAATAAAAAAATATCCCATCAATAAATTAATTATCCCAGATTATCTATATTTAAGATATAAACAAAGCCTTTTTTCATATGACGTAAACTACTAAACAGAGCGCATGACGTCTCAATAATGTTAGTTAATTTTGTGCTCAAAACCACATTTGTAAAGCTAGAGAGAATAACATAAAGAGCATTGAATTAATGATCATAATCAGCCTGCATCAGTTGGACAGACCAATCCCCCCAGACCTAATGCATGCCATTTTTAGCTCTCCTTTAGTAGTTACTGTTAACCGTTTATTTATTGTACTGTAACTCTGTTTTACACAGACAGTAATAATGTTACTACTATAGAAATAAAAAGTTTTGTGTAGTAGCACAATAATCGCGTAAAAAACGAGAATGTTACGCCGCACTCGAGTATAGCTAAACTTTCAAGTGCAACATAACGCCGGCCACCGCGCTGTAATTAAACCATCTAGTTAGTATAGTTTGTCCTAACTATACAGAGTCCAGAACACGACTCTGAATGGTCCACTTTAGCTTAGTTCAGCTCATAGAATTGTATCTAGTAGCCACAAGGTCCACTTAGATATATCATAAGAGACCCTCTACACCTCTAGGCATAATTTTAGGAGTTCATGCGCGCGATGCGGCTATCTAACCCGACTATGCGCGCTCTGGCGGAGCAGATGGAGCGCGAGGAGGTGGTGCGCTGGGCCGCCACGCTCGCTCGTGCTCGCGTCACTCGCTGGGGCGGCATGATCTCCACCCCCGACGACGTGCTGCAGGTACACACTACACTACACTACACTACACATGCGGCCGCTGGCGGAGCAGATGGAGCGCGAGGAGGTGGTGCGCTGGGCCGCCACGCTCGCTCGTGCTCGCGTCACTCGCTGAGGCGGCATGATCTCCACCCCCGACGACGTGCTGCAGGTACACACTACACTACACTACACTACACATGCAGCCGCTGGCGGAAAAGATGGAGCGCGAGGAACCCTCGGTGCTTATAGACTGCAAAGTACACTACATATCACACTGTTGAGCTAATATATCAATGCCACCAGCAACGGAGTCTAAAACCAACGCTTTAACCCAGTTTCCCAAAAATACTGCCAAAAAAAAAAATGCGTCAGATTGAAGGAATAAAATAAGACGTATTTTTTTAGATGATGATCAAGAGAAGTTTATCAGAATCTGGCTGCCCACCCCACATAATAGACGACCTAATGGAAAATTGTCACGAAAGAAGATGGCCACCTGGCCTGTCGTCACTTGAAACAAGACAGAACAATAGGAGGTAAATACTTAATTATCAAACTTGTTTTCAGTGAAGAGAATTTTGAAATTTATATGTTTATTTACCTACTAATTATAATCTAGGGTTGCAGTATAGTAATTTATCTTGAAGTTTATAGGCAGGAATATTACACATAAGTTTACACCGTTTATAGTCTTTTATTCGTTAAATTAAGCACTGTTCGAATATATATTTTAGCTGACAATCAACAAGAATTGGTTGCTCTGACAACCCCGTATCAAAGAGTAACAAGGAGTAACAAACTCTTTTCCCTAATGATACGCTATCAACCTTAACACTTTCCCTCATTAGTTGGAAAGAGGTTGCAGCCCCAACTCAGCTCTTATCATATTGAGCCTTGGCCTCGGAACTGCCTTTGTCATAAGGTCAGCAAGTTGTTTTTCAGAACTTGTCTTCTGAACATCCACTAGTCCTTCTTGTACTTTCTCTCGAACAAAGAAGTGTCTCACGCGGATGTGTTTAGTTCTTTTGTGAAATTCAGGATTGTGTGCAAGGCGTATGGCAGCTTCATTATCCACTTTCAAAGTAGGAATGCCTTCTAATTTGGTAAGTTGGCTGAAAATTCTCTGTAACCACACTAACTCCCGTGCGCCTTCGCTCGCTGCAACAATCTCTGCTTCGGTAGTTGATATCGCGACTGAGACTTGACGTTGGCTTAGCCATGAGACAACTCCGCCAGCAAACAGACATGCAACTCCTGTAGTAGAGCGTCCAGTTTGCTCATCGCCTGCGTGATCAGCATCACTATAGCCTTCAATAACGGCTCCAGCATAGTCAGAGCTATATTTGATTCCATAAGACATTGTTCCTCTTAGATATCTAAATATTCTCTTGACTTTAAGCCAATCAGCTCTTGTCGGATTTTCTAACTTTCTGGATACTACCCCGACAGCATAGGCTATATCGGGGCGCGTGCCAATCATAAGGTACGCTAGTGCACCTACAGCCTCTCTATAAGGGAACTTCTCATCAGGGTTATCTTCTTGCCCTGCTTCAACAGTCTGAACCCTTTCTATAGGCGTCGTAACTGGATTACACTCCGACATCCGAAAACGTTCTAAAATCTTCTTTGTATAAGATTCTTGTTTAATTAGAACCGAACCGTCGTTGGATTGATTAATTTCCAGTCCTAAGTAGTAGGTTGCTTGTTTGGTTGTTATCTTCAGCGTGTCCCCTAATTCTTTTAGGAATTGGTCCGCTAGTTTCTTATCTGACGTGGCTACCAACCCGTCATCCACGTACAGTGTAATTAGAATTTTTTTCTCTCCTATTTTTTTAACAAAGAGACAAGGATCAGCTGCATTTTGTATGAAGCCTTTGTCGAGCAGAATCTCTTCAAAACAAGAGTTCCAACACCTGGGAGCTTGCTTGAGGCCATACAGACTCTTCTTGAGTCGACAAACTTTTGATGTTCCATCACTGAAGCCATCTGGCTGCTTCATATAAATTTCTTCTTTGAGCTTGCCATTCAGGAATGCTGTGGAAACATCAAATTGTGTCAAATGCAATTGTTCTTTAGCGCTGACACTCAATAAAGCTCGTATTGTAGCCATCCGAGCAACCGGACTAAAGGTTTCTGTATAGTCAACTCCTCTTTGTTGCCTAAATCCTTTCACTACCAATCTGGCTTTATATTTATCAACCGTACCATCTGGGTTTCTTTTAATTCTAAAAACCCACTTGCATGGTAGGGCCTTCCTGTGAATCGGTAATTCACATAACGTCCAAACGTTGTTATCGGCTAAGGAATTCATTTCGCTTGTCATGGCTTTCTGCCATTCAGCTCCATCATTTCTCTCCATAGCGGCTTTGTACGTTTCGGGAAAACTCTCTGTGCCTACATTAAACACATAGTCCTCGAGCTTCTTAGGCCGTGCAATAGTTGATCTATCTCTGAGGTTATAACGAGGTTCTACTTCTCTTAGCAACTCGTTTCCCTCTAACTGCTCTTCATTAGCGTCGACAAAACTCTCACTATCATCGCCTTCATAAGGTGTCACATGAACTTGATCGCGTCCTTCATTCACAGCACTCTCGCCGATTTCTTCATCAACATGAACTTGGTCTTGATCTTCTGTTCTATCTCCCTCTAGAACATGTTCATGATCGACTCTCTCGAAAACACGTTCATTATCGCTGTCATCCTGAACTCCCTCTGAACAGTCAGGGTTTCTGATGGAAATTCGAAATTCAACGTCAGTCTCGAACGTTATGTCCCTGGACCTTAGCGTTTTATTTCCATCCCAGATACGATAACCATCGTCGTTTTCGTAGCCTATAAGAATTCCTTTAACCGCCTTCTTATCTAACTTACTGCGGCGTTGTATTGGAACATGAGCATAGCATTGACTTCCGATATTTTTTAAGTGACTTATCTTCGGTTTCTTCCCAAACCATAGTTCGTAAGGTACTTTGGAATCTACTCTAGTTGGACCAGTTCTGTTCAATACGTATGAAGCTGAATTTATTAATTCAGCCCATAGAACTTTTGGTAGCTCTCCTCGTGTGTACATCATGGATCTCATAGCTTCTACTAGAGTTCTGTTTTCACGCTCACTACAGCCATTCTGTTCCGGCGTGTAAGGCATTGTCAGCCTTTGCTGAATACCATGGTTTTGAAGTATTTTCCGAACAGATTTGTTATCGAACTCACCACCGTTATCGCTAAGCAGTGTCTTGACAACATGCCCTGCAGTCTTCACCTCTTGCAACATTTCTAGAAGCTTGTCTTTCACTTCTGACTTATGTCTAATGAAGTAGACCATAACGTAGCTCGAATAGTCATCCTTGAATAACACGAAGTACTTATACTTTGACATGCTTTCGACAAAGGGACCACATACGTCTGTGTGTATCAACTCTCCTGCAGTTGATGCTCTTTCCCTTGTTCCAAACGGTTTTCGATGTGACTTCCCGTATATGCAGCCCTCACATTTCACCTTGTCAAGACTCAACTGTATGCCTAACTCACGTTTTACCACGCGTATGACATGTTTCTTGTCCTGATGTGCAAAACGCTCATGATATAGCTGTAACATATTGGAGCCAGTTACAACATTGACCTCAATATTCTTATGTTCTGTTGGTAAAATCGTTTTCATATCCAACTTATAAAGTCCACCTCCTGGGACTCGCCTACCAACAACTTTAGTAGTGCCTGCTACGTCTAGCCTACACTCTCTAGCCGTTGATATGAAAGTACTATCTTTCAGCAAATCTTGCGTTGCTAGCGTTGAAAAAAGATTCTTCGTTAATGATGGTACTAACCACACATTTCTTAGTGCGAACTTCATCTTTTTGCCACTGACGTAAGATTCTATCACGACAGTGCCATATCCTAGTGCAGGGATAATAGTTCCATCTGCCGTTGATACAGCTTGGTCCGAATCAAACTCGTGAATCTCTGTGAAAAAGTCACTTCTAATCGCAATGTGCGTAGTTGCTCCGCTATCGACATACCAGTTCTCTCGATCTTTTACTTGACCCTTAGAACATGTGTTCACAATCAGCGACATCATCGTAGTAGCCTGTTGCACTTGCTTAGCATATGAACCTGTTGCTGATGTACCTGGTGTGGGTTTAGGTGGCCTCCCATCCTTTATCCACTTCTTGCACTTGCGAACTTTGTGTCCTTTCCCAGAACAGTAGTTGCAAATCAGCCGTTCGTCTTTGCTTTGCGTTACAACCTTTTTCTGAAATGGCGTAGTCACTAGTGTTTCCTGTTTTGAACTCCCTTGTCTTACCAAATCTCGTTCAAACGTGCATAAATTACTGGTTAGACTATCTATGGTCTTCTCAGCCTGCTTTAACATTAGCCAGCTTGACTTAAAATTGAAGAACCTATCGTCCAGTGTGTCTAAGGCTTTGCATATGAGGAGCACTTCAGGGAGTTTCGCACTTGGATCAACTTTAGAAACTTCTACACACATTTCGTTCCAGATATTCTTCAACTTTGACATATGCGTGGGAATATCATCCTCCTTGCTATGTTTGAGTCCAAAGAATTCTAAACATAAGCTGTATACCCTGTTTTCCGTCTCTCCATCAAATAGCCTGTGTAATTCCTGCCAGACTTCCCTTGCAGTCTTGTATCGCATTACTTTCTTAAGTGTTTCTTCAGTCATGTTTGTGGTTAACATGAGCAGTGCACCACTTTCAATTTTTCTATAGTTAGCCAATGCCTTTCTATAAGTATTTACTTCGGCGTCTCCTGCACCACTGCTAGGTGGGGTCGGTTTCTGGAGTCTACCTTCTACTGCATCTAAGGAACTTTCTGTACCCTCTAACATGACAGTAATTTTGTATTTCCATGTAGTCCAGTTTTCCTTCCCTTCAAATTTACCGATATCTATTTTCGTGGAAAAATCCATTATTGTGACTGCTTTTATTTTTGTCCTTTACGGTACGGCCCGTAACCTCTTGAAGTTTATAGGCAGGAATATTAAATACACATAAGTTTACACCGTTTATAGTCTTTTATTCGTTAAATTAAGCACTGTTCGAATATATATTTTAGCTGACAATCAACAAGAATTGGTTGCTCTGACAACCCCGTATCAAAGAGTAACAAGGAGTAACAAACTCTTTTCCCTAATGATACGCTATCAACCTTAACAATTTATACATAATACACCTTATTAAAATATTAACCAGAAGATATTCGAAGTGACAGTATTTTTTAATGTTCGTGAAACTATCCAATAAAGTCGAATAGACGATTTTAACCTACCGATACATACGCGTACGATCAGTAGTCAAATAGCGCTCATCGCGGGTTTTCAATTATCCGTTTGGCCACCCGATCCGAATCCGGCTCGAAGGACCATGTTAATCTTACTAGATTTATCTGAATAATAATGACGCGTACGTTAAAAATAATAAATTTTATAAAATGACCAAACTGGTAATTAAAACAAAGGAGCGAGTGAGCACACGAGATGACCACTAATTGACTCCTGATCGTACGTGCATCGTTAGGTTAAAATCGCCTATTCGGTTTCCCCATACATTTAAAATGGAATGGAGCAAAGGATAAGAAAGGTGACGGCGGGATGGCTGCATATTTCTGAGGGTTTCCGAAAAAGGCCGGCAAATAATGCGTCGGTGTTACTAGACTTGCTAGCCACTATAGGCTGCGGTAACTGCTTACCGTCAGCACTTTAATGCTTGACTGAAATACCACCTGATAGAAAACGGACGGAACAATCGAACGCAAATTCCGACGCTGGTAAACTATTCAAGTCCCTCTCTGTACGCATTATTTATAATCGACCATCTTTAGGACTGAAGGTATGTCCAAAATGTAAGGGTGACAAGACGGGATAACATCTAACCAATAGTCATACCAATAGTCTGTATAACCTACCCCTATATTAAGCTTTACAAATTGGCCTCAATTAAGCCAGAGTTACCAACAAACCTCTTAGCATGTCTCTCCATTTTGGGCTAAAGGTGCTAGCCATATCTCTAGCTCTTTATAAGTAACAACAAATTATTTCCAGATTATATGAAAAGTATGTATGCAAAAGAGTCCCAGGGAAACAGGCGGTGCTCGTTTTGCATTGCGATAACACGCACGTCGACGAGCACATGATGGTCGAGCCGGGACTTGTCATGATATTCGCGCACGGCATCGAATAGCGGTAACCCATACTAATGTTGCCATGTTGCTAACGTTCAAAGACAATGTGCAATGTGCGACAAGTGCGTGAGAAGTGTAAAGTGAATAGATTTGTGGCATAATAATAAGCAGCGTCAAATTGCTGGTTCACTTTAAAGTTGCTTTATAAATACTGCACTTGGGTCACTTATGATTAGTTTTTCAATTTTCGGTTTAACGGACGTTTGTAATTCTTTTTTTTTTCAAAGATTTATAATATAACAGAATTAAGTTGTAGAAGAAGGCCTATATTTGTCTCTGTTGTCACTAATGCATGAAACTCTTTATGGACATGAGATAGCAATAGATGTCTAGTACCGTCTTGTAATGCAACAAATGCAGTATTCAACTTAAAGTTAACCAGAATTTGGTGCTATCTGTAAATACAATAGCTATTTGGTATCCTCCAGTTGGCAGGCGCAAAAATATCGCCTTGTTAACAATGCGGAAATTTAATAGCCAAAAATCGATCTCTTAGCAACCACGACAATGATTTTTTAGAATATGATATTTATGTATAAAAATGAAAAAATGATGGCAAACTTTTGGAATGCCAATAAATTTTCAATGTTTAAAAAAAAGGATTTCTCTGGAAAAATGACACCAATGATAATTGTACAATATTATACTAACAATGTTTGTTGTAACAAAGTTTATGAAATATTTTTAGTGTGTGAAATTAGTTTTAATGAATAGTGAAATAACATTGAATCTGCTAAACATTCCTAATAAAACAATATTTTTGTAATCTGATTTCAATGTTATAAAATTCAAAATTCAGGTATTAATATAAGTTCTAAGACGTTTTTGTATTTTTTTTTTATATCAATTTAGTGATTGAAAGCTGTGTCGTTTTAAAAATATATTGTCATTGTTTTAGACTACAATGCTAATGTCACTTCACTTGAAAGCTACAAATTTTATTTGTAAACTGTAATTTTAATGTCATTATGTTGTAATGAGTAACCTATGTTAATTATTTTGTATAGATTTAGCTCAATCTTTCATTGAAATATATTGATCACTAATTTACAAACTGTTTTTGTTTTATTGTCCTCAGGAAACTAGAAGTACTTATTAGTACAAACAACACACTTAACTCCTTCTTAACTCGGCATTAAAGACGAAAAGTAAGAAATCGTTTTAACCTGTTCTAAAGCGGTTTTCAGACTACGCAATACTATTGACCTATATAGTATAGCAAAGAAGGACCTAATGCTATACTATATAGCATGACGTTCACATTACGCGATATTATCGCAAGCAACGATGGCAAGCAATTATAGTATATCGCTCGTTTCGCTTGTGGGACGGCCGGGGGTGAAGGAGGAAGAAAAGGGGGCCGCGCGATATAGCACAGCATGAACTCAGCACATAGCACCAATTTATAGCGTATAGTAAGCCAATAATATATAGTACAGTACAGTGTGAACGTGTCCATAACAATGTATGGTGCGCGATATTGTTGTGCTATGAGCTATATGCTATTATAGCGTAGTCTGAAACCCGCTTAATTGATAACTTCTTTTTAGGTATCTCTTAGTCTGTGGTAGACATCGATATACTATGGTGGTAGATGTAAAAATAATCGCAATAATTCGGTCGTATTGTAACCAGAGGGCCTAGACAAGATGCAATCGCTTCATAGCGAATCTATTTCTTCATTCGCTAACGGTGTCAATTCCCTACAAATTGTCACGTGATTTTTCGATTAATTTCGATGACATATGTCATTCTCATACATTTTTATACTTTCTATTAACCTTAGAGGAATTCTGTCTACGCTATTAACGATAGCGATTGTAGAATGTTACATTGTCTAGGGGGGCAGGTTCTAATTACTTTATCAAGGCTTTTATTTTTGATCCAGGGCCGTACTGGAGCAAGCTACGCCACTGGCGGAAAGCTTTGGTCAAACCAAAACTACCGATAGGGATTTGAATGATAGCGTCGCTCTGATTTGACGCTAAACGCGATGAGCTAAGGCTCAATTCAGAGTACATTATATATATACTGGCTCAATTCACACCAAAGTGGCAGCGGCCGCGCGCCGCCTTGCGTCTAGTTCGTACATTCTACAAGGAAACTCCGCTCCAGGCGACCCGTGGCCGCGCTGACCAAATGCGAGTGACCGCGCGGCTGCTCGCGGAGCCGCGGGCCTTTTCAAGCGATACTGGTATTTTACGCTTTGTAGATAAAGATTACATTCACACTGAAAGTGCGCGCCTCTCCACTGCCGGCCGCTGCTATCTGGGTGTGAATTGAGCCTTAGTGTCCTACAACCAGTGACCGGGGTTATTACGTATCTCGTTTGACAACTAAAGTGATGATCACCACAGCTAAGTGACTATCAAATAACTGTCAAACGATGCATTCGGTATTGCCTAACTTGAGTGACCAACTGAAATGACGTCATGAGCACTGATTCTCGATGATTATCACCGTAAACCTTATTTGACAGATGTTTCTGTATCGATAACCTATAATTGGTATTATGTAAGTAAAGTGTACATCAAACTGATGGTCACCCAAGTTGCGATGACCATCGTGAAAGCAACTAATAAGGAGCAGTGTTTTATACTGTTGAAAGTGATCGACACTATTAGCCGGCTATTTGAGATGTTGACTAAAAGCATTATCAACGTAGGTAAAAATGTGTCAACTATTTTCGAAGGATTATAACTTTTTTTGTGACCTAAAGAAAGTATTTGGTTGGAGTGTATCCTTGGGGGCCATGGTGTGGGCGCTGTGAAGTTGAGATTTAGATGAATCGTTGGAGATTTTTTTTCATAATCTAGGTACTCTCGCGGTACGAACGGTGTACCACCTTTAGGACGATAAACGCTTGCACGAGCTGGCCCAAAAACCATGCGGGTGGGGTAAGCGCACGTAGGTAACGACGTTCAAACCATTTTGATCATATTTTGATTGTAAACTGGTACAGCGTTCGTGTCCGCGATAGTAAATTGAGCTCTAATGTACCGAAGTAGTTACATACTTATTTTTGATTAATTTTGGATGCTGCTTTTCTCTTGTCACTGACCTATAGCTTAGCGGCAAATGGCATGAAAAGATGTAAAACCCTCTAACTTCATGTGTAAAAGACGTAAAATTTCTTGAAAATTTTATTTTCATGAGTTATATTTTATTCATAGTTTTAGGATTTTTCACAATATCTTTGGTTTTTTTATTTGTCTATGCTCCCAAATATCCACTAGGCGAAAATACCAGCAAATCAAAAAGTACCTCTAAATGTTCTTTGTATAAAAGGTTCGGGGGATATTGAACTTGGTCGCATAATGTCGATAAAAAAGTAGAGATGGCTAAATGACAAGTGATGAGCACCGTAACACACCGTAGGTTGATACATGAAGAAATAGTTGATATCCACCGAAAGCCATACGTAATACCAATGTTAACGTACTTTCGGTTGACATCAAAGTTCGGTGGACAACTGAAGCTTGATAGTCACTTGGGTGGCTAAAGATACGCAATAGCCCTGCTGTGCAGTGACCGTGATCGTTACTTAGAACGGCGTTAGTCGTTTGAACTGAGTGGTCTGGCTGGAGAACATTATCATCTATGATCCCAAAGTAGGTAGATCCTATAATATGTAAACCAGTAGCATACATAAGTACCTTTTTTTGTAATGTATTCATGTTAAAACAAATGGTTATAAAAGGTTGATAGAAAATTAACAGCGAGAAAAATCATGGTGATTTATGTATCGCTGCTTCACTCGCTAGTTTATTTAAATTAACAGATAAAGCGATAAGAAATAATTTAGGCAGTACATACGGACAACCACACACGGATAGCAGCTAGCAATAACATACTACTTGTATAGATAAATAACGTCCAGACAGTGGGAATCAAACCCACCCCGATGCTACCCGATGGGTCACCAGGGTGTCTAACTAGCTAGACCAACGGGCCTGTCCGTATGTGTGATGTATTATTAAGGAGGTACGTATTATAATGCAATAAACATAGTATTAATAATCTGGGACAATACACACACGGTCGTCTGATCCCAAACTAGGCAGAGCCTGTACTATGGAACCCAGACAACTGATAGTAATACTTAAATACAAAATAAATAACACGCAGACATTTAGTGGGAATCGAACCCACAACCTATTGGTAGCAGCCAGGGTGTCTAACCATTAGACCAAGAGGCCCGTCGAATATATAATTGCAAGTTGCAACTGGCCATGAGCACGTCAGAAACACAATGCAACTTGAAGTAGATGTTTTTTTGCTGGCTCCGACTTTTAAATGGAGGTGGAGTTTTCCTCGTTCTTCAAGATCCGACTTTCAATCCGAAGTTTTGGCATAAAGTACTAGAGATGCGCAAAACGGTACTTCAAAATGTAATGCAACATTACTCATCACTTCCGATAAAGTGATATCACTCGGTAACATCACTTTCATCACACTACACCTTTGAGTATTAAACCAACCGGAGAGGCTACTGTCAGGCGTTCCCCTCTGTCAAAGTACGAGACCACCGGTCATACCCGTTATATAAAACTAGTTGACCCGCGTTCCACGCCATTCAACAAATCCCGGTGCGCGCGGAACGACGTAAGCTAAAAATGCCGAATGCCAGCGCGTTTTCGTGTAAAAAAATATAAGACTTATCTAGTGTACCCAAGGATAACGTTACTTTCCATCTGTAAATATTATTTCGTTTATAAATTGTCAAATAATGCACTAAATTTGCAAAAAACTAAAAAATATTATTAATCAATAAGTGTTGCCACTAAATCGTACAAAAGCGTAACTAGCGTAATTTTAAAAGTTGAATGTATTGACATTAGTTTAAGACGTCTATTTCACGTAAATTATTGTTAATACCATTTATTTCTGTAGATGCATAATTAATTAATTAAAGATTACTGTTTGAAATTCAGTATCTTTACTTGAATTTTCAACATATTTTTTTACTAAACACTTTAAAAATTATCGATTCTATGAAACTGTATGTTTATGTTTGGGTGAACTTAATTATTATAAGATATTTACGGTCGTCACTCTTATTCCGAATACTTTTATTTATTTTTAAATACATTGGCCACACCGCAGCAAAGTTAGCGCTGGGACAGCTCATAATCAAATATCGATATCGACTTTTAGCCGACTTCAAAAAAGGAGGAGGTTTTCAATTCGACTATATAATATATATATTTACATTTACGTATGTTCGCGCATAACTCTGGCAATTATAGACCGATATGAAAAATTATTTTTTGTACGGATAGGCCGATGCCCTGATCGGGTCCCATTAAAAACGATTGCGATTTACGAATAAGTAGGTAGTTCCTAAAAAAAACAAGAATGTCGCCTCAGAAAAATTTATAATATATTGTAATAACGCCAGGATGAGACCAGTGGCGTGCAGTCCATATAGGCAAAAAGTGTTTGCCTACCCTGCGATTTCTGGAACACTACATGATAACAAAAATAATTTATGTGCACAATAACATTTTGTTTTGAATTATTTCATCGATATAAATAAACAAATTCGCGCGAAAAATCAATCAGCTGGCGCGCCGCGGCGACGAGCAAAGTGCATTGAACTATACCTAGGTACGCGGAGATTTAAACTTCGCGCGTTCGAGCCGCGAGGCCGGTAATTTTAAAAGGCAGAGTCTCGATATGCACACATTCATACATTTTCCTCTAACAAACTTACACACACCAGTAGGCACGCCGACCGTTCGAACCATGTTCGAACAGTATAAATGTCACGCACACATGCTACGCTATAGGCACTGTCTCTCTGACCTTGAAGGACGGACTACAGAAATGATGACCAATAGCAATGCATCGAACGGGATGCGAATGAAACGAATGAATGAATAATACTACAAAATATAAAATACCTAGTTTGTCCAAACTTCAATATTTCATAATGACATCCATTTTTTGTTGGTTTTTATTGTATAAATTTTTATTATACGATTGTTTTCGGTGCAGTATGTTCGAAAAAAATATATATTAGTGTTTCCAAATTATAAAACTTAGTATAATATGGAAGTGGTTACGTGTGATCGATGTTCTGACCAAGTGTGTATAGAAAAAAATAAAAATTCACGCGTTTTCGACACTTTCTTAAGAAATTAAAAGATAAATAATTGAAAATGGCCAAAGGTTAAGTCACGCGAAGATTTAATGATAAATAATCTGAAATATATAGTTAGATAGTATATTTACAATCGGTTAGCCGGCTGTAAACATAAAAACTAAATTAAATCATTTAATTTTTTGATATTTTGAGGTGGCATATTTACAATCACATGTGTGTGTACAAGACAAGTAACTCGCAGTCATGTTGGTAAGTTTTTTTACTCGACTACAAGAATAGGAGGTGGATATTATTGTTTTTATTTGACTGTGTACCTATGTTTGATTTTAACGTAGGTACTTCCTACGTGTCGTCTTAGTAGTGGAAGTGAAATAGAATATATATTTATTCGAAATAAAAACATAAGTATTATGTACCAACTCATCAAATGTTTTGTGCTTACATCATTCATTAATGTCAATTTAGGTTGAAGTCTGTTTTTGCCTACCCTGTCATATAACCCAGTGCACGCCACTGGATGAGACTCCTCATTTTTAAGGAAAAAATGGTCATAACTCTGGCAAATGTCTTTCTTTCACACTGAAAGTGCGCTGTCGGCCGCTGCCATCTTGGTGTGAATTGAGCCTAACTTCAAATATGAACCTATTTCGATGATTCTTTCTTTATTCCAGAAAGTTAACTACTATAATGATTCCATGCAAATTTCATTACGTCCTGATAAATTGTTCCTGAAGAAACATGAATGATGTAAAAAATGCAAATATGTATACTCCGTAGGTACGCTAACACCAATTTCAATAATATTAAAATTATTTTATGCATTTTAGTGTTATTGAAGTCGGTTCAATCTTTTTATATATTTTATAAAATGATCATACAATACATCTATACATACAATACATAAAATACATCTATACTCCTGCTTTTTGTGGTGTATCTATACCGACATCCAATCCTCTAGATTTTTTAGGTCTCAATTTATCCTCCGACCTTAATTTCGGACGATCCATTGAGTCAAAAGCCAAAATCTCTGCTAAAAAACTTGGTATCTTGAATAAGGTGAGGTGGTATTTCACAAAGGAACAGCTGTTGAATCTTTACAAAGCTCAGGTTCGACCCTGCATGGAGTACTGTTCTCACCTGTGGGATGGCTCTGCCAAATATCAACTTGACTCTTTGGATTCGCTAGACAGACGCGCTCGCAGGATAATTGACGATAATGACCTAACAAATGAAAAACTGCAACAATTGGATCATCGTCATCTAGTTGCATGCTTATCGGTTTTTTTACAGATTGTTCCAAGGTGAATGCGCTCAAGCACTTTATGACCTTGTACCACCATCCCCATGGGCGCTGGCAGCAGGGTGCAAGGGGGTGCACTTGCACCCCCCTGTCACGGAAGAATATACATAGAAAAAATACATAAGTACGCTTTTGATTAGCGAAACATACTCAATCAAATACCCGCGTGTTTTGAATTTGACATTACATTTATTTACATCATATACATGTATAATTCTATAGTTTAAGTTAATAGTAAAATGTGTAGATGCAGATGCACCCCCCTGAAAGTAACTCTGGCGGCACTCATGCCCATCCCCTTTCTTTTACCGGACTGCCAGGCGGCGGTAGGGTCTCCACCGCTTTAACGTTGACACTCCAACTTGCCGAACTAAGCGTTTCGCAGCGAAACGCTTCTTTCCTCATGCACACGGCCAAGCTGTGGAATACCCTCCCGGACAACGTTTTCCCTGATAAATAACTTGGGTGTTTACAAGTCTAGATTGAACAGGCATCTTATGGGTAAGCGCGGTCCATCCTAGACCACATCTTATCTTCACTTACCATTATGTGAGATTGTGGTCAAGCGCAAGTAAACCTATCGCATCGCTGTCTCATCGGCACATGAAAGGAGACACCCGGGCTCTCCAGTGGGATCTGCACCAGCAGCCCGTCAGTACCTTGCCTTTGAGCCCGCCACCGGGGGATGCATTATAGCCCCCCTGGAACCAGACACGGTGTTCACGGGGATAGGGTCCCCGCCGCCGCACAGTGGACGGAAAAACGAGGTTCCCTTTCATAGGATTATTTAAAAATGAAATATTTTATTTGATACTTTCAAGTATACAGTTTTGTCAAGTACATTAAAAAATTGAATAAATGAGTAGTTACCGGTTTTTTTATCGAGTCTATACCATCAAAGAATGACTTTATATATTTCAAATGTATGAAAATGGAATTAGTTTTCCTCATAACTTTTTTCTGTCTAGGATTGTAAAGCTGAAACTTTTAGGTATTGTTGCCGAGCCTATTAAAAACCACTTGACATTTGACCTTGACCCCGAACTTCCCCGTTCAAAAGATATGAATCAATTAAAAATGCATATTTGGACGATGTTTTAACACGCGGTAATGTACTTCAAAAATAAGTTTTGTTTTATTTTTTTTACCCTTTATTGATCCCTGATAGACAACAAACCTATATGACTATCGATCTTGACGAAAAGCGTACATATTCATAACGTATGCACAACACAACAAATAATGCGATATGAATGACTGATATTTTATATTTATTTGCAAGAATATAGGTAGCTAACACAAGTTCTTAAAATATATGGGTTTCACGTAAATATTTGTACGGCTGAAATGCCGAATATAGTGAAATGGCATTTCAGCCGTAAAAATATTTAGGTTTTACATATATATAGACTCGAAAAAAAAACCGGTAACTACTAATTTATTCAATGTTTTAATGTACTCGACAAAACTGTATACTTGAAACTATCAAATATTTTTTTTTTTAAATCCCATGAAAGGGAACCTTGTTTTTCCGTCCATAGTGCGCCGTCCTCCTCGGAGTCACCGCCGTACTTAATGGATGTCCTAGGGCCCACGCCCCGAACGTCCAGCGACTCCGAAGGTAACGACTACTGTCTACAACAACCGAGACCGAAGCACAGGGAATGTTCAAGAAAATCCAGACGACGGCTATCTATGTATTGGCCTTACTTGACATTGATTAACCAACGCTAGCTTATGTCAAAAATACAACATAATATTTAGCAAAATGTTTTTCCCTTTTTAGCCGTTAAAATTTTATCATAGGAATGAGTAAAGATATTTATTTCTTTTTATTGCACAAAGTTGTATATAGGCAGACTTTTCATAATATAAGAGTAAGAATGCAGATTAGGTATTTCTTGAAGTATCAGACTTAACCATACTGACTTATCCTAATTAATCGGATTTTGACGACAACCCAAGGTTCTTTTCCTATGATCCTAAATTTAAAAATACCTTATACCTATTTAACTTTCACCAAAAATATTATCGGAACTCATCGACAATAAAATATCGATAGTGTCATGCACTATCCTCGTTTACTTAAAATTGACGTCATCTCGTGTACAGACAGTGTTGTCACTGTGTGTGAATTTACTTGTGTGCGTATAGATTATGTTAGTGTTTGATAATATTGTCGTGTGCCTGCGTAGCGACGTGGCGAAGAATGCATTAGTAGTAGATAGTATTTGTGTGAGTTACCTCGTCCCCCGCGCAGAAAGTGACAGACTTTTTCTCATAGCGAATAGTGCGCGTGTCGTCTCCTTTTGGTTTAATACTCAAAGCACTACACAATACTTTACCATCACCTACCCAACTCTATAGAGTACAAATATAGGTTAAAGTCAAAGTATTGATTTTAGGACGAAAAATCAAATGTCACTCATCCATCCATAATGTCAAATAAACCTCTGTCATGTCAAATGGATTTTGTTTGTCATCTTCACGCACTGTGTTTGGAAGTTTTTGTAAATTAATCGCAAAAATGTCTGAAATGGACGTGTCGGAGAGTGGGAATAGTTGTTCAAATGATTTGTGTGAGTAAATTGCTATTACCGATGCTTGGTGCGCTCCGTAACCTTTACAAATCTCAGTAACCTAGCCGATTAATGCCGGCTGTTTATCTCACGAAACTCAGCTGTATTTCATTATTACAGTGCTACTAGATCGTGTTTTCCTGAGACTAGGAAACGCTGATACCGATGAGCAACTAGAGAGCTGCTTAAATAGATTCCTTTCACCCGTTATTCTTAAACTATCGTCACCTCATGAACAGGTATGTAATTAATGAATATAATGTTTATTATAAGTATTTTTGTATCCTAAAACTAAGTTTCACTTAACGTAAACGTAAAATAACCAATTGATAAAAGCCAACTACCAAAAAAAAAAATTAATAAATTTTAGATTATTTGGAGGAAAGCTAAGCTGCGTGAATTTGAAGTACAATTAACAAGTTTAGAATTTAAAGGCATATTATTTACAATTATTGTAATACAGACATTTTACAGTAAAAAAGATAAGCCTGTTGTGTTTATTACTATAACTGCTAGCATTCTTACGAGAGGCTTATGTCTAGCAATACACAAAAAACAATATATTGGACCACTTCATTCAACCACATTATAAAAAGAGGTAGATAGGTTACAGGTGATATGAAAGCAGCGGCAAAAGTTGAGCTAATTAACACAACTAGAATCAGTAGCACACTACCCACGGAAACATTGACAGTGTCACTTCATTTTAATTTTACTGAATAATTGCATCAAAACAATTGAAAATCTATTATGTAAATTATCCAAATACACAAACAAATTTCTAGAAATTAGTAAATCTAATTTCATTCATTAGTATAAATTAATTCTGTGTCACTTGTAATTGCCGATTACTTAGTAGGTAACATATCTACCTCTTTGTATTATACTTATAATAGCATTGGATTCATTGGTGTAGTGTTAAGACACCCTTGCTGTATCCAATCGGTCTGGAGTATGATTCCAGGATAACAATTTTTGTACTTTATTATGGCTCTCTGCAAGGAGGTATAAAAAATATATAAATGAAAGTGCTCGATGGAAAGCATACTGATGCATATGTACAAGCACTCTAGAAACATTTATAATTATATATTTGTCTTACTAACTTGCAGGTCCGTACTAAAGTAATGGAGCTGCTGGTGCATGTGAACAAGAGAGTTAAGTGCCGCACCACTGTGCAGCTGCCGGTGAAAAATCTCCTGCAACAGTACAGTGATTCCACATCAAATAGTTTTATCATTGTGAGTTACTTTACATTACAATTTTATGTTTAATAGAATCTATATTTAGATGTAGGTACTGCTGAATACATTTTTTTGATTCCTTTTCACTGAAATAGTCCTCCAGATGAAAATGAAAATGCCACTGCTAAATCTTAAGTAGCTGTCAAATTTAGTTTCCATGACCATGGGACACAGTGATTCGAACCATTCTTTTGTCTTTGTAAATGATAAGAAATGTATATTTATTTTTATAGGTGCATAAATGCAGATATAGGGTATTGATATCAATGATCATGGACTTACATGTAATATTGCCTAAAAGATAAGGATAAATTTACTACAAATTATCAAATGATTATAAAATGTCTATTCTTACAGAACTTCTCAATCATATACATAACAATGGGTTTCCCGCGGCTACCTCGCGATCAGCAGCTCACTTTAGCTCCTATTCTACTTGAAACTATTGAGAACAAGCCTCAGGGTCATCAAGACAGGTGAGTTTATGTTATATATTTGAAATAGCATTTGAGATACTATTAAACTGCTATTGAACTACAACTGAACTACAATTACACTGCTATTGAATTACAATTGACTATTGGAATACGACTGAACTACTATTGAACTAAGACTCAACTCCAATTAAACTGCGACTGAACTACAATTAAATACTATTGAACTACAATTGAACTACAATTAAACTATGAATAAACTACGACTGAATTACACTTGAACTACGACTGAGCTACAACAGAACTACCATTGAACTATAAGTAAACTGCAATTGACTATTGCACTACAACTGAACTACAATTAAACTACTATTGAACTACGACTGAACTGCTGCTTGAGGTGTGATTGACGACTGATAAGAAATTCTGGAATTATAGCCCATAATCCTTAGTGACTATGAGTAAAGAAGTGGTTGTTGTCCTTTCGTAACATTTTTCTTTGAAAATTATAGGATACTGGAGATATTTTGGCATGATTTTCTTTAAAAGGGTATTCAGCTATTAGGTAGTACCAAAATAATAGGTATCTACCTCAAGGTGGCTTGAGTAGATTTTTTTAATCGCCGGTGCAAGTGTAGTAAATGTTTAATAATATTTATTCTTCTTTGCAGTATTTTAATGCTAGTTATGCCTCTACTGGGCAGCATCAAGGAGACAGATCTGAATTTAAAGGAGAAGCCAAAGGTGGCATCATTGATACTCAAGTTTGCCACAGATGTACTACTGCTACCATACAGGTGCGCCAAGACTGCTTAAACCTTATTTTAATTTGTATTAGTATCTAAAAATATTCTACCATTTTACTAAAATGACACAATCGCCATTCTACTAGTGACACGCTATTGAAACTACATAACGATTGTGACAAATTCGCTATTCTGCTAAAATAACCATAACCAGTGGTGTCACACCACTGAGACGCCATTCTGGTGTCAATGGTATTTCATTTTCACAGAAATTCTATGTAATTTTATTAAAATTAGCAGCCTTGAGACCCAGGTCACTGACAAGACACTGACACGCTATTGCTCTTATAAAATTATTAGGACACCAACTGCCGCACCTACAAACGTCAATTAAAGTTAATGAGCATTAATCCATTTTTTGAAATCCGATATTTTTTCGACACACGAAGCCCATTAATAATTAATATGCAGATAGAGAGTAGTGATATCAATTATCTCGTGTTCAGTAATCGAAATTAATTATGAACTGCTCCGACAGTCGAAATAAATAGATATTAAAAAGTGACTTAATTAGAATTAAAGTTAATTGGGGTTTGAGTGCGGCAGCAATGTGTAAACCATCCAACTGACACTCAATTGAAGCGTTAGTAAATTATCAGACTTGGGGCCCAGACGTGTCAACCAACAAGCTTGATGACAGCTTTATTCCAAGATCCGCTTGCTTTGCAAACCGGAGGTTGCGGGTTCGTATCCCGCGGGGAACAACAACTTTGTGTAGTGGTTCCTTACAGGCTAGGACAATGAAGGCCGATCACCTGATTGTCTGTAGAGTAAGGATCCATGCGTCGGATGGGTATATAGTAAGTCAGTCTTGCGCCTGTGCTCTCCCCAGTCGTGTCGGTCTTCCGTCCCATTGGAATGTGAGAGGCAAAAGGAAGAGAGAGTGCACTTGTGTCTACGTAAGCACGTGTGCACTATAGTATCTGGCTGATCTTGCGAAAGATTGGCCGCTGTGGTCATCGATATACTATAAACAAGATAAGCAGTCACGAACAAAATGACATCGAAAATGTGATCGCGGTTACATATACTTACACAACTATACACGTAGCTAGAAATTGTAGAAAATAGTTTTATATCATTCGGAACGTCGGACTAATAGAAGCCTTCACATGTAGTAATAAAGTCTAATTCTGTATGCAGTTATATTGGCACATAAAACCTTTACATCGGAGACAAAGAAAAATCAATAAAATCGCCAACGCGATACGAAAAAAAGTAGTTGTTTTGACTTAAACAAAAATATATTAATTTAAAAGAAAATCTTAACCACTATAAAATAAGGTTCAAAACAGGTGTGCTTCCATTGTGTGTGTACTGACTTACAAACTTATCCGTGCTGGTGGCAAAAATGAGAACTAACTTTTTTACTATGGTAATGACGTGTAGTTTGACAGTTTCGTATAGACAGTGGCGACACTCCTATCGGCGACATTAATTTTGTCAGTCTCGGCATGGCAGCTGCGAACTACTAGCGGACAAAATATCAAATAAATAATTTTTATTTCGTATTATAATGATATCTTACTTATATTTATTATTTAAACTAGCAGTACAGTGCCCGGCAAACAACTTGAAAAATTTCGATGAATGCGCAGAAGTCGATTTTTAGGTCTCTTTGGTGGATCGCAAGGGGCGCGAGGGGATTGCGAGCGCGCGAGGCCACGTGATTCGTTGATTAGCCCGCTCCTGCGTCCCGCATTGCGCCTACGTCCCGGTCGCTCCCGAGTACACCCGCGTTCAGTGTTATTGACGCACTTTCGATGAAAGTTATTGTTATTGATTCTTGTTATTGTTTTTGTTAGTTGCTGTCATTGTTATTGTCTTCTGTTAATATTCGTGTTTTGTTTTTATAATAAATAATATTAATAATACCAGCCCTTGTTTATGTCCCACTGCTGGGCACGGGCCTCCCTTCAAGTTGAAGGGGCTTCGGCCATAGTCCACCACGCTGGCCAAGTGCGGGTTGGCGGATATCACACGCCTTTCGAAAGCTAGTTAGGCTTTCTCAGACATGCAGGTTTCATCACGATGTTTTCCTTCACCGAAAGCTAGTAACAATCGCACAAAGACGATTCGCACATGATTATAATTAAATAAATCAGAGGTGCGAGCCGGGGTTCGAACCTGCGCACCTTATTTCCAAGGCAAGCGCTCGCCCACTGAGCTGTTACAGCTTTTTATATTGACCAAAAATCTATTAAAAACTATTGACAATGCCGCGAAAAAGTAACATGGTTGTAAAGAGGCAGGCTAAAAAAATGGTAAGTATATGACGTTTACTGTTTTAAGAAAGTAGAAAGTAGTTCGAAAGAAATGGACATACTTAATGCAAAGAACCGCGGATGCAACCATAATTAAACTTATTGCATTGTAAAAATATGCGTTTTATTTATTTAACAAAGATTACTATATATTTAGGGAAAATACCTAAAAATTAAACTATGTGCTTATTTTAATAAAAATACTAAAATGTGACAATTATTTTGCACGGAAGTGTACGTGCGCGAACTTTCCCCCACTACGCCGATGAATGTTCAAGTTGTTTGCCTGGTACTGTAATAAGAATACGAAACGAAAAAAATAAATTCCATCTGCAATTTTATAATTACGATAAGTATTTGGACAGTTTATAAACGCGCAATAAGGAATTTCGATACGTCTTTACGCTAGCTGTTGTCGGCTCGAACTAATTTGAAATAGCGACACAACCGTCTCCGTGGCGCTATTTTCGTGACCACTTTTCGGGTCGTGACAGCTAATCTAGTTGGTATAGTATATCGATGGCTGTGGTCGTATTGGCCAGGAGGACAAATAATGCCATGAGGTGTAATTTGTTTGATCGTCATTATTATTTTTATTATAATAAAAATGACACCTCACGATGGCACCTCATGGCATTATTTGTAGCATGTATTCGCGACTTACTACTTTCAACTGCTCACCTGCTGTGTGTGTGTTGCTGTTTCTGCTGCTGGGTTAGCTAAATAATCGTCAAAGGATAGCAGAGAGCAACACCGGCATAGAGATGTCCATGATGTATGTTAACCGAATGTATGAAAATCCGGTAACCGATGGGGATCTTCCCCCAGGTTCTTGAGAGGCGAGCACGTACTGTAAGATGCAGCGTAGGCAGCCCTCCCACATGATGGGCCGACAATATTGTAAAAATAGCGGGCAACCGATGGATGCAAGTCGCTAATAATCGTTTATTGTAGACAGAGAAGCTTTCGCTGAGCAGTGGACGTCTTTCGGCTGATGATGATAATATAAAAAAGCCGGACGAAAGTGCACATCCGGATGGATGGTATCCTTATTAGCGCTTTCTCACGTTGTTATATTTCGATTCAAACTTAAAGGCGGCTCTGTGAAGTTCGTGCATTGCGTCTTAGCGCATGTACAGTCAAGTTGACAATGGACAACCTTGGCATTTACCCCGCTGATACCTTAAATTGTTTACTGCGCAGCGACTTGAGCCTAACTTCACGGCAGCCTTTAAGTTTGCATCGCACTGTACTCGTGGAAATATTATTATTAAGTGCATTTTGTAGTTTGGATTTTCATTTAGAGCACTGCCCAATCCTGGAGACAGTGACTTCCAAGTCCCGCCTGGTATGAGCATGAAGACATACAAACGGCTTGTTGACAAGAACCAGCTCAACCCTAATCAACTTGAAGAGGTGCGGATCATTTTATTTTATAGTCAAGAACAATATGTACACACTTTTGCAGTTTGTCATACGGCCAATTTCACAAACGCCTGGGGGTTTTGATAGTTAACGTCATTTAGTAGTAATATTTATATCCTCCAGCGGTAACTATCAGATACTAGTAAGGTGTACGGTACGAAAACTGACAGTTTGATTGAGTTTGTTAACTACGAGTGCGTACTAGACCGTCTAGACCCCCCGTTATTTAGGTCTGTTTATCCATGTATTAGGACACTTGTGCAAGGGACCGTACAGGTAGCACTGCAGTGTCAGATATTCAGCCGCCAAGCAGCAGTGTGTAAACATTGCTGTGTTCCCGGAGTGAAGGGCACTGTTGATGGTGAAATTTTATAGCGAAGTGTTGGCGGCTGCTATAGAGAGGATCATCCGACCGAGCGAGGTGTGATGCTCAGTCAGGGCCGAAGCCTCTTGACTGTTGTATATATTATCCAAGTCGGAAAAACTTCGCTTGCGAGATTCAAGATTCTGTGGTGACGCCATCTATCTTGTTGTATGTGGTACTACTCGCTTTCATCACAACTCTACCACATGTGGCGTCATCTGATTATGTCGAGTGGCCACAAAATTACCGGACATAGGAGACTTAATAACGAATGTCTGGAGTGATGAGCGGTACTGCAGTGCTGCTGTCTAAACGCAGGCGTATGAATAAAAAAAATATACATAACAGAGTGGCCCTAAATAGTTCACCCTATTAAGAATAGTACAGATCCCATAAAATGGTTGATTACGATTTCAGGTGCAAGTGCAATTAGTTGTTTTTCTCGTAGAAAATATGGTCACCCTATTATAATTGTGTATTTTCCTTACTTAGATGAAACTATCCATAGTGAACTTCATTAGCAAGGACATATTCAACAATAACGATATACTGCTGACTTTGATAGTGGCCGCGGCGGACTCGCGCTTCAGTGTTGCCAACCACGCGAATAGTCCACTTATTAGGGTTAACAGGTAAAGAAGTTTATTTTTCTGTTTCATTCTATTTCATTTGCATTCTCAGAAGTCTCGATCTTTAAAAACATTACTCACAAATGTGATACTTATTAAAATAATGTGTAATAAACGTCTCTATCAGTATTTCTATATTTCCGGTTCAACCGGTCAAACCGGAGGACAGGCCCGTTGTATCTAGGGCTTAGATATGGCCCTGGCCGCTACCCTATGGGTGGTGGGTTCGATTCCCACCAATTGTCTGGGTGTTATTTATCTATTTCAAGTATGCATTTATAAAAAAATACCGGTCGAGTGCGAGTCGGACTCGCGCACCGAGGGTTCCATACCATCTTTGGACGTATTAAAGTAATTTTACTATTCATGTAACACCTCAGATAGCAAAAAAAAAACAAACCACAAAACTAAGTTTGTTTGACGAGGTTTTTTTAGGATTACTAAAAAACTGTACTACTTAGATAGATCATTTTATTTTTAACCGACTTCAAAAAAGGAGGTTCTGTATTCGACGCGTATGTATGTAATATTAATAAAAATCCGTAATATTCATATATGTTAGTCTATGTGGGCTTCTAAACGAATTTACCAAATTTCACGAGTGTATGTATGTATGTATGTATGTATGTATGTATGTATGTATGTATGTATGTATGTATGTATGTATGTATGTAGGTTTGTCCGCGGATTTCTCAGAAACTACAAGTCCGATTTCGAAAATTCTTTTTGCAATAGTTAGAGTATCTTTCAACTTAGGGTAGAGTACAAGTTTCATCAAAATCGGTCCAGTAGTTTAAGAGATATAAACTTTTTATGTTTTCAGTAAGTTACTGTAATGTAGACGTTCGAGTTGCGTGATAGTGCTGATACCTATCTTGGTAAAATAAGTCACTAAAAAGTGTTAAATAAACTATTTTAAAAAAAATAAAAACCGACTTCAAAGTAAATTATCTAAAAAGCATAAAATAACGAAAATATTATTGAAGTTGGTGCAGAATATACACAGCAGGTACGCTAACACCAACTTCAATAATATTTTCGTTATTTTATGCTTTTTAGATAATTTACTTTGAAGTCGGTTTTTATTTTTTTTAAAATAGTTTATTCCTGTAAAATATAGATAGACATGCATTATCGATAATTATTTCAGATTTTTCCCTCCACAAACTTCGGACGGTATTTTTTTTTACATTTTTGGTTATCAGCCAAAAACTACGTCACATAACCCAAAATAAAAATCTGTTTTGAGATGTGCAAATGAAGCCCTTTCATATGATACCCCACTCGATATAGTAGTCTCACTTTAAAATTTTGATGACCTATTTCGACCCCCATTATAAAAAAAGTAAAACAAAAAATATATTTTTTTTATTTGCGATGAGGTTGGGTAAGTAAGATCTAAAACTATTCCAAGTTTCAAATCGATAGCATCAGTGGTTCCTGAAATATATAGGTTTGTGACAGACAGACAGACAGACGAAGTCAGACCATAAGGGTTCCTTTTTTACCTTTTAGGTATGGAACCCTAAAAAAAGAATATAAGTATTAGTATCAGTTGTTTGGTTTCCATAGTACACTAGGCTTTGTCTAGTTTGGGATATCTGATCCCATCATGGTCATCCATGGTCATCTGACCATGTGTGAATTGTCACTAAAAGAAAAACGTTAGGTAATAAGAATCTACTTTATGATATTGTAATAGAGATTGAATTTGCGTGTTTTTCTCAAACACTGCCTCTTTTGCAGTTCTGTAGACTGGTCGCAGCCTGCAGTAGTGGCTCCATTGTACTCATTATATTTGGGTACTTGGGGTGGCATGAAAGTGCCTCCAGATGATCGCAAGGTACAACATAACATTTTCACTCTTCAAACCGCGCTGCTGTATTAAAATATACGGTGACGTGGTCCCATCTCTTAATACATAACTTTTACAGTTTCTTACACTGATCTTGTTTTAGGTGCCAGCGTGTACGAGGCTTCGTTTAAAATTAATCCAATATATGAACAAAGCTACCGGACCGGCGATCATGTTCCCGCATTGTGTTCAGGTATTTCATGACAACAATATTTACAGAAACTACCCACAAATATTACAAAATTTACTATCAAGTGTCTTAAAAAGTTAGTCTCGTCTTTTTTAAACCCTCAGATCATAACGCGGCCTCCTCTGAGAAAGGCTCATTGATTTTGTCTTATTTAATCGTTAGACCTCAACTCATTTAAAGAATAATGTCATGTCTGCAAGACTGCTACTGTATAAGTTGTATTGTGTGGAAACAAGGAACTTAGTATTTGTATTTCGTTTAAATTACTCTAGTTCTATACCATTAAATAATTTTTTTATAAGTTTATTATTTTGGGTTATGCGGTAACAGCTCAGTGGGCGAGCGCTTGCCTTGGAAACAAGGTTCGCGCAGGTTCGAACCCCAGCCTCTGATTTCTTCAATGAATCATGTGCGAATCGTCTTTGTGCGATTGTTACTAGCTTTCGGTGAAGGAAAACATCGCGAGGAAACCTGTATGTCTGAGAAAGCCTAACTGGCTTTCGAATGACGTGTGTAGTCCGCCAACCCGCACTTGGCCAGCGTGGTGGACTATGGCCTAAGCCCCCTCATCTTGAGGGGAGGCCCGTGCCCAGCAGTGGGACATAAACAAGGGCTGGTATTATTATTATTTATTATTTTGGGAGTCAGTGGTAAAGCATAGTACATATTTAATTTTTGATTAGGAATAATCCTACCTAACGGGAGGATAACCTCCCGTTGGGTTTCCGTAAGAGGCGACTAAGGGGAAATTAACGAGAAGACGGGCAGCAGCGTCTTTCTATTGGATTACCTACCACCTATCGATACTGCGATTTCCAAGATATCTGCCAATCGGCGGAATTATGGCAAGACCTCCTTTCTAATCCTTTAGAAAGACCGTCTTCTTGTTTTTCCTTAGTCGCCTCTTACGGACATCCAACGGGAGGAGATGGGGGGGGGGTGCTATTCTTACCCGGACACCCCACGGGTCAGTTTAATTTATCTTTATTTCATAGGTCGTTTTCTCTTCGTTATTTGATCCAAACACAAATTCGAGACTACGCAACATGGCTTTGATGTTCCTTTTGAATGTTATCAATGGGTAAGCATACAAATTAATACAATTAATATTAAATATGGACGGTAAAAATTGAAATTAAATATTGTTTTTAAAAATATTGTAGCGGTGACGAGACACAGCTGAGGAAAGTGTCGACGGTCTTTCTCCAAGGTCTACTCAAGCTCATCAGGTCCGAGGAATACGCTGAACACCAATCAAAAGCATACATGTGCTTAGGTAAGTTATTTTTAATGCGATTAATTCTTGGTCTGAGATTTTATTTCTTTTACTTATTTCATAAGTATTTTAAAATTAGAAGCGTGTTAAAACAGTGAAACTCGTAGAATATTAGATGGAAGGGAGGTTTCTTATCTAGCCACTTATTTCTATCTGACGATTTCAATATTCAATCTATTCCTTACAAAAATAGTTACTTAGTTAAAATATGATATATACCATCGATACCTAGTATGACGTTCGACGAATATTTACGATTCTATAAACAAAGGCAGATAGAAATATATATCCTTACTATTGATCTACCTTTCCAAGGTGCCGACGTTTACTCGAGATAAGTAGATTCATAGAAAATGAATCTCAAGTGTTTCTATATCACTTTAGCCGCTCACCGGTGGGGTTGTTCAAATTACTGTCTGACAAGCTTTTAGTAAGCAATAACTAAAATCTTGTTTTAGAGGTTTATCGCGGAATAAACGTCGTGCGTGCTCATTAAATAAATGTAATGAGATTAATAGGTATAATACTAAAAATTATTTTAATAAATGAACCTACATTTTTCATTACACATACAACAATTATATTTAATTTAAAAAAATACTGCCACTTCCACGTGACATTATAGATTTTTTGTAATATTTTTTTTTACTACCAATAGCTTTATTTTTTTTTTTACGGGAAAAACTTTAAAAGATCTCCTTAACTACGTCATTATATTTATGTTCTTGCACAATATCTGACAAGTTCTATATCACGTGTTACAAAATACCCCGTAAAAAATATAATTAATTATCAAAGCCAGAAATTTTGTCAACCCTAGTAAGCTGTCATGTCAGGGAACCAGATTATTTAACAGAAAGGCCTACGTACCTATTTTACCTAATAATTGTATACTTTAATAGTTTTTCTATTATTCATTCATTTAATATTATATAGATGTGCTATCTCAATACAAGGATGTCGTTATACTCAAGTACTGGCTTCAGAACATGTCACGTTGAAAAAAAAATATGTTGTCAATTTCAAATCTTCTAATCGATATCCTACAACTGTTTCGAGTTTTTTTTCCAACATTTGGACATTTCCACCAGTTTTTAGGTTGTTTCGTTAGGTTAGGTCTTTTAAAATTTTTGTCGTTCCGCGAATTAGGTAGAAATGTAGTACATTCTGCGTAGTTTTACTCTTTATTTTTACTGAAATAGGGTTTGCACATCAGTGAAAATAATAATATTTTTTTACTTTTTTGGGCATCGATATACTATACCAACTAGATTTGCTGTCACGACCCGAAAAGTATCACGAAAATAAGAGCTACGGAGACGGCTGTCGCTCAATTGTCTGCAATTATTATTGAACCTTATTTTATAGTATGTAAGTTATCTTTTTATATGAACATATTATTGTTTTGCGTGTACGTGTATAGTTGTAACCGCGACCACATTTTCGATGTCATTTTGTTCGTGACAGCAAATCTAGTTGGTATAGTATATCGATGTTTTTGGGGTATATTTTTTACGGGGTATTTTGTAACATCCTGTATAGTTAACGTATGAATATGTATGATTACCAGGTCGTTTAGCGATGAAGTGCCCTGAGAGCATCAACAACCAGTTTGCTTTGCTTGAGGAGTTGGTTAAGAAGATACCAGAGGCTGTTCCTGAGATGAAGACTGCTCTAAGAGATGCATTGCTGGAAATGTCGGCCGCTTACAAGATTAAACCTGAAGGTAAACATTTGTTGATGGGCTTTGACAAGCCCGTTGGTCTAGTGCAAGGATTCCCAAAGTGATCGATATCGTCCCCCTTGGGGTCGAAAAAGGTTTCCCAGGGGTCGACATAAACGAAAACTGATTTTAGGGGTCCACGAGGTCCCTATTATTTAACAAAAGTTCTTATTTGAAACATTCAAGATACTGTATAAGTTGTGTTACGTGCACCAACTTGTAGGAATGACTAATGTTACATACTTAAGTATTTTTTACGTAATTTGTATTAATAATTATTAATTACACTTGATGTTTACTGAATTTTATGTCTATTTATTTTTTTAAATTTTGATAAAAAAATGATGCCAAGTTTACTCACTTACTCAACCCCAAAGTTTTTAAATTGGTAAATATTTTGTATCAATAAGAAAAAAAAAACTAGAGCTAGGATTTTTAAAGTAATTTGGCTATGGGGGTCTGAGGTATCAGTTCATTTTGGAAAAGGGGTCTCTTGCCCAAAATAGTTTAGGGATCCCTGGTCTAGTGGTTATACAACGTCGCTGTTACCCAATATGTAGTGGTGCTCATAGCCAATTGTAATCACTGTTCGCTAAACGGTCAGTTGGTTAAGCAACGTCAGGCAAGGTCAGTCCATAGATGGGTGACCGTGTTTATTTGAACTGAGTGTCTCCGTGCTTGGGAGGACACGTAAAAAGTTGGTCGCGGCTGTCATCTAGACAACAGTAGTCATTAAGCCAAGTTATATGCCTAAAGGGCAGCTTAAACAAATCTGACACCGGGTTGGCCAGTAACCATCGACAAAAAAAAATAAACAGTCGAATTGAGAACCTCCTCCTTTTTTGAAGTCGTTTAAAAAAATTGGTCGTGGGTTTGATTTCGGTTATAAATAGCATTTAGGGCGCTAGTAATAATTTAAATTATGTTTTTATTTTTGTTTAGAAAAATCTGAAGCAGATATTACACAAGTGCCTAGCACGTCGCAAGGAGACCAGATGGATGTTGATGAAACAACGGATTCTAAGAAGACTAGTCCCTTTGATGAACCGCAAGCATTAGCTCTATTTGCACTGTTGGATCAGTAAGTCTGTTTTTTATCTATCGGATTTCCGGTAAATAATGGGTAACCCAGCAGGTACTTGTTGGAGAAACACCGGCCACTCTAGTCTGGATTTTTTTTAACCGAACCAAAATTAACAATAACGGAAAAAAACCGCTACTATTAATTTCGGAGTCGTAGTACCCAATAATATGAACGAAAGTATCAAATTTCATACTTAAAAAAAAAACAGACCGAGATGTTTTTTTATATATTTTTTTGTGATTGTCCAGGGTGCTCCCAACAAGTACTTGCAGGGTTATCCATGATTTACCGGACGCCCTGTGTATTTGACGAGTCCGCGAGGTGTAGTGTTTAGATACCCTGGCTAAACGTATCTGTTTGCCTTGTGTTTGGGTATTTTTTATCTCTACAGGGTGAATTTTTCAGCGTGGTGTGGATGGTCAAATCCGAATCTCTATAGATTAGCGAAAGATACTCAAAGAAGTCACGGGCCTGTTTCTCATGAACACTAAAACTGCATCATTGGATTTTTGAAAAATCATTATTCTTAGCCAGAAGACCAACCCCTTGATTTTGCCATCCACGCTCACTTGAAAAATTCACCGTTTATAGTTGTATCAGTTGTTTTCCACATGAGTCCTGGGCTTTCCGATGTGATCTGCACCAAGTAGCTTTAAGCCATGCCTTTGAACCCGACGCCCGGTAGGCGCTTTATAGCCTCCCGGGATCTGTCACTGTGCTCACTGGGATGGGGGTCTCTCTCCTCAAACGTCTAGCGACATCGAAGTACTGCATACAACTACCACTAGTCGAAGTTGCTCGTTCTTGACAGTTCTTGACTTACACATACTTGTGTGTGAGTATAAAGTAATACTGAAGATGATTTATCTAAACTTTTTTTCAGTTATATGCTAAGCGAGGAGCCGATGATTAGGTACATCGCTATGAGGTACTCGGCCGCCGTGTTCCCACAGGACTACATACCGTCCCGATACCTTTTGCTACTGGCCAGCGGAGATAGGTGAGTACAATAACTTAATCAACATGTTTGGATTGGCTTAGTTGCTCAGGGTATTTTCGTATGTTGAAGGTAGTCGAAGAATAAAGTATTTTTAAACCCATGTTTGGATCCCATACATAATAAGATAATACAAATAATTTTTTTTTTTAATGGATATCCTAAAGATTTAAGATTACCCACGGACTTTTGTGGTCTGTATTCGTCTGTCAATATAAAACGAGGTACAGCATAAATGCCCATCAGGAATGTCGTTAGTTCCTAATCTAAAGAAAAAAATAATGTTTTTGATAAAAAAAACAGTTTCTGAAGTTAAAGAAAACTAAGATAGATAGATAGATAGATAATTCTTTATTGTTCCACCATCATTAAAAAACACAAAAATACAAGAAAAAAAAAACAGTAAAATAGAATGAAACAATGGGCGGCCTTATCACTAAAAGTGATCTCTACCAGGCAACCTTTGGATGGAGAGGAACTATGAACTAAGCTAAGCTAAGCTTTATTACTAAGCAATAAGACCTAATATAACACAGTAAAAGATGTTAATTTGTGCGTGAAACGATCCATATCGCGGTGAGGGTATTTTTTTTTACAATACCATAAGGTTGCTTTATCGAGATACAACTTAGAGGAGAAACCACTGGAGATAGCATGATGCGCTAACCCCTCTGCCAAATTTTGTTCATATGGTCAGGTCATTCTTTATTTGCGTGCGTATCTTTTTGAATGTGTTGCGAGTTTATTATAGTGTGGTTATGCGTGAAATTGTATCTGTGTGTGTTTACTTCGCCTCCCGCACCCCTCAAAAGTGCCACGAAAAATTTGTTCGGCGAATCGACGTGATAACGATGTATGAATATTTTTTTTTTGTTTTAACAATCTCCCCAAAATCATTTTAGCCAAGACGATATATCAACGGAAGCAATGAAATGTCTCTACGGCACATCGCGTCCGAACGAAGTAGACGACGTAGTGAACAACGTGTCTAAGAAAGAGACAACAACAGTAAACATAGACGAAGACACCTCTAAGAAGGACAAGGACAGAGATACGGATAGTGTGGAGCTTAAAGTGCCGAACTTTAAAGATGTTGTAAATTACATTTGGGAACAGATGCAGAAGAGAAAGAAAGGGTCGAATGCTAAGCACCGGTTCGTCATAGGTAACCAGGTCTTGCAGTTTCATCCGATGACATATCAAGAGGTAAGATATACGAATAAACTTTTTTAGACCATAATAATCCAGCCATTCAGCCTCAGAAGCTCTCCAATCAAACCATTAAGTTAATGGAAACCCGAACTGAGATGAGACTGCAATCTTCAGCTGATATGTCGGAATATGCTGAACTCAATAGACGAATCTCGAAATCCATGCGACACGACTTGCGTTCCTATAATACAGCATGTATTAAGGACGCAATTGAGCGGAACCAAGGCTCTAAAGTGTTTGCAAAGAATTCGTCTATTGGGCAAAGCCAAGTGACCAAGCTGAAGATCGACGACGGCAGTGTCATCTCATCAAAGTCGGAGATATTGAGAGAGCTCGAGAGGTTCTACGGACAGTTGTACACCTCGACACGAAAACCCATTGCCCGAACAGCTCAGGACACCAGAGCCCAACTAACCCGACACTACACTGAGGACATCCCAGACATCAGCTTGTACGAGATTAGAATGGCTCTCAAACAGCTTAAGAACAACAAGGCGCCGGGTGAAGACGGAATCACAACAGAACTTCTGAGAGCGGGTGGAAAACCGGTACTTTTAGTCCTCCAGAAGTTATTTAATTCCGTCTTACTCGAGGGTACTACGCCAGAAGCATGGCACAGGAGTGTGGTGGTTCTCTTCTTCAAAAAAGGTGATAACACTTTATTGAAGAATTATAGACCCATCTCACTCCTGAGCCATGTATACAAGCTGTTTTCGAGAGTCATTACGAACCGTCTCGAACGCAGGTTTGATGACTTCCAGCCTCCCGAACAAGCCGGGTTCCGAAAAGGCTTTAGCACCGTAGACCACATACATACGCTCCGCCAGATTATACAGAAGACCGAGGAGTATAATCGGCCATTATGTCTAGCGTTTGTGGACTACGAAAAAGCCTTCGATTCAATCGAGACCTGGGCGGTATTGCAGTCCCTCCAGCGGTGCCACATTGACTATAGGTACATCGAAGTGTTGAAGTGTTTGTACAGCAACGCCACCATGTCGATCCGACTACAGGAAGAGAGCACGAAACCAATCCCATTGCAGCGAGGTGTGAGACAGGGAGACGTTATTTCTCCGAAACTGTTCTCAAACGCATTGGAGGACGTTTTCAAGCTCTTGGACTGGTACGGATTCGGCATCAACATCAATGGCGAATACATCACTCACCTTCGTTTTGCCGACGATATGGTCATTATGGCAGAGTCGCTGGAGGACCTCAATACGATGCTCAGCGACCTCAGTAGCGTTTCCCAACAGGTGGGTCTTAAAATGAACATGGACAAGACGAAGATCATGTCTAATGTCCATGTTGCACCCGTACCGGTAGTTGTTGGGAACGATACACTCGAAGTTGTTGACCACTACGTATACCTAGGACAAACTGTCCAGTTAGGTCGGTCCAACTTTGACAAAGAGGTCGCCCGAAGAATCCAACTCGGATGGGCAGCGTTCGGGAAACTACGCGATATCTTCTCGTCCAAAATACCGCAGTGCCTGAAGACGAAGGTTTTTAACCAGTGTGTGTTGCCAGTGATGACATATGGTACTGAGACGTGGTCTCTAACGGCTGGCCTTTTAGAAAAGTTCAGAGTCACACAACGAGCCATGGAGAGAGCTATGCTCGGAGTTTCTTTGCGCGACAGAATCCGAAATGTGGAGATTCGCCGAAGAACTAAGGTCACCGACATAGCTCTCAGAATCTGCAAGTTGAAGTGGCAATGGGCAGGCCACATCGCTCGAAGAACCGATAACCGTTGGGGAAGAAAGGTTCTCGAGTGGCGACCACGAACCGGAAGACGCAGCGTTGGCAGGCCTCCCACTAGGTGGACAGACGACATTGTGCGCGTCGCAGGTAACCGGTGGATGCAAATAGCCAATTGTCGTTCATTGTGGCGTTCTAAGGGGGAGGCCTATGTTCAGCAGTGGACGTCTTCCGGCTGATGATGATGATGATGATGATTATGTCAGCCAGTTCTGTCCCACTGCTGGGCAAAGGCCTCCCTCATGTCCCTCCATCTTGGTCTATTACCCGCCTCTATCGGCCAATCTGCAAGGAAGGCATCCAGGTCGTCGCGCCATCTTTTTCGAGGCCTGCCGCGTTTTCGCGTCGCTGTATCGGGGCTCCAAAATGTCGCTCTGTTTAGATGTCTATTTAGATAAAATGTCGCTAAATAATTGTTTTTCTTTCTTCTTTATTTCAATCCCGTGTGGTGTCCGGGTGTCCGTAAGAGGCGACTAAGGGAAACCAAGAAGACGGGCAGCAGCGTCTTTCTATTGGATCAACTACCTACCTATACTGCCCCAAGACGCCAACCAGGCGTGGGGATTATTGCCAATCCCTCCCTTCTAAGGGGGAGGCCTTTGTTCAGCAGTTGATAGACATCTTTCGGCTGCTGATGACTGAGCATTGCTGTGTTCCGGTGTGAATGGCACTGTAGCTGGTGACATTATCGGATACAAATACTTAATAATAATAATATCTTGGGACAATCCACACACGGTCATCCGATCCCAAACTAGGAAGAGCCTGTACTATGGAAACCAGACAACTGATACTAATAATATATACTTTTTTTTTTAAATACATACTTAAATTGATAAACTACACCCAGACACTTGGTGGGAATCGAACCCACGACCCATCGGTTAGCAGGCAGTCTGTCTGACCACTAGACCAACGGGCCCGTTAAGAACTAACGTTTCGAAGTGCAATCCGAGTGGCAGTGCAATCCAGCTGTAGGTATGCGCATCGCTTGCCATCAGGCGAAGGTCTTTCTTGTCTCGCCTCGAAAAGCAATCAGCGATTTTCTTGTGGTCCATTTTGGATGTTACTGTGTAATTTTTAAACGCAGATTCTCCGATACATGCGAATGTGTCTGAACCGTGATGCAGATTTGAAAGACTGTTCGAACCATCCTAACGCCACTTCGCCTCTACTCGCTAAGTACTTCTACGACAAATTGCTCGATACGGAGGTGCTGGAACGATACCTCACTATGATTACTTCCCTTCTGAATGCAAGTCCAGGTGATTAAAATCCCTTAAATATTTAGTAATACTATAAGTATAGATCATATTAGACCTCTTGTGCAAGAGTTACGTCCAAGTAAGTATCACTAAAAGCAATAGTGCGTAAACATTTCTGTATTCTGGTATGTGAGGCACTAAGGCTATACTGGGTTTTAAAGACTTACTCAGATGACATAGCACTGCAATGGACTATCACTGTAACGTTAACTTTAGACCTTTTTAGTCATCGATATACTATCTAAACAAGATTAGCTGTCACGGCCCGAAAAGTGGTCACGAAAATAGAGAGGCTGTAGCTTATTTCAAATTAGTACGAGCCGACAACAGGATGTATCGAAATTCCTTATTGCGCGTTTATAAACTGTCCAAATAATATAATACTTATCGTAATACTAAAATTGCAGATGGGGAATTTTTTTTTCGTTTCGTTTTCTTATTACTACTAGTTTAAATAATAAATATAAATAAGATATCATTATAATACGAAATAAAAATTATTTATTTGATATTTTCTCCGCTAGAGACTGACAAAATTAATGTTGCCGATAGGCGTGTCGCCACTGTCTATACGAAACTGTTAAACTACACGTCATTACCATAATAAAAAAGTTAGTTCTCATTTTTGCCACCAGCACGGATAAGTTTGTAAGTCAGTACACACACAATGGAAACACACCTGTTTTGAACCTTATTTTATAGTGGTTAAGATTTTCTTTTAAATGAGTACAGTCAAAACAACTACTTTTTTTCGTATAATTTTGGCGGTTTTATTGATTTTTCTTTGTCTCCGATGTAAAGGTTTTATGTGCCAACATTACTGCATACAGAATTAGACTTTATTACTACATGTGAAGGCTGCTATTAGTCCGACGTTCCGAATTATTTAAAACTATTTTCTACAATTTCTAGCTACGTGTATAGTTGTGTAAATAAATGTAACCGCGACCACATTTTCGATGTCATTTTGTTCGTGACAGCTAATCTAGTTGGTATAGTATATCGATGTTTTTAGTCCTTAATAGAGAGACAAAACTGTTGTGAGTCTCGTCCAATAACTTGTGGGTTTTGGCACATTTGGAGAGGCTATGGATCGTCAATGTATTTTATAGGGTGTCCCAGAACTGAGTTATCAAGTCGGTATTATCTATAGGTATCAAGTGGGGTATAGTGTAACCGGTAACGCACAAGAAATTGATTTGCGCAAAAAAAAGTCGACGAGACACTCAAAATTAACAAATCAAATTTATTTGCGGGCCATAGGTATGCTTATTACTAACATGGATGTTTTATAAATGATAATGTCCTCTATGATCTACGTGATAACAAATTAGTACTTTGTAGTAAGTTCAAGAATGCAACCGTAAATTAATAAATTCCTTATCTTATGTGGTTGGCACGCAATAATAAAAAGCATCCGCTCCATAAGTGTGAAATAATTTAGATATTTTTATGGATTTTTTTTGTACTGTTTGACATTTTTTCGGGGTCGTCACAATCGATATTTTAAATACCTTCTGATTTAATATACTTTTTCCTTAACACCTAGTGTATACACCTCTGGTTGTCCATTTGCTCATAGCGAGAATGGATACTATCTTTCTCTTAAGAATAATCCACTCCAAAAAATTTTGTGCTAATAGTTATGTAGTAACTGACTATATATTGACCACCTTACTGTAACAGTATGATTATTAATCCGGTGAGCTATATTCATATAGGTTCTATGTTGAGTCACTGAACTACAAGTAATGAGTGGATTTACCTTTCTTTTGCAGAAATAATGCCGCTAACATGTTTCTTAGACATAGTTGGTTGTGTGCCTGAAAAAATGGCGGCCAAATACACAAGTCTCTTACCATTCCTCCGGACTTTATTCACAACCAGTACCAAGGAAGACGTTCGAGAAACCGCCGCGGTGATCTACGCGATCATCACCGTGAACACTAGCGACAAAGGAACGATAGATAAACAGATCAAAGACTTCGTGGTACAGGGACGGGATAATAAAAATTTGGAAGCTCAGTGTGGATATTTGTCCGCGTTCGCTAATATGTGCGAGCGGTGTGTGGTGATGGGAAAGAGAGGCAAGTTCGGTGGGAAAGGTTTCAATGCGGCTAACTGGGAGCCGTATCAAGAAGGTGCAGTTGTTCTAGGTATGTATGTAGTCACTACTGTAGAGAGCTAAATTTGAAAGAGAAACGCTTCACGAGACTTGAGGATTCTTTCTTGCCAGCAGTCTTGTACAAGTATTGCTATGAGACTAATTTAAGTGACTCAATATAACGTCGATAAACTTAAAAGATAGTGCGTATTTAGAGTGTGCACAAAAAACGTTTGTTGGTTAATTGTTTGACCATTTTTAACTAGCTACACAAATGAGTATGAACATAACATTACTATTGTAAATATCATTGGCTTGGGCCGTCTTGTAGTCAAGCTACGATATACGATTCTCAGGCCCGGCAAACTGTTATTATTATTCTGTAAATATTATGTTCCTAGCAGAAGCTTGATATGTGAGGTAAAAATACCTCCTCCATTTTCTGGAAATGTTGTCGACACTAATATTTACTTTCAGCCAACTTCCTAGCGAGTCCACAAACGTTACTAGTTAGTACATCCTGCACCGCGGTATCCCTACTAGCCCGATGCAGTGGTCTACCCCTACCCAAAACGAACGCAAAACAGGACGCACTTATACAAACTGATCAGCCTTTCAACGTGAACAAGAGCGAGGTTGAGGAAGGTGACGTCACGAAATTCACGGTCGCCGATAGGCTGTTCAGGATTGTGGGAAACGCGAAGTTGCCTTCCAAGTTGAAGGAGAGGGCGCTGTATACGCTCGGACTTCTGTGCTGCGGTGAGAGGTTGCCGTTTGCGAAGCAAATCGTTATGGGATTCTTGCAGATGGCTAAAGATGTAAGTTTATTTATTTGTTTTGTTGGCTAAACTTATTTGTGGATCGAAGTTTAGAATATCTACATAGAATTAACCAGTAATAAGTTTTAAAAACTAAAACCCGACTACGGATAAAATCGCAGTCTTATAATGTGATATTATATAGCCTATAAACAGCGGATATCAAGACGCTTCTAACGACACCCTACTTGTCAAATTATGTTAAGTAGATTAGAAGATATGCGGGAACAGATGAACATACATACATACATACATTCTTGTTAAAATCATAACCCTCCCTCCGTTCCGTAGTCGGGTAATTAAGGAAATAGATTGAATTTTGGCCACCTAATTAACTACCTTCCACCACCTTATTTTTGCCACCTTTTAGTTAGATTTTTGCCTAGCCGTTATGTGGATCTAGAGGCCGAAAACGATTTCGGTCGAGCGATCTAGCTAAGTCGCATTGATGGGAAACAAACGTTTTTGATATCCCATTATTTGTCCGACCGAAACTCAGTATATGTATTTATATTCATTGCATTTGAACAGTCTTTTGCTGTGATTCATTTACAAAAGTGTGACTTGGGAGATTATTTCGCATCCTAGCCCCATGGCTATTGGCTAGGTAAAGATGGCGTGGTAAAGATAAACAGTCAGACGGATATAAGGATAATTATATCTTTGATTATAGATAGCATGTTCGATGTTCAATCACTTGACAATATCAGGTACACCAAAACATCAATTTGGTAGACTTGGTTGTTTAGTGTCACTTGAACCGTACCGATGGTTTGTGCTCGCAAAAAAAAATGCCGAATTGTGTAATCAAATCGTGAAAATATTAACTAAGTAAAATTAATAAAGATCCTAACTTAATTTTCCATTGATAAGTCTAAGGCTAAGCGCGCACGGGTGACATTTGTCGCTGTGACTGTTTCGTCACTCTTATCAAGTCCGTGGATATGTATGGAGATGCGCGCATGTTACGACGTGACATTTAGGTCTTCTCCATACATATTCAGTGAGTGACAAAAAAGTCACTGCGAAAAAAGTCACCCGTGCGCGCTAGCCCTAAGATTCTGTGAAGGATTATTATAAAAACTCGATTGTTTTTTACGACAATTTGTACATTGTCCGACTAGACTGGTGTTGCTAGGTAATAATGGGGGAATATATCTTAAACCTGGGGTAATTTTTCTTTTAACAAAAATGAATTCAATTAAACGTAATACGTAGATAGGGACCAAAACATTAAATAAATCAATAATATTTTTATTTTGATAAATTAATTACTTTTATATAGGTAAGCGGCTTTACTTACTTAAAAGTATTTTTTTTCTTCCTGGTCATGAGGCAAATAAGACGTTCACCTGATGGTAAGGGACACGCCATTTTATTTTATTTCTTTTTTATTATATTTTTTTTTAATATATATTTAAATTTCTTTTAATTTTTTTATAATATTATTATTATTATTTTTATTTTACTTGGACAACATACAGCTACCTTATATTTTACAAAAAAAGGAATTACACATTTACACAGTACATATCAATGCATAGCCCATAAGCGTTGTAGGCTATGCTATTTATGGGAAAAATATTTATAACTGGAGATCCCCAAACACGCACACAACCACAGATGACGCGAGTGTACAACGAGGCCTGCACGCACACACGAATTATGAGGCTGCGATGCTCAGTAACGTAACGTTACAAGACTAATAGGTATCTAGACGTATAATATAATCAAAGAATTATGTTTGTTTCAGAGCAAAGAGTTTGAAATTCACTTGCAAATAGGCGAATCGCTAGTGCTGTGCGTTGAGGGCGTGAACTCCAACGAGAACCGAGATCTGTGGACCGAATTACCTAGAGAGGTAACACTTATATCTTAACTTTTTAATCTATACATGTTTTATAGAGCGTCTAACCGTTTATTTTCTTTTTGACAGCACCAATAGAATCTAGCTGTAACAGCTCAGTGGGCGAGCGCTTGCCTTGGAAACGAGGTGCGCAGGTTCGATCCCCGGCTCGCACCTCTGATTTCTTTAATCAAGTGCGAATCGTCTTTGTGCGATTGTTACTAGCTTTCGGTGACATCGTGAGGAAACCTGCATGTCTGAGAAAGTCTAACTAGCTTTCGAATGACATGTGAAGTCCGCCAACCCGCACTTGGCCAGCGTGGTGGACTATGGCCTAAGCCCCTTCATCTTGAAGGGAGGCCCATGCCCAGCAGTGGGACATAAACAAGGGCTGGTATTATTATTATTATTTTATTAATAGAACGTAACTGCGTCATGTTACGCAAAAGTTCACTTAAAGTGAACTTTTAAAAGTGAACTTCACTTTAAGTGAACTTTTGCGTAACATGACGCAGTTACGTTCTATTGGTGCTGTCAAAAAGAAAATAAACGGTTGGATCTATTATAGTACACCAGATGGTAGGTTCCTTGTGCGATTTCGGAGTCGTTGGACATTTGTAACGTGGGCCCTAGACGTCTATAGATTAATCTAGCCTTTATTGGGCACAGTTTAAATGTATTAAATGGCATTTTACAGGGTGCAGCGAAAATTAAAGATTCTGAGGCCTTGAAAGAGAATGACGAATTACTTGAATGGTTGTTGCAAGAATTGTTCAAGATTGGGAAACACCCGCACCCACATTCCAGACAAGTGAGTAGATTTTGAGTAATTTTACCCAATATAAATCATCAATAAGTATAATATATAAACTAGATAAACATTCACTAGCAAAATGACATCTAAAATGTGGTCACGGGGGTCGCAGACTTATCTGTGCTGGTGGCGGAATCGTGAACTAACGGTTTTATTGAAGTGTAGTTTGACAGTTTCAAACTACACTTCAATAAAACCGTAGCGACACTCGTATCGGCAAAAATAATTTGTCAGCCTGTGGCTTGAAACGAAATAGCGCTGTTTCTGTGTCCTACCTACTTTTTAGATCGTAACACCTAATCTAGTTTAAATATTATATCGATATGATGATATAAATACTCTATAATAAATACTCTATACTCTATATTAAATAAGAATTCGAAATTAGAACACACGCGTACTTTATGGCTTAATTTTATAGTAACCGTTTTTAAAAGTCACTTTTAATCTTAAACGATGAGTAAAATAGTTAATTGTGTTTGCATTATTCTTATAGGCGACTAGCATATGGCTACTTGCTTTATTGAAGAACTGTTCGGACCGCGAGCCAATCAAGAATAAGCTTCCAGTATTGCAAGATGTGTTCATGGACTTCCTATCTGAGAATAGCGGTGAGTTGATCCATTTTTATTCTTGTCAGCACATTTTTTATTACATAGACTGACGAGTTAGTCGCCTGCTTGGTGGAAAAGCACAGTATAGTTACAACACCAGACATCCTTGCTATTGCATATTGCCGATTCGTGTCCGGATCCAAACAGTGGCAGCAGAAAGTTGCATGTTTCTTGTGCAAGATACCTGTGGATCCAAGATTTTGTCTAGAGGGGGCTAATAGGCATGATGACTGCAACACAATACCAATAAATCTTTGGTTTTAAATATTACAACAGATGGCACTGATTCTAAAAATGCATCTCATTTTCTTAATAATAGAGAGATTGTCGTGATATTTAAGCAAATAAATTACTTAAATACAGCTAATCGCCATTTTGTAATAAACGCTGCTCAGAGTGAATGACGTCAATCCTGTGTAAATAAACAACTGTCAAACTGTCATCTCAACTTTTTCTTTCATACAATGATTCACTTTTAACTTTTATACCTAGACATAAGTTTATTTACACCGCCGTAGTGACGTCACAACATGGCGCCATGCACCGGCCATCGTTTTGGAACGAAATTCAAACTCTATTTTAAAAATAGAAAATATTGCTAATAATTGTAAATTTAATACAAAAATATGATTATTTTCGGCAATAGTAGACTCGTAAGTACATTATAGAGTATTTTTTCAAAATTAGTCATCATGCCTATTGTGCCTAAAGAGGAAGGTGATTTTGGCCGAGGTAGTGGGGTGCATCTCTGATAGAACCTACCAATGGCGTGTAAGCCTGGGTTTCACCTGCCTGAGTGTTCCCCAGGATTACAAAGGGAAGATGTTGCTTTCTTTTAGGTTCTAGGTGATGAAAATTAAAATGCAGTTAATATGTTAGTTACAGGTATTTATTGAAAATTATTTATTCACATCAGATAAATAATTATTTGCTAGCTCAACCAGAGGGGCTGGTAGGTTCTAAAATGTACTCCTTAATTATCCTACCTAGCAACTAACCTTGCAACCTAAGAACGCTTATATACATACAGGTGTTGTTGTATGTCGAGTAAAAGTTTATAAAGACAACACTTCCTAAGAAACTTAATTTAAATTATATTTGCACAATAATATACTAAGGTTGTACCACCAATCATGCCATGTCAGATAAAAGAAACTTTACAAGTTTATATGGTGAAAAGATAGAAATATAATTTCAGTACCTTGATATTATTTAATTGAACCTTCCTTCAAAGATAAGCTGCTGTCTTGTGTCCAAAGGCCATCTTCAAGCGTACCTCAGCATTCACATGCAGAAGCCGGATTTATTCCGGTGTGATGAACATCAAGCACAGAGGGTGAACATCCTCTACGGGGTGCTGATGGGATGTAGTCCAATAAAGACTTACATCACTTAATTAATAAATTCAAATTACATTGAATCTTTAAAATCTTAAAATCCCATTCCACTGAAACAAATAACCTCAAATTAATTATCTGTACAAACTGGAAGTAAAAAGACATACTCCTTGTGTATTATAAAGCATACATACCAGATGGCTGCTGTTCCTACATCAGCCACTGTGGTCCCTCCACGACCAACGATTCAAGAAGCCATGTGCTTACTTTTAAAAAAATAAAAATGTGGAAACCTGTAAATGAGTTTAGCGAATAAGTATCAACTATTTACCATTACAACAATATGCTACGAGACATCGCTTATTGCTTACCAATTATTGTGAACGATGAACTTATATATTATAAAATGTACTACGGAGGTGACCTTCCTAGGTCAAAGCCTCCATTGCCAAGAACTTTCTTCCAGAAGTATTTCGTATCCGGCTAAACCAGCTAATGGGGTTGCCAGGACTATCCTTCAAATTCCACACGGAATCGAATAAATTACACTGTTTATGTCACTTTCTCACAAACTAGTGATTAAATATTACTCTGGAGAGTAATATAACTTATAATTAAACATTGTATGTTAAACTACACGTTCTGTTTACTCATATCTTAGTTTTTAAATGTTGGAACCATAACCAACTTCTAAATAAATTGTACTAACATCGGCTGTCAGAAAAACCTGACAACACTGAACCCAAAGAGTATTTAAACACAGTGAAATGAATGTTCCCATTCACTCATCAAGTAATGGTCATTCACTTACAAATATATTTATTTTCTTTATTAATTAATTAAAATGAAATTCGAAAATTCACCACGTGACAATACCCCCTCACCTAAGAGAAGTCGCTGCCCTCAGCGACCTTTCTACTAACCAAGTCCAACTGAAATTGCATTCCATCAACCAAAACCAAAACAAAATCCTAATTAGTAAACAATTTACTAATCAATAACTGAATACTGTTTAACTTTTACCTGTGACTAACAAGTAAAAAAAAATGTACTATATAGTACTGAAAATTTTCAGTACTTACTGGTACTGAAAAAGAAAAAAGTATAAAATGAAAATAACAAACTCCTGCCTCTTCGAGGTCCTTGGAGAAAATAATAAAGAAAAAAAAATATCCATTTTCTGGAACAATAAAATAAAAAAACCAAAACCCAAAAAAACAAAAAAATGCTATCCAGCCATCAGTAATCCAAACCTATCAAAAACCCAAAACACCCAGGACAGTTGTTTTCCTAACAAATAAATAATAATAGCCCTTCAGTCCGGGGGCAATAAAAATAAGATCACAATATATGTGTCTTACCATGTATACCATATACAGGTATACTAAACAAAACCAAGCCAGCAAAATAGCAAGGCCATAACAATGGTAACAAGACCAAAACAATGGTAACAATACCAAAACAATGGTTAGAGGACGAAAACCATCCCAAACCAAACAACCAACCTATGGTTTCATAGTGTACTCTGTCAGAGTACCTTATGTACCAGGTGTACTAAATAAAAAAGTATAAAACAATACTATTAAAAAGTAGTAAACTACTATGTATGTATACTGTATAGTATAAAAAAACAAATAAAAGTAGTAATCTACATGTAAATTTTCATTGCAACACTTATAAATACTATTTTTGCAATGGTCGATCACAAAATTGGTTTCCTTAAAAAAAAATCTAAGAAATAAAATAATATTTAATTCAGACAGTTTTTATACCAAACATACCTTATACAATCTTCTAACATAACTCCTATCATATCCCGCATTCATTCTTCCACTTACAGAAAATTGTCAAGACAGACTCTGCTGTTCGACAAACACATTTAACTTTAAGTGTTATATTGGTTAGTAAGCCCAATTAACACCAAATAAACTGTACTTAATATTTATTTCTTGAAATCTTTGACGTGCCAAGAACCCAACGGGTGGCCGTCTAACCGTTCCAATTCGTATACCAAAGGTGATAAAACCTTACGAATTCGACATTTTCCATATTTGGGCGAAAGTTTCGCCATTTTAAATTTACTCGCATCACTATGCGTGTAAGAACGTTTCCAAACAACATCTCCAACAGAATACTTTGCATCTCTCCTACGCAGATTATAATGTGTAGAGTTTGCAGCATGTGCCTTAAGAAGTTGAACTCTAACATCTTCAAAAATCGACTTCAAACAACCAAATTCACCTGCATAGTTTTCCCTAGGTACACACACCTCATAATCTTTTTCAGGATCCTTATAAAAGTTACCATTTATTATGGGCTCCCTAGCATGTACTAAGAAGAAAGGTGAAAACCCTGTCGACTCATTGACTGCACTATTTATTGCAAATTGTATTCTAAGGAGTTGTTCATCCCATGTACGATGATTATCTTGTACATAAGATGCAACAGCGGTCATAACCGTTTTATTGTAACGTTCTACTAAATTTACCTGCGGCGTATACAGAGGGCAATAGTGGAGATTAGGGATGTTATAACGTTTTATCAACTGACGGAATTCAGATCCTGTGAATTGCACTCCATTATCTGCAATTACAGTTTCTGGGACACCGTGAGCCAATATGACGTAATTTTCAAAGTGCTTAGCCACTAAAGCGCTTGTTGCACGACGCAAGGGAAATAATAATGTGAACTTGGAAAAACAACAAGTCACTACTAAAAGAAAAGTGAAACCAGAACGTGAACGAGGTAGAGGACCGACCAAATCTATTGAAACAACCTGGAAAGGTCTAGAACAAACCTTAGGTTTACCCATTAAACCAGGTGTAGGTTTTGTTGAATGTTTATAGGCTGAACACACATCACAATTTTTAATAAATTCCTGTATGTCTTTATACATACCAGGCCAAAAATACGACAGACAGACTCGCCTGTGAGTTTTAAATACTCCTAGGTGAGCTGCTGTTGGTTCACAATGATTTAATTTAATAATTTCTTGTCTTAAATTTTTCCGAACTACTTCTTTCCAATCAAATTCGCTAGTTAAGTTATATTTACTTTTACTAAAACGATATAATTTATTGTCTTTTACACTAAAATTTGGAAAATTAGTAGGATGTGTTTTACAACCATTAAAAATTCGATCATACCATTCGTCACTCACAATATCTGTGTCTGTGTTAATAATTTCAACTTTCATTAACCTAGATAATGCATCAGGAACTACATTATCGGTGCCTTTTCGGTGCTCAATTTCGAAATTAAATTGTGAAAGTCTACATCCCCAACGAGCTAATCTGCCTGAAGGGTTTTCTAAATTCATGAACCATTTCAACGATGCATGATCTGTAACAACTTTAAAAGGACGAGATCCTAAGTATGCCTGAAATTTCTCTACAGCATAGATGACGGCGAGTGCCTCTCTTTCGGTAGCACTATAGTTTCGTTCAGCCTTTGACAGCGAACGACTTACATAAGCTATAGGATGTTCGTGGCTATATATATTCTGACTGAGCATTCCACCTAGACCATATGCTGAAGCATCGCAGTGTACTAAAAACGGTTTTTCAAAATCCGGAACAGCTAGGATTGGGGCTGAGATCAAAGCATTTTTTAATGTTTTGAATGCTTCTTCTGCCTCCTCATTCCAACTAAATTCTGGTGCATTTTTACCTCTGCTGGTCAGCTTATTAAGTGGCGCAGCTATAGTCGAAAAATTTCGAATAAAGCGACGATACCATGAACAAGTACCTAAAAACATTTTCACCTCTTTTACTGAAGAAGGTGTAGGAAAATTCAAAATTGCGGCTACCTTTTCTGGATCCGTTCTAAGACCGTATTCATCTACTACGTGTCCTAAATATTTAAGAGACTTTCTAAAAAAATTGGATTTTTCATAATTAATTGACAATTTAGCAAATTTTAATTTCTCGAGCACTCTATTAAGCAATAATAAGTGTGATTCAAATGAACTGGCACAAATTATAATGTCATCAATATAAACAAAGACTTTCCCGTCCAAAACGTCGCTACAAAAGTTATGTGGAAAAAGCATATCCATCAGACGTTGTTGTCTGGCTGGTGCTCCACATAAACCAAACGGCATTACCTTAAATTTAAACGATCCGCGACCTGGAACAGTGAAAGTTGTCTTCTCCTGTGAATCTATATTCAATGGCGTTTGCCAAAATGAAGAACTTAAGTCGATACTGGTCAAAAACTTAGCTTCTTTTAAGCTATCTAAAATCTGTGGGATATACGGAATAGAATAAGAGTCTCCCTTGGTGACAGCGTTTAACTTCCTACAGTCTAAACAAAACCTCCAATCACCATTTGGTTTCTGTACTAAAAGTACAGGATTATTCCATGGACTTTCACTAGGTGTTACCACATCCATTTTCAGCATTTTATCCAACTCATCACTAAGCGCAGCACGCTTCTCTGGTGAGAGTGGATACTGTTTCGCCTTAATTGGAAGGGAGTCGCCTGTATTAATCACATGCTCCATAAGGGTTGTTCTACCTAAACCTATCCTCTCAGAACTAATGTTATAAAAACTCTTAACCATTGCATCAGCTAACTCTTTCTGTGAAGGAGAAAGTGTGTCATATGATTGAAGATAATTAAGTTTATTAAAAGCATTACAAGTGTTTATAAACGAATCGGGTGGACATCTATAATCTATATTTTCAAAAATTTCTGGTGCTAATTTAAAAGCATTCCAAAAGTCTATGCCTAATATAACAGGCGATACAACACTAGGTATTACATAAAATTTAATTACTCTGGTTTGATTATTAAAAGTTAACGGAAGGTATAAAAAACCATATGTTTCTAAAATTACCCCGTTAGCAACTGAACAAGATTTGTCGGAACCTTCATTAAATTGAAAGCCTAAATTTATAAAATTTTGGTGTGAATTATTTCCCAAAATAGAAACAGAAGCTCCAGAGTCTAATAATCCCATAATTTCTAAATCATTTACGTTTATTTTAAGAAAAGGCCTAATATCATTTTTATCTGGTTTAAACAGGACCGTGGCTAAAGAATTATAATTACAAAATTTTTTAATTGATTCTAAACAAGTTTTATTATTATTATCATTTAATAATAAACCGCGGTCCAAACTATTTAGTTTTTTGGAATAGAAACATTATTATTATTAGAAACTATCTTATTACAATTAGGACAAGTTCTAATTGTGAAACCTAACTCTCCGCATTTAAAACATTTAATACCTTGTGTTGACTTTTTACAATTAACAAAATAATGTCGTGTACCCTTACCGCATTTAAAACAAACAAGTCTTTGATTTAAATTATTTTGTGTATTATACTTATTATTATTAAAATTATAATTATGTTTTGCTGGTATTTGTGACTTACTAAAATTTGTTTTTGTGTGTGACACTTGCTCAACTGTTTTCCCAATTTTATTTTTATATGCGAACTCGGCACTTAGTTTGCTGATACCATTTTTACCTGGTTCTATAAAAAATTCCGAACGTTGTCGGGCTGCTTCTAATTTTTTACATTTATTTTTTAATTCTGTTATTGTTGTAAAATCATATAAAGCTAATTGTTGTGTAAAATATGGCCTAATGTTATGAAGCAAAATTTCCAATTTGGTTTCTTCTGATAACGGGTTTTTCAGTCTACTGAATAAACAAAACATGATCGAAAAATAAATATGTACCGGTTCATCTGCACCTTGAGTTCTATTACGAATTTCGCCTAATAGTCGATAATCATAATCTACCGGATCAAACTCTTCCAGCAGTAAATTACGTAATTCACTCCATGATGACACCTGTTTTCGAATACCCCTAAACCATAACAATGCTTGGTCGCAAAACAATTGAGCTGCAGAATTAAAAAGATTTTTGTCCGAGACACTAAATGCACACTTGAGTTCGTCAACTGTTTCTAAAAATGAACGAGGATCAGTAACACCGTTGAATTTAACGTTCCATTTCGCCACGTTTCTATCACCAGAACACTGCACATCCGGAACAACGTCTACTACATCTACCGATGAAGGTTCTGAAACCCCGACGGATTTTTCCAACAAAGAACAGCTACTATCAATATTTTTGAAAAGATCTACCTTCTTCTTCATGATTTCTGGAACATCAGACGTGACACGACGTACACGGTGATATAAATGATACCCTAAGGCATGAGCACGACTAAGGTTATATCTATCCTTCTGCGATTCAAGTTTTTGAATAATGTTGAGCAGCTGCTGATATTTATCTGAAATTACCTTTAATTCCTCGTCCGCTGAAAAATCGGTTTCTAAAATTTCATCCGATGAGCACTCTTTAGCAAGTAATCTTAATTGTTTACGAAGACCTACTACAGTTGTAGAAGGTGTCTCTGAACGAATAGTAACTTCATAAGTCAATTCATCTTTTAATAAAGAATGAAATTGTATTTTTCTATACTCCATATTAATTGAAAAAAATTGTCACAAAAAAACTAAAATGTTAAAGTGAAAGTTACTAAAAATATACTTTCAAAATAAAAAACCAGCGGCAACAAGGTGGTACAATTTACAATATTTCTATATTAAATAAAAATAAGATTGCTTATTAACCCTTATTGTAAAATAATAAAGTATAATACTATCTATTGAATATTAATTAACACTTGTTAAATAAATTAATAGTTGATGACTTTTATTTACCAGTATCGCTTAAACAAACAAAATAAAAATTACTATGTATTAATACACTAATACATAAATGCACAATGCGAGGTACTACTACTTTGGCACTAACAAAATAAACTGACTGACATGGTGGTACTAAATTGAACTAACAATGAATAATTAAGGAGATTTTATTCACAAGTGGATGCCATTTGTAACCCTTTATTAACAAGTGGACACCATTTGTAAACCTTTATTAATGAGTGGGCGCCATTTGTAAGCCTGGGTTTCACCTGCCTGAGTGTTCCCCAGGATTACAAAGGGAAGATGTTGCTTTCTTTTAGGTTCTAGGTGATGAAAATTAAAATGCAGTTAATATGTTAGTTACAGGTATTTATTGAAAATTATTTATTCACATCAGATAAATAATTATTTGCACCAGAGGATTTCAACCAGAGGGGCTGGTAGGTTCTAAAATGTACTCCTTAATTATCCTACCTAGCAACTAACCTTGCAACCTAAGAACGCTTATATACATACAGGTGTTGTTGTATGTCGAGTAAAAGTTTATAAAGACAACACTTCCTAAGAAACTTAATTTAAATTATATTTGCACAATAATATACTAAGGTTGTACCACCAATCATGCCATGTCAGATAAAAGAAACTTTACAAGTTTATATGGTGAAAAGATAGAAATATAATTTCAGTACCTTGATATTATTTAATTGAACCTTCCTTCAAAGATAAGCTGCTGTCTTGTGTCCAAAGGCCATCTTCAAGCGTACCTCAGCATTCACATGCAGAAGCCGGATTTATTCCGGTGTGATGAACATCAAGCACAGAGGGTGAACATCCTCTACGGGGTGCTGATGGGATGTAGTCCAATAAAGACTTACATCACTTAATTAATAAATTCAAATTACATTGAATCTTTAAAATCTTAAAATCCCATTCCACTGAAACAAATAACCTCAAATTAATTATCTGTACAAACTGGAAGTAAAAAGACATACTCCTTGTGTATTATAAAGCATACATACCAGATGGCTGCTGTTCCTACATCAGCCACTGTGGTCCCTCCACGACCAACGATTCAAGAAGCCATGTGCTTACTTTTAAAAAAATAAAAATGTGGAAACCTGTAAATGAGTTTAGCGAATAAGTATCAACTATTTACCATTACAACAATATGCTACGAGACATCGCTTATTGCTTACCAATTATTGTGAACGATGAACTTATATATTATAAAATGTACTACGGAGGTGACCTTCCTAGGTCAAAGCCTCCATTGCCAAGAACTTTCTTCCAGAAGTATTTCGTATCCGGCTAAACCAGCTAATGGGGTTGCCAGGACTATCCTTCAAATTCCACACGGAATCGAATAAATTACACTGTTTATGTCACTTTCTCACAAACTAGTGATTAAATATTACTCTGGAGAGTAATATAACTTACAATTAAACATTGTATGTTAAACTACACGTTCTGTTTACTCATATCTTAGTTTTTAAATGTTGGAACCATAACCAACTTCTAAATATATTGTACTAACATCGGCTGTCAGAAAAACCTGACAACACTGAACCCAAAGAGTATTTAAACACAGTGAAATGAATGTTCCCATTCACTCATCAAGTAATGGTCATTCACTTACAAATATATTTATTTTCTTTATTAATTAATTAAAATGAAATTCGAAAATTCACCACGTGACAGGCGTGCATACATTTTTATGCCAGGGTAGGCAAAAAAGGAAATTTCTTAGAACATTCATTAAAATATAGTCATTCAAAGGAGTCGTAGGGTAGTCAGTCTTTTTGCCTGTATGGGCTACACGCCACTGGAACTTACAGTCCACTAAAATGAGGAACAGGGATTGCAAGGGGTAAGCTTTTTGCTTAAGTTTTGCTGGACTTACGAGTGATCTGCAAATTGGCAAAACCTTAACCTTGTAAACCAAAACTAGTTCTTATAATACCTTACAGAGCACACTAGAGAGCACAATAGGTTTCTTAATTAATTGAAGTATTTGAAGCAGTCGCTGTAACCTAATACGGCGGAGTCTACTAATACTACTATTTAATAACATGATCAGTGTATCTGGCAATATTTATAATTGTAACTCGTCCCAACAGAAATAGTACAAGACGTAGCCAGCAAAGGCCTCAGTCTGGTGTACCAGAATTCTGCGGAAAGTCAGAAGCAAGCGCTCGTGGCGCAGATCATCGATCAGTTGACGAGCGGCAAGCGATCCGTCGCGCAGGTCACTGATGACACAAAAATATTCGAAGAAGGACAACTGGGGAAAGCACCCAGCGGGTAAGTATGACATGAAACCATTTATTCCCCTATGGTTTTAGCAGCTTACGTTTTTGTCCCACTGTTGGGCACGGGCCTCCCCTCAAAATGAAGGGGTTTAGGCCATAGTCCTCCACACAGATTATAGATATAGATTTACATAGATAACGCAAGTATCACGATTTGTATTGAAACCAAGCGTGCCGACTTTTTAACCAAGTTTTTAACGCGTTCTGTGACGTCACGGCCGAATTTAGTGTCGGGAAGTCCAAACCGATTCAAAGACACCGATGCCGCCGATGCCTCGCCGATTTTTTTTAGTTTTTGCGGCCGACCGGCTGCAAGGCTGCAACAACAGACGCGCGCGGACTGTAAGTTAGCGACGACCAAACCTGACGTTTCGTTGCGGTTCGGATACGAGAAGTACATTTGCGTTATCTCTGTAAATCTGTATTATCTGTGGTCCACCAAACTGGCCAAGTGCGGGTTCGTGGACTTCACCTGTCGTTTGAAAGCTACGTATGCTTTCTCAGACATGCAGGTTTCCTCACGATGTTTTCCTTCGCCGAAAGCTAGTAACAATCTTACAAAGACGATTCACACTTAATTAATTATAGAAATCAGAGGTGCGAGCCGGGGTTCGAAACTGCTCACATTGTTTCCAAGGCAAGCGCTCGCCTACTGAGCTGTAACTGCAATTCCCTAATAGAGCATTTTGAATAGTCATTTTTTTCTAAATTACCCTCAGTTTTTCTAAATTACCCTTACTGGACTCAGAAGTCGGGGTTTGACCTCGGTTCTGAGAAGATTCGGCATAAAACCCAGTGAGTTTGTCGTTTAAATATTTGTTTTTTTTTAATCAACGACCTTTTTTGTAACGTCATTTTATCGGTGCCAGAGAATTGCCATCAGTAATAAAATTCATCCTCAAGGCATGAGGCTAAGACAGACTGTATAGCAGCGACTCCGCAGTCTGCCGTCGATCTGAATACGTTAAAGTTCTAAATTTAAAAAAATACATTCGTATTTTTAATCTATACTCTGTTTCAAATGAATTGAAAAACGATTGCAAATTCATTTGCAATAACCACATAATCCCTTTATCATCAACTTGGCGTGGGAGCAAAACAATTATTTCATTGCCGTCGCATTGCGTTCTCAAGATATGGACTGTGCGTTGTTCGACCGCAAAATAAAGTTGTTATCGCTTGTAAAATCATTTGAAACGGATTTAAAAAATGTAATTGTTACAGCGGAAATCTTTCCACGTACAAGGAGTTGTGCTCGCTGGCGTCGGATCTGAACAAACCTGACTTACTGTATAAATTCATGCACCTCGCGCACCACAATTCCGTATGGAACTCAAAAAAAGGTATGTTAAGATATTTTTTTCCTTTGTTAATTTCTAATTTATTATTATTGTAATAGATACTGAGCGGAAAAAAAACCTCTTCTAATAGCGAAATAATAATACTTATGCATATTCGCCGGGTAAACCTCGGTCAATCAAACCTGGAACATAACAATGTTATGCAAATTTAATTTTAAAATAATATCTCCTAGACAAATGGTTTGTGGCTGTCGGCTAGTAGGATTTATATCCGACTGTGCCAGAAGAAAAGGACACTTACAACATCAAGACCATTGAACAAAAATAAAATAAAAATTATAAAAATATATTTACTAAAATTATTTGTCTGTTTCTCTTAATTCTAATAATAATAACGCCCTCCTTACCGATCTGGTAACAGTAGCTAAGCTTTCATAAGATCAGTCACCTTGCGCAGACACAGATACACTTGCTTTGTTCTCACAATCCTGGGACGATCGACATGACCGGGGAGAGGTCAGACGCAGAACTGACCTTACAAGCTCATTCGACGCATAAGACTTCTCTTCAGGCTAATAAAATCTCAAATACATCACAGGTGCAGCGTTCGGATTCCACTCGATAGCTATGCAAGCGGGCGCACAACTCTCGGAACATTTGCCAAAGATCGTGCCCCGTCTGTACCGATACCGGTTTGATCCCACGCCGAGAATACAGAACTCCATGCAGAGCATCTGGCATGCCATCGTGCCCAACACGCAGGCCACGGTAATGGTCTGATTATATCCTAGCATATACCCGTTTATTTAAACATGGGTGTACCCAGCATTCGCTTAGGGGTTTGGAAAAGTCTAGTTAATTTTTAATATCGATTTAAAATTTATTTGGCGCTTCCATAATCCTTTCCTAAGCACATTCACGGTTACTACGGACATCATTGACGGTACCTAAGTTTATACACAGATAGAGTAGTTTCTAAAGGATCTTTCGATAATGCATGTTCTGTAAGGCTAGGCAAGTGAAATATGAAGCACCTAGTTTTTTTACATCTATATGAATAATTTTGCTATACTTATAAATTTAGCTTCAGGTTAGGTTAGAGGTACCCCAACGTCCTTCGGAGTCGCTGGACGTTCGGGGTGTGGGCCCGAGGACGTCCATTGAGTACGGCGGCGACTCCGAGGAGGATACCGGCGGGGTTGTGACCCCCGCCCCCATGAGCACCGTGTCAGGTTCCCGGGGGGCTACAATGCGCCCTTCGGCCCCGGCGGACTAAAAGGCAAGGCACTGAGGGGCCCCTGGTGCAGATCCCCCGGAGAGCCCTGGGGGTCACCCCCCATGTACCGATGCGACAGCCGCGGCGGTTTTAATGGGTAAGAATCCCACATACCGCGGTTGAGCCACACAGATCCCGGGGACCTTTTGATGGTTACCCCGCGAAAAAAAAAACAAAAAAAAGCGGCATCCCACCGCGGGTACGCGCATATACTTTAAACAACATTACTTCTGCCGCTTCGACATGTTTACCTCCGTGGTATTGTCAACTCGATAAGACAAACACGATTATTGTAGTAGTTAAGTGGTGCGTTTAATACAGGTCTTAGAGGAGATACCACTGGAGAGATCATGATGTGCTAACCCCTCTGCCAAATTTTGTTCATATGTTCAGGTCATTCTTTATTTGTGTGCGTATCTTTTTGAATGTGTTGAGTTTATTATAGTGTGGGTATGCGTGAATTTGTATCTGTGTGTGTTTACTTCGCCTCTCCCACCCCGCAAAAGTGCCACGAAAAATTTGTTCGGGGAATCGACACGATACTAGCTCCATTCTAATTACTCTGAGATACAGGTACACAAATACCACAAGGAGATTCTGGACGATTTGGTAGCGAACTTGACTTCGAACCAATGGCGCGTCAGACTGTCATGTTGCAACGCGCTCGCCGATCTGTTGCGGTAAGAACAATCTTTAGTTTACATAATGTTGTCTTTTACTTACGCGAATATTACACATTGAAATTAAACTACTTTTACGGATTTTATCGCGGTTTATTGAAACGTCGGGATAGTAAAATCAATAAATAAACCGCGATAAAATCCGTGAAGTAGTTTAATTTCAATCTTTAGTTTAGCCAGTTTTAAGCCGAAGTGTCAATTGTTTTATAAGAAAAAAAAAATATTTTCATAGCTACATAGTACGTTGTTGTATTGGGTGCGAGTTGGAGCTCCGCTCGTTGGTGTATACTTTTGAAATAAGTTTCGATTTGTTTTAACGAAAATTGCAATCTCTATGATGTAAAGTGCTGTGATAATGCGATTGAATTTGTCACCAGAGGTGCGCAAAGTCTTCACGACTCTCTGCATCAACTCCCGACGATATGGACTCAGTTGTTCAGGGTTATGGACGACGTTCACGAAGGAACCCGACAAGCCGCCACCACTACTGCCAACATACTGTCCAAGGTATATTACTGTTCTGTTACGGAATGAGTCATAGTCGGATACCGAGTCCAAGGATATCGCCATGAAAAGTTCTATAAAAAACATAAGGACCGAATTTTGCATTATGCTGACATTAGTCAGGAACATCATACTATTTATTTACTGTATAAAAAAAAATAAGTGCAGAACCATATTAAAAAATTTCCATCTAAACATAATTGCTGCAATGAATTTTGAACTGTATTACTTATATCTGAGTCCTTTTCAGTTGTGCATCCGTGCTGCGGACGTAAGTCAAGGCAAGGACGGGAAAGAGGTGGTGGCTGTGATATTGCCCGTGTTACTTGACACTGGTATCACGAATGTAGTCAAGGAGGTCAGGGCAGTCAGGTAATTGCATTTTTCTTTAGTTGATAAATTGTTTTAATAATTTTGCACTTAAATAATCAAAACTGAACCATTTTGGTAAGACTTCTGACTTCTGACTTCTTTGTTCAGGATCTAAGAGACTAAAATGAAATCCCTACCGTAGTCCCACACGGTAATCGTGGATGTATGTATATTTTTTGGCCCGGTCTGCAACTTTATTAGCTTGATGGATGGAAATGATAACTGACGGCCAACCTATCATAATTATTGACCAATTACATGTCGCTCATTTTCCGCCCATGAAAAATGTTGACTGGCGCAGCCGTCGTAACTGGCGCAGCCAGCAGTCTGAATAAAACGAATATTCCTGTTGTATAGCTTACAAACGGTATCGAAGCTGGTGAGCGCTGCGGGCGCGAGCCTGAAGCCGTTCCTAGCGCGACTAGTACCAGCACTAGCAGGCGCCGCCGGGGAACTGGAGGCCGCAAAACTCTCGTATCTCAGCGCAGCGCTCGCGGACACGGGCGCCAGAGATATGCTCGATGACATGCGAGCCAGCGCCGCCAAGCAACACTACACCACCGACACCGTCGTACAGGTATCTTGCTCTGTCTAGAAACATTATCCATAGCCGGTAGACGTCCACTACTGAACAAAGACCTTCTCCTTAGATGGGAGTGGTTGAATCTCCACGCTTGGCAGGCGTTTTGGGAATCGCAGTTTACGGAGATGACCTTTATCAGAAGATGCTTCTGCTAAACGAGACTTCCCGCCTGGTGTCATTGTTGTGCCATAATCCCCATGCCTTGGCAGGCAACTTAGGGATCGCAGTTTAAGTAGAGATGGACCTTTAACAGAAGATGCTGCTGCCCGTCTTCTGAGTCGCTATGCTAACCATTGGTTGAACCATTTAAAATACTGTAGCGTCGCCTCTCTCTCGTCATCGTCTCTTTGGCATGCTGATACCACACTTCGTCTCTTCTGCACAACTAGTCCTCTACAGTCACACAATCGGCAATTGTTATAGTTAGTATTGTTAGAGTCCTTAGGTTACGGTGACGGGTTACCATCAAGCGGGCCCAAAAAACGCCAAAAGTAGTAGTCTAAACAAAGCGTAGACGAATCAGGAAGCTACTCGCTAAACAATTCGAATTCTGAGGGGAGCAACAATTTTGTAGCTGTTCTGTATAGGCCGATCTTGATCAACTTGACTGTCAAAGAAGTAAGGCGATCCATGCGTCGGATCGGCATGTAAAAAGGTGGCTCTGCACCTGACCTCTCCCCAGTCGCGTTAGTCTTCCGTACCATCCATACCTGCGTAAGCACATGCAGGTCGTTTTGGGCAGGAGCAATACTAGAAATATATCTTTCATCAACAGTGTATGCCGTACGTGGACATAGAAGTGATGAAGGAAATGCTGCCCAAGATACTAGAGCTCATGAAGTCCCCACAACTCGGCACGAAGGTCGCGTGCTGCCACTTCATTGTGCTCGCTGCTCATTACTTGAGGTCCGACCTCGAGCCGGTGGCTGGGAAGATCATGTCCAACCTTCTGAATGGAACGTTCGATAGGAACGCCGCGGTTAGGAAGAATTACGCTGAAGCATTGGGACAAGTCTCAGCAGTTGCTAAGGTTAGTACAAATAGCAATAATATAATGAATAACGTTGAATGGGTAAGCTGAGAGAGATGAAACCAAACGTTTCAAGCCACGAATACTATGGAGTAGGTTCCTTTCCAAAACCGGCTACTATTCCTCAGGAATACATTTATAAAGAATTTCAAAGTGTTATTTTTAAGTTCTTGCTAATTGACTTATCTTTCCAATATATTATGTCACAAAACAAGAAGAAAAGTTGCATAAAAACTTTTTTTGTGTAAATAAACTTTGTACTCAAAACATAACATTATTCAGTAGGTAATTTAAAATGCAGAGATTCAATTTCAGCTTGAACATTTCTATTTTCTTACCAAATCCCAAACAGCTTATCGTTTATCTGGACAGAATAATAATCTCTGAAACGTTGCTAGTTAAAGACTTCTTTATGTTGACGATCATTTTGTTAAACCAAACCATTCTAATGGCAGACAATGATGCTACAACTATCTACTCTTTCAGCCTCAATCTGCAGAAAAACTGATGAAGAAGCTAGTTACACTGTACGAGACTAAAGAGGATGACACGGCGCGGTCCGCCATCGCACTCACACTCAAATCTATTGCCAAAGCCAAGATAGAGCATCTCAAAGACAACGAAACTGTTTTAGCTCCGATGGTGTTTTTGGCTATGCACGGGCCTAAAGATGATGGTAAGAAACAATCGGAGTAGCCCAGTATGATTTCAATTTTAGATTTTTGAATCTTTCCCTCAATCAGTAGCTCTTACAGAGTCGTCGACGGTGGAGATGTTCGAAGAGATATGGATGGACATAAGCCCGGCGCGGGAGAGCGGCATCAAGCAACACCTACCGCTTATACGTGAGGAGATCGAGAAAGCGCTCAGCTCCAACAGTTGGACTAAAAAGATTCAGGTATATTGACTGGCCGTACGAGTCCGCTGATAACCGTTTACAACCTGCGCCAATAAAGAAACGAATCTTAAATGGCGGCGCTTATCATTTCCTCTCACTCGCACATTATTCCCGTCTTCACTCACGTCGGTACTGCATGCAAAAACAAAACAATCTGGATCTGTTTGCACGCTGTCTCGACGCGCTCCGTCATTTCAAAACTGTTTTGCTGACGGTCTGAACTGTCATTACAAGTACAAGCCGCCATTTTAGATTCGTTTCTTTAATGTTACTATTTCAGTAAATGTTAAAAACAATTGCACACACATATACACTCACGAACGCATATACCTATCGTTCCGGTGAGGGATAGGACGCCAAACGGTATAAATATTACCGGATTATTATTATTAGTATGGATTGGAAAGCCTAAAAAAAAAGCCTCTTTTTTTTCAAAGATTTTAAAGTTGTTTTAAGGAACCCTCTGTTATTCTGCCTATATAGCCACTTTTTATATTAATTACATGCTTGTCTTGTATGATAAGAAATTCATTAATTTTCGGTTAACTAACAAACAAAATTTTGGACTCACTGCACTACAGTTGACTTTTTTCACTATTTTCTTTCACGAATTGATTGCTTGCGACACAATGCGTCATTATCGGTTTGATACCCCATATCTGGGACACCTTGTATGCCCGCAATTAAAATAAACTTAAGCATACTCCATCCCCGCCTATTTCCATTTTAAGTGGAGTTAAGAATCCGGTTATTTAGCCTAAGAAATGTATCCCTTGTCTTGGCAAGTACTCTCGCCTGCTATAAAGGTTAGTTCAGGCGACAGGGCTACCTAAAATTTTAATTTAAGATTTCATCATCAGGCGGCGAATTCTATAAAGACGATATGCAAGGACGTATCGTCCGGACTAGGGGACCAGCGGGAACAGTTGACCCGCGCGATGTTGGCCGCCGTTCACGGGAAGACCTTCGACGGGAAGCACCACGTCCTCGAGGCTCTAGCAGATCTATGCACGTGAGTACAGACCGTTCAAATGATCTGTGTCGATGCCGCCGGTGTCCCTTGGTTCGGTGACCGGTGGATGCAAAATGGGTAACTTTATTTCATTGTGGCGTTTTTAGGGGATAGTACAGCAGTGGACGTTTTTAGGGGATAGTTCAGCAGTGGACGTTTTTAGGGGATAGTTCAGCAGTGGACGTTTTTAGGGGATAGTTCAGCAGTGGACGTTTTTAGGGGATAGTTCAGCAGTGGACGTTTTTAGGGGATAGTACAGCAGTGGACGTTTTTAGGGGATAGTACAGCAGTGGACGTTTTTAGGGGATAGTACAGCAGTGGACGTTTTTAGGGGATAGTACAGCAGTGGACGTTTTTAGGGGATAGTACAGCAGTGGACGTTTTTAGGGGATAGTACAGCAGTGGACGTTTTTAGGGGATAGTACAGCAGTGGACGTTTTTAGGGGATAGTTCAGCAGTGGAATTTTTCCGCTTATGGTGATAATGATGCCGGTGTTGCTGCTTTCTATGAAATACTACAAGTCATATTTACTAGACTGTCTTATAACCGCACTAACCGTGTCGGTTACGACTGCTCGGCCTCAGTGTCGTAGAAAAAAAAACGATTACGTCAATATTACGAAGGAATTGGCTAACGATGAATGTCGCAAATTCGCAGACCCAATATTCAGAGAGTTATGTAGGCATAACCGTGGCCGCGCAGTCGACCAATGGAGAACTGCGCGGCCACGCAGCTCTCATAAACGGGGCTCAGTAGAGGTCTCATTCTTTTTGCTAATCGCTGATACGAAATCGAAGAAAATGCAGAAATTATAAAAAAAACCCCAAATGTATGGACTTTACGACCTACGGGACTTAAATGCCATGGCCGCGCGGTCGACCAATGGAGAACCGCGTGGCCACGCAGTCCTCTTAAACGGTGCTTAGTAGAGTTCCCATTCTTTTTGCTAATCGTTGATACGATTTCGAAGAAAATGCAGAAAGTATAAAAAACCCCTAAATGTTTCAACTTTATGACCTACGGGACTTAAATGTCATGCCCGCGCGGCCGACCAATGGAGAACCGCGCGACCACGCAGTTCTCATAAACGGGGTCTAGTAGAGGTCTCCTTCTTTTTGCTAATCGATGATACGATTTCGAAGAAAATGCAGACAGTATAAGAAACCCCCAAATGTTTGGACTTTACAACCTATGGTACTTAAATCTCTTCGTGTTAAAACGCCTATAATTTAAGAAGTGGCAATAAATGCATGATCCTGCCGTGATTGTTTACCCCAGTTTCATCGGCACTGAGATAACTAAGTTAACTTTTGCTAATACAATAGGTAATTACTTACGTAACTGGTACTTAAGATCTTGCCTGGCGGGCCTGTTTGTCTAGTGGTCAGACACCCTGGCCGCTACCCGATAGGTCGTGGGTTCGATTCCCACCAAGTGTCTGGGTGTTTTATCTATTTAAGTATGATTTTTTTTTTAAAGTTTACAAGTATGTTTTAGTATCAGTTGTCTGGTTTCCATAGCACAGGCTCTGCCTAATTTGGGATCGGATGACCGTGTGTAGATTGTCCTAGAATATTATTATTATTATAATAAAACTTGCTCTCACACTTTAATTTCCTTTTCCTCTACCACTCTGGGGTTCGCTGGTAGAAAACTCAATTATGAGTTAAGCTCGCCTTTGCACTTCTTTTATGTATTGTATTTTATCTGTGTCGTGTGTGTATGTGTACAATAAAGAATGAAATAAAGCAACGGGAAGTTTATGTCTGGACCAGTGTGAAAGAGGGCGAGTCCCCAGTGTCGGCGGGCGTGGCGGAGGAGTGTGTGGCCGCACTGGTGGCGGAGTGCCGCAAGCCCGACGCGCGGTACAAGCGGCACGCGCTGCTCGCGCTCGGCCGAGCGCTCGCCGCCACCGGCTGCGACCGCTTCCATCAGATATACGACATCGTCAAACTTATACTCTCCAAGGTATATTATACTTTATACAATTTTAATAACGTTTAAATTCCACATACAGTGATATCAGTGGCGTGCAGTCCATACCTAACGGCAAAATTACATTGCCTAGGTCAGTCATGGGATGACTTCTCTGGATGAATATAATATGAATGGTCTAGAATACTAAGAAAAAAAAAAGAAATGTCTAGAAGTTTATCTATGGGTTATTATTTATGGAACTAGGGGACACAATAAAAACGTCACATAACTTATAGACAAACGTTTTGGGAAATTGCTTTTTTGCCTACCCCGTCCGGACTGTATCGCTTGAAAAATGAGGCGCGCGGGCAGCCACAGGAGGAAGCGAGCGGCTTCAAGCGGCGCCGCGCATTTCAAGCGATAGTGGTCTGTTACGTATTGTAGATAAAGTTTAAAATTCTTTCACACTGAAAGTGCGCTGCCGGCCGCTGCCATCTTGGTATGAATTGAGCCTATTTGCATGCTTCCACTAGATATCTATGTTCAATTAGGGGCGCTAAACATATAAGCGGGCACATTCGGTTTGGCAGTATTTGTTGAACGACAAGGCCGGCTTGAAGCAATTACTACACATCACGATCTGGTCGGAGCCCGGGCCTATTTTTTTTGCGCGGTTTTTTCTTGTTACGATTCGAGCCAACGGGCTCCGAGTTCTTAATTCGGTACTCATTCTGGTGCTAACTCAAAGCCTGTCGTCAGTCTACGCCAGCCGGCCTTATTCACGAACATTCATCTACATATGTTCGATTTTGCCGCCCAGGGGTGCCGATTTATGCCCACCCGCTTAAATGCGAAACGCCCCTTAGAATTGAGTAGTATTACAGTTTTCTCTCTGTACATGCAAATTTTTATGCAGGATGAGTTATCAGTGGGCAAGGAATCGGATGAGGAAGACAATGAGGGAGCACGACAGAGAAGGGAACAATTAACAGCGTTAAAAGAAGCCGCGTACGAGCTGCTCGGCAATGCATGGCCTAAAAACCCGGACACACAAGGTGATAATGAAAATTGTATTCATTAAAAATCTTAGCTTTATATTATGATATGGTTCTTTTTTCCTGAAGCCGGCCAGAGAAGATTAGATTTACTTAAACTCTGTTCAACTGGGTCGAAGTGAGTTCCGGTGGTTGCCGGGCCCAAATTTATTTTATGTATAAAAATTCAATATACTTACCTTTTTCACAGAAAAGTACCAAGACGTGTTCTTCGAGCATTGTTCCCAATCGTACGCATCGAGTTCACGGTCGACGCAACTCGCCATTCTCACATCCATCGCTCGCGTATTGGAGCGGCTTGCGATACTCGCCAACAACGGGGAACCAATGGACACAGACAACGTGACAGCGTCGAGCAGGGACAAAGCTATTAGTAATGTCACCGACAGAATTTCGTCTATTGTCGATTATACGCTTAGTGAGTTGATAAACAATTAACTTTATAATGTTAATTTTGTTAGATTGTACTAATATGTGTTTTTCTTTTTAGAAAATAACAATCAAGTCAGGCATAGGAGAGATGCCTTAAATATAATGGAAATACTTGTCAAACAACTAAAAGGTATGACAATAAATTACAGTATACGATTATTATTCTTATCGAATAAGTAAGACTCCCTACACAATCCGAAATAGGATAATGCTAGTAGAATAAGTAAACGAGTAAGTAAGAGGTTTCTAGCTCAATTAGAATATCGTGATAGGTATAGGCACAAAACTCAGTTTGTAATTTAGTTCTGGTAAACCATCGATATATTATACTAACTAGATTAGCTGTCACGAACAAAATGACATCGAAAATGTGGTCGCGGTTACATATACTTACACAACTATACACGTAGCTAGAAATTGTAGAAAATAGTTTTAAATAATTCGGAACGTCGGACTAATAGAAGCCTTCACATGTAGTAATAAAGTCTAATTCTGTATGCAGTAATGTTGGCACATAAAACCTTTACATCGGAGACAAAGAAAAATCAATAAAATCGCCAAAAAAAGTAGTTATTTTGACTTAAACAAAAATGTACTCATTTAAAAGAAAATCTTAACCACTATAAAATAAGGTTCAAAACAGGTGTGTTTCCATTGTGTGTGTACTGACTTACAAACTTATCCGTGCTGGTGGTAAAAATGAGAACTAACTTTTTTATTATGGTAATGACGTGTAGTTTGACAGTTTCGTATAGACAGTGGCGACACGCCTATCGGCAACATTAATTTTATCAGTCTCGGCATGGCAGTTGCGAACTACTAGCGGATAAAATATCAAATAAATAATTTTTATTTCGTATTATAATGATATCTTACTTATATTTATTATTTAAACTAGTAGTAATAAGAACACGAAACGAAAAAAAAAATCTCCATCTGCAATTTTAGTATTACGATAAGTATTTGGACAGTTTATAAACGCGCAATAAGGAATTTCGATACGTCCTTACGTCCTGTTGTCGGCTCGTACTAATTTGAAATAGAGCGACAGCCGTCTCCGTAGCACTATTTTCGTGACCACTTTTCGGGTCGTGACAGCTAATCTAGTTAGTATAGTATATCGATGTGGTAAACCTTATCACTTGAAGAACCGATAACCGATGGGGAAGAAAGGTTTTCGAGTGGTGACCACGAACCGGAAGACGCAGCGTAGGCAGGTCTCCCACTAGGTGGACATACGACATTGTGCTGATTGATTTGGATAATTCTTGTTTTGGTCGCTTTAAACCAGGGGTGTTATAAAAAAAATGGCCACTAACGTAAAATAAGTGTGGGCGGAGTTGCGCGGGTCAGCTAGTCCAGAATAAATAATAAATCTATGATTGAGTAGAAACCAATTAAAATAAATGATGTTTCAGATCTCAATAAGACTGAAGAATTGGATAAGCTGAGAAAGATATACCAAACGTACGCACAAGACTTATCGAAGGAACAGTCGCACGAAATAAGAACCAAAGTGGACAACATCAAAGTTTACTTCAAGTAGTATAACTATGTATTTATGTCAGTGACAAAATGTATTAAATAATAATTATTAGTACCAATACATATGCTGTTATTATTTTTATTGGCCTTAGAAGGATAAATCAATCCATTGACGGGACAAGCAAGACCTTCGTTCGCCTGATGTTAGCGACAGCGACACGCCTTCCTATACGAGGGGCAGTACAGAGCAACTCCCCGTTGCTCTGTACACTGCCCCTCGTCATCAGATACATAAGTCCCTCGAGCCTTATAATAATATGATTTCGAAGAAAATGCAGAAAGTATAAAAACCCAAATGTTTGGACTTTACGACCTAGGTCATAGATTATACACTATATACTTAAGAACCTAGGTACATGATACATAAATCTGCATTTATGTTCCGTATGTTGTGAAATCCTGTGATGTATTTTTCATGTTCATCATGTTGTGAATGTATTTTTTTATACTTTCTGCATTCCTTTTAAGAGAACTGCGTGGCCGCGTAGTTCTCCATGTGTCAACCGCGCGACCACGGAATCCCTTCAACTTTCTGTATATTTGATCTGCGAATTTGCGACCTTCATTGCTAGTGTTTATTAATATTGACGTAGTTGTTTTTCTTCTACGACACTGTGGCCGAGCAGTCGAAACGGACACGTCTTAGCTGGGGTAACAAAAAAGGCATTTACTGCAGAATATGCAACTTGACTATTAAATTTCAGGTTAGATCCGATGGAACAAAACATGTAGAAATTATCCCTGTTAAATTATGACGTGTAAGCCGCGCTAAGTGTAGCACAAGACATTGGCCCCGAACAGAAGTCGATGTGTGCCAATTGAATTACCTTACCATTACGTCCAATCGTCAGGAAGCGCGCAAGGCTTCCTGACGAATTTTATTTCGTTGCAATGGCTCATATAGCCGAATTATTAATAGACGAGATAGATAGATAGATTAATACTTTATTGCACAATACATGAAACAGTTACATAACTTAATGTGAGCAAAAGCGGTCTTATCGCTCAAAGCGATCTCTTCCAGACAACCTTTGTAAAAGGAGCTATACTAAAATAAAACTGCAGTATAGTGCACAGTAATAATACAAAGTAGACAAACAATAAATAATATATTAACAACACATTATGCATATATAAAAATATTATTATATACTAATACATATTTAAATGAATATATATATTATATAAGATACTATACTTATAAAATACCTATTTCACAAAAAATACCTTTATTTACATTATATACAATAAGAACTGGTATTATTTATGGTATATATACATATAATATATATAAATAAACATGTACCTAATAGTTCACAAAGTACAGGTAAGATGTTAGTTGCTCACTAGGGATTTAGCAAGAAGATGCTTACGCAGGTTGTTCCGAAAGATAGGCAGAGACTTGGAATGCCAGACGTAAGGAGGAAGATCATTCCACAAATGCGTAGCTTTAACCTTCGGAGCCCGGGCCTATTTTTTTTGCGCGGTTTTTTCTTGATACGATTCGAGCCAACGGGCTCCGAGTTATTAATAGTAAAAGAGTCCCCGTAATAGCCAGATTGAGTAAAAGGAGCCTTTAGCACATTATCCGTTTTGGAACGCAAATTAACATTATGACTAGCTCCGACGAGCCTGTTGGTCTAGTGGTTAGACACCCTGGCTGCTACCCGATGGGTCGTGGGTTCGATTCCCGCCAAGTGTCTGGGTGTTATTTATCTATTTAAGTATGTATTTACAAAAAAAAAGTATATAAGTTTTAGTATCAGTTGTCTGGTTTCCATAGTACCTCTAGTTTGGGATCAGCGATTCTCGAAAGATATGTTTTTCTACTAAAAACATCCCACCCGGTAAAAAAACCGTATCAACTACTTGAACGGAATGACTCGCGCGACGTTTATCTTTCAAAATAGCAACATTTTCCTCCTTCGATTAGAGATTATTTCGAAGTTTACTTCGATTGTTGCCCAGAATACAAGATTCGAGAAAATCACTTTGAGTAACGAGATTTCTTAGTAGAGTTAGGCTTCGAATTTTAGATTCGAAATCGAAGTCGATTCGAAGTAAGCGAGAATCGCCACCCTGATGACCGTGTGTGGAATTGTCCCAGAATATTATTATATTATTATTAATTCACTGGAGTAAACTGGCGTTTACTGTTACCAGTATCTGATGAAAAAAAAAATGAAGAAATTATATTGATCATCATCAGCCGGAAGACGTCCACCGCTGAACATAGGCCTCCCCCTTAGAACGCCACAATGAACGACAATTGGCTATTTGCATCCACCGGTTGCCTGCGACGCGCACAATGTCATCTGTCCACCTAGTGGGAGGCCTGCCAACGCTGCGTCTTCCGGTTCGTGGTCGCCACTCGAGAACCTTTCTTCCCCAACGGTTATCGGTTCTTCGATAATTATATTGATCACTCAGTCACTACTCGTGAGAAAAATAAAAACATTAGTGCACTGTGATCAGAAGTTAGAATCCAAATGATAAATAAAATTACGGCGTGTGTAAAGCCAAGGTCAGCTCCCTCTCACCGACTTGGGAGTATGTGTGATGTTTTAAACATAGAATTATGCCCATGCAGCCTTGTTGTTCGTCAATTTTACTAGATTTATTTATAGTAATTATCTATTTACAAAATATAATTTCTATTTTAAAAATTATTATTAGTATTAGGTATGTTCTCATTAACTTTGAGCAAGTGATTGAATCACTATACAATGGGAACATCACTACTACTATTAATATGACAATATTATTTTATAAAGTGACCTTAGCAAATGTCAGTTTACTCCAGTGAATTAATAATTGGACTTTGTGTGCATTAATAAAAAAAAATAAAGGCAATATTATCCGTTCTGTGCGAGCGAGAGCACGCGATAGCATCGTTGCGTATATAAAGAGGTCTTTGAATAAATGAAAAGCTTAACAACAATATCACATCTGTGGTTTAATGCTATTGCATTCAATAAATCTATGGAATGAAATAAAAAATACAATAATTATAACAAGATAATTCGTTAGCATAAAAACACTTGCCTAAATTAAATAAGTATAATATTTCTGTATTTACATAATGCGATTTAATTAAACTAAGACAAAACGTATTACATAATACATATACAACACAAATATTTTTGGACATTTGCAAATACTTGCATCTGTTAAGAGTTATATAATGGCGGACGCTGACAAGACGGCAGAGTTGAGGTGTTTTATATATCATCAAATCGTGACTCAGTCTCAAAATCAAGTGTTATTTTGCCTAGTGAGGAGTGACATCAATTATCGTATACTTTTCAACAGAACGCGATTAAAATCGTGTTTTCTTTGACTGATTTATAAAAATATTATGATTAATTTTAAAAGACCCTTTTTCAAAGCGTTTCATTGAAAGGAAGTTTATTTAAATTGTCTTCAAATCTTATTTAGGTATTACGACTACTATCTTGTCAGTTAAATCCATAACCCTAAATCGTGCACAATCAAGAGCCTGGTTATAAATACTATTACTGTAATCTCAATTATGATAAAAATATTTCAAGTCACAACTTAAACATAATAATTAAAAAAAAATAACAACACCATTTAAAAAAAAACACTATGATAAACCTAGTAATTTATATATGTATGTATTTTTTAAGGTATAATTGTACTATTATTTTAAAAATAATAAAGATCTAAATAAACGAGACTGAATCGAAATGTGTTAGAAGAAGAATGTATGAAGCATGGTTACATTCTTTCAAAAAGTGTAGAATTCTTACTTTCTGAAACATCTAGTCAGCCATTAAATTATGTGCCAAAAATTTTATTTTACCTGGATGTTAAAGAAATGCTCGTTACGCTATTTGACATCGGCTGAACTAATCTTGTTGAAATTGCCCAAAGAAATAATCACAAGGAGGATATCAATGTCGAAACTAAATAAAATATGACAGCTAGTAATTGTGGTCCTCCTATTATTTCTTTTAACAAATTATAAATAACTTTCGCACTCTCTGCTCAGACAAGATGACGAGGCATTATCACCTTTATTCCAGACATTGTGAACTACACAATACACAAGTAGATAAAAAATCAAAAGTGATTAAATCTATTGTGTGAAAGGATTGATTAAGTGAACCCACTATTGTTTAACCTTTCAAATTAATTTTACGATTTTTGTACAGTAAATAATTATTCTATTTATCAATAATTAATTCTTCTTAAAAAATATATAATTACGATCACTTTTTTAACAATACTAATATAAATAATATAATAATAAAAACGACGACGAAGCGATAATATGACTCAGAACATGGGATATATAACGTCAGAAGTGTAAAAATTAGCAAAATGACAGAATTCGAAATACTTTTCACAGTTTAAGTCCCCGAAGTATTGTTAGGTATTCTAAACGCGTTTTGAATAATAATATAATTATGTCATTTTGTAACATTTTTACTACAGACGTCTCTAGCCCGATGTGTATGATAAATTAAATAGCAATGTTTTTGCAAGCGGATAATAATGAACAAAGTAAAGCCCAAAAAGTGAGCACGAATATTGGATTTAAGTATATTACACGATTGCATTGGATTGTTACTGATCAACTAGTACGTAAAATACGCCATATTGTCCGTCCTATGCATAAGCTCTAAGCATTAAAGTGTCTGCCCAGTAAACTGGACCACACTATGACCGTCGTGCTATGACTGATTCAGGAAAAAAAAAAATTGTGTGTCAAGAAATAATTCTTTTACTAGATGGTAGGTCCTTCCTTCTAGGTACCACCGCAGTGTCAAATATTAATGCCTAACAGTAGTGTTCCGGAAGGGCACTGTAGCTGGTGAAGTTACCCAAGAGACTTAATAAGTAGTCTCAAGTGAAGAGCAGCAGTGCCATGAAGCTGTCTATACCCTGTTTTTCTTTACAAGATTAAAATCGTAGCAATAAATATATGAACACAGAAGTGTTGGCTGACCGGTAGCCAGCCAAAGATAATTATATAGGCAAACATGTCGCTTTAACATCAGTTGAACGTCTTGCTTGGTTGAATTAAAAAATAAACAATATATCACAACGCCCATTCAACCCGTTGCGTATCTCACCATGCCATGGGTGGCATGCACGTGCCAGTCAAAATTCACAAAATGTCTTGTGCATCGTATGCGACGTTGCCGTCCCGCTGTGGGCCTTCACAGTATACATAATACTGTCTATATTGTATTTTTGAATGTATAATTAGAACTCTTTTTTTATAGATTATTATATTAACTATAATACAGTCGTTGCCGGGTATGATAAGTGCATAGTACAGTCAGTCATGGTATAGGCTGGTGTAGTGGGCAGAAACTTTTAGTTATTTACAAAAATTATACTAATATTACTATTACAAAAATTTAACCCTACGTTACAGGCGTATGTCAGTATCACTAGTACGATTTTTATTTAACGAAAACATTCATACTCTCAGTTTGTCTGCATACATTTCACACAAGCGCCTCTAGCGGAAACTATGGAGAAGTAAAATGTTTGAGAAATCTGAAAGTAGTATGAACGTTTTTGTTAACGATCAGTGTCTAGTACGGATTTTGACAGGTAATGAAATCGAACAAACTGTCAGTATTGTCCTCTACATTTTACTAGTTTATGTTAGTTACCACTAGAGGCGCTGGTGTGCAATGTACGGAGAAAACTTTCAGTTTGCGATTTCGTTAATTATCTAACTCCGTATTAGAAAAAAAACTTACTTCCTTCACCCTAACCTTCTACCTTCATAGCACGGATAGCTGTCATCTTGCGTTTCCATACGCCCAAATATACCTACGTAAATTGCATATAATAATTATACATCGTCGAACAGTCCTCGAGGTGGCATCGTCATTTTATCTCTTCTCCGGTCTTCAAACTCCGTCCTCAAGGACGGCAGGGTGCTTTCCCCGAATCTCTGGTCAAGGTCGTCCTCCAAGGTTCTGTTGTAGGGTAGTTCTGCTCGCTGGTAGCCGGTCACCGGGGGCTGGGTTCTCTCGGGACTCGGCTGCACGTAGTAATCTGAGTCCACGTCGTTAAGGAGCCCGGTGTGGGCTGAAATGTGACCGACATGCACAATAACCGATAACTAGATGGCTGAGAAGGAAGAGACAGAAAGAAAGAGAGAGATAGAGAAGATAGAGTTAATTTTGAGATCCATTCCGTTGTATGTTTCATCATCATCATCATTAGCAGCCGATAGACGTTTACTGCTGAGCGAAGGCCTCTCCCTTAGAAGGGAGGGGTTGCTATAATCCCCACGCTTGGCAGACGTCTTGGCGATTGCAGTATAGGTGGAAGATCCAAAAGGAAGACGCTGCTGCCCGACTTCCTACTCTCGCTTAGTCGTCTCTTACAACACCCAACGAGAGGAGATGGGGGGGATGCAATTCTAACCCGGCACCCCACGGGATTGTATGTTTATTCTAAGATATTTTTATAATAAGAAAAAATGAATACAATAAACAGATTACAGAAATAGAAAAGTGGTATAAGAATGAACATGTGCTCAATGATATAATATATTATAAAATACTTTAATTAATCTTAGGTATTAGAATGTTGACCTAGTATAACTGGCTTTGCAGTAGGTTCCACAGGACAGGCCTAGCCTAGTGTGGAACCACGGCTAATCTAAATAAAATAAATATTGTAATTAATTAATAATAGTAATTAATTAATAATAATAATAAATGTAAATTTATGTTTAACAGGAAAAAAAATAAATGAAATGAAATGAAAAAAAAAAAAATATGAAAGTTACCTAAAATCCATGAGAAATTATGATTTTTAACATTAGATTTAGCTGCCAGTTGAAATGTCATTCTCTTAAAAATGGCGTGCTGCCTGATAGTGTTATAATAATATCGAATTACCTCCGTCGCGTCGGTCCCGTGCGCTACTGTAATTGGCGAACCGTTCGCTGTACTCTCGTCTTCGGGATAGCGACTCTTCAGCCCGCTGCCGACGACGCTTCTCTGAACCAGCAATAATAATATATTTTTTGTGTCGTATGGTTAGTGGCCAACCTGGTGTCGGAGTTTTCAAGCTGCCTGACTTAGCTTAACGACTACTGTCTAGATGACAACAGCCGGGACCGACTTCTTTTAACGTGCCCTCTGAAACACGGAGACGCTCAGTTCCAATGCCACTAAACGGTCACCCATCTAAGGATTAACCTTTCCTGATGTTACTTACCCAACTGATCATTTACCGAACAGTGGTTACAGCTGGCTATGAGCGTCTCAAAATAATAATTATTAATATTATAATTAATGTCTCCGGATAACATAGGATTTAAAGACAGCTTTCCAGTGCCCAGAGAAGAAAGAAAGACAAGCCTAAATACGTGCTACTGAGCTGCCCATCTAGACTTAAAAATTAGAATAATGAATAATATTCCCCTAAATATGACTTTTTTTAAATATGAATGATAAACTACATAAGGGTTCAGGGGCTCTCATTTTTGATTCCCAAAGTCAATCATCAAAACAAGTTTGAGAACGTATGCCTTATTAATATAGCAATGAAACAACTTGAATGGTAATAGGTCATCATCATCAGTCGGAAGACTCCCGCTGCTGAAAAAAGGCCTCCCCTTAAACCTCCCCTGTTTTGCCCTCCTCACGCTTGGCAGACGTCTTGGGGCTCACAGTATTGGTAGTAATCATAGAATATGAATCATTACAAGCACTATAGAATGCTTATTTCAAGTAAGAACACGTAGCCACGAGTAAGAACATCAAAATACATCAATATCAGGTACACGACAATAGGTACTATACCGTCAGCGCTATTTATCGACATTTGCGCTTGTGACAGATCAAACCCATTACTCCTTATCACTTACATATCAATATAATTCTTGTAATAAAACTGTAAATAGTTGAATTCACCTGCCTCTTAGAGGAAAACGCGCAAAATTCTTAATATTTAAACTCTATGGTAGTAATCCAATAGAAACACGCTGTTGCCATCTGCTTGTTTTCCCATAGTCGCCTCGTACGACACACAACGGGAATAGGTGTTTCCCAGCAAATATAATCCTTTCCTAACATTAAAGTTTAATACGGCAATAGTACCCCGTTTGATGATCTCCCTGCCCTCGTCGACGAGGTCTGTGGTGAGTTCGTCGTCGCCCACGAACTGCTGGAACCCGCACAGCGATAGCAAGCGGCTGCCGAGAGACAGGTACGTAGCAAGGCACAGCAGCACCACCAGCATCGGGAAGTAGATGTTGAAGCCCTCCGCGATGATGCCCAGCACGTCCATGTGGCCCATTATCTGATGTTAATAACAAATATTAGGGACTCGGGATTTATACAGATGCCCATGAATGGGACACCTGCTTAATTGGATCGCCAGCGTAATCGCCGGCTCAAAAATTCGTACAGATTGCCTGGGAATTACATTACTTATGACCGCATCGAACTTAGGCCGCGTTCGAGTGGCTTTTGCTTAAAATAGCCACTAACTTAATTAATTTATTCAGTTCAGATATTGCCCAGAGTTACCTGCGTGTAGTATGTAGCGTTACATGCGTGTGGTATGTAGTGTTACCTGCGTGCAGTAATTAGAGTTGCCTGCGTGTAGTAAGTAGTATAACCTGCGTGTATTAATTAATGTTACCAGCGTGAAGTATGTGGTATTACCTGCATGTACTAAGTAATTTTACCTGTGTGTAGTAAATAATGTTAGCTGCGTGTAGTAAGTAGTGTAACTTGCGTGTAGTACGTAGTATTACCTGCGTGTAGTAAGTCTCCATGACGCGTTCCTTGATGACGTGCGAGTCCATGTGCACAAGGCTAAGGAAGTTGAGACACATGGCAGGCGTGAGGCGGCACGCCATCATGCCGGAGAAGATGAGGCTGTACTCGTTGGTCTGGTGGTGCGGCGCCAGATAGTACAGGTTTAGTAGCCGGATCTTGAGTACCGTTGAGTACGCGCAGTAGAACATGTACGCTATTACTATTGTCGATATTATCTGCAACGAATGTCTGCTATTGACACGTGGGTTCCTTATATCGTCGATCTAAAAGTAAACTAGATAGATAGATAATAATTTATTGTTCCACTATTATAGAAAAACACAAAAAATAATAACAGTAAAATAGAATGAAACAATGGGCGAATTTACTGGTTAAAAGTAAATGTCAGCTACAGATCGAATATTTTACCACACATAAAAGAAAACCATGATATTGCTGGTAAACTTAGGTCAAGAATTTCGGATTGGCTAGTATACTATTGTACCAACGATATGAAGTCGGTAAGTGTTAAGAAGTTTTGAAATAAAGAAAAAACAGAAAATGATTTTACTAAAGAAAAGCTTATTAAAATTTTACACGTTGGACTCCTGCAAATGGACGAAGAACATGGCAGGCCATGTTAAAGATGGTGTGACGATTTGAACTCATCTGAGACAGAGAGGGCAGAGACCGCTATAGACCGAGGTAGGTGAAAAAATATGGGGGACACCAGGGTTAATAAAAAAAATACAAATGAAGATTTTTTAATTTGAAATTTGCTCAAGGCCGCATTTACGCAAAATCTGACAATTAGTATCCTCGAGCATCCACTCACAAACGTTACCTTATATTAAGTATAGATAGCACAGATACTTGTACAGTTTTTTTTGGAGCTTTTTTCTTTGTATTTACTATGTCCTGATATTACACAAAAACGGTTGTTTTTAACATCGATATACTATACTAACTAGATTAGCTGTCACGAACAAAATGACATCGAAAATGTGGTCGCGGTTACATATACTTACACAACTATACACGTAGCTAGAAATTGTAGAAAATAGTTTTAAATAATTCGGAACGTCGGACTAATAGAAGCCTTCACATGTAGTAATAAAGTCTAATTCTGTATGCAGTAATGTTGGCACATAAAACCTTTACATCGGAGACAATGAAAAATCAATAAAATCGCCAAAAAAAGTAGTTGTTTTGACTTAAACAAAAATGTACTCATTTAAAAGAAAATCTTAACCACTATAAAATAAGGTTCAAAACAGGTGTGTTTCCATTGTGTGTCAAACTCAAACTCAAAATATCTTTATTATGCATAGGCCTAACGAGGGCACTTACATATTGTCAACTTTTTTACAATTACCACCAGATCACAACGCGGCCTCTACTGAGAAGATCTGGCAAGAAACTCAGTGGGCTTATCATTTTTTAATATAAGTATGTATTTTTTTTAAATAAGTTATACAATAAATATTTCTTAAAGTTAGAGGCTTGCATGAGCATCGCAGTTTAAGCCCACGCAGCTTTATCCTCCAGGTAATCCGAGATTTTATAGTAGCCTTTTTTAGATAACCGGCTTTTAATAGAGCTTTTAAACTTATTTATTGGTAGGTCTCGGATATCCTGTGGCAGTTTATTATAGAAACGGATACCTTGGCCCATGAACGAATTGCTAATTCTGTGGAGACGCGTGGAGTGTACAGCAAGATTGTGTTTGTTCCGGGTGTTTACATTATGATGGTCACTATTCTTTGCAAAAGCACTTATGTTTTTCTTTACATACAACAAATTTTCATAAATATATTGTGATACAACCGTTAGAATATCTATTTCTTTAAATTTCTGCCTTAGTGTATCAGTAGGAGCTAGATTGTAAATAGATCTCACAGCTCTTTTCTGCAGAATAAAAATGGTGTTAAGATCTGCAGAAGATCCCCACAGCAATATGCCATAAGACATAATACTGTGAAAATAACTAAAATAAACAATTCTAGCGGTTTCAACATCAGTGACATATCTAATTTTCTTAACCGCATAAGCCGCCGAGCTTAGCCTACCCGACAGTTTCTCAATATGTGGGTCCCATTGCAACTTGGCGTCAACAGTAATGCCCAAGAATACAGTTGAATTTACAGGGTCCAAAACATCTCCATTGATATCAACATTGGTTTTCACCTGTCTGACATTAGGTGTTGTGAATTTTATGCATTTGGTTTTACTTTCATTTAGTTTTAAATTATTGACATTAAACCAATGGACAGCTTTAGATACAGCATTGTTCACATCGTCATAATCTTGTAGACCACGCTTAATTTTAAACAAAAGCGAGGTGTCATCCGCGAACAATATAATCTTATAATTGTCCCCTGCAAAATAGGGTAAGTCATTAACATATATCAAAAATAGGAATGGGCCTAGTATTGAACCCTGCGGTACACCCAACGTAACTTCAGATCCTGCAGATCTCGTTCCGTTAATATCAACCTTCTGAATTCTATTACTCAGATATGAAGTCAGAAGATCGAGAGCTCTGTTCCTGATTCCGTAGTGGTGTAATTTCCTGACCGGCGTATCATGTTGTACGCAATCAAACGCCTTGGATAAGTCACAGAATACGCCAAGGGCATCCTGTTTGTCCTCCCAGGCGTCGTATATATTTCTCAATAATTCGACGCCTGCATCTGTCGTAGAACGATTCTTGGTAAATCCAAACTGTTTATCATGAAACAGATCATATTTGTTAAAATGGTCTAACATTTGGTTAAGCAATAATTTTTCAAAGATTTTACTTAATGTAGGTAATACCGAAATTGGCCTGAAATTCGTAGGCTCAGTGGTACTACCGGATTTAAACATAGGAATTAATTTACTCTGTTTCATAAGGTCAGGAAACACACCACTAGCGACACAACTATTGAATACTACAGTTAATTGCGGTGCAATAAGATCAATGACAGATAAGACCATCTGAGTAGATAGCCCCCCCCCCCCACAAGTCCGCGGTTTTTTTTAGATTTAGTTTTTTAAATGTGTTTACAATATCCTTAGTAGTAACGAAGGAGAATTCAAAAGTTGTTCCACATTTGGGTACACTTTGTTGCATTAATAACTCTGCGGAAGTGGACGACGACTTAAGGGTTTTTGATATTTCTGAAGGAATGTTAGCAAAAAATTTTTCAAACGCGGTCGCTACATCGAGATCCGCTGTTATGTCAGCATCGTTAATTTTCAAGTGAAAATCGCGATTACGCACAGTTGTTCTTCCAGTTTCGCTGTTTATAATGCTCCATGTAGTTTTAATTTTATTTTCAGATTTTTTTATTTTATTTTTCAAGTACATTGCTTTAGCTAAGGAACAGGCTCGTTTAAAGACCTTAGAGTATTTCTTAACATATTCTTTAAAGAGTGGACAAGTGTTTGAAGATTTTTCATTATACAACTCATACAGTTTTCTCCGACTCTTAAGAATACCTACAGTTGCCCAATCATTAAATGACACACGATCATTAACTAATAATGTTCTAGGTTTAAAGATTTTATTGAACTGATTATCGATCAGTTGGAATAAGTCGTTATACAAAGTATTCGGGTCGTTATGACAGGGTAATGCAGGTAGTTTATCAGTCAGGGCGGCTTTGAAATAATTTAGACGGCGTTTAGTTACTGGAACAAACGTAACATTTCTTTGTGATTTATTAGTTTTACTAGGAAATATAGCTAACTGTCCACAATGATCGGAATCTAACTTATTTATTATTTCTTTGTGGACTGGTTTCATATTAGTAAATATATTATCAATACAAGTTGCACTAGTAGAGGTTATCCTAGTAGGTTCAAAGAAAATGTTGTACAAATTATAAGATTTAAGTAGTGTCATAAATTTACCAGTTACATTGCTATTTTCCAGTAAATTTATGTTAAAGTCTCCACAGATAATAATATTTTTATTAGAAGATGAAATTTTGTGCAAAATATTTTCTAAAATTCTTTCAAATACCTCGTAGGGTGAACACGGGGGCCTGTATACGCTCAAAACTAAAAACTGCTCAGACTCAATACAAGCTATTTCAATAACTCGCTCAACAGACTGGCTCACAATATCAGTGCGTTCCCTAAATTTAATATTTTTCCTAATAATAATTAGAGAGCCTCCTCGTATCATTTTTACTCTGCTGAACGAGCTAGCAACCTGGTGATTGTTGAAATTGAACATGAACTGGTCACTTTTTAGCCAATGTTCTGTTACACAAAAAATATCTATGTTCTGACCATTCATAAATAATTCAATTTCCAACTCTTTGCCCATAAACCCTTGAATATTTTGATGCACCAGGTTAATACATGGTAATTTATTTTTATGGAGTTGTAGATTATTATTATTTGGGCTATTCTCAGTATTTAAATTTCTATTATCGTATTTATTATCAATGCAAGAGGTTGGCTCCGTTGTCATAATATCTAATTTAAATTAATTAGAATGTTATTATTGATAGTCAAATGCTTGGCTGAATTTAATTGGCATGGCAGTTGCGAACTACTAGCGGAGAAAATATGAAATAAATAATTTTTATTTCGTATTATAATGATATCTTACTTATATTTATTATTTAAACTAGTAGTAATAAGAACACGAAACGAAAAAAAAATTCTCCATCTGCAATTTTAGTATTACGATAAGTATTTGGACAGTTTATAAACGCGAAATAAGGAATTTCGATACGTCCTTACGTCCTGTTGTCGGCTCGTACTAATTTGAAATAGAGCGACAGCCGTCTCCGTAGCTCTATTTTCGTGACCACTTTTCGGGTCGTGACAGCTAATCTAGTTAGTATAGTATATCGATGGTTTTTAAAATGAAATTTATTTTGATATTTTTTGAGTGTGTGTAAATAGTTGTTTACCTCTATAGCGGCATAATTATAAGTGTCAGTGGCGGCAATGACGATGTTCGCGAAGATCGAGAGCACCGGCTTCTTGCAGAAGAACGTCATCTCGGACCAGACGACCGCAACCGACAGCGCGCCGGTCACCACTGCCATGGACTTCAGGAAGTATTGCCTCAAGAAACACTCCCAGTACCACTCTGGGAATCAATTTTATTTTATTTATATGGTGATGAGACTAACAATACGCCTAAAGGTAAGTGACACGCCTGTCTATTAGCAGTGGCGCTGAATGAACGAACTGTGTTTTTAGGCTGTTTTTTGGCTTGAACGAATAAACCAGTTTACAGTCCACCGATAAACTAGTCTAATGATAGACTGGTTTATCGATGAACTAAATCTAATACGCAAGTAGTCTATGAAAGTCGACCACTAAACTTTTCGTCAACAGTATAAACCAGTCAAAACTTTAGACTGTTTTACAAACTGTAAATGCGTCGATGACCCACCACTAGTGCCTATAGATACTTGAGACATTAGTTATTATATCTATAAAGCCTTGTCATTTTACCAGCTTCACCTATGGCATAGGTCCTATGCCTTCTTAGAGGAATATAGCATGTTTAAACATTGCTACGCTGCTTGACGGAAAAATCCTGTCACTGCGGTGGTACCTATCTGGACGGTGCCTTGCGGTGTAAAGGTGCTCCCAGCAGCAGTTCTATAACGTTTTAAACATTGTGTAGCACAATAACATTGTGCTACACAATGTTTAACACATTGTGTGGAACATTTTGATACAGCATGTTGAAACGTTGTATAAAATTCTGTAACCATTAGTTTCCAACCATCATGTTGTAATTAGTTGTTTAATATTTTGTTACATGCAGTTATATAAAATTACAAACAATAAAAAGTTAGACAATAAATAAATGTTATGCAACATTCTTCGAGAACGTTATATAGCTGCTGTGTGGTATGCGAAATGCGGTTGCGCTCAACCAGGTTGTCTGGGATTCTTACCCACCACTAAAACGGTTGTTTGGGTAGTTGTTCCTTACTAGCTCGCAGGCCAATCAACTACTTCGGAGTCGCAGATCCCACTGGAGAGCCCGGGGGTCTCATGTGCCAATGCGATAGTCGCGGGGGTTTTAGTGGGCAAGAATCCCAAATATTCCGGTCGAGCCCCACAACTCCCGGGAATCTTTTGAAGGTTTCCCCCGCGAAAAAAGGCCAATCACCTAAATGTATGGAAAGTAAGATAATGCTTGTGTCGGACAGTAAACATCTGTCGTGCACCTGACCTCGCCCTGGTCGCGTCGATATTCTGTCCAATCGGATTGTGACAGTAAAGGAAGAAAGAGTGCACTTGTGTCTACACATGCACCAAAATATCTAGCTATCTGGGCCGATATTGTATAAGATTGGCCGCTGCAGTCATTTCGGCCAGGACAGTCTCCTATTATGCTTATTTATTTTCTTAGTAAAAGCACAGTCTATAAACAAATACAGTCGTCCGACGAAGCCGTCTAGACAGGGCAATCGTGCGGGGTGTGAGGGGTGAGACGCGGGTAGGCGCGCCCGAGCTGCGTACGCTGCTGCCGCCCGAATTAGTTAGTAGCTCGGGACATAACTTTCAGGGCTTACGCGTATTTGTTTTAATTAACCGACTTCAAAAAAGGAGGAGGTTCTCAATTCGACGTGTATGTATTTTTTTTTTTGTAATCAGTTATAGTGGTTTATACTACCTGTGCTGTGTGAGAGAGATATTATTTTACACATTTTCAATTCCAAAACGACGGATTTTCTTTTTTTTTTAAATGTTATTGGTGTCATTTTCGAGGTTTCTCGGGGTGCTGATTACGAAAATGGCATGCATTTTCAAATCCAAAATGGCGGATTGTTTCTTTTTTCAAAAAAATATTATTGGTGTCATTTTCGAGGTTTCTCGGGGTGCTGATTACGAAAATGGCATCCATTTTCAAATCCAAAATGGCGGATGTTTTCTTTTTTCAAAAATATGTTATTGGTGTCATTTTCGAGATTACTCGGGGTGCTGATTACGAAAATGGCATCCATTTTCAAGTTCAAAATGGCGGATGTTTTCTTTTTTCAAAAATATGTTATTGGTGTCATTTTCGAGGTTTCTCGGGGTGCTGATTACGAAAATGGCATCCATTTTCAAATCCAAAATGGCGGATTGTTTCTTTTTTCAAAAAAATATTATTGGTGTCATTTTCGAGGTTTCTCGGGGTGCTGATTACGAAAATGGCATCCATTTTCAAATCCAAAATGGCGGATGTTTTCTTTTTTCAAAAATATGTTATTGGTGTCATTTTCGAGATTTCTCGGGGTGCTGATTACGAAAATGGCATCCATTTTCAAGTTCAAAATGGCGGATGTTTTCTTTTTTCAAAAATATGTTATTGGTGTCATTTTCGAGGTTTCTCGGGGTGCTGATTACGAAAATAGCATCCATTTTCAAATCCAAAATGGCGGATGTTTTCTTTTTTCAAAAATATGTTATTGGTGTCATTTTCGAGATTTCTCGGGGTGCTGATTACGAAAATGGCATCCATTTTGAAATCCAAAATGGCGGATTTTTTCTTTTTTCAAAAAAATGTTTTTGGTGTCATTTTCGAGGTTTCTCGGGGTGCTGATTACGAAAATGGCATCCATTTTCAAATCCAAAATGGCGGATGTTTTCTTTTTTCAAAAATATGTTATTGGTGTCATTTTCGAGGTTTCTCGGGGTGCTGATTACGAAAATAGCATCCATTTTCAAATCCAAAATGGCGGATGTTTTCTTTTTTCAAAAATATGTTATTGGTGTCATTTTCGAGATTTCTCGGGGTGCTGATTACGAAAATGGCATCCATTTTGAAATCCAAAATGGCGGAGTTTTTCTTTTTTCAAAAAAATGTTATTGGTGTCATTTTCGAGGTTTCTCGGGGTGCTGATTACGAAAATGGCATCCATTTTCAAATCCAAAATGGCGGATGTTTTCTTTTTTCAAAAATATGTTATTGGTGTCATTTTCGAGGTTTCTCGGGGTGCTGGTAACGAAAATGACTTCCATTTTCAAATCGAAAATGACTGACATATTTTATACATTTCAAACAGAAATTTGAAATCCAGTAAATATACAAACCGACAATATTTTTCAGTTGGCCAATGGTGTTTTAAACGATTTGGAAATTTATTAATTAATTACAATATATTACATAACATTGTAAAACTCTATTTGAATTTGTCTCCACGAAATGCCTTTTTGTATTTCTTACTATGAAGAACTTCAATGAATAAAGTAAATATAAACAAAGAAATCATTACCATCTGCTAATAGAAATATACTTTACTTACTGCCGCACCTACAAACTTCAATTAAATTTAATTACAATTAAGTCATTTTTGAAATTGTATTATTTCGACACTTGAAGCCAATTAATACTATATACGCTGATTGTGAGTAGAGATATCAATAATTTCGTAATTACTAATAAAAAATAATCATAAGTGGCTCGGCGAGTCGAAATAAATAGATTACAAAAATACTTATATAAATCAGGCAGTGTATGAATTTTTTTCTAAAATTATTAAAAACGTTGACAGAAAAAATCCTATTGCCGCAATATTTATGGACATGTCTAAGGCCTTCGATCATGTGGATCACGAGATATTATTAAATAAGTTAGAGAGATATGGTGTTAGAGGTAATATATTGAATTTAATAAAAACATATTTGGATGGCAGAACTCAAGTAACAGTTATAAACAGACTGTGCGCCAAGACAAAAGTTACACTAGCTCACATGTCATCGATAGAGGAAACTAACCATGGAGTTCCTCAGGGAAGTGTGCTAGGACCTCTATTATTTTTAATCTATATAAATGATTTGCCAAAATGTAATAATAACCAGACTATCTTATTTGCTGATGACAGCACTTTGATTGTTCCGAGCAGGAGTTTGGAAACATTTAAGAATGATATTGAATTGTCCCTTAAATCTGTAATGAATTGGTTAAGAATGAATAATTTAATAATGAACTTAGATAAGACTAAAATAATGACATTCTATCAACGCGCTAATAATAATTTAAATCTTGACATATCACATACTAATGGAATTATAAATCAAACAAATAATATAAGGTTCTTGGGACTATTTTTGGACAGCAATTTAAATTGGAAATACCATATTGACTCTATATGTAAGAAATTAAATCAATATTCCTATGCATTATACAACCTAACAAAAGTTGCAAATGAGGCTACTGTTTTGGTGTCATTCAATGCTTACGTGACTTCAATATTGCGTTTTGGACTTATATTTTGGGGAAATTCAGTTGATAAACTTATTGCATTCAAAGCTCAAAAGAAATGTCTACGAGCAATTTGCCAATTAAAAACCACTGACAGTTGTAAGCCATTTTTTAAGAAATTTAATATTTTACCATTACCATGTTTATATATATATGAAGTGGCAATATTTGTAAAAAACAATTTACATTTATTTGAAAAACTGCATTCAGTAAGACGAAATCTCGACATATCGAATTTTCATCATAAAACCGCTTTATTTTCAAAGAGTATATTAGGTATGGCTCCAAGAATTTATAATAAAATACCCAAATGTATTAGAGACACGGATGACATAAATGTATTTAAAAAAAATCTATATCAGTTACTGGTGAAAAAGACATATTATACAGTTCAAGAATTTTTAAGTGATAAAATGTAAAATTATTTAATTTATATGCGTCTGACATTAACTTTAATTTATAATTGTAATGATAATTTTATTTGACATAATTTTTAGTATCCAACTTTTTAACTTTTGTACGTCATTTATGACCAAACATAGCGCATATTACTCTAATTTTAAGATCTTGTACACCTATGTTTTACAAATAAATGGTTCTGATTTCTGACTTAATTGTAATTAAAGTTAATTGGCGTTTGTGAGTGCGGCAGTTAGTATTTTACTATGACCAAATAAATAATAAAATAATATTTTTAGTAAATTATAAAAACAAACTGTGACAACCCTACGTGCTACGGAGTGCGCCATGCGGTGTCGGCTTTTACTCAAACATCAAAGGCGTCGAACTACTGTACTAGTTTATATACTGTGGTAAAAGTAGGTGATATCGTACCAAGTATAGGCGGGTAGAAGATCCGCTGCAATCTGGGCCTGGGCGTATGGAAAGTGTGCTGGAACCTGTGGTCTGGCGAGCGTTGGTTGGACGCCACGTCTTCTAAATGGAAGATCCGCTCCAGCATCAGGCCCCATTGAGTCTCCGTGCGTTGGAGCACGTGCAATGCTTTGATGGTCTGTTAAAAAACTACCCAGTAACAACAAGGAAGGATAGGAAGACTGGGGCAAACAGTTTGCAAAATTTTTGAACCTTAGATTCTTACAATGACATGGGGTAGAGCAAAGTGGAAAGGAAGGACTTGAACTTCGTTCCAAAACGAAAGCTGGTGCATGGCGCCATTTTGTGACGCCAATACGGTATAAATAAACATCTGTCTGTAGGTATAAAAGTGAATCATTGTATGAAAGAAAAAGTTGAGATTACAGTTTGACAGTTGTTTTTTATATCAGATTGACGTCATTCACTCTGATCAGTGTCTATTACAAAATGGCGATTAGCTGTACTTAAGTAATTTATTTGCTTAAATATCACGAAAATCTCTCTATTATTATGAAATTGAAATGCATTTTTGGAATCAGTACAATCTGTTCTAATATTCAAAACCACAGATTCATTGGTATTGTGTTGCAGTCATCATGTCTAAATTAAGAATAATTTTATTGTCTTGATAACTTCATTAAAGTAAATATTTGTAAAACTATCAATTAAATAAAATTATGAATAAAATCACATTACAGTCTTAAATAATACCTTCAATGAACAGACAGCTATTTAACCAGTCTAAAAATGTGTTACCTTTTTATGTAAATTGACCAGGGATTTGAGTGAAGGCGACGTGGGTCTCTCGGGAGGCGCGCGCTGGTTAAGTCTGTCCCTTAACTGAATAGGTAGTTTCTGTACGATGGTCTCCACGTGCCGGTGTAGGGGGTGACCTGAGCCAACAGCTGTAGTGACTGCTTTTAGACTCTAAAACAATATATTTCATTATAAGAACATCAAATAACGTTAGAAAATGTTTGTTTGTTGCTTTATAACTTAGGAGTGGGTAAACGAATTCTTATTAGACTTCACATTTATGTTGCTTCTATTGTCCAAAATGTTATTGGCTGTATAATAATAATGTTCTCCTGGCCAATACAACCACTATGGCCAATCTTTGACAAGATCAGAGATATTATAGTGCATAAGTGCTTGTTTAGACACAAATGCACTCTCTTCCCTTACAAAGTTTATTCATAACGACCTCAAAAAAAAGGAAACCTTCCATCCATTACTTTTGAATGGTGTAATGCAAGACCATATAATACCATTAGTATATATTACCATAGTTATTAATTCTGCCTAATTTGTAGTTATTATGTAAAGACACCGAGGTCTTTATTACCTATTTAAGTAATCGGTTATTTACGTAACGCGAATGGCATTGGGTTCAATATCGGTACATTCCATGTTCAAAAATTTTTTTAGTTGCAGTTGACATGGATCTACGGCACGCGAGTTCAATGAATGTTATTTTTAGAACCAGTTTGTTTTTATTTTATTGAAAATCCTTTTTTCCATATACAGAGATCACAGAAAAGAAGAATAAATGGTATATAACGTCTTTATATAAAATATATATATGTATATACATATTAAAAATAAAATCAGTATGTAAAAAATGGGCTTGCCTGACACTAAATTATTATTATTATTTAGTAAGCACACTAGCAACTTATAAATCTGATGCCTGTGTATCATAAAGCTTGAAGTATTTTGTCCAGACTATTCTAGAAAGCATTTAACGTTGGAGCCAAACTACAACGTAAACATAATGTATGTATCTTCATTTCTCTTTCTTCACCACCGTCACTGTTGGCAGCAGATGGCCACATGTCTGAGGCCAGTAATTTCAACATTATATAATGTAATGCAAGTCTTAGTAATCTGCGAGTGGAATTTGAAAAAGGAGTTGTGAATAGCGGACCAAAATCATTTTATGGTTATGTTCGTAAGCAGCTGTCTTCTACTGTATCAGTGCCTCCTTCACTAAAAGATGATAGTGGAAACATTAACAGTGACCAAGCAATGGTAGCTAAACTATTTGCTCATCAGTTTGAAAAAATCATTTGTTATTGAGCCAGCACATGTACCCATTCCTGAGGTTCAAATGCCCCGTGTAGTGAATTCAATTGATTTGATATTGTTTACACCAGAAAAAGGCATTAGCAAAATCCAAGGCATTAGCATCTTTTAGTGACTCCACTTCAATGAGACCTGATTCATTGCCTTCTGTATTGCTTAAAAAGTGTAGCAACGTTCTTGTACATCAGTTGGCTCATCTAATGAACCTGTCCCTTAAGTATGGGAAATTGCTACAAGACTGGAAGGAAGCTCATGTAACACCAATATACAAAAAAGGGGATAAAATGATTGCCGCTAACTACCGTCCCATTAGCCTTACCAGCATAGTTTGCAAAACTATGGAAAAAGTAATTGCTGCTGAGCTAAGAAGTTTTATTAGCAATGAGAATATAATAATCGACGAACAACTTGGCTTTGTACCAAAGAGATCTACAGTAACAAATCTTCTTGTATGCCTCAACAAATGGACACAAAATTGGAATAATCGTCAGTCTACAGATGTTATATATTTAGATTATGAAAAGGCTTTTGATCGCGTGCCTATTAGGAGGCTAATTACCAAATTGGAACACTTTGGGATCCGAGGGCAACTTCTTAATTGGATATCAGACTTTCTGACAAACAGGAAATTTAGAGTAAGAGTAGGAGACACCTTATCCAATGCCCATGACGTCCTCAGTGGTGTGCCGCAAGGATCTGTGCTAGAACCAATTTTATTCGGCATTTTTATAACTGACTTAAAGTGTGTTATTCTGTCTGATCTTTCTATATTTGCTGACGATACTAAACTTATGGGTAATCCACTCGTTACCCATAATATAATTCAGAAGGACTTAGATAGCATTGTGCAGTGGACTAAAGACTGGCTGATCTCTCTAAATGTGGGAAAGTGCAAGGTCCTGCACATAGGAGCAATGAATCCTAAACTAAAATATGAAATTGATTCAATTCCTCTCCAAGCTGTCAACACTCAAAAGGATCTTGGTGTCACCATTACGAATGACCTTAAATGGGCCACACATATTGCTGAAATAGTAAAAAAAGCGAACTCCATCCTGTATATGATTAGGAAATCATTTTACAATATCACCAAAGACCTGTTTATTAAAATATATAAAACTTACATTCGCCCATTACTAGAGTATGCCTTCCAAATATGGTGCCCATACTTCAAGAAACACATTTTACTGCTTGAAAAAGTTCAGCGGAGAGCGACAAAAATGATTGCCTCGTAAAAAAACAGACCCTATGAAGAACGTATTTTAGAACTAAATTTAAAAACCTTGGAAGAGAGAAGAAAACGAGGGGACCTTGTTGAAACTTATAAAATATTGAATGGACACATTCCAAATATGAAGGACTTGTACATTTTAAGCCAAAATACTAGACTGAGAGGGCACTCCATGAAACTCGTCAAGCCTCTTTGTGCTAGCAACCCTAAGACACATTTCTTGCCGAATCGCGTAGTGGATATATGGAACGCTTTACCTGAAAGTGTAATAAGTGCACCCTCAGTGAATTCTTTTAAAAACAGACTAGACAATTATTTTTTAACAAATAAAACGCCAGTGCAATGATATACACGCATCAGCTCAAAGAGCTGCTTGTGTATTATCCTATAATAATAATAAACCCGCAGGGCAGCTAGTGGAGAGCTGTTGGTGCGTAGCGACACCACGGACCCGAGTGCTCCAGAGAGTCGGTCAGGGTCCCCACCTCGGCGTGTCTTCGTCGGCTGAGTGGAAACCGAAGGGGGCCCGCAGGACTCTCAGAGCTCTGGCTTGCCTTAATTGGCCGTCCTGAGAGGAGCTGTTAGAGCTATATGCTCCAGGGGTGGAAGTGTTAAAGGGTATAACGCCGCGAGTAACTACGGAGAAAGCGCAGCACACCTCTCGACACCCCTGAGCCGGCCATACCGGTGTTGCACTCCGTCGTCTCTAGCGGACGGCCATACGGAGAGCCCATCTAGTGGGTGGCAAGTCACCGCTTGCCAAAATATAATTAGTATACTAGTTATGGCAAGTGACCCCGGCCTTTTGCAATAGCCCAATGTTCAGTCCACCAAATGCTCACAAAAAAAAAACTATAAATCTTTTCACATACTTACAATAGTCCCTACACCTGCCAGAGTCAACTGCTGTTTAGATCTTATTTTCAGCAGTTGATTCTGGCAGACGTGTTCCATTTCATTAATTTCTCCCAACAGGCCTCTACGTGTTGGATTCGTCCCCACGCAAGCCTTTTAAAAGTCCGGGTGTAAAAGTCCGTGAAAAATCAAATAATAATAATAATTTACAGTGCCCTTTACCCGTTGGCAGGTGAATATCTGATACCAGGGTGGTACTTACCTGAACTATCCCTTGTACAATGGAGCTAGTAAAAGATTAAAAATACTTACATCCAAAATATCATCCACCGTCTCCTCTGCTTCACACTTATCTGTGCTCAGTTTAGCTACTTTGAAGTAACAATGCGTCAGAGTGTAGTTCTTTTTTGAATTGTTCCACAAATTCCTTGGTACTTCAACCAAGGCATATCCGAGTAATAGTATAAGGAGAAATAGACCCCATGTGTTACTGGCTGATGATGCTATAGCTTTTATCTTCGGTGGGTCTAAGTACACACCCGGCTTCAATGCAATATATATGAGGAGAATACCGCATATGAATAGGTAGGATCCATAGTAAATTGCATTGTCTACCAGTGCAGACTTTAATTTGCCTTTTACTGTGAAATCTCCTGCTTTGCTGTATGACTGCATCATAGGCATTATGAGCCTGCAAATAAGGAAATTAGTATGAATAAAACCAACTGCTTACCAAATGGACTCAAATTTTGTTGGTACACAATTAAAATGTTCTCCCATATGCATGTAGCAAATATTATATAACACAAGTACTTGTTCAGTCTCCGGCAATCTTTTTATTTACTCTTACATCTCACGCAACAGAAGATCGACACATCTGGTGACAGATGTCGTCAGTGTCAGTGTGCATAATAAATAAGATAATATTATTAGAAGTTTCTTCTCTATTAAGTTGTATTGTTGTTGTTGGTTGTATGTCTGTATTTTTTTTTTTTTTTGGGAATGATAGACGCTGTTAACCGCAGATGGCTATTGCAGCTTCACCGGACAATAGGAGGCGAGCGCTTGAAGCGCTCTAGCCTTTACGGCAGAAGTAGCGACGAGCACAAGGGCACCTCAGGGAGGCACGGCCTCGGCTTGGGCTGTCGCTTAAGAGAGGGCTGAGTTTACCACCGGTTCACAACGCGCCCCCACTGAGAAGAACCGGCAAGAAACTCAGTGGGGTGATGCACGTCGTTGCGGTCGCATACGTACGACCCTTCGGCCTCGCCGGCGAGACCGGTGTCTGATAGCTAGTGTAGCATACGGTTGTCGGGGAGGGGTCGGCGCATCCCGGTCCAATAGGACCGTCATGGGGTCAGGAGGGGTCTGTATTATATTTACCAGTGGCGTGCACAGAGGGTAGGCAAAGAAACTTATTCAGCTTATTTAACCGATTGTATGTATATTAGTATACCATGTTAAATATCCATAAGTTAGCAAATTCTATAGACATATTAATTTGCAATTAAAAACTGTAATAAGATTATTCAGGGGGTCTATACAAACAAAAAGACTTTGCCTACCCTACGATTTCTCTAAATAATGTTAATTTAAAAATATTTTGTACTGACATGGTATAGACGTGATGTTTTAAAATGTATATGGATACGTTAGTAATGTTAGTTCATTTAAGGATATTCGTGGTGGCACACTAACAAATAGCTTAAGAGTAATGATAACTCGCAGATATTTTTGCCTACTTTCTGTGCACGCCACTGATATTTACCTATACATATTCTCTCGAAAAAAGAACATGCTCTGCCTGAAAATAACCCCACTAATAACCCCAAAGGGCAATTGAGTAAAAATATGAAACATATTAGATATGTGTGTACACACACAATTATAGTTACAGTAAGAATTTTACCAAGTAAGACATTGTGAGGTCCAGTACACTATCCTCCACAGGCTAGGGAACACATCACTGCTAACAAAAGTCCATGGCTTTTGACATTCATTAGTTGGCGCTACTGTGGTGGTGGCGTTTGGAACTGCAAGTTGTAGACTGACAACAGTTTGTGTGGCATTCTCCATGCATTGACGGTACACAGTCTGAAACATCCAAGAAAATAATAATGATAAAAAAATATTTTGCACCAAAAGATGGACAGCAAAGTAAAATCTTATCTATGTAGATGCCTACAAAGTAAACCTTATGCAGTAAGAGGTTATGTAAGTGGACTCTGTTTGATGATAAACAAACATCATATTTAATTGTTTGTGATGATTTGTCACCATAGTTCATGTATACCCTGTTTTTTCTTTATAAGAACAAAATCTGATCATAAACCGTTCAACCACAGATGATTCCTGCACCATGTAAACCTATGACCATGCTTTGACTGCAGACAAGTTAAACATATGAACACAGACTTGTGAAGAAAAACAGGGTATAGGTAAATTACTTATAATTCCCTAAACTAGTTTTTTAGTTCTTCTTTGATTCTAATGTGCAACTTCAGTTTTTATTTATTAATGTTATTAATGAATAATATAGGAAAGAGTTTAAGTGTTTTAAAATATTTATTGATTTTAGATAAAATATAATGGGATATCATGTAGTAAGGAAATTGATTCTACATAACATGACATTCACATTCTTTATATTCTAAGTAACATAATAGATAAACATACTGTATACAGATATAGATCATAAAGATTGCATCAGATACATAACATTGATAACTACTTAACGGTATACCTTGAATATCCTGGAACAATCCACACAAAACCATCAAAACCCAAACTAGTCAAGAGCCTGTAATATGGCAGATGCAAATACATATACACTTCTATACTTATAATTGAAGGTAAAATTCCCACCAAGAAAGAATAATAGACAGGGGTGGGTACAATACTAATAAGTGGGAATCAAACTTGCCATATCTCTGATAGGTGCCAGCCATTAATTCTATTGTCTGTGGGGTATACAGGTAAGAATAGCACCTACCCATCTCCCTCCATTGGGTGTCTGTCAGAGGCAACTAAGGCATTTTTCTATTGGATTACCTACCACCTATACAGCAATCCCAAAGCCTCCTACCAAGTACAGGGATTATGCCAACCCCTCTCTTCTAAGGGGGAGGCCTTTGTTCAACAGTGGAAGTCCTCTACCTGCTGCTGCTGCTGCTGATGATGATTAAGTTTATACTACTGAGAAAACCTGTTTTGAATAGTAACATAGATAAAACTATGATTGGTTGTTAGTTAAACAGAATAAAAAAAGGCTTAGTATGCATACTTACAGAGGATATATCTAATGGCAAGATGAACATAATAACGAATGAGAAGTACCATGCTGTGAGCACTGACACAGTAACTATTATGTGATTTCTGTAGCAGTCACCATATCTATACAGCAGCGTAGCCGCTAATATGAAAGCCGAAATCAGCTCCACTACAAATAGCGTATACGCCATGGCGCCTTTAGATCTGTTTCACACTTAGAAAATTAGAAAACTAGTTTTTCTTAGCAGATTTTTGTTTTTCTTTCCACACTCTTGAAGCTTCGTGTTGCAGCTGTTCGAATCGTATCTGAGTAGCTGACTTCAAAGGCAATAATCTAGGCCGCTCTATTTCGTAGTCCACAGGACATTCTTCGTAGAAGAGGATCCCGGTATCCGGCAGAATAGCATCGAATTCAATGCTTTTTGTTTCTTGCTCCTTCGCTTCTGACATATTTTCAGGTACAAAACAAAGAACTGGATAACATTGTTGAAGGCACTATGAACTTCACACTCCAATAACTAAGCTTATTTAATCCAATGCGGAACTTATCAATTAATGTCACGTACGTATTTTCTTTGTATTATAATAATTTCACCGCAAAATTAATACTAATGAAACCCAAATGGACACACGAAAATGACGAAAAGACAACGCAATTTCCCTTCCCGTCAGAACTGTCATTTTTATGACGTTAGTTATATGTCTGTCAAATGTCATTCCATCTAACATTTTATTCTTCTTCTTGAACTGTTGGTCCTATCGATCTCTAACTATAAGTTAAAATCATCGATCAAGTTATCGATATCCCGCGATAAACCTCCGAAATGGAGCGATGACTAAAACCCTGACAGACTGTCATTTGAACAACCAACAGTAAGATCCTAATATGTTATTATTGAAACCATGGATGAATTAGTTCATTGATCCATGTTGAAACGGAAATATGCCAAAATAATGACGGTAACTATTTATACTTATAGTAAGGGACACACCAAAGGGTACAGGCCAAAAAAAGGCTTCCACGCTTCCATCCATCAATAATTAAATTGGTGACTTCGCCACTATTCAAAGATTCAAGATTCAAAATTTTTATTTCAAATAGGCTTAACGCTAGCACTTTTGAACGGTCAATTTTTTAAAAGCTACCACCGGATCACAACGCGGCCTCAACTGAGAAGATCCGGCAAGAAACTCAGCGGGCTTGTCATTTTTTCACATTTTTTTTTTAAAACAAAGTTTGTCTTTTTACAATTAAATCAGCACCAGCGACAGTGTGTCCTGCCGTTCAAAATATCAAATAAAAATAAAAAAAAAGACGAAAATACAACAAACTAAAAACCAAAATGCCACAGGGATAGTAGTCGGACCGGCTGGTCCGACTACTATCCCTGTGGCTCCCCCAAGCAGCACCCGCGCACGAGTGGCCTCGAGCAGCAGCCATCACTCCCCTCAACCATATTGGAGGGAAGGGGGTGACCCGCCACACGAAGCCGCCACAAGCAAAGACTTTTCGATGGCGAGCATGACCGATCCAAAATCACAGTGGCTCACGTTTAACATTTACCTTCTGCTGTTAAGCAGTGTGCCTCGTCAGGCAAGACACAAAGCACTATAACATATTAAATTTTATCACAAGTCGTGTAGGTTAGATACACACCAAGAATAATTTACAAGCTCAAGTGAATTAATTGCCTTCAGAACGTAAATAAAGCAATTTTGCTGCTAGACTATAAAAGAAAATAATAAAATAAAAAAAGGACAGCGGCCGGACCAGTCCCCCCAAGCAGCAGCCGCGCACGAGTTGACTTGAGCAGCAGCCATCACTCCCCTCAATCAAATTAGAGGGAAGGGGGTGACCCGCCACACAAAGCCGCCACAAGCAGAGACTTTTCGATGGCGAGCGATATTTGCTATTGTAGTGTCAAGTCAAGTAGAATATTAGGTGTTACGGCCCGAATAGTTGCACACCTGAGTTGCCAATATCGAAGTAAATATAAATTCGTGGCCAATATACACTACACGTCATTAGCATAATAACACTGTTATATGTGTGTTATCTTCTATAGGCCGACCGTTTAACTCGCGTATCGCCTGCGCGGTAAGAAGGGAGCGGGGGCGGGTAACGCTACACACGGAGTCAATAATCCAAAGATTTATCTCGAGATAGACATTGTTGGTAAAGAATAAAATAATAAGTATCTTTTTTTTAAGTATTTATTTTTAAGTTTTACAAATATTTTATTATAGCTTCATAGGTACAAAATCATAAAACAATAATTAACTCCGTTTATGAAATATTTAACCACAGATAAAATTTTTATAGGACTATTCGTCACTAGTATTCATATCGCTTGAATCATCATCACTGTCTGTGTAGCTTGAGGAGTCAGAATCTTGCAAATTAATAATAAATCGGTCCATCTCTTCATCAACGATCCGATCGTACAGACAATATTCATCTTCAATAGTTTGTACATGTTTATCGCAGTTAACCCATTTTTCTACAGAGAATTCGGCAAATAACTGTTCCAGTGTATTTTTCTTTTTGTCTAAATTAGAATCAATTTCAATTTTTGCGAGCTGTCCTTTGATATCCCCCCAAACCAATTCGATTGGGTTCAGGTCTGGGTGATATGGAGGCAGTCGTAAGACTTCATGAGCTGCCGCCTTTAAAATTTCATCTATTATTAAATATTTTCTGTCGCGTGTTGTTTGATTAAATTCAATAAATCACATTTTCTTAGAGACGTATGAAATTCAACATTGTGTCTTTGCAGCCAGGTTTGCATGGTGGCTTTTGTGGATGTCATTGTAGGCTTTTTGTCCTCTTGTACCGAGTGGTATGCGGCATTATCCATAACAATAACTGAGCTTGGCGGTAAATTTGGCAATAGCTTTTCTTTAGTCCATTTGCTGAAGTTTAAAAATAAATTCAAAATTCATATCGCTATGATAATCTCCGGTTTTGCTTTTGGATTTAAAAATTAAAAGAGCTCCATCGATAAATCTGGCTTGTCCACCAGCATGTACAATAATTAAACGTGGCCCTTTGCCAATATGCGACAGCACCCCTCGTTCTTTGTCAATATGCGACAGCACCCCTCGTTCTTCATTGGATTGCCAACACGCCGGTACATTTAATGACGAATTGACATATGTTTCATCGAGGTAAACAATGTTTCTTTGATCTCTTCTGTGCTTCTTTATCGCATTAAGATAACGCCACCGCCACGATACGATGTTTGGTTGTTCAATCAGTAATTTTCTTTTTGATTGACATTTCTTAAATCGAAAGCCAAGTTTATGAATCAATGTTCTCAAATATTCTCGACCACAATTTAAAATTCCTTCTTCTCTGAGTTTCGCATTCAAAATGTTTAAAGTAGGAACCTTCTTATAAACCGTATAAAATTGAGTTATTTTTCTTCTAACAACGCCCTGTGTAAAACTGTCAACTTCAATTTTTTTCTTTCGGATTTGTTTAATTTTTTTTGGTGATTTAAAATTTACATTATTTTGTTCATCTTTCAGTTCATTTCCTTCTTTTATTATTTTACATATGGTAGTCACCGAAAGTCCTGTAGCTTTAGCAACAAGTTTGTTTAGGTTTACGTCTTCAAGATACTCTGTAGAATTATGATCTTGTTTTCTGGCTTTAAAAAAGGAATATACATTGTATGCTATTTGTTTAGCTTGCTTGTTAATTTTGTTCGCAAAACTGGAAGAGCGATTCATCTTGAGATTTATCTTGGCAGTCGTATACCTTGTGCGTTTATCTTCAAGCGTCCGTAACAAAAACACCAACCGCGCGCTGCGAGCACAGCCAGCGCACTGCCGCACTTGACGTAAGCTCTCTGCTCCGCGCACCCCTTTCACCCATCCGCTAACATCTCCCCTCGCTCCCTTCTTACCGCGCAGGCGATACGCGAGTTAAACGGTCGGCCTATATCTATCTATATCTATATCTATATCTATATCTATATCTATATCTATATCTATATCTATATCTATATCTATATCTATATCTATATCTATATCTATATCTATATCTATATCTATATCTATATCTATATCTATATCTATATCTATATCTATATCTATATCTATATCTATATCTATATCTATATCTATATCTATATCTATATCTATATCTATATCTATATCTATATCTATATCTATATCTATATCTATATCTATATCTATATCTATATCTATATCTATATCTATATCTATATCTATATCTATATCTATATCTATATCTATATCTATATCTATATCTATATCTATATCTATATCTATATCTATATCTATATCTATATCTATATCTATATCTATATCTATATCTATATCTATATCTATATCTATATCTATATCTATATCTATATATACTTATACATATTATAAAACAAAGTCGCTCCCGCTGTCTGTCTGTCCCTATGTATGCTTAGATCTTTAAAACTACGCAACGGATTTTAATGCGGTTTTTCTTAATAGATAGAGTGATTCAAGAGGAAGGTTTATATGTATAATACATGTTTAATATAGTAGAGAAACACTGATAATTTTAGAGGTTTCTAATGTGATGTCATAAATAAACACATTTTTTTGAGCTTACATTGAAAACGCTGGCTGTACCTTACGAGATAGATCAAAATAATGTACTACAGTATTGTACACCTTTACAAGGGCTACAAAAAAGTCCTCGATGGTATATGTTTATCTCTTAGGGATAACCCAAAATAAACATTTTTTTATCTTTTACTTTTTATAGAAATAATTATCTATTAATAAATTTTTGTTTGCATGAATTTGTCCCTTCTTCAATATAAAGTAAACTTCACTAATATTTACACCAATTAAAAAATAGCTGTGAACGTTGTTCCTACCTATAGGTTAAGGTTAAGCAACATAAGGTAAGGCATTATATAGATGGGTGAACCGATTTGTATGAAATTTTGTGTGCATATCGGGTAGGTCTGAGAATAGTTCGTAAAGTATATTTCATGCTGCTAGGTTAAGCAACGTTAGGCAAGGTCATTACATAGATGGGTGACGGCGGCAACTCCGAGGACGGTGACAGGGTTGCGAGCCCCATCCCCGTTATGATGGTGCCAGGTTTAAGGGGACTATAATGCGCACTGAGGGGTATTTGGTGCAGATTCCACGGCAGGGCCCAGGTCCCCACTCTTATGTGGCGATGCGACAGCTGCAGGGGTTCAAGTGGGTTAGAATCACAGATACCATGATTAACGAGGATATATAGAACGAGAGGAGGATGCAAGAGAGGGAGAGGGGATTCGAGGAAGGGGTGATGTGGTGAGGGATAGGGGGGATTAAGGTGGAGCAATGGTGGAGTAAGGGGGAGCAAGGTGGGAGAAGAGAAAGGGGAGGGGGTTCAGAGAGGGGACAACGGGGAGAGGAAGAAGGGGAGTGTGACGGGGACCGAAGCGGGAGGGGGAAAGAGAGAGGAGAGAGAGACCTTGGAATTAGATTTTTCTTATAAGAGAGAGAGATGAAGAGAGAAATAAATCAAGGGAGGAGGGAGAAAAGGGGAGCAAAATGTAATTAAAGCGCTGGTGGAGCCGCGCGGGTCAGCTAGTATACTTATATAATTCTACTGTACGTGTGTATGTCACTGAACCCCTCCTAAACGGCTGGACCAATGTTGATGAAATTGTTTGTGTGTGTTCAAGGGGATTCGAGAATGGTTTAGATTCACACTTGCGCGAGCGGAGCTGCGCCGGTCAGCTGGTGTGTGTTATATAGTTCTCGTTTTCACCCTATAAGCTACTTACTTGTTTCCGCCTGTTTCCGCCCCAAGTTTCCGCCACTGATAAGTCCGCCCGCAACCACATTTTGCACGTCATTTTGTTAGTCAATGTTTATCTAGTTTAAATATTATATCGTTAAAATCGATAGCAATTGCAAAATAAATTATGATATTAACAAGTATAATGAGAAAACAAAATTGGAAAATTAGGAAAATTAGTGTAGCGACCGCGAACCAAATTCGACCTTTTGTAAGACATGTAAATTCCTTGGGTAGGGGTCGTCAATTAATCACGTGAGGCACGAAATGGGGGGGGGAGGGGTTCCGAAAAAATCACAAAATATCACCAGGAGGGGGGAGGGGTATAATGAAATATCACGTGTATTTATTTTTCGTTGAATACACGATTTCTAAACCAAACAGCGGCATGTCGCCTTGACTCCCCGTTGCCGGCAACGACTTCCTCTTCAACATTATGGTAAATATTACCTAATATAGATTCTTCTATAATTTGTAGCCTGTGTATGTAAGACATATTCAAATAAATACAACACCCACAGTCTTTGCGCGACGGCTGTCGTACAGGACACGCCGAGTTATAGCTGGACTGTGTATAGCTTTGCTTCCAGTGTGTTTCCCCATACACTGTAGGTATACCGCCTAGCCTAATCTGTCTATTAGTCACCATTTTCAACGCTGTCATGTCCCACTGCATCTTTTCGCCCAGTTTCTACTCTTGCTGATGTCATTGGTATCTATAACCCAGGTCAGCCTCCTAACAGCCCTACGAGCTACTGGCCCATCAGACTCCTCAAATCTCTAGGCAAACTCTACGAGCCCTTGCTTCTTGCAAGGTCAGGGAATTTGTCACTTCCAAAAGCCTCATTGATCAGTAGTTTGGCTTTCGAGCTAGACAGCCCTGCATCTGCCAAGAGTACCGCATCACGGGACTCATCATGATCTGACTCGATAGAGTCAATAGGCTCAAGCCCTCTATCCAGGGGCCCAAATTTTCGACGTCGCCATGGCTTTAGAGAATGTAAAGAAAGAAAATACAGAGAATGTCTGGCAAGGTTCAGTAAGGCTTTACTGACAAGCCTTGCGCACTTTTCAATATCGTGTTGAATGCACGCATTCCTTTACATATATTATCTACGCCGGAGTAGCTCAGGGGGTCTAGTACGAGTTCCGATAGTTTACGAGCTCGATCAAACTGTCAGTTTTCTCCATACATTTCACACCAGCGCCCCTAGCGGTAACTATCAACAACTAGTAAAATGTACGGGAAAAAACTGACTGACTGAGCTCGTAAATTATCTGAACTCGTACTAGACTCCCTGGGCTCTGTGTTCTCTCCTATCTTGTACAGTTTGTTCATGACTGACATTCCACGCTCAAACAAACTCCGTTTAGCTCTTTAAGCGTATGGTACCGCTCTGTGCCTCTCTCTACTATTCATTTATTAATATGTCACTTTCTCTAAGCGGTAGCCCAAGCCGAGGCCGTGCCTCCCAGAGGTGCCCTTGTGCTAGTCGCTACCCAAACCCTTCTGGCTGGAGTGTTTTAAGCGCTCGCCCTCTTGTGCGGTGAAGCTGTCATGGCCATCTGCGGCCAACAGTACTACTCCTACAAAATAAAATATAGGAATATGTACATTATGACCCTCTTGAACCGTACTCTTCAAGTTTGCAGTCAACTTCCTCAGCGAATGGTTTCATAAGTGGCGCATAGAGGTCAACCCGGATAAGAGTGCGGCGGTCATCGATGTTATTTAATTATTTATACCGATGGCGGCTGTGCTTTGCTCTAGGGGATAGAACCTGTCTCCGACTGGTCCGACTACTATCCCTTTAATAATAATAATAAATCATTTATTTAATAACAAACTTAAAGTTACAATTATTAAACTTGAAGTTACAAGAATATGTAGTACTTATCTTAACAAACAAGCATTTCCAGGGGTTCCCAAACTAGGCAAAGCACAGGCTTTGCCTAGTTTGGGAACCCCTGGAAATCCCAAGACACAGGTCTTGGGATACCAGTTTCGAGTTAACAAAACAATAGTTGTGTCCCTATCTATACTTATAATAAAACTGTAACAGGTCCAATTCTGTACATTGAAGATATTTTGAAAATTATATTTGGAGGGCATTCTATAACCAATACTAAGGCCGAAAATGTATTTTTTTTAATTTTTGTCTGTCTGTCTGTCTGTCTGTCTGTCTGTCTGTATCACGGCTGAGCATCACGCCGAAACTACTGAATGGATTCAAATGAAACTTGGCATGATTTGAGATCTTACTACGAGGTAGGACATAGGATACTTTTTATCCCGTAATCTAGCACGGTTCTTTTGGGAGAGGGGATTAAAGTCAAAATGGGTACTTGGTTATACGCTTGGTCCGATTTTATCAATTTTTCTTTATAATATAATAAATATTAGTAAGGGAACACTCATAGAGAGTTGTTATCAAGGTTTTGTAATCGATCGGGTTAAGCAACGTTAGGTAAGGTCATTAAATAGATGGGTGACCGTTTAACGCCATTTGAACTAAACGGGTCCATGCTTCGGAGAGCAAGTAAAAAGTGGGTCCCAGTTTTTAACCGACTATAAAAAAGGAGGTTATGTATTCGATGCAAATGTCTGTTATTAAAAGTTTAGCTAGCGTAAAAATAGCGCAGGCGGAGCTGCGTGGGTCAGCTAGTTTAAAATACAAATCTACTGATCGAAATCCAATTTATATAGGTTATAAAATACAGGATATTAACACACACACTAGTCACATCAAGTATCTTGGAGTCAACTTGGACATTTCCATGATTTTCAGTCTGCATGTAACCTAACGGCTTTCGTATTCGGAAATCACCTACAGTTATCCCCTCATCTGCAAGTTGACAATATACAAAGCTTACATTTACCTTATTATGCCTTAGACCATCGGCACACTGATATGCAGATTGTGAACTGACTCGATCTCGATCCTATTTGTAAATTAGGAAATTTCTATAAACGTTCCTACGCTTATAGAAATTTCCTAATTTACAAATCGAAACGAAGTCGAAACGTTACTTTATACGCGACTTACAGTACCCCCCTAACGCTGAATTATTCAATTGTCCATTAATCAGGACCCCGGCTGTCTATGACCCTAGTCCTTCAGACTCGCGCCACCGTCCACGACATGTTCTAAGTATTGTAAGATTCCTGAAACCCAATGACAATCCTCCTGGACCACGAATTTGCAGCGACTTCCTCAATTCAACACTTTCAAACAGAGATCGGTTTCGCTGGCGAGGCAGCGGTCGTACGCATGCTACCTTAATGACGAGCATCCCCACTGGGTTACTTGCCAGATTCTTGGTGCGGACTCTAACGGGGAAGAGGAAGTTTACCAACTGGAGATATCGGATGCTACCGTTGAGTGGAGAAGAGAGGCGTAGAGAAGAGAAATGGACCATTAATGTCGAGGAAACCAAGAAATACAAGGGGTTGTTGCAATTAGGGATTGCAATCCGGTGTCATTTTCAGTCCGGCCGGATCCGGCCGGATCCGACGGGATCCGGCCAGATTGATCAAATCGTGATGATTTTCGCTTTTCGGTTCTAAATGAACTGTTAGCAAGTTAATCAAGTGTCATTCTACTTAATATAGGTAGTTTATACAAAATAAAACATATTTCTAAAATCATCTTTATTTCCAATCCAATGTTAAGATTAGACAACGAGCAAACAAATAAAATGTAGTAGTGTAGGTGACTAGTAAAATTTTAACGATATAACGATTAGCTCAGTCTTCCTAGATTTCACTTTCACAGATAAACAAATATTTTAGTAAGTTACTTTATAAAATCTAATATAATTAACCTTGCGTAATTAACTGAAATGGAATCACAATAATTATTAAACTATTTGAGAATGCTAACTATTGCTACGTGTTTGTTGTACTTATTTGTTAACAAGTCTTATATTTATGACAGACACCATCATGGTTTAATGAATCTGTATAATGAATAGCACAATTATCACAATAATGAGTTTGTCTTATAATTACAACTCTTTAGTTTAATCAACTTACGATAAATAATTATCTATTCTATACTTATAATAAAACTGTAACAGGTCCAATTCTGTACATTGAAGATATTTTGAAAATTATATTTGGAGGGCATTCCTTAACCGATACTGAGGCCGAAACGGTATTTTTTTTAATTTTTGTCTGTCTGTCTGTCTGTCTGTCTGTATCTCGGCTGAGCATCACGCCGTAACTACTGGATGGATTGAAACGAAACTTGGCATGATTTGAGATCTTACTACGAGGTAGGACATAGGATACTTTTTATCCCATAATCTAGCACGGTTCTTTTGGGAGAGAGGATTAAAGTCAAAATGGGTACTTGGTTATACGCTTGGTCCGATTTTATAATTTTTCCTTTATAATTATAATAAATATTTGTAAGGGAACACTCATAGACAGTTGTTAACAATTTTTGGAAATCGATCAGGTTAAGCAACGTTAGCTAAGGTCATTAAATAGATGGGTGACCGTTTAACGCCATTTGAACTAAACGTTTCCGTGCTTTGGAGGGCAAGTACAAAGTGGATCCAAGTTTTTAACCGACTTTAAAAAAGGAGGTTTTGTATTCTATGCGAATGTATATTATTGAAAGGTTAGTAAACGTAAACACAGCGCGGGCGGAGCTGCGTGGGTCAGCTAGTTTTAAATATAATTTTAAGTAATAATTCTCTTAGTATTCATTATATATTAAGTATAAGAAAATCAATTTTGATTTTGGAAAAAGGTTCGTAGAAAACAAATAGCGTTAATTGTGTCATCTGCTAGTACGCGCAACGCATTTAAAGTACCTTCTCATGCAACAGCTCTATTATTTTGACAAAAATTGCTAAAACCGGATCCGGTCGCCGGATCCAGTATATTGGTACCGGATCCGGTGAAGGTCAAATGATACCGAATCCGGCAAATTACCGGATCCGGTTTTCTGGATTGCAATCCCTAGTTGCAATGTAGGTAAAAGAAATTATCGTTAAGAATGTATTCTTCAATTTTAATAGATATAGGTAAGCAATTTACGTAACCCTGATGCCAGTAATACTTTATATACGTCCGATTCTAAATATAAAAGATAGGTCACTATTGAAAACAAATGGATCGGAAGGCGGGATTATAGACTTTACCTTGGATATTTTGATTGAATGGCGCGTTGATATCTTTAGAAGTAAATTCTTTAGGTAAGGCGGATTCAATAGAAAGGTTTTGTGGAAAGATTATGTTACGGATTGATAAGTAGTTTGTGGTGAAAGGACCTTATATACCTACATAAGCTCTATCGTTTTTTTTGTCTGGCGTATCATTTTATTCAGCTAAAGGAGTTTATTCTTTTTTTCCTTCCTATCTTTTGATTACATTTTGTGATATGGCAGATCAATAATTTCTATTTACTTGGATACGATATCGGAATAGGTACATTTCATTGTCATGATAAGGCGATGGGGACGTTTGCCTATAGCATTACTTCCTATCCCTTATATTCTAGTTGTATGTTGTCAATATTAGTATCTAATTTGCATTATATATTTTATGTTATGTATTACATAGTATTATACATCATAAAAATGATTTAAGTATTATGATGAGTAGATTATGGAAGTGATGGCTGCTGCTCAAGTCAACTCGTGCGCGGGTGCTGCTTAGGGGACTGGTCCGGCCGCTGTCCTTATTGTCTTTTTTTTAACACGCTTTTATTAGCTTGACCTGTATGTATGTAACTATGTATGTATGATGGTAATGGAATCTTGCGATGCAATTTTGACCCACTTCTACACGGCCAAATAATTTGAAATTTTGCACATGTATCAAGGACCGGTGACAATACAATAATATGGTATCATCGAGCTGATCAGATGCTGGGGCTCAAGGTGGATAAGGGAACCCTTGGATGGTAACTAGTAAACACATCGAGTTTGAGCTCATATGATTTGTTTTAAAGAGTTCTTTTCACTTTGACCATTAATGAGGACCTGATGAATGGAACAGGAAGGTGGGTGATGGAACCCTGGAATGGCTACTAGTAAACGCATCGAGTTTGGGCGCATTTGATTAGTTTTAGAGAGTTCTTTTCACTTTTACCATTAATGAGGACCTGATGATGGAACTGGAAGATGGCGGACGGAACCCTGGAATGGCTACTAGTAAACACATCGAGTTTGGATTCATTTGATTTGTTTTCAAGAGTTCTTTTCAATTTGACCATTAATGAGGACCTGATGATGGAACTGGAAGATAGGGGAATTACGTAGTGCTTTCTTAAATTTAGCAAACTCATTGCGATACCTACCCTGTAATATCTACCCTGTAAATATATGTTTTGCAACAACCTGCCTACGATTCAAGCTACGAATAAATAAAAATTGCCAAATTTATCCCTATTTTAGACTAATATTTCTAAGACTAAAAAGTGTAAAATGCTTAATGACAAACACGGGGTAGAAAGAAAGAATGAGTTCCATAAATTATTTATTACTTTTTAGTGCAGTATAGGTACTTTATAAAAGCGTGTATTTTTAGTTTTTTAAACTATGAATTTATTTTCTTTTGTAGTCTAGCAGCAAAATTGATTGTTGCTTTATTTACGTTCTGAAGGCAATTTACTTGAGCTTGTAAATTATTCTTGGTGTGCATCCAACTTAGACGATTTGTGATAAAAGTTGGTATTACCAACTTAACTGTTAAAGTGCTTTACGAGGCACTGCTTAACAGTAGAAGGTAAATGTTAAACGTGAGCCACTGTGATTTTGGATCGGTCATGCTCGCCATCGAAAAGTCTTTGCTTGTGGTGGCTTCGTGTGACTGGTCACCCCCTTCCCTCCAATAGTGATGGCTGCTGCTCGAGTCAACTCATGCGCGGGTGCTGCTTGGAAATGGTCCGAATACTATCCCTTTGGCATTTTAGTTTGTTGTATTTTCGTCGTATTTCTTATTTTATTTGATCTTTTGAACGGCAGCACACACTGTCGCTGGTGCTGATCCAATTGTAACAACACAAACTTTGTTAAAAAAAAAAGTGAATAATGACAAACCCGCTGAGTTTCTTGCCGGATCTTCTCAGTTGAGGCCACGTTGTGATCCAGTGGTAGCTTTTAAAAAACTGACCGTTCTAAAGTGCATTAAGCCTATTTGAAATAAAAAATTTGAATTTTGAATTAGTATGTAAATTATATTCTTATTTAAGTAAGTAGATACTTAGTGTACTTACATTTTTAGTTTACAAGAATATTATACGACTAGTCCAGATGTAAACCTGGGCCGTTAAACAGAGCCTTGTTCGTGCTATTCAAGTTGCCAAAATGAAAATGCTCCGGTGGATGTGTGGCGTCACCAAGCTTGATACAATCCGCAACGAGTACATGCGAGGAAGCCTTGGTGTACGCGAAATCGCCGAGAAGATGCAGGAAAGTAGGCTGCGCTGGTATGGACATGTAAAAATAAGGCCACCCGATTACATTGGAAATAGAGCTCTGCATCTTTCTGTCTCCGGTCGAAGATCCAGAGGCAGACCAAAAACACGATGGAAAGATGTAGTACTAAAGGACATAAGGAATGCAAGGTATCAGAGAATGAGGTGCAGGACAGAGCGAAGTGGAGAGAAAGGGCACGGAAGGCTGACCCTATCACCATGTAGGATATATAGTCAGGGAGAGAGAGATGTACTTATATATTTTTTTGTACTTTTTAATTTTGCAGTATTTGTAAATTTATTACTATCTGGTGTGCAATAAAGAGTTAATAAATAAATAAATAAACCCTCCCTGGTGGCGTTCAAGTAAGACTTTGGGCTCTCCATTCGGATTTCGCACCTCGCTAGAGTCGTTCCAGCTTCAGACGCTCGCCAGAGCTCATGCGGAGGGGAGCAAAAAATGCACTCTCCCCCAGCACCAATGGCGCAGTGCCTACACCGCAACTTGCCCACCTAGGAAACTACCACCTAGCAAAGTTGGGAAGATATACAAACCGACACAACGGTGATTATTACACCGGTGCACATCAGCGATTACTAGCTTTAAGAAGATTCTTTGATTAGTTTAATCGCTGCGCAGCGAGAAAAGCTATCAAGACGACTACTCGCTCACTGTCCCTTGCGTTTTGTGGGAACGCACTTAAACGAAAGTAGAGGCGACGTTGAACCAAATAATACAGGCCAGCGAACGTGTTTAGAGTGCGCTAAAACGCCCTGGGGCCCGATAAAGTGTGTCTCCTGGAAAGATATCAAAAGAGTAATTCTGAAACAAAGATGGAGCGGCGGCACGTCGTAAAACATTTTATCTGTACTAGAACCTGAGACTTGGCAGTAAATATTTATTACCTGGATGCCTGAGTCTGGCGGGTATGCTTGTGTGTAATAAGCACTTAGTTTTCTTTAACACCACGGAACAAAGAAATCGGGGAGATGTGGCACCGAAGACAAAACGTATGCAAACATCTGTCGCCAAACCCACACACACAAAATGTATCAACATTACACGGTACCTACCTACATTTATATTATCTCTAAATTTAGCTGACCTTTTCTTTTCGTTGTTTCATTGGTTTCATTTTGTTAAGATTATCTAATCACTCTTTCACTACGGTTTGAAGAAATAACAAAATGTTTCTTAGTTTTATATCCTGGTGATAGATTGTTTTATTTTTTCAGCTGGAGGAAGGAACAACGAGGGAAGGGGATGGGCTTTTGGATGGCCATCATAGTGTGTAGCATCTTTTTCTTTCTATTTGTGCGCTTACCTACTTCTTCCAAACAATTCAATGAGTTTTAATTCGGTTTTCAGTATCACTTAAATAGTTGATTCCGAAAGGGTTTTATAGAGGTTTAGAACCGGCTTGGTGAATCCATAGTAATCAATGAACTACAATGAAGTTACTTAGCGTGCTTTATGATCATTTTGCGCATATCTAAGTATCAAAACTTTGCGGTCATGGTTACCTTTGATTTTATTATTTCTGGTTGACGTAGGTACTTCACTGATTTATCGGACTAGATTATTTTCGACCATGTTGTTTGTTATGTCGAGAAACACAACTTGGAAACTTGTTATGGAATGTATGTATCTGTGCCAATTAAATATTTTCCCTACTTTTTCTTTCTTTTTGGACCTAATTTTCTTTGGAATACTGGTATACAAGCGAAGTGGTAGAGAGTCTAGAAAGGTGTAGAGCACAGCTGTTCTTAGATAACTTATTATGAAAGCCGTATTCAGATAATATGATGTTTTAATTTTAAAACATAGACCCAGGTAGTAGGTATGTAAAAAATGTCCGTCTCTGAAATACGGTGGAAATATATCTCAACGTGGTAAAAGGGAATTGTTCCCGGTTTAAAGAAGATTTAACACTGCGACCGACGGTGTTTTACTGCGTTTTATTAGCTCCGGGAATTCTCGGTGCCCCGGGACAGAGAGGCGCGAACCATGCTTCCGTTCGAGAATTTCCAATTTTAAAATGGAATGGATTTTCTTATTAGATGTACTAAGACCTACCATTAGTTCGATCTTTAGTATATGTTGAGTACTAGCTACTTATCGAGAAGGAGTCAAAAACTGAAGTAGTTATTTATGGGTCAAAATTGTGCACCAGGTGCCTTAACTTTGAGCCCGCCGCCGGGGGGCGCATTATGGCCCCCCGGGAACCAGACACGGTGCTTACGGGGACGGGGATCGCAACCCCGCCGCCCTACACCTCGGAGTCAGTGAACGAACTTAGGCAAGGCACTGAGGGGTGGTGGGGGTGAGGCCTAGGTTTCGCCTCGCATGTGCCGATGTGACAGCCGCAGGGATTTTAGTGGTTAAGAATCACACAAACATCGGTCCACCTCCTCAGGTCCGGGGGACCTATTGAAAAGGTTTCCCCGGGAGAACAAAAAAAAGGTCAATATTGCACAGCACTAGTCGTACTTGACGACAAAAACATTGACGTACTCATTAAAAATAGGTATATTGTAGAGTTGTCACCATCAGAGTTGTCGAAGTGTTGTCAAATTTATGAACAATGAACCAACTGAATTAATGTTTATGTATGACTTTGTATTGTTCACCGAATCGTTTGTCTTATCATTGTTCTTAAGACAATACGAGTATGTACCTGTTAAGTCTGAAAAATTATAGACTTCAGTAAATTTATGAGCATGAAATCTGCTAAGTTGAAGGTCATTGATATCGTCGACAAACTTTTTTATACAAAACTAGCGGCCTATCCCGGCTTCGCACGGGCGGATATATTTTTTTCAGTATTAAATATATCCTAAGTTACTCAGGACTACTTTAGCATTCTAATGATGAAAGAATTTTTGAAATCGGTCCAGTAGTTTTTAGTTTAATTGTTACAAACATACAAAAATACAATTTTTCCCTCTTTACAGTACCTACTAGTGTAGATGTAGGAGTGTAGATGTAGATAGTGTAGATAAGTTACAGGTTGTTTGCGATCTTCTCCGATTGTAAATAGTGACGCAGGGATCAGGATCCATCCACAAGGATCATGGTGGTACCTACCTGATCCGTCATTATAAAGAGCCAGTCTTAACGCACGGTAGGGGAGGTGCGGGCAGGGGATATCGCGCCGCCACGGGCAACGATCCTGCGACCATCAGCTCGCCACCTATCGCGCGACGAACTGGGCCAGACATGACGGCTTTAACTTAATTTTTTATTATTTTACGGCATAATACCAGCCCATTTTGATACAGTCCGCGAATTAAAGACCCTAACATTACTCCGAGGCGGGGGACGACGCGGTGTAGGCCCTGCGTCATCGTTAGCACCGCGATTTAAACTAGCTTTAGATACACCCACATTGTAACCGGATTAGAAGACAAACGATAGCAAACTTGTGAATTCCTACTTTATAATATAACAACAGGTAAGTATATAAGAATAGATTCATATACTTATGTTATATTATGTGTACCTACTCTGAAAGTACCTACTTTGTTTTGCTTTATCATGTGAAGGACTGGAACAATTTGTCTACGTTGGTTTCCAATCCGATAGAATAAGCTTTTGATAAGACAGTAACTTTTAATATCTATATCATCGTAGTACGATCTACGTAGTAGTCTTCTTCTTCTTCTACTTACCGTTAAATCACCACCATCACCAGCCGGAAGACGTCCACTGCTGAACATAGGCTTTGAATGCCACAATGAACTATAATTGGCTATTTGCATCCACTGGTTACCTGCGACGCGCACAATGTCGTCTGTCTACTAGTGGAGGTCTGCCAACGCTGCGTCTTCCAGTTCGTAGTGGCAACTCGAGAACCTTTCTTCCTCATCGTTTATCGCTTCTCCGAGCGAAGTGGCCTGCCCAAACAGGTGTGTTAAATAAAATCTATTGATAAAACTAAACTGATTATGAATCAAACCTTCATGAATCAATGTTTTGCAAGTCCTAGCTGATTGTCGCTGTTACTATGCCTGGCGGTGCAATGAGCCCTCTATGCGAGTCTCCTTTTGTGCGTAAAAAACTCTACCCATTCGTGAATCAGCACCAATGTTAGTGTTAATATTTCTTTATTAAAACAAACGCTTTCACTTGTATCTGTGGGCCTGTGCATTACGTAGGTGCTAAGTAAAAGCTTGCGGTAATACATCAGGGCATTTGCATTTCACAGCAGTAAAAGAGGGATAAAAAGGAAGTTTCATTTGCATTACGCGTTCAGACTGATGCGGTATGCGTGAATAAACGATAAGAACAAACGCGTAATAATAACGAGTAGTCCTTTAGAATCTATACTTATAATAAAACTGTAACAGGTCCAATTCTGTACATTGAAGATATTTTGAAAATTATATTTGGTGGGTATTCTATAACCGATACTGAGGCCGAAAATGTTTTTTTTTTAATTTTTGTCTGTCTGTCTGTCTGTATCACGGCTGCGCATCACGCCGAAACTACTGAATGGATTCAAATGAAACTTGGCATGATTTGAGATCTTACTACGAGGTAGGACATAGGATACTTTTTATCCCGTAATCTAGCACGGTTCTTTTGGGAGAGGGGATTAACGTCAAAATGGGTACTTGGTTATACGCTTGGTCCGATTTTATCAATTTTTCTTTAGAATATAATAAATATTAGTAAGGGAACACTCATAGAGAGTTGTTATCAAGGTTTTGTAATCGATCGGGTTAAGCAACGTTAGGTAAGGTCATTAAATAGATGGATGACCGTTTAACGCCATTTGAACTCAACGGGTCCGTGCTTCGGAGAGCAAGTAAAAAGTGGGTCCCAGTTTTTAACCGACTATAAAAAAGGAGGTTTTGTATTCGATGCGAATGTCTGTTATTAAAAGTTTAGTTAACGTAAAAATAGCGCAGACGAAGCTGCGTGGGTCAGCTAGTTTATCAATATGTTCAATATCTGTTTTGTATTGTAATTATAAGTTTCGTGAAGCGATTGAGATATAAAAACGAAAAGGCAATGCCCAATAAAACACAAGCAAAAGACCTTGTGAATACAAGGTCTTGTGCTCGCAAAACTATACTTACCTATTCAGGTATTAAATTGATGGCCATAATATTATGTCCATCGGACAAGACGAGGTGTGCGCATAAAGCACTACAGCTTGAGCTGCCCTTGCGAGTGACGAGATCAAGGACTCCTCAGAGAGGCACGCCCTAGGCTTGACACTCTGTGATGTGGAGGCCAGTCAGACTACTAAAATTTGGAACAAAATCCTGTTGTGCCCCACCTCCGTTAATATAAATGTTATAATATGTCATGATACCTAAAATATATAATACCAAGTAGACAATCACAAAAGTGTAATCAATAGGCGCAAATATTTGGTGAATCAAACAATGAAACATGAAAGCAAATAAGACGTATTAATACCATGAAATACACATTTTATATTTAAGTCATTTTACGTATTTCGTCAGAGTATTATTTGAAACTTGAACGTTATGTATGTACTTATAGGGCTTCTATACGCTTAGGTATAATAAAACTGTAACAGGTCCAATTCTGTACATTGAAGATATTTTATAAAGTATATTTGGAGGGCATTCTATAACCAATACTGAAGCTAAAACTGTATATTTTTTTAATTTTGTCGGTCTGTCTGTCCGTCTGTCTGTCTGTCTATCTGTCTGTATCATGGCCGCGCATCACGCCGAAACTACTGAATGGATTCAAATGAAACTTGGTATGATTTGAGTTGATACTACGAGGTAGGACATTAGGATACTTTTTATCCCGTTATCTGGAGAGGGGATTAAAGTCAAAATGTGTAACTTGGTTATACGCTTGGTCCGATTTTATCAATTTATCATTATAATTATAATGAATATTAGTAAGGTAACACTCATAGGCAGTTGTAATCAATGTTTGACAATCGATCAGGTTAAGCAACGTTAGGTAAGGTCATTAAATAGATGGGTGACCGTTTAACGCCATTTAAACTAAACGTCTCCGTGCTTCGGAGGGCAAGTAAAAAGTGGGTCCCAGTTTAAACCGACTTTAAAAAAGGAGGGTTTGTAGGCGACGCAAATGTATCTAATACTATTAAAAATAAGAAGATACTCTTAAACAGTTATCAATTTGACGTGGAAGGAGGTTATGTATTCAACACAAATACGGGTGTAAGGGATATCGTACCGAAAACCGATACCAGGGATCCAGTACATGATTCTGAACACTCTGGTGTTGAAATTTTTCATCGGCTTTTTCATGAATTTCCAAAAAAAAAATCCGCGAATTTTTTGTGTTTACTCTGCTGCCGGTACAAAAACTGTAATAAACTATTAAAAAAGAAATACCGACTTCAAAGTAAATTATCTAAAAGCATAAAATAACGAAAATATATTGAAGTTGGTGCTAGCACATCATGTTAACTAACACTAGCACCAGCTGACACCGACTTCAATATATTTTCGTTATTTTATGCTTTTTAGATAATTTACTTTGAAGAAGTCGGTTTTTATTTTTTTTAAATAGTTTATTTAACACTTTTTAGTGACTTTTATTTTACCAAGATAGGTATCAGCACTATCACGCAACTCATACGTTTACGTTACAGTAACTTACTGAAAACATAAAAAGTGTATATCTCTTAAATTACTGAACCGATTTTGATGAAACTTGTACTCTACCCTAAGTTGAAAAATATTCTAACTATTGCAAAAAGAATTTTCGAAATCGGACTTGTAGTTTCTGAGAAATCCGCGGACAAACCTACATACATACATAAATATATAAATACATATATAAATACATATATACATACATACATACACTCATCAAGGCGCTTTTAACGACACCCTACTTGTCAAATTAATATGCTAAGTAGATTAGAAGATATGCGGGAACAGATGAACATACATACATACATACATTCATTCTTGTTAAAATCATAACCCTCCCTCTGTTCCGTAGTCGGGTAAAAATTAAGTTAACGTAAAAAGAGCGCGGGCGGAGCTGTGCGGGTCAGCTAGTCCTAAATATAGGTGGACTGAAATCAAGTCGTATTCCGTGATATTTTGTATTTAATACATTGTGATATACTAAGTACGTATGTTCTTTCTATTGAAAGCCCTATTTCTTTGTGACGTAATGCACAAATTTCGTTTACTTACGCACGCATATCTAAAACAATGGGGATTTGTATAAACAGCTTTTTCGTTCGCTTTGTTTGCACCAGAGTAGGAGGTTTTGACGATAAAGAGGGATTTGAAATTAACAGTGTTGTGTGAAATAGCGTCCATGTAGCCAACCATGAAGTCTAAAGTGATATTTTATTGTATTTTGGTGTTTTGCTCTCAAATTGTCGGTAAGTTTTATAATAACTTAATAAAAAAAACCCTAGGATAATGAATAGTGTGTTAAATATTTATCATCATTGAATACACATTGTTATAATAATCCTTTGTGCTATTGGCACACAGGATTTTAAAATAAAATTTATTTAATTTTTAGTAGCGATTCCTTTTGGCGAGGAAATTAATGGACAAAGAGCATATCAGGCCCATAACTGGCCCGTGGAACATCATGGAGCTGAACAATATCACGATATGACTGTTGCACGACCTCAAACTGCGAGCTTTGGTTTTCGAAACAACGATGAACTTTATGCACACCAAGGAAGGAATTACAATAATTACGGACTTTATAAACACCCTACCATAGATGCCAAGGAGGTATATAATCCTGATCCAGATGGACGATTTAATCATCAGTTTATGCCATACAGCCAGGGACCTCATACTCAATTTGTAAATGCAGTAGCTTCTGCCACTGCCACGGCACATGCAGATGATATACCAATTGTACATAGTGAACCAGGACCGTATTACGTCCCAGCTCACTATACACAACATGGTGGAAGATATTTTCCTGCAACTAATCAGCAATATCATCATGTAGATAAACATCCATCATATTCTATTCCGGTAGAACCACATGCAGAAAGATATCCCATTCACGAAATAGAACCCAAATTATTAATGGAAAAGGAAGAACTAATAAGAGAGCAACAGCAATATCATCATGCAGATAAACATCCAACATTTACTATTCCGGTAGAATCACATGCGGAAAGATATCCAATTCACGAAATAGAGCCCAAATTATTAATGGAAAAAGAAGAACTAATAAGAGAACAACAGCAATATCATCACGTAGATAAACATCCAACATTTACTATGCCGGTAGAATCACATTCGAAAAAATATCCAATTCACGAAATAGAACCCAAATTATTAATGGAAACAGAAGAACTAATAAGAGACCAACAGCAATATCATCATGTAGATAAACATCCAACATTTCCTATTCCGGTAGAATCACATGCGGAAAAATATCCAATTCACGATATAGAACCAAAATTATTAATGGAAAAAGAAATTATAGAAAAAGAACTAATAAGAGAACAGGAGCTGTTCCCACAAAGGGAACCATTCCATAATAGAGGCCAACTTCATAACCCAATCATAGAAAATACTGGAAGTCATATCCGCTTAGAAAATATACATATTCCTCAACTTTACACACACAGACCATTACATTTTGAAGACAAACATACAGCTTATGCAACGGCAGCGGTAGCTGAAAATAAATATCAAAATCATATCGGAATTGTGCCTCATCCTACTAATTTAGGTCCACCAAGTAAGGCAACTATTTTAACATAACTCAATTGATCATAACCTAACCGATGTTAATTATTAAGTAACCGTTATTTTTTTTCAGGCCATGTTGTAAAAAATAACGGAGAAAATCCACCTTTGCAAGATATTTTACCACATAACAATCATTATGTAATCATACATCCAAATGGAACTGTAGATTATTTAGAAAAATTGGATCCTATGGTTCAGAACAATAGAAATTACCAGATTCTTTATGAAGGGCTTACTGGAGACGGTGATGAAATAATTGCAATTCATAATTCCAATACATCGCCACCCGTGCCTTTACCTAATAGTGCGATTGTTGCATCACCACCAACGAACATGCAGTTTGGAGACCATATTCCAGTCAATCCACTGACTCCAGACGTTAATCCAGGTAGATTTTATTAAATGTAAAAATAATGGATATGAAATTGTTAAATAGGATACTTTGTATCTATTATGGACTAGCTGTCCCACGCAGCTCCGTTTACGTAATTTTTGAATTTTCTGCTTCTAACCTTCTACAAATTATTAGAAAACTAAAGTAAAAATATTGATAAAATCGGTAAAGTCGTCTTTAAGTTATGACCAAGGGAAATAGGGATTGATTTATATATATATAGATGTAGATTATAAACGATTAATTTTCAGTTAAATCCAATTAGTTCCTGTATCCACTGACCATCAGGATTATAGTATTGTTTTTACTATTTCAGGTTATGTTCAACCAATTCCATTAACTTCTGATGACATACATTCTAAAAATATACTAAGTGAGCATTTACTGATAAATAATTTGAACCCAATTGGACCTCCCGGTAAGCAATTAAATTTTTAATAATATGAAGTGTTAGATGACGTCAAATTCTTATATTTAAAAAAATATTATTGCAGTTATTACGACGACTCCATCAGCCGTAACAGAAAGTACCTTTTGATTGGCAATTTTTGAGACTACTTTAAAGTATTTCCAATGAAAACTATTTATCCAATCATACATCATAGGAAGATGTCCTGTGTGCATCGATATTTCTAACAAATAAATGTTTAAAAAAATATTATTGCAGTCATTACGCCGACTCCATCAGCCGTAACAGCATCCAGTGACGAAAGTTTAAAAACAAAGTTTATTCACGCCTCTGCATCAAACGCTTTGGATGAGCTTCTACATACTGGTAAGTTCAGAAGAAATGTAAAGATTTATCTTTATACAAAATAACCAATTATAATGTTTGTGTATCATAATTTATGTTGCAGATTTAATTACTCCTTCACCAACAACATCTCATTTCCCAAAATTAAGCTATGAATTTCCTGTTAATCCGTTGAATCCCATTATTCTCCCTGGTATGTTTTCTTTATAAAGGTTCGAATATTTGACAATCCTAATGCAAGTTATGTGATTCCAATTCGATATATTTCAGGTGTTATCACAACTCCATCATCAGTACCAACATCAATTGCACCTACAACCCCACTAGCTACATCTACCCCACCTAGTAAGTATTCAATCAGTATCATTTTTAAAAACGATAATATTCAAATAATCATATTTAGGAAAGTACCTTTTGATTGGCAATTTTTGAGACCACTTTAAAGTATTTCCAATGAAAACTATTTATCCAATCATACATCATAGGAAGATGTCCTGTGTGCATCGATATTTCTAACAAATAAATGTTTAAAAAAATATTATTGCAGTCATTACGCCGACTCCATCAGCCGTAACAGCATCCAGTGACGAAAGTTTAAAAACAAAGTTTATTCACGCCTCTGCATCAAACGCTTTGGATGAGCTTCTACATTCTGGTAAGTTCAGAAGAAATGTAAAGATTTATCTTTATACAAAATAACCAATTATAATGTTTGTGTATCATAATTTATGTTGCAGATTTAATTGCTTCTTCACCAACAACATCTCATTTCCCAAAATCAAGCTATGAATTTCCTGTTAATCCGTTGGATCCCATTATTCTCCCTGGTATGTTTTCTTTATAAAGGTTCGAATATTTGACAATCCTAATGCAAGTTATGTGACTTCAATTCGATATATTTCAGGTGTTATCACAACTCCATCATCAGTACCAACGTCAAGTGCACCTACAACCCCACTAGCTACATCTACCCCACCTAGTAAGTATTCAATCAGGATCATTTTTGAAAACGATAATATTCAAATAATCATTTTTAGGAAAGTACCTTTTGATTCGCTATTTATGAGGCCTCTTTAAAGTCTTTCCTTTGAAAACTATTTATCCAATCCTACTTCATAGGAAGATGTCCTGCGTGCAACGATATTTCTTTAAATAAGTAAATAAATTTTCAAGTCACTTGATCCTTTTCTTCCAAGTAAAATTTTTAAAGATATACTTTATTTTATATAAAGTAATAATGTAATAACTTACGTAATAATTTTTATTACAGATTTTTATACTTCAACAACTCATCCCCCAAAATCAATCCATGATTTTGCGGACAAATTATTGGGTCCTGTTCTATTCCCTGGTAAGAGATTCTAGAAAAAATTACAGACAAATGTTTAATAATTTAACGTACACCTATGCGAACATTACTGTATGTAAAATTTCAGATATGACGACAACTACGACTATATCACCAGTTACAAAATCAGCTGAAGCACCTGTATTTGAAAATTCCTATGACCAACCAATAGTTTCATCTACTCCGTACGGTTTGTAATATTAATTATTATTATATATTTCACACAAATAGTATATTTAGAAGATATATTTACAAGTAGTAATTAGTTACACTTACACACTTATATTAGTTTATTTCCACAATACGGCGGACGGCGTTCGGACAAACGAAGTAGATATGTGCAGCGTGCGCACATACGGAGTCGTCAAAGACACCATGGCATCGTTTGTCGGAGAAACCGTTAGTGCACCACGCTAGCAGATCTTAGTACGTGTAGATCGTGATGCATGGGCAAATCAGTAATTAATTATTTAGAAGTATTTAAGCAATTTCAAGTGGTAACAAACTATTACCTGACGAAAATTCATTTGACAGATCATAAAAAAAGTCATTTTAGATCTCTGCCGGGCAAAGACGCTACCACGCAGAAACTCTAGAATGTTGTCGATATTATACCTTGGGTATATATTTCTGGGTCCATAACAAACAATAATAATCCCTCCTGGCCGAAACGACCACAGGCCCACAGCGGCCAATCTTTCACAAGATCACGTACGTAGGAGATATCATAGTGCACAAGCGATTGCGTAGACACAAGGGCACTCTCTCTTCCTTTATATAATACCTCTCATAATCCGATGGGACGGAAGACCGACACGACGAGGTTAGGCGCAGGACCGACTTTTTACATGCCCATCCGACGCATGGATCATCTTACTTTACAGACGATCAGGTGATCGGGCTGCATTCTCCTAGCCAGTAAGGAACAACTACTCAAATTTGTTGCCCCCCGCAGGATTCGAACCCGCGACCTCCGGTTTACAAAGCAAGCGATTTCCCACTGCGCCACGGAGGCTACAACACAACACACACAACAATATCATGATCTATGAACATGTAAATATATTCTTTCATCTATAATCAGTTTTGATCTTATCATAATGCTGCAGGTTTTGTTACTCCAACAACAACAACAACAACTCTTTCTCCAAGATCAATCGATAGTTTTCCGGGTAATAAATTGGGTCCCATTTTATTCCCTGGTAAGTCTTTCTTAATATTTTTATAAAGGTTGGTTAAATATTTTACTGTGCATCATTTTGTCTCATGATGGTTTCAGAGGTTAAGACGACTCCATCACCATTACCAAAAACGAGTGAAAAACCTATAGAATACACCCCAATTGATGCTTTCCACGGAAAAACATTGGTTCCCTCAACGTTGCCCGGTGAGTAATGCTTAAATTTCATAATTCAATTAATGTAAAAAGAAATGCTATGTGAGTGATGCTTAAATATTAGAGTCAATATGTATCTCAAGCTTCAAGTTATTTTATAGCTAAAGGAATGAAGTTATTTTATATAGAAAAAGAAGAGTATTTTTAAAGTTTCTTTATTGCAAAGCTAGTTTTTATACAGTATTTGTATAAAAATTATATTTGTTAATAACTTTTTGTTCACTTAAAGATTTTCTCCAAGTAAAATTTAGGAAAAAATAAAGATATACTTTATATAAAGTAATAATTTAAGAACTAACGTAATAATTTTTATTGCAGATTTTTACATTTCTACAACCCATCCACCAAAATCAAGCCATGATTTTCCGGATAAATCATTGGGTCCTATCTTATTCTCTGGTAAGATATTTTAGGTATATAACAGACCGATGTTCAATAATTAAACGTACCTACCGTACATTAGGTACTTTACTTTAAATTCAGACACTGATATGATTTACTTTAAATTCAGACTTTAGATTCAGATCCTATAAAATTTCAGATATGACGACAACTACGACTATATTACCGGTTCCAAATTCAGATGAAGTACCTATATTTGATAATTCCTATGACAAACCATTAGTTTCATCTACTCCCTACGGTTAGTAATATTTAATTATGTATTTTTATATAGAATAATTAAGAAGTGTATATTATCAATTTAAAGTAGCAACAAACTATTAGCTTATTAGAAAAGTCATTTTAAAGATTATAAAAAAGGTCATTTTGAAAATAAAAAATGAAGTCACTTAATATAGCCGATTTTGTTGATAGCTTCGGTGTACTGCTTATTGCCGATAGATCAAACACATTCAACAGTGTTTCAAGTGTTTCATGCATTATGAAACTACTTTTATATAGATCTCTGCTGGGCGAAGAGTAACCACGTTACGCCTAGACACCTACAAAGTTGTCGATAGGTATATAATATACAATATAATGGTTAATAATCCTTTATTACTTTAAGGTAAGTACTTCATTTTATCATGATAGTTTCAGATGTTAAGACGACTCCATCACCATTATTAAAATTCAGTGAAATGCCTATTGAAGACTTATTTGAAAAAAATATTGATCTCTCAACGCTACCCGGTGAGTAATGCTTAAATGTCATAGTTCATTTGATGCAAAATATATTTTGTTAATTCAACTGCCATCACACGTAATGGTAAGTGGTGGGGTAGCTATAAAACATCGTAAACGGGAGCAAATTTTCAAAGAGCACTGGCACCTTAACTTGTCACGAGAACACAATTTGAAGGTTGCGCTACCTGTTTGCGATCTTCTGCAAGATGAAGGGCTTTCCTTATAGCGATAAGGCCGCCCATTGTTGCATGTCTTATTAATTAATTTGTATCTTATTCTTCTAGTATTTGTTTGTTTGTGCACAATGAAGAATTGTCTATCTATCTTTCTATCTTTCCTAGTCTCCAGTTGCTAGCCTAGTGCAAGCATTTCTGGTTTTCCGTATGTTACCCATTGTTTAGAAAATTACTTATTTCGGTGCTTACCTAATAATTTCATTTTCATACACGTAAGTAAATAAAATCAAAATATGATCATAATTGTTTAAAGATATGTTTACATTGTATTTCAGAGTTTATCACTCCTCCGGCATCCATACCAGAAACAACAACGAGTAAGGATTACTCTTTTAGTTACAAGGCCACTTCTGATATTAGTGAATCCTTAAAATCTTGAAGACTATTGCTGTGTTTTCATGTAAAGCACTCCAACATAAAAACATGTTTATCATTTTCCAGATTTTCCACCAGTAGACTATTCTATAGACACCTTTACTGAATCACCAATCTCAACCACAAATGCTGGTAAGGGAATTAACAGTTAGAGATTAATTCATCTGTGAATTTTGTGCTTAGATTTATATTTTATTATTTTGCTACTCCATCAACGACTGCATACTCTACTACTTCACTTTTCACACAAAGCGCAGATACTGTATTACCCGATACACCATCGATCCCTACAAAGCCTCAAAGTAAGCTATATCACCTCGATTTAGTAACTAATCAATTCATGAGACGCTCATACCGATTTGTAATAACTGTAAACGTTCAGTTTGTTAAGGTCACTTCTTAAATGGGTGATCATTTAGTGGCATTTTGAACTAAGCATTTCCGTGCTTAGGAAGGCAAGTACAATGTCGGCCCCATTTGTCGACATCTAGACAACAGTCGTTAAGCTAAGTCACAGGCCTAAGGGCAGCTTAAACTATTCTGACAGTAGGTTAGCCACTAACTAATTATAAGAAAAAAAAAACAATCCAGCGATTAATTATATCAGAATACATAATAATTATGAATTTTGTAGATGATGTCAGTACGACTCCATCATCAGTACTGGACTCTGAAACTTCAAAGCCCTTGACAGATGCACCTAATCCTGAGCGCTATGATGTACCAAACGATGAAATTATAACAATATCTCCAATAGAATTATCTACGGATAATGTGAGTAATGTGCCACCAAACCCAATAAACATAGATTTTGGAAAACATAAAATGGATGATGTATGTGCTCTGTGCAAAATAAAAGACAATCTGGAAACAGCGATACAAGCACTTATAAATGATAATGGAGGTTCTGTCTTCTCTAAGGGTCAACCAGATATAATGCAAGGTAATTGTATTGATAAAATTTACGTAAATATATTGCCAATTCGAATAAAACTAATACCTATTACGGATTTTATCACAGTTTATTTTTCATGGTGCTATTCCGACACGGGCTGAGGTGGTAGATGTCAATATGTCATAGTTGTCTCTTCTCGAGGTCTTGATTTTGGATTATCACGGGATTCCAAGCTGATGGTAGCACCCAGCCGTCTTCCCTATTGAAATTAGGATGTATTTTAATATCAACGGTTTCACGAATCATCTTTTAAAGATATGACTGGTCTTTTGCGAGGATTTGCGGTTTGTTACATCTAATAGGTATAATGGTAATATAAAAAATAAACGCCATAAAATCCGTAAAATTAGTTTAATTTCAAAGGATAAAATTAATTAAACTCATATACACATATACAATTAAACTTAGATATAATTATATCTTTAACATCGAGTACTAATTTGCGGCCTCTCTGAATAAATTATAGTATTCATCAAAAAACTGTTATTGAAAACGTTTTATCATGAGTCTGCTTACTTTACTATTAAAGGTTGACCACCATTCCAGATTGTGATATTACAACGTCACATTTAAACAAAATTATCCAAATATATAATGAAAAAAAATTATAAATCGATAAAAATATCTTAGCTGTTAGCTAATTTTATAACCTTATTAAAATGTTTGTCGCAGAATATTAATGAAATAAATGTGAAAGCTGACAAATTATTAATATTTATCTGTTTAATCAGTTTTTAAAGATTATCTTCCGCATAAAGATGCTCCGGATGTTACGGAGCAATTATCAGTAACAAGTTCACCAATACAAAATGATGTTCGTAATACCGACCTGCCTGCCGATAATGTATTTCATAATAAACATACAAAAGAAGTAACTATAAAATTAAGTATACCTATAGACGATCAAGAAGATAATATTAACGTACAAATTGAAATTCCACCAGACGATACAGGTGATACTCCTCAATATTAAATTGCTTATTAAAATCTATATAATTTGTTGGACATTAACTACGTGTATACTAACACTGCAGGCAGGGACGCTCAAGAACAAAGTAATTATGACGGTGAATCGGAAGATGATGATACACTTGTGATCAGTATTTCCACTAAAACCGCTTCTGAGGATGTATCTGGAAAAATTCCTGTAAAAGCCAGTCACACGGCCGTAGTACAAACAAGCGACGATGATGTTAAAAATTATGTAATCGGTATGATTATATGGAACGTTACTGATATAGACCTGTTCTAAGGGCAGTCCTTCATAGCTATCAAATTTTTATTTTTTATTTTTAGATTTATCAGACATTAAAAAAGAGACAGTATGGTTTAGAACAGTCGATGCTGATTTTGTAAAAAAGTTAGCAAATGGAAAATTCGATGTAATGTATCTATTCCAAGTGCGATCACAGCCTATAATAACGAAAGATACGAGGACCACAATCTATCCTAATGGCACTGTCGTTGAAGATATCACAGAGACAATATATGAAAATAATGAAGGTGAGTTATTTCGTTTTGAATGACCTGAACCGACCGGCAGTACTGGTTTTTATTATTAATGTTGTTATGTCCATAAGTAGAATAATTTGTAACTGAAATTAATAATCGAACTTCTCTCTTCCAAAATCTTCAAATTTCGTATTAAGTCGCTGTCATTTCTGACGTATTTTCTATGGGAATGACACATCAAATGACAGCTAAATCTGAGATTGTAGATCAATTAATTGTCCTTATCGATGTTTTTTTTTCTTAAAAAGTGAAGTGAAGTGAATTATGTCCTTTATGTATTAATGAACTAATTAATCTCCATCGTAAATGAGGACCAATCTCATGTTGACGTCACAATTATTTGGTAGGATATTAATAGATACATAGTTATATTATCGTTTTGAATTACAGATCCCGATCCGAAGACTATTAAAACCACGAAAATATTTCATCTCGATGATCTACCTCAGTAAACAGAATGGGACCTGGGGGACATTGTTTAGTATGATCAAGTTACGTAATTGTATGTAATAGAATTTATATAAATATATACAAACCGATTTAACATTGATTTTTGTTTTGCGTTTCATTTTACACTGCTTATCTTAGATATTAATTTTAAATTATTAATACTTAATCATTATAATCGACATGCTCAATTATTTTTATTTAGAATGATTAATATTTATAAAAGAAACAATTTAAGAAAAAAAAGAAATAAAAAATATTAAACATCCTCCTCCGATCTCCTTTTATACATATATTTCCTGTAAGTTGCGTATTCAGCTCTTCAATTTAAAATCTAAAATAGAATAAGGCATCCGATATGACTGAAAAAAAAATAACTGCCAAGTAAGAAAAAGTAGAAAAAGCAGAACCATCATATTATTATTCTAGAAAAATTAAAGTCATTATAAGTATAAATATTCGTTGGAAATAAATTGGAGCTGTCCGCTCCGGCTGTGACACTACAAAACAAACAAACGGATGCCATTAATATTCTGAATCTCTTTCGTGAAAAGCAGTTAAGCCTGGTATTGTCTGTGCGGCGCAGATACCCGAAATGGCTATTAATTAACCCACTGCTAATTAGAATTATACACATTGGGGTATGACAGGTTCGTTGGTCTAGTGGTTTAATAACCTAGCTACTCGTCGCTACCCAATAGGTTCGATACCCACCAAGTATCAGGGTGTTATTCATCTATTTAAGTATGTATTTACGTAAAATTATTAGTATTAGTTGTCTGGTTTCCATAGTACAGGCTCTGCCTAGTTCTCAACTGCAATCTGCTGTCAACTACACGCTCAAATAAACAAAGTTGTTGCACCCTGTGGGATTTGAAACCGCGGCCTCTAGTTAGCAAAGCAAGGGGTTCCCGCAGTACCACCGAGGATTCATAATATTTATGAATACATAATATATTATAATCCTAACTACGGTCCGTCCTAACTTACGGTGTTCAGACGTGGATACTGACTGAATCTCAAAAGTCCAGAGGTTTGCGATGGAGCGCAGTATATTGGGCTTACAAATGACAGATTGGGTCCGGAACACCATACTGCAAGCCAAAACGTAATACGCGTGGGCAGGTACGTAAACCGCATGAATTTAAACAGATGGGCAAAAATCGTCACACAGTGGACTTCTGCAAATACGAATGGGTGAAGACGACGGGGCAGGCCACGTAAAAGATGGTGTGACAACTTGAACGCCTTTGAAACGGAGTGGGCCATATATCGCTATGGCCCGGGATAGGTGGATGTGTATAGGGGAGACCTTTCCCAGCAGTGGGGCACAGCAGTTTAAAAAATGTATTATAATACATAATATAACTTTTATAAAAGGTAATCCTTTAATACATACATAAGTCTCTTTGCGTGTGTAAGCAGGAAAACTAAACCCACGTTCGTGGATTAATGCTTATAAGTCGGAAAATGTGTTTTTCCATTTGGAAATTTTTAATTAGCAGCCTGGCACGGCGTTTCTAAGTATCCTTGATCAATTTCAATAGGCTTTATAAAATCCGCCCGTACGTAATTTCTTCCGGGAATATTAACGGGTTTTTATGACGATATGAATATTAAATATGTATTCAGAGTTCATAGGGTTTAAATTCACTCAAAATTTTACGTGTTTATTCGTTAACGATTTACGTTGTTTGTCCTTGCTGCATTTGGCTCCCACTCGTCATCAAATACAGTTATTACTAAGTCTTTCGAGTCCGGTCATTTTACCAGCTACAGTGCCCTTAACACCGGGATAGCAATTTTAGATATTGCTGCTTAGCGGTAGAATACCTGACACTGCGGTGGTAGCTACTTGGATGATCACTTGCACACGGGACCTATCACTTAGTAAAACAATAATAACAACGGCCAAAATTTCCATAAGGCAATTTTGGCGTTGTTATGCGATACAGAATAGGTCGACTTGCCGACAATGTCGACTTGATGTTATGCGATACAGAATAGGTCGACTTATCCAAAGAATAAATTCTGATGTAATCATCATCATCATCAGCAGCCTTCAGACGTCCACTGTTGAACAGAGGCCTCCCTCTTAGAAGGGAGGGGTTGGCATAATCCCCACGCTTAGCAGGCGTTTTGGGGATCGCAGTATAGGTGGTAGGTAATCCGATAGAAAGACGCTGCTGCCCGTCTTCTTGTTTTCCCTTAGTCGCCTCTTACCGCCACACAACGGGAGGAGATGGGAGGGTGTTATTCTTAACCGGACATGGGGTAGGGTCGAGGTAAATTAATTCAAAATGTTACGTGTTTATTCGTTTATGTAGGTCGGTATATGTACATTTATTTGTTCTCAACACGTTGCCCGGAATTTAACTTTATAACAATAGCATTAATATTGCTATTGTAGTCAGGTATTGTTTAGTTTAGCATAATTTTGACAAAACAAATAATTTTGAGGTTTGGTTTAATTACATATACCACAACTTTGCGAAAATAACTTTTATTAATTTGCTCTTAGAGGCTATATCGAGGTAGCGTCGAACCGGTGCTGCAGATATAAACGTGTGTTGTTGAGTTAGGTTGGGACATACACTTCAAACACCCCATGGATATCCGGGGGGTGTCCGGGTAAGAATAGCACCCATGTGCAGTGTGCACCCAACTCCTCCCATTGGGTGCCGTTAGAGGCTACTAAAGGAAAATAAGAAGACGGACAGCAGCGTCTATTGGACTACCTACAACCTTGAGACGCCTTCCAAGCGCGGGGATTATGGCAACCCCTCCTTCTTAAGAGGGAGGCCTTTGTTCTGCATTGGACGTATTTCGGCTGATGATGATAGACTTACGATTCGGAGTCACTTGATGTTTAGGGTGTGGGTTCTAGACGTTTAAAGAGTACGGCGACTCCGAGGGGGACGGTGGCGGGGCACCCCTGTTTCCGTGATGGCAACCGAAGGACTACAATGCGTCCCCCGGCCAGTGGCGGGCTCAAATTCAAGGCACTGAGGGGGATCTGGTGCAGAAGCCATTGGAGAGCCCAAGTCCGCCTTCTCATGTGCAACTTGACATATACAACTTGAACTTTCTTTAAAGTATCTATAACTTAATGTGTTACGTCATGTTTTATTCCAAAAGTAGTAAGTATAGAAAAACTCTGAACACAGAAGTGAGTGTAAGAAGATTGGAGGCAAGCTTTTACTAAGACATAATAAGATAAGAGTCGCTATGTAACCGGCTCATATCTTTATAGGAGTACTTACGGAGTGAGCCAGTTACGTTTATAGCAATCTGCCGATCCTTGAGACTGCGTGATACTTGAGAGAAAATCACGCAGTCTTTAGAATTTAACAAGTTAGCGACAAAACACGCATTACATTACAGTAGCTGCATTGCATTATTGGAGACAATCTCCTGAACCCGTTAGTTTCACCATACGTATACGTATAGGTACCTACTCAGCCTAGAAGTTCCCCTGCACATAGTATCTTTTGTCCGACCTACTAGTAAAAGGACCATTCTGTACGCTTACAATGCGGTTTATAGGAAAGTTATTCAATTTTCTATACATTTTAGCCAGTGGCGTAGCTTGCCTTAGATGGGCCCCGTATCAAAATTTGTTGGTGGGCCCAAATGATGGTACGGCCTAAGAGATTATGTATGTTCGGGGCCCCTATAGTCCGGGGGCCCCGAATACGGCGGTAGCTACGCCCCTGATTTTAGCAATCAAATAATGCCTGGCTTGACGGCGTTATTTTCCATCAGGCGATGTTTTGTCTTTGAATGCTTGTTTCGTAAATGATCTGCTTAAAAATTAAACTCAAACTCAAAAATAGTTTATTTCAAATAGACTTAACGCTAGCACTTTTGAAAGGTCATGTATTTTTTTTTAAAAAGGCTACCACCGGATCACAACGCGACCTCAACTGAGAAGATCCGGCAAGAAACTCAGCGGGCTTGTCATTTTATCACTTTTTTTTAAAACAGTGTGTCATGTTACAATTAGATCAGAGCGACAGTGTGTCTTGCCGTTCAAAAGATCAAATAAGACAGAAAAAAATAACAAAATTATGTAAAAATTCAGTAAAAAAAAAATATGTATGAAACCAGCTGAGTTTATTTGTTATCGCCGTATGAATCAGCTCAGCTCAGTATATTGTGCTTTTATATTCGACTAATAATGCCAATTTGTTTTGCTGTTATGTTTCAGTTATATTTTAACCGCAATAGAGGTGCAATAAATTGTGGTTGCTAATTTGATATGCGATATCTGCGATACCTATATTATAGGTTACTATAACCAAAAAATATATTAGTACTGTTAAGTACTAATATATTTTTTGGTTTAACAATACTAATATATGTAGGTATAATTGTATAGTACATATCTATTCTAGTACATAAGTGTTTTCACTATAAATTAATTTCGCTTAGGTTAGTAGTTGCTTGACATCTATTCAAGTTATCTGATTTGAATGAAGTTATTAATTTTAACAACCAACCAATTAATTCGAAAAAAGAAATGCAGTATCCATTAATCATGAAGGACAGAGCTGGATTTATTAATCAAAATTGTAGCTATAATCGTAGAGAGCAATAATTATAATTGTTAAAACGAAAACAAATTAGCAGCAAAAAGTTATATTATGTATATATCTCCTGGGTTGATTAATTATGTCATATAATTTAAACGACAAAAACTTGACTACCTCACGTCCCTCTTGATGGATCGTTCGTCCTTCCAGAAAAAAAGCATATAGTTATTAGCCGTCGGATTTTTTTAAGGCGAATAAATCAATCATTCACGATTCGTTGAAAAATAGACTAGACTATTCGAGTAGAAACTTTGAGCTACAAGATGTGGGCAGATCCAATTTTCTTATAATGCCGAGTCATCGGTTAATGACTGCGATTTTCCCTTTTCTATCCACTGAATTATTTTCCTTCGATTCCAGGAGATGGATAAATTTTGCTACTCAGAGCAATCTTGGTTTGTTCTTTAATTAGTCACGATCAGTGGCGTAGTTTGCCTTAGATGGGCCCTGTATTAAAATTTGTTAGGGGACGCAAATAAAGGTACGGCGGTAGAAAAGAGATTGTGGATAAAATGTTACGAATTTTAGCCTATACAAGTGGAATTTATGTTTTTCTAACTCCTCCTATATACTTTTCTAATTAAATTTGTTGCGGGTTCCAAGACAATTTAGCGTTTCCCCGGGACTCGCCGAGGATCAAACCTCGGTGTCTTCTCTGGTGACCATTGTAGATCTTGGCTGTCAGGAGTCACAGTGGTGGGAATTAGTGGTGGGATTATACATGTTCGTATACGGCTGATACGAATTTGCTACGCCCCTGGTCACGATATTATGATTACATCGATAATGGAGTTAATCGTTAGTTGTTAGAAGAAATTAATTACCTAATACATCACTGAGGTAAGTAAAATAATGTCACCGGGGTGTGTAAAATAAATAAGAAAACCGGGGAATTTTATTTGTGCCCAATTAAAAGTTCATAAAAGTTAGTAGATTAGGTTTTGATAAGCGTCGGATATAATTTGATTAGTGTTTTATAATTTCTGCGATCCCTATAAAATTTCAAGAGGGACTTTTTCGCTGAAACTTCATAAGAAGATAAATGATCATCACCATCATTATTATCAGCCTACATTAGTCTACTGCTGGACATAGTCCTCCCCCAATACACGCCATTGAGCCACTCACAGTCACTGCCAACTGCTTTGCGTATATCGTCACTCCACCGGGTTACAGGGCGTCCTACGGTACGCTTTCCAGTTCGTGGTCTCCACTCCAGAACCAGTCTTCCCCAGCGATCATTGGTTCTGCGGCAAATATGACCAGCCCACTGCCACTTTGGCTTACTAATTCGTTGAGCTATGTCAGTAACTTTAGTTCTCTGGCGAATTACTTCATTTCTTATCCGATCCCTTAGAGAAACGCCGAGCATCGCTCTCCATAGCTCGCTGAGCGTCCTTAAATTGGTGGACTAGTCGTACCGTAAGTGACCACGTCTCTGCACCGTACGTCACGGGTAGGACACACTGATTGAAGACCTTAGTCTTCAGACATTGCGGTATCGGTGACGAGAAGACCTGACGAAGTTTTCCGAATGCTGCCCAGCCCAGCTGTATTCTTCTCTTGATTTCCTTCTCAAAGATAAATGATAAAATCACAAAAAGCCCGACTGCGTACAAACAAAATGGTCTTAATTACATGCATATACAGGTTGTCCCAGAAAGGTGGTATCAAGCCGGTACCCATAAGCAATCAATTTGTGAAATAAAATTATGAAAAAATTCAACAGTCTTAGTGCAGTGAACTCAATATTATTTTGTTCGTTAATAAACCGAAACTGGAAGAATTTCTTGTTAATCAAGGCAGGTACGCAATCAATAATAAACAGTGGCTCCATAGGAGTAGGCATAATGAAACAGGGTTGCTTAGAAACAGTTTTAAGATGATTTATATAATTTTTAACCGTAATTAAAAAAAATTTTTTTTGCCATTTTGTTATTTTTTTCGGAATCTTTACTATCAATGCTATGCATAACTTTTGGGTTGATATGCCCTTTCCGGGACACCCAGTATAATACAACTTCGGGTCTAAAAATGCCACGTTAGCAATGCACCTTAAAGAAATTCATGTTTCGAATTTCAAGCTGTTCCTTAACAATTCTACTAGTATTTGAAAAATGGTCACACATTTTAGATTAGTCATATTTAATTCATTCATTTTTGGTGTTATTACGAAGAAAAATTGAATCGTAACTTCTCATATTATGATTCACCGAAAGTGGCCATTTTAGGCCCACTTGTCTCGTTATGAGATTTCATTTAATATCCATATTGATATTTTTGAAAGTAAAAAAGGTGGCTGACGGACATGATATTTCAGATCTTTTGAAAAAATATATAGCCTATGTCAATCCCACAACTTAGACGAATCTAATGATAAGTCAAAATCTATTGAGCCGTTAAGGCTGTAGGTCGTGCCAAAGAAATAGACACACAAATATACACACAGGGTGTAAGAGACTACGTACCGAAAACGTTTTTGTAAGAAGAAACCATTTATATGGAAAATGACAAATGACTAACTTGTTAAATGCAGTGGCTGCTGATGATTGCTAATTTTGCACAAATAAGTAATTTATTGTTTTTAAATTGAAATTAGGCTTTATTATTATACCAATAATGATGTTATCCTAATTTTATTAAAAAACGCATATTTTTTTGGAAATTCTTGAAAATGCCGATGAAAAATTTCAACACTAGAGTGTTCAGAATCATGTACTGGATCCCTGGTATCGGTTTTCGGTACGATGTCCCTTACACCCCGTATTTATATTCTCGAAATACAAAGGGCTTTCGTGCAAAAATAATCGAAGACTGAAGCATGAACCAAAGAAGGAAAGTCCTAACACCTACTCGATCTTAGATCTTTATGTTACTTGATAATTACCCCCTTGGTTTATGTGTACCTGGCTGCTACCCAAAGAGCAGTGGGTTTGATTCTCACCCAAGACAAATATTTATTTGCATGAACATGTCTGTTACGTTTAGTATTGTGTGTGTCCTCTTGTTATTTATATGTTTATTTTAGAAAGTGAAAAGAAGTGAAGTGAAGTGTTTATGGAAAGTATGAGAGTGATATTGAAAGAAGAGTGAATGCAGGAAACATGGTGAATGGAGCTTTGCACTCCTTTATAAATAGTCGGAAGGTGTCTAACAAGGCTCGTTTGGCTCTGCATGACTCATGTACGGAAGTGAAAGTTGGGTATAGCAGAAGAAACATGAAAGCAGAATAAATGCAGTTGAGATGAGAGCGTTAAGAAGTATGATAGGACTTAAACTGAGTGATAGGATAAGAAATAGTGAGATAAGGAAACGTTGTGGTTTGAAAGAAGATGTAGTGACAAAAATTGAGAAAGGTATGCTGAGATGGTTTGGCCATGTCGAGAGAATGAATGAGGAACGATTGACGAAAAAAGTGTATAAGGCAAGTGTGAATGAAAGTGTTGGAAGGGGTAGACCTAGGCGGACGTTTCAAGACCAAATCAGGGACGTCTTGAAAAAAGGTCAGGTCAAGAGTACCCTAAACCGAAGAGCATGTATGAAGGGAATAATGAATGTGGACGAAGCGAAACAAGTATGTAATGATCGTAGCAAGTGGAAAGAAGTGGTATCTGCCTACCACTACGGGAAAGTGGCGTGATTATATGTATGTATGTACATATGTAGGTGTCGCGGGGAAGTGTGCTGGGCGTAAAAGGGGTGTAAATACAAATTAAAATGCGAGTGGGGAACCTACCTACATACTACATTAAAAAGCAAACAGTAGGTATGTATTTTAGAAAAAAAAAATATATTTATCAATACTTTTACACTTTTTTTTGTACTTAATTGTATTTATTTTAGCCCCCGTGGGGTGTCCGGGTAAGAATAGCACCCTCCCATCACCTCCCGTTGGGTGTCCGTAAAAGGCGACAAAGGGAAAACAAGAAGACTGGCAGCAGCTTCTTTTTATTGGATTACTTATTTACCTACACCTATACTGCTATCCCCAAGCCGCCTGCCATGCGTGGGGATTATGGCAATCCCTCCCTTCTAAGGGAGCGGCCTTTATTCAGCTGTGGACGTTTCTGCTGCTGTTGGTGGTGATATATATTAGCTGTCATAGCACAGACTCTATCCAGTTTTGGATCAGATGGTCGAGTGTACATTATCCCTTACACGGCCCGGAGGTAATAAAATATCATTACAAGGAGAAAAATAAATCATTTTCGCAAAAGAAAACGTTCTGTTCGTCGGTTATTTATTGCGTGTTCTACATGAGTGGAGTTAGGAACAATAAATCTGGGAACAAATGGGATTATAGATGACAATGTATCTATGATGACATGGTACGAATGGTACCTACGCGTCGACTGAAATTGAAATACCTATATTTGTTGTACGTAACCCAATGTGAGAACGATTTGCCACGATTTCTACTTTATTATTAGAAATCAGCATTTAGTTTTAATAGCATTTAGTTGTAATAGTATACCTACAGTGTATTTATGTCAAAAATCCTGGAAAAGTTGCTAAATAAACGTCTTTTGACGTTCTGTAAGAGTATTTGTACGGGGGGGAAATGATAACCCCGAATTTTAATTAAGAACTTTAATTAATTTTTCTTAAAGGGAAAAAAAACAGTAACAAAAAGGCGTAACTCCTTAAGTAACTTAAAAATAAACGTAATAAAGCGAATAACTCCTTAACCAAATTGCTCCAGTAATAAAGGGCGTAACTACCTAACCAAAGAGTACAATACTAAAGGGCGTAACTCCTTAAGTAACTTAAAAATAAATGTAATAAAGGAAGTAACTCCTTAAATAAGTTATACAAAAATCAAGGGACGACAGTACACCTTAATTTAAGAAAATAAAGGGGAGAGTTGTTGGGGACGCTTGGCTGGCCATCGTAAGAAATCGAAATAATATAAAATAAATTAAAAAGAAAGGTTAATTGAAGGTCCGTGACCCATTACGCTCACGGCCCTTGGGCGATAGTTCGCCAGAGCCACGCCAACACTAGCTGGGCAGCAGCGGCTCAGCCTGCAGCCTCAACGCGCTCCCGAGCGGTAAGCCCGCACAGTACCACTGCACTCAGTGCTAAACACCGGGCCCGTACTAAACACCTCCTTCTCGGAGGTGAATTCCACGTCACACTACGAAAATCTGCCCACGAGCAGCGTAACCAAACACACACAACAGGACTCGTGCTCCAATCCAGAAAACGAGGCGCTTCCCGCGTCTCGACACAACACGCCGAATATGTTTGCCCGCCGAATCTATTAGATTCCGCCTAAATTACTTAATTAAATTTTCAGTCGCGATCTGCGCACCAGCAACTCCAGCAAGTCACGAAACACCCCTCAAAATGGCCTCTCATCTCGTCCTTCTCTAACATCTTTTCCTCTCACCTGTGCGTTCCAGACCCAGCTGACAACACCACTAAACAGTTCTTGATAATTAAATCCGAATGCTTAGAATCTCCACAAACCATTTTAATCGCAACTCCGGAACGCGCGAACACAACGTTTTGTTATACGTCCCATACCACAACACCGACCATAGAATGATAAAGTTTTAATGATTTTAAATTTAATTAAATGGTAACTATAAATGTCAATTAAGGGTAAATTATCCAATTCCAGACTGGGGTACTCTTGAGTATAAATCTCCATCAATATCTAACGCAAGTTTAATCTCACAACTATAATGTAAGCGTAAGGCTAACCAGAAACTAAACGTTATCCAAGTAACGTCAACTAGACATAAACAAAACAAATCTACTTTACGAAATTAATGAAATTGAATGATTATTACAACAATAATACTAGTTATTAAACAGGAATATAATAAGGCTAGTATGTGTCGGTGACAAGAAGTGATGTTTAGTGCCCTCCAACAAAAATGTGGCCAAGAAAAATGGACTGACACCCACTTTGGTAATCCTTATTTATTATCAGAAAAAATAGTGTTACAGTACCCCTTCACCCACCAGAATTTTTCGCGGAACAAGAAAAATTCATGCTGGCCCTCCAGCATCATTCCAACAGTGTTAACACAGAACACTACTCAAACACTACCAACGGACGAAACCTTAAAACCGAAAATTCCTATCATAGTCAATCTAAACCCTTAATGTCCTTTACATGACATTCGCTACGTTTCCCCTTCTCATCCTCTAATAAATACACCAGCCTAGACAATTTCTGCACAATCTTACACTTTTCTAAACGCGGCGCTAATTTATAAGAGAAATGTTTCACAGCATCTCTGTGAACATGTGAGCGACGCCAAACTACATCATCCACCTCGAAGTCTGCATCTCTCCTACACCTATTATAATATCGAGCATTCCGTGAGTGGGATTTCTTCAATTCTTTATCCACCCTCGAGAATATCCCCTTCAAGGCACTCATCTTATCAACGTAGTCCACACGGGAACCTATAGCAATCTCGTCCAAATCTTCACTATCCCCATACACAGTACCATCAACTAGAGCTTCACCATTTGCCTTAGGGGTCATAGTGATAGGGTTATTCCAAGGACTACAACTCGGCTCTACGACATCCATTTCAATCATTTCGTCAAGTTGACGATTTAACTCAACAAGTTTATCCGGCGACATCACGTAATACCGCTGCTTAATAGGGTCGGCATCCCCAGTATCGATATGATGAGATATCAGATGAGTTCCTCCTAAACCCTTCTTCTCAGCTAAAATATCCTCAAACAACATACACACATCACCCGCCAATTTCTTTTGCTATTCGGTTAAAGCATCGAAAGGGTGCAAACAATTCGCTTGAGAAGCCTCCACTTCAGAGGGATTCTGAAAAACTAAATCCTTCGGGCCTGTCAGTTGCAATACGTCAGGGGCAACCTGAAAAGCCTTCCAAAAATTTATCCCAAACAACAAAGACGTAGTCACACTAGGGACCACAAAAAACTTCACCACACGCAGAACATCATTAACAACCACAGGCACAGTCATAAATCCAGTGACGGGGGAAACAGACCCATTTGCCGTCACCACAGAATCCATCACATTCGACTGATGTATATCAGCTAACTTAGACAACTCCTTCACTGCGGAACCACCAACAATAGAGATTTCCGATCCGGAATCCATTAAACCAGAAAAAGGTACACCACATATCTCGACATTAAGGTAAGGGCGAACATCCTGACATTCATTAGGGGGAACCGTCGCTACTTTGGGCTTCGAATTCTGAAAGAATTGGCGTACAAAATCACACCATTCACGCCACTCCTCTGGGTAGGAACAATTTAAACGACGGCCCTCCTTTAAAAGTTTTTTCGATCCTGTTAGAGAGTTAACTTTTGGCCTACACTTCGAGCAATTCGCAGCAGTAGCGCCTTTTTCACCACAACGATAGCAAATAATTACTTTAGGAGCCGTACACTCCACGAGGGTGTGATCGTTCACACGGCACCGCACACAAAACTTATCTACCACATCAGCCTTAGTCACAACTTCACATTTCGGACGAGTAGGTTTTCCTTTATACGCAAGATCCGGGGCAACCGCACCGGGTACATTCCTAGGAGGTTCAGTAAAAAACTGCGCTCTCTCTTTGGCTGCCTCCAACTGCCTACAATATTTTTTAAGCTCCGACCAAGTGGATACCTCAAAGTTCGCTAACGGAATGGAGTAGGATGGCCTAATATTAAATTTCACGATATCTAATTTTTCATCTTCGCTTAGGGGTTTCCTCAAGCGAGAAAAATAGTTTAGCATAATGTTAAGGTAACACGAAATAGACTCGTCAGGACCCTGGGTCCTTGATCGTATCTCCTGAAGCAAACGATTATTGTAATCGTACGGAAGAAATTCTTCCAATAACGCAGTTTTCAGTTCCTCCCAACTTTTCAATTTATCACTTACACCACGGTACCAGTACAACGCCTCATCCGTAAACAATTCGACTGCTGAATTTAATAACTTTTCCCTGGATATATTCCTAGAGATACACAACTCCTCTATCCGTTGAATAAAAGATTGGACACTATCCTTCCCATTAAATTTAAGGTTGAGAGAGTGGACGTTAGAGGCCCGGTCACAAGTCACAACCGTTCTCACTATCACTGACTCATCAACAACTGTACTACCTTCCCTAGGGACCATATCAACAGCTGGCTGGAAATCAACACTACTACGGAAAGTATCCGTCATCTCATCGATTCGTTGCAGCAGAACAAGGAGACGTTCTTCCAAAGGTTCTTTTAGAGTTTTATCTTCCGCTTTGAGCGGCTCGACGCGACTCAACCTATGAAAAATGTGGTTGCCTAACGCCTGGATGCGATTTAACTTTTTTAGTAGTAGGGGTTTCTGATCGCAAATGGCCTCCAACTCATTAAGCTTAGAGCCAATAGTTTTCAATTCAGCCACCAGATCACCCTCAAACACACTCACCTCATCGCTGGGTACTACTTTGGCTAAATTTCTAATTTGGGCACGTAACTCACCAACTGTACTCTCTGGTACACCATCACGGATAGCGACTTCATAAATTAACTCATCTTTATTTAAAACGTTAAAACGGATAGGGCGTTCCTCAGCCATGGTTAAGATACAATTTTAAGTTTACTTAGTACAACTAAAAATCCGCACATCAGCTTAACAGACTATTGAATCGTTACTCAATACAAGGTATAGAGTGACAATACAATACAGTACATTCAAAAGCACAATATTACGTACAGAAAGTCAACGACTCAGAAAACGTAGTGATAATTATATAAGTAAAGTACTTAAAAAATAATGCGTGACCAACCAACCGTCAATGAGCGAAAGACCAATGGCGGGGAGCAGCTCCGCGTGCCCAACAACGTCCCTGTTCGGGCGCCATGTAAGAGTATTTGTACGGGGGGGAAATGATAACCCCGAATTTTAATTAAGAACTTTAATTAATTTTTCTTAAAGGGAAAAAAACAGTAACAAAAAGGCGTAACTCCTTAAGTAACTTAAAAATAAACGTAATAAAGCGAATAACTCCTTAACCAAATTGCTCCAGTAATAAAGGGCGTAACTACCTAACCAAAGAGTACAATACTAAAGGGCGTAACTCCTTAAGTAACTTAAAAATAAATGTAATAAAGGAAGTAACTCCTTAAATAAGTTATACAAAAATCAAGGGACGACAGTACACCTTAATTTAAGAAAATAAAGGGGAGGGTTGTTGGGGACGCTTGGCTGGCCATCGTAAGAAATCGAAATAATATAAAATAAATTAAAAAGAAAGGTTAATTGAAGGTCCGTGACCCATTACGCTCACGGCCCTTGGGCGATAGTTCGCCAGAGCCACGCCAACTAGCTGGGCAGCAGCGGCTCAGCCTGCAGCCTCAACGCGCTCCCGAGCGGTAAGCCCGCACAGTACCACTGCACTCAGTGCTAAACACCGGGCCCGTACTAAACACCTCCTTCTCGGAGGTGAATTCCACGTCACACTACGAAAATCTGCCCACGAGCAGCGTAACCAAACACACACAACAGGACTCGTGCTCCAATCCAGAAAACGAGGCGCTTCCCGCGTCTCGACACAACACGCCGAATATGTTTGCCCGCCGAATCTATTAGATTCCGCCTAAATTACTTAATTAAATTTTCAGTCGCGATCTGCGCACCAGCAACTCCAGCAAGTCACGAAACACCCCTCAAAATGGCCTCTCATCTCGTCCTTCTCTAACATCTTTTCCTCTCACCTGTGCGTTCCAGACCCAGCTGACAACACCACTAAACAGTTCTTGATAATTAAATCCGAATGCTTAGAATCTCCACAAACCATTTTAATCGCAACTCCGGAACGCGCGAACACAACGTTTTGTTATACGTCCCATACCACAACACCGACCATAGAATGATAAAGTTTTAATGATTTTAAATTTAATTAAATGGTAACTATAAATGTCAATTAAGGGTAAATTATCCAATTCCAGACTGGGGTACTCTTGAGTATAAATCTCCATCAATATCTAACGCAAGTTTAATCTCACAACTATAATGTAAGCGTAAGGCTAACCAGAAACTAAACGTTATCCAAGTAACGTCAACTAGACATAAACAAAACAAATCTACTTTACGAAATTAATGAAATTGAATGATTATTACAACAATAATACTAGTTATTAAACAGGAATATAATAAGGCTAGTATGTGTCGGTGACAAGAAGTGATGTTTAGTGCCCTCCAACAAAAATGTGGCCAAGAAAAATGGACTGACACCCACTTTGGTAATCCTTATTTATTATCAGAAAAAATAGTGTTACAGTTCCTCGAATCCAAAAATATTATCTCATCTAACCAGTATGGTTTCAGGAAAGGAATATCAACAGAGGATGCGGTTTTATCGTTTGTTAGCAGTGCGGTGGATAGTTTAGACAAAAAAGAAAAGTGTCTAGGGATATTTCTAGACCTCTCAAAAGCTTTCGACACAGTATCCATTCCCATTCTATCCAAAAAACTTGAAAAGGTTGGAGTAAGAGGCTTGGCCCTGAAATTATTTACCAACTATCTGACCAACAGAACCCAAGCTGTCAGTATAGGTGAATTCACCAGTAATGATAGCAGCATTGACTTTGGTGTGCCACAGGGGAGTATAATGGGACCAACCTTGTTTACAATATACATCAATGACTTATGTGAGCTAAAATCTACAAATTGCCGACTTTTTGCTTATGCAGACGACACTGCACTTTTTATCCATGGGTCTACCTGGGACGATGTTAAACACTATGCTGAATCTGCATTAAGTAAGGTTATGACCTGGCTCTCAATCAACTTACTCACACTAAATACCAATAAAACTAATTTCATTACATTCGCATTAACTAATTCTACCCTGCCACCACTAGACAACTTCGAAATTAAAGCCCACACATGCATAGGACCTTCTCCCCACTGTGGATGTGTAAATATTGCTAGAGTCTGCACCGTTAAATACCTTGGAATTCACATTGACCAATCCTTAAAATGGAAGTCCCATATTAAAAATCTAACTGCACGCATTAGGAAATTGATCTATATTTTTAAACTTCTGCGTAGTGCCGCTGATCAAAATGCAATCATGATGACCTATCTTGCTTTATGTCAGTCTCTGCTAACTTATTGTATCACATCATGGGGCTCAGCTGGTAGTACTATATGTCTGCCTCTAGAAAGGGCACAAAGAGCTGTTCTCAAAACCATGACTAAGAAATCTTTTCGTTACCCAACCACTAAATTGTATACGGAAACAAAAGTACTTACTGTGAGACAGCTCTTTATACAACAAACGGTGTTAAAAAAACATTCTACCACAATATTTGATCCCACCTTCAACTCAGGTAAACGACGCTCTGACATTATATGCAAATCTATTTCACACAGAACTACAATGGCTAAACAACATTTTAAGGTAATTAGCTGTTTTTTATATAACAAAATTAACAAAAAACTTAATCTATATTCACTGAACAAACACAACTGTAAAACTAACTTAAAAACCTGGTTGCATAAACTAACATATTCTGAAACAGAAGATCTCATTAAAGTGAACTAGTATATAATAATTTTAACGCATCAGTAGGTACATATTAGAAGTATTATAATGTAAGGCTTAACATAATATACAAAATTACTAAGTAGTAAGTACAAACATCTATCTATGGAAATATTTACATGCACTACAGTCAAATACCGTAAAGTAGTAGTCACTACTTTCTTTAACTAAGTACACTCAAATCCAATCAAACTAATTTGTTGCTGTTTTACGTGATCCTTTCGACACTTATCTCAAAAACTAAAAAATTGCAGTCCTTTAATCGTTTTTGCTGTAGACCATAAATTTTAAATATAAAATACCCGTGTCTACTTTCCTTTACATCTACGTATTTATATTAAAAAACATAAGCAATACCTATAATATCTTTGCCATAGACTAACAGACTAACACACAGATCTACTCACTAACACACCACACACAAGCATAATCACTTGCGCAGTCTGTTACTGTGCATGAATTTTGTTGTTTTGTGTGTGCCCACACCACATGAACACATGAACTCGAACACGCACATACTCCCACGGACACACTCACAAGCATACACACAAACGCACATACATACGCATAAACGCATACACGCATACAATTTCATGCGAGATAGTGCGACACACTGAATTTAAGTTTTTGTCTTTAGATATTTAGTATTTAGATTAGATGCACTGTCTTTCCCATTATACGGGTAAACACCTATTTTGGGAATACAGATACAAAATTGAGCTACTCTTATACGTACTAAGTACGTGCTTCAAGTGTGGAAACGGATAACTGCTAGTACCCGTACCACAGGTTCGTTCCTAGCACGGGGCTTGCGGTTACACCGCCAAACACTTGAGCAGCTGCTGTGTATTATAATAATTAATGTAGTAGTCTAAGTGTTCCTGTTTTCGAATTGAAATAAACTAAACTATTCTATTCTATTCTATGAATAGACTAAGGATAATAATAAGATCACTTTTAGCCTAATTTTACATTTCATGTTCCTGCTTTCCAATTTCTTGTGGTCAGTTTCAATTGATTTTATTTATTGTAAAACCTGTGTGCAGTGTGACATGCTTGCAACTCGCTGACTTCCGTGGACACCCACGGAAGATCAGCGTCGTTGCGCAACGACAAGATCAGCGTCGTTGCGCCAGCTAGGAGCAACGACACATGCTGAGAGGATAACCCTTCAACGGCATTCTAATTATTAGTTTAAGTGTACTAGGCTAGTTACTATACAAGATTTCGTTGAGTAAATGTTTTTCTTTCTTTCATATTTATACCTATACCTATCTAAAGTTGTAATTACACCTGCCCTTCAACATACTGTCCTGTACCCCAAGGTTGTCTGGAAGAGATCGCTTTAGCGATAAGACCGCCTTATATTGTCACACTGTCATCTTCTTATCCTTTAAACTGTATCTTCTCTTTTGGTGTACAATAAAGAATATTTGTATTGTATTGTACCCCGGTTGACCCCTACAAGTCCCGGGGACCGATTGAAGGTTTTCCTCGCAATACCTTAAAAAGTTACTCGCATATAAGTGTTGTGGTGTCAGAGATATTCAAGCAGCCATTTAGACAGCAGTCACTACGCCAAGACAGAGGCTTAACATCATCAACAATAACCGGGACCAACTTTTTACATGCCCTCCCAAGCACGGAGACGCTCAGTACAAATGCCACTAAACGGTCACCCATCTAAGGACTGACCTTGCCTGACGTTGCTTAACCACGTGATCGTTTACCGATTAGTTAATACAACTGGCTATAAATGCCTCAACACAACGGTACCTACTAATAACAGCAATTTATTACCACACGAGAAGGGATGGATTTTAATACGGATCCCATAAGTAGTTTTGAACAAGTTTCCAATGGAAGTAACATGATTCGCATTTAAATAGACCTACTTCTACCGTCACCAAACTTATCCAACATCGAGAATTGAAAGATCTAACGGCTTATTAGCTTTTTCATCCTGATTTTATTTTATAATTCATTTTTCTTATAAATGTCATTTTATTCGATTAAAACAGATAGTGAAACAAATAATAGGTACAGGTTTCTTGATAACGAGCTAAGAATATTAATTTGTTATAAAAACCATCGAATTATAGAATGTTAGTAGGTATCTATCATAATCGGAATTCTTTCTCACCCAAACTACGTATTTGCGGGCCTGTTGGTCTAGTGGTTAGACACCCTGGCCTCTGACCAATAGGTCGTGGGTTCGATTCCCACCAAGTGTCTGGGTGTTTTATCTATATAAGTATGTATTTACCAAAAAAAAAGTATATAAGTATTAGTATCAGTTGTCTGGTTGCCATAGTACAGGCTCTGCATAGTTTGGGTTCAGATGACCGTGTGTGGATTGTCCCAGAATAATATTAAAAAAAATAAAAAAATATTTACGATGTACCTACCTATTATGGTTAGGGACAAAACTTTGTTATTTTACTGTTGAAGTTGTTTTTTTAGTTTAAACATTTTGTGGCATTCAAATTTTATTATAGCAAAACAAACTCACAATGACATACGACGAGTATAAAACTTAGTTTAATGTTATTATTGTGCCCGTGACAGCAAAACCGGCAAACTATTTAATGCTTTCCTAACTTTCTGGATGAGTTAAATAATGTTTTGGAGATTGATTACTATTTGGGTGAGTGGCGGGGTGAGTGGCGGGTCACCCCCTTCCCTCCAATATGGTTGAGGGGAGTGATGGCTGCTGCTCGAGTCAACTCGTGCGCGGGTGCTGCTTGGGGGACTGGTCCGACTACTATACCTTTGGCTTTTTAGTTTGTTGTACATTCGTCGCATTTTATTATTTTTTTCTGTCTTATTTGATCTTTTGAACGGCAAGACACACTGTCGCTCTGATCTAATTGTAACATGACACACTATTTAAAAAAAAGTGAAAAAATGACAAGCCCGCTGAGTTTCTTGCCGGATCTTCTCAGTTGAGGCCGCGTTGTGATACGGTGGTAGCTTTTTAAAAAAAAAAAAAAAAATATGACCTTTCAAAAGTGCTAGCGTCAAGCCTATTTGAAATAAACCATTTTTGAGTTTGAGTTTTGATTTAAAATGTAAAATTACCTATATATATATATATATATATATTGCAATTTAAAATGTAAAATTACTTATATTTCAGTGATATTCATAGTCTACTCCTATTCAACAAAGTCCAAGTCAATTTTTATTTATTTCAAATAGCACGCTAGCACTTTGAACGGTCAATTTTTTAAAAGCTACCACCGGATCACAACGCGGCCTCAACTGAGAAAATCCGGCAAGAAACTCAGCGGGCTTGTCATTTTTTTTACTTTTTTTAAACATTGTTTGTCTTGTTACAATTGGATCAACATTAACGATAGGCTCAAAATAGAAGAATAAATAGGAAACTATCTACCAATAAATTGTTAATACTATAAGATACATACAACATATACGATTGTCCTACTACAACAATAAAAAAATCAAGGTATTATGTAGATAATACTTAATACCTCAATGAATAGAAATCTATTTCCTCAAACGACAGATTTCAAAGGAATCCTTTATAATATGAAAACATACCTACAACACACAAGCGGCTTACTTTTAACAAAAGAGTTACCGTTTTAATAAGTTATTTGTTCAGATTTTTATTTTTACTTTATACGGCTATTGACTGCTGCGTCCAACGTAAGTGACGAGCGGCAGTAACATGCAACTGGCTCTCCATGAAGCAGGGGTTAGAAATGTCGCCAACCCCCCGGTAATCCTCTCTTTTATCTGCTCACAAAGTTAGTTAATTTTTTTGTCGTAAAGATAGTGGACAATCAAGTTTGCAAGCTGTCCTCAGGACTCTGACTTAGCTTAACGACTGTTATCTAGATGAAAATAGCCAGGACCGGCTTTCTTCGTGCCCTCTGAAGCACGGAGACGCTCAGTTCAAATACCACTAAGCGGTCACCATCTAAGGACTGACCTTGTCTGACGTTGCTTACCTAACTGATCGTTTACCGAATAGTGGTCTCATCTGGCTATGAGCGTCTCATTTAGTTAATTGTAATTATTAATAATCCAGCTTTTGAAATCAGATTACTCTGGAAGTTGGTAAGTTTACTAGGTGGTGTAGCCTCCGTGGCGCAGTGGGAAACCGGAGGTCGCGGGTTCGAATCCTGCGAGCGGCAACAAATTTGAGTTGTTGTTCCTTACTGGCTAGGACAATGTAGGCCAATCGCCTGATTCATGCGTCTGTAAAGTAAGATGATCCATGCGTCGGATGGGCATGTAAAAAGTCGGTCCTGTGCCTAACCTTTCCCTGGTCGTGTAGGTCTTCCGTCCCATCGGATTATGATAGGTATTATATAAAGGATCTGATCTGATTTTGTGAAAGATTGGCCGCTGTGGTAGTTTCGACCAGGAGGGGGGGGGGGGACATTATTATTAGGTGGTGGTTACTAGGTGTGGTGCGGTGGTCCGCAGTCTCTAGCCCCAGGGACCTACTGAAGGTTTCCCCCGCAAAAAAAGGTACCACCGCAGTGTCTGATATTCTGTCGCTAAGCTGCACCGTGGAACCATTGCTGTGGTCCAGTGTATAGGGCACTGTAGCTGGTGAAATTACCGGATACAAGATGTCTTGGGTGACGAGCGGTAACCATGTCGCTTACCTTTAGGCGAACGTCTTGCTGGTCTCATGACTGTTGAATAAAAAAAGAGAGTAGAGATATTGATTATCTTGTATGTTGTAATGTAAAATAAGCATAAATGGCTACGAGTCAATATAATTATGTTAAAAAAACCTTTCAACAAAGTATAAGAGGCTCCGCTTCTCACATATATTCAACACATTCAGATGAAATGAAAAAGCGGTACAAAAGCCCCTGCCGAATGGAATTTCATAAAGCATTCAGCTTGTGAACTGAGATTCAGAGCTGCACTAAATATAGATAGAGCTGACATATATTACGGAATTGCACAAGTGTGATTATATTAAAAGTTCAAACTACGTTTGGATGTACGGATTTAACCACATTCATACTCATAGATAATACACTATATACTTAGCTATAGATTGGACACTCTCGTTCAACTTTTAATAAACTAATTTTACCCTCGCCAAAAGATGGCGTAACTTCACAAGAATCCAAAATGTGCCAACAGATGGCGCTTTTTTAATAATCATTTTACGTATAGGGAAATGAAACTTTATGTTGAATGAATATTTGTAAGGAACATGTTTAAGGCAAAACAAAGAGATATTTATTGTAAAAAGTTTACTTGGTAACCAATAACTTTATCTAAACATATCTGACGCACAATCGTACTCTTTTATTTACATATATTGTCCAATCCCCTTAACTTGAGTTTCTTGTTTCAGTACAGCTTTGCATTAAATATTTCCAATTCAAGCCATTGTGGTTAACGACAATGATGTAGTGGACCTGAAATAGTTCACGAGTAGTATAGATGTTATTATAAATAAATACTTATGCCATGTTCTTAATGACTTGTTTTAGCTTTTATAAATGTTTTCGTAAATAAGTAAGTACATACCTACCTAAGTAGATAAATAACACCCAGACACAGAACAAACAGAATTCTTCAAAAACATATTTGTAAATAAACTGTAAATATTTAGTTTCAATAAATGTATAAAGCTTATTATCTTCCATGAAACAAGTCTTTTTAAAAAAATTACTTAACAACCTAAGTTGCCATAGTAACCGCCAAAGTAGTGGTGCGTTCCTCACTCATGAGTCGCCTCATTCGAGGTACTCGTGAGGACAAATTGAAAGAGTTCCTCATTTTTCAACGATGAACCACCTCATTTTATCTTTCATTCCTCGTTCTCGCTCGCGAGATTGAGGTTTGAGGCCGCACGCGTTTACCTCGTCGTGCGAGCGAAAGGCGAGCGAGTGAGGATTACTGAATGAACAAATCGACCAAATGAGTGAGGACGATCTGTGTGAGCGTGGTAACTGGTGAGGCGTGAGTAATATTTTTGCGAGTTAGGTTTGTATTTAGATAATCGTATCCTACTAATATTATAAATGTAAAAATTTGTGAGGATATTGGATGATTGACGATGACCTCAGTAGTTTAAACTTTATTTAAATCACGAATTGAAATATCAATATTAATTTCGTGATCTTAATTCTCTTAAATTATTATCTATTTATTTAGTTTAATTTATAAAAAAACTATTTATTTAGTGATGTTTTTTGCTTATTTTGGACTAAAACACTGAGCGAAAGAAAATGATGTGTGTGAGAGAAATAGCAATAGAGAAGCACGCTGCAGCTGCAACGGTCCGGCGTCCTCCTCGCTTGTGGCGCGTGACTCGCGTGAGTGAGGCCATGAATTGATATCTAAAACCGTCCCTCAACAAGATATCCTCACCTCCCTCAAATGAGGTGTACCTCGCGAGTACCTCACGAACGAAAATGATGTACTCCCTCATCCTCATTTTAAATTTACGAGTTACCCATTACTACGCCAAAGGCAATTTACAATACCACAGATATAACAATACTATACGGAGCGCGTTCCACTTGGGGCCCACACACAACGATAATCCGTTGAGGCCGGCTGTTACATTATGGAAATTTAATATAAATATTCGAAATATAACAGATTTACTCAAATAAATTGAAGATATACAATAACAATAGTAAACTCAATAAATAAAAATATATAAACTGCATTTTTAACGCCATCTAGGCAAATTATAGTAGAAACTTAAAATTTAGTTCCTTCCCTCGCCTGAAGGTGTGCTAGTTTCCATACATTAAAATTTTGTCACCTGTTTTAAGGAGAGTGCCACTGGCATGTTCATACTGGTGTGACAGAACAATGTGAAGGTGGAGAATGCCCGCACAAATTACGTTGTTTGATTGTCAATAAGGCATATATTTTATTACTAGCCAGCGTTCTGTGGATCAAAATCTTCTGTGAATCAAAAACTTCATAGATTAGAAAGTGCTTAGTCATCGTGCTTGTGAAGCATTAAATTAATATTGTTCGTTAACCAATGGTGCCTTTAGGTGCCTACTAACACGGAGCACTTTAGGTACACAAAGGAGATGTTCCATTTTGGGCCAACACTATGTACACTATATGGAAAATTAGGAAAAACATAGGAGAATTTCATAACAATACTTATAAATTAATTTGAAGCAGAGCACAATTGTACATAAATAATTACTTATGGAGTTATTTAGTATGTCCACCCTGTTTTTAGGGCAGTCATGACAGTTGCGTTTGACGTTGGTTAACTACTTGACAGTTAATGCTATAGGTGACGTTTCGTAATAGATTGTTTACGCGTGGAGTACATAATGTATTTCGGAGTTTTTAGTGATTATGTTTACGGACATTCATTGACTGTTTCTTTCTTGACCCGGTGCTTTACTGTATTGATTATCGACTGTGGTTTGGATTGGAATCCGTCGTATAAGAGCTATTTCACAACAAGATCAATCGCAGGTATAGTCAGTTGTCAAAATTACATTTTAGTTACGTATTTCTGATCAATCATATTGTTGTGTGGTGTTGCTACAGTAGTATCATATTCACTTTTGTGTTGCTCTCTCCTTGACCAAGATATCTTAAATGTACAATAAAACGAAGCAATATTAAAAAAGGAGAACAATACAAAACCGTTACTATGTTGCATAGTTATTTAAACATATAGTGTACATGGTGTTGGCCCAGGCTCCATACATTTCTGGAACAACTCCTTTGTATGCCGACTCATAATGTTATTTGGCTGAGATTTTATTGCTAGTTACATAATATCATACTGTAAACACAATTTGCTTGTTTACAAAACGTGTTAAACTTAAGGTATTTACATTCTTGTTTGTAACAATGTAGGTCATCATTTGAAACATTTTTGTACATGATCCCATTAAAGCCGAAGGCAGTTGAATCAGTTTACGATCGTTGTGATAGTGGAGTCTTATAGAATAAACGGTTAGCACAAGGTTAGGTTAAAAACCCACAAGCCACAGGTGTACAGGTTTTGGCAAAAAGCTTTAAAAAGTGTTATTTTTACTTCTACGCTGGACCGAGAAAATCTGCGAGCCAACATATTGCAGCGGACTGCCAACTGCCAACTCCTTTCCCTCTCAATATCATCATCATCTTTCAAGTCCTCGTTAACCATGTGACCAAGGTACTTGAAAGACGCAACTCTTCCGAGGTTGGCACCACTCAACATTATAGGTGGCACGCGAACTGTGATTCGAGCCCTCACTCGAAACACCATACATACACTTTTGCTAGTGTTATACAGAAGACCGTTAAAACCGACCGGTTAAAATAGAAACAAAAATTTTACAACTTGTGATCCCACTTAAAGCAAACAACTTTAAAATATGATTGTTTAGTCCAAAGGATGAAGTAACCTAACACGAATGATACTTGGGGGTATGAAAACATATTTTTTCCCATAAATACTTTGTTGATACCCTAGTTACCTAGGAGAGGAATTTCGAAAATTTCCGTTCTTGTTCACCCAGTCTATTTGAATAATGTTGGTTCCACATTTCAAGATTATAAGTTAAATGGTTTGGGTATATCGTGATTCTTATAAAAAAGCCTGTTCTTTTATTAATAATAATATAGAGGATAAAAATGTCTAAACCGATTTTTCAAAGGTTGTCTAATTAATCGGTGGATAAATCGATCACAGGCTGCTGTCACGATTAGCCGATAGAATATCTCAAGTAACAAGATGAAGGTGGATCAGATCGCTTAGTGCGACGTCATCGGCTAACGATTGGGGCATGTTCCCTTTTTATCCCAGGAATTAGATCCCAGTTATATAAGAAAATAAATCCTTCGGGTACTGTTTAAGAAAATTTAAAGCTGTACGAGATCCGTGGGTGATATGGACTAGAAGAAACTTTTGTTTCTAGAAATTGCGGAAAATTATTTGTTTTCTGACAGTTTGTTTTCCTATGATCTTATGTTTCTTCATCTTTTAACTACCGCCTCCTATCGGAGGTTAGCAATCATTAAGGCTATTTCTGCTTTAGAATATGCCACTCGAAATAGTTGCGGAGTTGTTTGTTCAAACTATTGACACAAGTTTTTTTAGCCACGATGTCCTTCTTCGGCCACTTCTACCCTCTATTTTGCATTGCGCATGATATGGCCAAAATATTCCAACTTTCTCTCTTAATTATGTTCAAGATCTCTATGGACTTTCCCAATCTATCCAATACGGTGATATTACTGACGCGATCTCTTATTCTTTATTGCACACAATAATATTACACATTAGTATAAAATAAAGAAAATTCATGCACAAAGGCGTGCTTAACCCAAACATAATATCTTCAGCATGCGCCTGTATACCCACATTTCAAATGCTTCCAATTTCTGAGAAGTCGCATAGGTTAGTGCCCTCAGTGGATTCTGTCTCTCAAAAAAAGGTCCGAGCATAGCTCTCTCCAAAGTAGGTCTTAAAGAAACTTAATCTAATTTATGCACAATTACTAAAAATAATATTCATATTTATTCGAGCACTGAGCGGAATAAATTCACAGAGTAAGATAGGTACGCAAGAATAAGATCTTATTTCTACGACCTTCGTTGTCAGCGAGGGCACTTAAAAGTCGGTGGCACGACGCGAGTGAGGATCATAGAATATATTATAGGTACAACGAGCGAATAATATTATTTTTCGACAAGAGATAAGTAAAAATTAAATATAGCTAATTATCAATTGCGCACATTACGAAAATCAGTAGGTAAATTATTAAATCTTTCTGTAAAATGGAGGAAAGCTATACACAGGGCGCTTACTACTCCTTCGAAGGGAGGGGTTGCATGGTCCCCACGCTTGGTAGGAGTCTTGGGGATTACAGTAATTATAATGGTTGTTAATCCAATAGAAAGACGCTGCTGCCCGTATTCTTGTTTTCCCTTAGTTGCCTCTCACGGACACCCATTGGGAGGAGATGGGAGGGAGCTATTCTTACCCGGGCACCCCACGGGCAATAAGACAGGAAATAATTTATTAATCGTTACAAAAATCAGTAAATAATTAGATTTCATTTTCCACTTTGCGTTGAGAATGCGAAGCTACGAATTAGGCAAAAAAATTGAAGAATAAGCATACAGGGGGAGCTTTTTTAGTTCTGTAATTCAAGCTACCTTATTTCTCTATTTTCGGTCTACAAATAGCCAATGTAAAGACTTTTATTAGCCACTACCCGGATTGAACTGGAACTGCAGTAAAAGACCGCCTAGAATAGAAGTTTATAAAACATTCAGTTACAGACGGAGTTGGAAAGTGTCACGTTCGATATATCCGCGGTACAAGTCGAGATATGACGAAATATGACGGATATATTTGACGGGCCCGTTGGTCTAGTGGTTAGAGACCCTGCCCGCTAACCGATGGGTCGTGGGTTCGATTCCCACCAACTGTCTGGGTGCTATTTATCTATTTAAGTATGTATTTACAAAAAAAAATGTATATAAGTATTAGTATCAGTTGTCTGGTTTCCATAGTACAGGCTCTGCCTAGTTTGGGATCAGATGACCGTGTGTGGATTGTCCCAAGATATTATATTCTTATATATTATATCTTTGAATTGGTATTCTTAATTTAGACCTCAGTTACCTTAAACTTGTAATTTGTATTGTGGCTGCCTTGGTGCTGTAGTGCTTCGGGAATGTTTGCGGCGCGTGTGGATTGTTTTTATACGATAATGCGGAAACGCGCAGCATCCCTGGTGCGACGCGCACATGGAACACCTCCAACGGTATCCTGGATATAATTGCGGACAGATTGGACTGTGCGTACGTAATGTTACTAACACATAGATATTAACAAATTGTTTACTAACACTGCTAACAGATGAGCTCTGTGGCTTGAAAGAAATGTTTATTTAGTAATTTATTCAATTTCATTGCGTTATATTTCAAAACTTTCTTCTATAAGATTTCGTAAGAATAGTTGTAATAGTCGTATCCACCCAAGATTAGTGTTCATCAAAATTATTTTTGTTTATTTCAAATAGGCTTCGCTAGCACTTTTGAATTTTTTTAAAAGCTACCACCGGATCATAACGCGGCCTCAAATGAGAAGATTCGGCAAGAAACTCAGCGGGCTTGTCATTTTTGCACATTTATTTTTTTAAACAAAGTTTGTATTGTTACAATTAGATCAGCACCAGCGACAGTGTGTCCTGCCGTTCAAAAGATCAAATAAAATAAAAAATACGACGAAAATACAACATGCCAAAGGGATAGTAGTCGGAACAGTCCCCCCAAGCAGCACCCGCGCACGAGTTGACTCGAGCAACAGCCATCACTCCCCTCGACCATATTGGAGGGAAGGGGTGACCCGCCACACGAAGCCGCCACAAACAAAGAGTTTTAGATGGCGAGCATGACCGACCCAAAATCACAGTGGCTCACGTTTAACATTTACCTTCTGCTGTTAAGCAGTGCCTCGTCAGGCAAGGCACAAAGCACTTTAACATATTGCCAACTTTTATCACAAGTCGTCTAAGTTAGATACACACCAAGAATAATTTACAAGCTCAAGTGAATTGCCTTCAGAACGTAAATAAAGCAACAATCAATTTTGCTGCTAGACTACAAAAGAAATAAAAAAAGAAAAAAAAGGACAGCGGCCGGACCAGTCCCCCCAAGCAGCACCCGCGCATGAGTTGACTTGAGCAGTGATCAGTTTGATTAGTCAAACTTTATTTATTTAAGTCAATAACAAGAAGCAGCACTTGATCTACGATTTTTTCTTCATCATCATCATCATCTGCTGGAAGACGTCCACTGCTGAACAAAGGCCTCCCCCTTAGACCGCCACAATGAACGACAATTTGCCATTTGCATCCACCGGTTGCCTGCGATGCGAACAATGTCGTCGGTCCAAAAAGAAGGTGCTAACGCTGCAAATCGCTGTGTTGATATTATTTTAAATCTAGCAGTTTTGTATTTTATTTTCTCGCCTCGCAGTAGGTGTGGGCGCGAACGCTGGAAATCGGTGTGTTGATATTATTTTATTTCTAGCAGTAAGTATTTAATAATTGCATTCCATAATGTTGACAAGGTCTTAAATTAGTGGCTTTATTTTATTTTATTTACATTTTCCAGTGCCCTACAGGGTCCATACCCTGTAGGGCACTGGAAAATGTAAATAAAATTAACAGTTAAAACATTATTGAGGAAACCACATGGTTGATATTGAAATTAAACTAATTCTATAGATTATTTCGCGTGGTGACGGGTCACCATGAATGATGTAAAGTGCGAAACGTAGGGATAGTAAAATCAAAAATAAACCCCAAAATAATAAGTAAAATTTGTTTCATTAAATATTCGCGTAAATATCAGAAACCTTCTCATGGTTGGTATTTATAAAAGTTACCAATGGCTATAAGTTAGCGAATTCACAAAAATATCGACGAAGATAACCTTTAAACTTTGAACGGCTTCAATCCACTCAAAAGTACCTAGTCAATACCATTATGCAAATGCGAGGAACCAAAAGTTACTTTAGAAAATGTGAAGAGAGGTGCATTGGGAAGGCCGATAAAAGGCTTTTGGATTCGTACGAGATACTTTTTAATATCAATACGAACGGAGGTGGATTGGTACTGAGACGTTAGGCCCTCTTTTATATAGGAGATTTTCTTTAATGGAATATGGAATCAAAAAGTTAGTTACTTTTAACAGATACCTATCAATTCGCGATTTATTATGATCCATCGTTATCCTAACAAAAAATCTCTCTTAATTTCCTCCTTTCTTCTATAAGTTTTCTGTAATTTACTTTTATACTAGCGACCCTCTCCGGCTTTTCACGGGTATACTACATACACCTTTCTCACAAATCACTCTATCTATTGCTGAAAATTGAATTAAAATTCGTTGCGTAGTTTAGAAGACCTAAGCGTACTAACGCGGGAGCGACTTTGTTATAAACTATGTAAGTGCTATGTAATGATTTAAGTTCTGTAAATAAATATCTTGGGACACTCCACACACGGTCATCCGATCCCAAACTAGGCAGAGCCTGTACTATGGAAACCAGACAACTGATACTAATACTTATATACTTCTTTTTTGTAAATACATACTTAAATAAATAAATAACACCCAGACACTTGGTGGGAATCGAACCCACGACCCATCGGTTAGCAGCCAGGGTATCTAACCACTAGACCAACGGATCCGTCCGTAAATTATAGGTAGGTATATAAGCTGTAACAGCTCAGTGGGCGAGCGCTTGCTTCAGAAACAAGCTGCGCAGGTTTGAACCCCGGCTCGCACCTCTGGTTTCTTTAATTAATTATGTGCGAATCGTCTTTGTTTGATTGTTACTAGCTTTCGGTGAAGGAAAACATCGTGAGGAAACCTGCATGTCTGAGAAAGCCTAACTAGCTTTCGAATGACGTGTGAAGTCCGCCAACCCGCACTTGGCCAGCGTGGACTATGGGCTAAGCCCCTTCATCTTGAAGGGAGGCCCGTGCCCAGCAGCGGGACACAGAACAAGGGCTGGTATTATTTATATAAGCCAAGTTGTCGCAAACAGCAGTGTGTTGTAAACATTGGGGTTCTTGTTAATGTTTTAGTTTAGTTGAAGCTGGTGAAATTACCGGACTCTGGTGTCCGGTAATAGTCCGACTTAATAACTAATGTCTCGGATGACGAGTGGTATTACCCACTAAAGCCTTCCCGATACCCTTCGAAAGGTTTCCTACTGATTAATACGGTCGGAAACAAGTACGCAGACACAGGTGCACTGTCTCGTCTTAAACTTTGTAATCCTATGAGAAATCACGACCGGAGAAGGATCAGAGAAAGTGGATGCTCTCAAAAGGGGGTTAAAGTCGTGTGACCCTCAATTTGTAAAACAAACTGTGTCTCGCTGCGCCATAAAGGCTGAATCACGAATCATAAATATATTCGAAACCATGTTTTTACATTAAATGTATAGGAATTGTTAATGAATTAACAAGTAGCGAAGTATCGTTACTCATGATTACTTTATATTTTACTAAATCTTATTTGAAAGACCTTTCTTTTCTTTCGATAACCGCTGGGGAAGAAAGGTTCTCGAGTGGCGACCACGAACCGGAAGACGCAGCGTAGGTAGGCCACCCACTAGGTGGACAGACGACATTGTGCGCGTCGCAGGTAACCGGTGGATGCAAATACCCAATTTGGGTATTTGATTTTTTTTTTGTGATAAATGGAAAGATCATATATAAGTTTTATAGTAAAACTATTTTTTTTTTTTAGCAATAATTCAAAAGTTCAAAATAAAAAAAATAATTTTTGAATCCAGTATCGGAAACACGCCGACAGCTCCTGAACAAAACCGAGTGGGTGTGACGTCATAATGTTAAAGCTATTTAATAACAGTACAGCGTCAACGGCTATTACACTTGACTAGACAATATTATTGAAAATTTATTGCTAAAAAACGACTCTGAACAACGCTGAACGACACTGAACGACGACACTGAACGACACTGAACGTCACTGAACGTCACTGAACGACACTGAACGACGGCACTGAACGACACTGAACGACACTGAGTGACACTGAACGACACTGAACGACACTGACGGACACTGAACGACGGCACTGAACGACACTGAACGACACTGAACACTGAACACTGTCTGGTCACCTGTAATAGCCGTTAACGCTGTACTGTTATTAAATCGCTTTAACATTATGACATCACACCTATAAGGTGACCAATCTTGGTGCGTTTAAAGTCACGTGATTTTTATATATATTTTAATTGTTTATAATTAATTGACTTTTTATTTTTTATTTTTTTGCTTTAAATATCAATATTATTAATAATAAAGTTTTAAAATAAATATAATAAAAATAATTTTTTTTTTTCATATACCTAGTCGTCGTTCATTGTGGCGTTCGAAGGGGGAGGCCTATGTTCAGCAGTAGACGTCTTCCGGCTGGTGATGATGATGATGATGATGATTTAAAAGAGGGGAGAACACGTCAGAGAGGATCGCTTAAAATTAAAGTAGCTGGGCTGAGAGACAGTACCTTTACTTTACTGAAGATTGCCAAATTAGTTTTTTTTATTGGATCAAGTATATTTGTAACTATAAAAAATATCCTAATTGGATATTTTTTATAGTTAATATTTACCAAATCTAGTCTTCCAGATTGGCTTCTTATTATAATTTCTATGTTTAAGTTAACAACTTATTCCTAATGTTGTCTTTTATTTACGCGAATACTAGACATTGTAATTAATCCGTATCCGTAATCCGTAAGAATAGATTAATTATAACTTATTCCTATATTTTGTAACCGTTTCATTATTTTTTATTTTTTTTTGCAAATTGTGAGAAATTAACTTAAGTTAAGGTCGTTAATTAAATGGCATACAGCCTTTTTATAAAAAGTTTAAGTAAAGATATAAAAATAATCTGCGTATTCACCATTGACACGAATCACACCTTCACTGCGATTCGGCATGCTATTAAGCCAGTGCTATTTGATACCATCGAATGGGGTGGTTCCTACGATTACTATTAGGAAATTAGTAATCATTGTGCATAGCGGCTAAGGGTTGGCATTTTACTCCTGGTACCTTTCTTGTCTTCTATATACATATAAAATTACTTGTCCTGACTGACTGACTGACTGACTGATTCATTAACGCACAGGCCAAACCGCTAGACCTAGAAACCTGAAATTTGGACAGTAGGTTCTTCTTATGACGTAAGCATCCACTAAGAAAGGATTTTTGAAAATTCGACTCCTAAAGGGGTTATATGGGTGTTTTCTTTTGTATGAAACTTTTTATTCTATGGTTCGATTGACTTGAAAGTTAATGAAAAGATCCTCATAATAAAATAAATCAATACGTATTTCGCGAATTTTCAAAAACAACCTTTCACTATCACGTCAAGCACAAGAAAATATATGTAATACGAATGCCACAGAAAAATTAGACTTTATACAGATACCGAAACACCATGACATATAAGAAGATTTAAGAGCACTTCGCACTACTAACAAACCATAGCCTGACGGCAGTGTTCGCAACGACATTTCATTCCTGAAGGTTATTAGTAGGGTTAAGTCGCTTGGGACGGCGTCACACCCTAGTCACGAGCGGTTTTAGTTCGAGCGACATCAATTCGGACGACGTTGGGTCGAGATTGCGAGCCTGCGGACCAAATATTTTGGTACAAATTGTATCTGGCTAGACTTAAAAGCTGTCTTGGGATACCTTGCAAATTGACTTTGTTCAAGTGTTTTATCGAATCTAACAATATATCGGATCTGCTTAGATGGACTTGGGTATCAAATGTAACTTGTGTTTTCCAGATTAGGTATTCCAATTCCTCCTACAAATAACTTTCCTACAAATAGTGTAGTCATAAATAAACGAAGATCCGTTAGTCGAATTCATGGGTTCGATTCCCAGCCCGGGCGAACATTTGTGTGCCTGAACGTACATATCTGTCTTTTGTCTAGGTCATCGATATACTATACCAACTAGATTAGCTGTCACGACCCGAAAAGTGGTCACGAAAATAGCGCCACGGAGACGGTTGTGTCGTTATTTCAAATTACGAGCCAACAACAGCTAGCGTAAGGACGTATCGAAATTCCTTATTGCGCGTTTAAAAACTATCCAAATACTTATCGTAATACTAAAATTGCAGATGGAGAATTTTTTTTCGTTTCGTGTTCTTATTACTACTAGTTTAAATAATAAATATAAGTAAGATGTCATTATAATACGAAATAAAAATTATTTATTTGATATTTTCTCCGCTAGTAGTTCGCAACTGCCATGCCGAGACTGACAAAATTAATGTTGCCGATAGGAGTGTCGCCACTGTCTATACGAAACTGTAAAACTTCACGTCATTACCATAATAAAAAGTTAGTTCTCATTTTTGCCACCAGCACGGATAAGTTGGTAAGTCAGTACACACACAATGGAAGCACACATTACTCAGCTCCAAAACTGTGTAAGTGCCAAATTGTCTGCAATTGTTTTGAACCTTATTTTATAGTGGTTAAGATTTTCTTTTAAATGAATATATTTTTGTTTAAGCCAAAACAACTACTTTTTTTCGTATCGCGTTGGCGATTTTATTGATTTTTCTTTGTCTCTGATTTTATGTGCCAACATTACTGCATACATAATTAGACTTTATTACTACATGTGAAGGCTTCTATTAGTCAGACGTTCCGAATTATTTGAAACTATTTTCTACAATTTCTAGCTACGTATATAGTTGTGTAAGTATATGTAACGTCGACCACATTTTCGATGTCATTTTGTTCGTGACTGCTTATCTTGTTTAGTATATCGATGGTCTAGGTGTTAATTTAGAAGAAAAGTATACATACACGACGAATGGACAACCTCTTCCTTTTTTGAAGTCGGTTGAAAATTAAGAAATAGAAATATTTTTATTAGCAGTCAGTAAAAATTTTGTAACTTTTACAAAATTTTTGCATGACAATGATAACCTCACTAGGCATCGCCTGTATCGAGGCTATCAAGAAAAATAAAGAATTGCCTGATAGGACTATGCGTACTGATACATACAAGCCAACAAACTAATACATGCTTATTAAGTAAAGTAGACTAATATTTGGTACATCATGGCATGTTATACCTTTATAAAATAAAATATATATAAAAATATATATAAAATAAAATGTATATATAATGTATGAATGTATACGTTTTAGTTATCTGGTTGTGGTTGCCATAATAGGTACATGCTATACCTATTATGGGATCAGATGATGTATGGATTGTCCCACGATATATCTATTAAAAATATACTTTACCATTTTAATTAGTTTCATTTATATTTCTTAATACACTCTACGTCCCATTTCCTTCTTCAAACTTTCAGAAGATATTTCTTTAGAAATAAGCTGTGCCTTTGTACTTTTCTTTCCTATATTTCTTGTTTCCTTTAATGTTATTGTATGTGTATAAATTATAAAATAAATAAAAATATAAATAGTTTTATAGAAAATAGTAAAAGAATGCCACTTTATAATATTAATGCACAAGTATAATAAATCAATAGTTTGTTAGTAGAGATACATAATCTAATGGATAAAATTAATATTCCGAGGAGTAATAATTTAAGCTTAAACTACTAAACCATTATTTATGGGACACAAATAGGTACCTACTGTTAATTCGCTGAAATTAATTTATGACCGCATATTTATATCCTCTACTCAACTAAAGTAGGGCCAATTTAATAGATCGCATTTGACAATTCAACAAAATTTAACAACCTAGCCTTGTAATGGCGGGGATAAAATATCATGATTTGTTTAAAGTTAGAACTACACTATTGCTTAACTTTTTTTACAATTACGATTAGGTACATCTAATATATAAAATTCTCGTGTCACAGTTTTCGTTGCCATACTCCTCCGAAACGGCTTGACCGATTTTGATGAAATTTTTTGTGCTTATCCGGTATCTATGAGAATCGGCCAACATCTATTTTTCATCCCCCTAAATGTTTTTTTTTTTTTTTTATTTATATGGCAAAACAACGTTTGTCGGGTCAGCTAGTATTTATTGTAATAATGACAAAACAAACAGACAGAACAAAGAAACTGACAGATGTCAAACGTGATCTATTAAATTGACCCTACAGTACTCTATGTAAAATTTTATCCATGACATTTAAACTGCCAATCGGTAATTATTATTATGAGTGACAAAGTAACTAGTACAAAAGAGGGATTTAATATTTCTTTACTGCGATACAACCTTTAATCTTAGAACACACAATAGTGTGTATGTAGAGTGCATGCGTGTCTTTATGTATATTTATTACTAGGCGCTCGGCATTTCGTTGATTGGCGTCTTTCAGATTCAATTAATGTAGAATTGTAGATATTTCATTAATGTTAGATACGTATTCTGTTAGAGATTAGGTTTCCAATTAGTTTCACTATTTCTCAATGAACAACAGATATATCTTTATCTTCTTTTTCTTATCTTTACATCTTTTCTCTATCTTTACATGTATAAAACAAAGTTGCTACCGCTGTTTGTACGCTTAGATCTTTTAAACTACGCAACGGATTTTAATGCAGTTTTCTGCAATATATAGAGCGATTCACGTGGAAGGTTTATATTATGTAGTATATACCGAAACCGGGGCGGGTCGCTGGTGTACTATAATAGAGGGTGAGTGGGAAGTGCCTCCTCGAATGACGTTTTCAATGTTCACACGTGGACAACTTACTGGTGAGGTGATCTGGTGACGCTGCGGAGTTGATAAGTGAGCGCATGCCCATAATACTTAGTCCATGTAAAATGATACTTGATACTAACTACATAAGGGGAAGTGGTGCCGGTTGGCTGCTATACTAGCTATATGACACCTGTATCGCCGGTGAAGCCAGGGGGTCATATGTAAGCGACCTCAACGACGAGCATCACCCCACTGAGTTTTTTGCCGGCTCTTCTCAGTCGGGGCGCGTTGTGAACCGGTGGTAGAATCAGCCCTCTCTCTTAAGCTACAACCCAATCCGAGGCCGTGCCCATTGAGCTGGTCGCTCCACTGCCCTTAAGGCTGAAATACTATAAGCGCTCGCCTCTTCTTGCCCGGTGCAGCTGTAATGGCCATATGTGGCCAACAGCGTCTATCACCTTAAATAAATTCATATTCGCCTGTCGCACCTTGGAAAATCAAATCTAGATGATTTTGTTGATTGGCCAATCTGTCCACTAGGACATAAGGGTGTTTCTCGTGGAACCCATAGTCTCTGATTTTGTAAAAGATAGCAGTTGTTATATACCTTCACTCATAAATTCTAAGTGAAACTCTTAGTTCTGATTGATTGAAACTTCTCGACGCTTAGCTTGATTATATAAATTGTCTACGTCTACGTTCTGCAATATTCGGCGCCTACTGCCACTTATATATCATACTTTTAAGTTGAACTCGATAAAGTGTCAGTCGTAATTCATGATTAAGCCCTTTTCCTTTTGTTTTATAAATACAGTTTTTTTTTGTTTTATAAATTAGTAGTTTTATTTTTTAGTAGTTTGTTCTTTTGAACGGCAGGATACATTGTCGCTGATGCTGATCTAATTGTAACAAGACAAACACTGTGATTGTCATTTTTTCACTTAAAAAAAAGTGCATAAATGACAATCCCGCTTACTGAGTTTCTTTCCGGATATTCTCAGTTGAGGCCGCGCTGTGATCCAGTGGTAGCGTTAAGCCTATTTGAAATGAATGATTTTGACTTTGACAGTATGCAAAATGACAAATAAATATTTTAAAACAAGTTCCGATCAGTCTCAACCATAGATATAATTTTTTTCACTCAACTCCCAATGAACGCACTGACGTTCCTATAATTAATATACTTTTGTTCACATTTAGAATAATGTAGCAATAATACAAAAAAATAAAAATTATTTTTAAAAATATAAACAATTCGATCAATGCAAGCTTCACTGAGGATAACTGCAGTAATTATGCGCTGTCAATACTGAAAGCGACCTTTCTCAGATGATTTGTAAGGAGCAGGGCCGGTTTCTGATAAAAAAATGTTATGCCAGTTGGCGGGTTAAGGAGTTTAAAAATTTTCCTAAAGCAATTTTCTAGTGGACTGTAAATATAAATATATAATTATATATTAAAAACGCGGACAAAAGAAACTATACTACATTCGCAGCATACTGGATTGCAAGGACAAGGAAGTTAGCAACTGCAGGGAACACAAAAGGAATAAATCGCAGCTGCTACAAGGAACGGATGGTGCGCCCTACCTTGAACGGCTGCGATGCGATGATGGCGGCGTCCTCTGCTGCTCCACAAATTAGATAGTTGTATCTGCTGCTATTGTCTCTGGCACTTCTTTTGCTTTTAACGAGGGCGGAATTAATTATTATATGTATGATTTTTAAATAATATCGCGATCACGCCATAAGAAAATATTTGACGGCGGCGGTGACAAATTCACGTCACATTTCTTCTTTTTTCTATATAAGGCGCACTAGGGAAAGGATGAAGGATAAGGAAATCCAGCCTGCTACAAGTGCATTTTGGTAAATAATAAGTTTTCAATAACGAGATCCAACATCCCCCCGGCCTTGAAGGAATCCCTTCAAAAAATATAGACTAATAAAATCTATATTAAATTGACTATATCAGTCTTCAATTAAAATAAATAACAAAAAACTGGTTGGTTACCACCGCTTACAATCTCTGTGTCGCTAACATAAATTACTAAACTTAAATAATAAATAAAATAATTAGTAAAAATGCTACTGCGTTGGTAACGGGCACAACCGTACTATAGGTCGCTCGTAGGTACCACAATTAGTTTGCACTTCTGCAACACGAGCAATTCCATCTTTACCAGGAAATAATCGTGTTATAACTCCCAATGGCCATTGCAGAGGAGGCGCATTATCAACATTAATTATGACAATCGTACCTACAGCTACAGGGTTGGAAAGAGTGTTCCATTTTTCCCGCATTTGTAAGTTATGAAGATATTCAGAACAAAACCTCTTCCAAAAAGACTGGACAATCGAGTCCATCAAAGAAAACCTGGACAGTAAATTAGCTCTCTCATTGGTCACATCCGCTGCTGGTAAGAATGCCAAAGGAGCGGTATGTAAAAAATGTGAAGGAGTAAGAGCTGTGGGTTCTGATGGATCTGAACTTAGGAGATAAAGTGGCCTGCTATTAAGAACACATTCTATCTGATTAAGAATAAGCATCTCCTCATAAGTAAGGATCTGTTTACCTATAACTCGAAAAAGTAAAGCCTTGGCACTTTTTATATTTGCCTCCCAGATCCCTCCAAAATGTGGGGCGGTGGGAGGATTAAAACGCCAAATAATGCGGTTTTTAGTAAGCTCATTTTGAAAAGTTTTATAATAATCATCAGACTTTAAGAAGTCATGCAACTCGTTTAAATACGATTTTGAAGCTATGAAGTTTTTTCCGTTGTCGCTATATAAAAATTTACATGGACCACGTCTTGACAAAAAGCGTTTAAACGCGTCTAAAAATGTGGCAGAGCTTAAATCAGAAGCTAATTCGATGTGAACAGCTTTCGTCACCAGACATATAAAAAGACAAAGATATGCCTTTTGACTGCGAATCCCACGCTTCCTAGCCATTGTAATATACAAAGGGCCAGCATAATCTACCCCTGTATGAGTAAATGCGTTGCATTGTTCTAAACGGCACTCAGGTAAATCAGACATTATAGGGAAAGTTGGCCTTGGGTTCATACGAAAGCAAGTATTGCATTTATGTATGCGTTGTTTTACAATGCGTCTGGCCGACAGAATCCAGAACCTTTGCCTTATTATTGAGAGCAATAATTGAGGCCCAGCATGTAAATAAGTGCGGTGATAATAATCAACTAAAAGATCAATCACATGTCCCTTTCTCGGCAAGAGAGCAGGATGCTTATGAGAATACTTAAGTGAAGAATAACTTAAACGTCCTCCAACTCTTAATAAGTTATCGGAAGATATGAATGGACTAAGCTTACGCAAAGCGGATGAAACAGCTTTCCCAGTTTGTAAATTCTTAATGTCGTTAGAAAAATAAAAATGCTGGATATGTTTTATTAAATATATCTCAGCGGTATTTAAATCATTAGCGGTAATTACATCGTTGCGAGGCAGTTGTTTCAAAAATCTTAAAACATAAACCACACAATGGAGCAGTTTACTCCATGAAGAGCACCTATCACTCAACAATAATATTGGATCTTCCTTTACACTAGCGGTTACACAAGTGACAATTTTTGATTCTAGTGGTGCTACCGAACTTGGAGAGAAAGTTGAAATAGGCCATTCGCTAATAGGTAGAGTGCACCATGAAGGGCCATTGAACCATAGATGATGGTCCTTTAATTGGGAAGGCAAAAGGCCTCTCGACAAAGCATCTGCGGGGTTTTGCACACCCGGAATATAATATAAATTTTCAGGGTCAATATAAGATTGACATTGTGCTATTCTGTTAGCAACAAATGTGTTAAATCTGTGCGGAGATGATTTCACCCAACACAGTGCGACTTCAGAGTCAGAAAAAGCATAAATACTATCAACAGGATATCGTTGCGATAATGTGTCACACACCATACGCAATAACTTCGTCATAAGAACGATACCACACAGTTCCAATCGAGCAACTGTGACAGTTTTAATTGGAGCAACGCGTGATTTTGAGCAAATAAGACGAACGATTGGTTCTCGATCACCTATAGTAACATGAGTATAAATGACGCATCCATACGCCTTCTCACTGGCGTCAGAAAATGCTATCAACGACAATTTACAACAAGGTTCAATTCCCATATGTCGCGGGAAGTCTAATTCAGATATTAGATGCAACTCACTAATAAAGTGATGCCATAAGCTTAAAATATGCGGGGGAGGTATGTCATCCCATCCCAATTTGAGAAGCCATAGCTCTTTGGTTGTCTGGAAGAAATCGCTATTAGCGATAAGGCCGCCGTTTGTACTATCCTTTATTGTTTGTTCTTTAATGTTGTTATTTGTTGTTTTTGTTTGTATTAAGTCGTACCATTTTCTTGTTCATTTGTTTGGTGTACAATAAAGTATATTCTATTCTATTCTATTCTATTCTCTTTGATTAATAATTTGGAAAATAAAATTACGGGACCAACCAAACCTAAGACGTCATAAAGACGGGCAGTAGCCGATAAAATTGCACGCTTTGTGCCTACTGGTTGAGGAGGTGAAGTGGAGAAAACAAATTTATCAAAAGCAGGAAGCCAACGTAGACCTAAAATCTTTAAGCCACTGTCACTGTCAAAAGAGATTGACTCAGACTTACGTTGAGACACTGGTATGTGTTCTAGAAATTCTGAAGAATTGCTAGCCCACTTCGCCAACTCAAACCCCCCGGCCTTAAGCATATGGATGAGCTGATAGGCTATATCAGCCGCCAAAGATACAGAAGATGCCGAAGAACATACATCATCCATGTACGTATCCCTTTCCAACACATCCACGGCAAGTGGGTATTTGGGACCCTCATCCTTAGCCAACATTCGCAAAGTTCTCATCGCTAAAAAGGGTGAAGAACATAAACCAAACGTGACTCTATTATATTCGAAAGTATCTAGCGGTTCATCGGAAGAGAACCGGTACAAAATTCTTTGATATCTGCGGTATGCAGCATGTACTTCAATACATAAGTACATTTGCCGTATGTCAGCAAAAAATGCTACACTAAACATACGAATATTAAGAAGAATACGGAATATATCAGCCTGAAGATTACAACCAGTATGTAAGATATCGTTTAAAGAAACCCCAGCATCCGTTTTGGCACTACCATCGAGCACAATACGTAACTTCGTAGTGTCTTTATCTTCGCGGATAACAGGATGGTGCGGTAGATAAAAACCTGGCTGTATGTACTCCTCCGGTGGAGTACGCGAAATTATACCTTTATCCAGATAGTCACGAATGACATCATTATATCGAGTTCGTAACTCAGGTGTCTTGTCTAGCTTATTTTCCAGAGACAAGTACCTCTTCTTAGCTGTAATATAAGAGTTACCTAATTTATCAGGACTTTCTTTAAAAGGCAACACTACAGAATAACCGCCGGTGCTATTGCGGGTAGTTGTGGAAACAAAAATATTTTCACATTCTTCCTCTTCAGGACTTAAAAAAATATTAGCGGGTAATTCCTCAAGTTCCCAAAATTTTTCTAAAACTTTGTCAAGTGAATCTTGGGTAAATGAACAAAAAATGCGGGATAAGTTGGGTGTCATAACAACAGGCGCATTACCCATTACGATATACCCTAATGTAGTTTCAATAGCGGAAGGCATATTGCTATGACACATAATGCGATCAAATAATAAAATTTGACAGTAAATATTTACTCCCAACAATACTTCAATCGGTCCAGGTATGCCATAGGAATCGTCACTGAGTGGAATATTTTTCAGGTAATCTAAGCTTGAAGTATCAACGTAAGAGTCTGGCAAGTGTGTTGTAATATTGTCCACTACTAAAGGTTTGATAGAATACACGGTGGAGTTACCAAAACGCGAGCTAAATTTGATATCAGTTACGCCAAGAATACGCTGTGAACTTCCACCGATACCCTGTACTTCAGTAAACCGGTTTTGTGTCGATACTTGAAGGGATAAACGCTTACAACAAGCAGATGCAATATAATCGCTTTCTGAACCTGGGTCAATCAAACATCTTACAATATGATGCTGATTATTGTTATCAATAATAATTATTTTTGCGGTTCCTAATAAAGTAGTACATAAAGAACGATCAGAATGATCGCGAGAAACATTACACACAGAAGTGTGTATAGCGGTAGGTGCAACATTCACTTGATTGACCTTATTCTTATTAGACATAGAGTCGCTATTTGCAGGTGTTGCGGATATATGATCCGATTGAGATACACCGCGAGTCACATGTAGAGGTGGAGCGGACACACTTCTATTGGAAGTGCAATTATTAAAATTATTTAATTCACCAAAATGTAATAATGAATGGTGTTTAGCGGAACAGTGGGAACAATATTTTTGCGAAGTGCATTTAAAAGTTCTATGCTTGCAACTTAAACAGTTATTACAAAATGAATTATTTTTTACGTAAATAAACCTATCATATGGTGTTTTTGACATAAAGACAGGACACTGATACAGATGCTCATGAGCGCTATTCTTGCACAGGGTACAAGAAACTTTATTCACTTTATTTGTAAGGTTAACATCAGTGTTAATAAAAGACTTAGTTGGTTTTGGCGTTGGAACTTTATTACGTGATTTATCGAAATCTGGAACTGAAAATCTTTGCCCAATAGAACGAGACATAATCTTGCTTTGCTCTTTTACAAATTCAATTAGATTAGCGTATGATGGAATTTTTTGCTTACGATACATTGTTTCAAATAATTTGATCGTATTTAAATCCAATTTTTGTAACGCAAGGTGTAAGAATATAAAATCCGATAAATCAGTAATTTTTAGTTGTTTAAGTGCTTCTACAGACGAATTAAAATTATTAATGAAACTTTCAAAAGCTGAAGCACTGTTAATATTCAGCGGTTTAAATTCTAACAACTGGTTTAAATAACTACCAGCCAATACGCGAGGGTCATCATATTTATCAATAAGTGCATTCCAAATTATATTATAATTCTCGGCGGTTGGTGGCAAACCAGCGCACACAGACTTTGCGCTGTCAGTCAACTTGCCAACTAAATAGTAAACACGATCACCATCAGTTAAATCCGCATTGTCATGTATAACACTTTTAAATTGCTGGTAGAATAGTGGCCAATTGCGAGCGTTTCCATTAAATGACATCAACTCAATCGGAGGCAACTTAGGCTTGGATTTCGATGCTAAAGAAAAGTTTTGATTGTGACTTTTATTACTAGCGGCGTCTACTTGTGACATAACTCGCTTTATGTAACAGTACATTTCTTCAAATGAAAGCCATGCCTGATAATCAATTTTATCCTCTGGGTTTATTTGCAATTTAAATGTGTTATATTTATCTGTCGCTTGTTCGAACTCACTACGCAAAGTATCAATATTACTCACATTACACAGGAAAACTTCACGTTGGGATTCATTGGTAGCAGCAGACTTAGATAAATCATATATAGACTGCAGCCTGGCAAATAATACATCGCGCTTAGAGCGCAGGATAGTCAACTGGACATGATCCTCGTTAGATATTTCAAACTCTTCCTCACTATCTGCCTTCTTACCCTTCCCCATTATTAATATTTAGTTAATTAAAAATGGGTACACAAATAAAATATATTTTATGTCACTGTTAAATCAGTCATAAAACACCGTTGAACTATAACAATGTTCAATCAGTTGGTAAATACAAGAAATTAAAAATTAAGATAAATATGAATTTTCAAAGGCATGTGTGAAGTTGCCTTAATACATCTGAACGCATATATGATGTAACCTTAATTACTCCGAACGCGTTATAATAAATCCTTTTTGCGAGTATTGAGGGATCGCTCAGGCGTGACCTTAAAACAAAAGCTACACACGCGCACTGCGTTGACAGCTGATGCGGTTGCAATTAATTTTGCACTATAATAAATATATGCGAAATCACTCTCAATAGAAAATATTAATGGGTATAATAGGTAGAATAAGAGTATTCTAATGCGATTATGTAATGGAATGAAACAATTATCAATGCGGGATGCGTAAGAATACGACTTAAAATAATAAATTTGATAATTATTTCAATACCAATTACGTTAAATTATACGTATATAGACATAGTACGTAAGTTGTAAGCGGTGGCTAAGAATAACCATATCATTTGCTTTACTATAATAGTATAAGCACAAATTATATTCGGAAAAATCTAAGATTCATTATCAGGGCCGAAGTGACCAAAAAGTGGCGGGTTAAGGAGTTTAAAAATTTTCCTAAAGCAATTTTCTAGTGGACTGTAAATATAAATATATAATTATATATTAAAAACGCGGACAAAAGAAACTATACTACATTAGCAGCATACTGGATTGCAAGGACAAGGAAGTTAGCAACTGCAGGGAACACAAAAGGAATAAATCGCAGCTGCTACAAGGAACGGATGGTGCGCCCTACCTTGAACGGCTGCGATGCGATGATGGCGGCGTCCTCTGCTGCTCCACAAATTAGATAGTTGTATCTGCTGCTATTGTCTCTGGCACTTCTTTTGCTTTTAACGAGGGCGGAATTAATTATTATATGTATGATTTTTAAATAATATCGCGATCACGCCATAAGAAAATATTTGACGGTGGCGGTGACAAATTCACGTCACATTTCTTCTTTTTTCTATATAAGGCGCACTAGGGAAAGGATGAAGGATAAGGAAATCCAGCCTGCTACAAGTGCATTTTGGTAAATAATAAGTTTTCAATAACGAGATCCAACACCAGTATAAGGCGCCTGTCTTTAATTTACCCCCGTTCGGCTTATCTTTGCTGGACAGTATTCCACCCACAGCACGAATGACACCACCCATTTGTAAAAACCTCTAAGAACGAGTTTCATTACTATACCGCGATAAAGACCCGCCCAACGTCCAAAGATTTGATGTCGAGCGTGTCCCCGAACGCCTGGTTATTAATTAGGGACCCGCAAAAAGGTGGTGTCGAGGTCCAGTGGCTTGTGACGCAGGCTCCTGCGGCAAGCCCAGTATCAACTCGTCATTCGGAGCGGGCGGCCGCGCCTTGTGGCGTTTGGCAAATCGCTGTATGCGGCTCGTACAGCGATCGAGCTTCAAATTTAAAATTATAATTTAGTGATATTATTCTTACGTGCCAGCACTTTTCATAGAATTATACCGTTGCTTAAAAACTCCTTGTTTATGCTATGAAGGTAATGGATGCAAACTTTAATTACTGGTATGTAGTTATTTAATAATAATTTATTATTATGAAGTTACAAAAGTTATGTAGACGTAATTTACATAATAAAGAAGGAAACAGGTTTTATCTATCAAAATGCTAATACCGCGCTCGAATTTTAGGCGTTAATGCCAGGAGAATTTGTCATTCCCATTTTGGAGGTATAAAATGTCGCATCAGTAGAATCATTTTCGTGGAACGGGGGCTTAAATATAATACTGATTGAGTTCGACTGTATTCTGCAAATGAATTGGGACAACATTAACAGTTTATTTAATTAATTCTGTAATACTTCAATGCAAAAATACTACTGCTAGAGACGTCAATTTATGTGACAAACTGTATAACATGGTTAAACTGACTTCCGATTTTTATAATATGATTCTACACAGCATTCTGTTTTACATACCTAGATATATTGTTCATAGAACAATAGCTCTTAAGAAATGAAACCTCGACTTTTTACGGCTTCAATAAAAAAATAAGTATCCATTAATAACGCGATAAATTTCGGTATTGTCTCGGAGTGTAGAGCGAAAAAAATCCCTGAAAAATGTAATACTTACTTGAGCTTAGCCTGAGAGCAGGTGTCTGCAATGACCCGCTTTTGCCAAGCACCCCCACCGCCCGTTTTATAATAGCCAGAGTTGGTTTCAATTTAAAAATAATTTTAAAAACATGGTGAAAGCGGTGGCACCTAGAGTAAGGGCGCATTTATATAGAAAGACCGATGTGCCGATGTATATACTTACCTTTATTATATACTTAACTAATTATATGTAACACAGAGTAAAACCACATTATTACTATATAATGTTAAGTGTACGTATTATTATATTTATAAGTTCTTTTATAGGTGTATTAACTATTTCATAAATTGTCTCGGAACTCAATTTTGGCTTAATGTACCGTTTAAGTACATCTATGATTGTTTTTATAAAAAAACTGTAGAATTTCCTAAATAAACAAAAACAAAACAATAAAACGATGAATGGTCCCTTATGTAAGGGTTTGCCTTGGTAGATAATTCCGCAGTTTTTTATTATTTTATTGAAATAAGGAACATAAATTTCATTTTTGTTGTTTTTCGCTGTCTGATATATACAATAAAGAGTTATCTATCTATCATAAGCTTGTGCTTGACTGCAGTCCTACAGTATATGGAAGCAACGAAACCTACATGACGATACCTCTTTTCCTATACTTTAAGTCCAGTCTCAGTGACCTCGCACCGCGATTTTATGGGAGCCAAGAACCGTACAAAGATCTTTCGGCTCATTAATCTATGAGGAATGCTGTGTTGATGCAGACAATGTAAATACGCATTACATTATATAAAACCCAGGTTGGGTTTTATATACAATATTTAAATTCACCTTGCGGGTGAATTACAGGGCTGGAAGCCAACACTTGGCCCGCCTGATTCATCCATCCTCGTCACCCGAGATATTAGTTATTAAGTCGGTTGAGCCCAAATATTTCATCTGCTATATTAATTTGCCTTTCACACCAAAAGCAAAACTTAATAGTGTTAGAATTATTTTTGAAAAATTTATTGATTACAAAATGTTAAAATGTGAAATAAAAAACAGTCAAGTGCGAGTTGGACTCACGCATCGATGCTTGTATACCTACTTTGGACGTATTTAAGTTTGTTTGTCGAGGTTTTTTTGGGTTACTGAAAAAACTGTACTATTTATATTTATTTTTCCTAAAAAATATAGTTAGATATTTATTTTAGATTATTCCCTCCATAAACTTCGGAGATGGTCCCCCATCTGGGAACTGTATTTTTTTCCTCATTTTTGATTACTTATAAGCCAAAAACTATGTGACATAAACCAAAATAAAAATCTGTTTTGAAATTCGCAAATAAATCCCTTTTTGGCAGATTGTACAGAAGACTGAAGAGTACAATCGGCCCCTGTGCTTAGCATTTGTGGACTATGAGAAGGCTTTTGACTCCATCGAGACTTGGTCTGTTCTGGAGGCCTTGCAGCGCTGCCAAGTGGACTGGCGATATATCGAAGTGATGAGATGTCTATACAATGCCGCGACGATGACTGTACAAGTACAGAACCGGCAAACTGAACATATCTATTTGCGTCGAGGAGTGAGACAAGGGGATGTCATATCCCCGAAATTGTTTTCTAACGTCTTAGAAGATATGTTCAGGACGCTGGACTGGGAAAAGTGCGGCATCAATATTAACGGCAAGTACATCTCTCACTTGCGATTCGCGGATGATATCGTCATTATGGCCGAAACGCTGGAAGACTTGCAACGAATGCTGAATGGCCTAGCTGACTCTTCTCATCGCATCGGTCTCCGGATGAATTTAGATAAAACAAAAGTAATGCTGAACAAGCATGTTGTTCCGGGACCGGTTGCCGTAAATGGGATACCTCTTGAAGTTGTCCAGGAGTATGTGTACCTAGGACAGACGCTCCAACTAGGTAAGGACAACTTTGAGAAGGAAATCAAAAGAAGAATACAGCTGGGCTGGTCAGCATTCGGAAAACTTCGTCAGGTCTTCTCGTCACCGATACCGCAATGTCTGAAGACTAAGGTCTTTAATCAGTGCGTCCTACCCGTAATGACGTACGGTGCTGAGACGTGGCCACTTACGGTACGACTAGTCCACCAATTTAAAGTCGCTCAGCGAGCTATGGAGAGAGCTATGCTCGGCGTTTCTCTGAGGGATCGATTAAGAAACGAAGTAATTCGCCAGAGAACAAAAGTTACTGACATAGCTCAACGGATTAGCAAGCTGAAGTGGCAGTGGGCTGGTCATATTTGCCGCAGAACCGATGATCGGTGGGGAAGACTGGTTCTGGAGTGGAGGCCACGAACTGGAAAACGTAGCGTAGGACGCCCTGTGACCCGGTGGAGTGACGATTTACGCAAAGCAGTTGGCAGTGACTGGATGAGGAGAGCCGAAGACCGGGCTCAATGGCGTGTATTGGGGGAGGCCTATGTCCAGCAGTGGACTGATGTAGGCTGATGATGATGATGATGATGATGATACGATAACTCGATATCGACCACCATTAAAAAGAAAAAATAAAAAGTTTGTCATTTGCGATGAGGTTGGGTAAGTAAGATCTAAAACTGTTCCAAATTTCAAATCGATAGCATTAGTGGGAATTGAAATATATAGGTGTGAGAGACAGACAGACCGACATACCCAGTCGGTCGGGTTTTTACCTTTTAGGTATAGAACCCTAAAAATTAAAAAAAAAATGAATTGTATTTATCATCAAAAATATATATCCTTAATTGTTTTAAAATATTTAAGTTTGTAATATTTTCTGAATTAATTGATCAATTAGATCAAAACAAAATTAATAGTTTGAAATGCAAATATACTTGTTTAATATTTCCATTATTGATTTTTAACTTGCTAATTAATTTTGCGGCTTTCTGTCATGCGTGCGGTTGATTATTGATTTTAAAGCCGGTTGAATTTATAAAGAGTTTAATGTGTTTATTAAGTGTATGAAATAATGAGGTTTTAAATTTGTCAAGGATGTTACAGGCTGTTACATAAAAAGGTCCTTGTGGTTGTTTGTAACATTTACGTACAAAACGAGCATTTTTACTTCGACACAACTTTTATTTCAGAACTCATACTGGCATGTAAGAAATATAAATCTACATACATAATGTAAAAGTACTTAAACAAAAATAAGGACGGTACGATTAATGCGGTCACACTATCCTACGCCCGGAAGTTAGGCGCCCTTCGCTGGCGCCACAGACTGGCGAATATTTACTTGTCATTATGGTAACAAACGCTACGTCGAGGGCTACGCTCGCCGGCGTAGCAATCGATGTAGCGACTACGGCGTAGTCTATCTACGACGCTACGCCGAAGATTTGTAGATTGTTCACATGCGATTTGTAGGCTAACTGCCGAACCTACAAACGTCAATAATTTTTTTTGAAATCAGATTATTTGGACACTCGAAGCCCTTTAATACTTAATACGCTGATAGTGAGTAGATATAACAACTATTTCGTGTTCAATAATCGAAATTAATCATAAACGTCTCCGACAGTCAAAATATATAGGTTTTAAAAAGTGATCTAATGAGAATTAAAGTTAATTGGGGTTTGTGAGTGTGGCAGTTAATATTCATCCTTTTCTAAACGGAAGTTTAGAAAAATCTAATAGATTTTCATTAAAGTTCTCCTAACTTTATTAAGAAACTTTCATCAGCAGCCGTAACGTCCGCTGCTGAACAAAGGCCTCCCCCTTAGAAGGGAGGGGTTGCCATAATCCCCACGCTTGGCAGGCGGCTTGGGGATCGCAGTATAGATGATAGGGATAGGTAATCCAATAAAAAGACGCTGCTGCCCGTCTTCTTGTTTTCCCTTAGTCGCCTTTTACGAACACCCAACGAGAGGAGATGGGTGGGTGCTATTCTTACACCCCACGGGATAAGAATTACGGGGTATTATGAAACTTTAAAATACATATATTTTTATTCTTAATCCAGTTAGGTAACGAACAGGCATGCTGTGTTCCAATGAGAAGGGCACTAAGAAACGTTAACGCGTTTCAACTAAGAATGTGGCCGCCATCTTGCCATTTCGAATATATCTATATACTTATAATAAAACTGTAACAGGTCCAATTCTGTACATTGAAGATGTTTTGAAAATTATATTTGAAGGGCATTCTATAACCGATACTGAGGCCGAAAATGTAATTTTTTTTATTTTTGTCTGTCTGTCTGTCTGTATCACGGCTGCGCATCACGCCGAAACTACCGAATGGATTCAACTGAAACTTGGCATGATTTGAGATCTTACTACGAGGTAGGACATAGGATACCCCGTAATCTAGCACGGTTCTTTTGGGAGAAGGGATTAAAGTCAAAATGGGTACTTGGTTATACGCTTGGTCCGATTTTATAAATTTTTCTTTATAATATAACAAATATTAGTAAGGGAACACTCATAGAGAGTTGTTATCAAGGTTTTGTAATCGATCGGGTTAAGCAACGTTAGGTAAGGTCATGAAATAGATGGGTGACCGTTTAACGCCATTTAGTAATTACTAAAAATGATATTTTAACAAAAATAGACAGCAAAATAAGACATTACAATAAATAATCAAAACCAGGGCAAATTTTTCGTTTTGTGTTCACTCTGCGGCCGGTACAAAAATCGTAAAAAACTAGTGAAGTTCCGCAGTTTCCGAAGTTCATCATGGCGGACACATTCTTAGTTGAAACGCATAGTAGAGGCGATAAATTGTTGCCCTGAAGAACTTAAAGTCTCAGATGATAAGAGGGAGTGAAATGTAACTGTCTAGACAGGCTTTTATATACTACTAGCTGACCCGCGCAGCTACGCCCGCGCTCTTTTTAAGTTTTTAGACGCCCGCATAGGCTTATTATGTGAATATTACACATTTTTAATAGTATAAGACACACAGGTATTCGTCTTATACATAACCTCCTTTTTTGAAGTCGGTTAAAAACCGTTTCGGTTAAAAAGTGGTTCAGAGAAATGGAATTAAATGGTCACCCATCTATGTAATGACCTTGCCTTATGTTGCGTAACCTTAACCTAGCGGTATAAAAAAATAGATGTTGCCCGATTCTCAGACTTACCCGATATGCACACAAAATTTCATACAAATCGGTTCAGCCGTTTCGGAGGAATTTGGTAACAAACACTGCGACACGAGAATTTTATATATTAGTGATTAATTTACGAGGTAAGGGACATCGTACAAAAAACCGATACCAGGGATCCAGTACCTACAGGATTCTGAATATCTAGTGTTGAAATGTTTCAACAACTTTTTCATGAATTTACAAAAGAAAATGCCGCTGTTTTATTTATAAAATTAGGATAACATCACTATTGGTATAATAATAAAGCCTAATTTCAATTTAAAAACAATAAATTACTTATTTGTGCAAAATTAGCAATCATCAGCAGCCGAAAAGTATATTGCTGAACAAAAGCCACTCCCTTAGAAGGGAGGGGTTGCTATAAACTCCACGTTTGGCAGGCGCTCCACGCTTGAAAAATAAATATTATTCCGCACGTATTCATTACATGCTCAAAAATTAACAAGTTAGTCATTTGTCATTTTCCATATAAATGGTTTCTGTAATGTTGTAACGGACAATATGAGAAATCATATATAAAAGTTTTCGGTACGTAGTCCCTTACACCCTGTATGGCATCAAACAAACGTCTTAGAGCTCCAGCACATAACTGCGAATTCGCATCGCATCGCATTGCATTTTCAATACAAAAATTTATTTGTTTCTCGCAGATATATGCGATGCGATGCGAATTCGCAGTTATGTGTTCCCACACAGCCCTATCTCGTCTCAACTTACTACATTGGACCTTGTTAAAAAGGTATTTTACTGAAACAGATATTAATTAATGAATTTAGTTAAGTGTGTTGCGGCGTGGGCGGTAATAAAATTAGTATTAACTGTGGGGACCGAGACCGATGTTAACGTAGGGCGCGCTCGTTGTCGACGCGTACGTGCGCTGAGTAATGAATCTCTTGAAGCGACAACCCTTATAAATCTACTGACATTGTAGAAATGTTGTATTATTGCTACATACTCCGTGGCGCAGCGAAAGCCATTTGTGTTGAAATAATATGTAGATGTTTGATGTCTGTGGTTCGGGAACACACTGTAGGAGTATTTCAGGCAAGCCTTGTGGACAAGGTTGCGACTAAATACTCGGTAAACACGAACCTAATAAATTATGTCTTTCTGCCGAACCTACAAACATTAATTAAAGTAAATTATCATTAATTCAAAATAAATAAATAATAAATTTAAGTAAATTATCATTTTACTGTAAATCGGATTATTTCGACACTCTAAGCCCATTAATACTTAATAGTAGTTAATAGGTACGCAGATAGTGAGTAAAGATAATAATTATCTCATGTTTAATAATGGAAATTAATCATAAACTATTCCGACAGTCAAAATAAATAGATTTTAAAAAGTGACTTATTTAATTAAAATTAATTGTGGTTTGTGAATGCGGCAGTTTATGTCTTATTATTATCTGTTTCTTTCTATATCATCTATCTGTAGTTTTAGTATTTACGGAACTGTGTATACTAAAATGGGACAATACTGAGATTGTCTATTCTAAAATACGGCAATACTAGAGAGAAAGAGAGCCAGAAGGAGAAAGAGAGAGATGTTGTTGTCGTATGGTTACTGGCCAACCTGGTGTCAGAGTTTTCAAGCTGCCCTTAGGCCTCTGACTCAGCTTAACGAGTGCTATCTAGATGACAATAGTCGGGACCCACCTTTAACGTGCCCTACGAAGCACGGAGACGCTCAGTTCAAATGCCACTAAACGGTCACCCATCTAAGGACTGACCTTGCCTGACATTGCTTATCCAACTGATCGTTTACCGAACAGTGGTTACATCTGGCTATGAGAGTGAGAGAGAGATACTATTTTATTTATTTGACCAGAAACAGGAGCATCATTTATGTAAAAAATACTACTCACATGCGAATCGGACTCGCGTACCGAAGTTTCCATAACATCTTTGAACGTATTAAAGTAATTTTACTATTCAGTTAACAAAAAAACCAAACCCTAAAACTAAGTTTGTTTGTCGAAGGTTTTTTTTAGGATTACTAAAAAACTGTACTATTTAGAAATATAATTTTATTTTCCCTGTAAAATATAGGAAGACATGTATTCCTCATATTTATTTCACATTTTTCCCTCCACAATTTTTTGATTATAAACCAAAAACTATGTGACATAAACCAATATAAAAATCTGTTTTGGAATGTGCATATGGAGCCCTTTCATATGATACTCCATTCAATATAGTAGAGTCTACCCTACTACTGCCCTACATTAAAAAATAAATAAAAGAAAAAAATATTTTTCCCATTTGCGATGAGGTTGGGTATGTAACCTATAAAACTGTTCTTTTCAAATCGAGAGCATCAGTGGTTTCTGAAATATATAGGTGTGACAGACAGACAGACGAAGTCACACCATAAGGGTTCCTTTTTAACCTTGTAGGTATGGAACCCTAAAACGTGTGAGTGGAGCTGCGAGGGTCAGCTAGTTATTTATAAAACAATGGTAAATGTCACCTATGTATTGATCGTCGCAGAGTGGCGATCTCAATCCATTATTACCAAATGATTTTATAACAACTTACAGTTTATGCCGTCGTAATCGGTATGGGACAAGATAAAAATGTTACCAGCCTCCATTCGGGTAGTAATCCCTGTTTAAACTTGGATTATTCCACTTAACCGCAGTCGAAAGTCTAAGTTCAACAGCAGTAAGCTTACTTAGAGTAATATGTGATTAAAACTTTCAGCTGGATACAGCTGCTCTACTAGTCGACAATTTAGTCTAATAATCCTTTATGTGAACCACTCTAAAGAAGCGGAGTTAGATTTATACAGATTAACTTTTTTTTGCAATGCATACATTTTACTGTAGTTATAGTTTGTTGAAAAATAACTATGCGTTTTTTTTTGGCTTTACCCACCTTGGTATAAAAATATTAAAGAAATATAGAATGAAAAAGCATTTATTGCCACATATTACAAATTATACACACACACAAAAACAAGATACTAACAAAAAAAAAAACCTCTTAACATCTAAAAGTTAACAATATATCGAAAAAAAAAACACTAACTTCACTAACTTCACACTTCACTTATTTAACTTCACAACAAGCGCAATGAACGTGGTCACGGGCGTCCGCCGCTTGCCGAGGTCACAAGCCGGGTGACCGCGTGTGATGGGACAGGGTGTGAAGGACACTGTAGCTGGTGATATTACCGGTTACAAAAGACTTACTGCCGAACTTACAAACGTCAATTATAGTTAATTGTACTTAAGACATTTTTTGAAATTGCTTTATTTCGACACTGGAAGCCAATTAATACTTAATTACGTTCAGAGTAAGTAGATATATCGATAATCTCGTAATAATTAGTCAAAAATAATCAAAAGAGGCTCTGAAAGTCAAAATAAAGACATTACAAAAAATGTTTTATTTGGGATTAAAGTTAATTATCGATTGTGAGTGCGGCAGTTAATATCTAATGTATTAAGGTTCGGTAACGCGCTTGTGATTCTTCGGGCGTTACTAGCGTCTATAGGCTGCGTTGCCTGCTTAACATCAGGTGGGCCGCATGCTTGCTGACCAACTTGTTTGTATAAAAAAAGCAGTAACCGTCATTCCGTATTTACACAAAAAAAATGTATTTACGTATAACCCACAAACAGAATGGCGTCATCACTCTTCACAAGGGTGATAAATGTACGAATTTCGGGAGTCGAGCTGTGTCCTGCTTTATCTAAAAGAACCCGGCCGTCTTTAATCTCGGTGATTAATTTGTATTCCGACGGTGTAAGGGAAGTTCATGAGTTCATTTCGTTCCGATCCGGATCTGTAACGCGGCTGACGCTATTATGCAAATGGCCAGCATGATACCATTAGTACGTAGCAGTATAGATAATCGTTAAATAATAGTCTTTACCCGCGGCGTTTCTCCAGAGGTTTAAAGAAAATAACGCAATTTTGGCATCATTAAATAACAGTCTTTACCCACGGCGTTGCTACAGAGGTTTAAAGAAAATAACGCAATTTTGGCATCATTAAATAACAGTCTTTACCCACGGCGTTGCTACAGAGGTTTAAAGAAAATAACGCAATTTTGGCATCATTAAATAACAGTCTTTACCCTCGGCGTTGCTCCAGAGGTTTAAAGAAAATAACGCAATTTTGGCATCATTAAATAACAGTCTTTACCCACGGCGTTGCTACAGAGGTTTAAAGAAAATAACGCAATTTTGGCATCATTAAATAACAGTCTTTACCCGCGACGTTGTTCCAGAGGTTTAAAGAAAATAACGCAATTTTGGCATCATTAAATAACAGTCTATACCCGCGACGTTGCTCCAGAGGTTTAAAGAAAATAATGCAACTTTGGCATCATAAAATAACAGTCTATACCTACGGCGTTGCTCCAAAGGTTCAAAGAAAATAACGCAATTTTGGCATCATACAATAACAGTCTTTACCTACGGCGTTGCTCCAAAGGTTCAAAGAAAATAACGCAATTTTGGCATCATAAAATAACAGTCTTTACCTATGGCGTTGCTCCAAAGGTTCAAAGAAAATAACGTAATTTTGGCATCATTAAATAAGTCTTTACCCACGGCGTTGCTCCAAAAACTTAAAGAAAATAACGTATATTTTTTTCAATACTATAACAAGAACTTAACAATTTTCCGGGATGAAAAAGCTTACGTAATTTTCAGACATATAAACTATAGGAAGAGGTCAGGCGCAGGGCCGACTTTTTACATGCCCATCCGATGCCGAATCCGATTGATTCTATTTCTACTGATAGGATTTTAGAACTACAAGTAGGCCAAACATTCCTTAAGGTTTCGGTAGGGTTCAATATGTCATATTCAACCCTACCAATAGGCTAGATCACAATTATTTTCTTGTTATGTTATTCATTTAGATTATCAAAAAATATTGGACACGTATTTTTTCTTTTGTCGATTAAACAAAAAATGACGAAGATATAGTGCTTTAAAATATCACGTGACGTCACGCCGGTATATAATTTTTACGGAATCGTGACGTCATTAGCCCCCACTCGCGAACTTAGACGCTCTATATCTTTGGCAATTTTTATTGATTTGTTAAATAAAAAAATTCGTGTCGGATATTTTTTGATAATTTAACTGACGGACTAATTATAATAATTATTTTTTTACGCAGTCATCGTCTCCATTGTCATTGGTTGCTAACTTTTTTTGTCGTCTGGTTAATGGCCAAACTGGTGTCAGAGTTTTCAAGCTGTCTTTAGGCCTTAGCTTAACGACTGCTGTCTAGATTACAATAGCCGGGACCGACTTTTAACGTTCAAAGAACAGTGACGCTTAGTTCAAATGCCGCTGTTTAGCGGCATTTGAACTAAGCGTACCTGCTGTGTATATTCTGCACCAACTTCAATAATATTTTCGTTATTTTATGCTTTTTAGATAACTTTTTACTTTGAAGTCGGTTTTTTTTTTTTTAAATAGTTTATTTAACACTTTTTAGTGACTTATTTTACCAAGATAGGTATCAGCACTATCACGCAACTCGAACGTCTACATTACAGTAACTTACTGAAAACATAAAAAGTTTATATCTCTTAAACTACTGGACCGATTTTGATGAAACTTGTACTCTACCCTAAGTTAAAAAATACTCTAACTATTGCAAAAAGAATTTTCGAAATCGGACTTGTGGTTTCTGAGAAATCCGCGGACAAACCTACATACATACATACATACATACATACATACATACATACATACATACATACATACATACACTCGTGAAATTTGGTAAATTTGTTTAGAAGCCCACATAGACTAACATATATGAATATTACGCATTTCTATTAATATTACATACATACGCGTCGAATACAGAACCTCCTTTTTTGAAGTCGGTTAAAAAGCATAAAATAACGAAAATGTATTGAAGTCGGTGTCAGCTCGTGCTAGTCTTAGTTAACATGATGTGCTAGCACCGACTTCCATATATTTTCGTTATTTCGTTCGTTTTGATCTTGTAATGAAAAACAGGGCAAACCCATATTCAGAATTATCGTATTATAAATCTCACATCACTTCGCGTGTTCTAGCGCGTCGCTTTCGACAACACTTCGCCAAACAGCTATTTATTCCGCCTTCGCGTCAGCTCATTCTTATTCAACGAACAGTCGTATTATGTAAGTATGGTATTACCAGGCTCCCTTCGACACGTAACACGTTTCGTGTAAGATATGATGCCTTAATGTCGTAGAAACAAGAGCGTTTTTTACTGGCGTATACTCGTAGTTGGTCACACGGTTTCAGCGAGCTATGGTAAAACTGTAGGAGTGTTGCGGACAACGCAGCGGAATCTTCGAGCGGGTATCTTTGCCAGGCAGGCGGAATACACGGCAGAGCGGAAAAATTACTTCGCATTATTAGTACCCGTGGTTATTGTGTTCATAAGTACATAAAAAAAGAATCATTGAAATCAGTACATATTGAGCGAAATTATGAATGAAATAAGTTAAAAAAATAAGTACCTACACGACGAATTGAGAACCGCCTCCTTTTTGAAGTAGGTTAAAAATGGTGGTTTCTAGACAAGAGGCCGAATTATGCACCATGGCAGTGTGACTTATGTGAATAATTTACCCTTACCATACCCGTATAAGCGCATTAGTGGTCCATCTCTATCCATACATCATCATCTCATCATCAGCCGGAAGACGTCCACTGCTGAACAAAGGCCTCCCCCTTAGACCGCCACAGTGAACGACAATTTGCCATTTGCATCCACCGGTTGCCTGCGACGCGAACAATGTCGTCGGTCCACCTAGTGGGAGGCCTACCTACGCTGCGTCTTCCGGTTCGTGGTCGCCACTCGAGAACCTTTCTTCCCCAACGGTTATCGGTTCTTCGAGCGATGTGGCCTGCCCACTGCCACTTCAACTTGCATATTTTTCGAGCTATGTCGGTGACCTTGGTTCTTCGGCTATCCATACCTATAGTAGTAACTAAGTAAGCTCTACCACTATTTTTATGGTTTCTATTTTTATGAGTCCCATACCTAAAAGGTAAAGGAACCCTTATGGTGAGACTTCGCCTGTCTGTCTGTCACACCTATATATTACAGGAACCATTAACGCTACCAATCTGAAACTTGGAATAATTTTAGATCTTTCTTACCCGACGTCATCTATCTATACTTATAATAAAACTGTAACAGGTCCAATTCTGTACATTGAAGATATTTTGATAATTATATTTGGAGGGCATTCTATAACCGATACTGAGGCCGAAAATGTAATTTTTTTAATTTTTGTCTGTCTGTCTGTCTATCTGTCTGTCTGTCTGTCTGTCTGTCTGTCTGTATCACGGCTGAGCATCACGCCGAAACTACTGAATGGATTCAAATGAAACTTGGCATGATTTGAGATCTTACTACGAGGTAGGACATAGGATACTTTTTATCCCGTAATCTAGCACGGTTCTTTTGGGAGAGGGGATTAAAGTCAAAACGGGTACTTGGTTATACGCTTGGTCCGATTTTATCAATTTTTCTATAAAATATAATAAATATTAGTAAGGGAACACTCATAGAGAGTTGTTATCAAGGTTTTGTAATCGATCGGGTTAAGCAACGTTAGGTAAGGTCATTAAATAGATGGGTGACCGTTTAACGCCATTTGAACTAAACGGGTCCGTGCTTCGGAGAGCAAGTAAAAAGTGGGTCCCAGTTTTTAACCGACTATAAAAAATGAGGTTATGTATTCGATGCGAATGTCTGTTATTCAAAGTTTAGTTAACGTAAAAATAGCGCAGGCGGAGCTGCGTGGGTCAGCTAGTCGCAAATAAAAACAATAGGTATATTTTTAACCGACTTCAAAAAAGGAGGAGGTTCTCAATTCGTCTGTATATATTTTTTTTTATGTATGTTCGCGCATAACTCTGGCAATTATGAACCGATTTGAAAAAATCTTTCTTCCATCCATTCTTCAATCCATTGATTGGGTCCCATAAAAAAAAATATTGCTTAGTAATAAGTAGTTCCTGAAAAAACAAGAATGGTGACTGTCCTTCATCATTATCATTCATCATCACTGCTGAACAAAGGCCTCCCCCTTAGAAGGGAGGAGTTGCCATAATCCCCACGCTTGGCAGGCGGCTTGGGGATCGCAGTATAGGTGGAAGATAAATCCAATAAATAAAAAAGAAACTGCTGCCCGTCTTCCTGTTCTCGCATAGTCGCCTCTTACGACACCCAGTGAGAGGAGATGGGGGATGTAATAGTAACGCGGCGCCCCACGACGGGTCCTTTGTCCTTATTAGTAAAGAAATACTACACAAAGTTGTTGTTGCCTGCGAATTTGAATCCATTGTAACACTTTATTTTCCGCTTACCGTTTGTTGTGTTTTTGTAGTATCTGTCCCGTGAAGCACCTTTTCTAACCTAAATTCGCATCTTTGTTTAATCCACATATCACATTTTGAGGCCGATTTAATCCGTACACGTGAAGTGTACACTTTAGAACTCCGGTTTATGTAGGTTAGTAAGTGGGCGTTCTATATAAAATATATATATAAGAGTCAGTGGGTTGGAGAGTCACGTTGAAAGCGAACACATTATGTAATAGTTACGTAATATTTGTTAGCGTATGGAATGAATGTGTATATTGAAATGGTTCACTAGGTGGTAGATTCCTTCTTCGGAGTCGCTGGACGCTCGGGGTGTGGGCCCTTTGAGCGTCCATTGAGTACGGCGGCGACTCCGAGGAGGACGGCGGCGGGGTTGGTTGCGACCCCCGTCCCCGTGAGCACCGTGACAGGTTCCCGGGGGCTACAATGCGCCCCCCGGCGGCGGGCTCAAAGGCAAGGCACTGAGGGGCCCCTGGTGCAGATCCCACCGGAGAGCCCTGGGGTCCCCCCTCTCATGTGCCGATGCGACAGCCGCGGGGGTTTTAGTGGGTAAGAATCCCACATACCCCGGTCGAGCCCCACAGCTCCCGGGGATCTTTCGAAGATTTCCCCCGCGTCAAAAAAAAAATTGTGCTGTGTCAGAAATTCTGCTGCCAAACAGCAATGTATAAACATTGTTGTGTTCTGGTGTGAGCACTGAAGCTGACTAAATTACTGGACACAATAGGCTTAATATCTAATGTCTTTAGGGTCGGCAACAAGCTAGTGATTCTTCTGTTGTTGCTAGCATCCATAGACTGGCTGTTTACCACCAGGCATGTTTGCTTGCCACCTTGGTTGCATAAAAAAAAGAAATCCAATGTTTTACCTCCTTGGTGGTAGGTTTGTCAAGGTAGGTACCAACGCAGTGTCAGACATTCTACCGACAAGCGGCAAGCATGGTGTAAACATTGCTGTATTTCGGAGTAAAGGGCACACTGTAGCTGGTGAAATTGCCGAAGACTTAATAACTAATGTCTCGGGTGCGAGTGGAATTAAATGCAACTGTTGTACAGGAAGTCGTGTTGCTTATCATCAGGCGAGAATTTGGCTTGTCACGTTACCCTGTTGATTAAAAAGCACAGTTGTCTAAAATACCATAAGTAATAATATCCATAAAAAATATAATTTTAATAAACTATCAGCAGCTGATAACAGGTAAGTTACGTTAAAAGTCACGTCCAGCGGGTCTACCATTACCTGTTAGAGCAGTGTTATTGCAGCCTTATTTTCGCGAGAGAAAGGACGGAGCTATAAACTGCAGTCATACAGGATGTCCCAGAAATGGGGTACCAAGCCAATGATGTGTAACCCACAAGCAATCAATTTCTGAAAGAAAATAATGCAAATGTCAACAGTTTTAGTACAGTGGGTTAAACATTCTTTTTTGTTTTTACCTGAAAATGCATGAATTTCTTATTAAACCAGGTAGGCACGCAATCAATAAAAAGCAGTCTCTCCATAGGAGTAGGCACGATGGCACAGGGTTGTTTAGAACCAGGTATAAGACGACACAAATATATTTTTATGTAATTCAAAATATAAATTTATGCCGTATTTGACATCTTTTTCGGGGTCTTTCCTATCAATACTATTCATACCCTTTGGCATAATATACCCTTTCCGGGAAACCCAGTATAACTGCGTCTCTGTCCCACATAAAAAAATCTTTATTTTAACAGTGAGATAAGAGCTAGCGGTAGCAGACCACCCAATATAACGTCACCCAAACAGGTGAGTGGTCATGTGACAATATTATTGTCACGATAAATAATGCACTCATGGTACACATTTGTAATACAGGTTACACAGGTTAAACTGCCCTGTTATAAAATCTTTTAAAAAAAAAATTGAACCGACTTCAATATCACTGAAAAGTATAAAATAATTTAAATATTATTGAAGTTGGTGTTAGCGTATCTGCTGTGTATATTTGGCACCAACTTCAATAATATTTAAATTATTTTATACTTTTCAGTGATATTGAAGTCGGTTCAATTTTTTTTTAAAAAGATTTTATTTTATACTTTTTAGTGATATTTTCATATATAAAGATTGAACCATCGAAAACCGTAAAATTATCTAGGTAGGTTATGATCACATTATCGTCTACATAGTTTTACATAATTCATGTTTCTTCAGAAAATAATATCCGGTCGTAATGAAATTTGCATGGAAACATCATAGTAGTTTACTCTCTCGAATAAAAAAAAAATCATCGAAATCGGTTCATAATTGTCAGAGCAATGTAATGGAGAACATCAGTTTTATGGTTTTTACCAGATAAATTCCTCCACATCGTTCATGGTCCTCCAGGAAGTTCTTATCCGGTTGTAATAAAATTCATACAGATTCAATACAGTGGTTTCTTCTTTCGAATAAAAAAAGAATCATTGAAATTGGTAAATATTTGCCAGAGTTATGACCATTTTTGTCAAACCGAGCGAGTCCGAGCGACTAAAACGTCATCTATATAGGCTTTCTTGCAACTCTCAGTGCGCAGTCACCATTCTTGTTTTTTTAGGAACTACTTATTACTAAGCAATAATTTTTTTATGGGACCCAATCAATGGATTGAAGAATGGATGGAAGAAAGATTTTTTCAAATCGGTTAATAATTGCCAGAGTTATGCGCGAACATACATAAAAAAAAAAATATATATACAGACGAATTGAGAACCTCCTCCTTTTTTGAAGTGGGTTAAAAAGAGTTCACGGTAACGCCCCAGTATCAATTACATTGTAACTTACAACTTAAAGACTCGAATGGTGTACGTGACTCGTTTTTTAGTAGTCGCTTAAAGCAACGAACTAAACTGTTTCTGAATTCATCGAGCAAGCTAGATTAGAGGCAACAGTTATGGTAACGTAATTCTACTGTTATGGAATGTACTTGTAAATATTTATTTTTGTATCTCCTTTTTTTTGTCTAACGTTATTAAGTCTGTGGGTATTTGAGCCTACTGTTTGCGTATAGATGATGATGATGATGATGTATAAAGAGAACTTAAAAATACCAAGCTGATGAAAAGGCAGTCTAATTATTATGACAGTTTTGTTCTTTTCGCGATTTTTTTAAAGTCGGAAAATCGCTGTTATAAGTCCTACGTTCTTTTTCCTTCACGCAGACATTCATTTTGATGAAAAAATGCCACTATAGTAGGTATTTTTTCATAAACTTACGGGACAAACATAAAAGGAACAAGGAGAGAGGTACAAAAGACAATATAAAGTGTTTTAGTCTAAAGCACGTAATGAAGCGGAAATTGTGTTACGTCGGTGTCGTAAAAGTCCTCAACTTAGAAAGTTTACGGCACAATAAATGGTACCGAACATGGTATAACCCGATTTCTTTTGTTCATGTCTCGGTTAACAAGATTTTGGTTTTTAAATATTTTAACAAATAAATAAGAGACGTGATGCATTTCTTTGTAGCTTGTCGCTAGTTATGAAGCCTCTAGGGTCGAAACCCCTTATTGATTAGTTACTCCTGCTAAAGTGACTTTGTAAACAGCTATGTGCTAGTTGTGAATTATCATTTGGATAAGCAATGTCAGACAAGGTCAGTCCTTAGATGGGTGACCGTTTAGTGGCATTTGAACTGAGCGTCTCCGTGCTTCGGAGGGCACGTTAAAAGTCGGTCCCGGCTATTGTCCTCTAGACAACAGTCGGTAAAGCTAAGTCAGAGGTCTAAGGGCAGCTTGAAAACTCTGATAACAGTTTGGCCACTAACCGTATGACAAAAAAAAACAGCATAGTTCACACTTTTTTGACGGGCCCGTTGGTCTAGTGGTTAGTGACCCTGTCTGCTACCCAACAGGTCGTGGGTTCGATTCCCACCAAGTGTCTGGGTGTTTTATCTATATAAGTATGTATTTATAAAAAAAAGGTATATATGTATTAGTATCAGTTGTCTGGTTTCCATAGTACAGGCTCTGCCTAGTTTGGGATCAGATGACCGTGTGTGAATTGTCCCAGGATATTATTATTATTATACTTTTGATTTGTGACTGAACATTTGACACTCCGATAGTGACCTTATGTCGTTGAAGAAACCTTCGGTACTCTGAGTCCGCAGGGCGAAGGCCAAATTATGTGGGATAATTTCCAAATTTGACGGAGTCTATTAGTAGTGGAACCTGGACAGTTACTTACAATAGGGTCCTACCACCCTCTACGTTCCCGGAACTCGTCAACACAGCGGGTTGAGGAAACCGTGGTGTTTTAGCCGGTAAGAGTCCGACATAGCCCGCACTGCTACCCCCGTGGCAGCGGGGGTATCCATGAGGATTTCCCTACGTAAAAAAAAGAAGGGACCTATCCCCTAGTAAATTATTAACGTGTACGTTTATTTATAGAATAAAGCATGAACAATCTTAGATAAAATAAATAAATAAATATCCTGGGACAATTCACACACGGTCATCTGACCCCAAACTAGGCAGAGCCTGTACTATGGAAACCAGACAACTGATACTAATACATATATACTTTTTTTTTGTAAATACATACTTATATACTTAGATAAAACACCCAGACACTTTGTGGGAATCGAACCCATGACCTGTTGGGTAGCAGACAGGGTCACTAACCACTAGACCAACGGGCCCGTCAATAATCAAACAACTTGTCAGGTACGGTCGCAGCCAACGATTTGTGGAGGGGGGGGGTCACATTTGACGGTCTCGTTGGTCTTTTACTAGGTACAAGACCAATGGCCTAGCCGCTACCCAATTTTGCCGTCTACGAATATGGATTTTCGGGGGGTCATGACCCCTATGACCCCCCCTCTCGGACCGCCACTGCAACTTGCTGACCGAAACTGTTTCTTATCAACCTGCCAAACAGCAAAGTGCATATAAGAACTAGATGAAATGTGATCCACACATAATGTGTGAATATGGAGGGAGAGGGATACTTACGTTGAATAGCTGAGAGCTTATAAATTTAGGGCTGTATCACACTAGCGATGTGCAAACGGCAGGGCGAGTGCCTGTGGCGAGTACGTATCTCAGCGCAAAAAATATACAAGTAATAAGTTTTAAAAACTAAAACCCGACTACGGATAAAATCGCAGTCTAATAATGTGATATATATAGCCTATGACCAGCGGACAATCAAGACGCTTCTATCGACACCCTACTTGTCAAATTATGTTTAGTAGATTAGAAGATATGCGGGAACAGATGAACATACATACATACATACATTCTTGTTAAAATCATAACCCTCCCTTCTCACCGTTTATTTCATCAGCCAGTAATAACGTGAGCCTATTTATTTGTCTGTAAAACAAAGGTGAACCTTTAAGGCCAGATTCTTCGAGGTTATTGACTAGTATTTCATACCAGAAATAAAAATCTAATTTGGAAATATATAAAAATCCCGTACGGTAGACGAGTAAGACCACTTAGTTCGACCTAGTAACCTGAACGTTGCCCAACAACCTATTATTATATATTGTAAGGGCTCCACCGTACCACCTTTTCATTCCTTCGGTCAATTCCGTGAATTCGTATTTATTCATTCGAAATTAATGTAAGCTGATTTGTATTATTACGCTGTTATTTCACCGGAATTTCACAATTGAGGCCGTCAGAAGTGTTCTATGATTGAGACTGCTAATATGGAGATAATTAACATTGTATTAATGCACAAACATAGGTTGATAAAATCTATCTATACTTATAATAAAACTGTAATAGGTCCAATTCTGTACATTGAAGATATTTTGAAAATTATGTTTGGGCATTCTATAACCGATAATAAAGCCAAAAATGTAATTTTTTTTATTTTTGTCTGTCTGTCTGTCTGTCTGTCTGTATCTCGGCTGAGCATCACGTCGAAACTACTGGATGGATTGAAACGAAACTTGGCATGATATGAGTCAATACTCCGAGGACATACATACATACATAGGATACTTTTTATCCCGACATTCGGCACGGTTCCCTTGGGAGAGGGGACTAAAGTCAAAATGTGTACTTGGTTATACGATTGCTCCGATTTTAACAATTTTTCATTATAATTATAATAAATATTTGTCAGGAAACACTCATAGACAGTTGTTAACAAAGTTTGGAAATCGATCAGGTTGAGCAATGTTAGGTAAGGTCATTAAATAGATGGGTGACCGTTTAACGCCATTTCAACTAAACGTCTCCGTGCTTCGGAGGGCAAGTACAAAGTGGATCCAAGTTTTAAACCGACTTTAAAAAAGGAGGTTTTGTATTTTATGCGAATGTATATTATTGAAAGTTTAGTTAACGTAAACACAGCGCGGGCGGAGCTGCGTGGGTCAGCTAGTAAATAAATAAAGTTCTTTATTAAACAGAATTAACAATTCCAGTAAACTAAAAAAAACTTTAATTTAAACTATATTTATAACAGGAGTGTTTTTTTAGTTTATTTAGGAATCCGTTTTACCTACCATTCATGATCAGCCTACAGCCGTCCACTGCTGAAAATAGGCTTCTCCAATTACACGCCACTGTCTTCAATACTCGGCTGTCCTTATCATTCATCCATTCCTGTCTTCATCCATTTTGCCTGCCAATTAACGTATATCGTCTCTCTATATCGCTTGAGGACGTCCCATGCTACGTTTGCTAACTCGCAGTCTCCGCACAAGAACTCGATTGCTCCATCGATTATCGGTTCTACGGTAGATATGGCCAGCCTACTGGCACTTCAGCTTGCTAATCCAGTGGCCTTTGTTCATAGCTTTGGTTCTTTGTGTTATCACCTCGTCCCGGATGAGATCTTTCTGAGAAACTCCGAGTATAGACCGACTTTTCAAATTATTTGCCCTACATTACTCTTTAGAAGATGAAGTAGTTTAAAAAATGTGGCTTAGGCCACTTCTGCACTGATTTGGAATCAATTTTTATTCATTTTATTAAAATTACTACAAAATTTCGACTAAAAGTTCTTTATCAATTTAAAAAAAAACCGCGACTTTTATTGCATTACCTATAGCTATTCAAAAACAATATAATGTTCATTTCATACTCCTAAAACCATAAAATATTTATAAGGCAGATTGTGATTTACATTTAAATCTTGGTTCAATGATCTTGTTATTCTCATTTTTTGGTATCATGCCAAGTTGTTAAAATATGAACCGAAGGCATAAATGTCACGCTCGCTGCGATGAGTAAACATTTTGTACCCTTAAATTAAAAATTACGCATAATTTTATCACATTCCCTTTTTTGTGACTTATGATATGCAGGCCGTTTGTTTGATGTTAATAGACTGTTGCATTGCAGTGCTGATTGTCCCTTGAGATAGAAAATACTACTCACAAACCTCATATATTGTATGTAATTCTCATTCGGCCATTTTGTTAATGACGAAGCAAAGGTATGCGTTCCAATCAATGAAATTTTACTAATCATTGGTTCCAATTCCAATATTACATTCGAGATAATCGATACCTTTCTCACACAGAACAAAAATAAGTACAAGTACTATAGAATGCTTAATTCAAGTAAGAACTCGTAGGCACGGGTAAGAACATCAAAATACATAAATATCAGGTAAACGACAGTAGGTACCATACTGTCAGGTGTATTAATCGACACATGCGCTTGTGACAGATCGAACTCATCACTACTTATCACTTACAATATCAATATAACTCTTATAATATAACTTTAAATAGTTCGATTTTCCTGCCTCGTAGAGGAAAATCTGCCTACACTTTGTTTAAAGGAACCATAGACTAACGCGTACTCTATTCTTAATATATAAACTCTATGCTTTCTCACTAATAGAATCATCAGCAGCCAAAAGACGTCCACTGCTAAACAAAGGTCGCTCTTAGAAGGTAGGAGTTGCCATAATCTTTATAAGTTCGTCGTATTTTTTATTTTTATTTGATATTTTGAACGGCAGGACACATGCTGATGGTGGTGATTTAATTGTAAAAAGACTAACTTTGTTTCAAAAAAAAAAATTGAAAAAATGACAAACCCGCTGAGTTTCTTGCCGGATCTTCTCAGTTGAGGCCGCGTTGTGATCCGGTGGTAGCTTTTAAAAAATTGACCGTTTTAAAGTGCTAGCGTTAAGCCTATTTGAAATAAAAAAATTGAATCTTTGAACCCCCACGCTTGGCGTCTTGGGAATCGCAGTACTATAAATAATAATAATAATACCAGCCCTTGTTAATGTCCCACTGCTGGGCACGGACCTCCCTTCAAGATGAAGGGGCTTAGGCCATAGTCCACCACGATGGCCAAGTGGGGGTTGGCGGACTTCACATGTCATTCGAAAGCTAGTTAGGCTTTGTCAGACATGCAGGTTTCCTCACGATGTTTTCCTTCACCGAAAGCTAGTGACAATCGCACAAAGACGATTCGCACATGATTCATTAAAGAAATCAGAGGTGCGAGCCGGGGTTCGAACCTGCGCACCTTGTTTCACCAAGGCAAGCGCTCGCCCACTGATCTGTTACAGCTATAAACTACCGACAAAACATGGTTATATACTTAGAGAAAGGGCAATGTGCTATGTTGTAAACGTTATGTCAGGCCTTCAAAAGCTCATTAAGGGGTTATTCCTCAGTAATGTCTTGTGGTGTCTCTCGTTAGGTCGTATTAAAGCCGATTAACAACTCGATATCGTTAGAACTATGTTGGGAGGTATTAGAACTAAGATATTAAACTGCGTACTACAGGGGGATGTTACAGCGGGATTATTTCGAAGAAGCTTTGAAATTCTGGCGCACAAACTTAGTTAGTCTGCAGCGTTGTACCTAGAGTCGATTGGTCTTCTACGCATTTACCGTCGACGAAACGAGTTTTTAAAACAGTCTAATGTTAATCTAGATTACACCTGTTGTTGAAAAATTTAGCGGTTAACTTTAATCGTCGAATGTCGTTTACGATTATAGTTCACCGATAAACTAGTTTACGACTAAAAACAGTTTGTCCATTCAACGCCCACCCTGAATGAGCGGCTCTGGCAAGATTTGAATGTTGCGTCCTTATACTTATTTTCTAGGAATAGAAACGACACAATAACTTTGAAAGTGTAATCAATATATTATGTAGGATATCATAATATTAAAAAAAGAAAATTGTGCCAATGCATATGCCTTGCCCTAGCAGCGTACCTACAGCAGGTTGAGGGTCTTCAAAGTTGCGCTCCTAACTTCGACAATGAGTCTATGTGTAAGTTACATTTATAACTCGGGAACTCGTAAACATTTAAAATACTAAGTAGATTATTTTAAATGTTTACGAGTTCTGATGTCTTACTGATGTCTTATTGTCGTTCTTAAAACGGTTGTTTTTATCTAGACAACAGTCGTTAGGCCAAGTCAGAGGTTTAAGGGCAAAAACAACTGTGACACCAGATAGACCACTCACCAAACGGCAAAAAAAAATCTAGAAATAGTACTTATATTTCAATATTATCTATAAGGTTGGACAGAAATAACAATAGTTTTCTAACTTTCGGTTCACATTGTTAACTATTTAAATTGTACCGTAGCGTTACTGTTAATAGTTAGGCACGTCACCCAATCGCTAAGATAAGTTGGGAGCGTCAACCAGTGTGATCGCCATGAGCTATAGTTTATATTCATTGTATTTATTGTATTCCCCAATGTTCATAAGATGTTTCATAATGTTTACTAGCATCTAATAGCATCGATGTAATACTTGTGCTAGATGCTAACGTAACGAACGTACTTCTCGATAAAATCTTTTAAAAAAAAAATTGAACCGACTTCAATATCACTGAAAAGTATAAAATAATTTAAATATTATTGAAGTTGGTGTTAGCTTACCGGCTGAATATATTTAAATATTATTGAAGTCGGTTCAATTTTTTTTTTAAAAAGATTTTATTTTAAGCTTTTTAGTGATATTTTCATATATAAAGATTGAACCATCGAAGACCGTAAAATGTTCTAGGTAGGTTATGATCACATTATCGTCTACATAGTTTTACATAATTCATGTTTCTACAGAAAAAAATATCCGGTCATAATGAAATTTGCATGGAATCATCATAGTAGTTTACTCTCTCGAATAAAAAAAGAATCATCGAAATCGGTTCATAATTGTCAGAGCAATGTAATGGAGAACATCAGTTTTATGGTTTTTATCAGATAAATTCCTCTTCATCGTTCATGGTCCTCCAGGAAGTTCTTATCCGGTTGTGATAAATTTCATACAGATTCATTACAGTGGTTTCTTCTTTCGAATAAAAAAAGAATCATTGAAATTGGTAAATATTTGCCAGAGTTATGACCATTTTTGTCCTTAAAAAGCGACATAAACTCATCTATATAGGCTTTCCTGCAAGTTTCCTGCGCAGTCACCATCATTGTTTTTTCAGGAACTACTTATTCGGAAGCAATAATTTTTTTATGGGACCCAACTAACGGATTAAAGAATGGATGGAAGAAAGATTTTTGCAAATCAGTTCATAATTGCCAGAGTTATGCGCGAACATACATAGAAAAAAAATATATATATACAGACGAATTGAGAACCTCCTCCTTTTTTTGAAGTCGGTTAAAAAACAGTTTTATACGAATTCAAAGTACGCGAGTGTTCTTTTCTCACATTATCTGTTAATGTTTATCATTTTATTTTGTAGTATTAAAACTATAATTTTTAATTAATTTAAGTTTTATATTTTAAATCTACTACATGCAACTGCTGCAAATACTTTGGGTGTCATTTTGTTCGTGATTATTAATTTAGAAATAATACATCGATGAGTAACACATTATCTATCTATGTTCTTATAGCTTGTTAATGTGTCACCGCCCTTACGAAAGTAGACTCGCACGGACAGCGTAGCATATTTTCCTTTACGCTTAGATAAACTTGATCCAAAATATCTTATGTACTGATAAAATATTCATTTACTACCTCATGTCTAGACGTTGTTTACGGTCTAGAACGTTCTTATAAGTACAGTAAATCAATGTTACGGCATTAATCAGATTTCAGATTAAACGCTAATCTACTTTTCTTTTGTAAGTAAACGAGCAAGTTGTTAATTTTTACCCTCCTCCTCATCTCCTCGAATAAATGATTGGGGTTATCTAAGAAACTGTCAACTTTTAGTAAAGATTGAAACAAACTTGATCTGTATTACAGAAGGTTTCAATTTTCTTAAAAATATAGATACACGGTTTACATAACAGCCTTATATACATAGTGTTAAATAATCTCTGTCCGATCGATTCGAGGTCGAAATGCAATTAATGCAATATTATACGTGATTATACGTGGGGAACAGTAAAAGTTTCTGTTAAACCAATTTTGAAAACTTTTGTGCCACTCCTCCGTGGTGACCTCAGAAACGTGTTTTTCATACTCTTCGACAGCCTCTTCTGGTGACGAAAATCGTTGACTGCGTAATTAGTTCTTAATTTTGTGAACAGAAAAAAGTCACAAGGTGCCAGGTCGGGGCTGTATGCAGGATGGCTCATAAGTTCTACGTTTTTAACCTTCAAAAATTAGTTTGTTTGTCTGGCCGTGTGGGATTTTCTACGATTTTAAGTGTAATTTGACAGCTCAACAGAGCATCGCTTGGCAATCAATCAATCTGCTTTTGGTGATGAAGCACTATGCAAGAAGACTATTTATAGCTTCAGTTTGCAGAATTCAAGCGCGGTCATGTCAATCTCAGTGACGAATCTCGCGATGGTCGCCCGTCCACCGCTGTAAATAACACATCGATATATAATAATAAACATCGATGCTGTGCGCCGTATGATTGAAACAGATAGGCATGTGACCTACCATGAGTGCGCCCCACGTATAATGCAATTTAAGTCCATTTTGTTTGTTGGCTGTCGGGCTTTTAATGCCTTTATAATTTATACTTGTTTTGTGTTATTGTCTCGTAATTATTACAAATTGGTACCTACTTTACTTTTATACCTACCAGATAAAGAAGATTTTTTCTTCTTCGATTCTTCTGGTCTTGTATTCGAGAAGATACTATTTAAGTTGTGACTTATATATAACATACATTTTAGTATTAAATAACATAACAGTATATAGATTCATAAATATTCATCTATATTGTATATATGAATTCAGAGAAAATGGAAAATGTGGGATATATGATGGGTATAATATAATATAAAAGTTGTACCCGAGTTGTACCGAAATATTCCTTGATTGCACAGAATTTTTGGCCTATGATTTCCCTCAAGCCCTTCCTTATACCTAAGGGAATCTTCACTCCTTCCCTTCATTATTTAAAAGGCAAGATCGCAATTTCCGGTAGGTAATCATACTAATACATCTGCTTTGTGACTCTTTTCAGGTTAAGAAATTTTAACTTGAAATAACTTACACATAGAGAAAAGTAATACCTTGGAAAAACTTACATTTCTTTGCTGAATTGTCTTTGGTTATTTTTTTTAGCTAGTTAGTATGTCCTACTGCTGGCAAAGGCCTCTTCTTAAGGGCCTATTTACACGATGCCAGTTTCTTGCCTGTCCCATACAATAATATTGAAGCAATAAATGTCTTGCATCGTCTGAACAACATGTCACATTCTGGCTCAGGGCTCTACTGGCCAAGATTTGCTTTCAATAATTATATTCAATTTTTTAATTAGTATCCGCGTGTAAACAGTTACTTACAATAATTGAAGGTCAAATATTACGATTAATTTATTGCGTTCAATTATTGCTCTTGTATGTACAAGAAAATGGCAAAATGTAAATCAGTCTTTACTCTTCCACACAGCTCGATCTACTGCCATCTCTGTCCAAGTCCTGTCCAAGAATAGGTCTAACTCATTCCGCCATCTTCTCCTTGGTCTGCCCTATTTCGACAGCAATCGAGGGGTGTCCATTACGTGACAGTACTTGGCCACAGGTGCGGTCCAATACGTGCCACGTGAAATTGTAATAGCCACTGTATAGCCATGAACAGAAGTATGTAGGCAAGCCTACCAAGGTATATTTTCCATGTTTAAAACTCAGTCACTAAAAAATCTGTTGAAACTAACTTTCTTCGGTTATCAAAAGAGTCAGGTTATTATCAAAAATTGAATAAATTTAATTTGATTAGAAACTTATCGAAGTCTCAGTGGACCGCCGCCGGGCTGGTAGCTTTTTCTGCCAACGTATAAGCGTGGCCGCCAGTATCTTAGATACTCTTCCCTCCCAATGCGGCGACTACTTGGAAGAAGTTTTTTACTTAGTTTATGTAGGTTCTGTACCCATTTGTTTCATCATGAATAAATAACTAAAAAAAGGTATATTTGTAAATAAACTGTGAATATTTAGTTGTTATGTAAATAAATATTTAAATATTAAAAACGAATCTGACTAGATCAGTTTTCGACTTTACCATAGGCGTGTTTATAAATCGATAAGATTTGATAAACAAGTATAAATTATAAAAACATAAAAATCCCGTCTGCGAACAAACAAAATGGCCCTGAATTACATTATACATACATAATAAGTATACATATGTATATTTCAACTCGTCTCGTTAAGACCTTTCATTTGATACCCATATTGATGTTTTTTGAACTAAAAAAATTGCAGCTGGCGGCCTCCACACTTTTTTGGAAAAAAATATATCCAGTGTCACACCCACAACTAAAACGAATCTAACGACATATTATGTCATTGTTCATGACGCTATTTAGGGAGTAGCAGGCCTAGCACGACTTGCAGTCTTGACCAGGCGCGGTCGCAGCCAATGATTTTGGGGGGGGGGGGGTCACATTTGACGGTCCCGTTGGTCTTGTACCTAGACTAGGTTAGGGTTAATTGCTACCAATTTTGCCGGGTACGAATATGGATTTTGGGGGGGGGGTCATGACCCCTACAACCCGCCCTCTCGGACCGCCACTGGTCTTGACAGATCGATGTGGAGTATGACGTAGTTTTCAACACCGAAACGTCAATTCTCCATACAAAAATGTGAAATACTACGTCATAGTGACGTCATACTCACATTTGTCTGGCAAGATTTCACGACACATCGTGCTAAGCCTGTAGGTCGTGCCAATGGAATAGACTTACATACTTACATTTAAACATACATACATACTCTCGAAAAAAATTAACCCTCCGCCTCGGGCATTCGGGCAAAAATATGTCCCATCAGGTTATCAGATGGGTGAAGTTCCATCTTCCTATCCTACTATTAGTTATTGCTTAGAAAAAAAATGTGTTGAATATAAGTCTATAGTATTACCAGCAAGTGACAGTTCGGGGTCGCAAAGTATCTCCAGGAGGAGGGAACTGAACCTATCTTGAAATCTGCAATTTAACGAGACGATCCCGTGAACCGGAAAATTCAAATCGAGGGACCTGCCAACAAATTACAAAGGTGCTTCGCGATTTGCGAATGACGAATGTTTTTACACTCCAAACCAAATAAGCTTGAAGGCGATTACAACTTTATTTTGCAGTCATAAAACACCCCCGCTGTATAGTTGACCGTTAACGCGGCAGCAAAATAAGGTTGGTAATACAAAGTTGTTTTTGCTGACGCGCCTAGTTGACAATGTATGCGTTATGTAGTTATTGAGCCGCAAACGAACTTGTAATCGCCTCCAAGCTTATTTGGGATGGAGTATACTTATTCACCGTGTTGTTTCGGCACTTGACAAGGATCGTGGAAATCAAATTTTAGACTCTAGACAAACAGCAGTGTGTAAATTGCGTTCCGGTGTGAAGGGCACTGTAGCTGGTTAAACTAACGGGCTCGAGATGCTTATTAGGTAAAGTTTCGAATGACGAGTGGAAAATGCAACTAAAATCGGAATCACTTAAAGTCAAAATCATTTATTTCAAATAGGCTTACCGCGATACAATTTACTATACGTAAGAGATAAACAAGTGTAAAACAAGTATTTTTTTTTTTTTTTTATACTACCAAGGTGGCAAGCAAGCATACGGCCCGCCTGATGGTAAGCAGCCACCGTAGCCTATAGACGCTAGCAACACCAGAAGAATCACTAGCGCGTTGCCGACCCTTAAGACATTAGATGTTAAGTCTTTGTGTCCAGTAATTTCACCAGCTACAGTGCCCTTCATGCCGGAACACAGCAATGCTTGCACACTGCTGCTTGGCGGCAGAATATCTGACACTGCGGTGGTACCTACCTGGACGGTTCCTTGCACAAGGAACCTACCACCTAGTAAAAGTATAAATTATAAAAGCCTAAAAAGCCCGATTGCGAGCAATCAAAATCGACTTAAATTACATTATACATACATAATACATATACACATGCATACATATTTCCATTTGATATCCATATTCATGTTTTTGGAAGTAAAAAAAAAATATAAAATTCGCGGACGCTATTTATATTGATTTGAAAAAATTTATAGCCTATGTCACTTCCACAACTACGATAAATCTAAATACATATTATAATAATGTTCTCTTTTACTTACGCGAATATTACACATTGAAATTAAACTTCTTTTACGGATTTTATCGCGGTTTATTTATTGATTTTACTATCCCGACGTTTCGAATGCTTTGCAGCACCCATGGTCACGGGAGGACTGAGATGTTGAACGTCCTTATGTCACAATTATGCCGGTGTACCCTCAGGTCTTCTTAGTTACTATTGTTGGTCCGATCTACGCAGTAAGAGCTTACAGTATCTTGAGGCCGTGCAGTGTTTTGATTGTTATTGGATTTAATTATATTTATCACAGGATCCCAAGCCGGTGGTAACACCCAACCATCTTCTCTATTGAAATTAGGATGTTTTTTGATTTCAATAGCCTCACGAATCATCCTAGGCAGATAAAATGCGTAAAAGTAGTTTAATTTCAATACATATTATAAGCAAAAATTCATCGAGTCGTTTAGGCTTTGGCCGTGCCAAAGAAATAGACATATGTAAATACAAACATATGTATATATACTCTCAAAAACTTAACCCTCTTTCCTGTATCCATTAGCAGGAGAAACCTACAAACAAGTTCCTAAACATAGAAATTTAAATAATTAGTCTTAAGAAATAATTATTTTTCATTACACGAAATATTAAGTCAAAAGTCATAAATCTTATAAAAAAAAAACAATTTCAACAAATACCTACTCTAACTTAATGTGGCGATGTATAAGAAGTTGGTAGTGACTGAGAGACCCATGTTGCTAATACTGCCTTACTTTGGCGGACTGCTAACTACTACTATATATTTCATCAATTCATAGTATAGTTAATGGGCTCTTTGGTAAAGTGGTTAGGCGCCCTGGCCTGGCAAACGTTTGTATGATTTGTTATCAATGAACATTAATATTAGAAGTATGTATTAGAATAAGCGAAGACTACATAGAGCGTCTTGTCGTGCTGGGCAGGGTAGAAGGCACTAGACCGCGCGGGCGGTCACCTACGCGATGGACCGACCAAATTAAATCTGCGATGGGCGGTCAATTGCATGAGAGCACTAAGATGACGGCAAACAGAGAGAGATGGCGATAAGTCGTGAGGCACGATGACTACGACCGCTTTGCCAAGAGCGTTACGACCATAGATTTAGGATATTTGGTTACGACAGAGAAGAAGAATTGACAAGAAAACGTATTCATATCTGTATCAGTCGTCTGGTTACCACAGACCCGGCAACTAGTTTGGATCACATGACCGCGTGTATCTCAGAATAAATAAAAAGTCGCAGGATTAAAAACATAAGTGCAAAAATGCCTTACATGGTCAGGAACGGGCAATTGATGCTTAAGGCATTAGTGGTTTTCATAGGCTTACAGTAACTACTACTACTATTATTTAAATGTGTTCGTTGGTCAAAATTCAATTTTTTTTATTTCTAGGCTTATTATTTTTTAAAAGCTACCACCGGATCACAACGCGGCCTCAACTGAGAAGATCCGGCAAGAAACTCAGCGGGCTTGTCATTTTTTCACATTTTTTTTTTATCAAAGTTGTCTTTTTACAATTAGATCAGCACCAGCGACAGTGTGCCGTGCCGTTCAAAATATAAAAAAATATAAAAAATACGACGCAAATACAACAAACTAAAATGCCAAAGGGATAGTAGTCGGACCAGTCCCCCCAAGCAGCACCCGCGCACGAGTTGACTCGAGCAGCAGCCATCACTCCCCTCAACCATATTGGAGGGAAGGGGGTGACCCGTCAACTAAGTGAAACTCTATAAAAATATCTTCACCCTTTTTCTTTTTTGTCAACAACCAAAGTCGTAATATTACGAGATCGTTTTGATAGGCACATCACGAAAGATGTTTTAGTGACGTGAACAAATAGTTTCCTTGTTACCTAATGTGATAAACTTTCCCATCGCAGTTCCCGTAAAAATATTACGTATGGTATAAGAAAAATCTTGCACGGTTACTGACGTTTAAGTTGGTAATACATGTCCTTAATAAAATCAGTAGTAAAATCTTGTATATAAAAATCTGGTGTCACGGTGTTTGTGGTCGCACTCCTCCGTAACGGTTCGACCGATTTTTATGATTTTTTTTTTGATGTACGAATATTTGGTAGGTATGAGATAGATCGTAAAGTAGGTATTGATCATCATCATCATCATCATCACCAGCCGGAAGACGTCCACTGCTGAACAAAGGCCTCCCCCTTAATCTGCCACAATGAACGACAATTTGCTATTTGCATCCACCGGTTTCCTGCGACGCGAACAATGTCGTCGGTCCACCTAGTGGGAGGCCTGCCTACGCTGCGTCTTCCGGTTCGTGGTCGCCACTCGAGAACCTTTCTTCCCCAACGGTTATCGGTTCTTCGAGCGATGTGGCCGGCCCACTGCCACTTCAACTTGCATATTCTACGAGCTATGTCGGTGACTTTGGTTCTTCGGCGAATCTCCTCATTCCGGATTCTGTCGCGCAAAGAAACTCCGAGCATAGCTCTCTCCATACCGCTATAGCATAGGTATTGATACCGCTAGGTTATGCTACATTAGGCAAGGTACACAGATGGGTGACCCAGACCAGCACGATAGTACGTTCACGGGGCGTCACCATAGCGGGTTGAGGACACCGTGGGGTTTTAGTTGGTAAGAATCTCTAATGTCGATTCATTTGTAACAAAACATTGTTTAAAAAAAAAAGTGAAAAAATAACAAGCCCGCTGAGATTCTTGCCGGATCTTCTCAGTTGAGGCCGCGTTGTGATCCGGTGGTAGCTTTTAAGAAATGACAATTAAAAAGTGCTAGCGTTAAGCCTATTTGAAATAAAGATTTTTGAGTTTGAGTTTGAAGAGTCCGACATAACCCGCGCTGCTACCCGTGGCGGCGCGGCTATCCAGGATGAGGATTTCCCCACGTAAAAAAAGGGTTTACAGATGGGTGACCGTTTAATGCCATTGCAATTACGTGTCTCCGTGCTTCGGAGGGCAAGTAAAACCCCCGTCCCGTGGGACCCGGTTTGTAACCGACTTCAGTGAGTATGTATCTATTAAAACGCGTACCATTCGTCTTCCTATGAAAAGAGCTTTTAATAAATATAAATAAAACCGTCCGTAAGGGGACCGTCCAGTAGATTGGTACGGCCAGTGCCAGATATTATGCCGCCAAGCACGGACAATCTATTAAACAATTTAAACAGGCTGTATAGGCTAAGCCATGAAAGGATGACCAAATAAAATTGTGGATCCGAACCCACGAACTTCCCTCACCCGTACCCTCTAATTTGTAAAGCTGCGGCTTAGTGGACCATTGAGGCAATATTCGTACATCATCATCAGCAGCCGAAACATGTCCACTGCTGAAAAAGGCCTCCCCCTTAGAAGGGAGGGGTTGCCATAATCCCCACGCTTGGCAGGCGGCTTGGGGATCGCAGTATAGGTGGAAGATAAATCCCAAAGAAAGACGCAGCTGCCCGTCTTCCTGTTCTCGCTTGGTCGTCTCTTACGACACCCAACGAGAGGAGATGGAGGGATGCAATTCTAACCCGGCACCCCACGGTTAAACGGGTACAAGGTATTACCCGAATTATAATCTGATTCGGATACGGAAACAGCTTACAGTTGTGAATAATCCTACTCGGTAGTCAGTCCAGGTGATCCAATAGAAAGTAACTGCTGCCTGTCTTCTTCTTTTCCCTTAGTCGCCTCTTACGGGCACCCAATGGGAGGAGATGGGAAGGTGCTTTTCTTACCCGGACACCCCCCGGGTAATATATTTTGCTGGACTAAAACTTGTGATTTATCAAAATGCTTCATATTTTTCGTTTTAGAAAGTAAATAGGCACACATTTCGCAATAAAGCAGCGACGTGATAGGAAAGCGAGATCCCGAAAAAAGCCTACTGTCAAATAAACCTGACGAGGGGCAATGCTGACGTCGCCGCAGGACTAACGGCAATACTTATCTAAGATGTAGGGACGGTTTGATATATTATTATGCGTTATAGCATAAAAGCGTTTTATTTGCAGACTTTTTTATTGAATTTTATTCCTTGCGATATAATCGCGATTTTCTGAGAAATCGCCACCCATTTACTAACTGCAATCAGAATTGCGAACCAATTGGACTCAAATTTTATTAAATGTACACAAAATGTACCTTTACACTTAGAATAATAACGCCTAGAATGATAGTTTCATACGAAAAAACTGTCTCGTTTGAGGCACAATAGCATAGATGTAGGCGTAAGTCACGCGTATTGACGCTCTGCGACACGCACACAAGTGAGCAAATAATGTTGTTAGTGGAATCAGATTTTCCCTAAAATTACGGAAATTGAAATTGCTTCTTCCTGAGGTCAATATATAATTTTTAGAATAAACTACTATTATTGCTGTCAGTAAGGAAATACTTTTTAAATTAAAAGATATAAATCTGAAATAACAAATCTACTATTTATAAATCTCGTGTCACAGTGTTTGTGGTCGCACTCCTCCGAATAAGCTCGAGCGATTCTTATTTTTTAATGTATATACTTGGTAGGTATGAGAATAGGTCGGAAAGTATATTTCATATCGCTAGGTTAAGCAACGTTAGACAAGGTCATTACATGGATGGGTGACCGTTTAATGTAATTTGAAAACGTAAGTGTGTGCGGATCATCAAGTAATTAAATAAATCTTTTCTTACTAAACCAATTTTGGGTAGCAATTTTCCTTTTATTGGCAACATTTTGATATAATGTCTGTTGAAATTTAAAATTATTGTTTGTGAAAACAATAATTTTAAATTTCTTTTTCCAAAGTGATTTGGCGATTGTTTTACGTTAAAATATTAGGTTAAACGTAATACGCAGGTGAAATGTTATGTTACAATGTTTCTTAAGTTTTTCCGATGTACTGTGATTTCCATTTATTCCACAAACCATCATTTTAAAATAAAATATCGGGAGCTACCAGCGCTACGACTCGACTATAAGCACTGACGCGGCTGTTCGATACCAAGCCATTCTGGCTTGGTTTTACTTGCCTCACTGTGCGTGCATGTTCTCGGTTTCTAGGCGTTAATATTCTAAGCCTTTACACATATTTTAACTTGATTTGTTATGTAGCTAACTAACTTTTTTTGATGTTTTTGGATTACAATTCAAAGGCACTTTTATTAATATCATATTTAGAAAGCCAAAGAGGCTTCAAAACTTATAACACCCTTCAGTTTTGCAGTAGTGTTTGCTGTTGCGTTCGTAGTGTGCGCTTATAGGCTTCGCACTTAGACCAAACATCAAACAATAGTAAAACATAAAAAATAGTACATTAGCAGCCGATAGACGTTCACTGTTGAACAAGGGCCTTCCCCTTAGATGGGGGGGGGGGGGGGGGGGGTTGTTTGCCATAATCCCCACACTTGGCAGGCGGCTTGGGGATCGCAGTATAGGTGGAAGATAAATCCAAAATAAAGACGCTGCTGCCCGTCTTCCCGTTCTCGCTTAGTCGCCTATTACGACACCCAACGAGAGGTGATGGGGGGATGCAATACTAACCCGGCACCCCTCGGAAATATGTTTAAGCATACGGCTCTATTTTCTGTGTTTTAGGAAGTCACAAAAAAAGATATTAACATGGATATTTTTAGATTCTATTATAATGTCATATGGCAGTGTCCGATATTCTGCCTTCTGTAAGCATTGCTGTGTTCCGGCGTGAAGGGCACTGTAGCTGGTGAAATTACCGGACACAAAGACTTAAAATCTAATGTCTTAAGGGTCGGCAACGCGCTAGTGATTCTACTGGTATTGCTAGCGTCTATAGGCTGCGGTGACTGCTTACCATCAGGCGGGCCGCACGCTTGCTTGCCACCTTGGTAGTATAAAAAAAAGAAAATATTTATTTTATTTTATTTTATTTAGAAAAGAAACAGTCTTATACTATCATTATACAAAGGAAAAAAAATACTTATAGACTTAGAGTTCCATGAAATAATAATAATAAAATATATAATGAAAGCTTGCCATTCTTCTTAATATAATTAGGTTTTTAAATAGTTTAGGATAATGTATTTTCAATTATTCATGTCTAGCATTATTCCATTACTGATTTATGCGAGTTTTTGCTTCGCTAAAATTTTCATCTGACATTCATTGGTTAGAACAAAAAGTTTCTGCACCGATTGTCGCACATCTGCTCCGTGTCATATTAAAAATGTCTCTTATTTTACGTTGCGTTTTTATTTTAAAAATCTGAACAAAAGCGTGACCAGTGATCCGATCAACGTTTTCATTGTCTCTGCAGAGATATTATGCAAAGCTATGTCCTTCAAAATGGTTTCTATATAGGTACACATTTCTATATTTGGAAAGTATGCAAAGGTCCAAAATAGTATATTTTTTATGTAACTTAGTGAAGACACGGCTGCTGAAGCAACTTAGTGAAGACTAAAGGCAGGAGATGAATGTTCTGCCTTTAGTCACCCGATACGTTAGGTAGTCTTTTGAGTCCGGTAATTACACCAGCTATAGTGCCCTTCACGCTGGAACACAGAAATGTTTACCAGCTATTGCTTCGTGGCAGAATAACCGAAACTGCAGCGGTTTCTTTCACCAACTAGTCAAAGACTGCTGCTACTTTAAAAAAAGCTATAGTTATTTTTATGATAATCCCTCCCAAAATTTTGTATTTTATTTACGCGAATACTACTACTTTGGTTGTCTGGAAGATATCTCTATTAGCGATAAGACCGCCATTTGTACCTAAAGTAAGTTATTTTCTAAGTTTTCTGTATGTTTTACTTTGGTGTGCTAATAAAGAGTATTCAATAAAATACTATTATATACTACAAATTGAAATAAAAATACTTTTACGTAATATATCGCGGTTTATTTTAGAGTTTACTTTCCCGACGTTTGCACGAGCTTCCAAACTGCAAAACATTCGAAAATTTTTCGTTGTTTTATTTAGTAGTAGGTAGTTTTATTTCAAGCGACCCCAATTTCGATGGGTCGGTACTTTCTACATTTGGTTAGTTGTTTCGAATTACCAAATCATTTAAAACCTATGAAAAAGAATTTCGACCTTAGAATTCGGGCCCTGTTCACAAAATCGCCTCTACTTAGACATCGGGCACCACGTTTCTCACGCGCCGCGCAAGATTTATCGATATAGCTCTTGGGAGTTACTGCCGATACGTTATGGTCATAAATCCTCGCACTAGTGTTGTTACTACTCGACTAACTGGCCCGGTGCGGCGACGACCTGTGAACAGGGAGTGAGTAAATCATAACTTTGTGATACTCAGTCTATGTAGCGTCAATGTGGGAGTACTACGTAGACATAATGACAGTGGAATGTCCGGGTTAGATTAGCACCCCACCATCCTTCGGAGTCGCTGGACTTTTGAGGTGTGGGCCCCAGGACGTCAGTTGAGTACAGCGGCGACAAAGAGGACGGCGGCGGGGCTGTGACCCCCGGTACCCGTGAGCACCGTGTCAGGTTCCCTGGGGCTACAATGCGCCCCCCGGTGGTGGGCTCAAAGGCAAGGCACTGAGGGGCCGCTGGTGTAGATCCCACCGGAGAGCCCTGGGGTCCCCTCTCATGTGCCGATGCGACAGCCGCGGGGGTTTTAGTGGGTAAGAATACCACATACCCCGGTCGAGCCCCACTGCTCCCGGCGACCTTTTGAAGGTTAACCACCGTGTCAAAAAAAAGTACTCCACTATATCCTCCCGTTGGGTGTAAGAGGTGACTAAGGGAAACCCAGTTGACGGGCAGCAGCGATCCAATCCAGATGCCTGCCAAGCGTGGGGAAAAAATACGTCATGTATTATTATTACAGCACTCGATAGAGTTATCAATCTATACTTATAATAAAACTGTAACAGGTCCAATTCGGTACATTGAAGATATTTTGAAAATTATATTTGCAGGGCATTCTATAACTGATACTGAGACCGAAAATGTAATTTTTTTAATTTTTGTCTGTCTGTCTGTCCGTATCACGGCTGCGCATCACGCCAAAACTACTGAATGGATTCAAATGAAACTTGGCATGATATGAGATCTTACTACGAGGTAGGACATAGGATACTTTTTATCCCGTAATCTAGCACGGTTCTTTTGGGAGAGGGGATTAAAGTCAAAGTGGGTACTTAGTTATACGCTTGGTCCGATTTTATAATTTTTTCTTTATAATATAATAAATATTAGTAAGGGGACACTCATAGAGAGTTGTTATCAAGGTTTTGCAACGATCGGGTTAAGCAACGTTAGGTAAGGTCATTAAATAGATGGGTGACCGTTTAACGCCATTTGAACTAAACGGGTCCGTGCTTCGGGTGTGTGAGTGGGTCCCAGTTTTTAACCGACTATAAAAAGGAGGTTATGTATTCGATGCGAATGTCTGTTATTAAAAGTTTAGTTAACGTAAAAATAGCGCAGGCGGAGCTGCGTGGGTCAGCTAGTAAGGGACTAATTCTAGAAGTAATGATGTATGGCAAGGTAAAAGAAAGTAAAACTAGTCTCGGATTTAACCAACCACACCCACTTGGAAAATTCAGCATGTATATACAGGCATGTCGCTTACCACCAGGCGAACATATTGCTTGCCTCGTTACTTGGCTTGGTTAACTTGAATAAAGCAAAAGTTTCTAAACCGCTTTCCGAAACCGGTTTTATATGCTTTATCGATTTTTTTATTTGATTTTGTTTCGAACTAGCAACATCTTGGAACCCTAAAATTAGGGTTTTTTAATCGTAACTCAAGCAAAAAGAGCCAGTAATAGACATTTATAGTATCTTGTGTAGGTATTCCAGCTATGAGACTGTAGGCGCTCTACAAAAAGTGCTCAAACCATTCAGCTATTCATTGGTCGTAAACTAAAACCGATTACGATACGTAATAACGGTACATTTGTAACATGTTGCCAAGATCAAAGAGGTGATTTTTTCTTTTCTTTCGAACAAAATGACAGGCTATCTACATAATTCGATCAATTTGATAGACTCGATATTCGTGTCTTTTTCACTGGATATTATATTATTTTTATAACTACCATAAGATGCAAGACTGTGTGTGACTTGGTTTTCCGGTTGGGGAAATATTATTAAACTTTCTCAATCAGAATGTTAGATATGGATCTATCAATAAAAATGTAATAAACTTGTCGCTTTAGGATACCATACATAATTACTAATACCATAAGTATACAAAAAGTAAGCGAAAAACTTTTAGTGACAACAACAACATGCTACTATTATTTGTAAAAAAAATTATATCGTGTAATTAAGTAAATAAAGAAACAATATGCTTTTATTACGAATTTATTTTTTGAGTTGTGTTATTTTTTTGACAAAATCTCATTTAAAATGTTGCAAATAATCTAAGGCCAGAACGAAAATTTTTTGTTGTCAAAATTAAATAAGTACACAAAGCATTTACTTTTGAAATAGGCAGCCGCTGCGGTGCAGCTGCGTTTATTGCAGTGCGGTTTGCGGCTTGGGTTATTGCGGTCAGTTATCAACACATGCAGCGTTGCCAAATCATATATATTTTTGGGATATCCACTGAATTGAAAGTATTACTATTGAATTGTTAATTTTATTGTTTTTTGCCTTGGTTTATCGGAAATTTATCGAGTGAATTTGGTAGATCTTGTTTTCTTTTTTCATCTATGGTTACAACGACCAATGGTTTGCTTCCAGAAATAGTTTTAATCGAAAATGTATTTTTTTTAATTTTTGTCTGTCTGTCTGTCTTAAGAATAAGTAAGAATCGTACCCACCGGTGTCATAAGAGGCAACTACGATCAATCAAGAAGACGGGCAGCAGCGTCTTTCTTTTGGATTACCTACTCACCTATACTGAAATCCCCAAGATGCCTGCCAAGTAGGTATGGGGATTATGGCAATCACCCCCCCCCCCCCAATAGGAGGCCTTTGCACACCAGAGAACATCTGCCGGCTGATGATGATGAATTATATAAAAATAATTTTTACAAAAAAAAAGAACCGCCTTCATAATGCAACTAAAAAGCCTGAAATAATTTATAAGAATTAGTGGTTTTTACATCTACATTGTTGGACTTGGACTACAACATATTATAAATACATATTACTATCAAAGACGGCGCCAAACTGGAAAACAGTTAGGTACCTACTGCCCTTGTAAGTATTTGCTAGACGTTAGGCACCGACTTCGATAGTAATATGTATTTATAATATGTTGTAGTCCAAGTCCAACAATGTAGATGTAAAAACCACTAATTCTTATAAATTATTTCAGGCTTTTTAGTTGCATTATGAAGGCGGTTCTTTTTTTTTTGTAAAAAATATTTTTATTTTATTCTTTTTAGTGGTTCCCTTGGTGTATTATTAGGTTAACTTTTAACAACTTCTATTTTATTCTGACAAACAGCCAGTTTAATATTTATTTTCAAAACACCCACTACATAACACAACTATGGACCATCACTAAAATATAAGCTTAAGCAAAAATTTAAAAAAATGTAGATGTGACAATATCTTAATAAAACTAACCAATTGCCATAAACCGAAGATATCTAGGTGTTATACTCGTAGTTCTCGAGAACCATGGACTGCAAGCTCGGTGGGTCTACATTTATTTATGCCGAGAACCCGTGTCCACCTTCTTGCTCCACCGTCAGACCCTGATCACCATTTTTCTAGGAACTACTCATCGAGAGCTACCCAACGAGCCCAAACTCGGCGGATCTACGTTTATTGGTGCAGTGATCCCGTGACGACCTTCCTGCTCCATCATCAGACCCTGATCTCCATTTTTCTAGCAACTACTCGTCGAGACCTATCCAACAAGTCCAAATTCGGTAGGTCTACGTTTGTTGGTGCCGAGATCCCGTGACGACCTTCTTGCTCCATCATCAGACGCTAATCACCATTTATCTAGCAACTACTCATCGAGAGCTACCCAACGAGCCCAAACTCGGCGGATCTACGTTTGTTGGTGCAGAGATCCCGTGATAACCTTCCTGCTCCACCATCAGACCCTGATCTCCATTTTTCTAGCAACTACTCGTTGAGAACTATCCATCGAGTCCAAATTCGGTAGTTCTACATTTAGTAGGCACGGCTAGGATAGGATGGATTGTTAATTTTATTACAGAGTTCCGGTGGCCATCTATGGCCTTCTTCATCAGATCCACTTCACCAAATGATACTTTCTGAATGAAAATGCTTGACTAGTTTCTAAAAATACCAAAAACGTTATATGTATGCCTATAATATTTAAGGAGTTCCCTCAGTTACTCATGGTTCCCATCATCAGAACTTAATTTTGAAAAAAATGAGACCAATCTGGAAGCATATCCTTTCAATTAAAAAAACAATTTTCCAAATCGGTTCGTAAACGACAGAGTTCTGAGGTAACAAACATAAAAAAAAAAAAACATACAACCGAATTGATAACCTCCTCCTTTTTTTTGTAAGTCGGTTAAAAATAAATATTTTTAAACGACGAAAACAAGGAAATTCCTCCTCCTTTTTTTTGAAGTCGGGTAAAAATAAATATTTTTAAACGACGAAAACAAGGAAATTCGTCAATAGTATTAAAATATTCGTAAAGGAAAAATATAGTACCTAGCCTATCTTTACCACTAAGAATCCTGTTATGAACTATGAAGGTCCGTAAAGACAATGGACCTATATTACGACAACATAGAGGATCCTATTGGTTTGATGTAACCCGAGAGAGCTTTGAGTAAAATGTCTTTTAAACCGTCGTCTCGAAAACAAATGCAATAGAAAGGGCTAATAGTCAATTTCTAAAAGGGATGCCAGAGAAAGGAGAGCGTTTAAGTATTTTTTATTCTATTTAGCTTTTCATTTGCAAGGAATTCCGTCCCATGAGAGCGTTGACGTTGAGAAAGTTGTTAGGGGTGTGGAACGATTTTCGTGCTGATCCTTATCTTGCTATTATATTTTTTTGGTCACGGCGAGTGTCACATGAATCCTGAAGAATATGTTGGGTAGGTAATGTTTTTTAAAAGTTTTTAAAGGGGAACGTTCTCTTTCATAACCCGTAACATTTCAATGGAATTTAGCAATGTAGAATGTAGGCTTGGTCCGGTCTGTAATTTTAGATAAATTTTTTTACAGTGTTAAATTTCTTTAATAACTCTTATTTTTATATTCATTAACGTTCTCCTAATGTTCCGGGCACTAATTATCGTCAATTAGCCTGCAAAACGCAACGCCTGCAATTAGACGCAGCGTAGGCAGGCCTCCCACTAGGTGGACCGACGACATTGTTTGCGTCGCAGGAAACCGGTGGATGCAAAAGGCAAATTCAAAGGAAAGGCCTTTGTTCAGCAGTGGACGTCTTCCGACTGATGATGAAGATGATGAGCCTGCAAAAGGTAGATGACCTATTTTTTACCATTATAAACTTTACTAGTGGTAGGTTCCTAGTGGTAGGTTCCTTGTGCAAGGAACCGTCCAGGTAGGTGTCAGATATTCTGCCGCAAAGCAGCAGTGTATAAGCATTGCTGTATTCCGGTGTAAAGGGCACTGTAGCTGGTGAAATTACCGGACACAAAACACTTAATATCTAATGTCTTAAGGGTCAGCAACGCTCTAGTGATTCTTCTGGTGTTTGCTGGCGTCTATAGGTGACTGCTGGTGGTGGGTGGGAGGTGGGCCGTACGCTTGCTTGCCACGTTGATAGTATAAAAAAAAGTTGTTCTCATCTACTATAAAACGATGAAGGGAAAAACCAATAAAAGGGTCTTAACATCAAAGCAACAAATGTCATGTCACGCCATATGCCATGTCTCTACAAATAACATTCAAATTTTAATCACAGGAACTTTATGATACATGCAAAATACCTACTGTCAGACAATCGTTTTTACTCAATTGCATCGTAAGAATACATCGCAGCCTTATTTTTGAACCTAATTTTAAGGAGAAAAAACGTAGGTTCTACTTAGTATGCAAAACTGAATCCGTAAGTTTGAAAGTAGCGAGAAGGCATTTTTCTAGCGCCTGTCCTATATAATAAAGTAAAAAAGAGCTCGATATTTATTCTCTAACTGTACGAGAATGTAAATTGCGAATGACTAACTGGCTTTTTAAGTTATCTTACGACCAAGTAGAAAACTTTATAATCCAATAACATAATATTTTAGTAGATATAGAAGTTAATCCTTCCCTTCCCAAACATAACTTTACACACTAAATCACTCACTCACCCACACACAAACACACACACACACATACACACACAATATCTTTGTGTACTGCATGCAATTTTTGTATTAGTTAACTTTAAGTCATATTATTGAATGATCAAACGAACTTACCCTAAGTGAAGTTCGATCTTAATTATCCAGTCCTTGACGAGAAGATATTCCATCACTAGTAGTGGTACCCCGTGGGTACGATCCGGAGATATCGCACAAGTTTCAGAGGTTAGAAAGAGAAAACTACATTATTATCTCTTTCGTATCCACCCCGCCTCAGCCAAGCGACAGCCACCTCATTATCTTTAGAGTAAAATGAAATACAGCTGCAACATTGATTTAACAGGGTCATTAATGGGTAGGGAGGGACCTTATATCTTCTCGTCAAGGACTGGATAATTAAGATCGAACTTCACTTAGGGTAAGTTCGTTTGATCATTCAATTATCCAGTCCTTGACTCCAAGATATTCCATCACTAGTAGTAGATGTTTAGAGATACAAAATCAATGTTGCAATTAAAGAGATTCGAGAATAAAACAAAGTTAACTTAACTTGTTGCTTAAACTATTAGTTATAATAAAGCCAAATATATTTTGCAATTTTTGCAGAATACATAAACACGTAGGTACGTATTAATTAATTTGATATAAGTAATTATGTTTTTATACATATTATTTGATGAATTAAACTTATTTAATATACAATGATTTAAAATTTTACATTAACATTATTGAACATGTAATCCCAAATAGCATAGCCTGCTAATCGTGCAGACTATCTTGCGACCAATTTTCTAATAGTTTTAATAATAAAGGCGTTCTGGACAGCTGCTGTTGTAAGTAAAGTTGTAAGTAATAAGATAGAAGTATCGATTGTGTTGTTAAATAATATCTATTTTATACATCGTCCCATGGCTTGAGAAGACATATACTTATAATAATATACCATATTTGGGACAATCCACACGCGGGCATTCGTCCCCAAATCAGGCAGAGCCTGCACCACGACAACCAGACAAACGATATCAATAGGTACTTATACCTTAAATACCTTTCCTTCCTGCAAAATATATCAACCCAAACAGACAAACTACACCCAGACAAGGTGGGAATCGAACCCACCACACATCGGGCAGCGGACAGGGTGTCAAGATGTGAGCCATATCATGGAGAATGAAACTGAAAAGTTAATGTTGTTACCAGACAAGTGGGAAATCAATAGGTCTTTGAATGAATTGATGCAGATTTAAAATGGGTTAACATCTACAAATTCCGTACCTAAGGTTTTTAGTCTGTGTAAACCTTACAACACATTTGGTAAATTCTAATAGTTTAGTTAATGACAATTATTTGCATATTTTGTTTACTCTTTAGGCAGAGAATTAAAGGTATAAATATGTAATTTTTTGGTTTGAATAATATTTTCTAAACTAAAATCAGTAACTTTATATAATGTTTTTTAAGTAACTAAAGTTATTGTGACTAAGTAATCTAGTAATTAGATCCTATGCAATGTAGAACATAGCGAGGAAAGATTGGTTTCAATTTACAGGTTCCTTGAAATAACCGTTTTTGCTTCTAATAATATTGCCAATTTTATTTGTGGATATCAACGAAATAGCTGGTTGTAAATAACCATACAATATTCAAAAAACAATCTAGCCCAGAACTTGTTAAAGAAATAACGTAATTGTCATCATCAAATCAATGTTGTTTGTTTGAAACTAGACTTATGTTACCAGTAATGGGTGAATTAGGAGAGAATAACTTCAAAAGCTGATTGTTGTATGTGTTGTCTACGAAAATGTACCAGACTAACAAACATCCTGCTAGGGAAACATGTCGATGTAGTGAATCCAATACATTCACTACTTGAATGCGTTGGATTTTGAGGAAGAAAGAAGATATTAATTCGAAGGATTACTGAATTGTCTCGAGAGATGTAAAGTGTGATACCAGGATAAGACAGCTTTAATAGGATAACTCCTAATCACGTTATCTACAGGTTAATAAAGGTTTATTAGCGTTTATAAAATATTCACAGCATTGCAAGATTTTTCCATGACATTTAGTGTCATGGAATAACATACTCTGCCCGGCAGAGTATAAAAAGAAAAAACCCTGAGACTGTAGACAATATACAAAAGGTTGCAAAAATTTTGTAATAGGAACCGAACACAAGCGGAAATATTACAATTGTGACTCATAATAATGTCTATGATAATAATAATGTAAGGCCTGCTGGAATAACCTTCTTTAGAAATAAGCTGTGCCTTTGTATTAAGAATAGTATCTTGCCTTTATTCCTTCTATCTTTTACTGTTATTGTGTGTACATAAATGATAAAATAAATAAATAAATGTCCCCCTGGCTGATAGGACCACAGCGGCCGATCTTTCATCAAATCAGCCTACTACACGAGAGATATTATAGTGCACAAGTGCTTGCGTAGAAACAAGTGCACTCTATCTTCCTTTACTCTCACAATTCGTTAAGACGGAAGATCGACACGACTGGGGTGAGGTCTGGCGCAGGACTGACTTTTTACATGCCCATGTGACGCATGAATCATCTTGCCTGCATTGTCATAGCCAGCAAGGAACAACTACACAAAGTGGTTGCTCTCCACGGGATTTCAACCCGCGACCTCCGGTTTGCAAAGCAAGCGGTTTACCGCTGCGAAAATAAAGGCCTCTTTGAGGTCAATTTTTAATAAAAACCGCCTTTTGTAGTAATTTTGGTAGTGGTTATGACGCTTGCTTGCCTTTTCTTTGTATAATCTCTAACTCCAACTCACTTAGAGGATCATGAATATGGCTAGGTAAATCTTTCCCCTTCCATAAAGATTAAATTTTAATACATGCCTCATTTCGATCCATATCGCTAAAGAATAGTCTTGGAAAAAATAAGTAAGTACCCCCCTAATTAAGTCGAATATTCACAATATTTTTTGGTTTAATATTATTGTTTTAATTGTATTATACCTAAATATATATATTAATTATGTATAAATAATTATTTTTTACACACGATCTCTCGTTCCGTGTCTGCATTTATCCTATTATTATTATATCATATCAGCCTCAATAATATAATAAAGAATGAATATATATATGATGCAAATATGAATTTGTTAATATGTGCACCCCAATTCCAAATGTTAGCCTATCCCAATATTAGCTAGGGTAATAAACTCTACTTATTCTGTGTGAATAAGAAAAGGCAGTGGTATTAGGTATACACACGAAAGTCACTTTTTTTTTTTTGTCTCCAGAGACTAAATCAATATAACAATGGATTACCATTACTTTTAGCACACTGTATGTAGACCAATGCTCACCAGTTTTTACGAACCACTTGCTACGCTCCAACTTTAGAGTTTGAGTACAGAGGAGCACGCTACTCGTTAGAAATGCGTCCGTGAAAATCTGATGAAAATATTTATCTTGATATCAAATTAACGACTAAAGTAAACGTAAACTATGAGTCAACGTCATAATGATATCACAGTTATCATTCATATAAGCAGTTCATATTAGTATCTATTTTGCTAAAGCGACATAGTACAATTACATACTAATTGTAGTTAATAGTTATAACAACATTCCCCAAATCCCCAAGCCAAGCCAAGCCAAGCGTGGGGATTATGGCAACCCCTCCCTTCTAAGGGGGAGGCCTTTGTTCAGCAGTGGACGTCTTTCGGCTGCTAATAGTTATAAGTCGTAATGAAATTAATAATTATATATATATATATTTTTTTGTTTTTTTTTAGAATATCTGTTGCGCGCCAAATCAAGCAAAAGTATGGACCCAGCATAAAACTTACTTTACTAGAAGTTTTTGAATCAAACATTATACTGGTAATTAATGATGAAACTGAGAGGTTCATTGAATTGTTGCGACGCTTGGACTCGTGGCGGACACGGTCGGAAATCAGTCAAGGGGAGGCGATGATTACAGTCCTCGACGCTGCGCTGGTGGCGGTTAGAGTGCACATTTAAAACTTCACTGGTTTCAGACCACTGACTTTGTCAGTGTAGTGTGTGACTTTGTCGGTCATCGCGCTGGTGCTAGAATCAAAAAATAGTTTTTCGGAACCCTTCCCGTTTAAATTTCCAATAAGTATGAAATGTGGGCAATTTTTTTTTTTTACAAAATCGCCTACCTACTTGTTCTAAAAAAAAAGAAATCTGTTTTACAATCTTAAAAGGATCTGTCAAGGTTTGATCGATCAATAGAATGATAACCGACTGACAGGTATCAGTTTCGGCATAGTGAGAATAAGCCAAGTGTTGAAAGTGTAAACCATCATTTAGATTGATGTCATACCTTATGTCAATGTCACCTGTCAATATGTCTGTTCTGAACTCTCTGTAAAACTCGCTCGCTTTATTCATTTTGTTATCGCATTATATCTTGCTAAAGAAAACAGAATCGTTTTAATCCTTTATAGTATCCTTCAGGTCATCCTTCATGATACCAGTTTACGCTAAATTCAAATATTTTGTTACGAAGAAAAAATCAGAAACGTACTTAAAATATATAACCAAAAAGTTCAACGGCGTGTTTTTGAAAAAATGGCAAGCTCTGCAAATTCCACTAATTTCACGTCTATTGAAAAACTCAAAGGAATAGACAACTACAGTTCGTGGAAATTTATGATTAAAATGATACTCGTGCAAGAAGACCTGTGGGAATATGTGGAAAAAGAAGACAATAATGATTCCAAAAAGGATCAAAAGGCGCTGGCGCGCATCGCGCTATCGGTGAGTGCTTCTGTTATCCCGCACATTCGGAATGCGAAGACGGCCTATGAAGCATGGGGGAAGCTCACAAAGGCCTATGAGGATAGGGGTCTTTGTCGGCGGTTAGGGCTGCTCAGGACTTTGTTTGCAACCAAACTAAGCGATAGCGAAAGTATGGAGAGCTACATAAACAAAATCACTGAGTTATCACAGCAGCTTAGTGAAATAGAATCACCATTAGATGATGATTTTGTTGCTGTCATCATGCTAAGTGGATTGACAGCGGATTATGATCCACTCATAATGGCCATGGAGAACTCAAATGTAAAACTTTCCAGCGAAATTGTTAAGGGGAAGTTGTTACAAGAGAACATCCGTAGAAGCGATAAGGATGAGGTGGCCTCTGCTTTATTTGTTCGGAAACAACCTAGATGTTACAGATGCAAGAAAGTAGGACACATAATCAAAGATTGTCCTAAGTCAGTACATAAGAAGACTATGAAGACCAATACGGACACATCGAAGGCCCTACTAGTTGCGCTATCAGCAAACATCAGGCGTGGATTGTGGTACATCGACAGCGGTGCTACGGGACGCATGTGCGGGGACAAGAGCATCATGAGTGATTTTGTAACTGAAGAAAAACCATTAGAAGTAAACATAGCTAACGGGGACAAATTGTATACTGCGGCAAGAGGTTCTGTCAATGTTTTTATGAGAAATGGTAATGTAAAAACTATAAGTAATGTTTATTATGTACCTAATTTGACAGCAAACTTGTTATCTGTTAGTGTTATGGTTAGTAAAGGGTTCAAAGTGGTGTTTAGTTCTGGTATCTGTCAAATATTTGACAAAAGGACTGTAATAGCTACAGCTACATTATGTGATGGTGTCTATCAACTTGACACTGTAGAATCACCTATTATTGGTTGTAATTTTACTATGAAATGCGATACCTCTCTTAGATTAGAAGAACCTAGGTATGCTGAGCAGGCGCCTACGATAGTCAAGGTACCTGAAAGAAAGGAGGATCCAGGAGTTGTTGCAATGCCTGCGGTCATAGAGAATGACAAGAGTGCCTCTCAGCAGGTATGGCATCGTCGTCTCGCACACCTCAATCTTCGCAGCATGGAATTACTCAGGAAAGGTATGGTTTCGGGCATCTCATATAATAATAGTAGTTTTCAAAAATGTGTTTCATGTATTGAGGGAAAGCAGACTCGTACTTTTTTTCCTAAGAAGTCTTATAAGAGAGCTACTGAAGTTTTAGAGTTGGTTCATTCTGACTTATGTGGTCCAATGCCGACTACATCTTTCAGTGGAGCAAAATACTTCATTACATTTATAGACGACTACTCTAGGAAGACTTATGTGTATTTCTTAAAAAGAAAAGATGAAGTATTCGACACATTTAAAACTTGGAAAAGTGAAGTTGAAAACCAGACTAATAAAAAGTTAAAAATGTTGCGCAGTGATAATGGGACTGAATATTGCAATTCTAAATTTCAGGATTACCTTAAACAGTGTGGTATTATACATCAGACAACAGTACCATACTCTCCTCAACAAAATGGAGTCGCTGAACGTGCTAATAGGAGCATCATGGAGAAGACACGATGTATGCTTCAAGAGGCTGGCCTTGGGCAGGAGTATTGGGCGGAAGCTGTGAACACGGCTGTCTACCTTAAGAACCGCTCGCCAACTATAGCTGTCAGAGGGTGCACTCCACAAGAGAAATGGACAAATGAAAAGGTATCTATATCACATTTGCGTACATTTGGATGCATTGCATATGCACGGGTTCATAATCGAACTAAGTTAGAACCCAAAGCTAAGAAGTATATTTTCGTAGGCTATTGCGAAAATACTAAGGGCTATAGGTTATTAGACCCTGAAAATCCGAAATATTGTATAAAAGCTCGAGATGTTACATTTATTGAAGATAAATTTACGAATGTGTCAAATGATGATATTCAATGTATAGAGTCATTCACACAAGTAACCTTGGGTGTGAATAATAATACAGAGTCTTCTACAGAATCATCTACTGTGGAAAATATCTCTGATCAAGTCCACTCTGATGACACAACTTCACATCAGCCTGAACCGAGATATGATACGATAACAGTAAATGATTCTGATAGTGATGATAGCTTTTATTCAAATAATACAAAAATCAAAATCAAAATATCTTTATTATGCATAGGCCTCACGAGGGCACTTACATATTGTCATTTTTTTAAAACTACCACCGGATCACAACGCGGCCTCTACTGAGAAGATCCGGCAAGAAACTCAGAGGGCTTGTCATTTTTTAATTCAATTAAGTATAATGTTAACAATAAAAATCGCTTTTACAAAAGATGTCTTAAAATTATAAGCTCGCATGAGTATCACAGTTTAAGCCCACGCAGCTTGATCCTCCAGGTAATCCGAGATTTTATAGTAGCCCTTTTTAGACAACCGGCTTTTAATAGTGCTTTTGAATTTATTAATTGGTAGGTCTCGGATATCCTGTGGCAGTTTATTATAGAAACGTATACCTTGGCCCATGAACGAATTACTAATTCTGTGGAGACGCGTGGAGTGCGGACGAAACTTATATTCCAGACGAAGAGGAAGAGACTTCTTCGAGTTCATATTCAGAACACTCAACCGATGACTCCATGATGGCTCATCTCGCTCAAGGAGTATGCTGTACAAGTGACACATATGAGCCGCAAACAGTAGAAGAGGCGCTGAGTGGTCCGGATGCAAATGGCTGGAATAAGGCTATGAAAGATGAGTACAATTCATTTATTACCAATAAATGCTGAACACTCACTGACCGAGTTGATGGTCAAAAACCTGTTAAATGTAAATGGGTATTCAGAAAGAAACTGGGTGTCAATGGCGAACTCAAGTATAAAGCTAGACTAGTTGCTAAAGGATTCACGCAGCGATATGGAATAGACTATAATGAGACATTTTCTCCTGTTGTTAGATATTCAAGTATTAGAACACTGTTAGCTATAGCTGCCAAGTATAATATGGATATTCAACATTTAGATGTAAAAACGGCCTTTCTCAATGGCGACATTGAAGAATTGGTTTATATGGAACAACCAGAAAACTTCATAATAAAAGGTTGTGAGAATAAAGTCTATAAGCTTAACAAGGCGATATACGGTTTGAAGCAAGCAGCTAAAGCTTGGTATGAGAAAATCAACAATGTTTTATGTAACAAATTAAAATTTTCTATCATCATTAGAGGCTTGTGTGTATTATAAACACAATGCTGATAAACTCATAATAATAGCTCTTTACGTAGATGACATTATCTTGATGTCAACAAGTAATACTGTTAGAGAAATAAATGATATAAAGGATAAGCTAAAAGAAGAGTTTGAAATTACAGACTTAGGACCAGCTAAATATGTCTTGGGGATGAGAATCTGCAAGCATAAGGACAAGATAACACCATAATATACCTCTATACTATCATAATATATTTTAGTATTATTACTTATTTCCTCACCATAGATAAACTATGTTATATTGTGTTTTATGTATATTATCGAATAGGTATATATAATATTTATCTTATATATTATTATCTAAATTACTTACATGTAGATTTATAACTTTTCCTCATTTTATTTTATTTTGTTTTCTGTACACCATTGGCTACCTTCTTTTGTTAACTGATCGTTCCTTTCCATCCTAAGGTTGTCTGGAAGAAATCGCAACTTGCGATAAGACCGCCCAATGTATACCATTGTATATTTTCTTTGTACTTCTTTGTTTTCTGTACTTCTTGGTGTGCAATAAAGAGTTCTCTATCTATCTATCTATCTATAACTTTGGATCAATCAAATTATATTGAAAAAGTGTTAGAAAAATATCATATGCAAGACTGCAAACCTGTAGCGACCCCTATGGAAACGGGTGAGAAACTTGAGAAGTCAAGTAACTATAGTGCTAAATTTGACTATAGGAGTCTCATAGGGTCGCTGATGTACATTGCAGTAGGAACACGACCAGATATTGCTCACTCAGTTAGTTATCTGAGCCAGTTTAATGACTGCCACAATGAAACTCATTGGAAATCAGCGAAAAAGGTATTACGGTATCTCAAAGGTTCGAAAGATCTATGTTTAAATTTTCAAAAGAGTGATATAGTTATTACAGGGTATGCAGATGCTGACTGGGGAAGAAATGTGATAGATAGAAAATCATATACTGGTTATGTGTTTCAGGTTGGTCAATCTATTGTTTCCTGGGAAAGCAGGAAGCAGAGCACTGTCGCCTTGTCGAGCACAGAGGCCAAATATATGTGCCTTTCTGATGCTTGTAAGGAGGCTCTGTTTCTTCGTAACTTCTTGAATGAAATATTGGGTATTCTGTGTAAAGTTACAATATTTAACGATAATCAGTCGGCTCAAAAGCTGTGTAAAAATACTATGTTTCATGCCAGAACTAAACACATTGATATCCGCCACCACTTTATTAGAGAACATATTTGTAATGGTTCTATAGACGTTAAATACTTATGTACAAAAGAAATGTTAGCAGATTTACTGACGAAGCCATTAACAAAGGAATGTCATAATAATTTTGTAAAGCAGCTAATGTTACATTCAGATTAATTATCTATTGTTAGATCTTTGTTTATCTTTAAGCTTATATGCTAAAAGTTTATAGTGAAAACGTTGTGGTAAAAACTACTCATGTATAAATTCATATCATGTGTAATGTTTTATCTGTATATAAGTGTTCAATTGTTATTTCTGTAATTCAGTTGAATGATGTAATATCATTGTATATTTTTTATATTGTAATGGTTTAAGGGGAAGTGTTGAAAGTGTAAACCATCATTTAGATTGATGTCATACCTTATGTCAATGTCACCTGTCAATATGTCTGTTCTGAACTCTCTGTAAAACTCGCTCGCTTTATTCATTTTGTTATCGCATTATATCTTGCTAAAGAAAACAGAATCGTTTTAATCCTTTATAGTATCCTTCACCAAGAGTGGCCCCTTCGTTTAGAGTACGGATATTATCCGGCATATCATATATATATTTTTTTTAAGATTTAAGAGGCTTGTCGTCCACCTTTCATGAAGCCAATTAAGCTTTACTGATTAATAGCCTTATAACTATCGATCAGCATGGTGCCAAACTCCAGGTTCAGAGTAGCTATTACAAATTGAGTAATGAAGATTCATAAAACTAAGTGAATCAACTTCGTTAGAGATTCCTTCCACCACACCAACAAAACTGATCAGGGACTATTCTGTGGCAACATTTGTAACCGTGATTTGTTGCCTCCGCACCTTCGAGCACAAATTCCGATACAACGCGAAGCTTGCATTTGACTGATGATTACCATTAGGTATCTATGCATAGATATAGAATTTTTCTTTCGATTATAATTGAAGGTACAACAGCGAATATTTATTCGCTTTTATCTAAAAATAGACGAACTCACCTGTAGTAGTAAATAATGCGGGTAGTTAGGCCAAGAAAAAAAATGCACTATCTGAAGAATACAACAGATAAGCTGTATGATTTCCGATGAATGCAACTGTCGTATTTAAGACATTGTGATAATTAGGCCAAATAATATCCGAAGAATACAACGGATAATAAAAATTAGTGCTTCCCAATGAATGCAAAGGGTACACAAACTCAGCTCGAGCGTATAAATCTTTGCAGGTACAGCAGCAGCAGGCAGGCAGAATAATATTTAGGCACAATAATATCCGTAGAATTCTACGGATTAAACAGTAGTGATTCCCAATGAATTCAAAGGGTACACTTTAGCTCGAGAGTATACATCTTCGTTAACAGCGACACGAACAATGTTCCACTTTTAATTTTATGTCTTCTTAATTTTCGATTTTTCATGATTTCAAAGATCCCTTGTATTTGAACTCGTGCGAACGCCGTGATCGCACGGACAAGAATAAGGTGGCTGTCGCTCGGCTGAGGCGGGGTGGATACGAAAGAGATAATAATGTTGTTTTCTCTTTCTAACCTCTGAAACTTGTGCGATATCTCCGGATCGTACCCACGGGGTACTACTACTAGTGATGGAATATCTTGGAGTCAAGGACTGGATAATGTTTGATTCAAAAACTTCTAGTAAAGTAAGTTTTATGCTGGGTCCATACTTTTGCTTGATTTGGCGCGCAACAGATATTCTAAAAAAAACAAGAAAAAATATATATATGTGGCAACACGACACAAGCAGATGGCGCCACAATTACCACACGACCACAGCAACGCGAGGACAAGCAAGCAGTATCACATACAACGCGATAGATGGCAACACCTCCGATCCTGAATCTCGCAAGCGAAGTTTCTCCAACTTGGAGTATATATACAACATCCCGACAACAACTGTTGGGGGCTTCGGCCCTGGCCGAGCATCACACCTCGCTCGGTCGGAGGATCCTCCCTTTAGCGCCGCCGTAACTTCGCCAAATCTGGTGACCCCGACGTGATATTGACGCAGCCTTCGGATCGGACAACAGCATAGCTTCGCCATCGTTCTCTCCCCACAGCAGCAACTCTCCAGCTTCAACCAGCGAGTCACAAGCCAGCCAGTATCCAGGCCTCATCGGACGACCACCGCATGCAGCTACAGAATGCAAGCCTGGTCAACCTTCGGCCACAACTTGGCACAGCACCCCTGCACTACGGCCGGTTCTTGTAAGAAGAGCGCATTTCTCTCACCGGTACTTCTAGCAGCCGCCATACGCACTGCACACCTTGACTCACTAAGGACGACGCAGCATCAGCCCCGACTCACTGGGACTACGCACCGCAGTTCCGACTCACTGGAACTGCATCCACTGGCACTGGCATAGCGACTGGAGCGCAAGGACGAGCTGGCATATGAAGACAGTTGATCGACTTCCAGTCTTCGGGGGGGAGTGATGTGGCAACACGACACAAGCAGATGGCGCCACAATTACCACACGACCACAGCAACGCGAGGACAAGCAAGCAGTATCACATACAACGCGATAGATGGCAACACCTCCGATCCTGAATCTCGCAAGCGAAGTTTCTCCAACTTGGAGTATATATACAACATCCCGACAACAACTGTTGGGGGCTTCGGCCCTGGCCGAGCATCACACCTCGCTCGGTCGGAGGATCCTCCCTTTAGCGCCGCCGTAACTTCGCCAAATATATATACTATATATATAATTATTAATTTCATTACGACTTATAACTATTAGCAGCCGAAAGACGTCCACTGCTGAATAAAGGCCTCCCCCTTAGAAGGGAGGGGTTGCCATAATCCCCACGCTTGGCTTGGCTTGGCTTGGGGATTTGGGGAATGTTGTTATAACTATTAACTACAATTAGTATGTAATTGTACTATGTCGCTTTAGCAAAATAGATACTAATATGAACTGCTTATATTAATGATAACTGTGATATCATTATGACGTTGACTCATAGTTTACGTTTACTTTAGTCGTTAATTTGATATCAAGATAAATATTTTCATCAGATTTTCACGGACGCATTTCTAACGAGTAGCGTGCTCCTCTGTACTCAAACTCTAAAGTTGGAGCGTAGCAAGTGGTTCGTAAAAACTGGTGAGCATTGGTCTACATACAGTGTGCTAAAAGTAATGGTAATCCATTGTTATATTGATTTAGTCTCTGGATACAAAAAAAAAATGTGACTTTCGTGTGTATACCTAATACCACTGCCTTTTCTTATTCACACAGAATAAGTAGAGTTTATTACCCTAGTTAATATTGGGATAGGCTAACATTTGGAATTGGGGTGCACATATTAACAAATTCATATTTGCATCATATATATATTCATTCTTTATTATATTATTGAGGCTGATATGATATAATAATAATAGGATAAATGCAGACACGGAACGAGAGATCGTGTGTAAAAAATAATTATTTATACATAATTAATATATATATTTAGGTATAATACAATTAAAACAATAATATTAAACCAAAAAATATTGTGAATATTCGACTTAATTAGGGGGGTACTTACTTATTTTTTCCAAGACTATTCTTTAGCGATACGGATCGAAATGAGGCATGTATTAAAATTTAATCTTTATGAAAGGGGAAAGATTTACCTAGCCATATTCATGATCCTTTAAGTGAGTTGGAATTAGAGATTATACAAAGAAAAGGCGAGCAAGCGTCATAACCACTACCAAAATTACTACAAAAAGCGGTTTTTATTAAATATTGACCTCAAAGAGGCCTTTATTTTCGCAGCGGTAAACCGCTTGCTTTGCAAACCGGAGGTCGCGGGTTGAAATCCCGTGGAGAGCAACCACTTTGTGTAGTTGTTCCTTGCTGGCTATGACAATGCAGGCAAGATGATTCATGCGTCACATGGGCATGTAAAAAGTCAGTCCTGCGCCAGACCTCACCCCAGTCGTGTCGATCTTCCGTCTTAACGAATTGTGAGAGTAAAGGAAGATAGAGTGCACTTGTTTCTACGCAAGCACTTGTGCACTATAATATCTCTCGTGTAGTAGGCTGATTTGATGAAAGATCGGCCGCTGTGGTCCTATCAGCCAGGGGGACATTTATTTATTTATTTTATCATTTATGTACACACAATAACAGTAAAAGATAGAAGGAATAAAGGCAAGATACTATTCTTAATACAAAGGCACAGCTTATTTCTAAAGAAGGTTATTCCAGCAGGCCTTACATTATTATTATCATAGACATTATTATGAGTCACAATTGTAATATTTCCGCTTGTGTTCGGTTCCTATTACAAAATTTTTGCAACCTTTTGTATATTGTCTGCAGTCTCAGGGTTTTTTCTTTTTATACTCTGCCGGGCAGAGTATGTTATTCCATGACACTAAATGTCACGGAAAAATCTTCCAATGCTGTGAATATTTTATAAACGCTAATAAACCTTTATTAACCTGTAGATAACGTGATTAGGAGTTATCCTATTAAAGCTGTCTTATCCTGGTATCACACTTTACATCTCTCGAGACAATTCAGTAATCCTTCGAATTAATATCTTCTTTCTTCCTCAAAATCCAACGCATTCAAGTAGTGAATGTATTGGATTCACTACATCGACATGTTTCCCTAGCAGGATGTTTGTTAGTCTGGTACATTTTCGTAGACAACACATACAACAATCAGCTTTTGAAGTTATTCTCTCCTAATTCACCCATTACTGGTAACATAAGTCTAGTTTCAAACAAACAACATTGATTTGATGATGACAATTACGTTATTTCTTTAACAAGTTCTGGGCTAGATTGTTTTTTGAATATTGTATGGTTATTTACAACCAGCTATTTCGTTGATATCCACAAATAAAATTGGCAATATTATTAGAAGCAAAAACGGTTATTTCAAGGAACCTGTAAATTGAAACCAATCTTTCCTCGCTATGTTCTACATTGCATAGGATCTAATTACTAGATTACTTAGTCACAATAACTTTAGTTACTTAAAAAACATTACATAAAGTTACTGATTTTATTAGTTTAGAAAATATTATTCAAACCAAAAAATTACATATTTATACCTTTAATTCTCTGCCTAAAGAGTAAACAAAATATGCAAATAATTGTCATTAACTAAACTATTAGAATTTACCAAATGTGTTGTAAGGTTTACACAGACTAAAAACCTTAGGTACGGAATTTGTAGATGTTAACCCATTTTAAATCTGCATCAATTCATTCAAAGACCTATTGATTTCCCACTTGTCTGGTAACAACATTAACTTTTCAGTTTCATTCTCCATGATATGGCTCACATCTTGACACCCTGTCCGCTGCCCGATGTGTGGTGGGTTCGATTCCCACCTTGTCTGGGTGTAGTTTGTCTGTTTGGGTTGATATATTTTGCAGGAAGGAAAGGTATTTAAGGTATAAGTACCTATTGATATCGTTTGTCTGGTTGTCGTGGTGCAGGCTCTGCCTGATTTGGGGACGAATGCCCGCGTGTGGATTGTCCCAAATATGGTATATTATTATAAGTATATGTCTTCTCAAGCCATGGGACGATGTATAAAATAGATATTATTTAACAACACAATCGATACTTCTATCTTATTACTTACAACTTTACTTACAACAGCAGCTGTCCAGAACGCCTTTATTATTAAAACTATTAGAAAATTGGTCGCAAGATAGTCTGCACGATTAGCAGGCTATGCTATTTGGGATTACATGTTCAATAATGTTAATGTAAAATTTTAAATCATTGTATATTAAATAAGTTTAATTCATCAAATAATATGTATAAAAACATAATTACTTATATCAAATTAATTAATACGTACCTACGTGTTTATGTATTCTGCAAAAATTGCAAAATATATTTGGCTTTATTATAACTAATAGTTTAAGCAACAAGTTAAGTTAACTTTGTTTTATTCTCGAATCTCTTTAATTGCAACATTGATTTTGTATCTCTAAACATCTACTACTAGTGATGGAATATCTTGGAGTCAAGGACTGGATAATTGAATGATCAAACGAACTTACCCTAAGTGAAGTTCGATCTTAATTATCCAGTCCTTGACGAGAAGATATAAGGTCCCTCCCTACCCATTAATAATATAATAATAATAATAATAATAATATCCTGGGACAATTCACACACGGTCATCTGATCCCAAACTAGGCAGAGCCTGTACTATGGAAACCAGACAACTGATACTAATACATATATACTTTTTTTTTTAAATACATACTTATATAGATAAAACACCCAGACACCTGGTGGGAATCGAACACACGACCTGTTGGGTAGCAGACAGGGTCACTAACCACTAGACCAACAGGCCCGTCAAATGACCCTGTTAAATCAATGTTGCAGCTGTATTTCATTTTACTCTAAAGATAATGAGGTGGCTGTCGCTTGGTTGAGGCGGGGTGGATACGAAAGAGATAATAATGTTGTTTTCTCTTTCTAACCTCTGAAACTTGTGCGATATCTCCGGATCGTACCCACGGGGTACTACTACCAGTGATGGAATATCTTCTCGTCAAGGACTGGATAATTAAGATCGAACTTCACTTAGGGTAAGTTCGTTTGATCATTCAATTATACTGGTAATTAATGATGAAACTGAGAGGTTCATTGAATTGTTGCGACGCTTGGACTCGTGGCGGACACGGTCGGAAATCAGTCAAGCGGAGGCGATGATTACAGTCCTCGACGCCGCGCTGGTGGCGGTTAGAGTGCACATTTAAAACTTCACTGGTTTCAGACCACTGACTTTGTCAGTGTAGTGTGTGACTTTATCGGTCATCGCGCTGGTGCTAGAATCGAAAAATAGTTTTTCGGAACCCTTCCCGTTTAAATTTCCAATAAGTATGAAATGTGGGCAATTTTTTTTTTTTTACAAAATCGCCTACCTACTTGTTCTAAAAAAAAAGAAATCTGTTTTACAATCTTAAAAGGATCTGTCAAGGTTTGATCGATCAGTAGAATGATAACCGACTGACAGGTATCAGTTTCGGCATAGTGAGAATAAGCCAAGAGTGGCCCCTTCGTTTAGAGTACGGATATTATCCGGCATATCATATATATATTTTTTTTAAGATTTAAGAGGCTTGTCGTCCACCTTTCATGAAGCCAATTAAGCTTTACTGATTAATAGCCTTATAACTATCGATCAGCATGGTGCCAAACTCCAGGTTCAGAGTAGCTATTACAAATTGAGTAATGAAGATTCATAAAACTAAGTGAATCAACTTCGTTAGAGATTCCTTCCACCACACCAACAAAACTGATCAGGGACTATTCTGTGGCAACATTTGTAACCGTGATTTGTTGCCTCCGCACCTTCGAGCACAAATTCCGATACCACGCGAAGCTTGCATTTGACTGATGATTACCATTAGGTATCTATGCATAGATATAGAATTTTTCTTTCGATTATAATTGAAGGTACAACAGCGAATATTTATTCGCTTTTATCTAAAAATAGACGAACTCACCTGTAGTAGTAAATAATGCGGGTAAGTTAGGCCAAGAAAAAAAATGCACTATCTGAAGAATACAACAGATAAGCTGTATGATTTCCGATGAATGCAACTGTCGTATTTAAGACATTGTGATAATTAGGCCAAATAATATCCGAAGAATACAACGGATAATAAAAATTAGTGCTTCCCAATGAATGCAAAGGGTACACAAACTCAGCTCGAGCGTACAAATCTTTGCAGGTACAGCAGCAGCAGGCAGGCAGAATAATATTTAGGCACAATAATATCCGTAGAATTCTACGGATTAAACAGTAGTGATTCCCAATGAATTCAAAGGGTACACTTTAGCTCGAGAGTATACATCTTCGCTAACAGCGACACGAACAATGTTCCACTTTTAATTTTATGTCTTCTTTATTTTCGATTTTTCATGATTTCAAAGATCCCTTGTATTTGAACTCGTGCGAACGCCGTGATCGCACGGACAAGAATAAGGTGGCTGTCGCTCGGCTGAGGCGGGGTGGATACGAAAGAGATAATAATGTTGTTTTCTCTTTCTAACCTCTGAAACTTGTGTGATATCTCCGGATCGTACCCACGGGGTACTACTACTAGTGATGGAATATCTTGGAGTCAAGGACTGGATAATTATTGTCATCAAACATATTCTGTACTTACCTATTTGCTTACAAAAACAATTATTGGAACGCTGCTGCCTGTCTGGAGGTGGGCGTTAATGGCTACAACACAGTTACTCAACTAATGTAGCTGTTATCGTTGCTATTTTCTGTATACATGTTTTTAGTTCCAATAAAGATTATAATATTAATATATTAATTAATTTATGTTTACCCGGGAACGGAACTAAGGATTTGCAGCGTTAAATTATATTCGAGCCTCTCGTTATAGCCATGAGCTTTTATGTGAATACTGACCGACATTCTTACGAGGTCATGATGAAGTTATGTACTTCAGTAATATCTCTGGATTCGTGCTACGAGGCTGCGCGTCGCTATTTAGCGGATATCCTTCAAGATTTATAAATGAGGATAATTTTTTATGTGGTTCTCATCTTGTTCGAATTAGTAACAAGAAAAACAACATGTTCACCTGAAGGTAAGTGACAAGCCATCCTATTTGTACTGTAGGAACAAAAAGAGCTGAGTTTCTTTGAACGATGGTCCCAGTCCCACGGCCGTCAGTGTAGTGACTCTTCACAGAGCATATAAATAATAACAAGTTTAGTTCAGACAAAAACATACGCATAGTCCATAGGTATACCTACTTGAGAGAGATGAGAAGCACAGAAATTATTTACTTTACAGGTTTTTTAAGGATTTCATATTTTATTTCTATAATTTCAACTGTGAATATTAACGTTAAATCTACATAAACATAAACTAACTCCTCCGAAACGGCTCGTAACGATTTTTATGAAACTTGTTAAACTTATTTAAATGGTAGGGTTTTTTTTAATTCAATACAAGCCAGTGTTGACCATAGTCCCACCTGATAGAAAGCGGCGACGCAGTCGAGGATGGTAAAGCACACTAGCTTATTAATAGCCTATTCACTCTATTCTTGAATACATCTACATTATAATCGGGCGGGAAAACCGACGCAGGCAAACTATTCCAGTCCTTAGCGGTCCTTATTAAAAACTAGCTGACCCACGCAGCTCCGCCTGCGCTATTTTTACGTTAACTAAACTTTTAATAACAGACATTCGCATCGAATACATAACCTCCTTTTTTATAGTCGGTTAAAAACTGGGACCCACTTTTTACTTGCTCTCCGAAGCACGGACCCGTTCAGTTCAAATGGCGTTAAACGGTCACCCATCTATTTAATGACCTTACCTAACGTTGCTTAACCCGATCGATTACAAAACCTTGATAACAACTCTTTATGAGTGTTCCCTTACTAATATTTATTATATTATAGAGAAAAATTGATAAAATCTGACCAAGCGTATAACCAAGTACCCATTTTGACTTTAATCCCCTCTCCCAAAAGAACCGTGCTAGATTACGGGATAAAAAGTATCCTATGTCCTACCTCGTAGTAAGATCTCAAATCATGCCAAGTTTCATTTGAATCCATTCAGTAGTTTAGGCGTGATGCTCAGCCGTGATACAGACAGACAGACAGACAGACAGACAGACAGACAGACAGACAGACAGACAAAAATTAAAAAAATTACATTTTCGGCCTCAGTATCGGTTATAGAATGCCCTCCAAAAATAATTTTCAAAATATCTTCAATGTACAGAATTGGACCTGTTACAGTTTTATTATAAGTATAGATGAAGAAGCAAATCGCTTAGTCCGGACTAAAGACACGTTTACCACATATTGGTGCGTATGCGCTGTGCGTCTTGTCGTCCGATGATAGAAGGGTGATACCACCAATCAAGTTATGTAATTCCTGCGCACTCTCTTCAAAATGCAGCCTGTAGAATACCGAGAGGCTGGCTACTCTGCGCCTGTGCTCTGCTTTGTAGATTGGCAGATATGAGAATAGGTTTTAAAATGCATATTTATGTATTTTATACCGCTAGGTATTATAAAAAAAGCGCGGGTGGAGCTGCGCGGGTCAGCTAGTAAGCATATTAGTTCTTGATGGTTTGTGATGTGATTGTTCACCCTCGTCAAATATGATCTCCAGCCCGTTAGTGGCCTTCTTTACGGTAAATACACCATATCATATGTTTTTATTTATAGTTTTAGGTTATTATGGTCCAAATAAATAATACTATTAGATTGGCTACACGTAGCGTTAAAGGTTTTGATATGTTTATGTTTCCATGTTCCACGGAATAATTCGAATAAATTTATTTTAAGAACTAGAATTTTTGAATTATTTTTTTCTAATTGCCCGACTATTTTGAATTTAAAGGTGGCGACTGACAAGAGCATTTGCTAGACGTGAATATTCGCACCGAGCATTTGTTTGTTGTAGGCTCATGACAGCTGATTATTCGCGACGAATTTATGATTGACTGTGCTCCATCCCACAGGTACATTACATTGTCATAAACTACTAGTTATGTTTAGTTACAAACAAAACAACGAGTGAGAGACGCTGGACGCGTGCTCTCGGCGATTGACTTGATAACATATACAGGGTGTAAGGGACTACGTACCGATTTTTTTTATAAGATTTCAAATAGTGTCCGTTACAACATTACAGAAACCATTTATATGGTAAATATTATAAGTATAGATGACAAATGACTAACTTATTAATTTTCGAGTATGTAATGAATATATGCGGAATAATAGGTATTTATTTTTCAAATTACATTGCTAATTTTCTAAAATAATAATAGTTAATTGCCTATTAATTAATTGCCTATGGACTATTTTTGTGTATAAAGAATAAATAAATAAAGTAATTTTCCAAAAAAAAAATATTGTTTTTAAATTAAAATTAGGATTTATTATTATACCAATAATGATGTTATATGGTTTTTTTTTTAATTCATGAAAAAGCCGATGAAAAATTTCAACACTAGGATGTTCAGAATCATGTACTGGATTCCTGGTATCGGTTTTCGTTACGATGTCCCTTACACCCGTTATACATTATATAATTAAGAACATGTTCAGGTGTAACATTCAAAGGGATTCGCCAAAAACCGACAGGCGGGTGGAGCGCGCTCGTGTGCTCTGCGCTCGCCATCGAGCTGCTCGGGCGAGCGCCGAGCGACTTGCAACGTGCTCACATCAAGCAAATGATCATGTCAGTCTCCGCCTTAACACACATACATAATTCGTTCGTTATTCAAACAACAGTAGTGCTGTCCCAATTCAGTTAGTAGAGTGAATTAGGTCGACGTCACATACTGTGGAGGCACTGAACTCAAAACTGTTTTGAAGCCAGAAGCGGGGTTGAATGCGATGCGTCATGCATCTCAATTAGTCGTTTGCGAAGAGCTCTTCCGACCACGTGGCGGCGTGATAAACTATTCAGTAGCATCGCACGTGTTTTACGTAACGAGGCTTAGGACCGAGCGACGCTTGACAAAACCCTTAAGTATATGAATAATTACAGGTTTTTTTTGTCGTATGGTTAGTGAGAAACCTGTTATTAGAGTTGTTTGTTAGGCCTCAGACTTGGCTTAACGACTGCTGTCTAGATGGCAACAACCGAGACGACTTCCTACGTGCCCTCTGAAGCATGGAGACGCTCAGTTCTATAGCCACTAGACCACAAAATGCTGAGAGTACAGAAGGCGAGCTCATGTATGTACTTCGCTTTTCATACCTACGCTCAGCGGTCGCGCTAGGGTTATCAATTAAACTTATGCGAAAAACTATCGTGATAGTGGCACTCGTATATAGTTTTTTGATTGATTGTTGAGAATAAAACAGGATGAACGGAAGACGAGGTTTGAAGCGGACGGCACTCGAGCTCGCACTAAACCGAGATATACCGAGATATCGTGTCTGTGAGTGCTGTCTATGTATGCGTTGTATGAAGCTTGAATTCTGTAATTTCAGTATTTTGTGACTATAAACGGTCACGTATCTTAGGTCTGACCTTGCTGGGTTGCTTTTAATGATTGTTTACTGAACAGTATAATTATTGATTACAATTAGCTATTTTATACAATAACTAATTCGGTAGTTTATATATCATACAAAAAAATGCAGGTTCAAATCTGCCCATTTACTTGGGAGCTATGATGCTAAAAGAAACAGACAAGACATAGGAGTCAAACTATTCATCTCGTTGTAATCTCGTGGCATAAAATTATGGTAATAACTACACGCCTTTATTTAAAGTTAAATTTCATTTCTGGAGAAGGACTTCAGTCTATACAGCTTTCAACATCATGGACCATAAAACGCTACTGAATCCGTACCACTAAATCATAAAGATTAAACTTTACGAGTGAGTTAATACGAAACAGTGGTATAAAAACAAAAATAGTGAAACCCATTGTGATGTCAGTGAACAACGTTGTCGAAGCAAAAATGCAATGGGCCGGTGGGGGGGAGGGCAGCGTTCTGATTGGATGTCACGGTGATTCATTGCATTCGAAATTCAACTGTCATTGAAAGCGGACGCCCGGACACCAAAATGTCGGCAGGTAAATGTTTAATTATCATTCTATTCTATCATTCAGTATTCTGCATTGTTATGCATTCATAGATCAACTTTGATAGATATTTGATGAGGCTGATAGATTTATGAAACTAGTAGGTACCTTATAAATATTTAATTGAGACTGCTGTGAAATTTAAATCCAAACTATGAACTGGTGTTGGACGCAAGTTTGTCAATCATCATTTGGATGCATACACTACTAAAGGCATTTAGAGGAATAATAAGGCATCCAGCTGAAAGTGATGGATGATATCAATGATATTATAAGTAATAGATACATTACCTGCTAAGCAATCGACGATTACAAGTGGCATATAATTAATTTACTAACGAATTAAATGTGATTTATTGATTACTAGATTTTTTTTGTGTATTTGGATAATTTACATATTAGTATTCTCGATTGTTTTGATGCGATTATTCAATAAAATTAAAACGAAGTTACACTGGTTCACGCTTCCGTGGGTGGTGTGCCACTGATTCAAGTTGTTGATTAGCTCACTTTTTGCCGCTGCTTTCGGATCGCCTATAACTTATCTATCTCTTTTACTTTTAATATCATTGGATTATACTAAACAATTATGCCCAATCATAAATAAATCACTACCTAACAGTGGCGTAGCTTGCCTTAGATGGGCCCCGTATCAAAATTTGTTGTTTACCATCGTATGGCCTCAGAGATTATGTGAGAACATGGATTTTACGAATTGTTGCCTACACATGTTCGGGGCCCTTGTAGGCCGTTAGGCCGGGGGCCCCGTATCATTGATACGGCTGATACGGCGGTAGCTACGCCCCTGCTACCTAAGGATGTAACCTTTCAGTACTCTAATGGTAAAATATATTCATTTGTAATGTTTTGCTCAATCAAATTGAATGATGAGAATTTTAATAAGAATCATCGTGACTTTCTCACGTATTTCTCATCTCTAAGCAGGATCAGCCGTGGCCATGATCGGCGCAAACCTGCGCTTCGGCTCGGCCGGCGCGTCAAACTCCTCGATCGCGAATAACACGAGGCACTGCCCTCCAGGTGGCGCAGCAAGCGCCGCGGCGTTGCTCGCGCTATCCGGCCTGGGAATGTCTGCGAACCTAGCGCTGATGGTGGTCATACTCAGCAAGAAACAGTTGAGAAGGTCAGTAACGAAAAGAAAATATCACCACTTTGGTCAGTTATTCCACAAATAAATTTTGGAATTAATTTAAATCTAAAGCTGGGTGCTGCTCCACCAAAGAAAAAATGGTCTATTCCACTGTGATCACCTGGGTGATATCACCTAGGTGATTAAAGTGGAACAAGATATTCCACTTTGATCACCTCGGAATCAAATCATTTGGGTGATTTCAGCTAGGTGATTTGAGTGGCATTAATTAGTCGACTTTGATCACCTTGGAATCAAATCACCTGGGTGAACAGTAGCAACTACGATTTTTATTTTTTTAGTTTGTGTCTTTAAATCACCCGACGAATCCAACTCTGATGGGCAGCGGTCGGAAAGTACCTGATATCTTCTCATCCGAAATTCCGCCGTGCCTGAAGACGAATTTCTTTAACCAGTGTGTGTTGCCAGTAATAACATATGGTACTGAGACGTGGTCCTTAACAGCTGGCCTTTTAAAGAAGCTCAGAGTCACACAATGAACTATGGAGAGAGCTATGCGAGGAGTTTATTTGCGCGATAAACTCCGGAATGACGTGATTCACAGAAGAACTAAGGTCACCAGCATAGTTCTCATAATTTGCAAGTGGAAGTGCCAATGGGCAGGCCACATCGTTCGAAGAGCCGATAGCCGATGGCAACCACGAACTGGAAAACGCAGCGTATGCAGGCCTCCCACTAGGTGGACCGAAGACATTGTGCGCGTCGCAGGCAACCAGTGGATGCAAATAGCTAACTTTCGTTGATTGTGGCGGTCTACGTGAGGTTTTTATTCATCAGTGGTCGTCTTCCGGCTGATGATGATGATTAGGACATTTTCCTTTATTTTTTTTTTGTTTTTTTTTTTATTATTTTTTTTACACGTTCATCTGATCCCAAACTAGGCAGAGCCTGTACTATGGAAACCAGTCAACCGATACTAACACTTATATACATTTTTTTTTGTAGATACATACTTAAATTGATAAATAACACCCAAACACTTGGTGGGAATCGAACCCACGACCCATCGGTTAGCGGACAGGGTGTCTAAACACTAGACCAACGGGCCCGTAAAAAAAAATACTAAAATACATAAATAAAAACGTCATTACTAAAATAGTTTAGAAGAAAGAAGTAACTAAAGTTAATATATGATAAGTCAAAGTGCGTAAGGGTGTTAAGCACTAATTATTAATTATCGACGACGACGTCCAAACGGAAGACCACTGCTGAGAGAGCTCAAGACCTCCCCTAAGACCGCCACAATGAATGACAGTTAGCCATTTTTATCCACCGGTTGCCTGCGATACGCACAACAATACCGCTATATGGCATGTTTAGTTAGATTAACGGTATTTATTAGCCACGATAACGCTTATTATAGACATTAGTAAATATCGGAGCCGCGATCTGCGAGATTGAGCACGTTTGTATTCAGGAACACGGAATACTGCTTGTCGAGCTCGCTAATCTCTATTATACGACGACATGCTGATTTTAGTCTTGAGCCATTATTTTGGAAAACATATCTTTGAGTATTATAAGTATTATTTATATTGTTACGTGCGGGTGGGTAATTAAATGCCGATTAACGTAAAAGAAGAATTTATTCCACGTACACTAACACTGTATACACTATACACGCAGTATACACACAAGGCACAGTAGTCCGAGTCGCAAAGTACTTCTCAGTAGTCCAAAGTATTCGCAAGGGTCGCTGGTACAATTCTCTTCGATCGCTTCCTTATGATGTTTCCGCTGTCGCTTGTAAACACAAACTGTCTGGCCTTTTTTTTTACTTTTTTTTTTTTTTTGGGAATGATAGACGCTGTTGGCCATTACAGCTTCACCGGACAATAGGAGGCGAGCGCTTGAAGCGCTCTAGCCTTAACGGCAGAAGTAGCAACGAGCTCAAGGGCACCTCAGTGAGGCACGGCCTCGGCTTGGGCTGTCGCTTAAGAGAGGGCTGAGTTTACCACCGGTTCACAACGCGCCCCCACTGAGGTGTGGTGACTCCGAGGTACTTAACCTTCCTAGTCCAGGGGATAGAGCGATTGAATAGGGATATAGGGGCTAGTCGTCTGTTGGGCCGAAGGCTCCGCGCGGAGAACATATTGGCGGGTCCCCGGGAGAAGACCACCGCGGCACTCTTCTCCGGGTTCACCTCTATGCGCCACGTACGGAACCATTGACCCAGGGCGTCGACTGCGGCTTGAAGAGCACGCGTTAAATAGGACATGTTCCTATGGGAATAATAGAGAGCGGTGTCATCCGCGGAAAGGGCGAGTTGGACTCTGCTCGAACGAGGAATGTCGTTCGTGAACAGGCTGAACAAGAGGGGAGAGAGCACGGAGCCCTGAGGGACTCCGGCCTGTATAGGATGGGGCGAAGAGAACGTACCTTCGACCCGGTATCGAAAGGTACGATTCGAGTGAAAGTCTCGTATGATGAGTACGAGCCTATCGGGGATTCCTAACTGGAAGAGCTTGTATATCAAGCCGTTGTGCCAGACCTTGTCGAAGGCCTTGGCAACATCGAAGAATGGGGCGCCTGTGTAGACGGGCTTGGGCTGGTTGAGCCCGGTCAGGATGTGCTCCGTGAGGCGGTGCACCTGGTGGACGCAAGAGTGTCTGGTTCGAAAGCCAAACTGCTCGTCAATAAGGATATTATTAGAGGTGACAAAGTCTTTGAGTCTCGCTAGTAGCAAGCGCTCATAGAGTTTGCCGAGAGATTTTAGGAGACTGATAGGCCGGTAGCTCGCAGGGCTGCTGCGAGGCTTACCCGGCTTAGGGATACCTACTACATCCGCGTCTTTCCATTCGGCAGGAAAGACGCAGTGGGACATGGCTGCGTTGAAGATAGTCACTAAAAGACATATCAGATGGACAGGGAGAACCTTGAGGACGCGATTGGAAATGCCGTCGGAGCCCGGTGCTTTCTTCGGCTTAAGGCCTTTGATTAGGTCTTCCACCTCGGTTTGCGTGACCGGGGAGAGGAATTCGGTGGGAGGGAGTGAGGACCTGCGCCCTACTTCCCTATCCACAAGATCGAGGTGCGCCGGATCGACGGGAGCGGAGCTGGGTGTGCACTGACTCTCTAGAGTGTCAGCGAGAACCTCAGCCTTCTCGTCGTTCTCCGAACGCGGGTGGGTCGCCTGAAGGGCGGGTCAAGGGGGCATGGTAGTTACGGTGTCGGTTTTGAGGGATCTAGCGAGCCGCCAGTAAGCCTGGTTTGACGGCGAGATCTCCTCTAGAAACCCTCCCCATCGAGCCTCCCTGAGTTCCGCGATGCTGCGCTTCACGTCCCTCTGCAAAGCATGCATGCGGGCCCGATTGGCATCGGTGGGGTAGGAGTCGTACGCGCGAATAGCCGCGTTTTTAGCGCGGACTAATTCCTTAATGTCATCGGGCAGCTTGAAGCGCACAGCGTAAAAGTAGTCCGCTTCAAACCTGCCGGGAGGACTGGCTGATGGCCGATTTGAGATGATCGGTGAAAGCGCCGATCGCTTGGTCGGTGTCCTGAGGGGACGAGATTTGCGCCGGGAAGCGGGCAAGATTCGGAGAGTCGGCATCGGCTAAACGAGTGTTTAGCTGGTGCCAGTCCAGAACGGTCCTAGTGACCGGCTGGGAAGTGGGCGGGGGACCTAGTTCCATTAGGACCGGTCGGTGGTCAGAGTCTAGCTCATGGAGAACCTCTAAGGAGCGCAACCGGAGGGTCACACCCTTCAGGAGGGCCATGTCTAAGACATCGGGGCGGTGATTGACATTATTGGGATAATGGGTCGGGCGCATAGGTGCGATGACGTCAAAGTCGAGAACGTCGACCAAGCCGTCACGGCACCTGCCGGTGGTGCCGTTACAATTCCACCTGACATGCTTGCAGTTGAAGTCGCCGGCCAGAATGACCGCGCTGTCCAGGTCAAGGAGTGACTCGATATCACTCCTGAGGGGCCGGTTATCAGGTGGAAGATAGATAGAGGCGATAGTGACAGCCGAATGGCCGGAAAGAGAGAGGCGGCAGACCGAGGCCTCTATATTAGTGAGCGTAGGGGGATCGATAGGGATGCAGTGCAGGGCCCTTCTGTAATAGATGGCAGTGCCACCTCCGAGGGAGGTGTCACGGTAATTTCGCACAAGATGGTAGTTGGCGATATTTGGACTCCTATGAGAGGGTTTCAGGAGGGTCTCCTGCACCAGCAAGACATCAACTTGGTGACTTCGCAGGAAGTCAGCAACCTGATCTCTTTGTCGGGAGAGGCCATGCGCATTGAAAAATGCGAGGGAAAGGGAATGGGGTTTATGCCTACTCTGGTGTAAATCCATTTACGGGCCTACGTTTGAGTTTACGGGGGACAGGGCGTAGTACACGTCCTCGAAATCGGCGATAGCTAATACCCTATCGCTAGGGGTCTGTGCGCACCGAAGGCGGTTCGCGAAAAGGCGTATTCTATCGATGTTAATTCCATCGATAGCGCGTTGGACCAATTCAAAGTCCGAAGCGAGGCTGGACGCGTGCGCTGAAGGCGCAGGCGCGGCCGGTTGCTTGGCGGGGGCGCTCGTTGCTTTAGGAGCAGCGGCGGGGCGGACGTAGGGCAGCGTCTTATTCCACGCATTCGGTGGACGCACTGCGGGCTGGGACGCTGAGAGCGGTCGCGGCGCTGAGGGCGCGGGGATACGGGGGGCCGGAAGCGGCTGCGTAAGAGGCGCTGAGGGCGCCGGGGGCTGAGGCGCTGAGCGCGCGGGGGGGTAAGACTCCAAGGGTGGAAGAGCGGAGGCCCTTGGTGCAGAGGGCACCGAGGGGCGGGGGGGGGAGCGCGGAGATTGTTGCGCCTCGCCACCCGGCGGTTCCTCTTTGGGGTTCGCGGTGTGCCCGACGGTCTTACAGAGGACGCATCCGGGAGGCTCGGTCGCCGTCTCCCTATCGCGCTTGCACTGAGCCGTCGCGTGGTCTCCTGTGCACTTCACACAGCGAAGCCGCGCGAAGCAGTTGCGGGAGGAGTGGCCGTACAGCTGGCAGTTATGGCACTGCCCGGGTAGGCCACGTTTGTGGGGGGCTTCTACGACGAAGCCGATGAGACCGCAAACAGTCTTCAAATTGAAGACTTGTTTGCCCTCGTCTGATCGCACGAGATGGACCTGAACAATCTCGTACGGTTGGAGCGGGCGGTTGAGAGGGTGCATACGATGCACCTCCAGTACCGGGAGGGACTGCGACAGAAGGTCGTCTTTGATATACTCATTGCTGAGTTGAACCGGGACTCCGCGGATTACGGCGCGGACTCAGAGTAATTAGAATAGAGCTAGTATCGCGTCGATTCGCCGAACAAATTTTTCGTGCCACTTTTGCGGGGTGCGGGAGGCGAAGTAAACACACACAGATACAATTTCACGCATACCCACACTATAATAAACTCGCAACACATTCAAAAAGATACGCACACAAATAAAGAATGACCTGATCATATGAACAAAATTTGGCAGAGGGGTTAGCGCATCATGCTATCTCCAGTGGTATCTCCTCCTCCTCTAAGGGCGCGGATGATACGGTCCTCATTGCAATTAAGTAATAATTAACGGAGTAATGAACACTTTTATGTCCCGGTCGTAACAATATAGTATCCCCCGTGGGGTGTCCGTGTAAGAGTAACACCCTCCAATCTCTTTCCGATGGGTCTCGTAGGAGGCGACTAAGGGAAAGCAAGAAGTCGGCGTCTTCGTGTGTTATCCAAATTTGTACTGCATTACCATTTGTATTTCCATTTGTAATTTTGTACTCCATTTAATATGAATAAATGTATCGATCTATCTAACTACACGAATTCTGCGATCACTAACCTGCCAAGCGTAGGGATTATGGCAAAATAAGAGAAAACCTATGTTCAACAGTGGACTAATTCCGGGCTCCGGCAGGTATACGTCACAAGTAGGTACTGTTACCTGTGTGGCTACATATTCACACACAACTGTTGAAAATGTATGTGTCTGAATCCGATAAAAAGATATTCATCATTATTCATAAGCAGCCGATAGAAATCCACTGCTGAACAAAAGCCTCCTACTTAGAAGGGGGGGGGGGGGGGGTGCCATAATCCCCACGCTTGGCAGGCGGCTTGGGGATCGCAGTACAGGTGGAAGATAAATCCAAAAGAAAGACGCTGCTGCCCGTCTTCCTGTTCTCGCTTATACCCGGTACACACGACAACGATATAACGTAGCGATCTGACTGCGCAGACCGGTTGCGCAGTCAATCGAACGCCCTTGGAGTGTCTACACGTCTACGATATCTGCGTCGATCGTCAGTTCCCGTCGACGTGCACCTACAGAAAGGGTTGTGAACGAACTGAACGATTGCCCCGACTTCCATCACACACTACGAAAAAACTGTGCAAACGCGATCGCAATGATTTATCGCATTTACCGAATAGATTTTGATACTGCCACGATCGTTTGCGCAACCAGAAAAATCTGAGACAATTTTCGTACACACGTTAGATAAAACTGCACAACCGGTCTGCGCAGTCAGATCGCTACGTTATATCGTTGTCGTGTGTACCGGGCATAAGTCGCCTCTTACGACACCTGACGAGAGGAGATGCAATTCTAACTCGGCACCCCACGGTTACACGGGTACAAGGTATTGCCGAATCATAATCTGATTCGGATACGGAAACAGCCTACAGTTGTGAATAATCCTACTGTAGTTTTGACTAATCTGATTTGATCGACCATAAGTAATTTTTATCAGGAAAGGAGTAATATGTATAATTTATTTATTTATTTATTTATTTATTTATACTCTTTATTGTACACACATAAAAATAAAATAAAAAGGACTTGAAGAAATTTGTACAAAGGGCGGCCTTATCGCTATCCGCAATTTCTTACAGGCAACCTTGGGATGGAAAAAAGATTGCATGGAATACGAAAAGTGGGGTAGTTAATATGTGAGACAATATACACGAATAAAAATACATATAATAAGTTTACCTATTTACATATAATATATTAATATACATACAGATATATATAAATATTTCTTACATACCAACATATATTCAATATACTTATATATATAATAATATAATGTATATGTATAATGTTCCTTGTTTGACCAATTTTTTGTATAAGTGTATAAGAAATAACGGTATTATACTACACTTAACTAGACAAAAAATAACACTAAAAATATTATCACAGTGACCGCTACTGTTATTTTAGGACTGCCACGTTATCCAATTTTATTTGAGTACCAGTCTATATTTTCACTCTATAAGATAAAGGTCTGGCGCAATATGATTTATGTTGGATATTGGGTAGTATTAAATTTAGGAGATAATGTAATTACATTAGTAGGGACTATTGAATTAGGCTTAACGCGAAACTCGCAAGGATAATATTTCTTGTTTTATTTAAAGTAGGTACGGTTGTTGGGTTTGAAAATAATAAAGGAGACAGAGATGATTCTATACAATTTTGGGTCCAGGTTGTAAAAAGATGAAAGCTGTGTCTGTTGATAGCTAGTATATTCTTAAATTAATACTGAACATTTTGCGGATTTTGGCAGTCTGAGAGACAAGTTATAAGATATTTATGAAAAGTGAGGTTATGTAACAACCGGTACCTTAATGGGTGATTTTAAGTACAATTAATATTTTTATAAATATATAATTATATGATACACTATCTTGGCTGTAGTTATCTATGAGTAAGGCAAGGGTATACCCTGTTTTTCGTTACAAGATCGAAATTGTAGCATAAAATGTTTGCATACAGGAGTGATGGCTGGTCGGTGGCCAGCCAAAAGCAATTTATAGGGTTCAAAACTAAATATTCAACCCTAGTAAATGTTTTTGGCTGGCATTGTGTATGTAAGTAGAGTAAAAGGAGACTCCCATGATTCTCCTTAAGAAGGGAGAAATAAAACTATTAAGTATTATAATTATTTATTTATTCGTCTTCAATTTATTAAAATATTACCTTACTAAAAATTGTTCAGGCGGTACTAGGTATATGATCTTGGTATCGTTATTTTTTTTTTCGCGGAGATAACAATCGATAGGTCCCTGGAGTCTGGGGGTCAACCGGGGTACGTGCGATTCTTAACCACTAAAACCCCCGCACTAACGTCCCCACTAAAAGGTAGTCTCATCGCCAGATGGACCCTCTCATCAGACCTGGGCTCTTCGGTGTGATATTCATATAATTTTATTCACTTTTTCATAATGTAGGTATAATTAGATCTGCACCAGGAGCCCCTCAGTGCCTTGCTTTTTACCCTGCCGCTGGCGAGAGCGCATTGCAGCCCCCCGGGAACCAGACACGGTACTCACGGGGACGAGGGTCGCAGCACCGCTGCCGTCCTCTGAGTCGCTGCCATACGCAATGGACGTCCTAGGGCCCATGCCCTGAACCACTGGACGTTAGGGGGGTGGACTCCGAAGGATTATTTATTTATTTAATCATTTATGTACACACAAACACAAGATAGACAAAATAAACCTTTGGATAATACAGCTCTCGTAGCAGGCTGCTGCTGACCTGCACACCTATAGGTATTACAAAACCATCATTACCCCGTACATATTCACCAAAATAAGATCCACTCCTGTATAATATTAGAATACTTGATTGAGGAGTTGAGCTATTATATAGTAAATCGCTCGTGATGAAAGCGAACATCCACAGCGGAGACAAACATTAGGGTGCCCAAGTTATCTCGATTCATTTGCAGTTGGTCATCGAGCTAGGTCCTAGTAAGCTTGACAAACATGAAAGCTGCTGTTTATCTGAAACATGGGAACAGTTTTGAATGTAATATAATAAATATCGTAAAAGTAATGTAACCAGCATGGTAGTCGCTGGTAAGCTAACAAAAGGAAGTATGAACTTACAGGCTGTAGTGCATGCTATTCACGAATCACTGACAGCATCAACTCATCATCCAAAGGTCGTTGGCCTAGTGTATCACAGCAACTAGTCGCTATGCTGCAATTCACACAGCGATCCATAGTAAAATCCAAAACAATGAGTTGAAGTCAGAAGCGAGTTTCTCCGTGTCCGGCGATATCATAGTGTGGTTCGTACATATAAAGCAAGCTTAGAGGTCCGTAGAAAGCAGTACTTGAGGGATAAAATCAATTAAATATTAAATATTGAAAAAACCCTGAGGAAAAAACTAGATAACAGTCAAAACGTACGAAACGAGTGAGTGTTGTAGAGACGCTCGATCCGCATCGACAATTATTAACAAAAAGTATTTATAATGATTTCTGATACTTACGCGAATATTACACATTGAAATGAAACTAATTTTTTTTTTTTTTTTTTGATAATCATAGTCAAATCCAAAGACAAGCATTCCACTGCAAGACCTCAAGATACTGTAAGCTCTTTCTGCGTAGATCGGACTAACAATAATAATTAGAAGACCTGAGGGTACCCTAAGACAACTATGACATATGGACAGCTACCACCTCAGTCCGCCCGTGACCATGAATGCTGTAAAGTATTTCGAAACGTCGGGAAATTAAAATCAAAAATAAACCGCGATATAATCCGTAAAATTAGTTTCATTTCAAAAAGTATTTATTTCATGCATTTTAAACTAATATCTTATTTCTAGTTTTCTATTATATAAGATTTTATATTATAAAATCTTATTACTAATGGCAGCTCGGGTGCTCCTCCCTTCCGGCAGTTTTGTGAAGGTAGGTACTTGTGGAAGCACAGTTCCCCGATAGGACCTGAACAAACCTGAAGGTGTGCGTGTTGTGTTTTCGGTGCACCCAGTCGTTTAGCACCTTTAGTCGGTATGATCAAGTAGTCGGTGCTTGGCTCCGCCACTCGCTTCTGCGACCATACAAGGACGTCGTCTTGTGCCTTCCTTCGCTATCGCTGAACTTCAACAAGAGGTGCTCCGCCCCGGTTCCGCACTTCTGTATTCTGCCGGTGTAAGTCGATATATCCGCCTCCAAGTGTCAGGGTAGGACAACAATGGATGGACCTTGGTTTGGGCTGTCGGAATGTCCTCCCACACTGGCGCACCATAGAGGGATATCGTTATATAAGCGATGGCAACTATCACTTTGGCTACCCAGATTCGACAGGTGCCGCAACAGAGCACCGGCGCGGCGCTAGACCCTTGAAATGTTCGTCATTGGCTTTCGCTGAAACATAGGATAGGACCAGCGAAACCTATACGTTAGGTCGTTTGACTAGTCTGTCTGTATGCAACAAAACCTAAAGAGCAATCATGGGCTTTCTCTGAAACGTCCAACATACTAAGCACGATATCCAACATTTGATACATAAGTATGAGTATGATGTCACTACGACGTAGTATTTTAATTCTATTTTTTGCATGGAGAACTTTTCTGTGTTCAAAACTGTTGAGTAGGTCTGTAGGCAGCATTAGATATACACGCATGTTGGTCGAACCTTTTTTTTATACTGGGACAATTCACACACTGCCATCTGATCCCAAACTAGTTAAAGTCCATTCTACGGTAACCGGACAACTGATACAAATACTTATATACTTTTTTTGTAAATACCTACTTAATATAGATTGTAACAGCCAGACGGAAGGTGGGAATCGATCCTATCAGGCCATGGTGTACCCACCAACAGACCATTTTTTTGCCTTCAAAAGGTACCCAGACTCCGTAGGGGGCGGAGGCCGGGTTAATGGGATTTGAACTCACTAAAACCTCCCCGGTGGCCTTCATAGACGCTTGGCATTCTGGTCGCTCCGCTCGGACCTCACCAGAGTCTCCAGCCACACACACTTGACTTGATAGAGCATGTTGCTGGGGAGCAGAAATGAATTTCCGCCAGGATGTTCAGGGATGGTAAATGTGCCAGGATTGTTGCCACCTTACATGAGATGTTGCCGCACCTTCTTGCGACCCGGATTAAGCACTGGATCATAATAATGTAATTGAATGAACCGATAATTGAATCAATACAGTGAGATGCTTTCAATTGAGATCCAAAATATCGATACAAAGCGACTGGGAAGAACAACCCTAAAATGATTATGACTTCTTTAGTCTTTCCTCCAAGATTATGACAAATAGCCATAAACTCAGAAAAAAATGACTTGTCAATGCAGATACCACAGATTAAAAATACATAATTGATTTAACGCGATCATGAAGCTAGTAGGTCAACAATGGAGCCCAAACTCCAAATACTTGATTGAGGCATACGCTATCCCTTTCATTGAGGTCCGATGTGTGGTCCATGTTATAATTGAAATTACCCGAGAAATGGATACCCTAATATAGAAATGCTTTACTTACACATCAAAAGAATGTTTTCCACCCGAAAACTTAAAATACGATGACAATCATGTCTAATAAAAAAATTATTGGTACTGTTCTGCGAGTTCGATTAGAATAATGCTCTATTGTGTTTTCGCCAATTATACTCAAATGCAATTTTAATTACCGATTTTAAGGGTTCGTATTTTGTGGCAACACTGTCGCTTATTGTCAGCATGAAACTGTCTGTCATATAAATCGATCAAACATTTAAATACCATAATTTCACGATAAAGTGAATTAAAATCATAAAAATGGTGATAAAATGTGCAGTACTTGGTTGCAAAAATATGTTGTATCCAGTATTTAATACCGAATATCACTCGTAAGTGCGATTTTGTTCAATAATTACCTACCGATGATCCCTGTGCATTATGCACCATATTTTCGATCAGTTCTTCTTTCGATAGGCACATAACACGTTTTCAGTTCGTTTGTTAGTATTGGGTTTAAGTTTATATTAATTTGTACTTGAATTATTTAATTTTAAAATATTTCACATTATTTTAATAGAGTAACCATGGTAAAGATTTTTTGAAGACTTTCCGTTTTGGGGATTTTTTACCGCCACTTTATGATCAAAAAATAAACGATGTATTTAGTTCAAAGGATTGATATAGAAAACATATTGTATGTTCATTAATTTTACAAGTGTGTAGGTATGTAGGTTAAGTTTAGGTACAGTTAGTTTTGTAACTTATTAGATACATATTATTAAAATCATATTTATTCTTGTCGCCTCCTATTCCTGTCGCGTCTAGTAGCCTCCGTGGCGCAGTGGGAAACCGCTTGCTTGCATACCGGGGGTCGCAGGTTCGAATCCTGCGGGGAGCAACAACTATGTGTAGTTGTTCCTCACTGGCTAGGATAATGCAGGCCGGTCATTGTCTGTAAAGTAAGATGATCCATGCGTCGGATAGGTATGTAAAGTACACTTGTGCACTTGTGTCTACGCAAGCATTTGTGCACTGGATGATGGCTGATCTTGAGAAAGATTAGCCGCTGTGGTTGGATTGGCCGTATCGGCAAGAGTACCTATATCATTCCATAAATATACATACTGTTTTATTTACCCCTGGTCAATATTAATACATTTTTTATTTTCTTGTAGATTTCCTAAAAATATTGAGTGAAGGAATGTACCTATGACTATCCATTGTCCCATTGGAAAATAAATTTGATGAAGCTGCAATGATCTGCTGTTGGTCCAATGGAAAACTAAATTTACCGCGAATGCTTTTTCTATCGTCTAATGTGTTGGTTAAAAGGTGTTTTAGTTGTTTGCATATAATGCTAATTGCTATTCAGTATCTTGTGATTAATCGGAGATCGTTAAACGTACTGAATAAATGATTTTATAGCACAATATTTTTTTTAATCATAACTTCATATGCTTTTATTTTCACAACCATTAGCTTATTATTTATCCCTTGATTTTCTGTAAAGTAAGATGCTCCATGCGTAAGATGGGCATGTAAAATGTTGATCCTGCACCTGGTCTCTCCCCGGTCGTGTCGGTTTTTCATCCCATCGTATTTTGAGAGGTAAACGGAAGAGAGAGAGAGAGAGAGTGCAGTTGTGTCTACGCAAGCACTTGCGCACTATAATATATTTTGCGTAGACTGAGATCTTTCAAAATACCCACTGTGGTCATATCGGCCAGATGGAGGTCCTTATTTATTTATCATCTGTTTCCCTATCAATCACAGTTTGTTCTTCTTGTACACAGTTCTTCCGTATTTGGGCTGCTCCAACCCATAATCAGACTGATTTAGCAACTAGACATATTTAATCGGTTTAAACTTAAAGCATAATAATAATATAATAATAATATCCTGGGACAATTCACACACGGTCATCTGATCCCAAACTAGGCAGAGCCTGTACTATGGAAAGCAGACAAGTGATACTAATACTTATATACTTTTTTTTTTGTAAATACATACTTATATAGATAAAACACCCAGACACTTGGTAAACAAGCCAAGTAAGTCGTATTATGCGACGAAGTTAAAAAGATGTCCTGATTTTTCATGAAACATTATGGTTGCCTTCTTAGAAAGAGAGATCCGACCTCAATGAAAGGGATAGCGTTGACCTCAGGCATGTATTTGGGAGTGTTTCCTCCACTTTGACCCTAATAGCTTCATGAACGCGACTAATGAGGCGATTCGTGAACTTAAATCGATTTGAAGATTACTCTTGTAAATATTTTTAGATCTGTTAAAATATCGCAATGTATATTCATAACATATAATTAATTAACTAAACACACAGTTTGGTATTAACGATTTTCAATAATTAATACGTTTAAGGGCACATTAATCGATTATAGATAATCGATTTATGAACTGCCTAAACTTCTTGTTAAGATTCCTCTGTTTCCAGCTTGATTTAATGGACTGGTTTTTTACATTTTTAAATAGAAATATATAACCATTTTTTAGGCCGTAACTCATCTTTTTACAAGTTGGACCCAATAATCCCAGTCTCCTTTAAGATTGTATTTCATTCCAGAAAAACATGTTGCATTTTAAAAATACTAGATATATATATATATATATATATATTATGACAAAGTAATTTTATATTCTGGATCACAATTGTATTTAAAAAAATGAAAAAGAAATTAAATTTAAAATGTTCATAGTTTAAATACCTATAAGCACGCAGGTATTATGTGGTTACATAATAGGAGCTTTATTATTAATTTATGTTATCTAAAGACTCTTCAAATTAAGCTGGGAGGCATGATATTTAAATATTATTACGCGCTTTATTTTTCTCGAATGAGATCTTTAATAAATGTTATTATGTAATGTGGGTGTAGGTAGAACAGAATCGAGTCTGTGGTGTGTGAATTTTCAGATATAAACTCTCAAATACTTAGGTATTTAGTAGACTACACCAGTGGGGTATCCGGGGTAAGAATATCATCCTCCCATCTCCTCCAGTTTGACCTCCATTTGATGTTACTAAGGGAAAATAAGAAGACGGGCTTCCACCGTCTTTCTTTTGGATTACCTACCAGTACCACATATACTACGATTCCCAAGACGACTGCCAAGCGTGGGGATTATGGCAACCCCTCCCTTCTAACTAAATAGCCAAATGTCGTTTATTGTGGCGTTTCAAGGGGGAGGCTTTTGTGTTGCAGTAGACGGCTTTCGGCTTTTGATTATAATGATGATAATACTTCCTAGATTATAAAATGTTTTCGTATACCGCACTGGCGTAGCCAATACCTACGTACTATCGCGGACACGAACGGTGTACCAGTTTTCAATCAAAATCGTTTGAACGACGTTACGTGCACTTACCCCGTTCTCACGTATTTTGGACCGGCTCGTGCAAGCGATTATCCTCCTAAAGGTGATACACCGCTTGTGACCTCGAGAGTACTTTTCCAACCGGTTTCAAAATGTAGATATTAGATATCATTAGATACATTTCACCAACTATTAGTTTCTATTTAATAGATGGCTAATGCTATTTACAAGTTTTAGGTTTTTACCGAGAACATTTCGCTCGAACCAATGCTGGCAGAGAACAAAGACGCTTACTACATCATCCTCATCACCTGGAAGATGTACACTGTTAAACATAGGCCTCTTCTACACCACAATGAACGATGATTGGTTGCATCCACCGGTTACCTGCGACGTGCACAATGTCGTCAGTCCACTTAGTGAGAGACCTGCCTACGCTCACTTATAACAGCTTATTTATTTTAAAAGCGGTCTACGTTTACACAACGGAAGTAATGAGATCCCACATCCCAATAAGCATGACTTGTAGTTTTAGGCTTTTTCCGTTATGTCTAAAATTTGGAGAAAAAGTTCGTACAAGGCCGACCCTTGTGCGAGAGATTTTATAAGGGCATGACACTTGGGATGGGTTTGGGTTGATTGATAAATTGCCTGTCGACATGTATTTATACGATCTGTAATGGAATAAGCACGAAATCGCAGACAACCTCGTTGAAATATTGTACAAGAAAGTAAAGTTGAATTCTGGATTGACAAGCCTATATTGATTTGAAGAAAGTAGGTATGTAATTGTGTTTGAAATGTATCTAATAATAATAATGACGTCCTGGCCGATACGACCGCAGCGGTTAATCTTTCACGGGAAATATTATAAGTGCACAAGTGCTTGCGTAGCGGAACGGACAAATGTATATTCTCTGTTCCTTTTACATCTCACAATCCGATGGGACGCGGAAAACCGACATGACCGGGAAGAGATCAGGCGCAGGACCGACGTTTTACATGCCTATTCGACGCATGGATCATCTTACTCTACAGATAATAAGGTGATCGGCCCACAACCTAGCCTGTATAGAACAACTACACGAAGTTATTGCTCCCCGCGGGATTCGAACCCGCGACCTCCGGTTTGCAAAGCAAGCGGTTTGCTCCACGGAGGCTACTCGATCAGATATGTATGTATCTATGCATACAATAACAAATAAATTTTGCCTTTTGGTGTCATTTTTACACCCGGCTTATAAATAACTTTGATGTAGGCGTTAAAGACATAGGTGTGTAAATATTTTATCAGGATTCCAAAAAGTATTGAACTGTTTATCACTAATGCTAAGATAATCATTCCCTTCAGTGTCCTTTAAAACTAATCATTCTTATGTGCAGATGGTCCCACGGTCTCCTGTTCCACCAAGCAGTGGTAGACTGCGCCCGCGCCGCTATACTGCTGCCCCTGGGCATCGCGGTCTTCCGCTGCCAGCCGGTCTACAAGTGTTCGCTCGTGGAGACCGCATTTCTATTACTGGTTAGATTTTCAATAATTAGAGGGTTGATTCCGTAGAGAGTTCTCTAGAGTTCCGATTCAGTTCATTTCTGATCTTTGGTGCTTTGTTTCAAATTCCCTTTAGTCGTCTTGATCATAGTATTGTCTCGCTTCGCAACCTGGCTAAAAAAAATAGGGTAAAATAGCGTAAAATAGGGTAAAAGTGGGATAGTTGCCACACTTTTTGAAATTACTTTATATCTCTCAGTGAAAAAAGCAAAATTCTTTATTTGTAATACGGGTAGGTACTTTGATTTATTATCTTCAAACTTATGAAAGGAAAAACCATCATCTTTGATATTTCCAGAGTATTAGCGATTTTTGCGGACCTCTAAATTTTGGGGCATCTATCCCATATAGGGGATAATTGCCTAATCTATGTAAATTACGTATAGGATAGATGCCCCACTGAAAAAGAGGCCATCTATCCCGCAAAAACTTTGATTGCACCTTGCCTTTCCATGCAATCGCACAGAGACATGCAACACGGTCAACTTAGTGGTAGTTGTAGAGTCTTTCGAAAGATAACTAAAATAACATGTGATTCATCCGGCAAACTAGATAAATTACAATCGAGGCAACTATACCCCTGGGGCAACTATCCCACTTTTACCCTAAATGTCAGCAACACCCGCTTTGTCGCTACGTTTTTTTTTCATCGCAAACTGAACTTTTTGTGCCAAAATTACATGGCCAATATAACTCGCAGAACTATTTTCTCTATGAATCTGATATGCAATAAACATTTAATTGTTTGTTCAGGTGACAGTATCGACCGTAAATATGTTGACCACAGTTCTCAACGATAGTCCAATCTTCCCCGAAAACGAGGAAGAGCAAGCTGACTTATCTGCACCATTACTGATGGATAGCCCACAGGTAAATAATTATGTTTTCAGACCCACTCTCGCGGTAACAAAAGAAATTTTTAATACTTAAGCCTTAATTAAAATTAAAGAAAAAACTACTTAAATACAGTATTCGAAGAAATTCTCTGTTCTTTTGTTCCAGTGCGTCTTATTCGGTACATTCATGATATGGTTCGCATCGATCACCATTAATCTGGGCCCCACTTTCTTATCGGGGGCTTTAGCCGCAAGTGCAGGCTCTTATGGCTCCTATGGACCGGCGCCGTCGTGTCCTTTAGTACGAGGGCCCTTCAGACATTACGTACTTAATGCCCTTTGGATAGGCGTGAACGCCGTCTGCGTTGGATTGACACTTTTCCACTTGAAGAAACTCCACCGAGATCTCACCAAGGTTGGTCTTGCATTAAATTACACTTTTGCAACACTCTAGATCTAATATGAGATGGCATGGAGAGGTTTGACACGGATGCATTAAAGTGACGCTTTGTTCAAATAATTAGCATCATCATTTTCATTTCCATGACATAAAAACTTCTCCATGATCATCATTAACGTCGCGAAAATGTGATCACGTCATCCACGGCTTTTGAGAAACAGTATAGCTATAGTTGTTTCGAATGTAAAAGTTTCGTAGTGCAATGCTCACGGCCCCAGTTGACACTCGCAGACCTACGCTCAGGAATCGTCGAACCCACGAAGTCATCCGTAATATCGAGTCGTCGTACAATAATGCATACTTTCTAGTATAACGTTGGCCAGTATAGGAATTTTTGTTGGTACACTGCCAATATTCCTTGCGGTGCGCCGCCAATAAGATTTAAATTTACGAAATCCACCTTATACGGGATGGACGTTCGCATTTGGAAATGCACGAGCCAGAACAATTATATGAAATCTACGTTCGCTGTTACCGAATACGGTTCAGATTACGTTGGATAAATTTAAATCTTATCGCATGCAGGCTAACGTAGAAGCAGTTCGAGTAGCTGGTTTAGTGACCACGCTTGTCAGCATGGCAGGAGACAACAGGCGTATGGACTCGCTGCCTAACAGTGTTGGACCCCGGGTAAGGATTGTTTGCATGCTTAGCATTGGTCTTGTATTGTGTAGTTTATATTTATGGCACCGTCTTTCACATAATTTTAAGCACACTTATCCAAACTCCTTCCCTTTATCCTTTTCTCTGGTATTCCCTTTTGTGGTTCTAATATATAATGTAAAATAAAATTGATAAAAAGCTATTAAGTTCTTCTAGTTTAATTGGCTACAAAACATTTCAATAAAAAGCTTTAAACTCAATGGCTACAGTAGATTACTCACTATATACTTTTAGACTTTCGCGTTCCATTGTTAAACTTTATTTTAATCGGGAATTAACGCGATTTACCTTATACTTTGACTTGACGTTTCGGCCGGGTTGCACCAGCCGTGGTCACAAGCAGACTGGTTCAGCGAGACGGCTCCGTGCGTGAGGTAGTAATATCTTCGTCTACCACCGTTCTTTCACCTGTAACGTTAAGCCCACTACACTCACAGTATCTGTATATTTAACCGCCGGCAAATAGCGAGGTTTTGTCCCTTTAATCACCCAAGCAGCTGATAACTTAAAGCTATCTACTCGGTTGAACTTTTTATATTTTTTAAATTTCAATCGCTTCAATATAAGGTAAATCGCGTTAATTCCCGATTAAAATAAAGATTACCCACTAATTCTCAAAGCTATTTAGAGGTTCTTTAAGTATATCAAATGATCTTTATATCTGCCCTCACGGATTTTATTCTGTGCGATCGTTTATTAAGTGACTTTCTTTCTCCAGACTGTAGATGGCACTCTCTCGGATGGTCATTGCCGTCCCTCGGGTAACTTGCCTCTGGGTGGTGGCCGTCGGCTCCGAGGGTACTTGGCCCGTGTGGAGAGGGAGGGAGTTCGTCGCGTACGCATGTTCGTCGTGATCACAGCCGCTTATGTGTTGTTCTGGGGCCCACTGTTCATAATAACGCTGCTGCATCATCCGACACTTACTTCGCATATAGCATATGAAGTAAGTATAATGAAACGACTTATTGACCACATCCTAATTTATAGGAAGTAGGGTAAGGTTACTCAAGTAGGGAAACAAATTGTCGGGACATAAGTCGGTAGGTAAATGGGAATTTACCCTGAGAAGCCTAATATATTATGTTTAGCAATTCAAACTCAAACTCAAAAATGTTTATTTCAAATAGGCTTAACGCTAGCACTTTTGAATGGTCATTTTTTAAAAGCTACCACCGGATCACAACGCGGCCTCAACTGAGAAGATCCGGCAAGAAACTCAGCGGGCTTGTCATTTTTTCACTTTTTTTTTAAACATTGTTTTGTTACAAATGAATCGACATTAGCGATAGTGTGTCCTGCCGTTCGAAACATAAAGCAAGGGAGAAAAGAAGAAAACAATAAATTACGACAAAAATTACAACGAACCAAAAGGCCAAAGGGATAGTAGTCGGACCACCGGATCAATATGTTGCTATCCTTAAATTAAACTATAATCTTAGGTAATGATAATCTTTCCAATAGTATGACATGAATATGTGGACTTTGCAGTATGAGTAGAAGAGGAAGTACACATTGATATACTCACGTTACGACTTCAAATTCCCCAATATTTATAAGGTGAAATTGATGTATTCTAGTCTATAATTGGCGAACCATTACCCAAAGAGGTTTCTTTTATGATCTCACTATTTATAATTCGTGCATGTTTCCCTATGTAGCTGACATCTGTGCTGAATTATTTTTAAATAATAGTACCTACCTCTTCTTTGTACAGATGTACTTCCAAATAACTCTACATATCTCGTACGTCCACGCCGCGGTGAATCCGTTGTTATTTATGGCGCTGCATCGAGCTCTGCGCCGGGCAACTCTGCAGCTGTGCTGTGGATGCTGCGTGCATTGGAGCCAATTCGTGCTTGCCCTGACGGCTGCTGGTCAGTTTTATTAATATGTCCTTTGATAATTATGGAGATATGTTATTCCAGGTCAGTATTTTTATAGATTAAGTTGAAATTGTCAATCTTCATCCCACGATGAAGCATCAACGCAGAATGCTTCATCACCGTCATCATCAGCCGGAAGACATCCACTGCTGAACATAGGCCTCCCCCTTAGCCACAATGAACGACAATTGGCTATTTGCATCCACCGGTTGTCTGCGACGCGCACAATGTCGTCTGTCTACCTAGTGGGAGGCCTGCCTACGCTGCGTCTTCCGGTTCGTGGTCACCACTCGAGAACCTTTATTCCCCATCAGTTAATCGATTCTTCGAGCGATGTGGCCTGCCCAATGCCACTTTAACTTTCAGATTCTGAGAGCTATGTCGGTTATTACCTTAGTTCTTCGGCGAATCTCCAAATTTCGGATCCTGTCGCGCAAAGAAACTCCGAGCATCTCTCTATAGCTCGTTGTGTGACTTTGAGCTTCTATAAAAGGTCAGCAGTAAAGGAGACCACGTTCCAGTAACATATGTTATTAATGGCAACACACAATGGTTAAAAACATTAATCTTTGGGCACTGCGATATTTTTAATGTTTAGCGGACAATATTTACCGCAAAACCTACTAACAGAACTTACGTAGGTACTATTAATTAGGCAGAGGAGACGAATTAGCAAACATAGTTTAGGACCAATTAGGATGCTCTACTGAGCCGGAGGGCAGCGTCAATCTTCGCAAAGTGGTTTTATAAACTGAATAACGAGTTTAGTCAAACGAGCTCGGAGTCGTACGCCTTCTTATAAGCGACACGCACGCTGATTGAGAGTTGTATTGCTCTGCCACTCGTCATCTGAACTTTGACTTGTCTCTTGAGTCCAATTGGATGGCTGAGTTCTTAATCACTATGGTCATTTTCCATGTTTCGACCTAATATGATAATATGACCATATTATGGTCATTTGAAGTGCAAAAAAATATAACGAACGGCTGAACAATAAATTTTTGAAATAACTGAGACAGTGATGTGAAGTGTGTACTTCGTACATTAATTATTTTGGAAGTAATAAAGAATACAAAATGGCAGTTGACCGTCGCCATTCTTTTTTTTTGAACAATGTATTAAATGTAGTCTATGTCTATGTCACTCCTACAACAAAGACTAATCTAACGATATAACATTCTATGTCACCGTCTATCAGGCTATATTAGGCTATAGCCTAAACGGCTCTATTCGGTGCATGTATGTCCATGCATACTCCCGAAAAACATAGCCCTCCTCCTGGAGCCATCAATTACTTTATAAGTTGCTATTCCTCATCGAATCTTGGAAAGTGATCTTTACCAGATGATTATGTTTGAATTGTCATTCGTAGCCCAATCTCCATTGGCGCCGTCGTCATTCTCGCCGGCGGCAGTCTCGCCCGAGCCTCCACCCGCGCCCCCACCGCCCATGGCGCCCCCGGGGCCCCCGGCATCCGCACCTGCGCCTCACACGATGATGGTAATTACCTCTTATATGTAAGTGTTGACACCGTAATACGTGGTTTACATCACTCGCACAGTCCCGCACGTCCACCCGTAGACCCCCCGAAATCTTTTTGCATGTGGACGGGGTCGAATCTCGACGTTTCTTCTTCCGTGGTAGTGGCGGCTTACTCCTTTGGTCATTAGTTAAACGAATAAACTCTCGATCTCAGAGTTGGGAAGTTGAGGAGTGTGATGCTGAGAGTATGTCGAGTGCGCGTGTACAGGGAGACGAGGATATGATGGGGGAGCCGTGGAGCGGCAGCGTGCGGCGGGTGCCGCGGTCGCCCAGCCCGCTGCTGCCCGCGATCTGAGCGCCCCTCGCCCCGCGTCCCCCGCGTCCCTCACGACGCCCACTCTTCGCACGCGCCGCCTCGCACCACATATCCCTCTATCGGCAGCTACTGTGTAAATACTAGCTCCTTATTGTACATACTGTCCTGGTACTTCAATCTTGGTAGCACGTGATTCTAAACGATGTATTAAAGAACTTATGAAGTGTTACTAATCGGCACTAATGATAAGTTTGAAATTACTCAGTAGTTCGTGAAATATGAGATACCTATACTTAGATATGTATGTAAATTGATAATTAAATTTTTGTCCAATGGAGCTGTAATAGCGATCTGTCACAAAATAATCAATGTACAGAAGTCAAGCTCATGTATTGTATGTACCTCATGGCTCTCTTTTCATACCTACGCTCGGCAGTCGCGCTAGGGTTATTAATTCTGGTTTATGCGAAAAAACTACCGTGATAGCGGCACTCGTGTCTAGTTGCTTGATTGATTGTTGAGAGACAGGAAGAATGGAAATAAAAACCAATAATATCTTTGCAAAGAACATCACAAGACGCGTGTCTGAAGTGGATGGTATCCGTGAGCGATGTCTATTATCTATGTGTGCGGTGCTCGTGCGCGCCTTGTGTGTAGCTTGACTTCTGTAAACTGATTATTTTGTGGCTCTGTGTCCAATAGTATTCCCTACTCCCAAAAAATTGTATTTCAATTCTGTAGTTTAAGGTGGAATAGAAAGCTCAACTTCAAACATGTGACGTATACATTAGTAGATATTCTAAAAGCACTTTCTTATTAATACTATCGTATTCACTAGATACAGATTGCATCAAATTAAAGAAATATATTTTTGTGAAAATAAAATAGTATATCTAAAGTATACATTAAATGAAACACCAAATAAGTAGTTAGGTATACATAAGTTAAAAAGGTATTAAATAAAAATATAAATGTGTAAAATATATAAGTACATTCTGGAAATTTGATTAAGGTTATGTGCCAAATTGATTCACAATTTTGAATAATAATATGTATCTAATCTGCCAAACCATATTTTAATGTTATTAACCCTTTGTATAATTGAATATTTATGAAGACTGAATATTAGTTTAGTTATTTATTTAACCTATTAGGAAGACAGAGTAGTTGCGATTTCTCGAGTAAACCTTCTGAATAATCAAGTTTTATTTATTTTTATTGTCTAAGAAAATATAAATCAATATAAATAAATATAAATAAAACTTTTTGAATGTTGATAACTACTATCTAAAAACATATATATGTTGATGAACATATTTTTTTAATGTTAAGTTCCTCAGGTTAAAAAATGTTTATGTTAGAATTATGTGCTATATTTAAATACATCTTACTGTAGCTATAAATACTTTTGAAACAGTCATATTTAAAAAAAATGAATATACTTGGCTCTTTCTTCTTTTTCTTAGTTCTGATTATCTTCGCAGTGATAAAGGCCAATATAGCATCTTATATACTTAGTATATTTTATCAGTTTAATGAAAAAACTTGAATCATTACTTAATATCTTGAGAGAAGTAACCTTAAGTAAGTTTACTTCTTTTTAAACGAGTTTAAAGGGTCGAAGAGGTCCGTAGAAATAAAATACATAGACTGGCCTTTGGGATTTTTTTTCATACATAACCTCATATCACACTGTGACCACTTTCGACTACTGCCACCTGTATTAAATTCCTAAGGAAATATATAAAATACATCTGAAACTAAAGAGTAGTCTCAGTCATTTTACTATAGTGAGATTTGCAAAATCGACAATATTTTTGTTGGTTTACAGCGTACCTACGCACGTTACAGATGACTTATTACAGATGTAACAAGTATTGTGACGAGAATGTTGCTTGCTAACGCAGGTCTATTTCTAAGTACACACATCAAAAGTGTCTAGGGATCAACATATATTTTTGCAATAACTTTTCTCCTGATTGATATTAATTAAAATTTTCTTTAAGGATTCATCAAATAAAGTGTTTTCGTTTGTCACAGTAACGATAAACCAAGTCACCTTTGCATTAATAAAGAAATTTGCCATTTTCCTAATAAAGGGATTTTTGACATTTGAACCACTAACACAAAAGTTCGAAAAAAAGACTGAAATAACAGTTTTCTTTAAAATTTTATTGGGTAACTTAAACAATTAATAATCCGTGTTTCTACCGCGAACACTAATAACACAAGAACATCGGTTTGGCATACTCAAAATGAGTTCATCCAAATCACGCTGTGGAATGGCCGCCCATGTTCGTTGCAACAACAAAAAAAGGTCTTCTTGCGACTGGATACCCTCCATATTCGGCAGAGCTCTTCTCTGTAGCATATCCCATGCATGCTCAATCGGGTTCAAGTCTGGCGACTGAGCAGGCCAGGGCAGGACATTGATGTTAGCTGCGGCGAGAGTCTGTCTTACAACTCTTGCGGTGTGCGGTCGTGCATTATCATGCATTAACTGAAATAAGGGACCGATTTGCACTTGTAGAGGAACGATGACGTCTGATACAATCGTCTCAGCATACATTTGAGCGTTGAGGTTGCCTCTGATCCAAATCAACTCAGTTCTTCCGCCGATCCAAATACCCGCCCATACCATGATGGTTCCACCACTATAAGGATGGACTTCCTGGCAGGATTTTAATCGCTGTTGGCGTCCAGGGGTTCTCCAGTGTCGTATACGTCTTGTATCCGGTCTCATACCAAAACGAGACTCATCAGAAAAGCACACGAAACGCCATTGTTCTTCTGCCCAATTTCTGTGTTCAAGAGCCCATTGATATCGAATCCTACGATTGTGCATTGCTATAGGTGGTACCCGTAGCGGTCTTCGGGAATGAAGGTTCACTTCATGCAAGCGGTTTCTGACTGTTTGGTCGCTAATTAAGTTCCCTGAAGAGTGATGAAGCCTCACGGCTAACATCATGGCAGTTATTGTTGGAGCTCTTCGAGTTAAGATTTGAATATATCGGTCTTGTCTCCGTGTGGTGCAGCGATACCGTCCTCCATGGCGCTCAGCCACGGTACCAGTGCTTCGGTAACGTGTCCAAAGTCGACTGATAACACTCTGACTTGTATTCAGAGCTAAAGCCACAGTACGTTGCCGGGAACCAGCTTCTATCATTCCCACGGCTCTGAGCATTTCTTCCCTGCTTAAATGACGTGGCCGCTCCATAATAACGTTGGTTTTAATCAGTAGTAGGGAAACAGTAGCACTAATAATGTCTTCAATGCGTTGTATGTTTTTATAGGGAAAATATTGACAGCTGATTTTCATCTTTTACTCGAATTTGATTCACAGTTCCTGATTCAAATTATGAAATGCACCAAAAAGGATCCATATAAATTTATAAAATCATAAATTTATTACAAAGCCACATCTCAATCTCAAGAAATCCGCTTAAAAATGCTTGATCCCTAGACACTTTTGATGTGTGTAGTTAAATTTCTTTTTCGCTCATGTATTTTCCCCATTTCATTGCTATCCGTCAACCTCCTCCCACAATAATGTCAGTGTTGCCAACCATATTCTTTTATATAACAAGTAACTGTACCTATTGGAAATACTGCAAACAAAATTAAAAGATAAGTTACTGGGGCCGTCTTTTTAGATATACTTACATGTAATAATTCTATTCCAACTACGTTTGTTAGTGTAAGTAATTGAAAAGATACAGGAATATATCTCCTAAGTTAAACGCTTACATCTTGTTATTTGCTTTTTAAGAGAAATATATGTATTGATAAGTTTTTTAATTCTTTTTATAAATGAACTATCGACGTTAACACCTAAATTTAAAACAAAAGAACAATTTTGTGTTTTGTAACAACTAGTTACTGTAAAAATATTATAAAAATGATGAATTAGCAAAACTAAAATCGTCCTGTTTACAATGTCTTTAAATATACACAAACTCTACTATTAGATTAAATGTAAATTGATGTATTAGTTAACAATAATTATGGTTGTAAAATAAGTATCTACAATAAATGAAGAAATGATAAACTAATAGAGAAATATAAAATTGTGTTCTTCAAATTATGATAAAAGAAGAAAAATAAATGATTCGTAATAAAGTGGTTTATTAAATGTTTTAATTGTTTACTTTTTGCATAATGCCCACACATTTTGAATTTATTTGCCTGACTGAAATATATCTTTACGACTTTTTTCCCATACTGACAATCAGCGCCGTACTATTTTACGATAGGGATTATCTAGGTGATAAGTTCTTGCAGAGAACCTCCAGGTAGGTACCACCGTAGTGTCAGATATTCTCCTGCGAAGCAGCTGTGTTCCGGTTTGAAGGTAGTGAAATAACTGGAACCAGAAGACTTAACAACGAATGAAATGCTCTTACTGCGTAGATCGGACCAACAATAATAACTAAGAAGACCTGAGGGTACACCGGCATAATTGTGACATAAGGACGTTCAACATCTCAGTCCTCCCGTGACCATGGGTGCTGCAAAGCATTCGAAACGTCGGGATAGTAATCTATACTATAATAAAACTCAAAGAGCACTTTTTCTGTACATTGAATATTTTTCCAAAATTTCTATGTGGGGATACTATACTATCGACATAGAGGCCAAAACATTTTTTTTTGGAATTATTGTCTGTCTGTCTGTCTGTCGTTCTGTTCGTCCAGGTACCATTTGAAAACCCGTGGATGGATTTTGATAGGACTTTCACTGATGTGTTGTGTAGAAGTCAAGGTGTAAGTTGGTATATAAAACATCACGCTATGTTTCATAGGGGCTAAGCAGTGAAACATTATTTGCACATATTACCACGTAATTTCCTTTGTATGTGAATAGGGTAATTATAGACTGATCAGTTAATCATTAAGATATGTATTATTACGCTATATACAATAGGGACTGAGCAGACATTTAGTTTGCATAAGATATGGCATTGGCGAAGGGTCAATTTTTGTAAGGGGTAAGCCGGTCCGGTACACCCAGGACATTTTCATTAGATTTCTGTATTGTTCTAAGTACTTTGCTGATAGCAATATGACATTATATCTTTGAAAAGTTAAAATCTGTAAATCCCGAGCGGATCCAAACTAGATTATGTATGTATTACAGTCGCAACAATAAAAGATGCGGAAAACTTATAACTTTCATTATCGAATATCATTAGACAGTAATTTACGATGTTAGCGTGATTTACATTATGAACAGCGCCATCTATCGGTGAAATTGAACATACAATAACTATAGAACTTTAATCTATATTATCTACTAGCGGACCCGCGCAGCTCCGCCCGCGCTTTTATTACATTTTGCTCCCCTTTTCTCCCTCTTCCCTTGATTTATTTATCTCTCCATCTCTCTCTTATAAGAAAAATCTAATTCTATTTTCTGTCTCTCCTCGCTTTCCCCCGCTTTGTTCCTCGTCACACTCCCCCTCTTGCTCTTCCCAGTGTCCTCTCTCTGAACCCCCTCCCCTCTCTCTTCTCCCACCTTGCTCCCCCTTACTCCCCCTTGCTCCATCACCTCCTCCATGAAACCCCTCTCCCTCTCGCTCCTCTCTTGCACACTCCTCTCGTTCTATATATCCTCGTCAATCATGGTATCAGGGATTCTTACCCACTTAAAACCCTTTAGTTTTCGCATCGCCACATAAGAGGGGGGCGCTCACCATCCTTGGGGCCCTCCAGTGGGATCTGCACCAAATACCCCTCAGTGCACATTATAGCCCCCTTAAACCTGGCACCATGATCACGGGGACGGGGCTCGCAACCCCCTCACCATCCTTGGAGTCGCCGCCGTCACCCATTTATGTAATGACCTTCCATAACGTTGCTTAACCTAGCGGCATGAAATATACTTTACGACCTATTCTCAGACCTACCCGATATGCACACAAAATTTCATCCAAAACGGTTCACCCATCTATGTAATGACCTTGCCTTATGTTGCTTAACCAAGCGGTATGAACAACGTTCACAGCTATTTTTTCATTGATGTAAATATTAGTGAAGTGTACGTTATACTGAAGAAGGGACAAATTCATGCTATAACAACAATTTATTAATAGTTCATTATTTCTCATAAAAAGTAAATGATAAAAAATGTTTATTGTGGGTTATCCCTAAGAGATAAATATAACCATCGCAGACTTTTTTTTTAGACCTTGTTAAGGTGTACAATACTGTAGTACATTATTTTGATCTATCTCGTAGGGTTCAGCCAGCGTTCGCAATGTAAGCGCAAAAAAAAATGGGATTTTTACGACATCACATTAGAAACCTCTAAAATTATTTGGGTTTCTCTACTATATTATGCATGTATTATACATATAAACCTTCCTTAAGAAACACTCTATCTATTAAGAATAACCGCATCAAAATCCGTTGCGTAGTTTTAAAGATCTAAGCATACATAGGGACAGACAGACAGCGGGAGCGACTTTGTTTTATAATATGTATAGATACTATAATAAAACTCAAAGAGCACTTTTTCTGTACATTGAATATTTTTCCAAAATTTCTATGGATACTATACTATCGACATAGAGGCCAAAACAATTTTTTTTGGAATTATTGTCTGTCTGTCTGTCTGTCTGTCGTTCTGTTTGTCCAGGTATCATTTGAAAACCCGTGGATGGATTTTGACAGGACTTTCACTGATGTGTTGTGTAGAAGTCAAGGTATAAATTGGTATATAAAACATCACGCTATGCGTCATAGGGGCTAAGCAGTGAAACATTACTTGCACATATTACCACGTAATTTCCTTTGTAAGTGAATAGGGTAATTATATACTGATCAGTTAATCATTAAAATATGTATTATTACGCTATGGTTCATGAAATTTTAATGAAACTCCCAAGTCCAGGTAGTAGTGTATAGATATTGTATTAAAGTCGCAACAAAAAAAGATGCGAAAAACTTACAACTTTCATTATCGAATATCATTAGACAGTAATTTACGATGTTAGCGTGATTTACATTATGTACAGCGCCATCTATCGGTGAAATTTAACATACAATCACTATAGAATAAATATATAAGAAAGTCGTGTTAGTTACACTATTTATAACTCAAGAACGGCCTAACCGATTCGGCTGAAAATTGGTGGGGAGGTAGCTTAGAACCAGGAAACGGACATAAGATACTTTTTATCCCGGTAGGTTAAGGTTAAGCAACGTTAGGTAAGATCATTAAATAGATGGGTGAACCGATTTGTATGGAAGTGTGCATATCGGGTAGGTCTGAGAATAGGTCATACAGTATATTTCATACAGCTTTTTTTTTTTTTTTTTTTGACGAGGGGGAAATCTTCGAAAGATCCCCGGGAGCTGTGGGGCTCGACCGGGGTATGTGGGATTCTTACCCACTAAAACCCCCGCGGCTGTCGCATCGGCACATGAGAGGGGGGACCCCAGGGCTCTCCGGTGGGATCTGCACCAGGGGCCCCTCAGTGCCTTGCCTTTGAGCCCGCCGCCGGGGGGCGCATTGTAGCCCCCCGGGAACCAGTCACGGTGCTCACGGGGACGGGGGTCGCAACCCCGCCGCCGTCCTCCTCGGAGTCGCCGCCGTACTCAATGGACGCTCAAGGGGCCCACACCCCGAGCGTCCAGCGACTCCGAAGGATATTTCATACAGCTAGGTTAAGGTTAAGCAACATAAGGCAAGGTCATTAAATAGATGGGTGAACCGATTTGTATGAAATTTTGTGTGCATATCGGGGAGGTCTGAGAATAGGTAATAATGTATATTTAATGCCGCTGATACCATGATTGACGAGGATATATAGAACGAGAGGAGGGTGCAAGAGAGGAGAAAGAGGGAGAGGGGGATTGGAGGAGGGGGTGATGGGGTGAGGGATCGGGGGAGTTAGGTGGAGTAAGGGGGGAGTGAGAAGGAACAAGTTCGTAGAAGAGAGAGGGGGAGAGGGTTCAGAGAGGGGACAACAGGGAGAGGAAGAGGTGGAGTGTGACGGAAACCGAAGCGGGAGGGGCAAAGAGAGCGGAGAGAAAGAGCATATAATTAGATTTTTTTTATAAGAGAGAGAGATATGGAGAGAGATAAATCTAGGGAGGAGGGAGAAAAGGGGAGCAAAATGTAATAAAAGCGCGGGCGGAGCTGCACGGGTCAGCTAGTATCTAAATAAACCGCGATATAATCCGTAAAAGTAGTTTGATTTCAATGTGTGTGTGTGTTCAGGCAGAATTACAGAAATTTATGTAATGTATGTAAGTAAGTGATGCGGCGTTGAAATGTCAATGAGGTTGACACTGAAAACCAGCGCTGCGCCGGGAATCTGGATTTCCGGTGCAGCATATCGCTGAGTTGCCAACCTCGTTTGGCGGAAGCGCGACGCACAGTTGCCTCATGTATCTCATAAGTATTTTTTTTTTTAAGTTTAAGTTTTTTTTTTGTGTTGTAGTAAGTTTTTATTTTGTATATTTTTGTGTGTGTCGTTATCCGCCAAATAAATGTAGTTCTTCTTCTTCTTCTTCTTAATATTCGCGTAAGTAAAAGACAACATTAACAACGAATGTCTCGGGTGGCAAGCGGCAGTGCAATGCAGCTTTCTCTGCGTATATGGAGGTGGTCGCTTACTATCAGGCGTACGTCTTTCTTGTCTCGTTACTTGTTTGAATAAAAAAATAGGGTTGGCAAAAAAGCAAATCCCGTAGATTTTTTTAGAGTCAACAAACATGATCCGTCTTATTACGAAAATATTTTATAACATCCATTCGGCCTGCGGGCCTGTATATAATATATTTTACCGATAAGTTTCGTAGAATCTCAGCCACGGCTTAATAAATTCCTCGATTTTTTGGAGCTCGTCTTCGCGGCATGAACATCAAAGCAGGTTGGATAATTGAATGATAACTGTGTCGGGTATGTTGACATATCCTATTAGTAGTATGGTTACGTCACTCTTTGAACCACCGGTCGTATTGATCCGGTAAGATTTTGTATTATTTTTGCCCGAATGGCCCAGGTGGAGGATTATGTTTACCGAGATTATGTATGTATGTATATAATTATGTGTGTGTGTATGTCTATTTCTTTGTCACGGCCTACAGCCTAAACGGCTTGATGGCCTGCGAGTTATAGATGTCATTGGATTTGTCTTGAGTGTGAGGCCATATAATTTTCCAAAAAAAAATAACGTATAATAAAATCTTTAAAAAAAAATTGAACCGACTTCAATATCACTGAAAAGAATAAAATAATTTAAATATTATAGAAGTTGGTTTTAGCGTACTTGCTGTGTATAATTGGCACCAACTTCAATAATATTTAAATTATTTTATTGTTTTCAGTGATATTGAAGTCGGTTCAATTTTTATTTAAAAAGATTTTATTTTATACTTTTTAGTGATATTTTCATAAATAATGATTGAACCATCGAAGACGGTAAAATGATCTAGGTAGGTTATGATCACATTATCGTCTACATAGTTTTACATAATTCATGTTTCTTCAGAAAAAAATATCCGGTCGTAATGAAATTTGCATGGAATCATCATAGTAGTTTACTCTCTCGAATAAAAAAAGAATCATCGAAATCAGATTATATTTGTCAGAGTAATGTAATGGAGAACATCAGTTTTATGGTTTTTACCAGATAAATTCCCCCACATCGTTCATGGTCCTCCAGTAAGTTCTTAGCCGGTTGTGATAAAATTCATACAGATTCATTACAGTGGTTCAATCTTTCGAATAAAAAAAGAATCATTGAAATTGGTAAATATTTGCCAGAGTTATGACCATTTTTGTCCGTAAAAAGCGATATAAAGTCATCTATATAGGCATTCCTGCAGTTCTCCTGCGCAGTCACCATTCTTGTTTTTTTCAGGAACTACTTATTCGTATGCAATATTTTTTTTATGGGACCCAATTAACGGATTAAAGAATGGATGGAAGAAAAATTTTTTCAAATCGGTTCATAATTGCCAGAGTTATGCGCGAACATACATAGAAAAAAAAAAATATATATATACAGACGAATTGAGAACCTCCTCCTTTTTGAAGTCGGTTAAAAAATTAATATTTTTTTTACGTGCAAAAACATCAATATGGGTATCAACTGAAAGTCTTAACGAGACCAATTAAAATATTAGAATATACATGTGTTTACGTTTTATATAATGTATTATGTACCTAATTTAAACCCATTCGGACGTTTTGTGTTTTTTAAATTTATACTTAGGTATACGAGTAGTAGGTACCTATCTACTTTATGCGGTCATACACGGCATCTGGTTCTTACGTTATCAATTTAACATAGTAAACCTTACGAAGTATCTCCTCAACGGTGCGTAGTAAAAACCTCGTCAAAATCGAATGTTTAGTTGAGGAAAAGTAAGCAAACAGATAGAAAGACACAGATAATATGGCGACATACTACATATTTACTTTCGCACTCATAAAGGTCAATTAGCGTTATTATTATTAACCAAGAAGCTTATCAATAAGGCTAGAAGGGATACCTTGCGTCAATCAATTTTGACTGATTAGGTTCCGACAAGTTCGGGGATTGTTCGATTATTGGATTATTTTCACCAGGCATGCTTTCTTTGGCGAGCAGTTTCATTTTATCATAGATGGCGAAGTCTCTTATGGCACTCTCACTGAAATTTAATTATGCATTTATTATAGTAAATACATATTTTTAACTTTCTCTATCATAGCCTAAAAGTTTTTTTTATATACCTAAATAAAGTACAATATTGTTTGTCACGATAGGATAATTTAACGACGCAAAGAATTCAGCGTAACGATGTATTTTTATGTGAGAAGGCACGCCATAAAGTGCGGAGGAATTAAGACATAATAAGGGCTGAAATAGCGTTCATTATGTGTCCACATTCCATAATAATAAGAAAACTAATCTCATTAATACTTTTTCTGGAGTTCCAACAGGTAAGTATATCGGATGTGGGCGCTTTTTTTTATACTACACAGGTGGCAAGCAAGCGTACGGCCCACCTGATGGTAAGCAGCCACCGTAGCCTATAGACGCTAGCAACACCAGAAGAATCACTAGTGCGCTGCCGACCCTTAAGACATTAGATATTAAGTCTTTGTGTCCAGTAATTTCACCAGCTACAGTGCCCTTCACGCCGGAACACAGCAATGCTTACACACTGCTGCTTGGCGGCAGAATATCTGACACTGCGGTGGTACCTACCTGGACGGTTCCTTGCACAAGGAACCTACCACCTAGTAAAATAAATAATAAATAAATAAAATATAAATAATATATCTTGCAATTTATTTTTTAATTTTATTTAAGTAGTTAAAAATATAATAAAAACGCTAGCAACACCAGGAAAATCACTAGCGCGTTCCCGACCCTTAAGACTCTTGTGTTGATGATGTTAAGTCTCTTGTGTCCGGTAATTTCACCAGCTGCAGTGCTCTTCACGCTCGAACACAGCAATGTTTACGCGCTGCTGCTTGGCGGTAAAATATTTAATACTGCAGTGGTACATACCTGGACGGTTCCTTGCGCAAGGAACCTATCACCTAGTAAGTTTGGGTTCAGACTTAAGTATAGAATCATCATCATCAGCAGCCGATAGACGTGACAATGCTGAACAAAGGCTTCCCCCTTAGAACATAATCCTGCCTTCAACATACTGTCCTGTACCCGAAGGTTGTCTGGAAGAGATCGCTTTAGCGATAAGACTGTCATAAATTTTGGTGTACACAAAAGAATATTTGTATTGTATTGTATAATCCCCACGGTTGGCAGGTGACTTGAGGATCACAGTATAGGTGGTAGGTAATCTAATAGAAAGACGCTTCTGCCCGTCTTCTGTTCTCTTAGTCGTCTCTTGCGGACACCCAACTTGAGGAGATGGGAGGGAACGATAGTCCCAGGATATTTTACTATAATATAGTCGTTCATATAAACAGAACCTGTGAAATATTAACTATAAGCTAGCAGCACTCTCTCCACTAATGAATGGCTTGTCACACGTCAGTCGTGTGAATGAGCACCCATTATTGTTGCAATGTAAGCTATGTGATCCCGAGCTGCCAGCTCGTGGCGGAAACAATGAATGGCTCGCGGCAGATCGTGCAACAAAGCGAGCTATTAGCGGATAGTGTAACATGACACTAGAGACTAGATAGTTATTAATGTAAGCCTGAGTTATAGTAGCCTGAGATAATTGCGTACGTAGATACTTGCAGATTCTATGCAGATGAAAAAAAAATAGTCGAATTGAGAAACTGCTCCTTTTTTGAAGTCAGTTAAAAAGAGTCAATCATTCTATTTTTCACCATCCCAAGGTTGCCTGGAAGAAATTGCTAATAGCGCCCTTTGTACTCCATTTTTATTGTTTGTTATTGTTTTATTTGTATTCCATTTTTAAATCTATTTATGTGCTTTAATTTCACTGTGACAAAAAAAAAACAGTGTAAGTTTGTATGTACAATAAAGAGCATATCTATCTATTTATCAATTTTAGACCTACTGTGTGGCTGAGCCGCTCTTGGAAGACGTAGGTTGAGTAATTTGGGAGTGGCCTATTCTACACCAGATGATTATGTACAGCTTCAAGCTGGCGGCTAAGGAACTATTCGATACATACGTAATAGAGTAAGAACTGGGCAGACACAATGGATCTAGCTGGGTCGAAGTCCATTCCGGTGCTTACCGGGCCCAGTAAGCACTAACCATAGAATAGAAGCCTGAGTTATAGTCTATTTCTGAGGCGTAGTCTGAGTTCGCGGTCCAATTACATGGTACGTTAACAAAAAAGAAAGAGTTTTTTAACTAGACGTTTAGGGAAATTTAATGTAGTTACTTCATCATGAGACCATTTGGTATCCCAAAATCACACTGAGATTTCCACTTCAACTTGCAGTCTTATTTTTGATTGATTTTAAGAGTTATATGGGTGATGTGTTTATTTACGGGTTTAAATTAAATCTCATAAAAGATTGTTTTGATATACAAATCATGAGCGTTATCAATATCACGTTAAGGTTCAATTTGAAGTCCATAACGATCGGAGGCAGCACACAACTGATTAGCATTCAGTTTGTAGCCAGCAATAGTAACGATATTATTAATATTCATGGGCCATTTGCAGAGTTGCTGGAGCTTACGAAATTATAAACGAAATACGGCCCTGTTGGATGAGTTAAGTGTCCGAAGGGCGATGGACATTGTGGTATATTAATTGAAGTCTGCAATGTGATTTTACTGTTAGAATTTCGGCTGATATTACTTATAAATAATTTAAATGCGACTAGAAATAAATCAAAGAAGTCCAAGCTAAAAATAGACAAGTTAAATATTATTATAATTTCATATACTAAAATAGACAGGTTCAGTTTAAATGCCACTAAACATGGCAATGGTATTATATACTATTACTAACTATATATGTTAAATTGTGTCCTATGTAAAAAAAAAACCTATACAGGGTGTATAAGGGACATCGTACCGGAAACCGATACCAGGGATCCAGTACATGATTCTGAACACTCTAGTGTTGAAATTTTTCATCGGCTTTTCCATGAATTTCCAAAAAAAAATTCACTTTTTTAAATAAAATTAGTATAATATCATTATTGGTATAATATTAAAGCATAATTTTAATCTATCTATACTTACATATAAAATTACTTGTCCTGACTTACTAACTGACTGACTGATTCATCAACGCACAGGCCAAACCGCTGGACCTAGAAAGCTGAAATTTTGGACAGTAGGTTCTTCTTATGACGTAAGCATCCACTAGGAGAAAGGATAGAAAGGATTTTTGAAAATTCGACTCCTAAAGGGGTGTTTTCTTTTGGATGAAACTTTTTATTGTATGGTTCGATCCCGAACTAGGCAGATCCTGTACTATGGAAACCAGACAACTGATTTTAATTAAATAGTTAAATAACACCCAGACACTTGGTGGGAAATGAACCCACGACCTATGGGGTAGCGGCAATGGTGTCAAACCATTAGACAAACGAGACCGTCAATAATTTCAAAATAGTGAATTGCTGCGTTAACGCGTTAGCATCTATTGTTTTTCTTTTCTAGAACACTGTGTTTTGCTAGTCGCGCCCGGTTCGATTTTCAAAAGAAAATTTTTCGTGCCAGTCTCTGCTTAGTATTTAATATACCTGTGGTAGGTAAAAGAAGTGTTCAGGAATTTTCGTTTGATTTTCGAAATTCAAATCACATTATTACCCAAGGGAGTTTAGTACAACATTATTACCCGGCTAGACTATAGGGATATAATGAGGTACTTTATGTCATCTTTATATGACATATAATGTGACATTATCGAGCAGGTGGTGTGAAAAATAATATATACTAGTATAATATATAATACATAAATTTTATATTTTGACGGGCCTGTTGGTCTAGTGGTTAGTGACCCTGTCTGCTACCCAACAGGTCGTGGGTTCGATTCCCACAGTGTCTCACAAGTGTCTGTAATGTGACATTATCGAGCAGGTGGTGTGAAAAATAATATATACTAGTATAATATATAATACATAAATTTTATATTTTGACGGGCCTGTTGGTCTAGTGGTTAGTGACCCTGTCTGCTACCCAACAGGTCGTGGGTTCGATTCCCACCAAGTGTCTGGGTGTTTTATCTATATAAGTATGTATTTACAAAAAAAAAGTATATAAGTATTAGTATCAGTGGTCTGGTTTCCATAGTAGGTACAGGCTGTGCCTAGTTTGGGATCAGATGACCGTATGTGAATTGTCCCAGGATATTATTATTATTTGATATAAACACATATAAATAACCAACAGTAATAAATTAATAAATGCAGCCGGCTAATATCAAATACCTACAAAAATAAAGATAATACCTAGTTCGCAAGACAGTTGAGTAAAAATAGCGTGTGTTACTTATTAAGTGATCCGTGGTCTGTCTCAGGGATGTTGCGAATATTCGCATCCGCATCCCGCAAATGCGGAGCTTCCGCATGAAATTGGACTTCTGCATCCGCATCCGCATCCGCAATAATCAATGCGGATTTTCATGCGAATGCGAATGTAATACAAGTTGCGACGAGAAAGAAATGGTCGTGGCCGCCCAGTGGCGCGTGCCGTTCGCACGTGATAATGAATGACCAATGGAAGCGAAGAAATTGGTGGACAAGATCCGACGCGTTTGATTTGGTGCATCATTTGTTTATTGTAAATCAATCATAACGTGTTTGTTTGCGCTGTGGATTACTTGTCGTATAGATAGATGGCGGCAATATTACTCTTTATTGAGTATAATGCTCCTATTTTTAACTTCACTTACTAATATCAAAATTATTAAGAAGTGAAGTACTTAAATAAAAATTGGAGTATTTTACTTAATACTCATTAATAAAAATGTTAATAATAATGTTAACATTGTTTTAATTCTTCATTCATAGTACTATATTTATTTATGATCTTAAACATCCGCATCCGCATCCGCGGATGTCAGCCTTCAAAAATCCGCATCCGCATTCACATCCGCGGATGTGAAAAAATCGGCATCCGCAACATCCCTGGTCTGTCTCATGCATCTGGCAAATTACACACGGACCACGATACATCATGCCATGCTCCCCAACTAACTCTAATTAATCTTTAGTGCAGTAATTCTAGGAGAGCGATAAGCTTTCACCGCAGACATGTTTATGGATAAAGGAGCAAATATCACGAGTTCGTGGAGTTTTATTAGAAACTAATAAGGCAAGTATCATCAGTTCGTGGGTTTTTATCAAAAACTAATAAGTGTTCTAATGGATTGGAAGTATCTGCGATGGATGGCTTTGCTGATAGCAGCCCTCAAGGCGCCGAATACTTTGTGACAAGGCATTTGAGATGGTCGGAAATGAATTCTTTTTTTTTTTTTGGGATTGATAGACGCTGTTGGCCGCAGATGGCCATTACAGCTTCACCGGACAATAGGAGGTGAGCTCTTAAAACGCTCTAGGAAATGAATCGTATATCGCATCTTATGGGTACAGAAAGCTTAAAACAATCTATACTTATAATACGCCGTTACGGAGGTTACGGACTTACATCATTTGAATTATATATTAAGAACTGACATCAAACGAAATATTTTCCATTGTACTTCTGCGTGATGCACTTATTGTTTCCGGGATATACATTACATCCTACTTAGAATATTATAATAAACAATGTTAATAACTAATCATTCTTATTCATTAGTATCTGATGTTGAAAACGATTTAAATATTTTTGAAGTAAAACTTCTTTACGGACTTGACTTGGGGAGTAAGATGATGTGCAAACCTTGACAGACAAGTGTGGGCAGTGTTGCCAGCAGACAAATTAAGAATGGGCCGAAAGCAGTGCTGGCAGGGGCCGATTTTAGGCAGTAAGGAAATTTGCAGAGCCCCCCCATTTTCGAGTTTTTTATTTTTTAATTCTGAGGAAATTTTCCTCATATTATGAATTACAAATTAGTTATGTGTAAAAATCAAGGGTCCCCCCCTTGTTTTTGGGAGGAAAGGGGAGAGCCCTCTCCATCAGAAACAGTACTAGAAAACGGGAAAAAAGAGATGTAAATAAAAAAAACGAAAATTTTCGTCTTCCTGTCCTTGAACTTTATTTTTGTGTGTTTAGAACGTATGACTTATGTCTATTTCTTTTTATGTAAAGTGCTATGCTTTTAGAATAGGAATTGGTCAACCGAACCAATGATTTCGATGGATTGGCTGTCGGAGGCTTAAGGGCCGATGAAGGGCCGACGGCAGCCAAAGGCCGACATAGTTTCGAAAAGGCCGAGAATCGGCCCCCCAGGGGCCGATCTGGCAACACTGAGTGTGGGTATGACGTCACTATGACGTAGTATTTCATATTTTTGTATGGAGAATTGACATTTCAGTGTCGAAAACTACGTCATACTCCACACCGATCTGTCAAGTCGTGCTAGGCCTGCTGGTGAATGCGTGACGAGAGCGTTACGAAAAGTGTGATCGGGCGAGGCCAACGGAAGTCAGTTCGGAAGTTTTACTTCAGTCGAGTGGTCTAAAGCACACTCGCTTTTTTTCTGTTATAATGAATGTTACCATTGTAAAGGATAATGTGTGTAGGTACGTATGTAGGTTAAATCAGCATTTTGGATATCTGGTTTAGTTTTCAGATAAGTTTAGTATAATTATTGTATTATTTCAACAGTTTTACAATTTATTAAGTTAGTCAAGCAGCTTCAAGCCCAGTATGACGTTATTTAATATGTTCCATATTTACCGTTTCTAACTTGTAGGTACATTCTGAAACTTTGACCACAGCTTTCAAGGATCGTTAAACGCCTTTAAGGTTTCCGCAATATTCAACCAGGCATTTCATGTTTACGTGGTAGCTCTACATCGCTTGAGACTTAAGTTCGCTTAAATGCAAAGCACTAGGGAATTAAGTTATTTCAACTGTTGAGGAGTAATGTCAGTGCGCATATATTGAGAATATCCATATACATTTTATGTAAATGAGTCAATGCACAATGTCTTGTGTTAAGTTAATAGTGACCTGCCTAAATAATGGACAGCTTCTAAAATTAAGGATACATCCCTGTTATTTTATATAGTGGTCGTAAGTTTGTGCTTGAGCGAAATACCATCTAATACGTGATCATGCATATGGACGGTAGCACACTTATTTTATTTATTTTATTAAAAGGTTCGTTTCGCCGATGATATAGTCATTATGGCAGAGTCGCTGGAGGCCCTCAATACGATGCTCAGCGACCTCAGTAGCGTTTCCCAACAGGTGGGTCTTAAAATGAACATGGACAAGACGAAGATCATGTTTAATGTCCATGTTGCACCCGTACCGGTAGTTGTTGGGAACGATACGCTCGAAGTTGTTGACCGCTACGTATACCTAGGACAAACTATCCAGTTAGGTCGGTCCAACTTCGACAAACAGTTCGCCCGAAGAATCCAACTCGGATGGGCAGCGTTCGGGAAACTACGCGAAATCTTCTCGTCCGAAATACCGCAGTGCCTGAAGATCAAGGATTTTAACCAGTGTGTGTTGCCAGTGATGACATATGGTACTGAGACGTGGTCCCTAACGGTTGGCCTTCTGGATAAGCTCAGAGTCACACAACCAGCTATGGAGAGAGATATGCTTGGAGTTTCTTTGCGCGACAGAATCCGGAATGAGGAGATTCGCCGAAGAACCAACGTCACCGACATAGCTCTCAGAATCTGCAAGTTGAAGTGGCAATGGGCAAGAAACATCGCTCTAAGGCGTTGGCATTGTGGCGTTCTAAGGGGGAGGCCTATGTTCAGCAGTAGACGTCTTCCGGCTGATGATGATGATTATGATGATTAAAAGGCACGCCAACGACTTATCTATTAAACATTAAAGCTGCCCATACACGTTCAGATATACCTGACAGGTTTGCCTGTACAGTTACAATCTACAGGTAAACCGTAGCATACATGCTACGCAACCTGTACAGTTGTGCGACATATCCAGGTCTTTCGCGCTCCGGATTACTTGTACAATTTAACTGTGCAGGCAAACCTGTCAGGTATACCTGACTACATGCCCAGCTTAACACATAAAAACAGATATCGGCAGTAGAGTGAGTGTGTATATTTGTGCCGGCATCAAAAGCGACGAACTTGACCCCTAGTGGGTCCTCATAGAGCAGGGGTTCTCAACCTTCGATCACTTTTTCTCTATACATTTCACACCAGCACCTCTAGTGGTAACTATCAAAAACGAGTAAAATGTACGACGAAAAAATAAACTTTCATCCAACATTTGGGCTAACTATCAAGCGTGTACTAGACCCTGCCGTCTCTGCGTTGCCCCTATATCTATTAAAAACTTTGTACTTTTATAAATGAGATTTATTTGCCATACGTAGAACACAATTAAACAGAGCTGTAATAAAACAAAAGCAATTCTAGTAGAAATTACGTTTGTAATTGCAACACAATGTAGCCAAGTGGTTAACATTAATCTCCCCGGCTTGTTGGGTCTGAAAGAAACTTCAACTTTAACCCATCCTAGATTATAATAGCCGGTGCTTGTGTAAACTACTGCAACGGTATTATTGTAGTTATAAACTAATTTACATGATTGTTGTTGTCCGTTTTAAATAACATTACAATGTAATGAAGTTGAAGTCTTTTATGGCAAAATACAATATAAGTTTGTTGTTTTGATTTGATATGTATAAGATACAATGTAGCAATGTTATACACTACTGTTTTGCTTCTAAATAATAATATCTTGGGACAATCCACACACAGTCATCTGATCCCAAACTAGACAGGGCCTTTTTTTTGACGCGGGGGAAATCTTCGATAGATCCCCAGGAGCTGTGGGGCTCGACGGGGTATGTGGGATTCTTACCTACTAAAATCCCCGCGGCTGTCGCATCGGCACATGAGAGGGGGTCCTGGTCTCTCCGGTGGGATCTGCACCTGGGGCCCCTCAGTGCCTTGCCTTTGAGCCCGCCGCTGGGGGCACATTGTAGCCCCCCGGGAACCAGTCATGGTGCTCACGGGGACGGGGGTCGCAACCCCGCCGCCGTCCTCCTCGGAGTCACCGCCGTACTCAATGAATGAATGAATGAATGAATGAATTTTTATTTACTCCACAATACAAAGGTTACAATATGAGTTAATCTAATGGTTGATTTTACATGATAGGTTATTGCTTTCTTTGTATTGAGGAGACTGGTGCCTGAACTAGGTTAGCCTGTCATACAGGTCACCAGGTCTCCCCATCCATACTGTTTAAATTCTCTCATAACACATTTCTTAGTTATTTACTATGCCTATGATACATTAGATTACTGCATAAACTTGACAATTTCTTAAGTGTAATTATGCCGCCAGATGTGAATGTGTTTTTGCATTTGCCTTTGAAGTTGCGTGAGTGTGTGTGTATGTGTGCGTGTATGTGTGTGCGAGTGTGAGGTGCGTGTGTAAATGGGCATGTGTCGGTGTGTATATGTATCGTGTATGGTTATGTCCATGTGTTTATGATATTATTCCATTACTCTCAGTAACTTCTCTGTGTCCTCATAATTTATGTTGAGCAGCCATTCGAATATCTTTTTCTTGCATTCTTTTCTTCGACACGCATAGATAGCAACGATAGAATTAATTTTATTATACAAATATGGCCCCAGAAAGCAAAAGAATCTTCTTACAAGCTTAATCCTAAACCGTTTAACTTCACATATATAGTCTTTTCTTCTTTTCCCTTGGTTAATTTTAGGATCGTAGATTAATAAACTGTGTTGTTTACAAAGAGTGTGTAGAATAAACAGTTGACGAACGGTCAAGACTTGACAATCATTATATAGGGTAAAGGTAGGATGAAGAATTGTCTTGAAAGTTGATACTTTTAAGATGGCTCGCTGAGCAATTTCCAATTGTAGTAAGGTGGTTTTAGCTGCGCCACCCCAAACTGTAATGCAGTACGTTAAAATGGATTGACACAGCGCAAAGTACAGTACCTTTAGCAACTTGAAGTCAGTTATTCGACGCATAATTTTAAAAACGTATATCAGTTTCCTAGTCCGCGCTTTTAAAGCCAGAATATGTGACTTGAATGTAAGGTGTTGGTCAACTATTATGCCCAGATATTTTATCTGTTCGACATGCTCCAGCTCGGGGCAGCTGCATGTGGTGTTAATATTACAGCTGTGGTATTTAATCTTGGAGGTATTTGGGGGAGGAAGCGAAATGTGACTAGATGAGAATGTTATATATTTGGTTTTTTCAACATTTAAGGTAAGAAAATTCAGTCTTAACCATTTGTTAACCTCATCAAAACCATTTTGTGCGTGTTCAAATGTCTCTTCCCATGTATCACCATAAAAAAGTAACGCTGTGTCGTCAGCAAAGGATACAATTGTGCAATTATTTAACAACATATTACACAGCTCGTTGATATAAGTGAGGAATATTGTAGGCCCTAAGATACTCCCTTGGGGAACTCCAAAGTTAATCGACTGTTCGCTACTTTTATGTTGGTCTATCACAACTTGCTGAGTTCTGTTTGAAAGATAATTTTTTAATAATTCTAGCTGTATATCTCTAATCCCTAGCTTCTCAAGTTTATCGATAATTAGTGGCAAGGACAACGTATCGAATGCCTTTGCCAGATCGATAAATATACATAAGCATTTTTTATTTTTATCAATTTTATCAATCACCGAATCAGTCAGCTTATGCACCGCATCTGCTGTTGATCTACCTTCGCGAAAACCGTACTGGTTATCCGAAAGCAGATTTTTGGTTTCCAAGTATTTTTTAAGTCGTATGTTTAGGACTCGTTCGATAATTTTTGATAAAGACGGGAGAATAGATATTGGTCTGTAGTTGGTGATGAGATCTTTCTTTCCGCTCTTGTGAACGGGTTTTATAATAGATTTTTTAAAACCTTCGGGAAATTTACCTACAGTTAGAGTTAAGTTGACTAAATGTGTAATTGGTCCTGCCAGAATATCCTTGTGTTTTTTTAGCAAGCCGCTAGGTATTCCATCCCACCCTCTAGCACAGTCGTTCTTAAGTGACATGATTAATCTCTTGACCTCTTCCTCATCTGTTTTAAATAATACAAATGAATCTTTGGGTGTATCTGACTTATTATGTAATAGGTTATCCCCCAGAAGTTGGGTTTGTACCATTATTTTACAAGCCAGGTTAGATCCAATTTTAGCAAAATATTCATTTATATTATCTACTGACGCTTCTGGAGTCTCCGCTATAGAAAGGAGAACAGAGTTATTGTTTGTTTTATTTTGGTCCCGATGTGTCACAGAATTTATGACATCCCATTGCTTTTTGCTATTTGTACCTGCTCTTTGAAGTTGTGATTTTTCATATTCTCGTTTGACTCGTTTCAGTATATTATTGCAATAGTTCCTATATTTGCGATAAGTTATCAATAATATTGTATCCTGTGGGTTAGATTTTAGTTTTTTGTGCATGTTATCTCTATTTTTCATACATCTTAATAATCCGATGGTTATCCAAGGTTTAATTATTGTCATGCGTCGCGGGCAAGTTAATATCTTGGTGTTTGAGATAAGTGCATTTGAAAGAATATTTACCAGTAAAGATGCTGCTATATTAGGGTCATTTATGTCATAAATAGGAGAAAAATCAGAAGCATTTATGCATTTATCTACCCCAATATAATCTATCTTTTTGATAGTTCGCGAACGATTACTATGTTGGAACTTGAGTTTAATACTAAGTAATATAGCATCGTGATCGGTTATACTCGAGTTGATTACATAAGCGCACGCCACTTTATTATTTTTTAGAATTATGTGATCTAAGCATGTTTTGTTATTCCTGGTTGGTAATGTGTATGCTGGCAAGAGTCCATGCGAAGCCAACAGGTTTAAATAGTCATCTGAGTTCTTATCTCTACTTTCCATTGCTATATCAATGTTTATATCTCCAAGGAGTATTATGGTATTGTATACTTTTAAGTCTGATAGAAGAGCGTTTAGTGATGTCAGGAAATTGGTAATATTATGTCTGAAGCAATGTGGGCGATAGAGAGCAACTACAACAGTCTGAAAATCCAGCCTGATGACCAAGCAGTTTGCCTCAAGAAAGTGTGGTTCTTCCACTACATGTTTCATTGCAGTTTTTACGTAGGCAACCACGCCATCGTTTTGGTTATAGTGCTCTTTAGTGGAATAGATGGAGTATGAAGGAAGTGAAGGTAGATTATCGACCCGTGATAACCAACACTCTGTTAATATAATTATTTCTAAGTCTAACTTTACACGAGCAAGTAATGTAATCAGTCCGTCATGATTACGTTTAATACTGCGTATATTTTGACATAAGATTTTAGTAGAAATATTAGGTGACTTAATATAGGTGGTAAGTTCTTCGGGATCACAAGTGAGCGCTTCCGCAGTTTTGATGTTGTCAATGGAGTTTATTAAATCATTAATGGCCGCGAATTTTTATAATTTTGAATTGAAGGATGTTCCTATAGGGACAAGGCACTATAAATAGCTTAAGCGTTGTAAGTGTTGCTTGTCGTAAGGTTTTGCTTAGTACATAAAATCGAATATCGAACGTGAGAAACAAAGAATGCATGGAATACACTGAATTAAAAAGCCTTTTGATAATGTAGTAGTGTGGTTGCGTGTGTGTTTGAGAATTGAATAATGTGACAAGGTTTACTGTTAATCTATACAAGATGACGGCATTTTGTTGGTACTGTGAGTAGGTGTGTATGTTATCTACAATATTAAAATAATAGTTAAAGTTAGAACTAAATGAATTAATAAAATATATAAAAAAGAGAGTGACAAATGCGCTTAGTCACATTAACATTTTGTATAACTCAGCCTCATCATTAACGCGTATAGGCGCCTGGCTTTCTTCTTTCTTGACATATACTTTCCCAAACGAAGTCCAAGCCGCGGCTAATTTTTTATTCTTGACATTATCTCTTGCCACATAATGTAAGCGACGCATTTTCTGGGTTAATGATTCGGAGATATAAATTGTTTTCTTCGGTCCTGGTAGGTTGAGTTTCGCTGTGTTTAATGACGACTCATTCTTCTCCCGATTTACCTTATTGAATTGTTTAAATTTATCAATCACCAGTTCCTTCCTGGCTGACGTGGTAAAGTCAACCACTATGGCCTCTGTCTTAGTTCGATATATATCCTTGATCTCGAAATCTTGTATTGGGTTTTCAGAGCACACTGTCTTACCAATATCTTTAATAATATTTGTGAAGGTTTGTTTATTTTCGTTCGGTATCTTGGGAACATTGCGGACTTCAATAGCTGCCCCACGAGCATTCTTCTCCAGTAACTCCAGCTTATTTTCCAAAGTCTTTACTTTGTTTTTGTACTGACTGTTTTCTTGTTCCAAATAGTTAATTTTTGAAAGCAAGTCATCGTACTGTTTGGACATGAATTCCAAATTTTTTTGAATCTCCTGATTTTGGCTCATAATAATATTCATTGAGCTATTTAGTGATTCGAATTTCCGCTCTTGTTGGTTTTTAAGTTCAGCAAACATGGTTTTAATTTCGGCAACGGTTGATGATGAATGCTCGGTAAATTCATTCAAGGAACGTTTATGTCGTTTGGTTATATTCATAAGATCTTCATTCGGTATATTATGGAGTTCCGAATCCGACACACAATATGCTGCAGTTGAGGTATTAAGATGTGTGCCCAATGGCGGAGAACGTTTTACAGACATTTTTTATTACAAGGTATAAGAATGTCTACTATTTTTAGTGTTGAGCTCTGGCAACACTTATGAAACTCAAAAGACTGTTATCCAGTGTACAGTCACTCACTCCATCCAACCATATAGACTCTTGGTTGGTAATGACATTTGCACTGACAGATTGAAATTAAATGGCGTTTAATTATTTTTGTCGTGTAAATAATAGCAGGTAGAAAAATAATCTTGAAATCGGAATGGTAGTTTTAAATTGCAAGTTTTTAGAATATATAGCTTATACCAAGATCCACAAACATAGATTGAAGAAGCTGTGCCGATGCACTTCACTTTTATCACTTCACTGTTTAATTAGAACTCTTATATACGTGGTATAATAAATAAAACTTAGCAGATCATGTTCGCGTGACAGTGACAGAAGGGGCAATGGACGTTCTAAGGGCCCCACACCCTGAACGTCCAGCGACTCCGAAGAACTAGACAGGGCATATGGTAACCAGACAACTGCTACAAATACTTATATTTTTTTTGTTAGTACATACTTGACCTAAGCCCCCTCATCTTGAGGGGAGGCCCAACAGTGGAACATAAAAAAGGGCTGATATTATTAATACATACTTAATTATAATAATAATAAATACACTTTATTGTACACCAAAAGTTACATGTAAATTTAACAATACGTACATACATACTACATACACACGTACATACGTACATACGTACGTACATACTTATATTATTATTATTAAATACTTGGTGGGAATCGAACCTATGAGCCATCGGGTAGCGGCCAGGCTACTAGACCAACGGGTCTGACGTAAATATCTGAAACTGTGGTGGTAGCACCACAGTCAAATATAGCCACATACTTTCCTAGTTCATTTTTAACCGGCTTCAAAAAGAAGGTTCTCTATTCGACACGTATGTATGTAATATTGATAAAAATGCGTAAGATTAATATATGTTAGTCTATGTGGGCTTCTAAACAAATTTACCAAATTTTATGAGTGTATGTATGTATGTATGTAGGTTTGTCCGCCGATTTCTCAGAAACTACAAGTCCGATTTCGAAAATTCTTTTTGCAATAGTTAGAGTATTGTTCAACTTAGGGTAGAGTACAAGTTTCATCAAAATCGGTTTAGTAGTTTAAGAGATATAAACTTTTTATGTTTTCAGTAAGTTACTGTAACGTAAGACGTTCGAGTTGCGTGATAGTGCTGATACGTATCTTGGTAAAATAAGTCACTAAAAAGTGTTAAATAAACTATTTTTTTTTTATTTGTTTTTTTTTTTCAGCTGGTGCTAGTGATAGTTAACATGATGTGCTAGCACCGACTTCAATATATTTTCGTTATTTTATGCTTTTTAGATAATTTACTTTGAAGTCGGTTTTTATTTTTTAACCGACTTCAAAAAAGGAGTTTCTGTATTCGACGCGTATGTATGTAATATTAATAAAAATGCGTAATATTCATATATGTTAGCCTATGTGGGCTTCTAAACGAATTTACCAAATTTCACAAGTGTATGTATGTATGTATGTAGGTTTGTCCACGGATTTCTCAGAAACCACAAGTCCGATTTCGAAAATTCTTTTTGCAATAGTTAGAATATCTTTCAACTTAATGTAGAGTACAAATTTCATCAAAATCGGTCCAGTAGTTTAAGAGATATAAACTTTTTATGTTTTCAGTAAGTTACTGTAAATTAGAAGTTCGAGTTGCGTGATAGTGCTGATACCTATCTTGGTAAAATAAGTCACTAAAAAGTGTTAAATAAACTATTTTTAAAAAAATAATAACCGACTTCAAAGTAAATTATCTAAAAAGCATAAAATAACGAAAGTATTATTGAAGTTGGTGCAGAATATACACAGCAGGTACGCTAACACCAACTTCAATAATACTTTCGTTATTTTATGCTTTTTAGATAATTTACTTTGAAGTCGGTTATTATTTTTTTTAAAATAGTTTATTATAAAATAGTTTTTATACATGAATAAAATCTTTATGCGGGTGTTTTGTTATAATAATGGCATAAGGTTGAGGAAAGTTTCTTGAGAGAAATAGAACTACAATAATATTATTTCAACTACTGAAACGTCGCCTTATTGTGAAGCAATATATATTTATGCTTCTTAAACTTCACGGTCATATCGATCGGATTTGGGTTTTACAGTGAATGTACAAAAAAATTCAGTTTCTTGTTGAGGCTAAACCAAAACTGACTGTGAAAACAGACAGTTCATAAATGGATAAGAGTCCACGACTCTCTTTTCTTAATCATTCCCTCAATGTTGAGGATTGAGGGAACGAAAAGAAAAGAGAGTAAGCCAGCACAACACTAATTGATGAGCTTAACCGTACAATATAGTTAGAAAAGATAATATTGCATAAACACATCCTGTGACGAGTCACAATCTTAGTGTTGAATAATTAATTGATAATTCATATAAAACACTTACAACAACCGATCGTCAGTGGTCGGTTCCTTATATAATTACTCTACGGTTGTTAGAGCTACAATGTCAACGTCTCTCTCCCTGAGCTACTCTGTAATTTGCATAGCGTTCGCATCACTAAGCATAAATCAAGTCAGAAACTTGCCAAATTTCCTGCACACACCGGATGACCTGAGGTGCGACCGAGACGGCACTGCTTATATTAATTCCAGAGTAATAAATGTAGCTTAATATTTCTATAAAATCTATGAATTAAGGTGCAAGTTTGTAGCCGACAGCAGACATCAGCAGTAGACTACGTGTCGCTGCTGGCTGCGACACTACTGGTTTCTATGTATTTCTATGAAATACGTTCCGAATCTAGCAACACGTCACACGACTACATGTCGCACCACAGCAGATGACGTGTCGTCCGACCGCAGATCAGTAGTGCCAACCAAATGGGAGTTCCATATTTGAAATAACATCACAGAAAAAATTTACAGAATAACTGAAATACGGCGCTGTCTGCCGTCTTCTGCAGCCTTCAGCAGTTGGGTTCGAATTCATGACGGCAGCGTCATTTCGCTGTGACATGTTACTGATGCTGCCGTGTGCAGTCTGCTACGAACTCATACCTTTACTATGATACGATATCAAACATAGAACTGTGAATAATAATAATAATATTCTGGGACAATCCACACACGGTCATCTGATCCCAAACTAAGCAGAGCCGGTACTATGGAAACCAGACAACTGATAATAATACTTATATACTTTTTTTTTTGTAAATACATACTTATATAGATAAAACCCAGACACTTGGTGGGAATCGAACCAGGGTGTCTAACCACTAGACCAACAGGCCCACCAAACCCTGGTATACAAGTTTTCTATATATTTGTATCATAAATGTAAAGGTTTCGTATCACGATGTGTTGATAATTTCACCCAATAGACTTGCGTATGTATCTAATATGTAAATCAATCGATTCGCTAGCCGAGACGCCTAAACAAATAATCTATGAATATTGAACAGCCCGAATAGAATTCTTGTGTAACTCTACGTATTATATTAACTTACGTAGCCGCCATTATTTGGTAGAGTCGGTATATTATCAGGTGTTCCATTCGCTAGAACATTGCCTTTTATTATGTTTCACAGTTGATAAAAGTACTATTAAAGTATACTTCATAGAAAGTAAGTAATATATTGGGAAAACACTTTGCAAAAAATGCCGTCTTGGCATCAGCTGGACTGGGAAAGTGGTCGTGGGCCTTTGTTACTTCGGTAGGTATTGATACCAGAGCAGAAAGATAACGAAATCTCCTTCAATAAGCGCTTACTTACGACTTAGTTTCGAAGAGGTCCGAGAATATATATCAAGCACGATATTTGAATGTTTTGCGAAGAGTACTATGTTGGACTGTATTTCGAGCTCTCACTTAATGGATGTTAGACTTAACTTATGTTAAGACGTTTAACGTCACCTTGGAGTTAAACTTGATGATTCCAGATCTAGGCAATAAAACTTGCGACCAGGTTTACTAATTACGTTAATATAAAAGGAAAAAAAAAACAAATAGACCACCAATCCCTGACATTATTTTGCTGATAGGTACCGAACTAAATGAATTGCTTCTTTTCTGAAAACCAGTAATCTTATAAACAAAAAAAAAAAATATACTGAAACCATTTTGCCGATGCAGAACTAAACAAATAGCTCCTCTCCTTAACCCACTACCTAACAATGTTCACTAACTAACCCGGGCGATCAATCCGATGAGCAGAGCCATTTTTATTTAAACATCGAGGTAGACAACTACTCGTGTAGAATTTTTAGTTAGTTCGTGTCTAGCTTAAAAAAAAGTAGCACGAGTGATGTACTTGTTTAAGACCATCATCTATCTATACTTATAATAAAACTATAACAGGTGCAATTCTGTACATTGAAGATATTTTGAAAATTATATTTGGAGGGCATTCTATAACCGATACTGAGGCCGGAAATGTAATTTTTAAATTTTTGTCTGTCTGTCTGTCTGTATCACGGCTGCGCATCACGCCGAATCTACTGAATGGATTCAAATGAAACTTGGCATGATTTGAGATCTTACTACGAGGTAGGACATAGGATACTTTTTATCCCGTAATCTAGCACGGTTCTTTTGGGAGAGGGGATTAAAGTCAAAATGGGTACTTGGTTATACACTTGGTCCGATTTTATCAATTTTTCTTTATAATATAATAAATATTAGTAAGGGAACACTCATAGAGAGTTGTTATCAAGGTTTTGTAATCGATCGGGTTAAGCAACGTTAGGTAAGGTCATTAAATAGATGGGTGACCGTTTAACGCCATTTGAACTAAACGGGTCCGTTCTTTGGAGAGCAGGTAAAAAGTGGGTCCCAGTTTTTAACCGACTATAAAAAAGGAGGTTATGTATTCGATGCGAATGTCTGTTATTAAAAGTTTAGTTAAAGTAAAAATAGCGCAGGTGGAGCTGCGTGGGTCAGCTAGTACTTAGTATAGTTAGTGTTGTTTAGAGCAGTACATTGACTTAAAGATGCGCGACTGTTACTAATTCGACGATTCGAATAATCTACAACTACTAATGTACGCATTCGACTTGAATATTAGTAATATACTAATGTTCGTAGTCGAATAACCACTACAAATTAGTAATTCCTAACGGCGTTTGAACTAGATTGTTCGCGACTCAGTCGACAGTTTTTGGAATGGAATGTGAATGAATTATTTGCCGTTCCGGTAACGGAACGAATAATGTCAGAGTGCCTATCAAATCACATCATTCAATCCGCAGAATAATGAGCGAATAATCAAAGTCGAGCAAGTACCAAATTAGTTACTAACTTCGTAAATCATTCGAATAAGTCGAATGATTTTTATATTCGAATAATTCGAATGAAATCTTTCATAGTCGCACATCTTTACATTGACTGCACGCAAAAGACTGAACAGGTAGGTGATAGTGTAAAATATTCTAATGGCTTCGTATGGTATTTCCAAAGACATGAGGACGATTTATGAACCCAGACGGTTTGGGGTCTTTAGCTTATATTGAGTAATAACGGGAAAAATATAAAATGAAAACAAAATATTTACAATTTAATTCCAAAACGATTGTATTATACATGATTAGATTCTAACCTGTCTAAAATAATATGTACTTACCTATAATAATAATACCAGCCCTTGTCTATGTCCCACTGCTGGGCACAGGCCTTCCGTCAAGATGAGGGGCTTAGGCCATAGTACTTACCTATAGTAATTGTAAAACTTCATCGTAGCAGTCGTATCGTACTACGGTGCAGTCGTCGACATTGAGCTACGGCGTAGAACTAGAAAATATTTCTTTTAAATATTACACACACGTGTACACACGTCCAACAATAATGTTGTAGATACCAATGCTTCATATTTATTTATAAAAACTTTATATTCGCAGTATTTAACTGTCTACTACTGTGTTAATTAACTCATTAAAAAAACCTCGAAATCTGTGGATAAATTTTACTGATATTTGGTATAACTTGAGAGGTCCCGGAATCTTGAAAATGCTAATCCGGCGGTGACCCGAACTGATCCTATCAACCCACAAGGTATTGAGTTCCCTATCAAAACATGTCAGCATCGGCGTTATATCTGGAGATATCCAGAGCGTACCGAAGGGATGGGTAAAATACATTGATATTCAACTAACGTTTGTCGCGTCAAACATGGACGTAGACGTAGATACCCTGAAACACGTACTGACTAACTTCATAAGTATACGCATTTGGAAAATTTTCGTGTCTCGTACTTAAGTAATTCAATTGATGAAATCTATTTTGTTGCTTTCATCATCATCATCATCATCACCAGCCGGAAGACGTCCACTGCTGAACATAGGCCTCCCCCTTCGAACGCCACAATGACCGACAATTGGCTATTTGCATCCACCGGTTACCTGCGACGCGCACAATGTCGTCTGTCCACCTAGTGGGAGGCCTACCTACGCTGCGTCTTCCGGTTCGTGGTCGCCACTCGAGAACCTTTCTTCCCCAGCGGTTATCGGTTCGCCGAGCGATGTGGCCTGCCCATTGCCACTTCAACTTGCAGATTTTAAGAGCTATGTCGGTGACCTTGGTTCTTCGGCGAATCTCCTCATTTCGGATTCTGTCGCGCAAAGAAACTCCGAGCATAGCTCTCTCCATAGCTCGTTGTGTGACTCTGAGCTTATCCAAAAGGCCAACAGTTAGGGACCACGTCTCAGTACCATATGTCATCACTGGCAACACACACTGGTTAAAAACCTTCGTCTTTAGGCACTGCGGTATTTTGGACGAGAAGATTTCGCGTAGTTTCCCGAACGCTGCCCATCCGAGTTGGATTCTTCGGGCGACCTCTTTGTCGAAGTTGGACCGACCTACCTGGATAGTTTGTCCTAGGTATACATAGTGGTCAACAACTTCGAGTGTATCGTTCCCAACAATTACCGGTACGGGTGCAACATGGACATTAGACATGATCTTCGTCTTGTCCATGTTCATTTTAAGACCCACCTGTTGGGAAACGCTACTGAGGTCGCTGAGCATCGCATTGAGGTCCTCCAGCGACTCTGCCATAATGACTATATCATCGGCAAAACGAAGGTGAGTGATGTATTCGCCATTGATATTGATGCCGAATCCGTTCCAGTCCAAGAGCTTGAAAACGTCCTCCAATGCGTTTGTGAACAATTTCGGAGAAATAACGTCTCCCTGTCTCACACCACGCTGCAATGGGATTGGTTTCGTGCTCTCGTCCTGTAGTCGGATCGACATGGTGGCGTTGCTGTACAAACACTTCAACACTTCGATGTACCTATAGTCAATGTGGCACCGCTGGAGAGATTGCAATACTGCCCAGGTCTCGATTGAATCAAAGGCTTTCTCGTAGTCCACAAACGCTAGACATAATGGCCGATTATACTCCTCGGTCTTCTGTATAATCTGGCGGAGCGTATGTATGTGGTCTACGGTGCTAAAGCCTTTTCGGAACCCGGCTTGTTCGGGAGGCTGGAAGTCATCAAACCTGCGTTCGAGACGGTTCGTAATGACTCTCGAAAACAGCTTGTATACATGGCTCAGGAGTGAGATAGGTCTATAATTCTTCAATAAAGTGTTATCACCTTTTTTGAAGAAAAGAACCACCACACTCCTGTGCCATGCTTCTGGCGTTGTACCCTCGAGTAAGACGGAATTAAATAACTTCTGGAGGACTAAAAGTACCGGTTTTCCACCCGCTCTCAGAAGTTCTGATGTAATTCCGTCTTCACCCGGCGCCTTGTTATTCTTGAGCTGTTTGAGAGCCATTCTAATCTCGTACAGGCTGATGTCTGGGATGTCCTCAGTGTAGTGTCGGGTTAGTTTGGCTCTGGTGTCTTGAGCTGTTCTATCAATGGGTTCCCGTGTTGAGGTGTATAACTGTCCGTAAAATCTCTCGAGCTCTCTCAATATCTCCGGTTTCGATGAGATGACACTGCCGTCATCGATCTTCAGCTTCGTCATATGGCTACGCCCAATAGACGAATTCTGTGCGAACACTTTAGAGCCCTGGTTCCGCTCAATTGCGTCCTTAATACACGCTGTATTATAGGAACGCAAGTCGTGTCGCATGGATTTCGAGATTCGTCTATTGAGTTCAGCATATTCCGACATATCAGCTGAAGATTGCAGTCTCATCTCAGTCCGGTTTTCCATTAGCTTAATGGTTGTATTGGAGAGCTTTTGAGGTTTTTTACGGCGTGGGGTCTTATAGAACTTGGACCCCACTGCGTGGACAGTTTGCACCAACCCATTGTTTATCTCGTCCGCAGTTTCGCAGTCGGCGAGGCACTGGAAGCGATTATGCAGTTCAAGTTGAAAGTCTTCGGGGTTCTGGATTTGGGCGGATCCTGGACGGAGCGTGGACTTCATCAGACGAAACCTTTCGAGCTTAACATTGATATTCAATGTGCCTCTAACAATACGGTGATCACTCCCGGTTTTCACCCTGCCGATCACGGAGACATCATCGAATATATGCTTCTTGGTCGTCATGATGAAGTCGATCTCATTTTTGGTTGAACCATCGGGGTTTTGTTGCTTTACCTTAACCTAATTGAGATAAACATTGACAAGCGTCAATGGATTAAGAAACAAAAGCCAACTATATATAAAACACACTTCTTACTAGTATGTGGTCGCAGTAGAAAATCATAATACCCCCCGTATTGTGATTTTCTACTGTGGCCACATATAAGATAATATGCACTTTTGTTCACTAGAATAAGGCATACCTTATATTGTTTTATGAAATGAAATAATCTATCTAATATCTGAAGTAGGTCAGTTTTCCTAAATAGCTATGTATCTTCCATTAGAATGTAGGAACAGCATAATAATAAACCACAAGTTTGCTATTACTATGTATATATGTAGCACCAATGTTTACAACACTTTTAATAAATACCGGTCAAGTGCGAGTCGGACTCGCGCACCGAGGGTTCCATAGCATCTTTGGACGTATTAAAGTAATTTTACTATTCATGTAACACCTCAGATAGCAAAAAAAAAAACAAACCGCATAACTAAGTTTGTCTGACGAGGTTTTTTTAGGATTACTAAAAAGCTGTACTACTTAGATATATAATTTTATTTTTCCTGTAAAATATAGATAGACATGCATTATCCATAATTATTGCAGATTTTTCCCTCCTCAAACTTCGGAGATAAGGGGGGGGGGGGGGGGGTTATTTTTTTTTGACATTTTTGGTTATCAGCAACAACTACGCCACATAAGCCAAAATAAAAATCTGTTTTGAGATGTGCAAATGAAGCCCTTTCATATGATACCCCACTCGATATAGTAGTCTCACTTTAAAATTTTGATGACCTATTTCGACCTCCATTATAAAAAAAGTAAAAGAAAAAATATATTTCTTTTATTTGCGATGAGGTTGGGTAAGTAAGATCTAAAACTATTCCGAGTTTCAAATCGATAGCATCAGTGGTTCCTGAAATATATAGGTGTGACAGACAGACAGACAGACGAAGTCAGACCATAAGGGTTCCTTTTTTACCTTTTAGGTATGGAACCCTAAAAAGAGCTACTATGATAGACTGTTTTCTGTTCTTATTACATCTTGCTTTAAAGTATGTAAACCCTACCTTTACAGTATTGGTCTTATTGTCTAAAACAATTAGGCTACTGTATTTCCGCGACACTGTATAGTGGTCTTTTGACGCAAATGCTAGAAAGGTTAAGGTCTACATTCAGATTAAATTAAGCTATATAAAGGTATTCTATGTGAATTTTCTACTGTTAATTCTTATTGTGAAGATACCAAAGTCAATTTACACAACACAACACACTCGGCTGCTAATGTATGTATGTATGTAGACAGATATCGCTTCGATACTTTACATAGTTTCCATTTTTCCTCTATATAACAAAAAAAATAACCTCTCACAGTAGTGTGTAAAGGAAATGGTGACTATTACTTGGCTGATAATTCAAATTTTTAAACAGTTCTAACTTTGAACAATTACTTTGCTATATAATAATAGTAGTTTATGCACCAAGGGGATAAAGTAGTGTCTTATGTCGCGGGCGTTTAATTGAATCGCGAGCATAACGAAGGATTCTAGCAACATCTAGGATTCTAGGGATCTAGGATTTATAGAGTTAACTCCCGAGCGTAGCGAGGGAGTTAATATTAGAATCCTGAGTACAGCGAGGGATTTAAGCTCGCCCTAGACAAAGGCATCTTTATCCCCGAGGTGAATACACTACTTTTCACACCTACTGCGAGGTAATAAAATACAAATATTGCTAGAATTAAAATAATAACAATATTTTGGGACAATCCACACATGGTAATTTGATCCAAAACAGGCAGAGCCTGTACTATGGAAACCAGATAACTAATATTAATTAATAGTTAAATAACACCCAGACACTTGGTGGGAATCGAACCCACGACCTATTGGGTAGCCGCCAGGGTGTCAAACCACTAGACCAACGAGACCGTCAATAATATCAACATAGTGATTTGCCGCGTTATCATCTAAGTATTTCATTTTCTATTTAGACCACTGGGTTGTGCTCGTCGCGCTCGGTTCGATTTTCAAATGTTTTGTTTTTCGTGCAGTTCTCTGCTTAGATTAGTATTATATACCTGTGGTAAGTGTTGAGGAATTTTCGTTTGACGTTCGAAATTCAAACACATTATTACCCAAGGGAGTTTAGTACAACATTATTACCCGGATAGACTATAGGGATATAATGAGGCACTTTATGTCATCTTTATATGACATATAATGTGACATTATCGAGCAGGTGGTGTGAAAAAATCATTACTCAAGTAATTACCTACTTCAATCTGTTTATAAATACGGGTGTAAAAGTGTTATACGGAGTTTGAACAGATTGAATACGAGATCACAGACTCTATTAGGACAGGGCCTTGACCTCGGGGTAGATAACGTTGCTAACGAACTCTGACCCTTGTGCATTACTCCAGGGCGGAATTTCCCACGGGAATGCCGATGTAATTTGCGAGTCCTCCCTTTGTACTGCTAATCTTGTTCTCAGAAATGCGCGTTAGTATTTATTAGACTCTCATGTGTGATACTGTAGCTGTGTTTTCTTAATGTTACAAACTAATGATTTCTGATATTTACGCGAATATTACACATTGAAATGAAACTAAATTTACGCCGCAGTCCGCCCGTGACCATGAATGCTGAAAAGTATTCGAAACGTCGGGTAATTAAAATCAAAAATAAACCGCGATATAATCCGTAAATTTAGTTTCATTTCAATGTTACAAACTATCTTGCAGTGGTAAGCCCGAATATTACCTGCTGTACGTAAGTTGATAACTATATGTTGCATTTAACTATAGGTAATTGTGTAACTATGGTGTGAGTTATTAAGTGCGTAGTATTTAAGCAACAGAGCTAAAAAATGGAAAACGAAAATCTGGTGGTCAGTATCTTCGATATAAAGATGTATTGAAAAGGAACTTGAAATCATGCCAGATACCGGAGAACGAATGGGAGAGTATCTCACTACGACGCTCGGATTGGCGGCGAATTGTAAATGAGGGGGTTCAAACCTTTGAAAAGCAGCGTCTCAGAGATCTAGACGCAAAACGTTCGCTCAAGAAGATCCAGCCAAAGCCGCACTATGTCTATACGTATAACAGCTCGGGGCAACTGTACTGTGCTATTTGCGACCGTTCATTCAAGACGAAGTTCGCTAGTCATGCACGTGCGCATAAACGTAGACAAATGTAAGGGAGTCACCGTCGACGGATACGTCGAGGAGGGATCATCATCATCATTTAAGCAAGCTAGCAGTGTATAGCTTTTTAATTAGTATTTTTTAAGCTTCTCACTGTTTGTTTTCCAAATAAAATAAAAAATAGCTTCTCTGGATTTTCTCGCCCGACTTTAGACATACGTGCACTAGAGTCGTTAATATCATGATGGTATAACAGCTGTTATTATGGTAAAGTCTATAATCTGGAACCTTGGCTGTAATTACGCATGGGATTTCCGGGTAAGAATAGCACTCTCCCATCTCCCGTAGGGTGTATGTAAGAGGCAACTAAAGAAAAACAAGAAGACGGGCAGCAGCGCCTTTGTATTGGATTACCTACCACAAATACTGCGATCCTCAAGACTCCTGCGGATTATGGCAGTGGGCGTTTTTCGACGGCTAATGATGAATGATGATGTCATAATTTGGAAGCAAGTTCGCGTGTTTTTTCTGAGCACTAGTAAAATATCTCATGTACAAAATGATAATTCTTTCAAGTTGTAATTTCAGAGCCACAAAGTATAATTAAATAAAAACAATATACGCGGTACTAAAGTTATCATCAGTAGCATAAAGACGTCCAGTGGTGAACAAAGGCCTCTCCCTTAGAAGGGAGGGGTTGCTATAATCTCCACGCTTGGCAGACGTCTCGGGGATCAAAAGGTGGTAGGTAATCCAATAGAAAGACGCTGCTGCCCGACTTCTTGTTTTCGCTTAGTCGCTTCTTACGGATAACCAATGGGATGAGATGGGAGGGTGGTATTCTTACCCGGACACCCCACGGGTCACCAGTATTAGTAGTTATATAAACTATTTTTTAAAAAATAAAAACCGACTTCAAAGTAACTTATCTAAAAAGCATAAAATAACGAAAATATATTGAAGTCGGTGCTAGCACATCATGTTAACTAACACTAGCACCAGCTGACACCGACTTCAATATATTTTCGTTATTTTATGCTTTTTAGATAAGTTACTTTGAAGTCGGTTTTTATTTTTTTAAAAATAGTTTATTTAACACTTTTTAGTGACTTATTTTACCAAAATAGGTATCACGCAACTCGAACGTCTACATTACAATAACTTACTGAAAACATAAAAAGTTTATATCTCTTAAACTACTGGACCGATTTTGATGAAACTTGTACTCTACCCTAAGTTGAAAAATACTCTAACTATTGCAAAAAGAATTTTCAAAATCGGACTTGTAGTTTCTGAGAAATCCGTGGACAAACCTACATACATACATACATACCTACATACATACATACATACATGTTTTTTAACCGGCTTCAAAAAGAAGGTTAATATTGATAAAAATGCCATGTTAGTCTATGTGGGCTTCTAAACAAATTTACCAAATTTTATGAGTGTATGTATGTATGTATGTAGGTATGTATGTATGTATGTAGGTTTGTCCACGGATTTCTCAGAAACTACAAGTCCGATTTTGAAAATTCTTTTTGCAATAGTTAGAGTATTTTTCAACTTAGGGTAGAGTACAAGTTTCATCAAAATCAGTCAAGTAGTTTAAGAGATATAAACTTTTTATGTTTTCAGTAAGTTATTGTAACGTAGACGTTGGAGTTGCGTGATAGTGCTGATACCTATTTTGGTAAAATAAGTCACTAAAAAGTGTTAAATAAACTAATTTAAAAAAATTAAAACCGACTTCAAAGTAAATTATCTAAAAAGCATAAAATAACGAAAATATATTGAAGTCGGTGTCAGCTGGTGCTAGTGTTAGTTAACATGATGTGCTAGCACCGACTTCAATATATTTTCGTTATTTTATGCTTTTTAGATAATTTACTTTTATTTTTTTTTAAATAGTTTTTTTGTAGTTTAAACTTCTTTAGCGGCGCTGTGCACTTTTTTCTGATGGGGAAAAAATGTTAAATTCGCGTCAGGACACGTGACCGTAGGACCTGATCGAAAAATCGTAAGGTAAGACGTAGGCGGCGCAGGGCCCTTCGCGAATGTGCGTGTGTGTTTGTATTACAGCGTGCCACGCGCATCCATGGATGGTGACTGCTGGTCGCTCGACGGTCTATGTAGTTAATGTAAAATAATTGTAATAGTTCAAATCAAGTATTAATTTTTTAAGTGTTAAATATTCCCTGACCATTCCAAAATATCAAAAATGCACAACGTTAATATTCAAGCCTTCTTCACTTTGCCAAGTTCACTTCTGCCGGCACTCCCGGAGTGCAACCCGTTTTTTTTATTTGTTCCTATATAATCCACCCCGCCTTTGGAGGTCAAATCGACTCCCACTCGCCTTTTGAAGATTTTCCTCAACAAAAAAGTTTCGAATGACAATGCGACAGATAATACCGGATTCCCTATTTTTAGGTGCTCGATATTTTGTGGCAAAATGAAATGATGGGCGTTGCCGCTGGCAAGCTGCCACGGAAGAGGCCGAAGTTCTTCGTGACGTAATAACAAGACAAAGTTCAAAAGTTTTTTCTTCCGCATTATAAATTATCTGGTATCGTTTTAACTACCAGCAGTTTTGAGAAATTTGAGTACTTTGCCTTTGACTTGAGACATTTAAGTTTTTTAATCAGTTTTTATAAAACTGCATATTTTGCTTTTAAAACTGTCGATGTTAGTCCTGGAAAAAATGGAAATCTTTGGTCCAGGACATCTTCAAAATGTAAGCTTTTCTTAGCAAGAGATCATCATGGGATACTCATCCCAACTTACCTGTCCGGTAGTTGTGGTATAGTATACGGGTATGCGACCCCGGCTTCCCTAGCTATTACTGTCCCATCCCTTGCCCTCCTGGGCGGTAATATCCTACTTTTCCTATTTCCTTTTTACACCACCTATCCTTCCCTTTCCCTCGTTATCCGTGAGAACGCAATGGTTAATCATAAAATAATTTAATTAACCAAAATGGCGGCGTTGTGGTTCGCCACCCATCACGTCTCGTTTCTCACGGAGGCGAAAAGCGGCCCTTGGGCTCTGCCTACCCCTACGGGAAAAAGGCGTGATTTTATGTATGTATGTATGAGAAACAGTTCATTCACCTGATCGAAAGCGACATGCCTACCATTATGTAAATAAACGTAAGTGCATTGGACTGTCGCTCGTGGATGTTAGAGCCCTTCTAGCCGATTTTTTTTAAACAGTCCTTATGTTTGTCCCACTGTTGGGCACGGGCCTACGCTCAAGATGAAGGGGTTTAGGTCATAGTCCACCACACTGGCCAAGTGCGTGTTGGCGGACTTCACACGTTATTCGAAAGCTAGCTAGGCTTTCTCAGACATGCAGGTTTCCTCACGAAAGGGTTCCTCCTCCTTCACCGAAAGCGAATAATAATCGTACAAAGACGATTCGCATATTATTACTTAAAGAAATCATTGGTGCTAGCCGGGGTTCAAATCTCTGCACTTTGTTTTTCAAGTCAGGCCCACTCCTTTTTAATCATTTCTAGACACTGCTGCTTTGCGGCAAAATGTCTGACTGCAATGGTATTTAGTGAGTAACTTGATACAAAATTGAAGTCTATGCTAGATAATGGTCTCCATTATGCTTATCAAAAAAATAATTAATATAATTTATTTCTGTACAAAAAGGTATCAATTAAACTTTTTCTTTTTCTTTTAAAATATATCGCGTTTTATTTTTGATTTTAATTAAAATACCCGACGACTCGAATTATTTACAGACTTCATGGTCACGGACCAATAATGAGAAGATGGCTGGGTGCTACAACCAGCTTGGGATCCCGTGATAAATATAATCAAATCCAAAGACTAACATTCCACTGCAAGACCTCAAGATACTGTAAGCTCTTTCTGCGTAGATCGGACTAACAATTAAAAGACCTGAGGGTACCCGATGACAACTATGACGTATGGACAGCCACCACCTCAGTCTGCGCGTGACCATGAATGATGTAAAGTATTCGAAACGTCGAGTAATTAAAATCAAAAATAAACCACGATATAATCCGTAAAACTAGTTTCATTTCAATGAAACAATTTTAAGTTTTATTTCTAAAATGAATTTTGAAATCCATTACTTACTGAGAGATCTAATTAGAAAAGGCTAAAATAACAAAGTTAGCACCTCCCTTCGATGCCATAAATCTTAAAACGCTAGACCGCAATGCAATCTTAGAAATACCGTTCTTATTGAACATTCTTACTATACGTATTTGGTTAAAGTATTCATAAAGAATATTTTTTTAATTAACGCTACGCGTGCCTCTTGATAGCTGTACCTACTGCCACTTGTAATAAATAACAAAATTATTTGGGCGTTCTTCGAAACCCATGGGTGTCCGGGTAAGAATAGCACTCACCCATCTCCTCCCGTCGGGTGTCCGTAAGAGGTGACTAAGGGAAAAATAAGAGGACTCTCTGCGATCCCCAAGCCGCCTGCCAAGCGTGAGGATTATGGCAACCCCTCCCTTCTAAGGAGGAGGCCTTTCTTCAACAGTGGACGTCTACAGGCTGCTGCTGATGACAGCTGATCTTTTCTAAGAACAACAGTGTTCTTAGAAAAGATTCGAAGTTTTAATTTTAAGAGAGCAATGACCGTTTAAGATTAAATTTGCCTTTTTATATTTTCTACGTACTATCGCGGACACGAACGGTGTACCACTTTACAATCAAAATCGTTTGAACGACGTTACGGCTCGTGCAAGTGGTTATCGACCTAAAGGTGATACCCCGTTTGTGACCGCGACAGTACATAATATACTGCTATAATATAATTACATACTCGGCAAAGATTATATAAAACAATTATAAAAATCCTAAAATAATCATGCAAAACTTAATCCCGATCATCAATCAGATTGTATACTTTGATTATTGCTCCCTAATCATTATCATAATTATCACCAGCCGGAAGACGTCCACTGCTGGACATAGCCTCCGCCTTGAACGCCACAATGAACGACAATTAGCTATTTGCATCCACCGGTTGCCTGCGACGCGCACAATGTCGCCAGTGTCCACCTGGTTCCCACCAGCCTAGCCTGCCTACACTGCTTCGGTAATATTAATATTGTTTTCCAATTGAAAACACAAATATTTACCTTGCTTACATAAACAGACAATTTTCCAATTAATTCTACGAATGGATCGACAAACACGCGCGTGTAAACAATTGAAGATTCCTTTCCAAGTAACAGTAGCTGTTTACTTAATTATATCGAAATCGGATGACGCTGACGTCGACGTCACTGTTAATTGCCTGATTATGAAATTGGTAACATTTATTTAAACTAATAGGTAATGCTGAAATAACAAGCTAGACAACCTCGAAATAACCTCGATATCAAAGAAAAATATTGTCTGTTTGGCTTACCGATCGAGTTATGGGGATAATGGTTTCGATGATATTATTATTTTATAGTTTAACCTACATGTAAAGAAAATTGCCTGACAAGGCACTGATTAACAGCAGAAGTTAAATGATAAACGTGAGCCACTGTGATTTTGGATCGGTCATGCTCGCTATCGAAAAGTCTTTGCTTGTGGCGGCTTCGTGTGGCGGGTCACCCCCTTCCCTTCAATATGGTTGAGAGGAGTGATGGCAGCTGCTCAACAGTAGCGGACTAACGGGGGGGCGGAGGGGGCGGTCCGCCCCGGGCCTCGGGTCCAGGGGGGCCTCCAATCGCCAAAACTTATTTTTAATCTTTGAGGTATTTCAGCACCTACTACGTATTAGAGAGATTATTACCATACCTAAATTAGTTTAAAGTACTGGCGCACAAATCCTGTTAGTCTATGACAATTGCATTTGATTGATATGAGACAACTAAGTTCGTGCGTCGGAAGTCGGAATTCTTAAATTTTGGTTGAAATAATCAGATACGTCTCCTTTATCTCAAAGACGGCCATAATGTTATGTGTGGTAAGTATTAGACAGTTTGGAGTTGGGGGCCCTCATGATGCACGTAACCAATATACAAATGTACCTACAATGTAGCTGTAGTGCCTATGGTCTATTCAGCAGGGAATTTACACAAAATTTACTCTGTAGAATGATAACCCAATCAATCAATTAGTGATTTGTAAACGAAGTGTAATATATACAAAATTGACAAATTAAATTTATGTAGAGTGCAGCTATGTTTTATTAAAAAAAAAAGCAACAGATGGCTGCTGGATACTAGAAAATTATAAGTTTATTTAAGGTAGCACATCGCTGGCTGAATAATTATGATACTATGCCAAGAACACAAGTGCCTCCATAGGGCAAAGGATACCTAGTCACATTTCTATTGGTCCCTGGCCATGCGAATTGCACCACCGGCTTGAGGCATCGTCTTCGTTTCTTTGGTCTCCTTCTTCAGGAGCATGACTGTCTTACAGAAGGACCCTCCACATGGGAAGCCATGTGGAGGGTCTGCCAATATAGTAGATACTACTGCCGACAGAGAGTGGTCTGGTCGTGTCCAATCTGGCTGACGTGGAGCCGCTGGCTCTAATCTACACGCATAGTATACTTGCGGTGCTATTAGCTAGCATTTACAAGCAGGCAACTAAAGCAGGCAATAAAGTAGCAATGCCGCCTTACCACACAAAGCCTGTACCTATAGGACAAACAAAGTAAAGTCGCCGACATTGCCAATAGAATAGCAAGTTTGAAGTGGAAATGGACTGGTGACATCACCCGAAAATCGGAGTCGTGGTGTAAGACTACTGGAGTGGTGACCTTGGGACAAAAAAAAGCCAGTAGGGAGACCGCAAATGCGTTGGAAGGACGATATCTCAAGGGTAGCGGGCAAAAACTGGATTTCAAAAGCCCAAGATAGATCGGAATGGAGGAAAATGACGGTGGCTTACACCATAATGGTTGAAAGCGGCTTAAGATAAGAGAAGATACTTATGGTGCGTGTTGGGTGGAAGCCCGGGCCCACCTCAATGATGGCAAGTCGTTGTCACCCTCACCCTATCTCACTCAGATAATCACTGTAACACACATACCCAGATTCTTTAATTGAGTCTACAGCAGCCATACTCAACCTGCGGCCCGCTAGCCTTTTCTATGCGGCCCGAAGTCTAGTACAGTATTTTATTGATAAGTATACAAAAGTAATGCAAAAAATGTCGAATAAGGTTCGAATGAATAAATGTTCATTTCACTCGCTTACTCTCATAAAATAGCACGCAAACCGAATTTAAGTAAAGAAATGTCTTCTATTAATGGAAAATCCTTTAATTTTTAAATAAATGCTATATTTATAATATGTGATTTTATGTAATTTAATATACTTAGTAGTAGGGGTAGTTATAATTAAATTATTGCGACCCGCAGAGTAAAGCAGAAGCGACTATGCGGCCCGCAGGGTAAAGTAGAAGCGACTATGTGGCCCAGGGTAAAAAAGTTTGAGTATGGCTGGTCTACAGGTTATTCGCTCACGTTTCTGTCGTAGCCAGGCTTCAAAGAACAGATATAGATTTACATAGATAACGCAAATGCATGTCTTTCGCGAGTCCGAACCCCGATGAAACGCCGGGGTTGGAAAACTTACAGTCTGCGCGCGTCTGTTGTTGCAACCTTGCAGCCGGTCGGCCGCAAAAACTAAAAGAAATCGGCGGTGCATTGGCGGGGCATCGGTGTCGGTGAATCGGTTTGGAATTCACGTCACTAAATTTGACCGTGACGTCACAGAAGGTGTTAAAATCTTTGTTCAAAAGTTTCTTGGTTTCAATGCAAATCATGATACTTGCGTTATCTATGTAAATCTACTATATCTGGGCTTCGAAGACTAGCAGGACAACTCCCTTTACTCTCGTACGCTCATCAGAAGGCCATGAGCGTAATTGTTCAAGTGCGTGCCTTATCCGCCTCCGACTGAAGTTATTTGACCCTGAAAGCGCGCCAGGACTGATCCCCTCATACATGACATTACGGTACCCTTATAGCGACCCGGTCGGTCATCTTGCGCTGCAGGATCTTTTTAGATGGAACGAGGTTTGCGTCAAGGTTGCGTATTATTACTACAGCTCTTTAATATAATCGGTGAACATATAATGCGTACAGTTTTAGAGGACTGGGAGGGAGGTATCCAGATTGGTGGGACCCTACTGAACGATATCCGCTCCACACATGACACCTAACTAATAATCTTGATTGATCTTCGAAAAAGGAACAGGCCGATCTTCTTGAAAAATTGAGGATTGATGAAAAATTTATAAAATGGTTTTGAAGAATCTTCTTTCTAAATCAAATTAATGCGTACTCTGGTCTTCTCGATCTTTTTATATGCCTCTGAAACCTGGATGTATTGGAAATGTTGTGTTGGCGCAGAATGCTAGGCAAATCGTAGACCAAGCGTCGCACTAATGCATCTAATCTCGAAGAGCTTAATAATATCAAAGACCGACTCTCTATCTCTCGCGATTCTGCCCATATGACCGGAAAGTCGGTGGGGGCATGGGTCGGTGGACGGTCATGTCTGCGTTAGACGTGTCGTCAACTTCTTCGGCCACAAGGGCAAGATAAAACGGTACAGCCTAGAGAGGTTTATCGTGATAAGCCAAATGGATGGCAAGAGAAGCAGAGGACGCATGTCAATGCGATGGGGAGACACTGTCAAAGCGGTTACGAGAGCGACGCTACGGGAAGCATACATGGAGCTCTAGATCGAACAGCATAGAGACGAGTGGTAGCAAGTTTGCATAGTCACGTCGCTTAGTCATGAGGTCACGACTAAGAAGAAGAATATTACTATCACAAGTCAAAATCCATTGAGCTATTTAGGCTGTAGGCTGTGCCAAAGAAACAGACATACACACAGACATACTCTCAAAAAAACATACCCCTTTTTCTGCGATAGTCCGGTAAAAATACATCACTTTCTGACCGGGGGGCCTCATAACTTTTTGCCGCCCCGGGCCCCCGACAGGCTTAGTCCGCCACTGCTGCTCAAGTCAACTCGTGAGCGGGTGCTGCTTGGGGGGACTGCTCCAACTACTACCCCTTTGGCCATTTAGTTTGTTGTATTTTCGACATGTTTTTTTCTTTTTTCTCTCCCTTATTTCATTTTATGAACGGCAGGACACACTGTCGCTGATGCTGACTTAATCGTAACAAGAAAATTGACCGAGTGCTGGTTTTAAGCCTATAATTTGAATAGGTAGGGTCATCGATATACTATACCAACTAGATTAGCTGTCACGAACAAAATGACATCGAAAATGTGGTCGCGGTTACATTTATTTACACAACTATACACGCAGCTAGAAATTGTAGAAAATAGTTTTAAATAATTTGGAACGTCGGACTAATAGCAGCCTTCACATGTAGTAATAAAGTCTAATTCTGTATGCAGTAATGTTGGCACATAAAACCTTTACATCGGAGACCAAGAAAAATCAATAAAACCGCCAAAATTATACGAAAAAAAGTAGTTGTTTTGACTGTACTCATTTAAAAGAAAATCTTAACCACTATAAAATAAGGTTCAAAACAGGTGTGTTTCCATTGTGTGTGTACTGACTTACAAACTTATCCGTGCTGGTGGCAAAAATGAGAACTAACTTTTTTATTATGGTAATGACGTGTAGTTTAACAGTTTCGTATAGACAGTGGCGACACGCCTATCGGCAACATTAATTTTGTCAGTCTCTAGCGGAGAAAATATCAAATAAATAATTTTTATTTCGTATTATAATGATATCTTACTTATATTTATTATTTAAACTAGTAAGTAGTAATAAGAAAACGAAACGAAAAAAAATCCCCATCTGCAATTTTAGTATTACGATAAGTATTATATTATTTGGACAGTTTATAAACGCGCAATAAGGAATTTCGATACATCCTGGTTGTCGGCTCGTACTAATTTGAAATAAGCGACAGCCTCTCTATTTTCGTGACCACTTTTCGGTCCGTGACAGCTAATCTTGTTTAGATAGTATATCGATGGGTAGGGTTGAATAAGTTATATTCGACCCTACTGGCCTGATTTATCATTAATTTGTTTTTCAAAATTCGAATGGTGAAACTTGTATACCTACCTACCATTCGATAGATGGTCACTGCCTCTTTCGCCTCTTTTCTTTTTTTTTTCTTTAAAGGAGGGACCTCGTTTCTTAGATAGACAGAGACTATGATAAAAAACCCTACTGTCCCTATTTGGTTATCACACCTGCGTTCATGCATTTCAAAACTCAAAAAAAAAACTCAAAACACAAAAATCTTTATTTCAAATAGGCTTAATGGTCATTTTTTACTGAGAAGATCCGGCAAGAAACTCAGCGGGCTTGTCATTTTTTCACTATGTTTTTTTAAGCATTGTTTTGTTACAAATGAATAGACATTAGCGATAATTTTATTGTTTATGTTTCGATCTTGTGAGGAAAACTAGGGTATAATTGAAACTATATAGTGAAACTACGTCATTTTCCTTACAAAAACAACGTTTTGATCTGGAATATTACGCCACAGTGACGTCATACACACAAAGTGATGTCGTACACATACAGTGGCGTCATACACACATAGTGACGTCATAGACTATACCAACGATACTGACAAGACTTTCACACCGCGCTAAGCTTGGGACGTCCTTTCACAAGGGGCCTAGCACCTAATAGAAGGTCACGCAATATATTGAATCAGTATTAAGAGCTATAAAATTAATATCGCTCGCGTACGTAAGGTGTCGGTAATGTTTCCTTTGGTGTGATAATGGATAGTCGGGGCTATATTCAGCCGTGTTGGCGTTCTGGAAACCAGATACTTGGAGCTTATTAATAGACTCTCCTATTCGTGTGGCATGTGGTGTATAACACAATTACCTTTTAGGTGTGTAGGTGCTGTACTTAATATAGACTTTATAGATAGCTAAAAATAGTGGTAGGTTTCTAAAAATAGTAATTTACTAATAAATTTTATACAATATAATTATAAATGCAATAATATTATTATAGTATTAAAGTCACTGAAGTACATGCACAATTTTCACTTGATCAAAAACATAAGAGCTTGTAGGAGGGGTGGGCGGTGAAAGAACAAACAGTTGAAATCAAACAACATTTACGGATTTTATAAAAAAAAACCGCGATGAAATCCGTAAAAGTACTTAGTTTGATTTCAATGTGTAATATTAGCGTAAGTAAAAGACAACATTATGGGAACAAACAGTTTTTCAACGTTTTTTAACCGGCTTCAAAAAGAAGGTTCTCTATTCGACGGGTATGTATGTAATATTAATAAAAATGCTTAATATTAATATATGTTACTCGCTCGGTTTCTGAAAGGCTATTCAAATGGATTGTCCCCAAAACTATTTATCGCAGTACTACAGAGTATTTTTTCAGAAGAACTGAACTGGCAGACAGAAGGAATTAAAATGGCCGGGCGTTACCTCAGCCACCTTAGGTTCGCTGATGATATCGTTATCTTTGCTGAAACAAGTAATAAATTGGAAGAAATGATACACGCACTAAACGAAAAAAGCGAAAAAAAGGGCCTCGAAATCAACATAAATAAAACAAAGTTAATGACGAACTCAACGGCAAAGACCATAAACTTGAATGGAAAAGCTTTAGAATACGTTAGTAACTACATATACCTGGGGAAACAAATGTCCTTCGGAGATAGGAGTGAGGAAGAGGAAGTAGAACGTCGCATAACTATGAGCTGGAAAAAGTATTGGTCACTAAAAGAAATTCTGAAAGGGGACTTTCCGCTACACCTAAAAAAGATGGTGCTAGATACGTGCATTCTGCCAAATCTTACCTACGGATGCCAAACATGGACATATAACACTAAAATTAAAACTAAATTGGTCACGTGTCAAAAAGCAATGGAAAGAAGCATACTAAAAATAAGAAAAATTCACAAAGTCAAAAGTACACACATAAGACAGAGAACAAAATTAACAGATGCCCTACATCATGCTCTGAAACTTAAATGGAAATGGGCAGGACACCTGGCACGTTATACCGACAAAAGATGGACAGTGGAGGCGACGAGGTGGAAGGGACCAACTGGAAAGAGGAGAAAAGGGCGACCGAAGAAAAGGTGGACAGACGACATCATAGTCACAGCGGGCAAAGAATGGATGTTGAAAGCGAAAGACAGAGAGATCTGGAATAAGCTGGAGGAGGCCTATACCCAAAGAGGGGTTCCTATCCAAGAAACTTAATTGTAGACAAATCAGAAAGACAACTATTAATTACCTACCTGATCATAAGATAATAAGTGTATTATACTAACTATATTGTAACCTGTAATGGATATGGAAATATAGAGGCTTTTTATTATATATTATTATTATTATTATTCAAATGGATATTCAACTAACATGACTATTAACTTGACAGCTTGTTCAAATCAATTCGGGTTTCTGAAACGTTAATTAGAGAACAATTTACTAATCAATGATCATTTTAATTTGACATGAAGAATATTATTTATGTATGGCTACATCACGAACTGTAAATATAAATCCGTGGGCTACATTGCCTATTTATAGGCCGACCGTTTAACTCGCGTATCGCCTGCGCGGTAAGAAGGGAGCGGGGGCGGGTAGGCGCATACATTGTTGGTAAAGAATAAAATAATAAGTATCTTTTTTTTAAGTATTTATTTTTAAGTTTTACAAATATTTTATAATAGCTTCATAGGTACAAAATCATAAAACAATAATTAACTCCGTTTAAGAAATATTTAACCACAGAGAAATTTTTTATAGGACTATTCGTCACTAATATTCATATCGCTTGAATCATCATCACTGTCTGTGTAGCTTAAGGAGTCAGAATCTTGCAAATTAATAATAAATCGGTCCATCTCTTCATCAACGATGCAATCGTGCAGACAATATTCATCGAATTATGATCTTGTTTTCTGGCTTTAAAAAAGGAATATACATTGTATGCTATTTGTTTAGCTTGCTTGTTAATTTTGTTCGCAAAACTGGAAGAGCGATTCATCTTGAGATTTATCTTGGCAGTCGTATACCTTGTGCGTTTATCTTCAAGCGTCCGTAACAAAAACACCAACCGCGCGCTGCGAGCACAGCCAGCGCACTGCCGCACTTGACGTAAGCTCTCTGCTCCGCGCACCCCTTTCACCCATCCGCTAACATCTCCCCTCGCTCCCTTCTTACCGCGCAGGCGATACGCGAGTTAAACGGTCGGCCTATAGTTCAATATTTCATTCAATTGCCCATTCAATTCAAAGATATTATAATCTGTAACCATAGGTGGAGGATCTACAGGAGGGATGGACACTTACTTTCTCATTCGCACAAGAAAGGAATGCATTTATATAGGTTACATGTGATAGAAAGAAACAGAGTATTTTTTGTCCATTACCATGTGTCACAATTCGAAGAAAAAGCACCAGTGGTACGCCATAGACAAAATATTTTTGATTGTCAAGCGGCTCCACAGTCTTATTTCGTGGGCCTTCATCCCGCGCGGATGTGAAGTGCGCATTTCACTATCGTAAATTTCAAGAGTAGCAATTGTTAATACAATCTTGGTATTTTTGTTGCAAAGGACCTTTTATACCTAATAATTACGAAATCTTTTTCACCGATTAGTTGACATTGTATTTGACAAGAAAATAATCTATGATCATGGCTTAATTAGCCTTTCAGAAACCCAAATTGGCAAATTGGCTTTGACATGAAGTTTTTGAAGCAAATTTTAACAACCATGTCAACTGACAGGATGTTTAAATTAAAATAGTTGACCATGCTTTCCGCAACCCAAAATACACTTGACAGGAGATTTGACATCTAGTTAGTTGATTTTTGCGTTGATCATCCTTTCGGAAACCGGGCGTGATACAGTAAGTTACTGTAACGTAGACGTTCGAGTTGAATGATAGTGCTGATACCTATTTTGCTAAAATAAAAGTCACTAAAAAGTGTTAAATAAACTATTTAAAAAAAAATAACCGGCTTCAAAGTATATTATCTAAAAAGCATAAAATAACGAAAATATATTGAAGTCGGTGTCAGCTCATAGCTCGTGCTAGTCTTAGTTAACATGACGTGCTAGCACCGATTTCAATATGTTTTCGTTATTTTATGCTTTTTAGATAATTTACTTTGAAGCCGGTTATTATTATTTTTTAAATAGTTTATTGTCTTCGACAAATAAACTAGTTTACGGTCAACTCGATGCAATATCTAAGTAGTCAGCGAACGTCGACTACTAAACGTCAACGGTTTATCTTTGACGTTAAACGGTCTCATTTGTCGACGCTAAATGAGTCGGTGACCCATCACTACCATTTGTGGGATGGTGGTAAAACGCTGGCTGCCCTTCTCGCTAAATTACAGTACTTAATGATTATTTAGAGACAAGAGAGTTAGCCCTTTCGTAATCGACAAATGTCACAATTGTTGGATGCTTTTTTTTTTAAATAGAGTTTTTTGTTTTGCAACGCTACGAATAAAGACTGCAAACGACATAAATAATGTATTTTATATTGATATTTGTCCAAGAGGCGTAGAGGCTTGAAATTATTAAAATCCATCATTGACTTTTTCAGTAATTTAAACAGAATGTTTTTTCTTTTATTTAGTCTATAAGTACATACTACAATTAAGAAAAGTAGCTATTGTTACGGATACATCAAAGTTTACAAAACAGTGATATAAAAATAGCGTGATTAAAAAAACACTCAACCCAATACTCAAAACTTTTGTATAAAGTCAGTCAATATAAATAATTCAAGTCATTGCGCGTGGTACTACATCGAAACTTTGAGGCAAAATAAACAAAACATTGAACGTACACTTTAAGAACAAACTTGTTTTGGATATCGAACAAAGATAACTTAGTTATTTAACTTCACCAGTTGTTACAGTATGCTTGTTAAAACTTTCAATTTTGTGAAACTTTGCTACATTAGTAATACATGCAAACGGCCATTCCTACGCTCAAGGAATTTGCATATGCCTACGCCTTTCTTAATTCAAATTAACAATTATATTTTTATGTTATACCTGTTAAGGTGTTAAGGATTCCCACCTGTTACCTATTCTCACTTTCACTTTCTGGCCGATACGTAAAGGTTTTAACTCTCGGGAGCCTTTGTCAAAATATTGTTTTTGTTGTGCCTGTCGACACACCAGTTTTTTATGAATATTACTATGTACTTTGGGTTTGTATAACATCGGCGACCTTGGTAATATGCTACGTAGCTTTCTATTGAACAGCAACTCTGCTGGGGACGGAATTTCCCTACTAATGGGCGTATTAAGATATTCTAAGTAGGCCAAATTAAAATCAGTGTTATCTTCACGTGTCTTTTTCATTATGCTTTTAATTGTTTGTATGGCGCGTTCGACTTGTCCATTCGACTATGGATATAGTGGGGATGACGTCGTGTGTTGAAAATGGTATTGTTTGGAAAACTCATTAAATAAAATCGACGAAAATTCAGGTCCATTGTCTGTGTATACAAACATAGGAATACCATGCCTCGTAAATATTCGTTTCATTTTTGATATTATTTCCTCTGAACGTAAAGTATTTAATTTAGCGATTTCGATATATTTACTAAAGTAATCTACCAATAGAATGTAAGATTCGCCTCTAAAATGAAAGACGTCTGCGCCTACTTTCTGCCAGGGAGTACTGGGGATTTCGTGTGATATCAAAGGCTCTTTGGTATTTTTTTTTCTGTGGGTTAGACATATCTGGCAGTGAGATAAATAATCTTCTAGTTGCGAATTAATATTAGGCCAAAATATAATTTCACGAGCTCTTAACTTGCATTTCTCAATGCCTAAATGACCTATATGTATATTTTTTAACATCTCTTGACGCATGGATTTCGGTATTATCATCAGAGTTCCTTTCCATATAATCCCAAAATTTACGGTAAGCTCATCCCTGTAGTCCCAGTACGGCTTTAATGTGGTATCTAACAGTTTTTTATCACTAGGCCAACCCAATTTTATGGTCTTTATTAGTTTTTGTAATTCTTCATCAACTTTCGTACATTTTTGTATTTGTAAAAAATGCGAATCAACCAGCTGATTACTCGCTGATAACGCACACACTTGAGCCTGTAGATGTAGATAATCGCGCGGCTGTGTATCGGTTGGATGCACGTCACCGCCACCGCCGAGTGCTACCGCCCTCGACAAGGTGTCCGCAATGTATAGATACTTGCCTGGTTTATAAACAAGCTTGAAACTGTAAGGTTGTAAACGTAACAACATCCTTTGTAAGCGTGGTGGCGTACTAACCAACGGTTTACCTATAATACTAACAAGGGGTTTATGATCAGTTTCGATTGTCACATCTGACCTGCCGTATATATACATATAAAATCGTTCGCATGCAAATACACAAGCGTATAACTCTTTTTCTATCTGAGCATATGATTGCTCCGCTTTAGTCAATGATCGGGACGCGTATGACACGGGAAGGCCGTCTTGCATGAGACAAGCGCCCAGCCCGTTTTTGCTCGCGTCGACAGATATAGTTATCGGTTTTTGTAATGTATAAAACTGTAAAACCGGCGGACTTATGAGAAACTGTTTAATTTTTTCGAAACATTGTTGATGTCTCTCCTCCCAGTGCCATTCTACATCTTTTTTTAATAGTTCTCTTAGTATAGATGTTTGTTCTGACAAATTAGGTATAAAGTTACCTACATAAGTGACCATGCCTAAAAACCTCTCAACATCCTTTGTATTTTGAGGTGTAGGCATGTTGGATATGGCAAATACATGTGATTCGTCTGGTAATATCCCTTTTTGTGATATTTTGTGGCCGAGATATTTAATCTCAGACAAACCAATTTTACATTTTTGCTTATTTAATTTTATGTTGATTTCCCTACATCTTTGCAAAACAGCACGTAACCTTTGATCATGAATTTGCTTATTTGGTGCGAAAATTAATATGTCATCCACAAATTGAATGACTCCTTCTAAATCGTCCAAATGTTCGTATAATTTTTTATGAAAAATTTCAGAAGCGGAGGATATGCCAAATGGCATACGTAAGAATTTGAATCTACCAAAAATGGTGTTAAAGGTGCATAAATCTGTATCCTGTAATTTTACTTGCCAAAATGAGTGCTTAGCATCTAATGTACTAAATACTGTTGCCCCTGACAGTCGCGTGGTTACTTCCTCAAATGTCGGAAGTTTGAAATGCTCACGTTTTATGGCTTTGTTTAGATCACGTGGGTCCAAACATATGCGTATATCTCCACTAGGTTTTTTGACAACGGTCATGCTATTGACCCAATCTGTGGGCCCTTCTACCTTACTAATTATACCTTGTTTCTGCATATCTAAAAGTTTTTCTCTTACTTGTTCTTTCAGAGCTACTGGTAATTTTCTCGGCGGGTGTATAACCGGCTCAAAATTTTCTTTCAATTGTATTTTGTATTCCCCAGGCAAGCAACCTATTCCTTCAAAAACATCTTTAAACTCGTCCAATATACCTGCGCAACTACTTACCTGATTAACTGACAATACTCGTTTTAATAGTTGTAGTTCCTCACATGAATATTTACTAAGTATAGGGACTGCGTCTGTATTCACTATAATAAATTTTAAAAAATAAGTATTATTTTTGAATTTAACTTTTAAATAACATTTACCAATAACAAAAATTTCGCTTCCCGAATACCCCTGCAATTTTATTGAAGTAGGTACTAAATCAGACTCCGACAAACCGATTAAAGGCAAACATTTTTTTGGAATAATGTTGACATCAGCTCCAGTATCTAATTTAAACTTTAAAATTTTATCATTTATCTCTAATTCTGTTAACCACTCTTCACTTCTGCATTGTTTATCTAATAGATTACAATTATTTACCTGATCGATGAGCCTCTCCTGGACCTCAAACGCTTTGCATAGTTTTGCAAAATGATTCATACGCCGGCACTTGTTACACTGTCGACCAAACGCCGGACACTCGTACCTCCTGTGTCTTGCACCGCACCTTTGACATTGTATATTATAGCTTAAGTTTTTCGCTGCGTATGTACGGGAATTAACATTTGTTCCTCCACGGAGCGGCTTGCCTCTAGATTTTACATATGGCGTTGAATTTTGTCTGTTCCTATCGCGATTAACCCAGTGAATGTCGGCTGTGGTCTGACCTTCCGATTTGTCTTTGTTTACGTTCACTTCATGAACACGATGCTCCGAGTTGTCGGTGTTGATATGTACGGCCTGCGCGCGGGACATCTCCGCTAATCGGCATATATCAGTGGCTTTTGACAAAGTTAAATCTGGTTCTCTCAGTAATCTTTCTCGTAATACGCCATCCTTCAAGCCACATATCAACCGATCTCGCACTAAATCATTGCACAATTCTTTAAATTCACAGTTCGTAGCCATTTTATTTAATTCAAATACATACTGTTCAATTGACTCCAATTCACTTTGATCTCGGGTGAAAAATTTGTGTCGTTCTATTGTTAAATTTTTTCTGGGTAAAAATACATCATCGAATTTTTTTAATAACTCATCCACGGTCTTAATCTCCTCCTCAAACTGGTCGTACACTTCGCGGCACCGATCTCCAATAATGTGTAATAATATATTCAACTGCACTTTACTGTCTTTTTTCGATAATTCACACGCTGCATAGTAAATTTTAAATGATTTCTTCCATTTTTCCCATTCCTTACTTAGATTACCTGATGTTACATTTGTTAAATTGTTCTCGTACACGAACGGTTAGGGCGGTCTTAATATAGAATCCATTTCCATCAACGGTTTAATTCCAACACAATCTTTGTATTTATCTTTAACTTAATTCCAAATTTACAATGTGCCCTGTTTACTGTAACTGCGCCATGTTAAGGCGTGTAATTATAGGTAATTAATATAGTATAATAAAACACGTCAGTCTGCAGCCATGATCTAAATTTATTATACTACCTCCAAATATTATTCTTTATATTTATTCGCATACCTACACAATACCTGCTCGAAATGAGGCAGAAAATTATAATAATAATATTCTGTAACAATCCACACACGGTCATCAGATTCCAAACCAGGCAGAGCCTGTACTATGGAATCCAGACAACTGATACTGATAATATGTACATACTTATTAGATAAAACACCCAGACACTTGGTGGGAATCGAACCCACGACCTATTAGTCAGCGGCCTGGGTGTCTAACCAAATACCAAATACCCATATGTAATAATGCCTACGGTGAAAGAAACTGGAAAATTTTCTGTCCAAAATACTTAATATATTGCCTTAATCAGTACTTGATAAGATTGTTAGCAAAAAAGAAGGACAAATTAAAAGTATACTCTTAAATAATAAATCTCGGACTTAAGCTGTACCTCTAACTCCTTAACTGCATAATCTTTTACTAAAATTAAGATTTAGTTAAGAAAGATGTAAGTTGTGTTATTTTTCGAAATAAACAGTTTTTTAAACAGGCCCGCCAAATACCTTATTACTGTGCACATAATATAAGTGAGGATGAAGTAAATAGGTAGTTAACGTGCTGCGAAGTCGTAAACAGGAATATAGTTTTTGAAAATGCAATGCCAGGGTCATAGACTTACTAAAGAATACACCTCAGATAGCAAAAATAGCAAACCGCAAAACTTAGTTTATTCGTCGTCGTTGATGATTACTAAAAGAAACATAAGTCTTAGAAAGATCATTTTTTTCTATAATATTTACTTAAAAGTACATTTTATTACTTACCAGTAAGTATTTCAGATTTTTCCCTCCGCAAACTTCGGAAGTAAGGGGGTATTTTTTCGACATTTTCAATTATTAATCATAAACTACGTGATTAAAACTAAACTAAACGCCCTTAAATAAAATTGAAATTTTGACGCACCATTTTTCCCCATTAAAAAGAAAATAAAAGAAAAACCATTCTAAGTTTCAAATCGATAGCATCAGTGATTCCTAAAAAATAAAGGTGTGACAGACAAACAGACTGACAGACAAGACGCGCCATAAGGGCTCCTCTTTTATTAGGTATGGAACGCTAAAAACAAAAGAAAAAGCGGCAAATTTTTTTAACCCTTTAATGTCTGTGCTGTGCAAAGTATATCAATCACAGTCATTATCTACAACCGAACCCTAATCTACTCGAGAGATTTTCGGTTCGTTACACATAATGTTGGCAAATGGAAAATACTTGTTGTGTCATTCCACTCACCCAACACAATAGGCCTTGCGTGAAACAAAATCTGTAACCGGAAAGTATATTTAATTACTTACTTAATTAATAAAAAGTAGACTAAAAGTGCTGTATCTCTCTTTTTTCACCCAAAGTCTAACACTTGCGAGTCCTTCGCTTTGCTTTTTTAAATAATATGATGATCATCATCATCATCAGCAGCCGATAAACGTCCACTACCTACTTAACAAAGGCTTTCCCCTTAGAGGGTAGGGCTTGTCATAATCCCACGCTCGGCAGGCTTGACTCGCTTGGGGGTCGCAGTATAGGTGGTAGGTAATCTAATGGAAAGACGCTGCTGCCCGTCTTCTTGTTCTCCTGGAGATGGGTTGGTGTTGGGCCACCAGTAACTAATGACCAGATTATAAATGCATCACTTCGGTTCGAAGGCAAGCCACGGAGTAAGAATCATATACCTATCCCTGTAAATCCACCTCAGGGTACCGGAGAGCTATTGAAGCTTTCCCAGTAACTAATGACCAGATTATAAATGCATCACTTCGGTTCGAAGGCAAGCCACGGAGTAAGAATCATATACCTTTCCCTGTTGACCCACCTCAGGGTACCGGAGAGCTATTGAAGCTTTCCCAAGAAAGCAAAAAGGCATCTAATTTGAAAGTTGGTACTGCCGGCAGTACAGCAGTAATGGACAGCGGCATGCCGCTGTCCATTTTAAGCTTAAATATGTTGACGACGCTAATATCAAAACTAAGGCATTGTTTCTGTAGCTTTTCATCTTTTGTATTTTTGTTAAACGTTACTTAGAATATATTCCCTCAAACAGCGTCAAACTAAGGTATAAAACTATTTAGATTGCCGTTTAAACTAAGGTCCTGGCATCGCGGCGTATAAACTCGCTCCATGCATCAAGCTGACACGATCCCGATACTCTGGAAGGCACTTTGCTCTGGAAGTTGTGGAAATAGATCGATTCGCTGCTGTCGAGCCGTGCTCGCGTGAATCCCTCGTCGTATTTAATAATGGAACACAAAGAAATATGAGGTGATAAGCTTTTAAAAATCATTGCGTTTTTTTTCGAAGGACAAAGTCGGTGGCTAGCTATGATTGTGATTGCTATTAGTTATCCATGTTATTAGTAATAGTTTTACTTTTTGGGTTACCTACAACTTCAGCCAAGAAAAAAATCTATTGACTAAAACTTGTGCAACTACTAAAAATATGAACAGCAAAAAGTAAGCAATGATTAGGGAACATTTTTTGCTTAATATGATAGACACCCAATGATATTTTACTAAAGATATGTTATATCCCTACTAACGCACGATAAAAGTTGTCTCACTTGTAGTTAGCTATACCTAGCTATACATTTTCCTATCTATAGTCTGACAAGGACAGATACATAACGAGAAAAGTAAGAGAAAACGAGATGGCTATATTTTGTGCGTTCCGTTGTCAGCGTTGGTTAAACGCTTGTCAGTGTCATCTTGTCAACTGACACATTCAATTTTACAATTATTTCTTACAATATTATTATGAAAATTGAAATACAAATTGAAAATCAAATTATTTTTTCAAAGTTACATGTGCTATATTATTCCTGACTGTTTATTTACTTTTGCCTGGTAATTTGTGCACATTATAAATACGCAGGACGGCATTTTCAATTTTTAATGATAGACGTCACGATGTCGCATTAACTACGCGGGACGGCGTGCGACTAACTGCTACAAAACCCAGTTGGGGGATACTCGCTGGACGTCTGGCGAGCGCTAATGGCATATCTATTGTTTAAAATATCATTGTAGACACCATATTAATAAAAAGTACTAGTCATTTTGGACGGTGATGGAAAATACGAATCGGGTACACACTAGAAACGATTTTAAATATATCCACACATCCGCTATTAGCTTACTACTAACTAAAATAAATCTTTCATGTTATAATAGATGAAACTCTGACCAGTTGTAGGACATGAGATTTCAATTAAAAATGTAACTGTTTTAGTTAAAGTTAATATTGTATTTACTCATAATAAACATATTTGTAACTTAAATTCCACAGTATCGACGATGTTTCCCTGTAACTACCACTTATATTCCCTTGATCAAACAAAAATAGACAAAAACGTTGTATATACATACATGTCTTACACATCGCTGCTAATACATCACTGGTGACATACAGATAATATTGACTCTTTGGTCGACTCATATAACATTTAGTTTTGTTTGCGATGCTTTTAGCGCACTAAATAAATAGGCTTCCCATAGGTACATAACGAATTAATTTGCTTAACACACACGCACTTTACTAACGTAGTAAAATAGGTGACCCAATTCGTTGGGGAAGCAATTCTATATATAAAATAAAACGAATTTAAACAGTTCCAAGGCTCAGTGCGCGGTCACTTAGTTTACAGACCAGAGGTCGTGCATTCAAATATTAAACAAATTACCGAACCCAAGACGAGCTTTAGAGTATATGGTGGTGGGTTACCCCCTCCAATATGGTTGAGGGGAGTGATGGCTGCTGCTCGAGTCAACTCGTGCGCGGGTGCTGCTTGGGGGGACTGGTCCGACTACTATCCCTTTGGCCTTTTAGTTTGTTGTACTTTCTTCATATTTTTTTTTCTCTATTATTTGATATTTTGAACGGCAAGACACACTGTCGAACTGATCTAATTGTAACATGACACACAGTTTAAAAAAAAATGAAAAAATGACAAGCCCGCTGAGTTTCTTGCCGGATCTTCTCAGATGAGGCTGCGTTGTGATCCGATGGTAGCTTTTTTTTTTAATTGACCTTTCAAAAGAGCCTATATTTGAAATAAATTATTTTTGACTTTTAGGAACCAATATCTCGGGTAACGAACAGCACAGCAATGCGACTGCCGATGGGCAGGCGTGTCGCTTGCCTTCAGGAAGTTACAAAAATACATTAAAACTGCGCTAGTTAGTGAATGAACAGAGCTATTTTTCAGCTACGACACATTTAGATAGAATAATAAAAGATTCGTCGTTTAAAATGGGTGGAGATATAGTGAGCTATTTTCGTCTTGCACCCGGTTTATCTCCGTAGTGCAGGTAGGTGCATTTAAAACTGGAACAGATCCATCTGCCCGGTTACATTCAGGCAAAAATAAATTGTGGGCTCAGTATAACTTGGCAACCAGAAAGAATTAGCTTGTTGAAAACGAATTATCTATTACAAAGTGGATACGGCATAACGTTTAATGAAACTACAGTTACTGCTAATGGCAGTGAGCAGTTATTACCAAATGTTACTTTAAAAAAAATTAAAATCTATATTTAGTTGAAAGGCAAGTAGAAATTTAGGCCGTCAATTTCATAATACATCAATTTATAAGCGGCACACCTGGGCATGCCGGGTCCGAACGGTTCATTAATTAAACCATTAGAATTTCCCACGGGAGAATACTATATTGGTATTAATACTATTTTGGAAAGATTATTTTCTAAAGTACAGTAGACGTCTTACGACTGATAATGATAACTCATCTTGATCTAATACTTGTCCGAATGCTACAGGGCTATGTTTTTTTATAGTTTTTTGGTTATGACTTAGAATGATAACGAATACAATGATAAGTTATCAAGATAAGTTATTAATTAAGACAGAGAGTGCTGCCTGGATAGTGCAATGATTTTTAATGATACCAATCGTGTCTCCAAGAAATCAAACCTTATGGGTTGATTGCCAAGCAAATCAGAGCGTTGGATTTTCCTGTCAAGATGTCCTCAGTAACTGCTTGGCCTACGCTGTTACAACGAACTTTCTTTTTTGTTGATGCGGGGACAACCTTCAATAGCTCCCTGGGACCTGTGGGGATCAACCGGGGTATGTGAGATTCTTTCCCACTAAAACCTCCGCGGCTGTCGCATCGGCACATGAGAGGGGAAACCGGAAACCTTTGCTTACCGGTGGGATCTGCACCAGTTGTTCCTCAGTGCCTTGCCTTTGAGCCCGCCGCCACCTGGAACCTGTCACACCAAACGTCCACGACTCCAAAGTTATTACAACGAACCATTTTTTTTTTGCTACGCGGGGGAAATCTTCCAAAGATCCCCGGGAGCTGTGGGGCTCGACCGGGGTATGTGGGATCCTTACCCACTAAAACCCCCGCGGCTGTCGCATCGGCACATGAGAGGGGAGACCCCAGGGTATTCCGGTGGGATCTGCACCAGGGGCCCCTCAGTGCGTTGCCTTTGAGCCCGCCGCCGGGGGACGCATTGTAGCCCCCCGGGAACCAGTCACGGTGCTCACGGGGACGGGGGTCGCAACCCCGCCGCCGTCCTCCTCGGAGTCGCCGCCGTACTCAATGGACGTTCAAAGGGCCCACACCCTGAACGTCCAGCGACTCCGAAGATTACAACGAACCTATTGTAACACCGTCTCGTTAAAAATATGAGAAACTAATGATTACTATATGATTTTTAAAATTATACATGCCATATTAGAGTCTCCGTCATTATTACAAGATTTAAACATTAATATTAATTATAGATGCCGTAAACCCAATGTATTTACCCTTAAAGTGTACCGCAATAACACGTCGTTTTATAATCCCATTGTCCGTATGTGTAGAGAATACAATGAGTTAAGTAAATGCAATCCGTCCATAGATTTATTTAATAATAATATTAATACTTTTAAAAAACAGATCCATAATGTCTTCAAGAACTCTTAGTCTATTACAGTACCTACCAACATTATTGTTCAGTCATATCCATAATTAAATTATTGTTGTTATATTTAGTTTGCCTGGAAATAACTTACTCTTAAATAAGTATTTCCTTTTGTAATACATATTTTGTACTTTGCTTGTAAGCTCACTTTACCCGTACGTTAACAAATTAGCTTAAAACACATGTTTTGGGTTATAATTATCGTTATATAACTTCATGTATGTTACTACTCAACGCAATTCTGATTGTAACCTGTTTTGTGTTAAATAAATAAAATAAATAAAATAAAACTGAAATATCCTTCGAAACAACCTATTGTTCTTAATAATGTATTTATCTCGTTCAATTTTGGCATTAGGATCAAGATTGATGACTGCTATCTGTCGACTAGACGCTTTTGTCTAACAACTAAATCGAAATGTCGATCTCAGACATAGGACGAACCACAATGTTTTACGTGAAGCCCTTTTCATTTTTGCTTTTTCGAGTGTTCCAATTTTGCAACGTATTCGTAACTTGAGGACTAACATGTCTTTATGTGCAAAAACGAATGCTCAGAGTGCTCGAATTTAAGTTCAACATCTTGCTACGAAAATTACAGAATATCTTTCGACTCTTCTCACACGTTAAACTGTTCGTTGACTTTTTGTAATATAGCAGACATCGAAATAGCAGACTGAATTACTTTATTTCACATGTGCCAAATAAGCGTTTTGAGCGTCACTAGAAGTGTTAGAAATAGAATTGTGGTAGATATTAAATCTAAAATCTGGTCCGCCTATAGAAAAATATGTTTCATAGCATTATGTCCAAGCCGCATTATGTCCAAGCTGCATTTCTTACAAGTCGCACTTCGTCCAAGTCCTCAAGTCTAAGTCATTCGTTTAAATCTTTGGCTAATATTGCAGAAAAGCGTTACAGAATATTACATTCAACTAAGTAGGTATGTGTAGTTAGATTTATTATGCTACCTCTCTAATGTATTAAATTCGGGGCCAAAATTTTACATTTCTTTTTTTTATACTATCGTTTCGATGCTGAAATAAACGTTCGGCCTTTACCATTTGCGGTATATGACCGTCTAGGGATCGCAAGGGACTATTTAACGGAGATATAACTTTAGACAATGTACATTTATCTGTCAGTAAAGCTAAAGCCGGCTTCGTCCAAATAAATGGTTTTACTGTAACGAAATATTTCGTTTGGGGAGGCTTTATTTGTGAGCCATTTTTGGAGACGCGTTTATTTTAGTTAGCTGAAGTATTGAGGCTATTTTTTTATTTTTGCTATCACATTTTGATTAATGAATAAATAATATGATAAATGATTTATTATTATAGTCAGATATTTGAAAGAATAAAAATTCTAATTTAAACTTGAAATGCTTAGAAGCTAAAAAATATAATGAATCAAGTTGAAAAATATACATGCTTAAACGTTTTATATAAATATACCTACCTATTATGTTGTAACAGCTCAGTGGGCGAGCGCTTGTCTTGGAAACAAGGTGCGCAGGTTCGAACCCCTGCTCGCACCTCTGATTTATTTAATTAATCATGTGCGAATCGTCTTTGTGCGATTGTTACTAGCTTTCGGTGAAGGAAAACATCGTGATGAAACCTGCATGTCTGAGGAAGCCTAACTAGCTTTCGAAAGACGTGTGAAGTCCGCCAACCCGCACTTGGCCAGCGTGGTGGACTATGGCCTAAGCCCCTTCAACTTGAAGGGAGGCCCGTGCCCAGCAGTGGGACATAAACAAGGGCTGGTATTATTATTATTATTATTATTATGTTGTAGTTTGTATTTTGCAGTCCGTCTTTATGTCCTTTTATAATTTATATTCGTTCTTTGTTATTATGATATAACCTAAAAACGCTACTATAGACCATATCTCGCTAATGCATTTTGAAGTCACAACATTATATGACATCATAACTATAAGGACGACCTTGCTCCGAGGAGAATAATAGAAGATATCATCACAGAATATAAATCACTTTTATTACAACACACTTTGTACACTGAATATACACGACTACAATAAATTAGATAAATCAAATTCACAATAAACAGTTACTTCCAACTCTTAACAGTCTCGTGGTTGACACTCGAATACCCTCACAATACTACCGACCATGCTTTTATCAGAAAAATCCCTACCCCAAAACTAAACCCCCAAACGACTCGCCACGACCAATCACAGCCCGCATCAGTTCTCATTAATGCGGCTCCGTGATTGGCCGGCGGCGGCGCTACGAATCAATTGCAGAGTCTATGACTAACTTCCGCTTCTGTCAGTACTCGAAAAGTAGTTACCAGTATATTAAAATATTAAACAATTAAAATAAAGTATTAAATAAGTAGCGATAAATCTCTACAAAATTGCAAACCCTAACAATCGACCATCCTGACGACGTGTGCGTCCCCGCACACGACCCAGGTGGAACCCTAACAATCGGTGTCGAGTACATGGTCAGCAGCACGAAGGTCCATTCTAATACAATCAATTGAACATCAACAATTTGTACAAACTATAGTTTAGAACCTGTTTTATTTTTATCTTATTTACATCATGTTATGTACATGTATTTTACATTACTATAAACTTCGTTAGTTAATTAGATAATTCCATAATAATTCCATTCCTTTTATTTTATTAAAAACAAATGTATCATTTATCTAATTGCTGTTAGGAAAACTGTACACTTATATTGTAAACATCTAGTATTCCATTCTATTCTAATTTATTAGACGAGTCGAAACCACATCAAAATATCAATATGTACATATATCAATAATTGCTGTTAGGAAACTGTACACTTTTATTTCTATTCTAATTTATTAGACAACGAATCGAAACCACATCGAAATATCAATATGTACATATATGGACTTACTCAGGTCCACGAAAGACTGGTGACTGGCACACCAGCGCAAGCCGATCGATTGCTTCACACGGCGCAGGTGAGACTACTTAATGGGATTGGGATCGAATCGAGTCCGTGTAGGACTGCCCAACTACCATTTCAAAATCATATAGACCCCAACTGGCGGATATACAAGACGATCGATTACTTGATACCGCACAGTGGGACAATGCATCGTGGTGGCTCACACAAGCCGATCGATTACTTGTGGAGACGCACCATCGTGGCACCGAACGTATCAAAATATGGCACGATCGATTCGATACCATACATGACCGCCCGACTACCAATTCGAAACACCAACTGGCGGCACAAGCCGATCGATTACTTGATACCGCACAGTGGGTCGATGCATTGTGGTGGCTCACACAAGCCGATCGATTACTTGTGGAGACGCACCGTCGTGGCACCGAACGTATCAAAACGTGGCACGATCGATTCGATACCATGCATGACCGCCCGACTACCAATTCGAAATCAGATTAACACCAACGGCGTGCACAAGCCGATCGATTACTTGAGATGGCGCAGTGGGCCGATGCGCACAAACCGATCGATTGCTTGTGATTTATCTGGAAAGATACAAAAGACCTTCTGTAGCAACATTACTCTTAATATCTCAAATTATACACACAAAATTACGGATTCAAATTAATTACTATCATTACTATTCTACTACATTAGCTTTAGATTCATTTTCGTGAACTTCTATTTCACCTATGTAGTTCCAAGGCCTGCTAGTTTGTAGTTCGTTTTGCATGCGTGCTAATCCACAAAACATTAATGACTACAGGGTTCTATAAACGTGGATATGTCCACGTTTATAGCTTTTTGCTTTGCCCATCACTGTTAAAGCAGGGTTTATATTTCTGTCCTCTTATCTATCCTAATAACGGAAACCGCTATTAAGGAGAGTTTGATAGACTATCACGTTAAGAATAGAGCTTTATCCCATTCATGCTGGCACCAAATAACACCTCTGAATCACATACACCTATGTTTTTTTTTGCGTTTTTAAGTATCCAACAAACTCTCCCCAAAAGCCTAAATCAATCTTTCTCATCATTTTGTTTAGTTCGTTTAGCGATTCAAGGATAGTACGATTGAACCCTTCCAACTAACCGTCAACACCGACTAAACAGTGTTCAAATCTTATGAAAGCATGTGATGCAGAATAACTACAGCGATCGCTTGCCAAGCGATCCCCTGATCGACCCCAATTGTGTAATTTATAATCTTCAAAAACGAACACAGATTGTTTGTTTTCTTGACAGGTATAATCAATCAGGTAAACACACCCATAACTACAAGTAGGTGAGTATAACCTCCCTTAGATCTTACGAAGGGCCCAAGGTGGTCAACATGCAAACGGCACCACTACTTTTGTTTTTGTGACATTGCGGAGTAATTCGCTTTTAAGTTATGTTTTTTTTTTAATAAGAGAATTCTATGCAAACGTTTATACCTTTTTTTTTATTTGCCAATACATAAATCGCTTCTCATTTTATTAATACTTTAATCGTATATACCAACGATATTGTACCATAATTTTAATTTTATTTACATTTTTTTTGTGGCCCTACACGGTCCATAATTATACTTAGCTTTAAGCTACCAATTTAATAAATAACCACCTTGTAAATATTATGGAATGTAATAAACGATATGAATCTATTAATTTTAACATTATTTTCTGACGAACCAGGATTGTCAGTTCTAAGGTCTTCTTTTGACACTGAAATATTCAATGTCGCCGTGGTTCATACGACCAGTTGCCACCCCGCATCCCTTGGAACTACCCATCGAATACTGCTATTATTACCATGTACATAACATAATACTTGACAGTCTTAAAACGTAGTTATTTATGTAATTTAGGCACTTTTCATCACAATCGCTGTTAATACTTTTGATCCTACAGATTGGTCTCCCAGTTGGACAGTGCAACCAGTAGTCACTAAAGTTTGTTATTACACTCAGAAATTGGTCAGAAAAGGCTTCCACATTGACGGCTACGGGATTTCGCGGTAGCTTATTTGGCGACATGGCTCACTTTAGAACCAGTCCTATGTTGCAGAACAATCGACCTCTTGCAAAGTTTACACATATAGACACCTACTAAAGGTTCTCAGAATTAACCCCGGTACAGAAATGTGGAATGCAGCTCACTAACCGGTAATTATTAAAATACGGTACCTAGCAGATAACCCTAAACTTTCGCAGAAAGAAAATCACAGCTAAACTTTACAACTGAGTAGAGGTTCTTCGCTTCTGCTAAAGTCTATGATATAGTATAGTAAGCGACGATATGCTTGCTCTACTCAGAAATCGGAACCCAGCTATCAACCCAACTTATTGTAGCAGTGCATGCTAGACGTCGAGCCAGCACCGAATTAGACGTAGAACCTAACGCCGCAAGGATCCGTACTCACTATCGAATTTCTGCTCAACGTAGAGCTGACCGTTAAACTATTAGACCCTCGTGGCGGTAGTGTTGCTTAAGCAAATTTAGTGAACACGAAAACTTGACAAGCCACTGTCGTAGCATCGAGCTCGAGCCCTTGCTGCTTAGAGAACAGCACTACGGGTAATACCGACGACAGGCCTGTGCAGCTAGTAGAGGCATTTAGTCTTCAATGACAGGAATAAGATAATTTCAAGTTAACAGCCGATAATCTATGCACATCCTAAATGACCCATCCCTTTTACGAACAAGCAAAGACTAGCTTGAGACGGGCCTTCGCGTTCGTGATGGGACAACCTGTTTGAGTGGTAACTATTCAACTCGTGATGTTTGCGCGTCCTAAATTATGGAGGGACGTCGACAATATTTAGAGTTTCAGTATGTCTAATAGACGTTGCTTATCTTCAGACACACGAGCCTGATTATTATAATGCTGTGCTTGTGACTACATTTGACGGTGGTCCCGTTATGACCTTGTCAGAAAATTGCACTATCCCCACGACAAAATACAAAATCTATCAAGATCCGACATATGGCTGATGATTGCACTATCACAACATCAACACGTCCGCACTTAACTTGATACGTCCTTTAGACATGTGTTACTGTTTCTACTCCCATGTGTACTATTCAGTTGCAATGCGTTTTTTTTTTTTTTTTTTCATAACTGCTACTAAATGGTAGATCAATCAGCCAATACCGTGGCTGAGCCGTACAACCCAAAGACATCGACTGATCAAGCCGTAAGGGAACATTCACTCATTTGTCTAACTCAGGTTAAGGAGAATTTATTACCTACATCAAGAAATTGCAACTGAGTCAAGTTTTTATAAGCGATTAAGTATGTTCGTGCAATTCACCACCCCCTGATACAACTTGGGCAGTAACGTCTATGCATAGTTGAGGTGATATAACATACCCAGACTTAACAAAGGACCATGCCCATAGTATGGAGCTGAAAGTCAGCAATGCAAATTGCACTATGTCACAAGATAACTTTTTAGCAGTATGTATATGTTATCTAGATTTAATGTTATGATATTGGACATTAAACATGATAATTTCCTACTGGTTTTTTTTTTACTTTATCGTTCACAGACAGCATTGCTATTAGTTTTTCACTAGGAACTTCATGATCACATAAGCTAAGCCAGATCAGTGTTCTTTTATATACACACATCAAAAGTGTCTAGGGATCAACATATATTTTTGCAATAACTTTTCTCCTGATTGATATTAATTAAAATTTTCTTTAAGGATTCATCAAATAAAGTGTTTTCGTTTGTCACAGTAACGATAAACCAAGTCACCTTTGCATTAATAAAGAAATTTGCCATTTTCCTAATAAAGGGATTTTTGACATTTGAACCACTAACACAAAAGTTCGAAAAAAAGACTGAAATAACAGTTTTCTTTAAAATTTTATTGGGTAACTTAAACAATTAATAATCCGTGTTTCTACCGCGAACACTAACAACACAAGAACATCGGTTTGGCATACTCAAAATGAGTTCATCCAAATCACGCTGTGGAATGGCCGCCCATGTTCGTTGCAACAACAAAAAAAGGTCTTCTTGCGACTGGATACCCTCCATATTCGGCAGAGCTCTTCTCTGTAGCATATCCCATGCATGCTCAATCGGGTTCAAGTCTGGCGACTGAGCAGGCCAGGGCAGGACATTGATGTTAGCTGCGGCGAGAGTCTGTCTTACAACTCTTGCGGTGTGCGGTCGTGCATTATCATGCATTAACTGAAATAAGGGACCGATTTGCACTTGTAGAGGAACGATGACCTCTGATACAATCGTCTCAGCATAAATTTGAGCGTTGAGGTTGCCTCTGATCCAAATCAACTCAGTTCTTCCGCCGATCCAAATACCCGCCCATACCATGATGGTTCCACCACTATAAGGATGGACTTCCTGGCAGGATTTTAATCGCTGTTGGCGTCCAGGGGTTCTCCAGTGTCGTATACGTCTTGTATCCGGTCTCATACCAAAACGAGACTCATCAGAAAAGCACACGAAACGCCATTGTTCTTCTGCCCAATTTCTGTGTTCAAGAGCCCATTGATATCGAATCCTACGATTGTGCATTGCTATAGGTGGTACCCGTAGCGGTCTTCGGGAATGAAGGTTCACTTCATGCAAGCGGTTTCTGACTGTTTGGTCGCTAATTAAGTTCCCTGAAGAGTGATGAAGCCTCACGGCTAACATCATGGCAGTTATTGTTGGAGCTCTTCGAGTTAAGATTTGAATATATCGGTCTTGTCTCCGTGTGGTGCAGCGATACCGTCCTCCATGGCGCTCAGCCACGGTACCAGTGCTTCGGTAACGTGTCCAAAGTCGACTGATAACACTCTGACTTGTATTCAGAGCTAAAGCCACAGTACGTTGCCGGGAACCAGCTTCTATCATTCCCACGGCTCTGAGCATTTCTTCCCTGCTTAAATGACGTCGCCGCTCCATAATAACGTTGGTTTTAATCAGTAGTAGGGAAACAGTAGCACTAATAATGTCTTCAATGCGTTGTATGTTTTTATAGGGAAAATATTGACAGCTGATTTTCATCTTTTACTCGAATTTGATTCACAGTTCCTGATTCAAATTATGAAATGCACCAAAAAGGATCCATATAAATTTATAAAATCATAAATTTATTACAAAGCCACATCTCAATCTCAAGAAATCCGCTTAAAAATGCTTGATCCCTAGACACTTTTGATGTGTGTACTTATATGTATGTTATCAGACAAACATGCCAGTTATGTGGAATTATCTAGTCTGTCCCCATTGTATAATGTCAATATGTATGTGAAAACAATTTGGTTAGATACACTGGTACTGCAATGTTAACAAGAACGTCTTATTATTATTATTTTTTATCTAGTGCTTCATATGATTTAAAATTAACAACATAATTCTAATTTTATTTATTAGAGCAATCTTGTAATATACTTTCTCTGGGCATTTCTGGGGCACAGATGGGCATTGTCCTTTGTAAAACCGATGAGAGATGATTAGACAAAGTCCTAATTTTTGCACAACATATCCATTTGTTAAAGTGGAGTCACTGCCAAAGGGTACAAAGGCGGTGAAGAGTCCTATTTTCCGTACTTCATTCATAAGTTTTGAGTAACGGCTCGGCTATTCCGACTTAATTAAACCTATACATGTCGCTTTTTGCAATGCATTTTAATAGATTTAGGACAGCACCAGTAATTCATATTGGGGAACTTACTGGGGAACAGTCAGCAACAGGACTGATGATATTTAATGCCACAAAGATATTGCAAGAGCAGATCAGGATATGAGCATCGCGATGCCAGGGAACCAGACCTCAAAGTTCGATAGTTGTATCTGTGAATAATACACTACCGCACGTTTTCCCTACAATATCACGTTGATTGTGTGTCAATTCTTCGTAATAAACCTCGTACCTACTCCTTCGTCCTAAGACTCCTAAGTAGCCCCCCTTCAAGACATAAGACCCGGCTATGTTCTGCTCGAAAGGAAAAGCAAACAGTAATTTCTCTTGCCATTCCTACCAGGTCAATAGAATCGAACTACCAGACCTCGGCCAGATCCTAGAACTTCAAAGTACCAAAATCAGTGATAGTTCTATCACCCTCCCGTATAGCGATGCAGACTTGGTAAACAAATCATTAATTTAACAAAGTATGCATGCGTTGAGTTCAAGGATCCAAAATCTAATATTATATAAGGTTTTTGCGTCCTGGGAAGATGCAACACCATCCCTAACGCATTTAAAAATATCGAAAACATTTTTTTTTTTTTTTTTAAATGAAGGACTACGTGACCTGTTAGATTGTCCCGCGTCGACACGTGGCTCTGTGCTACCGGCAGTCAGCGGACCGATTGCGATGGCTCCTTCCACGACGGTCGTTGTCCCGCCGTGATTGTGAACGCTGATTCCGATCCACCTTAGTCATCCTCGTGGCCGTCATTCCGTAGCTCACGCTCGACTCGCAACAAAAAGGTTGTGTGAATATTATGTTACAGACTTACACGTGTATCGTATTATGACGGTAGCTTGTAAATATTAGAGAGCATTTTATATAGGCAAGCTAAAATTACTACCTATGTAGTTAAAAGAAAACAGATTGACGACTACCTAACACAATCACTGCCATACACTGTAGGAATATTTTGGTATCAGGTCACCCAATAATAACCGATGAGACCATAATACATTACTAATACTGCAATCTGACACTAATACTGCGCACTTCAGATATAATTCGATACAATACAGACACTGCTATCATCTTCCATATTATTCCATATCATGCAAGAAATAAATACAATCTCCCAATTATATTATTAGTTATAGACTATTCCGAAACTGTTACATACCTATGTATTTTTTTATAAGAATACAATTGGTATGGATGTATCTGTCAATCATTGGACTACCTATTGAAATTTCTCCGTCTTACCGTCAGCTGTTTTTATTTGCAGAAAATAGCGGATTATACTTAAACGGTTTAAGACATTTATTTTCGCAAAAGATTACAAGATAATCACTTACAGAGAAAATACAAAATATAATATACGAACAGTTTGATTTGCTCAATTAGCGTTGTACATAAAAATAGAGGGTAGGTACTTTAAAAATATTTAAACATTTTTATTTTTCCAGGTATTGCGGGTACCTTCAAATTTCATTTAGAAATCACAATGCACGATGATAAATTTTAAGCAGCAAACCGATATAGAAAAACTACAATGCGTAGAGATAAATATCAATTCAAACTAATTCAAAAGACAAAGATTACTTAATTCAAAACATTTCTTGTCTAAAAATTGTAGATTTGGGCGTGTACTTACGTTTTGTTGAAGTTAGTTGCGATAGCCACTTCTGATCTATAAGGACGACCTTGCTCCGAGGAGAATAATAGAAGATATCATCACAGAATATAAATCACTTTTATTACAACACACTTTGTACACTGAATATACACGACTACAATAAATTAGATAAATCAAATTCACAATAAACAGTTACTTCCAACTCTTAACAGTCTCGTGGTTGACACTCGAATACCCTCACAATACTACCGACCATGCTTTTATCAGAAAAATCCCTACCCCAAAACTAAACCCCCAAACGACTCGCCACGACCAATCACAGCCCGCATCAGTTCTCATTAATGTGGCTCCGTGATTGGCCGGCGGCGGCGCTACGAATCAATTGCAGAGTCTATGACTAACTTCCGCTTCTGTCAGTACTCGAAAAGTAGTTACCAGTATATTAAAATATTAAACAATTAAAATAAAGTATTAAATAAGTAGCGATAAATCTCTACAAAATTGCAAACCCTAACATAACATAAGAACATTAAAATGCTAGTGAACATTTGCACAGTAATACTACCCCGCAATGTTCTCGTATGACATTCGTTCAGCACAATGTGGCGAGGAAACGCAATTTTATGTGATGACATTTTTATTAAACTTGGATGAATTTTGAAGAGAGAAATATTTTTAATATTTAAAAAAAAAATGGTTAAAGTAGAGCAACATTCCTTGGTAGAGGGTACTTGGGTATCGTAGTGAAAGATTCAAAAGTAAGGCAATGTACCTTAAATATGCTGTCAACATTCAGAGACTGTTAATAAATGAACTCCGAACCGATTTTGTATTAAAAAGATGATTCATTAACAGATTTTAATGAAATGCAACTGTCTACGAGTACAAACAAGCGGTCCAGTCATGTCATCACCTGGAGACGTCTAGACTTTTTAGTCAATAAATTAAAAGAAGGTAAGTACATACATATAAGTAATATTATTTACTTTAAAAATAATGTTTCAACAGCACACAAAATAATTATGTAGGATATAATATACGTATTTCTATAATATCGTTATATATACTTAATATCATTTATATTAAAAATATCATTCATAATTCACGATACCCAAATCACAATCTACACTACTCTTCAGTCACAGTAGGCACTTAATAACAACTATTCGTGTTATCTGTTATTTCTTCTTCGCCTGACCTAAGCCTGTTATAAAGCATGAAGGAAATTGTTTAGAAGTCAGAAAGTAATACGCATGGTAAATGGTCACACGTCAACCAATATTTTTTTGGATGATATTTTGTAGTAAGTACTTCTTTTATGTGATTTATTTATTTACTGATCGTTCTCAGAAAAATAACAATCTGTTATTTGATAACAGATAATGACATCGTTCTGTATAAAAAAAAAAATTATTTTAGAAACTAATAGTCATCATCATCATCATCATCATCAGCCGGAAGACGTCCACTGCTGAACATAGGCCTCCCCCATAAAACGCCACAATGAACGACAATTGGCTATTTGCATCTACCGGTTACCTGCGACGCGCACAATGTCGTCTGTCCACCTACCTACTAGGGATGTAAAAAAATAATCGATTTTTATTTTAATCGATTATTATTTACTAATAATCGATTTTTAATTGTCGATTTTTATAATAATATTAATCGATTTTTAGTAAATCGATTATATAAATTACGTGTTTAAATCGATTTTTAGAAACAGCTCGTATCTATGCGACCGATGAAGTAAGCAGTAAGTTTCAATTTTATAAACAGGGCCATCTATGCGTTCGGTGAAAAATCTCGAATTAAGTTCATACGTATAAGTTCAATATATAAAACGGCGCCATCTGTATGTATGCGTGTAAAGTAGTTTCAGTGCAGTGTGACCAGATTTAGCAGAATTCTGCTATTTTAGCAGAATTATGTCGCAGAATAGAAAATTTTAGCAGAATCTAATGAACTTCAGCAGAAATTTAACAGAATACGGTAGTTAACACATAGAACGCCAAGTACCTGATACGCAATGGATTTTTCTATTGGTATGTTGCCTGACGGCGGTTTAAGGGTTAAACAATAATTAACAGGGTTTTATTTGAATAGTTGCTCAAAACACATAATTAAATTTAAATCAAATTTCTATTTATGTTATTAAACTTCGTGTTAATCTAAACCTGCGCTTACCTCAATTTGTTGTTTTACATTCAACTTTAGCCAGTACGATTACGAGTAGACCTGATTTAGTATCACGGGCTAATGCCTATCTAATCTATACTATAATAAAACTCAAAGAGCACTTTCTCTGTACATTGAATATTTTTCCAAAATTTCTATGTGGGGATACTATACTATCGACATAGAGGCCAAAACAATTTTTTTTGGAATTATTGTCTGTCTGTCTGTCGTTCTGTTTGTCCAGGCATCATTCGAAAACCCGTGGATGGATTTTGACAGGACTTTCACTGATGTGTTGTGTAGAAGTAGGGGTATAAATTGGTATATAAAACATCACGCTATGTTTCATAGGGGCTAAGCAGTGAAACATTACTTGCACGTATTACCACGTAATTTCCTTTGTATGTGAATAGGGTAATTATAGACTGATCAGTTAATCATTAAGATATGTATTATTACGCTATATACAATAGGGACTGAGCAGACATTTAGTTTGAATAAGATATGGCACGCAAAATACGCGCTTTGTCGTGGAGTTGCGGAAACCAGCCCGCTATACCAATACCAAGATATGGCAGTGGCGAAGGGTCAATTTTTGTAAGGGGTAAGCCGGTCCGGTACACCCAGGACATTTTCATTAGATTTCTGTATTGTTCTAAGTACGTTGCTGGTAGCAATATGACATTATATCTTTGAAAAGTTAAAATCTGTAAATCCCGAGCGAGTCCAAACTAGATCATGAAATGATTCATGAAATTTTAATGAAACTCCCCAAGTCCAGGTAGTGTATAGGTCAATACCTATACACTACCTGGACTTGGGGACTGTAGTACAATTATTACAGTCGCAACAATAAAAGATGCGAAAAACTAGAACTTTCATTATCGAAGATCATTAGACAGTAATTTACGATGTTAGCGTGATTTACATTATGAACAGCGCCATCTATCGGTGAAATTGAACATACAATCACCATAGAACTTTAATCTATATATTTAAAAGAACTATTTATAACTTAAGAACGGCTCAACCGATTTGGCTAAAAATTGGTAGGGAAGTAGCTTAGGAGCAGGAGACGGACATATGATACTTTTTATACCTGTAGGTTAAGGTTAAGCAACATAAGGCAAGGTAATTAAATAGATGGGTGAACGGATATGTATGAAATTTTGTGTGCATATTGGGTAGTTCTGAGAATAAGTTGTAAAGTATATTTCATGCCGCTGATACCATGATTGACGAGGATATATAGAATGAGAGGAGGGTGCAATAGAGGACAGAGAGGCAGAGGGGATTCGAGGAGGGGGTGAGGGATCGGGGGAGTTAGGTGGAGCAAGGGGGGGGGGGGGGGGTGAGATGGAGCAAGTTGGGAGAGAGAGATGGGGGGGATAGGGTTCAGAGAGGGGACAACGGGGAGAGGAAGAGGGGGAATGTGACGGGGACCGATGCGGGTGGGGGAAAGAGAGAGGAGAGAAAGAGCATAGAATTACATTTTTCTTATAATAGAGAGAGAGAGAGAGAGAGAGATGGAGAGAAATAAAACAAGGGAGGAGGGTGAAAATGGGAGCAAAATGTAATAAAAGCGCGGGTGGAGCTGCGCGGGTCAGCTAGTTTATAAATAAAACTGATACTAATATTTATAAACTTGTTTTTGAAAATGGATATGTGCTTAAATAGATGAATAACATCCCGATTTTTGCATTTAGCATGTATCTTTTAGTAATACAAAAAAAAAATCGATTTTTTTCGCAGAAATCGATTATTTATTTTTATTAAAATCGATTTTTGGCAAATCGATTAATTTTGAATATAGAAAAATCGATTTTTATTTAATCGATTCTTTTCCATTAATCTCACATCCCTACTACCTACTGGGACTGGGAGGCCTGCCAACGCTGCGTCTGCGAAACTAATAGTAATAAAGATTTATTTACAAAGTTACAATACAATTTCAAAGGCGATACAACCATTACTTAATGGTATTGCCACCTAAAAATAAAAATACATTTTCCGTAATTTTGCTTAACAAGCGGTTTAAATATATCTCTCTAACTTATCTATTGTTACATGTATAAACAAACCATAGCGCGGTGTAGAACTGCCCTAGCGACATCTAGGAAAAGAAAACTTAAACGCAACTTCGTCTTAGTTGAGTCAAATTTTTTTTTAAATAACATAAAAGATTTTAACTCTAGTTGTCCATTCGTCTAAGCCAGCTTAATAGTCGGCCTTCTAAGCTAACTAAAACGATCGAAATACACATGTAGTTAATTTCAGCTTCAGTTACTACTAATAAATACTATCTATAACAGATACGCTCTTGCTTCGCGAGTGTAAACTTTTTGGCGACTCGGTTGCAAAATATTGTTTTTGTTTTACTACTTACATAAAATTTAATTTGGTTTTGTAACACATAAACCTTCAGTGAAAAACTATCTAACCGATGTTGAAAACCGCTATAAGATCCGTTGCGTGGTTTAGGAGGAGTTAGCGGATATACAGACAGACAGATGCTGAAAGCGACTTTTATACTATTTATGTGCATGTATGTGTATATGTGGGTATGACATAGAATAGATGATTTTGATATAATTTGTGTACCTAACCTTTTATTTCGGATGTGAATAAATATCGATCGCGTTGGAACGGGTGGTCAGACAGGGTTAGATCGGGTCGGATTGTGTCGCCTTCGGAGTCGCTGGATGTTCGGGGTGTGGGCCCTTTGAACGTCCATTGAGTACGGCGCCGACTCCGAGGCGGACGGCGACGGGGTTGCCACCCCCGTCCCCGTGAGCACCGTGACTGGTTCCCGGGAGGCTACAATGCGGCGGGGTCAAAGGCAAGGCACTGAGGGGCCCCTGGTGCAGATCCCACCGAGAGCCCTGGGGTTCCCCCTCTCATGTGCTAATGCGACAGCCGCGGGGGTTTTAGTGGGTTAAAATCCCACATACCCCGGTCAAGCCCCACAGCTCCCGGGGATCTTAGGAAGATTTCCCCCGCGTCAAAAAAAAAAAAGGTCGAATTGTGTCGACCTTCGGGGTTGGGTGACGTTCGGTGTGTCGGCTCTAGGACCTCCATTGAATACGGCGGCGACTCCATGGCAACGGTAAATACCTACCCATGGGGTATCCGGGTAAGAAAAGCACCCTCCCATCTTCTCCCGTTGGGTGTCCGTAAAAGGCGAGTAAAGGAAAAGAAGAAGAAACAGCAGCTTCTTTCTATTGCATTACCTACCAACTTTACTGCGATACCCAAGACGCCTGCCAAGCTTAGGGGTTATGGCAACCCCTCCCTTATAAGGGGGAGGTGTTTGTTCAGCAGCGGGCGACTTTCAAGCTGCTGATAACGCAACTAAAATCGACTGTTTTGCAGTATTTCCGTGACGTTTACCAACATCCCAGAATATTCGTACCAAATTCTCAAATATTAAATACCAGCCCTTGTTTATGTCCCACTGCTGGGCACGGGCCTCCCCTCAAGATGAGGGGGCTTAGGCCATAGTCCACCACGCTGGCCAAGTGCGGGTTGGCGGACTTCACACGCCATTCGAGAGCGAGTTAGGCTTTCTCAGACATGCAGGTTTCCTCACGATGTTTTCCTTCACCGAAAGCTAGTAACAATCGCACAAAGACGATTCGCACATGATTCATTGAAGAAATCAGAGGTGAGAGCTGGGGTTTGAACCTGCGCACCTTGTTTCCAAGGCAAGCGCTCGCCCACTGAGCTGTTACCGCATAATCTCAAATATTACCAAATTCTCAAATATTACGAATAATTAATACGAGTATATCAACAATGCAATATACGTACATAAGCATGTAACATGGTTTGTACGCTCGTTGCGAGGCGCACCGTATGCTGTAAATAATAAACAACAAACAGCTTAAATTTATGTGAGCTTGGTTTTCTTACAAGAATTTAGAGCTAAGCTATTTAGTTTAAGTGACGCAAGGGACAGCTTAGATAGTTTTTTTTTATACTACCAAGGTGGCAAGCAAAGCGTGCAGCCCGTTACGCTAGCAACGCTAGCAACATTAGAAGAATCACTAGCGCGTTGCCGACCCGTAAGACATTAAATATTAAGTCTTTGTGTCCAGTAATTTCACAAACTAAAGTGCCATTCAAGTCGGAACACAGCAATGCTTACACACTGCTGCTTGGCGGCAGAATATCTGAGACTATGGTGGTACCTACCTGGATGATTCCTAGCATAAGGAACCTACCACCTGGTAGTAGTCTGAGCAGCACCATGTTAGTATAAAAATAGATATGTTATATACCTACTAATGCAAGCCAAACATTGTGACCTATGTAATTATTAGTAGTTTATTCACCAAGGGGATAAAGCACGTGTCCTATGTCACGGGCGTGACATTGAATCATGAGCATAACGAAGGAGTACAGAGTTACTACTAGAATCCGAGGGATTCAAGCTCGCCCAAGACAAAGACACCTTTATCCCCGAGGAGAACTTTTCACAACTACTGCAAGGTAGAAAAAAAAATAAAAATACAAATACTGCTGATACTGCTCCACAGCGACTTGCAGCTTTCGCGCCCTCACCTACTGAGAGGAATTATTTAAATTAGTTTTTATCAGATTAAAAGTGGTAGAGTTTTATCCAATATTTTTACAACACAAGTATTGGTATAAAGTTGTCCTAACGTATCATATTTCCCTTTCATCCGCTTTTATCTCCGAGATCCGGACTCGAGCAAACAAATCCAATAAAGTGACGTCACGCAAAATAAATTGCATACCCGTATTATTTTACCTAGTATGAGTGTAGAATATAATGCTCAGTGTGGCGTAACATCTCAATTTGTAATCGTAAACCACTACAACCAAAATAGTAAGATAGAAAGTATTATGGGGTGCCGTCTACGACAATTTTTCTTACAGAAAGTGAGGGGGAGGGGTAAACTTGCTATTCTACCATAACGTGTACGTGTACAAACGGTTTATATAATTAAGTAACACAGTTTAATCGAAGAAAAGAAGCTCATGTACATAAACAAAGTGCATATATTCACTGCACTCGTAATTTACCTTTTCCCGAAACGTCCCAAAATCATCTCTGATCGCAACAAATAGAAAATTACATCTGCTTAAAACTATCCTAGGAGTTTCAGCATTTAGGCTCCAATGCCAAGAGATGAATTATTTTAATGAAGTTGATTTTTAATCAATTTAGTTACCTACTTGTCTTACATAAAATTTAATTAAAGACAACATGTAATGTTTGGTATTTAAATTAATCATGCATTTCTGAACGCTCTCTTGTGACGTAAATGACGTATTTCCAAATCAACCAATCCCGTTCTTCCTTGAGTAGCATATATCCGTTTAGTTACCGTTTAACCACGAGCCCTACAGCACACCGCCGCCGTCGCGAGAGTGCTTCTATTGCCTATAACTGTGAATTTTTGTGAACTTTTTGTGTCGACACATTGTGCCTGGTACCAGCTAATCATCAGGTGAGTGGTGCTAGCTGTTTCCTAAATTTTTCCTTGTCTTTTACCTGCGTTTTACAGCGTCGAGTAGCGTTCAATACCTACTAGTTTAATACACCTTATACAGTCCACCATTAAAATATTAAAACCGCTATTTTTTGGCTTCTAGCCATATTTTAAACCCGCCACCTTTTTTGGTCCATCTCACCGGATTTGATACCTTTTTTGGTCCCATCCAATGGTTTCATTATTCGATTATCTAATCGCTATAATTATCTATCTGTCTGTGAAATAACAATTAAAAGCCTATTTAATTATAAATTATTCCCGCCCGCTTTGATAATATACATAAGTCATAAGTATATTCAATCGCTTCTAGATTTCTGCAATCTAATTCGCAGGCATTTATTTGTGTTGAAGGACAGTGCTTATAGATTGATAATCGTAATTACGTACTTAAAATTATTTTCTTTACAATCATACGCTGTATGCAGGTAGCATTCTGTGCCCCGCTTGGCTCGCGTCGCAGCTAATACGTGCCACCTACCTACTTAACGCGCTCATTTTCACTTCACAATACGCTAAGTTATTAATAATATTATATTTTACGCTCGCTAATTATTTAATTGGTTATAGGCTATTAAAGCTAATTAAATAATTTCATAGGTGCATATCTCGGTAGTTAGGGTAACTCATTCGCTTAGTTGTACTTAATCGTTTATAAATACTTAGGTACCGCTTTAATTTAATAGCAATTGGTTTTTAAGCTATTAAAACCAACAAACGCATACTTTATTTATTATCGCCTGCTTTTATTAAATTAATCCGCTGAATAATGAGTAAATCTAGGGGTGAAGAACGGTCGCCATGCCGGGAGGACCCAAAGGTTGTCATTCTTCGAGCAAAACGAGAAGCAATGTTCTCGCGTTTGCAAAAAATTTACGAATTGTCGCGATCGGCTATCGCTGATGAACAACAGCGTGATACATCCTTGTTAAACGCTAGTAATGTAGATACGTTACGTACTGATTTCGAAAAGGTTGTTGATGATTATAATAATGTCTACTTACAAGCCAACCCTACCAGTTCCGTTGATTATCAAACCTGGATCGCATTTGAAGAGTTATACTGTCATATAAAGGGGGTTCTTTCTAAGTTACAGAAAGACTCTAATATTCCGATAAAGACTGAATCCAAGTCTTCTTCTTACCACAATAAGTTGCCGCCTATCGAATTACAATCGTTTGATGGCGATATTCGTCATTGGCCTATGTTTCATCAACAATTTAAAAGTATTATTCATGATAATCCGAATTTAACGGATACTAAACGCGTATATTATTTAGTTGGTAAACTTACTGATAAAGCCAAAGCAATTTGCGCTGGGCTGTCCGCTACGCCAGAAAACTATCCCATAATTTGGAATAATCTTATACAAAAATATAACGATACTCGTTCACTCGCTGTCTCTTATTTTAATCATATGTTAAGATTTAAACCGCTTACTTCTATTTCAGCCGCAAATCGAGAATCATTTATTAATAATTTTGATTCCTCAATTAAAGCGCTAAAACAGTTAAAATTAAATGACTTAACAGACTTTATGTGCTTGCAATTAGCATTGCAAAGATTAGATGCAGATACTGTTAAAGCCTTTGAATTGTCGCAACGTCAAACTGATATACCTACATATCAGAGTCTTATCAGTTTCGTCCAAGAGCAAAGTAAGATACTTAATAATATACAAAAACAATTTGAACCTACCGCAAACAAACTTTCTAATAATAATAAAAAACATAATATACCTAGACCTAACAGTGGTCCTACTAGAACTTTTATTAATACTGACAACAATCAACCGTGCGTTATGTGTCAAGATAAGACACACACACACTTGTTTAATTGTCCGCGCTTTTTTAAATTAACGCCTAAGGAAAGGTATAACTACATAAACCAAAATGGTTTTTGTACGAATTGTTTAAGTAATAAACATAAGTCCAGTTTTTGTAATTCGCAACGTACATGTTTACATTGCAATCAACGCCACCATTCCTTATTACATTTTACAATTAAATATGAAGCGCAAGCGTTATATCAAAAACCGGTTTCCCAGAAGGCCGTCTCGGGTATTCGTAATGCTCACTGTAATTTAACCTCTAATCCTTCCACGAATAAGGTCGAGATTAATCCGCAGTCCAACTCAGGTGATAGTGTATGCACTCAGAGTTTGAAATCTACTACGGTCTCATCGTCGTTTAGTATTACAAACCTTAACAATGATATTAATCATACTCAAACCGCTGCTTTATTAGCGACCGCAAAAATAAAAGTAATAAATAATTATGGACGTGAATATTATGTAAGATGTTTAATAGATCCAGGGTCACAAAGTGACTATATTTCGCTTGATTGTTGCAAACGTTTATCTTTACCCATATCGGGAAAAAACCGCTTTACCGAAGTTCATGGCATTGGTGGTTCATCGCAAAAAATATTAGGCGTTACTCACGTTAAATTCACATCTCGCTTCGATAATGAATTCGTATATGAAGTCGAACCGTTAGTAATGCCTCACATTACCGGGAAATTACCGGACGTTAAGATTGATTTAAATAAGATTAATTATATATCTTCGATACGTTTATCTGATGACCAGTTCTTTGTACCTGGGGAAATTTCCTTACTTTTGGGGGTAAATACCTATTGTAAAATATTACTGTCAAATAAAATAATTACGCCGCACGCGCCTATGGCACTAGAAACAACGCTAGTTTATGTAATAATGGGCGACGCTTATGTTGAGTCCCCTACTCATAAATCGCATTCTTTTCATTTAATTAATCAAGAACCGCTTAATGAGATGCTTCAAAAATTTTGGATAATGGAAGAATTGCCTTCTACCAAGTATATCAGTCCGCAAGATAATGAGTGTGAAAATATTTTCACCTCTAATACCGCTCGCAATCCTGATGGCAGTTACGTTGTCGCTTTGCCATTTAAGGATCCACCAGAAAAATTAGGTAATTCGCTTCAAATCGCTGAAAAAAGATTTTCTCTTCTTGAAAGAAGATTTAGTAGAAATCCTGAACTTCGCGCGCGTTACAATGACGTCATTAGGGAATATTTAGATAAAGGGTTCTTAACACTTGTTCCGCAAGAAATGATAAGGTTTGATGTGCCTTGTTTTTACTTACCTCACCACCCGGTTATTCGGGAGGATAAATCATCCACACCGCTCCGTGTAGTAATAGACGGCAGTTGTAAGTCGGGTAACGGTTTATCACTTAATGATATTTTGCATACCGGTGAAAACTTACAAACTGATATTTTCAATATTTTACTCAATGTACGAATATATTCTATTGCTTTTTTCGCTGATGTTCGTAAAATGTATTTTTGCATACATGTACAAGATTCGCACCGCAAGTTCCAACGAATTTTATTTCGCTTTTCTGATGGCGAACCCTTGCAAACGTATGAATTTACTCGTGTCACTTTTGGTCTTCGTTCCTCACCTTTTCTCTCTCTTCGCGTTATGCGCGAGTTAGCAAAAGATGAAGGAGCTAACTATCCTCTCGCAGCTAGTCTTATTGAAAGACAGCTCGATATATACATGGATGACCTTGCTTCCACAGCTTCAACGCTAGATGAAGCTGTAGCGACAGCAACACAATTAATCCAACTTTTCAAAGCCGGTGGTTTTGATCTAGTTAAATGGACGAGTAATTCCCACGAATTGTTGGAACACATACCCGCAAGTCATCGTCAACAAGAATATACACACATCAAAAGTGTCTAGGGATCAACATATATTTTTGCAATAACTTTTCTCCTGATTGATATTAATTAAAATTTTCTTTAAGGATTCATCAAATAAAGTGTTTTCGTTTGTCACAGTAACGATAAACCAAGTCACCTTTGCATTAATAAAGAAATTTGCCATTTTCCTAATAAAGGGATTTTTGACATTTGAACCACTAACACAAAAGTTCGAAAAAAAGACTGAAATAACAGTTTTCTTTAAAATTTTATTGGGTAACTTAAACAATTAATAATCCGTGTTTCTACCGCGAACACTAACAACACAAGAACATCGGTTTGGCATACTCAAAATGAGTTCATCCAAATCACGCTGTGGAATGGCCGCCCATGTTCGTTGCAACAACAAAAAAAGGTCTTCTTGCGACTGGATACCCTCCATATTCGGCAAAGCTCTTCTCTGTAGCATATCCCATGCATGCTCAATCGGGTTCAAGTCTGGCGACTGAGCAGGCCAGGGCAGGATATTGATGTTAGCTGCGGCGAGAGTCTGTCTTACAACTCTTGCGGTGTGCGGTCGTGCATTATCATGCATTAACTGAAATAAGGGACCGATTTGCACTTGTAGAGGAACGATGACGTCTGATACAATCGTCTCAGCATAAATTTGAGCGTTGAGGTTGCCTCTGATCCAAATCAACTCAGTTCTTCCGCCGATCCAAATACCCGCCCATACCATGATGGTTCCACCACTATAAGGATGGACTTCCTGGCAGGATTTTAATCGCTGTTGGCGTCCAGGGGTTCTCCAGTGTCGTATACGTCTTGTATCCGGTCTCATACCAAAACGAGACTCATCAGAAAAGCACACGAAACGCCATTGTTCTTCTGCCCAATTTCTGTGTTCAAGAGCCCATTGATATCGAATCCTACGATTGTGCATTGCTATAGGTGGTACCCGTAGCGGTCTTCGGGAATGAAGGTTCACTTCATGCAAGCGGTTTCTGACTGTTTGGTCGCTAATTAAGTTCCCTGAAGAGTGATGAAGCCTCACGGCTAACATCATGGCAGTTATTGTTGGAGCTCTTCGAGTTAAGATTTGAATATATCGGTCTTGTCTCCGTGTGGTGCAGCGATACCGTCCTCCATGGCGCTCAGCCACGGTACCAGTGCTTCGGTAACGTGTCCAAAGTCGACTGATAACACTCTGACTTGTATTCAGAGCTAAAGCCACAGTACGTTGCCGGGAACCAGCTTCTATCATTCCCACGGCTCTGAGCATTTCTTCCCTGCTTAAATGACGTCGCCGCTCCTTAATAACGTTGGTTTTAATCAGTAGTAGGGAAACAGTAGCACTAATAATGTCTTCAATGCGTTGTATGTTTTTATAGGGAAAATATTGACAGCTGATTTTCATCTTTTACTCGAATTTGATTCACAGTTCCTGATTCAAATTATGAAATGCACCAAAAAGGATCCATATAAATTTATAAAATCATAAATTTATTACAAAGCCACATCTCAATCTCAAGAAATCCGCTTAAAAATGCTTGATCCCTAGACACTTTTGATGTGTGTATTTCTTTTAACGATAATGACACTCATAAGATTTTAGGCCTTCGCTGGCATCCCGCTACTGATAATTTTACTTTTACTGTATCTCAACCGCCCGCTATTTGTACAAAGCGTTCTATGCTATCCGCTACCGCACAACTTTATGATGTATTGGGTCTTGTCGGTCCCATAACGCTATTCGCTAAATTATTAATTAAACAATTATGGCTCCTCAAAATTGATTGGGACGAGTCTCCGCCTCCTTCTGTTGTCAAGTTGTGGCAACAATATATTTCAGAGTTACCGCTAATCTCGGGTCTTCAATTCCCGCGCCATATGGGTATTAAGGACTCTTCTGTCGTTACGCTAATCGCTTTCGCTGATGCTAGCGAAAAAGGTTTTGGCTGCGTTATATACCTTCACGTAGCTAATGAAGGTTCTCCCCCTATAGTCACGTTAGTTTGTTCAAAATCCCGCGTTTCTCCGGTAAATACCGTGACTTTAGCGAGACTTGAACTTTGCGCCTTAACACTGCTCGCTAAGTTAGTGCGTTCAGTGGTCAATACATTGTCAATAAGACACCCAATAAATAATATTTACGCATTTTCTGACTCTGAAGTCGCTCTGTGTTGGGTTCACTCTTCCCCACACAGATTTAATACTTTCGTCGCCAATAGAATTTCGCAATGTCAATCTTTATTGCCAAGTGATCATTTTTATCACGTCGCAGGAGTAGAAAACCCCGCGGATTGTGTATCTCGCGGGCTGCTTCCCTCACGCTTAATAGAGAATAATCTCTGGTTCCAAGGCCCATCTTGGATGTCTTTTCCTATTAGGGAATGGCCAATTCAGCAATTTTCACCGCAAAGCTCATGTTTACCTGAAGAAAAAACATTATCTCACGTCGCTTGCGACGCCGCCGCCGCGCAAACTGAGCATCTACTTCTGACATTAAGTTATAGAGTATCCTCGTGGAATAAGTTACTTCGCACTGTAGTGTATGTGTTAAGATTTCTAAGAAAATTGCCCCGCAATAATGTAATAACCGCGCAAGATTTAGACGCTGCTGAACTTGTTATAATTAAGGCCGTTCAACACGCTTCATTCGCTGATGATATTAAACTTATAGAAAAGGGAAAAGGTTGTTCCTCAGCTCTTCGCAAATTAACGCCATACATGAATGACGGCATTATATATGTCGGAGGTCGGTTAGATAACGCATCATTAGAAAAATTACATAAACATCCAATATTGTTGCCGAAAAATGGTCACATAATTAATTTGATAATTGACTTTTATCATAAGAAAAATTTTCACGCCGGTCCGCAACTACTACTCTCAATACTGAGACAACGTTTTTGGATTTTATCCGCCCGCCGTATTGTTCGTTCCCGCATACATAAATGTAACGCATGTTTTAGGTTAAAACCAAAAGCTACTTTTCCTATGATGTCCGCTTTGCCGTCGTGCCGTGTAGAACCTTGTAAAGCTTTTACGCATACGGGCGTAGACTACGCTGGACCGTTGTATATAACTCATACTAGAAGACGAGGTGTCCGTAGTCAAAAGGCATACTTATGCATTTTTGTATGCCTAGTAACCAAGGCAGTTCATCTTGAGCTTGCTTCTGATTTAACCTCAGCTACCTTTTTAGACGCTTTTAAAAGATTTTTATCGCGTAGAGGTCCTTGTAAGTATCTCTACAGCGACAATGGTACGAATTTTGTTGCTTCGCGTTCATATCTAAACGAACTTTTTGAATTTCTTAAATCTGATGATTACTACAAAACTTTTAGTAGCGAATTAGCGGAAAGCCGTATAATTTGGAAGATGAATCCACCAAATGCACCGCATTTTGGCGGAATTTGGGAGTCCCATATAAAGTCTGTTAAAGGCCATTTATTTCGCGTAATAGGTAAACAAATATTAACATATGAAGAGATGGTTACGGTGTTGAATGGTATTGAATCAGTTTTGAACTCGCGACCCTTATATTTGTTGAGCACTGATCCGTCAGAACCGTCCGCTTTGACACCTGCCCATTTTATACATACCGCTCCGCTGGAATGTTTACCCGCTCCTACGTTAGAAAATGATCGCATGACTCTTCAAACGCGCTTTTCGTTAATGGACTCATTAGTCCAATCGTTTTGGAAGAGATTCCGCACTGAATATTTACATAATCTGCAGTCGCGAGAAAAGTGGAACACACCTGCAAATCCTGTAACTGTAGGTACAGTAGTTCTCATCATTGTAGAGAACTGTCCGACATTACGTTGGCCGCTTGGGGTTATCACTAAATTGTTTCCCGGCAAAGACGGTGTAATCCGAGTTGCTGAAGTGAAAACCAAAAGTGGCATCCTGCAGCGTCCGGTAGTGCGACTTTGTCCGCTACCAACGCAGTAGTTTTCTTTATGTTATCGCTAGTTTAAGTTACAATTATTATTGATATAAGCACTATCCTTCGCTCTAGTTTTTGTCCTTATGACTTAGTTTATATTCCGCATTATTAGATTATATTACCGCACGCATACACCTAATTTAATGGTGATGTTCTTATATATGTTTTCCCCCTTTTTGGGTTTATTTTTATTTTGTTTTTGAGGATACCTCAAAGCCGGGAGGTTGTTTGGTATTTAAATTAATCATGCATTTCTGAACGCTCTCTTGTGACGTAAATGACGTATTTCCAAATCAACCAATCCCGTTCTTCCTTGAGTAGCATATATCCGTTTAGTTACCGTTTAACCACGAGCCCTACAGCACACCGCCGCCGTCGCGAGAGTGCTTCTATTGCCTATAACTGTGAATTTTTGTGAACTTTTTGTGTCGACACATTGTGCCTGGTACCAGCTAATCATCAGGTGAGTGGTGCTAGCTGTTTCCTAAATTTTTCCTTTCTTTTACCTGCGTTTTACAGCGTCGAGTAGCGTTCAATACCTACTAGTTTAATACACCTTATACAGTCCACCATTAAAATATTAAAACCGCTATTTTTTGGCTTCTAGCCATATTTTAAACCCGCCATGTAACATAAAGCTTTATTTTATAAATACATGTAAGTACCTATACAGATAAATACTACATAATAAGTACTATAAGTACTTATTTAATTATACTAAAATTATAACTATACTTAGGTACTTAGTAATGAATAAATACGCAGCTGATAGATAAAGGACCTAAATGAAGGAACAGGGAAATATAGTAAGCTTTTAATTGATTTTTAAATAATAGCATAGACGTGGCACTGTGGAGAATTCCAGAGACGAACAGCTTCTACTGTGAATGAACCACCACCGTAAACCGAGCTTTATTTTATGACGATACTTCATGGGCTGGACCATCAGATAAACTACTTTTATTGTGGTCAGAATCTAGTAGAACATTGTTAATGTTTTGTTTACTGGTAGTAATTCGCTACAAAAACAAAGGGCTTAGCAAAAACATAACATAATGCTTTGTGCAAGATTATTTCGGACTTGTAAACCCATTTTGTTAACAATTAACATTACACGGTATTCGGTACACTGCTTTGTAAGATAATGTTTGTTACAGGCATACTTGGCTTTTATTATGTCATGTGAGAATGAAATATTAAGGAGTTAAGGTGGCTGGGATACAAATTTTGGTACAGAAGCACTCCTTAGTATGTTTAACTTTGAGATATTGCAACAACCACTTTTGTGTGGATTTAACGCAGAAGTTATTAATAAATCCGGTATTAAGTATATTATTTTTAGTGACGTCATAGACACATTTTAATTTGAAAAATCGTAGAATAACAGAGATCTAAGTATTTACTGTACTGTACTGTGAGTACCGAGTCCTAAAGCAGAAGCAGTGTCGACGGATCGAGAGAGATCTAAGTGCAAAATTTAAACTAAGCAGCTAGGTACGGTTCTTTTGACATCAGCGTCGTGCGTGTGTGTGTGTCTGTATTTTAGCGACTGCAAAATTAACTAATCAACGGTGTTTATTCATGTAACGGTTTGTGTTGTGACCCTAAATCAGATTCCAAATCTACTGTCGCAATGGGTTTGAAACCGATAGACCTTGCCCCCTCGCGGGTTGGACATAGCTGGTACCACGTGAGTGAAATACACTTCTACTAAACTTCACTCTGGCGATGCAAAGATGCACTTTAGAAACTGGAAAAATATACGTTTCATTTCAGTTTCCATGAGCAAAAAGTAACAAACAAAATAGGTACCTACCTATGTCGAAGGTACCAATCTTCAGATAACTACTAAGTAATGAATTAAGCTAATACATTAGTGTTTATTAAGTCGAGATTAATAGTTGTCTAATGTAGATAGAACATTCATGAGTTAATTAATGAAGCATTCAATGCTTGAGTTCCGTACATAGCAGGGTTAAGTATACTTGAAGAAACTTAGCACCAGGGGCACTAGGGTTGTTGAATGAACAAACTATTTTTTCAACTGTTTTTAGTCGTAAAAGAATAAACTAGTATACTGTCCACCGATAAACTAGTCTAATGATAGACTAGATATTGCAAATTTTCTTACGGACTATAGGGACAGCGAAGTTTGTAGCAGTCGTCGCAAAGTGTTTTTAGCTACCACAATTCAGCCAAGGTAGCGAATTATTTTAGTAAAAACTACATGTCATAGCTAAAATTAGCAGTAGCTGCCAATATTATTTGCTATATTTAGCTGTGGCTCCTAACAATATCTAGCGGTGGCTGCTAACAATATTTGCAATATTTACTCACACTATATGCGCGAATAACTTATACTTAAACTAATATGCTTAAGGTATTTTTTTTTATTTTAGTTTTGATTTTTTGTTATTGTTTTAGTTTCTTTTCAATTACGTTTGCTTTGTTACTGTCGTCGCTTCGATCAGCATGTTAATCATTGTAATTAAGATACTCGTATGAGTAGGTCTCCCGCGATATAGGATCCAACCTAGTGCGGGGATCACAAGTACTCGAATAAGGTGCCCAAGTAATGTAATGCATTTGTATGTTAAGTATTGTCCACAAATTGTAATCTGTTTTGGAAATAAATATATTATTATTATTATTTAACTGTGGCTGCGAATTGTTTTTGTGACTCCACCCAAGGAGTTTAGTTGCGATACCAAATAGATTTATGAGTGTCAGCTAATATAATTAGTAGTATGATAGGTTTGTTTTAGCAGCATTAGCTAACTTAATTTGTTACTGTATCGTATCACCTTAGCTGCAATTAACAAGGTGTTAGCTATGACTACGAATTGTGTTTGTGACTCCACCCAAGGACTTTAGTTGCGATACCAAATAGATTTATGAGTGTCAGCTAATATAATTAGTAGTATGATAGGTTTGTTTTAGCAGCATTAGCTAACTTAATTTGTTACTGTATCGTATCACCTTAGCTGCAATTGACAATGTGTTAGCTGTGGCTACGAATTGTGTTTGTGACTCCACTGCTTAAAATAGGTATCCCCCTTCGAACGCCGCCACAATGAACGACAATTGGCTATTTACATCCACTGGTTACCTACGACGTGCACAATGTCTGTCCACCTAGTGGGAGGCCTACCTACGCTGCGTCTAGTTTATCCGTAGACTATAATCGTAAACATCATTCGAAGTCCAACGTCGAACACTACATTTTCCGTCAACTATATAAACTAGTCTAAATAACTGTTTCATGAACTGGTTTATTGTGGACGATAAACTGTCTTGTTTCGTTGACGGTAACTGCGACGACTCATCACTAAAAGGCACTTAGGGAATTGAAATACGTACATAATAATACGGAGATAACTGCTTTAGTATGGTTTACAAAGTCTTTATTTCTACTTATCTTAGGACTTTCCCATATCTTTGCTATCTGAAGATAAATACATGTTAACACACCGCCCATGGGGTGTCCGTAAGAATAGCAACTAGGTACCCTTCTCCTTCCGTTGGATGTCTTCGTAGAAGGCAACCAAGGGATAACAAGAAGACGGGCTGAAACGTCTTTTTATTGGATTACCTACCACCTACATTGCGATCTCCAAGACGCCTGCTAAGCATGAGGATTATGGCAACCCCTCCCTTCTAAAAGGAAGGCCTTTGTCCAGCTGTGGACGTCTTTCGGCTAATGATAATGACAACATACTATAGTTAGCCTGTAGGTATATGATATTGTACATAATTCAGTTCAGCTTAAGCTGTATGTAGTTTACATAATATTACATCTATATTTATCTTACTAAGCATTATGTAAATTTTCAGGCCGTTAAACCACTGTAATTATCATTACCGGGGTCCTAATGGGTAATTTGTAACAGTTGATAATAATCATGACATTATTATTGCCGGCGAATGTCGGATTACAAATGATATACGATTTTAAAATTTGATTTATTTTGGGGACCACACACATTATTCGAAAGCTAGGGCTTTCTTAGACATGCAGGCTTCCTCAGGATGTTTTCCTTCACCGAAAGCTAGTAACAATCGCACAAAGACGATTCGCACATAAGTCATTAAAGAAATCAGAGGTGCGAGCCGGGCTTCACACCTGCACACCTTGCACCTTGTTTCCTGAGCTTGTTCACTGAGTTTGTTCACAAATGATATACGATTTTAAAAATTGATTTAGGTTGGGGACCATCCCACCATTATGTACGCCATCTAGCGTTATTTAAAAGTAAAACATCACAAGAAGTACTCTGGATGGATATATTTAACAAAAAAAAACAAATTTTTTATACTTTTATCCAACTGCCCGATCGATTCTTATCGGCAATAAAATATTTCCTTCGGTGAACCCAAATTCGTTGAACGGAATACGACTCAGAAGAAAATGGTACTAAAAGTTTTCGGTAAAAATGACATGACCCAAAATCCCGCATAAATATATTTTATATCAGCAGTTTTGTGGGCACGGAATTTATTTTGGCTAAACGAAATATACAAAATCGTTCCGTAAAGGCTGGCTCGCATGCAAAAATACACTGTCAGCGCATACCGAGGCTCTTTGAGCCGAGGCACCTTTGAACGCGTCCCGTTAACCGACAGCCGACGACGGCTCAACTCCAAACCATGCTTAGCCGTGGCAACGTGCGTCTGAACAATCGCGAGGCACGTCCACACCGACCACACCTCAAACAGACACCGGTTTCAAACAGACACCGGTCTCACTGGCGAGGCCGAAGGGTCGTACGTGTATGCAACCTCAACGATGAGCATCACCCCACTGAGTTTGTTGCCGACTTGCCGGCAAGAAACTCAGAACGTTGTGAACCGGTGGTAGAATCAGCCCTCTTTAAGCGACAGTCCAAGCCGGGGCAGAGCCTCCCTGAGCTGCTCTTGAGCTCGTTGCTCCTCACTCTGTCTTTCCGGCTGGAGCCCTTTAAGCTCTCGCCCTCTTATCCGGTGAAGCTGTAATCTGCGGCCAACAGCGACTGTCCTCACAAAGAAAATACCCGACCACACATTTGGCTCGCAAGGCGGCCGTGCGAGTACGTGTGCCTTGTGTGGACGCAGCTATTGGCTAGTGGCAATTTTTCTAACTGCAGGTAAATCTGCTGCAGTCGACTTGACGGCTGCCCGTCACGCGACAAAATGCACATATAGTACGTCATTTTCCTTAAGAAATATAATATTTATTATATTTGTGACAACATGCTGTTCAGAGATATATTTTTTTACTAGAATTCAATGGATTATGGGACGTTGTTTCGACTTGTACCTGCTCCATTATTTACGAGAATGTATGAGATTGGAGAAACTTACTTCGGGAATCGGAGGGTTGTCCTTCATGCGGAATGTGCTCGGATTTACATTACACATAGTACTGTATGTTTACATAGTTATAAAAAGGGGTTGCATGTTATTTGTGTAGTTGTATTACTTTGCCATTGTTAGATTTATATATTTTTAGTGGTTTTTTTAAACCAATAGATTTGTCTAATATTTGAAGGCTTTTTTGTATTTATTCTTGTATTTGAGGTCAAACAATTACTTACAAAATATCCATAATCCTCGCAATCATAGCTGAGATTATTATAAATTGTTATAATTGCAACAATAAAACTTTAAAGATGGAATGAAAGATAAAAGCAATAAGTCTTCCGTACCCGTCCTTAATGGAATTATCCTCATTGACCTTTAAATTGGCCTATTCAAAACAGATTCAAGTTACTTAAGTTATCTTTTCATTCAAGCCCCAAAGCCTCTTTGTTGGGAAACAAATAAAATCAAAGTATCATCACGCTGAAACTGAAAAATGTTTGATCTTTGAACTCTCACTGCTGGCGTTACGGATTTGTGCAAATAAAAGTGATTTATTAGTCTTTCAGTTCAGATTTCAGCCAGATGGGGCTCCGGATAACCAGGAAATAGTATGCATTTTATTTAAATTGAAGTGCTAAGAAGTATATCGCGTACGTAGCCGACCTACGCGCTGTAGCACACATAACCGCTATTCGTACTAGTATTTTTAATAAACCATTGGATTCTGTTTGTATCTATAAACATAACCAAAATATAACAGAATTATAGTAAAATTTAGACCTATCTATCTATACTTATAATAAAACTGTAACAGGTCCAATTCTGTACATTGAAGATATTTTGAAATTTATATTTGGAGGGCATTCTATAACCGATACTGAGGCCGAAAATGTATTTTTTTTTATTTTTGTCTGTCTGTCTGTCTGTCTGTCTGTATCACGGCTGAGCATCACGCCAAAACTACTGAATGGATTCAATTGAAACTTGGCATGATTTGAGATCTTACTACGAGGTAGGACATAGGATACTTTTTATCCCGTAATCTAGCACGGTTCTCTTGGGAGAAGGGATTAAAGTCAAAACGGGTAGTTGGTTATACGCTTGGTCCGATTTTATCAATTTTTCTTTATAATATAATAAATATTAGTAAGGGACACTCATAGAGAGTTGTTATCAAGGTTTTGTAATCGATCGGGTTAAGCAACGTTAGGTAAGGTAATTAAATAGATGGGTGACCGTTTAAGGCCATTTGAACTAAACGGGTCTGTGCTTCGGAGAGCAAGTAAAAAGTGGGTCCCAGTTTTAAACCGACTATAAAAAATGAGGTTATGTATTCGATGCAAATGTCTGTTATTCAAAGTTTAGTTAACGTAAAAATAGCGCAGGCGGAGCTGCGTGGGTCAGCTAGTTTTACTAATAAAATCATTCTTATTTGATATACTTAACAGAAATTCGTGCAAAGCCAAGTTAATGCCTAGTAATTTTCCAGTGTTTAGCACAAATTACCGTACAATTTAAAGGAGATTTAGGAAAAATCCTAGCTTACTCCATATTTTTATTTTGTTACTCTACAAGTTGTTTGTTTGTAAATTGGTTTGTGGCCAACCTTGTCTTGGTAACCACTACCCTTATACCTCTAATTTGGCTTCAACGACTGATGTCTAGATGACAACAATCGGGAAGAACAACATACCCTCTGAAGCATGGAGTCGCTGATTCAAATGCCACTAAATGGTCACCCATCAATGGACGGACCTTTGCTTAACGTTTACCAAACAGTTTTACAACTGACTATAAGCTTTATTTTTAGGTTATGTAAGTAATAATAGTGATCACTGCAAAAAAGATCCGACTTATATAAAGATAGGTATATGCCATCGCCCATCATCATTTTGTTGAATGGGACACGCTTGTTCGTATTTTATAAATACGATAGTATATTTGTAAGTATGTATGGTTTTCCTTCGTTACACAAAGCAATTTAACAAAAGATCAAAGTACTTTTAGCTTTTGATGCACGGTTAAATATATAAGCAATAGAGCGCCTGTGGGAGTTTTTTTCTTTTTTAGAAAAACTGTCACCATTTTCACAGAATAATGAGAACCACATTCTACAATTGCTACCTTTATTATATTCTTTAGTATATACATAAGAAAAAATACTATGAAAATAAAGTCAAATAAAATCAAATAGTTATTGTATAGTAGTGATATTAGCAATGCCGCAACGCAAAATTAGGCATGAATATTTTTTGTTGGAATAGTGCGTACGCATGCTGAATGACTTATTACCAGTGGTAATAACAGAATTCAGAATAAATCAGTCCATATTAAAGGAACACGGCATCGAGCAGCGTCTGTCGTCAATTGTTCCATCTCGCATCCTTTCATTCTTTGGGCATGTTTCGCGTAGAGGTGGCATTTCCATCGAGCGTCTTGTCATCGAAGGAAAAATAGAAGGCGACAGAGCATGTTGGAGATCACCCATGCGATGGACTACTACTCACATGGCAAACACGACCTCTCTGTCTAGTGTTAACCACTAAGAGAACGAAGAAGTTTTGTAGAGAAAATTTTGCTGACTCTGGAAGCTCTAATCCTAATTAGATATAAGTACTTCTTATTCTTTTATAAAATTACGGCTTCCTTCAATAATAATAATTAATGATTTCGCCAGTGTCAAGTAGCTAAATAGCAATTGCAAAATAAACGATGTTATCAAGTTTATTGAGAAAAGAAAAATGGGAAAGTTTGTGTTCGCGGTCGCTACCACTTTTGTTCGCAGAGATACACAATCCTTTGCAGAGAGTTCCATATTATGTAAGGGACAGAACCCAAGGGTAATAGCTAACTAAGATATAAAAAAATATGTCTACCTTTACAAAAGCAATTTCAATTCGGACGAGTGAATTCTCTAACGAATTCGTACCTTCGTTACTCAATAAAATGAAAGTGAACAGAGCTTTATTGTTTGAATACAAAACTCATTCCAACCTTCGTTTTACATTCAAAGGAAGCACATTTCAAAACATCAAGGTAGTTAAAATTTTAATCTGACGGTACATAGAGCTATTGTTCTCGGAGTCATACGAAGTTTAGAAGTGGATAATTTTACAGTGGTATTAGCTTCGAGCGATAATTAGTGTGGATAAAGTTAAACAACAATAAACTAGCGAGTAATTCGTGAATCTTTAATTTCCTTTGCTGCTAGTGCTGTGATGGCGGGTAAGGGGCCATTGTTTGGCCTTTTACTGCGAACACACTATTGTTTTTGTTTGTTTTAATTCCAATTTTAAAGTAATCTGTAGCTTCCGCTACCGTTACTATCTGTATTAGTACAATTAGTATACGATTTTATAATTTATAGTTCTAGAAAACACATGTCATCAGCAGTCGAAAAATATCCACTTCTCCTCACGCTTAGCAGGCGTCTTGGGAATCGCAGTATAGGTGGTAGGTAATCCAATAGAAGGACGCGCGCTGCTGTCTGTCTTCTAGTTTCCCCTTAGTCGCCTCTTACGAATACCCAACAGGAGGAGATAGGTGGGACCTATTCTTACCCGGACACCCCACGGGTACACACATGTATAAAACATAAAATAAAATATCAGTGGTCTGGGTTGCCTCAGTACAAACTCTCCTTCGGAGTCGCTGGACGTTCGGGGTGTCCTTAGAACGTCCTTTGTGTACGGTGGTGACTTCGAGGAGGACGACGGCGGGGTTGCGCCCCAGTCCCAGTGAGCACCGTGACTGGTTCCCGGGGGCTACAATGCGCCCTCCGGCGGCGGGCTCAAAGGCAAGGCACTGAGGGGGTCCCTGGTGCAGATCCCACCGGAGAGCCCTGGGTCCCCTCTCATGTGCCGATGCGACATCCTGTTTAGTGGGTAAGAATCTCACATACCCCGGTCGAGCCCCACAGCTCCCGCGAAGATTTCTCCGAGTCAAAAAAAAAGTACAAACTCTGCTTTATTTGATCGGCTGATCGTGTGTTGATTTTCCCAGGATATTAAAAGTTACTAATAGATTTCTAAGCGAGGAAAGGTATATTAAATGATGTACAAACTAAAGATAATTAAAATGACATAAACACTAAAATACTCGCTGGAAAATGGACCCAATATTTATGATACAGCAACAGCTTCAACGCTTGCTTAATGACTGATGCTGTTAGCATCGTATCAAGTTTTATATTACCTAGCAGGTTTTTGCTAGCTTCGTTTTATCACTCCCGACTTAAAAAGGATGTTATAAGTATGATGCCTATGTTTGTCTGTCGGTGTCCCCCCCCCCCCTGTATCTGTCTGGGTGTTATGTATCTTCTTATGTGTTTAGTTACAAAAAAGTATATAAATATTAGTATCGGCTGTCTGGTTACCAGAGGTTGCTTCTGTCTTTTAGTCTCTGCCTAGTTTAAGATCAGATGGGTGTGTATGATATGTCCCAGATATTATAATTAACTTTACTTAGTATAAAACAAAGTTGTTCCCGCTGTTTGTACCCTTAGGTCTTTTATGCAGTTTTCAGCAATAGAAAGAATGATTCAAGAGATTCAAAACTAAAATCTTTATAAAACACAGTTATATATTTGCGCCCTTTGCGGTGGAAACCGTATGCCTTGGTATCATGGACGCACGGTTTGCTGAAAGAAATTTCATCCAAACTTATCAAAGTCTCAGGAGACCGTCGAGCTGGTAGCTTTTTCTGCCAACGTATAAGCTTGGCCATACAAAGGGGTAATGCCGCCAGTCCTTTAGGTACCCTTGCCTCCCAGTGCGGCGACAACTTGGATGAAGTTTTTTTACCTAATTTAAGTCATATCGAGGGTGTGTGTAATAAACTAAGGCAGTTCTTGGCTAATATTGTAATCTTGAAAGATCGTATTCCTTTTAAAGTTAAATTAATGTTGTTCAATTCTTTAGCCGAGTCATATATTCAATATGGTATCAGTAGCTATGGTCGTACATACAATACATATTTAGACAGCATATATAAACTTCAATTAAGAATATTAAAAAAATTGTCTCAAATAGTGTTAAATTGCAATTTCAGGATAACGAAATAGGGCTCTTTAAACATTGCAAAATTCTGCCAGTTCATAGTCAATTTAAATATAATCTGCTCAAGGAAAACTTTTTTAACTTACAATATCAAAAAAAAATAGAACACCTATATGTACGAGAGCCGTGGCTCATGAATGTTTGCGTACAACGCCAGCAAACAACATTTACGGCGAGCGAACTACGCGTTACCTTGTACCTCGTTTTTTAAACAAGCTACCCTCTTCTATAAAAGACAATATTACGCATAACAATATTATAGCAAAATTGAAATCTTATTTTCTTGGCCAATAGATATCCAAGATCACATTATCATTTATTTATTTTTTATACCCACAAATGCTCTTACGTAGTTCCGTTGCTTGTTATTTTTCAGTTAACGCTTACAATAATATTATATAGAATCTTAATATAAGTACATAATTATACTCATAAATAATATTCTATACGTTTTAACGTGCACTACTAAGATTGGTGTTGATTTTTCTTGGCATAACTGACAAACCTCAGTGGTTTAAATTAGTGCCAATTCTATGTTTTACCTACGGAAACTGTTTTTTTCTTTGTATTTTGATAAATAAAAAAAAATAAAAAAAGTATATTTTTAAATAAACTGTAAATATTTAGTTATAAAACTAAGTAAGTATATAAAATGAGTGTAAAAAACATCAATAAAATATTTTTTTATTAAATCAATGCAAGATGTATTTTTTTTAGGCAGTTAAAAGCCACAGTATCTATACTATAATAAAACTCAAAGAGCACTTTTTCTGTACATTGAATATTTTTCCAAAATTTCTATGTGGGTATACTATACTATCGACATAGAGGCCAAAACAATTTTTTTTGGAATTATTATTATTGTATTGTATGTCTGTCTGTCGGTCTGTCTGTCTGTCTGTCTGTCTGTCTGTCTGTCTGTCTGTCGTTCTGTTCGTCCAGGTATCATTTGAAAACCCGTGGAAGGATTCTGATAGGACTTTCACCGATGTGTTGTGTAGAAGTAGGGGTATAAGTTGGTATATAAAACATCACGCTATGTTTCATAGGGGCTAAGCAGTGAAACATTACTTGCACATATTACCACGTAATTTCCTTTGTATGTGAATAGGGTAATTATAAATTGATCAGTTATTCATTAAGATATCTATTATTACGCTATATACAATAGGGACTGAGCAGACATTTAGTTTGCATAAGATATGGCTGTGGCGAAGGGTAATTTTTTGTAAGGGGTAAGCCGGTCCGGTACACCCAGGACATTTTCATTAGATTTCTGTATTGTTCTAAGTACTTTGCTGATAGCAATATGACATTGTCTATATCTTTGAAAAGTTAAAATGATCCATGAAATTTTAATGAAACTCCCCAAGTCCAGGTAGTGTATAGGTATTGTATTACAGTCGCAAGAATAAAAGATGCGGAAAACTTAGAATCTTCATTATCGAATATGATTAAACAGTGATTTATGTTGTTAGCGTGATTTCCATTATGAACAGCGCCATCTATCTGTGAAATTGAACATACAATCACTAAATAACTTTAATATTTTTACATAATTATAAAAAAAAGTCGTGTTAGTTACACTATTTATAACTCAAGAACGGCTGAACCAATTTGGCTGAAAATTGGTGGGGAGGTAGCTTAGAACCAGGAAACGGACATAGGATACTTATTTTATCTCGGTAAATTATGGTTAAGCAACCTAAGGCAAGGTAATTAAATAGATGGGTGAACCGATTTGTATGAAATTTTGTGTGCATATCGGGTAGGTCTGAGAATAGGTCATAAAGTATATTTTATGCCGCTGATAACATGATTGACGAGGATATATAGAACGAGAGGACATGAGAGGAGGAGGAGAGCAAGAGAGGAGAGAGACTGAGAGGGGATTTGAGGAGGGGGTGATGGGGTGAGGGTTCGGGGGAGTTAGGTGGAACAAGTTGGGAGAAGAGAGAGGGAGAGGGTTCAGAAAAGGGACAACGGGGAGAGGAAGAGGGGGAGTGTGACGAGGACCGAATTGGGAGGGAAAGAGAGACGAGCAAAACGTAATAAAAGCGCGGGCGGAGCTGCGCGGGTCAGCTAGAAATAAATAAAATTAATGATCTTGTATTTAATCTCAAGACTATGCATGGGTTATCAAAGAAGATAGGGGTACCTACTCGAATTTAATATCTTGTAGCTTCTCAACATTCATTACATGCCCCAATGCGTCGACTCAGCTTAAATGTAAGCTTATTTCAGTATATTTATTTTTAATATTATCCCTTTTTAAAAATAAAATCCCATTTCATTCTAATCTCAAAGGAGGGGAAGATGGATGAGGATATTAAGCTTTTAAGATTAAGAAAAAAGTTTTAAAAGGAACAAATTACAATCTTGAAAAATAATCTTTAATATATATTTTTTACTATAAAAATGTGAGAATTCTGTTAGCATTTTTCTTTCATTCATTCCTAAATCATCCTTCAAAGGTTTTATATAAATGATAAAAATAGGTTAAAGGATAAATATAGATTCAAACTAATAAGTTGTATAATGTATACGGCTCTATTCCTAAAGCATGAAACTCATTTTAAAAAGTGGGATATTAGACATCTAGTGCCACCGTGAATTGGAGCGCATCACCAGTCGTCATTTTTAGGGTTCCATAGGTACCTAAAAGGTAAAAAAGGAACCCTTATGGTCTGACTTCGTTTGTCTGTCTGTCTGTCATACCTACATATTTCTGGGACCCCTGATACTCCAAAGATGGTATGAAACCCTCGGTGCCCGAGTCCGACTCGTACTTGACCGGTATTTATTTAGTATGACCACAAGCTTGAGGTTAACTGCGTCGTGACGTTTTTATAAATTTCCTTCAAAAACTATTTTTTTACAATATATATATAATGTACATTTATCACTTTATCATCATCATCATCAGCCGGAAGACGTCACAGCTGAACAAAGGCCTCCCCCTTAGACCGCCACAATGAACGACAATTGGCCATTTGCATCCAACGGTTGTCTGCGACGCGAACAATGTCGTCGGTCCACTTAGTGGGAGGCCTACCTATGCTACGTCTTTTTGTTCGTGGTTGCTACTCGAGAACTTTTCTTCCCCAATTTATCACTTGTTGGAGCCGAAATGGGGTATTACCTACATAAATAAAATATCTACATATCTTCGTTGGTGCATGTTGCCGCCCATGATTCCTATGCAAAAAAGCGGTAACATATAAATCATCACTATCACTATCACTACATAGTATAAAACAAAGTCGCTTCCCGCTGTCTGTCTGTCCCTATGTATGCTTAGATCTTTAAAACTCCGCAACGGATATTAATGCGGTTTTCCTTAGTAGATAGAGTGATTCAAGAGGAAGGTTTATATTTATAATACATGCATAATATAGTAGAGAATCACTGATAATTTTAGAGGTTTCTAATGTGATGTCGTAAATAAACACATTTTTTTTGCTCTTACATTGCAAACGCTGGCTGAACCCTACAAGATAGATCAAAATAATGTACCTACTACAGTATTGTACACCTTAACAAGGTCTACGAAAATGGTATATGTCTATCTCTTAGGGATAACCCACAATAACCATTTTATACCCTTTACTTTTTATGAGAAATAAGCCATTATTTCTCATAAAAAGCGATTTTAAGCCATTTCTTCTCATAAAAAGAAATTAGAAGCGATTTTAAGCAATACATCATTAATCCTTATCCAAATAAGTATAAATATTTTTTTTACCACTCTTGCGAAGCCGGGGTGGGCCGCTAGTTTAAGTATATATTAAACTGCTACATATGATATGATGGCTTATTTATTTATTTTATAATTTATGTACACACATTATGAAGAAAAAAGGAAGGTCCTAGTGATGAGAATAGTAGAAAATTTACCTGAACCCAGCACTTTCAGGGTCCTTTACAGATCTTGAATTATTTGCAACCGGGCCCTAGAGGGCAGCCATTTTTCAATTTAATTGCTCCACAGCGGGTAATTCGCTATCAACCAGATAACAATTTTAAAACACATATACAATGCATTAATGTAATTTATGTTTTAATTCGTTTACCTATACCCTATCTATTTTCCCAAAAAATAAAAGGTAAACAACTTGAGGTTATGTTGTTGAAGTAGCGTGTTTGTTTTTTCATTGTATTTGCTAGAAATTTAATTGCTTTGCATTACAATTTGTCTAAAGTTATTATTTTATAACCTGAGTTCTGCAAAATCAGAATATTTCGAAGCACAGTTTAAAAATTGTTGGTTTCTTTGTTTACCTTTTATTTTTTGGGATAATGGATAGGATAGGTATATATAATTTATGCTACACATAAACTAGTATGTGCTAGTATTATGTTTGATTGTGGTACGTCCAAGTACATAAACTTTTGTTTACCTGTGTCTTATTACGTAATTGAATGAAAGTTATTTACTTACCTATCTATGTAGTTAGTATATTTACAAAAAAAGTATATCGGTATTAGTATCAGATGTCTGGTTATCATAGTACAGCCTCTGTCTAGTTGGGATCAGATGGCCGTGTGTAGGTTACCCAAGGATGTTATTATTCCTTCGGAGTCGCTGGACTTTCGGGGTGTGGACGTGTGGGCCCTAGGACGTCCATTGAGTACGGCGGCGACACCGAGGAAGACGACGGCGGGGTTGCGACCCTCGTCCCCGTGCGCACCGTGACTTGTACTCGGGGGGCTACAATGTGCCTCCCGGTGGTGGACTCAGAGGCAAGGCACTGAGGGAGAGTGCAGATCCCACAGGAGAGCCCTGGGGTCCCATGTGCCGCTGTGACAGCCGCGGGGGTTTTAGTGGGTAAGAATCCCACATACCCCGGTCGAGCTCCCGAATACCTTTTGAAGGATTCCCCCGCGTCAAAGAAAAAGGATGTTATTATTATTATTTTACTTGCTAAAAGCCTTTGCACTTTTTGCGATATGATCAGCTTCAACGCAAACGTTTAATGTATAATTAACCAAAAACTTTACTGAGGAAATTCCATGCTAAATCAGTGGCTAATATTTTATTCCATCCTACCACGATGACGGAGATTTTAGTAGGATATTTTAATTAAAATGTTATACCGTCTCGTAAAGATTTTAACGTAACTCAAGTTGGGATTTTGTTTTATTCGTTAACTTTTAATGTTAATATTTCAGTTTGGTCTCTGTCAGCCAGCCAGCCAGTCTAGTTGTTTAACAGCATCCTTGTTCTTTATTATTACTAAGGTTTATTATATTTACATGAAAGAACAACATCTACAACTAGTACCTAAATCACACGTTTATTAAAGTGTAATGTAAAGGCACCAGTAAAAAAATGTACCACGAAGTTTTTAAGATTTGCAAATAAGAGTGATACAGAGTTTTAAATCCTCAACTTTATTTTTGACACAAAATACTTATAATAAATTATTAATCAAATAAAATACATAAAATAAAATACATAAAAATACGAAAAGTTTTTATTGAAAAAAAAAACAAGTGTTGAGAATACACTAGGCTCCAATCTAAGATACCCTGTGGTGTATCTTGTCTCTTTTCGCTAAAAATGGTATAGAAAAAATATAAATTAGTATTTATTATCCAAATATGTATGTGTTATATTTTTTTATTTGTTGGTGTTTTATTTGGTTTAATTTAAGATATAAAAGTTTCATAAAATTATACATAGTATCAAGGACATTTAGGGCAATCGATCAAAATCTGAAAACCTTTTATAACGGATAGAACTGTTTTTTTTTTCATATTTTGGTATGTAATATTCCACATATTGTTCATGGATAAAGTTTGTTCCGATAGCTCGACTTTAAAAGCTATCTGAAATTCAATCCAGGCTAGATATAAAATTTTACTATCATGTTCATGGTTTAGTGGTTCTATTGAAAACTTACAGGACAGTTGGTTTGATCTAGAATAATATTTGCTGTGACTAACATCGATAATATTATTATAATTTTTGGTACCATGTTTGCACAAGGGATTGCATAAATAAGTATATAACACACTTATTTAACTACACTGCCTAAGTACTGTATATGCTTGCAGATTATCTGAAGGTGCAAAAGACTCAATGCTACATATTGTTGTGTGGTGGATATGAAAGCTAAGTCTAAAGTGATTGAATAAGAATATGTCACTTAAATACTTACAATCTGTGATCGTTTATCAATAAATATTATGATTTGATTCAAGTACTTGCCTTAGACCAAAATACTAATTATTACCTCCCTATCATCATCATTTACAACATGTTTTTTAAATAAACAACCTGAGACGTAACAAGTAAACAGAATAATGGAGTTTACTATGGTAGAGTTCATTGACCCCAGAGCACATTCGGCGGGCTTTTTTTTTTTTTGGGAATGATAGACCCTGTTAGCCGCAGATGGCCATTGCAGCTTCACCGGACAATAGGAGGCGAGCGCTTGAAGCGCTCTAGCCTTTACGGCAGAAGTAGCGACGAGCACAAGGGCACCTCAGGGAGGCACGGCCTCGGCTTGGGCTGTCGCTTAAGAGAGGGCTGAGTTTACCACCGGTTCACAACGCGCCCCCACTGAGAAGAACCGGCAAGAAACTCAGTGGGGTGATGCACGTGGTTGCGGTCGCATACGTACGACCCTTCGGCCTCGCCGGCGAGACCGGTGTCTGATAGCTAGTGTAGCATACGGTTGTCGGGGAGGGCTCGGCGCATCCCGGTCCAATAGGACCGTCATGGGGTCAGGAGGGTACAGGCGGCGGGCGGGGCCCGTCGCCAACTTACTTTTAGCTAGGTACTCCATAAACTGATAAATCCGCGCTGTTATCGTAATTAAAAAAAAAAGTTTTGTGTAGTAGATTGATAACCAAGGGTTGAAAGTAACCCATTTCACCCGAGTTTCACTCTACTTTTTATTTCGACTGTGGGCAATGTAAAATATTTCCATATAACATCGATGAAGGCCACCGGGTAGTTTTAGTGGGTAAAAATCCCACAAAACCTAGTTTCTGTCCCTACGGAGACTGGGTAAACTTTATTTTTATCGGGAATTAACGCGATTTACCTTATATTTTGGCTTGACGTTTCGTTTTTGGTTTTTACCTTATGTTTTGGTTTGTTTGATAAAAATAAAGTTTAACAATGGAACGCGAAAGTCTAAAAGTATATATTGGAGACTGGGTACTTTTTGAAGTTTTCCTCACTGTCAAAAAAACTAACTAAACTAGCATGAATTTAATTATTATTTCCATTGTATTACGAGTTTTAGTGGTGTTTCTGTTGAAGTCGATTTAATATATTTTTCATATTTTTGGTATGTGATTTTATTAATACTCAGATAGTAGGTGTGTATTATTGTATTTATTGATTCCAACAATACATTTCTCAATTTCTTTTTCATTAATATCTATACAATACATATCCTAAGCGTTTTACGTAACTCTATAACATAATTTCGTATTCGTCCCACGTATCTTGTTATACCCTCGTTGTAACGAACAAAATGAGTGGAGAAACATACCTATATAAAAATAAGTTTTTAGTGTAATATTGTACGTGGTACTCCGTTTCTATGAGAAATCGATTGGCCAGCAGGTTAAAGTGTAGTAGTAGCAGCCGAAATGCCCACTGCTGAACTGAAAGGCATTCCCTTAGAATTGAGGGGTTGCCACAATCCCCACGCTTGGCAGGCGGCTTGGAGATCAAAAACAGGATAAAGTGTGTCTCATGTTCTGCCAGCAGCACCTTTGGGTAGAAAATAAATAAAATTTTAATCTAAAACCGCAGTGTAATAAATTCGCTGCCCCTTAAACTTTAAAATTTATATCGCTTTAAATTATAACTGAACAGCTAAAATAAATTTACATACTAAAATCTCTTGTTATAACATAAAATGACGTCATACATTGTAATATATTTTGCTCTCATGGAGAATAAAACATTGTGCAGGAAATATTTTCGTGCAAAAATCTTAAACTACCGGGAAGTAGGAAAAGATCAAAGGTATACGAGCCGGATGGCTATATAAAAAGCTAAACAAAAAGAAGGCGGTGCGATTTTAGAGCCTTGTAGTTATATTTTTAATCTGGCAATGGTGACTCCAAAGGCGACTCGCAATTAAAATGACAGATACTAAAACAAACACAGCCGCATTTTAATGACGTTCTGCGCGTTCATATTTTTTTTTATTATTGAGCTTTTTTCTTGGAAAAAGATATTAATCATATCCTACTTACTTAATCTGTATTATGCAGATTTTATGCAGGATTAATTTCGGGTCTGTTGTTAGTTATTAAAATTTTAATAAATCGTCTATTTACGCCCATTGTCTATCTATCTATAGGGAATGTATCATTCTAGATATTTATACAGTTTTGAACCAGAACTGGTGACTACTTCGTAAACCAAAATAAACCTTTCCTATTTTTTTTATACTTACCAAAATTGTATCAGCTTATTGTGACAAGGGTAATGCTGTGCAAAGGGCAGTACCTAGTAGGTAGGTATATTATGTAGATAAATAAAATAGTTGGATATATAAGAGACATTACATGAAAATAAAACATAATTAATGTAAAGATATTGCTCAATTTGCACGACATTTGCCACAAAAATAATTCTAAATATGTTTTATAAGTATTTTATTTAATTTTTATGGCGAATCTGCGGGTCCAAAAAGGCCACATTCGGTGAATCATAATACGAGTAAATTACGGTTTAGTTTTTTTTTCGTATGGGTTCATTAACCAAAATATGAATCCGCTAATAAATTAATTGAGTATCATTCACCTGGGATCTGCTGGGAATGCAGAATACGATGAAATGCATAATGTGGCGTTTTTAGGCCCACTAGTTTATTTTCAACTTGGCTACAGCTAACGTAATATAACTGGTTTGGAATATATTGTTACGACCGGGACATAAAAGTGCTAATTACTCGGTTAATTATTACTTAAATGCAGTGATCACAAAATGCATTGTTAGTTTAAAGGTCTACTATCGATCCGTATAGAAAAATCTAGAATTGTCAATTGAATGTAGTTCTCTCAACTTCGGTAGGTAGATATTGTACGTATCTACTTATTGCTCGCTAAAGGTAAAATTTCTCGAACTGTTGCCTCCTATTGTGTGGGCTCGCGAAAATGCCAGACTTAAGTACTTGCTGGTGCCTTCGAGAGGTTTCCACCCCTCCGTTAATCTAGCTATATAAGCCGACGCATAGAGGCGTCTAGACAGTTTGTTTTCACAAGCGATAGCGGAAACATTTTAAGGAAGCGATCGAAGAGAATTGTAATGGCAACCTTTGCGACGACTTTGGACTGCTGAGACGTACTGTGTGACTCGGACTACTGTGCCTTGTGTGAATAGTATACACAGTGTACGTGGAATAAAATCTTCTTTTATATTGATTGGTTTTTAAATACCCACCCGCACGTAACAATATATTCGTATTTGCTTGTTGTTGTTGATCGACGCTGACGAAAAAATTAAAGTGCAAAACGTCAATGACCATTGTGGCTCGAAGCCCAGCGCTAAATGTATATTTATTGGATTGAGTAAAATATTGTCACATAAAGTCGATTTTCATAAATAAACAGTTTCTTATTAAGTAAGTCCTTAAGCCGCTTAATGTAGAGCCCATTTTCTGGGAAAGATAAAGAGTAAAATGAACTTAAATTAATTATACTGGCAGCCTTGAGCTCTTTTATCAACTCTTCTGAAATTATAATAAACGTACCAAGGAAAACATTTTGATTGCTTTTGCTTTTTAGGATTCCGTAGCTAAACAGTAGAAAAGGATTCCTTAAGGTGACCCCTATACATTTAGAATTTTTTTTCACGACTGTAACTACATAATTATGCTATCGATTTAAAATTAAATATTAAGCTTAAATAACCTGTGCAAATTAAAAAAAGTATTTGTATTTATTTTCTAGACGAGACTATATTATAAGTAGGGTATCACATGAAAGAGCTTTAATTGCACATGTCAAAACAATTTTTTATTTTATGTTACGTAGTTTTTGACATTCATTTCCAATGCAAAATAAAATGGAAAATAAACTATTTTTCAAAAAATAAAAACCGACTTCAAAGTAAATTATCTAAAAAGCATAAAATAACGAAAATATATTGAAGTCGGTGCTAGCACATCATGTTAACTAAGACTAGCACGAGCTGACTGTTGGCATATTTGAATTTGACATGCAAAAATTAATCTTACGAAAGTACCGTCAACTTTGTTGGTATTTAATTGTTTGATCTGCAAGTTCCCTGTCAGTCGTTTCTGTTAGTCGTACTGTGTCGTATCTGAGCATTCGTACTGTGTGTTGACAAGTCTCAGACGTACAACCTTCCTTGCATTTAGAATCAATAATAAAATATTGAACAGTTAATTAATATCTAAATTCCCTCGTTTCATTTCGGCCCATAACCCTAATAATCCAATAGGTTATGGGCCCAGTGTACGTGTTTTGATAACTGCGTATTTTAAAATTCTAGTAGACTATTCTGAGGATTGTCCGAGTTTCTTTTAGAATCAACGGTGTAAAGACAACAATCCTAATCGACAGATGTGTTTACTGATTTGGAGTGACTACGGAACAATGAAAGCTAAGTATCTTGTTTATTATAAAGTGTTCTATTCTTTATTAGCCTCCGTGGCGCAGCGGGAAACCGCTTGCTTTGAAGGTCGCAGATTTGGATCCCGCGGGGACCAACAATTTGTGTTAAATGGTTAATTACTGGCTAGAAATATAAACATATATAATAATTCATGTGTCGGATGGGTATGTGAAGGGACTGTCTTGCGCCTGACCTTTCCCTGATCGTGTCTGTGTTCAGTATATAAGTAGAGGAGTGCGCTTGTGTCTGCGCGGGGCACTTGGGCACTTGTGCAGGGTATAGTGTTCCCCACTTAGATGGTTGATCTTTTAAAGGATTGGCCGTGTATCTGGTCTACCGGGTTGACATTGTGATTATTACAGATTATTAATTTCTGATTTGTTACTATATTTTGATCTGTATTTTCTCATTATATTCCCTATTGAGGAATTTGAGTAAAAATTGATCAGTATTCAATTTTATTTTGCAATACCTACCTCACTTCCGAAAAATTAATAAATCTGATATTTTGGTGGAGGGTACCTCTGAGAAATAATTACCTTAACTTAGCAGAAATAAAGTTAAAAATTATCAAAGCTAACGAATACCCTATAAATATTTTTTATATATTTATAGTGGCTATAGGTGAGGTGTACATCTACCTAAGATTTAACATTTTAACAGGAAAGTGAAATCGGTTCAAGTTCACCTTTATTAATATCAATTTAAATTTATTTCAGTGAGAAAATTCTACAGTGCCACTTCACCACTTTTAATAATGTTACAAGAAAAAGTTACAATGCAAATTTGGGCTACATTTTCAACAAACGAGGGACTAGTTATAATGAATGGAAGGTAAACTAAACTGACCATACGTGGTAAGTCAGTAAATTTTTTATTTTTTATAGAATTTATGGCTTATGTAACTCGTGTTGAATGGAAGACGAGGTAATCTTCCAAATGTTGCCATATTGATAATAATAAAAGTAATACAATGCAAGACATATTAAATTGATACAGTTAAGACTGACTGTGTTGTATTTATGAATCGATTGCGGTTCAAAAAGCGGAGAATAAAAATAACATTACTTTGTATTTGTTGTGCATATGGAACTGTGAACCTAGTACTCCTTCAACTCCCTTACAACTTCCTTATACAAATTATTTTGTACTTTATCAATACTACCAAATGTGTTAACTAACTATTTATTAACAAGTTGGATTGACTACCTTCAATTAATATTATGTTGAGCATATGTGTATTGCGATAACGGTAGAGAATCTAATCTATCGAAATAAAAAAAAAAGAACTAGTTTAAAAGGGATTAGTTATTACGTGAGTTCTGATAATTTGCAATTGAACGGTTTTTCTGAGCGAGTAGCTGGAACCATTAAAAAAAAATATATATAATGCTCGTGCTAGTTTAGGATGTGGTTGATTGGAAAATGTTTTTCTGGTCATCAGGTTTTGTTTGTTTGACTAATTTGTCACCAACTAAAACTTTGAAATCCTTACAAGCAGCGTTTGAAATGTTGTATAACAAATAGTCCCGAATAAAATATGTAGTTTTGGCTCGATGGTTTGTGTAAAATAAAGGTAGTAAAACTAAACATGATCCGAAATCATGGAATCGTATACTTGTCTGAACCAAGCTGTTATAAAGTTTGGAATCCTATTAATGCGAATAATTTTATTAGTAAAAATAAAATAAAATAATTATATTGTTGACGAAACTGCCTGTAATAGGCTTTATTATAACATGAAGAGAATATTTGAAATTCTCGTACTGAAACTGATATGATAGGTTATCTAAATCGGTATCAACAAAGTTTCGAAAATCTGACCCATATATATTTTTTTAAATTAGATAAATTTAAATCTAATAATTAGTCATAGTACGTGGCATACTTGTGAGGTATGAACCAAACGGTTATAAAGTTTGGAATTCGGAATGCGAAAAGTTTGTTGTAGTCAGAGGTTATTGTGGACGAGACTGACTTTGTGAAGTCCAGGCCTGCTGTTGTGCCTGAAGGGAATATTGGAAATTCTCATGGCAAAACTGATATGTCGAAGTCAGTGTCAATAAAGTCTCGGTTTGAAGGGAATATTGGAAATTCTCATGACAAAACTGATATGCTGATGTCAGCTGAAGTCAGTGTCAATAAAGTCTAGGGCTGAAGGGAATATTATAAATTCTCATGACAAAACTGATATGTTGAAGTCAGTGTCAATAATGTCTAGGCTTGAAGGGAATATTAGAAATTCTCATGACGAAACTGATATGCTGAAGTCAGTGTCAATATAGTCTCTGAACTCTGACTGTCCGAAATCAGATGTGTATAAATCTGTTGAGCAAGTGTGTTCTAGTAAAATTCGCAAAGTTAACAATAATATTGTAGAATCTAAAAGCAAACAGAGTGAATATACATTCTGATATTTAGTTTTCACCATGAAACACAGATGGTAATTTTATTTAACTTAAAAGGAGTGATGGGGGGTCACAGGATATTCCTATATTTGTAGCAAAATGTATAGTGAATTGTAATACATAAATGTCTTGCATAAGTATTAATATAAATATTATATTGTCTTGTGTGCATTTATATTGTTTTTCATATAATGCAGATAATGATTGTTTCATGTTTGTTCAATCAAATTATTTTCTGTCAAATACCTAATTCATTGAATAAAAAAAAAAGTGAGTTCAGTTGAACTCTGTGGAAAGCGCACGGGTGAATTAAATTTTCTCTCGCTAGTAAAAACATAGATTTTTTATACCAAGGTCAGAGCACAAAATGATTACTGTAAATGGATTTATAGTAAAAAACAAGGTCTGAAATATTTAACAGACTAAAATAAAACATTTGCACCTGTTACAAAAGTTGCTAGTATTCAGTTATTTGTTTTGTTAATTCTATGATATAAATAACATGGAAAGATAAAATTCAATTTGTAAATTGAGTAGAACCTGTACGGTCTTAAGCAGGTTACTAAGTTAAAACCTGTACGGCCTTCAGCAGGTAATTAAATGTTTGCTTAAACTGTTAGAAGAAGCACTTGTAAAATAGGGTGTTGCAAAGTTCAGCTGCGGCTGAATGTTTTAGCTGTTTAAAAAACAGTTGTATAAAAAAAAATGTTTCTAAATCCATCAGTCAATCAAATTTTTTTTTTTATAACTGACCAGTCGGTACATTTAAAATATTTGAGGTGTTTTAAGTCTATGATAGAATCACCAGGATTCTATGCGCTAATAATGCAACAATGAATAATTACAAAAAGGTATTTGATCACTAAATCTGTAATGAAGAATTGATGATAATGCGTGCAGCATATAAACAAAAATACATTAGTATATTTTGAGTAATAATAAGTAATAAAGTATCGTGTAGGGGTTGTTGTGGCGTGCTGTCTAAGGTAAAAGGGCCTGCTCACGTGACACCATGTTCCACGGCACTTCTGTCGATACTATTGTACGATTTAATTGATTAATATACATTTGTGTATTTAAATGTCTTAAACACATGTAATTAAGCGTAAATAAAACCAACGTCTGGCCTACATACGGTAAAGGTTCTTAATATTGCAAACCTGTACATGAATGCATCTTGCATTAAATATGCCCCATGTCAAATAGTTATAATTTGTCCAATGTGTGTTAATGTATATCATGTCTTGTATTCATTTTAATTTAAACACATCTCATTGAAAAGGGTGCTGAAGTACCTGAGTCATAATGGTTTTGAAATTAAGTTAGATCATAATAAAAATATTAAAGTTGCGAATTTAATATTTTAAACGAGATAAAAACATATTGTTAATATCATTTATAAAAAGAAAGCTTTTGCGGGAAATGTAAAAGTGTTATTGATAATGATATTATTATGTTTTGTAAATTATGTGATATGCTTATATTTTTTGTTAAATGGTCTGATTAGGTTTTCCTGGGTTTTCCTAATCCATGCAACAAATGTTGGACCATAATGTATTTCCCCAGAGCAATGCAAGGAAGTCTTATATGTCCTGGTTACTTAAAACATACTGAATATGTTTGTATAATTGATGATTAATTTTTGAGGGGGCGTGTTGGCATATTTGAATTTGACATGCAAAAATTAATCTTACGAAAGTACCGTCAACTTTGTTGGTATTTAATTGTTTGATCTGCAAGTTCCCTGTCAGTCGTTTCTGTTAGTCGTACTGTGTCGTATCTGAGCATTCGTACTGTGTGTTGACAAGTCTCAGACGTACAACCTTCCTTGCATTTAGAATCAATAATAAAATATTGAACAGTTAATTAATATCTAAATTCCCTCGTTTCATTTCGGCCCATAACCCTAATAATCCAATACTGACACCGACTTCAATATACCTATTTTCGTTATTTTATGCTTTTTAGATAATTTACTTTGAAGTCGGTTTTTATTTTTTGAAAAATAGTTTATTTTCCATTTTATTAAATGTCGCGAGATTTACTTATAAGAATTTAAACAAGAAAATTAATAATTTGATTTTATTGACTTAAATGTTTAAAATTTTCCATCTAAGTAAGTACGAGTATGTTAAACTCGCGACAAGCTTTTATATCATATAAATTGTGTAATGACGTTATAAATTGATATTAAAAGTTTTAAAGGAAAAGTTTATTTTATTCTTTTTAGCGCATTTAAATAAAAGCTTGTTTTAAAAAGTTTTTTATTTTAATTTTTTTACTAGTAATAAATTCATAATTGTATTTTCTAACTAGCAGGTAAGTGACTTGGTGTTAAACTGTAAGCTTACATTGTTTAAAATTAATTAATAATAATAATAAATAATAAAAAGACGCTGCAGCCCATCTTCCTGTTTGCCCTCAGTCGCCTTTTACGGACACCCAACGGGAGGACATGGGAGGGTGCTTGCTAATCTTGCCCGGACACCCCACGGGGAAGCAAGTATTTAGTTAATAAACTAATAAATACTTTCATTTTTACGGCAAGTAAAATAACTATTGGCAGTTTTCCAGGTGATTATATATTTCCACTATTTTCAAGTTCAATGGACTTCAGAGATTCTCGTGCCAAATCTCCTCGGGTCGCGATGCTAATTCTTAGATAATTTTATTCCTGTATTATTAATCTTTGATTCCCGGTTGTTCCGGAAATCAACATCAAGCCAGAACAATATAATAATTATAATAAAACCCGCCCTGGTTTATGTCCCACTGCTGGGCTCCCCTCAAGATGAGAGGGCTTTGGCCGTACTCCACCACGCTGGCCAAGTGCGGAAAAATATAATAACAATAAAAACAATATCGTTTATAAATAATATAAAAAAAATTCTACACCCTGAAACGGTTTTAAAATACATTGCTATTTAAAATACATTATACACCGGATTTTAAAATAAATTACTATTTAAAATACATTATACACCGGATTTTAAAATACATTGCTATTTAAAATACATTATACACCGGATTTTAAAATACATTGCTATTTAAAATACATTATACACCGGATTTTAAAATACATTGCTATTTAAAATACATTATACACCGGATTTTAAAATACATTGTTAATTTTGATAAGTACATATTATAACCAGACACCTATTAGCCCGAGAAGGGTTTACAGAGCTGCAAAGCAAACTTTTAGTAAACCTCCAATCTAACAGGTATCTAGGTGTTATAAATTCGACGTTTGTCTGTCTGTAGCCCCGTGACTCTTAGGCCCTTTTAACATGGAGCTACCTACTTAAAAATAATTGGTTACAAACTCAAATTATTAACGAGTTACTCGAGCGCGAGCGTCACCGCCCTACATTCTCGTAGTGGTTCACATACGACCACGAATTATTTCGCCAATTGAGCAGGTTTTTTTCCCGCCCACGCACATTAGCAATGCTATAGCAGGCTAACCGCAAAATTCTAAATATATTATACTAAGCGCTATTTCTTTGTCACTAATTCGTCTGTTAGCTATAGTGGACCAAGAAGCTTATAAATGTCGCAGTGGACAGGGACAGGAGGACTAAAGAAAAACATAACAATAGAAAAGGAAAAATGGAAAAGGAAGGGTCCTCAAACAATGTATAAAAACCGTAAATAAATCGTTTGTTTGTGTAAAAAGCCGAGTCAAAAATAAACCTTATCACCACTCGATAAGGGTAAGTTTCGTCCTTTCAAAAGCAAATTCGCATTAATTTACATCAGCCACCGGTAAGCACAGCTTTATTTCAAATTCGATGTTTTAAAAGCTGGCTAACTAAAACTAACTCTTCGTCGAAAAATTTAAGTACCTTTTTCAATTATATTTTCTGTTTTTAAACTTTTTCACCACTATATAAGTTTTAAGCATGGCAAGATAATGGGTTACTTCGGAAAAGCAGGTTGCCCGATTGCAAACATTTTAAGCGCTTATGACATGATCTAAACTTGCTACAGAGGAAAGTTTGTATTTGGCACCTTTTTTATTTACCCAGCCATCATTCCCAATTCTAGACTCCCAAGACCCAATTCTATTATTTTATCATAATAATTGTTTTATTAGGATTCACAGGTTACCTGCAACGCGCACAATGGCTCCAGTCCACCTAGCGGGAGCCCTGCCTCCGCTGCGTCTTGCGGTTTGAGGTCGTCACTCGAGAACCTTTCTTCCCCATCGGTTATCGGTTCTTCGAGCGATGTGGCCTGATTATTGCCACTTCAACCTGCAGATTCTGAGAGCAATGTCGGTGACTTGAGTTCTTCATGTTTATACACAAACGTTAAATTATTCTATCTTATATTTTATATCCATATCGCATATTACGTGGCCAGCTAAGAAAAATATCCCAATTGTTGGGCAAACAACAAAAACGTTTTCTTCTCCCCTCGCCATTTTATTTTGTTTGGAGCTTAAGCAATCAATCTTGTTACGAAACGTTTCGACTGCTGGCCCGTTGAGGTCGCGTAATTATTTTCTCAGACCTTATGGTCTGTGCAGACCAGCGACAAATAATGCAAGAGTAAGTTGGTCTTTGATCACACAAAATATAATGTTCTCTAGGCTACAGCGATCCATCTATTCACAAGATACAACCAACTACGCGAGTCTTAATTATTATAGTTCAACGTGCGTTCGTATACTCAAATGCACTCTCTCGCTTCCTTTACTCTCACAATCCGATGGGAGGGAAGACCGATAAGATGGTACAAGACCGTGTGGCACTTTCTGGCAGGGCCACGGTGACTGATCTGATCTGATCTCACAATCTGAAGGGACTGAAGACCGGCACGACCGGGGGGAGGTCAAGCGCAGGACCAACTTTTTACATGCCCATCCGACCCCGGGATCAACTTACCTTACAATCAGGTGATCGGACTGCATTATCCAAGTCGGTAAGGACCAACTACATAAATTTGTTGCCTCGCCCCCCGCGGGGTTCGAACCCGCGACCTCCTCTTTGCAAAGCAAGCGGTTTCTCACTGCGCCACGGAGGCGCCAGAGGAAGTATATTTAATTTCATCAAATACTTAGTAGGTTATACAAAAGTATTTTCTACTCGCCTGTACCCAATGTATGAAGAAAAAGTATTCATCAATATCTTTTTATTTACTTGCCGACTAATTCTGTAACTTTGCGACTAATTTCGACTAATTAACGACTAAATCTACGTGCCGGCAGATTTCCGCAAGGTGCTTTGATTGTCGAGATATAGTGGTGGCCCTGCCAGAAAGAGTCCTCTCTGGCAGGGCCACCGGGGTACCCCTATAACTTTTAAACCACTGACCGACTAATTCCAATACTTTACGACTAATTTCGACTAATTAACGACTAAATCTGAGCGTCGTTAGATTTTCGTGGGGTGCTTTGGTTGTCGAGATCCAGCGGTGGCCCTGCCAGAAAGAGTCCTCCCTGACAGGGCCACCGGGGTACCCCTATAACTTTTAAACCACGGACCGACTAATTCTCAAATTTTACGACTAATTTCGACTAATTAGCGACTAAATCCCTCTTCAATCAGAATTAAGATCGACTTTTTATGCTCGACCGACGCATCTTACTTTCCAGCAATGTCAGCTCTCTAGTTTGTTTGTTATCAACAGTCAACTGAAGGTTTTCCAAATTGTGATTACAGCTATAAGAGTTTCCCAAAGTCTCTTGAGCCCAGTAACTTCTTCAACAACTCAACTTTTTGATCAACTTTTTGACGCGGGAGAAATCTTCCAAAGATCCCCGGGAGCAATCTTCCAAAGATCCCCGGGAGCTGTGGGGCTCGACCGGGGTATGTGGGATTGTTACCCACTTAAACCCCCGCGGCTGTCGCATCGGCTCATGAGAGGGGGGACCCCAGGGCTCTCCGGTGGGATCTGCACCAGGGGCCCCTCAGTGCCTTGCCTTTGAGTCCGCCACCGGGGGGACGGGGGTCGCAACCCCGCCGCCGTCCTCCTCGGAGTCGCCGCCGTACTTAATGGACGTCCTAAGGGCCCACACCCTCAAGGTCCAGCGACTCCGAAGGATCTGGGAGTAGCCTATCACAGCTCCAAGCTGGCGCAATCGTGGTGTACCTTAAGGAACTCTTCGATAAGTCAGCAACAGAGCTAGCGCAGGCACAATGGATCCAGCTGGGTCGAAGTGCGTTCCAGTGGTTACCAACAGTACTTTTATTAGCCACTAACAACGAATAGGATAGAACAATAAAAAAAAACGGTAAAATGTACGGGAGAAAACTGTCACTTTGACCGATTTCATTATATACTATCTAAATCCCTACTCGTCCCCTGCTTTGTGACGGAATATCAGGCATCCTGAACGGTTTATTATTATTACACTCACTGGCTAATAGTGAAATACTCGTACTGCAGGTTTTTTCTATTTAATAATATTTGTCTATAGACACGGTATCGAATAGAACGTATAGATACTATAAGAACTCATGAGTAGTGTAAAAAAATCGTATGAAATTTGTAAAAGTAACAAAACAAATACTTACCTTGAAGTATCGATACTTTTTTCGTGTCCCTATAACAGCTCAAATCACCCAGGTGATTTGATTCCAAGGTGACCAAAGTGGAATAAATTGTTTCAATCAAAAAGGTGATCAAAGTGGAATAAATTGTTCCACTTTAATCACCCAGGTGATCAAAGTGGAACAGACCATTGACACGCCACCAATCATGCAGACTAACCATGTTCGCATTTTCTTTTATAAGAAAATGCTTCAAATTCATAGCATATATCTGTCGAAATATGCTACCTTTGGCCAGATTCTGTATGTTTTTCTTCTCTATTTAGTTTTCCTTCTCTATTTAGATTACTCAATAAAAAAATTCATTGAAAGACCTTAGGTTTCTACGCTTATAAAGGTGGCGTAATATAAGAATACCCTAAAAAGGGTACTACCCTTTTTAAGGTATTCTTATATTACGCCACCATCCTGTCTAGGGGTTACTTAGTAGCACTTGAAAACAGACCTCACTTAGCTTTTGATTTATTCAGCTACAAAGTTAGTTCCTCTCTATAAGGTCACGACTTGCTAGCTAAGGACAGATCCCAAGAGATATGTAAACATTTTAACTTGATTTTAGTTTAAACGTACAATGTTCCCTTTTCGCTCGAATGCACGAAGAGGGTTGTGTTTTTCGACAGTATGTAAGTAAGTATGTCTATTTCTTTGGCACGGCCTACAGCTTGCAGACTGCGAGTTATGTCCTTAGATTAGTATTAGTTAAGAAAACATATATTAAAAAAAAATACCGTGTGGTGTCGTGGGACACCGGATAGGAACGAAGTTCCTTATTATAAAAATATTAATTTTAAGTTCTATTCGAGGTATAAAGAAAAGAATTATTCGGTTGGCACGGTGTGGCACACCATGCAACCACACCGAACCACACCGAACGACACTGGACGACACTGCACGGCACGCTTTGCCGTTTAACTAAAGTAGTTATAATGATCGGACGGACGTTTTTGCCCGGTACCCCTCCGCATCGTCCCATAAGGGACCGCCAGCCGCCATTTTGTATTTTTTTTACTTCCAAAAAATTAATATGGGTATCTATATAAATGAAAGTTCTTAACGAGACGAGTCGAAATATATACAGGGTGTAAGGGACTACTCGTACGTACCGAAAACTTTTACGACATTACAGAAACCATTTATATGGAAAATTACAAATGACTAACTTTTTAATTTTTGAGTATGTAATGAATACGTGTGGAATAATGTTTATTTTTCAAATTACATTGCTAATTTCAATCAAGCCGCCTGCCAAGCGTGGAGGTTATGGCTACCCCTCCCTTCCAAGGGAGAGGCCCTTGTTCAGCAGTGGACTTTTCGGCTGCTGATGATTGCTTATTTTGCACAAATAAGTAATTTAATGTTTTTAAATTGAAATTAGGCTTTATTATTACACCAATAATGATGTTATCCTAATTTTATTTAAAAAAACAGCATTTTTTCTGGAAGTTCATGAAAAAGCCGATGAAAAATTTCAACACTAGGATGTTCAGAATCATGTACTGGATCCCTGGTAACGTTTTTTGGTACGATGTCCCTTACACCCCGTATACATATGTATATGTTTTATGTATGTAGGGAGACCAGGTATAAAAGTAACACGGGATGAACGTAACAAATGAATTTTTGAAAGAGTTATGTTGACTGCATTGATGGTTGATTCACCAATATGCACCATATTGGATCCCAAATCACCTGAATTGCGCTTACGGCGCTGTGCCGTCAGGTTGTGGACGTAGCGGGTCAGTGCGTCAAAAATACCCCAAAAGTAAGTTTTAACCATTTTTTGCAAATGCGTTTGTTTTAATTATGGCAGGTTCAATCTTGCATGTCAAGTGTCAGGGAAGTAGCGTACCTATTCATCTCTCTATTTTAGTTTTTTAATGGTATCTTACTAAAGTAGTTTTTAGATTATAGGCATATGACTGTCGTATTCTAGGATTTGTAAATGTAGGGATGAAAGTAACAATTTGTTACTTTCATCCCAACATCACGATGACATCGTTTAGCCCCTTTGAAGTTAAATCCCTACCTTTTAGTAGGACCCAGAAAGAATAATGGAAAGGGAAGAAAATGCAGAAAATCGGCAACAATAACTGATACTCCAAATAAGCTTGAAATTCAAGAACAAGAAAATAGAAGGAAGAGCTTCAAGAGCCAAAGAAGTTAAGAAATTCATTTTGCAGAATGCTGCAGCAACAAAAATGCCTAAGACTTTAGTTGTTATGAAAACTATAACAAAAGGAAATAAGACACAAAAGAAGAAAAACGATGCTAAAATAATAAAGGATTCAGACAGCGAAGATTGCATTTGTATAGTTTGGGATCCTTTTCAAATAGCAGGTCAAATAAAAAAAATGTTAGGTACAGTGCCTTAGAGTGTCAGCTGTGGGCTCATATTGACAGCACTAATAACGAAATAAGCTATGTGTGTCATAAATTTGTTAGTCTGATTTGAAATCTCATTTTTGAATAATGTTCATTAGTTTCAAAGACTATTGAGTTGTTAAAAATGTTGAAATGTTTATTTTTTTATAAGATTTGTGATACCTACTTACTAATGTGAAACTCAAAAGGCTGATTACAAATAAATATGTTGATCATGAAAGTAACTTTATTAACAATGTTACAAACATCCCTTTACCCTGTTACAACCAACCCTAGGGGGTAGGGATGGTTGTAACAAATCCCACTTCAAATATTTAGTAGTTTTTTCTCAAAATCTGTAATATAAATTCCATTTAAGCAGGTGTTAAAAGATAGCTGAAAGACCCATTTATAATGTGTATTAAATAGAATTTGAATATTCAGAAATCTCTGAGATATTACAGAAAGATCAAAAATTGTTACGTTCATCCCTGGTCTCCCTATAATATTATTTAAGCCCATTCTGTTAGTTCGCAGTCGGGCTTTTTATGCTTTTATCATCGATATATGGGTTTTATAATTTATTCTTGTTTGGTAGACCGATGATTTCTTTTTTTTAATAAAATCAAAATTATGAAAGTAGAGTTAAGATTATGACTATGATGTATTGACGGGCCTGTTGCACCCTATTGGTCTAGTGGTTAGACACCCTGGCCGCTGACTAATAGGTCGTGGGTTCGATTCCCACCAAGTGTCTGGGTGTTTTATCTATATAAGTATGTATTTTTCAAAAAAAGTAATAAAGTATTAGTATCAGTTGTCCGGTTTCCATAGTACAGGCTCTGCCTAGTTTGGGATCCGGTGACCGTGTGTGGATTGCCCCAGAATATTATTATTATAATTTATGTCTTTGTTTTTATTTGTTACCCGCGAATATTTTAAGATACTTGTACTCCTGGAAGAGTCAATATCGTACTTTACGACGGTATAAAAAAACTTTGACGCAGCTTCCGAACGAATCAAACACATAGGTAGAGTTTTTTTTTAGCATAAAATGTCGTAATCAGATTTCAAATGACTTCTCTTCTTTGTGTTATTGACTACTAGCAACCCACGCGGCTTTGCACGGATGTATATATAGTTATTTGTTATTTATATACCTATAGAAACGTTCAGTGAAAAATGTTCCTTTGTTATTATCTAAATGACGATGAGAACCGTTTGAAAATCCGTTGTGTGCTTTAAAATGAGTTAACGGATATACAGACAGACAGACGTGAATAGCGACTGTTTTATACGAAGTAAAGAAGATAATGTAGTAGTGTAGATAATATATATTGTGCCCATAAGGTCAATGTGTTAACTGATGTTGCAATATATTGTAGTAGGATACTTAAAAGTTAATGTAAGTTTATAGTTACGACTTTAAGCATAATTTGACGAGCATGAAGAATAATGTAAAACCTGCTACAATAACAGAAAGCACTTCTCCAAATTAACATCAGAAAGAAAACAAATAGATCTACATTTATGTACGTGCGTATTAGAAACGTTAACTAGATTCTAGTCAACAAGCAACTTTGCGCGATTTAGATATTAGTTGAAATCAAAGAGATTAAATAGGTATAGTACCTAGGTCTTACCTAGCTCTTTGGGTGAAATAATATTTTTAACCTACTGCTTCACATGGAAGGTTTTGTTTTTCTTTTATATGATATAAAAGAAAAACAAAACCTTTCTTTTTTTATGATGATATTATATTACTATTTTATTGCACACTGCAGAACCTAAACTCTCCTCTTTACTTTCTTAATTTATATATATATATATGTATATATATATATTTATATATATATATTTAAGGCAAAAATGCGTAAGAAGCAATTAACTTTAATGCCTAGTACCTAATTTTGTAATACTCATCTTATTTCATTGTTTAAGCAAGTTGTTTTACTTAGCTAACTAATATCTTGTTTTTGTAATTGTATACACACAGTAACGTTTTATGGAACTCGTTAGTCTTTGTTTACTACCATTTATTGTATTACGATTTACTTGCATGACGGTTTGTTTCCTGAATAAAATAAAAATTTTTGTTTTCCAAGTATCATAATTGTTGCACTAGCTAACTACCCCACTTTTATGTTTCATTCCCACTTTTTTCCATCCCAAGGTTGCCTGGAAGAAATTGCGAATAGCGATAAGACCGCCCTTTGTACATATTTTATTTTTAAGTGTTTTTTTTATGCGCTTTATTTTATGTGTAAGTTTGGGTGTACAATAAAGTGTATATCTAAACGGCTAAATTGATTTGATTTTAGATAGCAGTTGTTAAGCAAAGCCAGAAGCCAGAGGGGCAACTTGAAGACATCTTTACAAGGCCTCCCCCTTAGAAAGGAGGGGTTTCCATAGTCCCCACGCGTGGCAGGCGGCTTCTAGATCGCAGTATAGGTGGAAGATAAATCCAAAAGAAAGACGCTGTCTTCCTGTTCTCGCTTAGTCGCCTCTTACGACACCCAACGAGAGGAGATGGGGGATGCAATTCTAACCCGGCACCCCACGGGTTAACCGAGGCTATGACCTCCTATTGACGTTCCCACAATATTTTCTTGTAGTTTTCAAAAGTGGTCCTCCTCAGTTTATTTTATTCATAACTGTTTATTTTATTTGACGGGCCCGTTGGTCTAGTGGTCAGACACCCTGCCTGCTAACCGATGGGTCGTGGGTTCGATTCCCGCCAAGTGTCTGGGTTTAGTTTATCTATTTAAGTATGTATTTACAAAAAAAAAGTATATAAGTATTAGTATCAGTTGTCTGGTTTCCATAGTACAGGCTCTGCCTAGTTTTGGATCGGATGACCGTGTGTGGATTGTCCCAAGATATTATTATTATACCATTTATTAAAATTCTTTCAGTTTCTTACATTTTCAAATATAAATATAAAAAATAAATACATTTAAAAATATAAAAAACACCTTCCAACCGGCTGTGGGAACAGGGTCCTAGCATACGGTGGTTAAGGCTCCAGAGAGAGGAACTTATTATTATTATTACTGTGGAAAAATCTAAAATTTTCATTAGAAACCTATAGACGTCTACTCACTGACCAAAGGTACCTAAGAAGAAGAGTCTCCCTTCGAAGGGAGGGGTTACTATAATCCCCACACTCGGCAGGCGTCTTGGTGATTGCGTTATAGGTGGTAGGTAATCTAATAGAAAGGCGCTGCTGCCAGACTTTTTGTTTTCCCTTAACCGCCTCTCACGACACTCAACAAGAGGAGATTGGTGGTTATTATTCTTACCCGGACACCCCCCGGGACATAGGTACATAATATAATTATAAGCAGATTTACTTTTTTAATACTTAGTTTTTTCATACCTTCGATTGTTTGCTTTACAAAGATGCGTCTTTTTTTGGTTTGACCCACCTTGGTACAAAAATATTAAAATAACTTCACTTGAATGTATCCATAACAAGCGTAGTGATCATGATCATGGATGTTCGCCGCTTGCCAAGACCTTGTTGACCTCATCTGCCTGATCCAGTGACAGTGGCGCCAATGCTGTCTCAGGGCTCGATGCGATGCGATGCGGCGAGAAACAAATGAATTTTTGATACAAGTTCCTGCAACTTTATATCGAAAATTCATTTGTTTCTCGCCGCATCGCATCGCATCGCAGTTATGTGTGGGAGCCCTCAAGAATAATCTGTCATATTTTGGTTTTCAACGTTCACTTCAAAAATTACTTTACACTTCAACTCGATTTTTACCGAGTCACGCACGCAAGATCAATTTTTGTAAAGATATATTTCAAGATACAAAACGCATTATAATCGAAAATAAGTGAAGGACGTAACGCAGAAGCCTTCACATTTTGGTGCCGCGCGCATGGTGAAGACATTTTCTGTAATTTTGTGGTGCATTTATTGCACGTAGGCATTGCGCGTAGGTCATTTTGTTGTTAGGACTATTGCGCGCAGGTCGTTCTGTATTTCGGTCGTTCTGATTTTGTGTAATTTTGCTTATGTGTACTTTTGATAGTAGAGCCGATAATTTAAATGCAAAAACATATAAAGTATGCTTTTTTTAATGTTTAAATATGATCTGTTAACGATACTGATTATGTAAGAAAAATACACACCCTGAAAAAAATTTACCTTTGCGGGGAAAATCTTCGAAAGATCCCCGGGAGCTGTGGGGCTCGACCGGGGTATGTGGGATTCTTACCCACTAAAACCCCCGCGGCTGTCGCATCGGCACATGAGAGGGGGACCCCAGGGCTCTCCGGTGGGATTTGCACCAGGGGCCTCAGTGCCTTGCCTTTGAGCCCGCCGCTGGGGGGCGCATTGTAGCCTCCCGGGAACCTGACACGGCGCTAACGGGGACGGGGGTGAAAAAAAAAAATAACCTGTGTCAAAATATCTTTTTTGTGTATAGGCCTCACGGAGGCATTCACACAAAAATCATTTTTTACAAACTACCACCGGATCGTAACGCGGCCGCTACTGAGAAGATATATATACTTAGATATATAATATAGTTAACACTATATTGTTATCAATTCGACAGTTGGAGAAAGTTTCTATGGATGTTTGAATTAGGCTTTAGACTAGTTTGGCTTTAGACAATTTGGGGTTTTCATGGTAATACACATAATATGTTAAGTAATGTTTGGAACTATCAGACAGGGAGAAGTTGCCACTTGGTAAATAGATGAAGTTAATCTACTGTTGTTTATTTATGGATTCTATATATTTAAGATACTTATATAAAGATATTACTTTTGATAATTCATAGTTTCTAAAAATATTGTATGAGTGCTCTCTCTCTTTTTGGACCTTACGAGGACGACATGCGCTGAATAAAATTATGAAAACCAAAAATAAAGCCACTAAAAAGTGATTTCATTTAGACCCAAACCCACAGCTATTTAATTTTAGTGCCATTTATCCAGTTAACTGCGTACAGTAAGCATTTTAAAATAACGTTATAAAGTAATACATATATGAGCCGCCCGCCGTATATTGTTTTTATATGATTGTTACAGAAATTGCACAAAACATTTAGGTAATTAATACTGTATGTTAACAGCATTGGTCGGGTTATAATTTAAGGCATTCATTTTTAATTACTTTTGTGTGTTTACTAGAGTACATTTTAGATAATACCTAGTAATTAAACGTCTATTGGTTGACGATATATTAATGTTACTTTTACAGAACAATTATTTTACAAAAGTTTAACTAGACAAAGGAGAATCGCTCGACCAGTATGTTTGATTGGACGATCGTCCGTGCGTCGATGATCGCGCGTTGAATACTAGACAATTTGATCGCATCGCATGATCGCGCGACCTTCAATAGGACATTCATCAGTAAGTATGATTGAACGCACGGTCGCACGATTATTTTCGTCGGGCGCATGCATCATCGCGCGGGCGATAGTAATAGGACGGCGCTTGACAGTTTTACTCACCGCGGCAACCAAACAGAAAAATAATCAACATCATCAACATCATCATCATCATCATCACCAGCCGGAAGACGTCCACTGCTGAACATAGTGTGCTATCATGTGTTACACAGATGTGGCCTGCCCATTGCCTCTTCGACTTGCAGATTCTGACAGCTATGTCGGTGACCTTGGTTCTTCGGCGAATCTCCTCATTGCGGATTCTGGCACGCACATAACTCCGAGCATAGCTCTCCCCGTAGCCATGTGACTCTGAGCTTCTCTAAAAGGCCAGCTGTTAAAGACCATGTCTCAGTACCATATGTCATCACTGGCAACACACACTGGTTAACAACCTTTGTCTTCAGGCTCTGCGGTATTTCAGACGAGAAGATGTCACGTAGTTTCCCAAACGTTGCCCATCCGAGTTGGATTCTTCGGGCGACCAACAACATGTTTATGTGATGCCATAATCAACATGTTTTGGAAATTCATCCTTTTTTCTATTTGAAGACATCCGCCTAATTTTAGAAGTCTGCTCATAACATGGAAACTTGCATAGCACTATAGCACTACCACTTACTCGCACTAGACCAACACAGGGGGTGTTGGTGCTCGCGGTGGAACCTACCTACTGACTTGAAGGAACACAAAAGCATAAATAATATGCACAAAAGGTCTGTCACCTAATCAAATACGTAAGTAGTAAGCTTTTATCCGCTTAGAATCATTATCTAATTGCCACCCTAATAAAGGATATGACTGCCGTTTTCATAAAAAAATCAAGCCATTATTTCGACACTTAAATTGAACAAATACTTTATCCTTCTGTTAGTGAGAAGAGACACCGATTATCTCTTACTAAATAACATGAATATAAAGCATAAAAGGCTCCAAGAGTCGAAATAATCATCATCATCATCATCATCACCAGCCAGAAGATGTCCACTGCTGAACATAGACCTCTCCCCTTCGAATGCCACCAGTTACCTTCGACGTGCACAATGTCGTCTGTCCAACTAGTGGAAGGGCTACCTACGCTGCGTCTTCCGGTTCGTGGTTGCCACTCGAGATCCTTTTTTCCCTATCGATTATCGTTTCTCCAAGCGATGTGGGCAACCCATTGCCACTTCAATTTGCATATTCTAAGATATGTGGGTGAACTTGGTTCTTCGGTGAATCTCCTCATTACGGATTCTGTCGCGCAAAGAAACTCCGAGCATAGCTCTCTCCATAGCTCGTTGTGTGACTCTGAGCTTCTCTAAAAGACCAGCACGTCCACGTCTCAGTACCATATGTCATCACTGGCAACACACATTGGTATAACGAAATAATCAGATTTAAAAAAAAAAATGGAAAAATGCTCATTAAGTCTAATTGACGGCAATAAGTCTATTTTAATTAAGCGCCAACATATTCGATTGCCAGTCGCTTCCTTGGCAGTAAAACAACTTCCTAAAAGCCTAATAATTTTTTATCTGGTAATAATCATAATTATAAATGGCTTGGTTACATAACACGGCAATAAATCGATGAATAACCCTAACGTGCATATATATTAATAGGTTACGTTACGTCACCGGCCAATTTACGGTGCAAACACACTGCATACTAACGGGTGTGATAAATATGCGAGTAGTGTGTAAACGAACTGCACCCCTTTGGACGGCACATTGCCATTATTGGAAAACCTCTTCACACACTGCACATTCTGTACTTATGTAAATAAGTGAACGCTAAAATAGAGGGTTAAATCTAATGGGAAACTTAAATTGATCAGTTGATTTGATTGAAGAGTTCAGTAGGTACTTGTGTAGTAAATTTTAACGAGATTGTTGATACATTTTTTACCCGTACCTTTTACATTACCCGACTATGGAACGGATGGAGGGTTATGATTTTAACAAGAATGTATGTATGTATGTTAATCTGTTCCCGCATAAATCTTCTAATCTACTTAACATAATTTGACAAGTAGGGTGTCGTTATAAGCGTCTTGATTGTCCGCTGGTTAAAGGCTATATAATATCACATTATTAGACTGCGATTTTATCCGTGGTCGGGTTTTAGTTTTTAACACTTATTACCTGTTTTATCTATTCGTATCATAAGACTACGCAAAAATGAGCTTGATTCATACACATTTCTACCTTCTTAAAGGTAAGTAGAGTTGAGTTTCATTTGTCGTCATTTCAGTCACTTTACCGTCTCTCCCTTGGGGATGATTCTCCAGTCAAGATATGTTATCAGCATCAGACTATAGTCGTTTACTGCCAAACATGGCCTCTCCAATTGCACGCCATTGGCTTCGATCTCCGACTTTCCTCATTAAGTTAGTGTGTATAAGAAAGATTTCTAAGATATATTCAGTATCGTTCTAAAACATACATATCTAACTATGAAAACCGTAAAAAAAAAAAAACACATTCTTCCACTACAATAAAGAAGACGCATAGCTGATCTAGCTTGTCTTCTGCACATTGCGCAAGGTTATATCGATTGTCCTGAGCTGTTGAGCAAAATAGGGTTATGCACACATTCTGCACATCTAAGAAAACCGCAATTACTACATGTACCTAAAGTTAATTCAAAGTATCGACAAAATTCTTTTCTTATTAGATCTAGCAAATATTTTAACAATAATATTTTAGCACAAGATTTAGATTAAATTAATTTAATACAAGTATTACTGTCCTTAAAAAAATGTGCAATGTCGTTTTCCAGTCGTAGATGCAAGTGTTTATTTATTACTATTCTGTACCGCTGTTAGTAGTCTTCATCACTGTTTTTTCTTATCTCTGTTAACGAAAACTTTTAATTGGCCTTCTGTTACTTTCCACTCTGTATACCTTGTACTAGCTGTAAGTTTTCTGAATTTAAAAATAATATAAAGTAATGTAGTTCGCTTTCAAAGACGTTAGAATATGTACTACTCGCTGAACCAGTCTGCTTCTGACCACGATTGGTGTAACCCGGCCGAAACGTCAAGCCTTAACATAAGATAAATCTGATTTCCAATTAAGGGGGTAACAACGGTAAAATTGCAAAAATAGCCTTAGTTTAAAGAGTTCGATGGATCAATCCACTATTGATAGATAGATAGATAGATAGATAGATAGATAGATAAGGTTTTTATTTGCATCAGAAGACACACAAACATACATGATAATAAAAAAAGAACAAAATACTGTGAAAAAAGAACATACATACAATAAGCAAATTATTGCATTAGCTATGAAAATTATATGTACTTATACCTCAGATCTTCAACCAATATTTATATTTTATATTTTATTGATTAGATATTGGATTAAATAAAATGTTTTCAAGCAATATTTATTTAAAAAATGTACTACGTTGGATATGAATTGTGTTAGCGTTCAATATCCGTTCATCGGATAGACGTCAAACTTGGACTATAAAAAGCATAATAACGTATTCTACAATTTGTATTGATTACATTTCTTAATTTCATTCATGTTTTACAAGAAATTATGAAAAAACCACTTACGCGATGCATTTCCTTTCGTGGACTGTTATGGAGGGAGGACGTGCTCGATTTTTTTTGACAAGACGAATTTAATTTAAATGATTTTGAACATATGAAGTTTGATAATGGAACGCTAAAGCCTAAAATTATATAGAAACATTTTCAACCAATAGAAAAGCAGCTGCAAATACGTCTACTACTTGTCTGGGAGCTACGATGTCGCAGACATAGAGGTCAAGATCATACGCAAAAAGGGAGAGCCATGTTTGCGTTTGATCTTGAATTAATTCAATTGACTGCCGATTGTATTATCACGCTCAACGGCTTTAAATATCACGTAAAATTTGATGGTCACCGTCGTCCGCAATATCCATTTGCAGGGTTTTATATTCATTGTTCATATTTTACGATTATCGTCGCACGTCCTGCGAAATATGGCCAATTAATGTGGAACATTAAATATTTTTGCAAACAAGGTTACCGCAACGGGCTTTTTAGTGTCCCCATGGTATACGGAAATGCGAATAGGGTTATAAATTTAATGGACAAAAAACCTTAAAGAGAACATGTTTACTAGATGATAGGTTATATGTGCAAGGAACCGTCTAGGTAGGTAAAACCGCAGTATTAGATATTCTGCCTCCAAGCAGCAATGTGTAGGTATACATTAATGGGCACAGTAGTTAATGAAATTGTGAATGCGACTATATATCTAACTAGCTGACCCACGCAGCTCCGCCCGCGCTGTGTTTACGTTAACTAAACTTTTAATAACAGACTCGCATCGAATACATAACCTCCTTTTTTATAGTCGGTTAAAAACTGGGACCCACTTTTTACTTGCTCTCCGAAGCACGGACCCGTTTAGTTCAAATGGCGTTAAACGGTCACCCATCTATTTAATGACCTTGCCTAACGTTGCTTAACCCGATCGATTACAAAACCTTGATAACAACTCTCTATGAGTGTTTCCTTACTAATATTTATTATAATTATGAAGAAAAATTGATAAAATCAGACCAAGCGTATAACCAAGTAAGTACCCATTTTGACTTTAATCCCCTCTCCCAAGGGAACCGTGCCGAATGTGGGGATAAAAAGTATCCTATGTCCTACCTCGGAGTATTAACTCAAATCATGCCAAGTTTCGTTTCAATCCATCCAGTAGTTTCGGCATGATGCTCAGCCGAGATAGACAGACAGACAGACAGACAGACAGACAAAAATAAAAAAAAAACATTTTTGGCTTTAGTATCGGTTACAGAATGCCCTCCAAACATAATTTTCAAAATATCTTCAATGTACAGTATTGGACCTGTTACAGTTTTATTATAAGTATAGATATAGATGTCTTTAGTGTCAGTAACGCGCCAGTGATTCTTCTGGTGTTGCTAGCGGCCATAGGCTGCGGTGACTGCTCACCATCCGGCGGACCGCATATTTGTTTGTCACCTTGGTGGTATAAATAAAGGTGAAACCTTACTGCCTACCATCAGGCTGTGGGTTCTTTTAGAACCTATGTACACAGAGTTTTTTTAAACGCGCTGTCGACGTGCGTTTTTTTTTTCGTTACAAGGGCCATCAAACTGATTATGTGGAAAGAAAAACGCGCGTCAACACACGTTTAAAAAACGCTATGTGCACACCCTTACAGCCCTTACAGGGGTACACAGGACCTATCCAGGCTATATCGTACGAATAATAATGCAATATTGCTAGGAATAATCCTGCTCCTAAGTCTTAGGTCGTGGCCCGGGAGTACAGGATTTGGCAAGATCCTCGCTCGATTTATGCTTCTAGATGCGAGCTCTATGCAAATCCTAGTTTTTCAGTCGTCCGGAAACCATATATTGTTATGTTACTGTAATGCTTTGAAGGCTATACAGTTTTGAATAATTGTTTACATTTCCCGACATTTGAAGGCTCCAAGCGCAAATTACTGAATTCATACGTAATAAAAATATGTACATACTTAATAATAAAGCTATACAAAAAATTACATAACATAAGTACTTATATAATTTTTTTAGCCCACTGTTATAGAGTCCGTTCAGTGTGGTAACCATGAACCTACTGTGTGCTTCTTTTTTTAAAATAAGGGATGATTTATAAGGGATTTATCCAAGTAGTAGTTCAATAACCAAGACGGCTGCTGCTAATAAATTTGAAATTTTCAAAGTAATGGACTATATTAAGAAACACGAGAGTTTTAGTAATGATAAAAGTTTAATTTGGTAAAACTATGTAGACGATAAAATAAAGTTTAAAATAAAAAGTACCTCACATTAATATAATATTAGCCCCCCAACCACTCCAGCAATCTTTAAAAAAATAGTCTTAACTTGGTCAACTTTTGGTTTCTTTAGAAAAAAATAATTCTTAGTTACGTAATAGTAAGTACAAAATACGTAACAAAATTAATGTCCCACTGAGGCACTTAGTGAAACATTTTTAAAATTTATGAAGCAAAACAAGCACGTTAGTCAAAAGCTTATGACATTTATTTTTATGTGTTGTTTATGTGCTACGCAAGCCAGCCAAGCCAATAAGTTTAAAATCAGTGCAACAACATGTAAATCGTTCGTTGAGAAATTAATAATATTTTTGTTTGTTGATCTTAATTAAACATACATTATAGTACCTACCTGTTTTACAATTAGATTTACGTAGGGACGATGACTGGGTAAAAAAAAATCTAATTAGTCCGTCAGTTAGATTATCAAAAAATATTGGACACGTATTTTTTTATTTAACAAATCAATGAAAATTGGCAAAGGTATAGAGCGTCAAAGTTCGGGAGTGGGGGCTTTTGACGTCACTCCTCAGTAAAAATTGTATACCGGAATGACGTCACGCGGTATTTCAAAGTACTATATCTTCGTCATTTTTTGTTTAATCGACAAAAGAAAAAATACATGTCCCATATTTTTTGATAATCTAAATGACACACTAAAAAAAATTTTTGTCATGTAGCCTATTCGAAAATTAAAAAGGAAACATTGATACAGGAAGCAGGAACACAATAAACAGCGGAACGGATTTTCATCAAACATTTAACAAAAATATCTCCAAGAAAGACATCACTGAAAATCAGACCTGTGAACACTTTGTACAGTGAAGCGTTACGTTAGCGTTACAGTTTTAACATAGTATTTTTTTTTGTGGTGGAATCCTTCAAAAGGTAGCAGTAGGGCTGGACGGGGGTATGTGGGATTTTTACCCACTAAAACCCCCGCGGCTGTCGCATCGGCACATGAGAGGGGACCCCAGGGTTCTCCGGTGGGATGAATGTCCAGCGACTCCGAAGGTAACACTGTATGTAATCTACGATATGCACATTAAGTAGAGTACGGCTGCACCCTGGCTGCTACCCGATGGGTCGTGGGTTCGATTCATCATCACCAGCCGGAAGACGTCCACTGCTGAACATAGGCCTCCCCCTTCGAACGCCACAATGACCGACAATTGGCTATTTGCATCCACCGGTTACCTGCGACGCGCACAATGTCGTCTGTCCACCTAGTGGGAGGCCTACCTACGCTGCGTCTTCCGGTTCGTGGTCGCCACTCGAGAACCTTTCTTCCCCAGCGGTTATCGGTTCGCCGAGCGATGTGGCCTGCCCATTGCCACTTCAACTTGCAGATTTTAAGAGCTATGTCGGTGACCTTGGTTCTTCGGCGAATCTCCTCATTTCAGATTCTGTCGCGCAAAGAAACTCCGAGCATAGCTCTCTCCATAGCTCTTTGTGTGACTCTGAGCTTATCCAAAAGGCCAACAGTTAGGGACCACGTCTCAGTACCATATGTCATCACTGGCAACACACACTGGTTAAAAACCTTCGTCTTTAGGCACTGCGGTATTTTGGACTACTACCTATAGTCAATGTGGCACCGCTGGAGAGACGGCAATACTGCCCAGGTCTCGATTGAATCAAAGGCTTCCTCGTAGTCCACAAACGCTAGACATAATGGCCGATTATACTCCTCGGTCTTCTGTATAATCTGGCGAAGCGTATGTATGTGGTCTACGGTGCTAAAGCCTTTTCGGAACCCGGCTTGTTCGGGAGGCTGGAAGTCATCAAACCTGCGTTCGAGATGGTTCGTAATGACTCTCGAAAACAGCTTGTATACATGGCTCAGGAGTGAGATAGGTCTATAATTCTTCAATAAAGTGGTATCACCTTTTTTGAAGAAAAGAACCACCACACTCCTGTGCCATGCTTCTGGCGTTGTACCCCCGAACCCACCAAGTGTCTGGGTGTTATTTATCTATTTAAGTATGTATTTACAAAAAAAATGTATATAAGTATTAGTATCAGTTGTCTGGTTTCCATAGTATACTATACAGGCTCTGCCTAGTTTGGAATCGGATGACCGTGTGTGGATTGTCCCAAGATATTATTATTTATTTTTGTTGTTATTTTTGAGTGAGTATTTGGTGGACTGAACACTGGGGTATTGCAAAAGGCCTGGGTCACTTGCCATAATTAGTATCCTAATTATATTTTGCCAAGTGATGACTTGCCACCCACTACATGGGCTCTCCATATAGCCGTCAGAAGACGACGGAGTGCAACACCGGTGTGAGTGGCTCAGGGGTGTCGAGAGGTGTGCTGCGCTTTCACCGTAGTTACTCGCGGCGTTATGCCCTTTAACACTTCCACCTCTGGAGCATAGAGCTCTTACAGCTCCTCTCTGGACGGCCAATTAAGGCAAGCCAGAGCTGAGAGTCCTGCGGGCCCCCTTCGGTTTCCACTCGGCTGACGAAGACAGGCCGAGGTGGGTACCCTGACCGACTCTCTGGAGCACTCGGGTCCGTGGTGTCGTTACGCGCCACTAGCTGCCCTGCGGGCTTATTATTATTATTACGATTTTTAGTTTCTATATCCCGCTGCATAGGATATGCTTTCTGAGAAATACATTTATTTCATTTCATAAACTTTTCGCTTACCTACTTGATGCTGTAGCGCAGTTCGAATTTACTTTTAACGTTCGACTCGCGGCTCTCCTCACTTATCACGTAAGTATATCCATTAGCTTTAACAACCGCAATAAATTCCTTTTTGTTCTATCCTTTCCATCTAATTAATTGTTCTTTTACTGACCACACTATTCGCGTTTATGTTCAAAACAAACTTCGAATTGTTTTTAACCGAATTATTATCTAGTGCAGTTAATCTTTAGAGGCGCGTTATTTACATTCGCTTTAAGCGAAAAGAAACTGAAATAGGTTTTTGAAGTGAAACTTCTTATGCGACTTCCAAAAATGTTATCACATAACGCGTCAAGCGTTAAATGAGTCACCTTAACGCGTTATCGCTTAACGCGTTAAGTGATAGGTGTTAAACGATAGGCGATAGGCGTGGGCGAGTTGGCTTGAGTTAGTTTGAGTGTTGGTTTGAGTGTTGGTTTGTGTGTTGGTTTGAGTGTTGGTTTGAGTGTATGTTTGAGTGTTGGTTTGAGAGTTGGTTTGAGAGTTGGTTTGAGAGTTGGTTTGAGAGTTGGTTTGAGTTGGTTTGAGAGTTGGTTTGAGAGTTGGTTTGAGAGTTGGTTTGAGAGTTGGTTTGAGAGTTGGTTTGAGAGTTGGTTTGAGAGTTGGTTTGAGAGTTGGTTTGAGAGTTGGTTTGAGAGTTGGTTTGAGAGTTGGTTTGAGAGTTGGTTTGAGAGTTGGTTTGAGAGTTGGTTTGAGAGTTGGTTTGAGTTGATTTGAGAGTTGGTTTGAGAGTTGGTTTGAGAGTTGGTTTGAGAGTTGGTTTGAGAGTTGGTTTGAGAGTTGGTTTGAGAGTTGGTTTGAGAGTTGGTTTGAGAGTTGGTTTGAGAGTTGGTTTGAGAGTTGGTTTGAGAGTTGGTTTGAGAGTTGGTTTGAGAGTTGGTTTGAGAGTTGGTTTTAGAGTTAGTTTGAGAGTTGGTTTGAGAGTTGGTTTGAGAGTTGGTTTGAGAGTTGGTTTGAGAGTTGTTTTGAGAGTTGGTTTGAGAGTTGGTTTGAGAGTTGGTTTGAGAGTTGAGTTGAGTTGAGTTGGTTAGTGTGTGTGTGTGTGTGTGTGAGTGAGTGAGTGAGTGAGGGGCCGACCGACCGACCGACCGATCGACTGAGCGAGAATGAAGTTTCACTTCTTCCGCGCGGAGGGACTCCACGCACGCACATTTTTTTGACTATGCTCAATACCAGTGGCGTGCACAGAAAGTAGGCAAAAATATCTGCAAGTTATCTGTACGCTAAGCTATTTCTTAGAGTGCCACCACAAATATCCTTAAATGTTAGTTACATTACAGACATATTCATTTACATTTAAAAAAATTACGATAATACCATGTCAATACAAATTATTTTAAAATTAAGATTATTTAGAGAGATCGTAGGGTAGGCAAAGTCTTTTTGTGTGCATGGACCCACTGAAGAATTTTATTACAGTTTTTAAATGCCAATTAATATGTCTATAGAATCTGCTAACTTATGGATATTTAAAATAATATACTAATAAAGCATATAATAGGTAAAACAAGCCAAATACGTTTCTTTGCCTACCCTCTGTGCACGCCACTGCTCAATACTGTGTGTCGAGTTATAAGAAGTCATTGCCTTTTTTTTCGCGGGGGAAACCTTTAAAAGGTCTCCGGGAGCTGTGAGGCTCGACCGGGGTATGTGGGGTTCTTACCCACTAAAACTTCCGCAGCTGTCACATCGGCACATGAGAGGGGACCCAGGGCTCTCCAGTGGGATCTGTACCAGGGGCCCCTCAGTGCCTTGCCTTTGAGCCCGCCGCCGTACTCAAAGGACCGAACGCCGTACACGAAGAAGTCATTGCCTACCGCTTTCAGTAAGTGACCCTGTAAACATCGTACACAAGAGCGAATTAATGCACGGCATTTGCTACAAGCGTTTAAGGGTTATCGGTAGTCTTTTCTCTGAGCCGGCACGACGGCGTCACCACGCATTAATCTTGCATTCAGCTGGCTTCAACGACTGCGCCATAAAGGAAAATATCGCGCCGACTGTACTGCTGCATTATACAGCCTACATAAATACATGAGCACTTACAAAAATGTGTTTTTTTTCGTACCATAAACGAGGTTTTCTGCGGGAACAAAAGATACTCGTATCAACAAAACACAGATATCCTCTAAGAACAAAAGTTTTTGTTTTTTTACATTATTTAGTAGATTGCCAGTAACTATGTTCAACAATAATTTATGTATTCTAATAAGTTGAATAATACAATTAAACTGTAACACTGACTGGATGATGTAAACGATGGGTCTAGAAGCAAAAAAAAAATTGGCACAGAAGTTCCATATACTTAACTACCTATAACGCAAGGAAAAAAAGAATTACAAGGATCTTTAAAAATTCACATTGTTGCTATTATATGCGTAAATATATTTATGCTATTTTTAAGACATTTTTTTATGCTGCTAGTTACGTAAAGATATTTATTTGCGATTTGTTATTATTATACTATTTCGTTTGTCGGCTATGTTTTTCCAGAGTATGTATTACAATAGTTTACAGTATCCAGTTAAATGAATTGCCGTTGGTCTCAAACTAGGCTAGGCACCACTATCTTGGGCACCGAAGAAATTGCCAGTCACAGTCACAGTGTAAGCATGCATGTAAGTATGTATGTAAGCATGCATGTAAGCATGCATCTAAGTATGTATGTAAGTATGTATGTACTTATGTCTATTTCTTTGGCATTGCCTGTAGGCCATTCGTTTAGGCTGTAGCCTAAACGACTTGATAGATTGTGATTGATGATATGTCGTTAGATTCGTCTTAGTTGTGGGAGTGACATAAGCACAAAATATATTTTATTTTCCAAACAAATTAATATGCCGTCAGCCGCCATTTTGTATTATTTTACTTCTAAAAACATCATTAGGGGTATCAAATTAAAGGTCTTAATTAACGAGATGACTTAAAATATATATAAGTAGGTACATATGTGTACGTTTTATGTACTTATGTGTACTGTAATTTAAGCCCATTTCTTTGTTTGCAGTCGGGCTCTTTGTGCACTTTATATTTTATAATTGTTTTATTCAATTCATTGTAGAACTAACCCAAAAAAAGTCTCATATTAATTGTGCTAAGTATTAGGTATTATAATAATACAACATTCATTATCTTGTTTACAAATGTTCTTCATTCAAATATTAATGTTATAAAACATTTCCCGCTTCATCCATATTTCATAGACATATCTCATGTACCCTTATGGGAAGATAAATAGCCTCCATTCGTCCAGCCAGGATACCCTCATTGTCTCATGTTTGCTTACAACGTATAGTAACTTTAAAATATGACCCTGGACGCGAACCAGACTATTGTTATGCACAATATATGATTGGTACATCTTTTAAAATATATATTACATAGCATGTTTGTTTAACGCTTCTATTATGAAAGACAAGTAAGTTTAAATTATGAACTAACAGAATGTTCTGAATTTACATTATACTTACAACGTTCATTACCTATTGGGTGTCCAGGTAAGAATGGCGCCCTCCCATCTCTTCATGTACCCAACATGAAGAGAGGGATGGAGAGATGGGATTCCGTAAGAGGAGACTAAGGGAAAAGAAGAAGACGGGCAGCAGCGTCTTTCTGTTGGATTACCTACTGCGGTCCCCAAGACGCATGCCAAGCGTGGGGTAATCCCCACGCTTGGCAGGCGTCTTGGCTCCCCTCTAAGGGGGAGGCTTTTTTTCAGCAGTGGACGTATTTCGGCCTCAGAGTAATTAGAATGGAGCTAGTATCGCGTCGATTCGCCGAACAAATTTTTCGTGGCATTTTTGCGGGGTGCGGGAGGCGAAGTAAACACACACAGATACAATTTCATGCATACCCACACTATAATAAACTCGCAACACATTCAAAAAGATACGCACACAAATAAAGAATGACCAGACCATATGAACAAAATTTGGCAGAGGGGTTAGCGCATCATGCTATCTCCAGTGGTATCTCCTCTAAGATTTCGGCTGATGATGATGACGTAAAACGTATACAAATGTATACGTATATGTATTACAACTCGTCTCGTTAACACCTTTCATTTGATACCCAACTGGATATTTTTTCGTAAAAAAAAAAGATTTCATAAAAATAGTGGCTGACTAAAAAAACATTACGTTTTTAATTTAACCGGTGGATCTAAATACCCAATTATCGTTCATTGTGTCGTTCTAAAGGGGACGCCTATGTTCAGCAGTGATGAAGATTATTAGTGTGTGCCCTTATTCTTGAAGCCTAATCTGTAGTTCCCAAGTGTAGCAATACAATAATTATATTAGAGGTTAATGATTATAATGCAACCCGTCTCTTCTAAGGCTTTTATCTGGTGCGGCGGCGGGTCGAGATGCGCCCCTTATAATATTTCCGCCCGTGGCAAGTCTTTTTCGACCCACTGCCTCCCGCATTTGTTTAGCAATGGCCAAATTGTCTTTCGGCTGATGATAATGACGATAAATACAATGTGCCGTATTGGCTTTTTAAGTTATTTTTAGTGGGATAAAGAAATGAATATTAATTCATAACTTCAACAACCTCCTATAAAATGTTAATTTTGGCCGCACTCCAAGTACGATGCCATTTCAAATAACATTATTAACGACGGACGTAAAAAAAAATAACACAGGAAATCTAGGGACCGGCTGCGGAAAAAAATTGGTAAGTATGTTCTTATATAAGGTGTAGTTGTGCAATTTTCTGTCTGCTAAAGTATTTTTTTTTTGAAGCCAACACACCTAAACTAAAGAAAAACCTTTTCAAATAAACAACAATTGAACTGATTGTCATCAAACATAAATTAGAACATACAAATTCAAATAAATAAATAAATAAAAAACAATTCAAATCCGTTCAAGTACCTAAGTACGATCCCATAGATGTCAAACTTATCAAAAAATATCTCTCCATTTTGCCTAGGGCTAATTTTACCGTCTTACCGCTAAAGTATAAAAGTTTAGAAACACAAGTGCCTTCAGTCCGTGTTGTGATCCCGGGCTAGCGCATCCCATCAAATGGCCAAACTTACTCCCTAGCGGTAATGTTCGTAAGAGTTACGGCAAACTTTTGCATCTGACGTTATTATTGGAAACTAATCCGACGGATTGGCGAACTTTTCACTTTGGCTTCTTGCTTTTAGTGGATTGTAATCTTGACGGCATTTTTATTTATATCATACAAGCTTTACTATGTGTCAGCCTCATTAGCTTAACGGTAATGCTGACTGTAACTTTAAAAAGTGCTGTAGATATCGGGGGTTTTAGTTTACAACCTCCGGGAGGAAACAATTTCGTGTCAATTTTAGGTTGGGTGGGTAGGGAGGTAGTAGTGTCATATTGGCATTGACAAGCTTACAGCCAAAGTAACCAGACCAAAAATACTGGCCATTTGGACATTAATTTAGAAAGTACTCATTCTAAATTTAAATATCTTTATTTCGCGCTAAAAAAAAATTGTTTCACTGTAGATGCAGATTTTGAATGTTGACTGTTTGAAATAAACAAAAGAGCTTTGGAATTCACAGTTTCTTTATTATTTTCACAGTTTTTTACAGAGCGCAATTAATTTCACAGTACAATACATGTTCATGTTCTAGCTAGTAGTGGGAGAGTTTTAGTGGGGGCAGTGTTGCCACACATTGTTTTCAAAAAAAACTTACATTGTTTTTTTTAATAATGTTGGTTGTTATCAACATTGACCAATTAGCATTCTTTTTAAATCTTTAAATCTGAAATCATCGGGGCTCGAAACAATTTGTCGTCTTTAAGATGATTATTTTTTAAGAATGGAAATGACACGTTAATTCGATTTAAGATCAGAAGTTAATAACATCAAACATAATAATATTTCTGCTTCTCAACTGTTAATGAATAAACCTTAAAATCCGTTGCATAAAATCTAGCACTCGAACAGAGTATGAATGGATATTCAGTCGACTCTTTTCACATGCAAATATTTTCAATCCACGTACCTAAATGGAACTGATTGCATACAGAAGTAGGTACCCATTGCATAGTTGTATCATTTTTAGAAAAATAAATCCAGTTGATTCGTTATACAATGTCATCATCATCATCATCATCATCATCACCAGCCGGAAGACGTCCACTGCTGAACAAAGGCCTCCTCCTTAGACCGCCACAATGAACGACAATTTGCTATTTGCATCCACCGGTTTCCTGCGGCGCGAACAATGTCGTCGGTCCACCTAGTGGGAGGCCTGCCTACGCTGCGTCTTCCGGTTCGTGGTCGCCACTCGAGAACCTTTCTTCCCCAACGGTTATCGGTTCTTCGAGCGATGTGGCCGGCCCACTGCCACTTCAACTTGCATATTCTACGAGCTATGTCGGTGACCTTGGTTCTTCGGCGAATCTCCTCATTCCGGATTCTGTCGCGCAAAGAAACTCCGAGCATAGCTCTCTCCATAGCTCGTTGTGTGACTCTGAGCTTCTCCAAAAGGCCAGCTGTTAGAGACCACGTCTCAGTACCATATGTCATCACTGGCAACACACACTGGTTAAAAACCTTTGTCTTCAGGCACTGCGGAATTTCTGATGAGAAGATGTCACGTAGTTTCCCGAACGCTGCCCATCCGAGTTGGATTCTTCGGGCGACCTCTTTGTCGAAGTTGGACCGACCTAACTGGATAGTTTGTCCTAGGTATACGTAGTGGTCAACAACTTCGAGTGTAACGTTCCCAACAACTACCGGTACGGGTGCAACATGGACATTAGACATGATCTTCGTCTTGTCCATGTTCATTTTAAGACCCACCTGTTGGGAAACGCTACTGAGGTCGCTGAGCATTGTATTGAGGTCCTCCAGCGATTCTGCCATAATGACTATATCATCGGCAAAACGAAGGTGAGTGATGTATTCGCCATTGATGTTGATGCCGAATCCGTACCAGTCCAAGAGCTTGAAAACGTCCTCCAATGCGTTCGTGAACAGTTTCGGAGAAATAACGTCTCCCTGTCTCACGCCCCGCTGCAATGGGATTGGTTTCGTGCTCTCGTCCTGTAGTCGGATCGACATGGTGGCGTTGCTGTACAAACACTTCAACACTTCGATGTACCTATAGTCAATGTGACACCGCTGGAGGGACTGCAATACCGCCCAGGTCTCGATTGAATCAAAGGCTTTCTCGTAGTCCACAAACGCTAGACATAATGGCCGATTATACTCCTCGGTCTTCTGTATAATCTGGCGGAGCGTATGTATGTGGTCTACGGTGCTAAAGCCTTTTCGGAACCCGGCTTCTTCGGGAGGCTGGAAGTCATCAAACCTGCGTTCGAGACGGTTCGTAATGACTCTCGAAAACAGCTTGTATACATGGCTCAGGAGTGAGATGGGTCTATAATTCTTCAATAAGGTGTTATCACCTTTTTTGAAGAAAAGAACCACCACACTCCCGTGCCATGCTTCTGGCGTAGTACCCTCGAGTAAGACGGAATTAAATAACTTCTGGAGGACTAAAAGTACCGGTTTTCCACCCGCTCTCAGAAGTTCTGTTGTGATTCCGTCTTCACCCGGCGCCTTGTTGTTCTTAAGCTGTTTGAGAGCCATTCTAATCTCGTACAGGCTGATGTCTGGGATGTCCTCAGTGTAGTGTCGGGTTAATTTGGCTCTGGTGTCCTGAGCTGTTCTGGCAATGGGTTCCTGTGTTGAGGTGTATAACTGTCCGTAAAACCTCTCGAGCTCTCTCAATATCCCCGGTTTCGATGAGATGACACTGCCGTCGTCGATCTTCAGCCTGGTCATATGGCTGCGCCCAATAGACGAATTCTTTGCGAACACTTTAGAGCCTTGGTTCCGCTCAATTGCGTCCTTAATACATGCTGTATTATAGGAACGCAAGTCGTGACGCATGGATTTCGAGATTCGTCTATTGAGTTCAGCATATTCTGACATATCAGCTGAAGATTGCAGTCTCATCTCAGTCCGGGTTTCCATTAACTTAATGGTTTGATTGGAGAGCTTCTGAGGCTTATTACGGCGTGGGGTCTTAAAGAACTTGGACCCCACTGCATGGACAGTTTGCACCAACCCATTGTTTAACTCGTCCGCAGTTTCGCATTCGGCTAGGCACTGAAAGCGATTGTGTAGTTCGAGTTGAAAGTCTTTGGGGTTTCGGATTTGGGCGGTTCCCGGACGGAGCGTGGACTTCATCAGACGAGACCTCTCAAGCTTGATATTGATATTCAATGTGCCTCTAACAATGCGGTGATCGCTACCGGTTTTCACCCTGCCGATCACGGAGACATCGTGGAATATATGCTTCTTGGTCGTCATGATGAAGTCGATCTCGTTTTTGGTTGAACCATCGGGGCTTATCCACGTCCACTTCCTGGATGGTCGCTTCTTGAAGAAGGAGTTCATCGCAAAGAGTCCCTCCTTCTCCATGAAGTCGACCAGCCGCTGGCCCCTTTGGTTCCGCTGCCCGTACCCATATGACCCCACTCTCAACTCATCGCCATTCCGTGTGCCCACCTTCGCGTTGAAGTCCCCCATAACAACGGTGAAGTGTGTTTTGGAGGTATGTATGGCTTCTGATATCTCCTCATACATAGCCTCTACTTCATCGTCAGGGTGTGCCGAGGTCGGCGCGTAAACCTGTATAACCTTCAACGAATACCGATTGGTTATTCTGAGTATAAGGTACGCTACCCTACTCGACACACTATCGACCTTAATCACGTTGTTAACAAGGGACTTACGGACGAGAAACCCGACACCACCCTGGGATTTCCGGTCTCCTTCCCGGAAGAAGAGCATGTTGCCAGAATCAAGGGTTATCGTATCCTGTCCCTCTCGCCGGATTTCAGATAATCCCAAGATGTCCCAACGCAACTTGCTCAATTCTTCCTCCAGCTCGACAATCTTCTCATTGGTCCTCATCGTGCGGATGTTGTGTGTTGCCAGGGCCAAAGTTCGGAGGGGGGGGATACAATGTATGTTAATCAAAATATATTGGTTTCTATAAACCGTATTTTATTTTCCTTTCAGTTATAAATTAATTAGTGCAGGTATTTATTTTATGCAGTGCGTATATCAATATCTCCTAATCAGTAGATTAGGAGATATTGATATACGCATTATCCTGATCTACTGTTAATGATACTTCAACAGAAACAATAAAAATAAATCTTTTTTGCATTTATTAAATTATCCACCACAAAATTACGGGTGATGATGTATTCACCATGCGCACGGTAGTGATAGTGGGCAGTTGAGGTCAAGCGGCGAACGCCCGTGAGTTTTCAACAATCTATAAGCATGCAAACGCATTGCGCCACGGAGGAGTACCTACCTAAGCTTATGGCGATAGACTTTCCTCTTTTCTTAGGTTAGTATAAAACGCATTGAACACGAACGGTGTTCCATTATTCAATCAACATCGTTTGAACAACATTACGTGCTTACCCCACCCGCACGTATTTCGGGCTAGACATTGTCGTCCTAAAGGTGGTACACCGTTCGTGATCCCGAGTGTACCTATACCCTGTTTTTCTTAACAAGATCAATTCAATTCAATTCAAAAGAATGATGGCTGGCCGGTGGCCTACCAAAGACAATCTGTATGGTTTAATATGTCATGATCAGTGTATACGTCTTACTTCTTCATCACTACGTCTCGTCAATCTGTCTCGTCACTACATCACATCACGTCTATGTCACTACGTCACTACAAACAATCACTACATCTCATCTCATCGATACGTCTCATCTCTACTTCTCATCACTAGTAGCATTAAAAACCTAGAATGAAAAATTATGTTGGACGTAGATGGCCATCACTATTCACCGGCAAGAGCTTTGCAAAAAAGAACACCTATATCTTCCGAGTATTGGATGAAATGAGGCTTCTATTAAACTGAATTCCGTGTTAAGCGGTTTTTTAATTGCGACGGGCCGTAGCTCGTACATGCACGCAATTAAGCCAGAGGACGAGGCCAGCTAATCGCTTTGCATGCTCAACAAAAGGCCTAATTACTTTCTCGCATAGCGTTTAAATCTTAAAAACTTTATGAAACCAGCGCCCGGGGTTAATTTCATACAGCCTTATCTTATTTAAATAGGGAGACACGATTCGTTAGACCCTGTTTTACAACACTCTGTTTTTGTCGTATAATTAGAGGTCAACCTGGTGTCAAAAGTTGTTAAAGCTGGCCTTCGGTCTCTGTCTGGGCTTAACAACTCCTGCCTTTTTTTCGCGGGAAAGCGGGATATGACACCAAAATATGCTGATATTGATTAGAGATATCAATTATCTCGCAGTCAATTATCAAAAATAATCATTAACGCCTCCGACATTCAAAATAATTAGATTTGAAGAAGTTGTCGTTTGTGTACTAGAACAATGAACCCAAAACTGAGGTTTTGACAAGTGAGTTGAAGAGTGAGTTTATGCCTACATTATTACCTCAACAACCTTTTACACTCGTACAACATAATCTCGAAGGTCATTTTTAATAGCGCCATAAAAAAATGTTACCACATAACATTTTCGTAATTTTCTCCCTCTAAGCAATAAAAGTGATCGCTTCTCTGATCCCCAGTTACGTGTGCTTACGTTCCACGTTAATTTTGTTCCCAGCGGGGTTTCTTTCAATCATGGTTGACATAAAATATGCAAGATTTTTTCTGCTATAAATACTTAGAGCATCCAAGCTTAGTTTGTAAGTTGCCATAGTCTTTAACGTCTCAAGAATAAGGTTTAATATCTCAAATTAAGATAGGATATATTTCGTGTGTTAAGTGTTCAGGGAATTGAACGAGTGCGTAAATTTGGCAGGATTTGGTAGATAAGGTCAGAGTTTCGTGGTGGAGCGGCGAAGTAATTTGCTCTTATAAGTAAGAGCTTGGGATTATGAGGCCAAATTCATGAAAATGCTCCATACCTACGTCTCCGTTCAATGAAATATAATAAGAATGCGTTTTTAATAAGTCGAAGTGAAACAGGGGTTTTGATAAGGTTGTTTACTCGATAGAGAATGCCACGCAAAACCGCTATGGCTTGGCATCTTGGTGTTAAGGACTATTGATACTTTGTGGTATCCAGTACTTTTACTTTCGATACAGATACTTTTGTACTCGATTCTTTGTATTCGATACTTTTACTCGATGAGTACTTTCCCTACCACTTGCCTACTTTCGTAAACAGGTGTCGAATATCTAGTTTAAAGCTCCTAAAGACTGACTTGGAATGACTTTTTCTCGATACTTATCATGAGTAAAACATTGATACTATCTCTGCTGGCTCTGTCGCAAAATGTCCCTTTCGCAAAATGTCCCTTTCGCATAATGTCCCTTTCGCAAAATGTCCCCTTCGCATAAGGTCCCTTTCGCAAAATGTCCCCTTCGCATAAGGTCCCTTTCGCAAAATGTCCCTTTCGCAAAACGTCCCTTCTATGTAATTGTATAGATTCTAGCTGAATTGTTTACTTTAATGTGTCTTGGGGTATTTTAGGTATAAGGGTAATTAAAATGCAAATTACGATGCAGACAACTTGAATTGTGTAGGTTGATTTATTTTATTAAAAAAAAAAGGTAATAGTTGCGTTATAGCTAAACGCAACAGAAAGTTATGCATGCAGCTAATATTTCATCAGGCGCTTCTGAACATATACCCCCGGGCGTTGGAAGCTTGCCTTTCAATCGACGACATCACGTTGAAAGTTCAGGTAGAGGGCAGATCTTGCTGAATGCTCTTTTTTACAATTCCAGTGCTTGTTCTGATATCAGCTACTCTACTTATTCCATCAGATCCAGGATGAACAGCGACGACACGACCAAGTCGCCATTTCAGTGGCGGTAAATTGTCCTCTTTGAGGACAACTAAGGAATTCAATTTAAGTGGTTCATTGTTCGTCCTCCACTTCGTCCTTTGTTGGAGTTCAGCAACATACTCCTTACTCCAACGTATCCAAAAGTGCTGACGGAGCTGTTGAATGCGTTGGAAACGCGTCAGATGATTGAAAGAGCAGTTTTCATAGTTTCTGTCGGGCATTGCGGTGAGTGGTCTCCCAATCAAAAAGTGGCCGGGTGTGAGAGGGGTCAAATCTTCAGGGTCTGGTGACAATGGCGTGAGCGGTCGAGAATTAAGTATTGCCTCAATTTGAATAATTGTGGCGTTAAAATATTCATATGTTAAGTGACAATTTTCCAGCACTCTGACCAAATGATACTTGGCTGATTTGACACCTGCCTCCCAAAGTCCCCAAAAGTGTGGTGCATATGCCGGTATAAAATGGAACTGTATTCCTTCATTAGCCACACTTTCACCAATGGAGTTGCAGTTGTCTTTTAAAAATCTTGACAACTCATTATAAGCACCCACAAACGAAGTGCCGTTATCTGAATAAATACTTTGTGGCTTCCCACGACGCGCTATGAAACGATGTAATGCCGAAATGTAACACTGACTCGTCAAATCACCCACTAATTCAAAATGAACCGCCTTGGTATTGAAGCATATGAAAATGGCGATGTATACCTTGACTATACGAGAGCCACGACCTTGCCTACTGATTGACGACAAAGGTCCTGCGTAGTCCACACCTACACTATCAAAGGGATACCCTCCAGGAGAGACACGACTCTGGGGTAAATTTCCCATAAGTGGTGCTACAACTTGGCCTTTTAAACGACTACAGCGTAAACATTGGTGATAACAAGTCTTAGCTAAATTGCGGCCTCCTATGGGCCAATATCTTTTCCTAATGGAAGCTAAAAGTAACTGAGGGCATGCATGCATTAATTTCTTGTGTTCATAATTAAATAATAATTTTGTTAATCGATGAGCGGACTGTAAAACTATAGGATGCTTTTTATCAAAATTAAAACTAGAATTGCCTAAACGACCTCCAACACGCATTATATTATCATTGTCTAAAAATACAGTAAATTTTAATAATGGACTCTTTTTCGGTAATTCTTGTTTTCTTAATAACAAATTATATTCAGGAAATGACTCTGCCTGTGATAATCTAATGAGTACATTTAACGCATTTTGCAGCTCATTTTGTGTTAAATACTGTTCAGGTAATTGACACCCTTTACACTTATTAATAAAACGTAACATGTAAGCTACAGAGCGCTTCAGGCGGGAATAATTAGAGAAACGATTAAAATCTACTAAGTTTTGTTTAACTGATTCATCAACCTTAGCATGTAAAACAATATTTTTCAATTCAGGTAATGTCCCCTTTCCTTGAATAATTTGTGGCCATTGAGATGGCTCTTGCGTTAAGAAACTAGGACCTGACCACCATACGTCAAGAGTCTGTATTGACTTAAAATCTACTCCGCGTGTTATATAGTCAGCTGGATTTAATTCAGTTGGGACATGCCTCCATGTATAATCTTTGAAAAATCTAATAAGATTTTTCTAAAATTTCTGCGACTCGATTCCGTACAAAATGTTGTAACCTACTGGGTAACATTCCTAACCAACCTAATACGATAGTTGAGTCTGTCCAGAAAATAACATTATCAACTTTAAGTATAAGAGAAGCTAGACATTTTTCAAAAAGACGTACCCCAACTAATGCCCCGCATAACTCCAGCCTCGGTACAGTTGTAGGCTTCACAGGAGCTACGCGACTTTTGGCGAGTAATAACCTTACTAAACAAGTGCCCGTATCACTTATACTGCGAATATACAGGCAAGTTGATGCGTCAGTGAATACATGAATTTCTATAAATTTTGGATAATTACAAATAACATGACGTGGAACACGAATATCTTTTAGGGCTGGCAGACTACTAATAATGTCAACCCAAAGTTTTTTAACTTCAGGGCCCCAACTGTCACCTTTAATGAAATAACATTAATTCAATTGAGTTTTGTTTTGAGCTTATATTCACTTTACTCTTAAAAATACTGTGACCTACGCTGAACATGGTTAATACAAAACCAAATAGTGCGGAAAAGAATAAAGGATATAATACAAATTGTCTATGGCCTGCTGAGGTTAGAAAGAAATGACGCTATACGCGAGCACGTAGCGCTTTCTCTTTCATATGACGTTCCAAATTACGATTTTGGGGAGAAACATTAATAAATTATGTGTAAGAATATTTGCTTTAATAAAATATTTAAAAGTTGTTTTAGTTTAATAATTATTCATATATTTATTATGTACAATTGTATAACTTCAAAATGTAAAAATAAAAAGAAAATTACATAATATTTATGCCGATATTTAGAAAAGTAAATTTAAAGTGAATTGGAACGGAACTCTAAAACAAAAAAGTGGGCACACCAATGTTGCCAGATTGGCCCTTAGGCGAACAATTTTCGGCCTTTCGGAATGCACGTTGGCAGCCATCGGCTTTGAGCAAATCCATCCAAAACATTGGTTTGATTGTCATATTTCTATTGGTTTAGTGTGGCACCCACAGAAATCTAAATAACATGGGCCACCATGTTATTTAGATTTCTGTGGGTGCTCAAAGTCATGCAACAACCTACGCTTGGAGTTTTTTGACGAGATTGAAGTGGCAATGGGCAGGCCACATTATTCGAAGAATGATGCACTGAGGACAATCTGGAAGGAAGTTTCTTAGGTCCAAGGTAACCAATCCGAGGCAGGCGACGTCGCGGTGTAGATCCTGCGTTGTCGCAAGTAACGCGACGGTGCAGGGGACGGGAGACCTTGTTTTCTCTGTTTCCCGGGAGGGACGGGTGCTCTAGCAAGCGTCCGGTGTTGGAGGGATTCTGGTGAGGTCCGATCGGTGTGCCCAAAGTTCTACAGCGTCGATGAAGGCCACCGGGAAAGTTTAAGTGGATAAAAATCCCACATCCCCCGGCCTGCACCGTAAGGAAAACGTTTTGAAAGTTTCCTCCCAGACAACAAAAATAAGCAGGCCTACCACTAGAGTGACCGCTGACATTATACAAGTCGCAGGATGCAAATAGACAAGTGTCGTTCTTTGTGGTGTTCCGGGGGTTTGGCCTATTTCTAGAAATTTTCCGGCTGATTATGATGAAATAGGCATAAATTCCTAATATGAATTAATACGCACAACTAATGCGAATCTAACAATATGCAAGTTAGAAACCATTAAGATAAGCAATCGTGCCAAAGAAATAGTACATACATTGAATATAATGACAAAAGAAATAATTCTCCGTCCAAAGCATTTGGGCAATGATCTTGTGGCGACTAGAACCTCTTTGCCACTTGTTGTATTTTCTATGTGTTTTGAATAGTGAACAGCTCAGTTTAGAACGTGCTGTCTTAATAGTATTTGACACATTCTTTGTTATGGTCTAGTAGTGTCAACAGTGTAAATATTATTCATGTTATAAATCTAGTAAAGAACGGTCGAGCTGCTTATAGACGAATAGTCAATGTACATATAGTTAGTGATCGTGGAATCACTAGTCCTAATATAAGAGATCAGTGCCTTCAGTGATTTTTCAGGATAATAAATGTTTGGACCCTCAACCGTCTAACTTATTTCCGAGCAAATTAACAATGAAGGGTCAACCGACCCTCATTTGGTGACACCGAAACTAGAGGATTACACGTAAGACGTTAAGCACTTAGACAAGAAAAGGATAACAAGGTAACCAACACAGTACCTATCAATAAAAAAATGAAAAATTAGAAAAGAAACGGTGTTCGTTTTATTTAACGGAATTTACGTCGGCCATTATACAACGGAATTTTATTGTCTAAATATTGAAAAATAAATAACGAAAACAATCGTCGTGGAGCGACATAGTGGAATTCTACGAGCAATCAGCTCGTTTCTCGCCGTGTTCGCCGTGTTCGTCGTGGTTCCTGCCTGCGAATTTTCGGCGATCGTTTTTTTGTTTCGCAATGACTTTTAGTGAAACATTTGAAGGTTTTTATTTTAAAACAACAAATAAAATATTTAAATAAATATTGTAAAGGTCCTGGTCGCCCCACCACCAAGCCACGTAGGGAAAATTCTTTGATTAAATTTAGGGTTCCGCGCCTTACGCTCCACCATCCACATGGCTGAGAGCGAAAGTGACTATGGAGAAGCAGCAGGCGAAAAGGTAGTTGTTAACCGCGTGTCCATCCGTACCCCTCCCTTTTGCAAAGACCGTCCAGCATTATGGTTCGCAAGCCTGGAGGCGCAATTTAGCATCAACGGGTTGGTGAACCAAACAACGAAGTTCCATTACGCAGTGGCCCATTTAGACACGAACTGTTCGAGAGAGGTTGAGGATATTATCCTGTCTCCCCCAGCAAAGGATCCCTATAACACCTTGCGAGACGCTATCATACGCAGGTTTTCGGTCTCCCATGAGGAGAAAATTAGGTGTCTTCTAGAGAAGGAGCAGATCGGCGACCGCAAGCCATCGTCTTTCTTGCGGTATCTTAGGTCCCTAGCAGGTACTACATTCCCCGAGGATGTTTTGAAGACCATCTGGATGAGCAGACTCCCCAGATATCTTCAAACCGTGCTCACGGCGCAGCGTCTTCAGGACTTGCCTGAACTTAGCGAGTTGGCTGACCAGCTGATGGAAATCAATGCTCAGCCATCTCAACACATGGCTTGTGCGTCAACCTCGCTACCATCTACCTCTACCAACGATACGCAGATTGCAGAGCTGAACCACAAAATAGAGGAACTTACTCGCGTAGTGGCTTCTTTAGCCAACCGAGGTTTTGACCAACGGGGCCGCTCGCGAGAACGTAGCTTAGGTAGATTTAGGAACAGATCACGCTCGCGCAATAGCGAGCTATGCTATTACCATGACCGATTCGGAACGAAAGCTAGGAAGTGCGTCCAACCGTGCAAATGGTCTGGCCCTCCACCTTCAGCGGCTGGTGGCTGCAACCAGTCGTCGGAAAACCTGTAGAGCGTCCGGTTTTGGCGACTGCCCAACGCTCAGCCACAAGTCGCCGTCTTTTTGTAACTGACCGGTATACCAACAGAAAATTTCTGGTGGATACTGGTTCAGACGTAAGCTGCGTACCAGTTAGTAGTGTTAGCAAACTGAAAAGCCAGCCGCAGCCGTACGATTTAGTGGCAGCAAACGGATCAAAAATTCAAACTTACGGTTTAGTCACGCTATGCTTAAACTTAGGTCTTAGGCGCAGTTTATCTTGGAATTTTATAATTGCGGATGTAGAAACTGGCATAATAGGATCAGACTTTTTGTCGCAGTATAACCTACTTCCTGACTGCACTCATGGGAAGCTTCGCGACGGGACGACAGGTTTGTCATCTTTCGCGGAACTCCAAGACGTTAGCCAGTCCAGCATTAAAATTATTTCCATCCCCGAATCGCCTTTCTCAGCGATCCTTCAGAAATTTCCAAGTATCACGCGCCCCCCTGGTGTACTTCAGGAGCCCAAACATTCAACGGTACATTATATTAAGACAACTGATGGCCCACCGGTATCATCGCGGCCACGTCGTCTGGCTCCATTGAAGCTTCGCGCTGCACAGAAAGAGTTTGAGGACATGGTCAAGGCTGGGACAGCCAGGCCATCTTCTAGTCCTTGGTCTTCAGCTTTACACCTGGTGGAAAAGAAAGATTCAACGTGGCGACCGTGCGGCGATTATCGCACCTTGAATGCACGCACTGTTCCGGACAGATATCCGGTTCGGCACATAGGTGACGTTTGCCAGAACCTTGCTGAAAGTACCATTTATAGCAAAATTGATTTAGTGAAGGCATACCAACAAATCCCGGTAAATCCTACCGATATTTGCAAAACCGCAATAATCACACCATTCGGGTTGTTCGAATTTCCATACATGAGTTTTGGACTTAGAAACGCAGGTCAAACATTTCAACGTTTTATCGACGAAGTCGTGCGTGGCCTTGATTTCTGTTATGCCTACGTGGACGATATCCTGGTGTACTCAAATTCCAGCTCCCTGCATGCTCAGCACCTGGAAATACTTTTCAGAAGGTTGCATGAGTATGGAGTCGTAATCAATACTGCTAAGAGCGTTTTTGGGGCTAAAGAGGTAACCTTTTTGGGGTATCACATCGATGAGGCGGGTGCTAGACCCCCCGTCGACAGAATCCAAGCCTTAGTGGATTTCCCTCCCCCCAAGACTGTTGAAGGAATGCGTAGATTCCTTGGCATGGCCAATTTTTATCGGCGATTCATTCCAGCTGCCGCCAAATTTCAAGCACCGTTAATTGACGCAGTAGCTGCTATCCAGGGTAAAGGTGCCAAGCCTTTCGTTTGGACTCCTGAGCTTTTGGCGTGTTTCGAAGAGTGCAAGAAAAGTTTAACATCTGCAAAGATCCTGGCGCATCCAGATTGCAGCGCCTCACTCGGTCTTTTCACTGACGCATCGAGCACTCACGTATGCTCTTGCCTGCAACAGCGTCGTACCGAAGCAGATGATTGGCAGCCCATCGCTTACTTCAGCAAAAAGTTGAACACTAAACAGACATTATGGCCAGCTTACTACAGAGAGCTCCTCGGCGTTTATGAGAGCGTTCAGCATTTTAGGCATATTCTCGAAGCGCAGCACGCAACAATTTTTACGGATCATAAGCCGTTGATTTACGCGTTCGCCCAGCGAAGAGAAAAGCTTCCGCCTGCACAGCTGAATCAATTATCTTTTATCAGCCAATTTACCACAGACATTGTCCACATCAAGGGCGTCGATAACGTTGTAGCGGATACATTGTCTCGTATCGAGGGTATTTCCTTGGAAGCAGACTACGCCGCACTTGCTACTTCACAGCGTTCAGATGAAGAATTAGCACACGCTCGCGCGAGCTCTTCGCTTAAGCTGGAGGATGTATTAATTCCCGGCACTGATGTAAGCATCACTTGCGACATGTCGACTGGTAAAGCTCGTCCATACCTAACGCCACCATTTCGTAAAGCAGTATTTAATAAGTGCCATAACCTTAGCCATCCTGGTGCGCAGGCTTCTGCACGCATGGTGGCTGAGAGATACGTTTGGCCTGGTATCAACGCAGATTGTAACAGATGGACTCGTTCATGTTTAGATTGCCAGCGTTGCAAAGTGACGAGACACGTTAAGTCACCGCTGAGTAACTTCAGCAGTCCGTCGGACAGGTTCAAACATGTCCACATCGACATCGTCGGCCCGCTTCCTCACTCTAACGGTCATAATTACTGCCTCACCGCGATTGACAGGTTCACGCGGTGGCCGGAAGCTTGGCCGATGACATCCATTACTGCCGAAGAAGTCGCAGACACCTTCGTGAATGGCTGGGTGTCTCGCTTCGGCGTTCCCAGTATTTTAACATCGGATCAGGGACGCCAATTCGAATCATGCCTCTTTCAGCGCCTTATGTGTGTTTGCGCGACCAAGAGGATTCGTACCACCAGCTACCACCCATGCGCTAATGGCATGGTCGAGCGGTTGCACCGCTAGCTTAAGGCGGCATTAATGTGCCATGCTGAAACGTGGTCGAAGGCACTGCCATTTGTTCTCCTTGGTATGAGATCGGCTTTTAAAGAGGATATCAAATCTTCTTCAGCCGAGCTCGTGTATGGCGAATCGTTACGTCCAGCAATTTTCGTTTTCAAAGAGTTAGCATCAGCGTCTCACGTTTGGCTACGAGACGATACCGTTAGGCGTTCACTTCAACCACCGTACTCCGGTCCATACAGAGTAATTAGGCGTAAGGACAAAACCTTAACTTTAGATGTTAAGGGGCGTGAGGTTACAGTTAGCATTGATCGCGTTAAGCCTGCTTTTATTGAGGCTGATTTAGAGATAGGGCATCACGAGTTGCCAGCCTCGCGAGGATCAATGTTGGACGGTCCAGCTAGTGTTCCGTCGAGCAACGATTCGGATCATCCGTTCGTTGAGCTTGCTCCGCCAGCTTCCTTTTCCCCTCCTGCCCCCATTGTCACTCGGTCCGGTCGTAAAGTTAGGTTCAGAGATATTCTTGACTTTTAATTTAACTTCAGGCTCCTGCCCCATGTTTGGGGGGGTTTCCTCTCTGCGTGGGGGGGTGATGTGGCGACTAGAACCTCTTTGCCACTTGTTGTATTTTCTATGTGTTTTGAATAGTGAACAGCTCAGTTTAGAACGTGCTGTCTTAATAGTATTTGACACATTCTTTGTTATGGTCTAGTAGTGTCAACAGTGTAAATATTATTCATGTTATAAATCTAGTAAAGAACGGTCGAGCTGCTTATAGACGAATAGTCAATGTACATATAGTTAGTGATCGTGGAATCACTAGTCCTAATATAAGAGATCAGTGCCTTCAGTGATTTTTCAGGATAATAAATGTTTGGACCCTCAACCGTCTAACTTATTTCCGAGCAAATTAACAATGAAGGGTCAACCGACCCTCAATCTTTTATATTCGGCCTTTCCTACAAAAAATCGGCCCTTTCCCGTAAAGCTTTCGGCTTTCGGCCATTCGATTCATCTGCTGGCAACACAGACATTGGCACTGGGACGGAGACAATACATAGGTATTTAATATTTATTTATCTCAAGTTTTAATTTTCGGTGCCTAAACAAATGAGATAAAACAAATGGAATTAGTACCTAAGCGAAAAATTATGGCGGCATATATAAGCGGCAAAAAAACTGTGTTTAGAATTAGAATTTTCGCTATGGAAACAAGGTAAGGATTAGTCATAGTTGAACATAATTAAAACAATGAATATGTATTTTCTATTAATGAAATGATTACGTGTAAGCTAAATCGTGTTTTATTATTCATCTTGCAGAAGTAAAGTTCAATACTATCATCATACGTCGCCGCCTCCGAAACGTGATGCTGAAAGAGTTAACAATGAATGCAATAACAGCTGCTGCTAGCTGTTTGAGCCACTGCAGCAGGGCTAGAACTTAAAATACTTAAATATCAACAAACTCAAGAGGATTTGTTAGATCCCAGTGCAGTGATCCCAGTAAACAAAAATTTCATCATAATTATTCTGAGTTCACATACGGTTCAAACGACGGAATAGTAATTTTAATGCATTATAGGCTATAAATTCTGACAAATAGCAGATTAATTTACCCAAAGGCTAGCCGCACACTGTCAATATTCTACAACCCGTCCGACTTAACTGTGCATCTCACTGGATTGCAAGTTCACACCGCCAGGTGCACACTTAAATCATACGGGTTGTAGAATATTGACAATATTGTTGACAGTGTGCGGGCTACCAAAGGGGTAGATTGTGGTACCTTAGTCCATCCATCAATACTTTATTTCTAATCATAGTGTGCCGCAGATATAATAATTATTGTTGAATAGGATCCTATTCACTTAGCAACTCTGTACTAAGGAGTGACTAAGTACATACAACAGCATTAAACATTTGTGTGTGTAAGTAGGCCTCGACCATAATATAACATGAAGATCTATACTTATAATAAAACTGTAACAGGTCCAATTCTGTACATTGAAGATATTTTGAAAATTATATTTGGAGGGCATTCTATAACCGATACTGAGGCCGAAAATGTAATTTTTTTAATTTTTGTCTGTCTGTCTGTCTGTCTGTCTGTCTGTCTGTCTGTCTGTATCACGGCTGAGCATCACGCCGAAACTACTGAATGGATTCAAATGAAACTTGGCATGATTTGAGATCTTACTACGAGGTAGGACATAGGATACTTTTTATCCCGTAATCTAGCACGGTTCTTTTGGGAGAGGGGATTAAAGTCAAAACGGGTACTTGGTTATACGCTTGGTCCGATTTTATCAATTTTTCTATAAAATATAATAAATATTAGTAAGGGAACACTCATAGAGAGTTGTTATCAAGGTTTTGTAATCGATCGGGTTAAGCAACGTTAGGTAAGGTCATTAAATAGATGGGTGACCGTTTAACGCCATTTGAACTAAACGGGTCCGTGCTTCGGAGAGCAAGTAAACAGTGGGTCCCAGTTTTTAACCGACTATAAAAAATGAGGTTATGTATTCGATGCGAATGTCTGTTATTCAAAGTTTAGTTAACGTAAAAATAGCGCAGGCGGAGCTGCGTGGGTCAGCTAGTTCTATAATAAAAGCAAACCAGCCTTGTTTGACTGCAACCCGGTTTCAAAAAATGTTAACTTATACTTACTTTGATTTTCTTGCTGTTTAGTATCTGAGTTTTGTTTATTTAAGCATACCTTTAGGTAATCTATCATTATTAAATGAGCTAAGTATATAAGTAAAGTACATGTTATTGGTAAAAACATGTAAGTAGTGCATAGTATTAATCTGTTATTGACAATTTGAAATAAAATAAAAATCTCTTAAAAAGCACATGTTTTATTGCATGTTTACATCAATATTTATAAATTATCTTATGTATTAAAGTATGTACACTATGAGTTACTGACTACTAGATATTGGTCTAGTGGTAGGACACCCTGGCCCTTAGAGTAATAATGTTCTGTGCCCTGTCCGCTACCCAATAGGTTATGGGCACATTTCCCCTTATCTGGGTGTTGTTTATATCTATTAAAGGATGTATTTACAATAAAAAGTATGTAAGTATTTGTATCAGTTGTCTGCTTACCATAGTACAGGCTCTGCCTTCATTGGATGACTGTGTGTGGATTGTCCCAGTATTATTATATCATAACCTTAGACTTATAACTATTATAGTAGTTAGTTACTTATGTATTAGATAAATAAATACCTATCCAAAATGAAAATAAAAGCGGTATATTAATATCAAACTACAACAGTCTCCGAACCAGGGGGAATCGCTAACCGATAAACCCTGCTGCAGAGCCATATAAATTTCTTTCTGACTATTCGCTGGTATTGTTGTTCACGAATCACAACTTCGTTGTTTCACAGTTATGTAAGCTGCACAAATTGTGTATTACACTATGCTTATAGCAAGCTTTGATACAATTGGATGTTGCATCCAATATTGGGAAGCAATATCTGGATGATTTATAGTCCACTGGTACACATACAAGTTTCATGAGATTCACAACTATAATATTATCTACACTTATTATTTGCACAAATCGTCAAGTCTATTGTTGACGGCTTCTTCATCAGACGGAGATTTACGGCGTTAGCTTGGATTATGCGTTAGGTTCTTTAAGTCCGTGTTTTTTGGCTTCAACTTAAGTAAAGTGGTCACTCACGAAGCTGCATACGTCGCAGCTTTCGTTTATTATTAGTTTCAGCGTAAACAGCATGCAAAAACTGAAATAATTCGTTTGCTTGATCACCATCTGAAATCAAACTTACTTATTACACACACGTAGATACTAAAGTAATATTTACACAAATAAATAAGTTTCACTAACTTTAAATGTCCCCAAAACTATTTTTTGTAAGTAACTCAGCGTTTTTCATATAGAATTTTACAAAATAATGTTATTGCAGTCGCCTCCGAGCAACTTTTGTATGACGGCTAATTTTGACAAGAAAAACAATATTGTTAGCGTTGTTGGCTATCAAAAGCCACGTCACAGTAAGTTGTAATGCTTCTTGAGTAAAGAATTTAACGTTAATTTAACCAAAACTTCTTAGAAAACAATGTTATTTAAGCACCCAAATAAGATTAGTTTTTGGACGTACCAGTAGGAAAAGTCGATCTAATATTGTATTAGCGCTGCTAATAGAGGTGACAGTTGGGCCCCTGGTGACAATTGATCATCCCATGAAACCTTATCTAACCACAATCGTTGTAATATTAATTTCATACGTATCACACATGGCGCTAAGAGACCTAATGGGTCAAAGATTTGTGCTATAATCGATAATACACCGCGTTTGGATACATGACCATCGACAAAACTATTTGTCGGAAAACTTAACTGGTCTGAATCTGTAATCCAACCAAGGCCCAATGTTTTACTCGGTTCAGCAGTGCCCATGTTAAGATTGACAGATGATTGTGTACAGTTGCTTGTTAGTGGTGGATGATTCGATTTCCACTTTCTTAAATGCATACAGGCGGCGGCTAGAGCGCTTGTGACCTTTTGGCGAATATCAAATATTTCTGCTACATCAGATCCCCCTGTGAGTAAGTCATCTACATAAAAGTCTCTTGTGATGATTTCGGAAATTTTAGCGTCCTCACAGTCAAGGCCTATTTGATGGAGACACCTAGTCGCAAGGAAAGGAGCACTTGCTGTACCATATGTCACCGTGTTTAATTGATACAGTTAGATAGGATCAGATGAGTTAAAACGCCATAGAATCATTTGCAACTTACGATCTTCAGGATGCACTAACACCTGCCTATACATTTTTTCTACATCGGCAGCTAAAACGTATCTGTGTTGTCTGAAGCGGATAAGGATAGACAGAAGGTCGTCTTGAACTAAGGGTCCTACCATCTGAATATCATTCAGGGAAACACCTGACGTGGTAGGGCTACTCGCATTATAGACAGCTCGCATCTTACTAGTAGAACTGCTTTCGCGTAGTATGCCGTGATGCGGTATAAAATGTAAGTTACTAGTATCTAGACCTGTAAATTCCATCATATGACCTAATTCTTGATACTCTAACATAAAATCTGAGTACATTTTCCCCAATAAAGGTTGTAATTTATTTCTACGCTCTAAGGATAGGAGACAATGTTTTGCACGCTGATAAAAATTGCCTAATACCGTAGGGCTGTTCTTCAGTGGAATTTTTACGCAAAACCGACCGTCCTCTAAACGAGTGGTGTTTTTCAAAAATTGCTCTTCACATAAATGTTCCTCTTTAGAATAATGGGATGATAACTTAGGACAAACCTCTTCAATTTGCCAAAAACGCGTTAACTGGTTTTGAATGTTATCATCTACAGAAGAATCAACGCAGTCAATTTTTGAAAAATTACACTTAATGGTGTTGGATGAGTTTGACACATAACTATTATCAATTGGGCCGGAAACTATCCACCCTAATTTAGTTTCAATCAGCATCGGTTTACCAATGCCTAAACTAATTTTCTGTGTCCCCAATATTTCCCAAAAAATATCAATTCCAAGAACCAAATCTATATCGGATGATATTTGAAAATTGGGATCTGCGAGCACAACATCAGATGGAAAATTAAAATCAGACAGATTTATGTTACCGCTTGGAACACAATCTGTAATGGACGGCAAGATAAAACATCGGATCTTAGCCGCGAATTGTTCATTTAACGATTTCATTTGTAAATTACACATTTTTCCGATATTAGTGGACACATTATTTATCCCTACAACGCATTGATTAATTCGTTCAGCAGACAAATTTAATTTGGAAAACATTGACTCAGTAATTAAGCACGATGTACTGCCACTGTCTAATACAGCGCGCGCGAGATATTCACGATTATTTGCATCATATAACTTAACTATAGCTGTAGATAGTAACGCTTGTGCACCGCGATCAGAGTGAATTGCATTCACAGATAACGCAAGATTGCCCTGAGATGCGGACGTTGCGCTTGTCCCGGCGGCTCCCGACTTATAAGCGTTATCAGTCAGTGGTGGTGTACCATTTACAACCGGTTTTTGTGTTGAAACGAAGTCATTTATGTGAATAATCGTGTTATGTTTCCGTTTGCATATTTTACATCCCTGCCTCTTACAAAGATTTGCAAAGTGTCCGCTGTTAAAACAATTGTAACACACTTTAAATGATGGCAGTAATTGATAACGGGATTCATTGCTAAGCGCTAAGAACTGTGTACAAGAATTAAGACAGTGTTCATTACTTTTACACATAGGACAAGATTTCAATGTTTGATTCGAACATGAGTTACGGTTCTTATTATTTTCATGCATAGAAACCATTGTTTTGTGTTTTATACTGGATTTAATGCCTGAGTTGGATTGTCCTTGACTTGACCCACGAGATAATTCCAATGTCTCAATCAGGTTCGCACGATTTCGCATAAAAGACACAAAACAATCTAACGTGATCGTGTTCTCCTTATCTAATTGATTTTTATATTCTTGCCACTGACAGAACGACTTATTATCTAACTTATTACTGATAATATGAATGAGAAGAGTGTCCCAGTGACTGGTAGGTTCCCCAAGGGACTCCAATGCGCGTAAATTCTTATTTAAACTGTCAATAAGACGCTTTAATGTATGAGATGACTCCTTTGTTACAGGTTCGATATTAAATAAGGCTGTAACATGATTATTAATTAGTAAACGTTTGTTGTCAAACCTGTCACAGAGAAGCTTCCAAGCTACTTCATAATTTTTAGCCGAGAATTCAATGGATTGTATGACCAGAGCAGCTGTCCCTTCCAAAGAAGCCCTTAGGTAGTGAAACTTATTTATTTCATCTATCTTAGTACTGGTATGTATAAGGCTTGAAAAGGTATCATGAAACTCCAGCCAATTCTCATATGCTCCACTAAATTTAGGTAATTGAATGGTCGGCAATTTGACGAGCCTGTTATTACAGCGAGAATTATTGGAAGAAATACTGGACTTGGTATCTTTTTCCACAGCATACTTATTGAGAATATCCTCAGCTTGAGACATTAGCTTATAGTAGGATGATTCAAAGACATTTCTTTCAGATAATTGTGCATCTAAATCATCGACACTGCACTCAATTTGTAATTGTACCTGATCATACTCTTCAAAGATAGACTTGATCCTATCAACACGCAACTGCAACTCGGTGATGTCAGTGGGGCTCAATGAAGAGACCTTTAACCCATTTAAAAAGGTTGCAAATGCTGTTAATCGTCCTTTATAACTGCCTCGTTTTTTAATCAGCTCCTTGTCACTGGACATTTTTGGGAAACAAGTGTCTTATCAACCTGTAACGTTATACAATAAAAATGATTTTAAACAATGTAACAAGTTTTTAATAATATTAGTAGTAAGTTCTAAGAATATTCCGTGAATAAATGTACTTACGGAGTAAATGAATTGATTTAATAATTACACAATGCACGTTGAAAATACCTTATTATTTTACGTTATATAAATTTGCCTAAATTACTAAGGAAACCTTATTTTTAACTGGTTTTCACGGGTGAATTTAGTTAAAATACACAAACTTTATTAATTACAGATGTGCAATACTAAATAAGTTAATTAATTATATAATATTAATCCCTAAAAACCAACGATCACCTACCTACTAAGTGAATGATCGATATAATAAAAGGCTTGCAATATATAGTTAAAAATAGACAAAAATGGTGATAAATAATATAATCCATTAACTAAATAACGAGACCACTTTATACCAACGACCTTTAGGTGACCTCTTCTCCTTGCACTCAGAGTTCTGTATTTTCCACAATCTATCCTTTCTAGCATATATTCCACTTCAATCGCTAGTTCTTCTGGATCCGGCTCGAAGGACCATGTCTTGGGGTATTTTAGGTATAAGGGTAATTAAAATGCAAATTACGATGCAGACAACTTGAATTGTGTAGGTTGATTTATTTTATTAAAAAAAAAAGGTAATAGTTGCGTTATAGCTAAACGCAACAGAAAGTTATGCATGCAGCTAATATTTCATCAGGCGCTTCTGAACATAATGGATAATCCAAACCCAATAAATATAAATCAGAAATATACCTGGGTTTTGAGTAGGTATTTCTACACAATATGAATAATATTATTTTTTCAATTTCTGAAAAATATTATTTTCCTACAATTCTATAAATAAAAAACTACATTGCTACCGACATAATTTGTTTAATTGTTTCGTTCTTCTATTTTGTTTGGTATTTTATACGAATCGGTAATATACGTACCTTGGTAGGTATCTACTACTGATTTGTTTTTTTATGTTTATTTCCTAATTGTTTTTTTATAATTATTTCTTAACAATTTTTAACGTTTCATTTTATAATGTTTCAATTATTCTCATAATATTCATCCTCTCTCCATAAATAAAAGTTGTTTACCATTTATTGTAATTAATAATTAAGTATGCACATATTTAACGATAATATGTCATTACACCTGATAAATAACACCCTATTTATGTAAAATTGTCTTAACTGTGATTAACAAATAAAAGATTTTTGTTTTTTTATTAATATTTACTTCATATTGTGTAATACCTACTCAAAATCCAGGTATATTTCTGATTTATATTTATTTGGTTTGGATTATCCATTAAAGTGAACAATTCAGACGCGACGGGACAGAAGGGGACATTTTGCGAAAGGGACTTAATGCGAAGGAGACATTTTGCGAAAGGGACTTTATGCGAAGGGGACATTTTGCGAAAGGGACTTTTTGCGAAAGGGACCTTTTGCTGCCAGGGGACATTTTGCGAAAGGGACATTTTGCGACGGAGCCTCTGTGCTTACTAATAAAGTTCCAATTTTCTAATACGTCATCGTTATAGAACTACTTGGAATTAAAAAATAATATTTAATGCATTCCTACTAGTTTAGAGTTTATAACTATATTATTATTATTAGTCAGTTAGTACTAGTTGGTTCAATATTAACAATTTAAAACTGAATGAGAGCAAAACTAAGTGTATAAAATTTGTAACACCTAATGTAAGACCGGTGGCTACCAATGTAGAAATTAATGGAGCATCGTTGGACCTTGAGGTCTCGACTGTGTTTCTTGGTATAACAATAGACGCTAAGCTACAATGGGGCCCACAAATTGAGAAACTGTCAGGTAGACTAAGTTCCGCGGCATATGCAGTGAAAAAAATTAGACGCTTAACTGATGTTGAAACCGCTAGAATTGTCTATTTCAGCTATTTCCACAGTATTATGTCTTATGGTATATTACTGTGGGGATCTTCTGCAGAACTTAATGCCATTTTTATTCTGCAGAAAAGAACTGTGAGAGCCATTTATAATCTGGCCCCTACCGATTCACTTAGAGAAAAATTCAAAGAAATAGATATTCTAACGGTTGTTTCACAATTCATATTTGAAAATTTAGTTTATGTTCAGGAAAATATTGGATCTTTTAAAAAATATAGTGATATTCATGGTGTTAATATCCGAAACAAACACGATCTTGTTTTGCATTCCACGCGTCTCCACAGAACAGGCAAATCCTTTATGGGTCAAAGTATACGCTTCTATAACAAACTGCCACAGGATATCCGAGATCTTCCACTGAATAAATTTAAACCTTTGATAAAAAGCCGATTGTCGAAAAAGGCTTATTATAAAATCTCGGATTACCTAGAGGATAAAGCTGCGTGGGCTTGAACTGCCTGACTCATGCAAGCTTTGAATTTTAAGGCTTACAATTTGTAACACCATATAAAGTGGTGGATAACTAATGGTTGCTGCACTAGTCAATTAATTGATGACATCAATAATATGTTAAAGTGCTTTGTGTCTTGCCTGACGAGGCACTGCTTAACAGCAGAAGTTAAATGTTAGACGTGTGCCACTGTGATCTTAGATCGGTCATGCTCGCCATCGAAAAGTCTTTGCTTGTGGCGGCTTCGTGTGGCGGGTCACCCCCTTCCCTACAATATGGTTGAGGGGAGTGATGGCTGCTGCTCGAGTCAACTCGTGCGCGGGTGCTGCTTGGGGGGACTGGTCCGACTACTATCCCTTTGGCTTTTTAGATAGATAGACAATTCTTTATTGCGCACAAACAAACAGATACAAAAAGAATAAGACACAAATTAATAAAAAATGCAACAATGGGCGGCCTTATCGCTAAAAGCGATCTCTTCCAGGCAACCTTTGGATGGAGAGGAAAATAAAGAAGTTACAAAGAGCAGAGGGTGCGCGCACTCGACATGAATAGATAACATTAACACAAAGACACATAAAAACACATATGTTGTAAACTATAATAATATATATTCATATGAGTATAATATATAAACATATATCAAATAATAATATTATAAACATACATAAATCAGTACGTACTAATATAACAAGAAAATTACACAAATACCGATTAACTTATTCCACCAAATAAAACTTCTTCACTAGATCTTTGAAAATTGGCAGCGACGAAGCACGCCTTATAGAAACGGGCAAGGAATTCCACAGGCGAACCGCCTGCACCGTGAAGGATTTGTCATAGAAGGAACTGCTATGTAAGGGCATCGTAAGACAAAGGTTTTCCGAGGACCTAAGACTATAGGTGCTAGAATTCGACAAATAATCGAAACGTTCCCTAAGATAAGAGGGGGTGGACGGGTTAAACAATATATTATAGAGAAGAGATAAAATGTGAAGATTTCGTCGGAGACGAATGGGTAACCATTTGAGTTTTGCACGGAATTGGGAAATATGGTCAAATTTACGCAAGCCAAATATAAACCTAATGGACAAATTTTGCAATCGCTCTAGCTTATTCAATTGATCCTCTGTTTGGTATTTAAATTAATCATGCATTTCTGAACGCTCTCTTGTGACGTAAATGACGTATTTCCAAATCAACCAATCCCGTTCTTCCTTGAGTAGCCTATATCCGCTTAGTTACCGTTTAACCACGAGACCTACAGCACACCGCCGCCGTTCGCGATAGTGCTTCTATTGCCTATAATTGTGAAGTTTTGTGAACTTTTGTGTCGACACATTGTGCCTGGTACCAGCTAATCATCAGGTGAGTGGCGCTAGCTGTTTCCTGCCTTTTTCCTTGACTTTTACCTGCGTATTACAGCGTCGAGTAGCGTTCAATACCTACTAGTTTAATACACCTCATACAGTCCACCATTAAAAATATTAAAACCGCAATTTCTTGGCTTCTAGCCATATTTTAAACCCGCCACCTTTTTTGGTCCTTCGAGCCGGATTTGATACCTTTTTTGGTCCCATCCAATGGTTTCATTATTCGATTATCTAATCGCTATTATTATCTAGCTGTCTGTGAAATAACAATTAAAAGCCTATTTAATTATAAATTATTCCCGCCCGCTTTGATTGTATACATAAGTCATAAGTATACATAATCGCTTCTAGATTTATGCAATCTAATTCGCAGGCATTTATTTGTGTTGAAGGACAGTGCTTATAGATTAATAAACGTAATTACGTACTTAAAATTATTTTCTTTACAATCATACGCTGTATGCAGGTAGCATTCTGTGCCCCGCTTGGCTCGCGTCGCAGATAATACGTGCCACCTACCTACTTAACGCGCTCATTTCACTTCACAATACGCTAAGTTATTAAAATATTAATAATATTATATTTTACGCTCGCTAATTATTTAATTGGTTATAGATTATTAAAGCTAATTAAATAATTTCATAGGTGCATATCTCGGTAGTTAGGGTAACTCATTCGCTTAGTTGTACTTAATCGTTTTTAAATACTTAGTACCGCTTTAATTTAATAGCAATTGGTTTTTAAGCTATTAAAACCAACAAACGCATACTTTATTTATTATCGCCTGCTTTTATTAAATTAATCCGCTGAATAATGAGTAAATCTAGGGGTGAAGAACGGTCGCCATGCCGGGAGGACCCAAAGGTTGTCATTCTTCGAGCAAAACGAGAAGCAATGTTCTCGCGTTTGCAAAAAATTTACGAATTGTCGCGATCAGCTATCGCTGATGAACAACAGCGTGATACATTCTTGTTAAACGCTAGTAATGTAGATACGTTACGTACTGATTTCGAAAAGGTTGTTGATGATTATAATAATGTCTACTTACAAGCCAACCCCACCAGTTCCGTTGATTATCAAACCTGGATCGCATTTGAAGAGTTATACTGTCATATAAAGGGGGTTCTTTCTAAGTTACAGAAAGACTCTAATATTCCGATAAAGACTGAATCCAAGCCTTCTTCGTACCACAATAAGTTGCCGCCTATTGAATTACAATCGTTTGATGGCGATATTCGTCATTGGCCTATGTTTCATCAACAATTTAAAAGTATTATTCATGATAATCCGAATTTAACGGATACTGAACGCGTATATTATTTAGTTGGTAAACTTACTGATAAAGCCAAAGCAATTTGCGCTGGGCTGTCCGCTACGCCAGAAAACTATCCCATAATTTGGAATAATCTTATACAAAAATATAACGATACTCGTTCACTCGCTGTCTCTTATTTTAATCATATGTTAAGATTTAAACCGCTTACTTCTAGCTCCGCCGCAAATCTAGAATCATTTATTAATAATTTTGATTCCTCAATTAAAGCGCTAAAACAGTTAAAATTAAATGACTTAACAGACTTTATGTGCTTGCAATTAGCATTGCAGAGATTAGATGCAGATACTGTTAAAGCCTTTGAATTGTCGCAACGTCAAACTGATATACCTACATATCAGAGTCTTATCAGTTTCGTCCAAGAGCAAAGTAAGATACTTAATAATATACAAAAACAATTTGAACCTACCGCAAACAAACTTTCTAATAATAATAAAAAACATAATATACCTAGACCTAACAGTGGTCCTACTAGAACTTTTATTAATACTGACAACAATCAACCGTGCGTTATGTGTCAAGATAAGACACACACACACTTGTTTAATTGTCCGCGCTTTTCTAAATTAACGCCTAAGGAAAGGTATAACTACATAAAACAAAATGGTTTTTGTACGAATTGTTTAAGTAATAAACATAAGTCCAGTTTTTGTAATTCGCAACGTACATGTTTACATTGCAATCAACGCCACCATTCCTTATTACATTTTACAATTAAATATGAAGCGCAAGCGCTAAATCAAAAACCGGTTTCCCAGCCGGCCGTCTCGGGTATTCGTAATGCTCACTGTAATTTAACCTCTAATCCTTCTACGAATAAGATCGAAATTAATCCGCAGTCCAACTCGGGTGATAGTGTATGCACTCAGGGCTTGGAGTCTACTACGATTTTGTCGTTCAGTATTACAAACCTTAACAATGATATTAATCACACTCAAACCGCTGCTTTATTAGCGACCGCAAAAATAAAAGTAATAAATAATTATGGACGTGAATATTATGTAAGATGTTTAATAGATCCAGGGTCACAAAGTGACTATATTTCGCTTGATTGTTGCAAACGTTTATCTTTACCCATATCGGGAAAAAACCGCTTTACCGAAGTTCATGGCATTGGTGGTTCATCGCAAAAAATATTAGGCGTTACTCACGTTAAATTCACATCTCGCTTCGATAATGAATTCGTATATGAAGTCGAACCGTTAGTAGTGCCTCACATTACCGGGAAATTACCGGACGTTAAGATTGATTTAAATAAGATTAATTATATATCTTCGATACGTTTATCTGATGACCAGTTCTTTGTACCTGGGGAAATTTCCTTACTTTTGGGGGTAAATACCTATTGTAAAATATTACTGTCAAATAAAATAATTACGCCGCACGCGCCTATGGCGCTAGAAACAACGCTAGGTTATGTAATAATGGGCGACGCTTATGTGGAGTCCCCTACTCATAAATCGCATTCTTTTCATTTAATTAATCAAGAACCGCTTAATGAGATGCTTCAAAAATTTTGGATAATGGAAGAATTGCCTTCTACCAAGTATATCAGTCCGCAAGATAATGAGTGTGAAAATATTTTTACCTCTAATACCGCTCGCAATCCTGATGGCAGTTACGTTGTCGCTTTGCCATTTAAGGATCCGCCAGAAAAATTAAGTAATTCGCTTCAAATCGCTGAAAAAAGATTTTCTCTTCTTGAAAGAAGATTTAGTAGAAATCCTGAACTTCGCGCGCGTTACAATGACGTCATTAGGGAATATTTAGATAAAGGGTTCTTAACACTTGTTCCGCAAGAAATGATAAGGTTTGATGTGCCTTGCTTTTACCTACCTCACCACCCGGTTATTCGGGAGGATAAATCATCCACACCGCTCCGTGTAGTAATAGACGGCAGTTGTAAGTCAGATAACGGTTTATCACTTAATGATATTTTGCATACCGGTGAAAACTTACAAACTGACATTTTCAATATTTTACTCAATGTACGAATATATTCTATTGCTTTTTTCGCTGATGTTCGTAAAATGTATTTTTGCATACATGTACAAGATTCGCACCGCAAGTTCCAACGAATTTTATTTCGCTTTTCTGATGACGAACCCTTGCAAACGTATGAATTTACTCGTGTCACTTTTGGTCTTCGTTCCTCACCATTTCTCTCTCTTCGCGTCATGCGTGAGTTAGCAAAAGATGAAGGAGCTAACTATCCTCTCGCAGCTAGTCTTATTGAAAGACAGCTCGATATATACATGGAGGACCTTGCTTCCACAGCTTCAACGCTAGATGAAGCTGTAGCGACAGCAACACAATTAATCCAACTTTTCAAAGCCGGTGGTTTTGATCTAGTTAAATGGACAAGTAATTCCCACGAGTTGTTGGAACACATACCCGCAAGTCATCGTCAACAAGAATATATTTCTTTTAACGATAATGACACTCATAAGATTTTAGGCCTTCGCTGGCATCCCGCTACTGATAATTTTACTTTTACTGTATCTCAACCGCCCGCTATTTGTACAAAGCGTTCTATGCTATCCGCTACCGCACAACTTTATGATGTATTGGGTCTTGTCGGTCCCATAACGCTATTCGCTAAATTATTAATAAAAGAACTATGGCTCCTCAAAATTGATTGGGACGAGTCTCCGCCTCCTTCTGTTGTCAAGTTGTGGCAACAATATATTTCAGAGTTACCGCTAATCTCGGGTCTTCAATTCCCGCGTCATATGGGTATTAAGGACTCTTCTGTCGTTTCGCTAATCGCTTTCGCTGATGCTAGCGAAAAAGGTTTTGGCTGCGTTATATACCTTCACGTAGCTAATGAAGGTTCTCCCCCTATAGTCACGTTAGTTTGTTCAAAATCCCGCGTTTCTCCGGTAAAGACCGTGACTTTAGCGAGACTTGAACTTTGCGCCTTAACACTGCTCGCTAAGTTAGTGCGTTCAGTGGTCAATACATTGTCAATAAGACACCCAATAAATAATATTTACGCATTTTCTGACTCTGAAGTCGCTCTGTGCTGGGTTCACTCTTCCCCACACAGATTTAATACTTTTGTCGCCAATAGAATTTCGCAATGTCAATCTTTATTGCCAAGTGATCATTTTTATTACGTCGCAGGAGTAGAAAACCCCGCGGATTGTGTATCTCGCGGGCTGCTTCCCTCACGCTTAATAGAGAATAATCTCTGGTTCCAAGGCCCATCTTGGATGTCTTTTCCTATTAGTGAATGGCCAATTCAGCAATTTTCACCGCAAAGCTCATGTTTACCTGAAGAAAAAACATTATCTCACGTCGCTTGCGACGCCGCCGCCGCGCAAACTGAGCATCTACTTCTGACATTAAGTTATAGAGTATCCTCGTGGAATAAGTTACTTCGCACTGTAGTGTATGTGTTAAGATTTCTAAGAAAATTGCCCCGCAATAATGTAATAACCGCGCAAGATTTAGACGCTGCTGAACTTGTTATAATTAAGGCCGTCCAACACGCTTCATTCGCTGATGATATCAAACTTATAGAAAAGGGAAAAGGTTGTTCATCAGCTCTCCGCAAATTAACGCCATACATGAATGACGGCATTCTATATGTCGGAGGTCGGTTAGATAACGCATCATTAGAAAAATTACATAAACATCCCATATTGTTGCCGAAAAATGGTCACATAATTAATTTGATAATTGACTTTTATCATAAGAAAAATTTTCACGCCGGTCCGCAACTACTACTCTCAATACTGAGACAACATTTTTGGATTTTATCCGCCCGCCGTATTGTTCGTTCCCGCATACATAAATGTAACGCATGTTTTAGGTTAAAACCAAAAGCTACTTTTCCTATGATGTCCGCTTTGCCATCGTGCCGTGTAGAACCTTGTAAAGCTTTTACGCATACGGGCGTAGACTACGCTGGACCGTTGTATATAACTCATACTAGAAGACGAGGTGTCCGTAGTCAAAAGGCATACTTATGCATTTTTGTATGCCTAGTAACCAAGGCAGTTCATCTTGAGCTTGCTTCTGATTTAACCTCAGCTACCTTTTTAGACGCTTTTAAAAGATTTTTATCGCGTAGAGGTCTTCAAACGCGCTTTTCGTTAATGGACTCATTAGTCCAATCGTTTTGGAAGAGATTCCGCACTGAATATTTACATAATCTGCAGTCGCGAGAAAAGTGGAACACACCTGCAAATCCTGTAACTGTAGGTACAGTAGTTCTCATCAATGTAGAGAACTGTCCGACATTACGTTGGCCGCTTGGGGTTATCACTAAATTGTTTCCCGGCAAAGACGGTGTAATTCGAGTTGCTGAAGTGAAAACCAAAAGTGGCATTCTGCAGCGTCCTGTAGTGCGACTTTGTCCGCTACCAACGCAGTAGTTTTCTTTATATTATCGCTAGTTTAAGTTACAATTAGTATTAATATAAGCACTATCCTTCGCTCTAGTTTTTGTCCTTATGACTTATTTTATATTCCGCATTATTAGATTATATTACCGCACGCATACACCTAATTTAATGGTGATGTTCTTATATATGTTTTCCCCCTTTTTGGGTTTATTTTTATTTTGTTTTTGAGGTTACCTCAAAGCCGGGAGGTTGTTTGGTATTTAAATTAATCATGCATTTCTGAACGCTCTCTTGTGACGTAAATGACGTATTTCCAAATCAACCAATCCCGTTCTTCCTTGAGTAGCCTATATCCGCTTAGTTACCGTTTAACCACGAGACCTACAGCACACCGCCGCCGTTCGCGATAGTGCTTCTATTGCCTATAATTGTGAAGTTTTGTGAACTTTTGTGTCGACACATTGTGCCTGGTACCAGCTAATCATCAGGTGAGTGGCGCTAGCTGTTTCCTGCCTTTTTCCTTGACTTTTACCTGCGTATTACAGCGTCGAGTAGCGTTCAATACCTACTAGTTTAATACACCTCATACAGTCCACCATTAAAAATATTAAAACCGCAATTTCTTGGCTTCTAGCCATATTTTAAACCCGCCATCCTCTGTCACGTCCAGATAACAAACGTCAGCATAATTTAGTATAGGGAGAAGAAGTGATTGTGCAAGCGCAACTTTAGTGGCAGTGGGTAGAAAATTACGAAGCCTTTTTAAAGAGGCTGCCGAAGCAAACATTCTGCGACTAATGGCATCCAACTGTGGGCCCCAATTAAAACACCGGTCCATTATAACACCAAGATTCTTGACGAAATCACTATAAGGAATAGCAATACCGCCAAAATTAATTTGCGAAAGTGTCTGGTAATTCGCCTTAGAGATCATCCGAGAGCTACCTATAATAATGACTTGTGTTTTAACTGGGTTAACTTTTATTCCATAAGATTTGCTCCAATTAGCAATACGACACATATCAAGATTTACAGCTTCTATAGCTATATCCAAATTAGTAAGTGAGGCCTGGGAATAAATTTGAAGATCGTCTGCATATATGTGGTAGGAAGAAGTAAGATGCTGAGATATGGTGTTTATGAAAATTGCAAATAATAAGGGAGATAAAACGCCGCCTTGTGGAACGCCAGCAGAAGTGTTACACCAGGTAGAGAAAGACTCTTCCAGACGAACACGCTGCCGACGACCATGCAGATAACTGCGAAACCAATCTATTACTGATGCAAATATGTTAATTGAGCGAAGTAAAGCAAGTAGTATATCAAAATTTACGGTATTAAAAGCATTGCTAAAATCCAGCTATGTTAGCACAGTTAACTGACCGTTCTCCATACCAAACCGTATATCATCTGAAATTTTAACTAGCGCAGTAACCGTGCTGTGCCCAGGGCGGAAGCCAGATTGGAAAGGATTTAAGAGGTTTAGTTTGTTGTACTTTATATTTTTTTATTTTTTTCTGTCTTATTTGATATTCTGAACGGCAAGACACACTGTCGCTCTGATCTAATTGTAACATGACACACTGTTTAAAAAAATAGTGATAAAATGACAAGCCCGCTGAGTTTCTTACCGGATCTTCTCAGTTGAGGCCGCGTTGTGATCCGGTGGTAGCTTCTTTTTAACCGACTTCAAAAAAGGAGGAGGTTCTCAATTCGTCTGTATATATTTTTTTTTTTTTTTTATGTATGTTCGCGCATAACTCTGGCAATTATTAACCGATTTGAAAAAATCTTTCTTCCATCCCTTCTTCAATCCATTGATTGGGTCCTATAAAAAAATTATTGCTTAGTAATAAGTAGTTCCTAAAAAAACAAGAATGGTGACTGCGCACTGAGAGTTGCAAGAAAGCCTATATAGATGACGTTTTAGTCGCTCGGACTCGCTCGGTCGGACAAAAATGGTCATAACTCTGGCAAATATTTACCAATTTCAATGATTCTTTTTTTATTCGAAAGAAGAAACCACTGTATTGAATCTGTATGAATTTTATTACAACCGGATAAGAACTTCCTGGAGGACCATGAACGATGTGGAGGAATTTATCTGGTAAAAACCATAAAACTGATGTTCTCCATTACATTGCTCTGACAATTATGAACCGATTTCGATGATTCTTTTTTTATTCGAGACAGTAAACTACTATGATGTTTCCGTGCAAATTTCATTAGGACCGGATATTATTTTCTGAAGAAACATGAATTATGTAAAACTATGTAGACGATAATGTGATCATAACCTACCTAGATAATTTTACGGTTTTCGATGGTTCAATCTTTATATATGAAAATATCACTAAAAAGTTTAAAATAAAATCTTTTAAAAAAAAAATTGAACCGACTTCAATATCACTGAAAAGTATAAAATAATTTAAATATTATTGAAGTTGGTGCCAATATACACAGCAGGTACGCTAACACCAACTTCAATAATATTTAAATTATTTTATACTTTTCAGTGATATTGAAGTCGGTTCTATTTTTTTTTAAAAAGATTTTATTAAAAAAAAAAGAACATGACCTTTCAAAAGTGCTAGCGTTAAGCCTATTTGAAATAAACTATTTTTGAGTTTGAGTTTGAGTAGTTAGTAGTTTATTAGGATTTTTTTTTCCTAGTACTCATTGTAAACTACTGGGAATAGGCCATCCGTAATGGTATAATAGACTAATTTTCCACGGTTTGGCATGGCTGGCGGTGTGGTGAGGGGCTGTATCGGCATTGGTTGGTCTGGCCTGCTTGGTATTGGCCGTCATGACGTCACGTCCATTACTTTATTTTTGTTTGGGTAACATTCCAGAAAGAACAGAACGGTTTTATCGCAAATACTCGTAGGGCCTTACCACCAGCTGTTATAATAATCTTAATGTATTCCTTGCTTTCCTCACAAATAATTCTTGTTTCACACGTGATAACACTTAAAGTGGAAATTAAAGTCAAGTCAAAGTGAAAATATTTTTATTTATGTATAGGCCACGGAGATACTTAACTCATAAAAATCATTTTTAACATACTAGCACTGGATCGAAACGCGGCTGCTACTGAAAAGATCCGGCTAGAAACTCAGCGGGCTTGTCCCTATTGTCTTAAAATTCTATTCTTCATAACAAATATAACCTGCCACAGACCATTACGAAGGGGAAAACAGCAGGGAAAAGAAAAGTAGGAAGACGAAAGATGTCCTGGCTACGTAACATCAGAGAATGAACCGGAATCAAGTCTGTAGAACAGTTATTCAGACTAGCCATGGATAAAGTGAAGTTTTGGAATCTAACCGCCAACCTTCAGTAATGGAGAGGCACCTATAGAATAAGAAGTTACCATTCACATACCATTTACTTAAGGGGTCTAGCTAAGTCGATGAGCAATTTATCAATCATCCCAAGTGTCGTGTGTAACGTCACCGCCTACGTTAATGGCGGCCCTCAGCGACGAATGCTTCCCTCAAATCTCGGGTGAACATGAAAACATCGAGGACTAATGTTTTTTCTTACTTCTAATTTGAGCTTCAAAACATGCGGAGTATGTATTTGTCAAAAGTTATTTTATGCCCGATCAAGAAGTTTGTCTATGCATCAGCATAGCATAGAAACTACATAAATTATGTTATCCATAAATATTAAAAAATTTAAAGATATCACTAAGTCCTGGTTGGTTTATATCCGTTCGTTCCCCATTATTTATGACCATCATAACACCACCTTATGTCCAATGCTACACTGGCACATCTGGTATAAATATTGAAGCTAAGCAGTTACAGTTTGGTACACTAGGTGTCACACGAGACGGAAAGCCTCCTTGTGCCCTGTGTTGCCCTCGTACTTCTGGTAAAAATGTTTGAGAATTCGCAATTTTGCGCTTTCACGCGCTATTTCGTCACATTGTATGCCATAAGAGATTCAGTCTGGATCTACGACATTCAGTCCGTATAACTATATGGAATATTTACATTTCCAAGCTGTTCGATCACAGAATCCAGTGGGACAGATGGGAATTATTTTTTCCTAACTGTCCGATGATCGTACTATTAGTCGGACTACTTGGAATAAACGAGATTTACCTGTGGTTATATGTCCCGGTTATCTACCCCAAACAGTATTCCTCATTCTCAAAGAATCCTACACAAGTAGTACATTTCTTTTAAATATGATTTTCTATAAATAGCAACTATTGCTGTCAGTCGGGGCGTGTTTGATGAGGGTGGGGTAATCCTGCTTGTAACTTATGTGTCGTTTACTCTTGTACGAATGTAATAAAGAATTTATTCAAAGCTTACAAGATGTTTGTATGTATATTGCTCCATTTATTACCTGTCATACTTACAGCAAGATGACGTATCGGTAAGTCACGTGAAGAGATGTCATCCCCATACATTTGTTTTCTAATATCTAGCGTTTTGTATTTGTAGAATGCCCCGGGAGCTGATCTGACTTTATGTTGTATACGTGACCAGTACCAGTTACCCATGGGGTGTCTGAGTAAGAATATGATCCACCCATCTCCTCCTATTGGGTGTTCGTAAGAAGCGACTAAGGGAAAACAAGAAGACGGGCAGCAGCGTCTTTCTATTGGATTACTTACCACATATACTGCGATACCCCATGACGGCTGCCAAGCGTGGGGATTATGGCAACCCCTCCCTTTAAGGGGGAGGCCTTTTGTTCAGTAGTGAACGTATTTTGGCTGCTGATGATGATGATGGTGATAATGTGACCAGTGCTGCGTGAAAATAAAAATTGCATTTTCTCATTCCAAATGTTCGTGTAGAAAATAACATACTGAGCCAAAACTATTGAAATTAAATATATGTATTTACATATAAATCCGGTCCCTAGTGATAAAATATTGATGTTTGTTGATGATTTTAATTAGCTACCTACAATACAATTGGCCTAAAATAAACTACAATTATACTACTATAATAAACTACAATTAAACTACAATTGTATTACATCATCATCATCATCAGCCGGAAGATGTCCACTGCTGAACATAGGCCTCCCCCTTAGAACGCCACAATGAACGAGAATTGGCTATTTGCATCCACCGGTTACCTGCGACGCGCACAATGTCGTCTGTCCACCTAGTGGGAGGCCTGCCAACGCTGCGTCTTCCGGTTCGTGGTCGCCACTCCAGAACCTTTCTTCCCCAACGGTTAACGGGTCTTCGAGCGATGTGGCCTGCCTATTGCCACTTCAACTTGCAGATTCAGACCTTGGTTCTTCGGCGAATCTTCACATTTCGGATTCTGTCGCGCAAAGAAACTCCGAGCATAGCTCTCTCCATGGCTCGTTGTGTCACTTTGAACTTCTCTAAAAGGCCAGCCGTAATTGTATTACAATATACTATACAACTACAATAGAACTACAATTTTATCGTCGTCATTTAACTATCTAATTATGACACGAAAAAAAACAATAACTCGTGAATAATATCATTGGTTATAATGAAACAAAATTATGTCAAATTTAACTAAAACAATATGTTGAAAAAAAAAAATCTACATGAACTACGCAATTATAAACAGCTTTAGATTTCCATTAAATTCCATTAAGACCTTAAACAAAAGAGATCGGACTCTTGAGACTTGAGCTTCAGACAGACAAAACATCCCAAAGTCGGTAATTTACAAGACTCTGCTAAAATAGGCCAGACGCGACGGCTGACCCTTCTCAATTTAATCTAGCCTTTTTTATAGCAGTACACAATTATAGCAATTATTCAGATCGCAGAATATTTTTTTACCTGACTTGGTGTCGAGCAAGATGAGCAGAATTTTCGTCTGATGGTAAAGAAAGTAAAAACTTTACTTTCTAGTCAGTTAGTTAGTCTTTTAAGTTCTTTATTGGTACAAAATATTATTTTATTTAAGTATTTTTTGGACAGGATATATTACAGTGCACAAGTGCTTACGCACACACACACCCACACACAGGTACGATATATCTCTCTCTCTCTCTTTTCCTTTACTCTTACAATCCGTTAGGCCTACCGACTCGACCGGGCATCGATCAGAGAGAGTAGGACTGACTTTTCACATGCCCATAATATCCACAATATATATTCAGGTGCCCAGCCAGCCTATATCGTTCCGTTTGACACGAATGAGGGTGGATTCGACCATACATGAGTAAATCTTAATCTTAGAATAAATCGTCAGTTAATCGAGAGTAACTCAATTTTACGTTTTACCATCTACAATTTTAAGAATAGTGGGCCTATTCGGGAATTGTTACTATACCGCCGTTTCGCACGGAATAACGGAGCTATTCCTAGAATAATGTAATGGCGTCAGTCAGTCCAATCATCTGATTTCTGTCATTTCACAAATATTTATTTTGTGTTTTAATTTCAAGTCAACGCAACGCACTAAGATAATAGTCTGGCATTGTATAATGCAACGTTTAAACAATTTGATTGATGATAGTGATAGTGATGAGGAAATTATACCTAGACGTCCAAGATGGTGAATAGATGGACGAAAAAAGATAAAAGATAAAACCACACGACAAAACTTGATAATTCCCTCAAACAAACAACAAATAAAATTAACACGTTTGACAGCTAGCTAGCTTACACTACAGCTAATTTTTCACACTATAATACGGCAAAATCGAGTTGACATGATGTATGCTTTTACACTATCCCGTTGTAGAACAACATTTATTTGCCGGGTTTTATTTTCGTTCACCAACTCTGCTAGTCGCGTATTGTTATTCCTAGCGCAAGTATACTATCGATTACGTGGAGAAACGACTATGGATTTACTCGAGATTAAAATCATGGAATAGATTATTCCTGGTATAGTTACTCGAGTATAAATTTAAGTTTGGTAGAATCCACCCTGAGCAGATTAAATTTGAGCTCCGAGCTTGTAATGCAATCGTATCATTGCTATGCTTCTGTAACTTCGACACGTGTTTTGTCCTCTTAAATTAGTATTTATTTATACGTACCTAAAGCATATTATTGTGTTGTATGTTTTATTATTTAACCTACTTACAAGACGAGCAAGACATTCACATGATCGTCAGCGACACGCCTGCCTATAGACAGCTGCATTGCACTGTCACATTAGTCACTTGAGCCTTGTAATTTTACCAGCTACAGTGCCCTTAACACCCGAACACAGCAATGTTTACACACCGTTGCTTGGCGGCAGAATATCTGACACTGCAGTGGTACTAACTGCACGGTCCCTTCATACTACCCTAGTAAGATGCGGTGTATAGCTAGTTATATCAATAAGTACAGTGATTTAGTTTCACACAATAGAAATGGAGAGTCGCAGATTATCAGCAGATCTGTCGGCTCTGCGCCTTTCGTGAGACGCTTTATTGGAAATTGAACGCGTTCGTACATATTTAAATGTACGTATATTCGTTATACTATTGAATGCAGTAATGGGCTGGCCACATCGCTCGGAGAACCGATAACCGATGGGGAAGAAATGTTCTCGAGTGGCGACCACGAAGCGGAAGACGCAGCGTAGGTAGGTCCCACTAGGTGGACAGACGACATTGTGCGCGTCGCAGGTAACCGGTGGATGCAAATAGCCAATTGTCGTTCATTGTGGCGTTCGAAGGGAGAAGTCGTCTTCCAGCAGTGGACGTCTTCCGGCAAAAACAAGGGTACAATATGTCACATAGAACCCAGCATTATTCGGATTTTAATTTTGAAATATCAAACAAGGTATCTGTACTGTATCCATGTTTGTCTATTTCTTTCTGATTTTTTTACTTCCAAAATGGGTCTTAACAAGATAAGAAAGACGCGCGCGCATGTGTATGTGTGTGCGCGTGTGTGTGTATGTGAGTGTGTGTTTGTGTGAGTGTGAGGGGGAAGGGTATTTTTTTACATTTAAAAAAAAAATATCAATGTGACCGACAGACAAACGAAGTCGACCAGAAGGATTCCTTGTTACCGTTTAGGTACAGAACCCTAAAAAAGATATATATTTAACACGATCTTGTTCATATAGCATATTCTTCGAAACCCATTACTCTTTGTAACATTTTATCGCATTCATTTTCTCATTGGGTCCAAGATTGATGGCCTTGCGTCGGCGACTAGACGCTTTTTTCCAAATGTCAATCGCTATCGAAATATCTGCTACAATATTTTACTGCTGACACTTTTATCACCATCTTGTAACAATAGTACTCTGAAATATTCTAGTAACATTACTATTTTTATACAATACTCTGTTCTTCGTGTGCTATTGTAACGGGATTACTGTCGATGAAAATAATAATAGCCTAGGACAATCATCACACAAGGTCATACAATCCCAAACTAGACAGGGCCGTGTATCCTTAAGTATATATTTTTGTAAATATGTACTTAACCCGTCAGGCAACATACCAATACAAAAATCCATTGTGTGTCAGGTCTTCTATTATATGGATAAATAACACCCAGATGTAAGCTGACCGACTGTGAAGCGGCCGGAGGGTTTAACCACTGCCTGGGATTATCCCCGGATATATGGGGGGACGGCGATTGCAAACCAGGGCGGCAGTTACAAAGGGCACTAAAATCGTAATATAATATGATTAAAAATAAAAAACTTGCTCCACCCGCCTACCATAAGGAAGCCTAGTTGGCTCACCTTCGACTTGTAAGAAAAAGGCCCAAACACTTACCCAAGTGGACTCGTTATGCCGATTTGAGATTTGAGTTTTTTGTAAGTAATTTCTCAAACACTGGAGAGAGGGGCGCTACTATAAAGTTTCTGCCCCGGTTCGAAAAATTCGTAGAACTGGGGCTGCCTGGGATGTTCTCTAGCGAGCGTCTGGCGCTGGAGGGTGAAGGTCCGAACAGAGAACCCAAAGTCTTTCCCTAACGTCAATGAAGACCACCGGGGATGTTTTAGAGGGCAAAAAGCCCAGATAACCCAGCCTTCGCCCCCTTGGATACCTGACCTAAAGATAGGTACCTGACCTATCTTTTGACACCCTTTTTATACCTTATACAAAATCAGTGACAGTACATTTTTTAACGCAGCATATTGACTCTAGTATATTATAAGAGAAAATATGAAAAGAAAAACAGTGCGAAAAGCCATCAGTTCAAAGTTAATTACTTCAATGGCTATCAACGAGTGATGTCCGAGGCTTCATTCAGTCAGTGACCCAATCGTTGGAGGATATCGATTGCGCGTCCTACATATACGAAGCCTATGAAAATAGATAAAAAAAAATATTTAACATTTGTCGTTAGAAATGCCTCCATAGCCAGGCCATATAAAGACATTGAAACCATGTAGAGTCTATCCCATAAACCCTGTTCGTACCAGCCAGAAAGCAAGAAATAAACTAAACTTTTAAAACAATTTATAAAGTAGACTAATATTATTGAGCGTGTGTGGCTAGCCTATATAAAGCATTCTTTTTATAAAACTGTTTTAGCGACTGTCCTATCACATTAATATATCCAATAAGGAGAGCAGTGTAAACTCATAAATGACTAAAATAAAATTATAAAGGGAATATAAATTAGAAATTTCTTGTTCGAATTTTTATCAACTTCATTAATTTAAAGTTAAATAAACAGGGTGGGTAATTATTTCACAAAGACTACAAACTTCCGAATCACATTTACTTAGCAAACTTCAAATGGAAGTTTCAAAGTATAATAATGAGACGGTAGACATTTTAATTACTTCGCAGTTCAAAATACTATTAGGTACTTTTTGGAACGAAGTTCCTTATGGGACGATGCGGAGGCCCTAGCCGGGAAAAAAACGTCCGTAACGTGACCATCCGATCATTATTACTACTTTAGTTAAACGGTGTGTGTGCGGTGTGTGGTGTGTGTGTATGTGTGTGTGTGTATGAGTGCGTGTGTGCGTGGGTGTGTGTGTGTGTGGTTGTGTGTGGTGTGCCGGTTTGTTTAGTGTGTGTGTGTGTGTGTGTGTGTTTATTGTTTTTTTCTAATTGTTATTATTTTTTTAATTTCTTGTTTTTATATTTTTTAATTTTTTTTTAACGTTTAACGCGTGAATACCCGAATAATTATTTTCTTCATACCTCGAATAGAACTTAAAATTAATATTTTTATATTATGGAACGGTGTCCCACGACACCACACGGTTTTTAATTTTTTGAAGTGAGAAGTTTCACTGCGATTTCCATAAATGTTATCATTTAACGCGTTACACGTTATGAGTTAGACGTTAAGCGTTAAATGATAGGTGTTGAACGTTAAGTGTTAAACGTTGAGCGTTGAATTTGTTATGAAAGCGCTTGTTAGCGGAGGTGATATTTTATATAAATATGTGTAGCAAATATTATTATAAAGTAATTTATTTGGTTCATTTATGTTTCGTCAGCGACGATTGAGGGCAGTAGATTTTGATTATGCTTTGAAAATGTGTTGTATTAATTAAATATCTTGTTAATTGGTGATATTTAACTATTGATTAACAGCTATACAATTGTTATGGAAAGCCCTACGCAATTAGAATAATTTATTATTGATATTGTTTAAAATATTGTAAAACGAGTAATGAAACTGACAATGTCACCCCCACTACTTCATAATCTAATTTACATTGTTATGATGATATTGTTTTGTAATGTTATTATGTTATATTTATGATAAGTCATATAATATGATATTTGACTTGGAGCTGGTGCTGGAAGTGGTTGTAGGGGCTGGTGGAGACCACTTGGGGAGTCCCATATATTTTATATGGTTCTCTCGTCACTGATAGTGTAATGGAATAATTACTTTATGTTCTGCGATAGCAAACGTGTCGTAATCGACACTGTTATAATAAATATTATATACTGATATTTAAGACTTTCTTGTAAGATACCTACCTCCAAACCATTAATAAAATCTGATAAATTGATATAGGGTAGTTTTGATAAAGTATCACCCTACATTATTCAGAACTAGGGTTATAAATTATCTATACTATTACATAGACGGCTATACATCCTGATATATTAATATACAGTTATATACCATTAATTTAACACGCTCATGTGACGCCGTCAGTGAGTGAGTGAGTGGGCGAGTGGGCGAGTGGGTGAGTGAGTGGGTGAGTGGGTGAGTGGGTGTGTGAGTGAGTGTGTGTGAGGTGTGTGAGTGGTTCGGTGTGGTACGGTGTGGTACGGTGTGGTACGGTGTGGTACGGTGTGGTACGGTGTGGTACGGTGTGGTACGGTGTGGTACGGTGTGGTACGGTGTGGTACGGTGTGGTACGGTGTGGTACGGTGTGGTACGGTGTGGTACGGTGTGGTACGGTGTGGTACGGTGTGGTACGGTGTAGTACGGTGTGGTACGGTGTGGTACGGTGTGGTACGGTGTGGTACGGTGTGGTACGGTGTGGTACGGTGTGGTACTCGGACTGACTGGGACTGACCGGGACTGAGCGGGACTGACCGGGACTGTACGGGACTGACCGGAACTGAGCGGGAATGAGCGGGACTGAACGGGTTGACCGGGACTAACCGGGACTGAGCGGGTTGACCGGGACTAACCGGGACTGAGCGGGCCTGAGCGGGACTGAGCGGGACTGTGCGGGACTGACCAGGACTGAGCGGGATAGACCGGGACTGGCCGGGACTGAGCGGGACTGAGCGGGACTAAGCGGGACTGGCCGGAACTGACCAGGACTGACCGGGACTGACGGGACTGATCGGGACTGACCGGGACTGATCGGGACTGATCGGGACTGACCGGGACTGACTCGGATTCAGTCAGTCCGAGTCAGTCAGTCAGTCCGAGTCATTGAAGTGAAACTTCTTAAGCGACTTACATTCAGCGCTCCTAGGGAAGGGGAATAGAATGAGACAGAGCTAGAATGAAGTTTCACTTCTTCCGCGCGGAGGGACTCCACGCACGCACATTTTTTTTTAATTTGTGACTTGCTTCCCCGCGCCTGTGCCGTCATAAACTTACATTTTTAATTGCGATATTGTAATGATAAAAGCCTGGCCGAAAAGTAATTACAAATACACGCGAGTATCTAAATATTCATCGCCGAGTTTTAATAAAGGTTTAACCGGTATCCATCTATTATAATCCAAACAATATTACTCCCTATAGCGTCTGTTTAATCGAAATTTACACTAAATAATTGAACCTTTTGATTTATAACGAAAACTTGAGTTAAAAGTAGGATTATTTCCGAAATTGAAGTAGATCTAAGAAATTAATTATTTCTGAAAACTAATACGGTATGATGTCCGTTGAGAACGCTATACACTTGATGTTATTGACGACTATTTTTCCTTGGATAGACTATCCAGTTTGGTCGGTTCAAATTCGACAACGAGGTCGCCCGAAGAAACCAACTCGGATAACCAGAATTTGGGAAATTACGCAATATCTTCTCGACTGAAATACCGCAGAGCCTGAAGACACATGTTGTTTAATCTTGCTTCAAGTTTTAAACCAGTGTGTGTTGCCAGTGCTGACATATTGTACTGAGACTGCTGGCCTTTTAGAGAAGCTCAGAATCACACAACGAGCTCCATAGCTCTCTCCATAGAGGACTGTGCTAGGAGTTTCTTTGTGCAATAGAATCTGGAATGAGTACATTCTTCGAAGAACTAAGGTCACCGACTAAGCTCTCAGGAATTTGCAACATGAAGTGGCAATGGGCAACGACATCACTCGAAGAACCGATAATAACTGATAGGGAAGAAAGATTTTCAAGTGGCGTGGCTACAATGCGCCCCCCGGCGGCGGGCTCAAAGGCAAGGCACTGAGGGGCCCCTGGTGCAGATCCCACCGGAGAGCCCTGGGGTCCTCCCTCTAATGTGCCGATGCGACAGCCTCGGGGGTTTTAGTGGGTAAGTATCCCACATATCCCATCCCCGGTCGAGCCCCACAGCTCCCGGGGATCTTTGGAAGATTTCCCCCGTGTCAAAAAAAAACAAATAAAAAGAAAAGAAAAATAAAAGAAAAAATAAAGGTGGACTGACAACATTGTGCGAATCGCAGGCAACCGGGTGGATGCATAGTATCCTATGCCTAATAGATATTTTGACTTTGACTCACAGCACGTCTAGTTTTATACATTTCATCCACGGGTTTTTGCTGCTCACCTCTTAAGGTTGCAGATAAGATCCAGAAGATGTTCCTTATAAAATAAATGGTAAGTAGGTATAATAAATTATACAGCGACAAATTTAACTTTTAAGCATTTGAAATGAAACTAATTTTACGGATTATATCGCGGTCGCGGTGCGGATTGTATCGGACTAACAATAATAATTAGAAGACCTGAGGGTACCCTAAGACAACTATGACATATGGACAGCTACCACCTCAGTCCGCCCGTGACCATGAATGCTGTAAAGTATTCGAAACGTCGGGAAATTAAAATCAAAAATAAACCGCGATATAATCCGTAAAATTAGTTTCATTTCAATGTGTAATATTCGCGTAAGTATCAGAAATCATTATTTTAAGCATTTGTACAACACGCAATATATTATTTCATAATTGTTTCACCACACCGCCTCAGCCAACCATAGTGAAGGAAGCCAGCCATAAAAAAGCAATCCATCCATAGCCTAGCCTGCCAATCACAGCCAAGCCGCTACTCCCACTGCCCCACTGCTGGACATCTCCAATGGGGAGGTATACCATAAAACATCCTGCAAGTTCTTTTCGGTACTTTTTCCGACTCTGATCACAGCAGCATATTATTATTATAATTACTATGTAACGGCTTGTGCCGACAGTCTTGATTTGACCGCCACCGTAAACACGCGACTGTAAACCTTACTGTAAACCTTATTCAATTATAATAGACATTTATCTAAACAAGACTTCTTATTATTCTCCGGTCACCTAGCCATTCCAGTGGGCAAATATATCCCACAACTACATGTCATTGTTAAACTAAGTAATAAATCATTAATTAATTTGTGCAAATCGCCTTTATTTATACCACTGTAATATAATAATGTTATCTGGCCATACACAAGCAATACATTTAAAATTTAATCAGACGAAATCTAGTAGGTAGGCATGTTATAACCACGAATGTACCCCTATATACGCCCCTACATTCCCGCCGTATTTAATCAACCCTCACATGCATGCATCTTGATCTACGACTCATCGTGCTGCCAAGAGGCGCTATTAATCTTGTCTTAAATTTTAACCCTAACTTACACAAGGGTTGACTTGTAACAAAATACTCTACTATCTTGTAAGTACAAGTACTTACAAGATAGTAATAAGAATTCATCAAGTGTTGGTTTTAAACAGTGATGATCTTATAAGCAGCAAAGCTATAAGAATTTGATATAATTTTTAATGTGAAGCGTATCATTGGAAGCTTTAAGGGATATTGTATTTTGGTGAATTATTTAGACCCGATGTTCAAAACGAGGTCCAGTCCTAAAGGCATCACTGGAAATCAGGGTCAATGAAGACGATGTATCTGTATTATATTGTTGTTATTGTAAACAAGTGCGTGAAGTGAGATTATTAAGTTAGATACTGTATACTAATGATGCATACACTCTTGCAATCCGACGACCGACGCTCTTTAATAGTGTGCTTTCTTGTCGATACAGTCTTTAAGATAATTGGTGTCAGACGTTTATCCAATCTCATTTCAGTTCATGCCTCCATCTTTAACCAGAGTATGCCTAGTTTTCTGCCAACCTTGCAAGTAATTTCTGATAATTCCGATTTTAATTAAAATGCGGACCCATGAGGTTAGGAAATAACAAGAATAATAATTAGATAAAAACTATAAGTAGGAAATTAATATAGACTTACCTGGTGGAGAATCTCCTCTAAAGCTGTAGGTATTACTATAATGTTGACTATGACAAGAGGTAGAGACGTGAATAAGTAGTTTATAGCTCTGTCACTCTCTATCGAGATAGTATGATTACAATAATACTACTATTAAAGGTGGTAGTAAGAGCCCTGGAAAATAGGAGAAGATACAAGAGAACAGAAAAAGTTTAATGAAGATATGACAGGACTGCCTAAGTTAATTTCTTTATCGCAACTAAGGCCCGTAGAAATAAATACTTACCTTAAGAACTAACATAAGTACATAATATTATTTTAACGAAATTTAATTACTAATTAGTGATACGGAGAGTCGTCATGTAGTGCATGATGTTATGTAGCCGACCTCTGAAGCGGCAAAACGCTCTTAGTTCGGCCAAAATTCCTCCTTCAAAAATATTTATTTATAAACCATGGTAAAAATGTTCATAGTAAAAATATTCATAGTAAAAATCTTCATAGTAGAAATTCGCTCGACAATCTTAATAATAAAAATTCAGTCACAAAGAGTCATTTTCGCTAATTTTCGCTAAAAATACTGGTGTACAAACAAAAACCCAACCGCTAGCAGATAATTACCGAGCAGACTCACACGTAAACGGCTTATAAAAAATGGCATTGCGTGTGGGGTTTCACACGAAATGCCCTCGCCCTTCCCACGTCCATCCTGGAATGCGTAGGTATTTTGCCGCTGCGTGGAACACGTGTGAGCACCATCTACTTTAATTAACAATATAGGCTCCATATCTAGCCGCTGTCATCACGCAATGCGTACGTTGCGTACGTGGGTCAAGTCTGTTTCTACCTTCATTTAACTTAGCCCCTTGTGCACGACTGTCATCTAGATAGGCACCACCGCAATGCCGATCTTACCCAAAAGTAGAATTGTGCGATGTTATATAAGCAAATAAATATAGCTGTTTCAGCCATGTAAGTAGAATGTTACATGGCCAAAACAGCTATATTTATGTGTTAACGCGAATAGAAAGTATAAAACACTCCAACACACTCCAACTTGCCGCACTAAGCGTTTCGCTTCTTCTTTTCTCATACGCACGGCCAAGCTGTGGAATACCCTCCCGGACGACGTTTTCCCTGATAAATATAACTTGGGTGTATTCAAGTCTGGAGTGAACAGGCATCTCATGGGTAAGCGCGGTCCATCCTAGACCACATCTTCACTTACCATCATGTGAGATTTTGGTCAAGCGCAAACCTATATTTTATAAAAAAAAATGTGTAAGAATGACATAAGACAGAAAAAATCACGTGACAAAACGTTAGCGAATGAAGAAATTTTGAATTGTAACTGAGTACAGTAATAACATAGGTAACGTAAATAAGACTAAGCGACCCATGACTTTACGTAACCTACAGTATCTTCCAACTTTTGAAATACCCAAATGTAATAATGCTTATGGTGAAAGAAATTGTAAAAATACTTAATAGATTGCCTAAATCAGTACTTGAAAGGATTGTAAGCAAAAAACCAGGCCAAATTAAAAGTATACTCAAGAGACACTTCTTAAATATGTAATAATTTTCAGACTTAAGCTGCTACTCCTTAACTGTATAATCTTTTCTCATTAAGATTTTAGTTAAGAAACATGTCATTTTTGTTATGTTTTTTTTTCCGAAATAAACAGTTCATTTATTTTATTTATTTATTTTATTTTAAATGGGATCGGTATGAAGCGATTGTATCATGTCTAGGCCCTTTGATGCGAAAATTACTGTAGAAAGTATTTTATTTTGATATCTAGAGTACTTTGGTCAATGCTGCTGCTCATGGGGAGTGCCTACGCGTCAGCGTCGCTCTACAGGAAGACTTACTACGTTGCTAGAATACCACTGGAATGTCATACACAACACACAAAACGTGACTACTTACTGGGTTAGTAAAAGGTGTCTCAAACGTCATTTGGATTCGCTGGACGTCCGGGGTGAGGGCCCAAGGACATCCATTGAGTACGGCGACTCCGAGGAGGACGACGGTGGGGTTGCTGTGGTCAAAAGACAAATAGGCGAGCAATAATAAAGCGGGGGTTGCCACCTATCAATAAAAAAATATATACAGGGTTACAGGAAAAGTCGTGCTAGATCCGTTGAGGGCGTGGAGTACCCATCATTTCTGACTTATTTCACTATGAAACACCCCACCCTAAACTTAACCAAAATAAAAAAAAAGTAAAAAAAAAATAAACTTAAACTTAACTTAAACAAAATAAAATTTAATAGCCTAAAAATCGGCAATTTTCAATAAAAAATTTAAAGTCGAAAATCTCGAAAAGGGTTAAGTTTAGGGTGGGGTGTTTTATAGTGAAATAAGTCAGAAATGATGGGTACTCCACGCCCTTAACGGATCTAGCACGACTTTTCCTGTAACCCTATATACACAGTCGAATTGAGAACTTTTTTAAAAGTCGGTTAAAAAAGGTAAAAATAAAATCTAAAGCGTTAACGTGCCTCAAGTCACTGTACGTAACTGAGTACTCTCGCAGTCACAAGCGCTGTATCAACATTAGGACAATAATTTCTTGCACACACCGGCCCAAAATACGTGCGGGCGGGGTAAGCACACGTACCGTCGTCATTCAAACTATTTTGATTGAAAGCTGGTACACCGGTATACCTACCTTATCAAGGCATTTTGCAAACAGATTTAAACTTGCTACGTTGAATATTTTGTTCACAGAATCGATAAATCTAAATGAAAGTGTAATATTTCATAACAATGATTAAATTAAAGAAATTTTCGTATATCTGTTGAGAACATCCTAACTTTTACTTTTTTTTTGTTGATATATGGCCACTTCAGCCTTACTATTTGCCATTGGACCACTACGTTTGAGACACTCTGTATTCTCACACATTCACACATCACATCGAATCGATGGCGAATAGATTCACTGTGAAGAAAATGTCAAAGTATCTATAAATCTTTGTTCTAAAACGATATAAATTATTACAAAAAGCTGGGACACAAGTAATGTACCCTTGTCTCAGTATAGGCACCCCGCTCATTAATGTTTCATTCAGCTTCCTCGAGCTACACAAAAAAGAATACATAAACTGGAGCGGTAAAATGTTGCATGAGAAATGTTCCAACCAGTTTCCTTATTACTGATTCTTATTTGAGGAACAGCATTAAATAATATTAAATACGTGTTTCGTGTTACATTTTATTTTATTTTTTAACCGACTTCAAAAAAAGGAGGAGGTTATCAATTCGGTTGTGTTATTTTTTTTTTTATGTTTGTTACTTCAGAACTCTGTTGTTTACGAACCGATTTGGAAAATTATTTTTTTAATTGAAAGGATATGCTTCCAGATTGGTCCCATTTTTTCAAAATCAAGTTCTGATAATGGGAACCATGAGTAACTGAGGGAACTCCTTAAATATTATAGGCATACATATAGCGTTTTTGGTATTTTTAGAAATTAGTCAAGCATTTTCATTCAAAAAGTACCATTTGTTGAAGTGGATCTGTTGCAGAAGGCCATAGATGGCCACCGGAACTCTGTAATAAAATTAACAAATCATCCTATCCTAGCCGTGCCTACTAAACGTAGAACTACCTAATTTGGACTCGATGGATAGTTCTCGACGAGTAGTTGCTAGAAAAATGGAGATCAGGGTCTGATGGTGGAGCAGGAAGGTCGTCACGGGATCTCTGCACCAATAAACGTAGATCCGCCGAATTTGGGCTCGTTGGATAGCTCTCGATGAGTAGTTGCTAGAAAAATGGTGATCAGCGTCTGATGATGGAGCAAGAAGGTCGTCACGGGATCTTGGCACCAATAAACATAGACCCACCGAGTTTGGGTTCGTTGGGTAGCTCTCGACGAGTAGTTACTAGAAAAATGGTGATCAAGGTCTGATAATGGAGCAGGAAGGTCGTCACGGTATCTCGGCACCAACAAACGTAGACCTACCGAATTTGGACTCGTTGGATAGGTCTCGACGAGTAGTTGCTAGAAAAATGGAGATCAGGGTCTGATGATGGAGCAGGAAAGTCGTCACGGGATCACTGCACCAATAAACGTAGACCTGCCGAGTTTGGGCTCGTTGGGTAGCTCTCGATGAGTAGTTTCTAGAAAAATGGTCCGTGTCTGACGATGGAGCAAGAAGGTGGACACGGGTTCTCGGCACAAATAAATGTAGACCCACCGAGCCTGCAGTCCATGGTTCTCGAGAACTACGAGTATAACACCTAGATATCTTCGGTTTATGGCAATTGGTTAGTTTTATTAAGATATTGAACATGTACATTTTTTAAAATTTTTGCTTAATCTTATATTTTAGTGATGGTCCATAGTTGTGTTAGGTAGTGGGTGTTTTTAAAATAAATATTAAACTCGCTGTTAGTCAGAATAAAATATAAGTTGTTAAAACTTAACCTAATAATACACCAAGGGAACCACTAAAAAGAATAAAATAAAAATATTGTTTACAAAAAAAAGAACCGACTTCAAAATGCAACTAAAAAGCCTGAAATAATTTCTAAGAATTTGTGGTTTTTACATCTAGATTGTTGGACTTGGACTACAACATATAATAAATACATATTACTATCGAAGTCGGCGCCTAACGTCTAGGAAATACTTACAAGGGCAGGGTACCTACCTAACTGTTTTCCAGTTTGGCGCCGTCTTTGATAGTAATATGTATTTATAATATGTTGTAGTCCAAGTCCAACAATCTAGATGTAAAAACCACTAATTCTTAGAAATTATTTCAGGCTTTTTAGTTGCATTTTGAAGACGGTTCTTTTTTTTGTAAAAATTATTTTTATCGGCTATTTATTTGTCACTGTTTTTTGGGCTGAAGGGTGCAAATTGCGGTTACTGGAAATGTAGGCACTAGATATTATTCCCAGCTGATGTTTTAATTAGTTAAAAATTCCATTAATATTTTTATGCCCATCATGCCTGTTGATCGTGGTTGGCGGTAGTTGTCAGAGAGCGAATCCTTACCCGCCATTTACTTTGGTCTGGCTCTTCACTACATTAACGAACTTAGATACGGATTCTTTGTTGGTCTGTCCATCGTGCCGATGACCAGCCATGTGGCCTGTTCATGTGAGGGCTTCAGTACCTATTGGCTACAACGATAAACCTATGCTCGCATTTCTCATTTGTTATTTTTAGCCATTGGTAACTATTTTTTGTGTGTTGACAAAATGCCAGAATAGGTGTCATCCTAAGGTGTTGTCCTAATACAACGCTATTACGTGAGATTCTTGTCGCGTTGTATTAGAACGACGTCAGTGTTATCAATAATGATATTGCCTATTGACCAAGCCAAGGTCCAGGGTGCGCCATAGCGCCCAGCGAACGTCTATTGTTCCACCATTAAAAGAAGGTCACTTGAACCAAAAATGATAACCAAAATAGCGGCATTTTAAGTGACTATCGACAAGAAACCAGGGGTATTCAAAGGACAAAAACCCTCTTTCGTTAAGTGGCCAACGTTTGAGACAGATCCTTTGAGCTGCTGTTACAGTACTATAAGATAGGTAGAATTAAGATCAAGCAGGTACATAAATCGTTAGATCATCATTAAAAGACACGCTTAAGTCCTTTAACTAAAAGCATTTGTGGATTAGGTTCTACCTAGTTTAGTAGTTAATTTTTTACGAAGTACCTATTCCATTTATGTATCCATCCAAAGGTTGCCTGAAAGAGATCGCTTTTAGCGATAAGGCCGCCCATTGTTGCATGTCTTATTAATTTGTATCTCATTCTTTTAGTATCTGTTTATTTGTGCGCAATAAATAATTGTCTGTCTGTCTGCTGTAGCAGTAGTAGCTGTAGCTGTGCTGTAGCAGCGATGCGGCGAGAAAAAGTTGCAAGTTGCAGGAACTTGTGTCGAAAATTCATTAGTTTCTCGCCGCATCGCATCGCATCGCAGTTATGTGTGGGAGCCCTAAAACTGTGTAAACAAACAAGAAACAAAATATCAAAATCATCTTCTTTGGTTCGATTTCAACATTGATATCGCGAAAAAGAATTCTGAATAAGTATAACAGAAATTAAAAAAGTTTTATCAGATTATTCGTGAAACTTTCCGATCGCAGTCAGTTTAATTGTCATTTGACGTTTCCTGGGATTATTTTTCTTTCAAACTTTTTTTATGTAGGTTGAGCAAAGTAAAATGAATAAATGATGACAAAAGATTCAACTACAAATTATAAATTCATTTGATCCTAGCTACATCCGGAACTGATACTACAAACGTTTTAGTGTGACATCAAATTTGAAGCGCTGCAAACGCTTTCCTTTCTAATACCTACTAGAATAATGTTTCTTTTTCACAAGATCAGCCAGAGTATGTGTATGTATTCAGGTAACTAGTACCTTATGTATTCTGTGACTAGAGTATCATAAATCATAATGCACGCAGTAACGCGACCGCAGCACGTTTTTGTTTTATACGGATTTGCAAAGCAAAGATGCTGCCGCCCTGATGTCGCGCTGACATATTTAGGACATGTCCAAAGAATTCGCATACTTAGATATTATGTCTTATATACTTAGAATGTTGTCTGCATTAAATTACTTTAAGTTAATGAACATACGGTCTTCACTAGCATATTTTGAGTCATAGAAAAAAATGATCCGAACAAGAACCACGAAAATAGTTAACTTTTTATATTTATTTCTATACGGGGTGTAAGGGATTTCGTACCGAAAACCGATACCAGGGATCCAGTACACGATTTTGAACATTCTAGTGTTGAAATATAACATCGGCTTTTTCATGAATTTCCAAAAAATTTAAAAAGTGGCATTTTGCCACTTTTTTAATAAAATTAGGATAACATCATTATTGGTGTAATAATAAAGCCTAATTTCAATTTAAAAACAATAAATTACTTATTTGTGCAAAATTAGCAATCAGCAGCAGCCAAAAAGTCCACTGCTGAACAAAGGCCTTTCCCTTAGAAGGGGGTTGCCATAATCTCCACGCTTGGCTGGCGGCTTGATTTAAATTAGCAATGTAATTTGAAAAATAAATATTATTCCGCACGTATGCATTACATGCTCAAAAATTAAAAAGTTAGTAATTTGTCATTTTCCATATAAAGGGTTTCTGTAATATTGTAACGGACAATGTGAGAAATCTTTTATAAAAGTTTTCGGTATGTAGTCCTTTACACCCTGTATTTAAACTATTTTTTTTAATGTTTTCGTTTTACTTGTCGATGTGTTAGTTGAACAATAAACTCCATTGGAAAAAGACCTGTTTTTCTTCCATTATAATCCATGTAGTCATATAACGTTACGTGTAATTTAACGTTTAGTATACTTAATATAATATGTATGTTAGTCTATTGTATTTGTTGTATGAGCCTTTAGATTCCTGAAATAATGAAAGGGAGATGATACAAGAACTATTATTATAGACTTTAAATCGGTGTAAGTACTTAAATTTTTCATGTAGCACTTCGCCGTTATAAGAGGTCAAACAGCTTTCAAAGTTAAATAAAAACGAAAGGTGATCTCAAAGTTATTCATGTAAATAATATCGGCAAACAAACCTATATCTCACAAAAACTTCGTCCAATGGATATTTGCTTTCAATTATTTTTTCGTTTTGTGAAGGGTAAAAAATAAGCCTCCATGACATTGAGTACGATTGCTTTTAAAAAATATAAGTTATTAGTTGATCCACGCAGCTTTACCCGCGCTTTTTTTACGTTTACCAAAATATAAAGTAGTCTAGCACTAGTCTAAGCACTCAAAGATAATATACCTTTCTAACAGTGAAAGAATTTTCAAAATCAGATCAGTAGTATCGGAGATTACCCCGAACATCCATACTCACAAATTGTACCGCTTTATAATATTAGTATACATAGTATAGAAGTATATATTACCCAGAATTATATTCGTTTTGCGCATGGGGTTTCCGGGTAAGAATAGCGCCCTCCTATCTCCTCCCGTTGGGTGTCCGTAAAAGGCGACTAAGAGAAAACAAGGAGACGGGCAGCAGCGTCTTTCTATTGGATTGCTTACCACCTATACTGCAATCCCCAAGACACCTGCCAAGCGTAGGGATTATGGAAACCCCTACCTTCTTAGGGGGAGGCCTTTAGTTCAACAGTGGACCTGTTTCGGCAGCTGGTGATGATGATACTCGTTTACATCGGAGATTTACAAGGGCCCCTAACTAAACTAAATATATCTTCTTAGTCTCCAAAATCTAGCTAAAAAAGCTGCCCTAACAAAAGGTTGTGGTACCATTTATTTTGTACAAAGCAATGCAATATAAAACTGGTGCCACCGAAGTTCCCAACATAATACACGCATAGGAGCCCGCATTGAGGAATATTGAGGCTGTCGTCACAACTAAGATATTACGAGAGTGGTCCAATTCAAAGGAAATGGCGTGTAGGTAATATTTGTAATACTTTATCCATTAGGACTTGGGGACAAGGTATATGGTAAGGAAAAAAAAATTGTGTCATTTTTCCCTGAGAGTTCTAAATGATTCCTAGCAGTGGCGTAGCTTGTCAGAGACGTGCCCTGTATCAACATTTGTTAGGGAGCTAAATGAAAGTAAGAATGAGAAGAGGATAACATTTTACGAACTTTGGCTTATTCTTTGGCGATTTAAAATGGAGACGATTTTTACCTAAAAATAGTCTCCATTTTAAATCTCCCACTGTTAGGCAAGGGTCGCCTCCTCTTCTCGTCATATCAGTTGAAATAAGCTTTTGGATAATTCTGCTAAATGATTGTCTTTAGTCAAGTCACGCACGATATCCAATACAGATTTAAAACTAAAACCGGAAAAAACCCGTAGTCTAAGTAAGAAACTAACAATCTACAATCAGTGTTATATTATTACATTATTACCAACTACTTGAATTGTACACAGGTATCTATTGCTATATTGTGTATTGGTCTTTTGACTATTACTATTTACACCAAACGTGACAAGAAATATTTTATTAACTTGACGTACTTACCATTCGCGGGCTACCGCGAGTTTACAAGCGAAAGCGACTACTAAGTCGCTTTCGCTTGTAAATTGTGCACCAATACAACTTCGAACTATTAACTGATACAGATAAGTCACATGTCTCCACAACTTATCTACTTTCGAAGTATACGGTGTACTTTTATTGTTCAACTCATGGATTTATAGTGGAAAATTCAACTTCGTTTCTAGATTTTCTGTTACATAAACTCTAAAATAACTGACTTACTTAGCCGGACCAAAAGAATAGCAATTTTTGCTGATGTGCTTATCACACATTTCGATCTGCACGCACCTCTTAAGTCTACTAGATTTAGAGAACCGCAGCATCCATGGATAACCGATACTGTCAGAACGATGATGCAGATTCGAGATGATTTGCATGTAAAGTACAATCAATGCAAAACTGAGGCTCGCAAAGAATGTTACAAGACCATGAAACATCTTGTGATAGCAGCCATGTTTAATGAAAAAAAAAGTTTATTTCACCCAGCATATAAACATGAATATAAAAAGTCCGAAAAAGTTATGGAAAAATTTAAAAGACATTTGCATTCCAAATAAAAACCAGAGCGCAGAGCTCCCACCACATTTTGACATAATGATAAAATGATACATCTGTAACAATATCACAGCTTACGTTTTTGGAATTTCATAAATATGGCTCAGCATCATTCTCACTTAGGCCAGTAAACAGCAGTACAGTTGCCAAAGTTATGAATAGTCTTAAGTCTAACGCGCAAGGAATTGATGGTATCTCATTGGATATGCTAACGATGACGCTGCCAAATTCTCTAGATACAATAACGAGCCTGATTAATTCTTCCATAGAAAGTGGAGATTTTCCTGACAGTTGGAAGGTGGCTGTGGTTAAGCCAATACCGAAAACTAGTAATCCATCTTCCTTGAAAGATTTGCGCCCAATCAGCTTGCTCCCGTGCATATCTAAGGTTCTCGAGCTCATAGTGTGTATGCAGCTTACCGAATTTCTTAAGACGAACGACATATTTCCTCAAGTACAGTCTGGCTTTCGGAAGGATCAAGCACCACCACTGCTCTACTTGATGTTATTGATAGTCTTTTAGCGGCACAAGATCAAGGAATGTGTAGCATTTTAGTACTTCTTGATTTCACACGGGCGTTCGACTCTATAAATTTAACTCTGCTACTGTCTAAGCTTAGCTATTATGGATTTGACTCGAAAACAGTTAAGTGGTTTCAAAGCTACCTTGAACAACGTAAACAGTGTGTAGAGCTAACTAAATCTGATGGGTCTAAAGTGCGGTCTACTCTACAGTCTGTGTCTCGTGGTGTGCCGCAGGGGTCTATTCTTGGGCCTATACTGTTTACCTTATACAGTGCCGATATAATAAATTATGGACAGCAGTCTGCACTTCGAAAAGCATATTAGTGAAGCTGTACGCAATTGCTTTTATCGCTTAAAAATATTATATAAAATACGACCTTATATTAGTGAAGATGTCAGAATACAGCTGTGTGAATCTTTAGTTCTTTCTAAGCTCAATTATTGTGACGTTGTGTATAGTCCTTGTTTACTTAAAAGAACTGAAAGGCTAATACAACGGGTCGAAAACGCATGTGCTCGCTACTGTTTCCACGTTCCTCCTCGCTCGCATGTTATACCATATTTGAATGCCTCGAATCTTTTAAAAATGGCATCACGCAGAAAGCTACATCTGGCAACTCTTCTGTTTGGAATAATTAATACGAAAACCCCAAAATACCTCCATGTAAGACTAGATTGGGCAGAAGCACACTCTAAACAGCCGAGAAGAGCTTGTACCTTTGTGTTATCCACTCCCACCCACCGATCCATGGCTTTCAGAGGCTCTTTCAGGTTTGCTGCGTCCCGATGCCTGGAATGATTTGCCACCGCCAAACCGTGCAATTAAATCATTAAAAACCTTTAAAACTACACTAAAAAAACATTACTTGCTTTCGCAGCAAAACTCACTATAGGTATTTATTTATTTTTACTTCATGCCTATAAAATATAGTCAGTTAGTTCATTGGTTTATCTGATCATGAACATTTACCATTTCAGTACTATTCGTATTCTCGCATAGCGTAGCACCATTTTCATTTAAAATTGTATGTGTTGGTTATATTGTATAGGTTATGTTTTAAATTATTACCTAACCCAATATATTATTATTATAAAACATAGATATGTTATCCCTACTAATGTATGCCAACAATTGTGACCCATAATTAAAATATATTTATTTATTTTTCTTTTTTTCATTTATAGTTATGGTATGATGTATTTTTTTTTTGTTTATTATTATTAGTACTTGGCATGCCGTGAAGCCAGTTTTAGGTACTGCCAGAATACCAGCGCTGCTCTACATATAATATAGAGCAGCAATATGCTGAGGCAGAGCCCTGTTTGTCCACGCACAATTATTGAAATCTGTTATTATTTTGTTATTTTCATATGTGTTGGGCAAATAAATGCTTTTCCTCTTCTTCTTCAATTGATGAGGCGCACAGTACTAGTGTAGGGGTCTTAAGTAATACCAATCAGGGCCAAGAAACTTAATAACTAATATCTCTGGTAACAAGCGGGAGTGGATTGCAGCCATCGATATATTATATAAACTAGATAAACATTCACTAAAAACATGACATATAAAATGTGGTCGCGGGGCTAGCAGACATATCTGTGCTGGTGGCGGAAACGTGAACTAACGGTTTTATTATAATAATGATGTGTAGTTTGACAGTTTTATACAGACAGTAGCGACACTCCTATCGTCAAAAATAATTTTGTCAGCTTATGGCTTGAAAAGAAATAGCGACACAAGGGCGCTATTTCTGTGTACCCTTTGCGGACCGTGATACTCGTACCACCTAATCTAGTGTAAATATTATATCAATGATTGCAGCTGTATAGAGACAGATCATCTTGCTTATTTCGCCACTTGGTTGAATTTACATACGGAATACAGCACTGCAGTGCTTATATAGTGCTGCTTGGCATTCGAATATTTACCACTGCTGTGACTTATCCGTACTGTGATTTACACGGTTATTTTACATACTGCCAAGGTGGCAAGCAAGCATGCGGTCCGGATTATGGTAAGCAGTCACCGTAGCCTATGGATGCCTTCGGAGTCGCTGGACGCTCAGGGTGTGTGCCCTTTGAACGTCCATTGAGTACGGTGGCGACTCCGAGGAGGACGGCGGCGGGGTTGCGACCCCCGTCTACGTGAGTACCGTGTCAGGTTCCCGGGGGGCTACAATGCCCGGCAGCGGGCTCAAAGGCAAGGCACTGAGGGGGCCCTGGTGCAGATCCCACCGGAGAGCGCTGGGGTCCCCCCTTTCATGTGCCGATGCGACAGCCGCGGGGGTTTTAGTGGGTAAGAATCCCACATACCCCGGTCGAGCCCCACAGCTCCCGGGGATCTTTGAAAGATTTCCCCAGCGTCAAAAAAATAGCCTGTGGATGGACGCTAGCAGCACCAGAAGAATCACAAGCATTAGTAGCTTTTTTAGGGCATTTTGGTAGGTAGAATTGAACAGATTCGTTAGCAAAAGTTATAGATACCGAAGAGCAAAATTGAGCAAATTTAATGCAAATAGCTTTGCCTTAGGAGGCTATCAAAGTTTCCAGCCAACTGTGGGCATATGTTTAAAAACTCCACTCCAACACAAGTTAAATAGCTTTTACAGCGCGGTAGGAACTCGTTCCAGATTGTTTCACACAATCTTCTCTCGGCTTAGTTTAAGCCGTGGTTTTGCGGAATTTTCTAATTAGTATTTCTCGTGTCTATGTAAGGTTGTTCATAATACCAGCTACCAGAAATAATGTTTCAAAAACACTGTGGTTTTACTCTATGTATTTTAAAAACAAAATAGGTACTTATACTTAAATAGATCAAATTATGCCATTGAGGTACCTATACTAATTATTTCTTTATACTTACTTAGTAAAATGTATTATTATAGTCATAAAACTTTTTTTTTTAAATTGAACTGACTTCAATATCACTGAAAAGTATAAAATAATTTAAATATTATTGAAGTTGGTGTTAGCTTACCGGCTGTGTATATTTGGCACCAACTTCAATAATATTTAAATTATTTTATACTTTTCAGTGATATTGAAGTAGGTTCAATTTTTTTTTAAAAAGATTAACTTTTTAGTGATATTTTCATATATAAAGATTGAACCATCGAAGACCGTAAAATGATCTAGGTAGGTTATGATCACATTATCGTCTACATAGTTTTACATAATTCATGTTTCTTCAGAAAAAAATATTCGGTCGTAATGAAATTTGCATGGAATCATCATAGTAATTTACTCTCTCGAATAAAAAAAGAATCATCAAAATCGGTTCACAATTGTCAGAGCAATGTAATGGAGAACATCAGTTTTATGGTTTTTACCAGATAAATTCCTCCACATCGTTCATGGTCCTCCAGGAAGTTCTTATCCGGTTGTGATAAAATTCATACAGATTCATTACAGTGGTTTCTTCTTTCGAAAAAAAAAAGAATCATTGAAATTGGTAAATATTTGCCAGAGTTATAACCATTTTTGTCTTTAAAAAGCGACATAAAGTCATCTATATAGGCTTTCCTGCAGCTTTCCAGCGCAGTCACCATTCTTGTTTTTTCAGGAACTACTTATTACTAAGCAATAATTTTTTTATGGGACCCAATCAATGGATTGAAGAATGGATGGAAGAAAGATTTTTTCAAATCGGTTCATAATTGCCAGAGTTATGCGCGAACATACATAAAAAAATATATATACAGACGAATTGAGAACCTCCTCCATTTTGAAGTCGGTTAAAAATATCTTTATGTTAATCTTTATGTTTCGAACGGCAGGACAGACTATCGCTAATGTCGATTCATTTGTAACAAAACAATGTATTAAAAAAATTGAAAAAAAAATGACAAGCCCGTTGAGTTTCTTGCCGGATCTTCTCAGTTGAGGCCGCGTTGTGATCCGGTGGTAGCTTTTAAAAAAAAATGACCATTCAAAAGTGCTAGCGTTAAGCCTATCTATCTTCTATACTATAATAAAACTCAAAGAGCACTTTTTCTGTACATTGAATATTTTTCCAAAATTTCTACGTGGGGATACTATACTATCGACATAGAGGCCAAAACAATTTTTTTTGGAATTATTGTCTGTCTGTCTGTTTGTATGTCTGTCTGTCAGTCTGTCTGTCTGTCGTTCTGTTCGTCCAGGTATCATTTGAAAACCAGTGGATGGATTCTGATAGGACTTTCACTGATGTGTTGTGTAGAAGTAGGGGTATAAATTGGTATATAAAACATCACTATGTTTCATGGGCCTAAGCAGTGAAACATTACTTGCACATATTACCACGTAATTTTCTTTGTATGTGAATAGGGTAATTATAAACTGATCAGTTAATCATTAAGATATCTATTATTACGCGATATACAATAGGGACTGAGCAGACATTTAGTTTGCATAAGATATGACAGTGACGAAGGGTCAATTTTTGTAAGGGGTAAGCCGGTCCGGTACACCCAGGACATTTTCATTAGATTTCTGTATTGTTCTAAGTACTTTGCTGATAGCAATATGACATTACATCTTTGAAAAGTTAAAATCTGTAAATCCCGAGCGAGTTCAAACTAGATTAGGAAAGAAGTAGGCAAGGGAAAAATACCATTTCATTTCATTTAAAAGCCAGCGGTTGGGTCCGCTGCACCACCAAGGCTACATTTGTATAGGTAGGTAGGTAGAAATTGAGAATACGAAATTGCTAAATTTTTACTTAGGTAAAAGACCTAAAATGACTCGAAATGATCTAACTAATCTAACCCAATAAAATGTACAACTACAATTCACACTACATACAATGAACAGCGCTCCCAAAAAACGCTTCAAGATCAGGGCTTTTCATGAAATTTTGCGGAAAAAGATGCGGATAACTTAGAATATTCATTATCGAATATGATTAGACAGTGATTTACGATGTTAGCGTGATTTACATTATGAACAGCCCCATCTATCGGTGAAATTGAACTTACAATCACTAAAGAACTAATATTTTTACATAATTATAAAAAAAGTCGTGTTAGTTACACTATTTATAACTCAAGAACGGCTGAACCGATTTGGCTGAAAATTGGTATGGAGGTAGCTTAGAACCAGGAAACGGACATAGGACATTTTTATCTCGGTAAGTTAAGGTTAAGCAACATAAGGCAAGGTCATTAAATAGATGGGTGAACCGATTTGTATGAAATTTTGTGTGCATATCGGGCAGGTCTGAGAATAGGTCGTAAAGTATATTTCATGCCGATAGGTTAAGGTTAAGCAACATAAGACAAGTTCATTAACTAGATGGGTGAACCGATCGATATGACCTGAAATTTTGTGTGCATATCGGGTAGGTCTGAGAATAGGTCATAAAGTATATTTTATGCCGCTGATAACATGATTGACGAGGATATATAGAACGAGAGGGCATGAGAGGAGGAGGAGAGCAAGAGAGGAGAGAGACTGAGAGGGGATTTGAGGAGGGGGTGATGGGGTGAGGGATCGGGGGAGTTAGGTGGAGCAAGTTGAGAGAAGAGAGAGGGAGAAGGTTCAGAGAAGGGACAACGGGGAGAGGAAGAGGGGGAGTGTGACGAGGACCGAAGTGGGAGGGAAAGAGAGACGAGCAAAACGTAATAAAAGCGTCATCTAGTTGTCATCTGGTCATCTAGTTTGAAATAAAGTTTTTTGAGTTTGAGTTTGAATTTGAAAAGATCATTAGAGTCGTCCACAGAGCATAGTTTTAAATAATTTAATCACTAATTTGTGGACTAAAAAATAATTTAATACAACTTAACGGCAATGTGTATTAAACTTATCCATTACCTACCTATTTGACAATCGGATCGCCTGCAGCAATTACTAGAACAGTTACGTTGTAAAATGAGTGTTGTGTTGACGTGGTCGGAAGATTTTTTATAGGAAACTAGCTGACCCACGCAGTTTCGCCCGCGCTTTTATTACATTTTGCTCTCCTTTTCTTTCTTCTGCCTTGATTTGTTTCTCTCTCCATATCTCTCTCTTATATGGAAAATCTAATTATATGCTCTCTCTTTCCCCCTCCCGCTTCGGTCCCCATCACACTCCCCCTCTTCCTCTCCCCGTTGTCCCCTGATCACCCATCTATTTATTGACCTAATGTTGTTTAACATGTACGTTTTCCGAACAGTGATTACAGCCTGTCTATGAGAGTTTCCTTCTTGCAAGTATTTCCAGTAAGTTTAACTTGTTGACATATCGACAGCAGCGCCACCTACCGGGTTCAATTATATTTGCAAACCATCCAGGAACCCATTGGAATGTACACACAAAATTTCATGTAAATCGGTCCAGCCACTTACGATTCTCTATAGGACATACAGACAAACATTCATTTTTATATACTTGTCGGGATATGGAAGAACCAAGAAGGCTGGTTTACTCGGAGGCCAGTACCGCGAGTAGACGTCAGGCGGCGTCACTTGCGCGTGCTAACAAAACACAGGGGCCGGTCGGCGCGGTCGCCATATTGGGTGAAAACAGTCGCCGTCGCTATGCCGTCGCTGGATGCTTTCAGCAGTCCCCTCTGGATTGTGGTCTTTAGAGTAAACCGTTGTTACGAATGTGATCTGAGAATAAACGACTGTATAATCTTTCAAGTCATCGTTTGTTATTGGGGAACCTGGGGTCAATACCCGGGTCAGGGATCTGATGTTCCGTGATATGCCAGGAATCAGGGGGTGATGGCCATCTGCCGACACACTTATATAGAAAAGCAGGAAAAGTTATAGAGGGATTTGGTTCGCTGCCGCTATTACTATATTATTATACTTGAAGCAGAAAAGTTATAGAGAGTCGTCCCATTTAAATTATGTACTGATCTAATGAAAATTATCAGAGTTAGAGTATGGAACTCTTGAACTGGATATAGATTATAGAAGTCTGTACTTTAGATTTTGTGAAGAGTAATTAATTCTTGTTTTTATAAAACGTTCATAAAATGTTAAAAGCGGCATCTTTATATCACAGCCAGAATTTAAGGTAATCGGGTTTATCTTTATTACATTAACTTCACAACTTAATGAGCAGATGGCGCTATACGCAAAAATATTGTTGGTAGTTACCTATTTATTTATGCCTAGAAAATCTCTAAAGTATATAAATGTAAGGAGATAAATCTGCAAGGTTAGTACTGTTAGTATATATCACAGCCAGAATTTAAGGAAATCGGGTTTATCTTTATTACATTAACTTCACAACTTAATGAGCAGATGGCGCTATACGCAAAAATATTGTTGGTAGTTACCTATTTATTTATGCCTAGAAAATCTCTAAAGTATATAAATGTAAGGAGATAAATCTGCAAGGTTAGTACTGTTAGTATATATCTACTACGAAGCTGGTCCAGCCGAGGTGTTAAACAATGACGCGAATAGTTTTTATTTGTTTTTGCGTGATATTGTTTACGTCTTATTCAGTAGGTAAGTACTACATACATGAAATATTGTAAACTAACTTATCTTTATAATTTATCTTGGATTCCTCAGGTACAAGAAGTAAGCAGAAATTTTTTTGCTTCTGCTGGCTCTTTAAGGAGATTGCGAAACTTTCTCCCGATTGCCACAACAATTGCGCTTGCTCAGTCGCTCCTTCTCCCTATCTTAGACTATGCTGATGTCAGCTATCTTGATCTCAATTAAGACCAACTTGATAAGCTAGAGCGTCTCCAAAATTTTTGTATCAGATTCATATTTGGTTTACGCAAATTTGATCACATTTGACTTCGCCGGAACACACACATTCTTTATCTTCTTTATAATATTCTTTTTAGTCCAACTACCCCAGCATATCTCAAAGCACGCTTCCAGTTCCTTCACGAGACGCATTCGCGAGCTCTAAGGTCATCAGAAAACCTTAAATTAAATATGCCTTCTCATTCTACGAATTTTTATGGAAAATCTTTTTCTGTACAGGCTGTGCGCATAAGGAATGACTTACCAATCTCGATAAGGCAAGCCAAAACCCACATATATTTAAAAATCTTTTGAAAACCTACTATCTTTCTTTATAGTCATTGTTTTTTTGCTTTTTAATTGCTGTCTTTATTGTTATTGTTTTTTTTAATATATTTTATTATAATTATATTGCTATTTATTATTATATTTAGGTCCTTATATATTTTGTAGTACATAGTGGATGTATAAATTTAAGATTTAAGATATACATATAAATATGTAAGTATATATGATTATATTGGTTTGAATATTGGTATTTATTATTTATAGCTATGTTTTTCTGTTATATTCTCTTTACTTTCTTTCTTTTTTTTTGTTTTCTAAGTATCATAATTGTTGCACTAGCTAACTACCCCACTTTTATGTTTCATTCTCTCTTTTTTCCATCCCAAGGTTGCCTGGAAGAAATTGCGAATAGCGATAAGGCCGCCCTTTGTACATATTTAGTTTTAAGTGTTTTCATGTGCTTTATTTTATGTGTAGGTAAGTTTGTGTACAATAAAGAGTATATCTATCTATCTAACTGTAAGACGCAGCTCCACCCACGTATTTTTTTAATTCTATGCGCAACTTTCCTCCTTTTTTTCGTATGTATCTTCTCCTGACAATAGCGAACCAAAAAAAAATATCCAATTTGGTGCAGCCGTTCGGAAGTTATGCACACACATAGTACACATACAATTCGGCGATTAATTTTATTTATATAGATTGTTAAGAGATAGTACCTATTTAATAGGAACCTACATAAGTAAACCAGGACTAGAACGGTACCTATTGAAATTCATGGAAGAAGCTAAAGCATTGCAGGAACAATATTTGTTTTAATAATAGCCTCACTGAATATGCAATGTTCCACAGACTACTGAGCTGAGTCTATGGTTAGAGATAATGACGATGCTCGCGATGGTCTTAAAGATTATTGTCTTAATTGTTATGATTATTGTATTGTCTATTTCCATGTTCTTTGTCTTTTCTTTGTTTATTTTTCTTATACCCCGGCACAACACTAGCGACCAGCCAGGCATGTTTTAGAATAATAAACCTTTAGAAGATTATGTAAATTAAAATAAAAAAACATATGAAACTTGGATAAGTAGGTACTAAATATAGGTAAGTATAATATACGGAAAGCTGTAACAGCTCAGTGGGCGAGCGCTTGCCTTGGAAACAAGGTTCGAACCCCGGCTCGCACCTCTGATATCTTTAATTAATCATGTGCGAATCGTCTTTGTGCGATTCTTACTAGCTTTCGGTGAAGGAAAACATCGTGAGGAAACCTGCATGTCTGAGAAAGCCTAACTAGCTTTCGAATGACGTATGAAGTCCGCCAACCCGCGCTTGGCCATCGTGGTGGACTATGGCCTAAGCCCCTTCACCTTGACGGGAGGCCCGTGCCCAGCAGTGGGACATAAACAAGGGCTGGTATTATTATATAATATACTAACAACAGTATGTTCCTCTTTTTATACATAATACATATACTAATCATGTACACAACCTATACCCTGTTTTTATTTACAAGATCAAATTCGGAACACTAAATGAATGAACACAGGAGTAATGAACGACAGTGGCCAGCCAAAGACATAGTTAAGTTAAATTAGCTATTTCAGATTCTTCTCATTCTCTTCATGGTCTTGTAAAGAAAAACAGGGTATACCTATTGTCTGTTACATCATCTTTTATAGCTGTCTGGTATTTCGATTATAGACAGTATAAAATACGTTCTTATTTATTACACTAAATACTTAAGAGGTCGACGGGCAGATAATTATTGTACCTATTTCTTTTTGTTTCATTTTATATCAAAACTAGCAATTCCCTGCGGCTTCGCCCGCAATTTTTTTACAAAGTTTACCAACCCCTAATGCACCCCTAAAGGTTGTTTTTGAAAATTCGCGAAACAAGTATTGATTTATTTTAATTAGAGAATCTTTTCAGTAAATTTCAAGTCAATCGAACCTTAAAATAAAAAGTTTCATACAAAAGAAAACACCCCATTTAACCCCTTTAGGAGTCGAATTTTCAAAAACCCTTTCTAATGCCCGGTTTCTGAAGATCTCAGTTAACTGTTCATTAGCTATTGGTTCAATAAAGTTATGTATAAGATAAAGTTAGTTTAACTGTCGCTGAGTTTCTGAGTACTCCGAAAGGCATTCAATAACTATGAGACCGATAAGCAGTGCAATAATTCCACGCTAGATGGGTCTTTTTCTCAGATCAAAATTAAAATTGATTTTAATGTTTTATATTGCCAATATTACCAGTTCTTATTTTTAATAACGTTTTTCCGGTATAAATAAGTGCTTAAAAATGATATTAATTAAGTAATAATCAATTAAATTCACCGTAAGTAGTGTCACTAAACGCCGTTAATTCTCGTAGCGCTAGTGCTGCGTAAACAAAGTGACATACAAACATTAAATTTTCTGCAGGCTCCCTGCGCGCGCACGCTGCAGCAGCGTCAACTTCAAAAACGTCAATTTTGGTGTTGAAAACAATAATATCATTGGTTGAAATCGTCAAATAAAGTTATCGAACCAATAAACTGCACAAATTGGTCAGTTAAATTGAGCCTAGTTTAAACGGACTTTATGTGACAATGTGGGCTTCGGAAACGCAATGTGTCAAGTTATCGAACCAATAGCGCTAACGAATAGATAAACTATCGATAAAAGTACCTCAGAAACCGGCCATTAGTGGATGCCTACGACATAAGAAGAACCTACTGTCCAAATTTCAGCTTTCTAGGTCCAGCGGTTTGGCCTGTGCGTTGATAAATCAGTCAGTCAGTCAGGACAAGTAATTTTATATGTACCTATAAGTAAATTGATTCCATATAATTTTGTAGGTACTTAGCTACATAATTTAGGGAACGTCTATATGTTATACTTAATAGTAAAATTAATATATTTTTAGCACATATTATGATTTCTTTGTAGGTATCCGACTGCCTATGTCCCACTTATATAATCATTATCTTCATCTTTTTTTTTTTTTTTTGTGTAGGCGTAGTACTGTTGGCCGCAGATGGCCATTACAGCTTCACCGGACAAGAGGGCGAGCGCTTTGAGCGCTCCAGCCCAGAAAGGTAGCGACTAGCTCAAGGGCACCTCAGGGAGGCACGGCCTCGGCTTGGGCTGCCGCTTAGAGAGTGTGAGTTTACCACCGGTTCACAACGCGCCCCCGCTGAGAAGAACCGGCAAGAAACTCAGCGAGGGGATGCATGTCGAGGTCGCATGCGTACGACCCTTCGGCCTCGCCGGCGAGACCGGTGTCTGTGCGTAGGTGTGTGTACGACTCGTGACGTCGTTGTCGGTGTTGGTGTTGGTGTAGTGTCATGGTCCAGGAGGACGGACATCGGGTCGGGTGGGTCGAGCAGTACATGCCGCGGACGGCGGCGATGTACGGTGGGTCGACGATCTGAGGGAATTATCTTCATCATTAGCAGCCGATAGACGTCCACTCTTGAACAAAGGCCTCCCCCTTAGAAGGGGGGTTTGCCATAATCCCCACGCTTGGCAGGCGGCTTGGGGATCGCAGTATAGGTGGAAGATAAATCCAAAAGAAAGACGCTGCTGCCCGTCTTCCCGTTTTCGCTTAGTCGCCTCTTACGACGCCCAACGAGAGGAGATGGGGGGATGCAATTCTAAACCGGCACCCCACGGAGAACTACTTGCCTTTAAATTAAGTAAACTATAGTTGATTGAATATTACCGATAAAATATTATTACATCAATTAGTCTATGTACCTAATTTATTTTCATTCGCTATGTGTAATATTAATATTGTTAAACATTACAGCATTGATACGGGACTATACAATGCAGATAACATTGTGTAATTACTTACGCTCACGTCGGATCTTGATAGACTGTAATTGTTTTAACACGAAACCCCATTTATTTAAAACAATTAACTGCCGGTCCCAATATCCTACCGATCCCTTACTATAAGTTAAAATAGTTACTATCATCGTCATAGTTATAATGACATATTTCCGTTTCAATAATAACATATAAGCAGGCTACTGTTGGTTGTTCAAATGACAGTCTGTCAGGGTTTTAGTTATCGCTCCATTTTTGAGGTTTATCGCGGGATATCGATGAGTTGACCAGTGTGCTTTACCATCCTAGATTGCGTCGCTGCTTTCCATCAGGTGGGACTGCAGTCAAGCACTGGCTTATAGGGAGTAAAAAATAAACTTGATCGATGATTTTAACTGATAGTTAGGGATCGGTAGGATATTGGGACCGGCAGTAAGTCATAATATAACATGGCATACTTTTGTTTATCCTTATGACACTTACGCATAACAGATACGCATATCTTTTTTAAGCGTAATTTCTCTAAGCATACCTAATGATGATTAATCATCATGCATCATCAGCAGCAGCTAAAGACGTCCACTGCTAAACAAATGCCTCCCCCTTAGAAGGGAGGGATTGTCATGATCCCTACGCATGGCAGGCGTCTTGGGATCGCAGTATAGGTGGTAATCCAATAGAATGACAGTGCTGTCCGATTTCTTGTTTTCCCGCCTCTTACGTACACCCAACTGGAGGAGATGAGAGGGTGCTGTTCTTACCCGGAAACCCCACGGGTTCCCCCAATTTATTTACGCATATAGCATTTTGTTATTTTAGTCACCAGACAGAGTTATTGTTTTCATACGTCCGTTTAGCGGATGGCTAGACATTTTATATGGTTGTTATTAGTCGTCCGCTAAATGACTCTACATGTTCGCGACTATTCCCGACGACACTATGTTTATACACTAACATAATAGGTATTACAATAATTAGTCACTAATGCCCGGTTTCTGAAGATCTCAGTTAACTGTTCATTAGCTATTGGTTCAATAAAGTTATGTATAAGATAAAGTTAGTTTAACTGTCACTGAGTTTCTGAGTACACCGAAAGGCATTCAATAACTATGAGACCGATAAGCAGTGCAATAATTCGACGCTAGATGGGTCTTTTTCTCAGATCAAATTTAAAATTGATTTTAAAGTTTTATATAGCCAATATTACCAGTTCTTATTTTTATTAACATTTTTCCGGTACGGTATGGTATAAATAAGTACTCAAGAATGATATTAATTAAGTAATAATCAATTAAATTCACCAAACGCCGTTTACTCTCGTAGCGCTAGTGCTGCGTAATCAAAGTGACATACAAAAATTCAGTTTTCCGCAGACTCCCTGCGCGCGCACGCTACAGCAGAGTCAACCGATGTTGAAAACAATAATATCATTGGTTGAAATCGTCAAATAAAGTTATCGAACCAATAAACTGCACACATTGGTCAGTTAAATTGAGCCAAGTTTAAACGGACTTTATGTGACAGTTTGTGGTTCGGAAACGCAATGTGTCAAGTTATCGAACCAATAGCGCTAACGAATAGATAAACTATCGATAAAAGTACCTCAGAAACCGGCCATAAGAGCGTTTAGCGGTTTGAAATAATACTATTGGTTAGACTAGATTGTAATTTATCCTTCGGAATCGCTGGACGTTCAGGGTGTGGGCCCTAGGACGTCCATTGAGTACGGTGGCGACTTCGAGGAGGACGGCAGGCGGTGGGGTTGTGACCCACGTCCCCATGAGTGCCGTGACAGGTTCCCGGGAGGGTACATTGCGCCCCCCGGTGGCGGGCTCTAAGGCAAGGCACTGAGGGGCTGCTGGTGCAGATCCCACCGGAGAGCCATGCCAGCTCATGTACCGATGGTTTTAGTGGGTAAGTCCCACATACCTCGGTTAACCAGGTCAGGTCAGAGAGAAAAAAAAATGATTGTAATTTATACGGTCCATATTATCTTATTCATTAAACTAAACAATAAATAATAATAACACACATGAATTAACGCGTTTTTAATGTAGGAGCGACTCCTGTGTAAAAGACGCATGCTCTGGTATTGACATTGGTAGCGGCACTAAAGGCTACAGCGCTGCCCGCACCCCTCATCACTTGAGGCCTCAACTCGCACGGTATGAAATAAGTGCGTTTGACGCTTATTTTGACCTAAAATATTTTTTTACACTAATGAGCCGAGGTTACATTGCCATAAAGATTTGCCTTTATAATATGTCATATGGTTGAAAGTAGATAACTTCCGTACGAGAGAAAACACGAGTTTTGTGTGAGTGCCCTATGGCAGTTTGTTTTGACCTCAAGGCGCATTGAATGTGTTAAGTGAAGAAGTCTGTTAAAAATACATATTTCTTTTAGCTGAATTGACATGCGGTCTCAATGAAGAAATGAGCAACTGCCCGATTGAATGTCCAAGTAATTATTGTCCGAAGAACGAGGATCAGGGCAAGGTGGTGTGCAACCAGGCGCAGGAGTGCCCGCCACCGCGGTGCTTGTGCATATTCAATTACCGATATGCTGATAACGGAACCTGTATACCAACTACAGAATGCCGTAAGTTTACCCTGTCTTAACCCATCGGGTGGAGTAAGAATAGCATCATCCCATCCCCTCCATCCCATCCCATCCATCTTCTCCTGTTGGGTGTCCTAGGAGGCGACTAACGGAACACAAGAAGACGGGCAGCAGCGTCTTTCTATTTTATCTATCACCTAAACTGCGATCCTCAACACGCCTGCCAAGCTTGGGGATTACGAAAACCAGGGTGGCCTATTTTCAGCGGAGGACGTCTTTCGACTGTTGAAGATGCAAAAGGGGGTGACAGACCCCTCGAAACTTTTGGTGTCCCTGTCAGTTGGTATCTATAGGTCTGGCATAGTACAAAGCTGCCAAGAAAAAGATGGCATTTTTATGTTAAAGGGCAAAGTAGTTTGCTACCGCCTGATGGTAATTTGCCGCAGCATATGAATGTTAGCATCTATGGGCACTTGCAATTTGCTATCTCTGGGATTCCAGAAGAATCCCTAGGCTACCAACAAAGAAGACGAACTAGCTTAAGTTTAATGATTTCTGATATTTACGAGAATACTACACATTGAAATGATACTAATTTGACGGATTATATCGCGGTTTATTTTTGTAAAGTATTCGAAACGTCGGGTAATTAAAATCAAAAATAAACCGCGATGTAATCCGTAAGTTAGCTTAAGTTTTTTTATAGAACCGCCAGAACATAAGCCGTGTGATCTGGTGGTGCAAGCTAAGGCTAGCCAAAGCTAGCTAGTCTATCGTCAGTCTGGGGGCGTTATCATATGCAGCCAATGATAACCTTTATACACTATAATACATTTTTTCATGGGGAAACCTTCATAAGGTCCCGGGACCTGTTGGGGTCTAACGGGGTATGTGGGATTCTTACATACTAAAACCCCTGCGGCTGTCGCATGCGCACATGAAAGGGGACACCAAGAGTCTCCGGTGGGATCTGCACAAGGAGCTCCTCAGTGCCTTGCCTTTGAGCCCACCGTCGGGTGCGCATCCCCGGGAAAGCACGGTGCTCACGGGAACGGGGGTAGCAACCCCGTCGCCATCCTCCTAGGAGCTGCTTGGGGGGACTGGTCCGACTACTATCCCTTTGGCCTTTTAGTTTGTTGTACTTTCGTCGTATTTTTTTTCTCTCCTATTTGATCTTTTGAACGATAAGACACACTGTCGCTCTGATCTAATTGTAACATGACACACTGTTTAAAAAAAAAAGGAAAAATTACAAGCCCGCTTAGTTTCTTGCCGGTTGAATAAATTATTTTTGACTTGATTTGACTTGGAGTCTAGACATCCAGCGACTCAGAAGCGCTGAAGCCAGCCTAAACCAACACTAAAAAGCGTGCTAAAAGTCCAAAAAATCATTATTCACAGCTCCATTCTCCTGCTCTCGCCCAAATGAGGAGTTTGTGGCCTGTGCACCGTATTGTCCTACTGACGACTGCTCGCAAGCGACTCCAGATGGCCGGTGCCCGTTTCCCATTCTGTTCACCGTTGAATGCAGTCCAACCTGCCGCTGCATTCGTGGATATTGGAGAAAGAATGGCACATGCATCCCATATAACGAATGTCGTAAGTAACCAACATTTGGACCGATGGCTGCTGCTCGAGACAACTCGTGCGCGGGTGCTGCTTGGCGGACTGGTCCGACTACTATCCCTTTGGCCGTTTAGTTTGTTGTAGTTTCGTCGTATTGGCAGAATCCTAAAATAAGTAAAAGCATGTTGAAATCCAAACTCGAGAATTACTACTAAATGACAATGTTTAATTTTTAACGCATGATAAGATAAGGTAGGTTAAGTAGTTAGTATAACCCTGAGCGTGCCATCAAACTGAAAAGTTTGGCGAGTACATTAAGTATGTATGTAATGACCTATTTTGTATACCTATTTAATGTAGACAAATAAAATAAAAAAGTGTTTAGCCCCTGGCCGTTAAACAACAGGTTATGTGGGTTCGATTCCCACCCTGTGTCTGGGTGTTATATATCTTAAGCATGTGTCTACAAAAAATAAAGTATTTAAAGACTGAACAGAAAAATAAAAACCTTCGCAATGTTGCGGATATAATCGGAACCAAGTCCGATGATCGAACTGCTAGTCGGTCTATATTTGGAATACACAATTTCTTCTTGCTAGCATTTGACTATAATTTTGTTAAGTCTGACAGTGGCGCCCTCAGTACAGTTTACGGTACGGTTTTTTTTACTTGTCTAATGCCCGGTTTCTGAGGATCTCAGTTAACTGTTCATTAGCTATTGGTTCAATAAAGTTATGTATAAGATAAAGTTAGTTTAACTGTCACTGAGTTTCTGAGTACACCGAAAGGCATTCAATAACTATGAGACCGATAAGCAGTGCAATAATTCGACGCTAGATGGGTCTTTATCTCTGATCAAATTTAAAATTGATTTTAAAGTTTTATATAGCCAATATTACCAGTTCTTATTTTTATTAACATTTTTCCGGTATAAATAAGTGCTCAAGAATGATATTAATTAAGTAATAATCAATTAAATTCACCGAAAGTAGTGTCACCAAACGCCGTTAACTCTCGTAGCGCTAGTGCTGCGTAAACAAAGTGACATACAAAAATTCAATTTTCCGTGGGCTCCCTGCGCGCGCACGCTGCAGCAGCGTCAACCTCAAAAACGTCAAGTTTGATGTTGAAAACAATAATATCATTGGTTGAAATCGTCAAATAAAGTTATCGAATAGATAAACTGCACACATTGGTCAGTTAAATTGAGCCAAGTTTAAACGGACTTTATGTAACAATTCGAGGTTCGGAAACGCAATGTGTCAAGTTATCGAACCAATAGCGCTAACGAATAGATAAACTATCTATAAAAGTACCTCAGAAACCGGCCATAAGTCAAAAGTCAAAGTCAAAATATCTTTATTATGTATAGGCCCCACGGAGGCACACTTACACAAAAATCATTTTTACAAACTACCACCGGATCGTAACGCGGCCGCTACTGAGAAAATCCGGCAAGAAACTCAGCGGGCTTGTCTTTTTTTGTAATTTTTTTTTTAATCCAGGCTCATAAGATATAAAATTTTTCACTATTTGGTCAGGCTATACTTAACTTTGTATCAGTTGTCTGGTTACCAAAGTACACGCTCGTACTTTGGTACAGGCTCGCTATGGTACAGGCTCTGACTGTGTGTGGATGTAATAATAATATCCTGGGACACCAGGATATTATTATTATTATTAAAAGATTTTAACAAGATGCATTCTAGTATAAAGGATATGATTTCTGACATATACGCGAAGTATAAGTAGAATAATAATAAGTGTTCAAACAGCTGCATTTTAATTTTTAACATGAAGTAGGTATTGTAAAATGGTGTACAAGTTAAATGAAAAAAAGAACTCAAGGGCAGTCGTGCAATAAATAAATAAGACTTCTTTTTTAAAATAATTACGTTGCATGTTCGTACCTGTCTTATATTATGGACTCAACTTGCGTTAAAAATTAAAATCAAGTCGCAGTCAGGGTTTTTGTTAATTTGTAGCCTCGTGGCGCAGTGGGAAATCGCTTGCTTTGTAAACCGGAGGTCGCGGGTTCGAATCCTGCGGGGGGCAACCACTTTGTGTAGTTGTTCCTTACTGGCTAGGACAATGCAGGCCGATCACCTGATTGTCTGTAAAGTAAGATGATCCATGCGTCGGATGGGCATGTAAAAAGTCGGTCCTGCGCCTAACCTCTCCCCGGCCGTGTCGGTCTCCCGTCCCATCGGATTATGAGAGGTATATAAAGGAAGAGAGAGTGCACTTGTGTCTGCGCAAACACTTGTGCACTATAATATCTCCTGCGTACATGGTTGATCTTGTTGAAAGACTGGCCGCTGTGGTCGTGTCGGCCAGGAGGACATTATTATTTTTGTTAATTTATTACAATATCTTTTTGTTTCAGCCAAGACCTCGTAGATACGAAGACAATCTTACAAGGTGAATCGCTTACAAGATCAATGATCACTAAGATAAAGCTAATGTAAAATAAATATTTCGTCACAAATGTTTTTTTTGTGTATAAAGGTTAATAACAACCTACCCCTTGTTCATAAAAAAACTTGTTTGAAAGTCTAAGTCCAGCAGTGGACTTAGACTTTCAAACAAGCTTATGCTTGATGATATTGATGGCTGATGATATTGTTCATAAAAATCTACTTACTTGTATTAATATCTACTTACCTACTTAAAAATTATGTAAGTAGATATTAATACCTACTGTTTTTATCGTATGGTTAGTGGCCAGCCTGAGACCTTAGCGAACTTGCCATTCTCCAATATTGAACGTTAAAGAAAAGAAAATATAATGTATAGGAATGACAAATATCATCGCAAGTCACGTGAATGATCGGTCATTCCCATATATTGTATAATTTCTTTTTGTTTTCATTTGTTTTATATTCTCTTCCATGCAATAGTGGAGAATGGCAAGTTGGCTAAAACCTCTTCACCCTTAACCAAGTTATCATAATCATAATATATTTATTTGCATAAAAACATGCTATATACAATTTACATTTACATTTTATTTATATTACAATTTGTATAAAGTACATAAATGTTTTTGCTAGAATTGTACATAGAATGCAAAAAAGAAAAAATCATTTCATGTCAATTAGTTCTTTTACGCTATATAAGTGTCCTCTACAATACGGGCGCTAGAGAATAGAAGACAAATGTATGGGAATGAATGACATATCTCATCGCTAAGGGCTCCCACACATAACTGCGAATTCGCATCGCATCGCAAATATCTGCGAGAAACAAATTAATTTTTCGATACAAATTTCTATCGCATCGCAGTTATGTGTGGGAGCCGTAAGTCACAGAAGGAGATACAATATCATGCCTACATCTGCGTATTCTAGGATGTCAACTTGGCTACTGGTGATTATTCATGTCACTAATAACTACAAATATATCGGTGTCGGTTGGAGGCACCCCAGCCGCTCACGAAAAAATATTTAAAAATATATATTTACAGTCGGCTGTTTTTTGGTTGTTTTAAAGAACGAAATTTGATACTTTTATTCATTGAGTACTACAGCTCTGAAATTAATAATAACGAATTGTTTGTTTCTATAAAATTCATTTTGGTAGCCGTAGTACCCAATAATATGAACGAAAGGTCAACATTACATGTACATAAAAAAACTGCTGAAAATAATTATTTTTTTATATTATTATTATATAGGGAGGGGGTTTTTTCTAAAACCTTTTTTTTTTCTAAACACCACATATCACCAGGGTGGGGAGGGGTTTAAAAAATTGCTTAAAACATCACGTGATTAATGGACGACCCCTAATGATCATTTACCCACTATGAATACAACTGACTATGAGAGCCTCATGGTGTTTAAATCATCATCATCAGCAGCTGCCGAAAGACATTCATTGCTAAACAAAGACCTCCCCCTCGGAGGGAGGGGTTGCCACAATCTCCTCGCTTGGCAGGCATCTTGGGGATTATAGTATAGGTAATCTAATAGAACGATAGTGGAAGGTAAAATAGAAGGGAAAAGGGGAAGAGGAAGACCAAGGCGAAGTTTCATGAAGCAGATAATAGAAAAAGTGGGTGGAGTGTCGTACCAGGAGGTCAAAATAAAGGCACATAATAGATCGGATTGGAAATTGCTTCACCGACAAGAGCACAGCTCTTAAATTGAAGAAGAGAAGAAGACTCCAATAGAGAGACGCTGCTGCTCGTCTTCTTGTTTTCCCTTAGTCGTCTTACGGACACCCAACATGAGGAACTGGGAGGGTGCTATCCTTACCCTGACATCCCACGGGTATTCCATGGGATGTTGGAATGAGTATTAGGTACGAAACGAGACCATTTATCGTTGATGATAAACCAGTTTATAAGTCTCGACTAGTTTATATTGTTGACGGAGAGTATAACGTTCAGTTCAGAGTCGACTTTGACCACGGTGACCTTTACGTCCAACATGATGTCGTTAACGATTCGACTATTCATTGCCTAAAAAAACCGTCGAAAAAAACATTTCATTCAGTGCCCATAACATCCAACGAGTACGGCTGCGGTGGCAACTCCGAGAAGGACCGCAGCAAACTGTATTTTAGTGGATAAGCCAGATACCTTGGTTGATACAGGCTCCCGGGGACCTTCTTCGGAGTCGCTGGACGTTTGGAGTACGGGCTAGGGCCTGTCCGGGACGTTACGGGCTAGGGCCCGTCCTGGACGTCTATTGAGTACGGCGGCGACTCCGAGGAGGACGGCGGTGGGGTTGCGACCCCCGTGAACACTGTGTCTGGTTCTCGGGGGCTACAATGCGCCCCCCGGCGGCGGCTTCAAAGGCAAGGCACTGTGGGGCTGCTGGTGAAGATTCCAACGGAGAGCCCGGGTGTCCCCACTTATGTGCCGATGCGACAGCCGCGGGGATTTTAGTGGGTAAGAATCCCACATACCGGTTGAACCCCAGAGCTCCCCAGGGACCTTATGAAGATTTCCCCTGCGTGAACTAAACATATATAGTAAGTAGGTATTAATTAATATAGGTATGTATAATTCGATATTTTAATATTAAGTACCTACATTTGACTCTGGTTCCAGTACATCTTGTTTAATTTAATTTAATTTAATTTATTAAGGATCGCCAACATTACATACATTATCAAAAATGAAGAACATGAGCACAGAACATGAGTTAAATGTTGTAATAATTATAGGTGACCACGACATGCGCAAATACAAGTGCAATAACAACCTGGATAATAAAATAGTTGTTACCAATAATTAAACATTAAATTATTAAACAGAATTAATTAAAATTAAAATAATTTATAATAGATATAACACAAAAATTGCCAAATATCTTAAATTAAATTAAATTATTGTTGTTCTTATGTGTACAAAAATTCTTCTAAAATTTACATCTCTAAACGAATTCGTTTGCACAACCAAACATTATAATTTGACCCTTTTTATTTTTGATTTGATTTGATACGGCCTATGCTCATAACAACGATTTCAGAAGGTTCTAGTTTCTACGACAGTTTAGTAGTTTAACACGTTCGTAGTCCCAATACAAACATTTTACATAAAGTAAAGGTACACTGTACTTATCAAATACATAAAATTACGAAAGAAGCATCAATTTTGACACCAAAATTGAGCGCACGCAATGTTTACTTCTGTTTCACCTTGATGTCGATGTCGACTATCCTGACCTTACAGAACAGCAATTAAATGTTTTTTTTTTATTGAAGGAGTAGTACTGTTGGCCGCAGATGGCTATCACACCAAAGTCACAGCGCTGGAAGCGCTGGTGTTGGGTTGCACGTTTTGACGTGAGTTACTACCTATCTATTTCTAAATAATATACTCTTATCTATGGAAGGCACCTTCACCACATAAGGGTGCGTATGCGCTGTGCGTCTCTTGGTCCGATAATAGAAGCGGGAGGGTGGAATCAATTCCAAAATGCATCCTGTAGAATACCGACAGGGATACTCTGCGCCTATGTTATAAGCAAGTCGAGCAATAATTTTTCAAAATGTTTACTAAAAGTAGATAATAGGTATACGTCGGTCGGTATATATAATCAAATGCGTCGATATTATTATAATATAGTATCAATGATTTTGATTGCCGCCCTGCTTGTTACTACCCACATCAGCCTACCTACGTATTTTTGTAAGTGTATCGACATAGAAACACCTATGTACATACGAGTGATTTATATGAAAAATGACGCACCTAACCAAACAGCAAAAAGTAAACAATAATTGTTTAAAATTTTATTTATTAATTTGCGATTAACAAGCGGTGCCTAATAGACAGTTACCTATGGGTATAAAAAGTAGACTTTACCGGTACTCGTATTAAACACTAAACGATCACGAGCCGCGATGGTGGCTCGAACGGTTTTCGTTATGGCTTTTATAGCCCATTTAGCTTTATTAGTGTCCAGTACAGGTAAGAAATTTATTTACTCATGATTTATTTAATTTTATTTGATATTTGAGGGCTGAAAACGGCACCTGTATTCCAGAGGATAAATGTAAGTAATGTATTGATATAATATATAACTAGATAAACATTCACTAACATCTAAAAGGTGGTCACGTGGACATAACTGTGCTGATTGCGGAAACGTGAACGAACGGTTTTCTTATGATAACGACGATGTAGTTTGACAGTTTCATATAGACAGTAGCGACACTCCTATCGGCAAAAATAATTTTGTCAGCTTGTGGCTTGTAAAGAAATAACAACACAAAGGCGCTATTTCTGTGTGCCACTTTTTGGACCGTAGGTAACACCAAATCTTGTTTTAATATTATATCGATGAAGTAATGATACAAAATCGGATTCGTATTTTTTTTAAAATATTGAACAAATTGATTTGATACACCGTCTAATACCCCAAATGATCGAATAGGGTTTTTGTCATATTGTTGCGGTAATAGCTCAGTGGGCGAGCGCTTGCCTTGGAAACAAGGTGCGCAGGTTCGAACCCCGGCTCGCACCTCTGATTTCTTTAATGAATCATGTGCGAATCGTCTTTGTGCTATTGTTATATGCTTTCGGTGAAGGATAACATCGTGAGTAAACCTGCATGTCTGAGAAAGCCTAAATAGCTCTCGAATGACGTGAGAAGTCCGCCAACCACTTGGCCAGCGTGGTGGACTATGGCCTAAGCCCCCTTGAGGGGAGGCCCGTGCCTAGCAGTGGAACATAAACAGGGGCAGGTATTATTATTATAGTACAAATTAGCATAGTCATGATGTCACACAGCCACAAGTCGTCCACTGCTGAACAAAGGCCTCCCCTATATACTTCCATTAGCATTAGCTCTTAAAATCTGCAAGTTGAAGTGGCAATGGGCAGGCCACATCGCTCGGAGAACCGATAACCGATGGGGAAGAAAGGTTCTCGAGTGGCAACCACAAACCGGAAGACGCACCGTAGATAGGCCTCCCACTAGGTAGACAGACGCCATTGTGCGCGTCGCAGGTAACCGGTGAATGCAAATAGCCAAACTGTCATTCAATGTGGCGTTGGAAGGGGGAGGCCTATGTTCAGCAGTGGACGTCTTCCAGCTGGTGATGATGATGAATCTTATTTCTTTTAATATCAGATCTGTACAGAAACGCAATGTGACGCTAACGTGATGTTTGTGTATCTTGATAATTATGCGCATAACGTTAGCGTTAGCGATATCAAAGTATCACAAAATTGCGATCATAATAGTCACTCTCTTTTTAGAGACACAGCGTTATCTAATAGTCGCTTTTTAGATACACAGCGTTATCTGTCGCAGCTATTATGAAATGTAAAACCCCGTGTTATTTTATTACAGGTCCATTAAATTGTGGTGAAAACGAAATCGAGAACGACTGCCCAGCAGATTGTGAATCTGATTACTGTCCTAAACATGATGGAGAGAACCAATCATGCAGATCGCCGGACCCCTGTCCACCTCCAGCCTGCAAATGCCGCTTCAACTATCGCCGCGCTGAAAACGGAACTTGCATACCTACGAAAAGTTGCCGTACGTAACAAACTACATAAACTTAAGGCATTTATTTCTAAGGCGGATCCACCGCACATTATTCCAGTCAGATTACAGAAGGTTGTTACAGAGCTAAGTAACGAGACGAGCGAGAATTTTACCTGGTGTTTAAAATTGCACTTTTGCTCGACATAACTGCTTGATCCTGACTATTTCTCCATATACAGTGCCGTTTACACGGCAAAACAAAACCACTATGCAATTAGTATACACGTACAGATTTACACGTCTGGCACGACTCAGATCGGTTGTGGTATTCTGTAAGAACACTTAACAAACTCGAGAGCTGTTATCTCTCCGCGGATTCAGCTGTCAAGTTTGTTAAATCTTCTTACTAAATAACCACTCTGATCCTTGATTTCACACACGTCTCCAGGCATCAGTTCAGGTCGTGATTCCAACATATACGGCTGTCTGTCAAAGCAAGTTTTGCTTTAGCAATAATATGTGGCAGGCATATCTGTCCCTACGCACACCTGCACAGTTGGATGCTCGGATCTGCATGCCCCGTGCCCAATCTGGTGGTTTTGAGCACCTGTTCTCACCATACACCAATAGTTCTGTTCGGCAGGAAGAACTGTCAGGCATATCTGTCGGGAAGATCCGTGTGTGTATGCTTAGCTATATGATATCTGACACTGGCGGGGTAGGTACTTATCTGAAGGCTCCTATATGGTCTAGGTCTTAGAATAAGTCTAGGTTATTTAATTATGCTACAGAACGTTATCATTTTTATTTTTTAGCCCCATTCGCCTGTGAAGGCCCGAACGAAGAGTATAATCCATGCCCACCGCTATGTCCGAGCGATAGCTGCAGCCAAGCTTCACCATCAGGAAAATGTCCGCTATTCGGCAGGATAGGCATTGTTTTACGATGCAATCCAAAATGTAGATGCATCAAGGGCTATTGGAGAAAAGACGGAGTGTGTATTCCTTATGGAGAATGCCGTAAGTGGTGTCCTGTTTTATCTTTGAACGAGAGGACACACTATCGCTGATACTGATCTAATTGTAACAAGAGAAACACTGTTTGAAATAAGTGAAAAATATGACAAGCCCGCTGAGTTTCTTGCCGGATCTTCTCAGTTAAGGCCGCGTTGTGACCCACCAGGTAGCTTTGAAAAATGTACCATTCAAAATAAGTTAAGCTAATAAAAATAATAAACTTGAATTTGAAGTTGGTATTTAGCGGTAACAGCTCATTGGGCTAGCGCTTGCCTTGGAATCAAGGTGCGCAGGTTCGAACCCCGGCTCGCACCTCTGATTTCTTTAATGAATCATGTGCGAATCGTCTTTGTGCGATTGTTACTAGCTTTCGGTGAAGGAAAACATCGTGAGGAAACCTGCATGTCTGAGAAAGCCTAACTAGCTCTCGAATGACGTGTGAAGTCCGCCAACCCGCACTTGGCCAGCGTGGTCGACTATGGCCTAAGCCCCCTCATCTTGAGGGGAGGCCCGTGCCCAACAGTGGGACATAAACAAGGGCTGGTATTATTATTATTTATTATATTATAAACTTTTTCACCCGACAGACAGGAAGATCCTAAAGGCTATTTTGAGCGTTATGAGTTCAACTTTATACGACGGATACTTTATTTGACTTTAGACAGGCCTGTTGGTCTATTAGAGACTGGTCGCTACGCCGTCGTTGGTTCGATTCTAACCAAGTATCTGGGTAGTATTTATTAAATATGATTACAATAATAATGCTTCAATAAATGTAGATCGCGATTTAAATAATTTTCTACATTGGAACGTGAAAAGTGATAGTCTACAAGTTTATTTCGTAATTTTATAAAAATTGCAGCCGGAGTGTGTCCACCAAATGAAACATACTCGACATGCGTCCTAGCGGAGTGCCGAGCCCTGAATTGCACCCAGAGAGGCTACCCAATCCCTTGCGCCGCCATAGCGGAGGGATCGTGTACATCAGGGTGTATTTGCGAAGAAAACTACTTGCGAGCAGCTAATGGTACCTGCGTTCCAGAGGATCAATGCAGTAAGTAGACTGTCTCTATGTTAAATCCACGCCCATTCCAATGACCAATGCCCACTAGAATGTTGCGTACCCGGCCGTTCCATGCACATCTCTAGTAAAATTCACAGAATGTCTTGTGTATGGTAGACATCTCTTACCAGAGATGCCCATCGTCTGTGATGGATGGCGACGTCATCATTCTCAATTCTCATTTTGAAACCAGGTAAAACCAATGTTGTTTATTGTGATTTATAAAAGCTACCCTGGTTTGCTATATCTTTTGAAACTATCACGCTGTGTATGTGTGTGTGGTTGCGCGTGTGCACGCGTGTGTGTGTGTTTGGTATGGGTCTCTTTATTGTTTTAAGATCTCAAACTGCATTAAAAAGTTAAGTAATTTATTTCCTAAGTCAGGCTTTTTGTTAATCTGTCATAATACATACTTGTTTCAGCCGACGCCTCGTAGATCACACGCAGAATACGAACACAAGGTTACCAGGTGCATCGCATACAAGATCAATAGAAACGAAGATAACTCTAACATTATACCGCTAAATAAATATTTGGTTAATAACCATTTTTGTATTATTACTTTTTTTATTCAACTCAGTGACGAGACAAGCAAGACGTTTGCCTGATGGTAAGCGTCACGCCTGCCTATAGACGGCTCCATAGCACTGCCGCTCCTCACCCGAGACACCAGTTATTAAGTCTCTTGTGTTCGGTAATTTTACCAGCTACAGTGCCTTCACACCGGAACACAGCAATGTTTACACACTGCTGCTTGGCGGTAGAATATCTGACACTGCGGTGGTACCTACCTGGACGGTCCCTTGCACGACTAATAAATACACACATCAAAAGTGTCTAGGGATCAACATATATTTTTGCAATAACTTTTCTCCTGATTGATATTAATTAAAATTTTCTTTAAGGATTCATCAAATAAAGTGTTTTCGTTTGTCACAGTAACGATAAACCAAGTCACCTTTGCATTAATAAAGAAATTTGCCATTTTCCTAATAAAGGGATTTTTGACATTTGAACCACTAACACAAAAGTTCGAAAAAAAGACTGAAATAACAGTTTTCTTTAAAATTTTATTGGGTAACTTAAACAATTAATAATCCGTGTTTCTACCGCGAACACTAACAACACAAGAACATCGGTTTGGCATACTCAAAATGAGTTCATCCAAATCACGCTGTGGAATGGCCGCCCATGTTCGTTGCAACAACAAAAAAAGGTCTTCTTGCGACTGGATACCCTCCATATTCGGCAGAGCTCTTCTCTGTAGCATATCCCATGCATGCTCAATCGGGTTCAAGTCTGGCGACTGAGCAGGCCAGGGCAGGACATTGATGTTAGCTGCGGCGAGAGTCTGTCTTACAACTCTTGCGGTGTGCGGTCGTGCATTATCATGCATTAACTGAAATAAGGGACCGATTTGCACTGGTAGAGGAACGATGACGTCTGATACAATCGTCTCAGCATAAATTTGAGCGTTGAGGTTGCCTCTGATCCAAATCAACTCAGTTCTTCCGCCGATCCAAATACCCGCCCATACCATGATGGTTCCACCACTATAAGGATGGACTTCCTGGCAGGATTTTAATCGCTGTTGGCGTCCAGGGGTTCTCCAGTGTCGTATACGTCTTGTATCCGGTCTCATACCAAAACGAGACTCATCAGAAAAGCACACGAAACGCCATTGTTCTTCTGCCCAATTTCTGTGTTCAAGAGCCCATTGATATCGAATCCTACGATTGTGCATTGCTATAGGTGGTACCCGTAGCGGTCTTCGGGAATGAAGGTTCACTTCATGCAAGCGGTTTCTGACTGTTTGGTCGCTAATTAAGTTCCCTGAAGAGTGATGAAGCCTCACGGCTAACATCATGGCAGTTATTGTTGGAGCTCTTCGAGTTAAGATTTGAATATATCGGTCTTGTCTCCGTGTGGTGCAGCGATACCGTCCTCCATGGCGCTCAGCCACGGTACCAGTGCTTCGGTAACGTGTCCAAAGTCGACTGATAACACTCTGACTTGTATTCAGAGCTAAAGCCACAGTACGTTGCCGGGAACCAGCTTCTATCATTCCCACGGCTCTGAGCATTTCTTCCCTGCTTAAATGACGTCGCCGCTCCATAATAACGTTGGTTTTAATCAGTAGTAGGGAAACAGTAGCACTAATAATGTCTTCAATGCGTTGTATGTTTTTATAGGGAAAATATTGACAGCTGATTTTCATCTTTTACTCGAATTTGATTCACAGTTCCTGATTCAAATTATGAAATGCACCAAAAAGGATCCATATAAATTTATAAAATCATAAATTTATTACAAAGCCACATCTCAATCTCAAGAAATCCGCTTAAAAATGCTTGATCCCTAGACACTTTTGATGTGTGTACTTCTTACTGATCATAAATTTGATATCCAATTATGTAGGCATTAATAATTAATTTTTAATGATTTTATTTTGTATGGTTATTGGTGTCAGAGTAGACCAAGCTGCCCTTAGGCCTGACTTGTCTTAACGACTGCTGCCTGACAACAACCAGGACTGACTATAATAACATAAGTGTCCGCCGAAGCAGGGAGGCGCTCAGTTTTAATGCTAAACAGTCTTAAAGCACGGACACGTTCATTTTAAATACCACTAAAAACGGTAACCATGTATGGGTCGACCTTGCTTTATGTTGTTTAGACAACTTTTTTTATGGGTCTAATCCCACCACTCATTCCCACCACTATTACTCCTGTGAGGGTCTTCAGTGGTCAGGGTCGTCTACTGCTGAACATAGGCCGTGAAATCACCAGGTGTTCCAAAAACATTCAGATTTCTTCATAGGTAGGTAGGTACATCTGGAGACGTTGGCATTTATTTCGGTTAGCAAATTAGCATTTTCTGCGTCCTGAGAACATTACTGCCAAGTGTGAGAACGATTTGTAAGTATAATTTATTCTATCTACACTCATATCGTAATATTCTAATTACGAAATCAAAACTAGTACTTTAGTGACAGACTTTATTCACATGCCAGTTTAAAAAAATTTAAAAGTTTTTTTTACGATACAGGTCTCCTGAACAAAACGCTGCCGTAAAATAACTTATTTCTCTTTTTTTCTATTACAATATATTTTTAAGCAGATCTAGTACGCGGCGATGTCATCTAGTGGGCCGCGTTCTAATCCAGTAAGCCACGATACATTCGTCTTCGGTGGTACGCAGTTGTACGCATGTGCATAAGAGTTATTTCTACGAATTGTGGGCCATAATATTATCTGTGTTGTCAATACAAAACTACAATTAGTTTGGTGGTTTAAAATTGTATTTCATGAGTTTAGATAAAGTAGTGTATGAAACTGCACATAATTACGTGTATTAATGCCTTCGGTTCGGTTTATAAACACACACTTGAGTGGTAATGGAATCTTGCGATGCAATTTTGACCCAAATAATTTGAAGTTTTGCACATATATCAAGGACCGGTGACAATACAATTATATTTCATTGCTTTATACTTCAGATATATATGAATTGACAATGTAGTTTATCTCTATATACTAGCGAGTTGCGCACGTTTAGAGACGTAAAACTGTGTTTTTTTTTTTTTTTTTTTATACCACTAGTTACGTCGCGGACGGTCCAGACACCCCATTTGTTTCTTTGTGCGCAGTGACGAGCGCACGCGCCTAAGCAAAAACAGTTTAGTGATATTAAAATATTAAAACATATCTATTAATGCGGGAAAAATCGTGATCGGCTGCGAGCCTATCGCGATAACATAAGTACCTGCGAGCTACTTATGATTAACTATAAATAAATTAAGTTGTGTGTCTAAAAATACTTGGTAGTAAACAAGTTACCTACCCACTTATTATTCGAATTACTACCTTCGAGTTCGAGTCAATAATATCTACCGTCAAAGAAAAAGTGACGAATGACAACAAAATGTTTAAAAGTTAACAAAGTCGTGATTGACCGAGAGTCAATTACGACAACATAATTAGCTGCGAACTAATTATGAGTCATGGATTCATGACAAATGAATGCAGTTGATGCATCCAATTGATTATTTATCGGATGCAAGACAAGTTCCATAGATTTCTGGTAAGTAACACATAATACTTGTAATATCCATAGGAAATAGGGAATACAACTATTGATGGTAGTCATCATGGCGACATGATTGGCTGCGAGCTAATCAAGAGCCACGGATTATACAAATGAGATAGGAAATGTGTGCAATCTCAAAGAGATATACACGTCCTAACCTACAATTTATTTTGTCTAAAGTAATACCCACCAAACAAAGGTTACACACAAGATACTATTATTATTTTTTCTGCTCAACTACCCACCACTTTTAATTTTTAATTCGTGCATTTACACATATAATAGTACGAGCCCCGAGTCTGGCTGAACTACCAACGGGTCTTCAACATGAAAGCGACTCTGCCTAAGTGGTTCAACTATCAAACAATCGCACCAATGTGCGATTTTTATGGCCAGATCTTGGTTTCAATTCCTAGGTTGATTAGGTCTTTTTCACGGGGTTTTCATATAGAAATCCTGCGCTGGGTTTCCAAAAGGCATCCCTCTAGTAAAAACTTTATGGTATACATTATTGGCAGAATGCAAATATTTTGTACTCTTGTGGTCCTGTATCGGAATCCAGGACATGTTACGTACGTTTCTATATAAGAGTATAGCAATAAAGGTAAAGGTGGTATAAGTACAATTAACTTGCATATAAGTGCGACCTTGAATTTATGCTGTGCAAAAAAGTATGATAAAATCAATAAATAAATGGCAATTTGGGATGTGACAAGAGCACTTTATCCTATTTATCAAGACTACGTCAGGACAAAGAGGTATGACTTACGTATTTCCGTGTTGGCGTGAAAATCACAGTTATTCATGCCTTATTGGTCAGTCAATAACATTTTCTGGGTCTATGAGCCCAGGGTGCGTCCAATTAGCATACGTATTGGTATAATGACATAATATAATCTAGTCAAGGTGTGCATTTCCTTGCACCTCAACAGCATGATAATTAATAAACAAGGTTCACAGATAAGAAAACAAAACTCCTGAATCATCAGCCCCTTCCACATCTTGTAGAAGAACTGGGCGGTACCTTCTAGCTGCCCTTGAAAAGGGGGGGGGGGGGGCGAGATAAGGGGAAGGCCAACAGTAGCATCAATCGCATGTTCTAGCGCTAAAGGATACCGGCTGGACTAACATGTACGCCTCATCATGTAAGGTACAACAAACAGTCAGATTTAGATTTCAAATGTTGGCCACAAACATATGTATTTTACTTGTATAATTATATAAGTAACAAATTTCCCAGCCATGTTAACATGGATATTGTGAAAACGACGTTTCATGTCATCTTTGTTCTGAAGTAGGTAATTAACTAAAACTAAATAGCACCACATCCAAACTTTACTTACATTATAAGCAGAGGTATGGATGCTTATATTGCAACACATATATAAACTTAGTATCGTTATTTCATTGGACACATTTAATGAGAATAACTTATTCTAGTTTTAGTAAACTACTAAACAGAGGATTTAACCATAAATATGTATATTTTATGAAAATCAGAAACGAATTCTGTTCCTTAAATTGCAATGAGGAAAAAAAAAAATCCGGAAGTCTAACCCTTTGCTGTCACATTGTTAGATCATCGGCATTTAGTACAAATGTAAAATATATTTGACGCCAAAACCAAAGTTTGGCAAGCGATTCATTTATATATTAAAATATTTGCACTTATATTTATATAATATCAATATAGCTTTCATCCTCTCTACTTATAGATAATATTTAAAATAATTAACACAGTGAAACTTGAACTTAACAACAGTTGACACCACTTTGTCATACTGACCATAAGATTCACAGTCTGAAATTACCGGTACTAGTAACAACAATATTATATAATATATAAATATAGTAAAACAAAATTTGTATATAAATATCATCTACCTTCTATGGTACCGAGAATAATAACTAAGATTAACTATTAAGATAGAGGTTAAATAACCTATCAATCTTATCAGAAAATATTTTCGCAAGTTTTGTGGCATAATCACGTAGAGATATCAGCCGACGTATATATTATTCTAAATTACAGCGTACACAATACATACTCTCGTATGTTTGGCCTTAACGGTGCTTGATGAGGTTATGGTGAAATTTTATTAAAATGATTGTAATTAAATAAATTGTGACCGTAAATTTATAATTGCAATAGACAAAATAAGATACATCGAACTGATAAAAGTATACTTTTTTACCGGTGGTAACAAACAACGTGCAATACGGTTGTTATAGAATAATAATTAACTGATGCATGCATATATATTCCTTTGATGATGATTATCTTGATGACATATGCATAGCGATTAAAATGTATATATTTATGAAATTTTAAACCAAAAGTTAGAAAAAATTATAAGAATTAAATTTACAAAAAGAAAAAATAAGGGTTAATTAATTACCAAGCTGGCGTGAGAAGCGTATCCGTTTGCGTTTCTTATAATACATCTTTCTCGAACGCAGATTCTTATTGGAAACATAATTTTGGTCTTTAAATCTATGTTACAGAAAACTTAAGCCTAGCAACTTTAATTGCAATACAGCAAATTCAACTTCCTAGCTCAGCAAAAACAAGATAGGTATGCATATGCAGTATATCCACACTAATACACAACTCAGGGTGAGTTAATTTATTTTCATGTGTTCGCCATTATCGTTAATGTCCCGTCGAAGAAATCGATGATTAAGCTACGGGAAATCATTATTGTTTTCCCAAATTGATAATATTGGCCATGGGACACTTAAACACCAAACTAACCTGTATACAGCATGCATACACTTGCCTTTCACGCGGTATACTTAACAATGACGGCCATCGATGAAAAATACCATAAAAAAGCATAGCGTTCCATCAAAACTATCGTTTAAACAAAGTATGAGTATCAACCCTCTACATAAATACCGTGATACCGGCTCGCGTAGTGTTGTGCCAACACAGATATTGGATCATTATTTCTATTACTAAAATCTTATCGTATTTTCTGCTCATAGAAATAGAACTCAATAAGCTAAAAGTAAGTATAAACCAAAACCTGCTTGTTTTGGACCTAAGTACGAGTATAAAACACTAATACTTGAGATCCATAAAAGATATTTAACCACTTTAGAATCATAAAACTTTAGACAAGTTGTAAAAGAATATCAATAATAGGCTAAGGTAACTGCAAGTTCAAATACATAAATACGGATATCTAATAAACGTATATAGATATCTTAAGCACGCAAAAATAAGTTAAGATAGTCATAAAAAAAAGTATAGAACATCGGCCCTTTGACATTCTAGTTCTATTTTAGTTCTTCTTTAACAAGAGAAATATACACCTGGTCTTTAACGACTATACATTGTATTTCTGTATGGGGAGGCGCTTGTAAGACGAAATTCATTGAGGTAGAAAGAGCACAAAGAGCACTTTTAAAAGTGATGCTCTTTAAACCGTTCCGGTACCCGACTGAAACACTGTATTTAACTTGTGGCAACCTTACTATTAGAAAACTTTATATCCTACACATTACTTTGAGAAAACATAGCTCCATCAAATTTGACAGTAATTTAAATAAAAAGAGGAGAAAGTTTAGTATAGCAACTACATATACTAACACTATTTTCGCAACCCGCCATTGCAATAAACAATCAGCTCTAATATATAATTTAATTAATAAAAAACTGAATATATATCTAATGAATAAATATGAATGTAAGAAGACTGTTATAAAGTGGTTATTGACGATAAATTATGATGAAACGGAATCGGTCATACGTGCTTAGCTACTTTAGTGGAATCTATCGCATATATCCCTCAAACACACATACTCACACACTCTATCTCTCTTACACACACGCACACACACACATACACACAATTATCTAAACAAAATTGTGCCTGTTTTTGTTACTATCAATACTTCTCTTACCATTATAGACTTCTTTATTTTTTTAAGTCTTTGCTAACTACCTTGGATTCATATTTTAAGTTTGTATTTGATGCATTTATTTTTGTTTCTATTTATGTTAACGCAACGTGAAGAGCGGCACTTCCTGGTACAGGTATTACATACTTAATAGGGGGTGCCCACGAATGAATGTATTTAATCACTTTTGGAGATGAAATAAATGTATTTTATTTATTATTTTATTTATTTATACCTTCGTAACAAGACATATAAGGACAACTAACATAGTAAAAGTTTTACTAACATAGATCACTCACAGCTCAACTAATCAGTCAGTAAAATAAACAAGTGATTTAAAAAAATAATAATAATAACGTTGACTAGGATATTTCTTAAATTGTCTTCCGTGCATAACAAACGTCACCTTGGCCGTACGATTTGCGGGCCTTAGGAGGTACTCCTACTGTCATAGCTAGAAAACCGTCAGCTAAACTAACTTATTAGTGGTTTTTGATAAACTTATTATTATTACCTATTATAACGCCGTTAATTATTACCTATTATAAATCTACAAAAAAAAAATATCAGTTTAACTAATATTTTACTTAAACTATACTATTTTAATTAAAAAAAAATAACTATACCATCGAAACAAAACCTTACTCTCTAAACATCTACATTGTCAATTCATATATATCTGAAGTATAAAGCAATGAAATATAATAGATGATCAAACGAACTTCTTGAAGTGAAGTTCGATCATTATTATATGAATTGCTTTATACGAAGATATAAAAACCCGCCCACCCATGATTAAATCACATAACACGTGTTCAGTGCATTTAACCCTTGAATAAGGTTTTGTTGAATTATAGGCATAAACATAATCTCTAAAGAATGAGGTGTCTGGACCGTCCGCGACGTAACTAGTGGTATAAAAAAAAAAAAAAAAAAAAAAACACAGTTTTACGTCTCTAAACGTGCGCAACTCGCTAGTATATAGAGATAAACTACATTGTCAATTCATATATATCTTCGTATAAAGCAATTCATATAATAATGATCGAACTTCACTTCAAGAAGTTCGTTTGATCATCTATAATATGGTATCATCGAACTCATTTGATACTGGGGCTCGAAGGTGGATAAGGGAACCCATGGATGGCTACTAATAAACTAATCGAGTTTGAGCTCATTTGATTTGTTTTAAAGAGTTCTTTTCACTTTGACCATTAATGAGGACCTGATGATGGAACAGGAAGGTGGGTGACGGAACCCTGGAATGGCTACTAGTAAACATATCGAGTTTGGGCTATCTGATTTGTTTTAAAGTGTTCTTTTCACTTTGACCATTAATGAGAACCTGATGATGGAACAGGAAGGTGGGTGACGGAACCCTGGAATGGCTACTAGTAAACACATTGAGTTTGGGCTCATACTTATAGTTGAACTTAGTGGAACAGGTCAATTTTTTCCGTAGTTTAGGCGAATATTTCTAAGACGAAAAAGTATAAAATAAATTCATAGTTTAAAAAACTAAAAATACACGCTTTTATAAGTACTACTGCACTAAAAAGCAATAAATAAATTATCGAAACCGTTTTTTCTTTCTTTCTATCCCGTATTTGTAATTTAAGGATTATATTTATGTGTAAAAACGTACGTGCCTCTTCTGAATAACAGCTGAACAGTTTTGTAAAATTTCATGAACGCTTAGTAAGTATTTGTATTCACATGACAATGCAAAATATACACAGCAGGTACGCTAACACCAACTTCTATAATATTTAAATTATTTCATACTCTTCAGTGTTATTGAAGTCGGTTCAATTTTTTTTTAAATATTTTATATTTAGTATGATCGGATTTATATATGTTCTTTATTTTAGACTCAATCTTTCGGACTTATAGAAGTACCTAATCAAAAATGTCTATTGTATACGAAATTATCTAACTACCTACCTCGACTCGGAAAAGAGCTGATGGTTTTCAAACGGCTGGACTGATTTTCATAAAACATAGCAGAGAACCATTTCACTTAAACTCGCTTTCAAATAAAAAAACACACATTCATATCCGTCCACTGGTAGAAGCACCACGATACGACGGACTACAGACAGACGGACACCCTGACATAAGTGTCAAACTTATAACGTCGTTTTTGGTCAGGGGTTAAAAATACAGTTTTTGTATCAATATTAAACGTATACGTAATACGTATAAATTCCGTAGCTATGAAATATACAAAGAACGTGTCAGTTTACTGATCAGCCATAAGCCCGGACAAATAACGGGCAACCTTTGGAGTTGTCGGTTGGACGTTTGGGTTGTGGGCCCTAGATCAGTAGCCTGATTCTCGTAATCAAAACAATAACGTTAACGTAGCGACTCAGTCGTTTAAACACTTTTCGTATTCACGTCCGTCGATTTTACTTCAACGGCAACGATTTAAAAGTCGTTCGATTAAACTATCGTTGGAGCGTATTCTGGTATAATAATCGTCGTTCAATCGTTTTATAACGTTGACTAAATGGTATTCTCGTATGAAAATGACGTCACTACCGATCGGATGCCAACGAGTAAGCGTCAAATTTCGCGATTCAAGAGTCGTTGAACATACGTTGGTTTGTTGAGACGATTTTTGCTTTTCTTATTCATGTGGTGCGAGTCAAAGTAATAAAATAACTTTAAAATGGGCAACGGACTTACGTATTTACTATTAAATTCGTCTGCACAGCAAGAAATTCAAAAAGAAAGCTTTTATGGCGAAATTTAAATAAATATGCAAGTTAAGGGGTATGGAACGCGACTATGCATGTTAGAAATATTGAATGTAGCACTAATCAAGCCGGAACATGCGAGCGGAGAGTGAGTGAGATGAAAATATGATCGTACACTGTGAGTGAAAAGAGTAATTGGATGATAGTGTGAGCGAGATGGCTTTAAGGTAAATATAATTAGAGTAAGAGAGATGGAATAAAATAATAATTACAGAAAAACACGTATTTTATTTAATATACAATTAGTATGTCTGTGGAGGGAACGAAAACGAATTAGCCACGAGTTTCCCAAAACCTAACTCTTAGCTCATCTCACAAGATTCCTACCAAAACCAAAAATTGATTAGGACGACATCTATCAGGGAATAGCAAAACGCACAGAACAATGAATCGTTGATTAATCGTTTAGTTTCGATCCAATTGAGTTGAAGTTCTATCGAACTACGTTTATGGTATACGAGAATACCGATTTTGGATAGGACTTCGATCGAACGACAACAAAACGTCAACGAAATTTGGACTGTTTGTTATTACGAGAATCGGGCTACAGACCTCCGTCACTCGCCAATACCTACAGCGATAAATGCCTACAGCGCTCGACTACCCGGGGTAGTCTATCACTTGCGGCTGCCACGCGCTTGCGAGCACACGTTATTGAATAATTCCTGCAGATCGAAAATCAAAACGCGAAAGGATTTACGTATTTGTGTGTATATTGCATTAATATCACCGCATTTTGTTAAAATAATTATAATGGATAATCGTAACAATAATAATTGTTGTGTGGACGGCTGTTGCAATAAACAACAGACTTCAAAACTGTCTTTTTTATAACTTATTACAACAAATCCGGCAAATGTATTACTAACTTAGAGGAGATACCACTGGAGAGAGCATGATGCGCTAACCCCCTCTGCCAAATTTTTGTTCATATGTTCAGGTCATTCTTTATTTGTGTGCGTATATTTTTGAATGTGTTGCGAGTTTACTATAGTGTGGGTATGCGTGAAAGTGTATCTGTGTGTGTTTACTTCGCCTCCCGCACCCCGCAAAAGTCCCACGAAAAATTTGTTCGGGGAATCGACGCGATACTAACTCCTTTGGTACTTTCTCTGAGATTACTAACGAATCTAAAAAACATTGAGTTCACTGCACCACGCTTATGTTTACCTTTTAAAACAATTTTAAAATTATTTATGCGGTTTACGAATTTTCGCCTCTCTAAAGTTAATAATAGATATGTAGGGGATGGCAAAAAATATATAAAACACTACATAAAAATAAAACAATATAATAAATGTTTGTAATAATTTTGTTGTTATTTTACTTTGTTTTGCTTGAAAACCCTGGCGATCGAACGATGGTGTAGGTAAATTCTGAACACAAAGAAATAGCGCTCTAGTGCGCGTGGCGGTAAAGTACTATTTAGAATGAACGCAGTGCTCTGTAAATGTTGTAGGCTATTAAAACGGTGGCATTCCCTCAATATCAAAGCAGTGCATCTTCTGTTATTATATGTATTCTGTGCCTAGATGTACATTGAGTACGGGGCGTTTTAATAGGCAAGATACTCCGGTTCGGAGCTAGGTACCGAATCAAACCAAAAAAAAAAATCCGGTCAAGTGCGAGTCGGACTCGCGCACCGAGGGTTCTATACCTACTTTGCACATAATATAAATTTATTTTAATATTCTTCTAATATTAAGTTTGTAAACTAAGAATGTTTGTCGAGGTTTTTTTAGGATTATTTTTAAAGGGGACTAATCCCACCACTCATTCGCACAACTGTGAATCCTGTCAGCCAGGCCTCCTTGATCCAGTTTAATCCACCTCAAACCAGTTTTATTCGGCTCAATCCGGTTCAGTCGAGTTTGATGCAGTTTGATGATCCAGCTTGGATCATATCGATCCTCTTTATTCCAACTTGACCCATTTCAAACCACCTTGACTTATATCAATCCACATCGATCCACCTCGATTTACTTTGATCCAGCTCGCTTTAGCTCGGTTTACCTTGATCCTACTTGATCCGATTCGATGCAGCTCAAACAAGTTTTATTCAGCTCAATCCGGTATTATCCGGTTCAATGCAATTTCGTGATCGAGTTTGGCTTAACTCAATCCACTTTATTCCAACTTAACCCACTTCAAACCACCTTGACATATAGATCCACCTCGGTCTATATCGATCCATTTTAATCTAGCTCCATTTTAATCAAGCTCGAACCAGTTTTTATTCAGCTCAATCCGTTATTATTCGTTTCAATCGAGTTTAATGCAGTTTGATAATCCGGCTTGACTCATCTCGAACCAGTTTGTTTCACTTTGACTAACTTCGACCCATCATGACTTATCTCGATCTACCTCGATCCATCTTAGTCCACATCAATCTACCTGGATTTACCGAGATAAATGATCCAGCTCGCTTTAGCACGATGATCCAGCTCAACCCAGCATAGGCAGCAGGCAAAAGAATTTTCAAAATCGGGTCAGTAGTACCGAAGATTACCCTTAGATTACACATACTTACAAACTTTGAGTTTTACAATACAAAAATACTAATTTAAACTCTTTACAATATTAGTATAGAAGTGCTAGATATATAAGTATAGATATAGATAGATAGTATAGAAGGAGGGATTATAAGTAGGGATAGTGGTTTTCTTATCAATTGTAAAACAAAGTCATTGTTTTATTTTCAACAATGACGAAATTCCATACTAACTTTCATTCCCTATTTCTACCCCTTCAAGCTTTTTGCTCGGGATAAAAGGTAGCCTATGTCCTTTCTTAAGGTCTAATCTATCTCCGTACCAAACATCAAAATCGGTTCGGTGAATTAGGCGTTAAAGCGTAGCAGACAGACAGAGTTACTTTCGCATTTATAATATTAAATAAAAAATAAAAATAAAAAGTAGGGATACATGTCTGGATATATAGATATCTATATTTTAAAAGAATGGTTGAATGGTTTTAGAAGAATGGTTGAAAGTCCAAAAGAAAAAAGAAGTAAAGAAGGTGTTACAGGTTTGAACAACCTGGGAAAACACAATAACGTCATTATCTGGGTACCTGAACACGAAGGCATCGAGGGACATGAAGGCAGATAGACTAGCGAGAGCCGGCTCATGAAGACATTTGGTAGGCCCTGAACCGTTTGTGGGTTTTCCGTATGGAACCACCAAGCATTATATGCGCATATGAGTCGAAGTGCGTTCCGGTGGTTACCGGGCCCGATTTTTATTGCCACCAACAATAGACTAGAATACAGGAAGAATGAAATGATATTTCTAAGTAGTATAGTTCTTTGTAAATCCTAAACAAACCTTGACAAACACACTTAGTTTTACGGTGTGGTTTTATTGCTGTCTGAGGTATTTAGACGAATAGTAAAATAACTTTAATAGGTCCAATGAAGGATTGCAACCCTCGGTGCGCGAGTCCAACTCGCACTTGACCGGTTTTTTATAAATTAATTTAATAAAGCAATAAATATTTAAGAAACCCATTTAGGCACTAAAATAGGAGATGTCTTACACAAAAATACAGGCTATTTATATTTGATGACATGATACTTATTAGGTCCAGGTTTAATAAAAGTGTTTCAATATTTTTAAAAACCTTCATCCCTAATTTAAAGCGCGTTTTACTTACAAAGCCAACGCGGGCGAAGCCGCTGGCTACAGCTAGTATATTATATAATTAAATATTCCATGTGTAAAGAGTGGCACCATAAAAACCGCATTCAACGATTTTTTTATTTTGGCCATCTGTTTATATTCAGCATTTTGGCTCGGCAATGAACGTGTTAAAGGAGGTGCAAGGGACTGTCCAGGTAGGTACCATCGCAGTAGATATATTCTACCGCCAAGCAGCAGTGTGTAAACATTGCAGTGTTCCGGCGCGAAGGGCACTGTAGCTGGTGAAATTACACAAGCGCCTAAATAACTGGTATCTCGGCTGACGAGCGGCAGTGCAACGCAGCTGTACATGGGGAGGCGAGTCGCTTACCATCAGGCGAACGTCTTGCTTGTCTTGTCACTAAGTTGAATAAAAAAAAAACAATTGTTAGTGATTAAATATTTATTTAACGTTATAATGTTAGAGTTATCTTAGTGATCATTGATCTTGTTAGCGATGCACCTTGTAAGATTATCTTCGTATTCTGCGTGTGATCTACGAGCTGTTGGCTGAAAGAAGAATGTATTATGATAAATTAACAAAAAGCCTGAATGCGGAAAAATATACTTAAGTTTTTAATGCAGTTTGAGTTCATAAAACACGATATACACACATACACAAAAAATGTTTATACTCGTATTTACCGCCTTCAAGAATAAAAATGCTAAGTGAAAGTCCATGTTATATGGGAATTAAAATATTCAATAAGCTGCCAAATAATATTCAAAATCAAAAGAATCTGAAGCTATTTAATAAGGAATTAAAACTATTTTTAATACAAAAATGCTTTTACTCTATAAAAGAATATTTAGAAACTAGATAAGTAGTTAATCTACAAAGTTATAGAATTTGAATTTGATAAAAAATAAGTGAACATACATAACCGCAAACAAAATAAATATACTTAACATATTACATAACATACTTTATTATAATATTATTACGTAGAAATACTATACAGGACAATTTAACTCGATGAACTTAAATTCAATGAAATGTCATACTAATAAAATAAAATACATAAATTAATGAAATGAGTTGGGGAAATAAGTATAATGTATTATTATTAAGATCTAAATGTACACTTAGCAAGCAATAAAATAAATGATTTGATTTGATTTACTATTTGGTACTTATATAAAACGTAAAAACTTGAAAAATAAAATAGCTAATAGCTTTTTTATTTCACAATAAACAACTTTGGTTTTACCAGGTTTGATAATGTCTTACGTTTTACCAGGTTTGATAAGGTCTTACGTTTTACCAGGTGTGATAATGTCTTGATAATGTCGAACGATAACGTCGCCTACCATCACATACGTACTAGAGACGCCTACCATGCATAAGACATTTTGTGAATTTTAACAGACATGTGCATGGAACGGACGGTTACGCAACATTCTGGTGGGTGTTAGTCATTGGAGTGTCTACTTACTGCATTGATCCTCTGGAACGCAGGTGCCACTCGCTGTTCGCAAGTAGTCATTTTCGCAAATACACCCTGATGTACACGATCCCTCCGCTATGGCGGCGCAAGGGATTGGATAGCCTCTCTGTGTGCAATTCAGGGCTCTGCACTCCGCTTGGACGCATGTCGAGTATGTTTCATTTGATGGACACTCTCCGTCTGCAATTTTTATAAAATAACGAAATCTAAACTTGTAGACTATCACTTTTCACATTCCAATGTAGTAAAGTGTTTAAATCAGGGGTTCTGCACCTGTTCAAGCGTTGTTATTGTAATCATAGTTAACGTGAGAAAGGAACAGAGCTATAAACTGCGTAGGGGAAGGTGAGGTAATACGATCCCTGGAGGTCAAATGATCCCCCGCTGTAAGTCAGAGAAAACTAGTCCCATCTATCCAAATGCGCATGAAACATGTTCCCCACACCTCTTCCAGTTGCCTCTCCAAGTGTCCTGGCAGTGCGAGCGCTTGGTGTGATTTTATTCAAAAACAATAAAAAAGTGTGGTTCCGATCTAAGGTAAGCCTGTTTTTGGACTTTCATTACTTTTTACATGTTCGTGTTTATTGAAATGTTGTTTTATTCGCGTGTATTAATAGCAGTTATCTAATATTTAAGCAATTTTCGATCACCGCACGCGGTATTTGAAGCTTAAGTTTTGATCGATATATTGAAATTTGGTGTTTGGGGCGAAATGATCCCTTTCTGTGTGTTTAAAATGATCCCTGGAATCATTTTACCCCGTTAGTATTTGTTATTGTTCCAGATCATGCCGAGAATTTATATACGCAAAACTAATTGCCAAAGTTGGCCTGAAGCATGCTGTTGGATTCTACTGAAGAGGAATGCCTCTTCTGTACTGAAAACAACTCCAAAGCCAATAAAGGCGAAAGCAACACCTACTCCACGTAGGTGCGTTGTGTGTCTTAAATGGGGACATGAGGCTTGTGCGGGAGTAGATAGTGACGATGAAGGCGACTTTACTTGTGATATTTGCCTTTCTAGTAATCAATTTGATAGTGTGAGAAAAAATTAAGACTATAAGGTCTATTTCTAAGTTCCTGATAAGAAAATTATTATTTTTTAAGCGTAGAGTAGATTTTTCTATTGCATTTTGACATTGATAAAAAAACCTTTGATAGGGATGGGTATTATTTGTGTTTTTTTTTATTTTGAAGAAGAGTTTATTTGTTTACCTATTGCTTGACTAGTTATGTTGTTAATTTTGCAAACATTTTATAAGTTTGTTGATATGTTTAATGTTTAGTTTGTCGTTTGAGTAGTAAATAATTACAAAAAAAAGATCTCGAATGAAACTAGAAGACTGCAAAAGTTTTGTGTAACTTGCTTACATACTTAATTGTTATAAACAATACATATGATTAAAATAAACAGCTGAGTGTTTTATTTCACTGATATTTATTAACATATGGTATAAAATGATCCCTGGGATTATTTTACCCCTACCCCAGGGATCGTTTTAAACATACGTGTGTATAAAATGATCCTTTACAAAACTTTAAGAAAAACCTCTAATACAAAAAAACTACATACATATAATGAAAAATAAGTGTGCAGTTACAAAGTTAAGTAAATTCACCACCTCCAACAACAGAAATCTGGCGATTTTGCCTTCAACTTTAGCCACAATTAAGTTTTTCCCTTAAGGGGATCATTATACCTCACCTTCCCCTATATACAATATTATGAGTCTCCTTCTCACGTAAAAATAAGATTACTTTAATATTGCCATAATGGGTGGTGCCGTAATCTACTGGGCAATCATTTTCGATTTCATTTTTACCACAATTTTATAGACCGGTAATAAGACGGGGAAGTACATTTAAAAAAATAGCTATGACAGATAACGCTAGAGAGAGGCTTTAAATTTGTGATACTTTTTAACCGACTTCAAAACAGGAGGAAGTTCTCAATTCGATTGTATATTTTTTTATGTATGGTCGCGCATAACTCTGGAAAGTAAGAACAGATTTGAAAAAATCTTTCTTGTACGGATAGGCCGATCCACCGATTGGGTCCCATAAAAAAATATTGCGTACGAATAAGTAAGTAGTTCCTGAAAAAACAAGAATGGTGCCTCAGAAAAAACTGCAAAAATGTCTAAAAGATGACATTCTTGTCGCATTTTAAGGACAAAAATGGTCATAACTCTGGCAAATACCAATTTCATTTTTTTTTATTTGAAAGAAGGAACCACTGTAATTAAATTGTATGAGTTTTATCACAACCGTATAAGAACTTCCCGGAGGACCATGAACGATGTGGAGGAAAATATCTGGTAAAAATCTTCACTTCTTATTTTATACTCATAAAATTTCGTAAATTTGTTTAGAAGCCCACATAGACTAACATATATTAATATTACGCATTTTTTAACCGGCTTCAAAAAGTAGGTTCTCTATTCGACGCGTATGTATGTAATATTAATAAAAATGTATGTACATATATATGTATGTATGTAGGTTTGTCCGCGGATTTCTCAGAAACTACAAGTCCGATTTCAAAAATTCTTTTGGCAATAGTTAGAGTATTTTTCAAATTAGGGTAGAATACAAGTTTCATCAAAATCGGTCCAGTAGTTTAAGAGATATAAACTTTTTATGTTTTCAGTAAGTTACTGTAACGTAGACGTTCGAGTTGCGTCATAGTACTGATACCTATTTTGCTAAAATTAGTCACTAAAAAGTGTTAAATAAACTATTTTAAAAAAAATAACAACCGGCTTCAAAGTAAATTATCTAAAAAGCATAAAATAACGAAAATATATTGAAGTCGGTGTCAGCTCGTGCTAGTCTTAGTTAACATGATGTGCTAGCACCGACCTCAATATATTTTCGTTATTTTATGCTTTTTAGATAATTTACTTTGAAGCCAGTTGTAATTTTTTTTTAAATAGTTTATATCAATATTACATACATACGCGTCGAATAGAGAACCTTCTTTTTGAAGCCGGTTAAAAATGTAACCGACTTCAATAGGTAACACTAAAAATTATAAAATAATTAAAATACTATAGTTGTATACTAGTTGGTGTGAAATATACACAATAGGTACGCTAACACCAACAACTTTTTATTATTGTTATTGAAGTCGGTTCAATTTTGTTTTTAAATATTTTATATACTTATGCGCAAAACGCAAAATGATCATAAAGCATCGCGCTTAGTGCCATATTGTATTGCTCTACAAATCTGATATTAAAATAAATAAGATGGGTTATGATTAAATTTCGTTGTAAGATATATAAGAAGAATACAAGATCTAGTATAATAAAGTATTACAAAAACCAAACAAAACAAAGTTACAGGAATACTTGCGCAGTAAAATGGCAGATTCTTCTCGAAGATAATTATGTATATAATATATTAGTATATTTTATTTTCTAATATATAAGTATTAGTATTATATTAATTATTGTAAGTTAAATTATAGTTTTAAAATATTTATCTATGATTATTTAGTTTCACTTGTTTTGTTTGCACCTACCACGATTTGTCTCTGCATTACCCTAAGGTAGACTGGTAGAGAATGCCTCTGACATTAAGTCCGCCTATGTACTGTTTTGTGCATAAAGAATAAATAAATAAAAACCCTGTTCGATCACGGGGGGGGTATTATTCGGTATATCAATATTAATATATTTTGTAAGTCTGTAACTCATTTTTTGAACATTTTATGTTATTTTTTATATTAACAGTCTATATAAATATATACTTTTAGACTTTCGCGTTCCATTATCAAACTTTATTCTATATAAATATTTAATATCTGGTTAAAAATGCACGCCACATCGACAGTGAACGCATTGTCTGTACTTTTTTTTATATATTACCAAGGCTTATCTGACCCGCCGTTTCGCATATTTTAGAAATGTGTATGTCAGAGTAAGCCTCCCAAGGCACTTAAAAATAACGTGACGTCTCTATTATTTTTTTCCACGGCATTTTACCCCTTTAGGAGTGGAATTTTCAAAAACCCTTTCTTAGTGAATCAGTCAGTCAGTCAGGATAACTAATTTTATATGTATAGATTACATTATTTATTTCTCAAAATAATCAAAAACATTAATAAATTAACAAATTAAATTCATTTTCAACATTTAAAGATTAAAAAAACAATAATAGAAAACAAAATTTTACGAGGTTTTCTCTTACAGCAATTTTATATATTATCCTGCGATAAACTACCTTACCTCGATAAAATAAGTCATCGGTAAATAAATTTCTTACCTGTACTGGACACTAATAAAGCTAAATGGGCTATAAAAGCCATAACGAAAACCGTACGAGCCACCATCGCGAATCGTGATCGTCTAGTGTTTAATACGGGTAATGATATCGTCTCCTTTTTATACCCATAACTGTCTTAAGCACCACGTCTTGTTACACACCAAATTATATTTTAAACAATTACTATTTACCTTTTGCTGTTTGGATAAGTACGTAACTTTTCTTATCCATTACCCGTGTGTACATAGGTGTCTCTATGTAGAAATTTTCAAAAACACGTAGGAAACTGGCTGTTGTGGGCGGTAACAAGCTGGCAGCATCGACGTAGTATAATTAAGAATCAAACGAACTTACCATGTGAAGTTTGATGTCTAATTATATGAGTTTATTGCACGAAGACAATGTTAGTTTACAAGCTGCAGACGGGAGATTATGCTGCCCAATTCACACATTTAAAGATATAAATACATATTTTTTTAAATGATATTACACTGTTTTGACTCATTTCCTGGCGTTTGCATGCAACCGGTCGCCAACCGCCACAGACCTGCCATCTTCATTACTCTAGAGCCAATCATTTTTCTTATATGAAATAAAAGTTCCAAAAAGAGCATAAAAACAAAATACAATCACACAATTAATAATATAAAATACAGTTATATAATAGTGTAAGTACCTATACATAAAAGAAGTAGGTACATTACTCAATCAGGCTGCGATTAGTAGCCATCGTTTATACATGTCTGATAGGAATATCCTAATATCTGATAGTCCTTTAATGATGGAGTTCGTACACATGTCAACTCTGGACATGAACTTAGCTATTGTGAAAATGGACAGGGTTTCCTCTGCATCACAAAAAAAGTTATATATGCAAAAGTCCGATGGTACCAAAATTAATAAATGACTTATGACTTACCTACCTAATGTGTGTGAAGTACTGTAGTCATAATATGTGAGCTGCAGTCTTAGCACGACTTGCCAAGATTTCGTAATCTTGACAGTTCGGTGTGGAGTATGACGTAGTTATCGACGTAGAAACGTCATTTTCGGTATTAGCTAGGTCGATAACTACATCATACTCCACACCGAACTGTCAAGATTACGAAGTCTTGGCAAATCGTGCTAAGCCTGCTGGTGCTGTAAAATTCCATCTAGCAGCTTTGGAATTTTATTAATGAAAAGGCGTCTTATGAGGCTTATTATTACCTTGACTTCAAATTACAAATTCTAGAACGCAGGCGCAGCCAGCCAGCCCCTTGGTGTTCTACATGGGGTCTGGTGTAGGTTTTATACTTTGTTAAGCAACGTCAGCCAAGGTTATTCCATAGATGGGCCGTTTAGTGGCATTTCAACTGAGTGTCTCCGTGTTTCGGAAGGCATGTAAAGTCGTTCCCGGATGATGTTATCTAGTTTAGACCATAATCGATTGATCACAGGGGTGGATCTAAAGAGATCACAAATTAGGGACCTAATGGGTGCACTCACGGGTCAATTTGGTACTGTGAAGCACCCACACAGAATCAGGCTAAGCAGGTAGATACTTGCAGATTCGGTAATAATTACAAATAATTGTGTGACGCTCTAGCAACACGTAGATTGAGTCATCTGGGGGAAACCTATCCTGCGTAGTATTATTATGTAAAGCTCCAAGCCGGTGCAATCGTGGCGAACCTTATGGAACTTTTCGACACGTAGCAGCAGAGAATGGGCTAGGTAGGGCTACAGGTAGGGCGCCCTGTTGTGTATATAATGGGTCCAACAGAATCGAAGTGTTTTGCGGTGATTACCGAATTAAATTATGGCTAACGAATAGAATAGAGAGAGAAAGAGTTGGATTGAGTTGGGTCGAGTTAAATCGAGTGAAGTCTGAGGTTTGGTTGGGACCGCCAATCAGGGCTATTAGCCGAATGGCTAAAATCTAATTCAAGCGATGCTATTAAATAATAGCATCGCTTGAGTTAGATTGTTGAGTATAACGCGTGTGAAGCTGCAGTTAATGATAGAAATATATTTTAGAATTATCAGTGCACTTTCGTCATCTTTTAGAGAATTGATTGCAATAATCGCCTCGATATTAGATATTATATATATATATATTATATTAGTTCGATGATTGCTACTCGTACTTGTTACTACCTACAACAGCCTGTGCATCCAGCCTGTTTATGTAAATGTACATACATACAGACCTCTATACATACGAGTAATGTTTACATGAAAAATGACTCACTTATCCAAATAACACAAGGTAAAAAAATATTGTTTTAAATGCTATATATTTGCAATCAACAAGTGGTGCTGTCTTAAATAATAATGGAGAACTTGTCTGTGTTTTGTGTGTTGTGTATGTAAAAGCTTGAATGGATAGGAGTACACATCTATATATATATAAAAATGAATTTTTGTCTGTATATCCTTTATACCACCACCACCACCGGATTAGCAAGCTGAAGTGGCAGTGGGCTGGCCATATCTGCCGTAGAACCGATAATCGTTGGAGCAAACGAGTTCTTGAGTGGAGACCGCGAGTCGGCAAACGTAGCGTGGGAACAACACAGACCTATATTTCCTAGGTGGATTTGAAATTAGGGGCAGTCATAAACATAACGTATATACGCAATGCTAAGTGTGTTGTTTGATTACTGAATACAATACAAATTGTTGACGGACCGTCAAAACTTGACATTAATTATAAACGTTAGAGATCGGATGGTAAAACTTCAGGGTACAACGATATACTTTAAAATCCAACTTTAGGTATATTTTTTTGCTATTTCAATCATTGTAGATGTGTTTTTGCTGCACCACCCCCAAGAAGTAATAAAATATGGGAGATCGGTTTGATATAAAGCTAGGTAAACCTATCTCAAATTTTTGAAGACAAAGATAAGTTTACGCACTCCAGCCACTAATTTTCCTGAAAGTTCAATTTACTGTCAATCACTATACCTATATATTTAATTGACTTAACACTTTCTAGATAAGGACATGACCAAATTGGATCAGTCACCCAGACTGACGGGACCTAATACCAAGACGAGATCTTGTATTATCCACATTCTTTAGCTTAGCTTTAGGTTAACAGTTCAGTTTTATGAACATTAATGGTTTGTTTGAATTGGTTATTTTTATGTCTTGAGGAGACATAAGTCCAAGTATTGCTTTTGAAAAGCCGGGCTGTATTATCGGCAAATGTTATAATTTTAGCATCCGGAAGATCCAGTTGGAAAAGGTCATCTATGTACATTAAAAACAGGACCGGGCCGATTATACTTCCCTGAGGGACACCAAGTGATATAGGGACCTCAATACTGAGGATATCATTGATCTTAACACACTGTGTTCTAGCTTTTACGTAACCCTCAAGGACTTTAAATTGTAGACCTCTAATTCCGAAGGATTCCAGATTGTTTAACAGGTTAAGAACAGCGACTGTGTCAAAGGGTTTTGCTAGGTCTAAAAATATATTTTTTATCATCCAGATTAGTAACAATATAGTTGGTCATCAGCAGTAGTTTTATTGGATCTACAACCAAATTGAGAGCTTGCTAACAGATTGAATTTCTGATGGTACCTGTTCAACTAACTACATTTAAATTATAACAAATATTGTTTTGTAGCATTTACGTTTTGCAAGTAAATATATTTCATAGGCACCTAATCATTTTCTCTGAACTGATGACACTGGGGGATCATTTTATCAGTATCATTCTGACTTAATCCATCGTAAAAAATGTACTTTAATGAAAATATTTTCAGCGGTTGTTTCCTTATTCACCCGCCATGAAAAGTATTACGACGTCACGCTGTCAGTGCGCGTTTTCGCGGCAACGTCAAAATGTCAACTTTTGATTTGTATTTGGGCATATTTTAACTTTTACGTTTTTTATATAAAATATTTATTATACATTAAATAACAAGACCTGTGCGGGTTCCCATTATTGTTTTTGCCATGCAACAAGTGCTACGGTACGCTAAATAATAATATTTGTTTTATATGTTTTGCGATCAACAGGTGGTTCTAACTGAAGCATATATAGAGGTGACATTACCGTTACTCGTATTAAACACAAGACGATCACAAGTCACGATGGTGGCTCGTACTGTTTTTGTTATCGCTTTTATAGCGAATTTAGCCTTATTAGTGTCGGCTACAGGTAAGAAATTCACTTATCTATGACTTATTTAATCCAAAGTAGGATAATATATAAATTAGCCCATGTAGTTGGCAGTAGAATTTGGTTTTCTACCATTGATCTTTTATTTAACCTATAAATGTTGAAAATGAACTTAATTTGATAATGTATTCAGCATTTATTAATATGTTTGAGAACTAAATTATATAAAAAACCATGGTTGACAAAAACACTAATAACGTCACCTTCCACATGCAAAACATCAGATTGTTTGACAGTGGTCTTTTTCTGACCAAAGAACGGTACAGAGTTTTATGTTCTTTTATGCAAAATTTTATTAACAAGTCAGTTTCATTACCACATAAATTAGTCCACTAACACTGCCCTGTGGATAAACAAACTGTTGTTGGCAAAATCACCGACTATAATCGATGGAAGTCATTTTTTTTTTAAAGTAAAGTAATGTAGTTTGTTTAATGAAACTTGAAAGCACAAAACGGCAGCAAAATTAAAATAAATAGGTGTTGTAACTCTGGAAATACTAGGAATAAACATATTTGAGCGCAGACTATCTGTAGATAGTCCGCGTCCTACATTTTAGAATCATTGGTACATTCTTCTGCAATAAATAAAACGACATAATGTGAAAGAAATTTCGTTGTATTGCTGAGCTTACTCAGAATCCTTAATTCTACATTAAACACTGTTAAATTGATATGATACATCAGTCTTAATACAAATCCTCTACAATTTTATTAAATTAATCTACTATCAAACTAATTACTATGCGTTTCAACTAAGAATGTGGCCGCCATGATGTTTGCGACTGCGGAACTTCGCTCATTTTTTACGATTTTTGTACCGGCAGCAGAGTAGACACAAAATGCAAAATTCGCCCCGGTATTGATTATTTATTGTAATATCTTGTTTTGCTGTATAATTTTGTTGAAACATCATTTTTAGTAATTATATATTTGAAATGGCAAGATGGCGGCCACCTACTTAGTTGAAACGCATAGTACTTAGTTTATTCAAGAAGATCTTCTTTTACAAAAATAGCCATATTTTTGTAAAAAAAGAAAGATCTTTCATCAATTAATTGATGATTTCGCCAGTGTCAAGTAGGTAAGTTAAATAGCAATTGCACAATCAAATATATTATCAAGTAAGAATCAGAAAACGAAAATTGGAACATTTGCGTTCGCGGTTGCTACCACCAAGATGGCGGCCGCGAAGCAAACCTTACATTCAAGAACATATAAAACCAAAGGGTGACATTCGTCACTATGTTGCCAGTTTCTAAAACAAGCACTCTCAAGTTTCATTAGACAAACTGCAGCGCTACAGCAGCGTTGCAGCCGCGCTGAGGTTTGGTGCTGCTGTCTGAGGTTTGCATTATTTCACTAAACAGGTTTTATTTATTATTTATTTATTTACACTTATTAATATACTAGCTGACCCACGCAGCTCCGCCTGCGCTATTTTTACGTTAACTAAACTTTTAATAACAGACATTCGCATCGAATACATAACCTCCTTTTTTATAGTCGGTTAAAAACTGGGACCCACTTTTTACTTGCTCTCCGAAGCACGGACCCGTTTAGTTCAAATGGCGTTAAACGGTCACCCATCTATTTAATGACCTTACCTAACGTTGCTTAACCCGATCGATTACAAAACATTGATAACAACTCTCTATGAGTGTTCCCTTACTAATATGTATTATATTATAAAGAAAAATTGATACAATCTGACCAAGCGTATAACCCATTTTGACTTTAATCCCCTCTCCCAAAAGAACCGTGCTAGATTACGGGATAAAAAGTATCCTATGTCCTACCTCGTAGTAAGATCTCAAATCATGCCAAGTTTCATTTGAATCCATTCAGTAGTTTAGGCGTGATGCTCAGCCGTGATACAGACAGACAGACAGACAGACAGACAGACAAAAATTTAAAAAATTACATTTTCGGCCTAAGTATCGGTTATAGAATGCTCTCCAAAAATAATTTTCAAAATATCTTCAATGTACAGAATTGGACCTGTTACAGTTTTATTAAGCCCACATAGACTAAAATATATTAATATTACGCATTTTTATTAATATTACATACATACGCATGGAATAGAGAACCTTCTTTTTGAAGCCGGTTAAATATGTAGGTATATCATGAAAAAAGATCAATTATGAATTGAAACATTGCTATTTTGATAAAACAAACCATGAGCCAGTCAACTAGCCTATTAAAAAAAGAAGCAACTGAACTGGGGAAGTAGGTACCGCCGCTGCCTGATAAGTCAAATATCACCTTAATTTATTTTAATTAACGTCGCCTTTGAGTGGCGATGTGATACTGTCAAGAAACTGGTGATTAAGGTTAGCAGTGTTCTTAGACGAGGCGCTGTCCTGGCGCTATTTCGTGTCCCTTATACTACGGACTTAGCGTTTCCTCTTATTCTAAATAAGTAATGATTTAGCGTCTACTGCAGCACTCGCTTATAAAATCATCATCTACGTCACAGCCTTCCGCCTGAATGTCAGGAATTAGTGAAGTGAAGGCATCTATTATCACTTCATTCTAAACTTCTTAGAACTCTTTCTTCTTCTTTTCTTTCTTTCTTTTTCTTTTCTTCTTCTTTTCTTCTTTTTTCTTCTTCTTTCTTCTTCTTCTTCTTTCTTTATATCTTGACCTCATATACCTGGACTGAAAACTGTATTTACCGTAACCAGTCTATTCAACTTTTATAATATTTTATTAGATGAAAACATATTCGCAAGAAAAAGACGTAACGATTTAGGGTGTTCTATTTCTTTAGCGTTTTTATTTTGTGACATAGCTGTTGTGTGGATAACGGCTATGAAATAACAAATATGGAAGCCATCAGACACTATTTTGTTTAAAATAAATTATGTTATTAATATATTTTTTGTCACAGACGCAGTTGTCACAGACAGTAGTCCTGCCAGCTCTGGACCAGACTCTGTTTCCAGCCCACCTGATACAACGGAATGTGAGCAAGGTAAATATGAGCAAATAGTCTGCTATGTTTTATACAATGACGTAATACCTCGACGGTTTTATAACGTGCCTTACTGTTTACGCGTGACTAGTTATACCTTTAAGAATAGAATTATAATTTATTTATTTACTAATAAGGCACACAAAACAGAACATAAGTTAATATAGATAGGTTATACATTCGGTGAATAAATCTTAGTACTAACCGGGGACAATGGAACTATTGGGAATAAATAGTATCACTAGTTCCATTGCTGCGGTTAATGGAACTATTATTCCCTTTGGCCTTTTAGTTTGTTGTACTTTCGTCGTACCTATTTTACAATTTTTTCTGTCTTATTTGATCTTTTGAACGGCAAGAAACACTGTCACTCTGATCTAATTGTAACATGACACACTGTTTAAAAAAAGAAGTGAAAAAATGTCAAGCCCGCTGAGTTTCTTGCCGGATCTTCTCAGTTGAGGCCGCGTTGTGATCCGGTGGTAGTTTTTTTTAATAAAAACATGACCTTTCAAAAGTTAACTGGCGTTAAGCCTAATTGAAATAAACTATTTTTGAGTTTGACTTTTATTGGGAATAAATAGTATCACTAGTTCAATTCCTGCGGTTAATGGAACTATTGGGAGTAAAAAGTCTCACCGGTTCCATTCCTGTGGTTAATGGAACTACTGGGATTAAATAGTCTCACTAATTCCATGGAACAAAATCCATGGAACTTCTAAGAATCATCCAACCATGCTCCTAAATTATGTGTAGGTAAATAGTTTTACTGTCTGTGTGTATATGCTCATGTGGTTATAAAATGCGTTTATCTGCATGCGCGTACCAATGAGTAGCCCTCCAGCATCATTATTTACAAAATATATTTTTTTAAATTAGACTACCGTGAAAAACGTACGAAGTAGGTAAGTAAAATTGTCATTATGCTTAACCCTCGCAAGCGAGCTCTCGTCTCTGTACCTCACGCAGGCGCGGGTGTGTTAAATTTTTAAATAAGTAGATGAATAGGCTTCTGCTTTTACTTGCTACTTTTAAAAAAAATTAGAAACAATAAAATAATTATAACAAGTTACAATCGAAGACCTTATCACACATAATGATCCCTACCAGGCAACATTTAAATACGTAAGGTAATAACAGCACCCGGTGATATGAATTGTGAATACATTTAATAAATTTAGTAATTTTCAATACTATGTAATTAATATCGTTGATACAAGTGTCCCTAGGCGGCACAAAGTCGTTATGACTAATAAACCGAAGCGAATTTCATGGTTCATTGTTTATTCAAGCAAATGTGGCTTGAATTATTTCCTACGTATTTGGCAGTTACGTCAGAGCCAAGAGTAAATCAATTTAAAAGTTAAAAACAATATAACACGCAATGCAAAATTAGTACCAACCAGGTATAATAAAATATAAACAAAAAAATAACAAAAACTTTATTGATATTGAAATGAAACTAATTTTACGGATTATATCGGATTATATTAGTTTCATTTCAATGTGTAACATTCGCGTAAGTATCAGAAATCATTACTTTATTGATAGTCAAAGTCAAAATATAATTAGTAATAGGCCTAACTGAGGCACTCATACACAAAAATCATTTTTTACATACTACCACCGGATCGTAACGCGGGTACTGAGAAGATCCGGCAACAAACTGAGCGGGCTTGTCTTTTCTGTCATATTTTTTAAAAGCCAGGTTATAATAATGTTACAAATTGTACTTATAATTCTAAGCTGGTATGAGTTTAGCAGTTCAAGCCCACGCAGTTTTATCCTCGTAATCCGAGATTTTATAATAAGCCTTTATCGAAAATCGGCTTTTTTTCAAAAGAAAACTCTGACACCAGGTTGGCCACTAACCATACGACAAAAACAATCCAAGGAATCGTGCTGAAGTTATCGGGTTGATTTGTGGTAAAAAATATCCAGTAACTCCAGTAAGTATAAGTTTCTTAAAATGTTGCTCTAGGGCCACCATCTAACAGTATTATAGTAGTCTTACTCTCACTATAGAAAGTGACAAAGTTAGTATTAACTATGTACAAATATTGGCCACTGCCTTGTCATAGTCCGTGGTCTATCTTTATTATAGCACCATAGGTAGGTAATTGATTTTTAAGACAATTTTCTTCACTTTTGGTCAATATTTTATTAAGGCGGTGGTACCGTATCACAAAGATCCGACAAGAAATTTAGACGGCTTGTTATTTTCCTCATGATTTTAGGGTTCTATACCTAAAATGTAAAATAAGGCAACCTTATGGTTGCCACTAGTAGTCATACATGTAGAACAAAATGTAGAACTACTGGAAATAGGCCGTCTATCAGGGCAAGGTGAGTGAAATTGTTTCATTTCCACATTTCAAAACAGATTTTTATTTTGCTATATGTCACCAGTGAGCAGTTATTACTACGTACTTAGGTAAAAGCCGCTCACTGTATGTCACGTAGTTATTTGCTAGTAATCAAAAATATCATAATCAAAAAATAAAGTTTGTAGAGAGATAAAATCCGAAAATATTTACAGGTATACTACAAAAACTTTGACAAACAAATTTAATTTTGGGGTTTGGTTTGGGTTTATGCTATTTATATTTTTTGGTGTAAGACGAATAGTAGAATAACTTTAATACGTCCAAAGAAGTTTTGGAAATTTCGGTGCGCGAGTCCGACTCGCACTTGACGGTTTTTACTTTTAGCTAATGTTAATCGACATGTCTCCTGGCCCGACTGGAGGATACCTCCATACAGGACTAGTTATACTTAATACACTTCGCCAGTGGTTAAGTTACAAGGTAAAACTTATTACAAACATATTTACATACAAATTATGTTCAGTAAAATTATTATTATCGCGAGTCATTTATGCAATTATAAGTTTCGTGACTTAGTAATAAAGTGCATTTTTAATGACTGATTCATTTACATTTAAAATACAACAAAATCGTGATTATTTAAAATGACATGCTCAGTCTTTCGTAAACACATTCAATAATCTTTTTGCCCGAATGCCAAAAGCCGTGCTATGTTTTCGAGAGTATGTACATATGTTTGTATGTCTATTTCTTTGGCACGGCTTACAGTATAAAGGGGTCGATGGATTCTGACTCATAATATGTCGTTGGATTCGTCTTAGTTGTGGGAGTGAGCCTACGCATTTAAAAAAGAAATTGTCCGCCAGCCGTCATTTTATATTGTTTTACTTCCAAAAACATCAAAATGAAAGGTCTTAAGTGGGAAGAGTTGAAATATATACATGTGTATGTAGGTATATTTAAGTATGTAGTTTAAGACAAGACCATTTTGTTAGTTCGCAGCATCGATATATTATATCGTTCGCAGTCAGACAAAACCGCCTTTAAAAACTTGTCCAATCATACAAAATCACCAGCTATAAAATTTGTTCACAGATACAGAATGTCCGGAAAACGAAGAGTATTCCTACTGTACCCAGGCCCTGTGTAGAGCTCAGAATTGTACAGAAAAAGGAGAGCCTGTCAAATGTGTAAGGCTAAGACCCGAATACTGCCTAAAGGGCTGCGTTTGCAAGGAAGAATATTTGAGGGCAAAAAACGGCACTTGTATTCCAGAGGATAAATGTAAGATTTTAAATCGTAATTCAAGTAAAAGCATACCAGGAACGTCCGGCTACACACTGAGGCAATGATCACTGCGGAAATGCGTTTACTTCTCAGAATACTGCAGACAAATACCGCCTCCTCCGTGTGCTGCTGTACACAAGACGTTGGGACGAATTAACGACAACATATCGCACCCTCTCGCACGATTCCATTTCGAATAGTTCAAAGTCCAGTCTATGTCGAAGTGTCGCCATGTACCCACAGTGAGGTGTCATAGAGGAGAGTGATGAGGAGCCGAGCTGTCGTGTGAGACGCCTCATCATTATCATCATCATCCGCCGATAGAGGTCCACTGCTGAACCAAGGCCTCCCTCATAGAAGGGAGCGGTTGCCATAATCCCCACGCTTGGCAGGCGGCTTGGGGATCGCAGTATAGGTGGAAGATAAATCCAAAAGAAAGACGCTGCTGCTCGTCTTCCCGTTCCCGCCTCCTCGTCTCTTATGACACCCAACAAGAGGAGAAGGGGGATGCAACCCGGCACCCCGCGGGTGAGACACCTCGAGACGAGTACACTGATAAAGAAGATAGTGCGCTTTATCATCCAACACCACATCATTAATAATAATACCAGTCCTTGTTTTATCCCACTGTTAAGCACGCGAAGACATGAAGGGGCTTAGGTGATAGTCCACCACGCGGGCCAAGTGCGGGTAGGCGGACTACACACGTCATTCGAAGGCTCGTTAGGCTTTCTCAGACATGCAGATTTCCTCACGATTTTTTCCTTCACCGAAAGCTAGTAACACTCGCGCGAAGACGATTCGCACATGATTAATTAAATAAATGAGAGGTGCGAGCCGGGGTTCGAACCTTACATTTAAACATTAAAACATTGAACTGGTAGACAGATTGTGATCAAGGTCTGACCATGGAGCAGGGAAGTGGTCACAGTGACTAAGGTTTTGAGAGTTTGACTTCTAGATTCGGGGTCTTAAGATTTACAATTTAAACTTTGTATCAGCATGGAAAACACAAAAATAATATTTTCGTGTTTCGATTCGGGCTCATTACCTCTACACATAGATAGATTATTAATAAAATTACACGCGCAGAAATTGGGTGTTTGGTATGTACCTAATCAATATAATAGATAATTCCTTCTGTCAACTGACATGCAGTGCGATTTCTACAAACGTATAGAAACACACACACACACACACACACACTCACATTTACTCACACGACTCGCCCTCATACATATACATACATCCCTCGTCTATCCTAACACATTTCTTACTTACATATTTTTTCTTATTTTTAATTTTTTACTTTAATCCCGAAATGCCAAATTGTTGTTTTTAAACCTTTAATTTTTATTCTACATACTTAAATATTTGTAACACCAATCGTTTCATTGTTCCTAACTTGAAATATATAAATGTACAATGATATCTAGATTTGTATAACGAACCGGAGCTTTATGATATATTACGGAATCACAATGTGAAGTCATTCTATTGTTACTGCGATACAGGCCTGCGAGCCTAGTGTAGTAACTACTGCAAGTTCATTTGAAGTTAATATTTTGGTTGATAAATAAAGTTATAAAATAAAATAAATAAATATGTTGAATATTCATTAGAGTTACACAGAGTAAAGAAACAAATTGGAAATAGCATCGATGGTAAAATGTTTCAAACCAGTATCGCCAAATTCACCACATTCCTGAATCTACCTAGTATTTATATGTATACCACACACGAAAGAAAGATTTTTTCATTCATCATAAGAAAAAAATAAGAATAAGAAAAAGTAAAGAAAACAAATTGCGACATTGATTTAGGCTCTACTTAGGAACTAGAGAGAGATACAGTTTCGGTTTAGGCATACTATTTAGGAACTAGAGAGAGATACAGTTTTGATTTAGGCATACTATTTAAGAACTGGGGACAGATACAGTTTTGATTTAGGCATACTGTTTAGGAACTAGAGAGAGATACAGTTTCGATTTAGGCATACTACTTAGGAACTAGAGAGAGATACAGTTTCGGTTTAGGCATACTATTTAGGAACTAGAGAGAGATACAGTTTTGATTTAGGCATACTATTTAGGAACTAGAGAGAGATACAGTTTTGATTTAGGCATACTATTTAGGAACTGGGGACAGATACAGTTTTCATTTAGGCATACTACTTAGGAACTGGGGAGAGATACAGTTTTGATTTAGGCATACTATTTAGGAACCAGAGAGAGATACAGTTTTGATTTAGGCATACTATTTAGGAACTGGGGACAGATACAGTTTTCATTTAGGCATACTTCTTAGGAACTGGGGAGAGATACAGTTTTGATTTAGGCATACTACTTAGGAACTGGGGAGAGATACAGTTTTGATTTAGGCATACTATTTAGGAACCAGAGAGAGATACAGTTTTGATTTAGGCATACTATTTAGGAACTGGGGACAGATACAGTTTTCATTTAGGCATACTTCTTAGGAACTGGGGAGAGATACAGTTTTGATTTAGGCATACTATTTAGGAACTAGAGAGAGATACAGTTTTGATTAAGGCATACTATTTAGGAACTGGGGACAGATACAGTTTTGATTTAGGCATACTATTTAGGAACTAGAGAGAGATACAGTTTTGATTTAGGCATAGGTACTACTTAGGAACTAGAGAGAGATACAGTTTCGATTTAGGCATACTACACACATCAAAAGTGTCTAGGGATCAACATATATTTTTGCAATAACTTTTCTCCTGATTGATATTAATTAAAATTTTCTTTAAGGATTCATCAAATAAAGTGTTTTCGTTTGTCACAGTAACGATAAACCAAGTCACCTTTGCATTAATAAAGAAATTTGCCATTTTCCTAATAAAGGGATTTTTGACATTTGAACCACTAACACAAAAGTTCGAAAAAAAGACTGAAATAACAGTTTTCTTTAAAATTTTATTGGGTAACTTAAACAATTAATAATCCGTGTTTCTACCGCGAACACTAACAACACAAGAACATCGGTTTGGCATACTCAAAATGAGTTCATCCAAATCACGCTGTGGAATGGCCGCCCATGTTCGTTGCAACAACAAAAAAAGGTCTTCTTGCGACTGGATACCCTCCATATTCGGCAGAGCTCTTCTCTGTAGCATATCCCATGCATGCTCAATCGGGTTCAAGTCTGGCGACTGAGCAGGCCAGGGCAGGACATTGATGTTAGCTGCGGCGAGAGTCTGTCTTACAACTCTTGCGGTGTCATCTCTCTTCAGGGAACTTAATTAGCGACCAAACAGTCAGAAACCGCTTGCATGAAGTGAACCTTCATTCCCGAAGACCGCTACGGGTACCACCTATAGCAATGCACAATCGTAGGATTCGATATCAATGGGCTCTTGAACACAGAAATTGGGCAGAAGAACAATGGCGTTTCGTGTGCTTTTCTGATGAGTCTCGTTTTGGTATGAGACCGGATACAAGACGTATACGACACTGGAGAACCCCTGGACGCCAACAGCGATTAAAATCCTGCCAGGAAGTCCATCCTTATAGTGGTGGAACCATCATGGTATGGGCGGGTATTTGGATCGGCGGAAGAACTGAGTTGATTTGGATCAGAGGCAACCTCAACGCTCAAATTTATGCTGAGACGATTGTATCAGACGTCATCGTTCCTCTACAAGTGCAAATCGGTCCCTTATTTCAGTTAATGCATGATAATGCACGACCGCACACCGCAAGAGTTGTAAGACAGACTCTCGCCGCAGCTAACATCAATGTCCTGCCCTGGCCTGCTCAGTCGCCAGACTTGAACCCGATTGAGCATGCATGGGATATGCTACAGAGAAGAGCTCTGCCGAATATGGAGGGTATCCAGTCGCAAGAAGACCTTTTTTTGTTGTTGCAACGAACATGGGCGGCCATTCCACAGCGTGATTTGGATGAACTCATTTTGAGTATGCCAAACCGATGTTCTTGTGTTGTTAGTGTTCGCGGTAGAAACACGGATTATTAATTGTTTAAGTTACCCAATAAAATTTTAAAGAAAACTGTTATTTCAGTCTTTTTTTCGAACTTTTGTGTTAGTGGTTCAAATGTCAAAAATCCCTTTATTAGGAAAATGGCAAATTTCTTTATTAATGCAAAGGTGACTTGGTTTATCGTTACTGTGACAACACGAAAACACTTTATTTGATGAATCCTTAAAGAAAATTTTAATTAATATCAATCAGGAGAAAAGTTATTGCAAAAATATATGTTGATCCCTAGACACTTTTGATGTGTGTATTTAGAAACTAAAGAGAGATACATTTATGTTTACTGGATCTTGTAATCTTAAATATCCAACGTAAAATTTATTCGAAAACGAATCTCGTTCCTTTTAATCAGATCCGTGACGAAAAGTGATGTTTTTGCTTTATGATCATTTTGCGCATATCATAGTATCACAAACTTGCAATCATAATAGCCGCTCTCTTTATGATACATAGCGTTCTATCGCAGCTATTATGAAATGTAAAGCCCCGTATTATTTTCTCACAGGTCCATTAAATTGTGGTGAAAACGAAATTGAGAACGATTGCCCAGCAGATTGTGGATCTGATTACTGTCCTAAACATGATGGAGAGAACCAATCATGCAGATCGCCGGATCCCTGTCCACCTCCAGCCTGCAAATGCCGCTTCAACTATCGCCGCGCTGACAACGGAACTTGCATACCTACCAGAAGTTGTCGTATGTAACATACCTACTATATAATCTTAAACAGAACTTATTATTATTAAGGAGGGTCTACCGCACATTGCACATCGACGGGCCTGCGCACATGTCTAGTTATGGTCTGTTGGTCTAGTGGTTAGACACCCTGGCTGCTAATAGGTCATGGGTTCGATTCCCACCAAGTGTGGTGTTTTATCTATGCGGGGTATCTTTATCAACAGTCGCCTTCGGTCGTCCATTTAAGTAATCTAATACGCCGTTTGTGTACTACTGTGTATTAAGTTGTACCTACCATTACATTGTTCATTTATTCGGTGTACAATAAAGTATACCTATTCCACAGATATAGATTTACATAGATAACGCAAATGCATGTACTTCGCGTGTCCGAACCCCCACGAAACTTCGGGGTTGGTCGCCGCTAACTTACAGTCTGCGCGCGTCTGTTGCAGCCTTGCAGCCGGTCGGCCGCAAAAATTAAAAAAAATCGGCGGGGCATTGGCGGCATCGGTGTCTTTGAATCGGTTTGGATATCCCGTCACTAAATTTCGGTCGTGACAGAAAGTGTTAAAAAGTCTGCACGCTTGGTTTTAATAAAAATCGTGATACTTGCGTTATCTATGTAAATCTATATCTGTGGTATATTCTATTCTAATTATACTAAACTTTTTCGTTTATATTATTTTTTCAGCTCCATTTGAATGTAAAGGCCCTTACGTAGAGTTTAATTCATGCCCACCGCTATGTCCGACCGACGACTGCAGCCAAGCATCACCATCGGGAGAATGTCCTCGCAGATTTGGCAGGATAGGCATTATCCTACCATGCAACCCAAAATGTAGATGCATCAAGGGCTATTGGAGAAAAGACAAAGTGTGTGTTCCTTATGGAGAATGCCGTAAGTGGAATAATCGGCTTTTTACCTGATAAACTGTCGGTCTAGCCGACAGATCAGCGGGGCTAAAAAAATAATCGGCTTTTTACCTGATAAACTGTCGGTCTAGCCGACAGATCAGCGGGGCTAAAAAAATAATCGGCTTTTTACCTGATAAACTGTCGGTCTAGCCGACAGATCAGCGGGGCTAAAAAATTCACCTAAAAGCAATTCATGTTTTGAATTTGAAGCATATCCTTAAAATTCTACTAGTCTTTGTAAAATGGTCACACATAGGTGAATCATATACAATTCATTTATTAGCACTAATTAGCACTCATATTTGGTGTTAATGCCGTCATACGAAGAAAAATTAAACTGTATATTCATAGGTACTACTATTCACCGAAAGTGGGATTTTTAGACTCGCAGGAATTCAACGTTATAAATACATTATACATACTCGTTATACACATATCTCGAACTTTTGAAGAGTATGAAGTTATTCGTGACGTATTGTAAATATATTACTTAGAATAATCAACAATTATTTTATTCAATCTTCTATACTTATAATAAAACTGTAATAGGTCAAATTCTCTAAGTACATTGAAGATATTTTAAAAATTATTTTTGGAGGGCTTTCTATATCCGAAACTACTGTTTTTTTTTTTTAAATTTGTGTACCTGTCTGGCGATGTCCTAATAGAACGGGATGACGCGATCATCGCGCGACCGAACGACGCGACCATCGCGCGATGAAATCTCAAACATATGCACATCGAACGAGTGTCCTAACACACACACACACACACACACAAACTGACGCGACACTGGTCGCGCGACGATGGTCTCGACGAGGGTCGCGTCGTTCGGTCGCGCGATGATCGCGTTCTATTAGGACAACGCCTCTGTTACCTCTGTATTATGGCCATGCATCACACCGAAACTACTAAATGGATTCAAATGAAACTTGTCATGATTTGAGTTAATACTAGGTAATATTTGACAAAAGTAACAATCAAAAATGGAAACTCACCACGCACCTCAAAATGATATCTATACTTATAATAAAACTGTAACAGGTCCAATTCTGTACATTGAAGATATTTTGAAAATTATATTTGGAGAGCATTCTATAACCGATACTGAGGCCGAAAATATATTTTTTTCAATTTTTGTCTGTCTGTCTGTCTGTCTGTCTGTCTGTCTGTATCTCGGCTGAGCATCACGCCGAAACTACTGGATGGATTGAAACGAAACTTGTCATGATTTGAGATCTTACTACGAGGTAGGACATAGGATACTTTTTATCCCGTAATCTAGCACGGTTCTTTTGGGAGAGAGGATTAAAGTCAAAATGGGTACTTGGTTATACGCTTGGTCCGATTTTATCATTTTTTCTTTATAATTATAATAAATATTTGTAAGGGAACACTCATAGACAGTTGTTAACAATTTTTGGAAATCGATCAGGTTAAGCAACGTTAGCTAAGGTCATTAAATAGATGGGTGACCGTTTAACGCCATTTGAACTAAACGTTTCCGTGCTTTGGAGGGCAAGTACAAAGTGGGTCCAAGTTTTTAACCGACTTTAAAAAAGGAGGTTTTGTATTCTATGCGAATGTTTATTATTGAAAGTTTAGTAAACGTAAACACAGCGCGGGCGGAGCTGCGTGGGTCAGCTAGTGTTTTAATAAAGGTTTAAATAACCTGTTAATAACTACCTATTTATTGTAAGGCCATGTCTCGATCACGCGATCATCGCGCGACCGAACGACGCGACCCTCGCGCGATGAAATCTCAAACATAATGGACGTCGAACGAGTATCCTAACACACACACATCACCAGCTCTTGTAGCTATTTTAAATTCATCATAATTTTACGTGGAAAGGAGACGCATATATACGAAGTTCATAGCTCCATTCCTTTCTAGCGTAAAAATAGGTTTACAAATTTGTTGAATAGCTGATGGTGAATCCTCTCAGTTCAAATGAAATTTACTTTGGAATGTGAAAGGTACAAGATAGTCTACAATTTTAGATTTTGTAATTTTATAAAAATTGCAGCCGGAGTGTGTCCACAAAATGAAAAATACTCGACATGCATCCAAGCGGAGTGCAGAGCCCTGAATTGCACACAGAAGGACTCACCAATCGCTTGCCCCTCCATAGCGGAGGGATCCTGTATATCAGGTTGTATTTGCGACGAAAAACACTTGCGAGCATCTAATGGCACCTGCATTCCAGAGGATCAGTGCAGTAAGTAGACTATCACTCTGTTAAATCTACGTTCATTCTAATCACCAATACCCACCATAATGTTACGTCCGTTCGTCCGTCGTGTCCGTTCCATGCACATACCTGTTAAAATTCACAAAATTCGTCTTGTGCATGGTAGGCATCTCTAGTAGGTCACGTCCCCGTTCTGCCACGTGCCACAGTTTTTAGTAATCCTACAAAAACTTTGACAAACAAATTTGATTTTCATAAGGACGTTCAACATCTCAGTCCTCCCGTGACCATGGGTGCTGCAAAGCATTCGAAACGTCGGGATAGTAAAATCAAAAAATAAACCGCGATAAAATCCGTAAAAGTAATTTGATTTCAACGTCCAAAGAAGTTTTGGAAACCTCTGACCGACTCGCACTTGACGGTTTTTATTTTTAGCTGATGTTAATCGACATGTGTCCTGGCCCGACTGGAGGATACCTCCATACAGGACTAGTTATACTTAATACGCTTCCCCAGTGGTTAAGTTACAAGGTAAAACTTATTACAAACATATTTACATACATATATAAATTATGTTCAGTAAAATTATTATTATCGCGAGTCATTTATGCAATTATAAGTTTCGTGACTTAGTAATAAAGTGCATTTTTAATGACTGATTCATTTACATTTAAAATACAACAAAATCGTGATTATTTAAAATGACATGCTCAGTCTTTCGCAAACACATTCAATAATCTTTTTGCCCGAATGCCAAAAGCCGTGCTATGTTTTCGAGAGTATGTATGTTTGTATGTCTATTTCTTTGGCACGGCTTACAGTATAAAGGGGTCGATGGATTTTGACTTATAATATGTCGTTGGATTCGTCTTAGTTGTGGGAGAGAGCCTACGCATTTAAAAAAGAAATTGTCCGCCAGCCGTCATTTTATATTGTTTTACTTCCAAAAACATCAAAATGAAAGGTCTTAAGTGAGACGAGTTGAAATATATACATGTGTGTGTAGGTATATTTAAGTATGTAGTTTAAGACAAGACCATTTTGTTAGTTCGCAGCATTGATATATTATATATCGATTGTTCGCAGTCAGGCAAAACCGCCTTTAAAAACGTGTCCAATCATAAAAAATCACCAGCAATAAAATTTGTTCACAGATACAGAATGTCCGGAAAACGAAGAGTATTCCTACTGCACCCAGGCTCTGTGTAAAGCTAAGAATTGTACAGAAAAAGGAGAGCCTGTCAAATGTGTAAAGATAAGACCCGAATCCTGCCTAAAGGGCTGCGTTTGCAAGGAAGAATATTTGAGGGCAAAAAACGGCACTTGTATTCCAGAGGATAAATGTAAGATTTTAAATCGTAATTCAAATAAAAGCATACCAGGAACGTCCGGTTACACACTGAGGCAATGATCACTGCGGAAATGCGTTTACTTCTCAGAATACTGCAGACAAATACCGCCTCCTCCGTGTGCTGCTGTACACAAGACGTTGGGACGAATTAACGACAACATATCGCACCCTCTCGCACGATTCCATTTCGAATAGTTCAAAGTCCAGTCTATGTCGAAGTGTCGCCATGTACCCACAGTGAGGTGTCATAGAGGAGAGTGATGAGGAGCCGAGCTGTCGTCTGAGACGCCTCATCATTATCATCATCATCCGCCGATAGAGGTCCACTGCTGAACCAAGGCCTCCCTCATAGAAGGGAGCGGTTGCCATAATCCCCACGCTTGGCAGGCGGTTTGGGGATCGTAGTATAGGTGGAAGATAAATCCAAAAGAAAGACGCTGCGGCTCGTTTTCCCGTTCTCGCTTCCTCGCCTCTTACGACACCCAACAAGAGGAGAAGGGGGATGCAACCCGGCACCCCGCGGGTGAGACACCTCGTTTCGTTCCTATTGCTGTATCACCAGTCACCACGAGTACACTGATAAAGAAGATAGTGCGCTTTATCATCCAACACCACATCATTAATAATAATACCAGTCCTTGTTTTATCCCACTGTTAAGCACGCGCCTCCTCTCAACATGAAGGGGCTTAGGTGATAGTCCACCACGCGGGCCAAGTGCGGGTAGGCGGACTTCACACGCCATTCGAAGGCTCGATAGGCTTTCTCAGACATGCAGATTTCCTCACGATTTTTTCCTTCACCGAAAGCTAGTAACACTCGCGCGAAGACGATTCGCACATGATTAATTAAATAAATCAGAGGTGCGAGCCGGGGTTCGAACCTAACATTTAAACATTGAACTGGTAGACAGATTGTGATCAAGGTCTGACCATGGAGCAGGGAAGTGGTCACAGTGACTAAGGTTTTGAGAGTTTGACTTCTAGATTCGGGGTCTTAAGATTTACAATTGAAACTTTGTATCAGCACGGAAAACACAAAAATAATATTTTCGTGTTTCGATTCGGGCTCATTACCTCTACACATAGATAGATTATTAATAAAATTACACGCGCAGAAATTGGGTGTTTGGTATGTACCTAATCAATATGTTGAATATTCATTAGAGTTACACAGAGTAAAGAAACAAATTGGAAATAGCATCGATGGTAATATGTTTCAAACCAGTATCGCCAAATTCACCACATTCCTGAATCTACCTAGTATTTATATGTATACCACACACAAAGGAAAGATTATTTCATTCCTCATAAGAAAAAAATAAGAATAATAAAAAGTAAAGAAAACAAATTGCGACATTGATTTAGGCTCTACTTAGGAACTAGAGAGAGATACAGTTTTGATTTAGACATACTACTTAGGAACTAGATAGAGATACAGTTTCGATTAAGGCATACTATTTAGGAATTGGGGACAGATACAGTTTTGATTTAGGCATACTATTTAGGAACTAGAGAGAGATACATTTATGTTTACTGGATCTTGTAATCTTAAATATCCAACGTAAAATTTATTCGAAAATGAATCTCGTTCCTTTTAATCAGATCCGTGACGAAAAGTGATGTTTTTGCTTTATGATCATTTTGCGCATATCATAGTATCACAAACTTGCGATCATAATAGCCGCTCTCTATATGATACATAGCGTTCTATCGCAGCTATTATGAAATGTAAAGCCCCGTATTATTTTATCACAGGTCCATTAAATTGTGGTGAAAACGAAATTGAGAACGATTGCCCAGCAGATTGTGGATCTGATTACTGTCCTAAACATGATGGAGAGAACCAATCATGCAGATCGCCAGATCCCTGTCCACCTCCAGCCTGCAAATGCCGCTTCAACTATCGCCGCGCTGACAACGGAACTTGCATACCTACCAGAAGTTGTCGTATGTAACATACTATATAATCTTAAACAGAACTTATTATTATTAAGGAGGGTCTACCGCACATTGCACATCGACGGGCCTGCGCACATGTCTAGTTATGGTCTGTTGGTCTAGTGGTTAGACACCCTGGCTGCTAATAGGTCGTGGGTTCGATTCCCACCAAGTGTGGTGTTTTATCTATGCGGGGTATCTTTATCAACAGTCGCCTTCGGTCGTCCATATAAGTGATCTAATCCGCCGTTTGTGAACTACTGTGTATTAAGTTGTACCATTACATTGTTCATTTGTTCGGTGTACAATAAAGTATATTCCACAGATATAGATTTACATAGATAACGCAAATGCATGTACTTCGCATGTCCGAACCCCCACGAAACTTCGGGGTTGGTCGCCGCTAACTTACAGTCTGCGCGCGTCTGTTGCAGCCTTGCAGCCGGTCGGCCGCAAAAATTAAAAAAATTCGGCGGGGCATTGGCGGCATCGGTGTCTTTGAATCGGCTTGGATATCCCGTCACTAAATTTCGGTCGTGACAGAAAGTGTTAAAAAGTCGGCACGCTTGGTTTTAATAAAAATCGTGATACTTGCGTTATCTATGTAAATCTATATCTGTGTTATATTCTATTCTAATTATACTAAACTTTTTCGTTTATATTATTTTTTTCAGCTCCATTTGAATGTAAAGGCCCTTACGAAGAGTTTAATTCATGCCCAACGCTATGTCCGACCGACGACTGCAGCCAAGCATCACCATCGGGAGAATGTCCTCGCAGATTCGGCAGGATAGGCATCATCTTACAATGCAACCCAAAATGTAGATGCATCAAGGGCTATTGGAGAAAAGACAAAGTGTGTGTTCCTTATGGAGAATGCCGTAAGTGGAATAATCGGCTTTTTACCTGATAAACTGTCGGTCTAGCCGACAGATCAGCGGGGCTAAAAAAATAATCGGCTTTTTACCTGATAAACTGTCGGTCTAGCCGACAGATCAGCGGGGCTAAAAAATTCACCTACAAGCAATTCATGTTTTGAATTTGAAGCATATCCTTAAAATTCTACTAGTCTTTGTAAAATGGTCACACATAGGTGAATATACAATTCATTTATTAGCACTAATTAGCACTCATATTTGGTGTTAATGCCGTCATACGAAGAAAAATTAAACTGTATATTCATAGGTACTACTATTCACCGAAAGTGGGATTTTTAGACTCGCAGGAATTCAACGTTATACATACATTATACATACTCGATATACACATATCTCGAACTTTTGAATAGTATGAAGTTATTCGTGACGTATTGTAAATATATTACTTAGAATAATCAACAATTATTTTATTCAATCTTCTATACTTATAATAAAACTGTAATAGGTAAAATTCTGTAAGTACATTGAAGATATTTTAAAAATTATTTTTGGAGGGCTTTCTATATCCGATACTAAAGCCAAAACTGTATTTTTTTTTTATTTTGTGTACCTGTCTGGCGATGTCCTAATAGAATGGGATGACGCGATCATCGCGCAACCGAACGACGCGACCATCGCGCGATGAAATCTCAAACATATGCACATCGAACGAGTGTCCTAACACACACACACACACACACACTGACGCGACACTAGTCGCGCGACGATGGTCTCGTCGTTCGGTCGCGCGATGATCGCGTTCTATTAGGACAACGCCTCTGTTACCTCTGTATTATGGCCACGCATCACACCGAAACTACTAAATGGATTCAAATGAAACTTGTCATGATTTGAGTTAATACTAGCTAGAGGTAATATTTGACTAAAGTAACAATCAAAAATGGAAACTCACCACGCACCTCAAAATGATATGTTTTAATAAAGGTTTTAATAACCTGTTAATAACTACCTATTTATTGTAAGGCCATGTCTCGATCACGCGATCATCACGCGACCGAACGACGCGACCCTCGCGCGATGAAATCTCAAAGATAATAGACGTCGAACGAGTATCCTAACACACACACATCACCAGCTCTTGTAGCTATTTTAAATTCATCATAATTTTACGTGGAAAGGAGACGCATATATACGAAGTTCATAGCTCCATTCCTTTCTAGCGTAAAAATAGGTTTACAAATTTGTTGAATAGCTGATGGTAAATCCTCTCAGTTCAAATGAAATTTACTTTGGAATGTGAAAGGTACAAGATAGTCTACAATTTTAGATTTTGTAATTTTATAAAAATTGCAGCCGGAGTGTGTCCACAAAATGAAAAATACTCGACATGCATCCAAGCGGAGTGCAGAGCCCTAAATTGCACACAGAAGGACTCACCAATCGCTTGCCCATCCATAGCGGAGGGATCCTGTATATCAGGTTGTATTTGCGACGAAAAACACTTGCGAGCACCTAATGGCACCTGCGTTCCAGAGGATCAGTGCAGTAAGTAGACTGTCACTCTGTTAAATCTAAGTTCATTCCAATCACCAATACCCACCATAATGTTACGTACCCGTCCGTTCCATGCACATACCTGTTAAAATTCACAAAATTTGTCTTATGCATGGTAGGCATCTCTAGTAGGTCACGTCCCCGTTCTGCCACGTGCCACCGCAGTAAAGTTACTGTCTATTATCTGACTGTGTGCAAATAGGGCCGTTTACATATATGTTTTGAAGGGAAACCAGAGTTAAAATGCATAGTGTTCTTCATCATTTATAATCAGCGATGTGCTATCCTAAATAGCTGACTGCCGACCGAAAAGCGATCAAAATCGAAAAAGTTAACACCCCTTCCGATCTATCAATGTCAATATGGATCTAAATTTGTGACCACGTGACCACGCGACTAATAACTGTTATCGCAGGTGTCTCTTTCTACCAGATGATGTCTCTTTCATAAAAAGGGGGGTTCTTGGTTCTTGTTAAGATCGACATTTCTTACTACACGTATGAGTCAAAATATACACCTTATGTTCATAGCAATAGAGTAATATATTTTTTTAATAATTTTATGCAGTTTAACCTAATACAACAAATTTAAGCCTTTGACTGCCGTCCGGTCACATTACAATAGAAAAATCCACTGTGTGCCGGTCACTTGGCGTTTAACGTGTTAACCTAATAAGCGTTCTCCTGTTCACAGCTCCAAATTGTCCAGAAAATGAGGTGTACACAGAGTCCAAAGTGCCATGTCCACCGGACACGTGTATCTCACTGGTAGCCGAGTTCAATTGTTTGGCGGACCAGCCCGTGACGCCAGGGTGCAAGTGCGCCTCGGGGTACCTAAGACAGAACGCCACGGCACCTTGTGAACCGATATGCAAATGTCCATAGATGGAAAATTCACCAGACTGTCAAGAACAATGCATCGGCTTGGATTAGTTATTCTAAGTTCTAAACAAATGTGCTAGTGAACTTAGTAAAAAATAAAATAAGTTTTGACATTTTGATTTTTCTTAAATTATATTTCTTAATAGAATATTCTATAAAAATAATTTAAAAAATTATCAGTATATTGATATAACATACAGGCTGAAATTTTGTAACTCCACCGAGAGAGAATGTAGGTAGGTACTCTAAATACTGGAGATAGCAAATTTTACTCAAAGGAAACACCGGAAAATATTTTTTTCGGAATTTAGCCGGTTCGATAACAGTGTGGCAAGCGAGTTTTCAAAAATCTTTGTTTGCAGATTTGTTTCTTTTTAAAAATAAAGGAATGTTTCTTTTGAGCAAAATTATTTTTTTTTCTTAGCTTTCCTTGTTTTATTTTTTTTTCTTTCATTATTTCATTCAATTTCGCTAGTTCTTAGAAACATATAAGTACATACATATTTTTGTAAACAATTCTTAGTTGTTATAATGTTTGTGTTCTAATAAAATTTATGTGTACATAACGTGTTTCATTGTTTTCGTTGCGTAAATGTGTTGACGTGCGCTCTCTGCGGGTGCACTGCGGGTAAATAATCTTAACCAGTGGTGCCACACCACCGAGCCATCATTATGGTTTTACGTCTCGATAGTGTGTCGCTGGAATGGCAATTGTGTGTTGTACATATTATTAAAATTATCAGATTTGGGGCCTAGCTCGAATACTTAGATGCAAAAAATACATAACGACAGCCAAAGAGTAATAATGATGTTGTACTGTTGACAATAGCGATACGCACATAATCAGGTATACAAAAGGGGTAAATTAATATAGCTAATAATAATATTTATGGTTGCGTGATTGATGTGTCACGCTAACGTGTGAGCGTGAGCGTGAACGGAACAACCAGCGCTTGGGTTTTGTCTAAGCCCCCGGGTAACCCGACCTATCTCACTCCTGAGTCATGTGTTGTCGAGAGCCATTACGAATCGTCGCGAACGCAGGTTTGATGACTTCCAGGCTCCCGAACAAGCTGGGTTCTAAAAGAACCAGCGTTATTTATTAAGTATTTAAAATTAATTTGAATTTCATCTAACTGTTTTCATAATACTAAAACGAATAATACATTGTGTGACGTGTTAATTAAGTACGTAAATATATTAAATAGTTAGAGCTTGTATACAGCATATCTATCAATATCATATACTTACTTATGTAAAAAAGTCTTCCTGAACAATTTTTTTTGTAGTAATTTGCGGTTAACGGCGTTGGTTACTTACTAATAAAATAGAAATAATTTTTGTATGTTATAGCCTGGTTTGTAACTGTTTGTTGACCCTAATAAATAAAATAAAAATAAAAGGCTTTAGTATCGTAGACCACATTCATACTGTTACGACCGCGACGTAAAAGTGTTAATTACTCGGTTAATTATTACTTAATTGGAATGATCACAAAATACATTGTTAGTCTATAGGTCCACTATCGATCCGTGTAGAAAAATCTAGAATTCTCAACAGAAAGTTATTCCCTCAAATTCGGCAAGTACTTAGGTATGTACCTACCGATTGCTTGCTCTCAGTTCACTGCCCCGTCTATTGTTTGTTAATTTCTCGAACTATTGCCTCTATTGTCTGAGATCCCGAAAATACTAGACCTAAGTACTTACTAGTACCTTCGAAACCTTTTCACCTTTCTATTAATTTAGCTATATAAGCCGACGCATAGAGGCGTCTAGTCAGTTTGTGTTTACAAGCGATAGTGAAAACATAATAAGGAAGCGATTGAAGATAATTGCACCGGCGTCAAACCGGCGTCCTTTGCGACGACTTTGGACTACTGTGACGTACTGTGCGACTCGGACTACTGTGCCTTGTGTGTATAGTGCATACAGTGTGAGTGTACGTGGAATAAAATCTTCTTTTACGTTTGTCGGCATTTTAATACCCACCCGCATGTAACAATACGCTTCGCCAGATTATACAGAAGACTGAAGAGTATAATCGGTGAAGAGTATAATTATGTCTCTCTCATCCATCACCATCCCTAAGACTTCCACTGCTGAACATAGGCCTCCCCCTAATGTCCCCGGTACGAAAAAGCCTTCGAATTATCCAGACTATCGAATGCATTGGAGGACGCACAGGAAGTTTTCGAGCTCTTGGACTGGTACGGATTTGGCATCAACATTAATGGCGAATATGTCACTCATGTTCGTTTTGCCGATGATACAGTCATTATGGCAGTCGCTGGAGGACCTCAATAAAATCGATTCTCTGCGACCTCAGTGGCGTTTCCCAGCAGGTGGGTCTTAAAACGAACATGAACAAGATGATCATGTCCAATGTCCATGTTGCACCCGAACCGATAGTCGTTAGGAAAAATACACTTGAAGTTTTTGACCACTATGTCTACTTTGGAGATTGGCAGGCCACATTGATGGGCCGATGGGAAGAAAGGTTCTCGAGTGGCGACCATGAACCGGAAGACGCAGCGTAAGTAGGCCTCCCACTAGGTGGTCTGACGACATCGTCTGCGTCGTTCATTGTGGTGTTCGAAGGGGATGCCTATGATCAGCAGTGGACGTCTTCCGGCTGGTGATGATATTAAGAATTTTCGGTGCACTTCCGTCATCTTTTAAAGACTAGTAACCAACACGTCGATATTATTATACTTATGCATAGCGGGTCACTCCCTTCCCTCCAATATGGTTGAGAGAAGTGATGGCTGCTGCTCAAGTCAACTCGTGCTCGGGTGCTGCTTGGGGGACATGTCCGACTACTATTCCTTTGACCTTTTAGTTTGTTGTAATTTCGTCGTATTTTTTTCTTTTTTTAACCGGCTTCAAAAAGAAGGTTCTCTATTCGACGCGTATGTATGTAATATTGATAAAAATGCGTAATATTAATATATGTTAGTCTATGTGGGCTTCTAAACAAATTTACCAAATTTTATGAGTGTATGTATGTATGTAGGTCAGGAACTACAAGTCCGATTTTGAAAATTCTTTTTGCAATAGTTAGAGTATTTTTCAACTTAGGGTAGAGTACAAGTTTCATCAAAATCGGTCCAGTAGTTTAAGAGATATAAACTTTTTATGTTTTCAGTAAGTTACTGTAACGTAGACGTTCGAGTTGCGTGATAGTGCTGATACCTATTTTGGTAAAATAAGTCACTAAAAAGTGTTAAATAAACTATTTAAAAAAAAAAAAAAAAACTGACTTCAAAGTAAATCATCTAAAAAGCATAAAATAACGAAAATATATTGAAGTCGGTGTCAGCTGGTGCTAGTGTTAGTTAACATGATGTGCTAGCACCGACTTCAATATATTTTAGTTATTTTATGCTTTTTAGATGATTTACTTTGAAGTCGGTTTTTATTTTTTTTTAAATAGTTTATTCTCATTTATTTTATTTTGTTTAACGGCAGGACTCGCTGTCGCTGATGCTGATATAATTGTTACAAGACAAACACTGTTTAAAAAAAGTGAAAAAATGACAAGTCCGCTGAGTTTTTGGCCGGCTCTTTTCAGTTAAGGCCGCGTTGAGATCCGGTGGTAGCTTTTAAAAAAAATGACCATTCTAGCGTTAGGTAAGCTTATTTGAAATAAATATTTTTGAATTCGAATTCATGTACCTACTTATCAGTACATGATTACTCCTCTTCTTAATACCGCGATACCTGTGTTTCTAAGTGAATTAATTGCCACCTAAGTACATATCTGTAAGAGCGACGCAAATAGTCTTAACAGCACAAGTAAATATTAATTGTTGAAATTTTAACACATTTGGTGCTGAATGAAACTGATCTGTATATAAGCGAGACAATACCACACAATACAACACAATACCATCACTAGAAGATTTACGAGTCGCGATGATGGTTCGAACTGTTTTTGTTATCGCTCTTTTAACATTATTAGTGCCGACTAGAGGTAAGGAATATACTTATTTATTTGATTTATTTATATGTATTGATAAGGTGTTGAAATTGCCTTTTCAAAACAAATGTGAATTTAAAATAGTTAAAACCCCGTTCGTACAACGAACTTAAAATTACAATCTGTCTACCAGTTGGTAGGTTGGTTGGTGGTACCTACTTCTCGTCGAGAAGTATCCATTAAGTCCAAATTCAGTGGGTCTACGTTTATTGGAACAGAGATCCTGTAACCACCTTCCTGATCTCTTATCAGACCCTGATCACCATCTTTCTGCCAACTACTCGTCGTGACATATTCAATATAGTCCAAATTCGGTAGGTATTATCCTTTTCAGAGGCAGTTCAGAATTGACAACATTTTCAATATAGAGTAGGTATGTAACAAATTATGTCGTTCCACTGGGGGTATTATTCAGTGATCAATATGTTTGTAACTCATTTCAGCATATTACTGTGCTAGGACGTTTTTGTGACATGTTTGTACTCTTCATTTCGTTTTTACTGTTTGTTTTTCCTGTGAATCGTGTCACAAGGAAATGTTAATCTTCTTCTTCTTTCTTCATTTGTTGAATATCTCATATTGTTCCCCAATTTCTATTATCAATACGAATCCGCTCTTAAATCGTTGGTATAAATTAGCGGTTTCCCGCTGCGCCGTGTCACGGCGTGGACTATTACTAGGTATCTACTATTAGACAACGGAAAAAATCAATTCTAAAAAATATCATAAAAAACTTTAAATAAGTTTCTTAGTACGAATTTATTTGTTAAAAATATAAAAAAAAATTGAACCCTCTTCAATAACACTGAAAAGTACTAATTAAATATTTTTGATGTTGGTGTTAGCGTTGGTGCTGAGTATACTTCGGAGTCGCTGGACGCTCGGGGTGTGGGCCCTTTGAGCGTCCATTGATTACGGCGGCGACTCCGAGGAGGACGGCGGCGGGGTTGCGACCCTCGTCCCCGTGAGCACCGTGACTGGTTCCCGGGGGGCTACAATGCGCTCCCCGGCGGCGGGCTCAAAGGCAAGGCACTGAGGGGCCCCTGGTGCAGATCCCACCGGAGAGCCCTGGGGTCTCCCCTCTCATGTGCCGATGCGACAGCCGCGTGAGTTTTAGTGGGTAAGAATCCCACATACCCCGGTCGAGCCCCACAGCTCCCGGGGATCTTTCGAAGATTTCCCCCACGTCAAAAAAAAATTAAAAAAATGGTGCTGAGTATAATTGGCATTTTTTTTATATTCTATACTTTTTAGTGATATTTTCATACATAAAGATTGAACCATCAAAGACGGTAAAATGATCTAGGTAGGTTATGATCATAGTTTTACATAATTCATGTTTCTTCAGAAACAATTTATCCGGTCGTAATGAAAGGGGTTTGAGTAGTTTTGTTTGAACAGTGGCATGATCTTTTTTTTGAGCGACAACTAAGCTTATTATTGCTAACGTATAGTGGTATATATAATAATAATCACTCATAAAAGAAAATTGCCCTAAGTAATATCGGAGCTGAAATATATGATATCAAATTAGGTAGAATGGGGTAGGTCATCTAAATAAACACATAACCCCGTCCAGTAAGCCAAGTCGTCCAAGTAAAGTCCAGTAGGCAAGCCAAGTCTAGTGGTGATCCGAGAGGGGTCGTAGGGGTCATGGAACACCACAAATCCCAAAGTCATATACGTCAAGCTGACAAACTTAACCTCCTGCTTATACCTCTAAACAATTGTACCTAAACATCAAAATAAACTTGGTTGAGAGCAACCATGTAAGATTTAGTTCGTCCTAAGTGCAATTCTACCGTCCAGTTTGACCGTCCTAAGTTCAATACTAAATGCTACTTTTTTGTAGTTGGTTAAAAACTAAACGATTAATATAAACACCAAAATTGAGATTTATAATAATAATAATCCAGGATGACTCCTGGCCGATACTTCCACAGCGGCCAATCTTTCACAAGATCAGCCATGTACGTGGGAGATTTATGTAATTTTTTTATGATATTTTTGTAGAACTTAACCTTTCGGTTGTCTAATATTATCTAGTAAGTAATGTAAGTAAGTAATGTAAGTCCATAATGTTTAATACCAGCTCAAAAAATCAAGTCTATATATTTTTGATTTCTTGATATTTAGGTTGGATATATCAATCACTGTAAACAACTATTTCAGTTTGCGCTAGAACCTATACAATTACATAAAAGGAACATTATATTGCACTGTATTATGCGAACATATTAGGGTATATAGGGACATATTGCGAAAGGAATGTTTTGCTACCAGCGCATTTTGCGAAAGACACATTTGCGACGGAGCTTTTTAGCATGGAGTCTCAATAGTGTGTCGCTGAAAGGGTAATTGTACGTCATTTTATTAATATTTGTAGACTTGGGGCCCAGGTATAGTGCTCTTTACACAGCTGTGCCTACACTGTTGCTTGGCGGCACTGACACTGTAGTAGAACCAACTTCCATCTTTTAATCCCTCTAGGAATTATAATGCTATAACTCTCAATAATATCGATTTTGTTTGTCTAATGTTAAAATTGCAGGAAACCATCATGTCAATCGACCCTGCGAGACCAGCGATCTGAATTGCATCCGCCGTTTCTTCACCCAAAACTCGGGCTGCACTCCTGTTTATGAACCAGCCCCAGATCCTCTGGTCTTCCCGTGCATTGAATTTCCATTACCTTATGCGAATCTAACTGTTATTGGAATCGACTATGCATTAACAGGACTTGAAAATTATGCTATTAAGCAATTCTAGTGAGTACTGTCTTATAATTTTTAATCTCTTAATTCCAACCATCTATTTTGTTATTTTTATTTATATTAAAAGATTGACATTGGGATCTTTACTTTTTTGTCATGACCTCATGGATTTTTGCACACAGTTATAAAAATAATAATAAGAACTAATACCAAATGCTGGACTTCTGGTACTCAAGAATACTCTTTTTAAAATTTTGACTCAAAGTTTTTACACTACCAAGCGAGGGCAATGGCGGTGGTAGGTTATTACAGCACTTAGTGCACAGAGTATGACTTAGGGGCTGCGTATCTAAAACTAAAGGCATAAGTTCTGTGTTGGGTTAGGTTAGTATGGGCACTTCGGAGTCGCTGGACGCTCGGGGTGTGGGCCCCTTGAGCGTCCATTGAGTACGGCGGCGACTCCGAGGAGGACGGCGGCGGGGTTGCGACCCCCGTCCCCGTGAGCACCGTGACAGGTTCCCGGGGGGCTACAATGCGCCCCCCGGCGGCGGGCTCAAAGGCAAGGCACTGAGGGGCCCCTGGTGCAGATCCCACCGGAGAGCCCTGGGGTCTCCCCTCTCATGTGCCGATGCGACAGCCGCGGGGGTTTTAGTGGGTAAGAATCCCACATACCCCGGTCGAGCCCCACAGCTCCCGGGGATCTTTCGAAGATTTCCCCCGCGTCAAAAAAAAAAAAAAAAAAAAAAGGTTAGTACGGGCAAGGCATGGGCGGTTTGTGTCAAAATATGACAAAAAAATACCTTTCCCTTTTTTTCCAGTCTATTCACTTAATCTAGGACAAATAATATGAAGTAAAAGAAAAGTAGTTTTTATTTAATATCACAGGTATTCTGAAAGTTGTTTAGACTAAACCCTGTGGATTTTTTAATGCTCTTAATAACTATCAAGGACAGAACTCAAGTCTAATGCATCTGGGACTGAAGGTATAACTCCGAATATGATATCTATGTTAGTTCCAAAAACACTTGACATAATTATCGCCATAGTTAACAGATCCATTGAAACATCAACCTTTCCTCAATCATGAAAAACAGCGATAGCAATACAGAAATCCAACGTTTCAGAAATGAAAGAGTTAAGATCAATTAGTCTACTGTCCTGACAATCTAAAATATTACAAAAAGTGGTGGGCTCCCAGATCGATGACTGCCTGTTAAGACAGTATATTAAGGCAATACAATTGGCAGACAATATATTACCAGGTCAGCAATCCGGATTCCGAAAAAAATCGTACCTACTTAGTGTGCCTACCTACTACTCCAGTGTCTATTGTCAAACTGCATGTCTGTTTATTTAATGTGCCCTCGATGGTCAGACTGTTTCCGTTGCGGACTTGAGTAATGGTGATGGTGGGGGCCTTATTATTACCAGCCAGCACCCGCCCCGCAGTCCTGGCGACACTTAGTTTAACGGCAGGTCTTGGTCCACTTGGGTCCCCGAGCTCGTGACCCTCCTTCTCTTATTACGACATTCCAGTCGAATATGCCCCTTTTCTCCACAGCCATAGCAAGTGGGGACATACTGAGGCTTCCTCTCATCCGATGCTATTTCTCGGATTTTATGTACTCGGGTGTCTTGACGTACAGCTCCCACTTCAAGGGCATGGGTCAGTGCGCTCTTTAGTGTAGAATGATGGCCCAGGCGAACGGCGGCTCTAACTTCCGCGTCCCGTATGCCGTCGACGAATGCTTGTAACAAAGTTACCTCAACTGTCGCTGGTGACGAAGAGTACGCACGACGAACCAGCCTTTCCACTTCAAGTGCCCGCTGTTGGAGGCTTTTCCCGGTCTTCTGAGTCCGATCGCGGAGTTGTGCTCGATAAACGTGTTCCATGCTTTTCACCGTAATGTGTATCCAATGCGTCTAAGAGAGCATCCAACGTCCGTTCTTCATGTGGCAGGTTTTCTAATATCAGCAGAGCATCTCCACGCAAGCGTCAGAGCCATAAAATATTGGCCAACAGTCCAACCATTCCCGTTGGCCAGTGTTTCAAACTGGTAGCGGAAAGCTGTCCACGACGAAGTCCCGTCATAGTCCGGAAGGTTGAGTTTCGCTGCTGATGGTGATGGTGAAGCCACGGATAGTGGTTGGCGAGTTTCCAGTTTACGGATGCGGTGGTCATGGTCATCAATTCGCCATTCCAGATTCTCCACTTTAAGAGTAACCTCTTTGACGTCCACTTCCAGTTTCGTAACTTTCTTGCCGAGTATAGTAATGCCAGCATCAATCTTACCCAGAACGGCCTCTTGGTTGGCCTAGATAGACTCCTGAAATTCGCGGCGGGTAGCCTCCTGGGTAGCCTGTGTGTCACGGCGGGTGGCCTCTTGGATAGCTTCTTGGGTTGCCTGGATGTCGCGGCGGGTAGTCTCTTGGTTACCCTGGATAGCCTGTTGGGGTGGCATGGAGATTTGCCTGCATACCTTGGATAGCAGCCAGCAGGGTTGAGAGATTTACCTCTGTCGAGTTTCCCACTGGTGCAGCACCTGACGTGGTAGCGGTCTCAGGCTGAGACTCCTCCTCTTGACCACGCCGACGTGCAGCATCCATCTCTACTTGTCTCCTTGTTCGCGGAGTACGCGCTTCTTCTTCACGCGGCAGAATCGGCATTCCGCTTCTGACACCAATTGTTACGTGCGGGTGGGTAATCAAATGCCGATTAACGTAAAATAAGTTTTTATTCCACGTGCACTCACACTGTATACACACAAGGTACAGTAGTCCGAGTCACACAGTACGTCGCAGTAGTCCAAAGTCTTCGCAAGGGTCGCTGGTATAATTCTCTTCAATCACTTCCTTAAGATGTTTCCGCTGTCGCTTGTAAACATAAACTGTCTGGACTCCACTATGCGTCGGCTTATATAGCTAAATTAATAGAGGGGTGGAAGCTTCGAGAAGGAGCTCGTAAATACCTACTTAGTCGAGTGTTTTCGCGAGCCGATACAATAGCGGCACACGTTCGAGAAAACGAACAATAGGCGGGGCAGTGAAGCGAGCGCGAGCTGTAGGTAGGTACATACATAAGTACTTGCCGAATTTGGGGAACTACTTTCTATTGAGAATTCCAGATTTTCCGGTACGGATCGATAGTAGACCTATAGACTAACAATGCGTTGAGATCATTGCAATTAAGTAATAATTAACGGAGTAATTAACACTTTTATGTCGCGGTCGTAACAGTATTTTGAGTTGCACTAGTTTTCATCTAGGGGTGCGAAATATTTAATTAACATTCTATACCAAAGTTTAAACATTCTATTTACATATAATCAAATAAATCATGACCGCAGCATGAATCAATGGTGGCAAGAACGCTGGCTGCATTCTAGATATTTTGAATAGAATAATATTGTTAAGTTTTATAAAATCTGCATTTACTTAGAATGCTTTTCGTAGTAGACATCAGAGAAATCTCATTTAAAAAAAAAATGTTAACAATTATAAAATTATTTTGCAGTGAAAACAGAACATCCGGAAACCTAGTGTTTGAGATCGAGTTTGAGGAAATGAAATGGAGCACTCCAAATGCTATCGTAAGATATCATTTGAAAGGAAGAGAACCAGTGGAGCTCACGGACTTTTTAAACGCCCAACATGGTACGAGCCCATATTAACATATTATTTGTATACCCCGTTTCTCTTTACAAGATCAAAATCGTAGCAATAAACGTATGAATACAGGAGTAATGGCTGACCGGTAACCAGCCAATGACAATTGGTCGGGTTCAATATGTCATACGGTGTTTCTGCCGTTCTGGACCAGTCGGTATTACACGATATGATGGCAAGACGCCTGATAGTATCACTTTACTACCATAGCAACATGGAAAGCCGTTGGTGTGGGATGCGACATTTGTCGATACACTTGCTGCGTCCCACACCCCGGCAACTTGTAGGGCGGCTGGAGGTGTTGCGGCGACCGCTAGTGATGCAAAGCGGCGCAAATATGCAACCCTAGGTTCCAACTATATATTTGCGCCCTTTGCCGTGGAGACCATGGGGCCTTGGTCTCATAGGAGGCACGGTTTGGTGAAAAAAATTACATCCAAACTTTTCAAAGTCTCAGGAGACCGTCGGGCTGGAAGCTTTTTCTGCCAACGTATAAGCTTGGCCATACAAAGAGTTAACGCCGCCAGTCTTTTAGGTACCTTTCCCTCCCAGTGCGTCGACAACTTGGAGGAAGTTTTTTTATATATACTTAGTATAAGTATATTTGGTAATAAACTGTAAATATTTAGTTATTATGTAAATAAATTAAATAAAACCCTACTAATTATCTTTAAGAAAAACATGGTATAAGCTTTATTATATAGAGGATTACGAATCTACATCAAATACAAACTCTTAAATTAATTTCTTTTTTTTATATTATTTCGAGTTGTCACACTAAGGCCCAAGTGCATCGACATAAAAACGACCATTTATTTCAGCAAAGAATTGTTTATTATCTATAACATAACCGGGGTTATGGTGGTGGTGAAAAATAGATAATCGATTCTTTGCTAAAAAGTGGACCATTTGCGAAGTGGACGCTTTGTGAAGTGGACGCTTTGCGAAGTGGTCGCTTTGCGAAGTGGACGCTTTGCGAAGTAGACAATATGCGAAGTGGACCATTTGCGAAGTGGACCATTTGCGAAAACGTCGAGTTGACAATATGCGAAGTGGACCATTTGCGTCTAAACCAAATAAACGGACGTCTTTTTTCGGCGCACTTGAGCCTAAATCTAGTACAAATAATTAATCGATGGCTGAAAGCTGTAAACTATTATTTATTTGCTTTACAGGATTCATTTCATTTACATTGGTAGTTCCGGTGACTGGTGGAATCGATGTATCAAACGGACGTGTGTATACGTACATAGGCAATGACGACTTTTCTATCAACGCTGGTCCAGGTCTATTCAGTTCAGGTGATAATAATTACATATTAAGTAATACTTTTGTAGACTCCATGGGGCAGCGGGAAATCTATTACTCTTAACATACGGATTAGCTGGAGGATAAAGCTGCGTAGGCTTAAACTTCGATGCTCATGCAAGCCTATAACTTTAAGAAATATTTAGTGTCAAAATTATAAAAAAACACATATATTAAAAAAAATTTTAGGCCCACTGAGTTTTCCCCAGATCATTTCAGTAGAGGCTGCGTTGTGATCTGGCGGTAGATGTAAAAAAGTTGACAATATGTACGTGCCCTCGTTAGGCCTATGCATAATAAAGATATTTTGACTTTGACTATGTAAATCGGAGGGATGACGGGTTCAAATTTTGCGATAGGCAACGACTTTGTGTAGGTAGTCCTTCCTTACTGGCTGGGAAAATGCAGGACGATGCACAGGCCTGTGGTCGGATCATCCTAGTCAAAAGACGTCCACAGCTGAACAAAGGATTAGAAGAGGGATCGCAGTATAGGTGGCAAATAATCTGATAGGAAGACGCTGCTGCCAGTCTTCTTCCTATCCCTTTAGTCACCTTTTACGACACCTAACAGCAGGGGGGTAGGTGGGTACTATTCTGACCAGGACACTCCATGGGCAGTCGGTAATTGTCTTACTTAAATAAGTGAAAGGAAACTTATATATTACTAGCTGACCCGCGCAGCTCCGCCCGCGCTTTTATTACATTTTGCTCCCTTTTTCTCGCTCCTCCCTTGATTTATTTCTCTCTCTATCTCTCTCTTATAGGAAAAATCTAATTCTATGCTCTCTCTCTCTCCTCTCTCTTTCCCCCGCTTCGGTCCCCGTCACACTCTCCGTCTTCCTCTCCCCGTTGTCCCCTCCCTGAACCCCCTCCCCCTGTCTCTTCTCCCACCTTCCTCCCCCTCTCTCTTCTCCCACCTTCCTCCCCCTTCCCCCCACTCCGCCCTTGCTCCATCTTAATCCCCCCATCCCTCACCCCTCTCTTGCACCCTCCTCTCGTTCTATATATCCTCATCAATCAAGGTATCTGGGATTCTTACCCACTTAAACCCCTGCAGCTGTCGTATCGCTACATTAGAGGGGAGACCTCCAGTAGGATCTGCACCAAATACCCCTCTAGTGCGCATTATAGCCTCCTTAAACCTGGCACCATGATCGCGGGGACGGGGCTCGCAATCCCGTCACCGTCCTCTTCAGAGTCGCCGCCGTCACCTTGCCTAACGTTGCTTAACCTAGCGGCATGAAGTATACTTTACGACCTATTCTCAGACCGACCCGATATGCACACAAAATTTCATACAAATCGGTTCACCCATCTATGTAATGACCTTGCCTTATGTTGCTTAACCTTAACCTAGCGGTATGAACAACGTTCACAGCGATTTTTTCATTGGTGTAAACATTAATGAAGTTTACGTTATATTGAAGAAGGGACAAATTCATGCTAACAACAATTGATTAATTTCTAGTTAATTAATTCTCATAAAAACTAATGGATATAAAGTGTTTATTGTGGGTTATCCCTAAGAGATAAACATATACCATCACAGACTTTTTTGGAGACCTTGTTAAGGTGTACAATACTGTATTACATTATTTTCATCTATCTCGTAGGGTTCAGCCAGCGTTTGCAATTTAAGCGCAAAAAATGTGTATAATTACGACAATTATCAGTGTTTCTCTACTATATTATGCATGTATTATGTATATAAACCTTCCTCTTGAATCACTCTATCTATTAAGAGAAACCGCATCAAAATCCGTTGCGTAGTTTCAAAGATCTAAGCATACATAGGGACAGACAGACAGCGGGAGCGACTTTGTTTTATAATAATATGTATATAGCTATAGATGATAATTTAAACTTTACAGATCCTGCCGTTGAAGCCGCTTACAAAGAATTCAGTGAGAATTGTGTCAAAACTTTTAAGGAAGGTTTTCTTCACGGAGGACCCGCCATCATGTGGTCGTTTATCCAACGTGCCATTTGTGACTTCCATGAGGAAGTTTCCAATAACTGTAATTACTGTTCTTGAGATTTTATGGCGTTTTGATTAAAAATCTTTTATCTGATCACGATTGTTGTTTCTTTCTTTCCTTTGATTGCATTCAATTAACCGTACCATTTTCTTTTTCGCGGGAATACCTTTAAAAGGTCCCTGGGAGCGGAGCTGTGGGGCTCGACCGGGGTATGTGGAATTCTTACCCACCAATACTCCCGCGGCTGTCGCATCGGCACATGAGAGGGGACCCCAGGACTCTCCGGTGGGATCTGCACCAACGCACTATGGTTCATGCATGCCCCAAACCAGACCCGTGCCCACCACCGGCTTGCAAGTGCGGGTTCAATGAGCGCCGGGCCGTTAATGGCACTTGCATATCCACTAGAGATTGCCGTAAGACACCTAACTTTTCATCTCACTCACACCATTCTTGTTTGTTTGTCGTGTGGTTTTTAAATTTTTTTTTTTTTTGGGAATGATAGACGCTCTTGGCCGCAGATGGCCATTACAGCTTCACCGGACAATAGGAGGCGAGCGCTTGAAGCGCTCTAGCCTTTACGGCAGAAGTAGCGACGAGCTCAAGGGCACCTCAGGGAGGCACGGCCTCGGTTTGGGCTGTTGCTTAAGAGAGGGCTGAGTTTACCACCGGTTCACAACGCGCCCCCACTGAGAAGAACCGGCAAGAAACTCAGTGGGGTGATGCACGTCGTTGAGGTCGCATACGTACGACCCTTCGGCCTCGCCGGCGAGACCAGTGTCTGATAGCTAGTGTAGCATACGGTTGTCGGGGAGGGTTCGGCGCATCCCGGTCCAATAGGACCGTCATGGGGTCAGGAGGGTCGAGCTGTACGTGCCGTGGTCTGCGGCGCAAGTCAGAAGGACTAGGGGCGTAATCGGCGGCGGCGCGGATTAAACTGTTCGCGTGACGGGACGCGGATTCAAAGTAGCGTTTCGACACTTCTTTGAGGAACTTACGAAGGGGATCTAACTTGAAATCGGAATGCAGATCTACGTTCCGCATGTACCACGGGGCACCGACGGCACGTCGGAGGAAACGATTCTGGATAACCTGGAGGCTATCGATATGGGTGCGGGCGGCGTGCGCGAAAACTACACTCGCGTAAGTCATAATAGCAAGCTTTGTATAATGTCAACTTATTTCTAAGCGACATTTTACTCCGCTTGCAGAGAAGGGGATACAGACGACCTAATACGAAAGCCGCTCGATTGCGGACGGACCTAATGTGCGGGCCGAAAGTCATGGCGGAGTCCAAGGTGACTCCGAGGTACTTAACCTTCCTAGTCCAGGGGATAGGGCGATTGAATAGGGATATTGGGGCGGTTTGTCAGAGTTGTTCAGTTGTTGTGTGAAAGATTGATCACCGTAGCCGGATACAGCCTGGAAAACCTTATTATTATGTATTTTTTAAACTTAACACCTTGGCTGCGGCAAGTAAAATCATACACCTTTATCTGGTGCGGCGGCGGGTCGAAATGCGCCCCCAACGATATTTCCGCCAGTGCGTGGCAGGTCTTTTTCGACCCACCAGCACTAGGGTAGATTATAATGCTATAACTTTAGGAAAACATGATGTATACATTTTTTTTGTACTGTTAGAATAACCTTGAATCCAACGTCAAAAAACACCTGAGATAATTGTTCCGCACAAACGAGACGGACATAGTTTTCTTCGACCGCACCAGCTGATGTACCGTGGCAGGCTGATATGGGCCTGTTTCACACTGAAAGGAGTGTTGAAGGAAGTCGAGCGAAGCCACACCGGATTACTAGTTAATTAATAACATAATTCACTTTACAGCCCCGTTCTGCTGCAGCGCCCGCCCTTACGAAGAGTACAACGCATGTCCTCCATATTGTGCAAGAGATAATTGCAGCCAAGCCACGCCCGACGGAGGATGCCACGTCGTTGGTCGTATCGGCATAGTGGTTCAGTGCGAACCGAAATGCCGCTGCATCAAAAATTATTGGAGAAAGGAAGGCATTTGCGTACCTTACTCTCAGTGCTTTGAGTAAAACGATTATCAGATTAAAAAAATAAATAAAATACAAATTTATGCATTTTGTTTTGGGTTGAAAACCATAGGCAATATTGTCAATATTCTACAACCCGTGCGACTTAAGGAGGAGTCAGTTATATGTGTTCCTGGTATATTTATGTGTTCTATTTCGTCTGAGTGTTCTATGGGATGGCTTCTGAAAGCTTTGGAGTTTTAAGTGATCTAGCTCCTGTTTTTCGACCTTACGTACAGAATGTGTACCAAGATTTAAAACTTGGTTTGTGTAAGAATAAAGTTGACCTTGAGAGAATTTCTACTAACTTGGAAGGTCGAGAATCGCAATTCCGCGTTATATTACCGTATTGCTCAAAAAAACTTAAATGGGAAATATTATTTGATGCTTCTACACCTTGGTTCGCGCCAGACTTCAGATTTGATGATGACAGCTTTCTCATGAATGTGGATGAATTTTTTTTAGTAGAGAAAGTACCAAGTCTTTCAAAGTCGAATGAGTGTGATCCAAGAACTCTAAGTGATGTCATTTTAGAATTAATCAACCTGTATAAAATTCACCAGGTAAAAAAAAGAAATGAGGATGAGAATTCCCGTGCCTCCTTTGAGTACAGTGCATTATTATTATAGGTGATCCATTTACATCTGAGAATGATATTGAAGTTTGGGTTGGGAGTAGGGTTGACAGCTCCTCTTTTGTATTGTAAAGGATTTATTATTAGAAATTATAGGACTCAGGACGGAATTAGAGGACATGACGTTATTTTAAGTAAAACGCTCTATTACGGTGTCAGTAGAGATATCTTCTATCTATATCTATACTTATAATAAAACTGTAACAGGTCCAATTCTGTACATTGAAGATATTTTGAAAATTATATTTGGAGGGCATTCTATAACCGATACTGAGGCCGAAAATGTAATTTTTTTAATTTTTGTCTGTCTGTCTGTCTGTCTGTCTGTCTGTCTGTCTGTCTGTATCACGGCTGAGCATCACGCCGAAACTACTGAATGGATTCAAATGAAACTTGGCATGATTTGAGATCTTACTACGAGGTAGGACATAGGATACTTTTTGTCCCGTAATCTAGCACGGTTCTTTTGGGAGAGGGGATTAAAGTCAAAACGGGTACTTCGTTATACGCTTGGTCCGATTTTATATTTTTTTCTATAAAATATAATAAATATTAGTAAGGGAACACTCATAGAGAGTTGTTATCAAGGTTTTGTAATCGATCGGGTTAAGCAACGTTAGGTAAGGTCATTAAATAGATGGGTGACCGTTTAACGCCATTTGAACTAAACGGGTCCGTGCTTCAGAGAGCAAGTAAAAAGTGGGTCCCAGTTTTTAACCGACTATAAAAAAGGAGGTTATGTATTCGATGTGAATGTCTGTTATTCAAAGTTTAGTTAACGTAAAAATAGCGCAGGCGGAGCTGCGTGGGTCAGCTAGTACTTATAATAAAACTGTAACAGGTCCAATTCTGTACATTGAAGATATTTTGAAAATTATATTTGGAGGGCATTCTATAACCGATACTGAGGCCGAAAATGTAATTTTTTTAATTTTTGTCTGTCTGTCTGTCTGTATCACGGCTGAGCATCACGCCGAAACTACTGAATGGATTCAAATGAAACTTGGCATGATTTGAGATCTTACTACGAGGTAGGACATAGGATACTTTTTATCCCGTAATCTAGCACGGTTCTTTTGGGAGAGGGGATTAAAGTCAAAATGGGTACTTGGTTATACGCTTGGTCCGATATCATCAATTTTTCTTTATAAAATAATAAATATTAGTAAGGGAACACTCATAGAGAGTTGTTATCAAGGTTTTGTAATCGATCGGGTTAAGCAACGTTAGGTCCTTACCTAATGACCTTTCATTAAATAGATGGGTGACCATTTAACGCCATTTGAACTAAACGGGTCCGTGATTCGGAGAGCAAGTAAAAAGTGGATCCCAGTTTTTAACCGACTATAAAAAAGGAGGTTATGTATTCGATGCAAATGTCTGTTATTAAAAGTTTAGTTAACGTAAAAATAGCGCAGGCGGAGCTGCGTGGGTCAGCTAGTTACTAATAAAAATCACTATTTTAATACAAAACCAAAATAAGTTATTAAAAAACTCCAAAGTAATAATACGTAGGTAAAACAAAGACAAAATTAGTACTTTTTTACTGTATATTTATCTAGTATTAGTTTTTGCTTCTTTAAGAGCTTCTTCATTTTCCATTTTTTTCTAAAATAAAGGACGAATTATCGTCCTCTATTCATTTTTTTAAATAAAGGACACTATCTATATTTGGAGTTGAAAAAGAGGACGTCCTTTAAAATAAAGGACGTCTGGCAAGTCTAGTTGGGAGTCATAAGTTAAATTAGAAGATACAAGATTTGCTGAACAATGAGAAATTAAAAAGGGATTTACTGCCACAATTGATAGTTAAATATGAAGGTGCTGTACTGGAGCATGATATAAACAGCGCTGCTTTCTTGTTTGAGATGAATGACTTTCATTGGATATTGCAGATGGACTTAGGTGTGAAGTTCCCAGACAAACCACCAGTACTAACTCTAAGATTAGTATATCATTGCAACAAAGGAAACCCAAAGTATAAAGTACTGCCTGCATGTCCGTATAATAACTTTAAGGGATACATTGAACAGCAAGTAGAGATTTTTAAAAATGAATGCTTAGGATTACCTGTAAACAACCAACTTGTGAATTTGGAAAATTAAGTGGACTTCTGATGCATTGTAAAATGTGGTGATACCTAAAAGGGTAGCTATATTAGGTTCAAGTTTGAAATAACTGTGCACCTGGCTCTGTGACGTCGCATTCCGACGAGGTGCACAGTTAATTCGGGCGGGTTGTAAAATATTGAGAATATTATTGAAGGTGTACGGGCTACCTTAAGAGTATAAGAAAAGTTATCCCTGAAGAAGACAACCTACTAATATACCGGCTTTAGCGAACTAATTTTTCATCATTAAAATGCCATCTAGCAGAAAGGCGTCTTAACCTTACTACCATGACTTGAAGTCCAAATTGCAAAAGCCTAGAACTCAGGTGTAGCCAGCCAGCCCCTTGGTGTTCTATAAGGGGTACAGTTTAGGTTTGATACTTAACATTCGATTTTGGTAGATACCGCTAGAGACGCTGATTTAAAATACATATTATATATATTGAAAAAATAAAATTTTTGTGGTTAATTTATTAAATACTTGTAGACCTTTGATACATTTTGAAGAAAGTACACAGGAACAACACCCCTCATTCATTCCCCTTTTATCATTGGATGACCAGATGCATTGCAAGTATCCATTTTACGTCGCCACTATTCGGTAAACAATCAGTTGGTTATCAACGTCATCCAAGGTCAGTCTATAGATGGACCTCTTACAATTAAGTGTGATGCCCATCTATTTGCATTTCAACAAAGTGTATCCGCGCTTCAGAAGACGCGTGAAAAGTCGTTCCCGATTGTGGGCATATAGACAATAATTAATCGATCACATGGTTGGAGTGTGGGGTTAAATTATCTGTATGAAGTGTGTCAAACAACCCCTGCCCGATTTGTATGGGGACTATTTGTATTGCTGGTACAAATCAGGAAAAACATTAATGAGATATTCAACAAATGAGTTGTATACGAATGATTGTATTGCAATACTGAACAATGCCCTTAACGATCAGACAAGGGTTTATTTACACTCTGTTTATAAAAATGAATAACTGTTCATGAAAACTGTTCTTTGTCTCAGGAAAACTCAGAAACGGCCTAGACCTATTTGAATCATTATGAAATAATTTTTGTTTTTTACGCTATGACTCATACATAGGTGGTTAAAAGGAAATAAGATTGGGTGTCAAAATAATAAAACGCAGGCGGAGCTGTGCCGATAAACTAGTTAAATCTAAATTAGACACCTAATGGGTCCATGTCATAATTTTGTCCACAGATTAGGTACTTATAGACTGCCTTCGACGATTAGGGATCTATTGGTCTATACCGTCTATGCTATAAGATTAAGACTAGTTAGAATTGTGTTTGCTAATATCTGTTTTTGATAAGTATTTAAATATTACTATTTAAATATTATTATTTGACGGGCCCGTTGGTCTAGTGGTTAGTGACCCTGTCCGCTAACCGATGGGTCGTGGGTTCGAATCCCACCAAGTGTCTGGGTGTTATTTATCTATTTAAGTATGTATTTACAAAAAAAAATGTATATAAGTATTAGTATCAGTTGTCTGGTTTCCATAGTACAGGCTCTGCCTAGTTTGGGATCAGATGACCGTGTGTGGATTGTCCCAAGATATTATTATTATTATTTGGAGCGTCACGTGTTGTGAGAAAAATAAAATGTATTTCTGCTTTCTTCTTCTTCACTCACGGGTCATATTGGTACTAAAAAGCACATACGCAGAATGAGGCTAAACTTGCAAATTCTGTGAAGATGTTCTGAAAGAGTCAATGTAACACAATATTGCATGGCTGCGACGCTCTAGCAACCCGTAGATCCAGTCATCTGTGAGAAGCCTATCCTATGACAGATGATAATGTAAAGCTCCAAGCTGGCGCAATCGTGGCGTAAGGTACCTTAAGGGTCTCTTAGATACATCAGAAACAGAGTAGCATGGACATGCACAATGAATCCAACTGAGTTGAAGTGCGTTCCGGTGGTTACCGGACCCAAAAATAGAATAGAATGGGATTATTCTAATGTTTGTACCATCTACTTACCTACACACATCAAAAGTGTCTAGGGATCAAGCATTTTTAAGCGGATTTCTTGAGATTGAGATGTGGCTTTGTAATAAATTTATGATTTTATAAATTTATATGGATCCTTTTTGGTGCATTTCATAATTTGAATCAGGAACTGTGAATCAAATTCGAGTAAAAGATGAAAATCAGCTGTCAATATTTTCCCTATAAAAACATACAACGCATTGAAGACATTATTAGTGCTACTGTTTCCCTACTACTGATTAAAACCAACGTTATTATGGAGCGGCGACGTCATTTAAGCAGGGAAGAAATGCTCAGAGCCGTGGGAATGATAGAAGCTGGTTCCCGGCAACGTACTGTGGCTTTAGCTCTGAATACAAGTCAGAGTGTTATCAGTCGACTTTGGACACGTTACCGAAGCACTGGTACCGTGGCTGAGCGCCATGGAGGACGGTATCGCTGCACCACACGGAGACAAGACCGATATATTCAAATCTTAACTCGAAGAGCTCCAACAATAACTGCCATGATGTTAGCCGTGAGGCTTCATCACTCTTCAGGGAACTTAATTAGCGACCAAACAGTCAGAAACCGCTTGCATGAAGTGAACCTTCATTCCCGAAGACCGCTACGGGTACCACCTATAGCAATGCACAATCGTAGGATTCGATATCAATGGGCTCTTGAACACAGAAATTGGGCAGAAGAACAATGGCGTTTCGTGTGCTTTTCTGATGAGTCTCGTTTTGGTATGAGACCGGATACAAGACGTATACGACACTGGAGAACCCCTGGACGCCAACAGCGATTAAAATCCTGCCAGGAAGTCCATCCTTATAGTGGTGGAGCCATCATGGTATGGGCGGGTATTTGGATCGGCGGAAGAACTGAGTTGATTTGGATCAGAGGCAACCTCAACGCTCAAATTTATGCTGAGACGATTGTATCAGACGTCATCGTTCCTCTACAAGTGCAAATCGGTCCCTTATTTCAGTTAATGCATGATAATGCACGACCGCACACCGCAAGAGTTGTAAGACAGACTCTCGCCGCAGCTAACATCAATGTCCTGCCCTGGCCTGCTCAGTCGCCAGACTTGAACCCGATTGAGCATGCATGGGATATGCTACAGAGAAGAGCTCTGCCGAATATGGAGGGTATCCAGTCGCAAGAAGACCTTTTTTTGTTGTTGCAACGAACATGGGCGGCCATTCCACAGCGTGATTTGGATGAACTCATTTTGAGTATGCCAAACCGATGTTCTTGTGTTGTTAGTGTTCGCGGTAGAAACACGGATTATTAATTGTTTAAGTTACCCAATAAAATTTTAAAGAAAACTGTTATTTCAGTCTTTTTTTCGAACTTTTGTGTTAGTGGTTCAAATGTCAAAAATCCCTTTATTAGGAAAATGGCAAATTTCTTTATTAATACAAAGGTGACTTGGTTTATCGTTACTGTGACAAACGAAAACACTTTATTTGATGAATCCTTAAAGAAAATTTTAATTAATATCAATCAGGAGAAAAGTTATTGCAAAAATATATGTTGATCCCTAGACACTTTTGATGTGTGTATTTAAATAAAAAAGTGAAAAAAAATGACTTCTAAGTTATTCGTACATAAAAAACAAACGTAAGTATTCATAATTGTGTACCTACTGCATAAAGTAAATGATAACAATGTAAACCACATGTACAATTAATTAAATAGGGAATTGTATATAAACGAGGCATTGTACGCAAGACTATCACAATTCGCAATGGCAGTTAAAAGTGCAGTGGTTATACTTTTCATATCTTATTTAATTTTGGTAGTGTCGACACAAAGTAAGAAAACTTTTTTAATATATTAATGTTTGTTCAAGCAAAATATTCCGGCCGGGTTAAGAAAGACAGCTAGCAGTGGCTAGCTGACAGTGGTCATTGACCAAAAATCTTATATTAATGCCGCACCCAGAGTCTGTTAACAAAATATTATCACGACAGATTTCCATATAAAATCTATGGCAAAATAATTAGTTTAATCACCCACTTTCCACTTTTTACTTTGTCTTTCCATTATTACTTAAAATTTAATTGAGAATCAACTGAAATTAACAATTTAACATTTATTTTGGCTTGACGTATCGGCAGGGTTACACCAGCAGCTTTGAGTGATTACAAGCGATTTCTTTCGCACTTTGTTGACTTATTAATATTTTCATGAATTCAGTAGGACAATGCTAATTTTTTGCAACCACAGACAGAGACATAAGTATTTTTCGTATGTACGCTGGTTACATTTTATGCCAACATCTTTTTTTTATTTCAATAAACCGAGTCATTGCAAGTGGCCCGTGTTTTAATATTTCATTTACAATTTCCAATAAATAGGTAACAAGAATTACAGTAATTACATTTTGTCTGATACAACTACCATAAACTAGATCGCACCATGAAGACATAGTACTAGCACAGTGTAGTACTAGTCTGTTCATACATAGGTCACACTAAAAGTTTCCGGAACTGGCCACTTACATAAACAATATTTAAAAAGTAATTACAGCATTTTAAAATGGAACTCTTTGGCTGTAGAATGTAGTTTGTTTCATCTGACTGTCATTTTTTTTTACATTGTGAAAAACAAAAAAGAATCCTACACAAACATTTGGGTGTGAGAAAGCTGTGCTCACGGTGGATCCCACACAATTTGACCGATGCTCAAAAAACGGACCGCGTCACTTGGTGCAGTTCCATGGTTACCAGATTCAACGAAGGTGCGTCAAATTTGGTGTGGGACATAGTAACAGGTGATGAAACATGGATTTATTGCTTCGATCCCAAAACAAACCAGCAATCGAGCGTGTGGGTCTTTCAAGATGAGCCGAAGCCAACCAAACCGGCGCGCGTGAAAAGTGCATCTAAGCGGATGATTGCTTCTTTTTTTAATAAAACTGGACACGTGGCTACTGTTGCTTTAGAGAATCGTCGCACCGCGAATAATGACTGGTATACGACCATTTGTTGCCGGAAATTATTGACGAACTCCGTAAAAATAACCGGAAACGCCGTATCATCTTGCATCACGACAATGCTAGTTCCCACACGGCCAGACAAACAAACGATTTTTTGAAGGTGAAAAACATAGAATTTATGAGCCATCCTACATACAGCCCGACCTGGCCACCTTGTGACTTTTTTCTATTCCCAAAAATTAAGAACCAATTACGCGGTCAACGATTTTCGTCACCAGAAGAGGCTGTCGAAGAGTATGAAAAACACGTTTCTGAGGTCACCATGGAGGAGTGGTCACAAAAGTTTTCTAAATTGGTTTGACATGAAAAAGTGCATTTACGCAAAGGGAGAATATTTTGAGAAACAATAAATTCATTTTTGACCTTTAATAGTATTTTTTTCTTATTCACTCCGGAAAATTTTAGTGCGCCCCACGTATAACGTGTAACTTTATATTACTTACTTCTAGAATTAACGTAAGTCTCATTTCTTTCTTCCAACTTTCCACTCGCAGGTCTGCTGGAAGAAATTTAGCTCTGCTTAACTCTAAGTTAATTGTATATCGTGTGTTCTCAGGCAACCTAACCTGTCCAGACAATGAAGTAGTAGATGACTGTCCAGCGGATTGCCCTTCGGATTACTGCCCCACAAGCGATGCGGAGCCGACAGCATGCCCCAACCCAGACCCATGTCCACCACCGGCTTGCAAGTGCGGGTTCAATCAGCGCCGGGCCGATAATGGCACTTGCATATCCACCAGAGATTGCCGTAAGTGGCGCTACATTTAAGCGGGCCGACATAAATCGGTACACCCGGGCGACAAAATCGAATATTATGTCGATGAATATTCGAGAAAAAGGCCGCCCTGCTTAGAACAGCGCTACATGTTTGCGGGCCGGCAGTAGGTAATCGGCAAAGCCGTTCGGCAAAAAAATGCCGCCCGGCACCGCCGCCACCTCGCTTGACGAATGACCGAATAAAATATAACATGTTAGTAATTGCTTCAGACCGGGCCTTGCCGTTCAACATATACCGCCGAATCGAATGTGCCTGAAATTTTATATACCTGAAATTTTATCTCACTCACGCTATTCTTGTTCGTTTGTCGTGTGGTTTGTGGTCCTGATGTCAGAGTTGTTCAGTTGTTGTGTGAAAGATATAGCTGTTCAGGCTTTATCCGGCTACGGCGTGATCGCAGCTATTGGATCCTCTTAGCTTTAGGACTTAAAGAAGGCCGAGCGAATAATAATCTATTTACTAGGTACCTAATAGGTTCCTTGTGCAAGGAACAGTCTAGGTAGCTACTACCGTAGTGTCAGCTATTCTGCCGCCAAGGAGCATTTTGTAAGCGTTGCTATGTTCCGGTATGATGGACACCAGCTGGTGAAATTATTAGACGCAAAAGACTTAATATCTAATGTCTTAAGGGTCGGCAACGCGCTAGTGATTCCTCTGGTGTTGCTAGTGGCTGCGGTGACAGCTTGCCATCAGGCAGGCCGCATGCTTGCTTTCCATCTTGGTTGTATAAAAAAAACATAATTCACTTTACAGCCTCGTTTAGCTGCAGCGCCCGCCCTAACGAAGAGTACAACTCATGTCCTCCGTTTTGTCCAAGCGATGACTGCAGCCAAGCCTCGCCTGACGGAGAATGCGACGCCTTTGGATTTATCGGCATAGTACTCCCGTGCGAACCGAAATGCCGCTGCATCAAGAATTATTGGAGAAAGAACGGCATTTGCGTACCTTACTATCAGTGCTTTGAGTAAAACGATTATAAGATTTTAAAAAATAAACTATAAAATAAAAATTTCTATATTTTATTTTGGCTTGAAAACCATAGAGTATAACATAACTCTTTTTTTTATTGTATTATCATCATCAGCAGCGTCTACTGCTGGACATAAGTCTTACCCAGACACCCCAAAAGTCCTCCCCCCAAGATGATAGCATCTAGGGGGGAAGGACTTAAGGAGGATTGCCGTAATGCCCTCGCTTGGCAGGCGTCTTGGGGATCGCATTATAGGTAGGTGGTAGGTAATCCAATAGAAAGACGCTGCTGCCCGTCTTCTTGTTTTCACTTAGGCACCTTTTACGGACACCCAACGGTAGGAGACGGTAGGGTGCTATTCTTAGCCAGACACCCCACAGCCTAAGACTTATACTCCCACACAGACATATAACTACTATAGGCTTTAGGCTAAATCTTCATGCGAAACTTGTTACACATGTAAATAACGTAAAAATACGCCATCTATGATTTTGGTTCGGTTGTTTTTTACACGGACACGGAACCAAAATCATAGATGGCGCAACGAGGCCATAAAATAAATAATACCTATCTATGGTGTCGCTAGATTTCGTATATCGCTTCACACCCTTATCCCGAAAGGATCGTCAGAAATGTTTGTATCAATATATTAACCCCGTGTTACTGGATTGTGATTATTTTTATATCCTACTTACTTACTGGGAAAATCCACCATGGTCATCTGATCCCATACTAGGCAGAGCCTGTATTATAGTAACCAGACAACTGATACAAATAGAGAGATATATATCTCTATCGCAATCCTATAATGCGCAAAATAAACAGATAATAAGAGAAAAGGTACAAATTAACAAGACATGGGCGGCCTTATCGGTAAAATAGATTTCGTGTTTATTTATTGTTTTTCTTTATTTTCACTGTCACTCAAAGGTTTGCTGTAATGCCCAATGTATTGGTCAATTGTGAAGAAGCCGATCACGGTTTCGGGGTTTCCATGACGCTTCGTTTACAGCTGATTCACACCCAAGTCGCAACCGCCACCTGCGAGTGTGTCGGCCTATTTTGTGGCCACTAAATATTTCGGCACTACCCAAAGGTTGGCTGTTAGAAAATGTCTAAGGCATTATGTCCGCCCTGTATTGTGTGCAAAAGCTGAATAAATATTGTTTCTTGATTTTTGTTTTTGTACGGCACAGAGCGGTGTTTTTGTGTAAAATTTTTTTTTTTTTCTGTAAAGATCTGTTATTGTTCATTAAAGTGCAAAAGAAATTAGATCATGTCAAAAATAAAGTCTCATGTATGGGTATGGTTTTTTTTAACAATTCGACAATGATTCTCGTAAACGTAAAGTGTAACCAATGCCAAATGATAATTTCTCGTGGTGGGCAGGGGAAAACAGCAAATACCTACTACAAGTATGAACGAATAACCATATCATATTAAATACTGATATCCAGCCCTGATACCTGCCTTACCTTTTTTTTTTTGACGCGGGGGAATTCTTCCAAAGATCCCCGGGAGCTGTGGGGCTCGACCGGGGTATGTGGGATTCTTACCCACTAAAACCCCCGCGGCTGTCGCATCGGCACATGAGAGGGGGGACCCCAGGGCTCTCCGGTGGGATCTGCACCAGGGGCCCCTCAGTGCCTTGCCTTTGAGCCCGCCGCCGGGGGGCGCATTGTAGCCCCCCGGGAACCAGTCACGGTGCTCACGGAGACGGGGGTCGCAACCTCGCCGCTGTCCTCCTCGGAGTCGCCGCCGTACTCAATAGACGTTCAAAGGACCCACACCCCGAACGTCCAGCGACTCCGAAGGTATACCTGCCTTACCTACCTTAGGTTCTGTGATCAAATGTTCGACCCCAGACGTTTCCTCCCAGTCATAAAGGTTTTTATTATTAAATGTAATACATTTTATTGAGAAATACATATAAAGTAAGAACCCGGATAGTGGGCGCTTTTTGCCTTTGCCAGATAGTCGGCTATACCGACTAGTCGGCACATCTCTATACAAAACGTAAAGTGTTCGAAACTTCGGGATATTTAAATCAATAATAAACCGCGATATAATCCGTAAAATTAGTTTAATTTCAAGTATTCAAATCGTCACATAATTGCCAGTAGGTAATGTCAGTTATGCGTGAACATACATATAAATTAACATATGTATTACAGTCGGATTGAGAGCCTCCACCTTTTTTTAAGGCGGTTAATAAGTAACTGTAATCTGTATTAGGTATCTATCTACTTGTTGCCTCAGGTGGAGGGTTATTTTTTTCAAGAGTACGTATGTATGTATGTCTATTTCTTTGGGACGGCCTACAGCCTAAATGGCATAATGGACTGTGATTTATAATATGTCACTAGATTTGTCTTAGTCATGGGAGTGGCATAGGCTATACAGGGTGTAAGGGACCATGTACCGAAAACGTTTATTTATGATTTCAAATAACGTCCGTTACAACATTACAGAAACGATTTATAATGAAATTGACAAATGACTGACTTGTTAATTTTCGAGCATGTAATGAATACGTGCTGAATAATATTTATTTTATAAATTAAATTGCTAATTGTGCACAAATAAGTAGGTAATTTATTGTTTTTAAAATTAGGCTTTATTATTATACCAATAATGATGTTATACTCATTGATATACTAACATAATCGATGGTTATACTAATTTTACTTTAAAAAAGCGCCATTTTTTTTTTGGAAATTCATGAAAAATGCCGATGAAAGATTTCAACACTAGAATATTCAGAATCATGTTCTGGATCCCTGGTATCGGTTTTCGGTACGATGTCCTTTACACCTCGTATATTTAAAAAAAATCTATGTCAGCCGCCAGCCGCCATTATATTTTTTTTGTTCCAAAACGAGAGTTGAAATATATAAACATAATTATGTATAAGTCATATGTATATGTATTAGTCATGGGATACTCATCCCAACTTACCTGTCCGGTAGTTGTGGTATAATATACGGATATGCGACCCCGGCATTCCTAGCTATTACTGTCCCATCCCTTGCCCTCCTGGGCGGTAATATCCTACTTTTCCTATTTCCCACTCTAACTTGCCAATCTTCCTTTTCACAACACCTATTGTTTGCTTTATAATGTAGTATGTAGGTAGAAAATGCAACGGCCTGCCAGATAGTTTTCTCCGTACCCTCAAATATTCATATTTAACTGGTGCTGTCCCTTTTTTCCCCTTGCCCCGTACTGTTGACTGACCATTGCGTGGATCGGACGTGTCCGCCGCACCTTAATAAGCTAATTCGTGTGTCTGCCTCCGAAAAGACTACTATCGTGACTTTGTGAACCCGTGAAGTGCTTCTAGTTTAGTGTGCCTGAAGACCAGCAGAGCCACCCATCCAGTGAAGAGGAATTTACCTATACCACATGCCGGTAATGTACCACGCATGACCTTGACTTGACTCTTATCCTTTGTTTTCCCTCTCGCAATTTTATTTTGTATTTACACACTTTTTACGCCCAGCACACTTCCCCGCGACACCTATTCTTCCCTTTCCCTGTTTATTCGTGAGAACGCAATGGTCAATATATAAATTAACCAAAATGGCGGCGGCGGCGATGTGGTTCGCCACCCATTACGTCTCGTTTCTCACGGAGGCGAAAAGCGGCCCTTGGGCTCTGCCTACGGGAAAAAGGCGTGATTTTATGTATGTATGTATAAGTAAGTATTATAAGTAAAATGTAATTTAGGACCATTTTGTTTGTTCGCAGTTGTTTTTATGCTTTTGTATTTTATACTTGTTTATTGAAGAACTCTTTATCGTCATTATTATTAAATGCAAATTGAAGAATATAAAGTAATTACGCGCTGCACAGCTGTGCAATTGAGTGAGTAAATAATAACAATTTATACAATGTGCAATGATAATAAATATATAAAGGACTGGTACTGGTATATAAAGGAGATATTCTGTTTACAACTCGAGACGATTACAAGTTGCGATGGCGGTTCGAACAGCGTTGGCTCTACTTTGCATAACCCATTTAGTTTTAATTGTGTGGACTAAAAGTAAGTACCCTATATTGTATATACAGTAACAAAAACCCTGTTGGATCACTGGGTATTATTAAGTCATCATCACCAGCCGGAAGACGTCCACTACTGAACATAGGCCTCCCCCTAGAACGCCACAATGAACGACAATTAGCTGTTTGCATCCACCGGTTGCCTGCGACGCGCACAATGTCGTCTGTCCACATTAGGTGGAGGCCTGCCTAAGCTGCATCTTCCGGTTCGTGGTCGCCACTAGAGAACTTTTTCCCCATCAGTTATCGGTTTTTCGAGCGATGTGGCCTGCCCATTGTCACTTCAACTTGCAGATTCTGAGAGCTATGTGTCGGTGGCTTTAGTTCTTCGGCGAATCGCCACATTTCGGATTATATCGCGCAAAGAAACTCCATAGCTCGTTGTGTGACTCTGAGCTCTAAAAGGCCAGTAGTTAAGGACCACGTCTCAGTGCCATATGTCATCACATTATTCAATGTATCAATATAATTATTTGAATCTAACTCATTTGTTGAACATATATATATATTTGTATATTTTTTTCTTAATTTGTAATCTAATATTGTATCGCTAGTACATTGATACACAGAATAATGCTCCCCGTGATCCAACAGGGTTTTTGTTATATACTGTATAGCTGTTTTATATTATATATCTAAGGTCCAGGCAAGCTCAATCCTTATATGGCTGACCGACCGCAGTTCATTTCAACTGAGCATCTCCGTGCTTCGGAGGGCTGAAAAGTCTGTGCCCGTCCAATTATGATTCAAAATTATAATGTTTATTTGCGTATGAAAGGCATACAACATTTATTCATTTATTATTTTTTTTATTTTAGTTAGATATGTGACACTAGTAACACTGTCCCTGTGGGGTGTCTGTAAGAGGCGTCTAAGGGAATACAAGAAGACGGGCAGCAGCGGCATTCTATTGGATTACCTACCACCTATACTGCGATCTCCAAGCCGCCTGCCAAGCGTGGGATTATGGCAACTCCTCCCAAAGGGGGGAGGCCTTTGTTCCGCAGTGGACGTATTTCGGTCGCTACTGATGTAACACTAGTACTGCGGAGTCCCTGGATGTTTGGGCTGTGGGCTCTAGACCTCCATCGAATACGATGCCGGCGGCGGGATTGCAATTCCCGTCCCCGTGAGTAGAGTGATAGTTTCCCAAGGCTTACAATGCGCTCCCCGGCGGCGGGCTCAAAGGTACTGAGGCAGATCCCACCAGCAAGCCCAGATACTAGATGTCATGCGACAGCCGCGGTAGTTTTAGTGGGAAAGAATCTCACATACCCCGGTTGAACCTTACAGGGTCCCGGACACTTGAAGGTAGCCAGAATTTTCCATTTTGTTCGCAGTCGGGGTTTTCGTCTTGCACATGCTTTTACATAGTCATTTAGGAGTTGATTGTTGTATTATTTCAGCTCGAAATTTATATATTTATTAGAAACCAACAGCGTTATAACAATAAAATATTTTAAAAAAAAATTGAACCGACTTCAATAACACTAAAAAGTATAAAATAATTTAAATATTAAAGAAGTTGGTGGTAGCCTACCTGCTGTGTATATTTGGCACCAACTTCAATAATATTTAAATTATTTTATTCTTTTTGGTGTTATTGAAGTCGGTTCAATTTTTTTTTTTAAATATTTTATTTTATACTTTTTAGTGATATTTTCATACATAAAGATTGAACCATTGAAGACGGTAAAATTATCTAGGTAGGTTATGACATCATTATGATTTCACATTATCGTCTACATACTTTTACATAATTCATGTTTCTTCAGAAACTCAGAAACATTTTATCTGATCGTAATGAAATTTGCATGGAATCATCATAGTAGTTTACTCTCTCGAATAAAAAAAGAATCATCGAAATTGGTTCATTTTGTCAGAGAAATGTAAAGGAGAACATCAGTTTTATGGTTTTTACCAGATAAATTCCTCCATATCATTCATGGTCCTCCAGGAAGTTCTTATCCGGTTATGATAAAATTCGTACAGGTTCATTACAGTGGTTTCTTCTTTAGAATAAAAAAAGAATCATTGAAATTGGTAAATATTTGCCAGAGTTATGACCATTTTTGTCCGTAAAAAGCACCATAAAGTCATCTATATAGGCTTTCTTGCAACTTTCCTGCGCAGTCGACATTCTTGTTTTTTCAGGAACTACTTTAATAAGTAAGTAATCTAAAAAAATATTGCTTAGTAATCTAAGCAATATTTTTTTTATGGGACCCAATTAACGGATTAAAGAATGGATGGAAGAAAGATTTTTTCAAATCGGTTCATAATTGCCTGAGTTATGCGCGAACATACATAGAAAAAAAAATATATACATATATATATACAAAAAATATATAAAAAATATATATATAAAAATATATAAACAACATCTTACTTGACGGGCCCGTTGGTCTAGTGGTTAGACACCCTGGCTGCTACCCAATGGGTCGTGGTTTCGATTCCCACCAAGTGTCTGGGTAATTATCTATTTAAGTATGTATTTACAAAAAAAAACGTATAAAAAGTATATAAGTATTAGTATCAGTTGTCTGGTTTCCATAGTACAGGCTCTGCCTAGTTTGGGATCAAATGACCGTGTTTGGATTGTCCCATGATATATTACTAATAAGTCTGGCCAATAACCAGGTTTAAATCCCTAAATTTAACATAAGTTATTGAGCGTTGGTACAACATATGACAAAGAATATAATTCGGAAAAAATCGCTGAAAATACAATACTCAAGTCAAATATTGTTACAATTCTATTATTACAGTTCAGTTTATGCCTATCTATTACTTACAATGTCTGAATTTCGTTCTTCTGTTCACAGTCCCGGCATGTCCAGAAAATGAAGTGTTTACAAATTGTAAAAAGTCATGTCCACCGGAGATATGTATGTCACTCGTGGCGAAGTACAAATGCGACGAGAACCAGAACACGACGTCAGGATGCAAGTGCGACGATGGGTACTTGAGAGGCGAATTATCGGGGCCTTGTATGCCGATATGCCAATGTCCACAGATGGCAAATTCTCCAGATTGTTACAATTAATACGCTATATGTCCTCATTCTTTAATTATAAGTTGAAATTGTCTACCTAGCTGTTTAGTTAACTACCTACCTACCTACTTTTTTTTATACAACCAAGGCAGCAAGCAAGCGTGCGGCCGCCTGATGGTAAGCAGTCACCACTACGACATAGACGCTAGCAATACCAAAATAATCACTAGCGCGTTGCCAACCCTTAAGACATCTTGTGTCCAGTTATTTCACCAGCTACAGTGCAATATGTAAATTTTCTTTTTCACATAATCATAGATTTTCTTGTTAAAAGTATGTCTATAAAAATAAAGTGTTATACGTTTAATTACGAAGGCGTTCTTTTATTCCTTTCCAGAATTTTTATTATTATACCATATTTACTCCAACAGATAACGGCCTCGCCAGCGAGGCTAAGGCTAACCCTACTGAGTTTACAGATATACTCAGTGAAGGCTCGTTAAAATCCGGTGGTAAAGCCATTCGTCTGTAAGCTACAGCCCAAGTCGATGCTATGCCACCCTGTGGTGTCCTTATGCTTATCGCTCCCCTGCCATTCCCAGCGATGTTTCATTATTTCCAAAAATAACTAACATATTAATTTTCACCGTCAAAATATGATCAAAATATATAAATGACACATGGGTGGCGGATGCTACGCTGTTTATACCGCTCTCTGCAGACAGAGATCACGTTAACTCTGTCTACAGAATCTAGAAAAAAAAAAATTGCTGACCTTAGCCGGAAGCTTGTCAGTCCGTGGGGTGTCAGGCTAAGAATAACACCAGGGAAAACCAGTTGACGGGCACTAACTTCTTCTGTTTCATCCATATTTACATAGGGTAAAAGTGGGATAGTTGCCCCAGGGGTATAGTTGCCTCGATTGTAATTTCTCTAGTTTGCAGGATGAATCACATGTTATTTTATTTATCTTTCGAAAGACTCTAGAACTACCACTAAGTTGACCGTGTTGCACGTCTCTGTGCGATTGCATGGAAAGGCAAGGTGAAATCAAAGTTTTTGCGGGATAGATGGCCTCTTTTTCAATGGGGCATCTATCCTATACGTAACTTACATAGATTAGGCAATTATCTTCTATATGGGATAGATGCCCCAAAATTTAGAGGTCCGCAAAAATCGCTAATACTCTGGAAATATCAAAGATGATGGTTTTTCCTTTCATAAGTTTGAAGATAATAAATCAAAGTACCTACCCGTATTACAAATAAAGAATTTTGCTTTTTTCACTGAGAGATATAAAGTAATTTCAAAAAATGTGGCAACTATCCTACTTTTACCCTACACTGCCCAATAAGGGGTAGTCCTATGTTCAGCAGTGGCCTATCTTCCGGCTGATGATGATGATGTGATGACTCCTTGTGATGAATCCTTACCGTGTAGTCCCACAGTTTATTATGAAGTTGTTTTTTTTTTATTCAACTTTGTGACAAGCAAGACGTTCGCCTGATGGTAAACGCCACATCTGCCTATAGACAGACGTATAGCTCTGCCACTAGGAGACTAGGAGACATTGGTTAATGAGTACTAAAAAGTAACTATCCTACAGTACTAGTAATGTCCTCCTGGCTGATACGACCACAGCGGCTAATCTTTTGCAAGATCAGCCATTTACGAGGAAGTATTATACGGTATGGACGCTAAACCGACACGACCGGGGATCAGATCAGGCGCAGGACCGACTTTTTCACTAAGGGGTTGTCCATTAATCACGTGATGTTTTTTAGCAACTTTTTAACCCCACCCCCCTCCTGGTGATCTGTGGTGAGATTTTAAACTACCCCCCCCCCCCCCCCCTATCCAAAATCACGTGTATTTTTTTGTACAAAATTTCAATATAGTTTATATTGAAATTTTCGGAATAATATCTTTAAATACAGGTACTTATCTGATTAAATGTTGAAGGGGAATGGTGAGTAAAGGCCACGTGCCGCTGTTTGGTTTAGAAATCATGCATTCAACGAAAAATAAATGCACGTGATGTCTTATTATACCCCTCCCCCCTGGTGATATTTCGTGATTTTTTCGGAACCCCTCCCCCCCCCTTTCGAGCCTCACGTGATTAATGGACGACCCCTAAGTCGTTGCTCCCCGCGATCTCCACTTTGCTAAGCAATCGGTTTCCCACTGTGCCTCGGGGGCTGCATAGTGTACTACACTGAACTTTGTCACTCGAGATATTAGTTACATATGTGCCCGGTAATTTCACCAGTTAACATGTCCGTCATACCGGAATACAGTACTAGTACTACAGTGCTACAGCAATGTTTGTACACTGCTGCTTGGCGACAGAATATCTGAAACACCCATGGTACCTGTTTGGACGATTCCTTGCACAAGGGACTGGTAAAATATGTATTTTGTAAGAACATTATAATAAAATAAGTATTCAGGTGTGGTAGGTATATATTAGATCATAGGTTTAAAGAGTTTATTCTCATAAAAACATAAAGTTCATTTACAATGAGATACAAATGACAGATATAGTGTTCAGATTTATTCTGGAGTGTAAGAACAACAGTGTTGTCATAGTTTTTGTATGTATGACTTAAGTTTCTTTTTAAACATTTTAATGTTGTCACATTCTTTTATTTCTTTTATTTCTTTTATTGTATTTTGAATTGAATTTATTTATTTAATTTTTACATCAACTTAGCCTAAGTTTACAAAATTAATGTAATTCATCTAAAATGATAAAGTACAGCTAATGCGGTTTATGCTGTGTATGATAATACAATTTAATACTCATGAACTAAGTTGTGACATGTAAAATAGACACCTACCCTCCGTACTAGTTATAAAACTGTATGACGGCAGTGTAGTGCGGCCAGTCTACTGTGTCGAAGTAACATAGTATATGCATACAAGACAGATAATTTATTCCAACGCTAAAAATATAATGCACAAAATGACCAAACAATGTAGCTACATACGTGTATAATATAATTACTTTGCTGTATAAATTATATCTTTTTGGTTAAATACTTTTCTCTCTCTCTCTCTCTCTTTGATTATTGTGGTTGGTGGTTGTTACACTGGTCTAGATAATTGTGAATACATTAAAATTTCAGTACGATGTATCTCTCTGCGTTAATTACGAACAGACCATTAAATTCAATAATATATATGTATAAAGAACAATAATATTAGTTTTGTAGAATAGTAAGCTAACATTAAACCATGGATAATTAAACTAAGTAATCGCTACTATATTTCCTTCTCGCTAAGTAAAGTAGATAGATTCTCTGTGTACCATAGTTTTATAAAAATGTTTTACTTGTAACTTTTGCGTAGTTGGTAAGATTAATTATATTCTATAGAAAAAATAAAATTTTAAATTAAAATCTATTACGTAAGTAAATAAAATAAACCTAAATTTTAAACAGCGCTTTTTAACAATGATTCAGTTGACTCATAGTCCATCATATACAGATGTTTTTGTATAATTTTTTTACATATAAAATGACTGCTATTTGATATAAAATAGGACTGATTGGTTTTGTTATATATTGATGGTCCTAAATAGGGATAGAATCTCTGTGCAAAACTTGTTCTACAAAAGGGAACCTTGTAAACTTCGTGTTTCCTTCGGTTGTTAAAAACTTGTCTGGGATATTTGTGTTGTTTGAGTATAATCGTCTTTATAAATAGTTGCCTAATGGTGAGAACTGAGTATTCTTTGTAAAGTTCGGTTGTCGGGTACCTAAAGTTCTTGAAATTAATTACCTTGATTATTGCTCGCTGCGCTCTTTCTACTTTGATCAAAATAGTTTTTGCTGCACCTCCCCATGCTATTATTCCATATGTTGCAATAGATTGACATAATGCGAAATAAACAGATTTGATTGTTGTATAGTCGTTTATATGCCGAATTTTTTTAAAAAGTATAATCAGTTTTCTTAACCGAGAAGTAAGGTTATCAATTTGTATTTTCCAATTTAGATTTGCATCTAGTATAATTCTGAGATATTTTATTGAAGTCACAGATGATATAATATGACAGCTGCAGTTAGAAGTTTTAGAGTTACAGATATGTGCTTTTAACGTAAAGGTATTTTGCGGAGGTTGATCATTATCTTTTATTGTGAAGGTCATATATTTTGTCTTAGATAGGTTTAATGTTAGAGTATTTTTGTTTTTTATTTTTGTTTTTTATTTCCTTACTGGTATTTCTTACTTACTTTATTGTTGAAATTTCAAATGTCCTGTGAGTTCGAAAATTAAAGTATCAAACCAATGCTTTAATTTTCGAACTTACAGGACATTTGAAATTTCGTAGATCGTGGAAGTAAAGGGTGACCATACAAAACGTCTGCGGCGCCTCTATTATTTTGTACATTTATTTGAGGACCTCCTCCTTTTTGAAGTAGGTTAAAAAGTAATTATACACTGCATAATCGTATGCTATTGTGTGAAAACTAAATATTAACAATATAAAACTTAACACTTGTGCAATTAACAGGTGATAATAAAAAAAATACCTAACTTGTTTAGAAACGAAGCAATTGTTCACAACTCAAGACGATCTCAAGTCGATATGGCAGTTAACAAAGCATTGGCTGTTATTTTTATAGCCCATTTAGTGTTAATAGTTTCAGCCCAAAGTAAGTCAAGCATATTACAGTTTTTTTTTTGTTCATACATTTCGGCCTATAGTAGTCATACCATTTATTGTCTTCTATTATATTCTTGGTGGCTGCAAATTGGGTCCGGTAAACACCAACGCACTTCGACCCAGTTGTTGAACCGTCAGCAACAGACCCAGTCTATTGCTAATGGGTGGGAAAGTTCCATAAGGTAGGTACGCCGCGATTGCGCCAGCTTGGAACTGTATGTTAACATCCGGAGCAGAGAAGGCTACTCTCAGACGAACAAACCTACAACAGCCGTACGTGTTGCATCAACGTCGCAGCTGCACAACAATTGTAGCATTGACTCTTTTTCACCTTCACAGAATGTGTAAGTCTCTACAGTAGGTACTTAGCCTCATTCTCTCTAAGTACTGACTGGTATTAAAATGTCCAGTAGTATTAGGTGCTTAATTTGTCATCTGTTGTGCTTTGGTAATTTATCCTATAGTCTTTCCTTGTACTTGAAGTTTTTTTAGAGTGGTTTTAGTCTGTCGTTTCCCTGCATTCTTTCTTATGTTCATTCCGCTTCGGCCGTCTACAGAACCGGAGTTTCGGAACTGGTTCCGAACGAGGCTTTTTATTTCCTTGTATGGAACTGGTTCCGATCGAGGCTTTTTATTTACTTGTATGGAACTGGTTCCGATCGAGGCTTTTTATTTACTTTCACGTAACCAGTGGACCCAGTTCACCCAAAAATGGATATTTTTTGTTAATTAGCAAAATTTGAAACTTAATTAATAGGATTCATTTGTTTCTTTTCACCTTTTTTTTTAATGTGGTACTAGGTAATTGCTAATTGGAAGTAACCCTATATAGGTATACTAACTGACACGCGCAGCTTCGCCCACATTTTTTTACCTGCACTACAATTTTTAGTTTCTGGTATTTTTTTATATATTTTTCTCATCCTCCTCTCTCTCTCTCTCTCTATTCCTGTCCCAATCTATGCTCGTAACTTTGATAAAGACTTCCGTTGTTTTTGATGATGCGTGCAAATAGTGTAATATTTTTTTCCATACAAACTTGACTAACCTCTAGCGCAACCGCGCGCGGGATATCTTTCTTTATTTTGTTCGGAAAATATTTTCAGTGAGCTTCGATTCAATCGACTCGTAAAGTTTCGAATATGATGACACCCTATTTAACCCACTTAAGGATTAAATTTCCAAAAATCACGTCACTCATGGAATCCTCCTTTATATTTAAATATAAGATATAGATTAGAAGATTTGATTTCCTGGTTAATAACTTGGTAAGACCAAATGTTAAAACAGAAATAAATGTTCATGTTTACTTTATAGTTGTATGATTATTTCTAATATACAATGGGGTTAAGTACCTACCTAGTTATTAAATCCGTTTTATAGTTTTTGCGCGAAACAAGCTTAAACATCCATCTATCCAAACTTTAACGTTTATTGTATTAGTAGGAGTAGGATTATACCTTCTGTTATAGACCTGTCTGTGTCTCTACTTCAGTTATGATCACGGCTGGTGGAATACGATAATTACTTGATCGGAACCAGTTCCATACAAGTAAATAAAAAGTCTCGATCGGAACCAGTTCCATACAAGGAAATAAAAAGCCTCGATCGGAACCAGTTCCGAAACTCCGGTTCCGTAGACGGCCGAAGCGGTTCATTCCAAGTGTGTGCATATAATGATCTGTGATACATTATGTTCCATACGGAATTAATCCATATCATTCAACCTGGGCCTACAGCGCTTCCATAAGTGAGAATAGGCCATAGTAGTATAGTATAACCAATAGATTTTGGTTACAGTCCCGAACTTTTGCCATACGCAGAAAGGCAAATGTTAAAGCCGCGTAAGAACTTTTTGTTACATTTTCAGCATGAGTATGCCACGTTAGTTTGCAGAGTTTCCCCCAGATATTGAAATTCCGTTGCCCATTTTAGTTTAGTGCCGTACATTTTCAGGTTTCTAAGACCCGCTAAATGTATTTTCCTCGTGAATGGCACTTCAGCAGTTTTACTTGGATTTATACGTAGAAAAAATATTATTTTTACACCATCTTCCACACTAACCAGAGCACTATGCAGCAAGTTCGATAGGTACTATGTTACTTATATGACTATATCAAATAACCTACCAAGTTCACCACTAGACCTTCAGTAAGGGGGATAGTAGATTTGTCTTTCTGCCCCGGTTTCTTTGCCACATCACGAAAATCATTGCTCCATGTATACCTACAGCTCCCTAGCTAACTAATTTTGCCTAGGCAACGAGTCAAACAAGACTTTCGCCTGATGTCAACACGCCTACGCCATATAGACAGTTGCAATGCACTTCCGTACAGTAGTTATTATCCTTCTGACTCGCACCGCAGACCACGGCACGTACTGCTCGACCCTCCTGACCCCATGACGGCCCTATTGGACCGGGATGCGCCGAACCCTCCCCAACAACCGTATTCTACACTAGCTATCAGACACCGGTATCGCCGGCGAGGCCGAGTTTCTTGCCGGTTCTTCTCAGTGGCGCGTTGTGAACCGGTGGTAAACTCAGCCCTCTCTTAAGCGACAGCCCAAGCCGAGGCCGTGCCTCCATGAGGTGCCCTTGAGCTCGTCGCTACTTCTGCCGTTAAGGCTAGAGCGCTTTAAGCGCTCGCCTCCTATTGTCCGGTGAAGCTGTAATGGCCATCTGCGGCCAACAACGTCTATAATTCCCAAAAAAAATACACTAGTTATTAATTCTCCTGTATTTCATCAGGTATACCGAGTGCTCTTTACACCGGAACACAGCTATGTCTACACTGCTGCTTGGCGGCAGAATATCTCAAGGGACTCTAGGAATTATAATGGCGTAACTCTCAAAGATTACAGCTATTTATATTGTTAAATTTGTCTAATGTCAAAATTGCAGGATACCACCATGTCATTCACCCCTGCGAGACCAGCGATCTGAATTGCATCCGCCGTTTCTTTGCCCAGAACTCGGCCTGCACTCCTGTTTATGAACCAGCCCCAGATCCTCTGGTTTTCCCCTGCCTTGAATTGCCAATACCACATGCGAATCTTACTTTTATTTTAATCAACTATGCATTAAGGGGAATTAATAATAATGCGATTAAGCAATTCTAGTGAGTATTTTCTTATTATTTTTAATCTCTTAACTCCATAAATCTAATATTTAATACTCTCTCCAATTTAAGAGCTGTCCAATTTGAGAGCTCATATATATCTCTGATCTGCCTTTATTTCGACCTCCTGATGCGACACTCCTCCCACTTTTGTAATAATATCACTCCCGCTTTTTTATTGACTAGACGAACAAAATGACATCTGACGGCAGTTCCACGTAAAAGAGAATTGAAATATAATACTAAAATTAATTTTCAATAAAACCTTAGTCACTACAAAATAAAGTTCAAATCTAAATTATCAGTTTTTTTTTTTTTGGACAATCCACACACGGTCATCCGATCCCAAACTAGGCAGAGCCTGTACTATGGAAACCAGACAACTGATACTAATACTTATATTTTTTTTTGTAAATACATATTTAAATAGATAAATAACGCCCAGACACTGGTGGGAATCGAACCCACGACCCATCGGTTAGCGGACAGGGTGTCTAACCACTAGACCAACGGGCCCGTCATAATATGAAATAAGAACACGCGCGTACTTTTTATCCTTATTGTTGTGACCGTTTTTCGAGTCTTCATACTAAACCTAGTACAAATAATCGATGATATAATATCAAAAGAACAAAAGAAATAAGCAATGAATAAGATAGACTGTGTGCTTAACTAAAGTCACCATATCTGAAAGTACAAACTACAGTACACATAAATAATGCAGAAGAAACTGTATTATTTATATAGAGTATGATAGACTGGTGTACTGTGGCATCAGAGTTTTTTAATGTAAAGAAAATAATGAGCCTAATAACAATTATAAATTTATTTTGCAGTGTAAACCCAGTATCAGGAAACCTAGTATTTGAGATCGAGTTTGAGGAATTTAAATGGAGCACTCCAACAGCTGTCCTAAGATATCATTTGAAAGGAAGAGAACCTGTGGACCTAATGGACTCTTTTATGTTACAACATGGTAAAAACCTATATTAACATATTATTTGTAAGTAGTATGAAGGCTTATTAATTACCGTTACAAATCTATATCAAGTACTGGACTAATTTTTAGATATAATTAAAATGCTGTAAACACAAGAAATCGTCCTACTATTTTTTTATTTAAGGTAATATAACAAGCAAGACGTTTGCCTGATAGTAAATGAAACGCCTGCATTAAACACTTGCAATGCGCCGCTCGTCACCCCAGACGTAGTACCTAATTAAGTGTTCTGTTTGCGGTAATTCCAGCTACAGTTTCACACATAACAAATAATAAATCTATGTCATTAACTGTAGATCTAGGATAATTTACACTAGATTTATAATCACAATCAAAATATGGGAACAGGGGGTCTAGTATGGATGTCGATAGTTAACGAACTCGATGAAACTGTCAGTTTTCTCAATACATTTCACACCAGCGCCGCTAGCGGTAACTATCAAAAAGATAGTTTGTACCTATGTTTGTATGGGTTAGTATGTATGGGAGAAAACTGACAGTTTGATTGAGCTCGTGAACTATTAAAACCCGTACTAGAACCCAGTTGCATGTTCATGCATATATATATATACATATATAAATAATAAAATAAAACTTAATCCCTTCAAAATAAGGTGCAAAGGTGCATTTTTTGAGTCGTCATACTAATCTAGTACAATCATGGTGTAAATCAAAAAAATAATCGAATTTGCTTTACACAGGATTAATTTCATTTACATTGGTAGTTCCGGTGACTCAAGGAATCGATATACCAAATGGACGCGTGAATGCATACATAGGCGATATCAACATTTCAGCCAAACCTGGTCCAGGCTTAGTCAATTCAGGTGATTATAAATTAATAATTACGTAGGTACTGCCAGTAGTACATAATGAGGCGTTCATAACCAGTTGTAATCACTGTTCGGTAAATGAACAGTTGGTTAAGCAATGTCAGGCAAGGTCAGTTTATAGGCTGGTGACCGTTTAGTGACATTTGCAGTACTTCGAAGGGCACGTAAATAGTCGGTCCCGGATGTTATCATCTAGACCCATAGTTCCCAAAGTGGTCCAGGTGGACCCATAGGGGTCCACGGAGACTCAACAGGGTCGACGTTGACACAACGCAAATTTCCATAGTTCTAATCTTCTCATTTTGTGTCGAATTTTGGGAATATGGTAGAAACCAGCAAAATGTTAAGTGGTCTATGAGAAAAAAAGTCTGAGAACCTCTGATCTAGATAATAGTTGTTAAGCCAAGTAAGAGGCCTAAGGGAAACTTAAACACCTGTGACATAATTATTCTATTTGTGATATATATCTATAAGGAAACTTATATACATACGTATTAATGACTACAGATTATACAGATTTGAAATTTTACAGATCCAGTCATTCAATCAGCTTACAAAGCGTTCAGCGAGAATTCCATCACTACTTTCAAAGAAGGTTCTCTTCGTGGAGGTCTCGCCATCATGTGGTCGTTTATCCAACTTGCCATTTGTGACTTCCATGTGGATGCAACCAGAAACTGTTACATTGTATGAACCTTTACTAATAAATATTTTATCTAATCGTGAGTATAATGTGTGTTTTTATTCTATTCTTTGAATTCATTGAATTAACCTTACCTTATTTAAACCCACTGCAGGACCAAGGTTCCTCTTCTTGTTACGAGAGATAAGTAGGGTTTTTTTATTTTTTTATTTTTTCGGGAATTCCTAATATTCATGATGGCTGAGTCGCTGAGGACCTGAATAAGATAAATAGTAAGCAAGCTGAAGCCAACTTCACTCCAAAGTGATGATTGTCTCGGAGTTGCAAAGAAATGAGAAAGATAAATCTACTACCCCTTATTGCAGAGCTAGTGGATTCGTTTGAAGTGAAACTAAATAATGGACATACGGTAGGGTATGTAGATGATAAAGTCATATCAATAATGTAACCTATCGGACTTGCTGCAGAGTTTTCTGGCTAGGGTGTAAAAATGATATTGTATAAATAAATCAGCATCTACACAGATCAAAAATTAAAATTCATAATATTTATTTCAAATAGGTTTAGCACTTTTGAATGGTCATTTTTTTTAAAAGGTACCATCGGATGACTACGCCACGTCACAAGTTGAGGCCTCAACTGAGAAGATCCGCTTTTCTTTAAACAGTGTTTGTCTTGTTGCAATTAGATCAGCATCAGCGATAGTGAGACCTGTCGCTCGAAAGAGACAAGAGAGAGAAAAAGAAAAATTACGACGAAATTACAACAAACTAAAAGGCTAAAAGGGATAGTAGTTGGACCAGTCCTCTCAAGCAGCACCCGCCCACGAGTTGACTCGATCAGCAGCCATCACGCACCATATTAGAGGGACCCGCTACCCCCTTCCCTCTAATATGGCTAAGTACACAGTGTCCAGAATAAGGCTAAGTATACTGTACTATTTTACTGTGCTTGCAGATTCTGTGAAGGTAAAAAAGAGTCAATGCTCCATATATTGTGCAGCTGCTATGCTCTTGCAGACGTAGGTCGTTAGGAAGCAGCCCCGGGGACCGATCAAACCGGGACACTCACCCCGGGAGCCAAAAACGTAATTTCATATTAAAAAAAAAAAAAATAATCCATAAAGCGTAAGCAATAATAAAGATATTAATAGTAGATGATGAAGATGGTAGTAGTCATGAAGCTATAGTAGTAGAAGATAATAAAGAGTACATTTCTTAAAGGGGTTCTTAATGTCCCTTTTCACGAAAAATTCTAAACCTTATACCTAGGTATGTGTGTTTATTGTAAGTAATTTATCTCATACGCTAGATAAGGGCGCCACTATCAAGTTTCTATCCCGGTTCGAAAAAATCGAAGATCTAATGATGTCTGGATATAACATATCCTCCACCGAATGAATCCTGATCCAGCTGGCGTATTCGCGGTGTACATTAGGGAATTCTTCGACCCGTCAGCAACAGAATGGATCTGTTGCTGACGGATCAAGATCTGCGTCAAAGTGCGTTCCAGTGGGCCCAATTTACGGCCAACAAGAATAGAATAGAAGACAAATGGTATGACTACTATATGCGGATAAGTATAAACATAAAATAAATAAGTAAATATACTTGCTTGACTTACTTTGAGTCAAAACTATTAACACTATACCGCCAACGCAACATGCCCTTTAAAAAATTTGTATAGTTTTGTACTGGTTTATCAATTTCCATTCATAATGCAGTAATTGTCGTATCAATAACATTTAATACTGATGTCACTTTTAAATAAACAAGTAGGTACTTAAATACTAGTACTTAGGTACTTATATTGTTACTTTCTGTTTGTAATATTCAACCACGTCAAGTTATTGCAAACTTAAAGGTGTATTGTTAGCTGTATTGTTTTGCCAACAATTACTAATAATAATAATAATTAAATAAAGTTTTCTAGCAATAGATTCAATAATCCCGTTGGCCTGTTGATCTAGCGGTTAGATACTCTGGCCGCTATCCGATAGGTCGTGGGTTTGATTCCCTCCCACCAAGTGGATGAGTGTTATTTATCTACATAAGTATATACCTATATATACGACAAAATAATTTTAATTTATTTGTATCAATTGTCTGATTGCCATAGTATCCGAGTTTGGGAGCAAAGGACCGTGTGTGAAACGTCCCAAGATATTATTATTATTCCTTTTTAAAACCTGGTAATATGTATTTATTTATTACTAGCTGACCTCCACCCGCGCGTTTTTACGTTAACACCCATTTTTTTTTCTTTTAAACCACCCCCGAATTAGTACGAACCAACAAAAGATTTTTTTAAATCGATCAGGTCTTTCTGAGTTTAGCAAGCTATTAATTTTTATATATATGTCAAAAGTCAAATCACTGATGGGCACCTGATGCAGAACCACCATAGCCACGAGGGTTTTAGTGGGTAAGTATCCCTCTTAACCCGGTTGACCCACAAGGTTGATTTCCCGCGGAATTTGAACCCACGACCTTCATTTGCAAATCAAGCGGTTTCCCGCTGCCCTCGGAGGCTTCAATATATCCTACATATATTATTTTATTTGTTACTAGCTGACCCACGCAGCTCCGCCTGCACTATTTTTACGTTAACTAAACTTTGAATAACAGACATTCGCATCGAATACATAACCTCATTTTTTATAGTTGGTTAAAAACTGGTACCCATTTTTTACTTGCTCTCCGAAGCACGGGCCCGTTTAGTTCAAATGGCGTTAAACGGTCACCCATCTATTTAATGACCTTACCTAACGTTGCTTAACCCGATCGATTACAAAACCTTGATAACAACTCTCTATGAGTGTTCCCTTACTAATATTTATTATATTTTATAGAACATTTGATAAAATCGGACCAAGCGTATAACCAAGTACCCGTTTTGATTTTAATCCCCTCTCCCAAAAGAACCGTGCTAGATTACGGAACAAAAAGTATCCTATGTCCTACCTCTTAGTAAGATCTCAAATCATGCCAAGTTTCATTTGAATCCATTCAGTAGTTTCGGCGTGATGCTCAGCCGTGATACAGACAGACAGACAGACAAAAATTAAAAAAAATACATTTTCGGCCTCAGTATCGGTTATAGAATGCCCTCCAAATATAATTTTCAAAATATCTTCAATGTACAGAATTGGACCTGTTACAGTTTTAATATAAGTATAGATTATCAGGTACAAGTCGCGTCACGTAAAAAGAACGCTAGCGGTCAAGCTGCGCATTAGCGATTTATCGGTCTATTTGGTGGTATGAGGTGCGGCGCGGGGCGGGCGGGTCACGCGCCGCATGCTTGCAGGAGCGCTATTGGTTCGTCAGTTGAGATTTGCTTCCCGCGCAATGTCCACGTTACGTTTATTCTCAAAATACCATCGCGCACAAAAGTTTTTAATTACGAGATGGAAGAGTTAGAAAAAATATTTATAATGTATATTTTGTTTTGTGAAGAGAGAGGCTGATAATAAATCAGTAGATAATTATAAACAATGTATGAAACGGACCGCAGAGGCAACAAAATGTGATGATGATTTTGACTCAGATGATGGTGAAGGCTCAAGCGACGACAGCGATGACGATGAAATGACCACCTCTAGCAAAAAAAAACCGTGTCCTTATCTGGTTTTCACGTCACCCAACACGACTTAATGGAAGGACCCCAACTACTACCAAGGACTACTAGACCCCATTACTTTAATTTACTATTTTTGACTACTTCATTTTTTTGTATATGTACTAAATTAGAGTATACATACAGCTTACAATTAATAAAATATGTTTTTATTTCCATTCGATATTCTATCTAACATATTATTATTTTTAATGTGCCAATTATTAACCGTTATACGATGCATGTCGTGACCGAAAGGCTTAGTACTTTCGTGCGCGAGTGTACCCATGCGCAAACGCACCCCCTTCCCTTTTTTCCAGCGTTCTTTTTACATGACGCGAACTGTACCAATTATGTACGAGTATATACAACTAGCTGACCCGCGCAACTCCGCTCGCGTTTTTATTACATTTTGCTCCCCTTTTCTCCCTCCTCCCTAGATTTATCTTTCTCGATCTCTCTCTCTCTTATAAAAAAAATCATATTATATGTATTATATTATATTCCCCCTCCCACTTCGGTTTCCGTCACACTCCCCCTCTTCCTCTCCCTGTTGTCCCCTCTCTGAACCCTCTCCCCCTCTCTCTTCTACGAACTTGCTCCTTCTCACTCCCCCCTTACTCCACCTAACTCCCCCGATCCCTTACCCCATCACCCCCTCCTAGAATCCCCTCTCCCTCTTTCTCCTCTCTTGCACCCTCCTCTCGTTCTAGAAATATATCCTCGTCAATCATGGTATCAGCGGCATTACATATACTTTATGACCTATTCTCAGACCTCCTCGTTTTGCACACAAAATTTCATACAAATCGGTTCACCCATCTATTTAATACCCTTACCTAACGTTGCTTAACCTTAACCTACCGGGATAAAAAGTATCCTATGTCCGTTTCCTGGTTCTAAGCTACCTCCCCACCAATTTTCAGCTGAATCGGTTAGGCCGTTCTTGAGTTATAAATAGTGTATAACTAACTAACACGACTTTCTTTTATTTAGCTAGATTAAAGTTCTATAGTGATTGTATGTTCAATTTCACCGATAGATGGCGCTGTTCATAATGTAAATCACGCTAACATCGTAAATTACTGTCTAATGATATTCGGTAATGAAAGTTTTAAGTTTTTCGCATCTTTTATTGTTGCGACTGTAATACAATACCTATACACTACCTGGACTTGGGGAGTTTCATTAAAATTTCATGAAACCAAGAAAAAAATTGACCCTTCGCCACTGCCATATGTTATACAAACTAAATGTCTGCTCAGTCCCTATTGTATATAGCGTAATAATACGTATCTTAATGATTAACTGATCAGTCTATAATTACCCTATTCACATACAAAGGAAATTACGTGGTAATATGTGCAAGTAATGTTTCACTGCTTATCCCCTATGAAACATAGCGTGATGTTTTATATACCAACTTATACCCCTACTTCTACACAATACATCAGTGAAAGTCCTATCAAAATCCATCCACGGGTTTTCAAATGATACCTGGACGAACAGAACGACAGACAGACAGACAGACAGACAGACAGACAGACAATAATTCCAAAAAAAATTGTTTTGGCCTCTATGTCGATAGTATAGTATTCCCACATAGAAATTTTGGAAAAATATTCAATGTACAGAAAAAGTGCTCTTTGAGTTTTATTATCGTACTAGCTGACCCGCGCAGCTCCACCCGCGCTTTTATTTACATTTTGCTCCCCTTTTCACCCTCCTCCCTTGATTTATTTCTCTCCATCTCTCTCTCTCTCTATTATCCCCTCAAGCCCATGTGGTTCCAAAAGGAACAATGCGCGTTTTCTTTTAGGACCCAGCCGGAATTGAAGCCTTATAAGAAAAATGTAATTCTATGCTCTTTCTCTCCTCTCTCTTTCCCCCACCCGCATCGGTCCCCGTCACATTCCCCCTTTTCCTCTCCCCGTTGTCCCCTCTCTGAACCCTATCCCCCCCATCTCTCTCTCCCAACTTGCTCCATCTCACCCCCCCCCCCCTTGCTCCACCTAACTCCTCCGATCCCTCACCCCCTCCTCGAATCCACTCTCCCTCCCTGTCCTCTCTTGCACCCTCCTCTCATTCTATATATCCGTCAATCATGGTATCAGCGGTATGAAATATACTTTACGACTTATTGTCAGACCTACTATACCCGATATATATGCACACAAAATTTCATACATATCCGTTCATCCATCTATTCAATTACCTTGCCGTATGTTGCTTAACCTTTACCTAGCGGCATGAAATATAATTAATGGCCTATTATCAGACCTACCCGATATGCACATAAAATTTCATACAAATCGGTTCACCCATCTATTTAATGACCTTACCTAACGTTGCTTAACCTTAACCTACCGGTATAAAAAGTATCCTATGTCCGTCTCCTGGTCCTAAGCTACTTCCCTACCAATTTTCAGCCAAATCGGTTGAGCCGTTCTTGAGTTATAAATAGTGTAATTAACACGACTTTCTTTTAAATATATAGATTAAAGTTCTATGGTGATTGTATGTTCAATTTCACCGATAGATGGCGCTGTTCATAATGTAAATCACACTAACATCGTAAATTACTGTCTAATGATATTCGATAATGAAAGTTCTAAGTTTTTCGCATCTTTTATTGTTGCGACTGTAATACAATACCTATACACTACCTGGACTTGGGGAGTTTCATTAAAATTTCATGAATAATTTCATGATCTAGTTTGGACTCGCTCGGGATTTACAGATTTTAACTTTTCAAAGATATAATGTCATATTGCTATCAGCAACGTACTTAGAACAATACGGAAATCTAATGAAAATGTCCTGGGTGTACCGGATCGGCTTACCCCTTACAAAAATTGACCCTTCGCCACTGCCATATCTTATTCAAACTAAATGTCTGCTCAGTCCCTATTGTATATAGCGTAATAATACATATCTTAATGATTAACTGATCAGTCTATAATTACCCTATTCACATACAAAGGAAATTACGTGGTAATATGTGCAAGTAATGTTTCACTGCTTAGCCCCTATGAAACATAGCGTGATGTTTTATATACCAATTTATACCTTGACTTCTACACAACACATCAGTGAAAGTCCTATCAAAATCCATCCACGGGGTTTCAAATGATACCTGGACAAACAGAACGACAGACAGACAGACAGACAGACAGACAGGCAGACAGACAGACAGACAGACAGACAATAATTCCAAAAAAAATTGTTTTGGCCTTTATGTCGGTAGTATAGTATCCCCACATAGAAATTTTGGAAAAATATTCAATGTACAGAAAAAGTGCTCTTTGAGTTTTATTATAGTATAGATAGAAGATCAGTCAAAAAAAGTATCGGGGATGGATAATTTAGTCGCTAAGTACATGCTAAAACGAGTCAATTCCTACGGAAAAAACACGCCAAAGTCATTGTTCTTTGACTGTCGCGGTGTTGTGCACTCGGAATTCTTGTCGGAAGGTCAAACGGTAAACAAAAAAAAAAAATAAGGAAGGCCAGATTTGTTTTGGCCAAAAGAAAATTCTTGGATTTTGCACCACGCTAATGCACCTTCGCACAAGGCCATCATTGTGAACGAATTTTTGACCAAAAACAACAGATACCATTGAGCTACCACCTTATTCACCAGATATGGCCATCGGATAGGCGTAATCAGTGATAAGGACGCCCATCGACACTGTATTTCTTTTTTCCTACATATTGTTTGTGCAAATATAATAATAATAACTAACTTCGGAGAAAGCGCAGCACACCTCTCGACACCCCTGAGTCACTCACACCGATGTTGCTCTCTGTCGTCATTGGACGATCATTTGGGGAGCCCCTCTAGTGGGTAAAATAATTATGAATGTAATTATGCCAAGTGACCCCAGCCTTTGCAATAGCCCAGTCGCCTGTCCACCGAATGCTCAACCCCATAAACCTAGAATTCTATTCACATGCTTGCAATAATCCCTACCACCTACCGAGGTCAACTGCTGTAATTTCATTATTGCGGCAGTTGACCCCGGGAGGGGTTTTACACACCATTTACTACAAGTATAAATTTAACAATTTTAAAAAAAACCCCACATTGGTAAACGAAATCTTAAAATGATTTTCCTGTGCTATTATCAGACCCTGATCAGTATCTGTCTAACAGATACTGATCGTACTCGTCAAGATTTAACCATAGATTTATAATTCGGTGGGTCCTACATTTAAAGGACCCGAGTTCCTGTTACCACCATAATGCTTGCTCCCATCACCAGACTCTGGTCAGCATTTTTCTACCTACTACTGCAGCAACCTATACAACGAATCCAAATTTGGTGGGTCTACTTTTATTAGTGCAGAGGTCCTGTGACCACCTTCCTGCTCCATCATCGGACCCTGATCACCACTTTTCTGGCAACTGCTCGTCGAGACCTACCTAACCAGCCCAAACTCGGTGGGTCTACGTTTATTGGTGCAGAGATCCCGTGACCACCTTCCTGCTCCATCATCAGACCCTGATCACCATTTTTCTGGCAACTACTCGTCGAGGCCGATCCAATGAGCCCAAACTCGATGGGTCTACGTTTATTTGGGCCGAGATCCTGTTACCACCTTCTTGCTGATCATCATCAGACCCTGGTGAAGGCTACCATTTTATAAAGTATCATCGGATTTACATTATGTTCTAAATTTCAGATCTTTCGGACTAATAGAAGTAATGAAAAATGTCTATTGTATACAAAATATCCCTACCTCGACTCGGAAAAGAGCTCATGGTCTTCAAACGGCGGGACCGATTTTGATGAAACATAGCTAAGAACCATCTCGCTTAAACAAGCTTTCAAATAAAAAAAAACCGCATTCAAATCCGTTCACTGGTTGGCTACGATGCCACAGACAGACAGACATACATACAGACAGACAGACAGACTTCCGGACATAGGCGTCAAACTTATAACTCCCCTCGTTTTTGGTCGGGGGTTAAAAACGGGCCTCTACGTGTTGGATCCGTCCCCACGCAAGCGTCTAAAAGACCGGGCTAAGCCCGTAAGTATATAAAACATAGTAAATAATAATAATAAGAGGCTCACGTTAAAAATTAAGCATACTGTCAGGTATTACACAGAGAGAAAGACGCCAATTTATGCTTGTTTCCTTGACTTGTCAAAAGCTTTTGATACAGTTGATTACAACATACTCTGGAAAAAGCTAAGGGAAACAGGGATGCCGGCAGAGTATACCAATATATTAAAATATTGGTATAAAAACCAAATAAACCAGGTGAGATGGGTGAATGTTCGGTCTGACGAATATATCTTGGAATGTGGAGTGAGGCAAGGGGGTTTGACTTCCACGGGCCTTTTCAGCTTATATGTCAACCGTTGATCGAGGAGCTTACATTGACGGCATTTGTGTAAATAACATTAGCTACGCTGACGACATGGTTTTGCTGGCCCCCTCGGTCAATGCACTTAGATCTTTGTTGCGAATATGTGAACGATATGCACATGAGCATGGCCTTGAGTACAACTCACAAAAAAGTGAAATATTTGTATTCAGCACGGGTGCGCGAAGACCTAGTGTGGTGCCTCCTGTTTTTATAAATGGGTCCCCACTTAACATTGTGCGGACGTTTAAATATTTGGGTCACCTGCTTTCGGAAGATGACGTAAAGGATGACGTAGATATAGAAAGAGAACGCAGGGCTTTGTCGGTGAGGAGCAATATGCTGGGACGCAGGTTTGCTAGGTGTACGCCTGATGTAAAGGTAACTCTCTTTCGGGCATACTGCCAATCGTTTTACACAGGTGGCCTGTGGGTACGGTATACGCAACAAGCTTACAACGCCCTGCGTATACAGTACAACAATGCCTTCAGAATGCTGTTGAGGTTACCACGTTATTGCAGTGCATCGCAGATGTTCGCGGATGCGCATGTCGACGGTTTTCATGCCGTCATGCGTAAAAAGATAGCGTCGCTTCTTCAGTGGCGGCTTCGTGTGGCGGGTCACCCCCTTCCCTCCAATATGGTTGAGGGGAGTGATGGCTGCTGCTCGAGTCAACTCGTGCGCGGGTGCTGCTTGGGGGGACTGGTCCGACTACTATCCCTTTGGCATTTTAGTTTGTTGTACTTTGTATTTTTTTATTTTTTTTCTGTCATATTTGATATTTTGAACGGCAAGACACACTGTCGCTCTGATCTAATTGTAACATGACACACTGTTTAAAAAAAAGTGATAAAATGACAAGCCCGCTGAGTTTCTTGCCGGATCTTCTCAGTTGAGGCCGCATTGTGATCCGGTGGTAGCTTCTTTAAAAAAAAAAACATGACCTTTCAAAAGTGCTAGCGTTAGCGTAAGCCTATTTGAAATAAACTATTTTTGAGTTTGAGTTTGATTGCGTGTTAGTACAAACAGCATATTGAAGATGATTGCGTCGCGATGTGACTGCCCCATTCAGGCGCACTGGGTTCGAGTTGTGACGGGTTTGGTGTGATAGTGTTCAGTGTTATTATTATTGCTCTGAGCACTGTTACACTAAGCCCGTTTTGAAGCATTTATTTATTTATTTTCAAATTGATTTAATATAATTTATAGATTATATTGTTACTAACATAGATTATAGGAAAATTGTTACTAACATATTTTCTTATGAACTAGCAGTACCCGCGGCTTTGCCCGCAGCCAGTATTTTTGATGAGCTCAAGCAATATTAACGTTATTGCCAAGCAAGCAAGTGGTGGTATTTTTAAAAATATTCTTGTAACATATAATAAATAATATTAATCTAATTATAATTATGATGCATTTTGTATATGATTACCTATATTATAATATAACTATTACTATAATATAACTATTATTTGTTTTTAGCCAATTATTAATACCTTTTTTCACTACTGTAGTAAATACCTATATATTTTTTTATTAAAATATATTTTCCCACTTAAGTTCAAATTATACTTATATCAACTGCTTGACATCCGTAGACCTACTAGGTGCAGATGAAAACCAGCGCCAAGCTCTTTTGTTTGGCAATAAAGCTGATCTGGAACCTTTTTGGTCCAGCCATGGGGCACATTCTTGCAATTACTCTTTTGGTATAATTTTTATGTTTGTTTTTTCTTTATGTTTGTATGTTTTGTTTTGTCTTTATGTTAATTGTGTCTCATTGTTGCATGGCCAAATAAATGTCTTTTGTCTTTGTCTTTGTACACCGTAAGGCGCTAGTTGAAAACTCACCGTGGGTTGAGCCAAGGCCTTGGCTTGATTCAACTTAAGCCATTCCTTTTTTTAACATGGGGAAATCCACATGGTTGCCCATACCATCACGAGAGTGACAGTGTGGGTTCAGTATGACTCCTAGTGACTGAAACCCTTCGGAGTCCAAACTCCGCTATGTTAATGGGCACCGGAAACGTATCTATCTGTATACAATTTCGAGTCCCACCAGCGGCCGGCCAGCCCATCATCTTCCGTGGGTGTAAGTAAAGCTCACGGACCTGCCTGTCGCTATAACAGGCCCGCAGAATCTCATTATGTGGCATGCTGGAATACTTTAGCACGCCATATTAGCGAGAGTGAAAAATAGCGGTGCACAGGCAGCAGTTCCCCCGTTCCTGTTCTCTGCACATTCTCGATACGGGGGCATAAGGTTGGCGTTAGTCCGCCTTCTCCTTCGGAGTCGCTGGACGTTCGGGGTGTGGGTCCTTAGCACGTCCATTGAGTACGGCGGTGACTCCGAGAAGGACAGCGGTGGGGTGGCGACCCCCGTCCCCGTGAGCACCGTGTCAGGTTCCCAGGGGCTACAATGCGCTCCTCGGCGGTGGACTCAAAGGCAAGGCACTGAGGGGCCCCTGGTGCAGAGCCCACCAGAGAGACCCCTCTCATGTGCCGATTCGACAGCCCCGGGGGTTTTAGTGGGTAAGAATGCGACATACCAGGTCGGATCTTTCGAAGATTTCCCCGCGTCAAAAAAAAAACAAATGTCCGCCTTCTGCCCTTCAGAGTCGCGGGACGTCCGGGGTGTGGGCCCCAGGACGTCCATTGAGTACGGCGGCGACTCTGAGGCGGAAGGCGGCGGAGTTGCTTCCATCATCCTCGTGAGCACCGTGAAAGGTTCCCGGGGGCTACAATGCGACCCCGGCGGCGCGCTGGTGCAAGGCAAGGCACTGAGGGGTCCCTGGAGCAGATCACACCGGCGAGGGTTCCCCTCTCATGTGCCGATGCGACAGCAGGGGCGTTTTAGTGGGTAAGAATCCCATATAACCCGGTGGAGCCCTAACGCTCCCGGGAACCTTTTGAAAAAATAAATTGGTCCGCCTTCTGCGCCCGGGCCTCTTCCTGCGTTGCGAATCTCGGAGATCACTCTCCTTTATCCGCTCTGTTACATGAATCTCGAGCAGCCCTTTTTCCTTCAAAACCTCAAACCTTTAAAGGTCCCTGAGATACTGTGGGGGATCAATCGATGAGATTTGTACCAGGTTCCCCTCAGTACCTTGCCTTTGAGCTTGCTACCGGGGAGCACATTATAGCCTTTCTTCCCCAACGGTTATCGGTTCTTCGAGCGATGTGGCCTGCACACTGCCACTTCAACTTGCATATTCTACGAGCTATGTCGGTGACCCTGGTTCTTCGGCGAATCTCCTCACTCCGGGTTCTGTCGCGCAAAGAAACTCCGAGCATAGCTCTCTCCATAGCTCGTTGTGTGACTCTGAGCTTCTCCAAAAGGCCAGCTGTTAAAGACCACGTCTCAGTACCATATGTCATCACTGGCAACACACACTGGTTAAAAACCTTTGTCTTCAGGCACTGCGGAATTTCTGATGAGAAGATGTCACGTAGTTTCCCGAACGCTGCCCATCCGAGTTGGATTCTTCGGGCGACCTCTCTGTCGAAGTTGGACCGACGTAACTGGATAGTTTGTCCTAGGTATACGTAGTGGTCAACAACTTCGACTGTATCGTTCCCAACAACTACCGGTACGGGTGCAACATGGACATTAGACATGATCTTCGTCTTGTCCATGTTCATTTTAAGACCCACCTGTTGGGAAACGCTACTGACGTCGCTGAGCATCGTATTGAGGTCCTCCAGCGACTCCGCCATAATGACTATATCATCGGCAAAACGAAGGTGAGTGATGTATTCGCCATTGATGTTGATGCCGAATCCGTACCAGTCCAAGAGCTTGAAAACGTCCTCCAATACGTTTGTGAACAGTTTCGGAGAAATAACGTCTCCCTGTCTCACACCTCGCTGCAATGGGATTGGTTTCGTGCTCTCGTCCTGTAGTCGGATCGACATGGTGGCGTTGCTGTACAAACACTTCAACACTTCGATGTACCTATAGTCAATATGGCACCGCTGGAGGGACTGCAATACCGCCCAGGTCTCGATTGAATCGAAGGCTTTTTCGTAGTCCACAAACGCTAGGCATAATGGCCGATTATACTCCTCGGTCTTCTGTATAATCTGGCGGAGCGTATGTATGTGGTCTACGGTGCTAAAGCGGCTGGAAGTCATCAAACCTGCGTTCGAGACGGTTCGTAATGACTCTCGAAAACAGCTTGTATACATGGCTCAGGAGTGAGATGGGTCTATAGTTCTTCAACAAGGTGTTATCACCTTTTTTGAAGAAAAGAACCACCACACTCCCATGCCATGCTTCTGGCGTAGTACCCTCGAGTAAGACGGAATTAAATAACTTCTGGAGGACTAAAAGTACCGGTTTTCCACCCGCTCTCAGAAGTTCTGTTGTGATTCCGTCTTCACCCGGCGCCTTGTTGTTCTTAAGCTGTTTGAGAGCCATTCTAATCTCGTACAGGCTGATGTCTGGGATGTCCTCAGTGTAGTGTTGGGTTAGTTTGGCTCGGGTGTCCTGAGCTGTTCTGGCAATGGGTTCCTGTGCTGAGGTGTATAACTGTCCGTAAAACCTCTCGAGCTCTCTCAATATCTCCGGTTTCGATGAGATGACACTGCCGTTGTCGATCTTCAGCCTGGTCATTTGGCTGCGCCCAATAGACGAATTCTTTGCGAACACTTTAGAGCAGAGGCGTATTTAAGAATTTGGCGCCCCGGGCCATTAGGATTTGCCGCCCCCTGCATTAGTATGGGAAAAGAAACTAGAATTTAAAATATTAAGTACAGATTTACATATTTTTTTTCGATAGGTAGACCAAACACGCCAGATCAATCGGGTATCGCTTTGAGTTTTATGGCATTCACTCTCTGCTTCGGGCAGTGCCAGATTAGCCATATAGCAGGAGTCAGCAAATGCTACGGGCCCCCGTACATATAGCAAAGAAAAAAAAAAACAAGTACATGTTAATACTATCCACTAATCTATTTGAAATACGTAGTAGTCTATATCAGTCAAATAAAATTATAATTCTTTCTTTTCTAGTTATTCTCAAAGTGACCATTGGCCGCATCATATTATGATTTTGCAAGTTGATAACATCATCATCATCACCAGCCGGAAGACGTCCACTGCTGAACATAGACCTCCCCCTTGGAACGCCACAATGTACGACAACTGGCTATTCTGGCATCCACCGGTTACCTGCGACGCGCACAATGTCGTTTGTCCACCTAGTGGGAGGCCTACCAACACTGCGTCTTCCGGTTCGTGGTCGCCACTCGAGAACCTTTCTTCCCCAACGGTTATCGGTTCTTCGAGCGATGTGGCCTGCCCATTGCCACTTCAACTTGCAGATTCAGAGAGCTATGTCGGTGACCTTGGTTCTTCGGCGAATCGTCGATTTTGTCGCGCAAAGAAACTCCGAGCATAGATCCCTCCATAGCTCGTTGTATGACTCTAAGCTTCTCTAATAGGCCAGCTGTTAACATGACAATACAATACTTACAGAGGAATATCTAGATGCCTATATTATCTTTAAGTCTGTCCTTTCCAAGGAAATTAAATAGCCTCTAAGCTTCAAACTGTTCGTATAACCCGACCTTTTAGTGTAGTTTTCTGTTAATAGTCTATTGGCTATTTTCTTATTAGAAAGTAACGCCCGAGTCTCCGATGCCCAATACGGATTCCGAGAGAGTTAGCCAAACGTGATCCTTTGCGTCAAGGCTCTCTCGGATGAGGCAGTGTCTCAGGGGCGGTGTGCTGGTGTCTCTTGACATCGCCAATGCTTTCAACACACGATTCAGATGAGTAACGGAGGCTCTAAGATACCACCAGATCCGTCGTGGCTCCTGCCGAATCCGTGTGGCCCGAGTGATAGTTGCTGTCACCTCTATACCGGGGCAGTATGGCCGATGTCCCTCTATGGGGCACCAGTGTGGGAGGACACCCTGACTATCCAAACCAAGACCCCGTTGCAATGACCACAGAAGGTCATGATGGTTATGATCCGCATAATTTTGTGTGAGGCGTGGGGGTCCTCGTCCGGGGGACTTGGAGGCGAAGGTGTTGGTTGGTGACCACAGTTTACCAGCGGAACAAAGAAGCGCAAAGCCAGGGCGGAGCACCTCCTCGTAAAGTTCAGCGGTGGCGAAGGGAGGCACAGGACGACGCCCTTGTGCGGTCCCTTGAATGAGTGGTGGAGTCAAGCCATGCCAGGCATAATTGACCATATCAGCGAAAATACGGCACGCTCACCTTCCGGCTCGTTCTGGTTCTGTCGGAGCACGTTTGCTTCGGCAGGTACCTTCATAAGACAATCTAAGGTAAGTATACCCGAAAGGTAAGGTAAGGTAAGAGAACCCGAGCTGCCATGAGTTTGGTTGCGCTGAAGATACGGTGCATCATGCACTCGAGGTGTGCAAGGCATCAACAGCGAAGCGTAGTCACCGCGCTGCAATTGAGGCCGACCCGTTGCTGTCAGCCGTGAAAGCCATGGTAGGGAGTGAGGGGGCGTGGTTGGCGGTAGTTTCCTTCTGTGAGAGCGTTATGTCGCAGAAGAAAGCTGCGCTGGTCCTCGATGCCGCTGAGGGCCGGGCAAAATGCGGGCTAATGCTGACCTTATGTCCCCGTAGCCAGGCAGAGCAGGCAGCAAGAACGGGTGAACTGTTACCTGTGCACTGCACAGTTACAAATGCCCTCGCGGAGGATGGAATGCTAAAGTGTCTCGGCAAGCCACCAGATGAGAGTCTGCGGCCTTTATAGATCCGCCCACGTCCGTGGGCTTAACACCCACAGACGTACGAATAGCCGCTGGCAGGACTTGGACGAGTACACACGGGGCCCGTTACCATATTATGAAGATGAGGGCACCAATGGATGAAATGGAATTTTAGTCAGTAAGAGTGATGTCATCTCATGACACGCCATAACATCACCCTCTCTGCTACACCGGTATGCGTATTCATGAGGATTACCTCAAGCAAAAAAATATCTTGGTATTCTACAGGATACATTTCGGAGAGTATGCGCAGGATTTTTACATTTATACCTTCTGTCTATTACCGAACAATGAGATGCACGGATTAGCTACGCACTCTTACGTTGTGAACTTCCCATCTGAACGGACAAAGCAATTTGCTTCGTCATTTACCATATGCATAAATAAGGACAGGAATAGCGTGTTTTTCCTGCCAGTTGCCCAGTCAATTATAATTATGTGTGTGTTTTCAAGGCTGGATTAAATAGGGTTTTTATAAGCTAGAGAGCTTTACTATCCTAGATAAAATTGTCGGTTGCCGTCAAGTGGGATTGCGATCAAGCAAGTATTATCTCTTATATCAAGTAAACAAGTACAAATTATAAAGGTCGGACGGTCACAACATGGTCAACAAATAGTCACCAACGCCGTGGCCTGCGCCGCCCCACCGTCTCTCGCCGGATATATACAAAAAATACACGCGCAACAACGTTGAAAGTGAAACATCCCGGATTCCCGACTGGTTCAACCAAATGAGTTTTAGTTTAAGTTAATTATGTAGGTTTTTTAATCCTTCAATCATATATAAAACCAAAAAAAAGACGCACATACCTAAGCGAGGTGCGGCTCGCGCCGCCCCTCGAAGCCTGCCGCCCCGGGCCATGGCCCCCTTGGCCCTAGGGTAAATACGCCCCTGCTTTAGAGCCTTGGTTCCGCTCAATTGCGTCCTTAATACATGCTGTATTATAGGAACGCAAGTCGTGTCGCATGGATTTCGAGATTCGTCTATTGAGTTCGGCATATTCCGACATATCAGCTGAAGATTGCAGTCTCATCTCAGTCCGGTTTTCCATTAGCTTAATGGTTGTATTGGAGAGCTTTTGAGGTTTTGTACGGCGTGGGGTCTTATAGAACTTGGACCCCACTGCGTGGACAGTTTGCACCAACGCATTGTTTATCTCGTCCGCAGTTTCGCATTCGGCGAGGCACTGGAAGCAATTATGCAGTTCAAGTTGAAAGTCTTCGGGGTTCTGGATTTGGGCGGATCCTGGACGGAGCGTGGACTTCATCTGACGAGACCTTTCGAGCTTAACATTGATATTCAATGTGCCTCTAACAATACGGTGATCACTCCCGGTTTTCTTCACCCTGCCGATCACGGAGACATCATCGAATATATGCTTCTTGGTCGTCATGATGAAGTCTATCTCATTTTTGGTTAAACCATCGGGGCTTATCCACGTCCATTTCCTGGATGGTCGCTTCTTGAAGAAGGAGTTCATCGCAAAGAGTCCCTCCTTCTCCATGAAGTCGACCAGCCGCTGGCCCCTTTGGTTCCGCTGCCCGTACCCATATGAACCCACTCTCAACTCATCGCCATTCCGTGTGCCCACCTTCGCGTTGAAGTCCCCCATAACAACGGTGAAGTGTGTTTTGGAGGTATGTATGGCTTCTGCTATCTCCTCATATCTACATAGCCTCTACTTCATCGTCAGAGTGTGCCGAGGTCGGCGCGTAAACCTGTATAACCTTCAACGAATACCGACTGGTTATTCGGAGTATAAGGTACGCTACCCTACTCGACACACTATCGACCTTTACCACGTTGTTAATAAGGGACTTACGGACGAGAAACCCGACACCACCCTGGGATTTCCGGTCTCCTTCCCGGAAGAAGAGCATGTTGCCAGAATCAAGGGTTATCGTATCCTGTCCCTCTCGCCGGATTTCAGATAATCCCAAGATGTCCCAACGCAACTTGCTCAATTCTTCCTCCAGCTCGACAATCTTCTCATCGGTCCTCATCGTGCGGATGTTGTGTGCCAGGGCCAAAGTTCGGTGGGGGTGGTAGCGGGGCATCTGCCGGAGATTCTTAGCACCCCCTGCTCGACCGTTACCCCGCCTGCTACCAAGGCGAGGAATAGAGGAGCCGCCGGGGACTGGGGGCCGTATGCAATTTGCGTCTATCATTGTTTGGGGGGGGGGGGGGGTTGCCATAATCCCCACGCTTGGCAGGCGTCTTGGGGATCGCAGTTTGTGTGAAGAGATGGAACTTTAAACAGAAGACGCTGCTGCCCGTCTTCTGATTTCCCTTAGTCGCCCTTTACGTACACCCAAAGGGAAGAGATGGGTGGGTGCTATTCTTACCCGGACACCCCACGGGCAATTGTTCTTGTATACGTTAGCGAAACTCTCCATACGTATAATTCATGCTTTTGGGCTTCCCTCTCTTTTTTTATGAATTTGCCAGTAAGCAAACAACTCTACCATATCGCCAATATTTTCATGGTCAGTGAAAACAACAACAAAAACGGAGGGTACACCGAAAATTATGACAGTATAAATAGAGCGCAGGGACGTTCAACATCTCAGTCCACAGACACCGGTCTCGCCGGCGAGGCCGAAGGGTCGTACGTATGCGACCTCAACGACGTGCATCACCCCACTGAGTTTCTTGCCGGTTCTTCTCAGTGGGGGCGCGTGGTGAACCGGTGGTAAACTCAGCCCTCTCTTAAGCGACAGCCCAAGCCGAGGCCGTGCCTCCCTGAGGTGCCCTTGAGCTCGTCGCTACTTCTGCCTTAAAGGTTAGAGCGCTTTAAGCGCTCGCCTCCTATTGTCCGGTGAAGCTGTAATGGCCATCTGCGGCCAACAGCGTCTATCATTCCCAAAAAAATAAAAAAAATAAAAATAAAAATAAAAACCACGTCTCAGTCCGCCCGTGACCATGGGTGCTGCAAAGCATTCGAAACGTCGGGAAAATTAAAATAAATCGCGATATAATCCGTAAGAAGAGATTAATTACAATGGTCAGTGAAGTTAATAAGTAACGTACCCATGTATGTAGATAAAAACGCACTCCTAACTTTCTCGACCACTTCTTTCCTTCAACTTTGACTAAGGTTGGCAATCCGAATGGCGATAGTTGGATTCGTCATATGATGTCCACGGTAAAGAGTCTATACTGTGCACATCAGATGACTACTGCCTATGTCTATACTATAGACATAGGCAGTAGGTAAAATCTGCAACGTATTCTGTATAGACTGAGGATATCGCAGAGGGCCTTAGACCATTTGAACTTGACAGGTTATTGTCACGTTCTTGTAACAGACAGAACCCCAGTAGCGTCGACTGACCCGCGTATGGCTTTATAGCCATACGCGCGATAATAATGCTGTGCTGCGGCATGATGGTACTCACGTTAACAGGGAGTACTATGAACTGAAGTGCGCGCAAAGAGCCTCTTCAAATGGCAAAATAATATATTCAGTTCAACGGGCGCAGCCTGGCCAACAGTCTTAAATATTTTGGTGATTGACCATTCCTTTCACTAAGACATGAAACTGATCGTGGCGCTTTCGATCATAACTGAGTTAAGCTTCACACTCGCCACTGTTTCCAAGGAAGCGATAAGTAGGTAGCTAAGCGGTAGGTACACAGTGTGTACCGCTTAGCAAAACAGAAGGTGCTCGTCCTTGTGAGGATATGTTTCACTGTAGCGTTCCCCATCCCATATAACTTACAATTTCCTTACGTGGTTACTTATTTTCTTTAAATCGAGATGGGAACTCATATTTTATAATCTAACTGAGACTGGAGCTATTAAAAAAATAACATTTTAATTTATTTGATTAAACCTATCGATTTAAGTTGTAGAAGTACCTACCTCGTAATGTATCGGTATATCGTAATAGTACTAAAAGCAAAATAAAGATTAAAAAAAACTGAGTTAATCCGGGATCGAACCCGGAAACACAAAAATACGGGAAGACCGTTCAACCGCTACGCTGTATCAGCCGTTAGGCTAGATTTTGAAATTCTCTTCCTTATGTAGCATTATACATAGTTACTGCTTAGCTCTTTATGTTGATATAGCGTAATGATTTTAATTTTGACGGGCCCGTTGGTCTAGTGGTCAGACACCCTGCCCTGCTAACCGATGGGTCGTGGGTTCGATTCCCGCCAAGTGTCTGGGTGTTGTTTATCTATTTAAGTATGTATTTACAAAAAAAAAAGTATATAAGTATTAGTATCAGTTGTCTGGTTTCCATAGTACAGGCTCTGCCTAGTTTGGGATCGGATGACCGTGTGTGGATTGTCCCAAGATATTATTATAATAATAATAATTTTGGAGTTTAAATCCACAATTAGTCTGTTATATTATTATTGTAACATTACTCTAGTTTTTTTTTATCAATTTTCGGAAAAATGAAGAAGAAGAAGAGCTTATTACAATATTGCTCATTCCCTGTAACAAATAGCAGATATTACTTATATTAAAGTCTGACCAGGTCTATCGTTAATATGTCCGTTAAATATCATCTAAATCTGGTGAACAGTATTGGCACAAATCTTCAACACAGAATAATTTCGCAGCAAATTGTAGTTGAAAAAGTACATATTTCGACACTGTTCATTCCCCGTAACAAATAGCGAGATAATTTATATCCTATAATTTTTCTAGGTTTTCAATAAATATTTTTGCCAAATAGCAACTAAATCTGTTCAGCGGTTTTGACGTCAAGTCTGCACAAAGTCACAGACATACAGACAGACAAAAATTCTAAAAATCATATATTCGGAATCAGTATCGTTCCTAGAACACGTTACATTTAAAATTTTCTAAAAATATTGAATGTTCAGTTTTTACTTTTCTACGATTTTATTATATGTATAGATTATTGCCATTATTGTTATATAATTTTAATTGTATGGATTATTATTTGAAATAAATATTATATTATTATTATTGTTAGACGGCTGGATCAGATGCAAACCGTCTGCTAGGACCCTTTTCCCGCAGCCGGTTAGAAGCGGTTTTTTTATGTTTTTAAATGTACTTGTTTTTTATATTTATATTTGAAAATGTAAAATGAATAAATTGAATAACAATAATATCCTAATACAATTCCACACACGGTTATTTTATCCCAGGACAGAACCGGTACTATGATAAGCAGACAACTGATACTAATAATTATATAATAGTTTTGTAAATACATGCTAAATAACACCCAGACAATTGGTTCGACCGGACGGGACCGACGCCCGGGGCGTCTAACCACTTGACCAACAGGCCCGTCATGATGATGCCAAAAAATATGTGTAATTAACAATTGAGTTAAATATAACTTCAAGTGGTTGAATATTACAAACATATACCTATTTATAGTCTGTACCAAATAAAACTGAAAACGTTTACAGCATTAATAAGCGGTCGTAAAATACGCGCGCCGTATACTTGACAATGCGACGCGGCAGCAAAAAAGGCTTAGTAATTACATTTTTTTAATAATGTAGGCGTTATGTGGTTATTGAACCGCAAACGAATTTATATTCCTTTACAAATTCATTTGAAGCGGAGTATACGTACCTGCAGGTACGTTAATAGTATTCAAAAGTGACGACAATATGTTATTTATACGGTAAGCTATAGAATTGATAAAGTAAATAATAACAAGTAACATATATAGTATACGGAACGTTGCGATATCCACACAAGACGATCAGAAGTCGCGATGGCAGTTTACAAAGCTTTGGCTGTTATTTTTATAACTCATTTAGTGTTAATAGTTTCGACTCAAAGTAAGTCAAAAGTATAATTTTCTATTCTATTCTTGGTGGCTATAAATTGAGCCCGGTAAACTCCGGAACGCATTTTGACCCAATTTTTGCTAACGGAATGAAGAGTCCTGGATAGGTACTGAGTGGTTCCAAAATTAGTACGTGTGTGGTTGACAGAGAGAGTAATAGCACCTATAAAGTCTCCAATTAGTTTTGGTTTAATAATATAACCAGCCAGTCCTTCCTTTTGCTGAATAAAGCTAGTTATATTATTTGTGGACCGGCGTCCAGCCCTCACTTGTTTATTTGCCTTCCCGACATCATCACGTCTAGGTACTCAGATTAGGCTACCGTTATTATGTTTTCCCAGATTATTCAAGCCTATAACACCTTCTTTAACCAGTTTGGAGATAAGCCTTCAGATCTGAAGGCTTATACTTTACTGTCACTGAAAATGCAAATGGGTTTTCCTTTAATTTTTTTATTGCATTTCTTTAATATTGGCAACTATCCCATGTTTCCGCTTGGAACACTGATGCATAATGTCTCATAATTTTACTAAGTCCTACAGTACTTCGAATAAATCCCTGCTCCTGTACCTAACTGGCTCCAATTTTGAAGCCGTCAGTGTACTGTATGAGGTAAGTTCAACATCCAGGTGTTAGTCACCTGGTCCACTCTTCCTTTGGTACGTGTACTTAAAATATCTCTTATTAATGTATATGCCCATTACGTCGTCCAGTTCTTTTACGGGATCCATTAAACTGTTTTTTGTGCAGGGCTTGTTACGATTCCAGGCTCCTGCTTTTGCAAGTCTGTATAGCGACTTCCTTGCCTCTGTTTTTTACGTGTGACACATAATACAAAAACCTGAAAAATTGTCGGATCCTGAAACTCGCAAGCGAAGGTTCAATGGTCGCTAACAATATATACAACATCCCATCAACTGTCGGAGGCTTATTATTTCCTTAAAAAAGCATCTGTCAGGAGCTTCGGCTCAGACCGAACATCACACCTCGCTAACGTCGGAGGATCCTCCCTTTAGCACCGCCGTCACTTCGCTGAAATCTCATAATTTCATTATTTATCCTCAACAAGAATTACATAAGTCAATTATACAAATCAATACAAAATATGTCACATATATCCTTAATTATAGAGAACCACAGCATGCATTAATTTCTCTTACAAATATAACATTTTATTAGAATACGGATAAAATTACAATTAAAAATAATTAGAATTATTCAGGCAAAAGCATAAAAGATGTCAAAGCAAGATGTTAGTGTTTCAAACAATAGGGGTAGTTGTTTAATTTAAAAAAAAATAGGTGCAAAAGTTAATAATTCCTATTAATTGTTTTTAATTTTATAGCCAAGTAACGTGCTAATGGATGTCACTGACTTTAGCCCCAAGACTAATTTTAATAAAATGATATACAATTATTGATACCAAATTGATACTTAAAATCATAATGGCGTTTCAGTGGCGTGACTCCACTGGTTACGGCTTTTTAAGTAGAATACCGAATTTTTCACAATGCTTGTGTGTCGCTGTAATGGCAATTATACCTAATAATGTTAGTAGACTTGGGGCCCAGGTATAGTGGGGCCCTTCACACTGGTACCCAGCTGTGACTATACTACTGCTTGGCGGCACTGACACTGCTTTGATACCTATGTACCTGGACGGCTTTTTTCTCAAAGGATTTGTCTAATGTTAAAATTGCAGGTCATATCAATCGACCCTGCGAGACCAGCGATCTGGACTGCATCCGCCGTTTCTTCACCCAGAACTCGGGCTGCACTCCTGTATATGAACCAGCCCTAGATCCTCTGGTCTTCCCCTGCATTGAATTTCCAGTGCCACACGCGAATATTAGTTTTATTGGAATCGACTATGAATTAAGAAGACTTGAAAATTATGCTATTAGGAATTTCTAGTGAGTATTTTCATAATATTCTTAATCTCTAAAATCCATCTATCTATTATTATATAATTTATACTAGACGAACAAAATGACATCCAAAATATAGCAGCAGTTCCATGAATATAAAAGTTTTAAATATAAAACATAAATGCATGTAAATTTTAATATGAGAAACTGTAAGTTTTTTGTTTATACAATCAAGTTTTGTAAATTTGTTTTAAAGTTTTTGTTAAATAAATAATAAAACTACCGTATTACTGATGTTATTTGTTCGTGATTATTAATGTAGTGTAAATGATAGACATATATTAAAAGTATTCAGCTGTCTGGTAGAGAGAGCAAGATTTGATAATGGTTTCGGCTGCTCGAAAGACTGCTGAAAAAGGCTTCCTCCTTAGAAGGGAGGGGTTGCCATAATCCCCACGCTTAGCAGGCAGTCTTGGGAATATCCAGTAGAAAAACGCTGTTGCCCGTCTTCTTGTTTTCCATTAGTCGCCTCTTAGAACACCCAACGGAAGGGAGATAGGTGGGGGATATTTGTACCCAGACTTCCCACGGGCTAGCTAGATATGGTGTGTAAACGTGTTTAAGAATCTGCATTTACTCAGACTGCTTCTCGTAGAAGGCATCAGTTTTCTCATAAAAAAAAATAATGTGTTTAATAACCATTATAAAATGATTTTGCAGTGTAAACAGTACATCCGGAAACTTAGTGTTTGAGATCGAGTTTGAGGAAATGAAATGGAGCACTCCAACAATTATCGTAAGATATTATTTGAAAGGAAGAGAACCGGTGGAGCTAAGAGACTTTTTTAAAGTAGACCATGGTAAGAACCAATATTAACATGTTATTTTTAGGCGGTATGATATATCTAAAGGCTAACGAATCGACATTAAATACTGTGACACTATTCTCTAACGTAAAGTGTTGTGGCTGTGCTAGCCGGCAAGCTCGATATCGAAAAGTCTTTGCTTGTGGCGGCTACAAGTGATGGCTGCTGCTCGAGTCAACTCGTGCGCGGGTGCTGCTTGGGGTACTGGTCCGACTACTATCCCTTTGGCCTTTTAGTTTGTTGTAATTTTGTCATAATTTATTTTTTTCTTCTTTTTTCCCTTGTTATGTTTCGAACGGCAGGACACACTCTCGCTAATGTTGATCCAATTGTAACAAGACAATGTTTACAAAATGTGAAAAAACTACAAGCCCGCTGAGTTTCTTGCCGGATCTTCTCAGCTGAGGCCGCGTCGTGATCCGGTGGAAGCTTTTAATAAATGACCATTCAAAAGTTGGATACAAAAATTTAAATATTTTTGACTTTGGGAAGATGGTCTCAAAAGAGTCGCCGGTCCAAAGCGGATTCGGATGTTTAAAGACAGAGAGGTATGGAAATCTTTAGAAGAGACCTATGTCGAACAAGGTGTAAAACATATCAACCGTCATTAACAAACTTACTATGTGAAAAATTAAGAATCGACAGGTCTTTAGAATATTGTAAAACAGAAAAATCGCATTAAAGGCTTATTTTATTTTAGTTGTACTACAAAGCGTAAATTCTCGTGGCGATAGTACTATGCTACGTAATAAAAGTTAGTGAATACGAAGATGAAACTCGCCGCTGCCCGCAGCGTCGAAATCGAGGTTGTGTGCCTAAAGAATAGCACGGCTGAACTTTGACGAACTTTTAACGTACCCTCCGAAGCACGGAGACGCTCATTTCAAAATGCCACTAAACGGTCACCCATCTAAGGACTGACCTTGCCTGACGTTGCTTACCAAACTGATTGTTTACCGAACAAAGGTTACAACTAGCTATGAGTGCCTCTTCGAGTACAAATAATAAATCAATGGCGTAAAACAATATATTTAATTTGCTTTACAGGATCAGTTTCATTTACATTGATAATTCCGGTGACTCAAGGAATCGACATATCACGTGGTCGTGTGTATGCCTACTTAAACGTAGATACCTTTCCTTTCGAAGCTGGTCCAGGTTTAGTCAATTCAGGTGATACTAATTACATTACCTATTTAATTACATACCATCTATTGTAACGTAAAAAACGTTACAAAAATTTTTTTACATTATAATATTCCACATTTTAAATGCGCGCGCGCTATGCGAACAGTGTATCGTCAAAGCCGATTCACGTGATCGATGCATGTCTCGGTGCAAGCAGCCTAGCCGTCTCGGAAACCGGTCGTCGTCTCACACATTGATTGTCTTCGTGGTGGACGCACGTTGTTATTAAAAATTATTATATACATTAACAAACATAATTTCGTCGTGCTGATAATTATAAAAAAATAGTATAACTGTTATAAATACTACAAAATAATAATAGTGTGTTTGAAACCCCAAATTGGGTAAGTGTTGAACAATTATTAAATGCATACTGCTAAATAACCGTCATTTGTCATACCTACATAATAATTATTGCAAGTCATTTCGCACTTCAATAATGTAGCTGTAGATGTACATGTTCTCATCTAGGTTCATACTTAATAATTAGTTTCATCACCCCATTAGTTACTTCTATTGTCTGTATAGATAAATTATGATTGTGCTTTAATATAGTTTGTGCTTTTCTTTTGTAAACTCCGCGCTGATTGTGACAATCACACACCACCTATGCCTCTCTGCTCTGCTTGCGCTGACATGGTCACATATCAGGGGAGTTTACAAAGGACAGTTAGGTGACACGCTCCTCGGTGTGAATTCCAGGGTGTTACGTCGCGGCTCAAGCCCTACGAGCCGGCACTATACTCTGCCGGCCGGACTATCGACGTTCCGTGGCCGTTTACTACGGGTGCTGCCTGAGTGTTCCGGTCTTCCTACTTACCGAACGCCGTGTTTCGTCCGTCACCATCAGGGCAGTAATTATACAGTGGCTACTTAATTGGAACGGCAGACCGTAGTACTGCAACGGGCTAAAGGACCTATTACCTTCATATTTTTTTTTTTTTGTTAATACATTATTATGTTCACTTAGGGTGTTGTTTAATTTAAAAAAAAAACACTCTAACGTAGCACTATTATTAATACTTTTGTAACCTCCATGGGGCAGCGGGCGACCGCTTACTATGCAGAGGGTCAAATCTCGCGAGGAGTAACGACTTCGTGTTGTTGTTCCATATTGGATCAGAAAATGCAGGCTGATGCAGATGCCTGTGACAAAAGACGTCCACTGCTAAACAAAAGCCTCTCCCACTTAGAAGGGAGGGGTTGCCGTAAACCCCACGCTTGGCAGGCGACTTGGGGTTCACAGCATAGGTAGTAATTCTGCTGCCCATCTTCTTATCTCCCCTTAGTCGCCTGTGGTTGAATTATCATCATCAGCTGAATGATGTCCACTGCTAAACAAAGGCCTCCCCTTAGAAGGGAGGGTAGCCATAATCTCCACGCTTGGTAGCCGTCTTGGGTATCGCAGTATAAGAGGTAATCTATACATATAAAATTACTTGTCCTGACTGACTGACTGATTCATCAACGCACAGGCCAAACCGCTGGACCTAGAAAGCTGAAATTTGAACAGTAGGTAGGGTCTTCTTATGATGTAAGCATCCACTAAGTGCTCGAGTCAACTCGTGCGCGGGTGCTGCTTGGGGGGACTGGTCTGACTACTATCCCTTTGGCTTTTTAGTTTGTTGTACTTTCGTCGTATTTTATTATTTTTTTCTGTCTTATTTGATCTTTTGAACGGCATGACACACTGTCACTCTGATCTAATTGTAACATGACACACTGTTTAAAAAAGTTTCTTGCCGGATCTTCTCAGTTGAGGCCGCGTTGTGATCCGGTGGTAGCTTTTAGCGGGCGTAGCCGCAGGGAAATGCTAGCCCAATATAAAGAAGCTGCTTATTTTCCCTTAGTCGCCTGTAACGACGCCCAGTGGGAGGATATGGGTGGGTGCTATTTGACCCTGACATCCCACGGGCAATCGGTGACTGGATCATCTGGAGGACATATTTGTCGTACGTAAGTAAGTGAAAGGTAACTTATATAAACTTTAACTTTACAGATCCTGTTATTCAATCAGCTTACAAAGAATTCAGCGAGAAACCTGTCACAACTTTTAAAGGAGGATACTATTATTCAGGACCAACCATCTTGTGGTCGTTTATCCAACGTGCTATTTGTGATTTCCATGTGGATGCGTCCAACTGTTCTTGATACTTTGTGTTTTTCTTATTCAATATATTTTATCTAATCAAGATTATATGTACAGCTGTTTCATTCTTTCCTTCGATTTTATTAAATTGACATGACGTCCACTGCTGCCTTTGGCATTGCAGCAACCCCTCCCCCTTAGAATTAGGGTTGCCGCAATCCTACGCTTGGCCTGCGGCTTGGGGATCGCTGTGAAGGGTGCTGCGTGTTCTTGTAGTAAAAGGCTTGTAGAGTTGAATATTAGGAATAATTTATTTACAAAATGATAAATATATTATATACAATTAAATTAACCTTACACTAGTACTTAACCTAAGAAGTAATAAATATTTATTTACAAATCACATCGATATGTGAATATTGCGTGCGGTGAGTGCGCGGGCGCGCGGGGCGAAAGCAAACTCGCGAGACGGCTGTCGGGCAGCCGGTCTCAACGCGCGCGTCGGCAGCGTGACTGTTTTTGGTATATTCGGTACCAAATTGGTATAATTTGGCCTCCACAATTTAGATTTAGTATTTTTTTTGGTATAATTTGAAATTTTAGTATATTTTGGTAAAATTGTAATTAAAACCACGTTTTGTAGCATATTTTTTTGGTAAATTTCTGGTAGCACCAACATTCATTCATTCAATTTCACTCGTGTAGTTTCGTCTTTGTCTGATGTTTGTTTCTTTTGTACCTACAGTTTATATTAATATTTTACTTTTATTCCTACAATTCGTAATTCATTGTGCTATTACTACTTGTATGTTATTTCGGTTAGTTAATGGAACATCTTAACATAACAAACGATCCCGACTGTTATGAGATGTATGTATGTAGCAAGCTCAGAGTGAATAGCAAGAGTAAAAAGAAGCTATCGATTATAACATCGTTGTTGTAATCATAATAAGATTATTAAATTGCCTGAAATGTTTTAGGCTTTATAATTATAAATATAAAATAAATCCATGGGTTCTTTTGTGACACCGCTCTCTGAAGATAAAGGTTTTGTAATCTAGAAAAATATTATTTTTAATATTATTTCGATATGTACTTACTCACTTAATATTTTTGATATAGGTATTTATAAAAAATGCTACCGAAATTTTTGATTCAACAATTTAATGATACTTTTTTTTTTTTTGACGCGGGGGAAATCTTCGAAAGATCCCCGGGAGCTGTGGGGCTCGACCGGGGTATGTGGGATTCTTACCCACTAAAACCCCCGCGGCTGTCGCATCGGCACATGAGAGGGGAGACCCCAGGGCTCTCCGGTGGGATCTGCACCAGGGGCCCCTCAGTGCCTTGCCTTTGAGCCCGCCGCCGGGGGGCGCATTGTAGCCCCCCGGGAACCTGTCACGGTGCTCACGGGGACGGGGGTCGCAACCCCGCCGCCGTCCTCCTCGGAGTCGCCGCCGTACTCAATGGACGCTCAAGGGGCCCACACCCCGAGCGTCCAGCGACTCCGAAGGTTGCCCATTGTTTATAGCCCCGTGCTCAGGGCTGGGGAGCGAGACGTTGGGCGGCCGCTTGACGCGGCCTGCGCCTTCGTCGCCGAGCGGGATCAGCGCGTTCGCGTTCCCGCTCAGCGGCCTCCTTCTGGGACATGACAGGCTCGCAGAAGGCGGCCATCGCTCCCCACGCCGCATCCCCGGACAGCATAGCCGACACTACGCTGCCCAGGGAGAGGTCCGATCCGATGACTGCGACCAGGTCTCGACGCTCCAACGACCACGCGGGGCAAGCCTCCAGCGTGTGTTGGGCGGAGTCAGACTGGTCGCAGTGGAAGCATCTCGTCGTCGCTTCACGTCCGATCTTATGCAGATAATCACCGAAACAACCGTGACCGGTGATTATCTGCGTAAGCCTATAGGTGAGTCGTCCACTCCGTCGCTGAATCCAGGCTTCGAGAAGCGGCAGGAATGCCCCAACGACGCGTTTGCGCGCTATGTGCTCTGGCTGGAGCCGCTCGCGCCACGTCGCGAGAGCGATGTGTCGTTCCTGCCGCTTTATAGGTTCGAGCGCCACCGGCTCGCCTCCGCCGCTCTGGCGGGCGATGCGGATCCGGTCATAGACCCTCGCATACATGCCCGCCAGTATGTCTAAAGGCGGAAAGCGTGCCAGTGTGGTCGCCGCCTCAAAGGACACCGTTCGGTATCCTCGTGCAATCCGCAGTGCCATCCTCCGCTGGACGCTGTAGATTTTCGTTCTACAGCGTCTAATGGCCAGCCTCGGCGCCCAGATGGGCGCCCCGTAGAGGACTACGGACTGCACGACTCCGGCGTAGAGGCGGCGAACTTCCTCGCTCGGCCCCCCGAGATTGGGGAGCAGCCTGTGCAAGGCCGCTGCAACCCTGTCGACTCGGGGGACCAGGCGCTCGAAATGCTCCTCGAAGCCCCAGCGACTGTCAAGGGTGAGACCAAGATATTTCATGTGCGGCCCCACCCTGACTTCCGAATCACCCACACGGACGCGCAAGTTGGGCGGTGGTTCCCGGCTCCTAGGTAGGCCGTGGAACCACAGCGCCTCAGTTTTCTGAGGCGCTATCTCCATGCCCAACTCGCGTATTTTCGCGACGACGATTTCCGCCCCAAGCTCGGCGAGCTCTTTGGTCCTCTCGAAGGTGTCCCCACCGGCCACGATTAACGTGTCGTCCGCGTAGCAGACGACACTTACGCCAGCGGGGAGATCGACACGCAGAACCGCGTCGTAGGCGAGGTTCCATAGCAAGGGGCCTAAGACTGACCCCTGCGGAACCCCTCGCTCTACTTCCCTCCGGATCCTCGTACCATCTCGATCCACGTACAGAATGTACCTGTCGCGCAAGTAGTCCCTGATCAGGGCCTGCAGGTAGGGAGGCACTCCATGGTAGACCAGTGCCTCCCAGATCGCATCCCAGGGCAGGGAATTGAAGGCGTTGACAATGTCGAGTGACACCGCCAACGCCACGCCACCCCGGGAGACCGCCTGATCCGACAGGGCGCGGACGCGAGTTATCGCATCCACGGTCAAACGGCCCTGTCGGAAGCCGAACTGGCTGTCGGCCAGATCGGGACCGACGCGCGACAGATGCCCGCTGAGACGAGAGGCAACTATTCTCTCGAACAGTTTGCCAACCTCGTCCAGCAGACATATGGGACGGTACGCGGAGGGAGAATCCGCGGCTCTGCCTTCCTTCTTGATGAGGACCAAACTAGCCTCCTTCCAGGCCCTGGGGAACGTAGCTTCACGGAGGCAACTAGTGAATAGCTGCCTCAGCACCTCCCCCAGGGCAGCCAGGCTCAACACCAGCACCCTACCCGGAATACCGTCGGGTCCGGGCGCGGTGTTTCGGGCTCTCAAGCGGCCAACGGCCCAGTCCATCTCCTCTATGGTCACCCCCAGATCGTCGCGCCATTCGGGCAACTGATGGGGGTGGACTGAGGGACTTGACCGACCCGCCGGGAACAAGGTGTCTACCACGCGTCCCAGCAAAGCCGGATCGAGAGTCTCCGTCACCGGGGGCATCCATGGGCGTAGTTTGCCCAGCACCATATGGTACGGGCGCCCCCACGGATCCTCGTTGAGTCCCTCGAGGAGTTCGTCCCAGGACTGGTCCCTGGCGCTCTTGATGGCATTTTGGAGCGCCTTGGTGACCACTTGGTATGCCCTGTAGAGCCTGGCTACCTCGTCAGCTTGAGCTCGCCTTCGCCTTCTCGCCCTGGTGAACTCTCGGCGGCTTCGCCAGCAGATCTCGCGAAGTTGCGCGATCTGCGGCGACTCCCCCTGCCATCGTACACACGTGCTCACTGACCCCCGGTTGACTAACCGGAGGTCGAGCCCAGCCGCCCAATCGAGCAACGTCTCTCCTCTGATGTCTCTGGGGGAGCCCCACGCGGTAGCGTGGGCGTTGAAGTCCCCCAGGACGATCAGCGGACGGGGTAGGCAACGGCGAATGCAGTTCCCCACCCGATCCAGGTACACCTCGTAGTCGGCGAGGGACCTGTTGGGAGAGACGTAGCAGCCCACTATGGCCATGGTGCCCCATTCGACGGCGACGAAGCCCTGCCCCCTCTCCAGTAGGGTGCAGGGTGGGACACCCTCTCCTCCTCCCCAGTAGACCGCCACGGAGCCCAGGTCGTCTCCGAACCACCGAGGGTGGTCCGGGACGCTGCGGGGCTCCGCTACCGCCGCAATGGCAACCTGACGCTCCACAACGGTCTGCATGAGCAGGTGCTGAGCGTTGCGGCAGTGGTTCAGGTTGCCCTGTAGAAACCTAACGTGGGGAGAGAACGTTAGGCCTCCATGTCCTCCGGCGGGCTGGAGCCCACTGCGCTGGCCGGAGCCGCGTTAGTCGCCTCGTTGGAGGGGGCGGAAGGGCCTTTCTTGCCCTTGCCCTTTGGCGGGGTGCACTTTTTTGTACCCAGCCGGTGGTCCGCTCTGCACCCCTTGTCTGTGCACAAGGGGCACTTCGGTGTGCGCGCGGTGCATGTGCTTGCCCTATGGCCCTGCTCGCCACAGGTGAAGCACCGCGCACTCCGGTTTTCACCACCGTTAGGGCACCGCCTTCCAACATGCCCCCTCTCCAGGCACCGGAAGCACCTCAGCGGCCTGGCTTCCAGCGCCCGCACATGCGACAGGCCCCAGCCGACGGTCACCTCTTTTGTCGCCACCAGCTTGCGCATGGCGGCGACGGGGACCCGGGCCCAGGCCGTGCCCATGGCGGTCTCCTCGCGGCGGATCTGTCCGACGGAGATCTTCTCCGCCGAGCATCCACCCGCCTCCGCCAGCGATTTTGCGACCTCCTCGGGGGTGATCGAGTCATCCAGGTCGGTGACTCGGATCTCCCCCGATTTGGTCGGGCGGGCGATCTTCAGCGGGAAGTCCGCCAGCGCTTCCTGCAGCTTCGCCGCCAGCGCGTCCGCCTGGGTTTCGCAGTCGGGCCCCTCCAGCTCCATGAGGAGCCCGCCGGTGACCGCTCGCTTCAGGCGGACATTGGCGATGCCCAGCTCGCTCAGGCGCACCCTGGACTTCGCCGCCGCCGTGACCGCCGCGTACGTCGTCTGGGACCCCTCTGCTACCGTGATGGTGATGGCGGCAGACTTCGGGGCCCGAGGAAGCGCAGCACCCTTCTTCTTTTTCCGCCTCCCTTTACTGGGGGCGGATGCCGCAGGACGAGCCGCCGCCGGCTGAGGGCGGGCCTGATTCGCCGCCCGCGGAGGCTTTCGCTTCCTCGCTACCGTGGCCCACGATTGCTCCTCTGGTTGCTGCGCAGCTGGCGCGGCATTCGCAGCGTTCGCGGGCACTGCCGGCAGGTCCGCTACATGTGGAGCAGTTTTCCGCCCCCGCCTACGTCTCTTCCCAGGCTTGGAACTCGACGCAACCGGTGCTACTGCCATCGGTTGGGTTGGTGGAGGCAGCTGGGACCCCGACTCTAACACCGCGGGTGCTGCCAGAGTAGGCTGCACAGCGCGGGTCGCTCGCGCTCTAGGCGCCCCCGCTGCAGGCGTCGTCCGCGTCTGCGCAGGAAGTTGGGCGCCTGCATCAGCGGTGGCAGCCGCGTTGCGTGCGTCCGCCGCGAGAGGAGGCCTGAGGCGCTTCTCGGGCAGGAGCCGGTCCTGGATACCCGCGACTCGCGCATCCATCATGCTCCCCACCTGGAGCAAGACGGAGCGCGATATCTCCTCCGCGAGAGCCCTATGTTCCCAGCTGAGGGGGTCCGATGCCGCCTGTACAGTTGGCTGCGGGCAGACCGCCGCCTGGGACTGTAGCCTCTCCACCGTCGCCTGCAGTTCTCCGAGTTGCTTCCGCAACTAAGTCATCTCTTTCTGCAGGCTCTGGTTTTCGGCATACAACCTACTGAAGGATTGGCGCAACTTATTATTTTCGGCGTGCAGCCTTGCGCCTTCATCGGTGAGGGACTGATCTTTGATCGCGTCTGCATTCTCACCGATGATCCTTGCCGCCTCCTTGAGGGCCTTCTGGCACGTCCCCTTCAAGTTGCCAGATTTGGCGGCAACTGTGGCCACAATCTCCGCCTGCCTCCGGATTGCCTCGCTGGAGTAGGCAAAGCTGGGGCGGGGCCCAATGGGCGAGATTGGTCTGCCATGGCTTCGTCCGCCTTGGCCTCTTCCGCCGGTGGGGGCGGTGTATCCCGACGCGTACGGATAAAACGGCCGCGCTCGTCCCGCCTTAGGACGCCCACCGATGACGAGCGTCTTGTGGAGGTTTTGTATTCTATGCGAATGTATATCATTGAAAGTTTAGTTAACGTAAACACAGCGCGGGCGGAGCTGCGTGGGTCAGCTAGTCTATGTATATTAAGGTATGATATACAGTCTCGGTGCACATACACATAAAACCATGGGTCTAAACATGTATCTTCACATCCTTTACATCTTTTATTCTAATTTTAAGACAAAATTATAATAGACTTGTTTCTTCCCCCTTATCACGAAACTGATTATGTGATTTAGGTCATCCTCTCAACACTAGTGAGAAGTTGATCCGATCTTTGGGTTGCCTATGGGCATAGAATAGTAACGGGAAAATCCAAAGATCGAAACAGAAAAACCCGTTACCTTGCCGAACACACTTATTCTAAACACAGTATGGACACAAAATGTAAACTCACATACAAACACAAGATAAATTGTACATTTTTCTACAAGATCCCTGAAATAACATAACATAATTAAGATTTCATAAACCAACCACACACAGATAGCGAATCCCGTTTTGAATTCTACTTTACAATAATTACATAATTTCCAATGGTATTGGTGGATCTAGGTCCACCTGTTAGTCATCCGCCCCAGTCGCCTCGTTCGAGTAACCGTATGAGCACGTGAATATACACGGTGACTGGTATTACAAACATAATAGCAATAAAATAATAACTTTGATGATGACAGGTAAATGTTTTATAATGAACCTGTCTGTGGCTGAGCATGAGCCAATATTCACCTTTTATAATCTGTGTGGTTAGTTTATTCCTATAATCTGAAAAATTACCTATTTGAATAATACATTATTCACTATAACTTACTTGACAAGATCGGGTTTCCCCCGATCAATACTTAAGACGACACTGAATTTAATTTATATAAACAGCAAAATCGGTAAATTCGAACTTTTACTATAGGATCTTAATCTTCTAAGCGTGACCCCCGTGCTTTCCGTGGTTGCTCGTTGAATGCCCCCGTCACGTCTCATTCCACCCTTAAAACTATGAGCGTGGCGTCACCTCTCGCAGGCGGGGCTGCCCACCGACCGCACCCCGCAGCCATCTTCTCTCTGTGTACGTTTACCTGAAACCAACTTGAAACACAAGCACGCGACCCCTTTCTTTTTTATAATGTCGACCGTAATAAATTCCGTCAGTTAAAATGGCTATTAGCCCATACAGTATTTTGAATTTCCTAGTTTTTGTGTATTCGTTAACACTTATGACCCTCTCTCATAATTCACTACGTTCGGATTTTTATTTTTACCAGATGTTGGCCTTCTCCGGGTCGTGGGATAGCATATTTCTATTTAAAACATTTCGCCGTGTTAGCTGCAAAAAATACCAATAATTCTATCGCGGACCTACGTGGACATTTTACCTATTAGGCTTACTATCTCAGTACGCATTAATTTGATTTTTATTGCGCAGTAAATACCTCTGTACTTCCATATCTTCTAGTTTTTACAGCTGTTTTTGCCATCTGAAGTCTTCTAATTATCTTTTGAACTCAGTCCCCTTCATCGCAAATTTGGGAGCCCAGATATATAAAATTGTGCACTAAATCTAGGCCGCTCAGCTCGTTAGTTTATTCCATGGTCCCGCTACGGTTGATGAACATCAACTTTCTCTTACGCCTGTTGATGGGGAAACTATTATCTATGCTGATCCGCTCATTTTTTTAAAGAAGATCGGTCAGTTCCTTTTCCGAGGATCCTATAATTGTGGTATCATCTGCAAAGCTGAGATTGTTCAATAGGCTTCCACCAAACCAGTCCTCAACTTCGCATTATATGCCCTCCAACTAGATTAAACAGCTGTGGTTATAGTATGGAACCTTGACGCACACCGCGTTCCGTCTAAAAAGATCGGAGTGTATACGAGCAAACGGAGTTGTCAGTGTTGTCCTGCCACTCTTCGAAGCCTGGTTTCGACGGAAAGGCAAAGGATTAAAGAGCGAATAACCTGTAGATCCACTTAGATAATTTTAGCATGGGTGTTCCAGTGATTATCTGAGTTTGAAAGGGCGAAAGGTGACAACGACTTTCCATCATTGTCGTGGGGACCAGACTTACACACAACATGCACTCCAAGTGTACTCTGCGTGGAGCTAGAAAGGCGGATCCTGGTAAGCCGGATTGGACACGAACACTCTCTGCCAGCAACAGTATCCACTATATTGGTAGAATAATTATTGATCTTTCTATAAGGCGGTCATGTCCCAGTAAGAGATGAAAGAGACGACATTGACGCGTTGGGGCAGTGGTGCAACTGACATCATCAGGGGCTCAATAGAAATGTGACCAGGTATCCTCTGCCTTAAATAGGCCTCGTGTGTCGCGCGTGTATTGCACGGGAGCTCTGCGTTTCACATCCTTAGAACATTACCCTGCTGAGGTCCATACTAAATGCGACCCTTTGGTAGGAAATGATACGTTCGAGGTAGGAACTGCGTCCGTCATTGGAAGCAACCACCAGCATGCTGAAGCGAGCGCACATTCCTGCTTCCAGAGCTTTGTTTTTTTTTCATTTTATCTTTCAAACGGCAAAACACGTTGTCGCTGATGGTATGATTGTAACCAGTAAAACTCACAGTTTAAAAAAGGGAAAATATCAAGCCCGCATAGTTTCTTGCCGGCTCTACTTAATTAGGGCCGCGTTGTGGTCCGATGGTAGCTTTAAATTGCTTTAAATAAACTATTTAAAAAAAAATAAAAACCGACTTCATAGTAAATTATCTAAAAAGCATAAAATAACGAAAATATATTGAAGTCGGTGCTAGCACATCATGTTAACTAACACTAGCACCATCTGACACCGACTTCAATATATTTTCGTTATTTTATGCTTTTTAGATCATTTACTTTGAAGTCGGTTTTATTTTTTTCAAAAATAGTTTATTTAACACTTTTTAGTGACTTATTTTAGCAATATAGGTATCAGCACTATCACGCAACTCGAACGTCTACGTTGCAGCAACTTACTGAAAACATAAAAAGTTTATACCCAACACCGCGCGCGACACGTCAACAGTTTAACGTGTTAATTAATGTTTAGTATAATATAATATATGTTAGTCTGTAAGGTATTTGTTGTATGGGCCATAGTAGCCTGAAATAAAGGATTTATTATTATTTATTATTATTATTATTCCATTTATTTACTCTTTAAACTATTAATTACATTTTTAAATATAAATATAAAACACAAATACATTTAAAAATATAAAAAACACCTTCCAACCGGCTGCGGGAACAGGGTCCTAGCAGACGGTGGTTAAGGTTCCAGAGAGAGGAACTTCCTCACAATGCGTGCCGTTTCCAATAGCACTGCCTTCTGTATCTGGCCCTTGATCCAGCCGTCTAACGAGAGCCTCTTGAGATGTTTATCGAGGCTCTTGGCCATAAGGCCATGGGCGGAAACGACTATAGGTACAATGATTGCGTCATCAATGTCCCACATGTCGACAACCTCGTGCGCAAGATCAAGATATTTACATTGTTTATCTTTTTCCGCCTTCACGAGGTTCTCATCATGGGGGACAGTGATGTCTACAATCATTGCACGGCGCTCGGTGCGATCTATCAGCACAATATCAGGCTTATTGGCAACAATAGTCCTGTCTGTGATGATAGATCGATCCCAGTATAAGGTAATATGGCCATCCTCCAGAACTGGTTCTGGTGCATACCTGTAGTACGGTACCTCTGACGTTACAAGGCGGTATTTCAAAGCAAGTTGCTGGTGGATTATCCTGGCCACTTGGTTATGTCTGTGCAAGTATTCACCGTTTGCGAGACGCGAACAACCGGAGATAATATGCCTGAGGGATTCACCAGGGCGACGACATGCCCGACAAATGTCGATGGTGCCATCCCGCAGGATATATCTCCGGTAGTTATTCGTCATCACCACTTCGTCCATAATTGCACAGACAAAACCTTCGGTTTCCCCAAAGAGGTCACCGAATCGTAGCCAGGCCACGGAAGCAGTGAAGTCTACATCGGGCCCGCAGCAAGCAGTGAAGTCTATGAAGAGCCCGGTAGAACCTCCCGTGTAGCTCCTTACTTTGCCATACCGCCTCGCGATCGCCAGTGCTGAGCACCACAGGCTTGCGCCAGTTCCCTTTGGCTAAGGATAGAGGGGTCAGTCCATTGTCCACAGCAACCACATCCGTATGCATCTCCCCGCTGCAGTGGAGGAAGTATTCCCTGAGGTTACATATCTCACGGTTATGTAGGGCCTTGGCATTCAAAAAGCCTCGGCCACCACATTTCCGTGGGATATACAACCTCATCACTGATGAGCGAGGATGATGCATACGATATGTGGTTAACAGTGTACGAACTGTTCTATCCAGGGTGTCTAGTTCAGTCTGGGTCCACCTGAGTATGCCAAAGGAGTACATCAAGACTGGCATGACCCAGCCGTTGTAGGCTCGCACCTTGTTTCCGCCTGATAAAAGACTTTTCAGTACTTTTCTCAGGCGGCCCAAGAAGCGTTCCCGCAACGACTGTTTCATGGCAGTGTCATTGATGTTCAACGCCTGTGACATACCCAAGTATTTGTAGGTTTCGGTTTCAGAGAGTGTCCTCAGGTCGGTGGAGTCTGACAGCTGTACGCTCCTAGACTCAACCATCCTCCCCCGCTTTACATGCATAACTGCACATTTGTCCACACTAAACTCCATCCTGATAGAATTACTGAAGGTTTCTGTGACCTTCAGTAAGCCCATCAGTCGGAGCTCAGTGGGGGCAAACAATTTCAAGTCATCCATGTAAAGCAGGTGAGATATGACCTGACCACCTCTCCGCAACCGACAACCTAGCCCTGAACTCTTTAAGAGAGTGCTTAAAGGGTTCAGGGCCAGACAAAACCACAAAGGACTCAGACTATCACCCTGGAAGATGCCCCGTTCTATCCTTATTGGATCACCGTTTCCAAGGGTCTGTCGAGATCCTGGATAGAGAAGGACTGTTCTCCACTGCCTCATACATGACGCCAGGAAGGTGCGCAGAGTTGTATTAACTTTATACAACTCTAGCACCCTCATAAGCCATGTATGAGGCACAGAGTCGAAGGCCTTCTTATAATCTATCCAACATGTCGACAGATCCTTACGGTTCCGGCGATTTTTGCTCTCAGAATAGATGTAAGAGTTTTATAAACTGTAGGCAGACACGTTATCGGCCTATAGTTCTTTGGGTTCGTGGTACTATCGGTCTTATGGAGCAGGTGGGTTATTCCAGTAGTCATAAATTCTGGCAGCGACCCAGATTCCACAGCCGATTGGAACAGAGATGCCAAGCAAATATGCGAGCTACGTATACACTTGAGCCAGAAATTATGCAGTCCGTCTGGTCCGGGTGCCTTCCAATTAGGCAAAGGACGGACTGCATCTGCTACATCTTGGGGCCCGATGGTGATGGGCCCCATTTCTGGCAATGGCTCGCATACTTCCTCAACATCCCCGATCCAATCACCCTCGGAATGAGTGACGGGCACCGACCAGATGTTGCGCCAGAACCTAATCATGGCGTCATCATCCGGCCGCTGCACCTCACCAACTATCTGGCTAGGTCGCTCCCAGGATCTATATACCCACCTTTGATCCCTTTGGAACATGTTGTTCTGAGAGTATCGGTCCACACGCGCCCTATACCTGCGTATCCGGTTCGCCCATGCACAAACTTTCTGCTTCAGAAAGTCGATGCGCTCTGTGACACGCGAAAGGTATTCGCGGGGATCGATGCCGGTCCCCGAGAATGCGCGCCTCACAAAGCGCATCACTCTAGGGCGCATATTGCCCTCCCTGAAGCAGGTAAGCTTGCCTATGAGTACCCTAGCCTCGCCAATGCGACGCTCTATCCTGCACTGCCAAGCCGGTACAGCAGGTTTCGGTCGCGTAGCTGCGTCAGGAAACTTGACGCGAGCTGTCCGTTCGAGCCGGATCGAAAATTCGTAAGGTTTTAAATTCCCCTTTTCAATCGATTTATATCGGTTACCGCATATTTAGTATTTCAATATACTTATTCCCGCAATATTTAACGTATTCCATTATTCTAGACTGCATAAAATCGCTTTATAAAATATATATTTCAGCGATTTCCGCCATATTTGTTCATTCTGTACATCGTTGCATGTTGCAGGCACTAAGTCGGACTTTCATATAAACGTCCATTTATAAACAAATTCTTTAAAATGGCTTCTCAAAATAAAAATAAGGAAGTATTTGAGGATGCTAAAACGCTCGATACTTCTGAAATAAAACGTCTAACATTAATTGGCAAACGTGACGCCATATTTTCTCGTTTGCAAACTGTGTACCAATACTCATTGAATGCCTTCCAAGACGATTCTGAGAAGGAATTATTCTTATATAGTATGACAACTATAGAAAGTTTACGTACTGAATTCAACGAAATTGTAGACAACTTAAATATTGTCGAATTGACTATTGATTCTACGTACGTGGTAAATTACCAAAGTACAAATGCTTTTGAAGATATGTACTGCCGCTGTAAGTTTGTTCATGATAAACTTCAACCAACCGCGAATAATGCTGAAACCTCTGGTTCTCTAGTTTTACCGCAACGTAAATCCATTCGTTTACCCGAACTAGAATTAATGACGTTTAGTGGTGATCCCATTAGATGGCCGATATTTTTCGAATCTTTTAAAAGGATGATTCATGAAAATCCTGATCTCACCGATCATGACCGCGTGCAGTATTTAATAAATAAATTGTCAGGTCGGGCTCTTTCGGTTTGTTCTGGAATTGTTCCGAACGGTGACAATTACCGTGACATATGGCAAACTCTCGTCGATAAATACAATGACAAGCGTAGTTTAGCCTCCGCATATTTTGATCAATTGGTTGATTTTAAAAGTTTTAATACCGCAACAAATAAGAACCTTGAGTTATTTCTAGAAAAATTCTGCACGGCGGTGTCAAGCTTGAAGTCGCTTAAGCTGGATAACTTGTCTGATTTTATTCTTTTGCAGCTTGCATTAAAGAAAATTGATCCAAACACTGCACGTCATTTTGAGATGTCTAAGCGAGGTACATCGATGCCTACTTACGGCGATCTTATTTTATTCATCCGCGAACAAAGTAAAGTTCTAGAACGGACTATGCCTACGTCTCATAGCCGTTACAGCGATGCATACAAATCGGCACAAATAAAACCTACGCAATCCTTTGTTACGTCCTTAACAACTAATTGTCCCTTTTGTAAACAAAATAGTCATTTTACATTATATCGATGTCCCGCATTTAATAAACTTTCTGTTGATGATAAATTGAATTTCATTAAACAAAATAAAGGTTGCACGAATTGTTTAAGTGTTACGCATAATATGAGTCGATGCAACTCTAAATTTAATTGCCGTCATTGTGGATGTAAACATCATTCGCTGCTATGCCGCAAGGCATCGTTAGAACGCGACTGTCACCACTCGCCTAGTGATAACATCGCCCGCAGGCAGCAATCCTGCGCGCCCGCTATAGCCACCGCTGCGCCACCGCTGCCGCATCAGATGGCTCCCGCTGCCCGCGCTGCCTCCTCTGGTCAGCTGACGGATCATGTTCGTTTATCCGAGCAACAAAATATTTCGTTATGCAATATTCAACCTCCTGCTATATTTTCACAAAATAGCACCTGTTTATTAGGAACCGTGCAAGTTGACGCGACTGATTCTGTTGGTCAGCGTCATGTCGTTCGTGCATTAATTGATTGCGCTTCACAAAGTAATTTTATAACTTCAAAATGCTGTACTAAGCTTAATTTAAATTTTGAAAAGGTATCTAATAGCATTGTGAAAGGTATAGGTTCGTCTAGTAACCATATCAAAGGCGTAACGTCCACGATTCTGACCTCTCGTTTTAATAATAATTTTATTTCACTCAACGCGTTTATTATTGACCGCATTACGGACAACTTACCTCCAGTTCAGGTTGACATTTCATGTTTGTCGTATCTGAAATGCCTGCCTCTGGGAGATACAAGTCTCTCCTCGCCTTCTGAGGTAGAAATCCTCATTGGGGCCCCTCTCTTTTCTGACATTTTGCTATCAGGGCGCGTCTCTGGTCCACCTGGTGCTCCCACCGCATTCGAAACCATATTCGGTTATATAGTTATTGGGAACGCTCCCACTGTACCTACTCCGCATGACCCTTGTCTAACCGCTTCTAATGACTCTTGTCATACCGCTTTTAATGACCCTTGTCATACCGCGTCGCAAGACTTAGGCCATACCGGTAAAACTGTCTCGTTTGACAATTCCGCCGCTTGTATTTCCCTCTGCTGTATGGTAGAGGAACCGCGTCTGGACTCCGTGCTCCAGAAATTCTGGCAACTCGAGGAAGTTCAGCACACCCCTGCCTTGAGTGCAACCTCTCTTGAGAACGAAAAGATTTTCGTTAATAATTTCTCTCGCGATTCGTCAGGGCGCTGTTCTGTAGTACTGCCATTCTCTCACGATTCCGCTACCACCCTCGGCGATTCTTTTGCCACCGCTCAAAAACGTTTTATGAACTTAGAACGAAAACTTACCGCTTCATCGCAGCTACGCGTTGAATATGACGCGATCATAAAAGAATACATCCAAAAGGGATATATTTCCCGCGTTCCTGATCGTAAGTCAGGCTATTATATACCGCACCATGCCATCGTCAGGTTAGATAAAACTAGTACAAAATGGCGTATGGTTATGGATGCGAGTGCTAAAACTAACTCAGGATTATCACTGAACGATATTTTGCACGTCGGTGATAATTTACAGAACGATCTCTTTACAATTCTCTTAGATTTTCGTATTTATGAAATTGCTTTTACCTCGGACATCAAACAGATGTATCTTCAAATTTTAATAAATTATGATGATCGTAAATATCAAAAGTTTTTATATCGTTTTGACCCCTCGTTACCTCTCGCCTCTTATCAATTTAACCGCGTTTGTTTTGGTTTACGTAGTAGTCCCTTTCTTGCCATGAGAGTACTACGTCAGCTATGCGCCGAAGAGCGCGCTCGCTTCCCGCTCGCCGCTGAGGTGATAGAGAATAACATGTATATGGACGACGTATGCTACTCCATGCCATCGTTGTCTGACGGTTTACGTCTCCGTGACGATCTCCGCGAATTGCTCAAGGCCGGGGGCTTTGAGCTAGTCAAATGGTGCAGTAACTCGCCTGACCTTGTTGCTTCTCTACCAATGACGGACCGCCATAGCGCTGTCATTGACTTTGAGCATCCCGACTCACAGTCACAAACGAACATTAAAGTTTTAGGGCTTCAGTGGTCACCAAGCGGTGACGAGTTCATGTTTACTGTAAATATTGACAATCGTCCTGTCACCAAACACAATATGTTGTCATTGATTGCCCGCCAGTATGATGTACTTGGTCTTATAGCTCCAGTTATTCTCTACGCTAAATTAATTTTACAAAAACTTCATGTTTTAAAGCTCGATTGGGATGAGCAACCGCCGTCAGATATAGTTCGCATATGGCAAAACTATACACGTGAACTACCGTGTGTACAGAATTTGCGCTTTACACGCCACCTAGGTGTTTTTCAAAATTCAAAACTTCAGATTGTGGCTTTCTCTGATGCCAGCGAAAAGGCGTATGGCTCTGTCATTTATATTCGAACGCAAACTGACCCTAACACGCCTCCTGTTACCCGCTTAGTTTGTGCCAAATCAAAAGTGGCCCCGCTTAAAACGGTCTCCATTGCTCGTCTAGAGTTGTGTGCCTGTCAATTAATGGCGAAACTTGTTCGTCGTATAATTGATACATATGGTAGACGCCATCCTATAGATGATATATTTTGTTTATCCGACTCTATGGTAGCGTTGCAATGGATACATGCTTCTCCGCATAGATTTAAAACTTTTGTTGCAACTCGTATAACTAAGGTTATTGAATCTATCCCCGCTGTTCATTTCTTTCACGTCCCTGGATCACAGAATCCCAGTGATTGCTTGTCCAGAGGACTCACGCCCGCTCAGCTACTGGATCACCCGCTGTGGTTCACTGGGCCCGCTTGGTTATCCCTTGATGCCAATGATTGGCCAATAATGTCAATCGACCGCGCTAATTTAGATTCGAATTTGCCCGAATCAAAAGCTCTAACCTCTCTTACCGCTACTCATGCTGTTCAGGAGAATTTCAGCGTATTGCTAAACCTCTCCTCCCGCGTTTCTACATGGCTGCTGCTCCTGCGCACAGTCGTTTTAATCTATCGCTTTATAAAGAGACTCCCGCATGCTAATAGTTTTTCGTCGGACGATCTCAATTTCGCCGAAATTAAAATTCTAAGAGCCTTACAATCATTTTATTTTCCCGTCATTATAAAAAATATAAATAATAATGACCGCTGCTCTCGCGCGATTCAACGACTCGTGCCATTCATAGATTCGGATGGTCTAGTACGAGTTGGCGGCAGACTCCGCAACGCCAATCTTTCATACGATCAACAACATCCGATTTTATTACCGCGCAAAGACCGCATAGTTGAGTTGATCATTACTCATTACCATCGTAAGAATTGTCATACAGGCCCGCTCGCGTTAATGTCAATTCTAAGACAAAAGTACTGGATCCTTTCGTGTCGTAATATCGTCCGATCGGTTATTCACAAATGCAACGTGTGTTTTAAGGTTAAGCCCAAACCTACCTTCCCAATGATGGGAGACCTACCCGCGTGCCGTGTGAACGAATCTAAAGCGTTCACCCACACTGCTGTGGATTATGCTGGCCCCATATCTATAATCCCGTACAGAAAACGTGGAGTACGCTCGATCAAAGCGTACCTCTGCATTTTTGTGTGTATGGTGGTACGTGCAGTGCACGTTGAACTCACCACTGACTTAAGCACCAAGTCATTTTTATCCGCGTTCAAACGGTTCCTCGCCCGCCGTGGAACTGTTTCGGTTATATACTCCGACAATGGGAAAAACTTTATCGGTGCAAAAAATGCATTATCTGATGTTAATACGTTTGTCACTTCGGATGAATTTAATCAATCTTTCTCAGATGAATTGTCCGCTAACCGCATACTTTGGAAGTTGAATCCACCGCGAAGTCCTCATTTTGGAGGCCAATATGAAATTTACGTTAAGGCATTTAAAACTCATCTTCACAGAGCCATTGGTACCCAGTTACTTACATACGAAGGGATGCTGACAGTGGTCACGCAGATCGAATTTGTTATTAATTCACGCCCGCTTACGTTATTGAGTGAGGATCCTTCTGAGCCCACTGCATTAACTCCCGCGCATTTTTTAATATCTGTACCGCTTAAACATATACCCGCTTGTAATGTTAATGATGAACCTACTAATTTGATTAAACGTTTCAATTTGCTACATCAAATGGTTCAGTCATTTTCCAAACGATGGAAAGCAGAATATCTCCATTTATTGCAGTCTAGAAGCAAATGGAATACACCCGCAAATCCAATAGTGATAGGTTCTATAGTTCTTATTATAACTGATAACCTTCCTCCGCTATCCTGGCCCCTTGGTGTTGTCGTTGCTACATACCCAGGCAAAGACGGCATCAGTAGAGTTGCTTCGGTGAAGACGGCGACTGGCGTGTACAAACGTCCCGTCGTCCGCCTGTGTGTTTTACCTACTCAATAAGTTTTCTCCTGCTCCCCGGTTAACACCGCTTCTCATTTTTCTTAAACCGCATACCGCTAACCTTCTCCCTTTTGAATGTTTCGTAAAAACCGATGGTTTTTAGACCGGGGGCAATGTCCGCGCCACTTGTTTGTGGCACTTTAGGTTGTTAACCTAACTCCTTTATTTCCACCTCATACTTTTCAACACCTGTACGGTCTGTCATAGCCGTCACCGCACGAAAAAGAAAACTGCTGTCAAGCAGTCTGTGAACCGCCCTCGCCGGTCGTGGCTGCCATACACCGCTGCAGAACGTTCCGTCGAATAACGTTCCCCGCCTACTATAGTCTTGATACAGCCGCGTACTAACGGCTGTCCGCGTGTGATAGTCATACTCCGCTACTATCGAAGGCCGCCGGAACAAGAAGACCCAGCCTAAGAGCCGCGCAACCCGGGACGCCTCTGCGCAAACCACCACAGGCAAGTGCCCGATCGAGGGTTGTCTTACATGTACTTTTAGTGCGGCACGGATAGGCCGACCTACAGGCGTTTTGTTCGTTCCATTTATATATACCAGCTATCCTTTACCCCGCTAGTGGAGGCGCGCTCCGCTATACTGCTTAGCGGCCGCGCCGACATATTCTTTGTGATTAGGCTGGGTCTTCTTGTTCCGGCGGCCTTCGATAGTAGCGGAGTATGACTATCACACGCGGACAGCCGTTAGTACGCGGCTGTATCAAGACTATAGTAGGCGGGGAACGTTATTCGACGGAACGTTCTGCAGCGGAGTCTGTGATTGTTATTTGACAAGTAAAGGTCAATGTCTTGTTGTGTCTTAAATGGAAGGTAGAAGTATCGTTTTCACAAATTGTAATGGGAAGGGAGACTAACAATAGCCGAAGGGGTTACTCGGATATACATATGCTTAGATGCCCATATATAGTCTAACATATGTCAATTATTATAATATGTATACGCGTCGAATACAGAACCTCCTTTTTTAAGACGGCTAAAAAAATAAAGTATAATTGGGGATCACTTGATTTGATTTAGGGAGGAAACATTTTTAACTGACTTCAAAAAAAAGGAGGAGGTTATCAATTCGGTTGTATGTTTTTTTTTTTTATGTTTGGTACCTCAGAACTCTGTCGTTTACGAACCGATTTGGAAAATTATTTTTTTAATTGAAAGGATATGCTTCCAGATTGGTCCCATTTTTTTCAAAAACAGGTTCTGATGATGGGAACCATGAGTAACTGAGGGAACTCCTTAAATATTATAGGCATACATATAGCGTTTTTGGTATTTTTAGAAACTAGTCAAGCATTTTCATTCAGAAAGTATTATTATTCTTTATTATGTACACAAAATGCTCGGCTCAAATGCTATGCTCGGAGTTTCTTTGCGCGACAGAATCCGGAATGAGGAGATTCGCCGAAGAACCAAAGTCACCGACATAGCTCGTAGAATATGCAAGTTGAAGTGGCAGTGGGCCGGCCACATCGCTCGAAGAACCGATAACCGTTGGGGAAGAAAGGTTCTCGAGTGGCGACCACGAACCGGAAGACGCAGCGTAGGCAGGCCTCCCACTAGGTGGACCGACGACATTGTTCGCGTCGCAGGAAACCGGTGGATGCAAATAGCAAATTGTCGTTCATTGTGGCGGTCTAAGGGGGAGGCCTTTGTTCAGCAGTGGACGTCTTCCGGCTGGTGATGATGACACAAAAAAAGAAGAAATACAATAGAAATATTAACATATAAAGAAAAAAGTAACATAAAGGGCGAGCTTAACTCAACATGTGAGTTCTCTTCCAGCAAACCCAAAGTGAGCGTGACAGAAAGAATGCGGGCAAAACCAAGTGTACTAGCAAAAAAAAATATTATAATTTAAACAGGAAAGAAAGCAAAAAAAGACTTTAATTTAAAAAGGTTGAAATAAGATAGAAAAAATAAATGTAACTATCTAAATGATACACACTATATCAATATAAATATACTATAAAATATAATAATACTATATAATATATATATATATATATATATATATATATATGTACTTTAATATATACTTACATATGTATATATATATAAATGTATAATATATAAATAGATCTCATATAATATCAACTAAAAATATAGGATACAAATATAAATAATAAACAAGTAATAATAATAGTTCATAACTTAAACAAATCACTGTGACAGAAAATATTCTTTGGTTCTCTTCTTAAAAATGGGCAGAGATTGGCTTTGACGAATTGAAAGAGGAAGGCTATTCCATAGTCTGATAGCTTGAACCGTAAAAGATCCGTCATATCGACTCGACGAGTGTATGGGAGTTTTTAAAAGAAGAGACTTAGTAGAGCGAGTCGGTATATGAACAGGGACAAGATACTCAAAGCGTTCACGCAGATACTCAGGAGATTTAGGGTTATGTAAGATATTAAAAAGTAAAGACAGAATGTGTAGATTACGCCTATGTCTAATAGGTAACCATTTCAGTTTAGTTCGGAATTGCGAGACATGGTCATATTTCCTAAGGCCGTAAATAAAACGAATAGCTAAGTTTTGAAGGCGTTCCAGTTTGTCCAAAAGTTCTTCTGTGGCATCAAGAAAACAAACATCGGCGTAATCAAGAAGTGGTAATAATAAGGACATAGCAAGAGTTACTTTGGTTTCGAAAGGAAGAAAAGATTGGAGCCGCTTGAGAGAGTGGAAAGTACCAAAAACTCGCCTACTCACCTCTGCGATGTGAATATCCCAAGATAAGGAACAATTAAAAAACACCCCAAGATTTTTTATACTTTTGGCATATTCAATATTTACGGTTTCATACATAACTGGAGGAATAGGGTTAGAATTTAACACGTTATACATATACCTACCACCAATAATGATCGCTTGAGATTTCTTTGGGTTAACAAGTAAACCAAAGGTTTTCGCCCACTCGCTAATGCTTCTGAGATCACCATTGATGGCATTTATACTTTCCTCGACATCATCAACTTTAAAATGACGGTACAACTGCAAGTCGTCTGCATAGAGATGGAAGTTGGAAGATATTACGCTCGTGACAGTGTTAATAAAAACAGAAAATAGAAGAGGAGAGAGAACGCCACCTTGTGGAACACCCGCAGTAAGGTCACACCAGTCAGAAGAACCCTCACCAGCGCGAACAGACTGCGAGCGTCCTCGAAGATATGAATCAAACCATGAAATAACAGAGGAAGAGACGTTGTGCGATGAAAGGATGCTTAAAAGGATATCAAAGTCCACAGAATTAAATGCACTGCTAAAATCCAAAAGAACAAGAACTGTTAGAAGTTTGTTCTCCATGGCCAGCCGAATATCATCAGTAATTTTCACTAATGCAGTAACAGTACTGTGCCCAGGTCGAAAACCAGACTGAAGCGGACTTAGCAGGCCATTACAAGAAAGAAAGGAAGACAACTGTTTATGAACAATGCATTCAAGGACTTTAGAAAGAATGGGAAGTATGGAAATAGGTCGGAACTCGGAAAAGTTTGAGGGGTTAGAAGTTTTGGCAAGTGGTATGACATGAGCTCTTTTCCAAACAGAAGGAAAGGAGCTAGTAGCAAGTGAGTTATTAATTATATGAGAGATTACTGGTACTAGCTCATCCAAAATGAGGAGAATCATCTGCAGATGTAGACCATCGTTACCAACAGCTTTAGTGGAAATGGAGAGGATGGATTTTTTAACGTCTTCCTCTGTAACCATAGTGAAAGAAAAAGATGCACAAGTAGGTAAAGGAACGGTGGAAATAAGATTAATAGTTGAAGTCTTAATGTCCTCATCTAGTAAAATAATAGGTTTAGCGAAATGTGCATTAAGAGCATTAAGATCACCATTAGGCGTGCAATCAGTTGTAGACTTACCAATACCGAGTGAATTCAGAAATTGCCAAACTTGTGCTGTAGTAGAGTTTTTTAGGGAATCAATAATGTGACGTCGTTTGGCATCCCTACACATCCGACTGCAGCGATTACGTAACTTTTTATAAACTTCTAAATTATCGATGTTAGGTTGTTTTTTGTATCTCCGCCTTGCTTTGTCTCTTTTGCTCATTAGTGACTTGATGTGATCATTTAACCAAGGCGCAGGGAGATGTTTTACCCGGACTTTCTTAATTGGAGCATGTTTATTATATAGCTCCAATAGCAATTTGTTAAAAGCTTCAACTTTGGAATCCACATCAACACCATCAAAAACAGGAGACCAATCAACTAAATTCACATCCTCTCTCAAACGTTCCAAAGAAATATTTTTAAAACTCCGAAGAAAGAGAAGTTTACCTTTCCGTCTGGGAGGGCGAACTTTATACGAAAGAAATAGGAGGTCATGGTAGGAAAAAGAAGCAGGGAGCTGACCAAATGTTGCAACATTATCCAATTTGGAGACCAGGATCAAGTCTAAGAGTGAAGGAGTACTATGAGGAGCGTGGTGAGTAGCATTAAGAGGAAGTATGTGCATATTGACAGAAGAGACAAGAGAACGAAGTTTCCGGCTGCGCGTATCATTCTTAAGGAGACAAGTGTTGAAATCCCCTAAAATTATAATATGATCATAAATGGATGATAGAGATTCTAATTTAGTTTCGAATGATGAAAAGTAGTCAATATGACATGATGGGTTATAATATACACCCAGAAGGAATTTAGTATAGTGAAAATCAATTTCTATAAATAGGTGCTCAGCAAATTTCGAGTAGTAAGTAAGTATCATTTGGTGAAGTGGATCTGATGAAGAAGGCCAAGACGGCCACCGGAACTTTGTAATAAAATTGACAATCCATCCTATCCTAGCCGTGCCTACTAAACGTAGAACTACCGAATTTGGACTCGTTGAATAGGTCTCGACGAGTAGTTGCTAGAAAAATGGTGATCAGGGTCTGACAATGGAGCAAGAAGGTGGACACGGGTTCTCGGCACAAATAAATGTAGACCCACCGAGCTTGCAGTCCATGGTTCTCGAGAACTACGAGTATAACACCTAGATATCTTCGGTTTATGGCAATTGGTTTGTTTTATTAAGATATTGTCACATCTACATTTTTTTAAATTTTTGCTTAAGCTTATATTTTAGTGATGGTTCATAGTTGTGTTATGTAGTGGGTGTTTTTAAAATAAACAACGTCTAGCAAATACTTACAAGGGCAGTAGGTACCTAACTGCTTTCCAGTTTGGCGCCGTCTTTGATAGTAATATGTATTTATAATATGTTGTAGCCCAAGTCCAATAAAGTATATGTAAAAACCACTAATTCTTAGAAATTATTTCAGGCCTTTTAGTTGCATTTTGAAGGCGGTTCTTTTTTTTGTAAAAAATATTTTTTAAGAGTAGTAGTCGGCCCGGTGCGGAACGAGACTCGTGCAATATGTGTTCAGTGTAATAATAAATATTGACGATGCTAAACGTTACCATGGACTCTTATAAAGCTGCACTGCTTCTTGCTTTACTAATAAAGTGAAAATATAAATCACGGTGAAGGCGGTACTGGCTACATCCAATTACCAGTTTTCAAAAACCTATGTGTTGAAGCAAACATTATCATTCAATCATTCATGTAGATTTGTGTTAAAAATCATGTAGAAGGTGAAATATATATTTTTGCAATACGTGCTTTCTTTGAAATTAAAAACCAAAGCAGAAATATTCCTTAAAAAGTGGTAACTTAAATCGACCCCGAAAATAATCTAGAATACCAGGAAAAGTTGGTAACCCCCCTAACTCAAAACATGTCACACCAGTGGTACCGTGTGAATCCAATACACTGTAACTTCAGATACAGTGTTTTGAATTAACAACGTTCATTCGATTTCTTTTAACCTGTTTGATGTTATAGCATTCATAGTTTTTTTTACTTTGTATGAAAAATACTGAGATATTGCAATGCAAATTACACTGTTTTTACTAAAAAACTACAGGCCCGAAATAGTAAAACACGGCAATTGATGATGCAGTGCATTGTCCAAATAATCTTCGCGGATTGCAAGATACAGTGTTTTGTCAAAACAAAGTAGAAGGGCTAGCGCGACGCGGCTGCGCCAATCATATTGAGGCTGGGCTATCGATTTCAATTATTATTGGTCGATCTGGCCGAGAGCGACGGCGGCGCAGTGGCTGGAAAGTATGAGCTGATGAACTAATACGTACTGAAATTTAAAAATAAATATAGTATTATAAATACACTAAATATTAAAATAAATCTATCTGGAGAGGAAATGTTGTTTTTTAAATATGACTAAATTACAGCTACTGCGCAAGGAATGTGGAAGCGAATTCCATAGCCGCACTGCTTGCATGGTAAAAAAAAACATTATAGCTACTATAATAATGAGGAGGAACTTCAAAATGCAGAGATATACTGGAACGTCAAGGCTTGTCACAAGACACGAGCAAGGAATAACACTCACAAAGATAAAGAGGAGATTAAGGATTGTTAAGTATACAATTTAGAAAATAAAAAATGTACCAGTTCCGCCGCTGACGGATTGGCAGACATTCTAGTTGAGCCCGAAATTCCGACACGATCATATTTCCGCAGACCAAAGATGAAATGAATACACAAATTTTACAATTGCTCCAGTTTATTAAGAAGCTCCTCAGTTGCATCTAGAAACATACATCAGCATAATCGAAAAGAGCTAAAGATCAAGCAAAAAAGATTTTTGTCTGACGCAGAAGAAATTTTTGGAGACGCTTGTGAGACTGATAAGAGTAAAAGATCTTCTTACTTATACCTATCTCCAACATGAGATTCCCAAGAAATATTATAATCAAACAGAACTCTAAGAATATTAACTTTATTTGAGTATGCAATTGGTACGGAATCGAAAACTAAACTGGAGAGTGAGTTAATGTCAACCAGATTCATCACGTATCCGCCACCAAATATGTATGATAGCCTGAGAATTAGTAGAGTTCACTAACAAGCCAATTGATTTTGCCCACTGACTTATGCTATCTAAATCTTTATTAAGCTTATATATCACTTACCGAAGCTTATCAATATTGGCATGACGATAAAGCTAAGGATGATCATGCATAGAGATGATAGTTAGAAAACCCTCGCGATAACATTCATGAAAACTGAAAAGAGGAGAGATTACGCCACCCAGTGGAACACCCGCCTCAAGCTCACACCACACAGATGATGTCTCCTCAAAGCGGACAGACTGGGAGCGCCCACGATGATATGAATATGATCAAAGCAATTGATAGCTGAAAAAGCGACATAGAGAGAGGAAAGAATGCCTAGAAGTATGTCAAAATAAACAGAATTGAAGTCACTACCAAGATCCAATAATACCAGAATAATCAGTTGTTTGCTTTCTATAACCAAGCGTCAAACATCACTTATTTTTACTAAAACTAAGGACTAAAAGACAATTAGGTGTGAAATAATCTGTCATTTGTTTGTAAACAATAAATACCTTCCAGGACTTCCAGAACAGAACAAGGAGTGTAGATATAGGACTAAAATTTGTAACAGAAAAATTTGGCTGTTTGGGAAAAGGAATGACAATGACAAGCGTTCTTCCCAAGACGGGAAAGAACAGGATTCAATTTAAAAGTTTAAGAAACGAGTGATTATTGGACAAGGATTGGTCAAGGTTACTTCAATGTTAGGTAACAACAATTTTAGCTGAAGACCATGATGATATAATTCCCAACCCCCTCAGTAACCGAACTCAAAGAGAAAGGAGAAGATAAAGGCAAAGATAGCTAAGAGAGACAATTTAAAGTGGACAACTTAACATTATCAAGAGTAACAAGTGACTTCTAAAAATGTGCATTAATTGAAATCAAGATCTAAATATAGAGCATTCTCAATAGAAAATACCAAAATATATCAAGAACTGCCACGTCTGTGCAGTATTATGGTTCTCCAACTTATACCTACCAATACACTTTTAGGCCCTGTTTTCCCAAGTCAATACACTGTAACTATATGATACAGTGTATTGCCTTAACAATATCTTCCTTAGCTTCTGACAACTATTAGAGCAACACAAGTTATCGACGATAATTCATTATGTATACTCTAAATATATATAAAACTTAATAGGCTGGATAACTTATAAAATTATTTTTAAATTGGCAGCAAACACTAAAAACTTTCTAACGAAAATTTTGGAGTAATCTTGAAAAAACTAAAAAAATCTATTTTGCTCATTTTCTCAAAATCAGTTTTTCGTAGTTACAGTGTATTGGATTCACACGTTACAGCGCACAGTGGGCGTTAAAACAAGCTTCTCTTTCATAAGATTTTTGATAATGTATTTCTTGTGGTTTTTAAATACAAACAACCGTATTCATAATCATAACGATATAAGATCATTGCGTTCGATTACCACAATACGTAGGTACTGAAAAGACTTTTTAAATAAAATAAATAAATAAATATTTCGCAAGCTTTAAGTGATTTTAAAGATGCACTAGGGGTTATGAAAATGGAGAAAATTTTATCCCGCAGTTCAATCAAGGTTTCATGAACTGGCCGTTTTTCATTTATGTAACTTACTTTGTTGCTTCGGAAGCGCAGGGAAACCGCTTGCTTTAGAAACTGAAGAGCTCCGGGCTCTTCTTTACACTTTGCTAAATGCGACGAAACGCGAAACGCGCGAAGTAAGTTATTTATTATTGGTTACAGGCCGATTGAAAATAAGATGAAAATGAAATGACGACGTGTAAAGGACGAAGTTTTCTTGCATGAAATTATTATACAATATGCGTTGTTACTGATTGTTTAAACCTATAAACAATCTATACCTAAGTACTAACTGATGACGGGCCCGTTGGTCTAGTGGTTAGTAACCCTGTCTCCTACCCAACAGGTCGTGGGTTCGATTCCCACCAAGTGTCTGGGTGTTTATCTATATAAGTATGTACTTACAAAAAAAAAGTATATATGTATTAGTATCAGTTGTCTGGTTCCATAGTACAGGCTCTGCCTAGTTTGAATCAGATGACCGTGTGTGAATTGTCCCAGGATATTAACTAAATATGTGCAAGCGATGCTGCAGGATAAAGCTAGTACATAATATACAATACAATACAATACAAATACTCTTTATTGCACACAAAAGAAATATACATTTGAAATTAAAACAATTAAAAACAGTGAACAACAAGGCGGACTTATCGCTAAAGCGATCTCTTCCAGTCAACCTTGGGGTAAAGGACAGAGCATTCTTATGGGCAGGTGCAGTTATATAAATAAATTTAGTGGATTAAAAAAATATATATATATTTAAAAAAAAATTAATAAAATAAAAAATAAACTACATATTATAATATATTATGATAGACTAATACATATCTATTACCAAGAAAGTGAGAGAAGATCAATTTTTTTAAAGCTAATGTTCAAACTTAAGTGCATTTATTTGAATCATACTGTAAAAACTTCTACACTTGCCAACTCTGGACAAATTATAAAAGGAGGTCATTGGATGGTATTCGTGTACAATATAATAACATTTTCAGACACCTCATGGGTTTTAAATAGGTACTGTAGTGCCTCTAGCAAGTTTACGGAGGCGCGTCTGAACACGTTCAATGCCATTCAGAGAAGCTGAATTGCTTCATATATGGCCAGGGTTGGTCAGCGTAGAAACGGTATTATTAAAGAAATCGCGTACCGTTGGTCTATAACGAACATGTGTAGACGTTGGCGTGAAATAGCTGCTTAAAATTCTTTTTTTTACTGGAATGTCTGTTTTTTTTTGTTTAGTTTGGTTATTATTTATTTATTCTGTTTGGTTTCTTCCTTTTTTTGTCAATGTGTCTTAGTATTTTTTTTGTATGGATCAAGAGTCTGAAATAAACGTATATTATTATTAAATACATTGGTTTAATTAAAAGGCAGATGAAGTTCTCTTTTTATAAAAAAAAACTACGCATTTGTAGTTTTTTTTTCTGTCTAAATTGTTCTTATTGTGCTTGTTTATCGTAAAGATTATAATTAAATAATACCTGAAAATTGTTTTGGGTGAAGTATATAATTTTTTTTTTATATTACATTCAACTTCTTGATTATGTATTTGCATTTCAAAGTTCTTAAGCGATTTTACCATTATTCAGAAGGATTAGTCAAATCCTGGTGACTTAGATGCAAAGCGAACTTGTTTTTTTATAAAGTACCTACTGGGTATTAGTTTATACATACTTAGTATATCAACATAATAACAACGACATCTATAATACCGCAATAGCAGCATGTGATATTTGTAAAAGGGTTAAGGTTGAAACTCAGACGGTTTTGTTACCATAACCGTAACGTGACCAAAAAGATTCAGCTTTACAATTCAAACACAAAAAAAAGGGGAAACAAATTATATTTTGATACATTTGGAATGTTGTTACAACATTTAATGTTGTTAAGTTAAAAATAAAACTTGTGATTACTAAGTAATTCGATGTTATGGTAATTTTAACAAACCCGTGTATTTGAACTACATAAAATATATTTCATTTTTCAAAAAAATTAAGCTAGTGAACCTTATTTTTGGCCCACTGTGCATCGATGACAGCAGTCGCTAAAACGCGGTGCAGCATTGATGCGGTTGCTAAAACGCGCGACTCCGATACAGCGACCGAGCGCAAGGAGTAGCTCAATGGTCGCTAATGAGTTGCTAAAACGCGATGCAGTCGCAAAGTTGCCAGTCGTTGCAGCTAGAAAACGCTAGTGGGCGGAGGCCCTAATTAATTGATTTGACATTATACAGTGTAAATTCCCTACTGAATAGACAACAACAGGTACAGGTTGTTAAATGCATCATGAGGCCCCCAACTCTAAACTGCCTAATACAATACTGACAACACATAACATTATGGCCTTCTTTGAGGTTTAATCGAGGACACATCGGCTAGATTTCAAAGAAGCCTTAAGAGTTTCGACGCCACATATCAATCTACTAGACTAACAGAGTTCGTGCGCCAGAACTCTAAAATATTCTAGGTATGATGTACTCTCTAATAGTAGGTACTTAAATAATTATTTAAAAGAACTTTTGGAGATTAGAGGCCCCCCTGGACCCGAGGCCCGGGGCGGTCTTCGCGCGTCGTGTTGTGTGGTGTGCTGGCTCCAGGACTTCGCTCAGAGATACCAAACGACCTTCTCAGGTCGATCTTTCCTGTTTCCAACATAAAACGACCTTGTCGGGTCGCGGCTTCCAGTTTCTTTTTGGCAGATCGTCGAGTGGTATGTACATCAGGGCCTCCGGGCCCTGAGGGAGGTATCTCACGCTTGTTTCCTTACGGCAGACCGCTGAATGTATGGATGTACGATGTAGTGTTTCGGTGTTGAGGTAAGGTCGTGGTAATGGTAGGTACATGCGGTGAGTATGGCCCTACAGCTGTATAGGTGGAAGATAAATTCAAAAGAAAGACGCTGCTGCCCATCTTCCTGTTCTCGCTTAGTCGCCTCCTACCACACCCAACGAGAGGAGATGAGGGGATGCAATTCTAACCCGGAAACCCACGGGCCTTAACCAGGAATTAACCTTACCTTTTTTAAGTCCACTATATGGCAAAAGCTTTCTCTTCTTGTTACGAGAGATGAGGCTTAGATCATAAATAAGCGGCCACGCGTGGATCGATGGACACATCAAATCAATTCTTCAATATGCTTTAGTTTCCTCACGATATTTTCTCTTCGTTGGTGAACGATACATCTTTCTTTTAGTACTTGTATTAAGATTTACAATTATGTACATGTACATTGCCAAATAAAGATTATTATTATTATACCATTTATTTAAATTTCTTCAATTACTTACATTTAAAAATATAAATAACCGCTTCCAACCGGCTGCGGGAAGCAGACGGTGGTCAAGGCTCCAGAGAGAGGAACTTCCTCACAATGCGTGCCGTTTCCAATAGCACTGCCTTCTGCATCTGGCCCTTGATCCAGCCGTCTAACGTAAGCCTCTTGAGGTGTTTATCGAGGCTCTTGGCCATAAGGCCATGGGCGGAAACGACTATAGGTACAATGATTGCCTTATCAATGTCCCACATGTCAACAACCTCGTGCGCAAGATCAAGATATTTGCATTCTTTATCTTTCTCCGCCTTCACGAGGTTCTCGTCATGGTGGACAGTGACGTCTACAATCATTGCACGACGCTCGGTGCGATCTATCAGCACAATATCAGGCCTATTGGCGACGATAGTCTTGTCTGTGATGATAGATCGGTCCCTGTATAAGGTGATATGGCCATCCTCCAGAACTGCTTCTGGTACATACCTGTAGTACGGTACTTCTGACGTCACAAGGCGGTATTTCAAAGCAAGTTGCTGGTGGATTATTCTGGCCACTTGGTTGTGTCTGTGCAAGTATTCACCATTTGCGAGACGCGAACAGCCAGAAATAATATGCCTGAGGGATTCACCAGGGCGATGACATGCCCGACAAATGTCGATGGTGCCATCCCGCAGGATATATCTCCGGTAGTTGTTCGTCATCACAACTTCATCCATAATTGCACAGACAAAACCTTCGGTTTCCCCAAAGAGGTCACCGAATCGTAGCCAGGCCACGGAGGCAGTGAAGTCTACATCGGGCCCATGAAGAGCCCGGTAGAACCTCCCGTGTAGCTCCTTACTTTGCCATACCGCCTCGCGATCGCCAGTGGTGAGCACCACAGGCTTGCGCCAGTTCCCTTCGGCTAAGGATAGAGGGGTCAGTCCATTGTTCACAGCAACCACATCCGTATGCAATATTATTATTATTATTTAATTTTTGTTCCTCGGGCTTTTACACCCGGTCTTTTAAAAGGCTTGCATGGGGACGAATCCAATACGTAAAGGCCTGTTGGCAGAAATTAATGAAATGGAATACACCTGCCAGAATCAACTGCATTATTATTATTCTTCTTCTTCTTCGTCTTCTACTTTTGTAGCCTCCGTGGGGCAGCGGGAAACCGTTTACTTTGAAAACTGAAAGGGTTCAAATCCCGCGGGAAGCAACGACTTTGTGTAGTTGTTCCTTACTAACTAGGAAAATGTAGGTCGATGCAGATGCCTGTGGTTTGATCGTCATCGTCAGCCAAAAGACGTCCACTGCTAAACAAAGGCCTCCCCGTAGGAGGGAGGGATGCCATAATCTCCACGCTTGGCAGTCTTGGGTATCGCAGTATAGGTGATAATCCAATAGAAAGACTTACCTGCCCGATGATCGAACGACTAATCGGACTACTTGGAATAAACGGATGTTAGTTATCACGCTATACTTCAAAAATACCACCGACTTCAAAAATATTATAGCCGCAATCACATGTCGCCGTAAATATAAAGTACCTACTTACCTACTTACTTACAATTTATTTTAAGTTAGCCCCATACAGTTTATATTAGCATACGAATATGCTTATAATCTGCACAATACTGTACACTTATTGTGTTGATTGCAATTTAGTCAAATAAGAATCCTTTTTTAATAATTGTATGTACGTATATACAAGACGGATGAATCAAGAGTGATTAAGCATTGCAAAAGTATGCAATTGTGTATAAAGTACGTAAGTATATAACAATGAGAAAAGTAACACTTGTTCAATTAATGGTGATCATAAAAAGTAATTTATATAAAGCAAACGATGAATTATTTTCTGTTCACAACTCAAAACAATCGCAATTCGAGATAGCGGCGCGGTTCAAACTGCATTTGCTATAATATTTATAGCTTATTTAGTTTAGAGAATCTCCGAGTTGCACAACGAGCTATGGAGAGAGCTATGCTTGGAGTTTCTTTGCGCGACAGAATCCGTAATGAGGCGATTGGCCGAAGGACCAATGTCACCGACACAGCTCGCAGAATCTGCAAGTTGAAGTGGCAATAGGCAGGCCACATCGCTCGATGAACCGACAACCGATGGGGAAGACAGGTTCTCGAGTGGCGACCACGAACTGGAAGAGCCAGCGTAGCCAGGCCTCCCCGCTAGCAGCATTCCCTCATTGCTCATGCACATTATTCGATAACTTGTGATTGTGACCAACTCTTAACTTAAAGATCTAAATAAAATATGGTCTTCCGACTGTAGAGGCATTATCTTATACGTAGTAAACACTCAAAAACAACTAAAAATAACTTACAAACTTCCTAATTTTTCAGTTATTTCTAACATTCATTTACAGCTTTTTTTCAGAGCCCCAATCAACAGCTACATCTGGCATGTTTGTTGTTCCATTAGCCGAGAGACGTGGACTGCTGAATAAAAGCCTCCCCCTTAGAAGGGAACGGTTGCCATAATCTCCATGCTTGGAAAGCGTTTTAGGAATCGTAATAGGTAAAGGTGGTAGCATGGTTAAATGAACTATTTATCCATGGGTTGTAGGTCATCCAATAGAAAGACGCTGGTGCCCATATTCTTCTTTTCTTTTAGTCGCCTCTTACGGACACCGAACGGGAGAAGATGGGAGGGTGCTATTCTTACCAGGACTCCCCACGTGTAACACGGCCCCACAGGGTGTGTTGTTTTGAGTAATTAAATTTATGTTAAACTAGCAATTCCCTGTGGCTACGCCCGCTATTTTTTTCCACCCCATTTAACCCCTTTAGGATTGGAATTTTCAAAAACCCTTTCTTAGTGGATGTTTACATGATAAGAAGAATCTACTGTCCAAATTTCAGCTTCCTACGTCCAGCGGTTTGGCCTTTGCGTTGATGAATCAGTCGGTCAGTCAGGACAAGTAATTTTATATGTATAGATAGATAGATTGAAATTCAGTGACAAATGTGGCACTAAATTCTGTCGTTAGCAAGACATTCACATAGGACCGGGCTTAGGCCGCTTTTAGGGGCGGTTACCAGTATCAGGCAACGAAATGTTGGAACATACCTCCACCAATTAGATATCTCTCTTCATTGTATTTCTTTTAAAAGTAATTGTAGGTCATTCATGTTGACTCTAGTGAAGGTCCGAACGGAGAGCCTAGAGTCTCTCCATAGCGGCCGGTAGCCGGCCAACCGGGGAGGTTAAGGTTGAGGCCTCATTAGTGCATTGTGTTGCGTCGCGTCGTGTCGCGTCGTCGCAGCAAAAAAAAAGTCATAGTATTAAAAAAACAAAAAACCTGGAGTGGAGCTAAAGCTCTGTCACCTCTTATGTTGAAGAAGAGAATAGAGATCTTTGCCTTGAAACGGGTTATAAAAAAAGGTAAATACATTGCGTTCTCTGAACTTCTCTGGTCCGATGCATATAATAACGCGCATTGAGTTAACAATAACGTGACGTAGTTGAATAATGAACTGACAGTAACAATAAAGTACTATTAACGTACTTCTTTATTCAAAAGTGACGTCACTATGAAAGGTTCTTTGTACGACCCCAACTGTAATATGAATAAAAATTGATTAAGCTGTACAAAACTATACAATTAACAAAGTAAATAATAACAAGTAACATATATAAAGGGGCCGTTGTGATATTCACGCGAGACGATCACTAGTCGCGATGGCTGTTTATAAAGCTTTGGCTGTTATTGTTATAGCCCATTTAGTGTTATTAGTTTCGACTCAAGGTAAGTAAAGTATAATTACCGATTTATTGTATATTCATCGGTCTATAGTAGTCATATCGTTGATCTATTTCAACCAGATTTTTGGCCACTTCGCGGAAACCATTGCTCCACATTATAGCTATAGCTTACAAGCGAAATAGGTGTTTTTCGGGGACTGATCGGATTATGATTTATTTATTAAATTGTTTTTATTTATACAACGTGTTACAAAATACCCCGTAAAAAATAATTATCAAAGGCAAAAATGTTGTCAACCCTAGTAAGGTTAGGTCTTTTAAATTTTTGTCGTTCCGCGAATTAGGTAGAAATGTATGTACATTCTCCGCAGTTTACTTTTTAATTTTACTGAAATATGGTTTGCACATCACGCATATTATTTATTTTTTACGGCTAGTTTTGAAATACTGTGTATAGTACTAAATATTTACAGTTTATTTACTTATACTTGACCTAAGTAAAAAACTTCCTCTAAGTTGTCACGGCACTGGGAGGGTAAGGTACCTAAAAGACTAGCGGTGCTTACTCTTTGTATGGGAAAACTTATACGTTGGCAGAAAAAGCTACCAGCCCGACGCGGCGACGGTCCCTGTGACTTCAATAACTTTGGATGAAATTTATTTTACAAAACCGTTCGTCTCATGAGACCAAGGCCCTATGGTCTCCGCAAACCGCAAATCGCGCAAATATAGTATAGCTGGAACCTAGAGCTGCAACCTTGCGCCGCTTTGCATCCCCTAGCAGTCGCCCTACCCCTTCCAGCTGCCCTAAAAGTTGCCGGGATGTGGACGCAGCAAGTGTATTTACCACATTTACCACCAACGGTACGCCAACGGTCTTCCATGGCATCTGGACAGATCTAACTCAAACGCCCTTTTTTAAGAATAAAATAGATTGTAATATTTTCCTTTAGAACTATAGTGCATTGATACACAATATGTGATGTAAGTCGGTACATAATACGTTACGTGCGTACAATTATGATTTCTGGCTGCACAGACAATACCTCATTCTTACCTAGTTTTATATTATTCATGTCAATAAAGTTTAAGTTTAATATAAGTGAAATTGAAAATTCGAAAATTTCATGAAGTTGAAAGCAAGTATAAGGTAGGTGCATAAACATTTAATAAATTCTTATGCTTATTTAAATTTTCTTTTCACAGGCCCAATTTGTCCAGAAAATGAAGTGTGGACCGACTCCAAAACGAACTGTCCGCCAGAGACGTGCTTCTCACTTATAGCTGAGTTCAATTGCGATGAGAACCAGCCCGTGGAGCCAGGGTGCATCTGCGCTGCGGGGCATCTGAGACTCAACTATACGGAGCCTTGTGTACCGATATGCGAATGTCCAGAGATGAAAAATTCTCAAGAATGTTTTTTCTATTTCTTTAACAAAATACTTAGGTCTCTACTTTACCCTGCCAATGATTATCAATAAAATAAGTACATTTCCTAAAATTTTATAATATTAATAATGAAATAAATAAAATACTTTGTAATAAATTGTACCTATATATTTTTAACGAACAAAAAGGATTTATTTTATTTTTATTTTATTTATTCATGGAACAGCAAACAGTTACAATATATGTGTTTGCTAATAGTAATACATTGTTGAAGAATCATGTTATTCATATTGTAACCCGCAACACTGTCCTCATATTAATTAGTATAGTAGAGTTACAAATAAACACAAGAGGTGAATACAAAACTATGCTAACAGAATTTTGCTTTTCTAACATAAAGATTCGATTAAGTTTGTAACAATTAAGAATTTATATTTCTTTAAGGTACAATTAAATATATCAATATTTATAAACTTGTTATTATAAGATTCCACCATACGGCGAAGAGGCTTGCGCGAGCCGCTGTTTGTATGACAACTGTCTAGAGCCAACAGCTGGCCAGCACGTGCTTTCCGCCTGAAAACCGTTCTAGGCACAATATAACACAAATTACTAACTAATTCTGGACAATTTCTTTTATTATGTACTAAATTATAAAGGGTTATGGCTTCTAGGAATGTACGTCTGGATTCAAGGTTAAGTAATTTATAGTTTTTGAGTAACTTGGGGTACGAATATATGTTTTGTAATGCATGGCACGTAAAAAATTTCGTGGCACCTTTTCGATCATGTCACAATATTTTTTGTAGTAGGTATAGGTTCCAAACCGCAGTGCCATATTCTAGTTGCGCGTAGTTTAAATCCATAAAAATTACTTAATTATTTAACTAGTCTACTGAATTTATACAAGTGTCTACCCCTTAGTGAAAAAATAAAACTACATAGTTCCTTGTGTAACAATGCTGAAATCGGCAATAAGCGGGAGGAAAGTGTAGTGCTGTTTTGGATGTTGGAATTTGTTTCATGGTGCTACGAGTGCTACGAAAACACCAAGATACCGCCATAAAGAATACTGTTTACAGCGCCATCTTGGGAGTTTGCTATAAAGTACACAGTATAGGAATAAGGGGCTACAACTAATACCTACATCATTGCCATCTATTGCATTTTTCTGGAAATAGTATTGATCATTGAATTAGATAAAATGCCTGCAGAACGGTGTGGTAGCTGCCGTAAATACACACATCAAAAGTGTCTAGGGATCAACATATATTTTTGCAATAACTTTTCTCCTGATTGATATTAATTAAAATTTTCTTTAAGGATTCATCAAATAAAGTGTTTTTGTTTGTCACAGTAACGATAAACCAAGTCACCTTTGCATTAATAAAGAAATTTGCCATTTTCCTAATAAAGGGATTTTTGACATTTGAACCACTAACACAAAAGTTCGAAAAAAAGACTGAAATAACAGTTTTCTTTAAAATTTTATTGGGTAACTTAAACAATTAATAATCCGTGTTTCTACCGCGAACACTAACAACACAAGAACATCGGTTTGGCATACTCAAAATGAGTTCATCCAAATCACGCTGTGGAATGGCCGCCCATGTTCGTTGCAACAACAAAAAAAGGTCTTCTTGCGACTGGATACCCTCCATATTCGGCAGAGCTCTTCTCTGTAGCATATCCCATGCATGCTCAATCGGGTTCAAGTCTGGCGACTGAGCAGGCCAGGGCAGGACATTGATGTTAGCTGCGGCGAGAGTCTGTCTTACAACTCTTGCGGTGTGCGGTCGTGCATTATCATGCATTAACTGAAATAAGGGACCGATTTGCACTTGTAGAGGAACGATGACGTCTGATACAATCGTCTCAGCATAAATTTGAGCGTTGAGGTTGCCTCTGATCCAAATCAACTCAGTTCTTCCGCCGATCCAAATACCCGCCCATACCATGATGGTTCCACCACTATAAGGATGGACTTCCTGGCAGGATTTTAATCGCTGTTGGCGTCCAGGGGTTCTCCAGTGTCGTATACGTCTTGTATCCGGTCTCATACCAAAACGAGACTCATCAGAAAAGCACACGAAACGCCATTGTTCTTCTGCCCAATTTCTGTGTTCAAGAGCCCATTGATATCGAATCCTACGATTGTGCATTGCTATAGGTGGTACCCGTAGCGGTCTTCGGGAATGAAGGTTCACTTCATGCAAGCGGTTTCTGACTGTTTGGTCGCTAATTAAGTTCCCTGAAGAGTGATGAAGCCTCACGGCTAACATCATGGCAGTTATTGTTGGAGCTCTTCGAGTTAAGATTTGAATATATCGGTCTTGTCTCCGTGTGGTGCAGCGATACCGTCCTCCATGGCGCTCAGCCACGGTACCAGTGCTTCGGTAACGTGTCCAAAGTCGACTGATAACACTCTGACTTGTATTCAGAGCTAAAGCCACAGTACGTTGCCGGGAACCAGCTTCTATCATTCCCACGGCTCTGAGCAATTCTTCCCTGCTTAAATGACGTCGCCGCTCCATAATAACGTTGGTTTTAATCAGTAGTAGGGAAACAGTAGCACTAATAATGTCTTCAATGCGTTGTATGTTTTTATAGGGAAAATATTGACAGCTGATTTTCATCTTTTACTCGAATTTGATTCACAGTTCCTGATTCAAATTATGAAATGCACCAAAAAGGATCAATATAAATTTATAAAATCATAAATTTATTACAAAGCCACATCTCAATCTCAAGAAATCCGCTTAAAAATGCTTGATCCCTAGACACTTTTGATGTGTGTATATTTCACTGACAGAGGGCGTTAAATGTTCTAAGTGTAGCTCCCTGCACCATAGGCTTTGTGTTGCATTGCCCTCGAGGAGGGTTGTTTCTCCTAACTGGCGGTGTCCCGAATGTAAGAAAGGAGATTCTAGAGACAATAGAGATGACACCCTCACTGGGGTGTCATCTCTATTGTCTCTAGCCAGGACAGCGAGGAGAACATTCACACCAGTCCACCACGCAGCAGCGCTTCCCACAATGTTGTGCAGGAGATGAGCAGTGACAATGAGTACACTAATAAAGATTTAATGGAGGAAATTAGGGCGATGCACCGTGACTTCTTGGATTTCCGAAAGGAAATTGTAGATTTGAAGTCCGAGTTAAATACCTGTCTCACTCGCATGGATGAGCTAGAAACCCGGATTCAAGTTTTGGAACACCGAACTACGTCTCAGGCTGCACCACCAGAAGGAGTAAATGAAGTAATAGCACAACTTAGGGCTGACCTAAACGACCGAGATCAAGATCTTCTCCTTAATGATCTTGAATTGCAAAACATCCCGGAAGAAAAAGGGGAAAATCCTATGCATCTGGTTGGCTTGGTAGCAGTGAAGCTGGGTGTAAAACTGGAGGAGCGGGACATTGTAAGTGCAGAGAGGTCTGGAGGACGTCATTTGAATACCACTAACCCCGGAGGAGCTACGGAATTGCGGCCGCGTCCTATAATTATACGTGTAGCCCGCCGTAACTTGAGGCATGAATTGCTACACAATGCGAGGGTCCGGCGCACAACCAGTACCGATTTAGGCCTTAGTGGGAAGATACAGCGAATTTATATAAATGAGCGACTAACTAAAATTAACAGACAATTATTTCGGCTGGCACGGGATGTGGGACGTCGTCACGGGTGGCAGTTCATCTGGACAAGACGGGGGCGCATTCTCGTTCGGCGGTGTCAAGGTGACCCAGTACACAGGCTCCGATCCGAAAGCGATGTTACTAAAATCATTGGCCCAATCTCGGAAACTATTTAGACACCTTTTTAGGGCAATTGAACTTGATTGGTTAGTATTTAAATTAACTTTGAAAATTGTACGCCGAAGAGGAAAATTAAAGATGTTTGTTAGAGGTAGTAAAAGTACGGATCAAATAATTAATTTCCAAGTATATATTATTTTGTGCATATACATCGCCTATTGTGTTGCTTTTCCAGCATATTATGCAATACTTATAATAAAAAAAGTTTACATCTATAATTATACTAATATCTATTACTATACTAATCTCTGTTACTATACTAATACTAATTCATGTGCAAATACATATTATTGTATACATACCTATTGCTATACTAATATCCATTACTACAAAAATATATTTTTATATTCTATTCACAGTGTATTTATTTACAGTAATTTCAAATATAAACTGTACTACACGGTTCACAAAGCTAATAATAATAAACATGAGCAAAAAAATAGGACTTGCACAAATTATTTCACACATGATAAAACAATAACAATTTTCGTGTCACTAAAACATAATGAACGAGGATTTTGCTATGTTATGTACAATTGCAAACTTTTTCAAATTATGTATATATTAGTTTACACGAGGATAAGACATTATGTTCCCGTAATCAATAAGAATAATCTATACCCGTATAAAAATGCACACACTGGTATAAATGATTAAAAATAAATACTTAAAGTTTGGACTGTTAAATGCAGGCTCCCTCGGAACTAATCAGGATGAGTTTATAATTGCTATGAACAAGTATCTAGTGGATATCATGGCAGTAAATGAGACTTGGTTACGTCCTGGAGAGGAAGGTCGTGCCCCTGTGGACCAGGTTATAAGCTTAAACATGTGGCACGTCCATCTTCTACAAGAGGCGGAAGGGGTGGAGGAGTTGCTTTTTACATTAAAAGTGGCGTTAATGCAAGAATAAAAACACACCCAGAAAACGGAGATGTAGAGCAACTATGGATGTGCCTTATACGTTGGCAGAAAAAGCTTCCAGCCCGACGGTCTCCTGAGGTTGAATGGTAAAGCTATTATGGTTGGCACTGCCTATAGACCACCCTGGCTAGATGTAGATACCTTTCTTAGTGGAGTAACAGAGACTATAGTATCCCTTGCGCCATATGATAATATTATCTTATTAGGTGATTTTAACATCAATTTGTTGGATAAAAACGGTAGCAACACAAAAAAGTTTAATGAGTTTTTGTCATACCTAAACTTAAAGCAAATTGTAGAAACACCTACACATTTTATAAGGCAGAGCCAAACACTCATTGATGTCATATGCACAGATATAGTGAATCGAAAAGTGGAAGTAAATCACATAAGCGAGCTTAATCACCATTCTTTTATAACGTGTGATACAATAATCAAAAAGGAAATATTAAAGCCTAGACTTGTAACGTATCGACCACTACAAAATATTTTACCAGATCAATTTGAGAAGGACCTTCAATTGATTCCATGGGAAGAAATATGTGCAAAACAAGATGTTAATGCTATGGTCAGTACACTTAATGACCACGTGTTACAGTTGTTTGATATGCACGCACCCGTAAAAACTAAAGTATTTAAAACACAGCAAATACCCTGGATAACCGACACTATTAAACTTATGTTTAAGCTAAGAGATGACGCTAGGGTAAGGTATCATAAGACAAAATCTGATATTCATAAGAAATATTACTTGGAATTAAAACACCAGGCTATCGAAGCACTGATAAACGAGAAGCGAGCTTTTTTTACTCAACATGTAAATCGTAATATAAAAGATTCCAAACAGTTATGGAAATCACTAAAATCGAGAGTCCTAACAGAACACAAAGATGACACGCTTCCAATGCATCTAAGTGAACCTAACGCGATCAGTAAAGCTTTCTAAACGTGCCGGGTACAAACAGTGTAAGTATCCAGCTGGCCTTTTAGAGAAGCTCAGAGTCACACAACGAGCTATGGAGAGAGCTATGCTCGGAGTTTCTTTGCGCGACAGAATCCGCAATGAGGAGATTCGGCGAAGAACCAACGTCACCGACATAGCTCTCAGAATCTGCAAGTTGAAGTGGCAATGGGCAGGCCACATCGCTCGAAGAACCGATAACCGTTGGGGAAGAAAGGTTCTCGAGTGGCGACCACGAACCGGAAGACGCAGCGTAGGTAGGCCTCCCACTAGGTGGACAGACGACATTGTGCGCGTCGCAGGTAACCGGTGGATGCAAATCGCCAATTGTCGTTCATTGTGGCGTTCCAAGGGGGAGGCCTATGTTCAGCAGTGGACGTCTTCCGGCTGGTGATGATGATGATGATGATGAAGTATCCAGCAACTTACATATTATGAGTATCATAGACACAGCCAAGAGATTTTTTCTTTGAAGACAGTAACACAAGACCAAGTGATCAATATAGTAAAGACTCTAAAATCAAATGCAGTAGGAATGGATGGAATTAACATGGATATGGTAAATCTGACTTTTCCCAACTCTTTAAAGACAATAACAGAGATAATTAACAGATCAATTACTTCTAACAAATTCCCAGAACTTTGGCGCCAAGCTGTGATTCGTCCGATTTCAAAGAATGCCAATCCAGTAGATCACAAGGATTTACGTCCAATTAGTATCTTATCTTGCCTTTCTAAGATATTGGAGCGAGTGGTCTATACACAGGTAATGGAGTATTTAGAAACCAACAACATGTTACCGGAGTTGCAATCAGGTTTCAGAAAAGGTCGTGGCACGGCTACGGCGCTATGTGATGTAGTTGGAAATATACTTGAAGCGCGTGATAAAGGAGAGGGGTCAATACTTGTGCTATTAGATTATTCGCGTGCATTTGATGCCATTAACACGTCTCTACTCCTGTCTAAGATGGCGTACTATGGCTTTACCGTAAATGGTTTGAAAGTTATCTTATGAATAGGCAACAAATAGTTCAAGTACGTGGTGTTGATGGTACAACTGTCTCATCGGAGCCAACGAGCTTCAGTCGTGGGGTACCTCAGGGATCGATCCTAGGTCCGCTTTTATTTATATTGTATAGTGCAGATGTCATAAATTGTATCCAGCAATGTAAGTACCACATATATGCGGATGACCTACAACTATACATATCTTTTAATCCCAAAGACACCAATAAGGCAGTAAAGAATATTAATAGTGATCTTCAGAGAATTGTTGAATGGTCTGAACGTAACTCTTTAGTTTTGAATCCCTCAAAGACTAAATTCATGGTGATTGGGAGTCGGCAACAAGTGAAGAATATAATGGAAGTAAAGCCTACAATAGTAATAAAAGGGGAGAAAATAGATATGGTTAAGGTGGCTTGCAATTTAGGCCTGACTATTGATTCAGAACTACGCTTTGAGGCTCATATTAATAAGGTAGCCAGAAACTGCTTTTATAGGTTAAAGATTCTATACTCCATACGAGATTATGTTAGTGTGGACGTAAGGAAACAACTGGTAGAGAGTCTAGTATTATCAAAACTTAATTATTGCGACACAGTTTACGGACCGTGCCTATTAAAAAGATCAGAAAAGCTGATCCAACGGATTCAAAACGCTTGCGCCCGGTACTGTTTCCAAATTCCAAAGAGGAGTTACATTACCCCATATTTGAATCAAAACAACATTTTGAAGATGGCTGCCAGAAGAAAATTACACTTGTCTTGCCTCTTATTTGGAGTCATGGCTAATCAGAAGCCTAAATACTTATATGACAAGATTAAATGGAGACAAAGTAGGTCGCAACTACATGCGTTGAGATCTACAATGTGTCCGCTGGTGTCATACAGGCATCGAACGGCGGCATTTGAAGGTTGTTTCAAGCATGCAGCCACACAATGTTGGAATGATATACCTCCACCAATTCGAGACCTAAAATCAATTGATTCATTTAAGTATAATCTTAAGAAACATTTAATACAGGCTCAGAAAAGTGACCCTACTTATGGCTGAACATAATTATTGTCATAAGAAACATATTAGACTTTAAAGTCACAGTTAAAATAATAAACATTGACTGCTAGTATATTAAGCACAAACTTCGCCTCACATTTTGGTGGTGGGTATATAATTATAGTTTAATTGATTTATCATGATAATTTGTAACTTCCCCTTTCGTAGTTTTATACTTTTATTTTATTAGTTACCTGCATTATTTTTTTTTCTATTAATATTAATTATGTACACCTATGTTTTACTCTTAATCATCATTTCCTGTACACAGAAGTATAATAGCTTGTTTTGTATAATATAATTTATTTAAGATGGAGGTGGGTGATGCGTATAAAATACGTAAAGCTGAGTTGAATAAGCTTTATTTCTGAAGCGGAATATAATCCTAAAAATATGGACGTGGATGTTGGTCGATGCCTATTTGTAATGGTTTAATTTGATAAATCTTCTAAGTATGAAACCGTATAAAATAGGTTAGTAGCAAACCTAGTAGGATGGTGAGCAATGTAATGGCCTGCCACAATTTTGAAATTTAAATTCTTTTTTTTTTTTTAATTTATGATGTACTAAAACGTATGTAGTGTTCATTCAAATCCTCCTTGCTTTGCATTTATTTCAGCATTGTAAAGTTTAGAACTTACCTATGTAGGTATGGTACATGGTGGGTGGGTACACAAGTTTTGTAATTATTAAATTGGTTGAAATTTTGTATTTTTGTATAAGTTTAAAGGCTATTTATAGAAAGACTTTTAAGGTCTAAATTGTATATTTTACTTCTTTTTCTGGCATCCGAGTGTCACTGGGGTTGGCTCTGAAAAACAGTGCTGGATCGGTCACATCACCGATCCAGCTATATGCTGAGTAGCCAACCTCATTTGCTAGACCAGCGGCGACAAACTATCTTATTGTAAAAATGTTTACTTGCATGTTTTCTTTTACTATCAAAGATTTTGTTTCTTTTTTTTAATCTGTGCGCCGGTTTAGAAAATAAATATATTTTCATTTTCATTTTCATGTCAGGAAACTATATAAAAATATAGGGGTTACCCCCTATGTGGCCACCTCCAATTCCCCTTGCCACAGCCTTCGCCATCCAAGTCATATATTAAATGACTTATTAATCGTTATAATGAAATTATCATATTAACATCAAACACATATCAATTAGCAACATGATATTACAACAAGATAATAATATACAAAATACTTAACTCTCAGAGTTCCGTCGTCGATCTACAACCCTCCACTAGGATTACTGTCCATGTTGCTGACTAAACACTGTTTCAATACTGTTATATCTTAGATTCCTTAATACTGTCGAAGATTGTTGAAGAATGTCCGTTCTAAAGGTTACATCGTATTTTTATAGCCATTTGATATATAATGTACAAGTACCCCTCCATCCACTGACGTGGCGGGGCGACAGTCATTCTCTTTACTAATATTAAGTAATAATATTCATAAACAGTAATTAATTGATAGAACATTCCATAACATAATTTGATAATGACTAAATGAATAATTACATTATGATTAATTATTTAACACTGATAATAACAAGCAATTGTAGTAAGAGAACATTATTTTGTCTAAAGCATTGTCAATGTCTACCCACAATAATAATTGCCAAGGCAAAACATGCCGAAAAGAGTCATAAAACTACTTTCATATTATTACTATCTATATTTACGTATATTATATATCACAATATTCTAACAGGCGCATAGGAATATAACCCTCCGCCTGGGGCATTCAGGCAAAAATATTATAATAGGTACTAACTTATAATCTTGGCTCCGCCGGAGTATATTTTGTTTCTCTGCAGTAAACTCATCGCTTTATAATTTTTTCACACCACCTGCTCGATAATGTTCCATTATGTGTCATATAAAGGTGACATAAAGTACCTCATTATTGCCATTTTACCACAGTTACAATACAACGCTAAGCAGAGACCTTCACGAAAAAAAAAATGTACGTGCGTGGAGTCCCTCCGCGCGGAAGAAGTGAAATTTCATTCTCGCTCTGTCTCTTTCTATTCCACCTCCCCGCGCAACGAAGTCAACAAAGTCAACAAAGTCAACGGAGTCAACGGAGTCGGCGGAGTCGGTGGAGTCGGCGGAGTCAGCGGAGTCAGTGGAGTCGGCGGAGTCGGCGGAGTCGGCGGAGACGGCGGAGTCGGCTGAGTCGGCGGAGTCGGCGGAGTCAGATGAGTCGGCTGAGTCGGCGGAGTCGGCGGAGTCGGCGGAGTCGGCGGAGTCGGCGGAGTAGGCGGAGTCGGTGGAGTCGGCGGAGTCGGCAGAGTCGGCGGAGTCGGCGGAGCAGGCGGAGTCGGCGGAGCAGGCGGAGTCGGCGGAGCAGGCGGAGTCGGCGGAGTCGGCGGAGTCGGATGAGTCGGCTGAGTCTGCGGAGTCGGCGGAGTCGGCGGAGTAGGCGGAGTAGGCGGAGTCGGCGGAGTCGGCGGAGTCAACGGAGTCAACGAAGTCAACGAAGTCAAGACTGAGTGAGTGAGTGCACTCACTCACTCAGTCCCACCTCACAACACCTATCATTTAACGCCTATCGTCTATCACCAATCATTTAACGCTTAACGCGTTATGTGATAACATTTTTGGAAGTCGCATAAGAAGTTTCACTTCAAAAAAACATTTGAAAATCGAACAGGGCGCGACGAGCAGAACCCAGTGTTCTAGAAAAGAAAATGAAATAGATGCTGCGCTGCAAAGCACTATGTTGATATTAATGACAGTCTCTCCAGGCGCGGTCGCAGCCAAAGTTTTTGGGGGGGGGGGTCATATTGGACAGGCCATTGGTCTAGCTAGGGCAATAGGTCGTGGGCGTGGGTTATGTATCTATATAAACATGTATTTACACCCCCCCCCACCCTTTTGAAGATGCTCGCTACAACCCCCACCAAAGTTTGGCTGGAGGAAGAATTAGCAAGTTGCGTTGGGATATTTTGGGAATATCTGAAATCCAAAGAGAGGGATAGGATACGATAACCCTTGCGGCAATATGCTCTTCTTCCGAGAAGGAGACTGAAAATACCAGGTTGGTATTGGGTTTCTCGTCCGTAAGTCCCTAATTAACGAAGTCTTAAAAGTCGATAGTGTATCGAGCAGGGTAGCATAAACAGTTTAAGGTTATACTCAGAATAACCGCTCGGTATCTGCACACCCTGACGAGGAAATAGAGGCTTTGTATGAGTATGAGGAGATAGCACAAGCCATAATTACCTCCAGAAGCATACTTCAGTAATGGGGGGGGGACTTCAACGCGAAGGTGCGCATTCAATTATGTCTCCGTGATCGGTAAGGTTTAAATTGGTAGCGATCACCGTATTGTAAGAGGGACATCGAATATCAATGTCAAGCTTAAAATGTCTCGTCTAATGAAGTCCACGCTTCGACCGGGATCCGCTTTAATCCTGAACCCCGAATACACAATCGTCTAGCCCAACATATAATGCATAACTGCGGATGAGTTAAACCATTGGTTGATGTAAACTGTCCACGCAGTAGGATCCAAGCTTTTTAGGACCCCACGCCACAAAAAGCTTCAGAAGCTCTCCGATACAACCATTAAGTTAATGGAAAACCGGATTGGGATAAGACTGCAATCTTCAGCTAATATGACAGAATATGACGAATCCAATAGACGAATTTATAAATCGCTGCTACACAACTTGCCTTCTACTAATACAGCATGTATTAAGAACACAATTGAGCGAAACGAAGGCTCTCAAGTGTTTGCAAAGAATTTATATATTAGGTAAAGCCGAATGACCAAGCTGAAGTTCGAAGATGGTAGTGCCATCTCATCGAAACCGGAAATATTGAGAGAGCTCGAGAAGTTTTATGGACAGTTATACACCTCGATACGGAAGCCCATTTCCAGAACATCTCAGGACACCAGAGCCAAACTAACCTGATACCACACCAGGGTCATCCGTCAGCCTGTACGAGATTAGAATGGTTCTGAAACTGCTTAAGAACAACAAGGCGCTAGATGACAGAATTACAACTACTGAAAATGGGTGGAAAACCGGTCATTTTATTATTCCAGAAGTTATTTAATTCCGTCTTACGGAGGTATACGCCAGAAGAATGGCACATGTATGGTGGCAATTTTCTTAAAAAGAAATTGTTAAGAATTATACGCCTATCTCATTCCTGAGCCACGCGTGCAAGCTGTTTTCGAGAGTCATTACGAAACGTCTTGACTTGAACGCAGGTTTGATGACTTCCAACTTTAGACTGCATTCATACGCTTCGCCAGTTTATACAAAAGACCGAGGAGTATAATCGGCCATTATGTCTAGCGTTTATGGACTACGAAAAGCTCACGATTCAATCAAAACCTGGGCGGTAGCCAGCGAAGCCATATTGACGGTATATCGAAGGGTTGAAGTGTTTGCACAGCAACGCTACCATGTCGATCCGACTACAGAATGAGAGTACAATATCAATCCGATTGCAGAGAGGTGTAAGACAGGGAAACTTTATTCCTCGGAAACTGTTCACGAACGCATTGAAAGACGATTTTAAGCTCTTGGACTGAAAAAGGGATTTGGCATCGAATTCATATCACTCACCTTCGATAATGTACTCATTATGGCGGGGTCGCTGGAGGACTCAATACTATATGACCTCAGGAGCGTTTTCCAACAGGTTGGTCTTAAAATGAACACGAACAAGAAGAAGATCATGGCTAATTAATGTCCATGTAGCACCCGTTCCGTAAGCTGCCCGTCTTCTTGTTTTCCCTTAGTCGCCTCTTGCGGACACCCAAGGGGAAGAGATGGGAGGGTGCTATTCTTACCAACAAAAAGACAAAGAGAACAAAGAGGTTGTCAGAAAAATATTTAGAGGAGCTAAACCTTTCAGACACTCTTCTAACATGGTTGCTCTCATCCTTGTTTTTCAAAATTATTTTGATAACCTATATTTTTAATTTAATTGTTTCGGCGTTTCAAAGAAGGAAGTTAAATTTGTTGATTTGACGTGTAAGATTTTGGGATTTTGGGGGGGTCATGACCCCTACGACCCCCCTCTCGGACCGCCACTGAGTCTCTCGCTGGTCTAGTGGCTAGATATTCTGGCCGCTATTTGGTCGTGGGTTCAATTCCCACCTAGTGCCTGGTTGTTATTTAAGTATTTAATTAATATCAGTTGTCTGGTTTCCATAGTACAGGCTCTGTTTAGTTTGGGATCAATCAGATGACCGTGTGTGGATTATCCAGTTCCTCAAAGAAGCGTCGAAACGCTACTTTGAATCCGCGTCCCGTCACGCGAACAGTTTAATCCGCGCCGCCGCCGATTGCGCCCCTAGTCCTTCTGACTCGCGCCGCAGACCACGGCACGTACTGCTCGACCCTCCTGACCCTATGACGGTCCTATTGGACTGGGATGCGCCGAACCCTCCCCGACAACCGTATACTACACTAGCTATCAGACACCTGTCTCGCCGGCGAGGCCGAAGGGTCGTACGTATGCGACCTCAACGACGTGCATCACTCCACTGAGTTTCTTGCCGGTTCTTCTCAGTGGGGGCGCGTTGTGAACCGGTGGTAAACTCAGCCCTATCTTAAGCGACAGCCCAAGCCGAGGCCGTGCCTCCCTGAGGTGCCCTTGAGCTCGTCGCTACTTCTGCCGTAAAGGCTAGAGCGCTTCAAGCGCTCGCCTCCTATTGTCCGGTGAAGCTGTAATGGCCATCTGCGGCCAACAGCGTCTATCATTCCCAAAAAAAAAATGTGGTGTGGATTATCCCAGGATATTATTATTATTTTAATTATAGCAATATTTTTATTTTATTACCTCGCAGTAAGTGTGAAAAGTAGTGTATTCACCTCGGGGATAAAGGTGCCTTTGTCTTGGGCGAGCTTAAAACCCTCGCTGTACTCAGGATTCTAGTATTATCTCCCTCGCTACGCTCAGGAGTTGACAGAATCCTTCGTTTTGCTCGCGATTCAATTTAACGCCCGCGACATAAGACACTACTATAAAGTAGTGTCTTAAGGGGATAACCCCTTGGTGCATAAACTACTATTACAGGCGTGACCATGATCACAAAAATGGGAATACCAACGAACGCGCGTGTTCTTATTTTTTAATTCCTATTTCAAATGATCTGCAGCTGCTTTGAACCTTATTTATTAGCTATAAAGTTTCATTTTAAAATGAATATAAATCTTATATTTGCCAAATGCTATGCATGTACATAATGCTGTACTAGCGGCCCGGTACGTGCTTCGCTACGTATAAAGTGAAATATTAAAAACATTTAATTGGAACATCAAATTCATTTATTCAAACAAAAAATGGCATTTTTCCTTCAATTAAAAAGGAATAAATCAAATTAAAAACAAATTGCTACATTATTAGTGGTACACAATATGTTTTTTCAAATGAAGAAACACACATGCATGCATGTTATCTATTTAAGTATGTATGTATCTATTTAAGTATGTATTTACAAAAAAAAGTATATAAGTATTAGTATCAGTTACCTATCTGGTTTCCACAGTACAGGCTCTGCCTAGTTTGGGATCGGATGACCGTGTGTGGATTGTCCCAAGATATTATTATTATTATGTTTTTTTTTATGATAACACGGGCTTTTACACCCGGACTTTTAAAAGGCTTGCGTGGGGACGAATCCAACACGTAGAGGCCTGTTGGGAGAAATTAATGAAATGGAATACGGCTGCCAGAATCAACTGTTGAAAATAAGATATAAACAGCAGTTGACTTTGGCAGGTGTAGGGACTATTGTAAGTATGTGAACAGATTTATAGATTTTTTTAGTGAGCATTTGGTGGCCTGAATACTGGGCTATTGCAAAAGGCCGGGTTCACTTGCCATAATTAGTATACTAATTATATTTTGGCAAGCAGTGACTTGCCACTCACTAGATGGGCTCTCCTTATGGCCGTCCGCTAGAGACGACGGAGTGCAACACCGGTGTGAGTGGCTCAGGGGTGTCGAGAGGTGTGCTGCGCTTTCTTCGAAGTTACTCGCGGCGTTATGCCCTTTAACACTTCCACCCCTGGAGCATATAGCTCTAACAACTCCTCTCTGGACGGCCAGTTAAGGCAAGCCAGAGCTGAGAGTCCTGCGGGCCCCCTTCAGTTTCCACTCGGCCGACGAAGACACGCCGAGGTGGGGGCCCTGACCGACTCTCTGGAGCACTCGGGTCCGTGGTGTCGTTACGCACCAACAGCTCGCCACAAGCTGCCCTGCGGGCTTATTATTATTATTATTATGTTATTCACTTCAACAGTTCAAAACTAACCGTTTGTGTAAATGCTTTTGACAATTTAATTCAAATAAAGCCTGTACACGATATGAAACACCGACGGCTCGCTAAAAAACTGAGAAAAGTACACGTACACATTATATACATTACATTTGAACAAAAAATAGAAAAATTCCCATTTACAAAATGATCCGCCATTTATTGAATTAATTTGTTACAAAAAATATAAACACAAAGCAATAATTATCACTGACAATTTGCTTTATTCACTACACTTCACTTCACTTATTAAGAAAAAAAAACATAGCCTGAAGCACGTCCAAAATAAAATGACCGCATGAATGACATAACAACATGCTTTTACTGTCAACACTAAAAAAAAAATTTAATTCTGAAAAAAGGTTCAATTTGACAGCAAAATCCCCATTTACAAAATGATCCGCTATTTATTGAACTAATTTGTTACAAAAAATGTGATAAACGAAGAACCGCTCTACCGATTTTATGCAAACTTCACATAAACCATCTACTAAATAGTCCGAACAAAGCCTAAACATTTGGTTTGGATAAGTGAGCCTGTTCTTGAGTTATAAAATTACAACGAAAAGTGGCATTGATTTTTATAGATATAGATTTAACACATGCAACTGTACTACATTTTGAACAGATTGAAAAGAAAAGGGGAATATTAATCCATTAAGTATACTATATTATATATAGATTGAAACTATTTAGTAATCTGCGATTCCAGTATATAAATACAATTTATTCCACTTTGATCAACTTGGAATCAAATCACTTGGGTGATTTTAACTGGGTGATTTGAGTGGAATTAATTAGTCTACTTTGATCGCCTTAGGCCCAAAAGCGCCGACACAAAAACGTCCGTTTATTTCAGCAAAGAATCGATTATCTATTTTTCACCACCACCATAACCCCGGTTATGGACCCTTAACAGTCCATTATCTTAACCTAGCTCGACACCCCCAGTCACCGTTAAGGACTGTTATGTAGTTAAATAGATAATCGATTCTTTGCTAAAATAAACGGACGTTTTTTTTCGGTGCACTTGGGTCTAAGAATCATATTATATCACCTGGGTGAACGAACAGTGGCGACTACTATTATATTTTTACCCGACTACGGAACGGAGGGAGGGTTATGATTTTAACAAGAATGTATGTATGTATGTATGTATGTTCATCTGTTCCCGAATATCTTCTAATCTACTTAATATAATGTGACAAGAAGGGTGTCGTTAGAAGCGTCTTGATTGTCCGCTGGTTATAGGCTATATAATATTACATTAAATTCAATGTGGCGCCATCTACAGGACAAAAACTTCTGAAGTAAAACAAAAATGTTTTTTGATTAAGTTGATATTAGGTACACATGTGTATTTCTGTTGCCCAAGCATGATCGTGTAAAGTAAATAATCATCATCATCATCAATATTGTATATAAAAGGAGATGTCCTGACTGATTGATTTATTGACTGACTGACAGACAACGCACAGCCTAAACCGCTTGCTCTAGAGACTTGAAAGGAGGCTGATATTTCTGGGCTAACGCCGAATAAGATGAGTTATGGTTTAAAAAAATGGTTATATTTTTATGTAAAAATGTGCACAAATATCAGCCTCCTAATCAGTCTTGGGAAAGAAAATAGGAAAAGGTTTAGGTAACAAGTACAATAGAATCGATTATCGATTATCGTGGATGTGTTCAACCAAAAGTATAAAATCTCCATTTTGAAGAATGCAGTTAGCATTATAATAAAATAAAAGTAAATTAATCTATCGAAATCAATGAAAAATAATCAAGAAAAAATATATATTTATACGTAGAGAAATACATATTTACAGATCGATTAATTAATTCAATTTATTGTGTATTTTTAGTCTGTTGAAATCAGACCGTTTTTTACCTTTGTTACAATACGTGACAGATGGCAACTCTATTAATCTATGAAAAATCACTCGTTCATGTCGTATCGTTTTGTGCGTTTGTGTTTTATTGATTTGTTATTCCTCGACTTTATAACTACGGTCTGCTGATCTTGCTTAACTTGATCTAGTATTTATACCGGACACGCGACGACGAAGCTCGCATAGCCAACTGAATTGGATTTTTTTACCGGCCGGCTTAACGACTGAATTGTTGTTAAGGATCGATGTGTAAATTGATATAAAAATTATAATACTAGTCGCTACATTAGGCCGACGTGCCTTAGATGACGAAAGATTACTTTCAGTGATTCGTCAATGGCTTGCACCACAACCTGTAAGTATACACATCTCCGTCATATATTACCTGAAACCAAACCAAACCAAAGAACTACCCGCTTATTTGGCCTATATATTGCATCTCTAAGTTAGATCAGTTTTTATTTGTACTACATATTACTGGTATACTATTTTTAAACTGTAGCTGTACATTTTTATTGTAAAATATTTCACTCACTATGTATTTTTGTTGCAGATAGTAGCAGCAAATCGTATATGCTGTACATATTATGGTCTCTAATCCAAAAACTTCGTCCCGAGTAAGGAGCACTGTAAGCTGCTGCGGCCATATAATGTCTATAATATGGTACCTTAGTTTAGCCAGGTATCAGGTTTTAGGTGATATATTAATCATTAATTCAATAATTAAGAATAAGATTAATAAAAAAGTTATATATCATAGTGTCTTTTACTTAAAACCAGTAAAAATAAAAACTATTTACCTAAAAGCCCGATTGCAAACAAAATAGATTTAAACTTAACGTATGTATGTATTTATTTGAAGTAGTCTATTTAAACCACAGATATAGATATACATATATGTATATCTATATCTGTGATTTAAACCGTGGCTAAGTGGAAGTGGGCGGGCCACATATGCCGTAGACAGGACGAGAGATGGGCAACAAAGGTACTGGAGTGAATACCGCGCACGGGTCACAGAAGCGTCGGCAGACCACTAGCCAGATAGTCTGATGACCTAGTCTTAGTAGCCGGACGAAGCTGGATGAGGAAAGCTCAAGACCGAGAAGGGTGGCATGCATTGGAGGAGGCTTTCACTCAGCATTGGGTGGCAACAGGTTGAAGAAAGAAGTCTATTTAGACCCTTATTAGATTTTTTTACAGTATGAGAGGACTTGTTGGTCCAGTGGTTGGTCACTCAGGCCCAATAGGTCGTGGGTTCGCTTCCCACTTTCTGTCTGGGTGTTATTTATCTATATACTTACTTTTTTACTTGGTGGTAGGTTCCTTGTGCAAGGAACCGTCCAGGTAGGTACCACCGCAATTTCAGATATTCTGCCGCCAAGCACCAGTGTGTAATCATTGTTGTGTTCCGGCGTGAAGGGCACTGTAGCTGGTGAAATTACAGGACACAAAGACTTAATATCTAATGTCTTAAGGGTCTGCAACGCACTAGCGATTCTTCTGGTGTTGCTAGCGTCTATAGGCTGCAGTGACTGCTTACCATCAGGCTTGCTTGCCACCTTGGTGGTATAAAAAAAAAGATTGTATTTGTGCACATCATGTATTGTATCACTTGTCTGGTTACCATTGTACAGGGTCTGTCTGGTCAGTAATCAGATGACCATGTGAATTATGGACATTATTTATTATTATTTTATTAAGAGCAATCTAACGACTTAGCATAAGTTAAACCGCTAAGCTTAGTAGGTAGTTCCAAAGAAATAAACATTGCATGTGTACGCTAGAAAAACATAACCTTCCTTCTGGCGCAGTTGAGTTAAAATCCCTTTATGGCCAATATCTGAAATATCCTACTATTGTATACAATGAAATACATAAAAATATCCACATCACATAAAAATCAGGTGATAAACTATAAGCTAAATAAGCTTTTCATATCATAACCTCACTTTTGCTTAGTGGCTTATAACTCTGTTCTCAGATTGTCCAATTCTTCAGAATTTTTAGAGATTGTCTGGTATTATGTTAGCTATAGATTTACACCATTTTCATCTTTTTCGATGCATGAAACTGTGTAGCCCGAGAATGTATGAAACTGTATCTTTCTCCTTTGGGAGGTGTATTCTTCACAATACGTGAACGCACACTATGAACGGAATTTTCAAAATTCGCATCCTAAGTGGTCCAAATAGGGGTTTTAAATTTTATAAAAAAAGCTTTATAATTCATGAACGGTTGGTACTAGAGCCTTGAATTTTTACACGCAGACGCCTCAAAGAAAATAAACAATTACGTGTTTTTGCATTTCTCGAAATTTTCTAAATATAAGTCACAGGACCTCTTTTTTTGTGAAAAATAAATATTTTACAATTTCTTAACACATTTCACTGTTTTCCTATACAATATGATAGATAGGATTAGGACGAAGTCAGGTTTAAGAAATTATGAGGGTTTTAAGGTCAAAATAGGAGCCCTAAGTTAAAAATCTCGTGTGTGGTTTCTTTTGGTAATTGAAAACCGTTTTTTTTTATGATATCAGCGGTAGGCATGAGTTATATCATGGGTTTTAAAACTAAAAGACGACATCGATGTTTAAAATTAGAATCTGATATGATTTCAAAAGTGATGAGAAAAATCATATTGTTTAGTTAAACTATTTTGCTAACTGCTGCGTTAGCTCAAGTGTGGCTTCTGAGTGCATGCAAGGTTTCAATTCAATAAGAGGCTGCCGAGAGTGTTCGCAAACGCGCGTATCCTGCAAAGCGCGCACCCGATTCATGCTGCCACCTAAAAAAAAAGCTGCCGCCTCGCTCCTTAGCCATAAGCCCGGACAAATAACGGGTCACCTTCGGAGTTGTTGGTTGGACGTTTGGGCTGTAGGCCCTAGATGTCCATTGAGTACGGGGCGTTTTAGTAGGTAAGATACTCCGGTTCGGAGCTAGGTACCGAATCAAACAAAAAAAAAACCGGTCAAGTGCGAGTCTGACTCGCGCATCGAGGGTTTCATACCTTCTTTACGCGTATTAAAGTTATTTTAATCAATATATATAAAAGGATAAGTCCTGACTGACTTACTGATTGAGAGACAATGCACAGCCCAAACCGGTAGCCCTAGAGACTTGAAATTTGGGAAATGTATTTTTCACTATACGAAAACGCACACTGAAAACGGAATTTTCAAAATTAGTATCCTAAGGGGTCCAAATAGGGGGTTTTATGTTTTATAAAAAAGCGTTATAATTCGTGAACGGTCGGTACTAGAGCCTTAAATGTTTACACGCAGACGCCTCAAAGAAAATGAATAATTACGTGTTTTTGCATTTCTCGACATTTTCTAAGAAGAAGTCACAGGACCTCAATTTTTGTAAAAAAATAAATATTTTACCATTTCCTAACACATTTCACTATTTTCCGATACAATATGATAGATTGGATTAGGATGAAGTCAGGTTAAAGAAATTATGAGGGTTTTAAGGTCAAAATAGGACCGTAAGTAAAAATTTCGCGTATGGTGTCTTTTAAAAGGTAATTGAAAACCGTGTTTTTATGATATAAGCGGTAGGTATGAGTTATATCATAGTATGAGTTATATATTGTGTTTGGCCCCTGACATAATGCTGAGCTTGCGGCGTCAATATGACTTCTAAAAAAAAAAAAGCTGCCGCCTCGCTCCTCAGCCATAAGCCCGGACAAATAACGGGCAATCTTCAGAGTTGTCGGTTCGACGTTTGGGTTGTGGGCCCTAGATGTCCATTGAGTACGGGGTGTTTTAGTTGGTAAGATACTTCGGTTCGGAGCTAGGTACCGAATCAAACCAAAAAAAAACCGGTTTAGTGCGAGTCTGACTCGCGCATCGAGGGTTCCATACCTTCTTTGCACGTATTAAAGTTATTTTAATCATCAATCATCAATATATATAAAAAGAGATGTCCTGACTGATTGACTGACTGACAGACAACGCACAGCCTAAACCGCTGGCTCTAGAGACTTGAAATTAGGGAGGTGTATTCTTCACAATACGTAAACGCACACTAAGAACGGAATTTTCAAAATTCGCATCCTAAGGGGTCCAAATAGGGGGTTTTATGTTTTATAAAAATGCGTTATAATTCATGAACGGTTGGTTGGTACTAGAGCCTTGAATTTTCACACGCAGATGCCTAAAAAAAAACAATTACATGTTTACGTAATATATTTAGTAAAACTAAGTAATTATTACAGAGATACTAACTTAATTCTAATAATAATAATAATAAATTCTTTATTTCATGCATCTAATGGCCCATACAACAAATACCTTATAGACTAACATACATATTATATTATAAAACTTATAATTAAACACGCAAAACAGTAGACGTGTCGCGCGCGGTGTTCGGTATCCGTCCACGGAATTGACGAAATAAGACACCCCTCGGCCAAAACCCTTCTTTAGCGAAAGTCGACAGTTGTTCGGTCGGCACTCTCACCACAAAGGAATTAAAATTCACGCTGTGGCGGGACTCTAACCGTTCGACCTTCAAGGTGAGCTTGGTCTTCACACGGACGTACTCTACAATGTCTTCTACCTTCGTAGAGTAGTGCAGCCTGGACACATACAGCAGCGTCGCAGGGCTAGCCAGACGCAGCGGTTGATTTGGTCCCGTGTCGGTGCGATGCCGCACTTATTGCGGTTGGCTGGCTTCCTCTTCTTCCTCTGCACCTTGATGAAGCCTTCCTCGTCGCACTGGTCCCTCCTCGGACCCTTTGGCGCATGCCCACGAATAGGCTCGTGAGAACTCTGCTTCTCCCCCAGTGTTGTCTGCCGCTTCGGTGGTGGCGCGGCAGCAGCGGCGGCGTAGGCACGTTGAGGAGTTGACGTGCTCACGCGGGATGGCACCGGCGGGACGGAGGCGCGGGCGGCGGGGCGCGGTGCATCGCGTGCCGTGGCAACAGCCGGCGATGCATTAAAACTGCCGATGGAGGCATTTTGCGCCCCGCGTCGTGTGTTCACATTAGATACCTCGTGTGACCTACTTTCTGAAACATTGCCACGCAATGACACTATTTCGGCTCGCAGTTCTAATAATTCAACGTGATTTGTAACGAATTATAAAGCCCCAAATAAATAAAATAAAAAATAAGTTTTAAAAACTAAAACCCGACTACGGGTAAAATCGCAGTCTAAAAAGTTGAAAACAAGAAAATATTTCTTGTCAGATATACTTATCTACCAATGCCTTAAACAATTAATTATCGTCTAGTAAGTAGATAATTTGTATATTTCAATTTAACGTATTATAAGTATAATTACTATAGATTGTAGCCGTAGTCGCATGCCACTGATGCCTGATGATCCGTCGTGGCGTTGTCGTATATACATAAGTCGGCGATCTGTCCCCCTAGACAATCGAAAAATCACGTGACAAATTGTAGGGAATTGACACCATTAGCGAATGAAGAAATAGATTCGCTATGAAGCGATTGCATCTTGTCTAGGCCCTCTGGTCAGCTGCTAGTCGTCGAAGTGCATCCTAAAGTTGGTGTTCCCTGTTGAGTATCGATTGTTATTGTGGGTAATTCGTTATAACATTTTATGTATGCACCCTCGTCATTGCAATAAACCAGTCTGTTAACGCCCGCTCGTGTTTCATTACGCCAAATCCTACTGGCGACGAAAAAAAATAGATTTCGCGTAATAATCATCATGCCGTACGGTAAAATCGATTGTTTTGATTTGTCTTCGCGAAAGTGGACGACGTACGTGAATCGTGTAAAGCAGTTTATCCTATTAAATGAGATTAAAGAATCCTTGCACGTAGCCACGCTCATAACCGTAGTAGGGGAGCCTACCTATGATCTTATGTGCGACTTATGTGCTACCGATTCTCCGGAACAAAAATCTTTCTCGGAACTGGTCACCATCGTACAAAAACATTTAGAACCCAGGCGATCCGACATCGCGGAAAGACATATTTTTCGTTTACGTCGTCAAGGGCCGGGAGAAGAACTTAGCGCGTATCTGCAGAATTTAAAGCATTTAGCGAGCACTTGCAACTTCAGTGATAAACTGGAGGAAAATCTGCGGGATCAGTTCGTCTCCGGCCTGGCGAGCGACGAAATGCGAAGTCGTTTGTTTGCGGAGAAAGATCTAGACTATAAACGGGCGGTGGATCTGGCGCTGGCGCTGGAGGCTGCGGAGCGGCATGCGGAGGCGAGCGGCTCGTGCGGCGCCGCGCCGGGCGCAGGTGGGACGGCCGCGGCCGCGGGGCCCTCCGCCCTGCACAGGATCGGCGCACAGCCGCCGACTGCGGCGCCGGCGGGAGCCTCGGCAGCGCGGTACTACAGGCAGCAACGCAATTGTTGGAGGTGCGGTCGACAACATGCACCTGATAAATGTCGCTATAGGCGTTATAATTGTGATGAGTGCGGGGAAAAGGGCCATCTGAAGGCTATGTGTAAGAGTGCGCGTGCCGCCGGTGACGGTAGTGGTTTATCAAATAAGATGCGTAAAAATCAGTTCTACATCGAAATGGACTCGGAAAGCGACAACAGTGATTTTTTCAACATCGTCGTGGATGGACAGGACGACAAACCGTATGTAGTGAACATTTTAGTAAATAAAGTTCCAATTGATTTTGAGATTGACACAGGCAGTAAAATATCAGCAATTAATGAACGCGATTACCAGAAATACTTTAAAAGTTGTGATTTATCTAAATGTAATTTACGATTTAAAGCGTATACTGGAGGTAAAATATTGCCTATCGGTTTCATCAGTGTATCAGTGCGCTATGAGATGGCGGGAGAGGTTCGCGAGGCGCAAGCGCTTCCATTGTATGTGATACCAGGGGGTGGGCCGCCGTTACTCGGCCGCTCGTGGTTACGTCATTTAAAACTTAAAAAAATAGAAATAAATGTTAACAAGATTGACGGCCCCTGTAAAACTGATGAAACTAATAAGGCAATCGCTGCTTTAAAACAAGAATTTCCAGATGTGTTTTCCGAGGGATTAGGGACATGTACTAAGATGTTTACGTTAAAATTAAAAGATGATGAACCGATCTTCCACAAAGCACGCAATTTACCGTTAGCGTTAAAGGATCCTGTCGAAAAGGAACTGGAACGCCTAGTTAATGAGGGCACAATTGTAAAAGTCGAAACGTCAGAATATGGCACACCTATAGTGCCAGTTGTCAAGAAGTGCGGAAGTATTCGAATTTGTGGCGATTACAAGGTTACAATTAATCCGAAATTGAAGCGCGAACCGTACCCTTTACCACGCATTGAGGAACTTTATTCTTCACTAAGAGGGGCTCAAATATTTACCAAAATTGATTTGGCCCATGCATATGAACAAATAATTTTGTCTCCAGAGTGCCGACCTTGCACCACGATTAGTACACATGTTGGCACATTCGAATACATCCGTACTCCATACGGGTTGAGTTGTATTCCAGAAAAGTTCCAAAAGTTGATGGAAGACGTTCTTAGAGGGGTCCCTATGACCGCCATATATTTCGATGACGCCTGTATAGGGGGCGTTTCAAGGGCGGACAATATTAAAAATGTACGCGAAGTGCTGAAACGCTTACAAGACGTAGGGCTCAGAATCAAAGTAGAAAAATGTGATTTTTTCAAGCCCGCTGTATCTTACCTGGGTCACATCATTGATAAAGATGGTTTGCACCCGGATCAAAAAAAAGTAAAGGCGATAATTAACGCTCCTCGTCCTGTCGATGTGCATCAGCTCAAGTCTTTTTTAGGGCTTGTAAATTACTACGGGAAATTTGTTCCTCAGTTAAGTAAAATATTATATCCATTATATAATTTATTAAAAGGTAAGGTACATTGGCAGTGGGACTCTGATTGTGAACAGGCCTTTAGGAAAATTAAAAATATTTTAAGTAGTGATCAATGTCTGGCTCATTACGAGCCATCGTTACCGATCATCCTTAGCGTCGATAGTAGTGCATACGGACTCGGCGCTGTATTGGCGCATAAGTATCCCGACGGTTCGGAGAAACCGGTTTGTTTTGTATCGCGTACTCTCAACGAGGCGGAAAAGTCTTATAGTCAGTTGGATAAGGAGGCGCTTGCTATTTTTTTCGGAGTGGTTAAAAATCATCAATATTTATTTGGCAGGTCGTTTACTATCCGAACTGACCATAAGCCTTTGTCTTATATTTTTGGAGACAAAGTTGGCATTCCTCAGACGGCTGCTAGCCGACTTCAGCGGTACGCGGCGCGACTAGCATCTTATGACTTTTCCATAGAGTGGGTGAGCTCGGCGCGAAACGGCCCGGCTGATTGTTTGTCACGCTTACCTTTAGCTCGTGAAGTACCTAAGTTACGCGACGCAACGGGCGACAAACATTGCGCCGTATCCTATTTGATGTATTTGGAAAATGAGTTTCCCATAAATTATAAAGACATAGCTGAGGCGACCAAGGTGGACCCTATATTGCGTAGGATCTATCAATATATTCTATTTGGTTGGCCAGATCACACAGATATTGAACAGGAAAAGGGTTATTTTAATCGTAAAAACAACTTATTTGTGGAACACGGTTGTATTGTATACAATTATCGTATAGTTATCCCGCCAAAATTTAGGCAATATATATTACGTGAATTGCATGAAGGCCATTTGGGAGTTGTGAAAATGAAAAGTATCGCGCGTAATTATGTTTACTGGCCGCGACTCGACTCAGACATCGAACAGATGTGCAGGGCTTGTGAGGCTTGCCGTCAGCAGCGCGACGCCCCGCCGCACGCTCCTCTCACTCCGTGGCGGTATCCATCGCGCCCGTGGCAACGCCTACATGTTGACTTTGCGGAATACAAAGGCAAACATTACCTTGTTATTGTCGATGCTCATACCAAATGGATAGAAGTTTTTCAAATGAACAGCACCACGTCTAAATACGTGATTGGCATTTTCCGAGAAATGTTCGCTCGTTTAGGATTGCCACTGCAAATTGTGAGCGATAATGGCCCACCTTTCACGTCTATGGAGTTAAAAAAATATTTCGAAAGTAATGCAATCGTACATTCGTTAACTAGCCCATATAGGCCCAAAGGCAACGGAGCTGCTGAGAACGCGGTCCGAACGGTTAAAAATTGCATTAAAAAAGCGTATGCACAGGGATATGATATTATGCAGGCTCTTAGCAAAATGCTGTTCCAATACAGGAATTGCGAGCATGCTACCACGGGAGTGGCACCAGCCGTAGCTCTGATGGGTCGACGACTGCGCGGGCGCTTGGATATCCTGCGGCCGAGTACTGAGGAGCGTGTCCGCGACAAACAACAGCAACAAATTGAGCGTGCAGGGGGCACGCCCCGACTAGCTAATCCGGGGGACACTGTCTATGTCCGTGATTATACAAAAAATAATGATAAATGGGTGGAAGGGCAAATAAAGGATCGTGTAGGCCCTAATTCATTTTCAGTGAACCTGCCGAATGCCTCTGTTAGAAGGCATATTGATCAAATGATCGTACCTACAAAGAAACGTTTTTCATTATCATGCAACCCTAATGTGACACCCCTGGGGTCATTCAATGGCAATGTAGGTCAAGAGGTCAATGACGACTCTCTGGCGGTGACTTCTGACGATGCTAGTAGCCCCGTGCGTAATCATGACGTTAATGAGCGTACATCGGATGTCCAAAATGACATCGATAGTGTGCGCCAACCGAGTCCGAACGTTGATTACAGAGCGCGTCTGCGGCCTCTTACCCACAGGGTTCCTAAGTAAACCATTTTGTAAGATTCATCTAAGTACTTTAGTTAAGTAACAGTGTATTTCTGATATGTTTTATTTTGATGTTAATTAGTTAAGGAGGTGTTGAGTATCGATTGTTATTGTGGGTAATTCGTTATAACATTTTATGTATGCACCCTCGTGATTGCAATAAACCAGTCTGTTAACGCCCGCTCGTGTTTCATTACGCCAAATCCTACTTACCCTCCCAGTGCGGTGACAACTTAGAGGAAGTTTTTTACTTAGGTCAAGTATAAGTAAATAAACTGTAAATATTTAGTACTATACACGGTATTTCAAAACTAGCCGTAAAAAATAAATAATATGCGTGATGTGCAAACCATATTTCAGTAAAATTAAAAAGTAAACTGCGGAGAATGTACCTACATTTCTACCTAATTCGCGGAACGACAAAAATGTAAAAGACCTAACCTTACTAGGGTTGACAACATTTTTGGCTTTGATAATTAATATATTTTTTACGGGGTATTTTGTAACACGTTGTATAAATAAAAACAATTTAATAAATAAATCATAATCCGATCAGTCCCCGAAAAACACCTATTTCGCTTGTACATCACAACGTCCCCTTTATATAAGTTACTTGTTATTATTTACTTTGTTAATTGTATAGCTTTGTACAACTTAATCAATTTTTATTCATATTACAGTTGGGGTCGTACAAAGAACCTTTCATAGTGACGTCACTTTTGAATTAAGAAGTACGTTAATAGTACTTTATTGTTACTGTCAGTTCATTATTCAACTACGTCACGTTATTGTTAACTCAATGTGCGTTATTATATGCATCGGACCAGAGAAGTTCAGAGAACGCAATGTATTTACCTTTTTTTATAACCCGTTTCAAGGCAAAGATCTCTATTCTCTTCTTCAACATAAGAGGTGAGAGAGCTTTAGCTCCACTCCAGGTTTTTTGTTTTTTTAATACTATGACTTTTTTTTTGCTGCGACGACGCGACGCGACGCAACGCAACACAATGCACTAATGAGGCCTCAACCCTCAACCTTAACCTCCCCGGTTGGCCGGCTACCGGCCGCTATGGAGAGACTCTAGGCTCTCCGTTCGGACCTTCACCAGAGTCAACAAGAATGACCTACAATTACTTTTAAAAGAAATAAAATTAAGAGAGATATCTAATTGGTGGAGGTATGTTCCAACATTTCGTTGCCTGATACTGGTAACCGCCCGTAAAAGCGGCCTAAGCCCGGTCCTATGTGAATGTCTTGCTAACGACAGAATTTAGTGCCACATTTGTCACTGAATTTCAATCTATCTATCTATACATATAAAATTACTTGTCCTGACTGACTGACTGATTCATCAACGCAAAGGCCAAACCGCTGGACGTAGGAAGCTGAAATTTGGACAGTAGATTCTTCTTATCATTTAAACATCCACTAAGAAAGGGTTTTTGAAAATTCCACTCCTAAAGGGGTTAAATGGGGTGGAAAAAAATAGCGGGCGTAGCCACAGGGAATTGCTAGTTTAACATATATTTAATTACTCAAAACAACACACCCTGTGGGGCCGTGTTACACGTGGGGAGTCCTGGTAAGAATAGTATCCAAACTCAAACTCAAAAATAGTTTATTTCAAATAATACAGTAATCATCATCATTGATTATCCGAACCACAACGTTGCGTCCGTTCAGTGTCAATGCTGGAATCAACCTGGCATTCATAGATGATACTTATTAGCTGGCATTCCTGGCAAGTCCGGGAGGGAGGAATAGGACGTCAATTTTATCTCTGTCCCGCTCCAAAACTATGCAGACCACGCCTTCGGACAATCGGACAGACAATAAAATTGTAAACGCCTCGCATCAGTTTCCGACTCGGAGGATCCGAACCGACTATCGGATCGGACGTTGTGTTGAATATTTAAACAAAATAATAGCTCTACCGCCTCCCATAGCCGGGTAAGAGTATTAGATCCGACTATCTGATGTAAAAGTCTAACGTGTATTTCCGGCCTAAGGGTCTTGATTGGCGTATAGGAGCAGTTCCTACCCCACCCCAGTATTGAATCTTTTTCACTTTAACAGATTCTGCAAGGGGTAGATAATCCGGTTGGGAAGTCCTGCCCTAAAGGTGACACAGGTGTTTTGCACTCCACCGGGTTCAATGAAAAACACTCAAAGAAAAAATACTTTCATTTTTCAATTTATAAGTAGGTAAGTACATATTCAGACAGATACGGCAGTCGGTAGGAGTCACTATCCTCAGCAGTGGGGGACCGATTAAGGAGGAGGAAGTACATAATATTATTTTTAAGTACATGTTTCACCCGTAGGTTTTCGGGTAAGAATACTCGTAGCACCCCCATCTCCCCCCGTTGGGCCTCCATAAGAGGCGATTAAGGGAAAACAAGATGACGGGCAGCAGCGTCTTTCTATTGGATTACCTACCACCTATACTGCGGTCTCCAAGACGCCTGTCAAGTGTGGGTATTATAGTAAACCCAAGGAAAGGCCTCTATTCAGCAGTGGACGTATTACAGCTACTGATAATTTCAAGTTTTTTCGATTATTAAGTAAGAAAGCTGTAACAGATCAGTGGGTGAGCGCTCGCCTTGGAAACGAGGTGCGCAGGTTCGATCCCCGGCTCGCACCACTTATTTCTTTAATTAATCATGTCTTTGTGCGATTGTTACTAGCTTTCGGCGAAGAAAAACATCGTGAGGAAACCTGCATGTCTGAGAAAGTCTAACTAGCTTTCGAATGACGTGTGAAGTCCGCCAACCCGCACTTGGCCAGCGTGGTGGACTATGGCCTAAGCCCCTTCATCTTGAAGGGAGGCCCGTGCCCAGCAGTGGGACATAAACAAGGGCTGGTATTATAGGTAAGTATAGTAAAAATAAAAAGGCACCAGAACAGTTTTGTAGGCGAGTGAAGTTTATTAAGAACTTTATAAAATAAAGAAGAAGCCTTCTAATTTAAAAATTTAAAAAAAAAACAAGCGTGTTCAAAAATATTTTTACAGTCACTTCAACAGTCTGGTGAATTTGCCATCTGTGGACATTGGCATGTAGGTACGCAACCGTTCGAGCCATCACTCAGGTACCCCGGGGCGCACACACATCTTGGCTTCGGGGGCTGGTTCGCAATGCAGTTGTACTTCACTAAAACTGAGGCACACGAGTCTGGTGGGCATTCCTCTCTGTTGGTTACATACACTTCATTCTCTGGACAGATCGGGTAAGCTGTGAAATTGAAAAAGCGATTAAAAGTATTGTCTTATTTTTTACTAAGTTTTGTTTTTATATTTGGGTAAGGTACACTGGAATACTGTGGCATTATAAGATAAAATAAATACCGGTCAAGTGCGAGTCGGTCTCGCGCACTGAGGGTTCCATACCATCTCTGGACGTATTAAATTAATGTTACTATTCATGTAAAACCTTAGATAGGTAGTAAAATTATTTTTGCCATAAAATATAGATAGACACCCAGAATTTTTCAGATTTTTCCCTCCACAAACATCGGAGATAAGGAGGGGGGGGGGGGGGGGGGCGTAGAGGTCGCAACGGTATTTTTTTGATTATCAGCCTAAAACTACGTAAAAATCTGTTTTGAAACCACGTGTTACAAAATACCCCGTAAAAATATAATTAATTCCAACTTGCCGCACTAAGCGTTTCGCTTCTTCTTTTCTCATGTGCACGGCCAAGCTGTGGAAACAACGTTTTCCCTGATAAATATAACTTGGGTGTATTCAAGTCTAGAGTGAACAGGCATCTTATGGGTAAGCGCGGTCCATCCTAGACCACATCTTCACTTACCATCATGTGAGATTGTGGTCAAGCGCAAACCTATTTATTATAATAAAAAAAAAATTATCAAAGCCAAAAATGTTGTCAACCCTAGTAAGGCCTAAGGTCTTTTAAAATTTTGGTCGTTCCGTGAATTAGGTAGAAATGTTGGTAAGTATTTAGTATTATATTTAGTAAAATATCATTGAGGTAAGTACATTCTGCGTAGTTTACTTTTTAATTTTACTGAAATAGGGTTTGCACATCAGAGAAAATAATAATATATTTTAATATTTTTTTTCGGCTAGCTTTTGTAACACCGTGTATACAATCGAATTGAAAACCTCCTTTTTGTCCGAATGCCCCAGGAGGAGTTATGTTTTTCGAGAGTATGTATGTATGTAAGTATGTCTATTTCTTTGGCACGGCCTATAGCCTAAACGGCTCAATGAATTTCGACTTATAATATGTCTTTAACTTAGTATATAATTAAAATTAAATCGAGGTACAGGTGAGGTGTAGCATCGATAATTGCAGTGAAATGGTGATTATGGTGTTGGATATACAATAAGTAATAAGCTAGCATTAATTAGATGGTATATCTGTTGATTGTTTTCAGGCGGAAAGCACGTGCTGGCCAGGTGTTGGCTCTAAACAGTTGTCGTACAAACAGCGGCTCGCGCAAGCCTCTTCGCCGTATGGTGGAATCTTATAATAACAAGTTCATAAATATTGATATATTTCATTGTACCTTAAAGAAATATAAATTCTTAATTGTTACAAACTTAATCGAATCTTTATGTTAGAAAAGCAACATTCTGTTAGCATAGTTTTGTATTCACCTCTTGTGTTTATTTGTAACTCTACTATACTAATTAATATGAGGACAGTGTTGTGGGTTACAATATGAATAACATGATTCTTCAACAATGTATTACTATTAGCCAACACATATATTGTAACCGTTTGCTGTTCCATGAATAAATAAAATAAAAATAAAATAAATCCTTTTTGTTCGTTAAAAATATATAGGTACAATTTATTATTAATATTATAAAATTTTAGGGAATGTACTTATTTTATTGATAATCATTGGCAGGGTAAAGTAGAGACCAAAGTATTTTGTTAAAGAGATATAAAAAACATTCTTGAGAATTTTTCATCTCTGGACATTCGCATATCGGTACACAAGGCTCCGTATAGTTGAGTCTCAGATGCCCCGCAGCGCAGATGCACCCTGGCTCCACGGGCTGGTTCTCATCGCAATTGAACTCAGCTATTAGTGAGAAGCACGTCTCTGGCGGACAGTCCGTTTTGGAGTCGGTCCACACTTCATTTTCTGGACAAATTGGGCCTGTGAAAAGAAAATTTAAATAAGCATAACAATTTATTAAATGTTTATGCACCTACCTTAGGTATATTTGCTTTCAAGTTCATGTAATTTTCGAATTTTCAATTTCACTTATATTAAACTTAAACTTTATTGACATGAATAATATAAAACTAGGTACGAATGAGGTATTATGTCTGTGCAGCCAGAAATCATAATTGTACGCACGTAACTTATTTTGTACCGACTTACATCACATATTGTGTATCAATGCACTATAATTCTAAAGGAAAATATTACAATCTATTTTATTCATAAAAAAGGGCGTTTGAGTTAGATCTGTCCAGATGCCATGGAATACCGTTGGCGTACCGTTGGTGGTAAATACACTTGCTGCGTCCACATCCTCCATCCATTACCTTCCCAGTGCGGTGACAACTTAGAGGAAGTTTTTACTTAGGTCAAGTATAAGTAAATAAACTGTAAATATTTAGTACTATACACGGTATTTCAAAACTAGCCGTAAAAAATAAATAATATGCGTGATATGCAAACCATATTTCATTAAAATTAAAAAGTAAACTGCGGAGAAACATTTCTACCTAATTCGCGGAACGACAAAAATTTAAAAGACTTAACCTTACTAGGGTTGACAACATTTTTGGCTTTGATAATTAATATATTTTTTACGGGGTATTTTGTAACACGTTGTATAAATAAAAACAATTTAATAAATAAATCATAATCCGATCAGTCCCCGAAAAACACCTATTTCGCTTGTAAGCTATAGCTATAATGTGGAGCGATGGTTTCGGCGAAGTGGCCAAAAATCTGGTTGAAATAAATCAACGATATGACTACTATAGACCGATGAATATAAAATAAATCGGTAATTATACTTTACTTACCTTGAGTCGAAACTAATAACACTAAATGGGCTATAACAATAACAGCCAAAGCTTTATAAACAGCCATCGCGACTAGTGATCGTCTCGCGTGAATATCACAACGTCCCCTTTATATAAGTTACTTGTTATTATTTACTTTGTTAATTGTATAGTTTTGTACAGCTTAATCAATTTTTATTCATATTACAGTTGGGGTCGTACAAAGAACCTTTCATAGTGACGTCACTTTTGAATAAAGAAGTACGTTAATAGTACTTTATTGTTACTGTCAGTTCATTATTCAACTACGTCACGTTATTGTTAACTCAATGCGCGTTATTATATGCATCGGACCAGAGAAGTTCAGAGAACGCAATGTATTTACCTTTTTTTATAACCCGTTTCAAGGCAAAGATCTCTATTCTCTTCTTCAACATAAGAGGTGAGAGAGCTTTAGCTCCACTCCAGCTTTTTTGTTTTTTTAATACTATGACTTTTTTTTTGCTGCGACGACGCGACGTGACGCAACGCAACACAATGCACTAATGAGGCCTCAACCCTCAACCTTAACCTCCCCGGTTGGCCGGCTACCGGCCGCTATGGAGAGACTCTAGGCTCTCCGTTCGGACCTTCACCAGAGTCAACAAGAATGACCTACAATTACTTTTAAAAGAAATACAATGAAGAGAGATATCTAATTGGTGGAGGTATGTTCCAACATTTCGTTGCCTGATACTGGTAACCGCCCCTAAAAGCGGCCCAAGCCCGGTCCTATGTGAATGTCTTGCTAACGACAGAATTTAGTGCCACATTTGTCACTGAATTTCAATCTATCTATCTATACATATAAAATTACTTGTCCTGACTGACTGACTGATTCATCAACGCAAAGGCCAAACCGCTGGACGTAGGAATCTGAAATTTGGACAGTAGATTCTTCTTATCATGTAAACATCCACTAAGAAAGGATTTTTGAAAATTCCACTCCTAAAAGGGTTAAATGGGGTGGAAAAAAATAGCGGGCGTAGCCACAGGGACTTGCTAGTTGAACATAAATTTAATTACTCAAAACAACACACCCTGTGGGGCCGTGTTACACGTGGGGAGTCCTGGTAAGAATAGCACCCTCCCATCTTCTCCCGTTCGGTGTCCGTAAGAGGCGACTAAAAGAAAACAAGAATATGGGCACCGGCGTCTTTCTATTGGATGACCTACAACCCATGGATAAATAGTTCATTTAACCATGCCACCACATACCACCTTTACCTATTACGATCCCTAAAACGCTTTCCAAGCATGGAGATTACGGCAACCCTTCCCTTCTAAGGGGGAGGCTTTTATTCAGCAGTCCACGTCTCTTGGCTAATGGAACAACAAACATGCCAGATGTAGCTGTTGACGCGACTTCTCTCCACATTTCATTAACTGGACAGATTGGGGCTCTGAAAAAAAGCTGTAAATGAATGTTAGAAATAACTGAAAAATTAGGAAGTTTGTAAGTTATTTTTAGTTGTTTTTGAGTGTTTACTAACACGTATAAGATAATGCCTCTACAGTCGGAAGACCATATTTTATTTAGATCTTTAAGTTAAGAGTTGGTCACAATCACAAGTTATCGAATAATGTGCATGAGCAATGAGGGAATGCTGCTAGCGGGGAGGCCTGCCTACACTGGCTCTTCCAGTTCGTGGTCGCCACTCGAGAACCTGTCTTCCCCATCAGTTGTCGGTTCATCGAGCGATGTGGCCTGCCCATTGCCACTTCAACTTGCAGATTCTGCGAGCTGTGTCGGTGACATTGGTCCTTCGGCCAATCGCCTCATTACGGATTCTGTCGCGCAAAGAAACTCCAAGCATAGCTCTCTCCATAGCTCGTTGTGTAACTCGGAGATTCTCTAAACTAAACTAAATAAGCTATAAATATTATAGCAAATGCAGTTTGAACCGCGCCGCTATCTCGAATTGCGATTGTTTTCAGTTGTGAACAGAAAATAATTCATCGTTTGCTTTACTTCCATTCGCTTCTTAAGATCTGAAACTCCCCCCCCCCCCCCCCAAAATGGGGCAGGAGCCTGAAGTTAAATTATAAATCTACAATATCTCTAAACGTAACTTTGCGACCGGACCGAGTGACAATGGGGGCAGGAGGGGAAAAGGAAGCTGGCGGAGCAAGCTCAACGAACGGATTATCCGAATCGTTGCTCGACGGAGCACTAGCTGGACCGTCCAACATTGATCCTCGCGAGGCTGGCAACTCGTGAGGCCCTAACTCTAAATCAGCCTCAATAAAAGCAGGCTTAACGCGATCAATGCTAACTGTAACCTCACGCCCCTTAACATCTAAGGTTAAGGTTTTGTCCTTACGCCTAATTACCCTGTATGGACCGGAGTACGGTGGTTGTAGTGAACGCCTAACGGTATCGTCCTGTAGCCAGACGTGAGACGCTGATGCTAGTTCTTTGAAAACAAAAATTGCTGGACGTGCATGATTCGAAGCTTCGACTGGACGCATTACTTCCATTCGCTTCTTAAGATCTGATACAAAATCAATGATCGAATCAGGGCTACCCGAGGCATCGGCGGGAACAAGGAACTCTCCTGGCAAACGTAACGATTCGCCATACACGAGCTCGGCTGAAGAAGATTTGATATCCTCTTTGAAAGCCGATCTCATACCAAGGAGAACAAATGGAAGTGCCTTCGACCACGTTTCAGCATGGCACATTAATGCCGCCTTAAGCTGGCGGTAAAACCGCACGACCATGCCATTTGCGCATGGGTGGTAGCTGGTGGTACGAATCCTCTTGGTCGCGCAAACACACAAAAGGCGCTGAAAGAGGCATGATTCGAATTGGCGTCCCTGATCCGATGTTAAAATACTGGGAACGCCGAAGCGAGACACCCAGCCGTTCACGAAGATGTCTGCGACTTCTTCGGCATTGATGGATGTCATCGGCCAAGCTTCCGGCCATCGCGTGAACCTGTCAATCGCGGTGAGGCAATAATTATAACCGTTAGAGTGAGGAAGTGGGCCGACGATGTCGATGTGAACATGTTTAAACCTGTCCGACGGACTGCTGAAGTTACTCAGCGGAGACTAGACGTGTCTTGTCACTTTACAACGCTGGCAATCTAAACATGAACGAGTCCATCTGTTACAATCTGCGTTAACACCAGGCCAAACATATCTCTCAGCCACCATGCGTGCAGAAGCCTGCGCACCAGGATGGCTAAGGTTATGGCACTTGTTAAATACTTCTTTACGAAATGGTGGCGTTAGGTATGGACGAGCTTTACCAGTCGACATGTCGCAAGTGATGCTTACATTAGTGCCGGGAATTAATACGTCCTCCAGCTTAAGCGAAGAACTCTCGCAAGCATGTGCTCACGCAAGCAAGACTACGCCGCACTTGCTTCTTCATCAGAACGCTGTGAAGTAGCAAGTGCGGCGTAGTCTGCTTCCAAGGAGATACCCTCAATACGAGACAATGTATCCGCGACGACGTTATCGTCGCCCTTGATGTGGACAATGTCTGTGGTAAATTGGCTGATGAAAGATAATTGATTCAGCTGTGCGGGCGGGAGCTTTTCTCTTCGCTGGGCGAACGCGTAAATCAACGGCTTATGATCCGTAAAAATTGTTGCGTGCTGCGCTTCGAGAATATGCCTAAAATGCTGAACGCTCTCATAAACGCCGAGGAGCTCTCTGTAATAAGCTGGCCATAATGACTGTTTAAGGTTCAGCTTTTTGCTGAAGTAAGCGATTGGCTGCCAATCATCTGCTTCGGTACGACGCTGTTGCAGGCAAGAGCCTACGTGAGTGCTAGATGCGTCAGTGAACAGACCGAGTGAGGCGCTGCAGTCTGCAGATCTTTGCAGACGTTAAACTTTTCTTGCACTCTTCGAAACACGCCAAAAGCTCAGGAAACCAAACGAAAGGCTTGGCACCTTTACCCTGGATAGCAGCTACTGCGTCAATTAACGGTGCTTGGAATTTGGCGGCAGCTGGAATGAATCGCCGATAAAAATTGGCCATGCCAAGGAATCTACGCTTTCCTTCAACAGTCTTGGGGGAGGGAAATCCACTAAGGCTTGGATTCTGTCGACGGGGGGTCTAGCACCCACCTCATCGATGTGATACCCCAAAAAGGTTACCTCTTTAGCCCCAAAAACGCTCTTAGCAGTATTGATAACTACTCCATACTCATGCAACCTTCTGAAAAGAATTTCCAGGTGCTGAGCATGCAGGGAGCTGGAATTTGAGTACACCAGGATATCGTCGACGTAGGCATAACAGAAATCAAGGCCACGCACGACTTCGTCGATAAAACGTTGAAATGTTTGACCTGCGTTTCTAAGTCCAAAACTCATGTACGGGAATTCGAACAACCCGAATGGTGTGATTATTGCGGTTTTGCAAATATCGGTAGGATTTACCGGAATTTGTTGGTATGCCTTCACTAAGTCGATTTTGCTATAAATGGTACTTCCGGCAAGGTTCTGGCATACGTCACCTATGTGCCGAACCGGATATCTGTCAGGAACAGTGCGTGCATTTAAGGCGCAATAATCGCCGCACGGTCGCCACGTTGAATCTTTCTTTTCCACCAGGTGTAAAGCTGAAGACCAAGGACTAGAAGATGGCCTGGCTGTCCCAGCCATGTCCTCAAACTCTTTCTGTGCTGCGCGAAGCTTCAAAGGAGCCAGACGACGCGGCCGCGATGATACCGGAGGGCCATCAGTTGTCTTGATATAATGCACAGTTGCATGTTTAGGCTCCTGAAGTACACCAGGGGGGCGCGTGATATTCGGAAATTTCTGAAGGATCGCTGAGAAAGGCGATTCGGGGATGGAAATAATTTTGACGCTGGACTGGCTAACGTCTTGGAGTTACGCGAAAGATGACAAACCTGTCGTCCCGTCGCGAAGCTTCCCATGAGTGCAGTCAGGAAGTAAATTATACTGCGACAAAAAGTCTGATCCTATTATTCCAGTTTCTACATCCGCAATTACAAAATTCCAAGATAAACTGCGCCTAAGACCTAAGTTTAAGCATAGCGTGACTAAGCCATAAGTTTGAATTTTAGATCCGTTTGCTACCACTAAATCGTACGGCTGCGGCTGTCTTTTCAGCTTGCTAACACTAATAACTGGTACGCAGCTTACGTCTGAACCAGTATCCACCAGAAATTTCCTGTTAGTATACCGGTCAGTGACGAAATGATGGCGACTCGTGGCTGAGCGTTGGGCAGTCGCCAAAACCGGACGCTCTATAGGTTTTCCGACGACTGGTTGCAGGCACCAGCCGCTGAAGGTGGAGGGCCAGACTATTTGCACGGTTGGACGCACTTCCTTGCTTTCGTTCCGAATCGGTCATGGTAATAGCAAAACTCGCTGTTGCGCGAACGTGATCGGTTCCTAAATTTACCTAGTCTACGTTCTCGCGAGCGGCCCCGTTGGTCAAAACCTCGGTTGGCTAAAGAAGCCACTACGCGAGTAAGTTCCTCAATTTTGTGGTTCAGCTGTGCAATCTGTGGATCGTTGGTAGAGGTAGATGGTAGCGAGGTTGACGCGCAAGCCATGTGTTGAGATGGCTGAGCATTGATTTCCATCAACTGATCAGCCAACTCGCTAAGTTCAGGCAAGTCCTGAAGACGCTGCGCCGTGAGCACGGTTTGAAGATATCTGGGGAGTCTGCTCATCCAGATGGTCTTCAAAACATCCTCGGGGAATGTAGTACCTGCTAGGGACCTAAGGTACCGCAAGAAAGACGATGGCGGTCGCCGATCTGCTCCTTCTCTAGGAGACACCTAATTTTCTCCTCATGGGAGACCGAAAACCTGCGTATGATAGCGTCTCGCAAGGTGTTATAGGGATCCTTTGCTGGGGGATACAGGATAATATCCTCAACCGCTCTCGAACAGTTCGTATCTAAATGGGCCACTGCGTAATGGAATTTCAGTATCTGGTTCACCAACCCGTTGATGCTGAATTGCGCCTCCAGGCTAGCGAACCATAGTGCTGGACGGTCCTTGCAGAAGGGCGGGGTACGGATGGACACACGATTTACGACTACCTTTTCGCCTGCCGCCTCGCCATAGTCGCTTTCGCTTTCCGCCATATCAATGGTGGTACGGATGGCGCGGAACCCTAAATTTAATGAAATTTGTTTCTACGTGGGTTGGTGGTGGAACGACCGAGACCTTTACATAAATTATTTAAATATTTAATATGTGTAAAAAAAAAACCTTATAATATTTCACCAAATGTCAACGCGAAACAAAAGCGATCGCCGAAAATTCGCAGGCAGGAACCAAGACGAACACGGTGAAAAACGAGCTGATTGCTCGTCGAATTCCAGTATGTCGCTCCACGACGAATGTTTTCGTTATTTAAATACGATAAAATAAAATTCCGTTGTCGTATAATGGCCGACGTTAGTCCGACGTAAATTCCGTGAAATAAAACGAACACCGTTTCTTTTCTAATTTTTTCTTTGCTTTATTGATAGGTACTGTATTGGTTACCTTATAATCCTCGTGTTAGTTATGTGCTTAACGTCTTACTTTTGCGTGTACTCTAGTTACCAAATGAACGACGGGAACACCAAATGAAGGTCGGTTGACCCTTCGTTATTTATCTGCTCCAAATGATTAAGACGGTCGAGGTTCCAAAACATTTATTCACCTGCAAAGCACTGGGGTGTCGTTTACTCTACGACTAGTGATTCCACGATCACTATGTTACAAAATAAATTATTGGTTTAACTATAATATGCACGACTTTTCTCCACTAAATATATACAAAGAATGTGTCAAACACTAGTCAGACAGCACGTTCTAAACCGAGCTGTTCGGCATTCAAAACACATAGAAAATACGTTCACACGTTTCCAAGTGGCAAAGAGGTTCTAGTCGCCACACACCTTTTATGAGAACGGCGTAGCCGCGCGGTTCTCCATTGGTCGACCGCGCGGCCATGGCATTCCCGTAGGTCGTAATGTTCAAACATTTAGGGGTTTTTTATACTTTCTGCATTTTCTTCAAAATCGTATCAACGATTAGCAAAAAGAATGAGACCTCTACTAAGCACTGTTTATGAGAGCTGCGTGGCCGCGCAGTCCTCCATCGGTTGACTGCGCGGCCACGGTTATACCTTCATAACTCTCTAATATTGGGTCTTCGAATTTGCGACCTTCATCGTTAGTGTTCTGCAAATTCCTTCGTAATATTGTCGTAATAGTTTTTTTTTCTACGACACTTTGGCCGAGCAGTCGAAACGGACACTGGTCACGAGAGGACTGAGATGTTGAACGTTGTTATGTCACAATTATGCTGGTACCCTCAGGTCTTCTTAGTTATTATTGTTGGTCCAATCTCAAGTTCATTTTTAACCGACTTCAAAAAAAAAAGGAGGAGGTTATCAATTCGGTTGTATGTTTTTTTTTATTATTTTTTTTTTTATGTTTGTTACCTCAGAACTCTGTCGTTTACGAACCGATTTGGAAAATATTTTTTTTAATTGAAAGGATATGCTTCCAGATTGGTCCCATTTTTTTCAAAATCAAGTTCTGATGATGGGAACCATGAGTAACTGAGGGAACTCCTTAAATATTATAGGCATACATATAGCGTTTTTGGTATTTTTAGAAACTAGTCAAGCATTTTCATTCAGAAAGTATCATTTGGTGAAGTGGATCTGATGAAGAAGGCCATAGATGGCCACCGGAACTCTGTAATAAAATTAACAATCCATCCTATCCTAGCCGTGCCTACTAAACGTAGAACTACCGAATTTGGACTCGATGGATAGTTCTCGACGAGTAGTTGCTAGAAAAATGGAGATCAGGGTCTGATGGTGGAGCAGGAAGGTTGTCACGGGATCTCTGCACCAATAAACGTAGATCCGCCGAGTTTGGGCTCGTTGGGTAGCTCTCGATGAGTAGTTGCTAGAAAAATGGTGATCAGCGTCTGATGATGGAGCAAGAAGGTCGTCACGGGATCTCGGCACCAATAAACATAGACCCACCGAGTTTGGGTTCGTTGGGTAGCTCTCGACGAGTAGTTGCTAGAACAATGGTGATCAAGGTCTGATAATGGAGCAGGAAAGTCGTCACGGTATCTCGGCACCAACAAACGTAGACCTACCGAATTTGGACTTGTTGGATAGGTCTCGACGAGTAGTTGCTAGAAAAATGGTAATCAGGGTCTGATGATGGAGCAGGAAGGTCGTCACGGGATCACTGCACCAATAAACGTAGATCCGCCGAGTTTGGGCTCGTTGGGTAGCTATCGATGAGTAGTTGTTAGAAAAATGGTGATCAGGGTCTGACGATGGAGTAAGAAGGTGGACACGGGTTCTCGGCACAAATAAATGTAGACCCACCGAGCTTGCAGTCCATGGTTAGACCTAGATATCTTCGGTTTATGGCAATTGGTTAGTTTTATTAAGATATTGTAACATCTACATTTTTAAAAATTTTTGCTTAAGCTTATATTTTAGTGATGGTCCATAGTTGTGTTATGTAGTGGGTGTTTTTAAAATAAATATTAAACTGGCTGTTTGTCAGAATAAAATATAAGTTGTTAAAAGTTAACCTAATAATACACCAAGAAACCACTAAAAATAATAAAATAAAAATAATTTTTACAAAAAAAAGAAGCGCCTTCAAAGTGCAACTAAAAAGCCTGAAATAATTTCTAAGAATTTGTGGTTTTTACATCTACATTGTTGGACTTGGACTACAACATATTATAAATACATATACTATCGAAGTCGGCGCCTAACGTCTAGCAAATACTTACAAGGGCAGTAGGTACCTAACTGTTTTCCAGTTTGGCGCCGTCTTTGATAGTAATATGTATTTGTAATAATGTTGTAGTCCAAGTCCAACAATGTAGATGTAAAAACCACAAATTCTTAGAAATTATTTCAGGCTTTTTAGTTGCACTTTGAAGGCGGTTCTTTTTTTTGTAAAAATTATTTTTATGTTCTCTAACTTGAAATTTTCCAATATAGACCCTAAGTTTTTAACCATAAGTACCATAACTGTTATTTATTTTTAAATATTTTTATGAAGCCACCTTGAATTTAAGACGTAATAATATGTAAATTCTTTGGTGCTAATTGGGTGATTGACAAGTAGGTAGGTACCTACTACTTCAATATTTAAACTTTTATGGGTATAATTCCAGCTATTATCTAAAAATACTTACTATCAATAAGGTCAACATACTTTGTATTGTTCATTTTGGTATCAACAGTAAAAATAAAGGACACGAAAAATGTTGATATCACCCTAATATTTTTTTTATTATTGTACCAATCTTAAATTACTCTTTAGGATTGGTACCGTATATTACGGGAGCGGAACAAATGTCTAGAATAAGCTGTTTGTAGTAGATAATAGCTTAACTGATTTGGATGAATGTGTTATTATAGGTAGGGTGGCCAGATACATGCTAAATATTTCCAGGACATTTCTCCATGGATCAAGAAATCCGGTACTAATCAAGAATAATAATAGACCATGCTTACACAGTGTGAAACAATAGTTTCGCCATTCGTCGCTCCAATTCAACCAAAATATGTTAAATTCATAAATAAAGTCAGCTTCGCTTAAAAGAATTCATTCATGTTAGTTGTAAAATATAGTGTATAGTTACTTGTTTTTTACACCCAATGAAATAAAGTACATAGTAAGTAGATTAGTTGATATATCATGTCGTGTGTTACATGATAATGAAGATGTATACCGTAGTTTTACCTGCAAATATTGATAAGTACAGCAAGTATTTAAAAATTCTAGGACAATCCCAGATTTCCCGACCGTCTGGCAACCTTAGCAACAATAAGTAGGTAAAATTCCGCGAGAGTATAAGCACAAAATTGTGGAGTAAGCGGGCATAAGTTAGTTGGTAATATTTTTGTGTCACCTACAATCTAATTGTTTATTTAGCAGGACATCAGTAATAATGAGGCATTCATCGTTCGAATGACGTCGTTAGGTAAATGACGATAATTATTATTATTTTTCGAATAAAATGTAATTACGCACTGCATAAGTATGCAGGTGTGAGGTGTGGTTAATGTATAATAAATAATGATAATATATTAAAAAGAACGATACACTTGTGCAATTAACACCTAAAAAAAAGGTAATCTGTATATATAAAGGAGAAGGTCTTTTTACAATGCGAGACGATCACTAGTCGCGATGGCTGTTCAAAGAGCATTGGCTATAATTTTCATAGCTCATTTGATTTTGTTGGTATCAACACAATGTAAGTCAACAATATATTTACTAAAACATATAATTATATGACCCGTGAGGTGCCGGGTTAGAATTACATCCCCCCATCTCCTATCGTTGGGTGTCGTAAGAGGCAATTAAGCGAGAACAGGAAGACGGGCAGCAGCGTCTTTCTTTTGGATTTATCTTCCACCTATACTGCGATCCCCAAGCCACCTGCCAAGCGTGGGGATTATGGCAACCCCTCCGTTCTAAGGGGGAGGCCTTTGTTCAGCGGTGGACGTCTTTCGGATGAATGAATATATTATATTTACGTCATCTAGATAGCAGTAACAACTCAGTGGGGCGTTTGCCTTGGAAACAAGGTGCGCAGTTTCGAACCCCGGCTCGCACCTCTGATTTCTTTAATTATGTGCGATGGCTACTAGCGTTCGGTGAAGGAAAGCATCGTGAGGAAACCTGCATGTCTGAGAAAGCCTAACTAAACTAACCTAACATTTTTGGCTTCGATAATTAATTATATTTTTAAGGGGTATTTTGTAACGCGTTGTATATACCATTTTTTTTTTCACAGCCCTGATCTGTCCAGTCAATGAAGTGTGGTCAGACACCAAAAGGGCCTGTCCACCCGAGACGTGCATCACACTCGTGGCTAGTTTCAGATGTAGGGGGGACCAGCCCGTGACGTCAGGATGTGTGTGCGCCGGGGGGTATCTGAGAACCAACTCCACGGCGCCGTGTATACCGAAATGCAAATGTCCTCAGGCATACCGTGTACCAGAATGTAATTATTAATAATACGTTGGTTGTCTAAATCGTAAATAGTAAAAAATATAATCTGATATATTTGTCGTTTTATTTCTTTAAACTCTCGAGAATTTATATCTCTTAATTTTTTTTTTTTTTAATAATAATAAAATGTTTATTTATTGAAAAAGAAAAATTGTACATTGAACAGCATGCTCGATAACGTCTACATTAGTATACACTGTGTCGTAGACGCTAACATCAAATGAATAGTAGCAATATTTTCATTTAGTAACAATAAATTATACTGAAACAGAATGTTGTTTTCATCTTTAATTAAACAAAAAAAAAATTGTTTTGTTGTAACTGTAGAATAAAGAATATAGGTTCGCGCTAGTGTCGCTAATAGGTACCTATTAATAACCCTATTTTAATTAGCCTGTAAGTATGTCCCACTGCTGGGCAAAGCCCTCTCCCTCACACTTCCACACAATTCTAACCCTAATCCTATAATTATATGTTTTTAACCGACTTCAAAAAAGGAAGAGGTTCTCAATCCGTCTGTATATATATATTTTTTTTTATGGATGTTCGCGCATAACTCTGTCAATTATGAACCGATTTGAAAAAATCTTTCTTCCATCCATTCTTCAATCCATTGATTGGGTCCCATAAAAAAATTATTGCTTAGTAATAAGTAGTTCCTGAAAAAACAAGAATGGTGACTGCGCACTGAGAGCTGCAGGAAAGCCTATATCGATGACTTTATGTCGCTTTTTAAGGACAAAAATGGTCATAACTCTGGCAAATATTTACCAATTTCAATGATTATTTTTTTATTCGAAATAAGAAACCACTGTATTAAATCTGTATGAATTTTATTACAACCGGATAAGAACTTCCTGGAGGACCATGAACGATGTGGAGGAATTTATCTGGTAAAAACCAAAAACTGATGTTCTCCATTACATTGCTCTGATAATTATGAACCGATTGCGATGATTCTTTTTTTATTGAAATGAAATGAAATGAAATGAAATAAAATTTATTTCGTTCAGCACAGCACAGCACATACATTAAGGAGTAGATATTGCATACTTAACCTACGCGTGTTTCGAGCATGCTGCCGCGCTCAACGAAAAAGGCGTCACTCAGCATAATGCTAAGACACACAAGTGTCCCAGCGCTGTTTTTCAGTGACGCCGTCCTCGGAGCTCGTTTTGGACATTTAGGTATAGCGGTATATTTAAAGTAAGAATTACATCTACCAAAGCTAATAATTGTATATCTATAATCACAACTATATACATAATATAATCAAAGAATGTACAAGAATGTGCAAGTGAGTATCGACCAAATCAACAGCAAAGGCACAGTATAAATATGTATATTTTAACTGTGGTAAAGGCACAATAATTATAATTATATAAAATAATACCTAATACGCATGGTGCGGGCAGCGTAACGCGGGGCGCGGGGCGCAAGCAGAAGCATGTCCCCGCGCCGCGTCGCAACTCGCACCCGCTGTTCCCAGTTCCCACAGTATCCCGTCTCGGCTCTAATAAGGCTGTTGTGGTGGTTGCATATCAAGGTTCTCTCTTACAACATGAAATGAATTCGCGTGCCACAATTAAACCACTACGAAATAATTGATGTGTGCTAAGTCGAGAAGTCCGAAGAATTAGGAAATTAGTATAAGAATAAATAAATACACTAGTAGTAACTGTACTATCATAGTACCAAACTTAAGTGTTATACCCAATGATAATACCTATAAGTTGAACAACACAGAACCTCATTCTCGGAGTTCGTTTCGTTGTTACAATAATATACCATTCAATAATTAATGGAAAAAAGAATGACAAGTCTTCCTACCTGAACCAGGAGAACAAACAGTATGTAAGTAAGACATATTATCATTACATAAGTTAATTCTTATATTTATAACACATTTACTAAATCTAACCAAAACTAAAAAATAAAAACTAAAAATCTAACTAAAAATAAGAACCAAAAATAACTAAAAATAACTAAAAACTAAAAATAAATAAGTCAAATTTTATTTCAGTAAATGAAGCATCCAAGAACAATTACGGGGCTAATTTTTGCACCGCGAGTAGATGTTTTTTAAAGTGATATCTGAAACTGTTTTTACTTTTCAGGTCTCTCATGGGAGGTGGAAGATCGTTCCAGATCTTGGATGCAGCATATTTAAAGCATCCATTGAAGGCAGATGTCGCATGACGTGAGACAGATAAATTATTTGCAGATGGTCGTAACGAATAGGGGAAATAACTGTGTCTCCACGTTAACTTGTCGTACAGGTATTTCGGCTTTTTATGTAGAATTGTACCAAATATCAAAGTTGCGAGATGAAGTTTACGTCTAGCAGCCATTTTTAAAACGTCGTTATTATTTAAGAAAGGTGTGACGTGACTTCGTCTGGGGATGTTATAGCAAAACCGTGCACAAGCGTTCTGAACCCGTTGGATGAGATTTTCCGTCCTTTTAAGCAGACAAGGACCATATACGGTATCGCCATAATTTAATTTTGTTAAAATAAGAGCATCTACAAGGCGCTTTCGCAACTCGATACTAATAAACTGACGTATACGGTATAATATTTTCAATCTGTAAAAACAGTTTTTGACTACGTCAGCTACATGAGGTTCAAAGCGGAGCTCAGCGTCCAGAATTAGTCCGAGACTACGTGCCTGAGGGGCTCGTTCAATTTTTTGTCCATTTATGGCAATCTCTGGATTAAACGCCGAAATCACCGCTACTTGACGTTTACTGCCCAAAATCATGAATTTTGATTTCAATGGGTTCAGAACCAGTGAATTATTTTGAGACCACACAGATATTCGCTGAAGATCATCATGTATAAGCTTGACGCCATCCTCTATTGAATTTAATTGTACTGGCAAATAAAGTTGTATATCATCGGCATACATATGGTATTTACAGTTCTGCAAACAGTTAGTTACATCTGCACTATAAAGAATAAATAGCAAAGGCCCCAAAATTGACCCTTGTGGTACACCTCTGTGTACATGACTGGGAGACGAGGAGATTTTGGAACCTTTACCTGGCTCATTAATTTCTACTTGTTGCTGCCTGTTACCAAGATAACTATCAAACCATTTTATAGCGTTCTCATCCATCCCATAATAAGCTAGCTTAGATAGAAGTACATTAATATTAATAGAATCAAAAGCACGAGTGAAATCAAGCAACACAAGAATAGTACCCTTTCCCTCATCACGAGCTTCCAGAATATTTCCTACTACGTCTGCAAGTGCAGTGGATGTACCAACTCCCTTTCTGAAACCTGACTGATGTGTAGGCAAGATATTGTTTTCTTCGAGAAATGCGGTGATTTGAGCACTGACTACTTTTTCAAGTACTTTCGAGAGACATGGCAGTATACTTATTGGTCGAAGATCTTTAAGATCTTGAGCATTAGGTTTTTTGGGTATAGGCCTTACTACTGCATGCCCCCACAGCTTTGGATAAGTACAAGTGACTATTGAAGTGTTAATAATTGATGTAATCGCGCTCAATGACTGCGGAATAGTAAGCATGATCATATCTAGCGTGATACCGTCTATCCCCTGTGCATTAGACTTTAAAGTTTTAATATATTTTAGCACATCGCTTTCCGTTACAGTTTTCAGTGTAAATGTTGATGGTCCATACTTGTTTCCCTCAAACCTTGACATATAGCACGAGTTGACTACACAAGGGCCAGGTACGTCCATGAATGCAGCATTGATTTCCTCCGGATTGTCAAAGTGAACGGGAAGTTCATTATTACTAGCAGGTAGAATATCACTTTTAAGATTTCGCCAAAGAATCTTTGGATTATTGATATTACTGTTGATATGTTGCTGAAAATAGTTTTTCTTTTCTGTGTACATACTGATACTTGTGTGCCTTTTTAATTCTTTGTAATACACTTTATGCGCATCTGATAGACTTGTTTTAGATTTAGCATGGGCTTCGTTCCGCTGCTGAATCATTAGTTTTATGTTATCTGTAATCCACGGACAAGGAGGGGATTTAATATTTTTAGTTTTAACAGGGGCATGCAGGTCGAATAAGAATGTAATTAGATAATTAAATAACTGTACTTTATCATTAATATTATTCTGTTTGCAAACTTCGTACCAGGGAATTAACGCGAGATCTATTTCAAATAGTTCTGGAAGTATATCTCTAAACGGTCTATAAGCTACTTGACTAGGTGTAATTTTTACTTTTTCAATCAGCAGCTCGCACGTGATAAAAGCATGATGGCCTAGCTCAGGTATGTTTATTACCGAAAGGTCACGTGTTTGGGAGTTCGTACATATTACATCAATCAGGGTACTGGTTTCACTGGTGAAGTTATTCGAGAGAGTAAACTACTATGATGATTCCATGCAAATTTCATTACGACCAGATATTTTTTTCTGAAGAAACATGAATTATGTAATACTATGTAGACGATAATGTGATCATAACCTACCTAGATAATTTTACAGTTTTCGATGGTTCAATCTTTATATATGAAAATATCACTAAAAAGTTTAAAATAAAACCTTTTTAAAAAAAAATTGAACCGACTTCAATATCACTGAAAAGTATAAAATAATTTAAATATTATTGAAGTTGGTGCCAAATATACACAGCAGGTACGCTAACACCAACTTCAATAATATTTAAATTACACACATCAAAAGTGTCTAGGGATCAAGCATTTTTGGGCAAAAAAATGGGCAGAAGAACAATGGCGTTTCGTGTGCTTTTCTGATGAGTCTCGTTTTGGTATGAGACCGGATACAAGACGTATACGACACTGGAGAACCCCTGGACGCCAACAGCGATTAAAATCCTGCCAGGAAGTCCATCCTTATAGTGGTGGAACCATCATGGTATGGGCGGGTATTTGGATCGGCGGAAGAACTGAGTTGATTTGGATCAGAGGCAACCTCAACGCTCAAATTTATGCTGAGACGATTGTATCAGACGTCATCGTTCCTCTACAAGTGCAAATCGGTCCCTTATTTCAGTTAATGCATGATAATGCACGACCGCACACCGCAAGAGTTGTAAGACAGACTCTCGCCGCAGCTAACATCAATGTCCTGCCCTGGCCTGCTCAGTCGCCAGACTTGAACCCGATTGAGCATGCATGGGATATGCTACAGAGAAGAGCTCTGCCGAATATGGAGGGTATCCAGTCGCAAGAAGACCTTTTTTTGTTGTTGCAACGAACATGGGCGGCCATTCCACAGCGTGATTTGGATGAACTCATTTTGAGTATGCCAAACCGATGTTCTTGTGTTGTTAGTGTTCGCGGTAGAAACACGGATTATTAATTGTTTAAGTTACCCAATAAAATTTTAAAGAAAACTGTTATTTCAGTCTTTTTTTCGAACTTTTGTGTTAGTGGTTCAAATGTCAAAAATCCCTTTATTAGGAAAATGGCAAATTTCTTTATTAATGCAAAGGTGACTTGGTTTATCGTTACTGTGACAAACGAAAACACTTTATTTGATGAATCCTTAAAGAAAATTTTAATTAATATCAATCAGGAGAAAAGTTATTGCAAAAATATATGTTGATCCCTAGACACTTTTGATGTGTGTATTTTATACTTTTCAGTGATATTGAAGTCGGTTCAATTTTTTTTTAAAAAGGTTTTATAGTAATTATAGTTGACTTACATTGTGTTGATACCAACAAAATCAAATGAGCTATGAAAATTATAGCCAATGCTCTTTGAACAGCCATCGCGACTAGTGATCGTCTCGCATTGTAAAAAGAACGTGTCCTTTATATATACAGATTACCTTTTTTTAGGTGTTAATTGCACAAGTGTATCGTTCTTTTTACTATATTATTATTATTTATTATACATTATACACACCTTACACCTGCATACTTATGCAGTGCGTAATTACTTTTTATTCGAAAAAAGTCATCGATATAGGCTTTCCTGCAGCTCTCAGTGCGCAGTCACCATTCTTGTTTATTCAGGAACTACTTATTACTAATTTTTTTATGGGACCCAATCAATGGATTGAAGAATGGATGGAAGAAAGATTTTTTCAAATCGGTTCATCAATTATGAACCGATTTGAAAGACAGAGTTATGCGCGAACATCCATAAAAAAAAATATATATATACAGACGGATTGAGAACCTCTTCCTTTTTTGAAGTCGGTTAAAAACATATAATTATATTACCCGTGGGGTGCCGGGTTAGAATTACATCCCCCCATCTCCTATCGTTGGGTGTCGTAAGAGGCAATTAAGCGAGAACAGGAAGACGAGCAGCAGCGTCTTTCTTTTGGATTTATCTTCCACCAATACTGCGATCCCCAAGCCACCTGCCAAGCACCTTGGCCTTTGTTCAGCAGTGGAGGCTTTTGTTCAGTAGTGGACGTCTTTCGGATGAATGAATCTTATTATATAAAAGAGTAGACAAAAACCCACTCATCACGAAATCTCAGAAACTACAAGTGCTAGGAGTCTCAAACTTTGCATGGGGGTTCCTTTTAAGACGTAGATGCTCACTAAGACTGGATTTTGCGAAATTCAACCTCTAAGGGGGTCAAACAGGGGGGCAAAGTTTGTATGGGAGAACGCGATTCCTTGGTCCTATTGACTTGAAATTTTGCACAGACATTCGTTAAGAAAATTAATTGAATTAGTGTTTCATATTTTTTATAATTTATCCCTTTACAGGGTAAAAAAGAAGTATTATTACTCAACCGATGGCAGTACAAATATATTACAACAATAAGATACGATAATTTGAAAGATAAAATAAAAGTTCCTTGGCCAAGTGGTTACGGAAGCGTCCTCTAAGTACGGACTGTCCGGGTTCGCTACCTGATCGGATTTTTTTTTGTATTATTAAACTTTGTTTTTGATTTTTTTATTTATATTAAGATTCGATGTTTTAAATATTTAACTCATATTGACTGCGGCACTTTTTATCTCTAATATATTTTTCATATTTAATGATTTTTTTAAATTTAAAATCATGCATACGTAGTTAACTTCTCTCTAAGATTTAGTTATTAGTGGAAACTGAATTGATTTTTATGTACTATTGGATCTTATATTTAGTAATAAGTGGTATCATTTGTTTGTTTCCCAAATATAACAAAATAAAAATAAAATAATGAAAATATATTTTCAAGATGTCTGTTTGGGTAGGAATACAATATGCTTGCACCTATTGTACGTATGATAAAAAAAAGCCAAAACTTTATTGGAATTACTGTCTGTCTGTCAGTCAGGGTTTTTTCTATAGGTTGGCTGGTGTTGGGGACCAACGACGTCAAAGTATCTTTACATAGTGTGAAACAAAGTCGCTATCCGAGTCTGTCTATATCCGATAGCACCTCCTAAACCACGCAGCGATTTTCACCATCGGTTAGATAATTTTTCATTGAAGGGTTTAAGTTTTATCTAAGTAAATAAACTTACATAGCTTACATTGACTAAACCTAAAGAGATACATAGTTAACAATCAAGTACTTGAGAATTTCATTAATTCCATATATTATAAAGTAGGTAAATATCCGGGATATAATATACCCGCCCCCCCCGGCGGACTCAGGCAATGCACTGAGGGACAGCTGATGCAGATCCCACCGGAGAACCCCCTCTCACGTGCCGATGTGACAGCCACGAGAGTATTAGTGGGTAAGAATCCCCCACAGGATCCCAGGGACATATTAAACGTGCCCCCCACCACCCCTATAACTGTGACAACGGTGACAGATTCCCGGGGGGGGGTATAATGCGCCCCTGGCAGCGGCTTCAAAGGCCCTTGCACTGAGGGGAACCCGGTGCAGCCCCATATTTTTTGCGGACAGCCGTTTAGAGGGTAAGAATCCTACACACCGCGGTCGACCGCCCGCAGGATCCTGGAAGCCTATTGGAGGTCTACCCGTGGTCCCCGAAACTTTGAGCACGATGACAGGTTTTTTTATTGTGCCCCCCGGTGGCGGGTTCAAAGGCAAGCCACTGACGGGATCTTTTTTTTTTATTTATCCCTTAACAGGGTTAAAAAGCAGTATTATTAGTACTCAACCGATGGCGGTACAAATATTCTCACACTCACACTCAGATTTGCATAGTACGTAAATTAGGTACTGTACACGGATAACTTGAATACATAAGGTAAATTATCACGCATTAGGGACTGAGCAGACATATAACAAGAATATGATCAAGTAATTCGAATAATAGAATAAGAATAGCCGTGGTCTGGAGGTTACGGAAGCGTATTTTAAACACAGCAGGGACTGGGTTCAAATCTTTGTTTTTTTTGTGTAGTTTTAAACTTTTTATTTTTGATCATTTTACTATTTTTTTTTATTTTTCACTGAAGGTTTAATATTAATTGAATTTATTCAGAAGTTGTATCTATACCGAGGTCTCATCGAAAAAATACTGAAATGTACAGAGTCCACTTCGAAAAAATACTGATCAAGACCGAGCTGGATTTGCGTACCGAGGGTTAGTTTCCTATTCATCTAACACCTCAGGTAGCAAAAAGACCAAACCGCACAACTAAGTTTGTTTGTCAAAGATTTTTAACCATTTCTAAAAAAAAAAATATGCACAAGTAGCGCATTTTCAAACGCTTTATTTTGCCAAAAAAAACATCACTTATTATTACACCAGTAATCTTTTCAGAATTTATGTCAATAATAAAAAAAATGCCCAACCAATATTTTTTTAGTGTTCCCAAGGTTTGTGCTCATACACACTATATACGGATCTAACTATCCCCTCCCACATCCCCTCATACAACTAAAAACTTAAAGTCCAGACTCTGTTTAAGCATTGTGTACTTAAATAACAATACAACACAGCAGCCTGTAATGTTTTGTGTCTAATTTATTGATCCACGCTCATAAATGTAATATAGAATATGTTTGTCCAAGTCCCTGAACAATTTTCGCGAGGACAACTGCTTACAATGTTAGCATATTTTTTTCCCCAATAAAAATACTGACTTCCAGCAAAATACCGATAAAGATCTTCAAAAACGACGTTAAAAAAGAGTGAAAAAGTATTAAAATACTGAATCTGGTCACATTGTATCATTCCATATAATATAAGGTAAATCTGGGATATAATATGCTTGCCCCCCGGCGGCGGACTCAGAGGCCAGGCACTGGACACCTGGTGCAGATCCCACCCGAGAACCCAGGTTTCCCTCTCATGTGCCGATGTGACAGCCACGAGAGTTTTAGTGGGTAAGAATCCCAAATACCCAGTTTGACTTCCCCACGGGATCCCGGGGACATATTGGATGTTTCCCCCGCTACTCCCTTAACTGTGACAACGGTGACAGATTCCCGGAGGGCTGTAATGCGCCCCCGGCAGCGGCTTCAAAGGCCCTTGCCTTGCACTGAGGGATACACGGTGCATACTCTTTTGTGTGGACAGCCGTGGGGGACACATACTATATACATACATACAGTTCCTACTCCTCCTACATAACCCGGTTGACCGCCAACAGGGTCCCGGGGACCTATTGAAGGCTTCCCCCCTGTAACCGTGAGCACGGTGACAAGTTCCCAGGTGGCTTTATTGTGCTCTCCGGTGGCGGGGTCAAAGGCAAACCACTGTATCATGATTCAGATCCCACCGGATAGCCCAAGAAGGGGTTCTTATGTGCTGATTGCACTGCCGTTGGGGGTTTAGTGTATAAGAATCCTACATACCCGGTTGACCACCAACAGGGTCCCGTAAATCCCATTAAAGGCTTCCCCGTGCCCCTGTAACCGTGAGCGCCTCTTATGTGCCAACGTGATAGCCGCGGGGGTTTTAGTGGGTAAGAATTCCCCAGTTGACCCCCGTTTACGTCTTACTGATGAAACCGAACAAGGATCAGAGAATCTATGTTGCTTAATCGATGAGTACTTTGCCCATGGACAGACAGCTATACCTACGTAGCTTGCATGCGTCACTTCCAAAGTTTGTTCATATTGCGTTACGAAAAGTCACCTACAAACATTATTTATGAAGAAATTCCATAATCAACGGCAGTAGTAACTTTAAATTTTCCACTTTTTTTTTTCAAAATCACGCCCGTGCGAAGCCGGGGCGGGTCGCTAGTATATTATATTTACGTCATCTAGATAGCAGTAACAACTCAGTGGGGCGCTTGCCTTGGAAACAAGGTGCGCAGTTTCGAACCCCGGCTCTGGTTTTATAATATTTCTAGATATTATGTACCTCCAGCGGAATATAGGCATATAGCCGTCCACAGATGGACATAGGTCTCTCCTATAATTATTGCAAATCATCTTACTTCTTTATAGGTCGTTATTTAATTCAGTTAGATGTTGTAATTTTTATGTCATTAAATATTTTATTTATTATAAACCCCAGACATAAAGCAGTTGGTAATATATTAAGTAGTAAAAGTAGTTTCCTTTACCTAGGTAAAGGAAACCTTCAAAAGTTGTCCAGTCTCTTTAGGAGCGGAGGCAGAGTTACGTGGGATTTATACCCACTAAGCCTCCTCGGTGGCCTTCATAGACGCTATGGAGAGAGGCTGGACCATAGAGTTTATATATTAAGAAAAGAGAGTGTACGCGTTTGACTATGGTCCACTTAATCAAACTTAATAAAACCAGATATGTACACTCACGGTCACCAATGGTGTACCACCTTTACGACGACAATCGCTTGCACGAGCCGGCCCGAAATACGTGTAGGCCGGGTAAGTGCACGTAATGTTGTTCAAACGATTTTGATTGATATGATTATGAAAACCCACTATTTCTTCACCCTACTTAACTCTGGTGTTAAAACAGTTTTCTATTTTTTACAGCCCGAATCTGTCCAGTCAATGAAGTATGGTCAGACTACAAAAAGGCCTGTCCGCCAGAGACGTGTTTCTGAATCATAGCTAGGTTCAACTGCGATGTGAACCAGCCCGTGACACCAGGATGCGTGTGCCTCCCGGGGTATCTGAGACACAGCCTTACGAAGCCTTGTGTACCGATATGCGAATGTCCAGAGTTGGAAAACTCACCAGATTGTAATAACTAATAATAAAAATGTTTGTTGTTTCAGCTATATTTTTTTCGAAATTTCAATACGTCATAATTATCTACTATAACCAATTTTTTATTTATTAAATTATTTGGCACAAAATCCTTTTTTCTTTTGCATTATTTTCATTACACCGTAATTATATTTTTTCCTAAAGCTGATGTTATATTCTTTTATGTGTCGATACATCTAATACCTATCTATGGACAGTTAGTCCAGTTTCAACTAGTTTTTTCTTCTAAGAAAAAACCAGGCAAGTGCGAGTTGGACTTGCGCACCGAGGTTTCCACAGCTTCTTTGGACGTATTAAAGTTATTTTACTATTCGTCTAACACCTAGCAAAAATCCAAATCGCAAAATTAAGTTTGTTTTGTTTGTTTGTCTAAGTTTTTAGGATAATCTACTAAAAAATTTACAAACACTACTTAGAAACATTATTTTACCTGTAAAATACGAGGTCTGCCTTTTAAGTTCTGTCGTTTCCATATTTCCCGGCAATTTTGAATTTGGAATTGTTCCATATACGAATGTGTTTAAATTTTGAATCTCAAAACAGTTGAAAGTATTAGGATTAATGCTATTGTTTAGTCACAGCGTCGATTGGAATCTGTCAGGTTACGTACGAAAATGAATCTTTCTAAGGAAAATCTTCGTGCAATAATTTTCTTCAACTTTAGAAGAGGCCTGACATGGCTTCAGTGTTTTGAAGAGCTAACATCTGTGTTCAGTGATGAAGCCCCATGTCTGCGGACTGTCGAACGCTGGTATTTAGAATTCCAGCGTGGACATACTAGTGTTAGTGACAAATCTCGCGAAGGACGCCCAGAATCCGCCTTCACTGAAGATAACATCATTGCTGTGAGACAACTAATTCTCGAAAATCGTCATGTGACGTATCGAGAGATAGAGGCTCTATTAGGCATCTCAGGGACAACCATTCAGAAGATCTTGCATGAAGCGCTTGGTGTGAGAAAGCTAGTTTGCCGATGGATACCGCATCTGCTTTCCGACGATCACAAGGCGCCCCGCGTCAGATGTTGTAAGAAAACTCTGCAAAGGTTCAACCGAGGAGAGTCAAATCACGTCTACGACATCATCAGTGGTCACGAATCTTGGATCTATGCCTACGATCCTGATTCCAATCAACAATCTACAATCTGGGTCTTTCAAGACGAGCCAAAGCCGACTAAAGTTGTTCGTTCTCGAAGCACTTCAAAGAAGATGGTGGCCACGTTCGTTGGAAAAACCGGCCATGTTGCGACTATTGCACTTGAAGATCGTAGAACGGTTAACGCGTGAGTTGTATACCACAGTTTGTTTACCACAAGTCATCGCGGAACTTCGAAAATCTAACTCAAAGCGACGCATCATCCTGCACCACGACAACGCAAGCTCACACAGCGCTCGTCAAATGATTGAGTATTTGAAGCAGGAAAAAGTAGAATTCTTGACCATCCTCTATACAGTCCTGACCTAAGCCCTAACGATTTCTTTACATTTCCTAAAATTAAGAAAAGTCTTCGTGGTCAAAGGTTCCCGTCCGGTGAAGAAGCAGTCGACGCTTTCAAGTCAGCCATTTTGAACACCCCCACTTTAAAGTGGAATAATGTTATAATAACTGGTTTTCGCGAATGGAAAAGTGTATTAAGCTACGTGGTGAATACTTTGAAAAACAATAAAAAGTACTATAAGGTTCTAGTTGTGTTTTTTTCTTCAAACGACAAAACTTAAAAGGCATCCCTCGTTTATATCGATATTTACTACCTACAATTGGGTATTTGATTTTTTTTTTGTGATTTTTTGTGAAAGATCATATATAAGTTTTATAGTAAAACTATTTTTTGTTTTGTTTTTTATTCGCAATAATTCAAAAGTTATTTCAAAATAAAAAATATAATTTTTGAATCCAGTACCGGAAACACGCCGATAGCTCCTGAACAAAACCGAGCGGGTGTGACGTCATAATGTTAAAGCTATTTAATAACAGAACAGCGTCAACGGCCATTACACTTTACTAGACAATTATGTTGAAAATTTATTGCTAATAAACTATTAAAAAAAAAACGACTTCAAAGTAAATTATCTAAAAAGCATAAAAAAACGAAAATATATTGAAGTCGGTGCTAGCACATCATGTTAACTAACACTAGCACCAGCTGACACCGACTTCAATATATTTTCGTTATTTTATGGTTTTTAACCGGCTTCATTAACCGGCTTCAAAAAGAAGGTTCTCTATTCGACGCGTATGTATGTAATATTGACAAAAATGCGTAATATTAATATATGTTAGTCTATGTGGGCTTCTTAACAAATTTACCAAATTTTATGAGTGTATGTATGTATGTATGTATGTAAGTATGTATGTATGTATGTAGGTTTGTCCTCGGATTTCTCAGAAACTACAAATCCGATTTCGAAAATTCTTTTTTCAATAGTTAGGGTATTTTTCAACTTAGGGTAGAGTATAAGTTTCATCAAAATCGGTCCAGTAGTTTAAGAGATATAAACTTTTTATGTTTTCAGTATGTTACTGTAACGTAGACGTTCGAGTTGCGTGATAGTGCTGGTACCTATCATGGTAAAATAAGTCACTAAAAAGTGTTAAATAAACTATTTAAAAAAAAATTAAAACCGACTTCAAAGTAAATTATCTAAAACTATTTTTAAAAAAATAAAAACCGACTTCAAAGTAAATTATCTAAAAAGCATAAAATAACGAAAATATTATTGAAGTTGGTGTTAGCGTACCTGCTATGTATATTTTGCACCAACTTCAATAATATTTTCGTTATTTTATGCTTTTTAGATAATTTACTTTGAAGTCGGTTTTTATTTTTTTAAAAATAGTTTATTTAACACTTTTTAGTGACTTATTTTACCAAGATAGGTATCAGCACTATCACGCAACTCGAACGTCTACATTACAGTAACTTACTGAAAACATAAAAAGTTTATATCTATTAAACTACTGGACCGATTTTGATGAAATTTGTACTCTACCCTAAGTTGAAAGATATTCTAACTATAGCAAAAAGAATTTTTGAAATCGGACTTGTAGTTTCTGAGAAATCCGTGGACAAACCTACATACATACATACATACATACATACATACATACATACATACATACATACATACATACATACATACATACATACACTCGTGAAATTTGGTAAATTCGTTTAGAAGCCCACATAGACTAACATATATGAATATTACGCATTTTTATTAATATTACATACATACGCGTCGAATACAGAACCTCCTTTTTTGAAGTCGGTTAAAAAGCATAAAATAACGAAAATATATTGAAGTCGGTGTCAGCTGGTGATAGTGTTAGTTAACATGATTAGCTAGCACCGACTTCAATATATTTTCGTTATTAACCGGCTTCAAAAAGAAGGTTCTCTATTCGACGCGTATGTATGTAATATTGATAAAAATGCGTAATATTAATATATGTTAGTCTATGTAGGCTTCTAAACTAATTTACCAAATTTTATAAGTGTATGTATGTATGTATGTATGTATGTATGTATGTATGTATGTATGTATATATGTATGTATGTATGTAGGTTTGTCCGCGGATTTCTCAGAAACTACAGATCCGATTTCAAAAATTCTTTTTGCAATAGTTAGAGTATTTTTCAACTTAGGGTAGAGTACAAGTTTCATCAAAATCGGTTCAGTAGTTTAAGAGATATAAACTTTTTATGTTTTCAGTACTGTAACCTAGACGTTCAAGTTTTGTGATAGTGCTGATACCATTTTTTTTGCTAAAATAAAAGTCACTAAAAAGTGTTAAATAAACTATTTTTGAAAAAATAAAAACCGACTTCAAAGTAAATTATCTAAAAAGCATAAAATAACGAAAATATATTGAAGTCGGTGTCAGCTCGTGCTAGCCTTAGTTAACATGATGTGCTAGCACCGACTTCAATATATTTTCGTTATTTTATGCTTTTTAGATAATTTACTTTGAAGTCGGTTTTTATTTTTTCAAAAATAGTTTATTTTATGCTTTTTAGATAATTTACTTAGAAGTCGGTTTTTATTTTTTTTTAAATAGTTTATTAGATAATTTACTTTGAAGACGGTCTTTTTTTTTTAAATAGTTTATTTAACACTTTTTAGTGACTTATTTTACCAAAATAGGTATCAGCACTATCACGCAACTCGAACGTCTACGTTACAGTAACTTACTGAAAACATAAAAAGTTTATATCTCTTAAACTACTAGACCGATTTTGATGAAACTTGTACTCTACCCTAAGTTGAAAAATACTCTAACTATTGCAAAAAGAATTTTCAAAATCAGACTTGTAGTTTCTGAGAAATCCGTGGACAAACCTACATACATACCTACATACATACATACATACACTCATAAAATTTGGTAAATTTGTTTAGAAGCCCACATAGACTAACATATATTAATATTACGCATTTTTATCAACATTACATACATACGCGTCGAATAGAGGACCTTCTTTTTGAAGCCGGTTAAAAAACGACTCTGAACAACGCTGAACGACACTGAACGACGACACTGAACGTCACTGAACGTCACTAAACGTCACTGAACGACACTGAACGACACTGAACGTCACTGAACGAAACTGAACGTCACTGAACGACGACACTGAACGTCACTGAACGACACTGAACGACGTATTTATGTCTCATAAAATTATGCACATCATAGATTTATACGTATTTTTGCTTTTAATTATAATTTTAAATTAGAAAACTTATTAAAATCTAAACGTAAAATGAAGGCCTACAGAAGACTGAAGGGCCTCAAAGCGAAGACCGCAGAATGTTTAGCCGACCGTCAACGTAAACACCATCTAGCGGTTTCGGTACTGCTAATGCTTAAGGCTTTTGTATACAATACCAACCCCATTGTATGTGCATTAATTAGAAAAAAAAAGTACAAATAACCAACAAACAAATAGTACAAATAGAACAAATAGTAGGGAAAAAAAAACAAGAAAATGGACTGCCTACTAGGCTGGAAAATCACGAGTCTGAGCAGAGTTGTAGCCTTTGTAGAGCTTGTATTGCCTTAAATACTATGAAATAGTCCTATGTTCTGTCCGGTCATGGTCATGCATTCCATCAGCTCTCTGCGTATTGCACCGTACTGGACACATTCTTCTAAAATATGTTGAACATCTTCTACAACCTCGCATATGCCACAATATGCTAGATGACTAAAAATTTTTTTAGTCCGTCATTTAGATTATCAAAAAATATTGGACACGTATTTCTTTTGTCGATAAAGAGTTTTAAAATTAATTTTAAGTTTATTTTCTTTTTTTAGAGCATTTGTCAACGGGCCTGTTAGTGCAGTGACTTGTGAGTAGACACCATGGCCGCTATCCAATAGGTCTTGGGTTCGATTCCCACTAAGTGTCAGGCTCGAACCCCGGCTCGCACCTCTGATGTCTGGGTGTTATTTAACTATACAACGTGTTGCAAAATACCCCGTAAAAATATAATTAATTATCAAAGCCAAATGTTGTCAAAAACAAAAAAATTAAAAGACCTACCTTACTAGGGTAAGGGCAGGTCTTTTAAATTTTTTGTCGTTCCGCGAATTATGTAGAAATGTAGGTACATTCTGTGTAGTTTACTTTTTAATTTTACTGAAACTTAGAGTTTGCACATCAGTGAAAATAATAATATATTTTTACGGCTAATTTTGTAACACCTTTTATAAGTATTATTATATAAAAAGTATATTTTGAGTAAGCATTTGCATCCGTTGTCTGGTTTCTATAGTACCTACAGGCTATCTACCTAGTTTGGGACCAGATGACACACACGACATGATTGTCCCAAGATTTCGTCATTATTATTATTAAAAATGCAAAATAAAAAACATTTTTAAAAACAAGCTTTTGTTTCAATAAAAGCTTGTTTTTATATTGTTTTTACTTATATTTTTTATAATACTTTGTACCTTATTGTTTTATGGTGTTTAAGCAAATTGTTTGCCTTCTTTCTTTCAATGGTGGCGAGAACAAGTGTTCCTATTGTAATCTAGCACAAAGAATACAATATATACAATATAATAAATAATAATACCAGCCCTTGTTTATGTCCCACTGCTGGGCACGGGCCTCCCTTCAAGATGAAGGGGCTTAGGCCATAGTTCACCACGCTGGACAAGTGCGGGTTGGCGGACTTCACACGTCATTCGAAAGCTAGTTAGGCTTTCACAGACATGCAGGTTTCCTCACGATGTTTTCCTTCACCGAAAGCTAGTAACAATCGCACAAAGACGATTCGCACATGATTAATTAAATAAACCACAGGTGCGAGCCGGGGTTCGAACCTGCGCACCTTGTTTCCAAGGCAAGCGCTCGCCCACTGAGCTGTTACAGCTGTTAATATATACAATACAAGCACTAAAATAATAAAAGCCACAATACAAAGAGTAACTATCGTATTAAATAAATAAATAACAGTTTTACGCACTACAGATGCTACAGCACTAATGTATATTATGTACATCAATGATATAAAATTACATCGATATATACACTGTACCCGTGGGGTGTCGGGTCAGAACTGCATCCTCCCATCTCCTCTCGTTGGGTAAGAGGCGACTAATCGAGAACAGGAACACGGGCAGCAGCGTCTTTCTTTCAGATTTATCTTCCACCAACCACCGCCAAGCGTAAAACAGTACATAGGCGGACTTAATGCCAGAGGCATTCTCTACCAGTCTACCTTAGGGTGACGCAGAGACAAATCATGGTATCATGGTATGATTATGGCAATCCCTCCCTTCTAAGGGGAAGCTTTTGTTCAGCAGTGGACGTCTGTCGGCTGCTAATGATGATGATGATGATGATGATACACTGTTTTTCTTTACAGAAGATCTACATTGGAACAGTAATTAAAAAGTATTGTCAAGGTATTGTCTACCAGTCTATCATAGTCGTAACGAGGTCCAGTAAAAAAATATTTTGAATAATGTATCTAAAGTTGACTTCTAAAGTATAAAATTTTATATTATGTTTCACAGTTCGGTCCTTAGCAACTTATAATGTTTACTTATTGTAGTTATGCGTCCATACTACTAGCCTTGCACGGTGTTATTTAAAGTTTTTTTTTTTTTTCGGGTACTTTATTATTTTATCCCTTTGCCTACCACCACCACACTGACACTCCTATAAGACAGCCCACTCGCAGTTTATCTTCATTGTTTGTTTCCGTGCTCAAGCCTTCGCACGTCTCCAATCCAAAGCTGCAAGGGTATTCAGTATTACATAAAAAGTGAAAATCAAGAACCGGACACCTGGGAGGCCACGCCGCGATGTCGGGACAACGGAGAGGTGCCGCCGCGGTGGTGACGTCGGACGTCTCTTCGTGCTTCGGGAAATGGATCGTCGTGCACTATTGTGTTCGTACGAATCGAGCTTCCATACCGGGTCGTCTCACACGTACATAAAGAACACATTTACGGTTAACAGCGATGCCCCACCAGCGGGTAGTTGTCACCCCATCAGCGGGTATTGACGTTATCGCTGTGTTCAGACGATGCGAGCTTCCAATACCAGGGTCGTCTCTGTCGTAGTGTTGAACACGTTAACCGTATAGTGCGTTACACAAAAGCGATGCACACTCCTGTAGTTGTTGTTTTCGCTGTGTTCATACGATGCGAGCTTCCAATACAATCGGGGTCGTCTCTGTCGTAGATAATGAACACGTTCACCGTTATAGTGCGATACGTCCGCTCTGTATATATATGAGTATTTACGGTTAATTGCAATGCACACACCCAACAGCGGGTAATTGTTGCTTTCGCTGTGTTCATACGATGCGAGCTTCCAATACAACCAGGGTCGTCTCTGTCGTAGATAATGAACAACTTTACCGTCATTGTGCGATACACAATGCTCATGTGAGTATAGGTCTTGCTGCTGGTATGTCAGTATGACATGTTTACGATGTTATCTTTACGATACCTGTTTCCACGCCGTGTCGTCTCATTTGTACAAACAATGTACAGATGTACGAATAAATGCGTTGCGCATTCCTTATTGCGGGTAATTTTTATGACTTATGACTTAACGCTGTGTTTAGTAAATGCAAGCTGCCAATACAACTGGGAACATATAATCTGATCATTATCATTAGCCAGAAAAATTCCACTGTTGAATATACGAAGACGTCCATCTTGGAACGTCACAATTAACGATAATTTGCTATTATCATCCACCGGTTGCCTGGGATTCTTACAATATCGTCAGATATAATTCGATGTGTAGGTACTCCTAATTATCGGAATGCGTCGTGCGCCACTCGACGAGATGAGTAAATAATTAAAAACTTGTAATAATAATTATAATAATAATTCACAGTAGAATGAATTCAAGACTTCATAGTTCGTACTGCAAAGTGGTATCTAGCAGAGCCGAGGCGGACTGGCCGCCGCGGGCTTGACGCTCGACGAGATCCTGGCCGGCCTACAGCCGGAGCATCCGTGAGTGCCACCGTGGAGCTGCAGTAAGTAGCCTCTGAACTTATGGGACAGTACGCCGCGCCGGCCGCCTCCTACACTTATTATAAATACCTAAGTACTTAGTGGAAAGTAACTATTGATAAATCTGTTCTAGAGAACATAACAATATGACGAATTAGCTAAATTAATTACCTTTATGACTATATTTATGGTATAACTTTATGAACAGTAAAGTTGCAATATTTGAATGTGACAATATTAAGGACGAATTTTTGTCATACATAATTCTAATTTCTACATTTATTGCTACATTTAAATCTGTGTAGTAAATTTATAAAGTTCAATATTTTCTAAAAAATATATATATATATATATTCAGGGTGCTTCAAGAACCCTGTCCAATCACAGTGAGTGTTATAAAATATCTTAACACGATCATATTTACGTAATATTTTTTTATCTAAGGCATATATTATTAAACAGATAAATAAAACCTTATAAACAGCGTTTAAAAAAAAAACCCTGTTTGTTTACCGAGGTTATCACTCAGTGTCAAAATACGATTATATATTAAATAATCCTTTGCTAAATATATCCTAAAAATAATATACATGATCTTAGTATACCTACACAGTTTAAAAAAAAAAATAAAAAAAAAAACATCCTGTCTGATCTTTGATATTATTATTCAGAATTCATACGATTATACTTATGTAATTTTTTGTTGAATATCTCATTGGTTTTTTCTTTGATATTATATCTACCAGCGTTGTGAATATTCCTCTTATAAGTTTGATGTGCCTTTTAATGTGTAATACACCACATTCAAGCTGTTTTCAGTAACTTATATGTTTTTTCTACAGTATACACAAAACTATCTAGTTTACGCTCTCTATTCAATGTCTTTGCTTCTTAAGCTTTTTGAGATTGACAAAATAATTTTACACCGACCATATTATTAGTTTTTACTACCTATTAATTTTGATTGTTACTATATTTTTGGAGATAGGAACTATTCTTGAGTTCAAATATATTATTTGTGTTTACTAGTACGTCACTATTACCATCCCTTAGTATTAATAATTAAAAAAATATTTTTTAACAAAACACATTTGTCTGCGTGAACATGCTTATTTTGAGTGTTAATTGTCTATACAGAATATAAAGCATAGCTTGGCGTATTTGTTAAAAAAAAAAACACATTAAGTACACCAGAAATAGATATATTTGTAATTTGGAGGCTTTACGAGTTCTTCCTATATAAAAAAAAAAAATTGTAACACAGAACTTAAATCCTTTTTGGAACAATGACTTACGTTCGGTATCTAATGAGTGCATTAATTAAAGATTGTGACTGTTGTGTATATACCTACTTACCTCTATAGCACCTAAATGTACTAAATAAATACCGATCACGACCATGATCTGCTAACAATCTTCTTTATTTGTCTGACTGTGAAATTGGTAAATAAGTTATACTTCTTGACTGAATAGACATTCACGCAATTTGTGGTTATCACCAGTAATCAGCAATAACGTTAGAGTTATTGGCGCCATACGGGCTATATAGATATTATAAAATAAAAATAAAACTTTAAGTTTAATATATGACTGTTGTACATAATATCCTTTATGAGATAAGCTAACGGTCATTGACATTACAATCAGCTGACAGCTGGTAGATACATATGAGGGTAGGTGACACAATAAATAATATTTGGAGGGTATATCTCCTTATCTACCCTCAACTTATAAAATGTGACATAAAGTCTTGACCCATACATATGAGGGTAGGTGACACAATAAATAATATTTGGAAGGTATATCTCCTTATCTACCCTCAACTTATAAAATGTGACATAAAGTCTTGACCCAATGCTTGTTTTCTAAAAAAAAAAAAAGACTCAGTAACTTTGAAGTGCAACTAATTAATCATAAAGATACTTTTACTATTATGGATGAAATTAATACAGAATTGTTCATTAATTACAATTTATTTCTTACCTATTGTCAAAGTTCAATAATGTTTCGGTTATTCATCATGTTAATTAAATAATTAATTTAAGGTTTTTTCTATCTGTTCTATGTGGCCTGTGTGGCCTTTGGGAACATTTACGTTCACAAACTGATATTTACTTACATGTTACCCTTATTATATTGTTCAGATATTGATTATATAAAATAATTACGAAAATAGACTTCAATTTCAGTCATTGTCTAATGGTGAGGTTTTGCATATTTCCTTTAAAATTGTTTTTGTAAGCTTGGTGCATTTGCGCGTTTTTACAAGACAATGATTTATTGCCACTGTTGACAGGTTTTGAAGCGACATTTTTCTCGATTCGACCTTTCTATTCTTACATACTTAACCTTAATAATGGATAATTTTGCTTGCGGTTCCTCCGCAGTATAAATTACGATTGGTCAGGGAAGATAATCTACTTTATTACGGGCTTAATACTTACGTCTGAATTTTACTGTTGGCTACGTTTAATATAATATGTATTAGTGTTATATGACTCGTATCAAGGTTGTTGTTAGAAAACTCATTTGATATTTAAAACAAAAAAAAAAAAATAGTGCATAATATTATGTAATGTTGTTTTTTGATTATAATAATTGCAGAGATAAATGAATTTGGATTTTTAGGGCATATCTTGTATTACCTATTCTATTTTATTTTATTGGGGATAACAAACTGTTATACATTTTAGTATCAATACACAATATGCATGCATAGTATAGCCAAATGTACAACCAACAACATTCCCCAAATCATAATGGCTAATATTCACATTTTATAGATCATCACTCTAAACATCCTACAATAAGTAAACATTATAAGTTGCTAAGGACCGAACTGTGAAACATAATTAAGGATCAAACGAACTTACCCTTACGTGAAGTTCGATCATAATTATGTGAACAGTTCGGTCCTTAGCAACTTATATACTCCCCTCCCTTTTAAATATCACCCGTCCCAAGTATAAAATGTGAAATGTTTTTCCTACTCTAAACATAATGAAGATAAACTGCGAGTGGGCAGTCTTATAGGAGTGTCAGTGTGGTGGTGGTAGGCAAAGGGATAAAATAATAAAGTACCCGAAAAAAAAAAAAAAAAAAAAACTTTAAATAACACCGTGCAAGGCTAGTAGTATGGACGCATAACTACAATAAGTAAACATTATAAGTTGCTAAGGACCGAACTGTTCACATAATTATGATCGAACTTCACGTAAGGGTAAGTTCGTTTGATCCTTAATTATACCTAAATTATATTAAAATACCTATGTTTATTAACCGACCTCAAAAAAGGAGGAAGTTCTCAATTCGTCTGTATATATTTTTTTATCTATGTTCGCGCATAACTCTGGCAATTAGGAACCGATTTGAAAAAATCTTTCTTCCATCCATTCTGGAATCCATTGATTAGGTCCCATATAAAAAAATATTGATTACGAATAACTAGTTCCTGAAAAAACAAGAATGGCGACTGTGCAATTGCTAATGGAATGCTTAAAAGATGACATTATGTCGCTTTTTGAGGACAATAAAATGTTTTTTTTTTTAAATTGAACCTACTTCAATAACACTAAAGAGTATAAAATAATCTAGATATCATTGAAGTAGGTGTTAGCGTACCTGCTGTGTATATTTGGCACCAACTTCAATAATATTTAAATTATTTTATACTTTTTAGTGTTATTGAAGTCGCTTCAATTTTTTTTAAATATTTTATTTTATACTTTTTAGTGATATTTACTTACATAAAGATTGAACCATCGAATACGGTAAAATGATCTAGGTAGGTTATGACCACATAGTTTTAAATAATTCATGAATCGTCATAATACCTTACTCTCTCGAATAAAAAAAAAGAATCATCGAAATCGGTTCATATTTGTCAGAGTAATGTAATGGAGAACATCGGTTTTGTGGTTTTTTAACCGACTTCAAAAAAGGAAGAGGTTCTCAATTCGTCTGTACCTATATATATATACATATATACATATTTTCTATGTATGTTCACGCATAACTCAGGCAATAATTAACCGATTTGAAAAAATCAAGTGTTCAGCGTACCTGCTGTGTATATTTGGCACCAACTTCAATAATATTTAAATTTAATTGAAGTCGGTTCAATTTTTTTAATAGAAACTTTGAAAAGAATCGAAAATGCGTAAGACAAGCATCTCAGCCGTATCTCAGCAGAAGTGACTAAACCACCATCTATGGATCTTTATAGAAACTACTTCGTAACTGGCTTCTATAATTAGTTCATAAACTTCTTTAGCGGCGCTGTGCGCTTTTTTGTGATGGGGAAATAATGTTATATTCGCGTCAGGACACGTGACCGTAAGACTGTAAGATGAGGCGCAGGGCGCTTGCGCGAATGTTCGTGTGTGTTTATGTTACAGCGTGCCACGCGCATCCATGGATGGTGACTGCTGATGGCTCGACCGTCCATGTAGTTAATGTAAAATAATTGTAATAGTTTTGAAGTATTACATTTTTAATGTAAATATAAATTGTCATGTTTGTGTACGATAGCGCAATAAATGAATATTGTATTTTATCACATAAATGATGGTACTTTCATACTTATAACTAAAGCAATTCGTGCAAAATTATTCCCTAACCATTCCGAAATATAAAAAATGCACCACGTTAATTTTCAAGTTTTCACTTCTGCCGGTACTCCCAGAGTGCAACCCGTTGCTTTTTTTAAATATTTTATTAAATACCAGACTTCATTTGTATATTTAGCATATTTGTTTTCTTTGCAGTCTTTATTATACCCTATTTTAATTTTCATAGATGTTGTTTTCCTTAATTTTATGATAGGTTTCGACCTCCGCCTCGAAGATGGTCTAACCTTGTCAGAAATGTCAGAACGAATGATGTAGTAAGGGACCTTAAAATTGACGTAAGCAATAATATAAGTTTCTTGGTCGTAGCGACCGCAAACACAAATTTTCTTACTTTCGTTGTTTTTAACCCCCGACCAAAAACGAGGGGAGCTATTTGACGCCTATGTCCGGTCTTTTCCGAGTCGAGGTAGGGATATTTTGTATACAATAGACATTTTTCATTACTTCTATTAGTCCGAAAGATCTAAAATTTAGAACATAATATGTTAGTCCGATGATACATAATAAAACGGTAACCTTCACCAGGGTCTGGTGATTATCAGCAATAAGGTGGTAACAGGATCTCGGCCCCAATAAACGTAGACCCATCGAGTTTGGGCTCGTTGGGTAGGTCTTGACGAGTAGTTACTAGAAAAATGGTGATCCGGGTCTGATGATGGAGCAGAAAGGTTATCACGGGATCTCTGCACTAATAAGCGTAGACCCATCGAATTTGGATTCGTTGGATAGGTTACTGCGAGTAGTAGGCAGAAAAGTGTTAGTCAGAGTCTGGTGATGAGAGCAAGCAGGAAGATGGCAACAGGAACTCGGCTCCATTAAATGTAGGACCCACCGAATTTTAAATCTATGGTTAAATCTTGACGAGTAGTTAGACAGATACTGATCAGGGTCTGATAATAGTACAAGAAAGTCATTTTAGGAGTTCGTTTACATAAGTCGGGGTTTTGTTTTAATTTTAAATTTATACTTGATACACCTACTTAATACTTCAGTATATTTTGCAATTGCTATAGGTACGCAGTCCTTTTTTAACCGTGTACAAAAAAGGATATATATTTTTTTTATGTATGTTCGTGCATAATTCTGGCAATTATGAACCGATTTGGAAAATTCTTTCTTGTACGGAAAGGCCGCTTCAGTGTTTGGGTCCCAAAAAAAAATATTGCTTACGAATAAGTATTTCCTGAAATAAAATCTTTATTTAAAAATTCGAACCGACTTCAATATCACTGAAAAGTATAAAATAATTTAGATATTATTGAAGTTGGTGTTAGCTTACCGGCTGTGTATATTTGGCACCAACTTCAATAATATTTAAATTATTTTATACTTTTCAGTGATATTGAAGTCGGTTCAATTTTTTTTAAAAAAGATTTTATTTTATACTTTTTAGTGATATTTTCATATATAAAGATTGAACCATCGAAAACCGTAAAATTATCTAGGTAGGTTATGATCACATTATCGTCTACATAGTTTTACATAATTCATGTTTCTTCAGAAAAAAATATCCGGTCGTAATGAAATTTGCATGGAAACATCATAGTAGTTTACTCTCTCGAATAAAAAAAGAATCATCGAAATCGGTTCATAATTGTCAGAGCAATGTAATGGAGAACATCAGTTTTATGGTTTTTACCAGATAAATTCCTCCACATTGTTCATGGTCCTCCAGGAAGTTCTTATCCGGTTGTAATAAAATTCATACAGATTCAATACAGTGGTTTCTTCTTTCGAATAAAAAAAGAATCATTGAAATTGGTAAATATTTGCCAGAGTTATGACCATTTTTGTCCTTAAAAAGCGACATAAAGTCATCTATATAAGCTTTCTTGCAGCTCTCAGTGCGCAGGCACCATTCTTGTTTTTTCAGGAACTACTTATTACTAAGCAAAAAATTTTTTATGGGACCCAATCAATGGATTGAAGAATGGATGGAAGAAAGATTTTTCAAATCGGTTCATAATTGCCTGAGTTATGCAAGAACATACATAAAAAATATATACAGATGAATTGAGAACCTCCTCCTTTTTTGAAGTCGGTTAAAAACAAGAATGGCGCCTCAGAAAAAAACTGTAGGAATGCCTAAAATGTGACGTTTTTGTCGCTTTTTAAGGACAAAAATGGTCATAACTCTGGCAGATATTTACCTACCAATTTAAATGACTTTTTTTCGAAAGATGGAACCATTATCATAAACCTGTATAAAATACCCATAGTATACCTATCATAGACTAACAATGCATTTTGCGATCATTTCAATTAAGTATTAATTAACTGAATAGGTAATTAGCACCTTTATGTCCCAGTCGTAACAATATATTTCCCAGATAACAAAATGTAGGTTACCTACCTACATTTTGTAATTGCAGATGGGTTTTTTTCAACATTCATTCTTTCAACACATTGACTTGTGTTGCCATCAGATCTAATATACGTGTATTTAAAACTTTATATTATCAAACGTGTTTAGCAGAGTACTGTTTTTTTCCAAATTGGGTGATTGAAGTAGTTACCTTACTAGTATTAATGTAATTCCGACAGTTATCTCCAACATCCTTTGTTAATTATAGATTGCAATGCAATTTTATAGTCTTTCATTACTGTAACGACCGAAAGTATTGAGTACCTTGTCCAACTTGATCCAACATCTTTAGAATTGGTTATCATTTAATTTTAGTGTCATTTAAGTTTGAATCAAGATGATTTTAAGTTATTCTTCTGTAACTTTTCTTTACGGCAACAAAGTTGGGTTTTGGTTGGCCCCGAACCATTTGTGCGGATTCTATTATGGAACATATCACCAAGCATTATATGCACATGCTAGGAACGAACACATGAAGGAATGGAGGGCAGGGTCAGGCCTAAACCACTCCAAAACATCCTCTAGCACAAGGGTGGACTGTGGAGTTAAATTATTAAACCTAAGCGCACTCAAGGGATATTTTGGTACCAACGAGCCAGTGGCGTGCAGTCCATATAGGCAAAAAGTGATTGCCTACCCTGTGATTTTCCCAATCAGACATATCAATATAAAGTGTGCATAGTAATATTTCGTTTTCAATTATTTCACCATTGTAAATAAACAAAAGCACGCAAAATGTTTGAAGGCAATCACCTATGCGCGACGAACTTAACATAAATGCACTGTACTATATCTACTCATAAATGTAAAGATAGATTTCGCGCGCGGGCCACGCAAAGACACGACACGGCTCTGCCTCAATTTTCACACATTCAAACAGATTTCTTGCACACAGACTCACACCGATACACGCACTCATAAATAATGTGACATGTTTAATAGAAGAAATATCACGCACACAGACAAAGAAGAGACACTGCCCACCAAAAGTGACATTTCAATATAATTTAGTCCCGATAGATATTTATGTTACGACATGAATGCTAATTTTACGCGCCTGGCCATCGCAACCGTAGAACATTTGGTAAGGCGTTCGGAAGTGAATCACGAGACGCGAGTTTGTATCCTCTTAGAATCGAAGTTTCTTTATGTAATGTTTTTTAAATTATTTAATAGAATATAAAGCGGTGCGGGTATGTAATAAGGAACGAAAAAGACGTGTGAGCACGTAGGTCGTACTTTGCGAGAGATAATACCGACCAACTGCAGGACGAGAGCACGAAACCAATCCCATTGCAGCGAGGTGTGAGACAGGGAGACGTTATTTCTCCGAAACTGTTCTCAAACGCTTTGGAGGACGTTTTCGAGCTCTTGGACTGGTACGGACTCGGCATCAACATCAATGGCAAATACATCACTCGCCTTCGTTTTGCCGATGATATAGTCATTATGGCAGAATCGCTGGAGGACCTCAATACGATGCTCAGTGACCTCAGTAGCGTTTCCCAGCAGGTGGGTCTTAAAATGAACATGGACAAGACGAAGATCATGTCTAATGTCCATGTTGCACCCGTACCGGTAGTTGTTGGGAATGATACACTCAAAGTTTTTGACCACTACGTATACCTAGGACAAACTATCCAGTTAGGTCGGTCCAACTTCGACAAAGAGGTCGCCCGAAGAATCCAACTCGGATGGGCAGCGTTCGGGAAACTACGCAATATTTTCTCGTCCAAAATACCGCAGTGCCTGAAGACGAAGGTTTTTAACCAGTGTGTGTTGCCAGTGATGACATAAGGTACTGAGACGTGGTCTCTAACGGCTGGCCTTTTAGAAAAGATCAGAGTCACACAACGAGCCATGGAGAGAGCTATGCTCGGAGTTTCTTTGCGCGACAGAATCCGAAATGTGGAGATTCGCCGAAGAACTAAGGTCACCGACATAGCTCTCAGAATCTGCAAGTTGAAGTGGCAATGGGCAGGCCACATCGCTCGAAGAACCGATAACCGTTGGGGAAGAAAGGTTCTCGAGTGGCGACCACGAACCGGAAGACGCAGGTAACCGGTGGATGCAGATAGCCAATTGTCGTTCATTGTGGCGTTCTAAGGGGGAGGCCTATGTTCAGCAGTGGACGTCTTCCGGCTGATGATGATGATGATATTTGACGGACCTGTTGATCAAGTGGTTAGACACCCTGGTCACTACCCAATAGTTCGTGGGTTCGATTCCCACTAAGTGTCTGATTTTATCTATATGTGTGTATATCTATACAAAAAAAATGTGTACCTATAAGTATTAGTCTAAGGTATTAGTATCAGTTGTCTGGTTTCATAGTACAGGCTCTGCCTAGTTTGGGATCAGATGACGGTGTGTGGATTGTCCTAGAGTATTATTATTATTATATGGGTAGTAAATAATAATAATTAACAATAAAATAATAACAAAAGAACAAAAGTTACTGACATAGCTCAACGGATTAGCAAGCTGAAGTGGCAGTGGGTTGGTCATATTTGCCGCAGAACCGATGACCGGTGAGGAAGACTGGTTCTGGAGTGGAGGCCACGAACTGGAAAACGTAGCGTAGGACGCCCTGTGACCCGGTGGAGTGATGATTTACGCAAAGCAGTTGGCAGTGACTGGATGAGGAGAGCTGAAGACCGGGCTCAATGGCGTGTATTGGGATAGGCCTATGTCCAGCAGTGGACTGATGTAGGCTGATAATGATGATGATGAATAAAATAATTGTAATTTATATTATGTATTTGCGAGAGATAGTTAAAGAGTTGTGTAAGTATGTATTTTATGTGTAGAATAAAAATTCAAAAAAAAGGGGAAAAAATGAAATACGATAAAAAGAGAGACTGACTTGCAATTGACTTAAACTCAATTATAAATTTGCTGTGCCCTATCAGGGTTTCATATCTCTACTCTTACTAAATTATAACACCTTTATTGTATGAATACTTTGATTTGATTTGACTTTTGAATGGTCTGTGGTACAGAGTGAGTGTGTGTGTGTGTGTGTGTGTGTGTGTGTGTGTGTGAGAGAGAGAGTCATGTGAGAGTAGCAGACAACTTTCTTGGTGAGGAGCAGTGAGGAGTGAACTATAAAAACATCAATTTGTATGATTGTCAGCTATCTGAAAATTACAAAGACCTCGAAACGTTGTGGATTAATACCCAAGTACATATGCAGGCAAGGCAAGTAATAGATAATATTCTGGGACAATCCACACACGGTCATCTGATCCCAAACTAGACATATCCTGTACTATGAAAACCAGATAACTGATACTAATACTTATATGCTTACTTCTTTTTCTGTAAATACATACTTATATATAGATAAATAACACCCAGGCATTTGGTGGGAATCGAACCCACGACCTATTTGGTAGCGGCCAAAGTGTCTAACTACTAGACCAACAGGTCCGTCAAACAGTTGTTGTATTTTTCTTGATTGTGATTCTACCTGATGGAAAGCGGCAATGCAATATCTGATGATGAAATGTGTGTATAGCATTGGCGTTATGGGTACGGAACTTGTACTCCATTAATACATAAAAGGACTCCAATTAATCTTCCAATTCTATAATTATCCTGAAAGCACTGTTATACGAGTATGTCGGCCACGTTGCGACTGGTAATTATTAATACATATCCATAATTGTTAGGCGATACAATAACATTCGACGACTCGACTACACTGAAAATTGTCTCTAATGCGTCTGCCACCAGAAAGACAGCACCGCTCCAACTCCGCACTGTTCGATATTCAAAATACATCCAATTTACATAATTCAAGTGGCAAAGAGGTTTTAGTCGCCACATCGTAATCGTGCACTTTGCGAAAAACATTTTTATATTTTACTAGCAATTCCCTGCGGCTACGCCCGCTATTATTTTTTCCACCCCATTTAACCCCTTAAGGAGCGACATTTTCAATAACCCTTTCTTAGTGGATGCTTACATCATAAGAAGGACCTACTGTCCAAATTTAGTTTTCTAGGTCCAGCGATTTGGCCTGAGCGTTGATGAATCAGTCAGTCAGTCCGGCCTCGTAATTTTATATGTATAGATATCAAGAAATGATGCACTAGATACGTGTACGATTTTGTTAATAAGAACAAAAATAAAACGAAAGATAAGCTACCTAATTTAAACTTGTGCAATTAACAGGTAGTAATAAAATGAAACTTGTTTAAAAAAGACACGATAACGACTCGTCTTATGATTGTTTGTATTGATCACTAAACAAGTTGCTATTCCAATTAAACGGTATTGACTATCATTTTCTAAGCTCAGTCAGTTTTGATGCAGTTGACTGAAGGTAAGTCCACTGCTCTTCTAATGCAAAGTATTGACACTTCATCAAAATTTAACAACGGAACCTTGCAACGGCGGGCATAAAATATTGGTATTTTTTCGAAATTAGAACTGCACCGTTGCTTAACTTTTTTCAATTACGATTACATATTTAATGTAATAATAACAAAAGAACAGACAGAACAAAGAAACTGACAATTGTCAAATGTAATCTTTTAAATTGGCCCTTTTTTTGACGCGGGGGGAAATCTTCGAAAAATCCCCGGGAGCTGTGGGGCTCGACCGGGATATGTAGGATTCTTACTAAAACCTCCGCGGCTGTCGCATCGGCACATGAGAGGGGTCCCAGATCTCTCCGGTGCCTTTGAGCCCGCCGCCGGATGGCGCATTGTAGCCCCCCGGGAACCAGTCACGGTGCTCACGGGGACAGGGGTCGCAACCCCGCCGCCGAGGGTTCCATACCATCTTTGGACATATTAAAGTAAATTTTACTATTAATGTAACATCTCAGATAGTAAAAAACAAACAAACCGCAAAACTAGGCTTGTTTGTCGAAGTTGTTTAGGATTACTAAAAAACTGTACTATTTAGAAAGATCATTTTACTTTTCCTATAAAATATAGATTCAATGATTTGAAGTTGTTTTTAGGCCCCCATACCGTAAAAAAGGAACCCTTCTGGTGCGACTTCGTCTGTCTGTCTGTCACACCTATATTATTATATGTATATCAGGAAACACTGATGCTATCGATTTGAAATGTAGAACAGTTTTAGATCTTACTTTATCGCAAATGCAAATATTTTTTCATTCCATCTATTCGAAAAGCGAAGCTTTGTTCCTCGATAAGTGCGACCAAAGTAGTTCATTCCGGCGCACTTAATAACAGGGACGGAAAGAGTTTTTAATCCTCTTTCTATAGTTCCAAATTCAATAAGTGTGAATAAAATCGTTGTCCGTATCGAATAAACGTGCAAGTCAAAAACACCAACTTTTGAGGAGAGCATAAAAACGTTAAAACCTTAATATCGCGGGTTTCTTTGTAAGCAGGTATATACAATGTATAATGAAATTATAGATTGACGGGCCTGTTGGTCTAGTGGTTAGTGACCCTGTCTGCTACCCAACAGGTCGTGGGTTCGATTCCCACCAAGTGTCTGGGTGTTTTATCTATATAAATATGTATTTACAAAAAAAAAGTATATATGTATTAGTATCAGTTGTCTGGTTTCCATAGTACAGGCTCTGCCTAGTTTGGGATTAGATGACCGTGTGTGAATTGTCCCAGGATATTATATTATTATTATTATATAGATAAAAAAAATATGTTTAGACTGTTATTTATGTAATTACTTTTCAGAAATCTTGATTCATTTTCAAGAAAACCCTGAAAAACCATTTATCTATTATGTGAAATCAGAGTAGTCAGCTAATTGTTATCGATCATTACACGTTTTTTCGTGTGAATTTATACGACTTTAATAAACACAATGTTATGTTATACTATTATTCTAGGAAAATTACGCTTCTTTTGATTCCGGCTACAACTGTTGGCACGCTTGTATACAAAGAAAGTTCAGTGATTTGATGATGGTAATGATGAGATGCATTTTTATTAGTGTCAATAAGATAGCTTCCCGATTGTGTAATAGATGTAATACATAAACATAGGCATTTGATTTTAAAATGGTTGCTTTCGTAAAAGGTTTTCATCATCACCAGCCGGAAGACGTCCACTGCTGAACATAGGCCTCCCCCTTAGAACACCACAATGAAGGACAATTAGCTATTTGCATCCACCGGTTACCTGCGACGCGTACAATGTCACCTGCCCACTTAGTGGGAGGCCACTGGAGAACCTTTCTTTCCCAACGGTTATCGGTTCTCCGAGCGATCTGGCCTGCCCATTGCCACTTCAACTTGCATATTCAACTTGCATGTTCTTCTAGAACTATGTCAGTGACCTTGGTTCTTTGGCGAATCTCCTTATTACGGATTCTGTCGTGCAAAGAAACTCCGAGCATAGCTCTCTCTATAGCTCGTAATGTAACTTTGGCTTCCTTAAAAGGCCAGCAGTTGGGACCACGTCTCAGTACCATATGTCATCACTGGCAACACACCCTGCATAAAAAGCTTCGTCTTAATGTACTGCGGTATTTCACACGAGAAGATTTCGCGTGGTTTCCCGAATGCTGCCCATCTGAGTTAGATTCTTCGGGTGATCTTTTTGTCGAAGTTGGACTGACCTAACTGGATAGTTTGTCCTAGTTATACAAAGTGGTCGACAACTTCGAGTGTATCGTTCCCAACAACTACCGTTACGGGTGTAACATGGACATTAGACATTATCTTCGTCTTGTCCATGTTTATTTTAAAACTTACCTGTTATTGAAGTCGCTGAGCATCGTATTGATGTCCTCCAGCGACTTTGCCATAATGACTATATCATCGGCAAAACGAAGGTGAGTGATAAAATCGCCATAGACGTTGATGCCGAATCCGAAAAAGCTTTTAATTTTCATGTTATACTCAGAAATTCTCAAGCAATGTTAGCCTCATCAATTCTAAGCAAGTAGTGTTACACCGTCAGACGCTAGTTTGAACCTCGCCCCAGGGTGAGGGAATGTGAACCCTAGTTGAATCAAGACCAAGCCTTGGCTCACCCCAGGGTGAGCCAAGGCAACTTGGGTACTCCGTTGAGACCTGCCCATCAGTGCCTTGCCTTTGAAGTCGCCGCCGGGGAGCGAGTTATAGCCCTCCGGGAACTTGTCACGGTACTCATGAGGACGGGGGTCGTAGCCTCGCCGCCGTCCTTAGAGTCGCTGCCTTACTCGATGAACGTCTAGACGTTCATCGAGTAAGAGTATTGAGGGTATGGGCCCTAGGGCCCATACCCCAAATATCCAGCAACTCTGAAGAGAAACTCTGTCATGGTCTTGTAACAGATCACCAGTAGCGTCGACTAACACGTATATGGTGATACTATTGCTGAGCAGCAGCATGATGGTGCTCAAGTAGACAGAGCCTTTTCAAATGGCAAATTAATATATTATGTTCAACGGGCGCAGCCTGTTAGCACAATCAGTGTTAGATCTTGGTGATTGACCAATGTTTCCACTAAGATATGAAACTCACCGTGGTGCTTTAAATCGTCAGTGAGTTGAGCTTCATGGTAGCCACTGTTTTCAAGGAACCGATAGATAGCTAAGCGACGCACAGCAAAGCTCCGATGCGCCTGTCCTTGTGAGGACTTTTTAGAGGTGAATTAATCAGTAAATATAAAACTTATTGCTTAATTCCATAAATTACGAAGATTACGAATTAATGAATACTAGTGCTTGATTTATAAAGATAATTTACGAAACTTAACTATTATAGTAAGAAATAATACTAAATTATATGCAAAGTTACTTCTTGGGTAACATACACTAATCATAAAAGCAACAAAAGGGACCTCCACAAGAAACCTTATAAAATTAAGTATAATTTTTCAGCAACAATGCTGTGGCAGCCTTTTAATCTAACGGAAGTGTGTCCGACAATACCAGCCGCATCGCAACTGACTGCTTGCAGCCATTTCGCCTATGTGTACTTAAACCTGCTCGCCACTCTATTAGGAGACTCGCAAGACAGACGGGAGCAGGAGAAAATTCGGAATTACCGATCGAATTGTATTGAACCATGTGATCCGGAGATACCTGAGTACGATTTTATCATTGTGGGAGCAGGCTCAGCGGGGTGTGTGATTGCTAATAGACTATCGGAATTCCAAGATTGGAAGGTAGGTTTATCCAAGTTGCACACAGCGTAATTTTTCATGTAACTAACGCCATCTGTTATCTATTAGCTGTATCTCTTAGTGCAAGTTAATTACTGATGGGATATTTAGGTTGAATGAAATTAAATACGTATTAGAATTCTTTTATAGTCTACGAACTCCTAAAATGTAATTTTATATGATATACTAGCTGACCCACGCTGCTCCGCATGCGCTATTTTTACGTTAACTAAACTTTTAATAACAGACATTCGCATCGAATACATAACCTCCTTTTTTATAGTCACACTGTCGTTGTTTTCTTTTTCTGGCTACTAATATGTAGTACCCATTATAATTCATTGTCTAACTTTTTGCAAGGAGCTAAAATGGGTTAATAATTCTTATAGTTATAGCTATTTGATAATAGATGGCGACTTGAGTCTCTTGCGGTAAAATATTTTTCGCCAGATTTATTCCCTTGTATTCAAAAGTAACTTTTAATACGGAAGGTTCTGCTACTCGAAGCTGGTCCAGAGCAGCCTGACGTCACCATGGTGCCTGGTGTCAGCACTTCCCTGGTAGGGTCCAATATAGACTGGGCTTATGTCACGCAGCCTAATGGAAAGAGCTGTCTGGCCAGACCTGGTCAACATTGCCAATGGCCAAGGTAATATTAACCTATACCACAGATATAAAATTACATAGATAACGCAAATGCATGTACTTCGCGTGTCCGAACCGAACGTCAGAGTTGGTCGCCGCTAACTTACAGTCCTTGCAGCCTTGCAGCCGGTCGGCCGCTAAAACTAAAAAGAATCGGCGGGGCATCGGCGGCATCGGTGTCTTTGAATCGGTTTGGATTTCCCGTCACTAAATTTCGGCCGTGACGTCACAGAAAGTGTTAAAAAGTCGGCACGCTTGGTTTCAATACAAATCGTGATATTTGCGTTATCCATGTAAATCTATATCACCTATACATCTATGTGACCTATACATTTTATAGATTTTAGAACAGTGATTCCCAAAGTGGTCTATATCGACCCCTAGGGGTCTATGACAACCTGCAAGGGGTCTACGTCAGCGAAAAAAAATTTGGGGGTCCATGAAATGAAAAGTCGGGTCCACGATAGTGGATCTCAACACATACACTGATAGTACCTATTTACTTACATCATACTATCTTATAATATCAAGACATACATTATTTATAAAATTACCTATGAAGTAAAAAATTTATTATATATGGCATATGTTCGTTTTATTATGAATCTACGAAGAACTGCTCTTCGCAAGAACTTTGATAACCGACACTAAAGGTGAATCAATATTTCATGTTTTAAATTTTAAAGGATTACTTCATTGAAAAAGCAATTCCTTTATCAAATATAACATCAGAAGCTAGCTGGGGGGGGTGGGGAGGTAAGTAGGGGGTCTATCCAACACGGAAAAACATGGCAAGTGGTCTACGACACAAAAAAGTTTGGGGAACTCTTTTAGAACATTCTCAATATACAGCGGTAAGACACCTTGGCCGCTACCCAATGGGCAGTGGACAGACAGCCTAATCCACTTGGGACTTCACTTATTTATGGTATGGTTTTTTACGAACCTAGAGTCAGAGTTGTTCAACCTGCCCTCAAGCTTTTGACTTGGCATAACGACTGCTGTCTAGATGACATCAACCGAGACCAACTTTTACATGCCTTCTAACACAGTGAGACGCTCAGTTCACCCATCTATAAAATGACCTTACCTGACGCTGTTTAATTTGATCTGCTACCAAACATTATAAGTGGCTATGATATAAACTTATAGACGTTCGCGATTCATTATCAACCTTTATTTTAAACGGGAATTAACGCGATTTACCTTATATTTTGGCTTGACGTTTCGGCCGGGTTACACCAGCCGTGGTCACAAGACTCGAATCCCCGACCCGTTAATTCCCGATTAAAATAAACTTTGAAGTGGCTATTCTTTACCTATTAAAAAATATCTATTTTTATAGAATGTCATATTATTCTATGCTCTCCTTTTCCTTTTCATATCTGAAAAAATATTCTGAGTCTATTGGATAGAATGGTTCACGATTTACATTAACGTATGATTCATAAATTGTCTAACTATTAACAATCTCCTTATTAATAATAATAATGAATGTATGAAATAATAATAATAAATACACTTTATTGTACACCAAAAGTTACATCTAAATTTAACAATACGTTGTAGATATCAATGTACAAAGGCGGCCTTATCGCTAAAAAGCAATATCTTCCAGGCAACCCAACTAGAAAATGAGAGAGAAAAACATAATAGGCAGTTGAAGGTGCACTTCAATAAAAATAAAATTTTATTGTTGAATAGAAGAAGAAAAAGAAAATATATACATATAATAGTAGTATAATATAAAATAGAAAATATATTTTATAATTACGATTATAAAGAGAGATAGTGTTCTTTAACTAGATATTTAAAACTAGGCAAGGACTTAGCTTTCCTGACTTATGAATACGGTTTCAGAGGTAAAATGATGGGCGGATCGAGTTCCATCAATTCAATGGCTTACATCAGAGGTAATAAATTAGACTATGATACTTGGGCAGAGCTGGGAAACGATGGGTGGAGCTACAAGGAGGTTAGTGTGGCATACCATTTCATTATCAGCAACCGAAACGTCCATTACTGAACAAATGCCTACCCCTTAAAAGCGAGGGGTTGCCATAATCCCCACGCTTGGCAGGCGTCTTGGGGATCGCAGTATAGGTGGTAGATATTATCTACTAGATAATGCAATAGAAAGACGCTGTGGCGCATCTTCTTGTTTTTCTTTAATCGCCTCTACTTAACATCCAACTGGAGGAGATGGGAGGGTGCGGACACCCCACGGAATAAAATTTAGGTTTCCCATAATGGAGATGATGAGTGAGCAAAAAAAAATCTAATTAGTCCGTCAGTTAGATAATCAAAAAAATATTAGACGTGAATTTTATTTTAACAAATCAATAGAAATTGCCAAAGATATAGAGCGTCAAAGTTTGGGAGTAGGGGCTCGTGACGTCAGGCCTCAGTAAAAACTGTATACAAGCGTGACGTCACTCAGAATTTCAAGGTATCTTCGTAATTTTTTGTTTAATTTACAAAAGGAAAAAATACGTGTCCAATATTTTTTGATAATCTACGGACGGACTAAATAGAAGTTTTTAGTCATCTAGCTTGCAGTGCGCAGTGGAAGTATGCTGGGCCCATAACCCAGAGGTTCTTAAACCAAAACCAGATTCTGCTACCCAAACGTGTGCGGATTATCAAAGTGCCGACACGTGGGGAAGATGCAGCCTTCTCAGCTGTATGGGTTTCTCTACATGTCTTGAAGACACAATAAACTCTAGGAGCGCTCAATAAGTTCACATCACAAAATTTATAGTCTTCACTGTGTCGCTTCATAGCGAATCTATTTCTTCATTCGCTAACGGTGTCAATTCCCTATAATTTGTCTCGTGGTTTTGCGATGACATATGTCATTCTCATACATTTTTATACTTTCTATTAGCGGTAACGATTGTAGAATGTTACATTGTCTAGGGGGGCTGATGTTTGTTTAGGTCTGATCCACCCCGCGGTCGGTCAAAACAGGGGCAGAGGTGGAAATAGACGACATTTATAAGTTGTCAGGGACTCTGGGTAGACAAGATTATCTAGCACTTCTGGCAGGCATTATTGCATTTCCTACATACAAACTTAATTACACCAAACAGTTACTAAATCTAAACATGTACCTACTACAGAGAATCGTATACGATTAATGTATTAATTAGAACTATTCCATTCAGGTGTTGCCGTACTTTAGAAAATCGGAGAAGAACTTGAATATAGCGCAGTTGAGCCTTAAGTATCACGGCGTCGATGGAGAGCAGTCCGTCTCGCTTTATCCTTACTACGACAATCCCTCCAACATGCTGGTCAAAGCGTTCAACCAATCTGGCCTGGCAATCCAAGATTACAATGGTGAAAATCAACTTGGCGTATTGATGGTCCAAGGTTTCTCACAAAGTGGCCATAGGGTGTCAACCAACAATGGTTTCATACAAAAAATTAGATACAGACGAAAGAATTTGGAAGTCAAGGTAAACTCTGAAGTCATGAAAATATTAATAGATGATAATAATGTAGCTTACGGAGTCCAATACGTCAGCAATGGTAAATTTTACACAGCAAAGGCTACCAAAGAAGTAATCGTTAGCGGTGGTAGCATAAATTCTCCAAAGTTGTTACTCCTATCTGGTATAGGACCGAAGGAACATTTAGACAAATTGGGCATTCCCGTCAAAATGGATTTGGCTGTTGGCAAAAATTTACACGATCATGTCACATTTAACGGGATAGTGGTTGCTTTGAATAAAACATCTACGTTAAAGTCCCACAAAGATATTTTACAAGACATAAGGGATTATCATAGCGCTGAAATTAAAACTGGTCCTCTGTCCGCTAATGGACCCGGAAACGCTATCGCTTTTATAAAAACCGACCCTGATTTGCCTGCACCAGACATTCAGTATCAAGTAGACACCTGTATACTAGAAGAATATATTAATAATCCAACTGATTATGAAATAGCTAACATACTACCGAAAGCTTACTACGACTCCATACTACCTAGAACTATGAACTTGGTTCCGAAAAGCAGAGGAGTTTTATTGCTAAATGCATCTGATCCTTACGGTGCGCCGTTGCTGTATCCAAATTATTTCGGCAACCCAGAAGATTTTGAACCGTTAATCAAAGGCGTTAAATTCCTTCTAAGCTTAGAAGATACAGAGGCTTTTAAATCAAATGGTGCTTATTTTGTTAAGACTCCATTGGAAGCTTGTAAACATTTACCTTGGGGCACGGATGAGTATATTGTATGCTTAGCTAAATCGTATACTTCATCGCCTTATCACCCAGTCGGCACTTGCAAGATGGGTCCGAAAAACGACAAAGAAGCCGTAGTAGACTCAAGACTGAGAGTGCATGGCATACCCAACATAAGAGTAATCGATGCATCTATAATGCCAGTTGTTATTCGTGGTAATACTAATGCGCCTGCTATTATGATTGGCGAAAGAGGTGTGGCGTTTGTTATAGAAGAGTATCTAGCAAAATCGAAGGAATGTATTTTGTAAGGCTAATGATTCCGCAAATAAAGAAGTTATGACGCTGCATAATTGTTGGTTTTGTTATAGTTAATGCTGAAATTTTCAGCGGATGTTCTCTTTGTTAAATCTCTAGTCTCTAAATCGTCTGAAACAAAATCGCTGTCCACGTCTGTCTGTCTGTTTGTTTGTTATTTTACTTCTTTACTACACAATACAATGGACATTGATGCAGTAGTTTTGAGCAACATTTAATCTTGGCAGTGTCACCATACAATGAAAGAGCTTTTGTTACGACTGAAAATATTTATTACTAACTTAAAACTAGTGCGAAACTCACCCTATATACTAAAGTACACATATATAGGGAACGTGTGGCTACACTCTACAGGCGTAAAAATCCGCTATGGAAGTTTTTTTGTAAATTCAATCGCTAAAGTGGTAAATACATATTACTATCGAAGTCGGCGCCTAACGTCTAGCAAATACTAACAAGGGCAGTAGGTACCTAACTGTTTTCCAGTTTGGCGCCGTCTTTGATAGTAATATGTATTTATAATATGTTGTAGTCCAAGTCCAACAATGTAGATGTAAAACCCACTAAATCTTAGAAATTATTTCAGGCTTTTTAGTTGCATTTTGAAGGCGGTACTTTTTCTTTTGTAAAAATTATTTTTATTATTGATCCCATAAAAAATCCTATAACAAATAAAAATATTGTATCTTCTATTTACGCGAATACTAGACATTGTAATTAATCTATTCTTACGGATTTATTTTAATTTTCCCATTTTCCCATTGACCAAAAAAAAAAAGAGAGACAAAAAAGAAAAAGGAAAATTAAAATAAATCGCGATATAATCCGTAAGAATAGATTAATTACAATATTATATCTTCCACAAAGGTTGTCTGGAAGAGATCGCTTTGAGCGATAAGACCGACTTTGCTCACATTAAAATGAACCTGATTCATGTAAACTGTCCTTTATAATGTGTGCAATAAAGAATGTATCTATCTATTATATGCTATTATGGATTCAGGCATGTAGTTTGTATCTAGTCTGGTATGAACATCTCTAAATCAGGGCTTCCCCGGTTTGCCCTCCTTGGTTTCTACCAATGTTGATCGTAGAGATCGTAAACATTTCGTAGGAGGCGTCAGGCGGTCAAATGAGATACGGTTTCGAAAGAAAAATCCATAGGTCCTAAAATTAAATGCTAGTCACAATAATTTGTCTCATATGGTATTAGAAATACTCAAGTTCTGTGCAACGGACCTAAGTCAAAGGTACAGCGTAGCTTGTAGCAGAAGCGTAGCGCAGCAAACACACCTTCACTATTCCTCTAATCGTTACCTCATGACTGAGACATGTGACTACAACATTATTCTGACACCACCGTTTTCCAGGCCGATCGATCTAATACTCTATTTAAGTTCCCCTACAGCGACTCTTCGGTAACTGCCTTGATGACGTCTGCCCAACCTTAGTAATGGGATGTCGGTTAGAGAACTGATAATATTACCACCAAAGATCCCTTCCGCAAATCGGGTCCCCATTAAAATGGTCCGATTAGGAGCAGTGACTTCCACGGCAAAGCTGGTGTTTGAGTGTTTTTGACAAGTTCTAGGGGAGTTGAACTGATATAGCAAAATTATTTTATTTAGCCGCGGCCACAATGTAGAAATCGCATTTGAGTGCCTTTTTTAAGCATTCGGGATTAGAATCTGAAAGTAAGTTCGAATTAGTTTGTAGTTGTCTCCATTGCGCTTATCGCACGAACACTTAAGGCTAGCCACACACGGTCAATATAATTGTAAATTTGATATTATACAACCCGTGCGACTTAACTGTGCACATGGCGCTGTGACGATACATTTCAGCGAGGTCCTTAGTTAAGTCAGGTGGGTTGCAGAATATTGAAAATATTATTGACCGTGTGCGGGCTACCTTACGCCCTCAGCTTATGCCTCATGGAACCGAAGCTTGAGCCAAATCATGTAGGTAACTGAAAACGCACTGTGCTTGTAATATAAACTTCAACAGTAAGTCGATGTGACAGACCAATACGCGGGTATATAAGGCTACAATCCTACCTAGCTAAAAATCTTCCTAAATGATAGGGTACTAGTAACTCAAGGCCTCTTTGCACAACATAAATTGCTTAAATTGACAATCACGAGCACGTTTCGCTTATAATGAAGTCGAAGGGAAAGAATAAAGGCATTCTGTATGCAGTGCTTCCAACTCCTTGTAACTCATTGTTTAGTACTTAGAGTTATGCTATCTATAAGTAGCCTGTGCACTATAATGTGGAGGTACTTCTTCCCACCACTTATTCCCACCAGCCAGGATCTATAGTGGTCACCAGTGAAGACACCGAGCTTCGACACTCGGCGAGTCCCGGGGAAACGCTAAATTGTCTTGGAACCCGTAAACAAATTTCGTTAGAAAAATATATATTCCAAGATTCCACTTGCCAGTAAAAATCGCACAGGTCGATATAACCAACCTCAGAACAAAAGATTCTTACAGGTGCACCAACTGGATACAGTAGTTGTAGTTGTATAATATGTATAACTCTTTGAGGACGCATCCCTTCCGGCTTGCTATTCTGTTATGAGATCTCCATAAACAACCGCTTGAAAGTTAAATAATCGCAAAATTTTAGTACGGTCTCGAATTGATAGGAATTCGGCGTTCATGTTTTCATGGGAGAAGTACCTAATACAGAGCCGCACGTCTTTCTATATGCTTTTCAGCTGCCACCGCTAATCTTTGTGTGACTTAAGTTAGGTTTGGCGAACCAATGCGCAACTATAGTCGTGAGTTGTCAATACAAAAACACAAAAATTGCTACTGCGCAGCGTTTTGCAGCCAACTTCAGACACACAGATATCCGTTGCGACTACTGCACGCAATAATATCAACGCCAGACGCTGACTTTGTAGCAATGTACGTCATGCCGCTCTTATCATGGCCTTGTCAGCCCATACTGGGGCGCCGTAACACATACAACCCAGGTAAGAGGCTCCATATAATCTTCAATGTATTGAACGAAAGTCCGTAAGTCGAAGTTTATATTCTGGCAGCAGCGAAGAGCATAGAAATTGCGTTTAGCATTTTCTCAGATTGTTTTAATATGCTCAATGAATGTGAAATGGCGCTCTAATATTGTGTTTTGGGCGGAGTCAGAAGCAGGTCGCAGTGGAAGCATCTCGTCATCGCTTCACGTCCGATCTTATGCAGATAATCACCGAAACAACAGTGACCAGTGATTATCTGCGAAAGCCTGTAGGTGAATTATCCACCCCGTCACTGTATCCAGGCTTCGAGATGCGGCAGGAATACCTCAACGATGCGTTGGCACGCTAAGTATGTGCTCCGGCTGGAGCCGCTCGCGCCACGTCCCGAGAGCGATGTGAAGTTCCTGCCGCCTATGGATTCAAGCGATAGAGGACCTATCGCAAGGCTTCATTGTCCTACACAATTCGCTTAAAATGACGTCAAAGGAAAACACATTAAAACTTAACATAACTGAAGACATAATAAGCGTAAAAGTTGATTCAAAACCTTCGATATATTCAGTATATCGATGTTCAAAACAATAAAAACAGACTAAACAATAACCAATGGATAACGACAAACGATCTGTCAATAACAATAACTACGAGTCACGCTCGCAAGCCACGCCCGTAGGAAAACACATAAATTCAATGATAGATTATAATTTTACTAGGTGATGGGGTAGGGTACTTGTGCAAGCAACCGCCCAGGTAGGACCAGGTAGGTCCACCACAGTGTCAGATACTCTGCCGCCACAATGGGTTCTGGTATGAAGGACATTGTAGATGGTAAAATTACCGGACACAAGAAATTTAATATCTAATGTCTTTACAGTCGGCAACGGGCTAGTGATTCTTCTGGTGCTGCTAGCTTGCATGGGTTTCTGGTTGCGGTGACTGCTAACCATCAGGCGGGCCGCATGTTTGTTTGCTACCTTGGTTGTATAAGATCATTATAATGGGAAGCCATCCCGAAAATCCAATGAGTACGGCGGCGACACCGAGGTGGACGGCGGCGGTGTTGCGGCCCCTGTCCCCGTAAGCATCTCGTCCGTCTTGATCCTGGGGGTATAGCACTGAGGGATTCCTGGTGCAGATCCCACCAAAGAGCCCAGGTGTCCCCTCTCATGTGCCGATGCGATAGCCGCCGGGGTTTTCATCATCATCATCACCAGCCGGAAGACGTCCACTGCTGAACATAGGCCTCCCCCTTCGAACGCCACAATGAACGACAATTGGTTATTTGCATCCACCAGTTACCTGCGACGTGCACAATGTCGTATGTCCACCTACTGGGAAGCCTGCCTATACGCTGCGTCTTCCGGTTCGCGGTCGCCACTGGAGAACCTTTCTTTCCCAACGGTTATCGGTAGGTTAGCGGTACACTTCAACTTGCAGGGGTTTTAGTGGTTAAGAATCCCTCATATCCCGGTTTACTTGGTCCCGGGGACCTATCGAAGCTTTTCTCCGCGAAAACGAAAAAAAAAACAGTGGAGCTACCTTGGCCGTTATCCATCTTTATATGACACTTACTGCAACATTATCGAGCAGGTGGTGTGAAAACTACTATTATTATCTGATTATTATGTAGTAAGTTTTTTTATTTTTAACCGACTTCAAAAAAGGAGGAGGTTCTCAATTCGTCTGTATATATTTTTTTTTTTTTTTTTATTATTTCAGTCTACTTTCCCTATCAATGGTAAAAATATTATTTTAACCGCGATATTCAGTATAGGGAACCTGTTTTTTACCCTTATACTTAATCTATGTGCAATTGCGTATGTATTAGGTAAATAATAATATTTTCTATTATAATAAAAAAGCACTTACTTGTGCAATTAACTGGTGATAGTAAAAAATAACATATAAGTACGTTATTTAAAGGGACGTTCTGTTCTTACGCGAAGCTATCAAGTTGCGATGGTGGCTCAAACGGTATTTACGATAGCTATCATAGCGCATTTAGTTTTAATAGTGTTTGCTCAAAGTAAGTGTATTATATATTATGTATAAGATATTTGTATTTACTAATGTAATTCATCAAATATGTGCTGCTCAGTGGCGTAGCTTGCCTTAGGCGGGCCCTGCATAAAAAAATTGATTGGGGCCCATATGAAGAGTAAACAGCACAGATATAGATGTACATAGATAACGCAAATATATGTACCTCGCGTGTCCGAACCCCGACGTTTCGTCGGGGTTGGTCGCCGCTAACATACAGTCCGCGCGCATCTGTTGTTGCCTTGTAGCCGGTCGGCCGCAAAAAATTTGCGGGGAATCAGCGGCTTTGGTGTCTTTAAATCGGTTTGGATTTCCCGTCACAAAATTTCGGCCGTGACGTCACAGAAAGCGTTAAAAAGTCGACACGCTTGGTTTCAATACAAATCGTGATACTTGCGTTATCTATGTAAATCTATATCTGTGGTAAACACGGCCCGTAACCCGGGCCCCCGTATAATTGCCAAGGCTGATATGGCGGTGGCTACATCACTGGCGCTGTGCTGGCGCTATTTATGCAAAACCACTCGCTTTTTTGTTTTTATTTTGTTTATTTATTGTCATTTATATTTTTTTTTACATTATTATATGTATATACATATTTACTATACCCATCGCTTGCCGTTGGGTGTCCGTAAGAGGCGACTAAGGGAAAACCAGAAGACGGGCAGCAGCGTCTTTCTATCCCCAAGCCTTCAACTTCGATCCCCAAGCCGCCTGCCAAGTGTAGGTATTATGGCATCCTCACCTTTGTAAGGTTGAGGCCTTTGTTCAGAAGTGGACCTCTTTTGGCTGCTGATGATAATGAAGATGATGACATATTTATTTATAGTAGTTTATGCACCAAGGGGATAAAGTAGTGTCTTATGTCGCGGGCGTTAAATTGAATCGCGAGCATAACGAAGGATTCTAGGAACTCCCGAGCGCAGCGAGGGAGTATAGAGTTAACTCCCGAGCGTAGCGAGGGAGTTAAACTAGAATCCTGAGTACAGCGAGGGATTTAAGCTCGCCCAAGGCAAAGACACCTTTATCCCCGAGGTGAATACACTACTTTTCACACCTACTGCGAGGTAATAAAATACAAATATTACTAGACTTTAAATAATAACAATATTTTGGGACAATCCACACACGGTAATCTGATCCCAAACTAGGCAGAGCCTGTACTATGGAAACCAGATAACGAATATTAATTAAATAGTTAAATAACACCAAGACACTTGGTGGGAATCGAACCCACGACCTATTGGGTAGCGGCCAGGGTGTCTAACCACTAGACCAACGAGACCGTCAATAATATCAACATAGTGATTTGCCGCGTTATCATCTAAGTATTTCATTTTCTTTTCTAGAAGACTGGGTTGTGCTCGTCGCGCTCAGTTCGATTTTCAAATGTTTTGTTTTTCGTGCAGTTCTCTGCTTAGAGTAGTAATATATACCTGTGGTAAAAGTGTTGAGGAATTTTCGTTTGACGTTCGAAATTCAAACACATTATTACCCAAGGGAGTTTAGTACAACATTATTACCCGGCTAGACTATAGGGAAATAATGAGGCACTTTATGTCATCTTTATATGACATATAATGTGACATTATCGAGCAGGTGGTGTGAAAAATACATTAATGTATCTGTATGAGTACAATTACTAATATTCTTATTACGTAAGTATTTATTGGTATAATACACCGATTTACTTAAGTAATATATTTACTACCTTACTTACGGCCTTTGGTAAGTTTTTCATACAACTTTCATCATTTTTAACCGACTTCAAAAAAGGAGGAGGTTCTGAATTCATCTGTATATATATTTTTTTTTTTATTTTTTTTTATGTATGTTCGCGCATAACTCTGGCATTTATTAACCGATTTGAAAAAATCTTTCTTCCATCCATTGATTGGGTCCCATAAAAAAATTATTGCTTAGTAATAAGTAGTTCCTAAAAAAACAAGAATGGTGACTGCGCACTGAGAGCTGCAAGAAAGCCTATATAGATGACGTTTTAGTCGCTCGGACTCGCTCGGTCGGACAAAAATGGTCATAACTCTGGCAAATATTTACCAATTTCAATTATTATTTTTTTATTCGAAAGAAGAAACCACTGTATTGAATCTGTATGAATTTTATTACAACCGAATAAGAACTTCCTGGAGGACCATGGACGATGTGGAGGAATTTATCTGGTAAAAACCATAAAACTGATGTTCTCCATTACATTGCTGTGACAATTATGAACCGATTTCGATGATTCTTTTTTTATTCGAGAGAGTAAACTACTATGATGTTTCCATGCAAATTTCATTACGACCGGATATTTTTTTCTGAAGAAACATGAATTATTTAAAACTATGTAGACGATAATGTGATCATAACCTACCTAGATAATTTTATGGTATTCGATGTGTTGGAAGTTAAATGCAAACGCCTACAAGAAAAATCATAGTTAAATTTTACATGCTTGTTGTTAACTGCTCACTCGTTCCTTATATAATTACTACGCGTCACCTGTTATCAAACTCTGCTAATAAATATCGTTTTTTACCAACCAAATAACCTTTTTATTCCATCAGGTTATGGGCCCAGCCCTACCTGTATGATATAGAATCAGTGAGACAGTAAAGTAAAGTTAAAGTAAAAAGTTTTGTAAATTTTTTTTTTGTACTTAACCTCAAAAGTTATTACGCGGTCGCCGGGATTTCATTTTTTTTTTAGGTATTTCAGCTTAAAATAAAAGATGTCGAATAACTCATTTGTCTCGATTGAAAAGCTTACTGGCCGAGATAATTGGTCAAGTTGGAGTTTTGCTGTAAAAGCATATTTGGAACATGAAGACTTATGGGACCAAATTGAAAATGAATCTACTGATCCGAAGAAAAATATTAAGGCAAAATCAAAACTAATTTTACTGGTGGATCCTATTTTATTTGTCCACATACAAGAGGCTAAAACGGCTAAGGAAGTATGGGGCAACTTGTCACGCGCATTTCAGGATTCAGGTCTCCTCCGAAAGGTTGGTTTGTTGAAGGACTTGATAAATACAACATTGGAAACAAGTTCAAGTGTTGAAGACTACGTAAATAAAATTATGTCATCAGCCCATAAACTTAGGAATATAAAATTCAACGTAGATGATGAATGGCTTGGGACGTTAATGTTAGCGGGCTTGCCAGATGTATACAAGCCGATGATAATGGGTATAGAGAGTTCGGGTGTGAAAATCAGTGCCGATTTGATAAAAACTAAACTTCTACAAGAAGTAAAAACGTCAGTTACAACTGCCTTTTTCACAAACTCCAAAAGCGTCAAATCTTCCAAGCCAAAAGGACCAAGATGTTATCATTGTAATAAGTACGGTCATTTAAGTAAAAATTGTTGGCATAAAAAGAATAAAGGCTCTGAAAACAAAAATAACGGTTTTGTAGCAGCTTTTTCAGCCATGCATTTGAATGACAGTTTGAATTGGTATGTAGATTCTGGTGCATCAGTACATATGACCATGCATAAGGAATGGTTAGAAAATGAGGGTGCTCCCCCTATTCACAACATTAGAATCACTGATAATAAAATGTTAAATGTAGAAAGCTGTGGGAATGTAACCATCAGTGTACCATCTGAAAATGGAGGTAGCAGTACAATACTAATCAAAGAAGTTTTATATGTGCCAGATTTATCAACTAACTTAATTTCAGTAAGCAAAATAATTAAAAATGGCTGTAATGTAGATTTTAATAGCAGTGGTTGTTCAATATATAATCAGAGTGGACAGAAAATAGCTTTTGCACATCTTATTAATGATACTTATAAGCTTAATGTCAATTATAAAGAAATAAAACTCATGACAGCGATGGCTGAGACTGATACCTACTTGTGGCATCAAAGGATGGGTCACTTAAATTTTAATGATGTCAATAAAATACCAAACTGTGCTTCTGGTGTAAAATTGTCCACACAGAATGAGAACTGTGTATGCATTCCGTGCCTAGAAGGCAAGCAAACGAGGAAATCTTTTCCCAACACTGGCTCCCGAGCAAAAGAATTGCTAGAGTTAATCCACACTGATGTATGTGGTCCGATGCAAACTACATCAATTGGAGGTGCAAGGTATTTCACAACTTTTACTGATGATTTTTCACGAAAAGTATTTGTGTATTTTATCAACAGTAAAGCCGAGGTATTAGATAAATTTATTGAGTTCAAAACCAGGGCCGAAAATGAGTTAAATAAAAAGATAAAAATCCTAAGGAGTGACAACGGAACAGAATACATAAATAAAAGCTTTGCTGCATATTTAAAGAAAAATGGAATATTACATCAAACATCCAATCCTTACACTCCGGAGCAAAACGGCTTAGCTGAAAGGATGAATCGCACGTTAATTGAACGTGCTAAATGTATGCTCATAAATGCTGATTTAGAGAAAGAATATTGGGCAGAAGCGGTCGCCACAGGAGCTTATGTCATCAATCGGTCACCAACTCGTGCACTGTCCTATATCACACCGGAAGAGGTATGGACAGGTATTAAGCCAGATCTAAGCCACATTAGAATATTTGGATGTAAAGCGATGGTACATATACCGAAAGAGAATAGGCAAAAATTAGATCCAAAATCAAGAGAGTTAATTTTCGTTGGATACTCTGACCGTACCAAAGGCTACAGATTTGTTGAACCTGTAAGAAAAAGAGTTGTTTTGAGTAGAGATGTAGTATACCTGGAAGCCAGCATAAAAAGACACATAACTCCTGCTGCACCTGAAACAGACATAAAAATTGAAGAAAATAATGAAAATTCCTCCACGCCAGTACCTGAAAAAAATAAAAATGAGATTAAAACAATAAAAAACTGTGAAGAGGTAATAAATGAAAATAAAATACTCTTACCTTTTAATGAAGAACTACCTGTGTTTTCAGATAATGATGATGTTCAAGAAGATACACATTCTTCTGCGAGAACTCCGGTCATTGAATCTGACACTTCTAGTATGTATGATGATCCTCAGGATGAGACATATCTACCTGATGATGATGATGAAGACTATTCTATACCGATATTACAGAGAAATATTAGAAGTAACCGACGACAAGAATTTTGTAACAGAGAAAGTCCAACGTCTTTCTTTAGCATGAGTATCGAATCGGCAACTAGTTTTCTCAACAGTGATCCACAAAATATTGACGAAGCTCTGAAAAGTAGTAACGCTGATAAGTGGAAACAAGCAATGAACGAAGAATATCAATCGTTGATGGAAAACAATACATGGTCACTGGTAAATTCATCTAATGATAAGAACGTCATTCCGTGCAAGTGGATATTTAAAACAAAATTAAACGAAAAGGGTGAAGTCTCACGTTATAAAGCAAGATTGGTTATAAAAGGTTACCGACAAATAAAAGGAATAGACTATCACGAAGTTTACGCACCTGTAGTACGGTACTCATCCATCCGATACTTGATTGGAATAGCGGTGAAATATCAATTGAAAATCCACCAAATGGATGCGGTTTCAGCTTTTTTGCAAGGTGAAGTGGAAGAAGAGATTTATATGGCTCAACCGCCATCTTTTGAGCAAGGGGAGAAAGTTTGCCGCCTGAATAAAGCCATTTACGGTTTAAAACAAGCCAGCCGGCAGTGGAATAAAAAATTAAATAATGTTTTATTAGAAATAGGAATGACTCGCTCAAAAGTAGATAAATGCATTTATTATCGCATAGTAAACAAAGATAACATCTTATTTGTAACGGTCTATGTCGACGATTTGCTTTGCTTTTATAATAATGATGAAACTACAACATTATTAAAGAAAAAATTAAACGAAAAATTTCGTATAAAAGATATGGGCAGAGCAAAACAATGTGTTGGTTTCAGAATAACGGAAGAAAGCAACAATTCAATTTCAATAGACCAAGCAATTTATGTGAAAAAGATATTAAGTCGTTTTGGTATGAGCGAATGCAAGCCTATGTGGACTCCAAGCGATGCAAAGATGCAGTTGAAAATGCCTGAAAAAGAAGAGGAGATATTAAAAGACATTCCCTATCAAGAGGCAATTGGATGTCTTTTATACTTGTCGCAAGGCACAAGGCCGGACATAGCCTATATCGTGAACTCTTTGAGTAGGTTTAATAATAAACCAACAGCTCAACACTGGCTGGCATTGAAGAGTGTTAAGATATCTAAAGGCAACTGCTGATAAAAAGTTGGTTTTCAAAAGGAATGATAGTAATATTATAGGCTACTGTGATGCAGACTGGGCCAGTAATTCAGAAGACCGAAGATCCTGCACAGGATATTTATTTATTTTTCAGGGCGCTGCCATAAGTTGGTGTACCAAAAGACAACAAACAGTTGCATTATCAAGTACTGAGGCAGAGTACATGTCTTTAACCTCTTGTGTACAAGAAGGTCTATGGTTAAAGCAACTTGAAGAGGAATTTTGGCCTGACCTATCAAGTAAGCCCTTAATGATATACTGGATAACCAAAGCGCGATTAATCTTTCAGGTAACGAAACTTATCATAGTCGCAGCAAGCACATAGACGTCCGTTACCATTTCATAAGGGAAAGAATAGCTGTAAATCAAGTCCGCGTGCATTATAAGAAAACCCAAGATATGGTAGCAGATGCACTAACAAAGGCTCTCCATCGTCCGAAGCATGAAACGTTCACAAAGGCAATGGGTTTGCATTCAGGAGAGGATGTTGGAAGTTAAATGCAAACGCCTACAAGAAAAATCATAGTTAAATTTTACATGCTTGTTGTTAACTGCTCACTCGTTCCTTATATAATTACTACGCGTCACCTGTTATCAAACTCTGCTAATAAATATCGTTTTTTACCAACCAAATAACCTTTTTATTCCATCACGATGGTTCAATCTTTATTTATGAAAATATCACTAAAAAGTTTAAAATAAAATCTTTTAAAAAAAAAATTGAACCGACTTCAATATCACTGAAAAGTATAAAATATACACAGCAGGTACGCTAACACCAACTTCAATAATATTTAAATTATTTTATACTTTTCAGTGATATTGAAGTCGGTTCAATTTTTTTTAAAAGATTTTATGTACACTTGCCATTATAGGTGAACGAGTATTTTAAATCCCGTAGTAGGTAAATAAACTAAATACCTACGGAAGAAAACAAACTCGGCTATTCCACTTTTCCCACCCAGCTATCCCACCTAGGTGGGAAAAGTGGATTTTTTTTTTCCACTTTTCCCATCCAGGGTGGATAAGTGGAATTCTGTGGAATCAACTGTTCCACTTTTCCCACCTAGGAGGAAAAACTGGATTTTCTTTTTGTAGTCTCATTCAGTCGTTTTATCATAATGAGTTTTGATACATGATACGTAAAGTTAATTACTTTATAGAGCGCATGCACGTTTCTACTGACTTACAAGTGTAACAAGTTTTATAATGAAAGTTTTTAACCGGCTTCAAAAAGAAGGTTCTCTATTCGACGCGTATGTATGTAATATTAATAAAAATGCGTAATATTAATATATGTTAATCTATGTGGGCTTCTAAACAAATTTACCAAATTTTATGAGTGTATGTATGTATGTATGTATGTATGTATATATGTATGTATGTATGTATATATGTATGTATGTATGTAGGTTTGTCCGCGGATTTCTCAGAAACTACAAGTCCGATTTCAAAAATTCTTTTTGCAATAGTTATTTAACAACGTAACCCTATAACTGCCGGCATATTTTTTTGTTTGAAGCTAGAACTGCACAATTGCTTAACTTGTTTCCATTACTATTACATAATTATTGTAATAGTGACAAAAGAAAGAGACAGAACAAATAAACTGAAAGATATCTGTAATTAGCGCTAAATTAATAAGTAAAATGTCTTTGCGTAAACCTAACAAAAAACATTCGACGCCCATAAACTTCTTACCCACTGGTCAACAGCACCAAATTGAGCAGTGGGTAATACCAAACGCTGAACTGATTCTAATATAAGCTGTTGTTGCTGCAGATAAACTGTTGTTGTAGCTACTGACGTTGTTGCAGACCTAGTATGCCCGCGCAATGAAATTGAATCGATATGCGTTCAAGCCGAATGCAGAGCTCTGAATTGCAGCCAGAAGGGTAGACCAATCGCTTGTGCAGCAATACAAGCTGGGTCATGTGAGAGGGGCTGTGTTTGCGCAGAAAACTTCCTGCGAACTAAAAACGGTACCTGCGTACCGGAGGACCAATGTGGCAGTGAGTGGGGTCTTTTTAAATACAAAGTACCAATACTACTCATTTTCTAGGTTGTAGAAAGAAAGACAAATTATTGAAAATAGGAGAGGAAAGATGATTGGCAACTTGATACGACACGACACCTTCTTTAAAACGATAGTGGAAGGTAAAATAGAAGGGAAAAGGGGAAGAGGAAGCCCAAGGCGAAGTTTCGGCGAACAGGTAGAAGAAAAAGTGGGAGTAGTGTGGTGTCGTATCAGGAGGTCAAAATAAAGGAATTTATAGATTGAATTGGTAATTGCTGCACAGACAAAAGTACAGCTCTTAAATTGGAGAAAGAGAGAGAGGTCCTGTCTTTTGAAGTCACCGGACGTTTGAGTTGGGGTCCTAGAAGTCCATCGAGTACGGCGGTGACTCCGAGGACTCCACTGGGGTTGTGCCCCCGTCTATACGTGAACACCGTGACAGGTTCCCGGGATCTATAATGCGCCCCGGCTGCTTGCTCAAAGGCAAGGCATTGAGGGGTTTGCGTTACCAAAGAAACGGAGTAAATGGATACTATCCATTTTTCCACGTCCATTATGCAACACTGGCATTACGTCGCACGCAATGTGCCTGTTGTATATTATATTTCAGTCGGACATAGCGGCGACGTGACGGGTCCTGTTGCACCCGACCTGTACGCGACAGGTCGACATGTCAATCTGGGAGTGGACACCCTGCACACCCACATATCGCACGCGCAACGTAGTGCGGGCGATCTACGGGTATGCGAGGTGGTGTGCCCTCCCCCGCGTTCCAACTCGTATCTCGATTGCTATGTCGACCTGTCGAGCACTGTACATTACAACTCTTCATGTCCCGTCGCCATCTCGTTCCATCCGCTGTCTGCCGAAACTTTAGGCCGCTCTATTCTTAATCAGTTAAATGTCTGCGAAAACCTAATACAAAACATACGACGTCCATATTCCAATATAAGCTCCTGTAGCTTTTGACATTTTTTGCAGACCGAGTGTGCCCGGTCAATGAAATTCAATCCATATGCGTTCAAGCCGAATGCAGAGCACTGAATTGCAGTCAGAAGGGCAGACCAATCAATTGTCCATCTGTACTAAAGGAGCCGTGTATAACTGGCTGTGTTTGTAAGAAAAATTACCTTCGAACAACTGATGGTTCTTGCGTTCCAGAGGATCCATGTGGAAGTGAGTGCAAGACCTAATAGTGTCAAATACCTACTACATATGACTTTTACTAGGTGGTTTTACCCTTGTGGTACCCTTGTGCACCCCTTCGGAGTTACTGGACGTTCGGGGTGTAGGCCTAGGACGTCCATTGAGTACAACGGCGAGTCTGAGGAGGACGACCGCGGGTTTCAACTCCCGTTGCCGTGAGCACCGTGACTTGTTTCCGGGGGCTACAATGCGCCCCCCGGGCGGGCTCAAAGGCAAATCACTGAGGCGCTGGTGTAGATGACACCGGAGAGCGCGGGGGTCTCATGTTCCAATGCGACAGCCGACCCCGGTCAAGCCCCGTAGCTCCCGGGGACCTCATAAAGGTTTCCCCGCAAAAAAAAAAGTTTCTTATGAGAGGTACGTCCAGGTACCACAGTGTCAGACATGTTTCCGCCAAGCAACAATGTGTAAACATTACAGTGTTCATGTATGAAGGGCACTATAGCTGGTGAAATTAGCGAACACAAGAGACTTGATAACTAATGACTCGGACGACGAGCAGCAGTGCAATGCACCTGTGTATAGGCAGGTGTATCTCGTCTTCATCAGCAGCCGAAAAACATCCATTGCCGAGCAAAGGCCTCCCCCAAGAGAAAAGCTGGTATTGGTGCTGATAAACTGTCGTTGTTTGCAGACCTAAGCAGGCACCAAAGGGTGGACCTGCTCCTGACCACTCGAGAAATAAATATAAAAAAATCTCCATTTCATTTAATTAAAAAAAAAACATCTTCGAAACTTCACACCTCTTAAGATTTATTAGCTATCATGACCACAATTTTTCAAATTATTCTGTTATTTTTTGTATCGGCTACCTAAGTAGCACTGCTATCCAATACAACCCTTAAAAAATCCAGAATACCTATAGTTTTTACACAAAATACCATAACCTCCTCCCCAATGCTCAACTAAATTGCTCAACTGCATCAAGTGGAGCAGTGGGTAATACCAACCGCTCAACAGATTCCAATATAAGCTGTTATTGCTGCTGATAAATAGTTGTTATAGCTACTGACGTTGTTGCAGACCTAGTATGCCCGCGCAATGAAATTGAATCCAAATGCGTTCAAGCCGAATGCAGAGCTCTGAATTGCAGCCAGAAGGGTAGACCAATCGCTTGTGCAGCAATACAAGCGGGGTCATGTATGAGAGGCTGTGTTTGCGCAGAAAAATACCTGCGAGCAAAAAACGGTACCTGCGTGCCGGAGAACCAATGTGACAGTAAGAAGAGGGCCTTTTTATACACAACACCAATACTACTAATTTACTAGGTGGTATGCATCCAACGATAAACAGGCACCAAAGGGTGGACCTGCTCATGACCATTCGAGAAAAAAAAACTCCGTTTTATTTAATTAAAAAAAAATCTTCGAAAATTCACACCCCTTAAGATTTATTAGCTATCATGACCACAATTTTTCAAATTATTCTGTTTTTTTTTTTGTATCGGCTACCTAAGTAGCACTGCTATCTACTACAACCCTTAAAAATTCCAGAATACCTATAGCTTTTACACAAAAAAAAACCATAACCTCCTTCCCAATGCTCAACTGCATCAAGTGGAGCAGTGAGTAATACCAACCGCTCAACAGATTCCAATATAAGCTGTTATTTCTGCTGATAAATTGTTGTTATAGCTACTGACGTTGTTGCAGACCTAGTATGCCCGCGCAATGAAATTGAATCCAGATGCGTTCAAGCCGAATGCAGAGCTCTGAATTGCAGCCAGAAGGGTAAACCAATCGCTTGTGCAGCAATACAAGCGGGGTCATGTAAGAGGGGCTGTGTTTGCGCAGAAAAATACCTGCGAGCAAAAAACGGTACCTGCGTGCCGGAGAACCAATGTGACAGTAAGAAGAGGGCCTTTTTATACACAATACCACTAATTTACAAGGTGGTAGGTATCCAACGATAAGTAGGCACCAAAATGTGGACCTGCTCATGACCACTCGAGAAAAAAAAACTCCGTTTTATTTTAATTACAAAAAAGAATCTTCGAAAATTCACACCCCTTAAGATTTATTAGCTATCATGACCACAATTTTTCAAATTATTCTGTTTTGTTTTTGTATCGGCTACTTAAGTAGCACTGCTATCCACTACAGCCCTTAAAAATTCCAGAATACCTATAGTTTTTACACAAAAAACCATAACCTCCTTCCCAATGCTCAACTAAATTGCTCAACTGCATCAAGTGGAGCAGTGGGTAATACCAACCGCTCAACAGATTCCAATATAAGCTGTTATTGCTGGTGATAAATTGTTGTTATAGCTACTGACGTTGTTGCAGACCTAGTATGCCCGCGCAATGAAATTGAATCCAGATGCGTTGAAGCCGAATGCAGAGCTCTGAATTGCAGCCAGAAGGATAGACCAATCGCATGTGCAGCAATACAAGCGGGGTCATGTAAGAGGGGCTGTGTTTGCGCAGAAAAATACCTGCGAGCAAAAAACGGTACCTGTGTGCCGGAGAACCAATGTGACAGTAAGAAGAGGGCCTTTTTATACACAATACCAATACTACTAATTTACAAGGTGGTAGGTATCCAACGATAAGTAGGCACCAAAATGTGGACCTGCTCATGACCACTCGAGAAAAAAAAATCTCCGTTTTATTTAATTACAAAAAAAATCTTCGAAAATTCACACCTTTAAGATTTATTAGCTATCATGACCACAATTTTTCAAATTGTTCCATTTTTTTTTTGTATCGGCTACTTAAGTAGCACTGCTATCCACTACAGCCCTTAAAAATTCCAGAATACCTATAGTTTTTACACAAAAAACCATAACCTCCTTCCCAATGCTCAACTAAATTGCTCAACTGCATCAAGTGGAGCAGTGGGTAATACCAACCGCTCAACAGATTCCAATATAAGCTGTTATTTCTGCTGATAAATTTTGTTATAGGTACTGACGTTGCAGACCTAGTATGCCCGCGCAATGAAATTGAATCCAGATGCGTTCAAGCCGAATGCAGAGCTCTGAATTGCAGCCAGAAGGGCAAACCAATCGCTTGTGCAGCAATACAAGCGGGGTCATGTAAGAGGGGCTGTGTTTGCGCAGAAAACTTCCTGCGAACTAAAAACGGTACCTGCGTACTGGAGGACCAATGTGGCAGTGAGTCTTTTTAAATATAAAGTACCAATACTACTAATTTTCTAGATTGTAGAAAGAAAGACAAATTTTACGATCTATTGAAAATAGGAGAGAGAAAAGATGATTGGCAACTTGATACCACACGACACCTTCTTTAAAGCGATAGTGGAAGGTAAAATAGAAGGGAAAAGCGGTAGAGGAAGTCATAAAACAGGTAGAAGAATAAGTGGGAGTAGTATGGTGTCGTATCAGGAGGTCAAAATAATGGCATATAATAGATTGAATTAGAAATTGCTTCACCGACAAGAGCACAACTGTTAAATTGGAGATAGAGAGAGAGGTCATGTTCTTCGAAGTCGCTGGACGTTTGAGTTGTGGGTCCTTGACGTCCATCGAGTACGGCGGCGATTCCGAGTACGGCACTAGGGTTGTGCCTTCGTCTACGTGATCACCGTGACAGTTTCCGGGGGTCTATAATGCACCCCCGGTAGCGGGCTCAAAGGCAAGGCATTGAGGGGTTTGCGTTACCAATGAAACGGAGTAAACGTATACTATCCATTTTTCCACGTCCATTATGCAACACTGGCGTCACGTCAGATGCGATGTGCCTGTTGTATTCCCGTCAGACACGGCGGCGACGTGCCGGATTCCGATGCGCCCGACCTAGTACGCGATAGGTCGACATGGCAATAGGGGAGGGGACACCCCGCACATGCACACATCGCCCGTGTTAGGTGACACGGGCGATGTGAGGGTATGCGGCGTGTCCGCCCCCCCGCGTCCCAACCTATGAGTTCATCGGGGTATGCCCCGATTGCCATGTCGACCTGTCGCGTACCTACTGTACATTACTTCTCTTCACCGTCCCGTTCCGTCCGCTGTCTGCCGAAACCTTTAGGCCGCTCTATTCCTAATTAGTTGAATTTGCGGCGAAAACTGAGAGCATTAGCTCACATACTATATCTTCTTTATAGTATTCTATTTAATCCGATTACACCCTCTTACCTTAAAAATCGTTACATTTTTAGTCGTGAAGCGATTAAGATCATCAGAGACCTTGATGTTGGAAATGCCAATGCATTCCACAAACTTCTTTGATAAATCCTTTTCCGTACAAGCTGTTCGTTTGTGGAATGCATTGCCTGTTTCAATAAGAAGTGCTCAATCCTTGCTGTCTTTTAAAGAAATGGTCAAAGACCATTATCTGAGCCTATAAATTCCTGATACTGCTCCACCTAGTTCAGCTAACAGCTACAGCTACCCAAATAGTTCAGTTTCTTTTTTTTAAAGTTTTGGTTGTATGGAAAAAATCGCTATTAGCGATAAGACCGCCATTTGTAACTAATTTAAGTTATTTTCTAAGTTTTCTGTATGTTTTACTTTGGGGTGCAAATAAAGAGTACTTATTCTATTTTAATACAAAACATTCGACGTCCATATTCCAATTTAAGCACTTGTAGCTGTTGACGTTTATTGCAGACCGAGTGTGCCCGCTCAATGAAATTCAATCCACGTGCGTTCAAGCCGAATGCAGAGCTCTGCATTGCAATCAGAAGGGTAGACCAATCTATTGTCCATCGGTAATAAAGGAGCCGTGTATAACTGGCTGTGTTTGCAATAAAACCTACCTGCGAACCACTGACGGTACTTGCGTGCCAGAGGATCAATGTGGAAGTAAGTTGAGGGTCACTGCGCTACATACGACTTTTACTAAGTGATAGATCCCTTGTGCACCCCTTCGGAGTCGCTGCACGTTCGGGGTGAGGGCCTTAGGATGTGCATTGAGTACAGCGGCGACTCCGAGGAGGACGGCCGCTGCGTTGTAACTCCCGTCCCCGAGAGCACCGTGACTGGTTCCCGGGGGGCTACGATGCGCCCCCCGACGGCTGGCTCAAAGGCAAAGCAATGAGGCGCTCCTGGTACAGCTCACACCGGAGAGCGCGGGGTCTCATGTGCCAATGCGACAGCGGGGATTTAATGCGTGAGTATCCCACACACCCCGGTCGAGCCACTCAGCTACCGGGGACCTCTTGAAAGTTTCCCCCGCGAATAAAAAATACCTTGTGCAAGGGACGTCCAAGTATCTACCATCATAGTGTCAGATATTCTGCCACCAAGCAGCAGTGGGTAAACATTGATGTGTTCCGGTGTCAAGGACTGTAGCTGGTGAAATTAGCGAACACAAGAGACTTGATAACTAATGTCTCGTATGACGAGAGGCAATGCAGTGCAATGCAGCTGTGCATAGGCAGGCGTATCGGTAAAGATCAAGCGAACATCTCGCTTGTTGCATGGGTTTTATATAAGAATACATTATTTTTTATGTGGCATTAAATATTATATAATTTAGTCTTTATTTCATAAAGCTAGGTCAGGTACTTTTGAAGATATTGAAGATTTTCTAACCTACCCTTTTTCTTTGCGGTCAAGTGTATAAAAAAAATGTTATCCCAAAAACATTCAACTTGTTTTCAGAGGAATTATGCCCGCCCCACGAAATTCTCTCCAGATGTGTTCAAGCCGAATGCAGAACGCTGAATTGCAGTCAGAAGGGTAAACCAATCCCTTGTGCATTAGTAGAAGAGGGGTCGTGTATATCTGGCTGTGTTTGCGAAGAAAACTACATGCGAACAACTAACGGTACCTGTATACCGGAAGACCAATGTGACAGTAAGTGCCGGGACTATTATAATATTAAATTAACAGAAAAAATAAATACCGACTTCAAAGAAAATTATCTAAAAGCAATAAATAACGAAAATATATTAAAGTCGGTGCTAGCAGCACCGACTGGCACCGACTTCAATAATAATAATATCTTGGGACAATCCACACACGGTCATCTGATCCCAAACTAGGCAGAGCCTGTACTATGGAAACCAGACAACTTATATAAATTTTTTTTTGTAAATACATACTTAAATAGATAAATAACACCCAGACACTTGGTAGGAATCGAACCCACGACCCATCGATTAGCGGACAGGCTGTCTAACCACTAGACCAACGGGCCCGTCAAATACATTTTCCCTAAGAATATTTTTTTTATAAAGATAGTAAAACTATTGCAAAAAGAATTATCACGATCGGATTAATAGTTTCTAAGAAATCGGGGGACAGACCTACATACACACAAATATAAACATATTATGTACATACACTCATGAGATTTGGTACATTTGAAGCCCATGTAGACTAACATATGTCAATATTACGCATTTTTATTAATAATCATATACATACGTGTCAAATACAGAACCTCCTTTTTAAAGCCGGTTAAAAATAACCGCTTGAAGAGCTTAATGCATTTTAAAAAAGATGCAGTTTATCAGGTTCCGAAAAGGCTTTATCACAGTTGACCACATACATACGCTCCGCCAGATAATAAAGAAGACCGAGGAGTATAATCGGCCATTATATCCGGCGTTTGTGGACTACAAAAAGTCTTCGATTAAATCGATACCCTAACTGCTGGCCTGTTGAGAAGCTGGTGAGAAGCACAGAGTCATACAACGAGCTATGGAGAGAGCTATGCTCGGAGTTTCTTTGCGCGACAGAATCCGTAATGAGGAGATTCGCCGAAGAACTAAAGTCACCGACATAGCTCTCAGAATCACCTAGTTGCAGTGGCAATGGTCAGGCCATATCGCTCGAAGAACCGATAACCGATGGGGAAGAAAGGTTCTCGAATGGAGTCCACGAACCGGAAGACGCAGCGTAGGTAGGCCTCCCACTAGGTGGACTGAAATAGTCAATTGTTCATTGTTGCGTTCTAAGGGATCATGTCATCGTGGATCATGATCATGTCTTCGTGGATCATGATCATGTCTTTTGTCTAACGAGTAGTTGTAGGATTGCATCGATATTATATCGATGTAGGATTGACATGGCCTATATACCCATATATAATATGGTTTTTTTTCGAATATAAAAAATAGGTACCTACCCAGGTACCTATTTTTTATATTCGAAAAAAAAACATATTAGAACAACAAAAAATCGTTTAAATTATTTTATCATTAGAATAATGAAATTTCATACAATAAAAATTTTAATTCGAATGATGTATTATCATATTATTATTCGAAAATAATTAGAAATAATCTGAATAATCCGACTGTTTTTTCGAACAGTCACTCACCCATTTGTAATCCAGATTGTACCTACAAAATTTGTGATAAACCCAGTAGGTAAGTATGAAAACACCTATAGGATGATATAGCTTCTCAAACTACTTTTACGGATTTCATCGCCGCGTATTTTTTTGATAAAATCCGTAAAGAAGTTTGATTTCAATGTGTAGTATTCGCGTAAATAAAAGAGAACACCGGAGAACCCTTCCCATGTGCCGATACGACGCGGGGGTTTTAGAATCCCACATACCCTGGTTGAACCCCCACAGGATCCCGAAGACTTTTTGAAGGTTTCCCCCGCGTCAACAAAAAAGAAAGGTAAGTACTTATCTTTTTGTCAACTTCCGTTACAATAAACGAAGTACCTATACCCTGCCGCCAAGCGGCAGTGAGTAAAGATTAATAACTAATGTCTTTGGCGACGAGCGGCAGTGCAGTGTAACAGACGGCAGGCAGACATGTCGCTTAGCAACAGGCGAAATCATTCCTTGTTTCGCCACCAGTCTCGTCCATATTCTCATCTCACTCATGGCTCATTTCAGATGAAGTGGGGCTGTGTTTATGAATTCGTTCTCGCGTGCGCCCCGGGGTACCTGCGACATGACCACCACGGAGCCTTGTATACTCATACGTGAAATCCCACTGTAAAAATCACCACCATCAATCAACAGATTGTAAACAGTGAAAGCATTTTGTCATCAATATACAACCATTTCATTTTAATGCACTGATTGCACCTATGTATACCTACCTACCACATATGCAGTACGCAACAGGTCGACATGGCAATCAGGGTATGAGTTGAGACGCGGGGGAGGGGACACCCCGCATACTCGCAAATCGCCCGCGCCACCTTATATTACGTGACCGATGTGTGTGTGCGGGGTGGCCCTTCCCGTCCCGATTGCCATGTCTACCTGTCGCGTACTATACTTACCTATATATTTAGGCCATAGTGTACTTCTGTGTGAAATATTATATAATAAATATATATTTATTATAAAAAAAAGGTTTTTTATAAGCCCATCAAGTCCTAACGATGAGCAAATGCCTCCTCATTCTCCATCCATGATTCTCAATCTCAATTCTCAATTTAAAAAAAAATGTTAATGTTATTTTTTCATAAGGTCATGTTCCCTAAGTTATCTTAAGTCTCATACTCTCTGTGATTGAGAGTTGGCTTCTGCCCATAAATGTGGACCATGCTATGCAAGAAGCTTAAAGATGCTATGACCCGTCATGACAATTCTATGAACGTTTCTGGCATGGAAAAGAAATGACGGAAACTACTAACTAGTGTTAGGGTTTGCCATTTTGTAGAGATTTATCGCTACTTATTTAATACTTTATTTTAATTGTTTAATATTTTAATATACTGGTAACTACTTTTCGAGTACTGACAGAAGCGGAAGTTACTCATAGACTCTGCAATTGATTCGTAGCGCCGCCGCCGGCCAATCACGGAGCCGCATTAAAGAGAACTGATGCGGGCTGTGATTGGTCGTGGCGAGTCGTTTGGGGGTTTAGTTTTCGGGTAGGGATTTTTCTGATAAAAAGCATGGTCGGTAGTATTGAAGGGGTATTCAAGTGTCAACCACGAGACTGTTAAGAGTTGGAAGTAACTGTTGATTGTGAATTTGATTTATCTAATTTATGGTAGTCGTGTATATTCAGTGTACAAAGTGTGTTGTAATAAAAGTGATTTATATTCTGTGATGATATCTTCTATTATTCTCCTCGGAGCAAGGTCGTCCTTATAGATCAGAAGTGGCTATCGCAACTAACTTCAACAAAACGTAAGTACACGCCCAAATCTACAATTTTTAGACAAGAAGTGTTTTGAATTAAGTAATCTGTCTTTTGAATTAGTTTGAATTGATATTTATCTCTACGCGTTGTAGTTTTTCTATATCGGTTTGCTGCTTAAAATTTATCATCGTTCATTGTGATTTCTAAATGAAATTTGAAGGTACCCGCAATACCTGGAAAAATAAAAATGTTTAAATATTTTTAAAGTACCTACCCTAAATAAAATAAATCGTGATATAATCCGTAAGAATAGATTGATTGCAATGTCTAGTATTCGCGTAAATAAAAGACAACATTATACCTACCCTCTATTTTTATGTACAACGCTAATTGAGCAAATCAAACTGTTCGTATATTATATTTTGTATTTTCTCTGTAAGTGATTATCTTGTAATCTTTTGCGAAAATAAATGTCTTAAACCGTATAAGTATAATCCGCTATTTTTTGCAAATAAAAACAGCTGACGGTAAGACGGAGAAATTTCAATAGGTAGTCCAATGATTGACAGATACATCCATACCAATTGTATTCTTATAAAAAAATACATAGGTATGTAACAGTTTCGGATAGTCTATAACTAATAATATAATTGGGAGATTGTATTTATTTCTTGCATGATATGGAATAATATGGAAGATGATAGCAGTGTCTGTATTGTATCGAATTATATCTGAAGTGCGCAGTATTAGTGTCAGATTGCAGTATTAGTAATGTATTATGGTCTCATCGGTTATTATTGGGTGACCTGATACCAAAATATTCCTACAGTGTATGACAGTGATTGTGTTAGGTAGTCGTCAATCTGTTTTCTTTTAACTACATAGGTAGTAATTTTAGCTTGCCTATATAAAATGCTCTCTAATATTTACAAGCTACCGTCATAATACGATACACGTGTAAGTCTGTAACATAATATTCACACAACCTTTTTGTTGCGAGTCGAGCGTGAGCTACGGAATGACGGCCACGAGGATGACTAAGGTGGATCGGAATCAGCGTTCACAATCACGGCGGGACAACGACCGTCGTGGAAGGAGCCATCGCAATCGGTCCGCTGACTGCCGGTAGCACAGAGCCACGTGTCGACGCGGGACAATCTAACAGGTCACGTAGTCCTTCATTTTCAAAAAAAAAAAAAAAATGTTTTCGATATTTTTAAATGGGTTAGGGATGGTGTTGCATCTTCCCAGGACGCAAAAACCTTATATAATATTAGATTTTGGATCCTTGAACTCAACGCATGTATACTTTGTTAAATTAATGATATTTGTTTACCAAGTGTGCATCGCTATACGGGAGGATGATAGAACAATCACTGATTTTGGTACTTTGAAGTTCTAGGATCTGGCCGAGGTCTGGTAGTTCGATTCTATTGACCTGGTAGGAATGGCAAGAGAAATTACTGTTTGCTTTTCCTTTCGAGCAGAACATAGCCGGGTCTTATGTCTTGAAGGGGGGCTACTTAGGAGTCTTAGGACGAAGGAGTAGGTACGAGGTTTATTACGAAGAATTGACACACAATCAACGTGATATGGTAGGGAAAACGTGCGGTAGTGTATTATTCAGATACAACTATCGAACTTTGAGGTCTGGTTCCCTGGCATCGCGATGCTCATATCCTGATCTGCTCTTGCAATATCTTTGTGGCATTAAATATCATCAGTCCTGTTGCTGACTGTTGCTGACTGTTGCTGACTGTTCCCCAGTAAGTTCCCCAATATGAATTACTGGTGCTGTCCTAAATCTATTAAAATGCATTGCAAAAAGCGACATGTATAGGTTTAATTAAGTCGGAATAGCCGAGCCGTTACTCAAAACTTATGAATGAAGTACGGAAAATAGGACTCTTCACCGCTTTTGTACCCTTTGGCAGTGACTCCACTTTAACGAATGGATATGTTGTGCAAAAATTAGGACTTTGTCTAACCATCTCTCATCGGTTTTACAAAGGACAATGCCCATCTGTGCCCGAGAAATGCCCAGAGAAAGTATATTACAAGATTGCTCTAATAAATAAAATTAGAATTATGTTGTTAATTTTAAATCATATGAAGCACTAGATAAAAAAATAATAATAATAAGACGTTCTTGTTAACATTGCAGTACCAGTGTATCTAACCAAATTGTTTTCACATACATATTGACTATACAATGGGGACAGACTAGATAATTCCAAATAACTGACATGTTTGTCTGATAACATACATATAAGTATTTATAAGAACACTGATCTGGCTTAGCTTATGTGATCATGAAGTTCCTAGTGAAAAACTAATAGCAATGCTGTCTGTGAAAGATAAAGTAAAAAAAAACCAGTAGGAAATTATCATGTTTAATGTCCAATATCATAACATTAAATCTAGATAACTTTTTAGCAGTATGTATATGTTATCTTGTGACATAGTGCAATTTGCATTGCTGACTTTCAGCTCCATACTATGGGCATGGTCCTTTGTTAAGTCTGGGTATATTATCACCTCAACTATGCATAGACGTTACTGCCCAAGTTGTATCAGGGGGTGGTGAATTGCACGAACATACTTAATCGCTTATAAAAACTTGACTCAGTTGCAATTTCTTGATGTAGGTAATAAATTCTCCTTAACCTGAGTTAGACAAATGAGTGAATGTTCCCTTACGGCTTGATCAGTCGATGTCTTTGGGTTGTCCGGCTCAGCCACGGTATTGGCTGATTGATCTACCATTTAGTAGCAGTTTTGAAAAAAAAAAACGCATTGCAACTGAATAGTACACATGAGAGTAGAAACAGTAACACATGTCTAAAGGACGTATCAAGCTAAGTGCGGACGTGTTGATGTTGTGATAGTGCAATCATCAGCCATATGTCGGATCTTGATAGATTTTGTATTTTGTCGTGGGGATAGTGCAATTTTCTGACAAGGTCATAACGGGACCACCGTCAAATGTAGTCACAAGCACAGCATTATAATAATCAGGCTCTTAGACATACTGAAACTCTAAATATTGTCGACGTCCCTCCATAATTTAGGACACGCAAACATCACGAGTTGAATAGTTACCACTCAAACAGGTTGTCCCATCACGAACGCGAAGGCCCGTCTCAAGCTAGTCTTTGCTTGTTCGTAAAAGGGATGGGTCATTTAGGATGTGCATAGATTATCGGCTGTTAACTTGAAATTATCTTATTCCTGTCATTGAAGACTAAATGCCTCTACTAGCTGCACAGGCCTGTCGTCGGTATTACCCGTAGTGCTGTTCTCTAAGCAGCAAGGGCTCAAGCTCGATGCTACGACAGTGGCTTGTCAAGTTTTCGTGTTCACTAAATTTGCTTAAGCAACACTACCGCCACGAGGGTCTAATAGTTTAACGGTCAGCTCTACGTTGAGCAGAAATTCGATAGTGAGTACGGATCCCTGCGGCGTTAGGTTCTACGTCTAATTCGGTGCTGGCTCGACGTCTAGCATGCACTGCTACAATAAGTTGGGTTGATAGCTGGGTTCCGATTTCTGAGTAGAGCAAGCATATCGTCGCTTACTATACTATATCAGACTTTAGCAGAAGCGAAGAACCTCTACTCAGTTGTAAAGTTTAGCTGTGATTTTCTTTCTGCGAAAGTTTAGGGTTATCTGCTAGGTACCGTATTTTAATAATTACCGGTTAGTGAGCTGCATTCCACATTTCTGTACCGGGGTTAATTCCGAGAACCTTTAGTAGGTGTCTATATGTGTAAACTTTGCAAGAGGTCGATTGTTCTGTAACATAGGACTGGTTCTAAAGTGAGCCATGTCGCCAAATAAGCTACCGCGAAATCCCGTAGCCGTCAATGTGGAAGCCTTTTCTGACCAATTTCTGAGTGTAATAACAAACTTTAGTGACTACTGGTTGCACTGTCCAACTGGGAGACCAATCTGTAGGATCAAAAGTATTAACAGCGATTGTGATGAAGTGTCTAAATTACATAAATAACTACGTTTTAAAAGACTGTCAAGTATTATGTTATGTACATGGTAATAATAGCAGTATTCGATGGGTAGTTCTGAGGGATGCGGTGTGGCAACTGTGTCGTATGAACAGGTATGAACCACGGCGACATTGAATATTTCAGTGTCAAAAGAATACCTTAGAACTGACAATCCTGGTTCGTCAGAAAATAATGTTAAAATTAATAGATTCATATCGTTTATTACATTCCATAATATTTACAAGGTGGTTATTGGGTGGTTATTTATTAAATTGGTAGCTTAAAGCTAAGTATAATTATGGACCGTGTAGGGCCACAAAAAGAAATGTAAATAAAATTAAAATTATGGTACAATATCGTTGGTATATACGATTAAAGTATTAATAAAATAAGAAGCGATTTATGTATTGGCAAATAAAAAAAAAAAGGTATAAACGTTTGCATAGAATTCTCTTATTAAAAAAAAAACATAACTTAAAAGCGAATTACTCCGCAATGTCACAAAAACAAAAGTAGTGGTGCCGTTTCATGATTTGCATGTTGACCACCTTGGGCCCTTCGTAAGATCTAAGTGAGGTTATACTCACCTACTTGTAGTTATGGGTGCGTTTACCTGATTGATTATACCTGTCAAGAAAACAAACAATCTGTGTTCGTTTTTGAAGATTATAAATTACACAATTGGGGTCGATCAGGGGATCGCTTGGCAAGCGATCGCTGTAGTTATTCTGCATCACATGCTTTCATAAGATTTGAACACCGTTTAGTCGGTGTTGACGGTTAGTTGGAAGGGTTCAATCGTACTATCCTTGAATCGCTAAACGAACTAAACAAAATGATGAGAAAGATTGATTTAGGCTTTTGGGGAGAGTTTGTTGGATACTTAAAAACGCAAAAAAAAACATAGGTGTATCTGATTCAGAGGTGTTATTTGGTGCCAGCATGAATGGGATAAAGCTCTATTCTTAACGTGATAGTCTATCAAACTCTCCTTAATAGCGGTTTCCATTATTCGAAATGGGGTTCAAGATAGGATAGATAAGAGGACAGAAATATAAACCCTGCTTTAACAGTGATGGGCAAAGCAAAAAGCTATAAACGTGGACATATCCACGTTTATAGAACCCTGTAGTCATTAATGTTTTGTGGATTAGCACGCATGCAAAACGAACTATAAACTAGCAGGCCTTGGAACTACATAGGTGAAATAGAAGTTCACGAAAATGAATCTAAAGCTAATGTAATAGAATAGTAATGATAGTAATTAATTTGAATCCGTAATTTTGTGTGTATAATATGAGATATTAAGAGTAATGTTGCTACAGAAGGTCTTTTGTATCTTTCCAGATAAATCACAAGCAATCGATCGGTTTGTGCGCATCGGCCCACTGCGCCGTCTCAAGTAATCGATCGGCTTGTGCACGCCGTTGGTGTTAATCTGATTTCGAATTGGTAGTCGGGCGGTCATGCATGGTATCGAATCGATCGTGCCACGTTTTGATACGTTCGGTGCCACGACGGTGCGTCTCCACAAGTAATCGATCGGCTTGTGTGAGCCACCACAATGCATCGACCCACTGTGCGGTATCAAGTAATCGATCGGCTTGTGCCGCCAGTTGGTGTTTCGAATTGGTAGTCGGGCGGTCATGTATGGTATCGAATCGATCGTGCCATATTTTGATACGTTCGGTGCCACGATGGTGCGTCTCCACAAGTAATCGATCGGCTTGTGTGAGCCACCACGATGCATTGTCCCACTGTGCGGTATCAAGTAATCGATCGTCTTGTATATCCGCCAGTTGGGGTCTATATGATTTTGAAATGGTAGTTGGGCAGTCCTGCACGGACTCGATTCGATCCCAATCCCATTAAGTAGTCTCACCTGCGCCGTGTGAAGCAATCGATCGGCTTGCGCTGGTGTGCCAGTCACCAGTCTTTCGTGGACCTGAGTAAGTCCATATATGTACATATTGATATTTCGATGTGGTTTCGATTCGTTGTCTAATAAATTAGAATAGAAATAAAAGTGTACAGTTTCCTAACAGCAATTATTGATATATGTACATATTGATATTTTGATGTGGTTTCGATTCGTTGTCTAATAAATTAGAATAGAATGGAATACTAGATGTTTACAATATAAGTGTGCAGTTTTCCTAACAGCAATTAGATAAATGATACATTTGTTTTTAATAAAATAAAAGGAATGGAATTATTATGGAATTATCTAATTAACTAACGAAGTTTATTGTAATGTAAAATACATGTACATATGATGTAAATAAGATAAAAATAAAACAGGTTCTAAACTATAGTTTGTACAAATTGTTGATGTTCAATTGATTGTATTAGAATGGACCTTCGTGCTGCTGACCATGTACTCGACACCGATTGTTAGGGTTCCACCTGGGTCGTGTGCGGGGACGCACACGTCGTCAGGATGGTCGATTGTTAGGGTTTGCCATTTTGTAGAGATTTATCGCTACTTATTTAATACTTTATTTTAATTGTTTAATATTTTAATATACTGGTAACTACTTTTCGAGTACTGACAGAAGCGGAAGTTACTCATAGACTCTGCAATTGATTCGTAGCGCCGCCGCCGGCCAATCACGGAGCCGCATTAAAGAGAACTGATGCGGGCTGTGATTGGTCGTGGCGAGTCGTTTGGGGGTTTAGTTTTCGGGTAGGGATTTTTCTGATAAAAAGCATGGTCGGTAGTATTGAAGGGGTATTCAAGTGTCAACCACGAGACTGTTAAGAGTTGGAAGTAACTGTTGATTGTGAATTTGATTTATCTAATTTATGGTAGTCGTGTATATTCAGTGTACAAAGTGTGTTGTAATAAAAGTGATTTATATTCTGTGATGATATCTTCTATTATTCTCCTCGGAGCAAGGTCGTCCTTATACTAGGTACGCACACAAATGTATCAACAAGTACTAATGCCCTAATCATTCTAATACAACGCGTTATATTACGACTATAGTATACTGGGGTCTATTAATTAAGAGACTCCATACATTTGACACCAGCAGCGCCCCTAGCTGTAACTATCAAAAACTAGTAAAAAGTATGGAGAAAAAAATATTTTTTAAAAAAATTGAACCGACTTCAATAACACTAAAAAGTATAAAATAATTTAAATATTAAAGAAGTTGGTGTTAGCGTACCTGCTGTGTATATTTGGCACCAACTTCAATAATATTTAAATTATTGCAATCAATCCACTCTTACGGATTATATCGCGATTTATTTGATTGCAATGTCTAGTATTCGCGTAAATAAAAGACAACATTAATATTTAAATTACTTTATACTTTTTAGTGTTATTGAAGTCGGTTCAATTTTTTTAAAAAAACATTTTATTTTATTCTTTTTAGTGATATTTTCATACATAAAGATTGAACCATCGAAGACGTTAAAATGATCTAGGTAGGTTATGACATCATTATGATTTCACATTATCGTCTACATACTTTTACATAATTCATGTTTCTTCAGAAACTCAGAAACAATTTATCCGATCGTAATGAAATTTGCATGGAATCATCATAGTAGTTTACTCTCTCGAATAAAAAAAAGAATCATCAAAATCGGTTCATATTTGTCAGAGAAATGTAAAGGAGAACATCAGTTTTATGGTATTTACCAGATAAATTCCTCCAAATCATTAATGGTCCTTCAGGAAGTTCTTATCCGGTTGTGATAAAATTCATACAGGTTCATTACAGTGGTTTCTTCTTTCTAATAAAAAAAGAATCATTGAAATTGGTAAATATTTGCCAGAGTTATGACCATTTTTGTCCTTAAAATGCGACATAAAGTCATCTATATTGGCTTTCTTGCAGCTTTCCTGCGCAGTCAACAATCTTGTTTTTTCAGGAACTACTTATTACTAAGCAATATTTTTTTTATGGGACCCAATTAACGGATTAAAGAATGGATTGAAGAAAGATTTTTTCAAATCGGTTCATAATTGCCAGAGTTATGCGCGAACATACATAGAAAAAAAATATATATATACAGACGAATTGAGAACCTCCTCCTTTTTACCCGACTACGGAACGGAGGGAGGGTTATGATTTTAACAAGAATGTATGTATGTATGTTCATCTGTTCCCGAATATCTTCTAATATACTTAACATAATTAGACAAGAAGGGTGTCGTTAGAAGCGTCTTGATTGTCCGCTGGTTATAGGCTATATAATATTACATTAAAGTCAATGTGGCGCCATCTACAGGACAAAAAGGTCCAAATAGGGGGTTTTAAGTTTTATAAAAAAGCGTTATAATTCATGAACGGTTGGTCCTAGAGCCTTAAATTTTCACACGCAGATTCCTCAAAGAAAATAAACAATGACGTGTTTTTGCATTTCTCGAAATTTTCTAAGTAGATGTCACAGGACCTCAATTTTTGTGTAAAATAAATATTTTACAATTTCTTAACACATTTCACTGTTTTCCGATACAATATGATAGATAGGATTAGGATGAAGTCAGGTTTAAGAAATTATTAGGGTTTTAAGGTCAAAATAGGACCCCTAAGTTAAAAATCTCGCGTGTGGTGTCTTTTAAAAGGTAATTGGAAACCGTTTTTTTTTTATGATATAAGCGGTAGGCATGAGTTATATCATGGGTTTTAAAACTAAAATACGACATCGATGTTTAAAATTTGAATTTGATATGATTTTAAAAGTAATGGGAAAAATTATATTGTTTAGTTAAACTCTTTTGCTAACTGCTGCGTTAGCTCGAGTGTGGCTTCTAAGTGTACGCAAGGTTTCAATTCAATAAGTGGCTGTCGAGAGTGTTCGAAAACGCACGTATCCTGCACCGTGCGCATCCGCGTCAATATGCCGTCTAAAAAAAAAAAGCTGCCGCCTCGCTCCTCAGCCATAAGCCCGTACAAATAACGGGCAATCTTCGGAGTTGTCGGTTTGACGTTTGGGTTGTGGGCCCTAGATGTCCGTTGAGTATTGGGTGTTTTAGTAGATAAGATACTTTGGTTCGGAGCTAGGTACCGAATCAAACCAAAAAAAAACCAGTCTAGTGCGAGTCTGACTCGCGCATCGAGGGTTCCATACCTTCTTTGCACGTATTAAAGTTATTTTAATCATTAATCATCAATATATATAAAAGGAGATGTCCTGACTGATTGACTGACTGACAGGCAACGCACAGCCTAAACCGCTGAATCTAGAGACTTGAAATTAGGGAGGTGTATTCTTCACAATACGTAAACGCACACTAAGAGCGGAATTTTCAAAATTCGCATCCTAAGGGGCCCAAATAGGGGGTTTCATGTTTTATAAAAAAGCGTTATAATTCATGAACGATTGGTACTAGAGCCTTGAATTTTCACAAGCAGATGCCTAAAAAAAATAAACAATTACGTGTTTACGAAATAGTATAAAAAATAAGTTTTAAAAACTAAAACCCGACTACGAATAAAATCGCTGTCTAAAAAGTAGAAAACAAGAAAATATTTCTTGTCAGATATACTTATCTACCAACGCCTTAAGCAATTAATTATCGTCTAGTAAGTAGATAATTTGTATATTTCAATTTAACGTATTATAAGTATAATTACTATAGATTGTAGCCGTAGTCGCATGCCACCTTGCTAATGTCGAATATGCTAATTGCTTAAGGCGTTGGTAGATAAGTATATCTGACAAGAAATATTTTCTTGTTTTCTACTTTTTAGACTGCGATTTTATTCGTAGTCGGGTTTTAGTTTTTAAAACTTATTTTTTATTTGAAGTCGGTTAAAAACTGAACGAAAACGGTCAAAGTGCAGTTTTTTTCCTGTAGGTACTTTTGCTTGTTAGGATAGTTACTGTTAGAGGCGCTGGTGTGCAATGTATGGAGAAAACTGATGCTCTTGCGAAAGCAGCCAAACTTTTACCAGATTAACCATCTACGCAGAAGATATAATAGTGCTTGCCTAGATACAAGTTCTCTCTCTCTCTTCCTTTTCTCACAATCCGATGGGACGGATGACCTTCACGACCAGGAAGAGGTCAGGCGCAGGAGCGACTATTTACCGACGTACCATCGCGGACACGAACGGTGTACCAGTTTTCAATGAAAATCGTTCGCACGACGGCTCGTGCAAACGATTATAGTTATAAAGGTGCTACACCGCTTGTGACCGCGAGAGAACTTTATAACGTACGTACGCTATACATAAATATAAGATAAATTGATGATCGGTCTGCATTGTCCTCCCTAGTAAGGAACAACTAAACATAGTTGTTGATTCCCGCGGGGTTCGAATTCGTGACCTCCGGTTTGCAAAGCAAGCGGTGTCCCGTTGCGCCATGGAGGCTACAAGAACGAAAATAATAAATTATGTACTATGTAGCAATAACAGCAAACATTCTCGTTATTTAGACTTCTGTAAATAACCTTATATGCGGTAACATCTCAATGGGCGAGCGCTTGTCTTGGAAACAAGGTGCGCAGGTTCGAACCCCGGCTCGCGCTTCTGATTTCTTCAATGAATTATGTGCGAATCGTCTTTGTGCGATTGTTACTAGCTTTCGGTGAAAGAAAACATCGTGAGAAAACCTGCATGTCTGAGAAAGCCTTAACTAGCTCTCGAATGACGTGTGAAGTCCGCCAACCCGCACTTGGCCAGCGTGGTGGACTATGGCCTAAGCACCCTCATACTGAGGGGAGGCCCGTGCCCAGCAGTGGGACATAAACAAGGGCTGGTATTATTATATTTATTTTATTATTAATCACCTTAAAAATACACACACTTAGTTCCTTAGCAAACGTTAAATTCAATAGGTACCTACTGTGTTAACCGCAGGGATCAGTTACGCACCATACTCAGTATCATAAAAACAAAGAGCAATCTACTATGCAATTGTGTATAAAGTAAATAATAATATTAAATGCGACGTCTTGTGCACATAACTTATTAAAAAAACAACTTTTATGTGTAGGTGGTAGGTAAATGACTTTCTGTTTTCAATACGAAACGATCACTAGTCGCGATGGCAGTTCAAACGGTATTTAAAATATTTTTTTTAGCTAATTTATTTTTGAAAGTGTCGACTCAAAGTAAGTACTATATTTTATTATAATAATAAATACGCCTATAGCTGACCACTAGGCCTACGTATTGTTCATCACTTCTGTCCATCCGTTTCTCATGTACTGTCGTCAAAATCGTTTGAACGACGTTACGTGCGCTTACTCCGTCCGGAAGTATTTTGGGCCGGCTCGTGCAGGCGATTATCGTCCTAAAGGTACACCGTTCGATACACAGTTCGTGACCGCGAGATTAAATGGCTTATTCCAAGTAATCTTATTGCTTTTTTTAATACTAGGTATACAAATTCCTCCTCATCATTGATATCCTCATCCATATTTTTATTGGACGGCCGCGTCTCCGCTGCCTGTCGCGACCAATTTGTTAGGTAGATACTTACTACTTGAGAGCGTCGTTTACCCTTGTCTCTGGATATGTCCTGCCCATTTCTATTTTAAACCGAGAAGTAGGCCTTGGCTTTTGTTCTTTTTCTTAAATGGGAAATTGGGGGCGGACTATCTGTACCTACCCAAAAAATAATTCTTACGCTTGCAGATGAAGTATGCCCACCACATGAAATTCTCTCGAGCTGCATTCAGGCTGTATGCAGAGCTCAGGATTGCAGTGATAAGGGCAGACCAATCGCTTGTCCGATAGTATTACAAGGGTCATGTATATCTGGTTGTGTTTGCGAAAGAAACTACCTGCGAACAACTAATGGCACCTGCGTGCCGGAGGACCAATGTGGCAGTAAGAGATTGTTGTTTTTTTTCGCGTTCCTCGCATATATTTTGGATTTAATAATAAAAATCCCGTAGGGTGTCCGGGTTAGAATAGCACCCACTCGTCTACTTCCTTTGGGTGTCCGTAAGAAGCGACTGAGGGAAAACAAGAAGAGGATTACCATGGTAATCCAATAGAAGACGCCCCTCTTCTTGTTTTAGGTAGTAACCTATACTGCGATCCTCAAGACGCCTGCCAAGCGTGTAGGGGTTATGGAAACTCTTCCCTCCGAAGAGGGAGACCTTTGTTCAGCAGACGTCTTTCGGTTGCTAGAAAGACGCTGCTGCCCCTCTTCTTGTTTAGGTAGTAACTTATACTGCGATCCCCAAGACGCCTGCCAAGCGTGGGGATTATGGAAACTCTTCCATTCTAAGAGGGAGACCTTTGTTCAGAAGACGTCTTTCGGCTGCTAGAAAGACGCTGCTGCCCCTCTTCTTGTTTAGGTAGTAACTTATACTGCGATCCCCAAGACGCCTGCCAAGCGTGGGGATTATGGAAACTCTTCCATTCTAAGAGGGAGACCTTTGTTCAGAAGACGTCTTTCGGCTGCTAGAAAGACGCTGCTGCCCCTTTTCTTGTTTAGGTAGTAACTTATACTGCGATCCCCAAGACGCCTGCCAAGCGTGGGGATTATGGAAACTCTTCCATTCTAAGAGGGAGACCTTTGTTCAGAAGACGTCTTTCGGCTGCTAGAAAGACGCTGCTGCCCCTCTTCTTGTTTAGGTAGTAACCTATACTGCGATCCCCAAGACGCCTGCCAAGCGTGGGGATTATGGAAACTCCTCTCTTCTAAGAGAGAGACCTTTGTTCAGCAGACGTCTTTCGGCTGCTAGAAAGACGCTGCTGCCCCTCTTCTTGTTTAGGTAGTAACCTATACTGCGATCCCCAAGACGCCTGCCAAGCGTGGGGATTATGGAAACTCTTCCCTCCGAAGAGGGAGACCTTTGTTCAGCAGACGTCTTTCGGTTGCTAGAAAGACGCTGCTGCCCCTCTTCTTGTTTAGGTAGTAACTTATACTGCGATCCCCAAGACGCCTGCCAAGCGTGGGGATTATGGAAACTCTTCCATTCTAAGAGGGAGACCTTTGTTCAGAAGACGTCTTTCGGCTGCTAGAAAGACGCTGCTGCCCCTCTTCTTGTTTAGGTAGTAACTTATACTGCGATCCCCAAGACGCCTGCCAAGCGTGGGGATTATGGAAACTCTTCCATTCTAAGAGGGAGACCTTTGTTCAGAAGACGTCTTTCGGCTGCTAGAAAGACGCTGCTGCCCCTCTTCTTGTTTAGGTAGTAACCTATACTGCGATCCCCAAGACGCCTGCCAAGCGTGGGGATTATGGAAACTCCTCTCTTCTAAGAGAGAGACCTTTGTTCAGCAGACGTCTTTCGGCTGCTAGAAAGACGCTGCTGCCCCTCTTCTTGTTTAGGTAGTAACTTATACTGCGATCCCCAAGACGCCTGCCAAGCGTAGGGATTATGGAAACTCTTCCCTTCTAAGAGGGAGACCTTTGTTCAGCAGACGTCTTTCGGCTGCTAGAAAGACGCTGCTGCCCCTCTTCTTGTTTAGGTAGTAACCTATACTGCGATCCCCAAGACGCCTGCCAAGCGTGGGGATTATGGAAACTCTTCCCTTCGAAGAGGGAGACCTTTTTTCAGCAGACGTCTTTCAGCTGCTAGAAAGACGCTGCTGCCCCTCTTCTTGTTTAGGTAGTAACTTATACTGCGATCCCCAAGACGCCTGCCAAGCGTGTAGGGATTATGGAAACTCTTCCCTTCTAAGAGGGAGACCTTTGTTCAGAAGACGTCTTTCAGCTGCTAGAAAGACGCTGCTGCCCCTCTTCTTGTTTAGGTAGTAACCTATACTGCGATCCCCAAGACGCCTGCCAAGCGTGGGGATTATGGAAACTCCTCTCTTCTAAGAGAGAGACCTTTGTTCAGCAGACGTCTTTCGGCTGCTAGAAAGACGCTGCTGCCCCTCTTCTTGTTTAGGTAGTAACTTATACTGCGATCCCCAAGACGCCTGCCAAGCGTAGGGATTATGGAAACTCTTCCCTTCTAAGAGGGAGACCTTTGTTCAGCAGACGTCTTTCGGCTGCTAGAAAGACGCTGCTGCCCCTCTTCTTGTTTAGGTAGTAACCTATACTGCGATCCCCAAGACGCCTGCCAAGCGTGGGGATTATGGAAACTCTTCCCTTCGAAGAGGGAGACCTTTTTTCAGCAGACGTCTTTCAGCTGCTAGAAAGACGCTGCTGCCCCTCTTCTTGTTTAGGTAGTAACTTATACTGCGATCCCCAAGACGCCTGCCAAGCGTGTAGGGATTATGGAAACTCTTCCCTTCTAAGAGGGAGACCTTTGTTCAGAAGACGTCTTTCAGCTGCTAGAAAGACGCTGCTGCCCCTCTTCTTGTTTAGGTAGTAACCTATACTGCGATCCCCAAGACGCCTGCCAAGCGTGGGGATTATGGAAACTCCTCTCTTCTAAGAGAGAGACCTTTGTTCAGCAGACGTCTTTCGGCTGCTAGAAAGACGCTGCTGCCCCTCTTCTTGTTTAGGTAGTAACTTATACTGCGATCCCCAAGACGCCTGCCAAGCGTAGGGATTATGGAAACTCTTCCCTTCTAAGAGGGAGACCTTTGTTCAGCAGACGTCTTTCGGCTGCTAGAAAGACGCTGCTGCCCCTCTTCTTGTTTAGGTAGTAACCTATACTGCGATCCCCAAGACGCCTGCCAAGCGTGGGGATTATGGAAACTCTTCCCTTCGAAGAGGGAGACCTTTTTTCAGCAGACGTCTTTCAGCTGCTAGAAAGACGCTGCTGCCCCTCTTCTTGTTTAGGTAGTAACCTATACTGCGATCCCCAAGACGCCTGCCAAGCGTGTAGGGATTATGGAAACTCTTCCCTTCTAAGAGGGAGACCTTTGTTCAGAAGACGTCTTTCAGCTGCTAGAAAGACGCTGCTGCCCCTCTTCTTGTTTAGGTAGTAACTTATACTGCGATCCCCAAGACGCCTGCCAAGCGTGTAGGGATTATGGAAACTCTTCCCTTCTAAGAGGGAGACCTTTGTTCAGAAGACGTCTTTCAGCTGCTAGAAAGACGCTGCTGCCCCTCTTCTTGTTTAGGTAGTAACCTATACTGCGATCCCCAAGACGCCTGCCAAGCGTGGGGATTATGGAAACTCCTCTCTTCTAAGAGAGAGACCTTTGTTCAGCAGACGTCTTTCGGCTGCTAGAAAGACGCTGCTGCCCCTCTTCTTGTTTAGGTAGTAACTTATACTGCGATCCCCAAGACGCCTGCCAAGCGTAGGGATTATGGAAACTCTTCCCTTCTAAGAGGGAGACCTTTGTTCAGCAGACGTCTTTCGGCTGCTAGAAAGACGCTGCTGCCCCTCTTCTTGTTTAGGTAGTAACCTATACTGCGATCCCCAAGACGCCTGCCAAGCGTGTAGGGATTATGGAAACTCTTCCCTTCTAAGAGGGAGACCTTTGTTCAGAAGACGTCTTTCAGCTGCTAGAAAGACGCTGCTGCCCCTCTTCTTGTTTAGGTAGTAACTTATACTGCGATCCCCAAGACGCCTGCCAAGCGTGTAGGGATTATGGAAACTCTTCCCTTCTAAGAGGGAGACCTTTGTTCAGAAGACGTCTTTCAGCTGCTAGAAAGACGCTGCTGCCCCTCTTCTTGTTTAGGTAGTAACTTATACTGCGATCCCCAAGACGCCTGCCAAGCGTGTAGGGATTATGGAAACTCTTCCCTTCTAAGAGGGAGACCTTTGTTCAGAAGACGTCTTTCAGCTGCTAGAAATACGCTGCTGCCCCTCTTCTTGTTTAGGTAGTAACTTATACTGCGATCCCCAAGACGCCTGCCAAGCGTGGGAATTATGGAAACTCCTCTCTTCTAAGAGGGAGACCTTTGTTCAGCAGACGTCTTTCGGCTGCTAGAAAGACGCTGCTGCCCCTCTTCTTGTTTAGGTAGTAACCTATACTGCGATCCCCAAGACGCCTGCCAAGCGTGGGGATTATGGAAACTCCTCTCTTCTAAGAGGGAGACGTTTGTTCGGCAGACGTCTTTCGACTGATGATGATGAATCCTAAATAATAAGCGTGGTAAACAATATTCGACGTTCCTTGCAGATCAAGTATGCCCACCCCATGAATTTCTCTCAAGATGCGTTCTGGGTGAATGCAGAACTCTGAATTGCAGTGATAGGGGTAAACCGGTCGCTTGTCCAGGGTTACTACCGGGATCGTGTAAATATAGCTGTGTTTGCGAAGAAAACTACCTGAGAACAGCTGGCGGTACCTGCGTGCCGGAGGACCAGTGTGACAGTAAGTGGAGGGAGCTGTTGAAATCTAACTACTTATTTTAGATTTTACTATCTCGACGATTCGAATGCTTTGCAGCACCCATGTGTTTGTATTGATGTTGGTGCTGCGAAGCATTCGAACTAGAAGACAACATTAAGGACTGTTATTATCATTGAAGATTATATGTACTCGACTAACTAAAAAGCGGATCATGTTTTAGAGCGTAGGTATGTCTATCTACGTCTCTCTCTTTGGAGCGGCCAGCAAGCGCAAGCTAAAGTAAAAATTATAAGTTTAAAAATCTAAAAATATAGACTTTTATAAAGTCCTACACTAAAAAGCTATAAGTATGGAACCCGTTCCTTTTTTTCTACCCTGTGTTTGTAATTAAGCATTGTATTTAAGTGCATAAGCGTAGGGCGCCTTTGCTGAATAACAGCTTAACATTTTTGTCAATTTTCAAGGAGACAAGTATTTTTATTTACATGACAATATTTTTTAATCAATTACAGAAAAAAAGCGCCACACTCTTCTCTACTAAGAACCGACTTTATTTACACGTAATATAACAAGGGCTTATCTATATTTTATTTAATCAGATACTTATAGAAATGGTAAGAAATGCTATTTTTTGATAATACTTATATTTGAGTTCACTTATGATAATATTGATAATCTTTATATATATATAATTCTACTGTACGTGTGTATGTCACTGAACTCCTCCTAAACGACTGGACCGATGTTGATGATTTTTTTTGTGTGTGTCCAAGGGGATTCGAGAATTGTTTAGATTCCATAAAAACTCAGGCGGAGCTGCGCGGGTCAGCTAGTATAATATAAATGTGAGCTGATTTGCATCGAGGATATTGTGAAAAGGCTTACAGTTTGCGCGTAGGTACAATTATAATGAGGAGATGAAGTTCTAATTGTGGTCACAGGTAATGTACCGGAAGTAGAACGGTCCCGTGACGCAAACAAGGCAAGGCGATAAATTGGGCGCGTTGTTCATTCCAGTTCGATGTGCTTGATCATCTGTGGTGGTCGTGTTGAACTCGCTCGCATTGTACCTAGTGAAATCACAATGTTTTCCTCCAACTGTTTTTTGTTGTTCGGGTTATTGCTGGCTTTGTGTTTAGACCCGATTTCTGGTCGAAACGGCCACAGTTATCCGAAATCACGTGATCACAGATATCCGTCGAGGGGGTTATCCGGGGCCAATCATGGATATCCTTCAGGCGGGTTATCCGCTCGCAGTCATAGCTACCCGTCGTCCGGAGGCAGTCACACCTATCCGTCATTTGGAGGCAGTAACGGTTATCCTTCTTCCGGTGGCAAACAAAGATACCCGTCATCTAAAAGTGCTCATGGCTATCCATCATCTGGAGTAGGATTATCCGGCAACAGTCCCAGCTCTCCTGGCAACAAGGGCCATACAACTAATATCAATATCCATAACCACCCATACACACGTCCTCAGCAAATATATTACGACCCTGTGCGTGGGGCTGCTCCGGTGAGTTATGGCCAGCTACCTACCTACGTCTACAGGTACAAAGATTCTGGCAGTAAATACGGCACATTATTAGCTGGACTTGCATTGTTGAACCGCAGAACTCGCGCCGGTGCAGCACACGCTCACAGCTACAGTCATAGCATCAGTCACAGACATAGTTACACTCCTCAACCGGGCGAGGTATGCAAATTCGCCGTGAAGAAAGACAATGGTGGCTACGAGGAAATGAGAATAAATTGCCAAATAATAAGCAGCTTCATCCTTCAAGATCAAGCGAGCACACAACAGAAAACAGGCACCAATTCAACTGTTGTATCGACTGTAACTGTGACGAATGTAACCACAGTAAACACAGCAAATGGAGTGCCTGGACAAACATCGACATCGGCCCCGACGGTCCTGTACGCAAAGCTGCCTACTCTTGTACCTGTCAATGGCACGGGATCACCTGTTAAGACAACAGCGAATGAAACAGTAGCATCCTCACCGAACGTGACTACATCGGTTACTGTGACAACCGCAACGACGAATACCACCCTAGTAAATGCTCTCGATGTGAAGGGAAAATCGGTCGAAGTGACGCCGGGTATGCAGTGCTTCGTGATTAGGAGTACGCGGTCGTCGACGATGAGGAAACCCGTGTCCTGCGGTCTGTTACAGATGTACGCTGATGAATCGATTCGTCGGAATTCGGCGACACATAACACACCCATGTTCACAATAGCCGCGTCAATTATAGCTTATTGTTTAGCTTATTATGTTTAAAATCTTATCTATTTGTAATTTTATCGTCTGAATTTTTGTTATTGATGTCTCGTATTGTCTTAATGTTGGGTAGATGAGCTGTCCTATTGCTTTGATGGAAGAATGTTTTTTGGCTGAGATTTGTACAAACGTTAACTGTTTACGGCTTTTATTTTATACAAAGAACTTCGAAAAATATCAACGTACGTTTCCTATTATGCACTCGACTGTGTTTAAGTAGAGTCTTAGCTTTGCATTTGGTCTTTGCTTCATAGGTCTTAACCAGAGTGCTCAATTACAACCCAAGTGTTTCTTAAAGTCTATTAAAAAAATGTTCGTCCTGTATAATGACAAAATGGTTTTAGCGATTTGAACGATGTTAAAATATATTATAGCTGATGATAAGTATTTATGTTTTTCATTAAAATAAATAAATATGTAAAAAAAAAAAACATTTTTCGCTGTTTTCACATAACGTGGTACGCTAAGTAGGATTGCTACTCGCAGTTCTCTACTTTACGTAAGGCTTACGTGTAGGTTACTTTGTATTGGCGGCGGAGAGTCTCTCTGCTTTCTTCCATTTACTGCTAGCATTGGAATTCATCTGATACAAAGTCCCTGTGTTATCTTCGAATACCACATGCCATTAGGTTGGGATTGTGATTAAACAATAGCTTATACACATCGCTATATGAACCTATAGCCGATGTGAAAGAAAGGTTCTTCAGTGGCGACCTCGAACCGGAAGATTTTAGTGATATTTTCATACATTAAGATTGAACCATCGAAGACGGTAAAATTATACAGGTAGGCGATGATCATATTATCGTATACATAGTTTTTTACATCATTCATGTTTCTTCAGGAACAATTTATCAGGAGTTATCAGGTATTTTTAACAAGGTGTTATCAGGATTAATATGTATTACTAATACATCTAAAAAAGCTAGTGAGTTATTTGATTCCAACTCCATTGTGAATTGAATTTTTGGATTGATGAAGTTAAGATGATTTTTAGGGATTAAGGTATTAATTAAAGTATTTTATTTTTAAATCATTTTGTCAGCATTAAACGCTTGTTCATTTTAACACAAGGTGTATTTTTCAGTGGTTGTAGTGTTCAAGGTTCAGTGTCCGGTGTGTCTTACTACTACTTGTCTACTTTGATATATTTTCGTTATTTATTGCTTTTCAGATCATTTACTTTGAAGACGGTTTTCATTTTTTCTGAAAATATTTTAATTGACACTTATTAGTGAATTTTATGCTATCATGATATTAGCAGTAGGTACCTACGCGGACTTCATTTAGAAGTACCTACGTGGGCTGCATCAAATCAGTTAATATAAACTGTCTACAAAAATATACTACTCTGGCTACCTTTTTTGGGAATATGGTCGTGTGAAGTCCAAAAAAATACAATCTAAATGCAATTTTATTATTCAGTTATTATAACTTTCGTTCATGTTATCACGCAAATCTTAGACTAAAGATAAAAGTACACCCAAAAATGTTGTAGGTATCCTTTATAGTTTGTGTAACAAGTAGAAATTATATAAAATCTTTTTAAAAAAAATTGAACCGACTTCAATATCACTAAAAAGTATAAAATAATTTAAATATTACTGAAGTTGGTGTTAGCTTACCGGCTGTGTATATTTGGCACCAACTTCAATAATATTTAAATTATTTTATACTTTTTAGTGATATTGAAGTCGGTTCAATTTTTTTTTTAAAAGATTTTATTTTAAACTTTTTAGTGATATTTTCATATATAAAGATTGAACCATCGAAAACCGTAAAATTATCTAGATAGGTTATGATCACATTATCGTCTACATAGTTTTACATAATTCATGTTTCTTCAGAAAAAAATATCCGGTCGTAATGAAATTTGCATGGAATCATCATAGCAGTTTACTCTCTCGAATAAAAAAAGAATCATCGCAATCGGTTCATAATTGTCAGAGCAATGTAATGGAGAACATCAGTTTTATGGTTTTTACCAGATAAATTCCTCCACATCGTTCATGGTTCTCCAGGAAGTTCTTATCCGGTTGTAATAAAATTCACACAGATTTAATACAGTGGTTTCTTCTTTCGAATAAAAAAAGAATCATTGAAATTGGTAAATATTTGCCAGAGTTATGACCATTTTTGTCCTTAAAAAGCGACATAAAGTCATCGATATAGGCTTTCCTGCAGCTCTCAGTGCGCAGTCACCATTCTTGTTTTTCAGGAACTACTTATTACTACGCAATATTTTTTTTTATGGGACCCAATCAATGGATTGAAGAATGGATGGAAGAAAGATTTTTTCAAATCGGTTCATAATTGACAGAGTTATGCACGAACATACATAAAAAAAATATATATATACAGACGAATTGAGAACCTCCTCCTTTTTTGAAGTCGGTTAAAAAGGGTCTCCCCTAGCTAGTCCATTCCGCAAAGCCGATTAAAAGATGTAGTTTAGTAAGTAAGTATATAAATAAAACAACATACTTACGTTGTCGACGCGGAATATAAGTGGAAGCTACAGTGATTATTACCGCAAAACCAGTTGAATCGCTGAGATGATGGCACGTCTAATAATTTTATTTTTATTTTCCTGTTTCGTCGTACTTAGCGTCGGATATAACGCGGGTGAGTATTTTGTTATTGTGACACTTGAAAGTTGTGAATGGGAGTGAGGGTGTGTGGTAGACTAGTACCTTTAAAACCGTATGCCACACTATCTATCAGACACCGGTCTCGCCGGCGAGGCTGAAGAGTCGTACGCATGCGACTTCAACGACGAGCATCACCCTACTGAATCATCTCAGGGGGGCGCGTTGTGAATCGGTGGTAGCCAGCCGTTTCTCTTAAGCGACAGCCCTTTTTTTTTTGTGGCGGGGGAAACCTTCGAAAGGTCCCCGGGAGCTGAGGAGCTCGACCGGGGTATGGATGGGATTCTTACCCACTAAAACCCCCGCGGCTGTCGCATCGGCACATGAGAGGGGGGACCCCAGGACTCTCCGGTGGGATCTGCACCAGGGGGCCCTCAGTGCCTTGCCTTTGAGCCCGCCGCCGGGCGACGCATTGTAACCCCCTGGGAACCAATTACGGTGCTCACGGGGACGGGGGTCGCAACCCCGCCGCCGTCCTCCTCGGAGTCGCCGCCGTACTCAATGGACGTTAAGTGACAGCCTAACCCAAAGCCGTGCTTCCTGATTTGCCCTTGAGCTCGTCGCTTCCCTGAGTGCTATAAGCGCTCGCCTCCTCTTGCCCGGTGAAGCTGTAATGGCCATCTGCGGTCAACAACGTTTATCATTCCAAAAAAAAAGACGATACCCCGCGTTCGTTAGTCAAATTAGTAATCGCGCGTGACTCGGTGAGTTCGGGTCTCGTATAGCTATCAGACACCGGTCTCGCCGGCGAGGCCGAAGGGTCGTACGTATGCGACCTCAACGACGTGCATCACCCCACTGAGTTTCTTGCCGGTTCTTCTCAGTGGGGGCGCGTTGTGAACCGGTGGTAAACTCAGCCCTCTCTTAAGCGACAGCCCAAGCCGAGGCCGTGCCTCCCTGAGGTGCCCTTGAGCTCGTCGCTACTTCTGCCGTTAAGGCTAGAGCGCTTTAAGCGCTCGCTTCCTATTGTCCGGTGAAGCTGTAATGGCCATCTGCGGCCAACAGCGTCTATCATTGACAAAAAAAAAAAACGCGTGACTCGGTGAGTTCGGGTCTCGTATCAAAAGAAATAATGTACTTAATTATTTTTTTACATAAGTACGTACTTACCTACTTCAATTATTGTTTTTATTTAATTTAACACGTTTTAATTTCAGAAAACAATAGATTTTTAAATTATCTGAAAAGTTTCAGGTTCAAATTCAGTTTCATTGATTTCGGCTGAAACTGAAACAGATACCAAAGATTCGGTTTCGATAGGAATCCCGGTTTCGGTCGGAAACTAATTCAATCAAATAACTTTGTTATTATCACTACTGTATACATACATACCTACTAACTGCGTGAGTTTTTTATCTAGGTACACTGATCTCACACGTTTTAAAGTTTTATTTCAATGAGGAAAAAATATAATAATTCGTCTCACCGGTAATTCCACATTCTAACACACACATACATACAGCAGGGAAATACCTTTTTTTTAATGCCACCATGTCATGACATCATGCCGTTTATCCACCTAATCTATTATTATTTTTGGTCGAATCTATATCTTTTGGTTGCAGGCAAGCCAAGCAGCAATTTTAAACATTGCTGTTTTCTGATTTAAAGGGCACTGCAGCTGGTTAAATTAACGGGCTCAAAAGACTCAATAATTAACGTCTTGGGTGACGAGCGCTAGTACAATACAGCTATATATCAGACAGACGTTCCACTTAGTTCAACTTTAGTTGAACGACCTGCCTGTCATGCAACTAAGTTAAATAAAGAAATAGACAGAAATACATACCATAGTCTTATTATATTATTCTGACTTATTAATATCACAATTTTCTTATAAACTAACATTAATTTACAGTATTTATAAAGTAATATTTTTTATCATCATCGCTAATAGTGTTTGGTGCCCCTGATAAGGGGTCTCTTCCATCGTGGGACTTGGGGAATGCAATGACATCCCTTATTGACTCTGCGTTACAAGCTAACGTCACCAGCCTGTCTATCCCTAATGCAATCCCTGCGTGAGGTGGACAGCCACATTTCAATGCGTTCAAAAAGTGTGCCATCTTCCCTGTATCAATATCTAATATCCTCAATATTTTTTCTTGTAAATCTACATTATGTACTCTTACCGAACCACCACCAACCTCATTGCCATTCATGACTATATCATATGCCAATGACCTCACTTTTAAAGGCTCAGTGTCAAGTAAATGTAGGTCTTCAGGATGTGGAGCAGTGAACGGATGATGACATGTTTCTAATCCGTATTCTCCTTTGACAAATAATGGGAAGTCAACTACCCATAACGGTTCAATGTTTTCTTTAGTTTCCAACATATTTTTAGATTGCAATAATGATGCCAACATTTCTCTTATTTCACCTAAACATAAACATGAATTTTCACTGTCACCTAAAACAATGATCGCTGAATTTGCTTCACCCATTATATTATGTATCTGATCTTGAATGTCAATTGTTAATTCTTTACCTATATTTTCATGTAACACCACTTTTGTTTTAAATTGTTTTGATAGTTCCCTTATCTTCTCTTTGTATTTAGTTGTCAATTTTCCTATTTCTTTTGTATACGGTAAAGCAAAAGCTCCAAAATTAGCTTTCTTACATTCATTTGGAAACACATTACGTATGTTAATGAATTTTAGGTCATAAGTTAGATTAGGCTTATCAGTTCCATAATTTTCTAAAGCCTCTTTGTATGTCACTCTTCTAAAAGGTGGTTTTGGGAGCGGCTTTACGAAGGTATTATAAAGCAACTCTTCAATCATTTGGAGGACACCATCTAAATTTGTGAATGACAATTCTATATCCAGTTGCGTAAATTCAGGCTGTCTATCTGGCCTAGTGGTTTCATCTCTGTAACACCGTGCTACCTGAAAATATCTGTCAATACCGCCAGACATTAACATCTGCTTAAACTGTTGGGGGCTCTGAACTAACGAGTAGAACAGTCCAGGGTGATGCGTTGGTACTACAAACTCTCTAGCACCACCTGGTGTGCGACAGAACAATGTTGGTGTTTCAACTTCTACAAACCCATGATTCTCTATTAGAAACTTCCTCATATTGTGAAGCATATGCGAACGAACTCTCAAATTATTCTGCATTTCCGGAAATCTCAAATCAATGTACCTATGCTGTAATCTTAATTGCTCCTTGGGTTTCTGATAATCTCTTAAGTTAAAGGGAAGTTTGTCCACTGTGTTCAGTATTTGTAAGTCATCAATAAGAACCTCAATTTCTCCAGTGACCATTTTCGGATTGATTGTCTCTTTTGGTCTCAAACTCACCGTACCTTCTATTTTGACTACAGTTTCCAGGGGAATATCCGATATATTTACACTTGTGTTATTAATGGTACACTGAGTCAGTCCATATGCGTCCCTGAGTAGAAGGAACTTGGAGAGTCGGGAGAACTGTACCCAACCACAGAGCGTGACTTTTTTACCTTCATGTTGTGGTCTGAGCTCACCGCAAGAGTGCGTTCTGTACGTAAAAGTACTGACATCATGTTCTTTTGGAAATTCTCCCAAGATTTTCTTTGTATTGTGCAAGCATTTGTGTGTTATGAATTTTCTGTAGGTTATGTTTGGAATTCTACAAAAACTAACTGTAGCGATAGACCTTTGCTGTAATGGTAGACCAACAGCTATGTTATTATTACGTATAGCACAATAATTAAGAAATAGTTTATTTATATTGGAATTTCTTCTTATCATTTTTAGGTTATTTTATTGAAACTAGATTAACATCACTGAAATAGTACAGTCACGGATTCTAATCACTATGAAATATTACTATACAATTATAATTGCAAACGTTAATTTTATTATTCTCCAACGTACATAAATAAAATGTACTTGTCGTGTAAATAAAAATGTTCCCCTTTGAAAAATGTCAAAACAAACTTGCTTGATTGATTGATTATGATTGAGCGGGCGGACAAAAAGTATCGATACTTTGTTGTATCTATACTATACTATACTTTTCGATTCTATACTTTTGTAATCGATACTTTTAATCTTGAGTACTTTTTGACAGGTATCGTATCAAATAAAATGTTTCGCTTGACTAAATGACGCTACGGTTTTTTTTGGGCCATCATTGCTTCATCGTAGGCGAGCGCTCACAGGGGGTCTAGTAAGAGTTCTGATAGTTTACGAACTCGATCAAACTGTCAGTTTTTTCCGGAATATTTCCTATTTTTGATAGTTACCGCTAGGGCGTTGGCAGGTCTGAATTGTATGAAGAAAAACTGACAGTTTGATAGAGCTCGTAAACTTACAGAACTCGTACTTGATCCCGCTAATACAGGCTGTGACGACGAAAAAATAGGATTTTTTTTTACCCGTTACTGCGTCGAGCGAGAATAACGTGACGTGAAGTACTCGATCGAAAGGTACTCGATTGATACCTTGGAATATCGATACCTTTATGAGTATCTTAGAGGAGATACCACACTATGAGATGAGTATTGTTGATTTCTTTTTTATTCCTTCTTCCAAGGTATTGATACTACTCATGAGTATCGATACTTTCTATTCGATACCGTGTGAAAACTAACAGCTGAGTAAAGCCGAGTATAAGGCATGTATAAGGCTGCCTGTCCACCGGAGCGGAGCGAGGCAGCGGAGCGGAGAAACGGAGAAATATTAACCAATAAGATTGCACTAAGATTTTGGAGCGGTCATTTTGTGATTTTTTAAAGTCACATTTTAATTATAATAGGGTATTATGTAATTTGTAGTAGTTATTTAGTGTTTAAGTTTTAGTTTCTTAGTTATTTATTTGTTACATATAGCGGATATAGTTATATGTTTGTATAGTCCCTCAAATCAGGGCGCACTGAAAACCAGCGTCGGTGGTCACACAAGACCTCCGGCTTGAGCTGAGTGCGTCCTTTTGTGACTGATATGTGTGTGTGTATGTATTTCTTTTATTTTTGTATTTCTATGTGTAGTTTGATATTTTCTTACGTCTCGTTGTATTGTAATGTTATCTATATCAGTCTAATAAAATTATCTTTCTTTCTTCTTTTCTTTCAATCTTATTGGTTAATATTTCACCGTTTCTCCGCTCCGCTGCCTCGCTCCGCTCCGGTGGACAGGCAGCCTAACGGGCCAACAAAATTGTATGATTACTTGGAAAAAATCCTAGTAAGTAATTCTACACGAATGTCTAGGTAGATACTTACTTGGATTTCGTCCGCCGTGGAATACAGCGCGGCGATGACTCCGAGGAGAGCGGCGGTGAGGTTGCGACCCCTTCCTCGTGAGCAACGTGTCAGGTTCCCGGGGCTACAATGCGCCCCCTAGCGGCGGGCTCAAAGGCAAGGCATTGAGGGGCGCCTGGTGCAGATCGCGCCAGTTAGCCCGGTCCCCCCTTCTCATGTGCCGATGCAACAGCCGCGGGGGTTTTAGTGAGTAAGAATCCCACATACCCCGGTCGAGCCCCACCACAGCTTCCGGAGACGGTTAGGAGGTTTCCCCGCGAAAAAAATAAAAAAGAGGTAAGTAGGTACTTGGACATTGGCATATGTTCAGCAGTGGACGTCTTCCGGCTGGTGATGACATTAGATATTATTTTCTTCTATTCCAAGCCTTGCTGCCGCAATTACCTTTAATTATAATTAGTGCTAAGCATAAAAGTAAGTTAAGCTTAGTTTCATTTAGTTATGCATTTCCATTCCAATTTCTTGCAGCTCAACAAACGTGCACCGGTCCAAACGAAGTATTTACCGAATGCAAGCGTTCCTGCCCTCCAGAGACCTGCTTCTCAATCGTAGCCAGGTTCAAGTGTGACAGCAACCAGCCATGCAAAGCCGGCTGTGCCTGCGAACCGGGGTACTTGAGGCTTAAACCAGATTCACCTTGTATACCACTGTGCGAATGCCCCGAAATGAGGAACTCACCGGATTGCATGAAATCTAATTAAATACCTATTGTACCTACCTTAATCCATTCCTAATATCTACAGCCACGTCTTAAGCGCTTGTTCTACCAAACGCACCTTTAATAAAAATGCTTTGTTTGAGCAGTCCGACATAGTGCCGTCCCTCTGACCATCGATATCGATGCCTCCGACACATAGTCCTGACCGGACGAACTAATATTCAACCATACCAATTGTTTTTGGCTGGTCAGCCATCACGCCTGCGGTTATACATGTGTCCATTTTGATCTTGTAAAGAAAAACAGAGTAAGTAGGTATACCTACTTATTCCACTCATTCGCACCACTCTAAATCCTGTCAGCCAGGATCTACAGTGTTCACCAGTGTAGACACCGAGGTTTCACCCTCAGCGAGTTCAGTAGCATATGTGTTGCCTTGCAGATGGCTGGAAGTTTTCTTTTCTGCGGTTACACGGGCTTGTTTGCAAAGGAAGAAAGTGGAAATTTTCCTCCTGGTTAATTTTCTGATTAGATTTGATACGGGTTCCCAGGCAATTTAACGTTCCCCGGAGTCATACTAACTAAGATGACAAAATTAAATCTCGCACAGTTAGCAATCTCGGCAACGAGGTTGAATGATCCGTTTCGTACGCATGCGATTGCGACCTCGACGTGCAACAGCCCACTGAGTTTCTTGCCAGATCTTCTGTGGGGGCGCGTTACGGTTGTGATCCGGTGGTAATTCAGTCTATCCTCTATTACCCAGATGTATTTTACAAATTCAAAGTTAGTTTTTAGAAAAAAACTTGTACCAGCGAGGCAGTGCCAGATTAAGCCAGCGCGGGGCCCGTAGCAAATCATATATTGAGGCCTCCCGCAAAGCTCTGAACTTGTATTAGATATTAAAATTCAGAGGTATAACGTGGCCGTGCGGGGCCCGTAGCATTTGCCGACTCCTGCTATATGGCTAATCCGGCACTGCAGCGAGGTTGCTCTGCAAACCAATGTCAATTTCCATTCAATTCTAACTTCCACCAATCGAATGACGTTGCCATCCTGTCACCACTACGGAGACGGCAGCACTCTTACTTGGTTTACAGAGTAACCCTATTCTTTTGCGATTACCTAATGTCAATTTGTTGTATTACCAATACCATACATGTAAGTACTTACTTACATCCAATGTTTATAAAAAAATAAAACAAAGTTATGAAAAAGTGCCTAATTTTTATTTGTTCGTGATGTTTTCCCAGTAGTTCTATCATTGAGTTATACTTTAACCGACACAAATACTTATACTTAGTATATTTTCTGTAACTACATACTTATATAGGTAAATAACATACAGAAACAAGATGGGAATCGAACCTATGAACTCGGGTTATGTGCGTGATTTTTAATCACAACCTCCCGGTGGTTATCGTCGACGCTGTCTATATTTTCTGACTCTGTTTGTGGCATTGCGCACTTCATTCTGACCCTCGCGAATATCCGCGCCTCGCACTACCCAGGGCCTAGGTACAAAGTTAAAAGAAAACCCTGTCCATCGATGATATTATACAGGGTTACAGGAAAAGTCGTGCTAGATCCGTTGAGGGCGTGGAGTACCCATCATTTCTGACTTATTTCACTATGAAACACCCCACCCTAAACTTAACCAAAATAAAAAAATAAATAAACTTAAACTTAACTTAAAATAAAATTTAATAGCCTAAAAATCGGCAATTTTCAATAAAAAATTTAAAGTCGAAAATCTCGAAAAGGGTTAAGTTTAGGGTGGGGTGTTTCATAGTGAAATAAGTCAGAAATGATGGGTACTCCACGCCCTTAACGGATCTAGCACGACTTTTCCTGTAACCCTATATAAAAATAAAATATCAATGCTGTCCATCGATATAGGTACTATTTAGTATATCGATGGACAGATAGATAGACTGATTCTTACAAATCAATCGGTCAGTAGTATATAGATGGGTCAGGCCCGTCGATATACTACTGATCGATTGATTTGTAAGAATACTAGCGATATTCAACAGATATTTTTTATGTAAGTATACTTATTATGATGCCCGTTGGTGCACTCTAGCGATCACGAACGGTGTACCACCTGTATGACGATAATTGCTTGCTTGCAAGAGCCGGCCCAAAAGACATGCGGGCGCGGGGTAAGCGCACGTAACGTCGTTCAAACGATTTTGGTAAAAACTGGTACAGCGTTCGTGTCCGCGATAGTACCTTGGCCCTTCAATTCCCACCCTAAAACAGTCTTGATTGCCTTAGTAGGCTCCGCCTCGCTAGGTTTCAGGGGGTCTAGGAAGAGTTCTGATAGTTTACAAGCTCGATCAAACTTAGATTTTCCCGTATATTTTACTAGTTTTAGATAGTTATCGCTAGGGGCGCTGGTGTGAAATGTCTAAAGAAAACGAACAGTTTGTCGAGCTCGTAAACTAAAAGAACTCTTATTAAATCCCCAGATTCATAGCGTGTGTATGATGTAGCCTCCGTGGTGCAGTAAGAAACCGCTGGCTCTGCAAACCGGAGGTAGCGGGTTCGAACCAAATAGGGAGCAACAAGTTGGTGTACGTAGTTGTTCCTCGCTAACTGCCGATCCCAATATCCTATTGATCCCATACTATAAGTTAAATAAACTATTTAAAAAAAAATTAAAACCGACTTCAAAGTAAATTATCTAAAAAGCATAAAATAACGAAAATATATTGAAGTCGGTGCTAGCACATCATGTTAACTAACACTAGCACCAGCTGACACAGACTTCAATATATTTTCGTTATTTTATGCTTTTTAGATAATTTACTTTGAAGTCGGTTTTAATTTTTTTTTAAATAGTTTATTTAACACTTTTTAGTGACTTATTTTACCATGATAGGAACCAGCACTATCACGCAACTCGAACGGCTACGTTACAGTAACTTACTGAAAACATAAAAAGTTTATATCTCTTAAACTACTGGACCGATTTTGATGAAACTTATACTCTACCCTAAGTTGAAAAATACTCTAACTATTGCAAAAATAATTTTCCAAATCGGACTTGTAGTTTCTGAGAAATCCGTGGACAAACCTACATACATACATACACTCATAAAATTTGTTTAGAAGCCCACATAGACTAACATATTATATTAATATTACGCATTTTTATCAATATTACATACATACGCGTCGAATAGAGAACCTTCTTTTTGAAGCCGGTTAAAAAGTTTATATCTCTTAAACTACTGGACCGATTTTGATGAAACTTGTACTCTACCCTAAGTTGAAAAATACTCTAACTATTGCAAAAAGAATTTTCAAAATCGGACTTGTAGTTTCTGAGACATCCGTGGACAAACCTACATACATACATACCTACATACATACATACACACACATAAAATTTAGTAAATTTGTTTAGAAGCCCACATAGACTAACATATATTAATATTACGCATTTTTATCAATATTACATACATACGAGTCGAATAGAGAACCTTCTTTTTGAAGCCGGTTAATAAAATAGTTACCATCGATAGCTATGATATTTCAGTTTCAATAATAACCTGAGTAAATATAAACTATTTTTTAAAAAATAATAACCGACTTCAAAGTAAATTATCTAAAAAGCATAAAATAACGAAAATATTATTGAAGTTGGTGTTAGCGTACCTGCTGTGTATATTCTGCACCAACTTCAATAATACTTTCGTTATTTTATGCTTTTTAGATAATTTACTTTGAAGTCGGTTATTATTTTTTAAAAAATAGTTTATTTAACACTTTTTAGTGACTTATTTTACCAAGATAGGTATCAGCACTATCACGCAACTCGAACGTCTACATTACAGTAACTTACTGAAAACATAAAAAGTTTATATCTCTTAAACTACTGGACCGATTTTGATGAAATTTGTACTCTACCCTAAGTTGAAAGATATTCTAACTATTGCAAAAAGAATTTTCGAAATCGGACTTGTAGTTTCTGAGAAATCCGTGGACAAACCTACATACATACATACATACATACATACACTCGTGAAATTTGGTAAATTCGTTTAGAAGCCCACATAGACTAACATATATGAATATTACGCATTTTTATTAATATTACATACATACGCGTCGAATACAGAACCTCCTTTTTTGAAGTCGGTTAATAAATAGCTTACTGTTGGATGTTCAAATGACAGTGTCAGGGGTTTTAGTTATCGCTCCATTTCGGAAGTTTATAGCGGGATATCGAGGACTTGATAGATGATTTTAACTTAGTTAGGGATCGATAGGATATTAGGACCGGCAGTAAGACAATGCAGGCCGAACACAGATTGTCGAAAGTACCATGCGTCGGATGGCCAAGTAAAGTGTCCTGCGCCCGATTCACAATAATCTCACCAATAAGCTTGAAGGCGATTACAAGTTCGTTTGCGGCTCAATAACTACATAACGCGTACATTGTCAACTAGGCGCGTCAGCAAAAACAACTTTGTATTACTAACCTTTTTTTGCTGCCGCGTTAACAGTCAACTATACAGGGGGGTGTTTTATGACTGCATAATAAAGTTGTAATCGCCTTCAAGATTAATTGGTTTGGAGTGTGTGTGTGTATGGCCCAAAGACCGCAGAGTAACGAACTAGCTAGATGTGCACATTAAAATTGTTTCATACAATGCAATAAGTGCGTACCGAGTAGAAAATGTAATGTACTGTTTAGCTTCTTTCAACCACTGGGGCCTTACCATGAACCCATGGCTGAAAAGTGACTTCTTGCTAATTTGTACCATTAGCGCACTAATAAGTAACAATATTGTCACGTGACCACTTCTGTTTGGGTGACTTAACAGCTGGGTGCCTGCTAATTAATGCGCTCATGGTAAGTTCAATTGCCCTACTAAAGAGTTCATGATCAGGACCCTGATCACGTCGCGATTAGAAAAGGTAATCAAAATAAAATAATGTTTATATTACAATTTTGTTTTTATTAAAGTCTTAAATAGTCATAACAATAGTTTAAAGAAAGTAGTCCTAAATAGTTTTACGAAATAGTCAAGGCAGTGCATTCTCTCTGAATATACTGGTTTATAAGCACAAGGAAGCACTGCAAATTGGCAACTTTACATGGTGTAAATAAAGCCTTAAAAAAATTCTAATCACACATACCTAAATGTGGACAAAAAACACAAGTTAAATTACATATTTAGAGCTACATGTTTCAGTAGCCACAATTCGGTTTAATTGATACTTAAATATAAAAAGTCAACGGGAAACTACTGCGATTGCGCGTCTAACATAAGGTTAAAAACTAAGAAAAGTATCAAGTCTCACAAAAAATCAGTCTGAAACAGCTCCTACAAGTAGGTATCAATAGAAAAAAAAAATGCGCAACTACAATAGTATCTAAGGTCACATAGAACAGGTACCTTATTGTTTCATTAATAAGGTAGAACTGTTATAAAATAGGTCAAAAAATATTTCAAGAAAAAACCTAAACTTACTAAACTGCTTATTCGCCAGCATGTGAGAATTAACCAATAATTACAAAGAATTATTAAAATAATTCTACTGAATTGCCATATTTACAAAACAAATAAATCTTTGCCTTATTGCTTCAACAATAAGGTTGAGATTCTTAAAAACAGTCACAAAAGGTAGTATTGTCAACTCATACACTTCTCCATACAGCAGGTATGGCTACGGGGAACACTGGCGGCGGTTGAGGGTACATACTAGCCTGGGGGTTCATGCATTCATACGACAGGTTCATCGGCATCGGAGAGATGGAGGGGTAGATCGCTGGTTGCGGCGGCGGCGTACTCATCATGGACTGTTGTATGATCTCAGTTTTTATCATCTGGAACAAGATAAAAAATTGTATTAATGTTAAGACTGATCAAAATTCATCTAAAATAAATAGGTATGGATTTTTTTTGAGGACAATCGCTGTTGGCCACAGATGGCCATTACAGCTTCACCGGACAAGAGGGAGCGCTTAAAGTGCTCCAGTCAAGACAGTGGGAGCGACGAGCTCAAGGGCACCTCAGGGAGGCACGGCCTCGACTTGGGCTGTCGCTTAGAGAGGATGGAAACTTAGCGTGCATAAGTTTATAAAGGTACTACGAGTCAGACTGCAAACAAGTATTTCAACTTAGTTTATGAAAGGAGTAGAAAATGCGGCTGAGCCGCCATATTAACCTGGGTCACTTTATAATTATAGAAGTCATGGGGTGTCTGGGTAAGAATAGCACCCATCTCACATTGGGTGCTTACAAGAGGCGACTAAGGCAAAACAAATAGGCAGCAGTCTCTTGGCTCATTTACCACCTATACTGCGATCTCAAAGAGGCCCGCCAAGCATGGGGATGGCAACCCCTCATTTAAAGGGGGAGGCCTTTTGTTCAGCACTGGACGTATTTCAGCTGCTGATGACTTCTATAATAGACTAATCAAAAGACATCATGTCAAAACCGATAAGACCTGTTGAAGCTGCAGACCCCATGCAAAAAAACACCTTATGTCAAGATATATAGAGCACTCAATGCTCTAGCAGCAGTAATGTTACAACACAAACCAATCCAAGGTGGTGTTTGCCTAGCTTTTATTTTAGTTCACAATACTTAAAGGATTACTACCAAAACTAACAAAATTTAAGGTGAAATAAACTTACCTTAATTACCTGTAAAGCACTTTCTGCTGCCTCGACATGTGCTTGCTGCATCGACAGACACGGCCTGGTCGGGAAGGGCCCCAGTCGCCGCGGCGCTGTGAGTAGGGGGGCCCCGACATGCGGCAACTCCACCCGCCCAATCCAGACGTCTGTGCCAGTTTGGTCTAAATACTTCTGGTAGTTATAAATTGGTGGGCTCCACATGTATCTGAAAAAATAAGGGTATGATCAAACATGTATAAACATGACCAAATTGAGTACAGATGGAATCACTAATGGGGAAACCATCAAAAGGTCCCTGGGACTTGGGAGGGTCAACCAGCGTATGTGGGATTCTTATCCACTAAAACCACCATGGATGTCACATCAGCACATAAGGGCTCTGGTATCCCACCACAGCAACAGCAGCTCCTCAGTGGCTTCCCCCTTAAGCCCACTGCCAGGTGCTCATTATAGCCACCCAGGAACCACAAACAATGACCAATAGTCTCAAAATAAGATTAAAAATGTAGAGGTAGCCCAATTGCTTCATATAGCCAAAAGAATTAGTGCGACCATTACAGCAGATTATTTTACTACCCCCCCTATAATTATATTGATGCCATATAAAACAAAATTAAACTCTTACCTTTTACACATTGAGTCAAGCTTAGCTGGAGCCAATGGGTAATTTTCTTTACTATGCGGATACCCAGCAGAATTCATAACGGATGGTGAACCACATGAAGACTCCCCAGCACACGCTGAACCTATTCCTTCATCATCCTTTGGAGACATTACATATTCCTTCTTCTCAAGCTGGTGTTTGTAAAGGAGCAAAGTTTGTGACAGATTGAAGCTGTTGTTGAATTTTGCGTTACCCCTATTCATTTTCTGAATACGGTACAACTCACGAACAACTGGCTTTGCCCACCGTATTTCAACAATGCTACCATCAATGTCGGTGTTTTGAAGCTTTTTCATTGCCATCTCCGCATGCTCTCGCTGATAAAAATGAATAAAGGCATAGTCGTATATTTTCTTCACCCTCTCTACTTTGTTGTTGATAGCAGCTTCGAATACAGCCTGTATGGTGTGAGACGTAGTTTTGATTTGAAAGTTTCGTACATAAAGCACTTTCACCTGAGAACAAAGAAAAAAAAACTAAATATTTACACTGAGTCTTACTGCACGACATAAACAGATCGGCAACAAGACCAAGACACTAACATATCAATTGTAATTAATTTTGTAAACACTCGTAATTATATACAATTTTTCGCGGTGCTAAACAAAAAACTTAGTCTCAATTAACTTTTAGCGAAAATTATGCACTAAATCGCATTTGCAGAGATTTTAGTTTACGAAGCGCGAGGCACACTTTCAAAGGGACTGCTACCTAATTAGATTTAAAAATTATAATAAAGAAATAAGCACCCACCTTTTGCATCTGATCGTCGTCTACGTCTGGTTCCGGCTCCGCCCAGTCCACCATCACGTCCTGGTCCCAGATCTTCACGCAGCCAGGGACCAGCGCTCTACGCGCCATCGCCGCCGCCCTGTGCGACGTAAACTCCACGAACGCGAAGCCACGATTTAACTTCTTGTCATAGCAGTTCTTGTATAGAATAACGTCGACCACACCAGCCACGCGTTTCGACAACTCTTCAACCACTTCCTCCTTTGTTTTAGTCTTCGGAATGTTACCGATGAAGAGGCGGCAGTTGTCCACAGATTTGACGACGCCGATGTGCCGCCGAGGTTGGATCTCGAAGCCGTTCAACTCCCTCACCGCTTTGGAAGCTTCAGATCTCGTAGTGTAGGTGACGAAGGCGTACCCCCGGTTGGAGCCTGAGAAGTCCATCATGAGCCGCATCTCGTAGATCCGTCCCGCTCTGGAGAAGACCGGTACGAGCTCGTCCTCGAAGAGTTCTCTGGGGAGCTTGCCGATGAAGACCTCGCAGCCTTTGGGTGGGGGCGGGCCTGTCCAGTCCGGCGGAGGACCGAATCTCCTCTGCCCGTTATGCTGCACCAGCGGGTACCCTGTCTCCTTCATCAGCTCGAGAAGCTTCCGCGTCATGTTGGTGCCAGATTCCACCATGTTGTTGTTGATTTTAAATTTATAATCACAATCACCAGCACGCACCAAATCAAACAATCGTTGGCGAATAAGCGGCGAAACAAAGTGTCGGGTCTCTTTATACTTTGCCGACAAACGCCGGGCGGCGGGCGTGACGTCACGGGATATTTGAATTTGGCGGTGGATTTGTGGAGCAATTTTTGTTTTATTTAGTATGAAAAATGTTTTAAAATTCTAATTTTGGATAAACAGTTAATGTTAAATTATTTTAGATTATTTTTCATAAAGAATGATTGCAAAAAACAGTAATTAACTTTTTTATAATTTGTATCGCAATAATATGCGTATGATCAAATAAAAGCTTACTTTTCTTTTATGACAATTAATATTGCTTATATAAATACTGGATTATTAATTAAATAAAGTTTAAGATATATACCATTGTCTATTTTAAATTTAATACTTCAAAGGTATTGAAATGAACATTGTTTAGATTTAAAATTGTAGATCGTAGGAATAGTCAAGTAATCTAGCAAGTAGAAATAAGTATTAATTAATCAACTCTAAACTAATAGGTAATCCCTAAAATTTAAACAAAGTTAAATTTGCAGTTCTAGTGAATTTAATCTCGTACCTACTTGATAAATTGATTTTGTTGTAGTACGCATAGTTTTGTTGTGTTTATTGATGTTTTTGGTACTTACTTATTCATAAATGTAATAACTACCTATGTCGTATTATATATTGCTAGTATTATTTGTTAAAAAATAGTATCTAATTTGCATAAATATTCAATAGTTTTTGTAGACATTGTAGAAAAGAAAATATTAATAAAAATCAATGAGCACTATAAATTTCATAAAATCACCAATAGATGGCGTTGTATACACAATACAAATAAAGGATTATTTTTCAAGTTTTCGCACAAAGCGCTGCTAAGCTAACAAAGTAATTCTTCCTTTTATATTAAAAGAAATTTACATTATTATTGCCTTCAAAAACCCATAATTAGTCCCCTGGGATTTCACTTTAAACGTATAACAGTCAAGAAAAAAATATTTGTGGAGCATTCTTGGAAAGTAGTTGACATTAATAAGTAGGTATATAAAAACTCTTTGGATGGAAACAAATAATAAAAGATGTAATAAATTGCATGTTTTTAATCTCATAGACACGACACGTACAAAAATATTTATGCCATTCATATGCCATTAGAGATATTATGATATACATACAATCTTGCTGAGCAATGACACCAATATAATTCAAACAATACACTTAAACAAATAAAAATCAACCTTATTACAAGAGACATTGAATCTATATTGTAGTACTATAATGAACGTATTCTAAAATTGTGAATACACAAAAATAGAACATTTGATATTCAGCTTTATTACAATTGAAAATGGTTCAAATTACGTTCATCTGTCTATCAAACATATTTCGTTACTATATTTTAACAATAAAACAATTTCAGGAAACTGAGAGCTATATAAAAAAATCAACCATGTCCATGCGTCGGATGGGCATGTAATAAGTTGGTCCTGCGCCTTAAATCTCCCCGGTCCAGTCGGTCTTCCATCCCATTGGATTGTGAGAGTAAAGGAAGAGAGAGTGCACTTGTGTCTACGCAAGGCTTGGACTTGTGCACTATATTATCTCCTGCGTAGATGGCTGATCTTGTGACATATTGGCCGCTGTGATCGTATCGACCACGGGGACATTACAGTCTAGACAGGGGATCTCCAAGACCAAGCGTGGGTATTATGGCTATCCCCTCCTTTTTTAGGAGAAGCCCTTGGTATAATAATGGACATCGTTCAGCTGATGATGTATAATCTAGATAGTGTTTCCAATGGATTTTTGTACGAAAAAAATCACGGAAATATTCCAATATTTATTACAATAGAACTAACACTTAAGAACTATTAAAAAAATATCACATTTAATTCATGATGTAAGCAGATCATTTATTTATACCATCTGGGGATGGATAATACGACAATAAATGAAACCTCGTGTGCGTAATGACGCTCCCAGTCGAATGTCTACTATGTGATTAGGAAAAAACTGCTAGAGAGACGACTATTCGGTGTGATCGCGTCGAAACATACGAACGAGTAGGTATCTCCGTGCGTGCCCGTACCAGAGGTGAGTGACCCAATATTTAGAAATGGTGTTTTATTTTGATTACGTCTTTCTGCGGTATAGTTTGTTAAAAATAACATTCTTTAATTTGTATGTAAGGATTTATTTGACGGTTTCAAAATATTCCTATGTAGCAGTATTAACAGATGTTTCAATAATTGTCGTATCGTCTTCCCCACATTGTATACGTACATACAATATTTAATACAGTAAAATACTACAACGGTACCCTTGACCCTCTTTATCTTTGTCTATTTCTATTGATTTGTTAAATAAAAAAATATGTATCCAATATTTTTTTGATAATCTAACTGACTGACTAAGATGTATTATTATTTTGTTACTCAGTCGTCATCTCTATTATAGAGTTTATAATCAATAAACAAAAATAAAACACCTAGGATACTCTGCGCTTATAAACTCAGATCACATTTACCTTGTTTCTAGTACAGCCATCGCACGTAACTTGGCAAGATTCGTTAGATGCGCAGAAGTCATTTTTTGGGTCTCTTAGGTTATCAAGCGGGGCGCGGGGAACAAGGTAACATAGTTCCGGGCGCGCTATTGGTTAACCGGTCGAGCCTCGCTCCCCGCAACTCGCCTAACGTCCCGTTCGCTCCCGAGTAAACTTGCGTGCACTAAAATGGTTCAGGTTAAGTATTTGTTACAAGTTTTTGAAAATGTTATTTTATCACTCTAAGTAGATCCCGACTTTTCATCCTGCAACCCGCTGGCCGTCAAGCATTAAATCAGTAATTACTTTATCACAATACTTTATTTTAAAATATATTTCTTAAGTAAGTTTAACTATAAAAAAATCATTTATTACACCTCATTATATTTCAATCATTCTTATATTTTTCTTCTTTTTATGACATGACTAAAAATATGGCAATATAATTGCAATATATTATATTGATCATGTTTTGTTGCAACTAAGTGCACTTGCGCGAACTACGCCAAAACCTTGCCAACTTACGTGCCGGGGATTATATCTTCTGTCAATTTAGTGTCGCCGCACACGGGCCACCGGCCACATTCACAATTGCCGCCACTTGAAGCTAGAAGCGTCTACAAAAGAAGCTGACGCGCGCGACAGCCACTTGTAGTCGATGTTGGACACTTGTGGTCGGTGGCCGCTACTTTTTTTAACTCGTGCTTGCAGTGAAATGAAGGGAGAGAGGGGAGGGGAATCGCGCGAGGGGCTTGTGTCGGCGTTTTGTGGCCGAGCCGACAACTAGAGGCGAGCAGTGGCGATTAGTGGCGTGTGGCGACCACCGGCGTTTACAGTGTGCGGCGAGTCCATGCAAAATGTATGAAAACAACAGGAAATATGTCGGTGGCTGCGTTTTGTGGTTGTGGCCGGTGGCCCGTGTGCGGCGACACTTAATGTACATACATAATTATAGAGGTTTTTTCATGTTACCTTATCAATAGCATATATGAGCAAGCAATATTTTATATTGCATCTATAGGAATAAAGCTTAGCCTATAATTGGAAGCAAATTTAACATGAATATAAAATTATAATCTTTTGTATACATTTTATTATATTCAAAATATAGTATATATTTGAATATTTCAAGAAACAATAAATAAATTTAGGGGTAACATTGTCAAATGACTAAACTAACTGCAACACTGCTGTATCAATATATTTTGCCTTAGTAAATTTTTGTACACTAAATGATTATCGACTCTTAAGTGCGGTGTGGCAGTAGTTTTAGTTTAGTAAATTACTGAATTTTAGTTAAATTATGTCATATAAGTAAAAATAATTTTAGTGAACTTTTGTCATTTAAGTAAACTTAAATTTAGTTAAATTGTGAAACTCAACTCAATGTTAGTTAAATTATGTAACTAAACTAAATTATATTTAAGTTCTGTAACTAAATTTAATTTAGGAATGCCAACTAATATCACAACTTTGTTTGTGTGCTGACAACTAATGAGTCGACTGAATCTTTTTTTAGTGATGCCAATGTTACAACAGTCTGAATTTTATTTTAGCATGAAAATATTACACATTGAAATCAAACTGATTTTATGGACTTTTTAGCGGTTAATTTTTGATTCTAATTTTTAAAAATTCACTGCGATGGATTTTTTCAACCAATTCTTATATTTATGTTGTCATCTAAAATTAGTTTCATTTCAATGTAATATTAATTATATAGTCAACTAACTACTAAACTGATTTTAGTGATGTCAATTAACGTATGAACTAAATTTCAGTTTAAAACTTTCAACTAACGACTAAACTGAAATTTAGTTCAGTGCTGTAACAAAAGACAGCACAAAATTTAGTTTTGTGCTGTCAAATACAGACTGGGCCCTAATTCTCTATGACCATTTTCAGATTCCAAGCTCAAATCTTGTCCACAAAATCACGTTTATATCGTTAAAATAAAGTTACTTTGATAACAATTTATAAACGACGGATACTACTGGCATTTAACATGTCGTGTATAAATGTTTATCAAAGTAACTTTACCGATATCAACGTGATTATATGGACAAGATTAGAGCGTAACATCTAAAAATGGTCACAGAGAATTAGAGCCTTGAACTAAATTTAGTTTAGTGCTGTCAATTAACGACTAAACTAAAAGTTAGCTTAGTGCTGTTAGCTAATGAATAAACTAAAAGTTTAGTGCTGTCCACTAACGACTAAACTAAAAGTTAGTTTAGCTCTGCCAACGATTAACATTTACTCTATATACAGAACTGTCTATCCGTCGAACTGTACAACCAGTTCCCAGGCTTACATCTCCGAGTTTTGGTCCATGGCCTTGTTATCGTATCCCCTTGCCGTAGTGACGGAGGCGCCGTCTGTATCGAAGGTGGCGTCCGAGTCGGTGTCGATAACCCACGGCTGTATCTCGGCGGAACAGAACGCCCCGTACACCACGGCACCGACCAGGTATATGGCGCTCGATATGAAGAACACTATGCGCCATTGTTCGGCTGTCTGTGGAAGATAGAACATTTAAATTAATGGGCCTGGGAATGAACGGTCCTGTTGGTCCAGTGGTTAGACACCCTGGCTGCTACCCGATAGGTCGTGGGTTCGATTCCCGCCGAGCGTCTGGTTGTTATTTATCTATTTAAGTATGTATTTACAAAAAAAAATATATAGGTATTAGTATCAGTTATCTGGTTTCCATAGTACAGGCTCTCGAATTATGATCCGACGGATTGTCAAACGCTATTCACAGTTCCTATCGGAAAGGGAGTTCACGAATTCGATATGAGTGTGTTTACGGAGACCATTATAAAATGGTAGAAAAAGAGATTATAGTGGTAGAAAGTTTTAAAGTGGTTAAATAAATGTTTATTATTGAAATTTTAATGTATTTTGTAACATATCATATAGGCAATAACATAATTTATATATTGCGGTTTATTTAGTTATTTATAGGAATGTGTTTTATTGACATAACATTTTTGCGAATTTTCTTCTAAACTTGCGTCGTAAACGCTTAGTCATTTTTTCCTTTAGTGCCGTGTACACACCTTGGAGGAAGGAATGTACACACCGGGCAAACGGACGGGATTCGTTGGTTTTTTAGGGATGTTTCGGCGAAAGCTAACCATCGATTACTGCTTTTCTATGTATATATTACCAAACAAACCCAGCTAATGTAATCCTTTGCCTCTATTGATCCTATTTGGATGTTTAGTGAATGAGTAGTTTGTTGGCGTAGTGTGAATACACCATAATAAAATTCTCAATTTAATTTTACTAGTTACGCGAGTCGCGAATATTCTTTATATAAGCGAGTGTCTATAATTATTGTTGTTGTAGTCTTTTGTAAACTGTATTTGTATAAAAACATAATATTCTTGTGAAATATTAACCTTCCCGACAGCAAAAGGCTCGCGGAATAGTTTCCGTGAATTATCGTCTTGTTATCGAATCGAACTGTCAAAACTTTTCGATTACGGATTTGTGAATAACGTTTGATCCTTCAAACCAGTCAACCAATTCAGCCTCGGAAACTTTTCACTCGGATTCGGATACGGGACTTTCCGACGGTTCTGAATACCCCTGCAGATGACCGTGTGTGAAATAGAAAAAGGAAAACATTTATTCGACCAACACAACTTAAAACAAAAATAAAAATATCTAAGCTAATAGTTTACAAAAAACTGTGTGGGGGAAAAAGGGATCTGTGTTATAATTTTGCTGCGCCATAAAAACTATGAGGCCGCGCTGGTTATTCTGACAGCACCTTTAAAAAGAGGTGACGTCACGTATATCTAGTACTAAACAAGTAAAGCTCACATAAAAATATTTTTATAGAATTTAAAATAAAATTTACGTTACATTTAGTGAATCTATACTATAATAAAACTCAAAGAGAACTTTTTCTGTACATTGAATATTTTTCCAAAATTTCTATGTGGGGATACTATACTATCGACAGAGGCCAAAACAATTTTTTTTGGAATTATTGTCTGTCTGTCTGTCTGTCTGTCGTTCTGTTTGTCCAGGTATCATTTGAAAACCCGTGGATGGATTTTGATAGGACTTTCACTGATGTGTTCTGTAGAAGTAGGGGTATAAATTGGTATATAAAACATTACGCTATGTTTCATAGGGGCTAAGCAGTGAAACATTACTTGCACATATTACCACGTAATTTCCTTTGTATGTGAATAGGGTAATTATAGACTGATCAGTTAATCATTAAGATATGTATTATTACGCTATATACAATAGGGATTGAGCAGACATTTAGTTTGCATAAGATATGGCAGTGGCGAAAGGTCAATTTTTGTAAGGGGTAAGCCGGTCCGGTACACCCAGGACATTTTCATTAGATTTCTGTATTGTTCTAAGTACTTTGCTGATAGCAATATGACATTATCTATATCTTTGAAAAGTTAAAATCTGTAAATCCCGAGCGAGTCCAAACTAGATTAGGAAAGAAATAGGCAATAAAATGTCCAACTACAATTCACACTATTTCACACTACACACAATGAACAGCGCTCCCAAAAAACGCTTCAAGGTCAGGGCTCAGGGGGGTTCATGAAATTTTAATGAAACTCCCCAAGTCCAGGTAGTGTATAGGTATTGTATTACAGTCACAACAATAAAAGATGCAAAAAATTTAAAACTTTCATTATCGAATATCATTAGACAGTAATTTACGATGTTAGCGTGATTTACATTATGAACAGCGGCATCTATCGGTGAAATTGAACATACAATCACTATAAAAGAAAGTAGTGTTAGTTACACTATTTATAACTCAAGAACGGCTGAACCGGTTTGGCTGAAAACTGGTGGGGAGGTAGCTTAGAACCAGGAAACGGACATAGGATACTTTTTATCCCGGTAGGTTAAGGTTATGCAACGTTAGGTAAGGTCATTAAATAGATGGGTGAACCGATTTGTTTGATTTTTTTTGTGCATATCCGGTAGGTCAGAGAATAGGTCATAAAGTATATTTCATACCGCTAGGTTAAGGTTAAGCAACATAAGGCCAGGTCATTAAATTGATGGGTGAACTGATTTGTATGAAATTTTGTGTGCATTTCGGGTAGGTCTGAGAATAGGTCGTAAAGTATATTCCATGCCGCTAGGTTAAGGTTAAGCAACATAAGGCAAGGTCTTTAAATAGATGGGTGAACCGATATGTATGAAATTTTGCGGGTAGGTCTGAGAATAGGTTCTAAAGTAGATAGATAGACAATTATTTATTGCGCACAAACAAACAGATACAAAAAGAATGACACAAATTAATAAAACATGCAACAATGGGCGGCCTTATCGCTAAAAGCGATCTCTTCCAGGCAACCTTTGGATGGAGAGGAAAATAAAGAAGTTACAAAGAGCAGAGGGAAGAGCAAAGTATATTTTATGCCGCCGATACCATGATTGACGAGGATATATAGAACGAGAGAAGGGTGCAAGAGAGGGAGAGGGGAGGATGATGGAGTGAGTGATCGGAGGAGTTAAGTGGAGCAAGGGGGGGAAGTGAGAGGGAGCAAGTTGGGAGAAGAGAGAGGAGGGAGAGGGTTCAGAGAGGACAACGGGGAAAGGAAGAGGGGGAGTTTGACGGGGACCGAAGCGGGAGGAGAGAGAAAGATTTATTAGAATTAGATTTTTCTTATAAGAGAGAGAGAGATGGAGAGAGATAAATCAAGGGAGTAGGGAGAAAAGGGGAGCAAAATGTAATTAAAGCGCGGGCGGAGCTCCGCGGGTCAGCTAGTTTATGTAATAATAATGACTACTTAAGGTGCGCGTCCATTGGCCCGCGCCGGACGCACCGCACGCACGGCACGCAACGGATTTTAGTTTGCTTTCTATGATTTTACATAGCGCTGCGTCCATTATCCGCGCCGGCATTTTCCGATGCGGCCCGTCAAAATCATAGAAAGCAAACTAAAATCCGTTGCGTGCCGTGCGTGCGGTGCGTCCGGCGCGGGCTAATGGACGCGCACCTTTATACTCTGTCCATTTTATTATTGGTGTTTTGACAGCTGACGCTCATTAAGTTTCGTATTGTTAAAGTTACAAAATTCACAGAAATAATATTGTACTTCATGGACGCGTACATCACTTTAGTGACTTGCCACACATAACGATTACTACGATTGTGCCACTGATTACAAATAATCGATAGAAATAAATGCGTTTTCATTACTTTCGTCTTGTTTACATTAACTTTCATTAATTTTATTTTGAGGGACTCATGCACAATATAACAAAGAAAGACAACAATTTTTTAAGGTTGAAACATTAACATCAGAATCAAAAAAATATTTAATCGAATGTACATTTTTCGATATCGATTCTTTTGTTTACTTACTATGTTCACGTTCCTATAAACTTCAAACGTCGAGCTGTCAAAAGACCAATAATAAAATGGACAAAGTATAGGTACTATAAAATTAGGATTATACATTATTTCACGAAACACGTCCACTACTGACAAAGGGCCTCTCCCTTAAAAGGGGGAAGGGGGGTTTTGGCTTTCCATAGTCTCCACGCTTGGCAGGCGTCTTTGAGAACGCAGTATAGATGATAGGCAATCCAATAGAAAGACGCTGCTGCCCGTCTTCTTGTTTTCCCTTAGTCGCCTCTTACGAACACCCAGCGGGAGGAGATAGGAGGATGCTATTCTTCTCTAGGTGTACTGCCTCTTCCTTTACTCTTTAAAGCGAGATAATAATCATCATCATCATCATCAGCCGGAAGACGTCCACTGCTGAACATAGGCCTCCCCCTTAGAACGCCACAATGAACGACAATTGGCTATTTGCATCCACCGGTTACCTGCGACGCGCACAATGTCGTCTGTCCACCTAGTGGGAGGCCTGCCAACGCTGCGTCTTCCGGTTCGTGGTCGCCACTCGAGAACCTTTCTTCCCCAACGGTTATCGGTTCTTCGAGCGATGTGGCCTGCCCATTGCCACTTCAACTTGCAGATTCTGAGAGCTATGTCGGTGACCTGGGTTCTTCGGCGAATCTCCACATTTCGGATTCTGTCGCGCAAAGAAACTCCGAGCATAGCTCTCTCCATGGCTCGTTGTGTGATTCTGAACTTCTCTAAAAGGCCAGCCGTTAGAGACCACGTCTCAGTACCAGGTACCTCAATAAGGTTCATAAATTATGTCTTCCTGGCCGCTGTGCTCTTATGACCATAGTGGCTAATTATACAAGACCAGCTATCTACGCGGGAGATATTATAGTGCATAAGTGCTAGCATAGACACAAGTGCACTCTCTCTTCCTTTACCTCTCACTATCCGATGGGACGGAAGACCGACACGACCGGGGAGAGGACTATTTACATACCCATCCAACGCATGGATTATCTTACTTTGCAGACAATCAGGTGATCGGCTTGCATTGTCCTAGCCAGTAAGTAACTGCTGCACAAAGCTGTTGCGCCGGCGGGTTTGAACCCGCGACCTCCGGTTTGCAAAGGGGTATCCTAATGATAATAATAAGGTACGTACTTTATCAGTGACAATAGAGCCGGCTAACGGTGGGCTTATAATACCAGGCAGCGTCGCAATTGTATTGGAGAGTCCCATGAGTACGCTCGCGTGTGGTGGCGCTATGTCCAGATGATTTACACTGAAATAAACAAAACATACTAATATTATAAAGAATAGCACCCTCCCATCTCCTCCCGTTGGGTAAGAGGTGCCTCCCCCTTAAAGGGGGGGGGGGAAGGAGAGGGGTTACCACAATCCCCACGCTTGGCAGGCATACGTGTGTAATATTTATAAAAATACGTAATATTCACATATGTTACTAATTCAAATTCAAAAATATTTATAACGCTACGCTATAATAGGTTTAACGCTAGCACTTTTTAATGGTATTTTTTTATTAGCTACTACCGGATCACAACGCGGCCTCAACTGAGAAGATCCGGCAAGAAACTCAGTGGGCTTGTCATTTTTTCACTTTGTATTATATGTCATGTAAATGTAGTATATTTACTGCCAGTCCCACTCCTATCTATCTCTAAATATTTTAACTGATAGAGTTAAAATATTTAGTTCAATAAACAAAGATAGAAATATCTGTCCTTACTATTGGTCTAGCTTCTAGGTCTTAAAGATTACTAGAGATAAGAAAATTAATGTCAAGTGTCATATTGTTACTTTTTAACTGAGATTGCTATCGGCGGTAGAGTATTGGGCCCGGCCGTTAATGTACTAAACTTTCACAAGTGCATCTATATTGAAGTCGGTACTAAGCATAGCCTGTTAACTAACACTAGCATCAGCTGGCACCAACTTGACTATCTTTTCGTTATTTATTGCTTTTCAGAAAAATATCTTCGAAGCTGATTTTTTATGTTTTCTAAAATCAGATTATTTACCTTTTTATAATACGCCGAAGAAAAAACGCCAACCACATCGTGTGACTTCGGTTGACAATTTTGACGCAGACGCTATACGCCGTCATATATATTCTAATTCAAATTCAAAATTTATTTATTTTACTACAGGTTACATAATTACAATTTGTTGGAGCTCCCCTTTTATGTTAAAGATAACCTGTATTAGGGCAGCCCCGCTCTTTCTGCAATAGGTTTTATACAAATAGCAAAATAAAAATAAAAGTTAAGTTATTAGTACTTAGTAGGTAGGTATAGACAGGAAATAAATATATAACTATTACTTACGTAAAGAAGTTCCAACACTTAAAAAACTTGTTGCTTCTTTGCGTGAATGTGATTTGTGCCGAGGCCAAAAATCGTCATTGGTCAAAAAGAAAATAAATGGTTGGATCTATTATAAAAAGGGACATAAATAACCTTTTTTAGAAATCTGTTTATGAATTACCTAAATCCCGACCACGCGAAGCCTCCCAGGCCGACTGCAATAGTGAGGAAGACAATACAGCCGGTCACCGTCGACGCATACGCAGCCGCCACCATGAATATAGTCTGAAATAATATAAATAAAACATAATTTTGATTAATATAAATCACTGCTAGTATATAAAAAGGAGATGATATGTCAAAATATGCCAGAAGAAATGAAAACATTTTATATTTTCAACAACCTCATGTTTTAATAAACTAGACTAATAAATATGGCACATCTACATATTTTCTAGTTTTCCCAAAGATATAATATATAATAAATTAGTTATACATTCACTAACAAAATGATGTCTAAAATGTAGTCACGGGGGTCGCAGACTTATCTGTGCTGGTGGCGGAAACGTGAACTAACGGTTTTATAATGATAATGACATGTAGTTTGAAAGTAGCAACCACAGATATAGATATACATAGATAACGCAAGTATCACGATTTGTATTGAGACCTAGCGTGCCGAATTTTTAACGCACACACGCACAGAACGTGACGTCACAGCCGAAATTTAGTGACGGGAAATCCAAACCGATTTAAAGACACCGATGCAACCGATGCCCTTCCGCCCGCTACGATTCAATCGATTCAACTATAGCCGCCGCCGTGAGTATCTCGCTCATACTTAGGACAGGAGTTTTTATTCGTCTGTCCGATTTCGATTAAAATCGATTATTGGATTTTGGTTTGTGGAACGAACAACACTCATCGCTAGATTTGACAGCCGAGCGACAAATTGCCTGTATTATGAAGTCGAAGCGATGCGCGACAGTATCGCGTGTTCTGATATTCATCGTCTCTTTTCACTCAACGTCAGATCAAACGCTCAAAGCAAACGGCAACGTAATGTGAATATAGTTATACTTAACTTTAGTCTATAGTTACGCTATATTCTTGGAATCACAGCTCGAAAAACTTTAAAAAATGTTTTAAAATGAACTTACGCATAATATCATTTTAAAATAACTTACCTGTGATAAGAAATATGTTCCTGTGTTTGGGTTCTCGAAATTTTTGGGCTATTGCAGTTAATTATCACGCAACGAGGCATTTTTTTAGTTTTTCGGATCGACCGGCTGGAACAACAGACGCGTGCGGACTGTAAGTTAGCGGCGACCAACCCCGACGTTTCGTCGGGGTTTGGACACGCGAAGTACATGCATTTGCGTTATCTATGTATATCTATATCTGTGGTAGCAACACTCCTATCGGCCAAAATAACTTTGTCAGCCTGTGGCTTGTAAATAAATAGCGACACAAGGGCGCTATTTCTGTGTGCCATTTTTCGGACCGTAACAGCTAATCTAGTTTAAATATTATATCGATGCTTTAGACCGATCGATCGCATTCAGTCGTACAACTAAAGTTGATCGGCATCGATATAATATATAAACTAGATTTGGTGTCACGGTTCAAGAAGTGGTAGCGAGAAATAGCGCCCTTGTGTCGCTATTTCTTTACAAGCCACATCCTGACAAATTTATTTTTGCCGATAGGAGTGTCGCTACTGTCTATATGAAACTGTCAAACTACAAGTCATTATCATTATAAAGTCGTTAGTTCACGTTTCCGCCACCAGCACAGATAAGTTTGCAACCTCCGCGACCACATTTTAGATGTCATTTTGTACGTGAATGTTTATCTAGTTTATATATTATATCGATGTTGATCAGCGTCAACTCACCTTGACGGGCCCGTTGGTCTAATGGTTAGACACACTGTCCGCTAACCGATGGGTCGTGGGTTCGATTCCCACCAAGTGTCTGGGTGTGATTTATCTATTTAAGTATGTATTTACAAACAAAAAAATGTATATAAGTATTAGTATCAGTTGTCTGGTTTCCATAGTACAGGCTCTGCCTAGTTTGGGATCAGATGACCGTGTGTGGATTGTCCCAAGATATTATTATTATTATTACCTGTGATAGGAAAGCGCCACAATTGAACAGCTTCCGTATATTGGTCCGCGACATGACGCCCCTCCGCAGCATCCAGTCCGCCCCGTGGCCCGCCACTTGCAGCACGATGGCCATCGCCAAGTACGGCACTGCGGACAGCCAGCCGGTTTCCGACGTCTCAAACTTGAATACATCTGAAAAATAATAAAACACACTGATTATATTGAAGCCGGTTAATACTCTAATCGTGTGGGGGTGTCGGGGTAAGAATGGAATCCTCCCATCTCGACCCGTTGGTTGTCCGTAAAAGGCGACTATAGAGCGTCCAACCGTTTATTTTCTTTTTGACAGCACCAATAGAACGTAACTGCGTCATGTTACGCAAAAGTTCACTTTAAGTGAACTTTTAAAAGTGAACTTTTGCGTAACATGACGCAGTTACGTTCTATTGGTGCTGTAACGGTTGGACGCTCTATAATAGCAATCTTTTTATTATACTACCAATGTGGCAAGCAAGCATGCGGCCCGCCTGATGGTAAGCAGTCACCGCAGCCTATAGACGCTAGCAACACTAGAAGAATCCCTAGCGCGTTGCCGACCTTTAAGACATTAGATATTGTGTCTTCACACCGTGCTCTTCATACCGGAACACAGCAACGGACAGCAGCGTATTTCTATTAGATTACCTTTTTTTTTTTTGGGAATGATAGACTCTGTTGGCCGCAGATGGCCATTACAGCTTCACCGGACAATAGGAGGCGAGCGCTTGAAGCGCTCTAGCCTTTACGGCAGAAGTAGCGACGAGCTCAAGGGCACCTCAGGGAGGCACGGCCTCGGCTTGGGCTATCGCTTAAGAGAGGTCTGAGTTTACCACCGGTTCACAACGCGCCCCCACTGAGAAGAACCGGCAAGAAACTCAGTGGGGACAGGCTAGGGTCCTGTTCATTTTGTCACTAGATTGTATAAAATATGTTAAAAATGTAATAAATACCATTCATGAATGTAGGCAGGAATGTGAGAAGCGTGTAGAATCCCCAGTTCTCGCTGAAGTGAGCCATCACTATCGCCCAGACAGGCGCTGACGTCAGCATCGCCATCCAGGGATGCTTGACCTTCGAGCCTTCAATCGCTTGTGTGCCACGGGATTCCTATGTTAATTGGTTATATGAGAGAAACACCAATAGTTAGCACAATGTCACATTTGCAAAATGTCAAGCATACTCGCGAAAAAGCCACATTCACAATGGCTTATTCCAAGTAATCATATATTTAGTACTCAAACTAGTTGTAAAAAAAAACCACACATATGTATGTATGTATGGCTACTTGGACTTAATTACATTTTTTAACCCCCGACCGAAAACGAGGGGTTTTGTAAGTTTGATGCCTATGTCTTTCTGCCTTTGGCATCGTAGTACTCCAACGAGTGGACGGATTTGAATGCGGTTTTCTTAATTAAAAAGTTCAGCCGTTTGAAGACCATCAATATACAGTTTCTTAAGTTTAAGAAAAACTTACCTGTATATATTTTAACTCAGCCGGCGATATGTGTGGATCCTTTTCTGGAGATTCTTTCACCACGAACCACCAAATTGTTGTCCAAACTAAGCCTACGATTCCTGCAAACAGTCGTTTGTAATAATTTAAAAATAGTTGAAAAGGATAGAGGAAAAGAATTGAAGAATAGTTTTGTATTTTCTGGCAATAAGAGTGTGGCCATATTATAGGTAAAATTATTCTCTTCGATAGTATCTGCACCAGGTAGCCCTCTGAGTGCCTTGTCTTTGAGCCCACCACCGAAAGGCGCATTATAGGCCGTAGTGTTGTGTCGCCGTACTACCTATGCGATGCATAGCGCGCCTAGTAGATAGATGGGTACATGACACCCTGATGTGTGTCACAGCAGGTGGCGCATTAAAAACCAGTGTCGTGGTCAAATACAGCTAAATGCTGTGCGTCCCTTTGTGTGACACCACAACTTTAGGACTTGATTGTATTTATGTTGTGTTTCTGTATCTGTAGTTTTGTATATGTATGTGTATAATGCTCGTACCATTTTACGTAATGTCTCATAATATTTGACAATATTTGCACATCATCATCATCACCAGCCGGAAGACGTCCACTGCTGAACATAGGCCTCCCCCTTCGAACGCCACAATGACCGACAATTGGCTATTTGCATCCACCGGTTACCTGCGACGCGCACAATGTCGTCTGTCCACCTAGTGGGAGGCCTACCTACGCTGCGTCTTCCGGTTCGTGGTCGCCACTCGAGAACCTTTCTTCCCCAACGGTTATCGGTTCGCCGAGCGATGTGGCCTGGCCATTGCCACTTCAACTTGCAGATTCTGAGAGCTATGTCGGTGACCTTGGTTCTTCGGCGAATCTCCACATTTCGGATTCTGTCGCGCAAAGAAACTCCGAGCATAGCTCTCTCCACAGCTAGTTGTGTGACTCTGAGCTTATCCAAACGGCCAACAGTTAGGGACCACGTCTCAGTACCATATGTCATCACTGGCAACACACACTGGTTAAAAACCTTCGTCTTCAGGCACTGCGGTATTTTGGACGAGAAGATTTCGCGTAGTTTCCCGAACGCTGCCCATCCGAGTTGGATTCTTCGGGCAACCTCTTTGTCGAAGTTGGACCGACCTACCTGGATAGTTTGTCCTAGGTATACGTAGTGGTCAACAACTTCGAGTGTATCGTTCCCAACAACTACCGGTACGGGTGCAACATGGACATTAGACATGATCTTCGTCTTGTCCATGTTCATTTTAAGACCCACCTGTTGGGAAACGCTACTGAGGTCGCTGAGCATCGTATTGAGGTCCTCCAGCGACTCTGCCATAATGACTATATCATCGGCAAAACGAAGGTGAGTGATGTATTCGCCATTAATATTGATGCCGAATCCGTTCCAGTCCAAGAGCTTGAAAACGTCCTCCAATGCGTTTGTGAACAGTTTCGGAGAAATAACGTCTCCCTGTCTCACACCTCGCTGCAATGACATTGGTTTCGTGCTCTCGTCCTGTAGTCGGATCGACATGGTGGCGTTGCTGTACAAACACTTCAACACTTCGATGTACCTATAGTCAATGTGGCACCGCTGGAGAGACTGCAATACTGCCCAAGTCTCGATTGAATCAAAGGCTTTCTCGTAGTCCACAAACGCTAGACATAATGGCCGATTATACTCTCCGGTCTTCTGTATAATCTGGCGAAGCGTATGTATGTGGTCTACGGTGCTAAAGCCTTTTCGGAACCCGGCTTGTTCGGGAGGCTGGAAGTCATCAAACCTGCGTTCGAGACGGTTCCTAATGACTCTCGAAAACAGCTTGTATACATGGCCCAGGAGTGAGATAGGTCTATAAATCTTCAATAAAGTGTTATCACCTTTTTCACACCGCTCTGCAAATATCGTCTCTCGATTTATTTGGTCACAGGGCGTACTACGTTACGCTTCCGGATTCGCGGTTTTTTTACTCCAGTAACAATTTACCCCAACGGTCATCGGTTTTGCGGCCAGCCCACTGCTATTTCAGCTCGTAATAAAATAGTATTATTAGTAAAACATACCGAAGACATAGAAGATGCCGGGCCAGCCGGTGTATCGCGCCAGTAGAGAGCTAAGCGGCATTGAAACCACTGTTCCGGCATAACTGCCGCTGAATGCGAAGGTGGCCAATCGCGCTCGCTCCTCCGCAGGCGCCCAGCGTGCCCACACCGCGTGGATGCATGGGTATGTCACACCCTACATACACAACATACATAGGTACATACGCGGTAACAAGATACCCACACTATTCAATAAAATACTAGTTATTGGGCATAACAGTTAATGGAGGGCCATATGCACGGGTATGTTACACCCTGATATACACAACATACATACATACGCAGTTACAAGATACCTGACACGAATCAATAAAAACTACTCGTAGCAGACGGGCACACATAGCCATCATTACATTGTTAATAGAGGTCCTTTCAAAAGAAAAATTATGGGTTCAAGAGACCCACGACCAGAATGCTTGCTCAAAGAAACTGAGCACTTCAACTAGCAAAATACTTTACACACTATTAACGATGGTGGTCTATGTAAGAGACAAAAGGCCTCTAGGTCCAAGAGACCAAGTACTAAAACGGCGCTCAAAGACACCGCTGGGGAAGTAGCTTCACGCTGCAGAATACTGGAGCCACCATCACATTGTTGATCGTGGTCGAAAAAACGGCTGCTCCACTGTTGGGCTGGAGAAGTAGCTCCACTTTACAGAACACTATTGCTATTGGCTAGGGATTTCACGGCTTTTACCCCTTTTGATTCCATAAGCCTATCAGTGATACGAAAATGATAATAATTAAGATACTAGCCAATTTCTGAGGTTTGCCTGGTTTTTCTAACGATTCCCTCCTTTACCATAAGCGAAAGGTAAATCTTTCGACAAGTTCATCATCATCAAACGAAAGACGTCCACTGCTGGACAAAGCCCTCTCCTAAGAAGGGAGAGGTTGCCATAATCCCCACAATGCTGTCCGTCTTCTTGTTTTCCCTCAGTAGCCTCCTACGACACCCAACGGAATGAGAAGGGTGAGTGCTATTCTCGCCTGAACGCCCCAAGGGCATGTGATTCACACAAATCGCAAATTCGACGCAGAAGATTAACAAATAATACAGTTATAAATCAGTAGCCAAATTACCTCAAATAGTCCTTCGATAACCCTGACTGCAATCAGAAGCGCTGTGCTCGTGTGAGCCAACGGTGGTGTGAACAATGTGAGCAGCGATGTCGCACCTATGCCTATAGCAAAAACCCTGCAGAAAACAAAAAAAAATCTTACTAAAGCTTGATTGATTACCAATCGGATGGTCATCATGGCTGATACGCCCACAGCGGCCAACCTTTCGCAAGATCAGCTATCTACGCGGGAGATATTATAGTGCACAAGCGCTTGCGTAGACACCAGTGCACTCTCTTCCTTTATACCTCTCATAATCCGATGGAGGTTAGGCGCAGGACAGACTTTTTACATGCCCATCCGATGCATGAATCATCTTTACAGAGAATCAGGTGATCGGCTGCATTGTCTTAGCCAGTAAGGAACAACTACACAAAGTTGTTCCCCCCGCGGGATTCGAACCCGCGACCTTCGGTTTGCAAGCGGTTTCCCACTGCGCCACGGAGGCTAAAAAATCTGATGGTAAGCGGGGGTGGACTCGTAGAAGGTAAAGAGTGCTAGCTTATTGAGAACACAACCACAAGGATGTATTTTACACCCACGACCAAAAACGAGGGGAGTTATAAGTTTGACGCTTATGTCCGGAAGTCTGTCTGTCTGTTTGTCTGTCTGTCTGTCTGTATGTATGTCTGTCTGTGGCATCGTAGCGGTCCAACCAGTGAAGTTTTATTTGAAAGCTAGTTTAAGCGAGATGGTTCTTAGATATGTTTCATGAAAATCGGTCCAGCCGTTTGAAGTCCATCAGCTCTTTTCCGAGTCAAGGTAGGGATATTTTGTATACAATAGACATTTTTCATTAATTCTATTAGTCCGAAAGATCTGACATTTAGAATATATGTAAATCCGATGATACTTTATAAAATGGTAGCCTTCACTAGGTTCTGATGATGATCAGCATGAAGGTGGTAACAGGATCTCGGCCCCAATAAACGTAGACCCATCGAGTTTGGGCTTGTTGGATAGGTCTCGACGAGTAGTTGCTAGAAAAATGGTCATCAGGGTCTGATGATGAAGCAGGAAGGCGGTCACAGGATCTCTGCCCCAGTAAACGTACACCCACCGAGTTTGGGCTCGTTAGGTAGGATTCGACGAGCAGTTGCCAGAAAAATGGTGATCATGGTCTGATGATGGAGCAGGAAGGTATTCACGGGATCTCTGCATCAATAAACGTAGACCCACCGAGTTTGGGCTCGTTAGGTAGGTATCGACGAGCAGTTGCCAGAAAAATGGTGATCAGGGTCTGATGATGGAGCAGGAAGGTGGTCACGGGATCTTTGTACCAATAAACGTAGACCCACCGAGTTTGGGCTCGTTATGTAGGTCTCGACTAGTAGTTGCTAGAAAAATGGTGATCAGGGTCTGGATGATGGAGCAGGAAGGTGGTCACGGGATCTCTGTACTAATAAACGTAGACCTACCGAATTAGGATTCGTTGGATAGGTTGCTGGGAGTAGTAGGCAGAAAAATATTGATCAGAGTCTGGTGATGGGAGCAAGCAGGAAGGTGGCAACAGGAACTCGGCTCCATTAGATGTAGGACCCACCGAATTATAAATCTATAGTTAAATCTTGACGAGTAGTTAGACAGATACTGATCAGGGTCTGATAATAGCACAGGAAAATCATTTTAAGAGTTCGTTTACGTATGTCGGGGGTTTTTTAAATTTATACTTGTTTAAATTTTCTGTTCCATTATTGAAGTCTGAATGAACGCGATTAACCGTATAATATGTAATTTGGAGTGACGTTTCGGCCGGGTTGGTACGTAGTCACGTAGAATAACAAGGTAAATTGCGATAAAGGAGGTCCGAATCAGACCGAGTCAGAGGTCTTTTGTATATTACTTCCCCAGATGAGCTGCAACTATTTTGACCGTGCAGCCTTGCATCATTCTCGTCTCGTAATTTTAAGGAGGAATCCTACTAAAGGTACACGATTTTCGTACCTGGCTTGTTTTGTTACCCACTAAAACCTTCCGAGTGGCCTTGATCGCCTCTGGGCGGAGTGTTCGGAAATTGCCAGAGTGGGAATCTTATCACCTACCTTCATCATCAGCAGCCGAAAACACCTCCACTACTGAACAAAGGCCTCTCCCTTAAAAGGGAAGGGTTGCCATAATCCCCACGCTTGGCAGGCGTCTTGGGGATCGCAGTTTAGGTGACAAGTAAATACAAAACAAAGACGCTGCTGCCCGTCTTCCTGTTCTCGCTTAGTCGCCTCTTACGACACGCAACGAGAGGAGATGGGGGGATGCAATTCTAACCCGGCACCTCGCGGGGAACCTACCGGATCAATGATGTTATATTATCTCGATGTATCTAATGCTATAAGCGCTCGGTGGTACCGGGCTTGCTTCGCATTCCGCTCATTCGTCCCATTAGTACTGTGCATGTCCTGCGGCTTACAGCTGTTTACACATATCCATCATTAGAAGCTGTATTCTATAAAACGGAACGGACCTGTTACCTCCTACTTTAGCTGCCAGCCATCCACCCGGGAGCTGCGTGATTATGTACCCGTAGAAGAAGGAACTGAGCACCAAACCCTTGGTCTGCGAGCTCCAGTCGAACTCTGGTATCTAAAAATTATACCAAAATTACATACCACAACTAATACTAATAGCAATATTTTTATTATACTACCAATGTGGCAAGCAAGCATGCGGCCCGCCTGATGGTAAGCAGTCACCGCAGCCTATAGACGCTAGCAACACTAGAAGAATCCCTAGCGCGTTGCCGACCTTTAAGACAGTAGATATTGTGTCTTCATACCGGAACACAGCAATGTTTACACACTGCTGCTTGGCGGCGAAATACCTGACACTGCGGTGGTACCTACCTGGACGGTTCCTTGCACAAGGAACTTACCACCTATAGGCCGACCGTTTAACTCGCGCATCGCCTGCGCGGCAAGAAGGGAGCGAGGGGAGATGTTAGCGGATGGGTGAAAGGGGTGCGCGGAGCAGAGAGCTTACGTCAAATGCGGCAGTAGGGATGTTAGAAATGCCAAAAAATATCGATATATCGAATATCGATATTTTTAAAATATATCGTTATCGACTTCGATATATCGAAACAAAAAATATCGATATATCGATATATCGGGAACAAAATTGTATCTTATCAACGGATCAAAATAAAAATGCTTCTTGAGTGGCAATGCCTTACAGTTGTCTATAGAAAGACGTGTCGCTTACCATCAGATCGGAAATAAAGCCCACAAAGCAACTGAATTTCAACATAAACTTAATTATTTAGTAATTAAACTATTTAAATGATCTCAAACAAATATATAACAAGCAATGTATCCACGCATGCAACCAAAGATACTAAATTAACAATACCAACCAACGATCGAACGAAATATTTTTTGATGCATTCAAAGATAACGCAAAAGGTCTGTCTGTGGTAAGGGCTAGAGGCAAGACAAGAGGCATAATATAAACTTAAAAGAAGCTTACTGCTTGACTAGAGATAACCTTTCTTTTTGCTTTCTTTTTTTTGTATAGTTTGTACAAGGATGGCTGGCTTCGTTGTAAAGAAATTACACTGATCTTGTGTGATGAAGGTCCAAAATTTTTTTTTGCGGTAAAAAGTCGACCACTTTTTACCACAAAAAAAAATTTTGGAAAAATAAAACAGATCTGATCTTTTCCCAAAAAAAATATCGTTTTTGATACGTTTTCGATACTTAATATTTTATATCGATGTATCGATATATCGAAAAAATATATATCGGATGAAAATATCGATATATCGAAAGAAAAAATATCGATATATCGATGTATCGATATTTTTTCAACAAGCCTATGCGGCAGTGCGCTGGCTGTGCTCGCAGCGCGCGGTTGGTGTTTTTGTTACGGACGCTTGAAGATAAACGCACAAGGTATACGACTGCCAAGATAAATCTCAAGATGAATCGCTCTTCCAGTTAGTTGATGAAGAGATGGACCGATTTATTATTAATTTGCAAGATTCTGACTCCTCAAGCTACACAGACAGTGATGATGATTCAAGCGATGTGAATATTAGTGACGAATAGTCCTATAAATTTTTTATCTGTGGTTAAATATTTCTTAAACGGAGTTAATTATTGTTTTATGATTTTGTACCTATGAAGCTATTATAAAATATTTGTAAAACTTAAAAATAAATACTTAAAAAAAAGATACTTATTATTTTATTCTTTACCAACAATGTCTATCTCGAGATAAATCTTTGGATTATTGACTCCGTGTGTAGCGTTACCCGCCCCCGCTCCCCTCCCACCGCGCAGGCGACACGCGAGTTAAACGGTCGGCCTATAGTAGGTACTTAAAGATGAAACGAAGGTATTAGCCTTAGAAGAAAAAAGAGTTGCAGTATATGCCGCCCACCAATATTAGAATATGCAGATAGCAGATGGCTTAGTGCCTGAAATGACGCAAAATTACCATCATCATCAACAGCAGCGGAAACGTCCACTGCTGAACAAAGGCCTCCCCCTTAGAAGGGAGGGGTTCCTATATTCCCCACGCTTGCAGACGTCTGGGGATCGCAGTATAGGTGGTATAGGCAATCTAATAGAAATACGTGTATTCCACAGATATAGATTTACATAGATAACGCAAGTATCACGATTTGTATTGAAAAAAAGCGTGCAGAGTTTTTAACACTTTCTGTGACGTCACGGCCGAAATTTAGTGGCGGGAAATCCAAACCGATTCAAAGAAAGACACCGATGCCGCCCATGCCACGCCGATTTTTTTTAGTTTTTGCGGCCGACCAGCTGCAAGGCTGCAACAACAGACGCGCGCGGACTGCAAATTAGCGGCACAAAATATAGCTATATTTTGTGTTATAATAGATCCAACCGTTTATTTTCTTTTTGACAGCACCAATAGAACGTAACTGCGTCATGTTACGCAAAAGTTCACTTTTAAAAGTTGATGACATATGGTACTGAGACGTGGTCTCTAACGGCTGGCCTTTTAGAGAAGTTCAGAGTCACACAACGAGCCATGGAGAGAGCTATGCTCAGAGTTTCTTTGCGCGACAGAATCCGAAATGTGGAGATTCGCCGAAGAACCAAGGTCACCGATATAGCTCTCAGAATCTGCAAGTTGAAGTGGCAATGGGCAGGCCACATCGCTCGAAGAACCGATAACCGTTGGGGAAGAAAGGTTCTCGAGTGGCGACTACGAACCGGAAGACGCATCGTAGGCAGGCCTCCCACTAGGTGGACAGACGACATTGTGCGCGTCGCAGGTAACCGGTGGATGATGCCAAATAGCCAATTGTCGTTCATTGTGGCGTTTAAGGGGGCGGCCTATGTTCAGAAGTGGACGTCTTCCGGATGATACACTTAAAGTGAACTTTTAAAAGTGAACTTCATCATCACTTTAAGTGAACTTTTAAAAGTGAACTTTTGCGTAACATGACGCAGTTACGTTCTATTGGTGCTGTCAAAAAGAAAGTAAACGGTTGGACGCTCTATAGCGGCGACCAACCCCGACATTTCGTCGGGGTTTGGACACGCGAAGTACATGCATTTGCGTTATCTATGTAAATCTATCATCATCATCATCACCAGCCGGAAGACGTCCACTGCTGAACAAAGGCCTCCCCCTTAGACCGCCACAATGAACGACAATTTGCTATTTGCATCCACCGGTTTCCTGCGACGCGAACAATGTCGTCGGTCCACCTAGTGGGAGGCCTGCCTACGCTGCGTCTTCCGGTTCGTGGTCGCCACTCGAGAACCTTTCTTCCCCAACGGTTATCGGTTCTTCGAGCGATGTGGCCGGCCCACTGCCACTTCAACTTGCATATTCTACGAGCTATGTCGGTGACTTTGGTTCTTCGGCGAATCTCCTCATTCCGGATTCTGTCGCGCAAAGAAACTCCGAGCATAGCTCTCTCCATAGCTCGTTGTGTGACTCTGAGCTTCTCCAAAAGGCCAGCTATTAGAGACCACGTCTCAGTACCATATGTCATCACTGGCAACACACACTGGTTAAAAACCTTTGTCTTCAGGCACTGCGGAATTTCTGATGAGAAGATGTCACGTAGTTTCCCGGACGCTGCCCATCCGAGTTGGATTCTTCGGGCGACCTCTTTGTCGAAGTTGGACCGACCTAACTGGATAGTTTGTCCTAGGTATACGTAGTGGTCAACAACTTCGAGTGTAACGTTCCCAACAACTACCGGTACGGGTGCAACATGGACATTAGACATGATCTTCGTCTTGTCCATGTTCATTTTAAGACCCACCTGTTGGGAAACGCTACTGAGGTCGCTGAGCATTGTATTGAGGTCCTCCAGCGATTCTGCCATAATGACTATATCATCGGCAAAACGAAGGTGAGTGATGTATTCGCCATTGATGTTGATGCCGAATCCGTACCAGTCCAAGAGCTTGAAAACGTCCACCAATGCGTTCGTGAACAGTTTCGGAGAAATAACGTCTCCCTGTCTCACGCCCCGCTGAAATGGGATTGGTTTCGTGCTCTCGTCCTGTAGTCGGATCGACATGGTGGCGTTGCTGTACAAACACTTCAACACTTCGATGTACCTATAGTCAATGTGACACCGCTGGAGGGACTGCAATACCGCCCAGGTCTCGATTGAATCAAAGGCTTTCTCGTAGTCCACAAACGCTAGACATAATGGCCGACTATACTCCTCGGTCTTCTGTATAATCTGGCGGAGCGCATGTATGTGGTCTACGGTGCTAAAGCCTTTTCGGAACCCGGCTTGTTCGGGAGGCTGGAAGTCATCAAACCTGCGTTCGAGACGGTTCGTAATGACTCTCGAAAACAGCTTGTATACATGGCTCAGGAGTGAGATGGGTCTATAATTCTTCAATAAGGTGTTATCACCTTTTTTGAAGAAAAGAACCACCACACTCCCGTGCCATGCTTCTGGCGTAGTACCCTCGAGTAAGACAAAAAAACAACATTATGTCAAAAAAAAAAAAAAATTTCTTTATTTCGATAAGAATGGGACAACATACAACCAAATACTGCTAAACACAGTGAGCTATACAGTTAGTTTGCAAAAACGAGTATTTAGTGTGAAAACCCTGGTACCCAAGGTAAGATTAAACTTGTGTTATGGATACCAGTTATTTCTCAAATGTGAATACAAAAGTGAAAGTGCGTATGAGTATAGTGTAAAGTCAGTTGAACTTGAATATAATGTGGTTGTTTATGCATAGATTCTTGGTATGTATAGATTATTATGTGAAGTAAGTATGTAAGTATGTGTGTGGGTGTTAGATTATATAAGTTTTAGTAGATATCAGATTACATTAAAAATTAATCATTAACAGACAGTTTCGAGAATCTTTTCAGTATTCTCATAATTTTGTTCAAGTAACCAGTCTCTTAATCTAATCTTACATTCAAATTTATTTAAGGAGTAAATATTACAGTGCTTGTTAATCCTGTTATATACTCGTTTACTGCTGACACAGTAGTGTCGCTTTGCTAAGAACGTTCTACAAGAGAGTACAGGACATACAAGGTCAGAACGTCGTCGATTCAGAATATCCTTATTATATATTAATTGTGAGTGCTTTTTCAGAGTCATATGTAAGATATAGAGTTGCCTTACAGTCAACACTTTACACTCGCTATAGAGACGTACTGTCGGATACCTAAATGAAAGAGACGGAATTAAATAACTTCTGGAGGACTAAAAGTGCCGGTTTTCCACCCGCTCTCAGAAGTTCTGTTGTGATTCCGTCTTCACCCGGCGCCTTGTTGTTCTTAAGCTGTTTGAGAGCCATTCTAATCTCGTACAGGCTGATGTCTGGGATGTCTTCAGTGTAGTGTCGGGTTAATTTGGCTCTGGTGTCCTGAGCTGTTCTGGCAATGGGTTCCTGTGTTGAGGTGTATAACTGTCCGTAAAACCTCTCGAGCTCTCTCAATATCTCCGGTTTCGATGAGATGACACTGCCGTCGTCGATCTTCAGCCTGGTCATATGGCTGCGCCCAATAGACGAATTCTTTGCGAACACTTTAGAGCCTTGGTTCCGCTCAATTGCGTCCTTAATACATGCTGTATTATAGGAACGCAAGTCGTGACGCATGGATTTCGAGATCCGTCTATTGAGTTCAGCATATTCTGACATATCAGCTGAAGATTGCATTCTCATCTCAGTCCGGGTTTCCATTAACTTAATGGTTTGATTGGAGAGCTTCTGAGGCTTATTACGGCGTGGGGTCTTAAAGAACTTGGACCCCACTGCATGGACAGTTTGCACCAACCCATTGTTTAACTCGTCCGCAGTTTCGCATTCGGCTAGGCACTGAAAGCGATTGTGTAGTTCGAGTTGAAAGTCTTTGGGGTTTCGGATTTGGGCGGTTCCCGGACGGAGCGTGGACTTCATCAGACGAGACCTCTCAAGCTTGATATTGATATTCAATGTGCCTCTAACAATGCGGTGATCGCTACCGGTTTTCACCCTGCCGATCACGGAGACATCATCGAATATATGCTTCTTGGTCGTCATGATGAAGTCGATCTCGTTTTTGGTTGAACCATCGGGGCTTATCCACGTCCACTTCCTGGATGGTCGCTTCTTGAAGAAGGAGTTCATCGCAAAGAGTCCATCCTTCTCCATGAAGTCAACCAGCCGCTGGCCCCTTTGGTTCCGCTGCCCGTACCCATATGACCCCACTCTCAACTCATCGCCATTCCGTGTGCCCACCTTTGCGTTGAAGTCCCCCATAACAACGGTGAAGTGTGTTTTGGAGGTATGTATGGCTTCTGATATCTCCTCATACATAGCCTCTACTTCATCGTCAGGGTGTGCCGAGGTCGGCGCGTAAACCTGTATAAATCTATATCTGTGGTGTATTCCCTCAGTCGCCTCTTACGGACACCCAACGGGCGGAGATAGGAGGGTACTATTCTAACCCGGACACCCCCAACTAAATAACCATACTTGGAGAAAAAAGTTTTAGTCTCTTGAGCTCGTGAATTTTCCAAGCTGATCCCTTTAGAAGAAGAAGAAAAAGAAGAAAAAACTTTATTCATGGCCAACACAAATCAACATAAATTACTTAATTAAGTTAAGTTTGCCACGAATGGGTCCCAACTCAGCATAAAGCGGCTTGCACGCAAGCCGCACTGATCTTCCGTTGGAACCCCTGGTGACTCCACGAACCCTCCACCAAACACACACCCACTGCCCACTCAGCCAACATAAATAAAGAAAAAAAAAAAAATAATAATAATAACAAAACCAAAATGACTAAACAATTAAGTTACCGAACCAAAAGAAAACAATACATAATGGGCAATTTTAAGTTGACACAAAATACATAAATAGGTACATGACAATAGGTACCATACCGTCAGTTGCACTTATCGACATCTGCGCCTGTGACAGATCAATCTGCCTATGCATTGTCTAAGTGGACTATAAACAAACACGTACACTATTTTTAATATATAAACTCTATGAAATCACTACATTACATACCTGATTTAAAATAATAAACAATTTAAATATTCCTAATTATTAATTCTACTTAAGTATATAAAAAACGTTGTTACACCAAAACCAGTACTTCGCGGCAGAATATTTGACGCTGCGTTGGTTCCTACCTGGATTATCCTGGCATAAACGCCCCACCACCCAATAAAATACTCTGTATATATGCAGTCACCGGAGGGTTCCAACGGAAGACCAGCGCGGCCTGCTTGCAAGCCGCCTTATACTGAGTTGGAACCCTTTCGTTGCAAGCTTACTACTTAAACTGTTTTCTTTTGTTAAACTATGTATGTAACCTGTTTGCTTCGAATAAAAAGTTTTCTTCTTCTTCTTCTTCTGTGAAGGCTTGAAGTGTTACTTACATAAACGACTGTCCCATTGTCGAGTTTCGTCTCCACAGGCTCCGTCATGGCGACCACCGCGACGGACAGGTTCGCCCGTAGCGCGTATACATTGAAAAACCCGAAGAACGCTAGCAGGGCCACCACCAGACGTCTCCGCTGCCAGAACCTCCATGTCATCTGGTGGTCTTTGGACGGTTCTCTGAAAAATGAACATGGTTTAGAACAATATACTTACTTACGCAAAAGAACACCGATTCCTACCTAGGATGATTCGTGAGGCTATTGAAATCAAAATACATCCAAACTTCAATAGAGAAGATGGTTGGGTGTTACCACCGGCTTGGGATCCTGGGATAAATATAATTAAATCCAATACCAAGCAAAACACTGCACGGCCTCAAGATACTGTAAGCTGTGCAAGTAGCGTATTGTAAATGTTGTTACGACCACGACCTAGCGCAATAATTACCATAACATTTAGGTCAGTAATGTGATCAGTATGAAACTGCTTACTATAGGTACCTACATAATCGAGTAATAATACCCAAAGGCCTCGAGGAATACTTACGTTAAGAGGAAAATAAAATAGTAAGGACAATAATAATAATATCCTGGGACGATGTACTATCGCGGGCACTAACGCTGTACCAGTTTTCAATCAAAATCGTTTGAACGTCGTTACGTGCGCTTACCCCGTCCGCGCGTATTTTGGGCCGACTCTTGCAAGCGATTATCGTCCTAAAGGTGGTACCCCGTTCGTGACCGCGAGAGTACACACGGCCATCTAATCCCAAACTGTAGTATGGTGACAAGCCAGATTATCCTTTTTATAAATACTTTATGTAGATAAATAATACCTAGTCTGTGACCTAGTGTATACCTACTGTTGTACTACCACGGACACGAACAGTGTACCAGTTTTCAATGAAAATCGTTTGAACGATGTTACGTGCGCTTACCCCGTTCCGCACGCATTTTGGGCCGGCTCGTGCAAGCGATTATCGTCCTAAAGGTTATGTACCGCTTGTCACCGCGAGAGTACCTACACCTAAACAATACAAACAGCCATGTCACATGTTCATGCGCACAATTTTTTGCTCTGGCCAAATCGAATCCACGACTTTTTGGTTTTGGGTAACAGACAATTCTAACCACTACTACTACTCTATTACTTATAAATTTTTATTTTTCGTATTGTTAGTGGCCAACCTATTGTCAAAGTTGTTTAAGCTGCACCTTTTTTTTTTTTTTTTTTTTTTTTGACGCGGGGGAAATCTTCGAAAGATCCCCGGGAGCTGTGGGGCTCGACCGGGGTATGTGGGATTCTTACCCACTAAAACCCCCGCGGCTGTCGCATCGGCACATGAGAGGGGAGACCCCAGGGCTCTCCGGTGGGATCTGCACCAGGGGCCCCTCAGTGCCTTGCCTTTGAGCCCGCCGCCGCGCGCGCATTGTAGCCCCCCGGGAACCTGTCACGGTGCTCACGGGGACGGGGGTCGCAACCCCGCCGCCGTCCTCCTCGGAGTCGCCGCCGTACTCAATGGACACTCAAGGGGCCCACACCCCGAGCGTCCAGCGACTCCGAAGGAAGCTGCACCTAGCCTAAGCAGAACCTAGCCTTTGACTTGGCTTGACGACTGCTGTCTAGATGACAATAACTAGGACCTACTTTTTACGTGCCTTCCGAAAAAAGTACCATGCTCAGTTCAAATATCGCTAAACGGTCACCCATATAAGGACTGACCTGGTGGCCTGACGTTGCTTAACCAACTAATCGTTTACCGAACTGTAATTACAACTGGCTATAGGCGCCTCAAAAACAAATATATGCCTCAAAATATGGTACCTATTCTCTATATATTATACGTACATGTTAAATTTGTATTTTGGAATCAACATCATGCGCCAATATAAATATTGCCTGTGTGAATATTATCCTATCTACCGCTATTTTAAACTTAAAATAGCGGTAGATAGGATAACTGACAACTGTCCAACGTGCTAACGTACGAAGCCGCTATTAAATATATTTAGTTATCCTCCAATAAGATCATTGCCGAAATTTGTTTTGAGTAGAAATCGAACCTTGACCTCTGACGTGTCGGTGCTGCTCAATGATTTATTATTTGGAACGTAAGAACTACTTAACACGCTCGAGATAGCTAATATACGTTTTATTCAAAATAATCTGCAGAAATGATAATAATTAACTTATTTACACAATATAATAAAACTACTAACTTCTCTGATTTACAATGTACAACTTAAACTGGTGCGTCAAGTAAGAAGCATAAAATATTGCGCAATCCCTTAGGTATTTATATCAGAACTAATGTAAGTTTCATTCAAAATATTCTGCAGAAATGATAATACTTAACTTATTTACACAACATAATAAAACTATTAACTCCTCTGATTTACAATGTAAAACAAACAAGTAAGAAGCATAAAATATTGCGCAATCCCTTAGGTATTTATACCAGAACTAGGTACCGATATTAAGATTAGCACGTCTAAGATTGTTATCCTTTTGCAATTTAGAAAATATCGCGTTCTAAAAAAGGCAGTAGGCAAAAATGGCATATATATAAATAGCCATTGTGTGTGAAGTTTTGAAGAAGCAAGGTTCAAAGAGATAGACTCGAATTTGGAGATAACTAAAAGCAATCTTCGCAATAAATAATTAAACTAAAGACTTCAGAGATTAGAGTTTAAACATAAATCTGAATTAGCATCGACTGTAAAAACATACTCGTAATATATTTTACCGTGAGATAATAGCTAATAAGAAAAAAAAAGCAACACAATATGTCTATAAAACAGGATTTTAATTTAATGTTTACAACAATTTGGCGTTTTGCTCCGTTGCTCAAGTCTTCATCCAGCAAGATAATCAACTAAAGTAAGCCTTTTGTGTTTTCCTCTGAATTCTTGGGCGAACTAAGTACGTTTGCTTCGGGCTTTTAGCGATTAATTTGTATCGAATCTATTTGCTCGGAATAATGTGTTAAACATGTAGGGAACGGTATGTAAGAGATAGAATTGGAAAATCTGATATAGGATCTAAATGGGTCCTTGAATGTATTGGAGAGAAAAAAATTGAACCGACTTCAATAACACTAAAAAGTATAAAATAATTTAAATATTAAAGAAGTTGGTGTTAGCGTACCTGCTGTGTATATTTGGCACCAACTTCAATAATATTTAAATTATTTTATACTTTTTAGTGTTATTGAAGTCGGTTCAATTTTTTTTTAAATATTTTATTTTATACTTTTTAGTGACATTTTCATACATAAAGATTGAACCATCGAAGACGGTAAAATTATCTAGGTAGGTTATGACATCATTATGATTTCACATTATCGTCTACATACTTTTACATAATTCATGTTTCTTCAGAAACTCAGAAACATTTTATCCGATCGTAATTAAATTTGCATGGAATCATCATAGTAGTTTACTCTCTCGAATAAAAAAAGAATCATCGAAATCGGTTCATATTTGTCAGAGAAATGTAAAGGAGAACATCAGTTTTATGGTTTTTACCAGATAAATTCCTCCATATCATTCATGGTCCTCCAGGAAGTTCTTATCCGGTTGTGATAAAATTCGTACAGGTTCATTACAGTGGTTTCTTCTTTAGAATAAAAAAAGAATCATTGAAATTGGTAAATATTTGCCAGAGTTATGACCATTTTTGTCCTTAAAAAGCACCATAAAGTCATCTATATAGGCTTTCTTGCAACTTTCCTGCGCAGTCAACATTCTTGTTTTTTCAGGAACTACTTATTACTAAACAATAATTTTTTTATGGGACCCAATTAACGGATTAAAGAATGGATGGAAGAAAGATTTTTTCAAATCGGTTCATAATTGCCTGAGTTATGCGCGAACATACATAGAAAATATATATGTATATATATATATACAGACGAATTGAGAACCTCCTCCTTTTTTGAAGTCGGTTAATAAGAATTGTAAATATATTTCGAGATAAAATCTGCCTGTTTTAGAATGTAAAATAGCAATCGCCTGAATATGATCCTCGATATGCAATAGTTGCGACAATATTTGCGATTAAAATCATAAAACTGACGATGTCATTGCTAATAGCAATTAGACGATGACGCCATATTTTGTGAGTTTCTCAATTTATTTTTGGAACAAGAGATAGGTTAATTTAGTTCAATGACCAGGTGCACCGCCTCACGGAGCACATCCTGACCGGGCTCAACCAGCCCAAGCCCGTCTACACAGGCGCCCTATTCTTCGATGTTGCCAAGGCCTTCGACAAGGTCTGGCACAACGGCTTGATATACAAGCTCTTCCAGTTAGGAGTCCCCGATAGGCTCGTACTCATCATACGAGACTTTCTCTCGAATCGTACCTTTCGATACCGGGTCGAAGGTACGTTCTCTTCGCCCCATCCTATACAGGCCGGAGTCCCTCAGGGCTCCGTGCTCTCTCCCCTCTTGTTCAGCCTGTTCACGAACGACATTCCTCGTTCGAGCAGAGTCCAACTCGCCCTTTACGCGGATGACACCGCTCTCTATTATTCCCATAGGAACATGTCCTTTTTGACGCGTGCTCTTCAAGCCGCAGTCGACGCCCTGGGTCAATGGTTCCGTACGTGGCGCATAGAGGTGAACCCGGAGAAGAGTGCCGCGGTGGTCTTCTCCCGGGGACCCGCCAATATGTTCTACGCGCGGAGCCTTCGGCCCAACAGACGACTAAATTCAAAATTCAAAATTCAAAAATTTTTATTTCAAATAGGCTTAACGCTAGCACTTTTGAACGGTCATTTTTTTTAAAAGCTACCACCGGATCACAACGCGGCCTCAACTGAGAAGATCCGGCAAGAAACTCAGCGGGCTTGTCATTTTTTCACATTTTTTTTTTAAAACAAAGTTTGTCTTTTTACAATTAGATTAGCACCAGCGACAGTGTGTCCTGCCGTTCAAAATATCAAATAAAATAAAAAATACGACGAAAATACAACAAACTAAAATGCCAAAGGGATAGTAGTCGGACCAGTCCCCCCAAGCAGCACCCGCGCACGAGTTGACTCGAGCAGCAGCCATCACTCCCCTCAACCATATTGGAGGGAAGGGGGTGACCCGCCACACGAAGCCGCCACAAGCAAAGACTTTTCGATGGCGAGCATGACCGATCCAAAATCACAGTGGCACACGTTAAACATTTACCTTCTGCTGTTAAGCAGTGCCTCGTCAGGCAAGACACAAAGCACTTTAACATATTACCAACTTTTGTCACAAGTCGTCTAAGTTAGATACATACCAAGAATAATTTACAAGCTCAAGTGAATTGCCTAACTAGCCCCAATATCCCTATTCAATCGCCCTATCCCCTGGACTAGGAAGGTTAAGTACCTCGGAGTCACCTTGGACTCCCGCATGACTTTCGGCCCGCACATTAGGTCCGTCCGCAATCGAGCGGCTTTCGTATTAGGTCGCCTGTATCCCCTTCTCTGCAAGCGGAGTAAAATGTCGCTTAGAAATAAGTTGACATTATACAAAGCTTGCATTCGCCCTATCATGACTTACGCGAGTGTAGTTTTCGCGCACGCCGCCCGCACCCATATCGATAGCCTCCAGGTTATCCAGAATCGTTTCCTCCGTCGCGCCGTCGGTGCCCCGTGGTACATGCGGAACGTAGATCTGCATTCCGATTTCAAATTAGATCCCCTTCGTAAGTTCCTCAAAGAAGCGTCGAAACGCTACTTTGAATCCGCGTCCCGTCACGCGAACAGTTTAATCCGCGCCGCCGCCGATTACGCCGCTAGTCCTTCTGACTCACGCCGCAGACCACGGCACGTACTGCTCGACCCTCCTGACCCCATGACGGTCCTATTGGACCGGGATGCGCCGACCCCTCCCCGACAACCGTATGCTACACTAGCTATCAGACACCGGTCTCGCCGGCGAGGCCGAAGGGTCGTACGTATGCGACCGCAACGACGTGAGTTTCTTGCCGGTTCTTCTCAGTGGGGGCGCGTTGTGAACCGGTGGTAAACTCAGCCCTCTCTTAAGCGACAGCCCAAGCCGAGGCCGTGCCTCCCTGAGGTGCCCTTGTGCTCGTCGCTACTTCTGCCGTAAAGGCCAGAGCGCTTCAAGCGCTCGCCTCCTATTGTCCGGTGAAGCTGCAATGGCCATCTGCGGCTAACAGCGTCTATCATTCCCAAAAAAAAAAAAATTTGTTCAATGGAAATAGGTTTTCGTGTTTGGTTATCTAGAACACTATTGGCTTTTGATAAGGTGACATTAAAAGCTTTCATTACGTAGCCTGGTAAAGCAGATATACCTACCTATGTTTGTATCAATACGGACATTACCTAATCAACTATTCATACCATACATATACGAACATTCTACATATATAAGAAAAGTAAACAAAAATTTTCATTACATCTTTCATCAATGCGTGAAAAACATCAAGCCGAGACGAGGGCTATAAGTTCTCATCAAATAAATGTTCTTATTGAAAAGTATGTTTTTTTTTCTATGTTAGGCGTAAGCGACAGACCGGCCTAAAGGACTGCAATACACGTACAGATTACACTGCGGCTCTTCATCTGAGACATTGGTTTTAAGTCCCTTGAGCCCAGTAGTTTCTCGAGCAACACTGCCCTATGAACCAGAACATGGAAAATGCGGCACTTATAGCCTGTTATAATCACTGTTTGGTAAATGATCAGTTAGTTAAGCAATACTGCAAAGTCAGTCCATAGATGAGTGACCAGTTAGTGGCATTTGAACTAAGTCAAATTCAAATTTATTTATTTCAAATAAGTTTAACGCTAGCACTTTTGAATAATCAATATTTTTTTTAAGCAAGCTGCCACCGGATCACAACGCAGCCTCGACTGAGATGATCCAGCAAGAAACTGAGCGCGCTTGTCATTTTTTCACTTTTTTAGACAGTGTTTGTCTTGTTTCAATTAGATCAGCTTTAGCGACAGTGTGTCCTGCCGTTCAAAAGATAAAATAAGAGAGAGAAAAAAGAAAAAAAAAATACATCGAAAACAGAACAAACTAAAAGGCCAAAGGGATAGTAGTCGGTCCAAGCAGCACACGCGCACGAGTTGACTCTAGCAGCAGCCATCAATCCCCTCAACCATATTGAAGGGAAGGGTGATTTCGTGCGTGCCGTTAAGCGATTTCGTGCTTCGGATGGAGGGCACATAAAAAGTCGGCTCATTTATTGTCATCTAGACAGCAGTCCTTAAGTCAAGTCAGAGGCCAAAGGGCAGCTTGAGAAACTCTGACACCAGGTTGGCCACTGACCAAACGACAAACCTGGACAGTTCTTGCAGAAGGGGTCTGCTACGTCCTCCCACCAGCATACTCCTACTGCCGTAATCAGTCTTGTCATCGTCACTTAGATTACAATATCAAATCTAAATTTAATAACATAACCTTTATACGTTACTTTTTTAATGTTTTCGAAAATATTAAAAATATGTATCTTAAAATACTCATAACTTATGTTCTAGGTACATTTCGGGTGAATGCGTGAATTTAACTACACACAAAGTGCGATAGTTAGAAAGACACTAGTGAATCGTAATAACAATTAGTTAAGACTTTTTATTTGATATCCACATTCGATAATTTTGCAAGTAAAAAAAAAAAATATTGGCGCTGACCATCGCCATATATATATTTTTTTAAAGTACTAGCATATCTGACTCCCACAACTAAGATAAATTTAACGACATATTTATAAGTCAAAATCCTCGATGGATTGCCGCTGTAGTCCGTGCCCAAGTCGTACCAATGAAATAGGCATACTTATACATACATACATACATACTTCTGGTGCAGTCGGGCAAAAATTACACGGTGTCCTTAGCCTCCGTAAGCCAATGTGCATAATAATCTTGAATGACGAACAATTGCGAGTGCCTCTGGGTATTCCAGTGCGTCGTAAAAGCGACAACGGCAAGTTCCGAAGCTCGATACCCAAGTTGCGGGCTAGTTTTTCTGTAGGTATATTTTGTCCGCGATATTCCAGAGTAAGAAAATACTCGTTAAATGGCTATAGGTTTACCTGCCACCTAACTTTAGAAATGTGGATAAATCTCTGTCACCCTTTCGGAAATAATGGGTGATTCTATGTGCGAGTTGCGATTCGTACCTACTTCGTCGTCGACAATAACACGTCTGACCGACTTTATGTTTATCACATTCAATTTTCTCATGAATACGCTAATTTGATACGGTATCCACTCAAGTGAAATATTGACGTAGACGCGATATGTTATGGAAAGTAGCTTATCATGCATATTATATTAATCAGAAATAGACTGATAGTCTTATCTCGTTGCAAGTTCCACGAAATTATGTATCTGTGTTACCTCATCTCTGAGTTAGGTACGTAAATTAAAGCTCACAATGATAACGTATTGTTCTATCTGTTATAAACTCACCTGGTAAGTATGCTTTATTGAAACGATTGTCCACCACCGAATATTATTATTCCTTTTAAGGAACCCTCGAATTTAGAGATATGCATGCTATAAATGGTGGTACCCTTATGATTGCGGACAAAATTTATATCTTATAGTATTTAAATTGATTTATCAGCTCTAGTTCCTAACATAATGTGGATATAACAAACGAAACAATTCAATGGTGGATAATATTGCAAAATACAAACTTTAGTTTTTAAGATTTCCTATCAATAGATTTTGACAAATGTTTTATACAATTGTATTTACACAGGACATATACAAGGCAGACTCCATAACGATCGCTTCTCTTAATTTCGCGGTGCAGCAGCCTTGGAAAATAAAATGAATAGTTTATTGACAATGCAAGGACAAGGAACGTGCCAAAGGAATAGCCGTTTTGGCAACAATAGGAAAAACCATGGCTCATCATTCTCTAGCTCTACGACATTTTATAAAGCCGAGACCGGACAAGCTCAACTCATCGCAAGAAGTCAATGGCTTCTTTAAAGTGCTACCAGACAGATTGTCGAAATCCCGCAGAAAGCAAAAACTTTATTTCGTTGTTCCTTATTGGTCAGGACAATGCAAGCCGACCACAGTACTGCCTGGAAAGTAAGATGATTTATGCATCGGATGGACTTGTAAAAAGTCAGTCTTTCTTCACCTTTGTGTACCTACTATAATATCTCCCGTGTAGATGGCTGATCTTATAAGAGATTGGCCGCTGTGGTCGTATCGACAAGGAGAACATTGTAATAATTCTTATTAACTTCAAAGCATCCCAGCGCCGATCGTAAACCAGACCCTAAAATGTTTGTAAGCAAGCATCTATTGGACTTTTCCCATAACCACGCCTCCTTTAATTTCCATGGCGTATGTCGTTAACCAAATCCCCTGTGGTGGAATTAATTCGACGACAACCATAAGACGTTCGACAAGGGTGTCGACCGACCTAATTACTTTGTGACCCAATTACGATTTTAAAGGCACCGTTTCGACAAATCGGCTAATTTAATCGGATTGATGTGGCGAATTTTATGGACGTCGATTTAGGAATGATTTTGGAATCAAACTCTGACATTGTCGTAGACACACATCTTTATTATGCGGTCGAAAAACAAGCCCTTCGTATGCTTGACAATGCAACGCAGTATGCAAAAACGGCTTGGTAATGCAAAGTTATTTTTGCTGCCACGCAAAGTTAAGAATGCATGCAGGTATTATTTAGTGAATGAAGCGCAAACGAATTTGTAAGCATTTACAAGTTCATTTAAGTATCAAGCAGAGAATACAGTAAAGATGCGCGGGTAGCGAAATCGTAAGGAGTTTTGTGCAAGAGCCTAGAAGATAATAAAGCAGGGACAGATATTCTGCCACAAAACAGCACTGCGTAAAGATTGCTGTATTCTGGTGTGAAGGGCTTTGTATCTGGAGAAATTACTGAAGTCAAGACTTAATTAACTTGATCAATTATTATTCTTATATCAATGAAATTAAACTTATAGTCCGGTCAATTTAGACATTCGAAGTTACATAAAGTCCCAAAAAGCTGAATTTCTGTGAAATTGTTCAAAACATAATTATAAACAATGTCTAGAAGTTCCCCATCATTCCCCTGTAAGGAAAAAAAAATATTCAAGGTCAAAGGTAAAAAAAAATAGTTTTTCGCGATTTTCAGCAAAACGGTAAGTTTTATCATAAAAGTACCTCAGACAAAAATTGTAGATCATAAAATTATCTATAAAAAATGTATCAATACTTTTTTTCTTACGAGCCACCGTTTCTGAGATATAACGATTCAAAAAGTTATAAAAGTTGTTATCGTCATAATATGCACACGTTTCCACGCCACCTATGAGGTAGTGTACTTACCGCGTTTTTTTAACGTGGTTTCCCCAGTAGGCCTACTCTACGGGTCAGTTGTGATCCTGTTAATGTAAAACTATTGCATAATAACGGAAATTTTCAAAGATTGGGAAAGATAAAAGCGATGTAAATTAAAAAAAAGTGTTGAAGTTTATTCGTCTTATTCGTAAGTTTCAAATTCTTGTTCTTCTTCTTGTTCTTCTTCTCCTGCTTCTTCTTCATCTTCATTTTGGATGCAAGTAAATTGCGTCAATAGCGATGTATCGCATGATACTTCGTCGGAGTCAAACGAATCCTCCATTGTTTGTGATTCAATATTAGAGCACGACCGGCCTTGACAATTTGTGCATGCCAAAGAACAAGACAGTCCGACTTTTTTGCAACCACTTTTAGCACTGCATCCCTTTTTGCAGTTGCAAAAAATAGTGTTCAGCAGTTTTTCCGGCGCAGGTGGAAGTAAAGTTTGAACTGGCTCTAATATATTGTTGACCAACTTCCAACCCCAGTCTGTAGGGTCTAGCTGATAACCAAGCCACACTTGAACTTGGTAATATACTCGAAAAAAATGTTGGTGAGCAGCAACTGAGTTTGGAGGAAGACAAGAACTCTAGATGTATATACGTGGCGTACTCATGCATATTATGTCGATAACAACTTTTATAACTTTTTGAATCGTTATATCTCAGAAACGGTGGCTCGTAAGAAAAAAGTATTCATACATTTTTTATAGATAATTTTATGATCTACAATTTTTGTCTGAGGTACTTTTATGATAAAACTTACAGTTTTGCTGAAAATCGCGAAAAACTCATTTTTTGACCTTTGACCTTGAATAAAAATTTTTCCTTACAGTGGAATGATGGGGAACTTCTAGACATTGTTTATAATTATATTTTGAATAATTTCACTGAAATTCAGCTTGTTGGGACTTTATGTAACCTCACTCTCATTTTTTGGTCTAAATTGACCGGACTATTATAAATAATATTAAAAGAAGACTGCGTTACAGTCTGGCGGATGATGTACAGTCAGTGGTAAAGTATAATCATGATTGGTAATCAAGATACTGTCATTAAATAACATACATAGGATATGTTATGAAGACCTAAAAGTTTCTAATAATTGAATGTGACCAGTTGAAATGAACGTCCTAGCGATGGCTAGGTTCTAGTGGTTGTCGATTGACAATCGACGGAAGTCGACAAGTCGAATCGAATCGGAGTCGACCAATCGAATGTGAAAATTCAAGACTGTGAATTGTTTCAATATTACGTCAAAATTATTCATGTCAAATTTTCTCGTCATGTTATGATGTGTGTAGTATGCGCCTGCATATTACATTTTAGATTTCTATGACCATGGTCTTTAGCAAAGAAATCTAAGTTTAGTATAGTTTAGATTTCTGTAGCGTCGGACGACTCATATAAGTACGAGAAGTTCGTGGTGTAGGCCTGGATATCAAATTCCAGCTTTCTATGCCTTTAAGACTTTAAAAGTAGGTAGGTACGCTTTTTATGATTTTAGGAAGTATTTGTAGGAAGGAATTATGATCATCGTAAACGAGTTACAAATTAAATTAGCATCGAAATATAATCCAGTATCTACGTCATAATAAGACTAACAACTAGGACCTCCTTTCAGACGCAGTCTTCAAATCTTGCGTTCAAAACTTCAAACTCGTAAAACTGGTACAACTGGTAAAACAATTGTGTAAATTTTTCAGTGCTGGGCAAAGTTCATATTTCTACTTATACCTAACTTATGTTTTAATCAGTCACGCTGATTAAGTGCCGGTAAATGAGACACGCCTTTCGAATCAAATCGATAGTATGTCTAGGCTTAAAAGTATTACATTGCAAATATTGTTGCCACACACCGAAATTATTAACAATTCCATGCTACTGCCTACACCTTTCACATTCGAGGTTGAGCCAGATACATACATAGTATAGTACAACAACAGGAACTAATAAAAAAAACTCAAGTAATGCGGAAACGTTGAGAAAAAAACATGTCATGCTAAGAAACACTTATTCAATGTTATAAAGAATCTATTTTCATTCCTTTGTCCCTTTTTAGGTTGAATTTGAAAAGCAAGAATAATAGTCACCGTGATTGGCCGATATCAAATGAATATTATGGTTTATTTTATACTTAGGCTAGCTTTTATTTCCTAATGTTTTGCTACTATACAGGAAATGTATTTGAGTTATTTATTTGTCTTTCTTTATTTTTCCTAGCCTGTTATTCCAGGCTGTTATATACATATACTTACCACATTTGGATAAAACCAACTTAGGATAGGTAGCAGTAATATACTGGATGGCAACAAATATTTTCTTTTCATTTATAATTTTGATAATGTCTTAGCTCCTTGAATAGAGATTTCTGAACGAACGCCCAAAAAAATGTGGGTTGATACTCTTGATACCCACTCAGGACATTCGCGAGGATGAATATTTGTCGAAGTATAACTAACGTTGGTCCCATAAACACCACTTACAGCAACTCTTCATAGGATGTTTTGTGTCTGGAGTGGTCTGGATGTTAGTTAGATATATATTTAAATCTAAATTTTATTTATTTATTTATTTATTACTTTCAACAAATTTGTATACCTAATTACATATTGTCCCCCAAAACCGTCATTCGGTTTGACTGTGGATAAATAAGTAGGTATATTTAAAAGAATTTAAATGTCTGTAAAAAAAATTAAGCATGTCTCTTTTCTAGATTCCCTAGTTCAATAGGCTTTGTCTTGTGATTGTCATCACTTCTACTGAAAACCAAATCTTGTTTGAAATAAATTAATGGAGATGTGTATCTAAATGTGCCTTTTTTTAAAGGATAGCAAGAATAAATTTCAGAAGCCAATAATCGTATCACACGTTCTAAGGGTATTGGGAATTGTATCTAAAAAGGATTCTAATGCGAATTTGATTCACCATTTGTACCTATATATTACTAAGAAATACGATAAGGGATCCCAAATTCACTTGGGGGTTTTCAAACAAACAAAAAAGGGGTATTCAAGTCTAAATAACACGTTCTACGTTATAACTTTGGGTTCTAATGTGCTAATTTCAAATTGTGAATCACTTTTTCTAAACTCTGTTCCGATCTTAATCCTTTTAGAAGTTTGGATGCATATGAACCTGGCAAATAGAGTCTTCAATATACTCGCAACCCGTATCATCTGTTGATGTGGCGACGATAATGAATGGTCGCCGTTCGTAAAACGACAAGCAATCAGTTCTCCAGCATCTGTACCGTAAAGTACAAACAATCTTGTAAATTCTTAAGGTTGCGACCTGGATAATAAACTTAGCGGAAAACTAGAAGGAAATATGTCCAACAATATATTAAGCACACTGATATATTCATATTTGAGCTGATATTAAAGACCTTTCAATGACCTATACAAATATTGGATATTAATAACGTTGGTAAGGAGTTTAGGATTTAGGTGTAGAAACTGCAAACGCTAAAGATTTTTAGCCGTTTCCTAAGCTAGCCGCAAAACAAAATAGAGAAATCTGTGTTTTATCACTAACCAACTTCCTCGTTGATGTATCAATGGTAGCAAAGAGTAGGTAGTAGAAGTCTACAATTGTCACATGGCAATGAAATACGTCAGACTCTCGTCAGACTGGTCCTCGGACATTAATGACGGGACGATGAATTTTCTGACTTTACGCATGGGATGTGTAGTCACATCCCATGCGTAAAGTCAGAAACTGCATCTTTAAGGTTCCTAGGGTCATCAACCAGTAGGTTGATGAACCTTAAACATGTCACAAAGTTGCAACCATGCTCTGCTATGTTGCATCATGCTCAACAATCACATAACCTTTGAAATGATCCGTGTGGTTACACGTTTTCATACACAATCGTGCTTATTATTGCCGTCACGGTTGTGGTTTGAAAGATGTATGACGGAACAGATGTTACGTCATTGTATGAATGGTATTTTGGTTTTATATTGGACCGAATATAATCGAAGTAAAGTAATCATTATATCAAAAGAGACCATGAGAACTGGAGCATTATTACGTCAACGTTACAAAAACGACGGCTCTGTCACGAAATTCATTAGAATCAGAAGTAAGCGATTAAAACCCTGGTTGGTGTCTTCAACGCAAGTACCTACAGACTCAATACAAGCAACGTTTCTAATCTTTTAGTTTTTGTTATACATATTTTTGGGGGGCAATGAACTTTGATGACGTGATTATTCCTACAGAACGAAGATCATTTGGATCAGATATACGTGTCTGTATTCTAAAAGCACTGGTTTGAGACATCTAGCATTTTTTTGCAATACCTCTACTTGACGTGCAAGGATACATTCTAGTTGGCAAACGAAATAAAAAACAGATGGATTTTATACTGTAATATTCAAGAGAACAAATCCTACAACAGTGTTAGAAATTGACGTGTCCCATTGAGTAATTTGGGCAAAGTCGTATTCCTAAATATTATCTGTAGACCTTATTACCAGATTGTGTTTGAATAATTGAATGTAAACTTCTCTATAAGAACAGATTCTCTACTTATATGAATGAAAGCAATTAACAGCACTTAGGGCACCCGCGATAAATCGCAAATCTCATCAATAAGTGAAAACCCTAAACGAATTCTAAACGATACTCAGTCCTAAACCACGACCTAATTCTTGACCGGGAGATAAGTCCACCAGTTATTGCCGCTTTTGTAGCTCCGGATAAGCGGTACCGCACTAAAATGGATTATTTCCTTGGATATCCACGAAACTAAGCGAATCCTATACAAACCGGGAATAAATTTTGCTGTTATAGTGATAGTAGTTTAGCACTACCGTCTACATATTTAAATAAGATGTAAGGAGGAACAGAAATGTTAGCTATTTATTACATTACGGCACTTCCTGAGAAGAACGTGAAGTTGGTTAAAATTATAATTTAATGTTGTACGAAAACCAGACATAAGTCATTAGATTAACGAGTTTTTTACCAGTAAGCATCTTTATGAGTTCCCAAAACTTTAGTACAGTTGCAAGTGCATTCGACGTCGTAAATACTCATAAATGCATTGGAAAGACATAACATTTCTACTGATTATTCTTTTACTTTACTGGTGAATAATGATGTAAATATGCGAAAGGTATCCCACAAAACGTTAAAACTTGTAACACGAGGTTTATATGGCGACCTTGGAGACAATCTTGTGTTTCTAGTGACTTTTGCTAGATATTCATTATTATTTAATATCATGTATGTGTCATGCAGAAATCGTAGAATTAACAGACGATAGACTGTGGCCTAATTGTTTTTGGTAGAATGAAGATTCGTTTAGTAGTGTTAAAGTTGGCCATTCAAGTCAGCAGATCCAGTAACCAAAAGGGCACGCGGGCGCGATGTAAGAGCCAATTTGATAGCCTGTTCATAAGAGACAAGCAAGGTCTATTCGAACTCAATCCATTCGATTTTAAAACGATATAGCTTCTGGCCTACGTCAACATAATTATCGTCACGCTACTTCTAACACAATATTTATACAATTTTAGCTGGGCGTGTGAGATTTTCGTTGGAATTGCAGACCACGTTGTCTTTAATCATGGGTTCACTTCGTATTTTTGTAAGCAGAGAGCTATGTAGGTATCAGAAAAATCCTAATCACAAATAAGTATAATGGACTGGTGCAATAATGAAGTAGGTATGCGATGCGTTTTTTGTTCCGCGACATACCTAGTTCCGTATTGTTCTTTTTTTGGGGTCTCCGTTACAATAATTCCACTGCAATATCTGTAATGAAATAGTAGCGGCGCAACGAATCAATTTGTAAATTGCTAATACCAAGATTATATTAGACTTTTAGAGTAACACAAGACACGCCGCCACTGCGGCTTTCCCAGGCATATTAACTTCTAGAATGAAAAGGTTATTAACACGATTAGCACCTACACTTAAGCCCTCTGGAAGAATTCCTGTAAATGATGGTGAAAACAGCATTAAGATCTTTTTTAAGCAACTTAGTCACGAGACAGGCAGATGGTAAGTAACTCGTCTGCCTATTGCACGGCCGCTCGTCAGTTAAAAGATTACTTAATAAATATCTTATAACCGGTAATGTTACCAGCTTCAGTGACCTTCACACCAGTTTACACATTGCTGCTTGTCGACAAAATACCTGCTACTGCGGTGGTACCTACGATCCTTGATCCTTATTGCTATGTTTAAAAGAAAAAATACTTTTACGGTTTCTAAAATTTTAGCAGCGTGCTAGACGTCTAGCAGTGAACTTATTTATGTTTAACACATAGGGCTCCCACACATAACTGCGATGCGGCGAGAAACAAATGAATTTTCGATACAAGTTCCTGCAATTTGTATCCAAAATTCATTTGTTTCTCGCCGCATCGCATCGCAGTTATGTGTGGGAGCCCATAGAACGCCAAATGCCTGACAAACAATAGATTTTTCTATTGGTATGTTGCCTGACGGCAGTCTAAGGGTTAATAAAAAAAACCTCTTCGCTGTTAGTCTAGTAAGTAGCTAAGTGTAGTTTGCCCCGTAAAAATACCTTCAAAAGCATTTGAAGCAGCTCCTGCCAGGCCACCACAATTGCATTTAGCAACCATTCCGATCTTGATAGATCGACTAAATACTCAGAAACATGCAATGGCTAGCTAATATCCATCTAAGTGTTGCTGTATTACGACATTGACGAAATATGTCCAACATTTTCCGGTGTTTGTATTCGTTTTCTCATGAAACCTGCATTATTTTTAGAAGCCCGTAATTATGTGATCTTTGCTCATTGTATGTTAAGTATAAATATTGTGATAACAACGTTGTGAATACGTGAGTGTGCTTCTTTATTTGGTCCGCTTATCTTTTCTTTTGTTGTAGGTACCTACGGATTAATTGTGGAACAAAAGACTACCAAATCCATTAATTTTATGACATCACTTCGTAGCAGTTTAATGTTAAAGACTAAATACTGTTAATTTAATGTTAAAGACTAAAGACTGGAATGCGCCCGCCGGGGCAGGGGCTCAAAGGCAAGGGTAAGGGTACCTGGTGCAGATCCCACCAGAGCACCCAGGTCCCACTCATGTTATGCCGATAGGACAGCCGCGGAGGTTTTAGCGGGTAAGTATCCCACATACCCCGTTTTACCCCACATGTCACGGGGACCTATTAAAGGTTTTCCTCGCGAGCACAAAAAAGTGATTGCATGACCATCAAAAGTTATTTACAAGGACTTATTACAACAAAAGTTATTCAGACAAAAGATAGATGTGTTTCAAGTGCTTAGTCTTACTGATTATTTAACCGACTTCAAAAAAAGGAGGAGGTTCTCAATTCGTCTGTATATATATTTTTTTTTCTATGTATGTTCGCGCATAACTCTGGCAATTATGAACCGATTTGAAAAAATCTTTCTTCCATCCATTCTTTAATCCGTTAGTTGGGTGGGGCCCATAAAAAATGATTGCTTACGAATAAGTAGTTCCTGAAAAAACAAGAATGATGACTGCGCAGGAAACCTGCAGGAATGCCTATAAGATGACTTTATGTCGCTTTTCAAGGACAAAAATGGTCTCTGGCAAATATTTACCAATTTCGATGTTTTTTTTTTATTCGAGAGAGTAAACTACTATGATGATTCCATGCAAATTTCATTACGACCGGATATTTTTTTCTGAAGAAACATGAATTATGTAAAACTATGTAGACGATAATGTGATCATAACCTACCTAGATACTTTTACCGTCTTCGATGGTTCAATCATTATGTATGAAAATATCATTAACTTCATAAATTAATTATTCATATAACTGGTAGTTTTTATTGGAGTAAAAAAGTTTTAGAGCAGACGAGTATAGCGTGCTTAAAAAATATTGAGTAAGCTTATCCTACTAAGTGTATTGCAGCCCAACAACGCTGTAATTAAGGAATTCGCTGAAGAAATAGAGGAACTGGTATAGCTCTCAGAATTTGCAAGTTGAAGTGGCAACTGCAGGCAAACCACGTCACTCAAGGACCCGACCACCGAATTTGTAACTTAAATTGGCAATGGGCAGGCCACATTGCTCAAAGAACCGGCCACCGGGGTAAAAAGTCCTCGAGTGGCGACCACGATCCGGAAGATGCAGCGTAGAAAGGCCTACCACGAATAACATTAAGAACGTGAATATATTAAGAAAAATAACCCGGTAGCAACACCTGGTTTTTAAAATTTATGCAGCCGAGACGATGACATTCATAAATACCGGGGGTCTTAACCAAGTTGCCATTCTCTTATATTGAAAGAGAATAGAAAACAAATGTATCATCACCATCATCAGCCGGAAGACGTCCACCACAATGAACGACAATTGGCTATTTGCATCCACCGGTTACCTGCGAGGCGCACAATGTCGTCTGTCCACCTAGTGGGAGGCCTGCCTATGCTGCGTCTTCCGGTTCGTGGTCGCCACTCGAGAACCTTTCTTCCTCAACGGTTATCGGTTCTTCGAGCGTTGTGGCCTGCCCATTGCCACTTCAAGTTGCAGATTCTGAGAGCTATGTCGGTGACCTTGGTTCTTCAGCGAATCACCACATTTCGAATTCTGTCGCGCAAAGAAACTCCGAGCATAGCTCTCTCCATGGCTCATTGTGTGACTCTGAAGTTCTCTATAAGGCCAGCCGTTAGAGACCACGTCTCAGTACCATATGTCATCACACACACTGGTTAAAAACCTTCGTCTTCAGGCACAAACAAATGTATAGGAATGGCATAACTCTTCGATGAGTCATGTTCAGTATTAGAGAAGGACAATTTGGCTAAGGCGTCTGACACTCAGCTTTCCGACCGCTATCGGAAACTCCAAACGCCTAGGAAGTAAAAACGGTTAAAATTGACCTCACCTAAACATACAACGTAATATAATAAGTCAACTTCCAATTCTATTACTACAATACATACACAAGTAATGCAAAACACAAATAATAGAAGTATGTAATAAGGAAATGCGAAGGACGTTGATAAAATGTGAGCCACGTTAAAAATGTAACCTTAGTGGACCAATCGCAAAAATAACTTTTGGACCGGTTCTTACACCGAATATTTGAATCTAATTATAAATACACCATACTAAAAAACAACTGTTTATTTTTGTTCTCTGAAAATCCTTGAAAAATTATATTATAATTATGGTTAACAATTGGCATAAATAATTGTACTTTACAGACGTCACGTGACGATTTGAACGCTTTTGAGACAGAGTGGGCAGATATAGCTATAGACCGAGGTAGGTGGAAATATATGGAAGAGACTGGTGGCCCAGCGGTGGTAAACTACATGTTAATCAAAACAATCATTATTATTATACTGAAGTGATTTATTCTCGAAACTAAACCGAATAATTACTTATTTATAAGAAACTAGGAACTAACAGAATCGTTTTCATATGATTAGTTCTGGTTAAAAAAATGCTATTATGATTTATTTCTATAGTTATTTTACCTATAATCGTAAAAAATAAATACATAAGTACAATATCGTGTAACGTATCAAATGTTTAAAATACACGATACTTTTTGTGATATATCACAACAAGGGAACTTACCCATTTATTTATAGGCCTTTGCAAAAATCGTCCATGACAAAAAAATAAATAAAAAAAAAGTGGTGTTTTATACAAACATCGGATCGTTTTCAAATCCGATAGTGACAACCTGTAAACGCTGTTCACGGAATTTCGAAAATTCAATTTGGAAAGATGATGAAATTTTAAAGAAACTACTGGATTTCTGAATAATGTTCACGAAAAGATATCACCGGAAATGTTTTTATCAGATTAAAATTCCGATGGTAGTGAATAACCCTGCAGGTAGGAGTAAGTCAATGCCTACAGGTAGATTCCACCGCAGTTTCAAGTATTCTGACGGCAAATTAGTATTGTATTCCAGTGTAATGATGAGTACTTGCAGAAATTACCGGTCTCAAGAGAAATTAATATATTGGGCAATAGTGCAATGCACATCTTCACAGATAATAGTGTTACTTTCTATCATATTAACGCCTGGCTACTTTCATCATTAAGTGTCTAATATATAAATAATTTAAAATATTATAACCTATAACGGATATTCTGAGTTCAAATCCTGTGAGAGCCAACAATTGTCTGAAAGTAAGATAAGAGAATCCAGGCGTCGGATGGATATGTAAAAAGTCGATCCTGCGCTACGTGCCTAAACATTGAGAATTACGGTTTTTCAAGCACAGCGATAAGGACAATAAAATCTTTTTTTTTTAAATTTGAACCGACTTCAATAGCACTGAAAAGTATAAAATATTATTGAAGTTGGTGTTAGCTTACCGGCTGTGTATATTTGGCACCAACTTCAATAATATTTACATTATTTTATACTTTTCAGTGATATTGAAGTCGGTAATTTTTTTGATTTTAAAAGATTTTATTTTAAACTTTTTAGTGATATTTTCATATATAAAGATTGAACCATCGAAAACCGTAAAATTATCTAGGTAGGTTATGATTACATTATCGTCTACATAGTTTTACATAATTCATGTTTCTTCAGAAAAAAATATCCGGTCGTAATGAAATTTGCATGGAATCATCATAGTAGTTCACTCTCTCGAATAAAAAAAGAATCATCGAAATCGGTTCATAATTGTCAGAGCAATGTAATGGAGAACATCAGTTTTATGGTTTTTTTACCAGATAAATTCCTCCACATCGTTCATGGTCCTCCAGGAAGTTCTTATCCGGTTGTAATAAAATTCATACAGATTCAATACAGTGGTTTCTTCTTTCGAATAAAAAAAGAATCATTGAAATTGGTAAATATTTGCCAGAGTTATGACCATTTTTGTCCTTAAAAAGCGACATAAAGTCATCTATATAGGCTTTCCTGCAGCTCTCAGTGCGCAGTCACCATTCTTGTTTTTTCAGGAACTACTTATTACTAAGCAATATTTTTTTATGGGACCCAATCAATGGATTGAAGAATTGATGGAAGAAAGATTTTTTCAAATCGGTTCATAATTGCCGGAGTTATGCGCGAACATACATAAAAAAAATATATATATACAGACGAATTGAGAACCTCCTCCTTTTTTGAAGTCGGTTAAAAACGCAGTAAGTGGAGATGAAGCGTGGTTACTCGTATGTTATTTGCTTATAGCGATAACGAAGTTGTTTTTGTTATCTATCTATACTATAATAAAACTCAAAGAGCACTTTTTCTGTACATTGAATATTTTTCCAAAATTTATATGTATGGGTACTATACTATCGACATAGAGGCCAAAACAATTTTTTTTGGAATTATTGTCTGTCTGTCTGTCGTTCTGTTCGTCCAGGTATCATTTGAAAACCCGTGGATGGATTTTGATAGGACTTTCACTGATGTGTTGTGTAGAAGTCAAGGTGTAAGTTGGTATATAAAACATCACGCTATGTTTCATAGGGGCTAAGCAGTAAACCATTACTTGCACATATTACCACGTAATTTCCTTTGTATGTGAATAGGGTAATTATAGACTGATCAGTTAATCATTAAGATATGTATTATTACGCTATATACAATAGGGACTGAGCAGACATTTAGTTTGCATAAGATATGGCATTGGCGAAGGGTCAATTTTTGTAAGGGGTAAGCCGGTCCGGTACACCCAGGACATTTTCATTAGATTTCTGTATTGTTCTAAGTACTTTGCTGATAGCAATATGACATTATATCTTTGAAAAGTTAAAATCTGTAAATCCCGAGCGGATCCAAACTAGATTATGTATGTATTACAGTCGCAACAATAAAAGATGCGGAAAACTTAAAACTTTCATTATCGAATATCATTAGACAGTAATTTACGATGTTAGCGTGATTTACATTATGAACAACGCCATCTATCGGTGAAATTGAACATACAATAACTATAGAACTTTAATCTATATATTATATCAAAGAAAGTCGTGTTAGTTACACTATTTATAACTCAAGAACGGCCTAACCGATTCGGCTGAAAATTGGTGGGGAGGTAGCTTAGAACCAGTAAACGGACATAGGTCTTATGTACTCGTATTTTTTTTAATATATTTTATTTTTTATTTCAAGACGCAAGGCTACTGGGATTTTGGTTCGGTCATGCTCGCCATCGAAAAGTCTCTGCTTGTGGCGGCTTTGTGTGGCGGGTCACCCCCTTCCCTCTAATATGGTTGAGGGGAGTGATGGCTGCTGCTCAAGTCAACTCGTGCGCGGGTGCTGCTTGGGGGGCCGCTGTTCTTTTATCCTTTTTTATTTTCTTTTTTTTCTTTTGTAGTCTAGCAGCAAAATTGATTATTACTTTATTTACGTTCTGAAGGCAATTCACTTGAGCTTGTAAATTATTCTTGGTGTGTATCTAACTTAGACGACTTGTGACAAAAGTTGGTAATATGTTAAAGTGCTTTGTGTCTTGCCTGACGAGGCACTGCTTAACAGCAGAAGGTAAATGTTTAACGTGTGCCACTGTGATTTTGGATCGGTCATGCTCGCCATCGAAAAGTCTTTGCTTGTGGCGGCTTCGTGTGGCGGATCACCCCCTTCCCTCCAATATGGTTGAGGGGAGTGATGGCTGCTGCTCGAGTCAACTCGTGCGCGGGTGCTGCTTGGGGGGACTGGTCCGACTACTATCCCTTTGGCATTTTAGTTTGTTGTATTTTCGTCGTATTTTTTATTATTTTTTTATTTGATATTTTGAACGGCAGGACACACTGTCGCTGGTGCTGATCTAATTGTAAAAAGACAAACTTTGTTTAAAAAAAAAAAAATGTGAAAAAATGACAAGCCCGCTGAGTTTCTTGCCGGATCTTCTCAGTTGAGGACGCGTTGTGATCCGGTGGTAGCTTGTAAAAAAAAAATGACCGTGCAAAAGTGCTAGCGTTAAGCCTATTTGAAATAAAAATTTTGAATTTTGAATTTTTGAATTTTGGATACTTTGTATCCCGGTAGGTTAAGGTTAAGCAACGTTAGGTAAGGTCATTAAATAGATGGGTGAACCGATTTGTATGAAAGTGTGCATATCGGGTAGGTCTGAGAATAGGTCATACAGTATATTTCATACCGCTAGGTTAAGGTTAAGCTACATAAGGGAAGGTCATTACATAGATGGGTGAACCGATATGTATGAAATTATGTGTGCATATCGGGGAGGTCTGAGAATAGGTCATAAAGTATATTTAATGCCGCTGATACCATGATCGACGAGGATATATAGAACGAGAGGAGGGTGCACGAGAGGAGAAAGAGGGAGAGGGGATTCGAGAAGGGGGCGAAGGGGTGAGGGATCGGGGCAGTTAGGTGGAGTAAGGGGGGAGTGAGAAGGAGCAAGTTCGTAGAAGAGAGAGGGGGAGAGGGTTCAGAGAGGGGATAACAGGGTAGGAAGAGGGGGAGTGTGACGGAAACCGAAGCGGGAGGGGGAAAGAGAGAGGAGAGAAAGAGCATATAATTAGATTTTTTTTATAAGAGAGAGAGATATGGAGAGAGATAAATATAGGGAGGAGGGAGAAAAGGGGAGCAAAATGTAATAAAAGCGCGGGCGGAGCTGCACGGGTCAGCTAGTGGTAAATAAAGCCGATTCGTATGATACCCAACTAGATATAATTTACTTCCAAGATACTGGCCGGTGTTTGACCACCAACCAGGTAGGACGTAAGCCCTTGGGTTACGTTTATGACATGAATACAAAAAAAAAAATATATTACGTGATCGTAAGCATCGTAACTTAGTAATATGCTTATATTACTAAGTTACGATGCTTTTGCGCTTGCAAAAAGCAGGATTGATGGCTTCTTTGTTTGATCATGAACTCTATAGAAATAAAATATGATTTGTTTTTGAGTACCTAACAAAATGATAAGACTAAAGGAGTTGTCTTTTACTTACGCGAATATTACACATTGAAATCAAACTACTTTTACGGATTTTATCGCGGCTTATTTTTCGATTTTACTATCCCGACGTTTCGAATGCTTTGCAGCACCCATGGTCACGGGAGGGAGGACTGAGGTGTTAAACGTCCTTATGTCACAATTATGCCGGTGTACCCTCAGGTCTTCTTAGTTATTATTGTTGGTCCGATCTACGCAGTAAGAGCTTACAGTATCTTGAGGCCGTGCAGTGTTTTGATTGATATTGGATTTAATTATATTTATCACAGGATCCCAAGCCGGTGGTAACACCCAACCATCTTCTCTATTGAAATTAGGATGTTTTTTAACCGACTTCAAAAAAGGAGGAGGTTCTCAATTCATCGTGTATGTATTTTTTTTTTTAATGTATGTTCACTCATAATTCCGCCAAATATGTACCGATTTGGATGATTCTTTTTTTGTACCTAATGGACATTCCATCAAGTTGGTCCCATAAATTTTTTATTCCTTATGAACCAGTAGTTCCTGAGAAAACATGAACGGAATGTTAGAATTATCTGGTAAAACGCCTAAAAATAGATGATATTCTATCTATGGTTATAACTCATACAAATACACGGAAAAAAATGGTTTAGCTGTGGTCGCTAAATTGGTTTTGCTGCCAATTCATTTGCTGCTCTGTATAATATCTTAGGTACATCAGCAAAGCATTGTGTATTACAACTAAGACCACTTAGCTATTATTGATAACGACATTTAGCTATAAGAACTACAAAAAATTAACAGGTGTTACAAATTGTTTAACAACTATAGCAAACTTTTTTCGCTATATCATCAAAACAACATTAGGGGTTGCCCTTAGCTGTGGCTACAAATCATTATTACCATTTATGGATAAATACTTCGTCACTATTGCAAAAAGATAGATGCCTTAAGCAGCAAAGACATGTCTGTATCGGTCCTGCTAATAGTCTTTGCAATCACTGCAAATGATTTTGCAACCAGTACTAAATTTGTTTGCAGATGAATCTGTGAAGTTTAATTTGCTAATACTGTTCAAACTCTTAGTAACTATTCCAAATTATTTTAAACACCACAACTAATATTTTGAGCTGTGGTTGCTAATTATAATGTCTTCATATAGCTAAATGGTATTTGCAATCACTGCAAATAATTTTGCAACAAGTACTAAATTTTTTTGCAGATGAATCTGTTAAATTTCATTTGCATATATTGTTCAAAATCTTAGTAACTATTCCAAATAATTTTAAACAACACAACTAATATTTTTAGCTGTGGTTGCTAATTATAATGCCTTCCTATAGCTAAATGGTCTTTGCAATCACTGCAAATGATTTTGCAAGAAGTACTAAATTTGTTTGCTGATAAATCTGTTAAGTTTCATTTGTTAATATTGTTCAAAATCTTAGTAACCCTTCCAAATTATTTTAAACAACACAACTAATATTTTTAGCTGTGGTTGCTAATTATAATGTCTTCTTATAGCTAAATGGTCTTTGCAATCACTGCAAATGATTTGGCAACAAGTACTAAATTTGTTTGCTGATAAATCTGTTAAGTTTCATTTGTTAATATCTTAGTAATATTGTTCAGTCTTAGTAACCCTTCCAAATTATTTTAGACAACACGACTAATATTTTTAGCTGTGGTGGCTAATTTTAATGTCTTCCTACAGCTAAATGTTCTTTGCAATCCCTGCAAATAATTTTGCAACAAGTACTAAATGTTTTTGCAGATGAATCTGTTAAGTTTCATTTGTTAATATTGTTCAAAATCTTAGTAACCCTTCCAAATTATTTTAAACACCACAAGTAATATTTTGAGCTCTGGTTGCTAATTATAATGTCTTCATATAGCTAAATGGTCTTTGCAATCACTGCAAATGATTTTGCAACAAGTACTAAATTTGTTTTCTAAATCTTAGTAAGCCTTCCACATTATTTTAAACACCACAACTAATATTTCGAGCTCTGGTCGCTAATTATATGTCTTTATATACCGAAATATCTTATTAATACTTTCAAATTAACTTAACAGTGAACCATAATAATACCTTGTCAGGGGTAGCAAACTAGAGTTGCGTGAGTTTTATAAGATCATTTTGGAACTTTATCTAATTGTTCTAAATTTTACAACTATTTTTTTACAGCAAGTTACAACAACGCACAACGGCCAGTGTTCTTTATGCAGTCTCGTAAAGTTAAATGTATATCAAAATTTTCAAAACTAACGGTTTCACTGACGGTTTCCATTACGAACCCAAGCGATCAAGGCATAGTGTAAGGGGTGAGCCATTATATCGACACACCCCTCTATATGGAGGGGGTTCTGGACATAGCCCACCAGCTGGCCGTGTGCGGGTTGGCAAACTACACACGTCTATTTTTGAATGATGTGCAGGTTTCCACACGATGTGTACTTACATCGTACACTGCACCATAACACAAGTGATAATCAATATTGAAATTAAGATGACATGAAATAAGAAAATCTCCGAGGTGCAAGGCGTTGTTTGAACATGGGACTCTTGTGTTCAAGGCATGCTTTTTGACAAATTTTCTTGACTTCTGTTGACTAAAATAAATATCTCGATTTTACACGTATGTACTTCATACATGCATCTAATCCGTGGGGTGTCCGGCTAAGAACAACATCCTCCCATCTTCTCCCGTTGGGACTCTGTAAGAGGTGACTAAGGGAAAATAAGAAGACGGGCAGCAGCGTCTTTCTATTGGATTACCTACCATCTATACTGCGGTCCCCAAGACGCCTGCCAAGCGAGGGAATTATGGCAACCCCTCCCTTCTAAGGGCCTTTGTTCAGCAGTGGGCTACTTTAGGCTGCTGATGATCATACATTTCGTGGATGGTTTTATATATTTAGGTATACACTATACATATCTACTTGTTGCCGATTATTATGGATATAATACCTAAGATAATAATAAAACACTGTTTACGGGTACTCAATCTTATGTAGTAATAGGCATTTACTACCTATTAAATACTTGCGTTTTAGTTTGAATTATAAAACGAGCCCGAATTTTTTTGCGACTTTTGCAAATATTATATTTGTAACAATACCATAGAATAATTTGCCAGTACAGCTAACAAGATTAGCGTTTAACTCAGATAACGGGCCTTTAAAAGTATTACCAGATATACCAGATTGGTTTATGGAATCCGCCAAAATAGTGAACAAATGGATTTGACTGTATTCACTCGGTCTCTGAGATGGGTTTTAAACATTGATATGTCCCACAGTGAGTAAAACCGGGATAACATCAGCAGTGCCCACGACTTGTACGCGTGGTCTTTAGTTCATTGTAAATAATGAAGAAAATAAAAAAGGACCAAATGAATCGTACCGAGGACCAAAAATTCTATAGATAGGTACGATAAACGATGAGGAGTTCGAATATTTGTTAGAGTAGGTATGATACATTCGGAATAATATCGTAAGTATATCGTTTCGAATGTATCGTTGTCAATTTTGAGAGTTGATATACGAATCCAAGATCTGTGGTTATTAGACAGACTTTCCTCAATAATGCGCAACTGCTTACAGTAGGTACGTCCGATGGATTATTATGCATTAGGCTTTAGTCCATTGAGATATTGCTTTAGGCTCTCCAAACTTTCGCGCATTCAAGGGTTACCTTCCAGCTCCATCATCAGATCCTCATATTGGGAAAAGTCAATGGAACTCTTAAAGCCGAATCAAGCGAGCCTAAACACGATGTGATTACTAGTACCCACTCAAGGGTTCCTTTACCCACCTTCCAGTTCCATCATCAGATCCTCATTAGTGGTCAAAGTAAATAGAATTCTTTAAAACAAAACAAATGAGTCCAAACTTGATGAGTTTACTAGTAGCCATCTAAGGGTTCCCCCTTATCCAAATTCGAGCTTTATCATGAGATCAGCTCGATAATACTATATTAATATATTGTCACGGGTCTTTGACACATGTGCAAAATTCCAAACGATTTGAACGTGTAGAAGTGGGTGAAAATGGAGTGGCAATATTCTATTACCATCATATATACCTACGTACTTATTACAGGTGAAACTAATAAAAGCGCGTTTAAAAGGCGTTTAAGCTAGCTGCTCATATTATGGCGAACACACAGACAGCAGATACAGGCTTAGTACTTGTCAAGACAAATACATCTAGCCTAAACACGACGGGGTTATTTTGGGTATTTCAGTAGTTCCAATGGTCACCATTCCTAATGTTCCTATGGTCCAATATTAGTAAGTAGGTATGTTCTTCGTAAGACAAGAAAGCGAGTTAATAGGTACAAAAGAAACGTTTTAAAACGAGCCCGAATATTTTAACGACTGTTGCAAATATAGTATTCGCTGCAGTAGCATACAATAATTTGTGATGGTAGCAAATTTATTCGCGTTTTGCGCGGACAAATGAAATAACGGTTCTTGCAGGTGTTGCCAGAGTGACGATTCACTTAATCACATCAATTCACTAAGACTTTGCAGCTCGCTTTACGACTCGATGAAACGCTATAATATAACGTGTTAGTTGTTTATTTAATAGGCGATAAATATTGAAAATTATAATAAATATGGTTTTATACTTTTCATAGGGTGATTTTTCGCTAGTTGGGTTATAGTTTTTGAATTTACTTTTTTATTTTTGAAATCTCAACAAAGTTATCAACTTTGAGTCACAGTGTTAAAAAATATAATGGTTCCATGAAATCTCAAACTAAACCTCTGTAAAATACGTTGATGTGATAGATATCGAAATCATTGAATCATTGATCTTGAAATACATAAGATAGTAGAAGTACTTAATAAAAAAATATAAGATGTTATTGACCACTTACAATAACATTCTTCAATATATAAGAATAAAGCTCCTTCAGAAAGTTTGAGGTGTGTGGCCCTAGATGTCTAACAAGTACGACAGCTTGCTTGGTGGATGTATAAAGTGTCTCCAGCGGCGGGCTTAAAGGCAAGACCAGAAAACCCTCAGTTTTCTGGTGCAGATCCCACCGGAGCGTCCACGCCTCCCGTCTCATGTGCCGTGCGACAGCCGTGGGTAAGAATCCCACATACCCCGGTTGACCCCATAGGTCCCGGGACCTATTGCATGTGTCCCCCGCGAGAACAAAAAGCAAGTAGATCACGATATGCAGCTTGACACTTATCGTGTAGACAGCTTACAAACAAGATCAGGGTTACTTGAACAATAGATTTACGGATGTACGGGTACTTAGTAGTAAAATGGAAAAATGAATTTAGGTAATGTCAAAATAGTACTATTTTGTATGTGGCATACCTACACATAATCGCCATCGTAGCTGTCACCATAATAATAATAATAATGTCATCCAAGCCCCTCAGTACCTATCCGACGTATGGATCATCTTACTTTCTAGACAAAAAGATCCGTCATTGTCCTAACCAGTAAGAAACAATTACCTACACAAAGTTGTTGCTCCCTGCGGGAATGGAACCCGTGACCTCCGGTTTGCAAAGTAAGTGGTGCTCCGCTGACCGCTTAACTAAGAGACTCTTTATCCCGAAAAATTGAAGGGTTCCTGCAGGACGGGGCATCAAAATATAAGGGTAACGCGCAAAATATATAGGATGATTTTGATATAATTTATGTAAATCGATCGAGTCGAATCGGGTGGTCAGACTGGGTTGGATGGAGTCGGATTGAGTTCCTTCAGAGTCGCTGGACGTTCGGGGTGTGGCCCTTACTTAGGATGTCCATCCAGTACGGTGGCGACTCTTAGGAGGACGGCAACGGTGTTGTGACCCCCATCCATGTGAGCACCTTGACACCGTGAACGCTAAAATGCAAGGCACTGATCACACTGGTGCAGATCCCACCGGAGAACTTTGGTGTCCCCACTCATGTGCCAATGCAACAACCTCGTGGGCTTTAGTGGGTAAGAATCCCACATACCCTGGTTTACCTCCACAGATCCCGAGGACCTTTTGAAGGTTTCCCCGCGAAAAATAAAAGGGCCGGATCGAATCGGGCCGAAGGTGATCAAGTTCAATGGAGATGGATCGTGTTATATCGAGTTTTATTTTACGAGTATAACGCGAAAATTACCTACCTACTGGCTGCGTGTGAAGCCGCGGGTACAGCTAGTTCTTAATAAAGATTTTTTCATATATTTTTGTTAACAGTTATGACTTAGCCTATCACCCGGTCCTGGCTTGATGTCGATTTCCGCATGTACATTACTAACCTTTATTTTTTACATTTTAATGTTAAAATGTTAAATATATTATTTGATAGAAATTACATTTTTAATAGAAAAGTTTCATCTGTATTTTTTTGACAGCACTGGCAACATTGCTTGGTAGTTAGTTTTTCGAATGCTGACAGACGCGTGAGATCATAGCATAGTCATGATCTGTGATAAGCTGAGGTGATAGGATAGACGGTGAAGTTATTGAAGTTATTGTGCAAGGGAGGACGTTACAAAATTATTGGAAATCTGGGTTTATGACCAACCAGTCATTGATACATTCAAAGGTTAGTACAATATAATAAATTATAATTGCCTGTAATTAATTGAACAGAATAGCGGTCCTACATATGTCTTATTATATGCAAATGTGCTAATATTTCAAAAAGAATTTTTCGGCCACTTATACTAAACCTTCCATTTTACATAAGCTCTTCGGAGTCGCTGGACGTCCGGGGTGTGGAACCCTTAGAACGTTCATTGAGTACGGCGGCGACTCCGAGGAGGACAGCGGCGGGGTTGCGACCCCCGTCCCCGTGAGCACCGTGACTGGTTCCCGGGGGGCTATAATGCACCCCCCGTCGGCGGGCTCAAAGGCAAGGCACTGAGGGTCCCTGGTGCAGATCCGGCGCGCGGGTTTTAGTGGGTAAGAATCCCACATACCCCGATCGAGCCCCACAGCTCCCGGGGATCTTTCGAAGATTTCCCCCACGTCAAAAAAAGGTATCTTCCATTTTACATAAGCTTGTGGCGAGCTGTTGGTGCGTAAGGCCACCACGGACCCGAGTGCTCTAGAGAGTCGGTCAGGGCCCCCACCTTGGCGTGACTTCGTCGGCCGGAAACCGAAGGGGGCACGCAGGACTCTCAGCTCTGGCTAGCCTTAATTGGCTAGTCCAGAGAGGAGCTGTTAAAGCTATATGCTCCAGGGGTGAAAGTGTTAAAGGGTATAATGCCGCGAGTAACTTCGGAGAAAGGGCAGCACACCTCTCGACACCTGAGCCACCCACACCGGTGTTGCACTCCGTCGTCTTCTGACGGCCATATGAAGAGCCCATCTAGTTGGTGGCAAGTCACCGCTTGACAAAATATAATTAGTGTATCTACTAATTATGGCAAATGACCCCGGCCTTTTACAATAGCCCAGTGTTCAGTCCACCAAATGCCCACTTAAGGAAATCAAGAAATCTTTCCATATACTTCAATAGTCCCTACACCTGCCAGAGTCAAACTCTGCTGTTTATATCTTATTTCCAGCAGTTGATTCTGGCAGGTATGTTCCATTTCATTAATTTGTCCTAACAGGCCTATGTGTTGGATTCGTCCCCATGCAAGCTTTTTAAAAGTCCGGGTGTAAAAGCCCGAGTAACCAAAAATGAAAAATAATAATAAAACCTTTATTGCAGGCAACTATGGCCCATAGAAACAATAAGCCTATTATTTATTATGAAGCTGGCTTCAAAATACAGAAACGGTAAATGTTGTCCTTGAGAACTGGGAATGCACGACATCAAAAAGATTATCAATGTCTAAAGGATTAATGGAAATCCACAAATACATGGACGATAGATTGGTAAGTAACAATTTATTATGAACGTTTTAACTAACTTCTACGAAGCTCAATCTATATGGGTGCGTCCCATTTCATATAAATTTATTTGGTCTATTTTCATTTCAATAACGTTCACAAGATCTAATAAACGTGAGATATACCAACTGTTGCTATAATTTCTTTACATATAACATTTATATATTCTAAAACTTATTTCGTATAATGTTATTGGATATAATGTTTATCTAATCGAAAATCATTAGGTCTATAGTTTAAAATGTATATTTATAGGTACCAACATAGTTAACACCTCGATTCAGAGCAATCCGACTCGGATATGTTAGGCTAGAAGCGGAGCTCCCGCCTTAACCTTCGTGGTTATTGTCTTATGACCACCCAGAATTAGGAGCCCCGCAAAGCAGGGCTCGCGAAATTACAAAAAGACATGATATTATTATTATTATTTTATTTTTATTATATTAGGCTAAATAGGTTTTATATCTTGTAAATGATATCAAATGGTTTTGTAATCAATGTATGTTATGCTTAATAAAAATAGTTATTTTAAAATTATATCAATCGTTTATTATATCAACTGATATGAAATAAAATTATAGATTCATTTATTATATCTTGTAAATATTAGAAATGTTGTAATTATATCAAATAATACTTACCCAATCTATATCATTCTTTTTTTTTTTTTTTTGTCCACAGCTGGAAATCGATTTTAAAAATTTCTCTACTGATGCTGAAATGCAACTGCATGGAGACGACTCCAGCAAATATTGTGTATGTATTTTGTAAGTGGTACTGATTTATGAATCCCATATTATATGATTTTACTCAGTATTTATATTATAACCATATTCTGTAAAGGTTCTAGTAAATACATATTACATGTATGCCTAGTGTATCGATGTTGTATACAAGATGGATTTGAAATCATCGGCAATACTTAAGACTATGCTTCTGCATGTGAATTACATCCATAGTATAATCATTTTAGGAATAAAAAAGTTTAATTAAAATAAATGTCAGGGATTTTTGTGAGGACTTGACTTGCGTATAAAATATGATGACTATCATTATGAAATACGAGAATTTATCTGTAGTGATTCATTAAATGTTGTACCTATTATCATTTTAATGTTATGTAGAAGCAAAGGTTAAAATATTGCCAACATTTTCCAATGCTCCCTGTAGTAGTGTATAAGTGTTTTGTACCCTTATGTGTAATCGTTATTTATATTAAGTATAATGTATAGGCTATAAATTATTGTTAGGCTCAATTTGTAGATGCTGCAAGTTAGCTGCAGAATTGTGGTTTAGTCAGGGTATGTGGTTTAGTTGACTTATCTCACTATACGGACAATGGGATAGTCGGTCAACAGTTTCGATGTAGTTATTTCAACTGCACCAAAACTGCAATTGTATAACTAGCTTGCAGTTTAAATGCAGATCATGTGCATTTACCCTAATAGGGGGTTAAGTATTGCATATTTTAAATTAATATACAGGGTTACGGGAAAAGTCGTACTAGATCCGTTAAGGGCGTGGAGTACCCATCATTTCTGACTTATTTCACTATGAAACACCCCACCCTAAACTTAACCCTTTTCGAGATTTTCGACTTTAAATTTTTTTATTGAAAATTGCCGATGTTTAGGCTATTAAATTTTATTTTGTTTATTTTGTGTGTATTATTATTATTGCATTTTGACATGTGTAATAAGATGCTTTAGGACGTCAATCATTAAAATAGTGCACAAGTTAATTGAATAGGCCGTAGTAGACAAGTGAAAGTAAAGAAATTACAAAAATAATTAGCAGGTTTATTTTTCTCTAAGGGATATCTAAAAAAAATATTATGGCAGTTGTTCGACAGATGTGTTTTAAAATATCTTCGTTTCATCAGCTTTCTAACGAGGTATAACTATCTAGGGTTCGTATTACATTTCGTGGAAAAAAAGTAGTTGGGACGCTTCAGGTAGCAGTTCTAATGGTCCCGCATCTATTGTCCTTCAAGTTGGGACACACCGTGCGAGCGAGACAAGTGACGATTTATGCAGGTGTGAATGAAAGAAAAAATGTGTAGAGACTGATAAGGGCTGGTAATACAACACAGGATATTGTTTTGGTTGGCAGTCTGCTTTTGTGGTTCGTACATAGTAGATGTGATATCGTTTTGCTCTTTTTCTCGACTTGGCTGTGATTCTGGACTATTTCTTCTGATTTGTGACTACTGTGCTTGTTAACCGGACTCTGATTTGTACTTGTGATACGGAAGTGTTGAAGATGACGTCCTACACACCTGAGGAATATGCTGATATGCTTATTTTGTTATGGATACTGCGATTGTGTGTCTGTGCAAGCTCGCAACGAATACATAACTCGCTATCCCGGTCGTCGAGTGCCGGATGTGGGACTTTCGCAATGGAGTGTGTAGTTTACAGTGCATACTGCTGGCCTATACCCGTACCATTACACGCCGGTACACGTTATTGAAGAAGGAGACTCCGCGAGAAGGTTGGACTTTTGCAGATTCATGCTAAATGCTGACGTAGAAGACCCAGATTTTCTAAGAAATATCTTGTTGACAGATGAATCCAAATTTGATAAAGATGGCATAACTAATTATCACAACGCTCACTACTGGGCCCCAAAAGAACTAAGGAATCCCAATAAGAAAAGAGTGACGGGGTCCCAACGAAGATTTAGCGTGTGGATGGGTATTATCTCCAATCATTTGATCGGACCTTACTTTCTCCCGGACAATCTAAATGGGGAAAACTACGAAAACTTTCTGAGAGGAGACTTGAATGACTTGCTGGATGATCTGCCACTCAACTTAATAAGGGACATGTGGTTCCAACATGATGGCTGCCCTGCCCATTTCAGGAGAAGTGTCAGAGACTGGCTGGACACAAATTATCCAAACAAATGGATAGGACGAGGTGGGCCGTTGCCATGGCCAGCAAGAAGTCCGGACCTAACCCCCATGGATTTTCATGTATGGGGGCGCATGAAAAGTCTTGTATACAGCGAGCCAAATCCAGTTTCGTCTGTGGAAGAATTAAGAGAAAGGATTGTTGATGCAGCAAATCAAATGAGGACAACGTTGACCACTGGAGTAGTGAAGACTGGTCTCCGTAGAAGGATGCGACAATGTGTTAGAAATAGAGGTGGCCATGTTGAACATGAACTGTAGAGAGTGTAGAGTAAGAAAATCTTGTGTGAAAACCTGATTTAGTAAATGACATTTCATGCTTACCTATTTTTGTTTTACTTTACTTTTTAGGGCTAAGTATTAACTTTCTTCACCTCTGTCGCCTATGAAACTAAGTTTTTTTTTCCACGAAATTTAATACGAACCCTAGATAGTTATACCTCGTTAGAAAGCTGATGAAACGTAGATATTTTAAAACACATCTGCCGAACAACTGCCATAATATTTTTTTTAGATATTCCTTAGAGAAAAATAAACCTGCTAATTATTTTTGTAATTTCTTTACTTTCACTTGTCTACTACGGCCTATTCAATTAACTATTTTAATGATTGACGTCCTAAAGCATCTTATTACACATGTAAAAATGCAATAATAATAATACACACAAAATAAAATTTAATAGCCTAAAAATCGGCAATTTTCAATAAAAAAATTTAAAGTCGAAAATCTCGAAAAGGGTTAAGTTTAGGGTGATTTCATAGTGAAATAAGTCAGAAATGATGGGTACTCCACGCCCTTAACGGATCTAGCACGACTTTTCCTGTAACCCTGTATAAGCTTAATGTTCCGATTATAGTATAGTATTTCTTTGTTGTTCCGATTATATATAGTATAGTATTGAAAAAAAATGAAATTGACTTTGCCCTTATTGTCACTTTATCAGATAGTGATTTTATGATCAAGTTAGTTAACACTTGTACTTATAAAAGTTGATATGTTGGAATTACTGTCTTATACCAGTGTTACATAAAATTGTTAGTAAAAAATATTATGTATATAACTTTTCTTTTCAATTATCCAAACTAATGTTTGTTTTAGGAGTAACTTTGTGATTTCAATAAATAGATACTTTCTTTAATTTTGTTTTGTATTGACTTCATGTAACAATTGAGAATGGTGATTAATTTATCATAATTCGTAGCATGTTAGGTAGTTTAAGCAGTACCTAGTAACTAAGGTAATTTATTACTCTATCGTATCACTGTAGCTGCACTTGACAGTGTTTTAAGTGTAAATGTTAGTTGTGTTTGTTTGCTCACCTAAGGATTTCGTTTCAGTTCTGTATTACATTTATTTGAAAAAGCTAAACATGGAAGGTCATTTTAGCTGTTAAAGCTAAGTTAATTTGATTCTGTATCGTTTCACCTTAGCTAGAACTGACAGTATTTTACCAGTATTAGCTAAGTTAATTTGATACTGTATCGTATCACCTTAGCTGCAATTGACAATGTTTTAGCTGTGGCTACGAATTGTGTTTGTGACTACACATAATGATTATAGTTGCAATATCTAATAAATTTATGAGAGGTAGCTAATATAATCCGTAGTAGCATGGAAAATAATTTTAGCAGTCGAGGCAAAGTTAATATGATACTGTATCGTATCATCGTAGCTACAATTGATATGACGACATGAATAGAATATGATAAATAAAGTATCACAAAATATCTAATAATCCTGAAAAAAAAATGTATTTACGCACTTGATGGCAACAACATAACAATTTATTAGAAAACGAATAACATAACCGTAACATATTTAAAGCTATGTAACCGGTAACCATTTACACATTCTTTTTAATAGTTAAAGATGTTGAATTGCTTTAATTAAATATGTAAATGATCTCATTATTCGTCTTCTGAAGATTTGTTTTGTTGCCATCAAGTTTAATAAGGACTAATACTTCTAGCAACATGAGATAGTGTTAATTCATATTTTGTGATATATTTTTTTATCATATTATATTCATGTCATCGTAGGAATTGTAGCTGCATTAATACTATACAGTATCAGATTAACTTTGCTTGTACTGTTAAAATTACTTTACATGCTACTACGAATTATATTAGCTACCTCTCATAAATTAATTAGATATCGCAACTAAAATAAAATCATTATGTGTAGTCACAAACACAATTCGTAGCCACAGCTAAAACATTGTCAATTGCAGCTAAGGTGATACGATACAGTATCAAATTAACTTAGCTAATACTGCTAAAACAAACCTATCATACTACGAATTATATTAGCTGACACACATAAATTTATTTGGTGTCGCAACTAAAATCCTTTGGTGGAGTCACAAACACAATTCGTAGCCACAGCTAACACATTGGCAATTACAGCTAAGATGATACGATACAATAACAAATTAAGTTAGCTAATGCTGCTAAAACAAACCTATCATACTACTAATTATATTAGCTGACACTCATAAATGTATTTGGTGTCGCAACTAAAATCCTTGGGTGGAGTCACAAACACAATTCGTAGCCACAGCTAACATATTGGCAATTGCAGCTAAGGTGATACGATACAGTATCAAATTAACTTAGCTAATACTGCTAAAACAAACCTACAATACTACGAATTATATTAGCTGACACTCATAAATTTATTTGGTATCGCAACTAATATCCTTTGGTGGAGTCACAAACACAATTCGTAGCCACAGCTAACACATTGGCAATTACAGCTAAGATGATACGATACAATAACAAATTAAGTTAGCTAATGCTGCTAAAACAAACCTATCATACTACTAATTATATTAGCTGACACTCATAAATGTATTTGGTGTCGCAACTAAAATCCTTGGGTGGAGTCACAAACACAATTCGTAGCCACAGCTAACATATTGGCAATTGCAGCTAAGGTGATACGATACAGTATCAAATTAACTTAGCTAATACTGCTAAAACAAACCTACAATACTACGAATTATATTAGCTGACACTCATAAATTTATTTGGTATCGCAACTAATATCCTTTGGTGGAGTCACAAACACAATTCGTAGCCACAGCTAACACATTGTCAATTGCAGCTAAGGTTATACGATACAGTAACAAATTAAGTTAGCTAATGCTGCTAAAACAAACCTATCATACTACTAATTATTTTAGCTGACACTGTTAAATGTATTTGGTGTCGCAACTAAAATCTTTCGGTGGGGTTACAAACACAATTCGTAGCCACAGCTAACATACTGGCAATTGCAGCTAAGGTGATACGATACAGTAACAAATTAAGTTAGCTAATGCTGCTAAAACAAACCTATCATACTACTAATTATATTAGCTGACACTCATAAATGTATTTGGTGTCGCAACTAAAATCCTTGGGTGGAGTTACAAACACAATTCGTAGCCACAGCTAACATATTGGCAATTGTAGCTAAGGTGATACGATACAGTATCAAATTTACTTAGCTAATACGGCTAAAACAAACCTACAATACTACGAATTATATTAGCTGACACTCATAAATTTATTTGGTATCGCAACTAAAATCCTTTGGTGGAGTCACAAAAACAATTCGCAGCCACAGCTAAATATTGCTAATATTGTTAGCAGCCACAGCTAAATATAGCAAATAATATTCGCCGCTACCGCTAATCTTAGCTATGACATGTAGTAATTTTAACTAAAATAATTCGCTACCTTGGCTAAATTCTGGTAGCTAAAAACACTTTGCAACGACTGCTACAAACTTCGCTGTCCCTATAGTTCGTAAGAAAATTTGCAATAGCACCTAAAATTTAGTAGCTGCAGCTAATTTTTTTTTTCCGTGTATTTACCAATTTCAGTGATTCTTTTTTTATTCGAAAGCATAAACCATAAGGATGGTTCAGTATGAATTTCATCAAGATCGGATAAGAACTTTTTCGAAGAACATGAGTGATGGGAAGGAGATATAACTGGGAGAAACCATAAAATAGATGATGTCTTCGTCTACAAAATGGTCATACGCCATCCAGATCATCGTACCGAATTCGATGGTTTCTTTTTGACCCCCGACCAAAAACGAGGTGTTATTAGTTTGGGGGGGGGGGGGGGGGGGTCGTGTCTGTCTGTCTGATAACTGTCTGTGGCATCGCAGCGCTCAAACGAGTGGACAGATTGGCGTATGCTGGTTTATTGGAGATGGTTCTTAGTGATGTTTCTTGAAAATCGGTTTAGCTTTGAAAACCATCAGCTCTTTTCCAAGTCGAGATAGGGATATTTCGTATACAATGGACATTTTTAATTACTTCTATTACTCCGAAAGATCTGAAATTTAGAACATATGTAAACCCGTTGATACTAAAAACCTGATACTAAGAAAATGGTAACCTTCACCAGGGTCTGATGATGGAGCAGGTGGTCACAGGATTTCTGCACCAATAAACGTAGACCCACTGAGTTTGGGCTCGTTGTGTAGGTTTCGACGAGTATCTGCTAGAAAAATGATGTTCAGAGTCTGGTGATGGGAGCAAACTGTATGATGTTAACAGGAACTCTGTTCCATGAAATGTAGGACCCACCGAATTTTAGATCTGTGGTTGGGTTGGGAGATTTTAATTAAAATAAATGTATACCTGTTGGTATTAAAGCTTTATACCCAAATCGGTATATAGTTGAATAAAGACTTTTCAAGAGAATACGACTAAAAAGAATAAAATAAAAATTTTATAAAAAAAATTAAACCGACTTCAATAGACACCACACTAAAAAGTGAAAAATAACTTCAATATTCTTGAAGTTGGTGCTAAAATAAACACGATACTTACCCCAACACCAGAATTAACTGACCAGCACCAACTTCAATAATATTGAAGTTATTTTTCACTTTTTAGTGTTGTGTCTATTGAAGTCGGTTTATTTTTTTTTTATAAAATTTTTATTGATTTCAATAGCCTCACGAATCATCCTAGGTAGGAATCGGTGTTCTTTTGCGAGGATTTGAGCTTTATCAAATCTAATATAATGGTGGGTGCGATCCTGAACGTGTTCACATACTGCAGACTTCGTACAGCGTCGGTGTTTCACATCAGCTATGTGTGAACACCGGCATAATTGTGACATAAGGACGTTTAACACCTCAGTCCTACCGTGACCATGGGTGCTGCAAAGCATTCGAAACGTCGGGATAATAAAATCAAAAAATAAGCCGCGATAAAATCCGTAAAAGTAGTTTGATTTCAAGATTAAAGGAGGTCAAGAATTTTCCGATATAGAATGAAACCAAAATCTGGAATTTGGCGAGATGGTTCATTATTTTTTATTGTTAGTGTTAGTGTTGTTAGTGTCGGAGGTAAAGCCATAGACACAGAGAGATACAATGTACATGACGTAGAAGAATCGGAATATTGAAGAGAAAATTATTGTAACCTGACTGAATGACAAGGGTATATAAATTTGTGGGCGAGTAACATGCGAGATTGGAATGTCTGAATCGCATGTAATTTCCTGTTTGTGGTATCATTGTTACTGTTAAAGCAAGTACAGTTGATAATAAATCTGAATCAAGTGGCAAACAACATCACCGTACTTCCACGTGTTTGTTTAGTCTACATAGATAGGTAGTTCGCAACTTGCCCTGGATACATTTTATGATAATACAGTCCTAAGGTGAGGCATGAAGTATTTTGTGGAACTAGATTCTACAAATCCATGGAAATTGGATTTAAAAAAAATCGAATAGAAAATAATAGTTAATAATATTTGTGTGCATGTGTCTCGATATCAAATTACGTACATTACGTATCATAAAGTACATATTACTATAAAGTATATGGTCATAGTACAGACTGCCTCGTGTACGTTTCTTAAATAAAATTAAGAAGAAAATCTAATAGAAGATAATAATAGTCTGGGACAATCTACACACGGTTATCTGATTCCAAACTAGGCAGAGCCTGTAGTAAGGAAACTAGACAACTGATACTAATACTTGTATACTTTTTTTATAAACATATTACATAAATAGATAAATAATTTGGTGGGAATCCAACCCACGACCTACTAGGTAGAGGCAAGGGTGTCTAGCCACTAGACCAACAGGCCAGTCAAGATATGTAGGTGGCGTCATGTGATCTAAGTTCTACAATTACATTTTTTCAACGAGGTATTGTCTTAATGCCACATGCATGATGTAAGCTAATCTCAATTCACCTGTACAAACAAAAAGCATATAAATAATTACTGATATAGTTACACAATAGCATGTAATATTGTAAATAGAACTGCATATTATAAAATATGTATCGATCGACCACGTGTCGACGACCTGCGCGTCTCGAAACCGCGGCTTATGATGTAATCGACCAAAAGAAATACTAGTAAAGAACTTTTTATAATCATCATTTCTTTTTGCTACAACTTTTAGACAAAAGCTAGGCAAAAGAAATCTATGAAGATGCTTAGAAAAAAACTAAATAAGATCCAACACTTTCCGGCTGTAGTTCTTTACAATATTTTTTATGAAGCTCACCTTTGCCTTGGTAAATTGATAGAAGATTAAATAGTGCGTTTGTCATCTTAACTTCTATTTACTAGCCTCTATTTTATGGGAAGAGTCGGTTCTTCTCACTTATCTCGGTATATTGTGTTCTATTACATTCTCAATTCGCAATGCTTACATATTTTGGGACCTTCATACTAAAAAATGCGACCAAACCCCCAGGGCAAAAGGCTGAACGTTTTTAAATTGTCATATAAATATTTCATTCGGTGCAAAGCAAAATGTTAAAGGCCTCACAATATTGCATGTCAAATGAATTTGGAGCGTGTACAAGGACAAAAGTCAGTTTTCTACGGTCGGAAGCAGGTCGACATTGCTAGAAGTCTGTACCCATATGTATTTATGATAAAGAGAAGGGCACGCTTCGGTGTACATAATAAATAAGGAGGAGGTAAACATATTTGAGTAAAAAAAGGTAGATAGGTTATAGGCGATCTGACAGCGGCGGAAAAAGGTGAGCTAATTAATACAACTTGAATCAGTAGCACACCACCCACGGAAGCATTGATAGTGCCACTTCGTTTTATTAAATAATCGCATCAAAGCAATCGAAAATACTCTTATGTAAATTATCCCAATATAGAATTTTTTTTTCTAGGAATCAATAAATCACATTCCATCGCTTAAATAAATATATATATAAATTAATTCTGTGCCACACGTAATCGCCAATTGCGTGGTAGGTAACGTATATATTACCTTTAACTGTATTGAGTGCCAGGTGAAAGATTTGATTTTTCTATACCTAAACACTTTAAGAAACAGAGAATGCAAAATTGTATGTAAACATGTTATGTTTTTAGTCAAGATTTTTTGAAGTGAAAACTTCTTTAGCATCGTTGTGATTTGAAAGTCGATGAATCAAAAAAGTGACACTTATTTTTTTTAAGGTTTCATCATAATTTTTATAGATTTCAAGAGGTGCAGCTATTTTCTCTATTTCTTTGTATCGTCAAGTTCACATTTGTATCAAGTATTTGAAATATTGAGTTCTCGTGTTACTCGCGTCTTCATGGCAAAGTCACTAGAAACAAGCAAGCAAGCAACATTGAAGCATTTTAGAAATCCTGCAGACATAATATGTTTTTTTTATTTGTGTTAAGGACTCCATTCATAAAAAAGCAACCGTATAAATAATTACGACCCTGTACAGTAAAAATAATACAAGATATGTATCGCTTTTTAGTTATGGAAACATTATTATGTTTCCATAACTAAAAAGCGTTGAGGTTGATATTAAATATTATTAAGGTTACACGTACATTTTATATATTATTACAACTGTGTCGGAAAATAGATTACTTTAGGCTCTATTTATTTACCGTTAATTAGAGTGGAACTCATTATAAGGTCGTTTCATGTTTATCACCGATAGAATAACAATGTATGTACGAATATTTTCTGTTGAATTTATTTCTTAACAATTGTCACGCCTACACGATGGAACTAATTTTAACAAATTTTTGTATGGGAGTTAATTCACTTCATTATAGCTATAGAAATATAACGTTCCGCTGGCACTTTAATAACTAGCTGGAAGTTGTTTTAGTGGTTTTTCATCTTTTCATCCTTGTATTTCCCTCTGGGGCACAGACTACTTATCTCATGTGGTTTCGATAGACACAATAGTGCGATCAGCTTCAAACGTTATGCGTGGACGTAAATGAACACGGAATCGAAAAAAATAAGTGAAGAAACCCCTTGCCCTGTAGTGGTAGTGTGGCTGAAACGATTAATAGTCTACATCTGACTAACCGGACCATATAGGTCAATACAATAGATATTGCGACAGAACAAAATACGAGAACTTGCATAGGGAATCACATATATTATAATTACCAAATCCTACATCTAACTTAATAAACTCATATGTATCTTGACCTCAGAATTGCCCTTTATTAGGCGTTGATCTAAAAGCACACCTACTAATTAGCTAAGCTTACGAAGATCGGTAAGTTTTGCTTACCTACTTTCTTTATTAAATAATTCAATATAAGTTCAATATAAATATTTAATATTCTAATATAACTACAAATGCAATAATGTACCTATAATTTCCTAATAATAATAATTAATATTATATAAACTCAATTATGAATTTGCTGTGCCCTATCAGGGTTTCATGTCGCTACTATTACATACTAACATTTAACACCTTTATTGTATACATGAAAGCAATAAATACTTTGATACTTGTTACCGCATAAATACTCAAATCAAAAATCAGTCCATCATTATTTTCTTCCATCGAATACTATCAATGCTTGTTATTGCGGAACAGTAAAAATAACTGCTATAAGAGCTGAATCATTATAATGAACGAACTAAGTTAATTACACAGCAATAATACTAAACGGTATTCTGTCACAATCTTATACACAATTTATTGCTTATGTATTATTTATTTGCACGTTCCTTAATAATTATAACCAGGTGTGTCATTTGCAATATTCCTTAGAAATACGAATAATTTGTGAACTAAGGCTACATTATGTAGTCCGACATTAAAGTTGCGGAAGTGTTATGCCACGATTATAGTATATTTAAAAAAAACATCGAGGTATTAAGTACTACAAAAACACGTCAACCCACCGTGATCCGACCCCAACTGTTAAAAATAGCCACAAAATTGACGAAGATAATCCTTCAGCCAGGAGAACAGAGACTTCTCTTAGAGCTCTAGGTCTGGACCTAGAATTCCTAGGTGTGGAATTCTGTAAGGTGCTCCCACTACTGGTAGTGGGAGCACCTTACAGAATTCTGTATAAATAATATCACCTTCAGGTGGCATTGCTTCTGGGGCTTCAGTAACGTTTACTTATGGATTGTTAAACTAATGAACTTCTATCCAAAGCTCATCACAACTTACTATTGTGTTATCAAGGTCAACCACTTGCTATACCTGGCTAAAACTAATGTGTAATCTAACCGTGAAACATGTACGAACAATTGTTTCCTTTACGTTGGCAAAACAATATTATCGGCGTAATCATTCCCGCTGAAAGAATCTATCGAAGACTTTTCTATGGGGGATATAACACTCCGCCTACGTTTACGCACATTTTCATTTAATAAATATTTACTCAGCTTACAGTAAAATTATAATTAACTACATGTATCCATCAGGGTACATTGTCGTCAAGAAAGGATAGATGATATTGATGAAGAACGCTTGATATTTTCCATCATAATCTTTAAAATTCTTCAGACTATTAAATTGTCGTAGAATACAAGCCGCCCGTCGCGTCCTGATTAACAAACACAGAAAAGAAACCCTGTTTCAGTATGACGTCACAGAGCGTCATGATCTTTGAAGCATATCCAGACTAATATTGAAGCAAAAGTACCTCGGTGTTTGTTAACATTTTACAGCTAAACGCGTGAACCGATCCTAATGAAATTTGACAAGGTAATAGCTGTTACATGTGTGATGTACATAATGATGGATGAACGACACAGGCTACATCCTACATTTGCAGCATTCAAAAAGGAGGGGTGTATATATATATATGATGTTTACGCTTGTCTGTTTGTCTGTGGCATTATAGCTCCCAAACGAATAGACGGATTTGAATGCGGCCTTCAATATTTATGTAATTATATCAGGACTATTTTGAAAAAAAACACGCTAACGGGTAACAGGTACCTAATTATGGAAGAAATCAATACAAATTGCGCAGATAATTACGATTGTGAGAAGCGCATATTACTTACAGATACCTACATACTTAACTACGATACTTCAATAGTGATTCAATTACACATAGTTAATGTAATGAACGATAATTTGTATTATAACTTAGTAATTAGTCAACGTCTAATAATTAGAAGATGATTAGATTGAATCTGTAATCGTAGGCATCGAGGAATCCCAAAATATTTGGATTACAAGCAGGAGGGGGACCAACATTATTAGAAGATATCATTAGACCGCATTTACAGTCTAAATATATTCTGAGTAATAACAAGTAACTTGAGGGTTGTTGATGACGTCAGGCGGGATGCAAACAATAGACAAATACTGATTACCGTCAGACTTTCATATATTATTAATTTAAAATTTGGTAATAATGTTTAGCTTTAATTAATCGGAGGTTCGCGGCCGGCATTACTATTTAACAGATTAATAAATAATAACTTGACTCCAAAAAAAGTATTGTTAAAAGATTTTTTATTACTTTAATAACCTTGGTCCTAGTTCAGTAAGATACCCGTTGATTGATATTGCGTAATTAAAAATCTGAAATCGCCTAACGAACCGGAACGATTTTTTCGCTACACGTACGTAGAGAGCGTATGTTTTCAACCATATGTTGCTGTCGATCAGCCACGCAACGTTCCAAAATCGATCTTATTCCAAGAACATAACTCCAAAATCGAGTTGGCGACCCGCAACCATCCAACGCACATACATTGGCGACATCCGCTGGTAATTTCAAACAATCAATTGTTTTCGCAATAAACGTGAACCAACCTCTGTGTTGAGTTGTAGAAAATTGCCGCCTGCCTCTTCAGGTCGTCGGAGACGGTGTTGTCTTCAGTCATTTTCTTTTTCACACCACTAATACCCTATCACAAATTTGCCAACGGGGTCACTGAGCTTGGAATTCCTCACGCCGCACCATGGATTTAATGTTAAGTGAATTGAGCTGTATTGATCCCGTATAGGGTTTAGATTTGGTTGTGTTTGGGTTCAAAGGTGAACGGTATTCCGAGGCCGGCAAGTCAGCGTACGACGCCCGCGCCTCTCACTATGGCAACTGAGTTGATATCGACTTAGATCACCCACTCGTGCGGTCCGCGCCACCCCCCACTCAATTAACCAGCTCCATTGTTGGGGACGACACGTTATTATTTAGTAGATTTCCCTTCCAACTAAAGGCTCCGGCACATTAGGCTGACGTGTCGTGACTCAACGTTCAACAACGCTCAACGTGTCTCGTTGGTTGAGCTTACGTGGCACAGTGGGAAACCGCTTGCTTTACAAACCGGAGGTCGCGGGTTCGAATCCCTCGGGGAGCAACAACTTTGTGTAGTTGCTCCTCAATGTCTAGGGTAATGTAGGCCGATCACCTGATCCTACTCTGTAAAATAAGATAATCTATGCGTTGGATGAGCATGTACGCCTGACCTCACCCCGGTACAAAATACATAATAGTATTACATTACCCCGGTCGTGTCGGACTTCCGTTCCATCGGATTGTGAGAGGTAAAGGAAGAGACAATGCACTTGTGTCTACGCAAGCACTTATGCACTCTCCCGCGTAGATGGCTGATCTTGTGAAAGATTGGCCGCTGTGGTCATATGGGCCAGGAGGACAGTATATTGTGCATATAAGTAAATTTAGTTACTTATATGCACTGACAATTACTTGTCGGAAAAACTGAATAACATGATACACCCCGGGAATCGAACCCTTACCTCGGACCTCGTGATTAGCAGCCGAATTTTGCGATTGCATGTCAAATAAAGAGATAGGCACCTAATTAATAAAAATGGTTTACGAAAAGTTTTGCATGTCGCGGTCACGGACGCTTTACCAGTTTGTAAAAAAAAAACGATTGAACGGCGTTACTTGCGTTCCTCGCCCACTAGTATTTAGGGCGCCGGCCCTACACTAGCCGTAGTGTAATCGTTTAGTGTTATCGTCTTATAGGTGATTAATCGGAAATATCTGTCACCATACCCAAACAAATAACTCAAAATTTACATAAATGTGTTTATCAGTGGTGTGCTTCTTCTCTGATAAAAATAAAATAAATATTAGGTGTAGTGTTGGAGACAATGGAAACAATCTTTTATCAGGCTGAGCAGATCAGAAACAGGCACAGGTATTTTGATTAGTTAAACTAACATAAATAAACTGCTACCATGTATTAGGTAGGTGATTTATAGTAGACATTAGTTTTTATTTTTTAGTTTTTGAATTTAAATTTTCTTGTGTATAAAATTAATAGGTTTTGGTATATGTATACAGTAAACCAACACTATTTTATATGCATGTATGTCTCTGTTTATTTTTCTTTTCTTAATAATATAAAATAATAAAATAAATAGGCCTCTGGTACAGTACAGGAGGTTGTCTAGGTAAGTGAAGGCAACTACAGTATCAGTGTAATAATTATTGTATTCATGTGTAAAGAGCACTGCACTGCAACAAGCGAAAGTACTAGGTTTATGACTTAATAAATTATGACTCAAGTCAGCAAACTGCAGTGCAATATAACTTGTTAGTTGTTTCACTTACTATCTATTGAAAGTCCTGCTCATAACAGCATAATATTACAAATACCAGCCAGCTGAGCCCAATTTTCTGTAGCTAAGAGATGGAGACTTACTGAGAGCTTGGATTTTATTGCATGACACATTTTTATATAAAATTATTTGTAAATGCCTATGTTCATTGGGTGGAGACCTGGTGATCTGTAATACAAGTCAACACCTGCCTTAGACACCAGCAGGCCTAGCACGACTTGCAATCTTGACAGGTCAGTGTGGGGTATGACGTAGTTTTCACTAAACACACACAACGCCGAAACGTCAGTTCTAAATACAAAAATATGAAATACTACATAATAGTGACGTCATACTCACACTTGTCTGTCAAGATTTGCACATCGTGCTAAGCCTGCTGCTTCTCACAAATTTTAGACTGTAAATATTTATATATTTTATTATATTTTACTCTACATTTCTAAATAACTTTCTTTTTTATTTTATTTTATATAGGTACTTTTTAGTTCTTGTCACAATCACGTGACGTCACCAAGAAGGTCTCAACGGAAGACCAGCGCTGGTTGTGTTGTCGCGACCAGCATTATGCTGAGTTGAGACCTTTTTGTGACACACTGTTTTAAAATAGTTACATGTTTTTTTTTTCTGTATTGTTTTTTTTGTGTCACAAATAAATGTTTTTCTTCTTCTTCTTCTTCTTTAAATCTGCACAGTTTAGATCAATATGTTCATATTTTATAAGAAAACTATTTTATTCTTCTCTGTACTATTGTTTTATTGCATTATTTTTCATGTGTACAATAAAGTATTAAATGAACTATGTAAGTACTAAGAAAATAAATTATATGTTTATTTATTTATTGCAATCTTTTTATGAGTAAAGGCAGTTGAGTTGTTCAACAATTTCATATGCAACATTTTTGATGTGATCCCGTTGATAAGTTTGCAACAGTGACCTAGTGCAAATAATTATATTTACTTGATTAACATAAAATATGGTGGAATGATTACGCTTGGAATTATTATGGCTAGAAATGCATTAGCTTATTAGGACCACGAAGTAGAAGACCCTGTATCTTATTCATCAAAGGGTGAAATGATGGTCTCGTGGTCAACCTTGTCAACCCTTCAGGGCTCTAACCCTGGCAATTTATCCTACATTGAGAACACAATACCACTTAAGGGTAAAGATAGGGCTGTGATCTTTTGTAAGGTGGAAGTATTCCCTTAGCCGGGTTGCTGCAATTATGAGCAGAAAATGCCGCTGTGTTCCACCGTGACAAAAAATATTATCAATGTGTTAGATAGGGAAATATAAAGGAATATATAGGATATATATAGGGATATATATAGATAGGGATATATATATAGATAGGGATATATAAAGTCTAACACAACTGGGAAGAGATCTGTGTCTGATCTCTTCCCAGTTTTGTTAGACTTTTGTACCATTGGACTAAAGAGGGGTGCCCATCTGGTGTTCGGGTAACAATAGCACCCACCCAACCCCTCCCTTTTAAGGGCGAGGCCTCTATTCAGCAGTGGACATCTTTCGACTGATGATGATGACAATGATGGACTAAAGAGTACACCTAGTATTGTGCAAAAAATTATATATTATATTACTGTGGATAATTGTTTGCTCAAACACAAGTGTGGCTTGAAGGTCACTGTGGCCGGAATATTCGAAAGCATAGATAGGTACTTTTACATGTAATTTAAAGCATTCCCGATATATCTACCAGTCCTAGTGCCCCAATTTTAATTAAGATACATAATGGAATCCCCAATTTTAAATAAGATACATAATTACAGTAATTTTCTGTACGGGAATCAACGTGTTTGTTTTTTTTAATAACCCCATGAATTTAATAATATACTAAATTAAATCGCTATAATCAATGTAATGTGTAAACAGTAAACACGGCAGTCTAAATTAATATTCTAAATGTACTCACGCGTTTTCTGTCCATAATGGTGTATATGTATAGTTATAGTCTTGTTTAGTCACCATACCTCACACCAATGCCACTTGTTTTAATGTTTTTTTCGTGTATTAAACAAACAATAACAAAATGTAAATATTAAAATAGCCATTCCCGCGCCCGTCGTTGGGTTGACACTTGACATTTCAATTTTCGTTCAAAAACCGGGCGTACGTGACGTTTTTTTTTGCTTTATTTGACCCTAATTGGGAAGGCAAAGGGTTCTAGCCCATACAGCCTCGATATGTGACGTGCGTTTACAGACAAACAGACAAAGGCAACGCCAGGTTTTTTTACATTGTTTTCAGGTTGTTTGGTTTTTAGGATTTTTATTTATAAAAGATTTCTTTGAATATTTAAATTAAGTTCTTAAGCGGAACAAGGTTCATAAGAATGACTTACAATAATCTGCTATATGAATTAATTTATGAGATACAATTTCTCTCTGAGGACAAAGAGACCGAGTTTGAAGAAGGGGTTTTTGGCTACCCCTCCAATAAACTTAGGAACTAGAAACTCCTGCGGAGGTTATTTTGATGCTTAGAAGGATAAATTATTAACATTTAAAGAGGCACTATAAAAATCTTATTGTATGTATTTCCGTTGTAGGCATCGATATATACTTAAGTAATATTATATCGATAATTGTACGTCTATTATCCTATCTGCGAAAAAGATAAACCGTTGTATTTTTAATTGCAAATATGTGAAATTGCAAATTATTGCCATTAAAATAATAATAGGCGCGTAACTAATTTTTATAGGCTATTTTTGTAGATAATACCATTAGTGCGGTGGTAGAGGCCATATCAAATAACCTAAACCTACAATATAATATAATATTTGTAAAATAATCATTCTCACCTCCATTTCGGACAAAATATGATATATCATGCGTTTTTAATAAAAAAATAACGTAAAGTTAACCTATAGGATTTCTGTTATTTAACTTTACGGAGTATATCGCAGTTTATTTTAATTTAAGTAATCTGTAAAGTTAGTCATTTCAATATTTTTCTGTCGAATGGTTAGCAATTTTTTTTCAGTCGAATGGTTAGTGGACAACCTGGTATCAAGAGTTTTCAAGCTGCGCTTAGACCTCTGACTTAGCTTAACGACTACTGTCTAGATGCCAATAGCCGGGACCGACTTTTAACGTGCCCTCCAAAGCACGGAGACGCTCAGTTAAAATGCCACTAAACGGTCACCCATCTAAGGACTGACCTAATGTCGTTGCTTACCCAACTGATCGTTTACCAAACAGAGGTTACTAGCTATGAGCGCCTCATTCCAATGTAAAGTATTTTTTCAATGCTAAAAAAGAACAGCGCATCTGCAAAAGCCACAGTGCCTCCCATTTGTGCCATTCTCTAAGCTTGGTATACGGGTGACCTAATTTTTTCCATAAGTTATTACCCAACTTATTATGGGGAGCCTTGGCATACACTCTATGGGGATTTCCTTAAGCCTTATGGCTACCTAAGGGATGAGAGGACTTTTTTAAATAGAAATAGTAGATCTATATCATTAGGTACTTTCTTACATACTTATTTTTACTAGGTGGTAGTGGTAGGTTCACTGTGCAAGGAACTGTCCAGGTAGGTACCACCGCAGTGTCAGATATTCTGCCACCAAGCATCAGTGTGTAAGCATTGCTGTGTTCCTGCGTGAAGGGCACTGTAGCGGTGAAATTATCGGACACAAAGACTGAGACATGTCTTGAGGGTCGGCAACGCGCTAGTGATTCTTCTGGTGTTGCTAGCGTCTATAGGCTGCGGTGACTCCTTACCATCAAGCGCGCCGCACGGTTGCTTGCCACCTTGGTAGTTAAAAAAAAAAAGAAGCCAATACTTTTGGTCGTCACGGTATGCTAAAATTGCTTCATAATAAAACAAAATTCTTACATTATATTTATTTTTAATTTGTAATACTAAAAGATCAACCTCAACATACAAGGGTTTGGTAGCCAGTCAAGCCAGCCACAATGCGATAAATATAGTCCAGGGGCCGTACCATCAGTATGAGCAGTATTATTACAATCTTATGAGACGATCATAGCCAGTTGTGTTCGGTAAACGATCAGTTGGGTAAACAACGTTAGACAAGGCCAGTCCTTAGATGGGTGACCGTTTAGTGGCATTTGTACTGAGCATCTCCGTGCTTCGGAGGGCATGTTAAAAGTCGGTCCCGGCTATTGTCACCTAGACGACGCCTAAGCTCTGAGCGCCTAAGAGCAGCTTGAAAACTCTAACACCAGGTTAGCCACTAACCATACGACAAACAAACAACGATTATAATCTTACTTGACATAAGGTATAGAGACGTCCCTTCGGAGTCGTTGGACGTTCGGGGTGTGGGCCCTTGGACGCCCATTGAGTACGGCGGCGACTCCGAGGTGGACAAGAACAATGCGTCCCCCGGCGGCGGGCTCAAAGGCAAGGCACTGAGGGGCCCCTGGTGCGGATTCCAACGGAGGCCCCAGGTTCGCCCTTCTTCATGTGCCGATGCGACAGCCGCGGGGTTTTTAGTGGGTAAGAATTCCACATACCCCGGTCGAGCCCCACAGCTCCCGGGGATCTTTCGAAGATTTCCACAGCGTGAAAAAAACAACAAAAAAAAGGTACCTATAGAGACGTCAATATACGTAGTTTTCTATCGAGAAAGTAAGGTGAAAATAATATTGCCATTATTTTGTGTCAAAAAAATATTGCGACAGGACTGTAAATTCATAAAAAATAAAATCCTGTAGCTTTGCTACATCTAAAAACTGATCCAGGGTCAACCAAGCACCATATTTATCAAAATACCTTATCTTATTTCACGATAGACATCGGATTACAGTCGCCATAATCAGAAGCTATCCATCTTGCACCCATTCAGCAGTGTGATGGTCGTTGATGCTCGACCTCAATTTATCATGCCCTTCCATAAGGATCGCGGAACTTAGAGTGCTTACTACATTTTTGGTACTTGGTAGACGTCTACATTTTTTGGAACACTTCAAACATTTATAGTTGAATGTCTAATATTAGACTATCGAACTCGTCGTTAATAAATGGTTCAACTCAACTTTCCGTGAACGTCGTGAATTTACAAGGATAATGCATGGTGCCTTATGTTTTGGTTGTTTGGTTTACATGGGTCTATTTTGGCTGTGCGATAGGTCACCATTAGTCGCATTGTAAAAATCAAATCGTCACCCGCTAGAGCGGGTGCTTAACATGAAAATAAAAATGATGAAATGATTTGTAGTTCAATTATAAGAGTTGCTTGAGCAACAAAGAGAGGAGAAACAGAAGGAAAGAAGGAAACTTAAATTTTGGCTACGTGGATGACGGAGGATGACCTCATGTGGCGGGGCGATCGCCTGCAACCATCCTGCAACTGACTATTTACACGGTCGACTTTTGTTACCGACCGACAGGTTAAAGTCGGATGGCACCCAACTTTGGGGCTTGGGAATCGATTCGTGTAAACCCCACATTAGCTAGTGAGCGCTATTTGCATAAAATATAGATATTTTGTGCTATTTGCGTGTAGGGTGTCTGTTTCGTAGTAGAACCTTTTGATTTTTATCATTAACATTTCCTGCCGATTTCGCCACGTGATGCTGTATCTATGGCATGGGCACAACGAATGGTACGTAAATATAGACTTAAACATTGCACATTACGTCCGTTTTTTGTTTGGCATTTCCATTTAATAGCCTGTCAATCTTAAAATGCCCTTTCCAAAAGCCATTTGCGCGAACATTTTGTCTATAAACTGATCTCGCAAATTGAACAGGGTTGGCGGCCCGGCAGAATCTTAAAGCAAAAGTCATGTGAAAAACGTTCATTTATCAACATGAAGTGAATACAATCTATTACAATGACTTGCTAGTGCGTTATCACTTTTCCGTGTACGAATAGTACAATTTTTGAGTATGTATCGTAACCTAAACGATATTTCATATTTTAGTGCTAAAGTTTTTGAATTAGCATTTAGCTCAACGTTACTGATGACATTATTTATTAGCATTTAGCTTAAAATTAATGAGAACAGATAATATAAAATTAATAAAAAATATATTGACATCGATTTTCCAAAGTGGGCCTGTATGTAAAAGGTCTCTCTTTTTGCAAAGAAAGGAAGGGGAGTTTGTGTTTTTCAACTCCTATCTAATTCAATATATTGCGGGATAACTGCAGTAGGTCTGGTAACCTGGTATACCTACCAGGGCTTACAGGTTACCACCTGTAAGTCTGTAACCTCCAGGTTGTTGTATTGCTGCGATTCTCAACCTTTTTACATCACGCCCTGGAGCATAGCTGAAATTTTGAAGCCCCCCTTCATTTTGTAGCTTTGTACCCAACTTACGATGTTTTGCGTTTAGTGGCTGGCATTTATAACGATGGATTTTTCTTTTGAAACAGTCAATCTTCCCACGCCTCCCTGTGATCTCTCTACGCCCCCAAGGGCTTGGATGTCCTGTCTGTATAAGATTTACGGTATTTTTTAAAAATCTATAGTGTTTAATCTAAGTCTGTAGAATATTATGATCAAAAGTGTTTAATACGCTAACAGAAGTGCCCTTAAAGAAACAATAACGCTTAATTGCTATGCTTAATGGTCTAATATTGGAGTTTGATGCAAAGTGTTTTTAAGGACCTTTCATTCAATTATTAATCTTAAAAGCTTAGGTTGTATCGAGTTCGTTTTTTTTTTAAATTTTATTGTTTAAGTGGTAAGTAAGTACCTAGGAAAGAAATATTTATACTTAATAAAATTATATTATACCTAGCTAGCAGCTCCGCCAGCGATTTTTTTACCTTTACTAAATTTTTAATAGCATATATTCGCGTCGAATAAGTACATAACCTCATTTTTTTAAGGTTGCCAGGATGAGATCGCTTTTAGCGATAAGGCCGCCCATTGTTGCATTTTTTATTAATCTGTGTCTGTTTGTTTGTGCGCAATAAAGAATTGTCTATCTATCTATCTATTTTAAAATCGGTTTAAAGTCGTCTATTTTCTTATAAATACAATGCTTTCATATTTGTTTATATTATTGGTATATATTTAGTTATTTATATATATAATATATATATATGTATACATAGGTATTTATTTTTATTTAATTATGTATTTATTATATTGATTGTAGCTCTGTTTTATTTTTTCATCTTATTATTTAAATATGTATTTTTATACACACTGCGCCCTATCTCTTTCTTTCACCGTTTCTCTCCTGGGCGTGCTGGAAGAGATTTCTATAGAAATAAGCTCTGCTTTTGTACCTGTATTCTAATAATACTTCTCTAACCATGTATGTGTGTACATAAATTTATAAATAAATAATAAATAAAACTGGGACCCAATTTTTACTTGCCCGCCCGAAGCACGGAGACGCTTAGTTTTGCACGGAGACGCTTTGTGGTTTTTTGTAATGCGATTAATCTTGTTTGTAACATAATTGTGAAATGTGAAATAAAAGAAAAAAAAATGGCATTAAACGGTGACCCATCAAAAAAATAAAAAAAAAACCTGTTAAGTGCGAGTCGGACTCGCGCACCGAGAGTTTTATATCTTCTTTTCACATATTAATGTTATTTAACTATTCCTCTAATACCTCAAATAGCAAAAAAAAAACAACCGCAAAACTAAGTTTGTTTCTCGAGATTTTTTAGAATTACTAAAAAACTATACTACTTAGAAACATCATTTTATTTTTTCTTTAAAATATAGATAGACTTCTATTACCTATAATTATTTCAGATTTTTCCCTTCACAAACTTCGGAGATAAGGGAGGACGGTATTTTTTGTGACATTTTTGGTAATAAGCCAAAAAACACAAGACATAAACCAAAAAATAACAGTTTTGCGATTTGCAAATGAAGCTCTTTCCTATGATACTCCACTTGATATAGTAGCCTCTTTGAAATTTTGACACCGTTAAAAAGAAAGTAAATGAAATAAAATATTTTTTTATTTGCGATTAGTATTCTTATCCAACAAGTAAGATCTGTTCCAAATATCAAATCGATAGCGTCAGTGGGTCCTGAAATATATAGATGTGACAGACAGACAGACAGACAGACAGACAGACGAAGTACCGCCATAAGGGTTCCTTTTTTACCTCTTAGGTATGGAAACCTAAAAACATACTGAGTGGATTATGGTGTAATTCGGCATAGTGTTCTTGAATGCTTTAAAAAGAAAACTACGTGTATGTCAGTTTATTATTCGCAAAAATATTCCCGTTCTATTAACAGATTTCACTGTTTGTCCTCAAGTTTCCTCCCAAGTTTATTGTCATTTAAAAGTTCATGGGAAAATATTTTATATTTATTTAATTTTACATTTTTATTTTGACTGCCTCGGTGACGATGGGCGCGAGTACGACCTTTGATCGCGTGGACCTGATTTTGATTCCCAAGTCGTGGGGGTTGAGTTTCTTTTGTCAGGACATTATCAGTAGGTATTAGTCCAATTCTTAGAAATGTGGTCGGTATTTCTTCATTAACTAACCACCTTTGCGCGAACGAAGTCGCGGGGGACTGCTAGTACGGAATAAAAAGTATCCTATGTCCTCGTAGTATTAACTTAAATCATAACTACCAAGTTTCATTTGAATCCATTCAGTAGTTTCGGCGTAATCCGCGGTCATGTTACAGACAGACAGTAAGACAAAAATATGAAGAATTACAGTTTTGGCTGCAGTATTGGTGCTAGAATGCCCTCCATAAATAATTTTCAAAATATTTTCAATGTACAGAATTGGACCTGTTACAGGTTAATAGTATAAGTAGATAGAAGATTTCGAGCCAAAGATGAGGTGAAAAGATGTCGTTGATATCCTCTTTGTTTTTTCCGGTTTATTTTAAGGTTTATATATATTGGTCGGTATGAATTATAATTATGGCCTTTGATCCCTCATCGTTTAGTCACGTTTCACGCACGTGACGACGCACGCTCAAAACCACGTGATATTTCCGTGTTTGCAGTTAATACACACACACCTCTTGCATAAGTGTGTTCTAGCATCATCTCTGTTTGTGTCACGTTTTCCCTACTCTAAAAGTGATCGTTTCTTTTTCGCATTTGTTTATCGTTTTCATTCACTGGACTACGGACGGGGGGATGCTGTTATGTTGTAGCATCCCGGATTCGATTTCCAGGCCGTGTAAAGCTTTATTTATTTTTTATTTTAATTATTTGGTTTACCAACATTTGTTTACACTCATACAAATGTACATTACAAGATGAATGGTATAGATTCTACGTGTAACAAATACTTACTGGCAAACACCACATGCATAAACATTAAGTGCCATAAAGAAGACAAGCTATCCATTAAACCAACGGTGACCGTTAACTAATAAAAGCTTGTGAATAATACAAAAAAAAAACTAAACAAAAAAAAAACTAAACAAATTTGCTTAGCTTTTATCAATATAAATCTGGAAATTGTTACTGAACAAATTAATAAAAATAATGACTACGCCCTCATAAGCACTTGTGCTGAAGCAGTGTGGGATGCGCGGAAAGAGAGAAAAACCATTAATTCAAATCAATGTTTGACAGGCCTGTTGGTCTAGTGGTGAGAGGTGACACCCTGGCCGGTACCCAATAGGTTGTGAGTTCGATTCCCACCAAGTGTCTGGGTGTTATTGATCTATTTAAGTCATCATCATCATCATCTTCATCAGCCGGAAGACGTCTACTGCTGAACATAGGCCTCCCCCTTAGAACGCCACAATGAACGACAATTGGCTATTTGCATCCACCGGTTACCTGCGACACGCACAATGTCGTCTGTCCACCTAGTGGGAGGCCTGCCAACGCTGCGTCTTCCGGTTAGTGGTCGCCACTCGAGAACCTTTCTTCCCCGGTTATCGGTTCTTCGAGTGATGTGGCCTGCCCATTGCCACTTCAACTTGCAGATTCTGAGAGCTATGTCGGTGACCTTGGTTCTTCGGCGAATCTCCACATTTCGGATTCTGTCGCGCAAAGAAACTCCGAACATAGCTCTCTCCATGGCTCGTTGTCATGGTCGGTGTCATGGTCTATTTCAGTACGTATTTATAAAAAAAAAACAGTAAGTATATTAATACTTAAGTATATTTTGTATCAGTTACAGGCTCTGCCTAATTTGGGACCAGATGACCATGAATATTATTAGTATATTACTATAATGTATCAGCAATATTCCCTCGACTTAAAATCATAAAATCTAAAGCTCTAAGGACCTAAAACAGATCATATCCTGATACCCGCAAGTACCCCATTATGATCAACCTTCATAAAAAAGTATCGCGTAAATATTTCGCACCTATGGCCACCATGGCGTAAACATAAACGTTATTCCCTTATCGATTTATCGCCGTTTTATATACACATAAAATAATATAAAAGTAAGAATCAGAAGTTTGACCTTCAAGGTCCACTTTTGGACTTCTGATTGATGATTTTGTTCTAAACCCTTCTTCACCCCAAATCTCTTCATTTCATAGTGCTAACTTCATCATTGAAGGTTAGCGATAATTGTGGTAATTTGAACCTCGGACACTGTAGAATGCAAAGGATGGTTGTGTTCTTAAAGTCATTAAGTCCATTTTCCTTGTTTCGACATATAGTAATTTAAACGCAAAAAAACGAATAGCTGCACAATAATATTATTTTATTGGAAAATTAGTTAGGCCCACCCATAGAGTAAAATATGGGCAATCTTTTAAGCTGGCAAAGTCAGTTTCAAGAAAAATGGGCTTATGGACTTTTAGAACGAAGCCATCCATTTGTGCTTTGGCTACTACGGAGATTATTAACCAAAATGCTCTGTCTTCCCGGCTTGCTAGCTCCTAGAATTTAGCTACAGAATACACGTTGTCAACGCACAACGTTGACTCTCTAGCCTAGTCAGCAAACCATGTCACATTTTTTGGGGCGTAGTCAGATAGATAGACGGCAACCGGCGACGACGAGTCAGCGGCTGTAATCGTCGATATCACTACACAATAGAAGCTGATAGAGGCTGGGGAGACAGTAATATACAAAATATAAAGTTAAGTATAAGTCAGAAATACTGTTGGAGGATCGGTATTTATCGCCGTTTTGTCTAACTAGTCATGATAATATGCAAACATAATATTAGCAGAGTACAAACTATTAAGGATTTAGGAGTAACTCTGGACACTAAATTAACACTGGACACACATGTTGATAATATTTGCAATAAAGCCTACAAAATGTACGGTTTTATTCTACGTGCTAGTAATGACTTTCGGCAGCCAACCACATATTTACACCTGTATAAAACACTAGTACGGTCACAGCTAGAATATGCTATTGCGATTTGGAACCCATTTTATAGTAAGTATTCTGATATGATAGAACGAATTCAAAAAAAATTTTTACGCTGCATGCATTTTAAATGTACCCGTAGCAACCTTTCTTATTCTAAATTATTAAAAAAGTATAGCTTTCTACAACTAAGGTTTAGAAGACTTCAACTACAAGCTAAGATCCTGTATGATTTTTGCCATAACAAATATGATTGTATCGAAATTATAAATAATATTAGATATTCTGTACCAGTTAGACCACATAAACGAACCTGTCAGGCAATGCAAAGTTTCGCATTAAATAAATGTCGCACTAACGCAGGTTGTCGCTCGCCGTTGCGGCGTCTTGCTGAAGTTTATAACAATAATTTTAGTCATATTGATATGTTTCGATTAAATACGAACACCTTTCGTAAAACAGTTCTAGAAAAATTAAAACACTTAAATGTAACGTAACTGAACAGACTGTTTTATACTTATACTGAGTCAGAAATACTTACCTGATTGTATAGTACCTACTGTGTTTTAAGAAATAGAACTTAGTCGTTTAGCTATATATTTTTTAAGTTCACTCTTAATTTTATACTAGATCAATTGTATAATTTGTGGTAATTGATGCTGGTTACATAATTAGTAACATTTATTGTTAAGTCTAAACTACTATGATGGTTCCATGCAAATTTCATTACGACCGCATATTTTTTTCTAAAGCAGCATGAATTATGTAAAACTATGTAGACGATAATGTGATCTACCTAGATCATTTTACCGTCTTCGATAGTTCAATCATTATTTATGAAAATATCACTAAAAAGTATAAAATAAAACCTTTTTAAAAAAAAATTGAACCGACTTCAATATCACTGAAAAGTATAAAATAATTTAAATATTATTGAAGTTGGTGCCAATAGGCATGATGACTAATTTTGAAAAAATACTCTATAATGTACTTACTGGTCTACTATTGCCGAAAATAATCATATTTTTGTATTAAATTTACAATTAATAGCAATATTTTCAATTTTTAAAATAGAGTTTGAATTTCGTTCCAAAACGATGGCCGGTGCATGGCGCCATTTTGTGACGTCACTACGGCGGTGTAAATAAACATCTATCTAGGGGTCTAGGTATAAAAGTGAATCATTGTATGAAAGAAAAAGTTGAGATGACAGTTTGACAGTTGTTTACTTACACAGGATTGACGTCATTCACTCTGATCAGCGTTTATTACAAGATGGCGATTAGCTGTATTTGAGTAATTTATTTGCTTAAATATCACGAAAATCTCTCTATTATTATGAAAATGAGATGCATTTTTGGAATCAGTGCAATCTGTTCTAATATTTAAAACCACAGATTTATTGGTATTGTGTTGCAGTCATCATGCCTATTTTACACAGCAGATACGCTAAAACCAACTTCTATAATATTTAAATTATTTTATACTTTTCAGTGATATTGAAATCGGTTCAAATTTTTTTTTTAAGATTTTTTATGTATATAACTCATCATCATCAAAGACGTCCACTGCTGAAGAAAAAGGAAATTAGAAGGCAGGGGTTGCAACAATAATCCCCACGCTTAGCAGGCGTCATGTGGATTGCAGTCGTTCTATAAATAAGTAATTTCAAGTTAAACTTCTTTCAAATATTTATATAATGAAAATAGAACCATAACACCTATCATTATTGCTCATTTCTTAGCGCACCGAGTATTTCCCGTCGAGGTCAAACACATTTCGACCCCTATTAGGTTCGCAAAAGTAATGTAAGTGGTCCATATGGCATTAGGAAAAATCTGGGTAGCTGGGGTTTCAAGGTAAAACTGTAATACGATTGCAAAAGCTATTGTGCAGAGGAAATAGTTGGAGTAAAGGAGACTGAAATAGTAAGGTGGTACAGTTAAAACAAGCTGATGAAGTTACCGGATACAAAGCCTTAATAGTTAATGTCTCGGGTGATGAGCGACAGTGCAATGCAGCTGTCTATAGGCGTGCCGCTTACCATGAGGCGAACCTGGTCCACAAAGGACCTTGAGGTGGTAAGCTGATTTAGTCAAACATATATTAAAAAAAAATATTGGAAATAGAACAGTTAGTGGTATTTGTTGTTCGTATTGTCCAAACACTTGCCAAATTTCGGAAAACTTCCACAAGTGTAAGCCTGTGGATGGAATGTTTGGCCTGGCTTGCGTAGGCTTCGGGCAATCGTAGCAATACTTTAGCATTTGTAGCGTCGACTTGCAGAAACCCGGAAGCTTGTGGATTTGGCATAAATAAACCTTAAGGTATACATTTTACTGTTTAATCTTCACGACAAGTAATGATTTCTGATACTTACGCGAATATTACACATTGAAATGAAACCGCGATATAATCCGTAAAATTAGTTTCATTTCAACACGACAAGTATTTTGCGGGAATGGCAGCTCTACTTACACGCAATTTTTTTCCGTTTCAATATTCATGCGTCGTTTAAATATATTGCATTGTATTTATAGTTTTGTAGATTGTTACTACAAATTTTTATGATATATAAATGGGCTTAGAAAGATTGTAATATTTTTAAATAATATGTGTAATTTTAATTTTTTAGAAAGTAACTTATTTTTTAATATTTTTCCTATCTTAACCTCTACCATATTTGAATTAGTATCACGTTCTTCGATATTATCATAACAAAGGGCTATCAATTTCATTAGGTCATGTATCAGCCTATATTATAGTAAGTATGTAGTTTAATTTTCAATCAGAAAGTTTATTTCAAACCACAGAATAATTTTCAACTTTAAAATGATTTGATAGTATAACTTTATGTACGCTGCGGGCGTAAACTTGATTTATAGGTATTGGTTTCTAAACCTTACAAAATAGAAATAAGGAGCATTAAAGCATTAATAAATAAATAAGATAATATAGGTAACGTATCGTCGACCACAGGGACCAGATAAGTATTCAATTACAGCAGAACGTAGATAAAGGGCTTTAAAATCCATTCTGAAACGTAATACAGTTTTTAACCCTGCACGCGAAAAGCTTATTGTAATTTTTGAATCTTTTCTTTGCGAATGTCCAGACACTCGCAGTGAAAAAGCTTTCAAACAATAAAAAAAAAAGAATAAGAGTTAAACAAATCTTAAAAAAGCTACTCCGCCGAATTGTTATTATTAGGTGGCAGTTTCTTTATGCATGGGATATGGGAATGTCAGATATTTTGCCGCAAAGCATCATTGTCCAACCAGCTGTTTGAAATAAAATGCATTACTTTCTTTCAGGTGACGAGTGGCAGTGCAATACAAATGGCATTAGGCAGCTGTGTCGTTTGCTATTTGGAAGAAAAAGAAAGATTTTTATTCTGACAATCACACAGAACAAGGTGGACACGTACACATTTCTCAGACAGTAACACACAAAATACTTGAAAGAACTACATAAAAAACAACGCAAAAGAAATCAATAGTAATAGAATATCACCAGCTGTGTGATGCCAGAAATAGCCTCTTAGCTTCGTGCTGCAGCAAATAGTTGCAACAGCGCTGATTTTCAGACAGGTCCAAGTAGTAGTGAAGCCACGGGGGAACTCTAATAGCTAGTTGTCATCAATAAATAAAAAAATAAATTTAAAACTGTTTATTTCAAATTTTGTTATTTAAATTTACAAAAAAACTCACAGCTTAATCTAGTTAGAAAAGATTATGTGCTTCATGTGCGAATATGAATCATGTGCGAATCGTCTTTGTGCGATTGTTACTAGCTTTCGGTGAAGGAAAACATCGTGAGGAAACCTGCATGTCTGAGAAAGACTAACTAGCTTTCGAATGACGTGTGAAGTCCGCCAACCCGCACTTGGCCAGCGTGGTGGACTATGGCCTAAGCCCCTTCATCTTGAAGGGAGGCCCGTGCCCAGCAGTGGGACATTAACAAGGGCTGGTATTATTATTATTATATTATTATGTGATTGAGTGATTCAATACACGCTCGATACATCCTACTTTACCACAATTCAAGACTTATTTGCATTACGTTATGTTACTTATGCAGAGGCTGTAAGGTTTGGGAGTATATATTGTCCTATAGTAAAATGGTTTTTAATATACTTTTAATTTGTTTGGGGTTCTTATCTCTTAATTTACTGACTAAAGTCTTTGGTAACGCGTTTAAACTGTAAGGTAGAGTATACTTCCAAGTCCTTTTTCCGTATACCTACATTATTATATTTTGGTAACTTATACAGAGGTAGGTACACATTACGTAAATTAACAGGCCGCTTGACTGTATGCAAACAGTCTAAATGGCTGGAGTGTTCACAGATAATTGCTTGAGTAACTTTTTCGAAAAAATTAATCACCTTACAGTATTTGAACAGATCTTCATAATTATCTTTATATTTTATTTTGATTTTGTACGATAAACGATCGGTTAGTTAAACAACGTCCGGCAAGGTCAGTTTATAGATGGGTGCCCGTTTAGACATTTGAACCAAGCATCTGCACTTCGGACTTCGAAGGGCAACAGTGGTTAAGCCTAGTCAGAGGCCTAACGGCAGCTTGAACCATTCTGACACCAAATATCTGATATCAAGTATAAATGGTTAAAAAGCTACGTCAGATTACGTAGGCGGTAACGAGAAATAATTTTACCACAATCTTGTGTATGTTCCGTTTGTTTTTATATTCCCGTATTATCCATTGTTAAGAGTGTTTAAAATGTGTTTATATAATAAACGGCAAATAGTAGGAATTTCTGGATACGTGGGCGATGTCTGTGTTTACGTTATGGAAAAATATAAAGCCAGCTGTTTATGTATTCTAGTGGTGTCTATGAATAAACTGTGTTACGTTATACTCTAGTAGTTTGACGATAGATGTGAAATAGGAAGTATTTTTTTACAAATCATAGTGACGAATGATACGTTCGCGTGGTAGCAAGCGACCTGCTTGCTCGAGGATAGTTCGTCGGATTTCCAATAGAATTCAATAGATAAGTTATCAGAGTGGCCAATTTCAAGGAGCCATTATAATGAGAAGTTTCTTAAAACAGAGTGGTGGACTACTTATTTAGTTCTGAGCCTGTACCATCACCTCTAATAGCAATATTATTTTTACCTTACTTTCTCGATAGTATGGGATAGAGCTATAAACTACGTAGCTATATTGAAGTCTCTACCAGGAGGTAGAGATGTCAATATACGTCAAGTCAGATGATAATAATTCTGCTAATAGAGGTGGCGGTAGGTAGTTAACTAGGAATTAGTTCTAGGCTGGACATAGCGAGCAAAAATTTCATCAAAAAACTTTTTACACATGTAATACCTAAGTGAATAGAAAATTGCATACCTACGCTCTAAGCTGACTAATATTATTTTTGAAATTGCCAATCTCAGTATGATAAAATGACTAAATGAGACTACAGTATATATTTATTTATATATATTAAGCCCATGGTGTGTCTCGGTAAGAATTGCACCCTCCCATCTTCTCCCGTTGGTTGTACGTAAGAGGCGACTAAGAGAAAACAAGAAGACGGGCAGCAGCGTCTTTCTATTGGATTACCTACCACCTATACTGCGATCCCCAAGACGCCTGTCAAGCATGGGGATGATAGCAACCCCTTCCTTCTAAGGGCCTCCCCCTGTTGCTTAGCATGGGCCTGTTATGCCCGATTCTAATGTGGGTGTCTTCAAAGCTAGAGTGAATAGGCTTTTAATAAGCCAGTGTGCTTTACCATCCTAGATTGCGTCGCCGCTTTCCATCATGTGGGACTGCAGTCAAGCACTGGCTTATATAAATAAATAATAATTTAACATACGTGGCAGTTGAAAAAGTTTTTCTATGAAATAAAATCTTTTAAAAAAAAAATTGAACCGACTTCAATATCACTGAAAAGTATAAAATAATATTAAAATATTATTAATGAAAACACCAACTTCAATAATATTTAAGTTATTTTATACTTTTCAGTGATATTGAAGTCGGTTCAATTTTTTTTTGAAAAAGGTCTTATTTTACACTTTTTAGTGATATTTAACTTGATAATTAAACCGGGGCACCGGCCCCGGGCGCCAGCTTCAGGGGGCGCCAAAATCATATCAAACTAAAGCATTTATTTTTGCAGAAAGCACTGTTACAATGGTGGTAGGTAATAATATATGTATTTAATATGATTAAAAATAAAATAAAAATAAATTAATAGTTTAAAAAACTAAAAATACAAGCTTTTTTATGGTATACTGCACTAAAAAGAAATAAATAAACGAACCTGTTCTTTTTTTTCCTACCCCTTGTTTGTAATTAAGCATTATATTTAAGTGAAAAAGCGTGGTGCGCTTTTGCATTGTAAATGATTACAAATTATTTTCATGTAAATTAAAATACCTTGTCTACTTGAAATTTGACACAGTAAATTATGCTGTTATTCAGAAAAAGCGAATTTAGAATTTATTTTAACCTTTTTAGTCTAGAAATATTAGTTTAAGATATGAATAAACTACGCATGTTTCATTTATTCGTAGCTTGAGCGTAGGCAGCTTGTTGCTTAAATGAGTATGCGAAGTTTAAGAAAGCACTACGTATTTACCGTTTAAATGGTCAAAAGTACGCTAAAACCAATAGCTTCACAAGTAATATTCAAAGGTTCCGTTACCAACCTTTCAGGTCAATCAACAGGTCCATGTTATTAGGCAAAGTGAATAGAACTCGAAACATTAGACGATCTCAAACTAGATGGATTTACTAGTAGCAATTCCAGGGTTCATTCGCCCACCTTCCAGCTTCATCATTAGGTCCTCATTGTTGGGAAAAGTCAAAATGAACTCTATAAGACAGATCAAACGAGCCCAAACGCGATATGTTTACTAGTAGCCATTCTAGAGTTCCGTCACCCACCTTCCAGTTCCATCATCAGGTCCTTATTATTGGGGAAAGTCAATAGAACTCTTTAAGACATATCAAACGAGCCCAGACTTAATAGGTTTACTAGTAGCCATTCCAGGGTCCTGTCAGCCACCTTCCAGCTCCATCATCAGGTCCTCATTATTGGGAAAAGTCAAAAGAACTCTTTAAGACAGATGAAACGAGCCCAAACGCGATATGTTTACTAGTAGCCATTCCAAAATTCCATGACCTGCCTTCCAGCTACATCATCAGGTCCTCATAATTGGGAAAAGTCAAAAGGACTCTTTAAAACAAGCCAAACGAGCCCTAACTCGACAGGTTTACCAGTAGCCATTCTAGGCTCCATCATCCACCTTCCAGTTCGATCATCAGGTCCTCAATCATGGTCAAAGTGAATAGAGCTCTTTAAAACAAATTAAATGAGACCAAAGTCGATGTGTGAAAGTAGCCATTTCATGGTTCCTTTGATGTCCATCATCAGATCGGCTCGATGATACCATATTAGTGCCAAATTTCAAACGATTCGAACAGAAGTGGGTGAAATTGCATCTCAAGATTCCATTACATTCCATACATACATACAGGTGAAGCTAATAAAAACGTGTTAAAAACCTGCTCCACAAAGCGCTTAGCATACAGAAGCCTGGTTGGCTCACCTTCGTCTTGTAAGAAAAAGGCGCCACACGGCCCACACCACAAGTGAGCTTGTGATGCCGATTTGAGATTTGAGTTATTATAAGCACTAGCTTATAAAAGTAAAAAAAAAGTAATTTCTAAAAAATAAGTGTTCTAAGTAATTCCTTAAAACGCTGAAGGGAGGGGCGCCTCTATCAAGTTTCTGCCCCGGTTCGAAAAAGTCGTAGATCCGGGGCTGCATGGTCCTCCAGTAAGTTCTTAGCCGTTTATGATAAAATTTATACAGATTAATTACAGTGGTTCAATCTTTCGAATAAAAAAAGAATCATTGACATTGGTAAATATTTGCCAGAGTTATGACCATTTTTGTCCGTAAAAAGCGACATAAAGTCATCTATATAGGCTTTCCTGCAGTCACCATTCTTGTTTTTTCAGGAACTACTTATTAGTATGCAATAATTTTTTTATGGGACCCAATTAACGTATTAAAGAATGGATGGAAGAAAGATTTTTTCAAATCGGTTCATAATTGCCAGAGTTATGTGCGAACATACATAGAAAAAAAATATATACAGACGAATTGAGAACCTCCTCCTTTTTTGAAGTCGGTTAAAAATATCAAGCCGCTCTATCGACCGACCGACTTCAAAAAAGGAGGAGGTTCTCAATTCGTTTGTATATACATAAATATTTATTTAAATCAAATTTAATCTCTAAAACAGGTTTGTTTTAGAGAACGATGCAACTAATTTCTTAGTCACACTTGTCGCTACATTACAAATCTTCTCCGAATTCCGTACAACTAAAAGCGATTACACCATTACACGCCTGTCTAACTTCAAAGGCGCTTGCTACTGATCTATTACAATCAATTTTACTGTTTCTAATGCCATTTGTGTTCGTCATACGTGATAATAATATATGCTGTTGTAGCTTGTTGTTAATGTTATTGTAGTCAGATGCTACACCGGGGTCCAATTCCTTATCTAGCGTAAAATTCTTTCTGCAATTCGCGTCAAAATGCCTTGAGTCCGTACGACGCGGGATTCAAAGTAAAATTAAAAATAATCACATACTCGTAGTAACGTAATTTGCTAATTAAAGTAACGCAGTAACTTTACCCGATAGACACTAAGGTATAGCATCGTGTAATCTTCTAAACAATTTGTGAGCTGTCAACTATTAGTGGGGAATTGGGGCATACTACTACGAGTGTGCTATGTTTCGCAGCTCGCTATCTAAGTTCGCAGAGTCTTTTAGTAAATAGTTTTTCGTTCGTTTTTTTTAATAACTAAGTAACTAACTAAGTTTATTAAGATAAAAGATTATAAGATTCTATTTTAGTTAAGTAGTCATCTTTTGATGATCAACTAAAATTCGAAAACGAATTACATTCATACGGTTCAATTACAATTCACTCCAGCGTAACAACGTGGTCATTCAAAATGTCGATTCCATTCAAAAATCCCTGAACCCGCACAGTTGAAGCTTTAAAAATATTTAAATAAATACTTCTCTATGGACAGAATTGAGTCAGCAATCATAAAAAATCCAAATTCATTCTGGACTTACGTAAAGAATAAGAGAAGCAACAGTTCTTATCCCAATGTGATGCAATATGGTGAAATCACGGCGGATACGGGTGAAGAAATTGCGAACTTATTTGCTACATACTTTCACTCTACTTTTTGTGAACCTAGTCATAGCTCGGTTACTGATTCCTCTGTTGAATCAGGCGTTGTTAATTGTGCCACAAATATTGGCACTATAGATATACCATATACTCGTATACTAGAGTTACTGAAAGCCTTAGACCTCACAAAATCTGGGGGCCCCGATCTAATATCACCAATCTTTATAGTAAACTGTGCTGATAGTATTGCCTTGCCATTGTGTATCTTGTTTAAGCGATCGGTGACGGAAGGAATAATCCCAATAATTTGGAAATCTGCGTTTGTTACTCCCGTCCATAAAAAAGGAAGCAAATCTAATATCGAAAATTATCGTCCGATATCTAAAATATGTCTGTTTGCTAAAATCCTTGAGCAAGTGATTTATTCAAGTGTCTATGCATCAATTGAGGGTTATTTAGGGGATGAACAGCACGGCTTTCTCCGAAAGCGCTCTACTACATCTAATTTAATCCTCTCAAATGACTATATATCTAATGGTATGGAGCAGCGAGCGCAAGTTGATGTGATCTATACAGATTATAGTAAGTGCTTTGATCGTATTGATCATCAAATGCTTCTGAAAAAAATATTAATGGCTGGTATACATGGAGATTTATACAGATGGTTTTCTTCATATATTGAAAATAGAACACAGGCCGTTGTACTTCTGGGATACACATCTGAGTGGCGCTCTATACCTTCTGGAGTTCCCCAGGGCTCAATATTGGGCCCATTACTGTTCGTATTATTTATTGCTGACATTAAGTACTGCTTTAAACATTCGTATATTCTTCTTTATGCTGATGACATGAAGATTCATAAAGCAGTGCGAAATGTATCTGACGTACAACTATTACAAGAAGATCTAAATAGGTTTGAGAAATATTGTACCCATAATAAGCTTCAACTTAATATCCCTAAATGTGCCCATATAACTTTCACGCGCCAATTAAATAAAATAGATTCAATTTATTCTATATATAATCAGCCTATAAGTAAAGTTGACACTATTAAAGATTTAGGAGTTATACAAGATAGCAAACTTTTATTCGATCAGCATATTGATGATATTGTGAACAAAGCATCTAGAGCTCTAGGATTTATTATAAGGACTACCGCCTGTTTTAGCTCCCTAAAACCAGTTAAAATCCTATATTGCTCATTTGTGCGAAGCCACTTAGAATATGCATCACAGGTTTGGAACCCTCAATACGAGATCTATAAGTCACGTATTGAAGGTATCCAAAAGAAATTTTTAAGATATTTAGATTTTAAGGCTCAACAGTTCTCGGAAAATTACAATCATCGCTGTAAAAAATATCATTTCCTTCCACTCGAGCGTAGACGTTATATCAATGATATTTGTTTTTTGCTGAAAATTGCAAATGGCACTATCAACTGTCCTGAACTACTTGGAAAACTATCAATTTGCACTAACCAAATTGGTTTTCGACACAGGCCATTGCTACATGTACCTTTTATTAAAACTAAATACAGACGTAATACCTTCCTACTTAGAAGTGCACGTAACTTCAATAACTTACATCGAAAGCTAAATATCGACTTATTTTGCACTAATGTAAATACAGCAAGACGCTTATTAGCAAAAGAGGATTTTTAATTATATAATTAATGTTAAAACAGTAGTACAACACTGGTTATAGTGTATATCGCACATTATTGTATCAATCTGTAGGGACTTGTTAGTAGCAATTTATGTAATTTAATTTTAGTAACCATACACCTGTTATTAGTCTGTAAGTCTCTTTAAAATTAATAAAATAAAATAAATAAAAATAAATAAATAAATACTATTAATTTATACTCTTTATTGTACACACATAAATGAACATAAGAAAAGGAATTGAAGAAATTTGTACAAAGGGCGGCCTTATCGCTATCCGCGATTTCTTCCAGGCAACCTTGGGATGGAAAAAAGATTGCATGGAATACAAAAAGTGTACTACTTCATTTGATTCTAAGTTTTATTAATCTTATGTACCTACTTCTCCTCTTGTTCCTATATTATGTTAACTTGTCTGTGTTCCTATATAAATATAATTTAGTTATACGTACGCAATCTGTGCAGGACGGGCGGACCCGAATGCACGAGCCACTGACGTCCTGTGTGTCTGTAGCTATCGCTGGTACGGTATGAACCCGCCGAAGAGTGTTGACGCTGTTGGTTACAATGTAGGTTGGTTACAAGGTGTCCGTGAAATAAGAACTCCCAATTTGATAGCAAGCTTGATAGTGGCTCCGACGGTGGCGCTCTTCGTACTGAATATTCTTTTCTTCTATTTATATCTTGCTTTTAGTTCCCGCGTCGACCGCTTGCTTGTTCACCGACAGTGGCGCTTTTTTTTTTTTTTTTTTTTTTTTTTTTTTTTTTTTTTTTTTTTTTTTTTTTGGGAATGATAGACGCTGTTAACCGCAGATGGCTATTGCAGCTTCACCGGACAATAGGAGGCGAGCGCTTGAAGCGCTCTAGCCTTTACGGCAGAAGTAGCGACGAGCACAAGGGCACCTCAGGGAGGCACGGCCTCGGCTTGGGCTGTCGCTTAAGAGAGGGCTGAGTTTACCACCGGTTCACAACGCGCCCCCACTGAGAAGAACCGGCAAGAAACTCAGTGGGGTGATGCACGTCGTTGCGGTCGCATACGTACGACCCTTCGGCCTCGCCGGCGAGACCGGTGTCTGATAGCTAGTGTAGCATACGGTTGTCGGGGAGGGGTCGGCGCATCCCGGTCCAATAGGACCGTCATGGGGTCAGGAGGGTCGAGCAGTACGTGCCGTGGTCTGCGGCGCGAGTCAGAAGGACTAGCGGCGTAATCGGCGGCGGCGCGGATTAAACTGTTCGCGTGACGGGACGCGGATTCAAAGTAGCGTTTCGACGCTTCTTTGAGGAACTTACGAAGGGGATCTAATTTGAAATCGGAATGCAGATCTACGTTCCGCATGTACCACGGGGCACCGACGGCGCGACGGAGGAAACGATTCTGGATAACCTGGAGGCTATCTATATGGGTGCGGGCGGCGTGCGCGAAAACTACACTCGCGTAAGTCATGATAGGGCGAATGCAAGCTTTGTATAATGTCAACTTATTTCTAAGCGACATTTTACTCCGCTTGCAGAGAAGGGGATACAGGCGACCTAATACGAAAGCCGCTCGATTGCGGACGGACCTAATGTGCGGGCCGAAAGTCATGCGGGAGTCCAAGGTGACTCCGAGGTATTTAACCTTCCTAGTCCAGGGGATAGGGCGATTGAATAGGGATATTGGAGCTAGTCGTCTGTTGGGCCGAAGGCTCCGCGCGGAGAACATATTGGCGGGTCCCCGGGAGAAAACCACCGCGGCACTCTTCTCCGGGTTCACCTCTATGCGCCACGTACGGAACCATTGACCCAGGGCGTCGACTGCGGCTTGAAGAGCACGCGTTAAAAAGGACATATTCCTATGGGAATAGTAGAGAGCGGTGTCATCCGCGTAAAGGGCGAGTTGGACTCTGCTCGAACGAGGAATGTCGTTCGTGAACAGGCTGAACAAGAGGGGAGAGAGCACGGAGCCCTGAGGGACTCCGGCCTGTATAGGATGAGGCGAAGAAAACGTACCTTCGACCCGGTATCGAAAGGTACGATTCGAGAGAAAGTCTCGTATGATGAGTACGAGCCTATCGGGGACTCCTAACTGGAAGAGCTTGTATATCAAGCCGTTGTGCCAGACCTTGTCGAAGGCCTTGGCAACATCGAAGAATAGGGCGCCTGTGTAGACGGGCTTGGGCTGGTTGAGCCCGGTCAGGATGTGCTCCGTGAGGCGGTGCACCTGGTGGACGCAAGAGTGTCTGGTTCGAAAGCCAAACTGCTCGTCAATAAGGATGTTATTAGAACTGACAAAGTCTTTGAGTCTCGCTAATAGCAAGCGCTCATAGAGTTTGCCGAGAGACTTGAGAAGACTGATAGGCCGGTAGCTCGCAGGGCTGCTGCGAGGCTTACCCGGCTTAGGGATACCTACTACATCCGCGTCTTTCCATTCGGCAGGAAAGACGCAGTGGGACATGGCTGCGTTGAAGATAGTCACTAAAAGACATATCAGATGGACAGGGAGAACCTTGAGAACGCGATTGGAGATGCCGTCGGAGCCCGGTGCTTTCTTCGGCTTAAGGCCTTTGATCAGGTCTTCCACCTCGGTTTGCGTGACCGGGGAGAGGGATTCGGTGGGAGGGAGTGAGGACCTGCGCTCTACTTCCCTATCCACAAGATCGAGGTGCGCCGGATCGACGGGAGCGGAGCTGGGTGTGCACTGACTCTCTAGAGAGTCAGCGAGAACCTCAGCCTTCTCGTCGTCCTCGAACGCGGGTGGGTCGCCTGAAGGGCGGGTCAAGGGGGGCATGGTAGCTACGGTGTCGGTTTTGAGGGATCTCGCGAGCCGCCAGTAAGCCTGGTGTGACGGCGAGATCTCCTCTAGAAACCCTCCCCATCGAGCCTCCCTGAGTTCCGCGATGCTGCGCTTCACGTCCCTCTGCAAAGCACGCATGCGGACCCGATTGGCATCGGTGGGGTAGGAGTCGTACGCGCGAATAGCCGCGTTTTTAGCGCGGACTAATTCCCTAATGTCATCGGGCAGCTTGAAGCGCACAGCGTAAAAGTTGTCCGCTTCAACCTGCCGGGAGGACTGGCTGATGGCCGATTTGAGATGATCGGTGAAAGCGCCGATCGCTTGGTCGGTGTCCTGAGGGGACGAGATTTGCGCCGGGAAGCGGGCAAGATTCGGAGAGTCGGCATCGGCTAAACAGGTGTTTAGCTGATGCCAGTCCAGAACGGTCCTAGTGACCGGCTGGGAAATGGGTGGCGGACCTAGTTCCATTAGGACCGGTCGGTGGTCAGAATCTAGCTCATGGAGAACCTCTAAGGAGCGCAACCGGAGGGTCACGCCCTTCAGGAGGGCCATGTCTAAGATATCGGGGCGATGATTGACATTATTGGGATAATGGGTCGGGCGCATAGGTGCGATGACGTCAAAGTCGAGAACGTCGACCAAGCCGTCGAGGCACCTGCCGTTGCCGGTGGTGACGTTACAATTCCACCTGACATGCTTGCAGTTGAAGTCGCCGGCCAGAATGACCGCGTTGTCCAGGTCAAGGAGTGACTCGATATCACTCCTGAGGGGCCGCTTATCAGGTGGAAGATAGATAGAGGCGATAGTGACAGCCGAATGGCCGGAAAGAGAGAGGCGGCAAACCGAGGCCTCTATATTAGTGAGCGCAGGGGGATCGATAGGGATGCAGTGCAGGGCCCTTCTGTAATAGATGGCAGTGCCACCTCCGAGGGAGGTGTCACGGTCATTTCGCACAAGATGGTAGTTGGCGATATTCGGACTCCTATGAGAGGGTTTCAGGAGGGTCTCCTGCACCAGCAAGATATCAACTTGGTGACTTCGCAGGAAGTCAGCAACCTGATCTCTTTGTCGGGAGAGGCCATGCGCATTGAAAAATGCGAGGGAAAGGGAATGGGGTTTTTGCCTACTCTGGTGTAAATCCATTTACGGGCCTACATTTGAGTTTACGGGGGACAGGGCGTAGTACACGTCCTCGAATTCGGCGATAGCTTGCACTCTATCGCAGGGGTTCTGTGCGCACCGAAGGCGGCTCGCGAAAAGGCGGATTCTATCGATGTTAATACCATCGATAGAGCGTCGGACCAATTCGAAGTCCGAAGCGAGGCTGGACGCGTGCGCTGAAGGCGCAGGCGCGGCCGGTTGCTTGGCGGGGACGCTCGTTGCTTTAGGAGCAGCGGCGGGGCGGACGTATGGCAGTGTCTTATCCCACGCATTCGGTGGACGCACTGCGGGCTGGGATGCTGAGAGCGGTCGCGGCGCAGAGGGCGCGGGGACGCGGGGGGCCGGAAGCGGCTGCGTAAGAGGCGCTGAGGGCGCCTGGGCCTGAGGCGCTGAAGGCGCGGGCGGGTAGGACTCCAAGGGTGGAGGGGCGGAGGCCCTTGGTGCATAGGGCACCGAGGGGCGGGGGGGAGCGCGGAGATTGTTGCGCCTCGCCACCCGGCGGTTCCTCCTCGGGGCCCTCGGGCAGCCGCGATAGTTCGCGGTGTGCCCGATGGTCCCGCAGAGGACGCATCCGGGAGGCTCGGTCGCCGTCTCCCTATCGCGCTCGCATTGAGACGTCCCGTGGTCTCCTGTGCACTTCACACAGCGAGGCCGCGCGAAACAGTTGCGGGAGGAGTGGCCATACAGCTGGCAGTTGTGACACTGCCCGGGTAGGCCACGTTTGTGGGGGGCTTCTACGGCGAAGCCGGTAAGACCGCAAACAGTCTTCAAATTGAAGATCTGCCTGCCCTCGTCTGAACGGATGAGATGGACTAGGACCAACTCGTACGGTTGAAGCGGGCGGTTGCCGGGGTGCATACGGTGCACCTCCAGTACCGGGAGGGACTGCGACAGAAGGTCGTCTTTTATATACTCATTGCTGAGTTGGGTAGGGACTCCGCGGATTACGGCGCGGATGACTCGGTCCTCGTCGAGAGTGTAGGTGTGGAAACCTATTTTCTCGGCTCGGAGAAACTTTGTGAGTTCGCGGTGTTGGTCCGCGGTGGGCAGGATGACCTTGATACCAAGGGGCGTGTTCATCGCCTTGGTATAGATGATGTTTCGGGCGTAGATCGCCTTATTAACGCGCTCCCACGCGGCCTTGTCTTGGACGACAATGGGCGGGGGCGAGGGGGACCTACGCGGCGGCCGCGAGGGCGTAGGGGACTTGCGGGGTACGGGAGCCGGTGAAGCCATCGGCGAAAAGTACGTCGGCGGCGGGGTCGAACGGATCGGGGGGGTCACGCGAGGTGGAGACTCCGGGCTTTCCGACTCAGTACATATGTACTTGGTCGGTGGAAGGTCGCGGGACTTGAGCGCGCGTTTCTTCCTGCTGACTAACGTGAAACCGTCAGCAGGCGTAGTGGGACGAGGCGAGTTTATGAGCTCGACCTCCATGTCGGAGCCCGAGGCAGACTCAGAGTCCGTCTCGGGCTCCGCACGGAGGGCGGGCGGCAACGGAGTCGCGGACGCGGCGGGCGCGGTCGACGCGGGGCAAGACGCGGTCGCGGGGATCGCGGATACGGAGGGCGCGGCTGCTGAAGGCATCGCGGAGGGCGCGGTATGGGACGTGAAGTCGTTTACCATCTCGGGCCAGCGCGCTTTCGCGAACTCAAAGAATTCGCGAAAGAACTCCATGCCCGGATGACGGTCCATACTGCTCGATAGTACGGGGGAACGCACGACTGGGGGGGACACCCCAGTCGGTGTGTACTGAATGGCTCCCCCCACCGGGTGAAGGTGGGGGAAGGGTGAGTGCCTAACGTGTAGGCCCTAACGTGAGTCTCTCGAAAATCTCAATGTGCGAGAGGTGAGTAGCCCTAGCTGCTCCGGGGCAGAGACAGCAAGCCGACCGGAGCCGACTTGGTGCCAAACAGCACCCGAAGAATAGGATCGGGAAGAGGAGGGTGGGAGGGAGACGATCAGGGTCGACTAGGGGGTCACTCCCAGGGCCGGTGAACCTGATCCCGTCCGAGTTGCGCGGCTCCGGGACGAACCGCGCGAGCGCTCGGGGCCCGCTCCGCCAAGGCAGTTGACACCGTAGGGTACCCTTGGCGACCACGTAAAACGGTGGATTTAGCAACCCGTGAAGCTAAAAAGACGGTCTGTCAATACAGAAACAGGAGGATGTGCAAATTGTCGTGAAAACGACAACCGCAGATCAAAATACGGACGCGTAGATCACTCGCAGACGGTGCGAGGGAGACGGGTAGAGACCGCAGCACGCGAGCGACTAGTGTCGACACCACGCGGCGGAATCTGGAACACAAGCACACGAATTAATCGGGAACTGGCAGCGCACGACCGATCGGGATCGGGGCGCGCAACGGAAAAAATATCATTTCCTTCCACTCGAGCGTAGACGTTATATCAATGATATTTGTTTTTTGCTGAAAATTGCAAATGGCACTATCAACTGTCCTGAACTACTTGGAAAACTATCAATTTGCACTAACCAAATTGGTTTTCGACACAGGCCATTGCTACATGTACCTTTTATTAAAACTAAATACAGACGTAATACCTTCCTACTTAGAAGTGCACGTAACTTCAATAACTTACATCGAAAGCTAAATATCGACTTATTTTGCACTAATGTAAATACAGCAAGACGCTTATTAGCAAAAGAGGATTTTTAATTATATAATTAATGTTAAAACAGTAGTACAACACTGGTTATAGTGTATATCGCACATTATTGTATCAATCTGTAGGGACTTGTTAGTAGCAATTTATGTAATTTAATTTTAGTAACCATACACCTGTTATTAGTCTGTAAGTCTCTTTAAAATTAATAAAATAAAATAAATAAAAATAAATAAATAAATACTATTAATTTATACTCTTTATTGTACACACATAAATGAACATAAGAAAAGGAATTGAAGAAATTTGTACAAAGGGCGGCCTTATCGCTATCCGCGATTTCTTCCAGGCAACCTTGGGATGGAAAAAAGATTGCATGGAATACAAAAAGTGTACTACTTCATTTGATTCTAAGTTTTATTAATCTTATGTACCTACTTCTCCTCTTGTTCCTATATTATGTTAACTTGTCTGTGTTCCTATATAAATATAATTTAGTTATACGTACGCAATCTGTGCAGGACGGGCGGACCCGAATGCACGAGCCACTGACGTCCTGTGTGTCTGTAGCTATCGCTGGTACGGTATGAACCCGCCGAAGAGTGTTGACGCTGTTGGTTACAATGTAGGTTGGTTACAAGGTGTCCGTGAAATAAGAACTCCCAATTTGATAGCAAGCTTGATAGTGGCTCCGACGGTGGCGCTCTTCGTACTGAATATTCTTTTCTTCTATTTATATCTTGCTTTTAGTTCCCGCGTCGACCGCTTGCTTGTTCACCGACAGTGGCGCTTTTTTTTTTTTTTTTTTTTTTTTTTTTTTTTTTTTTTTTTTTTTTTTTTTTTTTTTGGGAATGATAGACGCTGTTAACCGCAGATGGCTATTGCAGCTTCACCGGACAATAGGAGGCGAGCGCTTGAAGCGCTCTAGCCTTTACGGCAGAAGTAGCGACGAGCACAAGGGCACCTCAGGGAGGCACGGCCTCGGCTTGGGCTGTCGCTTAAGAGAGGGCTGAGTTTACCACCGGTTCACAACGCGCCCCCACTGAGAAGAACCGGCAAGAAACTCAGTGGGGTGATGCACGTCGTTGCGGTCGCATACGTACGACCCTTCGGCCTCGCCGGCGAGACCGGTGTCTGATAGCTAGTGTAGCATACGGTTGTCGGGGAGGGGTCGGCGCATCCCGGTCCAATAGGACCGTCATGGGGTCAGGAGGGTCGAGCAGTACGTGCCGTGGTCTGCGGCGCGAGTCAGAAGGACTAGCGGCGTAATCGGCGGCGGCGCGGATTAAACTGTTCGCGTGACGGGACGCGGATTCAAAGTAGCGTTTCGACGCTTCTTTGAGGAACTTACGAAGGGGATCTAATTTGAAATCGGAATGCAGATCTACGTTCCGCATGTACCACGGGGCACCGACGGCGCGACGGAGGAAACGATTCTGGATAACCTGGAGGCTATCTATATGGGTGCGGGCGGCGTGCGCGAAAACTACACTCGCGTAAGTCATGATAGGGCGAATGCAAGCTTTGTATAATGTCAACTTATTTCTAAGCGACATTTTACTCCGCTTGCAGAGAAGGGGATACAGGCGACCTAATACGAAAGCCGCTCGATTGCGGACGGACCTAATGTGCGGGCCGAAAGTCATGCGGGAGTCCAAGGTGACTCCGAGGTATTTAACCTTCCTAGTCCAGGGGATAGGGCGATTGAATAGGGATATTGGAGCTAGTCGTCTGTTGGGCCGAAGGCTCCGCGCGGAGAACATATTGGCGGGTCCCCGGGAGAAAACCACCGCGGCACTCTTCTCCGGGTTCACCTCTATGCGCCACGTACGGAACCATTGACCCAGGGCGTCGACTGCGGCTTGAAGAGCACGCGTTAAAAAGGACATATTCCTATGGGAATAGTAGAGAGCGGTGTCATCCGCGTAAAGGGCGAGTTGGACTCTGCTCGAACGAAGAATGTCGTTCGTGAACAGGCTGAACAAGAGGGGAGAGAGCACGGAGCCCTGAGGGACTCCGGCCTGTATAGGATGAGGCGAAGAAAACGTACCTTCGACCCGGTATCGAAAGGTACGATTCGAGAGAAAGTCTCGTATGATGAGTACGAGCCTATCGGGGACTCCTAACTGGAAGAGCTTGTATATCAAGCCGTTGTGCCAGACCTTGTCGAAGGCCTTGGCAACATCGAAGAATAGGGCGCCTGTGTAGACGGGCTTGGGCTGGTTGAGCCCGGTCAGGATGTGCTCCGTGAGGCGGTGCACCTGGTGGACGCAAGAGTGTCTGGTTCGAAAGCCAAACTGCTCGTCAATAAGGATGTTATTAGAACTGACAAAGTCTTTGAGTCTCGCTAATAGCAAGCGCTCATAGAGTTTGCCGAGAGACTTGAGAAGACTGATAGGCCGGTAGCTCGCAGGGCTGCTGCGAGGCTTACCCGGCTTAGGGATACCTACTACATCCGCGTCTTTCCATTCGGCAGGAAAGACGCAGTGGGACATGGCTGCGTTGAAGATAGTCACTAAAAGACATATCAGATGGACAGGGAGAACCTTGAGAACGCGATTGGAGATGCCGTCGGAGCCCGGTGCTTTCTTCGGCTTAAGGCCTTTGATCAGGTCTTCCACCTCGGTTTGCGTGACCGGGGAGAGGGATTCGGTGGGAGGGAGTGAGGACCTGCGCTCTACTTCCCTATCCACAAGATCGAGGTGCGCCGGATCGACGGGAGCGGAGCTGGGTGTGCACTGACTCTCTAGAGAGTCAGCGAGAACCTCAGCCTTCTCGTCGTCCTCGAACGCGGGTGGGTCGCCTGAAGGGCGGGTCAAGGGGGGCATGGTAGCTACGGTGTCGGTTTTGAGGGATCTCGCGAGCCGCCAGTAAGCCTGGTGTGACGGCGAGATCTCCTCTAGAAACCCTCCCCATCGAGCCTCCCTGAGTTCCGCGATGCTGCGCTTCACGTCCCTCTGCAAAGCACGCATGCGGACCCGATTGGCATCGGTGGGGTAGGAGTCGTACGCGCGAATAGCCGCGTTTTTAGCGCGGACTAATTCCCTAATGTCATCGGGCAGCTTGAAGCGCACAGCGTAAAAGTTGTCCGCTTCAACCTGCCGGGAGGACTGGCTGATGGCCGATTTGAGATGATCGGTGAAAGCGCCGATCGCTTGGTCGGTGTCCTGAGGGGACGAGATTTGCGCCGGGAAGCGGGCAAGATTCGGAGAGTCGGCATCGGCTAAACAGGTGTTTAGCTGATGCCAGTCCAGAACGGTCCTAGTGACCGGCTGGGAAATGGGTGGCGGACCTAGTTCCATTAGGACCGGTCGGTGGTCAGAATCTAGCTCATGGAGAACCTCTAAGGAGCGCAACCGGAGGGTCACGCCCTTCAGGAGGGCCATGTCTAAGATATCGGGGCGATGATTGACATTATTGGGATAATGGGTCGGGCGCATAGGTGCGATGACGTCAAAGTCGAGAACGTCGACCAAGCCGTCGAGGCACCTGCCGTTGCCGGTGGTGACGTTACAATTCCACCTGACATGCTTGCAGTTGAAGTCGCCGGCCAGAATGACCGCGTTGTCCAGGTCAAGGAGTGACTCGATATCACTCCTGAGGGGCCGCTTATCAGGTGGAAGATAGATAGAGGCGATAGTGACAGCCGAATGGCCGGAAAGAGAGAGGCGGCAAACCGAGGCCTCTATATTAGTGAGCGCAGGGGGATCGATAGGGATGCAGTGCAGGGCCCTTCTGTAATAGATGGCAGTGCCACCTCCGAGGGAGGTGTCACGGTCATTTCGCACAAGATGGTAGTTGGCGATATTCGGACTCCTATGAGAGGGTTTCAGGAGGGTCTCCTGCACCAGCAAGATATCAACTTGGTGACTTCGCAGGAAGTCAGCAACCTGATCTCTTTGTCGGGAGAGGCCATGCGCATTGAAAAATGCGAGGGAAAGGGAATGGGGTTTTTGCCTACTCTGGTGTAAATCCATTTACGGGCCTACATTTGAGTTTACGGGGGACAGGGCGTAGTACACGTCCTCGAATTCGGCGATAGCTTGCACTCTATCGCAGGGGTTCTGTGCGCACCGAAGGCGGCTCGCGAAAAGGCGGATTCTATCGATGTTAATACCATCGATAGAGCGTCGGACCAATTCGAAGTCCGAAGCGAGGCTGGACGCGTGCGCTGAAGGCGCAGGCGCGGCCGGTTGCTTGGCGGGGACGCTCGTTGCTTTAGGAGCAGCGGCGGGGCGGACGTATGGCAGTGTCTTATCCCACGCATTCGGTGGACGCACTGCGGGCTGGGATGCTGAGAGCGGTCGCGGCGCAGAGGGCGCGGGGACGCGGGGGGCCGGAAGCGGCTGCGTAAGAGGCGCTGAGGGCGCCTGGGCCTGAGGCGCTGAAGGCGCGGGCGGGTAGGACTCCAAGGGTGGAGGGGCGGAGGCCCTTGGTGCATAGGGCACCGAGGGGCGGGGGGGAGCGCGGAGATTGTTGCGCCTCGCCACCCGGCGGTTCCTCCTCGGGGCCCTCGGGCAGCCGCGATAGTTCGCGGTGTGCCCGATGGTCCCGCAGAGGACGCATCCGGGAGGCTCGGTCGCCGTCTCCCTATCGCGCTCGCATTGAGACGTCCCGTGGTCTCCTGTGCACTTCACACAGCGAGGCCGCGCGAAACAGTTGCGGGAGGAGTGGCCATACAGCTGGCAGTTGTGACACTGCCCGGGTAGGCCACGTTTGTGGGGGGCTTCTACGGCGAAGCCGGTAAGACCGCAAACAGTCTTCAAATTGAAGATCTGCCTGCCCTCGTCTGAACGGATGAGATGGACTAGGACCAACTCGTACGGTTGAAGCGGGCGGTTGCCGGGGTGCATACGGTGCACCTCCAGTACCGGGAGGGACTGCGACAGAAGGTCGTCTTTTATATACTCATTGCTGAGTTGGGTAGGGACTCCGCGGATTACGGCGCGGATGACTCGGTCCTCGTCGAGAGTGTAGGTGTGGAAACCTATTTTCTCGGCTCGGAGAAACTTTGTGAGTTCGCGGTGTTGGTCCGCGGTGGGCAGGATGACCTTGATACCAAGGGGCGTGTTCATCGCCTTGGTATAGATGATGTTTCGGGCGTAGATCGCCTTATTAACGCGCTCCCACGCGGCCTTGTCTTGGACGACAATGGGCGGGGGCGGGGGGGACCTACGCGGCGGCCGCGAGGGCGTAGGGGACTTGCGGGGTACGGGAGCCGGTGAAGCCATCGGCGAAAAGTACGTCGGCGGCGGGGTCGAACGGATCGGGGGGGTCACGCGAGGTGGAGACTCCGGGCTTTCCGACTCAGTACATATGTACTTGGTCGGTGGAAGGTCGCGGGACTTGAGCGCGCGTTTCTTCCTGCTGACTAACGTGAAACCGTCAGCAGGCGTAGTGGGACGAGGCGAGTTTATGAGCTCGACCTCCATGTCGGAGCCCGAGGCAGACTCAGAGTCCGTCTCGGGCTCCGCACGGAGGGCGGGCGGCAACGGAGTCGCGGACGCGGCGGGCGCGGTCGACGCGGGGCAAGACGCGGTCGCGGGGATCGCGGATACGGAGGGCGCGGCTGCTGAAGGCATCGCGGAGGGCGCGGTATGGGACGTGAAGTCGTTTACCATCTCGGGCCAGCGCGCTTTCGCGAACTCAAAGAATTCGCGAAAGAACTCCATGCCCGGATGACGGTCCATACTGCTCGATAGTACGGGGGAACGCACGACTGGGGGGGACACCCCAGTCGGTGTGTACTGAATGGCTCCCCCCACCGGGTGAAGGTGGGGGAAGGGTGAGTGCCTAACGTGTAGGCCCTAACGTGAGTCTCTCGCCAATCTCAATGTGCGAGAGGTGAGTAGCCCTAGCTGCTCCGGGGCAGAGACAGCAAGCCGACCGGAGCCGACTTGGTGCCAAACAGCACCCGAAGAATAGGATCGGGAAGAGGAGGGTGGGAGGGAGACGATCAGGGTCGACTAGGGGGTCACTCCCAGGGCCGGTGAACCTGATCCCGTCCGAGTTGCGCGGCTCCGGGACGAACCGCGCGAGCGCTCGGGGCCCGCTCCGCCAAGGCAGTTGACACCGTAGGGTACCCTTGGCGACCACGTAAAACGGTGGATTTAGCAACCCGTGAAGCTAAAAAGACGGTCTGTCAATACAGAAACAGGAGGATGTGCAAATTGTCGTGAAAACGACAACCGCAGATCAAAATACGGACGCGTAGATCACTCGCAGACGGTGCGAGGGAGACGGGTAGAGACCGCAGCACGCGAGCGACTAGTGTCGACACCACGCGGCGGAATCTGGAACACAAGCACACGAATTAATCGGGAACTGGCAGCGCACGACCGATCGGGATCGGGGCGCGCAACGGAAAAAATATCATTTCCTTCCACTCGAGCGTAGACGTTATATCAATGATATTTGTTTTTTGCTGAAAATTGCAAATGGCACTATCAACTGTCCTGAACTACTTGGAAAACTATCAATTTGCACTAACCAAATTGGTTTTCGACACAGGCCATTGCTACATGTACCTTTTATTAAAACTAAATACAGACGTAATACCTTCCTACTTAGAAGTGCACGTAACTTCAATAACTTACATCGAAAGCTAAATATCGACTTATTTTGCACTAATGTAAATACAGCAAGACGCTTATTAGCAAAAGAGGATTTTTAATTATATAATTAATGTTAAAACAGTAGTACAACACTGGTTATAGTGTATATCGCACATTATTGTATCAATCTGTAGGGACTTGTTAGTAGCAATTTATGTAATTTAATTTTAGTAACCATACACCTGTTATTAGTCTGTAAGTCTCTTTAAAATTAATAAAATAAAATAAATAAAAATAAATAAATAAATACTATTAATTTATACTCTTTATTGTACACACATAAATGAACATAAGAAAAGGAATTGAAGAAATTTGTACAAAGGGCGGCCTTATCGCTATCCGCGATTTCTTCCAGGCAACCTTGGGATGGAAAAAAGATTGCATGGAATACAAAAAGTGTACTACTTCATTTGATTCTAAGTTTTATTAATCTTATGTACCTACTTCTCCTCTTGTTCCTATATTATGTTAACTTGTCTGTGTTCCTATATAAATATAATTTAGTTATACGTACGCAATCTGTGCAGGACGGGCGGACCCGAATGCACGAGCCACTGACGTCCTGTGTGTCTGTAGCTATCGCTGGTACGGTATGAACCCGCCGAAGAGTGTTGACGCTGTTGGTTACAATGTAGGTTGGTTACAAGGTGTCCGTGAAATAAGAACTCCCAATTTGATAGCAAGCTTGATAGTGGCTCCGACGGTGGCGCTCTTCGTACTGAATATTCTTTTCTTCTATTTATATCTTGCTTTTAGTTCCCGCGTCGACCGCTTGCTTGTTCACCGACAGTGGCGCCGAATGCGCATTTACTATCCTTCCAGGGAACTTTACCGTAACGAGAGCCCCACCGAGGCAGCCACTAACGTCTTATTTTTATTATAAAAACTGTACATTTTCACTTATTCTACTTAGGCTATTCTAGACACATACATGATACCTATACCGTTAGAAAGTGCGTGTAAGCAGCTTTCTAACGGTGTACATAGGGTTTATCTATCTATTTCTGTTAGAGAACTACAGGCCGATAAATACTGTAAGTAGGGGCGCGATGACTATGTCTTGGCCGCTTGTCGCTTCCCCTGCGCCTTGCCCGTAGTATCCACATGCCCACAAATAGTACCGATAGGTAGCCTGCGATGTGTACTATCTGTATACCTATGATCTAGACCACCTAGGGGCCTAGGTCATAGCAAAAACCCTAGAAAACATGATATGCGATAGAACATTTGCCTGTAACTACGGAAATATGTACATCAGTGCTGTTTAGGCACTTAGACCCACCAAGGCGGACCCAGATCTAGGTCCTGAGTTGGTTCCTAGATTTGGGACCTAGCTGCAAATAGCTATTTGCCGTTCATATATGTGCTTAGCACATCTAGGGCATGTGGGTACTTCTATCATACTATTACCCTACGCTAATTACAAATAGCAAGTACTATGAGACCTAGGCTAGGCTATCTATAACTGATTCAGCTCACCCCTCCTCGGGATAGTGAGCTTATACACAAAACTATATTATAATTTATTAGGAAATTAAATCTAGGCTTAACTATTGCAGAGTTATAAAACTTAACTATATATTACTATAAAACACAACACCCTGTAACACAAACACTATTTTGTCCTTTCGTCGTATTATAGTCGTCCTGAACACAATCTATTTACCCAATCTACAATCAGTATGTAATCTATCTAATAATATAATATATATAATATATAATATGCGGCCGTGTAGTACCAGGGAAGTACGCTTACTTCCGATTTCTGCCGCATATACCTACTCTAGTGATGTATTTTCGCTGCTAATTCCGAAGTGAGCGTCGTTGCTCCGAGCCCATATTTCAACTTCGCACACTCGATCCCTCTCAGGACTTGGAAAGTTCCGAATCACTGATCTCGAACGCGTAATCTGACGCGCGTATCTCCAAACTATTTGACTAATAGTGCAATGGAGATTACGCGGTTGTCCGAGTTCAGTACCACTTTGAGAACTTCAAGGGGAACGGAGCGTTCATTTTCGTTATCTGATGAAATATGAGGTTGTTTTAAAAGTGTTAGAAAACTTTTACAGTCGGCTGCACATCAGTGGTTACCCAACTAGTACAAAAAAAGATAGGGCGTAGTGGAAACCGGGCGTCCCCAGGAGTTTCCAATTCAAGTAGACCGACTTAGGGAGTAGTTCCACTTATAGAAAACCGTAGCCAATTAACGCTACTTTCAAGAGGCGCTATAATCAGATCTATAGCTGATGAGTAGTTGACGCATTTACTTTAGACTCGTTCTTACCGTTTTACGAAATGTTTAATGCCTAGTGGAATTCACAAACTATTTAAACTACCGATAAACTATACCGTTTATTGGTAAACTAGTTTACTCATCGACAACAAAAAACAGTCGAAAAAAACAGTTTATTCATTCAAAAGTACCAACCTTAGTTACCAACAGTCGGTTGGGATACCAGTCAAGTAAGTACTATTTACAACTTATAGTGAGAAAAAAGCACGTTACTCTGTTAATAGGCGAGATTGATGGAAGTAGATTAAAGCGTTACTACAGATCTATGGTTGAATGTTTGTTGTTATAAATTGGTGCGACGAATGATGAGAACTATTTCAAGCTCTTTACTTATCTTCTATATGCCTGATTGACTCTGAAAGCGTGATTGATGTAGACTAATGATTCCTTAACTGAAATAGCTTTAGCCGTCGGCTAGGTTTCGTAAGATTCCATTGAGTACGGTGGCGAATCCGAGAAGGACGGCGGCGGGGTAACGACCCCCGTCCCCGTGAGTACCGTGTCAGGTTCCCGGGGGGCTACAATGCGCCCCCCGGCGGGCTCAAAGGCAAGGCACTGAGGGGCCCCTGGTGCAGGTCCCACCGGAGAGCCCTGGGGTCCCCCCTCTCATGTGCCGATGCGACAGCCGCGGGGGTTTTAGTGGGTAAAAATCCCACATACCCCGGTCGAGCCCCACAGCTCCCGGGGATCTTTGGAAGATTTCCCCCGCGTCAAAAAAAAAAGGTTTCGTAAGATGTATGATTTTTTTAAAGTCTATTATCAAACCCTAAACTAAAAAAAATAGCACAGAAAACTCAGAACGCTTCAGGGCCGATACTGTTAAGATTAAAAGTATATCCAAGAATTTGAATAAAGCAATTTATCTAGGCCACATTGCTATTTTAAAAAGAAAACACGTTATGTAATTAGTTCATCTAATGATCAAATAAAAAAGGGCTTTATTTTTAAGAAATCATTTTCACCAGGTGTTAGGCCCCTTGTGGAAGGAACCGTCCCGATAGTTACCACTGCAGTTTCAGAGTAGCATTGTGCCAACATTACGGTGTGAAGGGCTCTACAGCTGGTACAATTACGAGACTTATGAGATTTAATAAGTAAGTCTAATCTCTCGTGGGACAAGTCGCCTCTTACGACACCCAAAGGTAGGAGATGGGGGGGTGTTATTGTTACCGGGCACCACCCACCGGCAATGTCATGCCATGTCATCATCATCAGCAGCCGAAATACGTCCACTGCTGAACAAAAGCCTCCCCCTTAGAAGGGAGGGGTTCATGGATGCCGCCAGGGTTACATTCAGGGGGGTGCATCTACAGCTACACATTATACAATAGTATAATTATACAATAGTATAATAGTTGTGACGGACGAAAAGCTACCTCAAATTAGCTAGTTAAAGTATGCCCAGTGAAATGTAATGTAATTGGTAGATAGCAATTTGTTTACTGTGTTCAATACGCACTAGTTGAGACCCCAAAGTTTCATATATTAGTAGGTTGCTCGGCTAGTTTTTTTGTACTCGATATTTTCCTGGATCCTCAATAAGAAGCCTAGAACATAAGAAGCCTAGAATATAAGAAGCCTAGAACATAGGAAGCCTAGAACATAAGAAATTGTATATACGAACTAGTTATAATGAAGAATTGAAGAAAACGAAATACAGTCCATTATTGTTTTTACGTCGATTGAGGGTTTCATTTATCTCCTCCGATAGGACCCCCCCAAATTGTGGTCCATCGGAGCCGGATCAAGAACCAGAGAAGACCGAAGATTCGTTAGAGAAGAACGAAGATTCGTTAGAGAAGAACGAAGATTCATTATAGAAGAACGAAGATTCGTTATAGAAGACCGAAGATTCGTTATAGAAGACCGAAGATTCGTTATAGAAGACCGAAGATTCGTTATAGAAGACCGAAGATTAATTATAGAAGATCTACACACGTCGCGTCGAGCGCCACATCGGGTGTCACACGTCGCGTCGAGCGCCACATCGGGTGTCACACGCCGCGTCGAGCGCCACAACGAGCGTCGAGCGTCACGTCGAGCATCAAGCACCGCGTCGAGCACCACGTCGAGCAACGGATACGCGGTTTGCCCGCGGCTCGTGTCTGTCTGCCACCTAACGGTGTCAAACGGTCGGCAGCACGAGTTAACGCCTCACGGCGGTGTGGTGTGTTTGCGTGACACCACCAGCTCGGAAGAGAGCTGAAGAGCGCACCTGTGTCGGTACGAGCGTCTAGTGTGCGGGGGCCGGACTGTAGGCACTGCCAAAGGGGTCGGACATTCCAGCCGACTGCTGAGCGCCCCGTGACACTTGGCCCTCCTCTGCTGAACAGGTCCCACCTTACCTTTCCTTAATCATCCATCCCCGACGGAGCGCACCCCGGTTTATCTGGGCCCTCCTGACGGATTGTTAGGGCGATAGGATTGTTAGGGCAGTAGGGAAGTAGGGTGGCGACCGAAGAGCCGAAGATGCCGACGACGAGAAGCCAAGCAGCGGAAGAAGAGAAGCTACCGCGCCGCCACGATATCCCACCCGCGTCTCCGTCCGCGTTAGCAACCGCATCCGTTGTGACCGATCCAACGGTGCCGTTGAGCAGAACCGTCCGCGTAACGAACATGATGACCGCCACCGCCGCGACCGACCGAACCGCGACAGAACCAGCGCCGCTTACCTCAACGAACCGAACCGTCGTCGCCGCGACATCAGAGGGAAGGCAGCGGGCGCCGTCGGTGCGATCCGAACGATCTACCGCAAGCGCCGTCGCACGGATCCGGCAGGCCGAACTAGAAGCCGAAGAACAGTTGGCGGAAATCAGACGACAGGAACTGCAACTGCAAGCCACGCTAGTTAGGAAGAGACTAGCCGCAGATGTCGCCACAATACGTGAAGAGACCGATCGAGAAAGCGCAGACGCCCTGGAAACTACGGACGTCGAGGGAAGAGTTAACGATTGGCTACAAGGCGCTGAAATACGGGGGGAGCGAAGACATCGTGAACCCGAAGAAATGGATCCAGGAACTTGTCGACCACAACCACTGCCACCACGGCAACAGGAAGCGACGCCAATCCCGAGCCGCGTCAGATTTGAACCAAGAGCTAGATCGCCCACGCCGACCCGATCGCGAGACCGCGGGATCGACCGACTAGCTGATGTACTAGAGCGGATGGCGCGCACAAGAGCGCCCTCTAGGCAAACGCAAGATTTGCCGATATTCAACGGGGCACCCGGAGAGTGGCTGCCTTTCAAAGCGGCTATGTCGGAATCTACCCATTTACACGGATTCTCACCGGCAGAAAACTTGGCGCGATTAAGAGCATGTTTAAAAGGAGAGACACGTGAGTCAGTGGCCGCATTGCTCTACACGGCCAGCAACCCCAAGATTATTATGAGAACCTTGGAGCAGTGTTACGGCCGACCGGAAATAATAATTGACAAAGCTTTGAACGATATAAGGAAGCTGCCGCGACCTGGCACAAGCGCCAGCGATTTGAATGCGTTCGCGGTAAAACTTCAGAACATCGTCGGCGTGCTATCATGTATAGATGAGAGAGGTTACCTGCAGAACCCAATGCTCGCTCGTCAGGTCATAGAGAAGCTGAGTCCTCACATTAGAGCCAGATGGTGCGACTACGCGGACGAGTACGGGAGCCGCGATGAACCGGAAGTAGTCACCCTCTCGCGATTCCTGATGAGAGAAGCAGATCGGGCCGTAAGATTCGCATACTCTACGACGGCGAGTGCAACGCGGGAACCGACACGCCACGAGATCGCCACACGAACTGGGGCGCCGCAGCAAGTACGACCGAAGGTCGCCTATCAAAGGAAAGAGGCCGCCGTGTACGCAACCACGAATGCACCATCCAGGAAAGTATGCATCTGTTGCGGAAACGAACATAACACGACAGACTGCAAAAAGGTACATGCGATGACGGTTAATGAACGATGGGACTGGGCGAAGGGAACCCGCGTATGTTTCCGTTGCCTAAATAGCCGTCACCGACGAGCCACCTGTAAGGCGAAGAAGTGCGGCATCGAAGAATGTCGACACGCGCACCACGCGCTGCTGCATAATAACAAGCATCAAGCTGAACCAATGAACGAAACCACGACCGAAGAGGAGACTGCCACGATCACGGTAGCACATGCCGCCTCAGAACATAAATCGGTTTGGTTGAAGGTCTGTCCGATTACAATTCGGGGACCCGACGGGCTCAAAATGGATACGTACGCTTTATTGGACGAGGGATCTACCATCACGCTCATTGACGAGGAAGTTGCCCACGCTGTGAACGCACATGGTCCACAGCAGACATTGAAAGTAAGCGGCGTAACTTCCACACGAAGCGAACCAGGGAGTCAACGAGTGAGGATCGAGATCAAAGGGATGCGAACGAACTTCCACCCGATAGAGGCACGCACCATAAAGAGGCTAGACATCTCAGCGCAGACGATAACTGCGGATCAATTGAAGCGTAAGCACCTGAACGGACTACGCCCGGAAGACGTATGTTACGCCAACGCCAAACCACGTGTGTTAATAGGCGCAGACAATTGGCACTTGATTGTATCCAGACACTTATTGACGGGCCCGACGAACGAACCAGTGGCATCACTCACGCGACTCGGATGGGTGGTCCATGGGACCCTGCCACGCACGATTGTGGCCAAAGAAACGGACGAAGGTGAGACCGTCCTGCACACGCGAATAGCCGAGCGTCCCGAACCGAATGCGCGCGACGCAGGCTTAGATGAGCTCGTTACGTCGCATTTCGCGATAGACGCACTCGGAATCTCGACACGAACAAAGCCGGTGCGCGAAGATGAACGAGCGAAGGAGATTTTCGAGAAGACAGTGCGACTAACCGACGGACACTACGAAGTAGGCCTACCGTGGCGCACGGAAGAAGCTCGCCTACCGCCGAGTTACGACATGGCGGCACGACGACTGCGCACGCTGGAGAGGAAAATGGACCAGTCCGCCGAGTTTAGAAAAGCATACACGGATCAGATGAATAATCTATTCGTAAAAGGATATGCCGTTCCGGTCGAAAACGCAAACGAAGACGACCCGCACACATGGTACCTACCGCATTTCGCAGTTACGAATCCGAATAAGCCAGGAAAGGTGCGGCTTGTGTTCGATGCCGCCGCACGCACCAATGGAAGTTGCTTGAACGATGAGCTATTAGCGGGACCCGACATGTTGCTAGCACTCTACGGCGTACTATTCCGATTCCGCGAAAGAGCAGTAGCGGTCACCGCAGACATAAGAGAAATGTTTCTGCGCATAAAGATACGACCCGAAGACAGAGTAGCTCAGCGGTTTTTATGGCGCGCGGATAACCGGAACGACCCTCCGCGCAAATATGAGATGACGTCAATGATATTTGGCGCGAAAAGCTCACCGTTCTTAGCACACAGCGTTCGGAACAGAAACGCCGACGAATGCGCAGCAACGCATCCTAGAGCATTGCATTCGATCACCACCAACCACTATATGGACGACTGGCTCGAGAGTTTCATAGACGAGGAAAGCGCTGCGCGCGCAATAGTGGAGGTGCAAGATGTGCACCGACGAGCGGGATTTGAACTGGCGGGATGGAACACAAACCGGCCGCACCTGCTCGAACACGTCAGCGATTCAAAAGGACCCAGCGCGCCCAAGGAGCTCTGCGCGGGCGCCCATCCATACGGAAGAACGCTCGGATTGATATGGATACCTGACACAGACGAGTTAGGGTTTAACACCGCAATGCACAGAGTGCCGAACGATGTACGATCGGGGTCGCGAACGCCCACGAAGCGAGAAATGCTCAGCGCCGTGATGTCCATTTACGACCCGTTAGGACTATTAAGCCCGTATACGATACACGCGAAAATCACGCTGCAAGAACTGTGGCGCAAGAAGACCGGCTGGGACGAACCCGTTCCGGACGAAGAAGCCGAGGATTTTCACGACTGGCTCACAGGTCTGCAAGCGATTGAAAGGCTAAGGCTCCCACGCTGCTATGCAACCCATCAGAGGCCCGAGAAAGAACGAGAGCTGCACGTGTTCGTCGATGCCAGCGAACAAGCGTACGCGGCCGCCGCGTATTGGCGACTAAGGCATGACGACGGGCACGTGACGATCGTGCTAGTCGCCGGAAAAGCCAAGGTGGCGCCTATGAAAGCGCAGAGTATACCACGGCTCGAGCTACAAGCCTGCCTGATAGGGGCTCGCCTCGCTGCCGAGGTGCAGAAGGAACATACGGAAACGAGCAGAACGGTATTTTGGAGTGACTCGAAGACTGCACTCCACTGGATAAGGAACGATTCATCGCGGTACACACCGTACGTAGCGCACCGATTGAGTGAGATTGCAGAATTAACAAATGTAGACCAATGGAGATGGGTGCCTACGACACAGAACGTCGCAGACGATGCAACGCGTAACGGGACCAATCTACTCACTACGCAAGATCGATGGTTCCATGGCCCGCGCAACCGCCGAACGAGTGGCCTGTCGAAACTGCGGAACATCCCACTCAGGATGAGGAAATGGTAGCTCATGTCAATGAGAACAAGGGACTAGTAGACGTATGCAGGTTCTCATCATATGACCGTCTACTACGAACTATCGCATACGTACTGCTATTCGTTGACAAGTGCAAACGACGCGAAAAGGAAATGCAAGTATCACACATGGTAAGGGCAGAGAGAGTACTGCTCAAAGAAGCACAAAGAGACAGTTTCGCTACGGAAATCGACCGTCTAGCCCAAAGAAGAAACATAGACAGAACTAGTCGATTGTATAGGCTGGATCCCAAGCTGAACGGCGACGGGCTATTATGCCTGAACGGACGAATTAACGCCGCCACGGTACCCGACGAACTAAAGGAACCACCTATACTAGATGGCGCGCATGCGCTTACAAGGTTGATGATAAAGCGCGAACACGAGAAAAATAGTCACGTAGGACGAGAACAAATTGTGAACACTCTGAGACAACGATATTGGATCTTAAGAGTGCGACCAACAGTAAGAAAAATCCTTCGACATTGCACATGGTGCAAGATCCGCAGAGGAACGCCGGCGACGCCGGTCAAAGGGAACCTACCAAGCGCTAGAGTCAGCGCGTTCACTAGGCCCTTTTCGCACTGCGGAATAGACTGTTTCGGACCTATGTGGGTGACAATAGGAAGACGTAAAGAAAAGCGCTGGGGTCTATTGGCTACATGTCTTGTGACCAGAGCAATACATGTAGAACTCATACCAAGCCTGAGTACAGATTCCGCCATAATGGCACTGCGAAGAATGGCTGCGCGAAGAGGATGGCCAGCCGTCATCTATTCGGACAATGGAACCAACTTTAGGGGAGCCAGCAGCGAGTTACATGAAGCATACGAAGGATGGTTAACCCATTTTAGAAACTACGCTGCAACAAACAAGATACAATGGAAGTTTATCGATCCGGGAGCCCCGAACCAGGGGGGAGCCTGGGAGAGACTCATCAAGAGCGTAAAGTCAGCACTTTTGGTTACGTTAAAGGAGCGAGCGCCTAAAGAAGAAGTATTGCAAACGCTACTAGCGGAAATTGAGAACACCGTAAATTCGCGACCTCTCACTCACGTAGCCGTGAACCCAGACGATCCCGAAGCACTGACGCCGAACCACTTTTTATTGGGCACTGCGACCGGTCTACCGCACGTAGGCGACTGTGACCTCGCCGACAAAAGACAGTGGAGGGCAGCACAAGCGCTAAGTAATATGTTCTGGACGCGATGGATGAAAGAATACTTACCGACGCTTAACCCGCGGGGAGATCACCGAGGACCTAATCACCCGCCGGAAGAAGGAGACGTCGTAATCATTGCGGACGGTTTATTACCTCGGAACGTATGGCCCCGAGGTCAGATAGAGCGTGTATACACCGGACCGGACGGTGTCGTGCGAAGCGCGGACGTGCGAACGCGAGGTGGGATATTCAGGCGACCCGTCAGAAGGCTTATCGTCCTCCCGAGAGAAGAAGAGGCTGCGTGAACTACGCCGGGGGGAGAGCTGTGACGGACGAAAAGCTACCTCAAATTAGCTAGTTAAAGTATGCCCAGTGAAATGTAATGTAATTGGTAGATAGCAATTTGTTTACTGTGTTCAATACGCACTAGTTGAGACCCCAAAGTTTCATATATTAGTAGGTTGCTCGGCTAGTTTTTTTGTACTCGATATTTTCCTGGATCCTCAATAAGAAGCCTAGAACATAAGAAGCCTAGAATATAAGAAGCCTAGAACATAGGAAGCCTAGAACATAAGAAATTGTATATACGGACTAGTTATAATGAAGAATTGAAGAAAACGAAATACAGTCCATTATTGTTTTTACGTCGATTGAGGGTTTCATTTATCTCCTCCGATAGGACCCCCACAATAGTACTTACTAATTTACAATATAGAATAGGCGTGATGACTGCAACACAATACCAATAAATCTGTGGTTTTAAATATTACAACAGATTGCACTGATTCCAAAAATGCATCTCATTTTCATAATAATAGAGAGATTTCCGTGATATTTAAGCAAATAAATTACTCAAGTACTGCTAATCGCCATTTTGTAATAAACGCTGATCAGAGTGAATGACGTCAATCCTGTGTAAATAAACAACTGTCAAACTGTCATCTCAACTTTTTCTTTCATACAATGATTCACTTTTAACTTTTATACCTAGACAGATGTTTATTTACACCGCCGTAGTGACGTCACAATATGGCGCCATGCACCGGCCATCGTTTTGGAACGAAATTCAAACTATTTTAAAAATTGAAAATATTGCTATTAATTGTAAATTTAATACAAAAATATGATTATTTTCGGCAATAGTACACCCAATAGTACATTATAGAGTATTTTTTCAAAATTAGTCATCATGCCTATTATACATGTAAGTAGGTAAATAAAAAAGTAGTTTAAGTAAATAAATGTAATTCAAATTTGGACAGCAACCTAGACACTCAGTTTATATACAAACAGTAACTTAATTTAATAATAATAATAATATCTTGGGACAATCCACACACGGTCATCTGATCCCAAACTAGGCAGAGCCTGTACTATGGAAACCAGACAACTGATACTAATACTTATATACATTTATTTTTTTGTAAATACATACTTAAATAGATAAATAACACCCAGACACTTGGTGGGAATCGAACCCACGACCCATCGGTTAGCGGACAGGGTCTCTAACCACTAGACCAACGGGCCCGTCAATAAAAAAGATATCCATGTATTTTCTTTCCTGACTGGGTGCCAGGGGGGCAAGTGCACCCCCTTGAACCCTGCTGCCGGCGCCCATGGAGGGGTTGCTATAATCCCCACGCCAGTCTTGGGGGTCGCAGTATAGATGGTAGGTAATCCAATAGAAAGACGCTGCTGCCCGTCTTCTTCTTTTCTTTTCTTCTCAGTCGCCTCTTACAGACACCCAACTGGAGATAGGAGGGTGCTATTCTTACCCGGTTACCTTACGGGAAATTATTTATTATTCACATGTAAGTACGTGAATACGGAGTAGAAGTAAGATTATTATAACAATGACGACTACGTTATCTTTTCAGTTTTTTATACCACCCTGTGATGCCACCCTATGCTAATGTGATAGCTTAGCTATTACATTTTTGTAGTATTTTTCATAAGTTGCATGTAAATTAGACACTGAGGGAGTTTACGATTTAATAAAGGTTGCCTCACAACAATTTTTCTCTTCTATATAACAATTCACTTTTGAATACTTCGCTAGGAGCGTCTGCCACCACAACTCGCAACGCAAGTATATCTCTACAAGCCGCAACGCAAGTATAGCTCTTTATGCCACAACACAAGTATAGCTTTATAAGCCGCCACGCAAGTTAAGCTCTGCAAGCCTCAACGCAAGTAAAGCAAAGCAATTAACACTTTACAGCGCAAGTAATATTGCATATATTATTATTATTATGTAGTACGCCGGGCGTGCCCTGGACAATCAACTCTAGAAGATCTTGTTGATTTACCAATCTTACAGCTACAGCATAAAATATATGTAAGTCTCGTCTGTTTATGTCGACAACGATAATTAGAATACTGTGTCACTTCCCCGAAGTTAATTTTTTCATTTAAATTCACACAAGTGAAAATCCTGTTAGTGCGTGGTACCCATCCAAGGATTAAAGACGATTCAGATCATTCATAAACATTTATGTAATCTCAGTAACACTTGCGTACTTACAACAGATGGTTTAAATTTTTATGTAAGTCATCATCATCATCATCATCATCAGCCGGAATACGTTCACTGATGAACATAGGCCTCCCCCTTAGACCGCCACAATGAATGACAATTAGCTATCTGTATTCACCGGATACCTGCGATGCGCACAATGTCGTCTGTCCACCTAGAGGGAGGCCTGCCTACGCTGCGTCTTCTGGTTTGTGGTCACCACTCGAGAACCTTTCTTCCCCATTGGTTATCGGTTCTTCGAGCGATGTGGCCTGATTGGCCTGCCTATTGCCACTTCAACTTGCAGATTCTGAGAGCTATATCGGTGACCTTAGTTCTTCGGCGAATCTCCTCATTACAGATTCTGTCGCGCAAAGAAACTCCGAGCATAGCTCCCTCCATAGCAATCTCGCTAAAATCACTGTGTATCAACAATAAATTAACAAACACAAAAGTTTTACTCTCGAATTGTTTTACGAGTAATTTAGCGAGTACGGAAACGTCTCAGTGTCATTTCCAATTTCCTCCATAAAAATATTTCACTCAACAATAAAACTTTCCGTTTTCTTTGTTTGCATACCGAATAAATTGCTTATCTGGTTCCGACTGTAAATCATACACCACTCTGTTCGGCGTAAAGGGAACACCAGATAAAAGTTTGCGATGCGGTTTTAAATATTATGTCATAAAATGATTGTATTGTCTGAAGCCCAACTTAATAACGTAACCGATTTTTTTTTATGTACCATTCTATCTGTTTTCGATCCCAAGGTTGCCTGCAAGAAATTGCGAATAGCGATAAGGCCGCCCTTTGTACATATTCCATTTTTAAGTCTATTTATGTACTTTATTGTATGTGTAAGTTTAGTATGTACAATAAAGAGTATATCTATGTAATGCTATATATACATGTGCTTTAGTAGCGTGACTATGACAGCAGGAACTAAAACAAAATAACACAATTGTAATCTGTGGTTTTACAAAGTTAACGCATAGCGCGATATTTAAATACCGGTTGACTGCTAGAAATATTTAGGTATGTAGTAATAATTTTGACTTTTGTAGCTATTTTTATGTTTATTTTAACGTTATCTATATCTATACTTATAATAAAACTGTAACAGGTCCAATTCTGTACATTGAAGATATTTTGAAATTTATGTTTGGAGGGCATTCTATATTAACCGATACTAAAGCCAAAAATGTATTATTTTTTTATTTTTGTCTGTCTGTCTGTCTGTCTGTATCTCGGCTGAGCATCACGCCGAAACTACTGGATGGATTGGAACGAAACTTGGCATGATTTGAGTTAATACTCAGAGGTAGGACATAGGATACTTTTTATTCCGACACCCGGCACGGTTCCCTTGGGAGAAGTTAAGTCAAAATGTGTACTTGGTTATACGCTTGCTCCGATTTTAACAATTTTTCATTATAATTATAATAAATATTTGTAAGGGAACACTCATAGACAGTTGTTAACAATGTTTGGAAATCGATCAGGTTAAGCAACGTTACGTAAGGTCATTAAATGGATGGGTGACCGTTTAACGCCATTTGAACTAAACGTCTCCGTGCTTCGGAGGGCAAGTACAAAGTGGGTCCAAGTTTTTAACCCACTTTAAAAAAGGAGGTTTTGTATTCTATGCGAATGTATATTATTGAAAGTTTAGTTAACATAAGCACAGCGCGGGCGGAGCTGCGTGGGTCAGCTGCGCTGTACGCTTTATGGGTTTATTTAAGTACTAACTTAAATAAACCCATAAAACGACAAGTTAAATATTATGTGTACATACGTAATAATATACATTCGCTAAAAATATCGCACTGTCATACATTACAAAAAATATGGCTTATTATTTGCAAAAATTCACGCTATTGAAAATCAACTGATCAGCGTCACTTTCGTATGGAGATACTCTAATAGTGCTTCACTTACAACGTTATTCACGGGTTGAGTCGTGGAAATACGTAGCTCCCTCGTAAGTGCGCGTTGTCTGCACTCGTCCAATCAATCTGTCATGGAATCGCAATGTGTGGAAGCCTTTTGTGGGCATCAACAAAAGCATGAGTAAATAATTTATGCATATCCGTCCATCCTTGAAAACGGAGGTGTAAAACTTAATGTGGTGAAGACTGAGTAGGTTAGTGACCTGTGGCTCCCGTTGGTTGGTTGACTTCAAGCACCTGGATAGGTCCAGACAACGTCCAAAAACGGACAAATTTAACTACTTGCACATAGTTGTTTACAAACTACCACCGGATCGTAACAGCTCAGAGGGGGAGCGCTTGCCTTACAGACAGGTGCGCAGTTTCGAACCCCGGCCCCCGGCTCGCACCTCTGATTTCTTTAACAAATCATGTGCGAATCGTCTTTGTGCGATTGTTACTAGCTTTCTACATGTCTGAGAAATCATAACTAGCCTTCGAATGGCCCAGCCACTCCGAGTGCCCAACAGTGGGACATAAACAAGGGCTGGTATTATTATTACTTTTATCACTGGATCGTGATTCCGCCGTAACGTACTGAGAAGATCCAGCAAGAAACTCAGCGGACTTGCTTTATTGTCATTTTTTCTGTATTTTATTACAAATTATAAGCCTTATAATTGTAAGCTTGCATGAGTTGTGCAGTTCAAGCCCAGGCAGCTTTATTCTCAAAGTCGAACTACTTACTGCTAGCCAGGATATTTGGTGGTTAAATGGAAGCCAACAAACTATACCGTAACAATTTACATTAGAAAGTAAAAGGTAAGAGTTGGACCGATTCAAATTCCACTTCCCCAAAGCATTCCATCGGGATACTTTCCTACTTATTTCGACACTCAGTTACATTGAAAAAAAAACAAAAGCTACATTCTAAACGAATAAATTATTCGTATAAAACTACTATCACATTAAGTCTATTGCGCGCGACAGACCTTTTTCTGTAATTAGAGACTACTCCGATAAAGTGGACATCAGTTGGATTATGTCCGAGGCTTAAGGGGGTAACAACGGTAAAATTGCAAAAATAGCCTTAGTTTAAAGAGTTCGATGGCTCAATCCGCTATTGCATTGGCTATGAAAATTATATGTACTTATACCTCAGATCTTCAGCAAATAGTTTTATTGATTAGATATTGGATTAAATATAATGTTTTCAAGCAATATGTATTTAAAAAATGTACTACGTTGGATATGAATTCTCTTAGCGTTCAATATCCGTTCATCGGATAGACGTCAAACTTGGACTGTAAAAAGCATAATAACCTATTCTACAATTTGTATTGATTACATTTCTTAATTTCATTCATGTTTTACAAGAAATTATAGAAAAACCACGTACGAGATGCATTTCCCCTTGCAGCGCCCCCGCGATCGCCTTCCATCAGTCTTTCGTGGACTGTTATGGAGGGTGGACGTGCTCGAATTTTTTTTGACAGGACGAATTTAATTTAAATGATTTTGAACATATTTTTAATTAAGATATGTTACATGGTATAATTATAACATTATAAATCATTTCAAATGAAATCTATACTTCTATATTTCATTAAAGATATTTTTATAGTAATACCATATTTTTGGTTCATCATAGAGTATGCGAAAGTATCGTTGCCGAGTATTATGCCTAACTTTTAAAGCGTATCAGAGTCATATATGATCTTACTAATTGAAATTGTATTTAATACTGTGTAGGTCGACAAAATGACATACATTATGATATCCTTTACATTATGATTTTTTTTTGTCAAAACATGAACGGTGTTATTATTACTATCATGTTGGTTTTTGCAACTTAGCAACGAGTCGAATACCTGGGCCTCAAGTCTGCTAATTGCTCAAACAAGCGACACTCTATTGAAGCGTTTGTAAATTAGCAGACTTGAGGCCCTGGGTGGTTGGCTTGGTGGTGAGCGACACGCTTACCTACGGACAGTTGCATTGGACAGTTGCTCGTCTTTTGAGCCATCTGGATGGTTAAGTTGGAAGGGTACTCGTGTGCTATCTAGGTAGCGCCACTTTAATCTTAGATTTATGTAACATAAGTAGAAGGTCACTGTAGCTGGCAAAAAAACTATCGGACCAAAAGGCTATAATTATAGTTTTGGATGACAGGGACAAGAAGAGATTTTTCTATGGGTGGGTGCTTCGATTACTATCAGGTAATACCTTGTTACTTAACTATGTTGCGTAACAATAAACTGATGGTTGTTGGCAGGCACGAGAAAAAATACCACCGCATTAAAATGTTACTTACCCTAAACCCAGATTGCTTGTTAGAATCAATGTAAATTAAATATCTATTTAAATTTTACATTACCTATGCACCTACCACTATTACCTTCTGCATCATCCAAAGGTAGACTGGCAGAGAATGCCTAAGGCATTAAGTCCGTCTTGTACATATTTAAGTGTGCTAAAGAATAAATAAAATAAAATGTCAAATGCTCCGCATAGGTCAATCCACTCGATGGGTACAGAAATCAAGATGAAGTTACGTTACGTACTCTCGCGGTCACGAACGGTGTATGACCTTTAGGACGACAATCGCTTGCACGTACCGGCCCAAAATACATGCGGGCGGGGTAAGCGCCCGGAACGTCGTTCAAACTATTTTGATTGAAAACTGGTATAGCGTTCGTGTCCGCGATAGTACATAATATGACGTTACACTAAAAAAGACTATTACTGAATTCATGCGTTCAAACAAACAGTGCTACGGATTCCTTTGGCAGCCACGTATATTGAATAACAACACAGGTACGTTGATTTTGTAGTTTGCTACCCTGGCCGCTGACCTTAAGGTCTTGGGGTCAATTCCCACACAGGACAAACATTTATGTGCATGAACATAATCTGTTTGTCTTGGGTCTGGGTCGTTTTTACCTGTACTAAATTATGGAAAAAGTTAAGTATCTTATCATAGTTTCAGTTCGATGGCCATTACGGAGTCGATCATGGAACTCATCTACATCGTCATCAGCAGCCGAAACGTCCACTGTTGAAAAAAGGCCCTCTCTCCCTTAGAGGGGAGGGGTTGCCATAATCCCCACGCCTGGCAGGCGGTTGGGGATCGCAGATAGGTGGTAGGTAATCCAATAAAAAGACGCTGCTGCTCGTCTTCTTGTTTTTTCTTAGTCGCCTTTTACGGACACCCAACGGGAGGAGATGGATGGGTGCTATTATTCTTATCACGGAACTAATTGTCGCATTAAAAATAAGTTATGATTTTTGGGTCTGCACGACTTGGGTCGACGTTGGGTATCTGGTCTTGAGTAAGGTTGGAAGCTAGCAAGCTTCCAAGATTCGGGTACTTTTGCCGCTCTTAAAGAGAATATACGCATTATAATAGGAAACACTACAGTTACACGCTTCTTTAATAATACCGCTAGCATCTCATCAGGGCCACTGGCATGCATTGCAGCATCTTAAGTCACTCTCTTTGTCATACTCGAACATCGCAATCAATCATCAATTTGGTTTCAGTTCATTTTTCCAGGGATCAAAAAGCTCAACTATCTGATGGATGTTTATTGGTTAGAGAATTTGGAACTAATTTAGGAAATATGTTAAAATGGTCCCTTTTTAAGATAAAAAACTATATTTTGAAGGCTCTGTTAAACGCTTTCGTTTTGACGTGCAGAACAGAAACCTTAGAACTTTGTGCATAGTTTCATTTTAAGTACGCTTACAGTAGTCACGGCAAGACGTTGCGTAGTAGCTATTTTTATGTTTATGTATTCAGAACTCACAACTGTACTTGCGCAATGGTTCGTCAACCCTAACTTCAGACACATAAAAATCCGCTGTGACTGTAAGTTATAAGTAGTACAAATGTATATGGATTCCGAATGGCAGGCACAATGTATTCAGCTGGGTCGAAGTGTGTTCCGGTTGTAACCGGACCTAATAACCACCAACAATAGAATAGAAGTATGTATAAGTCTCACTAGTCAGGCATTGGCCATTCTATAATAGACGGACTGACGAACCTTTGATATGAAGTTTGGAATATGAAATGCAATAATCCGTATCCTGATGCAACACGTCAACTCCGTTACCACTGTAAGTGGTTGGGTTGTCAGATTGTAATTAGGTGGCACACCAAGGTATAAATCAAGATATAAAACAGTGGGTTACCGTTATTAAACTGCATCATTTCATTCTATAACGGAATAGGCAAAATTAACAAAACTCTATTCGACACATCTGCATATTTTTAGTCTATGATTTTTCAAATGTAATATTCATGAATATTTGCTGGTAGCGCCCTCTACGATGACAACTCTCGGCCGGAGCGGCCAGATTCTCAAGGTCATTGGCGCATGTTACCCCCTTAATGGAATAATAAAGCAAATCTACGCACGATTTTCATCAGATCATTATGGTATTAACTGGCCCGTGGCTGCGGTCGTGTTCACTGGCGCATTATTGAAGTCCTTTTGTGGTTTGGATTTGCTGTATTGTTGACTATTTGCTACTGAAATTGGATATTGAGAAATTTCATACAAAATGTTCAGTGTGATTGGAAAATGTTGATATTGGTTTTATTGTTGTGTTGCTCGTGTCGCCGAAGATACTTGGGAGAACACCTGGGATTGACTTGACACATTGTGTATACATTTTTATGTTTGTGCTACGCTACTACGCTGTATCGTTCGTGGGTTTTATAACCTAAGAGTGAAAACGTGAAAGTTGATAATTTGATATTGAAATAAAGAATTTGACGATGGTTACCGGTCAAGCGTTATTATCGGGTCAGCAAAGAGACGAACCGATCTATTGTCCTCTTTTCTATTTTATGTACCTATTGAGTGACAGCCGTAAGACTTCCATTGCTGAACAGAGGGATTGCCATAATCACCACGCTTGGCAGGCGTCTTGGCTGACACTGTAGTGGCGGGTACCTATCTGGAGGATCCCTTGCCGAGGGACCTCTTTTTTTATGTCGAGGAGGAAACTTTCAAACGGTACCCAGTCAGTCTCCTTAGGGGCAAAAGCTGGGTTATGTGGGATTTTCCCAAATAAAACCTTCCTGGTTGACTTCATAGACTCTTTGGATAAACCTTGGGCTCTCGCCAGAGTCTCTGTAGTGCTAGACGCTCGCTAGAGCACGTCGAGGGGGGAGCAAGAAATGCAGAAGGCATCCTCGCGGTACTTGTGACGTCACAGGGTCTATACATCGTCGTCGCACGCTTCCTTGCCAGGCCGCCTAGTAAAACGGTAGGTCCTTTGGTCTTCTACAATAGTTCCCCTGTCAGACAGCTGCAACTTTAAGCAGTTCCTGCTGAGACGTACCGTTCTTTTACAAAACAACTAAGTCCGTGTAATTTTGCCGTCTCGATCGAAACATAAATAACTCATTGTTTATTAGAGTGCGATAAATGCCATAGATATGCGATGCTACGATGCGGTTGCTACACGTGTGGAAAACCGTACAACCACGTGATTATGTGAACTACGTGACCGATAAATAGACGGTCATTAGACATTTGATATGCGCTTCATACGATGCATCAGTGTCAGAATGCAAATCTGATTTGTACCTATTTGGATGTGAGGCGGCATTGTCTTGCTGTGTATAATGAATGGTCAATGATATCGAGTTAGTTTTATGTGAAAAGTTGCAAAGTGCGAACTAAAAAAACATAGCTCTGGGACATTCAGGCAAAAATCCGGTCAAGTGTGTGTCGGAGTCGCGCACCGATGGTTCGCTTAAACTAGGTTTGTTTTTTGGCTCAGGAAGCAAAAATACCGAACCGCATAACTATTATAAGTATGTTCTTCACAGATTTTTGATAATTTCTAAAAACTGTGCCACTTTAATACTTAAGTGAGTATTAATTTATTGAAACTAAATATTTTTTTTTTAAGAATAAGAATGATTTATTTGTTAGAGCATTGTATACTAGATGTTACAGTATTATAGGTACCAAATACTCTGCCGTTTCCGGCGTACAAATGTATTAAGTATATCTATTAAAATCTCTCGGAACAATTATAATTATTACATATTTTTACTTATACAAATTATTATGTCAAGGTATAAAATAAGATGAATTGAATACAAAATAAAGTCATTATAATCCATGTCAACAAATAGAATTAGTCAGATTTAATATCAAAATAGTAGATACAACCATGATAGCTTAAATTACTAATTTGCTATCAAATTTCTCATTTAAGAAGTCTTTGATGGTATAGTACGACTCGAGTAAAAATTTAAATAATTTCGTTTTGAATGCATTAATTTCTAATGTCTTAAAGATATCTGGTAATTTATTATATATGCGAATAGCCATGCAGAAGACATTATTTGAGAATAGTTTAATATTTTGAAGGTTTACAGTCTATTTACAAGTATAGGTACTTAAAGTAGGTAAAAAAACTTCCTCCAAGTTGTCGCTGCACTGGGAGGCAAGGGTACCTAAAAGACTGGCGGCATTACATCTTTGTATAGCTAAGCTTATACGTTGGCAGAAAAAGGTACCAGCCCGACGGTTTCCTGAGACTTCGATAAGTTTAGATGAAATTTCTTTCACCAAGCCGTGCGTCTCATGAGTCCAAAGATCCATGGTCTCCATCGCAAAGGGCGCAAATATATAGTTGGAACTTAGAGCTGCATACTTGCGCCGCTTTGCATCACTAGCGGTCGTCGCTAAACTGAAGTTATATTTTTCTCATAATATATTATTATTTATTGACTGACTGTATTATTGCAGATTTGTTTAGTAAGTAAGCAACCGTGGATTTTATATTTTTCCAACTCCTACTTTCTACTTTTCTAATTATTTTTAAAATTTTGTGTTACCCCGGAATTCTCCGAGGGTCATACTTTGGTGTCGGTTCTGGTGAACACGGTAGATCCGGGTTTAGAGGAGTCACCGTGGTTATACGTGATGCAGGCATACCTGTGTGTATGTTTTGAATAATTATAGTTGTTGGAGTGCTTTTTAATATAAATAATTATACCCTATAGATAATAGATATCAGTCAGCATATATCTAAACGTTGAAGTACTACCTCATAACTGAACTTTTAGATGTATATAGTTTATTCATTTGTTTTTATTTTTGTTTATGGCATTTTTATAACGCGAAAAATATTTTACTGTCAAAACCTCAGAACAGGGTTAAACAAGGGTTAAACCTTTCACTTAAAATATCTCTCGCTTATTTTATTTTGCGTACTTATTCCATACTTACACTTATTTCTTTTCTTAACCTTCATTTATGCCTGTTGTCACGTATTCCCGATGCTCGGAGAGTGCATTTTTATGTTAAAAATATTTCTATACTCTATTCTTGGAATAAAATGAGCTTCCATTCTCTATACGTGTAGGCGTGTTTCCATTGTTCCAATAGCAATGTATAATATGTACATTATACACAAAAACGTATTGATCCATCATATAATAAATATATAAAATCTATACATACGTAATAACAAGAGACTACTTGTTATTGTAATGTGTACGGGGTACACAAGGGATCGCAAAGAAACAACAACTTTCACCAGAGTAGTAATTTATTTGTTCTACACGGCTAATCCTATTTACTCCGATAAACAGCCGACTAAAGTGCGAAACGCAGTTCTAAAGTGCGCTACACAGTTCTTATGTGCGCTACGCAGTTCTGAAGTGCGCAATACAGTTTTGAACCGTGCAACGTAGTTCTGAAGAGCGCAACGCAGTTCTGAAGCGTGCAATGCAGTTTTGAAGTGCGCAACACAATTCTGAAGCGTGCAACGCAGTTCTGAAGTGCGCAACATAGTTTTGAAGCGCGCAACGCAGATTTGTTTAAGTTCTTATTTCGGAAAAAAAAATCGAAATGCCGATTAAAACCACATCAAAATTGAATTGTGTAAGTAGTTAAGACTTAAGAAGATAATGTGAACAGAAAAAGCGGATAGTGATTTTGTTTTAAATTACCTAGAAATAGGCATTATCGTTTTAATTTTATAAAAGATCAGTTTAGAATCTGCCTACGAACAAGTAGTTATTTTTTTTTTAAAGTAGTCTATTATTTATTTGCAAAAATATTTACAGTTTATTTACACATATATTTAAAACTACCTTTCTAAAAGAAAAAAGAAAAATATATATAGAAAATAATAATATTTACAATGTAAAAGTTAAAGTATGTGTGTAAACGTAGTTAATTGAAATGTAATCGACTTATCTTAGAAATTTTGTATTCCAGGAGATTTATAAAACTAGCGTAATTTGGCACAACTTATATCTGAACACTTAGAATAATAACGCCTAGAAACCGTGAACATGTACGCACAGTGAGGCAAGTAAAACCAAGCCAGAATGGCTCAGTAGTGAACAGCCCGCGTCAGTGCTTAAAGTCGAGTCGTAGCGCTAGCAGCTCTCGATATTTTATTTTAAAATGATGGTTTGTGCAATAAATGGAAATCATAGTACATTGGAAAAACTTAAGAAACATTGTAACATAACATTTCACTTGCAAATATTACGTTTAATCTAATATTTTAACGTAAAACAATCGCCAAAGTGAAAACAATAATTTTAAATTTCAACAGACGACATTATATGAAATGTTGCCAATAAAAGGAAAATTGCTACCCTAAATTTGCTTAATAAGAAAAGATTTATTTAAGTACTAGATGATCCGCGCACTCTTACGTTTTCGAATGGCAATAAACGGTCACCCATCCATGTAATAACCTTGTCTAACGTTGCTTAACCTAGTGATATGAAATATACATTACGGCCTATTCCCAGTTGTTCTACATTTAGTTCTACATGTATGACTACTAAGAAAAAAAAATCCTGTTAGTTCTACACTCATAGTAGAACTAGTAAGAATGCATTAAATATTATTTTTTCATTCCTAGTAGTTCTACACGATGACGTACTGCAAAAAATATTACATAAACTTTATTAGTGACTGTGTTAATAAACTTATAAAGGATATTCTTTTCTTCAATTTGATATTTTAAGTGTTTCCTTTTTTTCCTCTAATTAATTCTTATCAGATATAAGAAAAATATTATACCAGAAGTACTAGGACAACAGAGGGCACAAAGAGGTTTCATCTCTCTTGTGATATCAAGTTACCCTTACCATTTGTTACCTTAGGTTCGTACATACCGGGGTACTGGCATCACCTCCTCGAGTGCCCGGTCCATTGTAACTCCTGAGAATACGTCCAGAGGAAGGACAATGGGCTTGGGACGTTGTACACTGGGTACCGGGTAATATCTCCACTCTGAGGTGGCCAGCTGTTGCTCGGTGGCGAAGCCTTGGGGGGGGGGTCTGAACTGCTGTTCCCGGTATATGAGTGCCGGTTGAGCAGCAGAAAGGCGCAAGGGGGTTGTAGGGCGGGGGCACCGCTACAGCTGTTCCCGATTGGACCCGTCGGTTGAGCGCGGTGGTGGTGCAGGGTGGAGTCGGGGCCGAAAGGCCTTAGGGCGGGGGCACCGTAGCAACCGCTCTGATCTATATGGGTGCCGGCAGGTGGCTTTACCGGGTTTGGGGGCCGGTAGCTCGATCCAATCTTAGGGCCGAAAGGCGATAGTACGAGTAGTATAGTATATACCAGAAGTACCAGGGTAGCATAGGACATAAGCAAGCCTCATGAATAATGACATCTCAGCTGCCGATGCAACAGCCGCAGAAGTTTTAGTGGATACTAATCTGAAATACCCTGGTTGACCGCCACCGGGTGAACCTATATATCGAAGGTTTCTCCCACGTGAACAAACAAAAAATATTCTGCTCACTAATAAAGTTCTAATTTTCTAATACGTCATCGTGTAGAACTACTAGGAATGAAAAAAATAATATTTAATGCATTCTTACTAGTTCTACATGAGTGTAGAACTAACAGGATTTTTTTTTCATAGTAGTCATACATGTAGAACTAAATGTAGAACTACTGGGAATAGGCCTACTTTACGACCTATTCTCATACCTAACAAGTATACATAAAAAAAATCATAAATATCGGTCGAGTCGTTTCGGAGGAGTGCGACCACAAAAACAGTGATACAAGATTTTTAGATCGTAGATTTGTTATTTCAGATTTTTATCTTTTAAATTAAAATGTAATTCATTACCGTCAGCAATAATAGTAATTTTATTCTAAAAATTAAATAATGACCTCAGGAAGAAGCAATTCCATTTTCCCTAATTTTGGGGCAAATCTGATTCCCCTAACAACATTATTTGCTCACTTGTGTGCGTGTCGCAGAGCATCAATACGCGCGACTTACGCCTACATCTATGTTATTGTGCCTCAAACGAGACAGTTTTTTCGTATGAAACTATCGTTCTAGGCGTTATTATTCTAAGTCTGAACATATTTCTTATCCAACATAACTAAGTTGTTGTTGTTGTTGTTAAATTTACATGTAACTTTTGGTGTACAATAAAGTGTATTTATTATTATTATTAACTAAGATTAAACTCGCCAGACATCCCGATTAAACTAGCTTATAATCAAATATAAAAAAAAAACTGCTTTCAAAACCGTTCATTCGTTTGACAGCTACGATGCTACAGACGGACAGGCAGCGAACTTAATGTCAACGCTTTTTTGCGTTAGCGGTTAAATACGTTTCGTTACAGTTTTGTTTTTAAAGGCATATTAAGGGCGTTTATTAACCGTAACTTTTTTAGAAGTTATTTGCATTTCAAATTAATTGCTACATCAAAATAGTTTTATCTCGAATTTCAAAACATAATTAGACCAAAAATCCCTCAGAAAATATCCTTCATTTAAATATTATTATACACAAAAAACAAAGTCTTTTGTGTGGACGTTCAAATTAAGTTGTTTTTGAGTGGAATATAAAAATTTATTTCTGCATTTTCTTTTTTGTTTAAATAAGTTGTGGTTGTAATCTTAAGTTATAACGAGCTAATATATCATTTGATATTTCATTTTAATGTACAGACATTAAAATTTAATTGTAATAACAAATGATTTAGTAGTTCTTTTAGTAATACAAAATTATTTAGTACTCATTTTTTGTGTAATTTATTACCACTACCAGAGATTTTGTATGAATTATGGCGATATACTTTAAGTACCAATGTTAGTTTTTTTATAAAAACTGTTATATCAAAAATGATTATTATTTGATCCTTAGTATTAAGCGTGCTTCTTTGGTTAGTAAAATATCAGTTGGTCAAGAGCAGCGGTAAGCAAGGTCAAGGTCCTTAGATGGGTGACCGTTAAGTGGCGTTTAAAATGACCGTTTCCGTGCTTCGGAAAGCACATAGGCAGTAGTCATTGCGTAAAAATTGCTGTATCAAGGTGTATCACTATGACCATTGCTGTATCACTATGACTGGAGAAGTTATATACTTAGTTACTAGGCTTATGACATAAAGTCTTAGGTGACGAGCAGCAGTGTAAATTATGGGCTACACCCCACTGAGTTTCTTGCCGGTTCTTCTCAGTGGGGGCGCGTTGTGAACCGGTGGTAAACTCAGCCCAAGCCGAGGCCGTGCCTCCCTGAGGTGCCCTTGAGCTCGTCGCTACTTCTGCCGTTAAGGCTAGAGCGCTTTAAGCGCTCGCCTCCTATTGTCCGGTGAAGCTGTAATGGCCATCTGCGGCCAACAGCGTCTATCATTCCCAAAAAAAAAAAAAAATATGGGCTAGCGTGACGCTTTCCATCAGGCGAGCGGCCAGCGCATTTCATTACTATATATAAAAACATAAGAGATATAGCTGGTGAACCATGGGTGTTTATTGGCATTTTCCAACTATTACCCTACGCTATTTTAGATTCCGCCTAAATCGAAATACCTACCATTGATGCAACAGTTCAAGACACTATCAGTTTCAAAACAGTGCAACATATTGCGTAAAACGCTTTTAGCGTACTACAACACCACTTCAGAACGATATGAAAATTTCACCGGAACTATTCCTAATCTTTATTAGCGTATGCATCGGCCTGCATTGGATTCAGTTTATTTTAAGAACGTAAACAGAATCGCGGCGAAATTTACTGTTGTCCATAAATATTGTGAATGAAATACGAAAGGCAGAAGGAACGTAAATTATTAAAAGGTCCAGTCTAGATAAGTACCAATGCAATTTTAGATATTATAAGCAGTGTGCAAAGGCAGAAGGAACGTAAATTATTAAAAGGTCCAGTCTAGATAAGTAACAATGCAATTTTCAATATTATAAGCAGTGTGCAATGGCAGAAGGAACGTAAATTATTAAAAGGTCCAGTCTAGATAAGTAACAATGCAATTTTCGATACTATAAGCAGTGTGCAAAGGCAGAAGGAACGTAAATTATTAAAAGGTCCAGTCTAAATAAGTAACAATGCAATTTTAGATATTATAAGCAGTGTGCAATGGCAGAAGGTACGTAAATTATTAAAAGGTCCAGTCTAGATAAGTAACAATGCAATTTTCGATATTTTAAGCAGTGTGCAAAGGCAGAAGGAACGTAAATTATTAAAAGGTCCAGTCTAGATAAGTAACAATGCAATTTTCAATATTATAAGCAGTGTGCAATGGCAGAAGGAACGTAAATTATTAAAAGGTCCAGTCTAGATAAGTAACAATGCAATTTTCGATACTATAAGCAGTGTGCAAAGGCAGAAGGAACGTAAATTATTAAAAGGTCCAGTCTAAATAAGTAACAATGCAATTTTAGATATTATAAGCAGTGTGCAATGGCAGAAGGTACGTAAATTATTAAAAGGTCCAGTCTAGATATGTAACAATGCAATTTTCGATATTTTAAGCAGTGTGCAAAGGCAGAAGGAACGTAAATTATTAAAAGGTCCAGTCTAGATAAGTAACAATGCAATTTTCGATATTATAAGCAGTGTGCAAAGGCAGAAGGAACGTAAATTATTAAAAGGTCCAGTCTAGATAAGTACCAATGCAATTTTCAATATTTTAAGCAGTGTGCAAATATTGCTGTATCTGTAGCTAAGGAAGTTACTGGGGGTCTAGTACAGGTTATAATTTACGAGCTCGATCAAACTGTTAGTTTTCTCCCGTACATTTTACTAGGTTTCGATAGTTACCGCCAGGGGCGCTAGTGTGATGTATGGAGGAAACTGACAGTTTGATCAAGTTGGTTAATAACTATCAAAAACCCCATGGACTATGTACTAGATGATTTAAGTGCCGAGGAGTATTGCAATGCAACTGTCGATGGTTAAGCGTGTCGCTTACGATCCGGCTGAAGCTGAAGAGACAAGTTAGTTCGCCTGATGGTGAGTAAATGCCTGCATATTGACAGTTCCATTGCACCGCCGCTCGTCATCTGAGACATTATTATGTCTGCTGTTTCTGATAATTTCAATACAGTAATGTTTACACACTGCTGCTTTGCGACAGAATATCTGACACTGCAGTGTTACCTACTTGGACGGTCTCTTCCCAAGGAATCTACCACCTAGAAACGAGCGAAAGAGTTGCAAGCGATCCGGCGATATTGGAGGTACAATTATTTGTTAGAGTCCAGGAACCCAAACTATGATAACCTGTGCTACTGGCTCCCCTCATGTAAGGCTTATGAAGATAATTTGAAGTGATACTTCTAACCATGCCGGTACTATGGCATCGGGTCATATTGCTCCGATGCATCTGATATTTCGTACTACACACACTTAATACTGAAAGCTCATAAATTTGTTTGTATTGGAGGGGTAATGGATGACTTTCAATTGATATTTGACTTCATTATGCGGTTCAAGGTAATTCGATATCTCCATATTTATATGAATCATTGCGAATTTACTTATGGATTTGAAATGATTGTTTTTTTAGTAGAATTCCTAAATTGAATTGGAGCGAATTAGAGGAGCCTCCTTGCCTGCAGCGTTTATAATTAAACCACGTGGCCACGTCATAAGCATCGACGATAGCAAGTTACCAAAGGCAGTAATTTACTCAGAAATGTTGAAAGCGGAAGCAAGATGGTCAATACTTGCGCTATAAGGATGTCCTAAAACGCCACCTGACAAGTCGTGTATACCGACCGATCGCTGGGAGTGGCTTGCGTTACAAAGAACGCTCTACTGTTCACAAAAGTGTGCTACAGTTAGAAAAGATGCGTTTTTGTTAGTGTGATTGTAAAACTCTATTTTTAAGATCACAGATTTAAAGTTGTAAGTAAGGTAGTTTTATAATTGTGAACTTGTTGAGGGTATGCAACGCATAATAGTTTGAGATGTATTTTAAAAATAACAAGCTGGAGGGTAATATTTGTAACGTGTTATGAATTGGTTGTTGTAATGACATTCAATGTGGTGGGAGAAATGTCTAGTAGTATTTAAGGTGGAACCTCATTGTATTCTAGTCAGTCTATCTGTGCGCGTGGTGGAATAAAGACGTACCACGTACTCCAGTGTTTTACTCAGAAATAATAATTAACACTTCAGAAGTGGGATTGTGAAAATATTACTATTTAATGTTAATGAACTATTTATAATGAAAAAAAAATTGAACCGAATAGGTAGATAATACACAAAGTTGCAAACCACATTATAAAAATGCATTTTTTTAACACTACCATTAATATATTCATGACAATTGCAAATTCAAAGAAGCGTTTCGACGCTTCTTTGAAAAACTTTCGAAGGGGATCTAAATCGAAGTCGGAATGCAAGTCTACGTTCCGCATGTACCACGGGGCACCGACGGCATGTCGGAGGAAACGATTTTGGATGGACCTGGAGGCTATCGATATGAGTGCGGGCGGCGTGCGCGAAAACTACACTCGCGTAGGACATGATAGGGCGAATGCAGGCTTTGTATAATGTCAACTTATTTCTAAGCGACATTTTACTCCGCTTGCAGAGAAGGGGATAGAGGCGACCTAATACGAAAGCCGCACGATTGTGGACAGACCGAATGTGCGGTCCGAAAGTCATGGCGGAGTCCAAGGTGACTCCGAGGTACTTAACCTTCCTAGTCCAGGGGATAGGGCGGCCGAAAAGAGAGATTGGAGCTAGTCGTCTCCTGGGCTGAAGGCTTCTAGGAGAGAACATATTGGTGGGTCCCCGGGAGCAAAGCTCCGCAGCACTCTTTTCCGGGTTCACCTCTACGCGCCACGTAAGAAACCATTCGCCCAGGGCGTCGACTGTGGCTTGAAGAGCACGCGTCAAATAGGACATGTTCCTATGGGAGTAAAGGGCGAGTTGAACTCTGTTCGGACGAGGGATGTCGTTCGCGAACAGGCTGAACAGAAGGGGAGAGAGCACAGAGCTGGGGGACTCCGGCCTGTAAAGGATGGGGAGAAGAGTGTGTACCTTCGACCCGGTATCGAAAGGTACGATTTGAGAGAAAGTCTTGTATGATGAGTACGAGCCTATCGGGGACACCTAGTTGGAATAGCTTGTAGATCAAGCCGTTGTGCCAGACCTTGTCGAAGGCCTTGGCAACGTCGAAAAATAGAGCCCCTGTGTAGATGAGCTTGGGCTGGTTGAGCCCGGTCAGGATGTGCTCCGTGAGGCGGTGCACCTGGTGGACGCAAGAATGTCTGGTTTGAAAGCCAAACTGCTCGTCGATGAGGATATTGTTGGAAGTGACAAACTCTCTGAGTCTGGAGCAGTTCGTCTGTGGTGCTTCTGCTGTATTATTTAGACGTAGTGTGTGTGTGTGTGTGTGGTTACTTTGCGATGTGGAATTAGTTTACGTGGATTCACTTTATTATACGCTCTGCCTATTTTTATGTTTTGGTTTGAGGTTCATGTACACAAATATTCTTGGGTAGATATCATTTTATTTTCGCCTTTTTCGTTCACATGCAGTATGAACTGTCTCGCCAATGTATGCAATTTATGCATTCTATCACATTTTAGAAGAGAATTCCAGATTATTTACATGAAAATAAATAACATAAATAATTTCAAATACTGACTGGCACATGTCTGACAGATACAGCCAGTCTGAGATTAATCTTTACACCCCAGTGCGAGCTAAACATGCATGTTTTAATCTCAAATGAAGTCACATGAAAACATTTTATCATTTAGTAACTTTTTCTAAAATATTTTCCCTTCAAGCTTTGAGTTTATCTTTAGATGACGCCTTTTTATTTACAAAAGCTATTTTTCGGGATTTCAAAGGTATTTTTCGTTCGATTTTTCTGTTGATATAAGAGATACTGTGATAGAATATGTCAGCTCGTTTGCAAAATAGACGACAGCAATATGAATTTTATTTTCAATGTAGACCAAAGTGAAAAATCTGAAATCTATGGTGTATTCAGGACTTTTTTTACTTAGGTGTAGACAATTATTAGCCTCTTGATTGTATTGACATGTTACTGTTAGGGATTGGTTACTTCTTAACATTTAACTTGAAAGGGATACTTAAAGCGAGACTGATATAAAAATTACATGAATGTTATCGATCATATTAGAAATGATGAACATAATAATTATGAAATCTGGATCACTCGACACATTTAGCATCAATGTTCATAATTTAACTAAATAGAATTCTATGTATACAAAATCTTTACTTACTAAGCAATGAGATAATGACCCATTAACGCACTCTGAGTGTGATCTTTGCTCACTAAAATAAATAATTTTTGAATCATGTCCAACACTGACCTATTTAAAAATGTTGTAATGATAAAATTTGTTCCGTATTTATCACAAAATTCTTGGTAAACTCTAACTGCGTGCGGGGATTCCATTATTTCACTAGATAATATAATTATCCTGTAATTGTTTCGCATAATGCTCAATGTCATCAGCTGATAAAATTGCGCGTTCCCTGAATTGAGAGTTACAATGTTCCGCGTATCTGTACAAGCGCGAGCAGAAATATCTGTACAGTACAACGAAAATTTTATACTGTAAATAATATTACCTATAGTTGTTGATTTCTGATATTTGCGCAAATATTACATACTGAAATGAAACTAATTTTACGTATTATATTGGATATTATCAAATGAAGATAAACCGCGTAATCCATCAACTTAGTTTTATTTCAATAATATAATTATAATTAATTTATTGTTATATTTTTAAAATCACGAGTTTTGTAGCATCTGTAATTCTACTCCAATGCTGCAGTGCAAAACGCACGTCGACTCAATTTTCACGAACATATTGTTAAATTTAATTAATCAGATATGTAATTTGTTTAATACTATAGCTAAAAGTATCATAGGAGCGAAGGCTATAAAACCATTATCATGTTAACAATTTTTTTTTGTGTTTGAACTATTTAAGCATCGAAACCACGGTCATTAGCTGATAATTATTATATAAATAATAAATTATAGTTATGCCTTTAAGGGTGATTGATTACTTATGGCCTTCAGTGTATTCTATGAAAACAGAATAATGTTTATTTTCACCACAATGAGAAGGCTTAGGTAGGCCATCCCTTCCTGATTCTATCGATTTCTTATACAAATGAGGATACTATATTAGCTTTTTCTACGATATTGCGAGAGTTTTGAATTATTGCATATGTTTGAGAATATATGTATATATGTATATAGCAAGTAAAACATGTACAATGGGATTTTATAGTGTACGTATATATAAGAAAAATAAAAAAGCCTGCTGAGTTTCTTGCCGGATCCTCTCAGTTGAGGCTACGTGATGACCCAGCAGTAACGTTTTTTTAAAAAATGACCGTTCAAAAGTCTAATTGACCTTTAGCCTATTTGAAACAAATAATTTAAATTTGGAAAATTGACCCGGCAGTAAATAACTTTTTTAAAAAAAATTACCGTTCAAAAGTCTAACTGACCTCTAGCCTATTTGAAACAAATAATTTATATTTGGAAAATAGCGCAGTGATTTAAGTATTGTTAGTTAGTCGCAAGTTTTATTACTAACATAATAATCTACAACCTCAGGCCAAAAAGATGAGTAAAGGCAAAGCGCTACTTATAAATGAAGACAAAAAAACTAAAACGAAATTACAAAATAATAGCATAAATAACAAATCGAACCAATTCGAACAAACGACTCAAAAACAGATAACGGCGTTACAGAAACTCGCGATACTAAAACTCCATTGCATGCATAGTGGAACTCGCTTTGAGCTACTGTAGCTACGCTTTTATTAATACTTTGCGATTAGGTATTACTTTAAGTAGCTTCACTTTACTAGCGTTACTCGCTCCGTCTATTTTTATTATTTTGGTGTAAGCCTACAATCATAAAACGTTAAAGTGATCCACAACTAGCCGATTAATTCACCAATGCTCATTACTAGCTCAAGCAGTGTTGAACCGGGCCCATAAAAATACATTTTCAATACATTTTGTGTTGCCTGTCATAACGGGAGTGCTTCGGCGAGTATTAATAGCACATAATGAGGGAAGTTGCTTGTGTATGATATATTCATACCATGTTTGGTTTAATATGTTGTTAAATAGGATTGGAAAATTGTGTATTCCAAAGAGTTTGCAACTTTGTAATACAAATTTTTGCAATTCTCGATGAGGCTAGTTAGTGTATTGGTTAGAAACTGTTTTATACTTTCTTGGCGATTTACAACATTATATAGACTCTAAGTCTTATAGGTTTACTTATAATAATCAGGATTCTTCTATACCCGTAAGTTAAATATTATTATTCTTTATTTCTAACTTTATTTTAATCGGGAATTAGCGGGATTTACTTTATATTTTGGCTTGACGTTTCGGGTGGGTTGCACCAGCCGTGGTCACAAGCAAGCAGACCACGTTCCCGATTAAAATAAAGTTGATAATGGATCGAAAAAGTTATTTATTTCTCTTTTCAGTTACTACAGTACTAGGTGGTAGTTTCCTTGAACAAGGAAACAAATTCAAATTTTTAAAAGCTACCACCGGATCACAACGCGGTCTAAACTGAGAAGATCCGGCAAGAAACTCAGCGGACATGTAATTTTTTCACTTTTTTTTAACCGTTTTTGTTTTGTTACAATTTGGTCAGCATCAGGGACAGTATAGTAGGCGGACCAGTACCCCCAAGCAGCATCCGCGCACGAGTTGTCTCGAGTGTACAGGTAGGTACCACAGGTACCACGGTAGTGTCAGATATTCTGCCGCCAAGCAGCAGTGTGTAAACATTGCTGTATTCCCGTGTGAAGGGCACTGTAGCTGGTAAAATTACCGGACACAAAATACACTGAATATTTTGTCTAATTTCTTATAGGTCAGCAAGGCGCTAGTGATTCGTATGGTGTTGCTAGCGTCTATAGGCTGCGGTGACTGCTTATTATCAGGTGGGCCACATGCTTGCTTCTGGTTGTTAGGTGTATGAACATGTGTGTGCATAATTCAAACTCAAAAATCTTTATTTCAAATAGGCTTAACGCTAGCACTTTTGAATCGTCATTTTTTAAAAGCTACCACCGGATCACAACGCGGCCTCAACTGAGAAGATCCGGCAAGAAAACTCAGCGGGCTTGTCATTTTTTCACTTTTTAAAAAAAATTGTTTTGTTACAAATGAATCGACATTAGCGATAGTGTGTCCTGCCATTCGAAACATAAAGAAAGGGAGAAAAGAAGAAAACAATAAATTACGACAAAAATGACAACAAACTAAAAGGCCAAAGGGATAGTAGTCGGACCAGTCCCTCCAAGCAGCACCCGCGCACGAGTTTACTCGAGCAGCAGCCATCACTCATATAGCATTGACACATGACATTGATGTGGTCGTGTGGTGCTATCATCTTGATTAAATATTTTGGGATCGAAGACTTACACGGCAGGGGCGAGATCAGTATACAAGACGTATGCTTACGTGCCCGTCCGACGCATAGATGATTTTACTTTTAACAGAATGTAGTGACTAACCTGCTCAGTCCTCACCAGTAGGGAACAATCAAGGAACAATACACAATACACATAGTTGCCTTCGAACCCACGACCACCAAATTATAAAGCCCTTTCTGCTACGCTATTAAGGCTTTCTATATTAAATTAGAGCATTTTATCAATTTGTTATTTTCTCAACAAGTCGTTCGCATTTCAGCTATTGTCATTTGCATATTGGTTCGGTGAAATTGACAAGACAACAGACGTAAATCTTTTAGTGTCTACCTATAAAATCTTCAGGGAGACCCTGTGGGGAGACATTAATATATGGGTCAACCCTAATCTTATCCAAACGTTCTGCATACTTACTTGACGATATTTTTTTTTCGTCCACAAAGATAGGGTTGATGTAATGAAACTTTACGAAGTCGTATTTATTTAAACTTTTTTAGCGGCTACAATAGTAGTAAAGTCAGCGAGTCTTGGATTTCGGTGTGGAATATGACGTAGTTTTGAAGACAATCACGTCGTTTACAGTACAAAAAAGCCTTTTATACCTATGTACGTAAAAGTATTTTTAGTATTGATTTATAGTAATTTATTTATATATTGTAGCCATGTAACCTTTCGTCGGTACCTACCTGATGGGCAGTCAAAAGTCAGAAATAGAAAATAGTTTATTTCAAATAGGCTTACTGGCACTTTTGAAAGGTCATGTTTCTTTTTTAAAAAAAAAGCTACCACGCGGCCTCTACTGAAAAGATCCGGCAAGAAACTCAGCGGGCTTGTCATTTTTAACCGGCTTCAAAAAGAAGGTTCTCTATTCGACACGTATGTATGTAATATTGATAAAAATGCGTAATATTTATATATGTTAGTCTATGTGGGCTTCTAAACAAGTTTACCAAATTTTATGAGTGTATGTATGTATGTATGGATGTATGTAGAAATAAAAATAGAAATATAACAAACCACCGGCGGACAAACCTACGCTTGTCCGCGGATTTCTCAGAAACTATAAGTCCGATTTCAAAAATTCTTTTTGCAATAGTTAAGAGTATTTTTCAGCTTAGGGTAGAGTACAAGTTTCATCAAAATCGGTCCAGTAGTTTAAGAGATATAAACTTTTTATGTTTTCAGTAAGTTACTGTAACGTAGACGTTCGAGTTGATTGATAGTGCTGATACCTATCATGGTAAAATACGTCACTAAAAAGTGTTAAATAAACTATTTAAAAAAATAAAAACCAGCTTCAAAGTAAATTATCTAAAAAGCATAAAATAACGAAAATATATTGAAGTCGGTGTCAGCTGGTGCTAGTGTTAGTTAACATGATTAGCTAGCACCGACTTCAATATATTTTCTTTATTTTATGCTTTTTAGATAATTTACTTTGAAGCCAGTTTTTATTTTTTTTAAATAGTTTTTTCACTTTTTTTTAAACAGTGTGTCATGTTAACGACAGTGTGTCTTGCCGTTCAAAAGATCAAATAAGACAGAAAAAAAACGGTGACTGATTACCATCAGGCGGCCCGTCTTCTGCTTTTGTTCTTAGCCGGACATACGGATTATCGGATGGACAGGTTCGTTGTATAAATACTTAATAACACCAGCCCTTGTTTATGTCCCACTGCTGGGCACGGGCCTCCATTCAAGGTGAAGGGGCTTAGGCCATAGTCCACCACGCTGGCCAAGTGCGGGTTGGCGGACTTCACACGTCATTCAAAAGCTAGTTAGACTTTCTCAGACATGCAGGTTTCCTCACGATGTTTTCCTTCACCGAAAGCTAGTAACAATCGCACAAGGACGATTCGCACATGATTAATCAGAGGTGCGAGCCGGGGTTCGAACCTGCGCACCTTGATTCCAAGGCAAGCGCTAGCCCACTGAGCGGTTACAGCTTTTTTTAAATACTAAATTGTAATAGTGTGTAGTACTTAAATAAATAGTGTAAAGTGTCTTTGTGAACAACTCCGTCACAGTGACGCCATAATCACCTGGACCGGAGTCTTTTTTTTTTGGGATTGATAGACGCTGTTGGCCGCAGATGGCTATTACAGCTTCACCGGACAATAGGAGGCGAGCGCTTAAAGCACTCTAGCCTTAACGGCAGAAGTAGCGACGAGCTCAAGGGCACCTCAGGGAGGCACGGCCTCTGCTTGGGCTGTCGCTTGAGAGAGGGCTGAGTTTACCACCGGTTCACAACGCGCCCCCACTGAGAAGAACCGGCTAGAAACTCAGTGGGGTGATGCACGTCGTTGAGGTCGCATGCGTACGACCCTTCGGCCTCGCCGGCGAGACCGGTGTCTGATAGCGGTCCGGAGTCTTTGAACACTTGCCTTGCAGCCTTGCTACTCTAATGCTCGTTTAAATCACAGTAGGTATGTATAGTTTTATGTAGCTGTATTAGTGTTGATGTTATTTTAAGCCCAGCATTATTCATGAGCTTAGCGACTTTCTATTGTTCTTTTATTGTTGAAAACATGTACCAATGTCGTAAACTTTCATTCTCGTCTTTTCTCGTCACAGCTAAAATGTTTGAGCTGACCTTTAAGTTTATATTTATTTTTAGCGAGCTAAACAACCTTTTGCAGGATAATAACAAAGGGATACTTCGTTAAGAGCTGAAACCTTATTTTAAAACTCTGTCGTTTGAAGGCGGTTCACGCCTTAAGCAGTTCTTATTATTTATTCAAATGAACATAAATTTTCATTCAATTATATTTTGGTCTGAAGTCTCGTTGGGTATATAATTTGACTAGCCCGTTTGTATAGTGGGTCTATACTATTATATTGTTTATTATAATCATCATTACCAGCCGGAAGACGTCCACTGCTGAACATAGGCCTCCCGCTTCGAACGCCACAATGAACAACAAGTGGCTATTTGCATCCATCGGTTACCTGCGACGCGCACAATGTCATCAGTTCATCTAGTGGGAGGCCTAGCTAAGCTGAATCTTCCGATTCGTGGTCGCCACTCGAGTACCTTTATTCTCCGGTTATCAGTTCTTCGAGTGATGTGGCCTGCACATTGACACTTCAGCTTGTTGATTCTGAAAGCTATGTCAGTGACCTTGGTTCTTCGTGATTATACTCTAAGTGCCTATGAATTGGTCCAGACAGCCACTGGAACGCACTTCGACCCAGTTGGATCCATTGGGAATGCCCTAGCTTTTCTCTGTTGCTGACGTGTGAAGGACTTATCTAAGACACGCCTCGATTTCACCAGCTTGGAGCTGTCCCAACATTGTTTTCCCTTAGGACACCCAACGGGAGGAGATGGGTGGGTGCTATTCTTACCCGGACACCCCACGGGGGGAAAAAATGTCTTTAAGTATCAATGATTGATAGTAAGTCGATGGTAAGTATTTACAGTATTTACCTTCATTCTGACATCAAAAACTGTTGTACTGAGCCCTGATGACATAACCTTCGTCTGATGGTAAGCGACACACCTGCCAGTACACTCCAAACCAAATAAGCTTGAAGGCGATTACAACTTTATTATGCAGTCATAAAACACCCCCGCTCTATAGTTGACCGTTAACGCGGCAGCAACAAAAGGTTGGTAATACAAAGTTGTTTTTGCTGACGCGCCTAGTTGACAATGTATGCGTTATGTAGTTATTGAGCCGCGAACGAACTTGTAATCGCCTTCAAGCTTATTTGGGATGGAGTATAGACAGCTGCACTGCACTGCCGCTCGTTACCCGATACATTAGTTATTAAATCTCTTGTGTCCGGTAATTTAATCAGCTGAAGTGCCCTTAAAACCGGAACATTACTGCTTCGCAGCACAGTATCTGCGGGGGTACCTGGACGGTAGTAGAGTGGTAGTAAAATAATAATGTCCTCCTGGCCGATACGACCACATCGGCCAATCTTTCGCAAGATTAGCCATCTATGCGGGAGATATTATAGTGCACAAGTGCTTGCGTAGACACAAGACAGTACACTCTCTCTTCCTTTAACCTCTCGCAATCCGATGCGACGGAAAACCGGAAAACGACTGGGGAGAGATAAGGAGCAGAACCGACTTTTTACATGCCCATCCGACGCATGGGTCATTTTACTTTACAGACAATCAGGTGATCGGCCTGCATTGCCATAGCCTGAATTAGCCTGTAAGGAATAACTATACAAAGTTGTTGTTGCTCCCCGCGGGATTCGTACCCGCAAACTCCGGTTTGCCAAGCAGGCGGTTTCCCACTGTACCACGGAGGCTAGAAGAGCAGTAGTATTTATATAAGGCCAGCTATTACCGATGCTATTCAGATGACTGTTCGTGAAACGAAAGTTTTTTTTAAGAAGTTTGCTACGAAATAAAGGGCCGGAACTTTTCTATCGGGCCTTGATGACCCTCACAACTCACGTACGCGGATATGAAGTTGATAAGTTTAGGAGTATCAAAGGAATATCCTGACACATTTTGATATAGAATGTTCAAATCCAGTGCGAAATGTTATTTTTTTCTAGAAAATAAAATGAACGAAAAAAATGAAAAAAACTTCGAATTTTTGAAATATGAAACGCTGAATACTGAAAAAGAAAGGAATGGAATAGTGACGTAAAAAAATGCATTTATCGCAAACTAAATTTGAAATTAAACTATAGTCATACAGCGCTAGGAAAGATAATTTTTGAACTACCTATTAAATGTCTAGCCAAGATTTTTATCTTGACAAATGAAACCAAGCTAAAAATTAATTTATAAAATTATGACCTCAATTATTAAATCACTTTAGGGACTATTCATCATAACTAAGTACTTATAGTTTCAAAATAAATGAGAACCATGCTTTTTTCTAAAAAAAACTATATATGAAAAAATTTACAAGGGTTGGGTTTACTGGTTCTCTTGCCCGGTTATTTTCAGTTGAGACAGCCAGCGTTGCGATTTGTGAGTAGCTTATAAAATACCGAAAGACGTCCGATTCCGGACAAGGGAGGGTTTGTCATAATACCCATGCTTGGCAGGCGTCTTGGGGTTCGCAGTTTTGATAGAAGCGGCTGCCGGTCTTCTTGTTTTCCCTTAGTCGCCTCTTACGGACACACAACGGGAGGCGAGTAGGAGTCCTTTACTTACTTGAACCCAAGCCTACTTAATATAAACAATTTTCTTTCATTAGCCAAAAAATCTCGGTAAAAAAAACTCAATTACCTACCGTTATCACCGCACTGAACAGAATAGGCTGCATGTTTGTTGAATAGGCTTCTAATGAGGGACAATCAAAGTATTCTGTCCCCAACCGGGTCATATTACACGTGACTAGGTTAAACTAGTGGATTTGCCTTCGTTCTTTTTTCTTCTAATTTTTTTTTAATTCATCTAACTAGACAAGCAACATGTTCGCCTGGTGACAGGTATGCGCTTCGCCTTATTAAAGCCTAGCTACACATGTCTAGTACGAGGTTTGATTATAAATTTGTTTTTGTAGGTAGTGAGATGTTATTACGTTGTAGGTACGTTTTTTGGTGTATTTCGTTAACTATCAAAACCCTTACATGACCGCCTGAATCCTTTTCTTTTTTTTATTGACGCGGGGGAAATTTTCCAAAGATCCCCGGGAGCTGTGGGGCTCGACCGGGGTATGTGGGATTCTTACCCACTAAAACCCCCGCGGCTGTCGCATCAGCACATGAGAGGGGGGACCCCAGGGCTCTCCGGTGGGATTTGCACCAGGGGCCCCTCAGTGCCTTGCCTTTGAGCCCGCCGCCGGGGGGCGCATTGTAGCCTCCCGGGAACCAGTCATGGTGCTCACGGTGACGGGGGTCGCAACCCCGCCGCCGTCCTCCTCGGAGTCGCCGCCGTACTCAATGGACGTTCAAAGGGCCCACACCCCGAACGTCCAGCGACTCCGAAAACCGCCTGAATACCCAACGCCTACCTACTGCGTTGGTTCCTGTGTACTTCAGTAACCAGGTTTGTGTATTTAAGACTCGGTTGAAGACATCAACCAAAACAAAGCTGCTCCGGGCCGGATTCAAGCCCACGACCTCCCAATTACATAACAACCTCCTATTTATATACAAATATAAACTGGTGGCTTTTTTTTTGTTGACAGGGAGGAAACCTTCAAAAGGTACCCAGTCTCCTTAAGGGCGGAGGGCCTGTAATGGCCATCTGCGGCCAACAGCGTCTATCATCACCAAAAAAAAGAGACTCTGGGCTCTCTGATGGGACCTTTGCCAGAGTCTCTCCAGCGCCAGACGCTCGCTAGAGCACGTCCCTGGAGCAGAAATGAACGCTTCCCTGACAGATACTTTTAGCATAGACACCATTTATCAGTATAACATCAATCATTTCAATTAGGTATGTCCACCCACATGAAGTTAACACAAAACTTTCGAGTGGCTGATAAGATATGTAATGATAAGTTCTGTATGTAGTACAGCTACGAATATCGGTTGACTTAGAATAAGCACAAAATATAGATATATTTTGTGGAATAAGCTGCGAACTAAAGAAAATAAATGTTGCTTTTTTTATGGTTCCATAGCTAAAAGGTTTCTGGAGACCTTGCAGCGCTGCCAAGTGGACTGGCGATACATCGAAGTGATGAGATGTCTATACAATGCCGCGACGATGACCGTGCAAGTACAGAACCGGCAAACTGAACATATCTATTTGCGTCGAGGAGTGAGACAAGGGGATGTCATATCCCCGAAATTGTTTTCTAACGTCTTAGAAGATATGTTCAGGACGCTGGACTGGGAAAAGTGCGGCATCAATATTAACGGTAAGTACATCTCTCACTTGCGATTCGCGGATGATATCGTCATTATGGCCGGAACGCTGGAAGACTTGCAACGAATGCTGAATGGCCTAGCTGACTCTTCTCATCGCATCGGTCTCCGGATGAATTTAGATAAAACAAAAGTAATGCTGAACAAGCATGTTGTTCCGGGACCGGTTGCCGTAAATGGGATACCTCTTGAAGTTATCCAGGAGTATGTGTACCTAGGACAGACGCTCCAACTAGGTAAGGACAACTTTGAGAAGGAAATCAAAAGAAGAATACAGCTTGGCTGGTCAGCATTCGGAAAACTTCGTCAGGTCTTCTCGTCACCGATACCGCAATGTCTGAAGACTAAGGTCTTTAATCAGTGCGTCCTACCCGTAATGACGTACGGTGCTGAGACGTGGCCATTTACGGTACGACTAGTCCACCAATTTAAGGTCGCTCAGCGAGCTATGGAGAGAGCTATACTCGGCGTTTCTCTGAGGGATCGATTAAGAAACGAAGTAATTCGCCAGAGAACAAAAGTTACTGACATAGCTCAACGGATTAGCAAGCTGAAGTGGCAGTGGGCTGGTCATATTTGCCGCAGAACCGATGACCGGTGGGGAAGACTGGTTCTGGAGTGGAGGCCACGAACTGGAAAACGTAGCGTAGGACGCCCTGTGACCCGGTGGAGTGACGATTTACGCAAAGCAGTTGGCAGTGACTGGATGAGGAAAGCCAAAGACCGGGCTCAATGGCGTGTATTGGGGGAGGCCTATGTCCAGCAGTGGACTGATAATGACGATAATGATGATGATCTAAAAGGTAAAAAAGGAACCCTTATGGTGTGACTTCGTCTGTCTGTTTGTCTGTCACACCTATATATTTCAGGAACTACTGACGTCAATTTGAAACTTGGAGTAGTTTTAGATCTTACTTTAGATCTTACTTACTCAAACTCATCTGCAGCAGCAAATGAAAGATTTATTATCGCTTTTTTATTGGGGGTCGAAATGGGTCATTAAAATTTCAAAGTGAGACTGCTATATCGAGTGGGTCTCATATATGAAAGGGCTTCATTTGCACATTTTTAAACAGATTTTTATTTTGGTTTATGTCCCGTAGGTTTTGACTTATAATCAAAAAAGTAAAAAATAATACCGTTCTAACACGGTGGTATGTATCTATGGCTTCGTAAGTCCCACACAACGCTCCACACACACACACATACATACACACTCCGCCATAGCCCACAGTCACACAGTCCCGCGCGAATATTCAACCGTACCAAAGACGTCATAAGGCACTTACGCTTTTTAGAATAAAAAATAATAAAAATAAAATAAAATACTTTTATTTCAGACACAGACAAGGTCCATAATGGGATATATACAGAATTTAATAACTAAATACATACATAATTTCAGTTTAAGTACCTGCCCGCGCTATTTGACACACCGGGTACATGCACATGTGAATGTACCCAGTGCCTCATAATTGGACAATCTGGCTTACTACTAATAACCTTCAGCATGGTGTTGCTACTCCCACGCACTGTACGCATCAGTGATGCAATACGTTTGCGCACTACAGCATGGAAACCATCTGTGTGAGCCAGCGCAAACATGGCAGATGCACTACAGTATCGAGGGAGCCGCAACATCACCCTGAAGGCATCATTGTACTGTACTCGGAGTGCGTTGATAGCCCTCTGCGTGTAATTAACCCACAAGCCACAGGTGTACAGGTTTTGGCAAAAAGCTTTAAAAAGTGTTATTTTTACTTCTACGCTGGACCGAGAAAATCTGCGAGCCAACATATTGCAGCGGACTGCCAAAGCCCTCCTTTCCCTCTCAATATCATCATCATCTTTCAAGTCCTCATTAACCATGTGACCAAGGTACTTGAAAGACGCAACTCTGCCGATGTTAGTACCACTCAACATTATAGGTGGCACGCGAACTGTGCTTCGAGCCCTCACTCGAAATACCATACATACACTTTTACTAGTGTTATACTGGAGACCGTGATTCAAAGCATACATCTCACAAACGGCAATTAACTTTCTGATCGCAGTGACTGTTGGGCCCAACAACACCATATCGTCCGCGTAGCTGATGTTGTTTACAAAATGTCCATCAATAGAACAGCCAACGCGTGTGTTACTGAGCTCAACAATCAATTCGTTAACATACAGGTTAAATAGTGAAGGAGAAGTCAAACCTCCTTGTCTCACCCCACACTTCAACCTGTACTCATCAGAAAATTGATCACGCCATTTGACCCGGTTAGTCTGATGGCCATACCAATATTTAAAGATGTTAACAAACTCACCAGGCACACCTGTTTCTCTTAATTTAGCCCAGAGAATATCATATCTAACCAAGTCAAATGCCTTGGAGAGGTCAAGAAATGCAGCACATACACAAGTGTTTCTATCCGTATAATATTTGACGGTATGCTTCAGAGACATGATGGCACATTCCGTTGATAATCCAGGCCTAAAGCCGAACTGACCATCATGTAGTTTTAAATGTATTTTAAGTTGCCTCTCAAGTAAACCATCAAGCACCTTGGATGCGGCCGTAGCAAGCGAGATTGGTCGATAATTACACTTATCGGAACAGTCCCCAGTCTTATTTTTTACTATTGGTACTACTACGGTATCCATCAAACTGGCTGGTAGATATGAATGTCTTATACATATAGTAAAGAGCGTGCCCAATAGCCTCGGAAGGTGAGGCCCAGCGTATTGAAAATGCTCAATGCTAAGGCCATCGTGTCCAGGTGACTTGCCTCTCGACATTTCCTTTATTATTAAAGCAACTGTTTTTGCTGAGACACGTACTGGTATTCCAGACACCACCTCCTCACCATCACTCTGCTCTACTGTTTGCAGTGGTGACTCCACCCGAAAATGAGACCTGAACATGTTTGCTATGTCCCTAGGCTCTTATTTTGGCAATACTTTAATTTGGTTTTAAATATTTTTCTTGATTCCCACATTTCCTCATATAAACAGCCGTACCGAGGGCGCCCATGCCATACCCAATTTAAACACTTTTGCCTAGCATCCTGGTGAGCATCACGAACATGTCGGTTCCAGCCCACAATAGGACGACCCCGTAACGCACCTCTCCTGTCATTTACATAACTACACAAAGCGGCCTCCTGTAACGATTTTATTATTTCAGTATACCAAATATCTATAGCTAATGTATGATCAGTATCTTTATTTGTACACTTGAGAAGTTCAGAGTCACACAACGAGCCATGGAGAGAGCTATGCTCGGAGTTTCTTTGCGCGACAGAATCCGAAATGTGGAGATTCGCCGAAGAACCCAGGTCACCGACATAGCTCTCAGAATCTGCAAGTTGAATTGGCAATGGGCAGGCCACATCGCTCGAAGAACCGATAACCGTTGGGGAAGAAAGGTTCTCGAGTGGCGACCACGAACCGGAAGACGCAGCGTAGGCAGGCCTCCCACTAGGTGGACAGACGACATTGTGCGCGTCGCAGGTAACCGGTGGATGCAAATAGCCAATTGTCGTTCATTGTGGCGTTCTAAGGGGGAGGCCTATGTTCAGCAGTGGACGTCTTCCGGCTGATGATGATGATGATGAATTTTAATTTTAAGACTGAATACAGCAAATGTCATAGTGAAAAGTGTTTTGCTGGATGATGTCTTATGTACTCGTATTTTTTTAATATATTTTATTTTTTATTTCAAGACGCAAGGCTACTGGGATTTTGGTTCGGTCATGCTCGCCATCGAAAAGTCTCTGCTTGTGGCGGCTTTGTGTGGCGGGTCACCCCCTTCCCTCTAATATGGTTGAGGGGAGTGATGGCTGCTGCTCAAGTCAACTCGTGCGCGGGTGCTGCTTGGGGGGACTGGTCCGGCCGCTGTCCTTTTATCCTTTTTTAACCGACTTCAAAAAAGGAGGAGGTTCTCAATTCGTCTGTATATATATTTTTTTTTTCTATGTATGTTCGCGCATAACTCTGGCAATTATGAACCGATTTGAAAAAATCTTTCTTCCATCCATTCTTTAATCCGTTAATTGGGTCCCATAAAAAAAATATTGCTTAGTAATAAGTAGTTCCTGAAAAAACAAGAATGGTGACTGCGCACTGAGAGCTGCAAGAAAGCCTATATAGATGACGTTTTAGTCGCTCGGACTCGCTCGGTCGGACAAAAATAGTCACAACTCTGGCAAATATTTACCAATTTCAATGACTCCTTTTTATTCGAAAGAAGAAACCACTGTTTTGAATCTGTATGAATTTTATTACAACCGAATAAGAACTTCCTGGAGGACCATGAACGATGTGGAGGAATTTATCTGGTAAAAACCATAAAACTGATGTTCTCCATTACATTGCTCTGACAATTATGAACCGATTTCGATGATTCTTTTTTTATTCGAGAGAGTAAACTACTATGATGTTTCCATGCAAATTTCATTACGACCGGATATTTTTTTCTGAAGAAACATGAATTATGTAAAACTATGTAGACGATAATGTGATCATAACCTACCTAGATAATTTTACGGTCTTCGATGGTTCAATCTTTATATATGAAAATATCACTAAAAAGTTTAAAATAAAATCTTTTTAAAAAAAAATTTAACCGACTTCAATATCACTGAAAAGTATAAAATAATTTAAATATTACTGAAGTTGGTGCCAAATATACACAGCAGGTAAGCTAACACCGCTGGCCGCTGTCCTTTTATCCTTTTTTTATTTTATTTTTTTTCGTCGTATTTTTTATTTTATTTGATATTTTGAACGGCAGGACACACTGTCGCTGGTGCTGATCTAATTGTAAAAAGACAAACTTTGTTTTAAAAAAAAATGTGAAAAAATGACAAACCCGCTGAGTTTCTTGCCGGATCTTCTCAGTTGAGGCCGCGTTGTGATCCGGTGGTAGCCTATTTGAAATAAAAAAATTGAATTTTGAATTTTGAATGATGTGCTAGCACCGACTTCAATATACACACATCAAAAGTGTCTAGGGATCAAGCATTTTTAAGCGGATTTCTTGAGATTGAGATGTGGCTTTGTAATAAATTTATGATTTTATAAATTTATATGGATCCTTTTTGGTGCATTTCATAATTTGAATCAGGAACTGTGAATCAAATTCGAGTAAAAGATGAAAATCAGCTGTCAATATTTTCCCTATAAAAACATACAACGCATTGAAGACATTATTAGTGCTACTGTTTCCCTACTACTGATTAAAACCAACGTTATTATGGAGCGGCGACGTCATTTAAGCAGGGAAGAAATGCTCAGAGCCGTGGGAATGATAGAAGCTGGTTCCCGGCAACGTACTGTGGCTTTAGCTCTGAATACAAGTCAGAGTGTTATCAGTCGACTTTGGACACGTTACCGAAGCACTGGTACCGTGGCTGAGCGCCATGGAGGACGGTATCGCTGCACCACACGGAGACAAGACCGATATATTCAAATCTTAACTCGAAGAGCTCCAACAATAACTGCCATGATGTTAGCCGTGAGGCTTCATCACTCTTCAGGGAACTTAATTAGCGACCAAACAGTCAGAAACCGCTTGCATGAAGTGAACCTTCATTCCCGAAGACCGCTACGGGTACTACCTATAGCAATGCACAATCGTAGGATTCGATATCAATGGGCTCTTGAACACAGAAATTGGGCAGAAGAACAATGGCGTTTCGTGTGCTTTTCTGATGAGTCTCGTTTTGGTATGAGACCGGATACAAGACGTATACGACACTGGAGAACCCCTGGACGCCAACAGCGATTAAAATCCTGCCAGGAAGTCCATCCTTATAGTGGTGGAACCATCATGGTATGGGCGGGTATTTGGATCGGCGGAAGAACTGAGTTGATTTGGATCAGAGGCAACCTCAACGCTCAAATTTATGCTGAGACGATTGTATCAGACGTCATCGTTCCTCTACAAGTGCAAATCGGTCCCTTATTTCAGTTAATGCATGATAATGCACGACCGCACACCGCAAGAGTTGTAAGACAGACTCTCGCCGCAGCTAACATCAATGTCCTGCCCTGGCCTGCTCAGTCGCCAGACTTGAACCCGATTGAGCATGCATGGGATATGCTACAGAGAAGAGCTCTGCCGAATATGGAGGGTATCCAGTCGCAAGAAGACCTTTTTTTGTTGTTGCAACGAACATGGGCGGCCATTCCACAGCGTGATTTGGATGAACTCATTTTGAGTATGCCAAACCGATGTTCTTGTGTTGTTAGTGTTCGCGGTAGAAACACGGATTATTAATTGTTTAAGTTACCCAATAAAATTTTAAAGAAAACTGTTATTTCAGTCTTTTTTTCGAACTTTTGTGTTAGTGGTTCAAATGTCAAAAATCCCTTTATTAGGAAAATGGCAAATTTCTTTATTAATGCAAAGGTGACTTGGTTTATCGTTACTGTGACAAACGAAAACACTTTATTTGATGAATCCTTAAAGAAAATTTTAATTAATATCAATCAGGAGAAAAGTTATTGCAAAAATATATGTTGATCCCTAGACACTTTTGATGTGTGTATTTTCGTTATTTTATGCTTTTTAGATAATTTACTTTGAAGTCAGTTTTTTTTTTAATAGTTTATTTCAGTTGAGGCAGCCAGCGTTGTGATTTGTTAGTAGCTTATAAAATACCGAAAGACGTCCGATCCTGGACAAGGGAGGGTTTGTCATAATACCCATGCTTGGCAGGCGTCTTGAGGTTCGCAGTTTTGGTGATAGAAGCTGCTGCCGGTCTTTGCGTTTTCCCTTAGTCGCCTCTTACGGACACCCAACGGGAGGCGAGTAGGAGTCCTATACCTATAAATGCTTTTCTTCTTCTTCTTCTTCTTCTATACTTACTTGAACCCAAGCCTACTTAAAATAAATAATTTTCTTTCATTAGCCAAAAAATCTCGGTAAAAAAAATTCTATTACCTACTGTTATCACCGCACTGAACAGAATAGGCTGCATGTTTGTTGAATAGGCTTCTAATGAGGGACAATCAAAGTATTCTGTCCCCAACCGGGTCATATTACACGTGACTAGGTTAAACTAGTAGATTTGCCTTCGTTCTTTTTTTCTAAGTTTTTTTTTATTCATCTAACTAGACAAGCAACATGTTCGCCTGATGACAGGTATGCGCTTTGCCTTATTAAAGCCTAGCTACACTAAACTGCCACTCGTCACCCAATTTGATACATTAGATAATAAGCCCCTAGAGTCCGCTAATTTCACCAGCTGCAGTGCCTTAATTACAGCGGAGCTCGGCAAAAGTTTACAAATGTCTAGTACGGGGTTTGATTATAAATTTGTTTTTGTAGGCAGTGAGATGTTATTACTTTGTAGGTACGTTTTTTGGTGTATTTCGTTAACTATCAAAACCCTTACATGACCGCCTGAATACTTTTTTTTTGACGCGGGGGATATCTTCCAAAGATCCCCGGGAGCTGTGGGGCTCGACCGGGGTATGTGGGATTCTTACCCACTAAAACCCCCGCGGCTGTCGCATCGGCACATGAGACGGGGGGACCCCAGGGCTCTCCGGTGGGATCTAAACCAGGGGCCCTCAGTGCCTTGCCTTTGAGCCCGCCGCCGGGGGGTGCATTGTAGCCCCCCGGGAACCAGTCACGGTACTCACGGGGACGGGGGTGTCAACCCTGCTACCGCCGCCGTCCTCCTCGGAGTCGCCGCCGTACTCAATGGACGTTCAAAGGGCCCACACCCAGAACGTCCAGCGACTCCGAAAACCGCCTGAATACCCAACGCCTACCTACTGCGTTGGTTCCTGTGTACTTCAGTAACCAGGTTTGTGTATTTAAGACTCGGTTGAAGACATCAACCAAAACAAAGCTGCTCCGGGCCGGATTCGAGCCCACAACCTCCTATTTATATAACAACCTTCTATTTATATACAAATATAAACTGGTGGCTTTTTTTTTGTTGACAGGGAGGAAACCTTCAAAAGGTACCCAGTCTCCTTAAGGGCGGAGGGCCTGTAATGGCCATCTGCGGCCAACAGCGTCTATCATCACCAAAAAAAAGAGACTGGGCTCTCCATTCGGACCTTCGCCAGAGTCTCTCCAGCGCCAGACGCTCGCTAGAGCACGTCCCTGGAGCAGAAATGAACGCTTCCCTGACAGATACTTTTAGCATAGACACCATTTATCAGTTTAACATCAATCATTTCAATTAGGTATGTCCACCCACATGAAGTTAACACAAAACTTTCGAGTGGCTGATAAGATATGTAATGATAAGTTTTGTAGTACAGCTACGAATATCGGTTGACTTAGAATAAGCACAAAATATAGATATATTTTGTGGAATAAGCTACGAACTAAAGAAAATAAATGTTGCTTTTTTATAGTGCCATATCTAAAAGGTAAAAAAGGAACCCTTGTGGTGTGACTTCGTCTGTCTGTTTGTCTGTCACACCTATATATTTCAGGAACCACTGACGTCAATTTGAAACTTCGAATAGTTTTAGATCTTACTTACCCAAACTCATCGCAAATGAAAGATTTATTATCTTTTTTTTAATGGGGGTCGAAAGGACCATGCCCATATTTGTATGGAGCCAAAAGTCAAAAATGCCATGCAATGCCCAAATTGCAGCTCTATGTCATATGATAGCTTTTTAATAGTATTTATATGATATCTAGATTTAATGTCATATAAACTCAGAGAAAGTACCAAAGGAGTTAGTATCGCGTCGATTCCCCAAACAAATTTTTCGTGGCACTTTTGCGGGGTGCGGGAGGCGAAGTAAACACACACAGATACACTTTCACGCATACCCACACTATAGTAAACTCGCAACACATTCAAAAATACACGCACACAAATAAAGAATGACCTGACCATATGACCAAAAATTTGGCAGAGGGGGTTAGCGCATCATGCTCTCTCCAGTGGTATCTCCTCTAAGCATATAAAGCACCGGTTCAAAAGATATTGGACATTAAACATGATAACCTCCTACTGGTTTTTTATACATTTTATCGTTTAGAGACAACATTGCTATTAGTTTTTCACTAGGAACTTCATGATCATCATCACATAAGCTAAGCCAGATTAGTGTTCTTTTATATCGTATACAGATACTATTTATCTGTATGTTATCAGATAAACATGTCTGTTATTTGGAATTTATCTAGTCTGTCTCCATTGTATAGAGTCAATATATATGGAAAACAAACAACATATTCAATTCTGAGCCAAATAGATAAAATTATTAGGAACTCTTGAGGCAGAGTTGTAACCACATGCCTCTGTATACGTTGAACGCGTAACCCGCAGTTCAGGCAACGCAACATTTTGTACCTATCGCAAAGAAAACAAGAAAAGTCCAAATCACAGTCAAGTCACAAAAACAGCGGCAGATGTCAAACAGGAAGAGTGAAAGAATGAGTGACAGTCATTTTAGTTTTTTAGAATGTTTTTAACTTGGTTTTTAACTAATCTATCTAAGTCTTTTGAGCCATTACTTCATTAGGTTTTTGTTTGAATTATATTTGTTTATTTGAAGCCTAGATATACTTATATACTACCACAAAGTACTTTTTTACTTTTGAGTGTCTGGAGACATCATTTAGATCTTTATTCAACTCGTTGATGGTTCAAAGGTAAAATAATAATCGATATTAGAATCGATTACTTAGATCAATTGATCAACAAAAAAACGATTCCTTTTTCGAAGATTTTATTTATCATGCCAATTATTTAGCCCCGAACTAAACAAAGCCTAAGATTCTATAATTTAAGAGGCTGTCAATGAGGGATAGGTTAACAAACAAATAGTCCCATAAATGGCGTTGGTAAAAAAATAGTCTGTCTCTGGCTTTTGATAACAAAAATGAATGCTTAACTGGGCCATGTTTTTTGGGCCATGACGTTTATTATAAAATCATATTTTTATTTGGTTTTGTTGTAAAGCAGTATATTATTATTCGATTATTTATTAATCACTTTTATGACTAATATCAATCATGTTGAGTTTTACATGGGCCAAAGGACGTGATTCCAGACCGTAATAAATAAAGCATGAATTAATGATTGAACGATGATACGTACTGCAATGTCAACAGAACGTCTTATTTTTTATTATTTTTTATCCAGTGCTTCATATGATTTAAAATTAACTACATAATTATAGTTTTTATTTATTAGAGCAATCTTGTAATATCTTTATCTGGGCATTTCTGGGGCACAAATGGGCATGGTCCTTTGTCATTAAAATTTCAAATTGAGACTGCTATATCGAGTGGGTATTATATATGAAAGGGCTTCATTTGCACATTTCTAATCAGATTTTTATTTTGGTTTATGTCCCGTAGGTTTTGGCTTAGGTATATTCAAAAAAGATGGCGCCGTAAGTGCCACACACCGCTCCACACACACACATACATACACACTCCGCCATAGCCAGTCCCACAGTCCCGCGCGAATATTCGGACGTACCAAAGTCGTCATAAGGCACTTACGCCTTTTTAGAATGAGATGATTTTTAAATGAAAAGTTATAAATGAAACAAGATATAAATTAAGTGTTAGATAAAAGATAAGTTAGTTAGTTATGAAGTTATAAATGAGCGTTAACAGCTCAGTGGGCGAGCGCTTGCCTTGGAAACAAGGTGCGCAGGTTCAAACTCCAGGTGAGGGACGCGTCATCTAAAGAGGAGGCCCGTGCCCAACAGTGGGACAAAACAAAGGCTGGTATTATAATATACCTAAGGTTATTCAAAATATGAAATGTTATCAATTTAACTTGACTTGAACTCGAAACTATAGTGTTTAATGTAGGACTAGGACATAAATCTTAAATAACGTGATAAATCCTTATTACAACGAGGCAGTAATAAAATTTCACATGATCCGATTCATTTAATACTTCCAACGAAACGCGAACCTCGTACGTTACAAAAGCAATAAAAATGTCCCACAGGCATTCTAGAACTCCAAAAGACTTTTAAACTTTGAATTAATATTTTACAATATTTCTATCCTAAAAATGGTATAAAATATTAGAAAGAATAAAAGGGTAACGATGACTTCAAGCTGTGTCCCGAAATAAAAAGATGAAAAAAGCTTTTGTGTATTATCCTTTTATACGTTGTTTGTTTTTTTTGGATTGTGATATTTATGGGTTATGTACTTACTAAAAATTTAGATAGAGCTTATCTGCAATTGTTTTATCAATTACTAGCGACCGACCCCGACTTTACACGGGTATAGTACCTACATATAAACCTTTCTCTTGAATCACTCTATGTATTGCTGAAAACTGCATTAAAATCCGTTGCGTAGATTAAAAGCTAAACGTACCTACAAACAGCGCGAGCGGTAGCGACTTTGTTTATAAGTCTACATAAACCTAAACTTTGTTACAAAAAAAAAAGAAAGATTGTGACACTAAACCGCCTGATAAAACTAGGATTTAGGAACCACATTGCAAATACATACTTTATATGCTAAAAGTCCTTTTAAAGGTCCTACTGACCCAAAATGCATATTTGGAAAGGTCGGTGTATTTTTATCTATCTCGTGAGATATTCTCGAAAAAGATCAGTGTTCTTTTTTTTTATTTTTTTTTATAATAAATAGGTGTGAGCTTAGTTGATTGAATAATGATGGAGAAATTAAACTGCGTTCGGTAAGGTATAGTGGTTAGAATGTCTGCCATTAAACGTCTTACTACATAGACTAAACTTTCAAACATATGTTCTTAATCGTTTTTTGACCTAACCATGTACCATGTAACGAAATTTTGTAAATATTTTCATATACCTATTCAACAAATTAAAGCCCATCCAAGTTACACGAGAAGCTAGCAACGGTCTTAGGACAAAATCTATGGTTGTTATCATAAGATAATGTAAATAAGATTAAAATTGGAAAAGTAGTTTGGGGCAGACCCCAAACCCCAGCATAATGATAAAATGATTCCGCTGTAACGAAGATCAGCAAAGAAATAAGTAGTGATATTTATGATGTTGGCCCATTGTTCTATCTTTTAGGGTGCATGACTTTTTGCTCTGATGTCAGTGTGTATAAAAAATTACTACCTCTCGGTTCAGACATTACGAAAGCAAAGTGATGAGTCGTACAAAAATAAAGCTCCATTGGCACAACTGACACAACTTTGGTCCTTATTTTACAGTCGAAACTTATTCACTAATGATTATCAAATGCTTTTCATTCACATAAAACTTTCAAAACTTTTAAAAGTAGTACGTAAAGAAACAGACAGACGCAGATAGTGACTCTGTACTTTAACAATAAAACAGTTACGCGAAGAAGAAAAAGAAGAAAATAATAAGACCTTCTAATTGCTAAAACAAACAAAGTAATTTTACAAGTACTCACTTGCCTTTAGCCTTAATCTTATCTTACAACTTACAAGCTTTCTGCGCGTTGATGTGTATGTATTTCCAATATTGGGAAAGTTGCGGCACATTCTTAGGTAACTTGATGCCTCAATACCGTCGCCTGGGCTATAAAGATTATTACAAGTAGTCTAAGTTCAGCCTGGCTAGAAGTTAAATTAAATTTATGGCATTTAGCCTTGTCAAGTTTCTTGCCATATGAAGAATGTTAGGGTTACATTTGAGTAGAGTTGTATTTAAAACAAATAAAAATACTATTATCACTATTCCTTGATTTTGATTGAACGTGAAGCTTTCGGTGGATTATTTTGACCCGACTGCACTAAAATGGGTTATGTTTGTATGTATCTTGTTCCTTGGCATGACTTGCATCCTAAACAGTTTGATAGATTAACTTGGGCGTGGCCTTAGATTCGTCTTAGTTATATTTCAAAGAAAAAAGTATTTAAGTATCCTAAGACAACATCAAAAACATGATTAAAAACATCATTAGGTATATGAAAGATCGGATGATCACATGTTATTTTATTTATCTTTCGAGAGACTGTAGACTCTACAGTAACATGTGATCATCCACCAAACTAGAGAAATTACAATCGAGGCAACTATACCCCTAGGGCAACTATCCAACATTTACCCTAAATGTTATATTATGTGGCGTTTTTACAATAACAAACCTGTTATTTTTTATCTTTAAGTACATTTTCCCACCGTAGTTTGAACTAGCTACTTTCAAAACTAAAACTTGCAACATCTAGACCAGTAAGGCATATGATTAAATCAAGAAATTCTAATTAAGCATCCATACTATTATGAATTACTAGCTGACCCACGCAGCTCCGCCTGCGCTATTTTTACGTTAACTAAACTTTTAATAACAGACATTCGCATCGAATACATAACCTCCATTTTTATAGTCGGTAAAAAACTGGGACCCACTTTTTACTTGCTCTCCGAAGCACGGACCCGTTTAGTTCAAATGGCGTTAAACGGTCACCCATCTATTTAATGACCTTACCTAACGTTGCTTAACCCGATCGATTACCAAACCTTGATAACTACTCTCTATGAGTGTTCCCTTACTAATATTTATTATATTATAAAGAAAAATTGATAAAAATCGGACCAAGCGTATAACCAAGTACTCGTTTTGACTTTAATCCCCTCTTCCAAAAGAACCGTGCTAGATTACGGGATAAAAAGTATCCTATGCTATGTCCTACCTCGTAGTAAGATCTCAAATAATGCCAAGTTTCATTTGAATCCATTCAGTAGTTTCGGCGTGATGCTCAGCCGTGATACAGACAGACAGACAGACAGACAGACAGACAGACAAAAATTAAAAAAATTACATTTTCGGCCTCAGTATCGGGTATAGAATGCCCTCCAGATATAATTTTCAAAATATCTTCAATGTACAGAATTGGACCTGTTACAGTTTTATTATAAGTACTAGCTGACCCACGCAGCTCCGCATGCGCTATTTTTACGATAACTAAACTTTTAATAACATACATTCGCATCGAATACATAACCTCCTTTTTTATAGTCGGTTAAAAACTGGAACCTACTTTTTACTTGCTCTCCGGCGTTAAACGGTCACCCTTCTATTTAATGACCTTACCTAACGTTGCTTAACCCGGTCGATTACAAAACCTTGATAACAACTCTCTATGAGTGTTCCCTTACTAATATTTATTATAATTATGAAGAAAAATTTATAAAATCGGACCAAGCGTATAACCAAGTACCCATTTTGACTTTAATCCCCTCTCCCAAAAGAACCATGCTAGATTACGGGATAAAAAGTATCCTATGTCCTACCTCGTAGTAAGATCTCAAATCATGCCAAGTTTCATTTGAATCCATTCAGTAGTTTCGGCGTGATGCTCAGCCGAGATACAGACAGACAGACAGACAGACAGACAGACAAAAATTAAAAAAAATACATTTTCGGCCTCAGTATCGGTTATAGAATGCCCTCCAAAAATAATTTTCAATATATCTTCAATGTACAGAATTGGACCTGTTACAGTTTTATTATAAGTATAGATAGATAGATTACAAAGGCAGTAATAACATTTTCATTCCGATCCATAAGTAAACTTTCTCCGTTATCTTTCTCACCCCAAAAGGCACATAAGTAGTTCTAGCAAAGATAATTGAACGGATTTATGAAAGCAACGAACTCCTTTATACCCTTGAGGAGTAGCGTCCATAAGGGGTCTGAAACCTGAAGATTTATTGTGTCTCCAAACAAGTGGCTTCACTTGAATATGAAACGGACCAATTTGGTATGCGATTGCTTTTTTAGGATGTTATTACGAACTTTGAAGTATCTTCGTTAGGCGGGTATAACTAGCCATCCCGCCAACGCAGTATAATCAATTGACAGATTATTTTTATCAGCGGAACAAATAATGATCAACTGATTATATTATCTGGATTTGTACCAATATTGTTTACAAGATTCTGTATTTTTAGCTTTTTTGAAAGTGTGCACCAATGCAAAAAAGTTGTCATTCTGCGAGGTGGTCATTTTGAAGAAGAAGAATTATTTGGCGGATAACGACACCCACACACAAATATACAAAATAAAAAAGGTATACAGACACACAAAAAAGAAGCAAAAAACTTAAAAGATAAATGTGGTAACTGTGTGAAGTGTGTGTATGTGTGACTGTGTGTGTATGCTGTGTTTTGCAAAGTGGGCATTATGCGAAGTGGACGTTTTGCGAAGTGGACCTTTTGCGAAGTGGACATTATACGGAGTGGACGTTTTATGAAGTGGACATTATGCAGAGCGGACGTTTTGCGCAGTTGACGTTTTGCGAAGTGGATTTTCTGCGGAGTGGACGTTTTGCGAAGTGGACATTTTGCGAAGTGGACTTTTTGAGAAGTGGACATTCTGCGAAGTAGACGTTTTGTGAAGTGGACATTATGCAGAGTGGGCGTTTTGCGAAGTGGCCTTTTTATGAAGTGGACGTTTTGCAAAGTGGACATTATGCGGAGTAGACGTTTCGCGAAACGGATATTTTGCTATCTAGTTCACATAATGCGGTCCTCTTGCGTCAAAATTTCTGATCCGCATTCGCACGACGCTTGATCACGGGATAGCAGCAGGGATAGATTTTTGATGTATGAAGAATATTTATGGACAGATGAGTGATATCCGGCAAAATTGGTTAATAACGTCATCCTGACCGATACGGCCACAGCGGCCAATCTTTCACAAGATCAGCCAACTACGAGGAGTGATATTTTAAAGCAGACACAAGGTGCACTCTTACTTCATTTACTCAACATGACTGGGGTGAGATTAGGTGCAGGATCGTCTATTTACATTTTTACATGCTCATCCGACGCATAGATCATCATACTCTTAGAACAATCGGGTGATCAGTCGGTATTGTCCTAATCAATAAGGACCAACTACAAAAAGATATTGTCCCACAGGATTCAAACCCGCGACCTCTGGACAAAACAAAATGATACTGTTACTAGGTGGTAGTTCCTTGTGCAAAGAACCATCAAGGTAGGTACCAGCACAGTGTTCAGATAGTCTACCGCCAAGCAGCAGTGTGTAAAAGTTATTGTGTTCCGGTGTAAAGGGCACTGTAGCTGGTAAAATTACCGGACAAAAAGGCTTCTAATCTCTTAAGGGTCAGCAATGCCCTAGTGATTCTTCTGGTGTTGATAGCGTCTCTATAGGCTGCGGTGACTGATTACCATCAGGCGGGTCCCATGCTTGCTTGCCACCATGGTAGTATAAAAAAAATTGATTTGTCGTGACTTCGACCAATTGATTTCGAGTTCCAGTAGCAGTCGTAGTACTGAGAATGGGGGTAAATAGATTAATCTGTTCCTAACATATTCTTCATTTCGTACTCGGCAGTTATTCCATGATCATGGTGCTTCAATGAAAGAGCGCCTAAATATCGAAAAATAAGAAAATAATGGCAGAAAAGTGTGCTTTAAAACAGTGTTTAATGTTTGATTATTTTTAAATTACTCGGAATCGTTCGAGTATAATATCAAACGGTTCTGTGTATTTTGCGTGATTCCGTTGTAATTTCTGGATAACCACGTAATTAAAAATTTCATGGATTTCTGTCGGGAGTGGAGTTGCAGTAAATTGTAAAATATCATCATGAAAATTCGCGACGACTGTTGACCTGTGCAGAACGAGAACATCCTGAAAGGTGGGTAGGGTGAGTGCCCTTAAATTGTCACACTGTATTTCATTTTCCTTATAAACTGTATCTTCTCTTTTGGTGTACAATAAAGAATATTTGTATTGTATTGTATTGTAATGTGAGTGGGGGGAAGATAAAAGGAATACGAAAGGGCGACTTTTTGTGTTGCCCCGCCTTTCGTCTTCCTTTCATCTTCGCCCCACTCACCCTAATGCTTTTTAGGAGTACCTGTCGCATGAACACATAAGAGGGCAGATCTGGGCTCTCCGGTGGGTTCTGCACGATGAAACCCTTTCAGCCCGCCGCCGAGGGGCGCATTATAGCCTTTGGGAACCAGACTCGGTGCTCACGGGGACGGAGGTGTCAACCCCGCCACCGCCGGGGCCGTACTCCTCGGAGTCGCGGCTGTACTCAATTTACGTCTAGGGCCAGCTACCAACTAGGAGTAGCAGCTTTGTCTGAAATTGTCACTAAGGTCGCCGGTATAACCCTATTCAATAGCTTTCATCAGATGGTTCATTGTCGCTTCTGAGATAAAACTATACCTAATTGATACCTCAATAGGTACGTCTGCTTACTAGACTTCGTGGCGCAGCGGAAAACCGCTTTGCAAATCGGAGGTTAGGGTTCAAATCCCGCGGGAGCATCAACTTTGTGTAGTCGTTGCGTACTGGTTTGAAAAGTTAATTGTTACAGGTAAGATCGAAGGAAAAAGGCCACGGGGACGTTCGCCGACACGTTGGTCTGACCAGATTCGCGCCACTCTCGAAACCCCAGTGCACGTAGCGTTCCATGATGCCTCGGATCGTGATAAGTGGAAAACCGTCATCCGAAGCAAAGTCTTATCTGCATCCGTAACAACAGGTCACGACCCTCAGCATTGAGGTATCGAGCGAGGAGGAGGCGTACTGGTTCAGAGATTGCCGGCTGATTGTCTGAAAATGTAAGATGGTCCTGCGCCTGACCTCTTCCCGGTGGTGTTGCGTCTCGTATGTTAAAAGAAATAGTTTTTGGACCTCCTTTTTTGAATTCGGTTAAATAGTAATTATTATTACAAAGAAGTAAGATCGCTGAATATCTTGCCGGATCTGCTCAGTCGCGGCCGCGGTATGATCCGCTGGTAGGAACTCGTTTGTAAAATCTATCATTTTGTAAGTGCTCCCGTAGGAATTATACGTAATATAGATATTTTGATTTTTACTTAAGTTCTTGACGAAGGTCAAAGAACTTTCTACAAGGGTGGATTATTTTCTATTGACAATTCTAGATATTTCCTCACGGTTCAATAGTAACGTACAAAATAGGAATGCATTTTATGGTTAACGTAAGAATAATGAACACTTTTATGTTGCGCTCGTAACAAGGTATACTACAATTTTTTTTTAGTCCACAGACTATCATATAATCCGGTGAAATAAACAGAATTTTTACTGCTACACATTTTATTTTACGTAGGCAAACAAGAGGAAAGTTTGCGAGGATTATCTTGTTGACGGATAAGTCATAAAAGTTTTTGTAGTCTTACGTATACGAATATTCTACATTACTATTAGCTATAAAGATACACGACTTTTACAAATGCCTACATACTACTAAAACAACTATAGCATTCGGGGAAATGGCTGGAGTGGCTTTTTTTAATTCTTCTTCCTTTCTTCTACGGGACTACCAGGCGCCGGCAGGGTTACCACCGCGTTGTCGTTCACACGCCAACTAGCCGCACTAACTGCCGAACCTACAAACGTCAATTAAAGTTAATGATGATTAATCCATTTTTGAAATCGGATTATTTCGACACTCGAAGCCCTTTCATACTTAATACGCGGATAGTGAATAGAGATAACAATTATCTTGTGTTCAATAATCGAAATTAATCATAGACTGCTCCGACAATCGAAATAAATAGATTTTAAAAAGTGACAGTAAGCGTTTTGTTTCTTCTTTCCTCTTGCGCACGGCCAAGCTGTGGAATACCCTCCCCAACAACGTTTTCTCTGATAAATATAACTTAGGTGTATTCAAGTCTAGAGTGAACAGGCCTCTTATACTCTGTCCATTTTTGACAGCTGACGCTCATAAAGTTTCGTATTGTTAAAGTTACAAAATTCACAGAAATAATATTGTACTTCATGGACGCGTACATCACTTTAGTGACTTGCCACACGTAACGATTACTACGATTGTGCCACTGATTACAAATAATCGATAGAAATAAATGCGTTTTCATTACTTTCGTCTTGTTTACATTAACATACATTCATTTTATTTTGAGGGCCTCATGCATAATATAACAAAGAAAGACAACAAATTTTTAAGGTTGAAACATTAACATGAGTCGTCAGAATCAAGAAAATATTTAATCGAATGTACATTTTTTGGTATCGATTATTTCGTTTACTTACTATGTTCACGTTCCTATAAAATTCAAACGTCGAGCTGTCAAAAAACTAGAGGTGGGTCGTTCCGGACCGTAATAGTTCTCGGAACGATGTCCGCAACTGGAACGATATCGTTCCAATCCACGGTATAGTTTGAAGTCGTTCCGCATGTCCTCATCGGTGCGGGATCGAACTAAGCTAGAACTTCGGTCGGACCGATCTCACTAGCGGTGGGCGTTGCGACGAGGAACCGTTTTAAAGGACCGTTTTGTGTTCTGCGACGATGAAACCGTTTTACGTGCTGGGTCAAAACAGTCTTCGTTGCACAAAACAGTCTTCAAATTACGTGATGCGATTTTTTACTTTACAGTTAAGAAAATTCAGTCGACAATGCAATGTTGCTACTATCATCACACTCGTCACGTCGTCTCGTCCATGTCAAAACAATACAATTTTTACTACTACTGCCAAGAAAATAAAGTCGATAATGCAATGTTGCAACTACATCATTGCTCGTCGCGTCGTCTCGTCCTTATCATAACAAACATTTTTTACTATAATGCTAAGAAAATAGAGTCGTGAATGCAATGTTGCAACTACATCACTGGTCGTCGCGTCGTCTCGTCCTTGTCACAAAAAACATTTTTTACTACACTGCTAAGAAAATAGAGTCGATAATGCAATGTTGCAACTATTATCACATTCGCGTCGCGTCGTCCTTGTCGTTCCACGTTTCTGTTCGATAAAATCCGTCCATGGAGCTGTCTTCAAACCAGTTGCAACGACGACCGTTTTCCGCAGCCGTTTTCGACACCGCGAAACTGGTTGCGTCTCGTCCGTCTAAAATTCGACGACGACCCACCGCTAGATCTCACCGCACCGTAGACAGATATTGCACCGACTGACGCCTCCCGAAGTGGCACGAACCTTCCCGAACCAACCCGACCGCGCTTTCTGTCCGAACTCTGTACCTATCTAGTGTGTCACTTATTTTATGTATACATACAATGAATAATGTTACTTGTGTAATAGTATTTAAGGTTGACTCTTGAATGTGACAAAATATCGCATTTTCACTAGGAAATGAATTATTATTTTTTTCAAATAAAAATTTACAATCGCTTAAAAATTTAAAATTTCAAATAAAAATTTAAAAATTTACGTGAATATATAACACGTACAAACAGTCTAGTTGAAGCGTCTCCTCTAGTGCGTAGTAGGTACATAATAACTTAATGCATTGCTACTGTTACTATTATACATTAATGGTTCCAATCACACTAACATGACTCGTAAATGCAACGCCTGGACCGACGGAACTAGATAGTTCCGCGGACATGGTTCCTGAACATAGTTCCCAGAGAGAAAGGAATCGTTCCATGTGCAATCCGCTTCCGGACATGATAAGCGCACGTCTACAAAAAACCAATAATAAAATGGACAAAGTATAGGTAGGTATGGGTAAGCGCGGTCCATCCTAGATCACATCTTCACTTACCATCATGTGAGATTGTGGTCAAGCGCAAACCTATTGATTATAAAAACTATTTAAAAAAAATAAAAACCGACTTCAAAGTAAATTACATAAAAAGCATAAAATAACGAAAATATATTGAAGTCGGTGCTAGCACCATGTTAACTAACACTAGCACCAGCTGACACCGACTTCAATATATTTTCGTTATTTTATGCTTTTTATATAATTTACTTTGAAGTCGGTTTTAATTTTTTTAAAAATAGTTTATTTAACACTTTTTAGTGACTTATTTTACCAAAATAGGTATCAGCACTATCACGCAACTCGAACGTCTACGTTACAATAACTTACTGAAAATATAAAAAGTTTATATCTCTTAAACTACTGGACCGATTTTGATGAAACTCTTACTCTACCCTAAGTTGAAAAATACTCTAACTATTGCAAAAAGAATTTTCAAAATCGGACTTGTAGTTTCTGAGAAATCCGTGGACAAACCTACATACATACATACATACCTACATACATACATACATACACTCATAAAATTTGGTAAATTTGTTTAGAAGCCCACATAGACCAACATATATTAATATTACGCATTTTAATCAATATTACATACATACGCGTCGAATAGAGAACCTTCTTTTTGAAGCCGGTTAAAAATAAAATGATAGACGTTTTTGGCCGCAGATGGCCATTACATCTTCACCGGGCAAGAGAAGGCGAGTGCTTATAGAACTCCAGCCTTAAGGACACGGGCGAGCGACGAGCTCAAGGGCATCTCAGCGAGGCACGGCCTCGGCTTGGGAGCTGGAGTGGCGTGAACGCTTTCCGTGAATGGTCACAGGGTCAAGAAACGGATCCATCTGAGAGAAATGAATGTAACCTTAACTGCCGCACTTACAAACAAAATTAAAAAGAAAAGAAGAAAACCTTTTATTCGTTAGTAGCAAACAGGAAAAACAATAAAAGTAGCTTGCAACGAAAGCTTAAGGCGGCTTGCAAGCAGGCCGCGCTGGTCTTCCGTTGGAACCCCCCGGTGACTAGGTACATGTTCATCGCGCATCCTAATACCACTGTGCTAATACTAAGAGAAAAGCAAAAACAAAAACAATTAAATTAGAGTAATAAAAACTTTAAAGTTTGTTTGAATAAACCAAGGAGATTTTAAATGTAGTAGGTAGCTATACTGTCACAATTTTTTTTATCTATACTATAATAAAACTCAAAGAGCACTTTTTATGTACATTGAATATTTTTCCAAAATTTCTATGTGAGGATACTATACTATCGACATAGAGGCCAAAACCATTTTTTTTGGAATTATTGTCTGTCTGTCTATCTGTCTGTTTGTCGTTCTGTTCGTCCAGGTATCATTTGAAAACCCGGATTCTGGTAGGACTTTCACTGATGTGTTGTGTAGAAGTAGAGGTATAAATTGGTATAGTTCTGGTCATTAGAAGTTATAGATCATGTAAACAAAACCATTTTCACATGTTTTCTCGACAACCTTCCGCAGAATTTAGCTGAAGTTTATTTTAATTTATCTAGCACTATATCACGTCCATCTCGCACTACATTTAACTATGAATTATATAGGAAAAACTAACAAAATTTACCAAAAATGCACAAACTAGGTAACGGCGTCAACACGAGCTGTGATTGTTTCTTTTTCGTAACTCTATTTGTCTATGGAACGTTAGTGAAGTTATGAAAAACGCGTACGATCGATACCGTTATTATAACAATAACCGTTATACAATGATCAATACCGAGCAGCAACAGGGGAGTGAAAATATTATGAGTTCAGTAGAAATTGAATTGTAATTATAAAAAAAATGGCAACAATAATATTTGTTATGTAGTTTTTAGGGATGTGTGTACGGCGCGAGATTTTTGTTTTATTTTTGTTTTGTATAATTTTATAATACTAACACTATAAGCGCAGTGCTACCAGTATTAATGAAAAATTAGGACAGTGAAGCTGCGTGGGTCAGCTAGGTAATGTAATAAAAACAATATTTTACTAATTTTCTTTATTTTCTTCATCACTGTAATAATATTCTGACGTGTCATCATTGGAGTTACCCACATTAATAACAATCGGTTCTACCACAGAGTCTGTTGCCCTATCCAATATTCCATCTAGACTCTTCATTTTTTCTTCTTCTTTTAAAACATGGGTCACATTTTGCCCACTGTTCCGCCCCTATCCGCGCCAAACTATCTTACAGCATTACCTTAACATCTTCAATTTTAAATGTTTTATTATTTCTACCCACGTACTTAACCCTTTACTTATGCCCATATCAGTTCTATTGGGTTTAGCTCGCTCAGTGTGTGGGAAGGCGCAAAACTGTAATATTTTATGATGCCGCTAACTCGTCAATGTACATTTTTTTAAATTTCTGTTTATCTATTTTAGCGACTAGTTCCGCTTTAATTTCCGTCTCATTAAATTCGTCTTATTAAATTGAATTTCTTTATCGCGCAACCAGTTTTGTATGGTTTCCTTTCGCCAATTCATCTTAGGAACCTTCTCTATTTGACGCGAATGATAGGGCGCGTTGTCCAATACTATGACTGAACCAGAAGGAATTTTCAGCAAATTGTTTTCAAACCACTTCACAAAACTGTGAGCATCCATCTCACCGTGGTAATCTCCTTCAGCTTTCTGTGCTTGTAATATCTATTCTCCTTCCTACCTTCAACAAATCCGTCTTCGTTTCCAATATGGGTTATAATTAACCGTTTACCTTTCTGCGGATTTTCAGCCCACAAGAGAGTCCTCTTAAAAAAACATCTCTACTGGATGTTATACTATCGTTGACCCATACATTGTTTTTTTTCTACCTACATTCTAAATTTTATCATAATACCGCCTCACGTGTTTTATGACCACCGAGATTCCGAATACACCAAATGTTAATTACCTGTAACCGAGTTTACCCATTGTTTTCTTAGTGCCGTCTAATCCTTTCAACCACTATACAATAGGTACATAATATGTACATGACCAAAAATATAATTTTTGGACGGTAGGAAAACATTTCAATGTATCTATTATATGAACACATTATTGTTAGATTTTTAGTTAGGGAACCTATGTGTTTTGGATATATATTTTGTTACTAGCAGTCCCGCACAGCTCCGCCGCGCTCTTTTCACGTTTTTAGATGCTCGCATAGGCTTATTATGTAATACGTATTACACATTTTTAATAGTATTAGATACATAGGTACTCGTCTTATACATAACCTCCTTTTTGAAGTCTGTTACAAAACGGGGCCTATCTTTTACTTGCCCTCTGAAGCACGGAGACGCTTAGAATGTAATTAAATGGTCAGTCTATGTAATGACCTTGCCTTATGTTGCTTAACCTTATAAAAAATATCCTATGTCTGTCTCCTGGTTCTAAGCTACCTCCCCACCAATTTTCAGCCAAATCGGTTCAGCCGTTCTTTAGTTATCAATAGTGTAACTAACACGACTTTCTTATATACATAGATATGTATTTTAATAATGGGACTTTTTGTCTGAATGGGCGATTATTATTAATGTTTATTTTATTAAATATTTATTACTCTTTTTCCACTTCCACGTGTTGGTGATGCTTTACACAAATCGTCGTTACGAGTAACGGTTAACTGTAATCGATTATGATTCGTTAAGTGTCTCTACGATACCACATCACTAGTTAGTTCGTCAATTCATAGACAATTCTAATGTTAGTAAACATTGGAACTTCGAATGAAAAATAGTATATATAAAACATCACGCTATGTTTCATAGGGGCTAAGCAGTGAAACATTACTTGCACATATTACCACGTAATTTCCTTTGTATGTGAATAGGGGAATTATAAACTGATCAGTTAATCATTAAGATATCTATTATTACGCTATATACAATAGGGACTGAGCAGACATTTAGTTTGCATAAGATATGGAAGGGTCAATTTTTGTTAAGGGGTAAGCCGGTCCGGTACACCCAGGACATTTTCATTAGATTTCTGTATTGTTCTAAGTACTTTGCTGATAGCAATATGACATTATATCTTTGAAAAGTTAAAATGTGTAATTCCCGAGCGAGTCCAAACTAGATTAGGAAAGAAATAGGCAAGGGAAAAATACCATTTCATTTCATTTAAAAGCCAGCGGTTAGGTCCGCTGCACCACCAAGGCTACATTTGTATAGGTAGGTAGAAATTGAGAATACGAAATTGCTAAATTTTTACTTAGGTAAAAGCATATAGTATATCGATGGGTAAAAGACCTAAAATGACTCGAAATGATCTAACGCAATAAAATGTACAACTACAATTCACATTTTTTTGTGCATATCGGGTAGGTCTGAGAATAGGTCATAAAGTATATTTCATACCGCTAGGTTAAGGTTAAGCAACATAAGGCCAGGTCATTCAATTGATGGGTGAACTGATTTGTATCAAATTTTGTGTGCATTTCGGGTAGGTCTGAGAATAGGTTATAAAGTATATTTTATGCCGCTGATACCATGATTGACGAGGATATATAGAACGAGAGGAGGGTGCAAGAGAGGGAGAGGGAAGGGTGATGGAGTGAGTGATCGGAGGAGTTAGGTGGAGCAAGGGGGGGGGGGGGTGAGTTACCATTTAAATTAAAAAGATACCAAACTATTTACAAATTATAAAATAAATCGTGACCGCGCGGAATGGTGGCAAGAAAGCTGGCTGCATTTCCTCGCTGAATTGCAATGCAATCAGCATTTGAGCGGGAAAAGAGCCTGAGAGTTAATTAGAGTTAATGATCATTAATCCAGTTGTTGAAATCGACGCTCGCAGCCAATTAATACTATACTTATAATGTCCTCCTGGCCACTACGACCACAGCAGCCATATTTCACAAGATCAGCCACCTACGCGATACTACCAATCTGATGGGACGAAAGACCGACACGGCCGGGAAGACACAGGACCGACATTTTACATGCCCATCCGAGGCATGGATCATCTTACTTTACAGACAATCAGGTGATAGGCCTGCATTGTCATAGCCAGTATCAAGCGTCGAAACGCTACTTTGAATCCGCGTCTCGTCACGCGAACAGTTTAATCCGCGTCGCCGCCGATTACGTCCCTAGTCCTTCTGACTCGCGCCGCAGACCACGGCACGTACTGCTCGACCCCATGACGGTCCTATTGGACCGGGATGCGCCGAACCCTCCCCGACAACCGTATGCTACAGTAGCTATCAGACACCGGTCTCGCCGGCGAGGCCGAAGGGTCGTACGTATGCGACCTCAACGACGTGCATCACCCCACTGAGATTCTTGCCGGTTCTTCTCAGTGGGGGCGCGTTGTGAACCGGTGGTAAACTCAGCCCTCTCTTAAGCGACAGCCAAAGCCGAGGCCGTGCCTCCCTGAGGTGCCTTTGAGCTCGTCGCTACTTCTGCCGTAAAGGCTAGAGCGCTTCAAGCGCTCGCCTCCTATTGTCCGGTGAAGCTGTAATGGCCATCTGCGGCCAACAGCGTATCAAACAACTCCACAAAATGACCGGCCCGGTGGTTCGACACCCTGACTGCTACCCGACGGTTCGATTCCCACCAAGTATCTGGGTGTTATTTATCTATTTAAGTATGTACTTACAAAAAAAAATCTGTTATCTTGTTTCCATACAGGCTCTGCCTAGTTTGGGATCGGATGACCATGTGTGGATTGTCCCAAGATAATATTATTATTAAGTGGTGACATCGGAATCGAAAGGACTCTGACTCGAATTTATCTAACCTCTCAAAGAACGGCTGCAAATGACTACTGGATCGCTGCTATATTTAAACCGTTTGACCTCAAAGGATAGGACCACTCATAAAACTTTCAAGTCAGTCTGCCTCTCTTAAAAGTGATCAACCTAATTAAAGCACGTTAATAAATTCAATGAGTGTTATAAAAACACGTTTTATTATCATTAGGTAAATTCTGATCATTACTCGGAATTGCTTGGTTCATAGACAAATCGTTTCGCAATCAAAAACTAAGCGATCGTATCTTTGTATCATTATTTGCACAAGGCGTTGGCAGATCAAGCAATGAAGTAAGAAAACATACGAGTATAAGATGAAAATCTCGAATCCCAAAAAATTTTAGAAAGCGAATAGTGGTTTAAATTACGGTGCCCACAAAGCGACATCTCAAAATAATAAAAAATAATATTGTCCTCCAGGCTGATATAGAGGCTGGTAGAGACGCTCATAGCCAGTTGTAATCACTGTTCGGTAAACGATCAGTTGGATAAACAACGTCAGGCAAGGTCAGTCCTTAGATGGGTGACCATTAGTGGCATTTGAACTGAGCGTACGTTAAAAGTCGGTCCCGGCTATTGTCATCTGGACAGCAGTCGTTAAGCTAAGAGGCCTAGGGACAGCTTGTAAAATCTGACACCAGGTTGGCCACCATACGAAAAAAAGGCTGATACTCGTACAATCACAGCGGCCAATCCTTCTCTAGATCAGCCACCTACGCGGGAGATGGTAGGGTGCGCAATGCTTGTGTAGACACAAGTCCGATGGGACGGAAGCCCTGCACGATCGGGGAGAGGTCAGACGTAGGACCTACTTTTACATGCCCATCTGGCGCATGGATCAGCTTACCTTCCAGACAATCAGGTGATTGGCCTGCATTATTCTAACCATTCAACTACACAAAGGTGGTTGCTCCCCTCGTGATTTGAGCCCACGTCCTTCGGTTTGTAAATTAAGCGGTTTCCCGCTGTGGCACGGAAGCCATATCTGGTGGCGCCCTAACTACCCTCATCACTGCAGGATTATAACACTCAAACGTGAAGGTAAGGTCATCATCATCATCAGCCGGGAAACGTCCACTGCTGAACATAGACCCCTTGGAACGCCACAATGAACGATAGTTCGCTATTTGCAGCCACCGGTTGCGAGCGACACGCACAATGTAGTCCACCTAGTAGGAGGCCTACATCTTCCGGTTCGTTCTACTCGAGAACCTTCCCGCATTGTGGGCGTTTTTTAGCCCTCGAGCACAAGGGACGGGCAAAAGCCCGGCTGTAACCGAATGACGCAGAAGGTAAATGCATTGTTCAGGACATATCAATTTTTAGGAAATGTGGAAACCGTTTTTTGACATAAGCTATATAAAACAATAACAAAAAATACGAGCCCTTGTCTATATCCCACTGTTGGGAACAGGCCTCCCCTCAACACGAAGGGTTCAGGCCATAGTCCACCACGCTGGCCAAGTGCGGGTTGGCGGACTTCACACATGCAGGTTTCCTCACAATGTTTTTCTTCACCGAAAGCTAGTCACAAACGCACATGATTAATTAAAGAAATCAGAGTTAAAATAATAATAATAATATGTATATCCTGGGACAATCCACATACAGTCATGTAATCCCAAACTAGGCAGTGTTTTTAGACTTTCGCGTTCCGGTGCGATTGGTTTATGGGTAGAGGGTGTCAAAGTCGAAGTCAAAAATCTTTATTTCAAATAGGCTTAACGTTAGCACTTTTGAATGGTCATTTTTTTAAAAGCTACCACCGGATCACAACGCGGCCTCAACTGAGAAGATCCGGCAAGAAACTCAGCGGGCTTGTAATTTTTTCACTTTTTTTAAACTTTGTTTGTTTTGTTACAATTGAATCGACATTAGCGATAGTGTGTCCTGTCGTTCGAAACATAAAGCAAGGGAGAAAAGAAGAAAACAATAAATTACGACAAAAATTACAACAAAATAAAAGGCCATAGGGATAGAGTCGGACCACAAGCAGCACCCGCGCACGAGTTGACTGCCCGCAGCAGCCATCACTCGCCTCAACCATATTAGAGGGAAGGGGATGACCCGCCACACGAAGCCGCCACAAGCAAAGACTTTTCGATGGCGAGCATGGTGTGTAGGTCACATTAGAGTGTTCGAGATGAAGTGCGAATTATTTTGGCTTCAGTCGGGCGTAGGAGCTTATCACATTCCAGGTGATCATTTAGATATACTTATTCTATTTCCCAATGTATGGGTTGCTTAACTTGTTGCTGAAACGTATAATTGGTACCTCTTAAACAAAATTAATTTATTAGCTATCATATTTGCTTTATCAAATAAAAAACTAACTGAACATGATAGCTTCCTGTATTTGAAACAACACGCGCCAAATCAATTTCCGAACGCCATAAAGATAATTATTTCAAAGACAACTTACATGGGTAATCATTGGACCAACAAAACGATTATAGAAAATAGCTACATTGCATGCGCCAAAAAGCTATGAATCTCATTATAATAAATAAACACTTAAACATGGGCACAGCTACAATTTACACTTATTTAATTATAAATCAAAGTGTTCTCACCATCATTGTCACTAACTTATATTAAGATTGTTACGGCCGCACTCACAAGCGTCAGTTATCGTTAATTCTGAATTAGCCATTTTTAATTAATAATAATATTCTGGGACAATCCACACATGGTCATCTGAACCCGAACTAGGCAGAGCCTGTACTACGAAAACCAGACAAATGATACTAATACATATACGTGTCTGGGTGTTTTATCTATATAAGTATGTATTTACAAAAAAAATAGTATATAAGTATTAGTATCAGTTGTCTGGTTTCCATAGTACAGGCTCTGCCTAGTTTGGGATCAGATGACCGTGTGTGGATTGTCCCAGAATATTATTATTATTATTATATACCTACTTTTTTTGTAAATACATACTTACTTATATAGATAGATACAATCCAGACACTTGGTGGGAATCGAACCCACGATCTATTGATCATCGGCCAGGGTGTCTAACCACTAGACCAAAAGGCCCACTAAATTAATTAATATAAAAAATTGAAAAATAACTATAAAAATTATTATTAGCTATTTTTTTTTCGTTTTCAATTTTAATTAGTGTTCATGTTCATGCGTAGAGCAATTAGTAGGTAAAGAGAATACTTACAATTAAGTAAGTACATAAATACAATATTTTTTTTTTATAATTCCAAGGTGGCAAGCAAGCATGCGGCTCGTCTGATGGTAAGCAGTCACGCAGCCTATAGACGCTAGCAACACCAGAAGAATCACTAGCGCGTTGCCGACCCTTAAGACTGTATGACCCTTAACAATATGTATGACATTAAGATTGTATTTATAAAAACTGAATGTCAATATTGAAATGAAACTGTTACCTATGTACCGAATTATATAGGTAGCGCTTTATTTTAGATTTTTAATTTCCCGATGTTTCAGATGCTCGGTAGTAGCCTAATTGTTACGATAGAGGTGTTGGATGTCCTTAAGTCAAAATTATCCCGAATTGTCGGGAGAGGAAAATCTAAAATGCACCGCAATACGGACTATTCCGTACAAGTAGTTTTATTTCAGTATTCGCGTAAATTGATTTAACCATCTAAAGAGAAACTTGACCCAAATACAGCAAAGAAAAGGCAAAGGAATCAAATTTAGACATCCGTTAATCGGATCCCCCGTTTTTTAAAGCAGCCAGCATTCAATCTAAGTGTAATTTTCCTTAATTGATTGACACGCGACGGGTGCTGCGAAAACTAACTATGGGATGATAGCGTTTGATGGAGTGACGAAGCTGGATGGAGCGTTCCTTGTTCATTTCACTTGTCGACTAACTGCGGCTGAGAGCGAACGCCCGCTCCGCCCTTAACCCCGGCGCGCTCAAGCGCCCGCGAAACTTGGAAAAAATGTTTCAAAACGACGTGACTTAAAAATAATAAAATGTTCTTTTTTTAAGAACTCTCATTTGAACTTTTAAAAAGTTTTAAGAGTGACAATTGTTTGGAAAGTTTTATGTGAGTTGTAATATTTAAATTTCGAAGTCGTTACTACAAGTAAAGGAGGTAAGTCATAATTAGGTATTAAACTAATAATGTGGTGGAACATAACATGCGTGATTATATTTTATGATACTCGATCGCCAATAAATCAGGTTGTTGTTTTTGACCACGCTGTTATTTTCGAAACGACTCTAGGACGAAAGCAATGTAAATGATAGCTCATAAAAGAGCGAACAAAATAATAAATCTTTTTTGTATAGTTTCATATTAATGTCTACATACTTAGATATTATTTAAATATTTGAAAGAAGAATGAAACGCACAATATTATTTTTAAAAAATATGGCAACAGCGGAAAAAAAGTTTATTAAATATATATTTTTAAAATGTATTATTTAAAACTAAGTATATAAAAAAATTATTTTAAATAAGTTTAAAATAAGTGTAAATAAGATTTAAAAAACATGATTTTTAAGCAATAATAAGTTTTTTTACATGCCCGAAAACAATACAAGAACAATACTAAAGTTCTTCTAAACCATGTTATGAGTTATACGGAGTTAAAACAAAGTTCAGTAAGATAATTAAACTTGTTCAGTATGGCTTTCCAACGGATTATTATGATTTTTGAGTAGGCGTGCTATGTGTAGATATTAACTTCGATTAATTAACGGCGTAATCAGTAGTATGTTTAAGAGCAGTACTTAACGTAAGTACTTCTTTTTTATTTCCTTTTATGTTATTTATATCACGGACAGATGAATATTTTTATTACGAATCGCATATGATGTATAATCGTTACATAATATAAAACATGGTCGCTTTCCGTGTATGTCTTTATATCTGTATACCTACTAACTGCTCTTAAACCACGCAATGGATTTTTAAGCGAGTTTCACTATTAATTAGATATTTTTACTGAAGCTTAATTAATGGTGAAAACCACTCTCAATTTAGGTATGCAGATAGCTTCTATATTTTTAAATTAAAATTGAAACATTAATTGGCTCTATTTATACAATTATTGTAAAAATTGATTTGTTATGTACAGCTGTTGTTTCAATTAACAAGTAATAAGTTTTAAAAACTAAAACCCGACCACGGATAAAATCGCAGTCTAATAATGTGATATTATATAGCCTATAACCAGCGGACAATAAAGACGCTTCTAATGACACCCTACTTGTCAAATTATGTTAAGTAGATTAAAAGATATGCGGGAACAGATGAACATACATACATACATATATACATACCTACATACATACATACATACATTCTTGTTAAAATCATAACCCTCCCTCCGTTCCGTAGTCGGGTAATAAACAAAAATGAAATAAAGGCTTATTTTAGTATATAAAATAAATACTAATTATGTTTTTTGTAATTTGAAAAAAAAAACTATATTTTGAGAAGCCAGGGCGAGTCGCTAGTTAAGAGTAGATACTAAAATTATATTGTAATCATTATACAACAAAAAAGTTTTGGTAGGTAATAAAGTTTAAAAAAAACTGAAAAAGAGTTCTTTTGAATATTTGGTTATTCCCCGATGCATAAAGGAGGGCGTTATAAGTTTCAGGGCTCTGTCTGTGAGTCTGTCTGTGTTAACGTAGCTCTAAAACGAATGACGAGGCAACGTTTCATGAAAATCTGTTCAGCCTTTTATTAGAAGTAGGTGCGTCTTTATTTACATTGACAAATTAAAAGGTGAGATATAAAATCGTGCATAAATACATTTGTAAAAAAAATATTAAAATTTTGTAAAGTACTTTAAGTAGGGTAAGCGGTAACAGCTCAGTGGGATAGCGCTTGCCTTGGAAACAAGGTGCGCAGATTCGAACCCCGGCTCGCACCTCTGATTTCCTGAATTAATCATGTGCGAATCGTCTTTGTGCGATTGTTACTAGCTTTCAGTGAAGGAAAACATCGTGAGGAACCTGGGTGTCTGAGAAATCCTAACTAGCTTTCGAAATATGTATGAAATCCGCCAACCCGCACTTGGCCAGCGTGATGGACTATGGCCTAAGCCCCTTTCATCTTGAGGGGAGGCCCGTGCCCAACAGTGGGCTGGACAAAACAAGGGCTGGTATTATCTATAGTACTAATCCTAATCTCTCTCACACACATTATCAGTAATTTAGCCTATGAAATAAGAATCAACCTTCCTTACTTACATAGTATAAAACAAAGCAGCTTTACGCGTCTGTCTGTAAATCCGCTAACTCCTCCTAAACCACGCAACGGATTTTGAAGCAGTTTTCACCATCAGTTAGGTACATTTTCACTGAAGGCTTTTATATGTATATAAAAAACTACATATACAACAGTGCGGAACTAGGGCTGGTCGCTAGTAATATATAAAACATACACATATTAACAATAAAGGAGAAACTACAAAAAAATATTGTGACATTATGAAATTCATTATTTTATAAACAAAGTAGGTCTCACTTATAATTTTATGACCAGCTACTGAGTGATTTTACGAAGTAAGATATGATATTATATCAAGAATATTTATTGTTTTCCGAAAAAGGCATAATAACCATACAAGGATATTAAAATTTATTCGTTCTCGCCTTGCTTTAGGTACTTCTTTCTTTGTCGGTCAATACTTATAAGCTTACAAAATAATTATCTTCTTAAACGCTTTAAAAAAATTATGACCGATATTTTATATCTGTGATATTTTTTTATGATCAAGATTACAAAAGTAAAGCACTTTTTAATGATAAAACGCCGTTGTGTTAAAAAATATTTTTCTTAAACTCATTAAAAAATGCTTGACATGACGTGTTAATCTCGATTTTTTTACGTATAAAATACACTAGTTAGGTAACGTTAAAGGGAACATGTGTTAGATGTAATGCATCCTAGAGGAGTTATTTGAAGGTCCGGCAGACACCAGCAGAAAATTTTAATAGAGCCTATAATAATAATATTCTGGGAAATTCACACACGGGCATCAGTAATCTGATCCCGAACTAGACAGAGAATGTATTACAGAAACCAGACAGTTGATACAAATATGTACTTGTATGTACATACTTATACAGATAAATAACAATCAGACATGTTCAATTGTTCATGCTCACAGTTGTTTGTCCTGGGTGTGAATCGAACCCACGACCAACCACTAGACTAATGGGCCCGTTTTTATTATTTTCACAGAGACAACGCCACTAATTTAATGGTATAGGCATTTAATAAGCTAGCATCTTGGAATGCGTCACCGCTTTTCATAAGGTGGGACTACAATCAAGCACTAGCTTGTGACGGATAAAAAATCTTTATTTGTCCAGTCCAGAAGAACAGAGTCTTCTTTAGAGGTTCCTCAGTCAGTAGGCTCGAGTTTCCTTGGCCAACCGTTTCTGCAAAGTCTCTCTTTATCATCACCAGCGGCCGTAAGACGGCAGGCGTCTTGAGGATCGCAGTAACGGTGGTAAGTAATCCAATAGAAGAATGCTACTGCCTGTCTTCTAGCTTTCTCTTAGTCGCCACTTATGGACATGCACCGGTAGGGTGCTATTCTCCCGGACCAGGAAACCCAATCGCAATGTCTTTAGTTCTCTCAAATAAATATGAAGTAGGTATTTTGTGTTTTGTCCTACCTACTGATTAAGTACCTATAACGTAATAACCAATTTGTTTTAACTTACTAAAGATACATCCTGTATGCTCTAATAGGTAATACATATTGATCTTCTTTGATCTTCTTAAACAGATAAAATTCCTGACAATTTATCTAAGAAGCACTTCTTTTTTCTGCCATTTCATTATTATATCATGTAATAAATGTTTCCGTTAAAAAAGTACCCCAGACTAGAGTTGATATCCTTTTGTGAAAGCTTATAACTTTTTAATAAAACTCTTTTCTGACACAAATTTAAAAGTTCAAACTTAAGCGTTTATCACAGAAAAGTTCGTAAGTTTACTCCTACTGGAAATAATTTTCTTATATTTATAACGATAACACTTTTCTACCTAATTTAGTACACAATAGACTGCTATACACCGGTTAGTCAGGCCAGGGTGACGTGCCGATTCAATAGCAAATTTTCCTTATTATTTAATAACTCATTATGTTTCACAGTTCGGTCCTTAGCAACTTATAATGTTTACTTATTGTAGTTATGCGTCCATACTACTAGCCTTGCACGGTGTTATTTAGGTTTTTTTTTTTTTTTTTTTTTTTTTTTTTTCGGGTACTTTATTATTTTATGACTTTGCCTACCACCACCACACTGACACTCCTATAAGACGGCCCACCCGCAGTTTATCTTCATTGTTTGTTTCCGTGCTCAAGCCTTCGCACGTCTCCAATCCAAAGCTACAAGTGTATTCAGTATTAAATAAAAAGTGAAAATCAAGAACCGGACAACTGAGAGGCGACGCCGCGATGTCGGGACAACGGAGAGGTGCCGCCGCGGTGGTGACGTCGGACGTCTCTTCGTGCTTCGGGAAATGGATCGTCGTGCACTATTGTGTTCGTACGAATCGAGCTTCCATACCGGGTCGTCTCACACGTACATTAAGAACACATTTATGGTTAACAGCGATGCCCCAACAGGGGTAGTTGTCACCCCATCAGCGGGTATTGACGTTATCGCTGTGTTCAGACGATGCGAGCTTCCAATACCAGGGTCGTCTCTGTCGTAGTGTTGAACACGTTAACCGTATAGTGCGTTACACAAAAGCCGTTCACCGTTATAGTGCGATACGTCCGCTCTGCTGATGTGAGTATACATATATATATGAGTATTTACGGTTAATTGCGATGCACACACCCAACATCGGGTAATTGTTGCTTTCGCTGTGTTCATACGATGCGAGCTTCCAATACAACCAGGGTCGTCTCTGTCGTAGATAATGAACACCTTTACCGTCATTGTGCGATACACAATGCTCATGTGAGTATAGGTCTTGCTGCTGGTATGTCAGTATGACATGTTTACGATGTTATCTTTACGATACCTGTTTCCACGCCGTGTCGTCTCATTTGTACAAACAATGTACAGATGTACGAATAAATGCGTTGCGCATTCCTTATTCCGGGTAATTTTTATGACTTATGACTTAACGCTGTGTTTAGTAAATGCAAGCTGCCAATACAACTGGGAACATATAATCCGATCATTATCATTAGCCAGAAAAATTCCACTGTTGAATATACGAAGACGTCCATCTTGGAACGTCATAATTAACGATAATTTGCTATTATCATCCACCGGTTGCCTGGGATTCTTACAATATCGTCAGATATAATTCGATGTGTAGGTACTCCTAATTAGCGGAATGCGTCGTGCGCCACTCGACGAGATGAGTAAATAATTAAAAACTTGTAATAATAATTATAATAATAATTCACAGTAGAATGAATTCAAGACTTCATAGTTCGTACTGCAAAGTGGTATCTAGCAGAGCCGAGGGGGACTGGCCGCGGCGGGCTTGACGCTCGACGAGATCCTGGCCGGCCTACAGCCGGAGCATCCGTGAGTGCCACCGTGGAGCTGCAGTAAGTAGCCTCTGAACTTATGGGACAGTACGCCGCGCCGGCCGCCTCCTACACTTATTATAAATACCTAAGTACTTAGTGGAAAGTAACTATTGATAAATCTGTTCTAGAGAACATAACAATATGACGAATTTAGCTAAATTAATTACCTTTACGGTATAACTTTATGAACAAGTTGCAATATTTGAATGTGACAATATTAAGGACGAATTTTTGTCATACATAATTCTAATTTCTACATTTATTGCTATAAAAGATTGAATACTACATTTAAATCTGTGTAGTAAATTTATAAAGTTCAATATTTTCTAAAATATATATATATATATATTCAGGGTGTTTCAAGAACCCTGTCCAATCACAGTGAGTGTTATAAAATATCTTAACACGATCATATTTACGTAATATTTTTTTTATCTAAGGTATATATTATTATATACTTAGATAAATAAAACCCTATAAACAGCGTTAAAAAAAAAAAACCCTGTTTGTTTACCGAGGTTATCACTCAGTGTCAAAATACGATTATATATTACATAATCCTTTGCTAAATATATCATAAAAATAATATACATGATCTTAGTATACCTACACAGTTAAAAAAAAAAAAAAATATCCTGTTTGATCTTTGATATTATTATTCAGAATTCATACGATTATACTTATGTAATTTTTTGTTGAATATTTCATTGGATTTTTTCTGATATTATATCTACCAGCGTTGCGAATATTCCTCTTATAAGTTTGATGTGCCTTTTAATGTGTAATACACCACATTCAAGTTTGTTTTGAGTAACTTATATGTTTTTTCTACAATATACACAAAACTATCTAGTTTACGCTCTCTATTCAATGTCTTTGCTTCTTAAGATTTTTGAGATCGACAAAATAATTTTACACCGACCATATTATTAGTTTTTACTACCTTTTAATTTTGATTGTTACTATATTTTTGGAGATAGGAACTATTCTTGAGTTCAAATATATTAGTTGTGTTTACTAGTACGTCACTATTACCATCCCTTAGTATTAATAATTTAAAAAAAAAAATATTGTTGGGTAATTTTAATTTTTTTTTATGCCCTGGTTGCGGGTTCGATTCACACGCAAAACACATTTGTCTGCGTGAACATGCTTATTTTGAGCGTTATTTGTCTATACAGAATATAAATCATACTTAGCGTATTTGTTAAAAAAAAAAAATACATTAAGTACACCAGAAATAGATATATTTGTAATTTGGAGGATTTACGAGTTCTTCCTATATTTAAAAAAAAAAAAATTGTTGTAACACAGAACTTAAATCCTTTTTGGAACAATGACTAGATACATTTAAAATTAGGTTCGATATCTAATGAGTGCATTAATTAAAGATTGTGACTGCGAAATTGGTAAATAAGTTATACTTCTTGACTGAAAAGACATTCACGCAATTTCAGGTTGTGGTTATCACCAGTAATCAGCAATAACGTTAGGGTTATTGGCGCCATACGGGCTGTATATATATTATAAAATAAAAATAAAAACTTTAAGTTCATTATATGACTGTTGTACATAATACCCTTTATGAGATAAGCTAACGGTCATTGACATTACAATCAGCTGACAGCTGGTAGATACATATGAGGGTAGGTGACACAATAAATAATATTTGGAGGGTATATCTCCTTATCTACCCTCAACTTATAAAATGTGACATAAGTCTTGACCCATACATATGAGGGTAGGTGACACAATAAATAATATTTGGAGGGTATATCTCCTTATCTACCTTCAACTTATAAAATGTGACATAAAGTCTTGAACCAATACTTGTTTTCCAAAAAAAAAAAAAAAAAAATATATATATATTACGCAGTAACTTTGAAGTGCAACTAATTAATCATAAAGATACTTTTACTATTATGGATGAAATTAATACAGGATTGTTCATTAATTACAATTTATTGCTTACCTATTGTCAAAGTTCAATAATGTTTCGGTTATGCATCATGTTAATTAAATAATTAATTTAAGGTTTTTTCTATCTATTCTATGTGGCCTGTGTGGTCTTTGGGAACATTTACGTTCACAAACTGATATTTACTTACATGTTACCCTTATTATATTGTCCAGTTATTGATTATATAAAATAATTACGAAAATAGATTTCAATTTCAGTCATTGTCTAATGGTGAGGTTTTGCATATTTCCTTTAAAATTGTTTTTGTAAGCTTGGTGCATTTGCGCGTTTTTACAAGACAATGATTATTGCCACTGTTGACAGGTTTTGAAGCGAGATTTTTCTCGATTCGACCTTTCTATTCTTACATACTTAACCTTATAAATGGATAATTTTGCTTGCGGTTCCTCCGCAGTATAAATTACGATTGGTCAGGGAAGATAATCTACTTTATTACGGGCTACTTACGTCTGAATTTTACTGTTGGCTACGTGTAATATAATATTAGTGTTATAAGACTCGTATTAAGGTTGTTGTTAGAAAACTCATTTGATATTTAAAACAAAAAAGGAAAAAAAAAATCTAGTGCATAATATTATGTAATGTTGTTTTTTGATTATAATAATTGCAGAGATAAATGAATTTGGATTTTTAGGGCATATCTTGTATTGCCTATTCTATTTTATTTTATTGGGGAAAACAAACAGTTATATATTTTAGTATCAGTACACAATATGCATGCGTAGTATAGCCAAATGTACAACCAACAACATTCCCCAAATCATAATAGCTAATATTCACATTTTATAGATCATCACTCTAAACATCCTACAATAAGTAAACATTATAAGTTGCTAAGGACCGAACTGTGAAACATAATTAAGGATCAAACGAACTTACCCTTACGTGAAGTTCGATCATAATTATGTGAACAGTTCGGTCCTTAGCAACTTATATACTCCCCTCCCTTTTACATATCACCCGTCCCAAGTATAAAATGTGAAATGTTTTTCCTACTCTAAACATAATGAAGATAAACTGCGGGTGGGCCGTCTTATAGGAGTGTCAGTGTGGTGGTGGTAGGCAAAGTCATAAAATAATAAAGTACCCGAAAAAAAAAAAAAAAAAAAAAAAACTATATGACACCGTGCAAGGCTAGTAGTATGGACGCATAACTACAATAAGTAAACATTATAAGTTGCTAAGGACCGAACTGTTCACATAATTATGATCGAACTTCACGTAAGGGTAAGTTCGTTTGATCCTTAATTATTCTTAGACTACCTTGTATATTAGTCGAGACGCATTTACATTTGTATAGATCCCATTACGTAAAGCTCTATCGAGTAGATCTCTTGCTCATTATGTACTTATCTAAAAAGAGTTGGATAACGATAAATATCCTCTTGGCCGATACGACCACAGCAGAGGCCAATATTTCACAAGATCACGCGGAAAATGTTATACTGCACAAATGCTTGCGTAGCCACAAGTGCACTCCCTCTGTTTACTCTCACAATCCGATCTGACGGAAGACCGATACGACTGGGCAGAGATCAGGCCCTCAGTATGATAGTAACATCTATGGATCAGCCTGCATTATCCTAACCACCAGAAAGGAACTACACAAAGTTGTTTCTCTCTGAACCCGCGACTTCAAGTTTGCAAAGCAAGCGGTTCCGGTTACCATTACGCTGTAGCCCAGTAGCCTTCCTCAACATTGTTAATAAGTTTATTTATTTATTTTCGTGTTACTTAATCAATAAAAAAACAAACACTGAAATTTTATCGAAAAGCAATAATATTTTTACACAATTTTCGATTTTTTTTTTGTATCTGATTTAGAGTTTCATTTTTAAGCCAGTATCTATACTTTTTTCCGGTTTCGGGTCAACAAGTCTTATAGCTTTCGTCGGAGCAGCATCAGGCTGATCGTTTGCGGCTTAGATTAACATTGCAAATATCTGCCTACTAGACTTACCTAGTATTAGAAGACATTACCTAGTATTAGAGGGACCTGAGAAGGTCAATCGATCTAAGTTTTTAAGACCACAACTGTATGTACTGTACTAAACCGCTTACATTACATCAGTAATAAGTAATATTTGCTAAGGAAATGAATTCCATTTAACTGAACAAACGTTGCTTAGGATAATTGTTCACAATATCAATTTATATGCAAAAGCTCAACCCTGTCTCCACAGTATTTGGTTATCCCATAGAAAGATAAAAAGCAATTACAGGTAAATTGCCAAGGACCTTTTGCAGTTCTAAACTTTAATGGAGGTAAGTAGGTCACAGACGGACGTTCAAAATTGGAGTCTGGCTTTGAAAGAACCATCAATAACCACTAGTTGAAATCGCGGTGAAGTACTTTTTTTGTCGTATGGTAAGTGGCCAACCTGGTGTTAGAGTTTTCAAGCTGCTCTTAGGCCTCCGACTGCTATCTAGATGACAATAGCCGGGAACGACTTTTAACATGCCCTCCGAAGCACGGCGACGCTCAGTTAAAATGCCACTAAACGGTCACCCATCTAAAGACTGACCTTTCCTAACGTAGCTTACCCAACTGATCGTTTACGGAACAGTGGTTACAACTGGATATGGCTGGCTAGCAGAAGCACTAGTTTATATTGAGAAAAAATCTTAAAAAGCCGGGCGATCCACAGCAACTCGCTGGAGTTTATTTAAATTAATAAATCGTGTGCAAGAACAAGGAAGTCGCTTAGTTCAATGGAACTCAATTGGTATACTCCGACGATCTCTACGGAGATGTACAAGAATGAAAAATATATTGATCACTAGCTGACCCACGCAGCTCCGCCTGCGCTATTTTTACGTTAACTAAACTTTTAATAACAGACATTCGCATCGAATACATAACCTCCTTTTTTATAGTCGGTTAAAAACTGGGACCCACTTTTTGCTTGCTCTCCGAAGCACGGACCCGTTTAGTTCAAATGGCGTTAAACGGTCACCCATCTATTTATTGACCTTACCTAACGTTGCTTAACCCGATCGATTACAAAACCTTGATAACAACTCTCTATGAGTGTTCCCTTACTAATATTTATTATATTATAAAGAAAAATTGATAAAATCGGACCAAGCGTATAACCAAGTACCCATTTTGACTTTAGTCCCCTCTCCCGGGATATAAAGTATCCTATGTCCTACCTCGTAGTAAGATCTCAAATCATGCCAAGTTTCATTTGAATCCATTCAGTAGTTTCGGCGTGATGCTCAGCCGTGATACAGACAGACAGACAGACAGACAAAAATTAAAAAAATTACATTTTCGGCCTCAGTATCGGTTATAGAATGCCCTCCAAATATAATTTTCAAAATAACTTCAATGTACAGAATTGGACCTGTTACAGTTTTATTATAAGTATAGATGCTTTGTGCATAAAGAAAAGAGGAAAGCGAAGTTTGCTTGTTGCTAAGCAACTAAGCAAATAAAATCATTACTCTAACGATCGTCCGTCAATTGACATATTAGTTATTCAGTCTCGTGAGCCAAGTCTGCTAATTTTAAGAAAATGACATGCACTAGCCATTCCAACGATACACTATTGAGACTCCATGACGATTGTGACAAATTCGGTATTCTGCTAAAATAACCAGTGGTGTCATACTACTGAGACGCTATTGTGGTTTTAGGTGTAAATAGTATGTCTGTCATTTTAATAAAATTTGCAATCTTGGAGCCCATGTCAGTAAGTCAGCAGACTTCCAAAATTTTCTTTTAGTCGCCTCTTAGGGCACCCAGCGGGAGGAGCTGGGGATGCTATTCTTTACCCCACGGGTAACACACTGATACACCGTTTTCAAGTTAATTTGAAATGGAATGGCATAAACGCTCAGAGAAAGTACCAAAGGAGTTAGTACCGCGTCGATTCCCCGAACAAATTTTTCGTGGCACTTTTGCGGGTGCGGGAGGCGAAGTAAACACATACAGATTACACTTTCACGCATACCCACACTATAGTAAACTCGCAACACATTCAAAAATATACGCACACAAATAAAGAATGACCTGACCATATGAACAAAAATTTGGCAAAGGGGGTTAGCGCGTCATGCTCTCTCCAGTGGTATCTCCTCTAAGCATAAACGGTGTCTTGCACAAACCGCCATATTTTTTTTTAATTTAGATATTCGACCGTCTACTACGCAATAAAGCTGTCGTGGATTGTTAAGCAAATTATCTTATTAACTCTAACTAACTCACTCAATCCAACTTTTTGTACACCAATTTCCATTAAAAAACTTAAGCCTAGATTATTTATCGTACAAATAGCGGGCTTATCGCTAAAAGCATTTTCGTCCAGAAAACATTGTGGTGGGAGTAAAATAGTATGTCAACGGTATTAAGGTATTACTGTACATAACACCTGAGTGATCAGAGAAGATGTTGCTGTGCTGTAGCGAAACGGTTGATATCTTATTTTGCTATCGGAGAAAAATGCTCTCTTTAAAAAAAATGCTCAACTTAAAAAAAATGCTCTCTCTGCAGGAGCCAGAAGGTCAGGTTATGTGGGATTTTTTTAAAACCGTCCTGGTGGCATTCCTCGACGCTGTGGCTCTCCACACTCTTGGGACTCCATTCAGACCTCGTCACTCCAGCGCCTGACGCTCACCAGAACACTTTTCGGGGGGAGCAGAGAATGCGTCGCTTGCCCTTGCACTAGTGGCGTGCACACACTTTTATGAGTACACTAGGCAAAAATCTACATTATAATCATTAACTATTACAGAACCTCTTGATCCAAAGGTTGCCTAGAAGACATCACTATTACTGATAAGTCCGCCCATTATACATTTGCTGTATTTGTCTTGTTTTGTTATGTTTTATGTTGGTTGCACAATAGAGTGTTACCTATCTAACTATCATTAACAGAAGTCGTAGGGTGGCAAAATCTTTTGTTTGTATGGACTGCACGCCACTGCCTTGCACCCCCGCGTTGCTGGCGACGACGCGGGTAGTACACTGCATCTTCGCCCGCCTCGGGGTAATGGGTGATACCTACTGGCCTGCCCTCAATGGGTACATCAGTGATTTCTCATGGAGCACTGGCGACTTTAATTACGGTAAGAATAATGTCATTTGGAGGTGTAAGTTGAATTTAATTTGTCCAGGTCATCTGTATTTCCCAATCAGCCTGATCAATCTTTCGTAGTAGGCTGCTAAGTTCTATCTTTCTATACTTAGCATAACCGTAATGATACAAGTTTTGCCAGCCATGTCTAGGGCAAGTTTATTACTAGATATTATTATTCAATACTGTATACATAAAAACGTAATCATGTATAGTGTATATATGCTGCCTAAACGTACAGGTACTACTAATAAATAGATAGCTTTAACCGGAGAACGAATCAAAGAGAAAGCGATCGAATGATTTCAGTAAACATATCCATATTTATCAAAGAGTCTATCCATTCATCTGCTGAATATTCAATTTGTTGTTTATTGTTTTTATCATAACAAAAAATTCCATGATAAAAAAAAGGAACAAGATATTCTCCTCAGGATGGCACAGTTTACAAAAATAATCTCCGGAGATTACTTATCCGATTCTTGTCGATCCATTGATGGAAATCTCCACACAATACAAAACATTTATTTAAAGGTTTCCCACAAAGAAAATGAAACTAAAAATTTCTAGCAAAACAACCAAACAATTTACACAGACCATGAAACCTGGACGGCCTAATCCGATATATATACTCTTCTATTTCTTGCTTAGGCCAGATTCAATGATATTGAACTGAACGATATCATTGGATGATATAGTTGAACTAGCTTGGATATAGAGTCACAGAATAAAGAATAATGTATTTTTTACTTTAAAAACCTATTAAATTATTACCATTTATCAAACGGCTATCCAATCTTCTATTCTTGATCAAAGGCGGCTTCATATCTTAAGAAAAAGTAATTCACCAATCATTGTCAGATAGTTTATCTTCTAAAGTTCAAGAAAATGACGTACGTCTTTGAAAGTAAACTTCAATTGATAAATTAACATAAGTTACATTTATATGTGTAATATGTACTCCACTAAAAGATTTTTTCGTTTTAGTCTCGCAACACAGTATTCTCCTCTTTATGTCATTAGGAATGAACTCCAGGAGGCCTTTGTTCAGCAGTGGACGTGTTTTGGCTGCAGATGATGGCGATGAACTTTTCTAAATCTGATTATTATACTTGTCGGCTATCAGATGAAATTTTAATGATGGCAATACTCAACAAAAAACAACAGTATACGTTCCTTCCTTGTGGGCGTATCGTGGGTAATGTTGATTGCAATGAAAGCAGGTGTTCTAATCGAACAAGTATAATTAATTTAAGTTTATTTTTTAACTTTTATTTTTTTCACGGCTACCAGCCAGTGTCACGCAGCTTAGACTCCATCTATATACATAACGCTTGCGTTCCGATTACTTGTCTATTGGTTGTTCGATTCCGAAGACTCCATCTATCTAGAAAACCCTTGCGTTCCGATTACTTGTCTATTGGTTGTTCGATTCCGAAGACTCCATCTATCTAGAAAACGCTTGCGTTCCGATTACTTGTCTATTGGTTGTTCGATTCCGAAGACTCCATCTATCTAGAAAACGCTTGCGTTCCGATTACTTGTCTATTGGTTGTTCGATTCCGAAGACTCCATCTATCTAGAAAACGCTTGCGTTCTGATTACTTGTCTATTGGTTGTTCGATTCCGAAGACTCCATCTATCTAGAAAACCCTTGCGTTCCGATTACTTGTCTATTGGTTGTTCGATTCCGAAGACTCCATCTATCTAGAAAACGCTTGCGTTCCGATTACTTGTCTATTGTTTGTTCGATTCCGAAGACTCCATCTATCTAGAAAACGCTTGCGTTCCGATTACTTGTCTATTGGTTGTTCGATTCCGAAGACTCCATCTATCTAGAAAACGCTTGCGTTCCGATTACTTGTCTATTGGTTGTTCAATTCCGAAGACTCCATCTATCTAGAAAACGCGTGCGTTCCGATTACTTGTCTATTGATTGTTCAATTCCGAAGACTCCATCTATCTAGAAAACCCTTGCGTTCCGATTACTTGTCTATTGGTTGTTCGATTCCGAAGACTCCGTCTATCTAGAAAACGCTTGCGTTCCGATTACTTGTCTATTGGTTGTTCGATTCCGAAGACTCCATCTATCTAGAAAACGCTTGCGTTCCGATTACTTGTCTATTGGTTGTTCGATTCCGAAGACTCCATCTATCTAGAAAACGCTTGCGTTCCGATTACTTGTCTATTGGTTGTTCGATTCCGAAGACTCCATCTATCTAGAAAACGCTTGCGTTCCGATTACTTGTCTATTGATTGTTCGATTCCGACATACATAAGTAATATGTTTTCAAGAAAGTTAACAATTCATGCAAATAATATAAATAATATCCTCCAAAGTTAAACACATATTATTATACTAGCTGACCCACGCAGCTCCGCCCGCCCTGTGTTTACGTTAACTAAACTTTCAATAATATACATTCGCATAGAATACAAAACCTCCTTTTTTAAAGTCGGTTAAAAACTTGGACCCACTTTGTACTTGCCCTCCGAAGCACGGACCCGTTTAGTTCAAATGGCGTTAAACGGTCACCCATCTATTTTTTGACCTTACCTAACGTTGCTTAACCCGATCGATTACAAAACCTTGATAACAACTCTCTATGAGTGTTCCCTTACTAATATTTATTATATTATAAAGAAAAATTGATAAAATCGGACCAAGCGTATAACCAAGTACCCATTTTGACTTTAATCCCCTCTCCCAAAAGAACCGTGTTAGATTACGGGATAAAAAGTATCCTATGTCCACCTCGTAGTAAGATCTCGAATCATGCCAAGTTTCATTTGAATCCATTCAGTAGTTTCGGCGTGATGCTCAGCCGTGATACAGACAGACAGACAGACAGACAAAAATGAAAAAATAGTATATTTCATTACGAGTGCGGAAAGCCTGTCATTGCAAAGAGTTCCGACAAATGTCTACCCGAGCCGAGGCGGAGCCGAAGGCGAGGGTTGACAGTCGGAACAAGTTGCAATGACGGTTCCGCACGTGTACTGAACAACTATTTTTAATACAGTTGCGAAAAAACGAAGCAACTTAATATAATAATAAAAATACACAACAAACTCAACTAAGTTATCATTTATTTCTTATAAAAGTTATAATTCACATGTACATAACGTAGAAGGTTTTAATTTTGCTGAGAGTTCGGAGAAGTATGCCAACATAACATTTTCTGAAAAACTATTTGCTTTTTTCTCTTCTCTCCACGCAATAAATTCGTCGTAGCGACTTTTTGACTTTTCCGGTAAAATGTTCTCCGAAGCATTTTGTGCAATTATACTGAGTTCGGGTGGTGTTAATTCAAAAAACATATCGTCGAAATTACTCATTTTGTGCAACAAGCAAATAAACTCACAACAAACAAAGTACAAGGAATTTTTTTGGAAAATGGCGCCAACCGTAAAATAATATAAGCAGTTTTTTGTTTTCTTTATCCATTCTGGGTAGGCAAAGGGAAATATGCCCATACAGCCAAATCTGATACTGAAACAAATTAGTAGCTGAATCGTAAAAACTTCTATGAATTCTTTTTAGTAAAAACTTCGTAGTTGTTTTTTTTTTCTCTTTTTAATAGACATTATTTTGACAGTTGGGAAAGAAAACGCACGAGTGCGGGAAAGGTAAAGAAAAAGCACTAGTGCGTAATAGCCTACATCCCGAACGCTATACATCCCTGCAATACGCCACTTTTTGAGCAACTGTATTAAAAATACATTTTCGGCCTCAGTATCGGTTATAGAATGCCCTCCAAATATAATTTTCAAAATATCTTCAATGTACAGAATTGGACCTGTTACAGTTTTATTATAAGTATAGATTAAGTATACCTTTCTCTTCCTTTACGGGAAAATAGAACTCGAACGTAAACATTCGGTATGTGCATATTCAAATGGCATATAAATTGTTTTGTGCTCTCACAGCAGTTCCTTCACATATAACAAATGGTTGGTAGCTCCACTAACAATAAATTCGAGTGTAGTGACAGTTAAACAAATCAACCAACGTACCGCGCTGTCTCCTCTTTCTATGCATTTTACATTGCACCCTCTCTGACGTATTACATGTCAAGATTGGGTGCAGATGAAATATAATAATTTCTATTCCAAGTTCCGTAGGAACTGTAAAATTGGTAACATCCACGTTTACCAGCTATTCCAAATGGGTTCAAATGTAGTATTAGTCCACTACGTGCAAATATTGTGTTGTAATATTTAAACTAGATTAGGTGTTACGGTCCGAAAAGTGGTACACAGAAATAGCGCCCTTGTGTCATTATTTCTTTTCAAGCCACAGCCTGACAAATATATTCTGCGTTATTCAGCAGATACTTCACTAAAGTTTGGTACTATGGTTGGTGCAGTTACTAAGTAGTGTATTTATTTATTTGTTCTTAGATTATATTCCTGATTTTGGTCTACTAGACTTCTATATACTTAGTCTAAGTAAGTAGTTATATGAATTCACTCAAACTGTAAACTGAAATGTCCAAAACGAGCTCCGAGAAAGGCGTTACTGAAAAACAGCGCTGGGACACTTCGTGTCTTAGCATTATGCTGAGTGACGCCTTTTTCGTTGAGTGCGGCAGCATGCCTCCAATTCCTGTAGGGTAAGTATGTTGTACCTACTTAATGCACGAGCAGTGCTTAACGAAATAAATTAATTTCTTGTTTTTTTTTTTCACAAAATTGTTTTTGAGCGTCGCTACTGTCTATATGAAACTGTCAAACAACACGTCATTATCATAATAAAACCGTTAGTTGATGTTCATCTAGTTTATATATCGATGTTTACTGAGACTTAAACTCCAGGCTGCTACTGAAAATATTGAAAGGAAAAAAAACCCAATTACGTATAAATATGAAAGTTATGAAAAAGGAAATGTAATTTATCGTTACTTAAAAATATATTTATACTACACCTGCTCGGAAAGTTAGCTTCTTCCTTATGTGAAAACGCGGCAAAAATACGCCATTACTGTCCATACAAACATGCGGGCGGAAAAAGTGGCTGAAAATCCACCATGGAACGTGCTGCGCGGTATTGATCGGGCAGAAAATGTATTTGAAAAAGATATAGATTTAAAAATCGATCATTAACGTACGTTTAATCTCATAACAACAGTTTAACAAGATAATGAAAAAAGTGAAAGTTTTTGAATGGTAAAGATGTGGTTGTGATGTTTGTATGATGCATAGACTTATGATGTGTGATTATAATATTTAGCTGAGCGTGATAACATTCTTGTTATACCATTATGTTTACTTGCAACAACCGAACAAATAGGTAGGTATATAGTGTAATCAAAAAACCAAATTATTATTTTAGATTTAACGAAAGTACAGTATTATCCAATTATTATTAATTTAATTAGATCGTCATGTGGCCTTAAACGGCTGGCTAACATTGTCTATTCACGAACCATTGGTTGGAATAACGACGCAACAAACACAACCTTTTGTCTATGGTATTTTTTATTTTTCATTGAAATTTTATTTTCTTTACCGTATTCCATTTTCAATTCAGTTAGTTCGGTATATTGATTAGCAATCGATTTTTGATTAATTATAATTTGAATACAGATACTCACAGATTTTAGTTTTTGAAGCAGCATACAAAATTGAGATGCAATTGATAATTAATTACTTATTGATAGTAGTAAAAATAATACTACGAATGATATTAAAATAAATACATAATTATATTTTGTCCAGCTGAGCTTATCTTTATTGCCTTTAGTTCATCTTTGTATCTACGTTGTGACAAGATTTACTCGTAATTTGGTCAAAATATAGTTTTCGTAATGTTTCTTTTTCCTAAGTGAAAACTCAACATCGCAACAAATCAACATGACAGCCAACCTTTTAAAGTATCAAATAACGATTTCATTTTATCATCTCTGACGTCAAAAACACCCGAGACCCCGACACTTTTGTATGTTTCATACTCGTAAAATAGATACATGTACGTACTATTATTTACCGTGAATGTGCATATCTGCTGCTTGTTGGAAGTTTTGCAGGCCTTTTTTACTGTCGAAAAGGAAACTTTCAAAAGTGGTTATGTGGGATTTTTACCCCCCAAACCCTCCCCGGAGGCCTTTATCGATGCTATGGAGGCGACGCTATGGAGAGACACTGGGCCCTCCGTTCGCCTCGCCAAAGTGTCTCCAGCGCCAAAAGCTCGCTAGAGCACGTCCGGTCCAACTTCTGCCGGGGGAGAGTGCATTTTTGCCCAAACCAGACCCCCCCCCCCACCCCGTAGAAGTTTACAACACGCATTATTTGTTTTGCGTTGTACTTGAATGTAGGGGTTTGTATAATTACTAAGACATTTCAGGGCAGTGTATGAAAATTGTAGTAAATAGCTCTTTGTAAAGAGCTATTTAGATGATAAATCGAAGACTACTGTTTGCGTGTTCATGACTAAAATTCTTAAATTACTCATTATACCTATACAAATACATTTGATTACTTAGAACTAGACCGGCCTAAGCGAGCAAAATTTGAATCGATTTTTTTACACGTGTAATAAGTCAGTAGAAATGTAATTCGACAAATAATATTTTTGAAGAAAATATGCCTAACTCCTATGACAAAATGGCTGAATGAGATTGCCTACTGCCTTTATATGCGAGCTATTTTTTATTAGTACTTATATTTTGATCACTTTACCAGTATTGTTAATAGACCAAAGCAATTAAAAACTATAAATTTTTTTAACATATTAAATTATCCACCATCAAAATTAGGGTAAATGTATTCACCATGCGCACGGCAATGATAGGGGGCAGCAGAATGAGGACACCGTGGGGTTTTAGTTGGTAGGAGTCTTTTTTTTTAGACGCGGGGCAAATCTTCCAAAGATCCCCGGGAGCTGTGGGGCTCGACCGGGGTATGTGTGATTCTTACCCACTAAAACCCCCGCGGCTGTCGCATCGGCACATGAGAAGGGGGACCCCAGGGCTCTCCGGTGGGATCTGCACCAGGGGCCCCTCAGTGCCTTGCCTTTGAGCCCGCCGCCAGGGGGCGCATTGTAGCCCCCCAGGAACCAGTCACGGTGCTCACGGGGACGGGGGTCGCAAACCCCGCCGCCGTCCTCCTCGGAGTCGCCGCCGTACTCAATGGACGTTCAAAGGGCCCACACCCCGAACGTCCAGCGAAGGAGTCTAACATAACCTGCGCTGCTACCACCCGTGGCGGTGCAGGTATCCATGAGGATATCCCCATGCAAAAAAGTCACGAGCGGTCGGCAAGCTGCGAAGTGCCTATTACCATAATCATTGCGCTTGTTGTGAATACTTTCAAGTTACGTTATTTTGATATTTTTGTACCTAGATGGGGAATCAATAAAGACCCATCTTTATTTTTGAACGAACTATAAGTTGTATGCAAAATTCATTCATGACAAAAAATAATCTGCATTTAATCTCTTTGCAGATGTATATATTTTTTTATTAACGTCCTGTCGTGTTTAAACATCAGGGTACGTAACACACAGTTTAAACAATGTTATTTAAACTGAATCCACGTAATATCAATGATAAAAATTTCTTGACGTTTTTGAGTTCGGAGATAACGGCTTTTTAAATTACATGCAGAAAAGATGAAGGAGACCGTTCCCACGGGTAATTCGGCAAATATGCACAATTTATGTGGTTATGAATCGTAAACCTATATTAAGGAGATTTCTGGTGATAACCACATTTATGTTTAATGAGATTCTGCTTACGCAAGGACGTTATCTCCGTTAAAAGACACTAATTATTATGTAAAAAGGCAGTAAGTATATTTTATTTTTTATTGTGGAAAGAAAATGTGTAATTATTATTAGAAACGAAAGAAATACGAACTTAAATTAAAGTACTTACTATGCGTTTCAACTTAGAATGTGGCCGCCATGGGAACTTCACTCGTTTTTTACGATTTTTAGGAGCAGTGTAAACACAAAATTAAAAATTCGCCTCGGTTTAGATTATTTATTGTAATGTCATATTTTGCTATCTATTTTTGTTAAAACATCCTTTTGAGTAATTATATATTTGAAATGGCAAGATGGCGGCCACATTCTTAGTTGAAACGCATAGTACTTAACGTAAATTAACTTACTTAACATAATTTATTTATTTAACGTTCAATAGTTGAGGCTTTGGAATTACGACGCCCTATTTCGGCCACTAATAAAATATTTATTTTTTACTTCACTAGGTGGTAGGTTCCTTGTGCAAGGAACTGTCCAGGTAGGTGCCACCGCAGTGTCAGATATTCTGCCGCCAAGAAGCAGTGTGTAAGCATTGCCGTGTTCCGGCGTGAAGGGTACTGTAGCTGGTGAAATTACCGGACACAAAGACTTAATATCTAATGTCGACAACGCGCTAGTGATTCTACTGGTATTGCTAGCGTCTATAGGCTGCGGTGACTGCTTACCATCAGGCGGACCGTACGCTTGCTTGCCACCTTGGTAGTATAAAAAGAAACTGGCGGTGAATTTGGGTAATGAAATATTTATAACTATTCCAAATTTTAAATCGATACCAATATAAGTGTATAGGTGTAGACAACAGACACACAGACGAAGTGGTATCATAAGTGTTTCATTTATACGTTTACCATAGCCAGATTTATCGTATTTAAGTTCTGTATTATTATTATTTTTTACTCCCTATAAGCCAGTGCTTGACTGCAGTCCCACCTGATGGAAAGCGGCGACGCAATCTAGGATGATAAAGCACACTGACTTATTAAAAGCCTATTCACTCTAGCTTTGAAGACACCCAGGTTATAATCGGGCGGAAAAACTGACGCAGGCAAACTGTTCCAGTCCTTAGCTGTCCTTATTATGAATGACGATGCAAATCGCTTAGTTCGGACTGAAGGCACGTTTACCACATAAGGGTGTGTGCGCGCCGTGCGTCTCGTTGTCCGATGATGGAAGGGGGATGGTGGAATCAAGTCATGTAAGTCATTATTATTATTGTTTAGTCTCTAAAAACGTAGATGAATGAGTCTTCGTTATAAGTAGAAAACAATGTCTGAATAAACGATCTCACAGTCACAGACAATTATGACCTACAAAATAAACCTTTTAAGCCTTTCTATCTGAATTTTAGAGTAATATAAATGGTAAAAACGATTAGTGATCCCACTTAATTCTGCCTAAACTGTTCAAGATATTGTAAAACTTTTTACTGATATTGAAACTGCCCGACACTAGTTTAATTAATTGCTGTTAATTACTATCTGTTACTGCGAAACTTTTGTAGAGAATTTGTAGATAGGCCGGGAAGATTATTAAAAATGAAAGACGCTATTTCAAACAATTATTTCGGTAGATTAATAGTATTAGTGTCAATAACTTAATACACATTATTGGATGGTATTTTATGGTAAAATATTCTGTTATATATTTTCTATTAAGCACTTTACTTTACGCTTTTAGCATTTTTTTAGCTTTTCGTTTTTACTCTATGCTTTTTTTTCGTAATAATATCATGTTTTTTTGATAATTTTCTTTGAAGTAGGTTTTTATTTTTCTGAAAATATTTTATTTCTCTCACTCAAAAGTTTGCTGTAAGCGAACTCATCATTGAGTTAAGCGTGCCTTTGTACATATTTCACAGCACTATTGTTTTCAAGTACCTAGGTATTGTTTATAATGTCTACAATAGATTAAATTATATTAATTATCAAGCAACAACATTTTGTTATTAATTAAATGTGACAAGATTTTTTTTCTCTTTATTGTGAATTCGGAAATGAAGAGAGATCACATTATCATTATTGTTCGCTTAGAAATAATTATTGTTTCCAACCTCTACAGTTCTTAATAAAAGTCTACTCCTATTTACTCAGAGAGTAATAAGTTAAAGAGTCCATTTATCAAGCCTCGTCATTTTACGTCAGCTGTCTTTTTGAATGAATAAAGTAGTAACATTTTTGTTTTCTTATATTAAAACTGTTTTAAGCGCGTCGGTCGGCGCGCGGTATAAATTATATCTAATTTGAATGGACACTTGACCACATGAGCCCTAGCCCTTGTTCAGTCACATATGAATTAATAATGCATACACACACATCTACTAAACTTATTATTTAAGCAAATAGATTTATGGCGACAGCGTAGAGATGGCGCTATAGTAAAGATTACATCATATTATGATCTATCCTGAATCGCGTTAGTAAAGTTTCAACGTGCAGTAAATCACTGTGTGTGTTTGTGAGTGTGTGTGTAAATCATAAAGTACGTGTCGCTCGTCTTATCAGTAGTCAATCTAAAAAAGGCTTCAAATGTACATAATGTTTCTATTTCACAGGCCAATTGTTGCACCCGCTTAGATACTTGGCTGTTACTTAAAAGGTCTTGAGTTCGATTCTCACCCTCGAGAAAAAAAAAGTATGTAGAGACATATCTGTTTGCCTTGTATTTGGATGTTCATAGTCTATGTGAGTATATGTATATTTAAAGTATATAACGTGTATTAGTTATGTGGTTGTCATAATATAGGCTTGGTTATTACATACGTTTCAAAAGCCGGGCCTAATGGCGTTCCAGCCAGGTCCCGCAACCATTAGCAATGGTGTAGCGAATTAATAAAACGTCACAATTTGTAAACGTTTGTATTCTCCAGGTAATATTAAAACCCCACCCAAAACCCTACATCATCCTGCTAGGACATTTCATCATAAAAGGCTAAGTATTTGAGGTATTATACTTTAAATTACGTACGCATTTAAGCATTTAACCAATAATAGCCTTTAGGAAAGGTTTTTTTTACGTAACAAGCTGTCCCGCGCAGCTTCGCCCACGTGCACAACTTTCTTAATTTATTTTTCATAAGAATCTACTTCTGGGACAACAAAAAACAGAACAAGAAAATAATTTGCGACATTAGTTCAGCCGTTCAAGCGTGATGCCGTGACTAAGGGAAATAGGGATTCATCTTTACATACTCGAACATATATGTAAGTATTATCTACACCTATTTTGAAACAAACATACATTTAAGTACATAGGAATTGGTTGGTCATAGCGAGCAAAATTTTATCTCTGGAACTTATTACCATTCAGTCCTGTATCTTGGATGGAAATATGCATAATGACGTACTTATTGCAAATCTCACTATCTATAATTTATTTTCATAAGTATTTTATTTATTTTATTTTATTTATTTATCAGTATTACTACTAAGTTTTATATTTAAGTATATCTATTATCTCACTAATATAATACAGGAGACAGTTGTAGGAAGTGGGAAACAGATGTTTGTATGATAAATTAATTAATTAGTCATGGGATACTCATCCCAACTTACCTGTCCGGTAGTTGTGGTATAGTATACAGGTATTTGACCCCGGCTTCCCTAGCTATTACTATCCCATCCCTTGCCCTCCTGGGAGGTAATATCCTACTTTTCTTATTTCCCACTCTAACTTGCCAATCTTCCTTTTCACAACACCTATCCTTCCCTTTCCCTCCTTATTCGTGAGAACGCAATGGTCAATATATAAATTAACCAAAATGGCGGCGATGTGGTTCGCCACCCATCGGTGGCGAACCACACGTCTCGTTTATCACGGAGGCGAAAAGCGGCCTTTGGGCTCTGCCTACCCCTACGGGAAAAAGGCGTGATTTTATGTATGTATGTAAGTTAGGTAATTTAAAAAAAAAAACCGACTTCAATACACAACACCAACTTCAAAATATTTTATTTACCACACTAAAAAGTGGAAAATAAAATATTTTGAAGTTGGTGTTAGTCAGTCGATTCTGGTGTTACATTAAGTACTGTGTTTATTTAGCACAAACTTCAATAATATTTTAGTTAAGTACTTGTCACTTTTTAGTGTGGTATATAATAAAGTCGGTTTAATTTTTTCATAAAAAATATTTATTAAATCCTCTTGAGAAGTCTTTATTCATATACAAAATATACTATACTTACTATAAAGCGTTATCACTAGCAAGTGTGCATATAAGATTTTAAGAGTTCCCTCTATTTCTCCAGGATCCATGGTTATCAGATCCTGACCTGACTGGTCATCAGATGATGCCCATGGAACCCTCATGAGTCATGGTACCTATTCAAACAAAAGAAGAAATTTCAGAATCGGTCCAATTGCTTTGAGTAATGTTTTTCTCCCAGACCTGCTGGCAGATATTTCTTTAGAAATAATCTGTGCCCTTGTACGTTACGTACATACTTTATATCCCATTTTTTTTATCTGTCTTGTATTTATGTGTACATAAATAAAAAAAAATATTCGGGGATAACATAAATAAAAAACATTCCGACGAATTAAGAACATCCTCCTTGTTTAAAGTCGGTTAAAAATGTGCTCAAAGGCAGAGGCCTTTGGGCACGTTTTAACCAGCTAACCACCCGGGATCTGACCCTCTACATACAACGTGTTACAAAATACCCCGTAATAATATAACTAATTATCAAAGACAAAAAAATTGTCAACCCTAGTAAGCTGCCATGTCAGGGAACCAGATTATTTAACAGAAAGGTCTACGTACCTATTTTACCTAATAATAGGCATGATGACTGCAACACGACACCAATGAAACTGGGGTTTTGAATATTAGAACAGATTTCACTGATTCTAAAAAATTATCTCATTTTCATAGTAATAGAGATTTTCGTGATTTTTAAATAAATAAATTACTAAAATAAAGCTAATCGCCATTTTGCCATAAACACCGATCAGTGTGAATCGTCATCCCGGTATAATCAAACACCTGACGGGCCCGTTGGTCTAGTGGTTAGACACCCTGTCCGCTAACCGATGGATCGTGGGTTCGATTCCCACCAAGTGTCTGGGTGTTATTTATCTATTTAAGAATGTATTTACAAAAAAAATGTATATAAGTATTAGTATCAGTTGTCTGGTTTCCATAGTACAGGCTCTGCCTAGTTTGTGATCAGATGACCGTGTGTGGATTGTCCCAAGATATTATTATTATTATTATTACCTGTCAAACTGTCATGATGACAACTTTTCCTTTCTTTTTTCTTCAACTTAGATGTTTATTTACACCGTGGTGACGTCACAAAATGGCGCCATGCACCAGCCTTTGTTTTGAAATGAAATTCAAAGTCTATTTTTACCCGACTACGGAACGGAAGGAGGGTTATGATTTTAACAAGAATGTATGTATGTATGTATGTATGTTCATCTGTTCCCGAATATCTTCTAATCTACTTAACATAATTAGACAAGAAGGGTGTCGTTAGAAGCGCCTTGATTGTCCGCTGGTTATAGGCTATATAATATTACATTAAATTCAATGTGGCGCCATCTACAGGACAAAAACTTCTGAAGTAAAACAAAAATATTTTTTGATTAAGTTGAAATTAGGTACACATGTGTATTTCTGTTGCCCAAGCATGATCGTGTAAAGTAAATAATCATCATCATCAATATATATAAAAGGAGATGTCCTGATTGATTGACTTATTGACTAACTGACAGACAACGCACAGCCTAAACTGCTGGCTCTAGAGACTTGAAATTAGGGAGGTGTATTCTTCACAATACGTAAACGCACACTAAGAACGGAATTTTCAAAATTCGCATCCTAAGAGGTCCAAATAGGGGGTTTTAAGTTTTATAAAAAAACGTTATAATTCATGAACGGTTGGTACTAGAGCCTTGAATTTTCACACCCAGATGCCTCAAAGCAAATAAACAATAACGTGTTTTTGCATTTCTCGAAATTTTCTAAGTTGAAGTCACAGGACCTAAATTTTTGTGTAAAATAAATATTTTACAATTTCTTAACACATTTCACTGTTTTCCGATACAATATGATAGATAGGATTAGGACGAAGTCAGGTTTAAGAAATTATGAGGGTTTTAAGGTCAAAATAGGACCCCTAAGTTAAAAATCTCGCGTGTGGTGTCTTGTAAAAGGTAATTGGAAACCGTTTTTTTTTATGATATAAGCAGTAGGCATGAGTTATATCTTGGGTTTTAAAACTAAAATACGACATCGATGTTTAAAATTTGAATCTGATATGATTTCAAAAGTGATGGGAAAAATCATATTGTTTAACTAAACAATAACGCTAACGCAGCAGTTAGCAAAATAGTTTAACTAAACTATTTTGCTAACTGCTGCGTTAGCTCAAGTGTGGCTTCTAAGTACACGCAAGGTTACAATTCAATAAGAGGCTGCCGAGAGTGTCCGCAAATGCGCGCTCCCGCGTCATGCTGACACCTAAAAAAAAACAAGCTGCCGTCACGCTCCTCAGCCATACGCCCGGACAAATAACGGGCAACCTTCGGAGTTGTCGGTTGGACGTTTGGGTTGTGAGCCCTAGATGTTCATTGAGTACGGGGCGTTTTAGTACGTAAGATACTCCGCTTTGGAGCTAGGTACCGAATCAAACCAAAAAAAAAACCGGTCAAGTGAGAGTCTGACTCGCGAATCGAGGGTTTTGCGCCTTGACCTTTTTGCGCGTATTAATGTTATTGATTTCAATCCAATAAGAGGCTGCCGAGAGTGTTCGCAAACGCGCACACCCGCGTCAATCTGCCACCTAAAAAAAAAAAAAGCTGCCGCCTCGCTCCTCAGTCATAATCCCGGACAAATAAAGGGCAACCTTCGGAGTTGTCGGTTGGACGTTTGGGTTGTGGGCCCTAGATGTCCATTGAGTACTGGGCGTTTTAGTAGGTAAGATACTTTGGTTCGGAGCTAGGTACCGAACCAAACCAAAAAAAAAAACCTAGAGACTTGAAATTAGGGAGGTGTATTCTTCACAATACGTAAACGCACACTAAGAATGGAATTTTCAAAATTCGTATCCTAAGGGGTCCAAAAAGGGGGTTTCATGTATTATAAAAAATCGTTATAATTCATGAACGATTGGTACTAGAGCCTTGAATTTTCACACGCAGATGCCGAAAAAAAAAAACAATTACGTGTTTACGAAATATATTTAGTAAAACTAAGTAATTATTATAGCGATACTAACTTAATTCTAATAATTCTACGTGATTTGTAACGAATTATAAAGCCCCAAAATAAATTAAATAAAAAATAAGTTTTAAAAACTAAAACCCGACTACGGATAAAATCGCAGACTAAAAAGTAGAAAACAAGAAAATATTCTTGTCAGATATACTTATCTACCAACGCCTTAAGCAATTAATTATCGTCTAGTAAGTAGATAATTTGTATATTTCAATTTAACGTATTATAAGTATAATTACTATAGATTGTAGCCTTTGTCTACTTTAGTAGTTTTTCTATATTTCATTCATAAATGTTTGCTACCTCAATTCAAGGATGTCATTATACTCTAGTACTGGCTTAAAAAAATGTCAAGTTGGAAAAAAAATATGTTGTCAATTTCAAATCTGTTGAAGTTAATTATGAAAAAGTAATTGTTCGTTTAGGATGTTTCGTTAGGTTAGGTCTTTTAAAATTTTTGTCGTACCACGAATTAGGTAGAAATGTAGGTACATTCTGCGTAGTTTACTCTTTAATTTTACTGAAATAGGGTTTGCAGATCAGTGAAAATAATAATAGTAATTAATTATATAATTTTACGGGGTATTTTGTAATACGTTGTATAGCTTAAATATTTAATTTCTATGTATTTTGACAAGGTTACCAGATGTCAAAATTTGCCCTGAAAAGGTAGGATTTTCTCTTTTGATGGGTGAACAATGTAACGCATGACGAATTTTGCTTCGCAATGATAAGTTGAGCCAACATTGCCTTAGATGTTGCCTCTCAAAAAACTATTTTACTATTAAAATATAATACATATTTATTGACTTGAATAAATCTGTTTTGCATTGCTGTTTTTTATGTCATGCACAAAGATAATAAAAATCTCGACAAGCTCTACTTAACTTTTTCTTAATGAAAGTCGGGAGGATGACCATTAATTGATTCAGTGACTCTGTCAAAGGTTATTAGTTCTAAAGGATGTTTAATTAGTACAACCATTGATTGCCCGGCCTTCGCATTTTCAATGGATTTCACACTTAAAAGGGATAAATCTTGCCTCGCTCTTCGATCAAGGTTTCGGCCTTGACACAAGAAGGATCTAGGGTAATATCAATCATGGATCGGCATACTACGAATAGATTAATGCAATCAAAACGTGATAAATTAATCTGAAAATTATTTTTATTTCGTTAAATAAACTTTTTATATTTTCAGGAAACTCAGAGCGGTTTCTAAAATTTAGGGTAGAATATCTTACTTTAATTGTAATTTCAACAATATTACACATGCATGTTGAGTTCTTATTTGACTAAAGAATATTCATCAAATTAGAAATATAGTTTATTATGGTTCCTATGATAATAAATCCATTTAAGTTTCTAACAATAATATGTTATTGCCGTTGCACAGTGAGAATCCCCTTGCTTTACAAACCGGAGGTTACGCCTTCAAATCCCGCTGGGATAACTATATTATTCCTTAAGTATTAGTTTGGGCAATAGAAGCTGACCTGAACGTCAGAATGAATTATAAACCATGTGTTGTATGCCGAGCCTACAACATCCAATTATCCCGCCCGCAGGGTTCAAACTCGCAAACATCAGAATTAAGTTTTATTTAAGTACTATCATCATGTCAGCCACAGGACCTCCACTGCGGAACATAGGCCTCCCCCATATACTTCTATTGCGACCGATGTTAAGCCGCCTGTATCCAACGGCTCTCTGCCACCTTGACGACTAGGATGCCTTCGGGAAATTGCGTTACATCTTCTCGTCTGAATTACCTCAATGTTTAAAAAACCAAATTATTCAATCAGTGTGTGTTACCAGTGATGACCTATGGATCTGAGACTTGGCCACTAACTATTGGCCTCGTTTCCGGGCTGGAGCGCTCAAAGCGCTCGCCCTCTTGTCCGGTGAAGCTGTAATGGCCATCTGCGGCCAACAGTACTACTCCTACACAAAAAAAAAAAGAAAAAAAAAATATTGGCCTCATAAAAAGGCTCAAAGTAGCTCAACGTGCTATGGAAAGGCCTATGCTGGGAGTGTCTACGTGATATTTAAGTATACTTATGTATAATATTGTCTTTTGTTTACGCGAATACTACACGTTGGAAAAGTAAAATCTAAAATAAATCGTGACATAATCCTTAAAAGTAATTTTATTACAAATTAAAAATCGTATCATCGTATCGTATTATTGTTTGTATTTTTTTTTGTAATTTTGTACGTAATTAATCTTATTGAAGTGAAACTTCTTATGCGACTTCCAAAAATGTTATCACTTAACGCGTTAGACGTTAAGCGTTAGATGTAAAGAGTTATGCGTTAAGTGTTAAACGTTAAGCGTTAAATTTGTAAAGGTTAAGAAAGAGCTCATGTGACGTGTGAGTGAGTGAGTGAGTGAGTTGACTTCGTTGAATTCGTTGACTTCAGACGCGGGGAGATGGAATAGAAAGAGACAGAGCGAGAATGAAGTTCCACTTCTTCCGCGCGGAGGGACTCCACGCACGCAATTTTTTTTTTATTTGAAAATCGATTCGAGAGTCTTAGAAACTCTGTGAAGCTGAAAAATTACGAAACAAATATCAAGTGTATTGATACTCAATTTTACCTCGTCTGTAACATATTGACCTTATTTTCGATAATAATGTAGTCTTATAATATATGGTTCGAGTATTGTTTAATTAATATATCGAAACGATGATAAAATAAAATAATAGACTTTTCTCCTAAGTATGACATATCAGATAATAGTGGAATGAAATCTAAACATGTACTTTGGACTTAACCCAAATTTAATACTGGCCATAAAGGAGACACTTAGATCGCTAATGCTGGTTCGATTCTCAGCAGACAGGTGTGTATGTGACAGGGTATTACCTGGTTGATTTTAGTTCACCCGGATCTCATGTAAGAGGTTAGAAGATCTAGTCCTATGATGGCGTGTCCGAATAAGAATAATACCTTCTCATCTCCCCCCGTTGGGTGACCGTAAGAGACGGCTAAGGGAAAACAAGAAGACACCCGTCTTTCTATTGGATTACCTATTCAGTACTTTCTATCAGGTAGGACTGCAGTCTAGCATTGGCTTATATTTTATCGATATTTCCCTTTAATTTTGAACAAAAAAATGGTTTTGAACCATTGAATAATAGAAGTAGTTCAATTGAAAAGTAATTTGTGGTTCTCTTTGAACTTGAAAGGAACGTTTCCGGATGTGCACAGAATTGTACTCTAAATAGAAATTGAACACAAAGGTATTTGTTTATAGAGGATCAGCCTATCATAGAGGAATATACGATTGTCAAAGGATAATCCCTTCTATAATTTGAGTCAAAGGGCCCGGGTACCTACTGGACATTTTACTAACCCTTCTCGGATTTTAGGTGTGTTAGGAGTATACCATTTATTTTATTCATATACTTTTATTTATTTACTAGCTGACCCACGCAGCTCCGCCCGCGCTGTGTTTACGTTAACTAAACTTTCAATAATATACATTCGCATAGAAGACAAAACCTCCTTTTTTTAAAGTCGGTTAAAAACTTGGACCCACTTTGTACTTGCCCTCCGAAGCACGGAGACGTTTAGTTCAAATGGCGTTAAACGGTCACCCATCTATTTAATGACCTTACATAACGTTGCTTAACCTGATCAATTTCCAAACATTGTTAACAACTGTCTATGTGTGTTCCCTTACAAATATTTATTATAATTATAATGAAAAATTGTTAAAATCGGAGCAAGCGTATAACCAAGTACACATTTTGACTTTAGTCCTCTCTCCCAAGGGAACCGTGCCGAATGTCGGGATAAAAAGTATCCTATGTCCTACCTCAGAGTATTAACTCAAATCATGCCAAGTTTCGTTTCAATCCTTCCAATAGTTTCGGCGTGATGCTCAGCCGAGATACAGACAGACAGACAGATAGACAAAAATAAAAAAAATACATTTTTGGCTTTAGTGTCGGTTATAGAATGCCCTCCAAACATAATTTTCAAATTATCTTCAATGTACAGAAATGGACCTGTTGCAGTTTTATTATAAGTATAGATTTTATTTTAGAAAGACTTATTATAATCAACATGATAATATTTTTTTTATCCGTGGGGTGTTCGCATAAGAAGAGCACCCTCGCATCTACTCCCGTTTGGTGTTCGTAAGAGGCGACTAAAGGAAAACAAGAAGCATCTACCGCAGTATAGGTGGATTACCTACCACCTATACTGCGTTCGCCAAGACGCCTGCCAAGCGTTGGGATTATGGCAACCCCTCTATTCTAGGGGGAAGCCTTTTGTTAAGCAGTGGACGTATGTCGGTTGCCGATGATGATGATAATAGTGATAATAGTGACCTTCACTATGCAAAATATTGAAATGAAACTAATTTTACGGATTATATCGCGGTTAAGTCATGGGATACTCATCCCAACTTACTTACCTGTCCGGTAGTTGTGGTATTAGTTGTGGTATAGTATACGGGTATGCGACCCCGGCTTAGCTAGGGATAGCTATTACTGTCCCATTACTTGCCTTCCTGGGCAGTAATATCCTACTTTTCCTATTTCCCACTCTAAATTGCCAATCTTCCTTTTCACAACACCTATCCTTCCCTTTCCCTCCTTATTCGTGAGAACGCAATAGTCAATTAAATAAATAATTTAATTAACCAAAATGGCGGCGATGTGGTTCGCCACCCATCACGTCTCGTTTCTCACGGAGGCGAAAAGCGGCCCTTGGGCTCTGCTTACCCCTACGGGAAAAAGGCGTGATTCTATGTATGTATAATGCGGTTTATTTAAAATTTTAATTACCCGACGTTTCGAATACTTTAGAGCATTCATGGTCACGGGCGGACTGAGGTGGTAGCTGTCCATACGTCATAGTTGTATTCGGGTACCCTCAGGTCTTCTAATTATTATTGTTAGTCCGATCTACGCAGAAAGAGTTTAATGTAGTATTCGCGTAAATATCAGAAATCATTATGCAAAATATAATAATAACTTAAATTAAAGGTATATTTCAGTTAAAGTTATTATTATATTTTGCTTTTAGCAGTACCGTAGCAAGTAGGAAAATGAATTCCGGAAACCGTTCAATTGATTCAGTAACCAATCAATCGCAACACTTTTAATGGTAGCGTTTATTTCCCGCGGTGGCGACGTGTACACAATCCGGGTACAAGCCAGGTTGTGGTAAATATTGGCATGATTGTTTATTTTTCCCGCCCACTGTGGACGTAATAAACTCGCCGGAAGTCGCGTGCTACTTTCAAAGAACGTCTTTAAACATTCGAAAACCTCGGGTTATTATATTTATTTACTGTACGTATTTGATTTATGGGTGATTTGCTGATGGTTTAATGCATTTAATACTGTGAGGCATTGACTGTTTTCATCATGTCTACATACAAAGTAGATACAAAATTGCGACATCAAAAATATCTTCGGACAATCCACACACGGTCATCCGATCCCAAACTAAGCACAGCCTGTACTATGGAACCAGACAACTGATACTAATACATATATACTTTTTTGTGAATACATACTTATATAAAACAGATACTTGATGATACTTGATGGGAATGGAACCCACGACCTGTTGGGTAGCAGACAGGGTATAACCACTAGACCAACGGGCCCGTCATAAATGAAACCACAGTTGCTACAAGTGGGCACATTTCCTTCAGGGTCGCTGGAGGTTCGCGGTGTGGGCCTGTTGTCCGCAGATGGCCATTACAGCTTCACCGGACAATAGGAGGCGAGCGCTTGAAGGGCTCTAGCCTTTACGGCAGAAGTAGCGACGAGCTCAAGGGCACCTCAGGGAGGCACGGCCTCGGCTTGGGCTGTCGCTTAAGAGAGGGCTGAGTTTACCACCGGTTCACAACGCGCCCCCACTGAGAAGAACCGGCAAGAAACTCAGTGGGCTGATGCACGTCGTTGAGGTCGCATACGTACGACCCTTCGGCCTCGCCGGCGAGACCGGTGTCTGATAGATAGTGTAGCATACGGTTGTCGGGGAGGGTTCGGCGCATCCCGGTCCAATAGGACCGTCATGGGGTCAGGAGGGTCGAGCATTACGTGCCGTGGTCTGCGGCGCGAGTCAGAAGGACTAGGGGTGAGATCGGCGGCGGCGCGGATTAAACTGTTCGCGTGACGGGACGCGGATTCGAAGTAGCGTTTCGACGCTTCTTTGAGGAACTTACGAAGGGGATCTAACTTGAAATCGGAATGCAGATCTACGTTCCGCTTGTACCACGGGGCACCGACGGCTCGTTGGAGGAAACGATTCTGGATAACCTGGAGGCTATCGATATGGGTGCGGGCGGCGTGCGCGAAAACTACACTCGCGTAAGTCATGATAGGGGGTTCTAGAACGTCCATTAAGTACGGCGGCGACGAGGAGAACGGCGGCGACTCCGAGGAGAACGGCGGCGGATTTGCTACCCCCGGCTCCATGAGCACAGTGTTTGGCTATAATCCGCCCCACGGGCTCAAAGGCAAGACACTGAGGGGTTCCTGGTGCAGATACCCCAGTTGACCCCCGTCAACCGGTCCCAGGGCCCTTTTGAGGGTTTACCCACAAAAACCAAAAAAAAGCCACCAATCAGTCAGATGGCATCACGAACAAGTAATATATCGGCCAAGTACGGCTTAATGGCTTCTACTAATAAAAAAAATACCGTGTGGTGTCGTGGGACACCGGATAGGAACGAAGTTCCTTATTATAAAAATATTAATTTTAAGTTCTATTCGAGGTACAAATTATTCACACGGTGCCGTTCACGGTGCCGTTAACGCTGTTGCCGTTTAACTAAAGTAGTAATAATGATCGGATGGTTCCACATAAATAATAATAATTTTATGTTACGGACGTTTTTTCCCGGTTAGGGTACCCCTCCGCATCGTCCCATAAGGAACTTCGTTCCAAAACCCGTAAAAACTAAAGACGTCTGATTATCAATTGATCAGTTGACGGTAGTATAAAAGACTAAAAGAAATGATTATTATTAATTGCAGCGGCATTATGTGAATGGCGCTTAAATTGCCAATGAGATTCGTAGCATTATCCGTAGCGTAAAATTACAAAAGTCGTGCTTTTTATGATATTTGACTATTTATCTTCAACATTTTACAAAGTAGCGAGCGTTTGTAAACACACATCGCCATTTGTAAACAGACAAATATACGAATTTTATGTACTTACCAGCTACATATTATTTAAAATGTTGCTTAATAGATAGTTTATTATTTTATTAGTGCAATTGCACTAAATCATGTTTTGTTTATTTATTTAATAAATTTGTCCTTTTTGATGTATCCGTCAACGCGAACCTTGTCAACAAAGAGCTAACATATAAAGGTGTTAGCACACTACACGAGTCCATACACGAGCGTACTAGGCACGGAAAAGAAATAACGGAGGCTATTACGCACTTATAACGTATCATGCGAGTATCATGTCCGGTACCCAGACTTTCGCCTGTACTATAGTGTAAATAAATGAACAAATGCTGCAAATAACACAATGACATACAATATAGCAGGTATTATTAAACTAACTAACTAACTCTTTTGAGAAAATAAAGATTCTATAACCGTAAACTACATAGTTGCGGCAACATGGTCTGCTACACAGAAAACTTTTTGAATTTTTCAGGCACAAAGCTGACTAGCGGGCGATCTCTCATACAGCTTTAAACAAATATTATTTTTGTGTGATACGTTTGCACAGTCATGGCACAGGCATGCCACGACTATAGTATGGTTCGTTGTAGTGGACAGAAACCTTAAAATGTTTTTTTATTGGAAAGCCCAACTTATCAATATTATTTATTTATCTATAATATCTCGTTCACGTATGTTCTAAGTCCATGAAATTTCTAGAACAAATTATTAGTAATTTATCACACAACAACATTGTTAACTCTTTTGATTGTATTCAGTGAGGTAATAAAGCATAAAGGCTGATTCTTAATTGTTTCGTTTATTAACAAACAAGTGTACGGATAAATTCTGACCGCTTTCAATTGTATGGGTCGTAAAATACTATAAAATTACGAACAGTGTCTTACGTCATGTCTTAATTTCAATAAAAATTACGGGCAGTAGGTAGATTTCAGGAATTTGCCAATTAAAATGAAACTAAATTTACGAATTTTTTACTTTTAGAAAATCTTTGAATAATATCCGATATTTAAACGCAATACTTAATTATAATGAAATGAAAATAACTTTAGGATTTATACCGCTTTGATTTAAATACATTAACAGAATATTATATTTTTAAATACATTAACAGTTCTCAGTAACATGACACGAAAAGCAATAGTAAAACTTACCTCACTTATAAATGCTTCCTTTAGACTAAAATATGTACCTGATGTGTGGAAAGTTACTGAAGTTATAATGATACCAAAATCTGGTAAATCTTATGAAGCAACTTCATACAGGCTGATATCACTTTTGCTAATAATGTCAAAATTATTTGAAAAGCTCCTATTGAGACAGTTGAAACCAATCATACACGATAGAAATCTTATCTCAGACTATCAGTTTGGCTTTAGGGAAAAACATTCTACAATAGACCAAGTCCATAGATGGTAACTTAATTGAAAAAACATTAAAAGAGAAGAAAGTTTGCTCTACAGTATTCCTGGACGTAGCCCAAGCATTTGATAAGGTGTGGCATCAGGTTCTCTTATATAAACTAAGATATAGATCTAAAAAAACCGCCGAAATATACAACGTCCATACTCTGTTATGGACTAAATTTAATGCCCCGAAAAAAAACCAAAACAAAGAGTTACTGAAAAATCGACTACATTTTCGGTTAAACTATAAAGTCTTTTGGGAACTACGATGGCACTGACAGACAGAAATTATGCGCAAAAACTTATAACACCCTCCCTTTTTGCGTCATGATTAAAAAAGTTACTGAAGGGCCAATTTAATAGATTTCATCAAAATTTAACAACGTAACCTTGTAACGACCATAAAACCATAAAATACCTATTTTTTTTCGAAGTTAGAACAGCACAATAGGCTAGATGACTAAAAAATTTTTTTTCGTCCGTCATTTAGATTATCAAAAAATATTGGACACGTATTTTTTTCTTTTGTAGATTAAACAAAAAATGAAGATATAGTGCTTTGAAATGCCGAGTGACATCACACCGTTATCCAATTTTTACTGAGGCGTGACGTCATGAGCCCCCACTCCCGAACTTTGATGCTCTATATCTTTGGCAATTTTTGTTGATTTGTTAAATAAAAAAATACGTGTCCAATATTTTTTGATAATCTAACTGACGGACTAATTAGTTTTTTTTTACCCAGTCATCTTCCCCATTGCCTTTTTTCAATTACGATTATTATTGTAATATTGACAAATTAAACAGACAGAGCAAAGAAACTGACAGATGACTGACTGAATGACATGAACTGCACTCTTTTATACAAGGGCTTTTCAGCCAGCGTTCTATCCACGTTGACCTAGTATAAAAAGGATGAGGTCACATCTAACTCGGAAAATGGTTTGGCTTTTAACTATTATCAAATATCGTCGTCAATTTCGATTCAAATAGAATTCTACAAAATACGTTTTGGTATTTAATAATGGACAGTCCGTAACGTAAAGTAATTAAACTTGAATTAGACAACAAAACAAAATAAAACACTTAACAACGCACAACTATCAATTTGTGTACTTACCGAAATATTAAAAGTAAAGTATAACAATAAAGTGTTAATTAAACCCAAAACAATGAGACAGTTCAGTCGTTTAAAAGTTTAGTCTCCTGCAAATGAGCAGCAAATTATAGTCTCGGAGGCAGCGGCAATTATGAAAACTGTATGTTAACATACCTAGGTACTTGCTTCTATAAATAAATCTCTGAATGGTAAACTCGGGTGGCACTTTGTTAATACAGTCGTTTATACCGAAGGATGGCCGCAGATGGCCATTACAGCTTCACCGGACAATAGGAGGCGAGCGCTTAAAGCGCTCTAGCCTTAACGGCAGAAGTAGCGACGAGCTCAAGGGCACCTCAGGGAGCACGGCCTCGGCTTGGGCTGTCACTTAAGAGAGGGCTGAGTTTACCACCGGTTCACAACGCGCCCCCACTGAGAAGAACCGCGAATCATATCTGTTCCTTTAGATAGGTACCTATGTACTGATCTGTCAAAGCTGAGAGAATAGCTAGGTACATATAGGGATGTTATTTTGTAATATTCTCATAATGCTGATTTATTTCTGTTAGTATTGCTTTTGAACCTTACCAATTTACGGCATTTAAGATACTAATTTCACTAGTTAATTCGGGTTCTCTTTTAACCCAAATTAACTAGTGAAATGAGTTCGCGAATTCTCTGAGCTTCTTAATAGTATATTTTCTTAAAACAAATAATATATAAGTACTAACATCTTACACATACCTCTATAATTTATGATTATAGGATATTGAATTGTATTTGAAAATCGAACTTCGATGGTAATCTACTAAATCTTGTTTACTAATCTTGTGTTGCTTTTGAAAAGCTCTCGCAAACTAGAACTATAAATTTGTCCGCGAACTCTTTGACTAGAGGCATCAGCTGTTATGACGGTGACGTCAACGTTGGCCGAATCGTGTATAATTTGATTACGGTTTATAGGTTTCGGAGTGAGACTTATTTTCTTTAGATGTATTCTTCTTGCCTTTTGTTTTGTCAAGTTTATGTACATAATAATATTCTGGGACAATTCCACACACGGTTATCTGATCCCAAACTAGGCAGAGCCTGTACAATGGAAACCAGGTAACTGACACTAATACTTAAATACTTTTTTTTAGTAAATTTATATTTAAATAGATAAATAACACCCAGACACTTAGCGGGAATCGAACCCAAGACCTATTGGGCCAGGATGTTTAACCACTAGACCAACAGGCCCGTCCATACCATATATTCGACGGTAGGTACTTTAAAAATCTAAATAAAAAAAATCCGTTCCATCACTTGTAAATACCCTAAATAATATTCAACCCTTTGATTATAGTCAACCATTATTAAATCGTGTATAATTTGTGTAAATCGGGTAACGAAAAAAAACTATAGGATCTACGAATAATTTTACGATGTTTAGGAAATAAAACCCATAAATTGTCATTATTACAATTAGGTACTTTTCATATCGGCTGCTAATAAAAGCATTCCTCGCACTACTCGCTAAGTGTATTACAAGGACACTCCAACCCACGTCAGCATTCTACGCCCTACTAGAATATTTTCTTAACCGGCTTCCCTTCATCCGTATAATACTTACATTTGCGGACCTTGCACGTATGTCGGTCTCCCATAGTGACGGTTCTTATACCATTTATCATAAGAGGTTTAATGCATCGCGACGGCAGGAGAACGGAATACTGGCAGGATGGAAAGAGTATATGCATGGAATATATGTTAATGTTCATTGTTATCTTTGAAACGGGAAAATTCAAAATTGGAATGTCTATGGACGTTCATATATTTTTTTCTTTTTTGTTCTGGCATCACACTTGTGTATACTGCCAATGTCAAAGTGTTGATGCTTGTGTTATTAGAGTTCCCGCGCTTTCCACAACTTCTTTTGTAAAATTATGGCTTCCAATCGACTCGTTTCCAATTATCGACGGATTTCGCTAGTGCCAAGTAGTTAAATAGCAGTTACATAATGAATTAAACTAAAATTGTAGAATTTGTGTTCGTGGTCGCTACCACCAAGATGGCGGCCGTGAACGAGACCCCGTGAAAAATATGCTCCTGAAAAATATGATATAATGCTACTCTCTTTAGACGATTTTCCCTTATTCTGGCACTAAGTGCATGTTTGTGTGTGTTTGTATGCCTCAATAATTTTAAAGCTTATTATGTTACATTCTGTTGCTCTCAGCAGATTTGCTCTTCACAAAACATCGTAATGATTACCTACTTGTTTCTCCTAAAATAAATCTCAGATATGTTATGCAAGTAAATACTAATCGTTCACTGTTTCCTGGTTGTCCAGATGATTTCGTTTGATGTTGCAACATATTCTCTTATAATCTTGTGTGACAAAATATTAATGACAAACGGCTTTAGCACTGACGTCAATGGATTATTCTGTCTAATTTGTTATTGGTATATTCAGAACTAGGGAGTGAAGATTATTAAAATAATATTAATGATAAACACATATTTTCTAACTTTTTTGTGACAATTTTATTAAATAGAATAGAAGAATAGAATATGGTTTTATTTCACACAAATAACACTGTAGCAGAACAATAACTTAAATAACAAATTGATGTATGTTTAATTTTAGTTACCATACACCTGTTATTAGTCTGAATGTTGTCCGTGGGAAACTGGGCTACCACTCAGCGTTATGTTGCATTGAGGCATAACCACATTACTGCGCTGGTTTTCAGTGGCAGCCCCACTACCATATTATATGATGGCTTTTGACGTGGTGTGAAGATTATCTAAAAGATAGATCTTATCAAGTTAAGGTTGGCAATGAATTTAGCGATAATTTTTCAGGTACGCACGGAACGGCTCAAGGTTCTGTTCTTGGCCCTCTACACTACCTAACTTACGTGAATGATATGAATAATATATTTAAATACTGCAAAGTATATCAATATGCAGATGACACATGTTTAATTTCTGCTGACAAAGACGTAAAAGTAGCTCTCAATAAATTACAACAGGATTTCACAACATTAATTCAATGGTCTCACGATGCAGGGCTTGTATTAAACGCACAAAAAACAAAACTAATACGAATAAGATCTGCCAATCACTCTAGTATAAGTACCACTGATAATATAGAACTAATTGCACACACACATCAGTGCCTACACAATAAAAATCCGCAATGTAATTGTGAATGTATAGAATTAGTTACTGAGCAAACTTATTTAGGACTTACCATAGATCACCGTTTTAATTGGGGCTGTCATATAGATAAAATATGTAATAAATTGCGTGCCATACTTGCCAAATTTAAAATTTTAAAATATAAAGTTCCATTTCATACATTAAAGATATTATATACATCACTTGCAGAAAGTATAATGGCGTACGGTATTAGTAGTTATGGACGAACGTTTAAAACATACATAGATAGAATATATAATTTGCAATTAAGACTCCTAAAAACTATTGTATCTAGCAAAGTAAAGAAAAAATATAAAAATAACTATGATGAACTATTTAAAGAATGCAACATTTTACCAATACAAAGACGAATTGATTACTCACTTATTACAGAAAATTATTTTAAACATACTAACTATATAAAGCATCCTATAACTACACGTCAAATTAGTAATAAACAGCTAGTAACCATTAGTGCCAAGAATAAATATGGAGAACGAACCACAGATTATATAGTACCTAGATTAATCAATAAAATGCCCATAACTCTAAAAAACAAACTTAATAATAAAAATATAAAAATTGAATTAAAAAAATATTTAATTGATTGTCTATTTACAAATAATAATTAATGTCACATTATGAAACCACCTGTATATCGTTAGGCTGGTTACTGTCACTGGTACACACACACTTCTACCCGCTCGTATAATACTCATCGAGCCAACTTGTGTCGCCCGGTAACAGGTTTTTGTACCATCTACCGACCTAGCATAATATTGATTGTAACGATGCATAATTTAGATAATGTACTTATATTTTCCTTTTATAACAACCATTGTACGTTTTTATTCCTTTTATTTTTAGTTAAGTACGAAGATTGTTTCACTCACGTCAACGACAAACCCTAACGGGTTTATATGGCGTGATTGGTTTTTGTTTGTAAATATTTTGCATGATTAAATAAATTAAAAAAAAAAAAAAAAAAAAAAAAATATATTAGCCACTTTTATTTATAATGGGGGTCAAAATAGGTAATTAAATTATCATATCGAGTGGGGTATCATATGAAAGTGGTTCAAAACTGATTTTTATTTTGGTTTATGTCATGTAGTTTACTTTTAGTGTGCATTACCCCAGCAAGAAAGATGGTCGTAGAGAAGATTGAGTTAAACGAATAATTAGAGCATAATGTGCTGTAAATGTGCGCGGAATAAAAAATTAGTGCATCCTTTCGTTTTCGAGAAAAATCCGAAAAACGATTCTTGCTGGGGTAACGTTGTTCCAGCAAGAAGATTCTAAACCAATCATCGGAGAGAAACATAAACTTCAGGAAAGATAGCTTATATTTGTGCGTAATTGTGCGCTGAAAATGAAATTTGTGCGTCTTAAGATTTCAGAGTTATTACAATTCTTGCTGGGGTAACGTTTTGCAGAATCGTGTTTCTCGGAAACCAGTAATTGTGCACCTGTGGAATAAACGATTATCAGTAGCTCTTAATTTGTGCGTATTTGTGCAATAATTAGATTTTCAAAAATATTTACCGTTTTAGCGTAATAATGGATTTAAGAAAACCAAAAAAAAGGTCCTAGCGCTTAAACGAACAAAAATTCATACACACTGAAAACGGTATTCGGTCCTTTTTAACCGACTTCAAAAAAGGAGGAGGTTCTCAATTCGTCTGTATATATTTTTTTTTTTTTTTTTTTTATGTATGTTCGCGCATAACTCTGGCAATTATTAACCGATTTGAAAAAATCTTTCTTCCATCCATTCTTCAATCCATTGATTGGGTCCCATAAAAAAATTATTGCTTAGTAATAAGTAGTTCCTAAAAAAACAAGAATGGTGACTGCGCACTGAGAGTTGCAAGAAAGCCTATATAGATGACGTTTTAGTCGCTCGGACTCGCTCGGTCGGACAAAAATGGTCATAACTCTGGCAAATATTTACCAATTTCAATGATTCTTTTTTTATTCGAAAGAAGAAACCACTGTATTAAATATGTATGAATTTTATTACAACCGGATAAGAACTTCCTGGAGGACCATGAACGATGTGGAGGAATTTATCTGGTAAAAACCATAAAACTGATGTTCTCCATTACATTGCTCTGACAATTATGAACCGATTTCGATGATTCTTTTTTTATTCGAGAGAGTAAACTACTATGATGTTTCCATGCAAATTTCATTACGACCGGATATTATTTTCTGAAGAAACATGAATTATGTAAAACTATGTAGACGATAATGTGATCATAACCTACCTAGATAATTTTTCGGTTTTCGATGGTTCAATCTTTATATATGAAAATATCACTAAAAAGGTTAAAATAAAATCTTTTAAAAAAAAAATTGAACCGACTTCAATATCACTGAAAAGTATAAAATAATTTAAATATTATTGAAGTTGGTGCCAAATATACACAGCAGGTACGCTAACACCAACTTCAATAATATTTAAATTATTTTATACTTTTCAGTGATATTGAAGTCGGTTCAATTTTTTTTTAAAAAGATTTTATTAATACTCTTAACGTCCACGAAAGGTTTCAAAACATATTATATACGCATTATTGAATAATATCACTTTGAATCAAAACTGATAATGTCTAGCTTTGACGTCAAAATACAAAAAACAAGACCAACCCTAGAGTTTTTGGTATAAACCAAGAATTAGAGCACTTAATGAAATACATATCCTGAAAATTTCAGCTTTAAATATCTCATAATAAAGAAGATACAAACAAAAACTAGAACCCCTGTTAGATTACTGGTTATCCGACCAAATTGGAATGAACCCAAAAAAGCGAGGATTTCATACATACTCGTGACCTTCTTAACTTTGAACACAAACAGCTTTGCCTGGGTACACTGAAGTATAAAACTGTTAACGGAAGTTACTTTTATTCTAAATTTAAATATAATCAAGAACCAAAGTTGGTGCCTTTCTTTTTATAAAGTATGTACTATGCGTTTCAACTAAGAATGTGTCCGCCATACTGCGGAAATTCATTCGTTTTTTACGATTTTTGTATCGGCAGCAGAGTAAACACAAAATGAAAAATTCGCCTCGGTTTTGATTATTTGATGTAAGACATTAATACATCAAATAATCAAAACCGAGGCGAATTTTTTTTTATTTTGCTATCTATTTTTGTTAAAACATCATTTTTAGTAATTATATATTTGAAATGGCAAGATGGCGGCCACATTCTTAGTTGAAACGCATAGTATCTAGTTACTTATAGTTCATGTAGGTGAAGAGTTCAATACAATGTCAGTTATATTATTACGCAATTAAACTTTATTTTAAAACTAAATGTAGGTTGCCTGGAAGAGATTGGTTTTTAACGATAAGGCCACCTTTGTACATTGATTTCTTCAACGTATTGTTCAATTTACATGTAACTTTTGGTGTAGAATAAAGTGTATTTATTATTATTATTTTAGTTTTATTTTTATTTTCTCTCGTTTTCACACCCGGACTTTTTAAAGGCTTGCGTGGGGACGAATCCAAGACGTAGAGGTCTGTTGGGTGAAATTAATGATATGAAAGACACCTGTCAGAATAAACTGCTGGAAATAAGATATAAACAGCAGTTGACTGTGGCAGACTACTCTGGCCTATTATAAGTATGTGGAAAGATTACTATATGTTTTTGAGTGGATATTTGGTTGACTGAACACTGGGCTGTTGTAAAAGGCCGGGGTCTCTTGCCACCTACTCATTATATTTTGACAAGTGGTGACTGGCCACCACCTAGATGGACTCTCCATACGGCCGTCATAAGACGGCGGAAGGCAACAACGGTGTGGGTGGCTCAAAACCCCTGTGTTGAGAGGTATGCTGCGCTTTCTCCGGAGTTACTCGCGGCGTTATGACTTTTAGCACTTCCACCCCTGGAGCATATAGCTCTAACAACTCCTCTCTGGACGGCCAATTAAGGTAAGCCAGAGCTGAGTCCCGCGGGTCCCCTTCGGTTTTCACTCGGCCGACGAAGACACGCCAAGGTGGGGGCCCTGACCAACTCGCTGGAGTACTCGGGTCCTTGGTGTCGTTACGCACCAAGACTAGTAAGTAGACTATCTTTCCATACATTTACAATAGTTCCCTTGGCTGCCGAGGTAAACTGTTATTTTTTCTGCAATTAAGTAGTTGACCTCGGTAGGTACCAACCAACCACACACCATTTAATTGTAAAAAGGGCCTCTATGTGTTGGATTCGTCCCCACGCAAGCCTCTTAAAAGACCGGGTAAATCCCGTGAAACAAAGAACATGAAAATACTAATAATATTTTGGGACAATCGACGAACGATCTTCTGATCTCAAACTAGGCAGAGCCTTTACTTACTATGGTAAACAGGCAGCTGATACTAATACTTATAAGTATATTTTTTTGTCATTGTGCGCGTCGCAGGTAACCGGTGGTTGCAAATAGCCAACTGTCTTTCATTGTGGCGTTCGAAGGGGAGGCCTATGTTCAGCAGTGGACGTCTTCCGGCTGGTGATGATGATGATACTTTTTTTGTAAATACATACTGATATACTTATGACGCCCAGACACTTGGTGTAAATCGAACCCGCGCCCCTCGGTTAGTTGCCAGGGTCTCTAACCACTACACCAACGGGCCCGTCAATTGTGAAGTGGAAAACCAGAAATTAATTTAAAACTGCATTGCAAATTCAATATGAGCAATGGAAAACGAAGATTTGCTACAAAATCTTTGACCTTCTACCTGGATGGACGATCTAGTTACCTTTTTCCTTGTCATTAGATTCTTCAGTGGGCGGGAGTTAAATAGTGTTCTAAGTTCCTTAGTTTAGCCCATAAAATAAGATATATGTTTTTTTTCACCCACCAATTTTGTTCATGAAACTAGTTTGTCCCATTGTAAAGTTGGCCACACTGATCCCTGTTTAAAAAGTAAGTAGGTTGCGCTCGCTTAGCTCGAGTGCTACGCTAAGAAAAAAAATACGAAAAAATTAAATCAAACTGAAAGGCCAAAGGGATAGTAGTCGGAGCAGTCCCCCCTAAGCAGCACGCGCGCACGGGTTGACTCGAGAAGCAGCCATCACTCCCCTCAACCATATTGGAGGGAAGGGGGTGACCCGCCACACGAAGCCGCCACAAGCAGAGAGATTCGATAGCGAGCATGACATATTTTTTTGTGATGAAACTGGGAAAGACAAGGCTTAAGTCTTTCCCAGTTTCATCACTAACAAGTATAAATTTTAAAAAACCCCGACATACATAACATTATATCAACTGATCATTATCTATACTTATAATAAAACTGTAACAGGTCCAATTCTGTACATTGAAGATATTTTGAAAATTATATTTGGAGGGCATTCTATAACCGATACGAGGCCGAAAATGTAATTTTTTTATTTTTTGTCTGTCTGTCTGTCTATATCTCGGCTGAGCATCACGCCGAAACTACTGGATGGATTGAAACGAAACTTGGCATGATTTGAGATCTTACTACGAGGTAGGACATAGGATACTTTTTATCCCGTAATCTAGCACGGTTCTTTTGGGAGAGAGGATTAAAGTCAAAATGGGTACTTGGTTATACGCTTGGTCCGATTTTATAATTTTTTCTTAATAATTATAATAAATATTTGTAAGGGAACACTCAGAGACAGTTTTTAACAATTTTTGGAAATCGATCAGGTTAAGCAACGTTAGCTAAGGTCATTTAATAGATGGGTGACCGTTTAACGCCATTTGAACTAAACGTTTCCGTGCTTTAGAGGGCAAGTAAAAAGTGGGTCCAAGTTTTTAACCGACTTTAAAAAAGGAGGTTTAGTATACTATGCGAATGTATATTATTGAAAGTTTAGTAAACGTAAACACAGCGCGGGCGGAGCTGCGTGGGTCAGCTAGTATCAAATAAAATTATAGATTCATTTGTTATATCTTGTAAATATTAGAGATTTTGTAATTATATCAAATATTACTTACCCCAATTTTATGGTCTTTACCAGATAAATTCCTCCAAATAAATCATGGTTCTCCAGGAAGTTCTTAATCGGTGGTGATCAAATTTATACAGATTCATTACATACAGGTTCCATCTTTCAAATAAAAAAAAGATTCATTGAAATTGGTCAATATTTGCCAGTGTTATGACCAGTTTTGTCCTTAAAAAGCCATAAAAACATCAACAGTTTCAGCAGCATCAGCATTCCTACAGTTTTTTCAGAGTCGCCATTCTCATTTTTTTAAGGAACTACTTATTCGTAAGTAATATATTTTTATGGGACCCAATTAATGGAGCGGCCTATCCATACAATTCGAATTCGAATTGAGAACCTCCTCCTTTTTTGAAGTCGGTTAAAAAGGAGGAAGTTCTCAATTTAATTGAATTGTATGTATTTTTAACACGCTTTTACTTGCTTGAGCTATATGTATGATGGTAATGGAATCTTGCAATGCAATTTTGATTTTGACTCAATGTAGTCTCGCGGTCACGAACGGTGTCGGTAGATAATCGCTTGCACGAGCCGCCCCGAAATACATGCGGGCGGGGTAGGAGCACGTACGTTCGTTCAAACGATTCTAATTGAAAACTGGTACACCGTTCGTGTCTACTATAGTTCGTACAAGGTCAGTGAACTTTCTCGGAGAGCGGTTTTTATTATAAGTATTGGAAATATAGATTTTTTATTGCAATGCGAATCATTGCTATTTACACCTATAAACTTGCAATACATTCTGTGGTTATCGTAATTAAATAGTAATTAACAGAACTGTAACAATAGCCCAAATCCGAAACCCCGAAGACTTTCAACTCGAACTGCATAATCGCTTCCAGTGCCTCGCCGAATGCGAAACTGCGGACGAGATAAACAATGGGTTGGTGCAAACTGTCCACGCAGTGGGGTCCAAGTTCTTTAAGACCCCACGCCGTACAAAGCCTCAAAAGCTCTCCAATACAACCATTAAGCTAATGGAAAACCGGACTGAGATGAGACTGCAATCTTCAGCTGATATGTCGGGTTATGCCAAACTCAATAGACGAATCTCGAAATCCGTGCGACACGACTTGCGTTCCTATAATACAGCATGTATTAAGGACGCAATTGAGCGGAACCAAGGCTCTAAAGTGTTCGCAAAGAATTCGTCTATTGGGCGTAGCCAAATGACAAAGCTGAAGATCGATGACGGCAGTGTCATCTCATCGAAACCGGAGATATTGAGAGAGCTTGAGAGATTTTACGGACAGTTATACACCTCAACACGGGATCCCATTGCCAGAACAGCTCAGGACACCAGAGCCAAACTAACCCGACACTACACTGAGGACATCCCAGACATCAGCCTGTACGAGATTAGAATGGCTCTCAAACAGCTTAAGAACAACAAGGCGCCGGGTGAAGACGGAATCACAACAGAACTTCTGAGAGCGGGTGGAAAACCGGTACATTTAGTCCTCCAGAAGTTATTTAATTCCGTCTTACTCGAGGGTACTACGCCAGAAGCATGGCACAGGAGTGTGGTGGTTCTTTTCTTCAAAAAAGGTGATAACACTTTACTGAAGAATTATAGACCCATCTCACTCCTGAGCCATGTATACAAGCTGTTTTCGAGAGTCATTACGAACCGTCTCGAACGCAGGTTTGATGACTTCCAGCCTCCCGAACAAGCCGGGTTCCGAAAAGGCTTTAGCACCGTAGACCACATACATACGCTCCGCCAGATTATACAGAAGACTGAGGAGTATAATCGGCCATTATGTCTAGCGTTTGTGGACTACGAAAAAGCCTTCGATTCAATCGAGACCTGGGCAGTATTGCAGTCCCTCCAGCGGTGCCACATTGACTATAGGTACATCGAAGTGTTGAAGTGTTTGTACAGCAACGCCACCATGTCGATCCGACTACAGGACGAGAGCACGAAACCAATCCCATTGCAGCGAGGTGTGAGACAGGGAGACGTTATTTCTCCGAAACTGTTCTCAAATGCATTGGAGGACGTTTTCAAGCTCTTGGACTGGTACGGATTCGGCATCAACATCAATGGCGAATACATCACTCACCTTCGTTTTGCCGATGATATAGTCATTATGGCAGAGTCGCTGGAGGACCTCAATACGATGCTCAGCGACCTCAGTAGCGTTTCCCAACAGGTGGGTCTTAAAATGAACATGGACAAGACGAAGATCATGTCTAATGTCCATGTTGCACCCGTACCGGTAGTTGTTGGGAACGATACACTCGAAGTTGTTGACCACTACGCATACCTAGGACAAACTATCCAGTTAGGTCGGTCCAACTTCGACAAAGAGGTCGCCCGAAGAATCCAACTCGGATGGGCAGCGTTCGGCAAACTACGCGATATCTTCTCGTCCGAAATACCGCAGTGCCTGAAGACGAAGGTTTTTAACCAGTGTGTGTTGCCAGTGATGACATATGGTACTGAGACGTGGTCTCTAACGGCTGGCCTTTTAGAGAAGTTCAGAGTCACACAACGAGCCATGGAGAGAGCTATGCTCGGAGTTTCTTTGCGCGACAGAATCCGAAATGTGGAGATTCGCCGAAGAACCAAGGTCACCGACATAGCTCTCAGAATCTGCAAGTTGAAGTGGCAATGGGCAGGCCACATCGCTCGAAGAACCGATAACCGTTGGGGAAGAAAGGTTCTCGAGTGGCGACCACGAACCGGAAGACGCAGCGTAGGCAGGCCTCCCACTAGGTGGACAGACGACATTGTGCGCGTCGCAGGTAACCGGTGGATGCAAATAGCCAATTGTCGTTCATTGTGGCGTTCTAAGGGGGAGGCCTATGTTCAGCAGTGGACGTCTTCCGGCTGATGATGATGATGATGATGATGAACAATATATTGTAAAAATAATGACAAACTATAACCACCTGACGGACTATTAAGATAACCGCGATTGCTGATAAACATTATGAACGTAACTGTACAGACAACAGCTTCACATAATACTGTCATTTAAAGAAGGTCACGAGTATGTATGAAATCTTCGCTTTTTTGGGTTCATTCCAATTTGGTCGGATAACCAGTAATCTAACAGGGGTTCTAGTTTTTGCTTGTATCTTCTTTATTATGAAATATTTGAAGATGAAATTTTCAGGATATGTATTTCATTAAGTGCTCTAATTCTTGGTTTATACCAAAAACTCTAGGGTTGGTCTTGTTTTTTGTATTTTGACGTCAAAGCTAGACATTATCAGTTTTGATTCAAAGTGATATTATTCAATAATGCGTATATAATATGTTTTGAAACTTTTCGTGGACGTTAAGAGTATTAAAAAGGACCGAATACCGTTTTCAGTGTGTATGAATTTTTGTTCGTTTAAGCGCTAGGACCTTTTTTTTGGTTTTCATAAATCCATTATTACGCTAAAACGGTAAATATTTTTGAAAATCTAATTATTGCACAAATACGCACAAATGAAGAGCTACTGATAATCGTTTATTCCACAGGTGCACAATTACTGGTTTCCGAGAAACACGATTCTGCAAAACGTTACCCCAGCAAGAATTGTAATAACTCTGAAATCTTAAGACGCACAAATTTCATTTTCAGCGCACAATTACGCACAAATATAAGCTATCTTTCCTGAAGTTTATGTTTCTCTCCGATCATTGGTTTAGAATCTTCTTGCTGGAACAACGTTACCCCAGCAAGAATCGTTTTTCGGATTTTTCTCGAAAACGAAAGGATGCACTAATTTTTTATTCCGCGCACATTTACAGCAGATTATGCTCTAATTATTCGTTTAACTCAATCTTCTCTACGACCATCTTTCTTGCTGGGGTAATGCTCACTACTTTTATCAGCCATAATCTGAATCAATCAAAAAAATACCGTTTACCCCTTTATCTCCGAAGTTTGTGGAGGGAAAAATCTGAGATATTTATAGGTATATATAATAATATGTCTATCTATATTTTACAGAAAAAATAAAATGATGTTTTAGCAGATATCTTTCATAAATCTTTCCACCTTAGACTTGGACCTCGCAGGCATGTCTTAGTATAGAACCTTATAATTACCCCTGAAGCAAAAATTAGCGTTGGTATAAAGACGCCTACGTGTATCTTTCTGTCTATGTTTCGGACGAAAATGATTAATCGAATGTTGATTTTCACTGTTAGCTGAATTTATCGGTAGAAAATAAATTGAACACTTTTTTATTAATTAATAATAATAATAATATCCCGGGACAATTCACACACGGTCATCTGATCCCAAAACTAGGCAGAGCCTGTACTATGGAAACCAGATAACTGATACTAATACATATATACTTTTTTTTTCGTAAATACATACTTATATAGATAAAACACCCAGACACTTGGTGGGAATCGAACCCACGACCTGTTGGGTAGCAGACAGGGTCACTAACCACTAGACCAACGGGCCAGTCGATAATTGTGTCAGCATTATTTTATTTATACCTGTGAAGGTTGTATTGCTAAAACGCACGATGCTAAAAGTACGACATCAGGCGATTTTTATAAAAATGCAATGTCGTGCTATGAATCTGCCACATTTCATGTGCATGGCACGCACACTTCGAATTAATATGCAAATATTTTTAAAGAACCCATTTAAAAACATAATTCATACAGTGCCCCACTGTTAGGCAACGGTCTCATTCCCTATATCAGCAGGCTAATCCTGACAGATTAGTGTGAGTATGACGTCACTCAACATTAGCCAGAAGATGTCCACTTCTAAACAAAGGCCTGCTCATGAAAACAAGACTTTGCCATAATCCCCACGCTTGGCAAGTGTCTTGGGGGCTCCTCATTTAAAACAGGACTTTGCCATAATCTCAACCCTTGGCAGACGTCTTGGGGACTCCTCATTCAAAATAGGACTTTGCCTTAATCCGCACGCTTGGCAGGCCTTTGGATCATTATTTGACGGGCCCGTTGGTCTAGTGGTCAGACACCCTGCCTGCTAACCGATGGGTCGTGGGTTCGATTCCCGCCAAGTGTCTGGGTGTTGTTTATCTATTTAAGTATGTATTTACAAAAAAAAAGTATATAAGTATTAGTATCAGTTGTCTGGTTTCCGTAGTACAGGCTCTGCCTAGTTTGGGATCGGATGACCGTGTGTGGATTGTCCCAAGATATTATTATTATTATAGGTGGTAGATCATCCAATCGTACGACGCTGTTGCCCGTCTTCTTGTTTTCCCATAGCCGCCTCGTACAACACCCAAGGGGAGGAGACAGGTGGGTGCTATTCTTGCCAGGACACCCCCACGGAAACTAATGTTAAATGTATACCATACTAAATGTATGTGACCGAGAAGCTTCCGGAATCAAGCCATTTTTTGTGAGACGAGTAACTGAACTAGTAGACTAACAATAATAACGCAATATTAAAAAAAACGCTAAGCGTATCCTACTAAAGGTCTTGAAAATATATTTATTTACTTCGAATAGTAGTGACAATACAAAAACAATTATTTGGGACTCTCGTTTGGTTAAATTTGTACCAATCATTTGTTGTTGCCTACAAAAATACTTTTGCTTTAGTTGAATAGCTCGTCAAGCCTTATTCGTAACAATGCGAAGATGTACATTCATATCGCCAATCAGTTGCTTTTCACTCACTGTAAATGTATACCAACAACTTATTCAAAGGACTTGGGTAACGACGCAATCAGTATAATTTAGATGTCTTACTCAACATCAATGATATTTTATATAACAGATATGAAAAGTGAAACAACGAAATTCACCTACATAGGGTGAACTAGCAGTAGGTAAGTCACGCGTCGATAAAATGTAATGGACGTGACGTGTGCCTTTGAAAATCATGTAAAATGCCTTCATGCGTATTTAGAATATGCACCAAGTACTGTACAAAGGTAAATAATAGACAAGGAAAGGATTATCATACCTTAGCTATATTTATGAAAATATTTATTTACTTCAGTCACAATTTTTGGCGCGCTTTAATAGTGATATAACATATTATCTATGGTTTATAGTCATTGCTCAATATGCACACTACTTGTAAAAGTGAGCAATATCTAATTATATAAGGAGAAGATATTTTTCTTGCGGTGCCTTTTCACTACTGAAGGTTTTCCGTCAGCTCGTCAAATCTGGATCGGTACCTTGCCAAGCGAAATAGGTTTTCTACGCTGGCAATACCAGTCCACTGTCTAATATTTCTTAGGCACGATAGCTTCTTTAAAGTTAGATTAAAAGTTCTTAAAATATTTTAAATTTTTTTTTTTTCATAACTAACAAATCCCTTAAACGTACTATCCCGTGGGGTGTCCGGGTAAGAATAGCACCCTCCTATAATACTGTCGTTTGGTGTACGTAAGTGGCAACTAAGGGAAAACAAAAAGACGGGTAGCAGCGTCTTTCTATTGGAATATCTACCACCTATACTGCGATCCCCCAGACGTCTGCCAAGCGTAGGAATTATGGCAACCTCTCCCTTCTAAGGAAGAGGTCTCTGTTCAGCAGTGGACGATGATAAAACTAATTTACAAAAATATTTCAAATAAAAGAGTCAGATAGTGGGTCATTATTTGGCTCTTAAATCCAGTAATTTCTCTAGCTCTAGCCTTTTACACTGGAATACCTAAATGTTAGCAATTCGCTGCTTCATCATCATCATCAGCCCACATCAGTTCACTGCTATATATAGGCCTCGCCCAAGGCTCGCCACTAAGCCCGATCTTGGCTCACCTTATCCAATTTCAGCCAAACGCTCGGCGATAATCGTCTCTCCACCTAGTCACAGGGTGTCCCACACTACGCTTCCCGATTCGCGATCCCCTCCAGAACCAGTTTACACCAACGATCATCGGTTCTGCGCCAAATATGATCAGCCCACTGCCACTTCAGCTGGCTTATCCACTTTGCTGCTTGGGGGCAGGATATCTGACACTACGGTGGTACCTAAATGAATGCTCCTTCCTTGTAGAAAGAACCAACCACATAAACAGGCTGTGGTGTAGGTCTTCTGTTATGCGATAGAATAACCGCAGTGTTGCAGTGAAATCTGCCTAGACGGTATTTTGCAAGAAGAGAGTACCACATAGAAACCACACGAAGCAAATTTTCCGTACTGTTTGCTGCTAGTTGGTAATAAGTTCGAGTGCTCTACCATACACGATTGCATAGACGTTTTCCGGACAGGATCGTCATAATATTTACTTTTAAAAAAAATGTTTAAAAGTGTTTCAAAACAACTTCAAAGGAGTAACATCAATACAAAAGAGTGCCAATTTTAAACTGAATTACCTACCTACCCATACATATGTATCTGAATTGAACAACAGGATATACGCATATTGAGATTACCTCTCGTTCTACATCAAAGAGAATGTTGACTTTTAGTTTCCACATCATAATTTGTGTATATTGTCTATGGTGTGGGAAGTATGGTCTACCGTGAGATCGAAATGTAGAAGGTTAATCTCTACAGTTCTATTAATAGAAGACGTTTGAAGCTGAAAACTTCCCCGTGGGGTGTCCGGGTAAGAATAGAACCCTCCCATCTCCTCCCGTTGGGTGTTCGTGAGAGGCCACTAAGGGAAAACAAGAAGACGGGCAGCAGCGTCTTTCTATTGGATTACCTACCAGGTGGTAATAAACCCCACGCTTAGCAGGTGTCTTAGGTCTGCGATCTCTAAGACGCCTGCCAAGCGTAGGGATTATGGCAACCCCTCCCTTCTAAGGGGGAGGCCTTTGTTCAGGAGTGGACGTGCTTCGGTTGCTGATGATGAATCGGAAAAGTTTGCATAATAAACATTATAACGTTATATGTAAGTATATATATATATACTAAATAAGGTAGGTAGTTGTAAACCACTGACTTGAAAATATCCTGCCCAGATCTGGGACATTTGGGTAGCCTTTAGACGCTTAGTTGTATTATTATTTGATTCCCACATTTTCGTACTCCACAAATCATGACAAAAAACATACATCCCTATCCTAGCAAACTTTATCTAAAAAAAAAAGTTATATGATTTAAACAAAGATCTCTTCTAAAAAAAAACCAACTGACGTTGACAGCAACTTTCTAATATTCGCGCCATAAATTAAACGCGGGAAAGAATCTGTGGTCCGGAAAATGCTCTCGATCGTTCCAAACGGGGGTAACTTTAGCATTACCGAAGCTGTCAGCAACTTCAGTTTTATGTTTTATGATACCGTTTATTGGGCAAGCGTCGACTCATAAATTATTGGAGCACCGTTATTCTGAATGGTTTTTTTAAACGATGACGATTGGGGTACTTATTCAAATAGCAAATGCCAACTACTGACACGATATTTTATGACAAAGACATTTAATTTAAATACCGGCCTTAGCAAGAAAAATGTTCATCGAAAACTTGTTACACGTGTAATAAGTCGTGATTTAAATCATTTTGCTTTCTTCCCTTTCATGTTGACATGAAAACTAGCAAGCTGTTCGTGTGGTAGTGGTTATTAAACTTACGGGGAAGGACGGAAATTTATATTTGTGTGTTGTCTTTGAAGTTTTATTAAAATAAACACAAGAATCATTATGGCCCTGAACTGTATAGGTAGTAAGTACATACAGTGTGTAAAAATAACACACTAATAATGTAATATAGTGAGGCGCTTATAAGCAGTTGTATTCACTGTTCGGAAAACGATCAGTTGGTTAATCAACGTCAGACAAGATCATTCCATAGATGGGTGACCTTTTAGTTAATTAAACTGAGCGTCTTTGTGCATCGGAACCCTCCGATGCACAAACTTAAAAAGACTGTATCGGTTATTGTTATCTTGGCAACAGTTGCCTGGCAGCTTGATCAACACTTACACAAGATTCGACATTAACCGGACGACATATAGTTCTAAACCAAGCTTAGCTCGTAGATAAATCGCAAATAAAAAAACATTTACTTACAACATAATTAAAAATCTTTTTTTGGCCCCCGAAAACAAATCACATAAAATACACAAAACATTCCTAAACTTTGACGGAAGACATGGGGCTTCAAAGGGAATACCCAATTTGAATGCATCGATAAATCACAGCTACCATGGTGTAGGTATATGGGGGATTAAAGCAAGTTATAAACATGATTTAAGGCCACCTGGGACTAGACGATAATTACCCACGAATTTCCGGGAATTTAGTTAATCAATAATAGATAAATGGATAAACTTGAACTATTTAGTGTATGAAGTCAAATACACCCATAAGAATCCCATCCTTGGAGCAAAGTTACAGAAAGTATTCATGATAGAATTTATTTGAATATTTACTTAAAAACTTGAAACGCTTAACACTTCGGGCGGGATTCTGGAAAGTTGGATTTACATTCCCAAACATTTTTTTTGAAATAAGAGTTCTTAGACATTGTTTATCTATTTATGTCCTTATTTCCCTTGGTCACGGCATCACACATGGGCGGGTGGACCAATTTCGCTTTTTTGTTCTGTTTGTAAGAAGAAGATTACGAAAAAAAAATATAGAAAAAAAATTTAAGAAAGTTGCACAGAAATTAGAAAATTACGCGGGCGGAGCTGCGTGGGACAGCTAGTTAGGTATAAAGACGACAGCCAATAGTGTTTTTTTCTTTCTTAAGTATACTGTTACATTTACGTTAAGGAAACAAGGCCAAAAACATGTTCTCACATAATGTCAAGATATGAAAAAAAAAACAATAACAAACAGCAAATTTCATCGAGGAAATATTATCCAAAATCAAGGCCACATACTGAAATCATTTCTGCCCTTCAATCAAGTTGGCAAACAAAAGCCTTATCAAATACTATTTTTAGCGAGCAAAAAAGGATGGCAATACATTTTTTGTTTACTGAACGTTCGTAAAAACAAACTGATCACCGAGGCTCATATATTTCAGCGGCACAACCGACCTTGCCCAATATGTTCCGAATACATGAAACGTCCGCTAGGAATTTAAGCACGAGCTCACAAATAGGTTCTAAAAATCCTTTTGCTTCTTTTTTCCGAATGTGTATTAATCAAAGATAAGTGCGTAGGTACAGACATGTACAAAAAAAATTAACAGCCAATATTAAAAAAATAAGTACTTATTATGAATCCATAATTTAAGCTCTCATCGGATCAATTCGCCGTCATTGTAAAGTATTTTATTGCAATTTTTTTACATAAACAGTATTTTCTACAAAAAAAATGCATAATGTGGTTAGCACATTGCTAATTTTCTATTTGCATGACTCAGAGTGAATGACTTTTGAAATGACAGCTAAGTAAATCTTTACAGATAAAAATTTAGTAATTTTTTTTCTGGGTATACTTGTATATGTAATTACGGCGGGGCGGGCGCGTGAAAACATTCAGCCCGCGGTGATGTATGACGAACGCGCTGACATTCAATTACGATACACTGTCCGATAGATGTTTCGGCTTGACCTCATACGGTTTGACGGTCAATGTTACTCGTCTGGACAACGCCACAGTTTCATAGAATCTTCACCTTTCGACTTTATTTCGGTGTGAATGTAGGCTTTGTTAAGCTATTTTATATTTTTTCATTACTTATATTTTTATTCTGTACTGTAAGTATATTAAACGTTACATTTGCTACGTTTTAGGCATCTCGCAGTGCTGTGCTGATTTTTCCTGTTTTCTGTTTATATGGGTACCCAATAAAGTATAATAATAATTAGGTATCGTTTTTTAACGGTGCCCTATTTCCGAATTCAATCTAACAGCCTTAGAACATTTCTTGTGTACTTGTATGTATAATTTTTCCCCTTATTCTAAATCCGCCGTCGATAGTTTGATAGCATCAACATCTTCCAAATTTCTTGGAGCCTTTTACCGTTTCTCCTGTGGGCTCCAATTGGGGTGTTATGACCCACTTGGAGAAGGACTGCTATCATCATCAGCAGTCGAAAGCCGTTCAATGCTGCACAAGGGCCTTCCCCTTAGAAGAGAGGTGTTGCCATAATCCCCACGCTTCGCAGGTGTCTTGGGTATCGCAGTATAGGTGGTAGGTAATTAATAGAATTACGCTTCTACCAGTCTTCTTGTTTTCCACCCAACGGGAAAGGACTGCTATAGGCAGTACATTGTCGGACTTCGATAGAGAGCTGGTGATATCTACAGTAGAGGAGCTATTCTTTAAACAGACTGCAAACTTTACTCAAGACAGGGCACAACGCCATTCGATGCTGGCTCGGCTACGGACTGTTTCCATTTTTTTTCAGTGGTCGTTAGGCGCCTGCCATTAAAAATGATTTACTTTCGCGGTATACTAAATTAGCAAGTGTATGTGCCAACAAAATATATATTTATTTGCGTTACGTCTGAAGTTTGACACTGATGCTATTAATTTTTATAATTACATGAATATTACGTGTGAAAATATAATATTTTAGTATTGTGTCACATTTTTTCTGTTAAGCATTTGTTAATTTTGATCTAGCGAATTAGAATTAGATACATTTTGCAGATAGTGCGCAGGTATTGTAAGACGTGATTTCGCATATCCACCTTTTTAATGTAGACATTATTGCTAGCCGTGGGGTGTCCCTTTGGGTGTCGTAAGCGGTAACTAAGGGAAATCAAGAAGACGGTCAGCAGCGTCTTTCTATTAACCTACCACCCCCTCCGATTTAAGGGGAATACCTTTGTCCAGCAGAGGACGTCTTGCGGCTGTTGATGATGATCCCTGCTGTCAGGACGAAGGGCAGTAGTTTGTCATTTAAAAAATATACCTAGGGTAGACTGGGTACGGTTGAAACAAAGGACGGTTGAAACAACACGAATATCTCGCAAACCCTTTGCGCACCGGTGATGGGTCCAAGGGGAGAATACAGCAGATGACCGGTCCGAACACGAACAACAGTGTTACATTGCTCTCCATGTGCTTTAAACGTTTATACGAGACCCTATTGTGTTTTTTTAACCAAAAGTAAGTATTTTTGCTCGCAGAGTTTTCCAATTATTGTGGTCTCTATTAAAGTGAGAGTATTGAGTGTGCGTATATGTTAAAGCTTGTACAATAAGGTACTGTGACTAGTTTTTATGTTTAATTGCTTTTACTATAAGTGCTTTTTAAAGCAGGAGTTGGGGACGGTTGAAACATCGTTTTTATTGAGTTAAGCTAGTTATGAAGTAACTGAATGAAGGAAAGAAGAAGCAATTGGATATAGAAAAAAGTAAAAGAAACACCATGAAAGGAAAAAAGAAAAACGAAAAATTCCTCTTTGTCCTCTTATTGTTAATTATCTTTTTTTTAGTTTGTTATGTTAAAAAAACAAATAGCTGATTTTCGTTTTATTTTTTGTAAATTTACGTAAATTATAAGTCTCTGTTATGTAATCTATAGTTACAGATGACTGGTAATATACGTAGATTCTAGCTAGCGTGCTCTAAAAACTTTAAAGGCTGATTAAAAGTATCGTTTGAAATATTTAAAACAATGAAGACTGATTATTATTGTCAAAGAGATCCTTAAACAGTGAATAAAACATGTTATAATATTATATTTTGTGTTATTCGCATGTGTTTTAATTGACCCCAATCACTGTTTCAACCGCCCCTGGTATGGGGACGTTTGAAACAAATCGGTTTTTTTTTCAATTTGATCTACTGTTAAAAATAACACACCTGGAACTAGGATCACATTGCCCATTCGTAGATCGAAACCTGCTCTTTTATTTAACATATCTTCATCATCACTCGGAATATAAAAAGCAAAACTATGGACGATATAAGTGAAATTGTTTCAACCGTACCCAGTCTACCCTACTCCAGGTTTTCTTAAATCATGATCCTAATATTATTTATGGCCATGGCTTCGTTTGATTTGAGCCTTCAGGATTTGGCTACATTTGACTATGTGACGATAGAATTGGACAGTATTTTTGATATGACATCGCGGCCATAACGTAATTATGATTATTATGGCCCTGTGATTGGTTGTAATGGATATGGCGCGTTTTGTTCTAAAGACAGGATGGCAAAGTTTGAAACAAAATATGAGAATTTGTGCCATTTTATAACGGATTTGGATATGTTTGAATTGATAAACTTTTTTAATATAATCTCTTTATTTCATGTAAAATCCGAATATCGTATGTTAGTGGAGGTGGCCAAGTATGAAATTTAACGACTTAAATATCCGGTGGGATGCGGTCTAGCGCCACTACGTAAAAATAACTACTACGGAAACAAAACCACGAAATCGAAAATAAATCCTATAAATACCATCTTATTACGTCAAGTTCAAACTCATTTATTACTAGCGGTATTTTTAATGTGACCGATCTATGTAGTCAGTAAATTAATGTACCTAGCGCTGGCGCCACTAGGCATGTCAAGAGCTTCGAACCGGTATTGCCAAAAACGCTTTTTTGAGCGCAAGCTATTTTCGTTCAAGTACTTACGCGTGATATATTTCTATACGGTTATTTTAATATCCTACTCATTCCAATAGTTTTTAGTGTTTTGTTTATTTGTCGCGTTCATCACAGCAACCGACTACTGCAATGATATGGTCATCTCATTCCAAACTATGCAGAACCTTATTCTTTGTTCTCGCGTTCAATAGATCCCGGGACCCTGTGGAGGGTTAACCGGGGTATGTGGGATTCTTATCTACTACAACCCCCGCGGCTATCACATCGGAACATGCCCCTCTCATATTCCTGGGCTTTCCAGTGGGATGTGCACCAGGTACCCCTCAGTGCCTAGCCTAATCGCTATGATGGGCACTGAGGGCGCAGCGATGTGTTTGACGTGGGGTTCTATTCCTTTATACGGGGCTGATTACCATAAGGCGGGGCGAATGTTTGCTTGCCACCTTGACTGTATAAAAAAAAGTGGCGAGCCGCAGTCCACTGTTACTCTTCAGGGGCAGACGTGTCGCAAAAGTCAGGCAAACGTCGTGCTCATCTCGACACGAACTTGAAAATGTACTTATATAATTCTAAACAAAAAATAATTTATTAGATCTTGAGTGTTACTTCAAGTTGACAAAATGTTAATATCAAGATCTTAATGAAATTTCCACGAAACTTCCTGACAAATTAGTTTTGATGCTTAATACGTACGTTTAGAGTAGATATTATTTTATCTAAATCGTTTACATAAAATCTAATTAACTTGGATAGTACCACCATTCAATGTTACTATACCTACGGCACGCTACGATGGCCGCCCTGACGTCATGACATCCGTCTCGATCTATTGCTGTTACTCGTTCTCTTCCCTAAAATGTTTGTTTGAAGGAACAATTATTGTTGTTTTGAAAACTTTCTCTAAAAAACTTATTACCAGTGAACACGTGCATACATTTTAAAGTGACAATTGTTTTTTTTTTTTAAATTAAATATACCTAATTTCGTGATACAGTATTGCAAATCACAATAGTGTGATAAATATACTGAATGAGACAACAGATTATTTTCATAATTATTATTTTGTAAAATTAATTATTACTGAAGAATATTATAAAGATGATAGAGTTGTAGGAAGTGACAAACAATATTTACGTGAAAATGCTCCCAAAGCAACCTCTATAGGCTTTGCTAATAGTATCTTTGCTTCAAACTTAGTTGCTGTGTTCCACAAAACGTAAAAGAGAAAAGAACAACAAAATTACGAGAGAAACATCAAATCGGCCAACATAGTGTGCCGCAGATATAGCGAACACTTAATTACATTATCGACGAGCTTTAGATTAAATTGATTTATATTACACAGACCTCTCATACGGAAAATTAATATAGCGTCTATCTCTTGCAAAGTAATATTAGTATAGCCAGTGTAGGTTTACTAACGAAGTAGATTTGACATATAATGATATTAAATTAAACCCCTTAAAAATAACATGCTAGGTATTCTAAGTACAAATGAAGTATTCACATACTTCACATACCCTATCATGACTTACGCGAGTGTAGTTTTCGCGCACGCCGCCCGCACCCGTATCGATAGCCTCCAGGTTATCCAGAATCGTTTCCTCCGTCGCGCCGTCGGTGCCCCGTGGTACATGCGGAACGTAGATCTGCATTCCGATTTCAAATTAGATCCCCTTCGTAAGTTCCTCAAAGAAGCGTCGAAACGCTACTTTGAATCCGCGTCCCGTCACGCGAACAGTTTAATCCGCGCCGCCGCCGATTACGCCGCTAGTCCTTCTGACTCGCGCCGCAGACCACGGCACGTACTGCTCGACCCTCCTGACCCCATGACGGTCCTATTGGACCGGGATGCGCTGAACCCTCCCCAACAACCGTATGCTACACTAGCTATCAGACACCGGTCTCGCCGGCGAGGCCGAAGGGTCGTACGTATGCGACCGCAACGACGTGCATCACCCCACTGAGTTTCTTGCCGGTTCTTCTCAGTGGGGATGCGTTGTGAACCGGTGGTAAACTCAGCCCTCTCTTAAGCGACAGCCCAAGCCGAGGCCGTGCCTTCCTGAGGTGCCCTTGAGCTCGTCGCTACTTCTGCCGTTAAGGCTAGAGCGCTTTAAGCGCTCCCCTCCTATTGTCCGGTGAAGCTGTAATGGCCATCTGCGGCCAACAGCGTCTATCATAAAAAAAATGCACATAATTTAGGTGTAATTTGGCATAATTACTTCACAGTAACTAAGCCAAATTACACGTTTTTAGTTTATGCTTCTTCATCATCATTATCATTAGCAGCCGAAAGTTCAGCAGTGGACGACTGCTGAACAAAGGCCTCCCCCTTGGAAGGAAGGGGTTGCCATAATCTCCACGCTTGGCAGGCTTCTTGGGGATCGCAGTATAATTGGTAGGTAATTCAATAGAAACACGCTGCTGCCAATCTTCTTATTTTCCCTTAGTCACCTCTTACGGACTTCCAACGGGATGAAATGGGAGGGTGTTATTCTTACCCGGAAACCCGATGGGTTATGCTTATTAAACTCAAACTCAAAAATCTTTATTTCAAATAGGCTTAACGCATAGCACTTTTGAATCGTCATTTTTTAAAAGCTACCACCGGATCACAACGCGGCCTCAACTGAGAAGATCCGGCAAGAAACTCCGCCACCATAGATCAATTAATAAGGAGATGTAGTCCTACCTAAAACTTAAATTCAAAGCTACCCCGGCTGTCGCTGAAAGTTTTCAAGTATCCACACCTCGACTAAGACATTCTGTGAAGTTGTTACTTTACTAAGATAAACTAAATAAACATTTGAACAAACTTCCTAAATACTATATTCACTTTTTTTAATAATTGTGGCCATAAGTCGTCCACTTTGTAAATCCCTTACAAGTGTAAGGTGTAAGGCTCGGCGCAAACGGGCCACCGACCACAGCCACCGGTGGCTGTCGCGCGCTACCGCCACATTTGTGAAAGTGTCAGAAGCGAGCGACAGCCACCGGTGTTTGAAAGCCGCTACATTTTATAACCCGTTCGTGGATGGATTTCCGATATAAATGTATGGAGCAGTGCGACAGTGGCGGGTGACGGCGTCCTGTGTGGCCCGTAACGGTCACAAGTGGCGAGTCGCGGACACTGCTGTAGCGAGTGGCCACCACGGGCTACACGTGTGCGGCGCGTCTATACAAAATATATGAAAAAGTGTGTTAAGTCGCTGACGCTGGCCACCTGTGGCTGTGGTCGGTGGCTCGTTTGCGCCAAGCCTAAGTGTGAAGTTTTTTTGGATGAAGTCATCCGAAAAAAGTGAGTGGTCCACACAAGGCGACACGAGTAAGGAAAACTCTAATTTTCTCACTAACAAGTGTATATTATGATTCACACACTCGATTCTAGTAATGGGTTTCTGTAAAATTCATCACTAGATTTCTATCTAGTGATGGATTTTTCTAGACTTACACTATTTAAAGATGCTTAATAGGCAAGCACTTTTGAGTTTACGGCTATTGGGATGATAAATAATATCTTCTATAATATCTTGGGACAAATCCACACACGGTCATCCGATCCCAAACTAGGCAGAGCCTGTACTATGGAAACCAGACAACTGATACTAATACTTATATACTTTTTTTTTGTAAATACATACTTAAATAGATAAACAACACCCAGACACTTGGCGGGAATCGAACCCACGACCCATCGATTAGCAGGCAGGGTGTCTGACCACTAGACCAACGGGCCCGTCTGTAGCCAGCCAATGTAGCCAGTTGATCTGCCCTCTTCCATGCTATTTTTCCATTTTTTTTAAAAGGTGCTGTTATTGTGCTACTGGCCAAATCGTGTGTAAGTATTTTGCTACTGGTCTAAAAAGAGTAATTTTTTTAGCCATTATTTTGCTACTAGCCGAAACGTCTAACGATTTTGCTACTGGCCAAAAAGTGTGTAATTATTTTGCTGTTAACCAAAGACTCTATAAAGCATAACATTATTTTGCTTTAGACTAGATAGTCAGCTGACTTTACCAAATACGGAGCAAACTTAACCAAATTTAATATCATTCCATAAAAATAACCAAAATGTACCTAGGCCAATAATAAAATAAAGTCAACACATATATTTTCTGAGATTCAGCTCTCTCCATTCTTTGCTTATTGCACACTTGACCTCACAATGTAGCTATGAACTTAGAAAATGAGGGAAAACAGGTAACTAATAACACAGGGTTGACACACTTATCGTAATGTTATACTTAACCATTAACCCGAACAAAGTTTTGACCCTTGTTTGTCTTCATATAACGCCAAAACAAATAAATGGACCAATAGACTTTTTTATGAATGTATGTATAATATTATGCTGGTATCTCAATTCCACCTGATGGTAGACGCCAGCAGTATTCCAGATAGTAATAATACTTATCGCAGGAACACATATTCTCTCAATAATGACCTTATTTTCGGAAGTATGTCAGCAGTTAAAACAAATAAACTTCTGTGCCGTTTGTATCTGAAAGTCTAGATTAATTGGATTGGTATTGTAGCGATTTTATGTATTTAATATCTTCATTATTAACAATTTCAAAGTGATAGGCGGTCTGTCTCCGTTGTTATTAATGTTCCATTGCTTCGCAAATCTCTTGTTTATCATAAAGGCTAAGGTCTAGACTAGAATTTACTCACGCGGGACAAATTGGTGGTTTAGACATGCCTTTCAAATTAATTTTAGATCAATATAATGTCTATGTGTTGTTTTCTTTCGCCAATTACCGCCAATCCGGCTCGAAGGACCACGTTGTATGAAATATTTTGATTACTAAAACATAAATATATTGAAACAAACCCTAACATGTCATTCAATTTTATACAGAATATATATTTATTATTATTAAATACTATTAAAAAATATGTCACCGAACCTCAGAAAGAAAGCTAGTCTGTGACCGCAATCTCACCTGGTGGTAAGCGGTGATGTAGTGGCAGATAACAAAGCGTGGCTAGCTTATTAAGAATATGAATCACTGTGTTGTCAGCAGACGCCTCAATATAGTGATCCAGTATACGGTACTAGCTACCATACTCAACGCAACAATATATCGCCACTCAATGTACTTCTCAAGTTAGACAACTTCATTTTCTGAGTCAGCTTTCCCGCTATACTATCTAAATTATCTCCAGACTGGAGATAATTTAGATAGTATAGCGGGAAGACACCATTTTCAATTTCATATGTCCAATTCAACTAGACCAATTTTGGCTGTCAATACCAAATAAAAGTTCTGTAGACCCATAGATTGAGATTTTTCTCGTAAATGTATGGGTAAACTTCACATACATTTACGAGTCGTTCAAGGTTTTTGGGGACAAATAAAAAAGTTAATTATAAATGGCTACGTGTTGTTTATCACACTGTTCTTTAGACCTTATATTTCAGCATAGATTGCTAGCTATTTTGGTTAAGCACTCTAATTAAGTACTAAAATAATTTAAGCTTAAAAGCTCTTTGTTCAACCCTACGTAAATAAATGGCTTACAGTACATAGATTGATTGACATCATAATGTTAAGGTCCGAAACGAAATAGTAGTATATTTCAGCGAGAAATATTTTTCATCATAATATCCTTGTATTACCTTTAGCGAAAGGTAATAAATTTATCTGATTTATTTTGCTTGATGAGTTGTTTGAAAGAAAATTACTTGTGTAAGAATATACCGATCAATTGAAACGATATATGTAATTTGATCTGTTTATATCTTTTGAGAGCTCTCAGAATTTACGTTATATTTCTTGCGATTAATTTTGTGATATGATGAAGCTTTATTAATGAGATCAAAATCAAGTTCTATTAGATATGTTTGTGTTTTTAAATTAAGCCATATTCTTTTTATGCCTGTGGGGTGCCGGGTTAGAATTGCATCCCCCATCTCCTCTCGTTGGTAGTCGTAAGAGGCGACTAACCGAGAACAGGAAGACGAGGAGCAGCGTCTTTCTTTTGGATTGATCTTCCACCTATACTGCGATCCCCAAGCCGTCGGCCAAACGCGGGGATTATGGCAACCCCTACTTTCTAATGGGGAGGCCTTTGTTCAGCAGTGGACGTCTACCGGCTGCTAATGAGATTCTTTTTGTACATTTTAAAGTAAATCTTTTAATTTTTACTTGTCTATATGACTCGAAATTTAATAGTATAGTTTGTACATTGATTTTGAAGGTTCTCTAGTGGCGACCACGGACTGGAAGACGCAGCGTAGGTAGGCCTCACACTAGGTGGACAGACGATATTGTCCGCGTCGCAGGTAACCGGTGGATGCAAATAGCCAATTGTCGTTCATTGTGGCATTCGAAGAGGGAAGCCTATGTTCTAGTGGACGTCATCTGGCTGGTGATGATGATGATGATTGATTTTATCAAATGTATTTTGCATCTGCACTTAAAAAAAAAGAAAAAAGTTACTCACCCTGTGCTACACGGCTCTGATTTTTTAATGAGCTAACTATTTAAAAGAGACAAATATAATAGTAACACTTCGAAATTAAAATAAAATTTTGAAAAAATTAAAAAAAAATCGTCGTAGCGTTCTGAAATGCAAAATATAATATTACAATCTTTGTACTGTATAATATTATATATTTAATTTTAGTTCATATTTCGACCATCATTGAATTTAATATTATTATTTTTAGTAAACAATATTTTCGCAGCATCATAATTCTATTAAGAAAATAGTATATCATTATGTCATACTATAAAAAGATTTTACAAGCTTCTTGATAATATATCATAGGAAGTTTCTATAGTAATGAGACGTCTAGAACCTAACGTAACGTGGGTGGTATTTATTTTTAACTTGTTTTGAACATCGTTAGCAGGATCTTTACTAAAAATATTCCTGTTAGGTGTAGTCCCTAACGTGAATATGCCGCATATTTTGTACACATTTATAGTCCATAAATAGCATTTACTTTGTCATGGAAATTTATTTGCGTCATAACAAAATATTTTCAGTTCATTAAAAACCTTAACTTCTTCGATTTTGTCGCAGTACGGTTAGGGTAAAACCGACTGCATTTCTATTTGAGATGGCCAAGCTAAATGTTGGCAGAAAAAGCTATAAGCCATCGGGCTCCCAAGACTCTGATTAGTTTGGATTAAATTTATTACCCCAAGCCATGCGTCTCGTAAGACTGAGGCTCTATTGTGGGTATTTGGGGCCTTAAACCCACAAATACGTACAGCTGAATAATACTACATACATTACTAGCGTCCTTCATAGCCTACAGTTTGCAGTGTCTGGTTGCAGGGAGCCAGTTGGCACATGTGATATCCCATACCAACACTGCATCCCATGTTGCCATGGAATCAATCTTTAATTATATTTATTTTGTTACAGAAAAGAAGTTATGAGACAATTCAGCTAAAAGAGGTATGTTAATAGTGAATAAGATAAGCAACAGAGTAAGGGCTAGGGCATTCACAATTGATCCAACAGGATTGAAGTGCGTTCCGGCGGCTACCGGACTCGATTTTATAGCCACCAAAAATAGAATAGAAATAAGATAAGAACATAATTTTTGTAAATTAACGCAGACTTCTTGCTATATTAAAATCTAGACGTCTACAACTGGAAGCAATGTTTCAGTACAAAATTTGTCATGGTGATATTCATTGCACTGAAATTAGTAATAAATTATGCTATACAGATTGTAAAGAAACTCGTGTCCGATCCAATAGGGGCGTATTCACGAAGGTGTGTACCTAACAGGAAAAATATAAAAAAAAATATTACGGCTACCCCAAGAATGCTATCGTTTTTTAAAAATTGGAATTATTACAATATTTTCCCCGAAACTTCCCGATATCTTCAACAGCTGGTAGCACTTGTTGTAGAAGGCAATGACTTCTGTCACAAGTCAGGTGCGTTGACCGCCTTGGACGAATTGCCGTCGTAGGCACACAATAAATAATATTCGTACATACCGTAGGTCAGGAATGACACCACCGTCAAACTACAGAAGGTCCATTCCGTTAAATAAATACTCATGCAGTAAATGCATCACACCATTCCTTAGAACAAATGTACGCGTTATCATCATAAGTAATTTAATTTTGTATGGAAATCTAAGCTAGGACTGATATCCGAAACGGTGAAGAAATTGAATGTTAAAGTACCATTTTAGTGTCTTAACTATTTACATAAAAGCAAATGTCAAAAGAAACGTATCACTACAGCCACAATTCACCACCTATGTTAGATTCCATCTAAATTAGTCCAGTTTATTCTCCATAGCATTTTCTTACTGGCTCTCATAATGTACTAGTACTTTAATTCTAGGTACCGCGGCGAGGAAGTCTAATAATAATTAATTCATATCCTACAAATCTAAAACTGGACCTTCTGCATCTTATTTTACAGTGACAGATTTTATTACTCAGTCGGCACACTGATAATAGGCACAAAGGCACAAAAGAACCGTCCTTTGTGCTATTGTTCGCGCGCCCGCTAAAAAGCGCCGCGTCGCTGTTTCGGCGAACGCAAATGCGGCGTTTCGCTTTGATCAAAATTTATGTACCTATGTGGCACGTGCCGAATTCATTGCTACTCATCAATTGCTTAGTCTTGCGCGAAGATTGCTTCCGGTCGGACATCCGCATAATTCATCTTGTAACTTATCAGTTATTTATTATTATGTCTTACTCAAATGCGGAGTACTTTAACATGTTGATGTGCTTAGGTCAAAATGATTGTAATTATGCAGCAGCACGTAGGGAATACGAGGTCCGTTTTGCAGTGCGATTAGGTGTGCCATTGCCATCGGTACGTGCGTTCCAACGCTTGCATAATAGGATGTACACCACTGGGAGCGTTCATCGTGAGGTACACAATACCGATTCCGGAAGACCACGATCTCGCGATGGTATCGAAGAACGTGTGCTGGATTTATTCGCTGTAGACCCCACGCGAAGCACGCGTAGTGTAGGACGTGAACTCGAAAGCAATCATGTACGTGTTTGGAAGATATTGAAAGAGGATGGTCAGCACCCCTTTCACTATCGCCGTGTTCAAGCCCTTCTTCCAGCAGATTATGAACCAAGAATGGAGTACTGTGCTTGGATTTTAAGAAAAGTCGAAGAAGATGTTAGTTTCCTGGAACATGTGCTCTTTACTGACGAATGCTCATTCGAGAGAACAGGTGTCTTTAATTGTCACAATGAACACGTGTGGTCACGAGACAATCCGCTTGCTATTAAACCAAGCCACTTCCAACATCGTTGGCGTATAAACGTATGGGCCGGCATTCTTGGCCATCGAATCGGGGAAAATTATTTGTCGTTCTTGCGTGACGTATTAAGTGAAGAATTAGACGATTTATATCTCAACTTCCATCGCCTAATGTGGTTTCAACATGATGGCGCGCCACCACATTTTGCACGACCAGTACGCGAGTATTTAGACACGCAATTTCCGAGACAATGGATTGGTCGATGTGGACCAATCGCATGGCCACCACGATCTCCAGATCTCACACCTTTAGATTTCTATTTATGGGGGCATGTAAAACAAATAGTTTACAAAACACTCTGTGATTCAGAAGATGAAATGCGAAATCGGATTGTTACTGCTTTTGATGTGATTAAAATGAACACACCTGTACTTCAAGCAGTACGAGATCAAGTTATTAGCAGATCCCGTATGTGCATTAATATTGGAGCTGCCCACGTAGAACATGATCGGCATACTCTACAGCAGCACCAAATAGACGTTTTTATAAATTGATGAATGAATTGAGTTGACGTGCGTTCCGGTGTTTACGGGACCCAATTTACAGTCAATAAGTAGAGGAATACCTACATACAACTACAACACTTTTGACCTAAGCACATCACATTCTAAAAGGCTCTTTTCAGAGCCACATTTAATTCATTGTTTCCAAATTCTAATCGTCGTAGGTAACTTACCGGTCAGCTGATGCGCGAAAGTTTTCGTAATTCGTAAAAGACTCTTCGGTAATAATAGGCGTGATGGATTTTTTTGATTACCTACACGTCCACGTTATCTGTGAATAGAGCGTTACGATCCTATGATATTACGCCGACCGCCACCTGCGATTTCAATTCTAATAAAAAAGGAATAATAAACTACGCGTGCGCGCACAGCTGACAAGTCGGCAGTCTGTTTGTGAAAGTGTGATTGACCTCAGAGCAGTATCAACGGTGTTGCCATGGGTAAGTTATGAATAAAATTATTTAATCAATTAATTTAAACGGGGTAAAATATTTATTAAATATACAAAAAAGGATAACACGTATGTGACCTTATTACGATACTAAATAATACCCTTTATGATCGGACACGAGTTTCTTTACAATCTGTATAGTCCCTAGAACTGTGTACCAGCGCGAGGTGAGGGCGCATACAGTCTTTGCTATGACATCTTGTTGAACCAATGCTGGCCTACGCTCTCCTCTACGTCGACTTTTAGATAGTCATAACAAGTTATTTAAAGATATTGATATATTTGCTGTAACTATAAACAAGTTTTAAAAAATGGTAGTTGAGGTGCTGATAGTGGTTAACTCACTGCAGTGTCTCACCTTCCACATCATGGACAAACTATTTACCCAAGTACATCGTTATTTCCTTTATAAGTATATATCAATTATTTTGGCAGAAGGCAGAAGCTATTCAGTTATACAGATTGTAAAGAAACTCGTGTCCGATCAATAAGGGTATTATTTGGTATCATAATAAGGCCACATACGCGCTATCCTTTTTTGTTTATTTAATAAATATTTTACCCCGTTTAAATTAATTGATTAAATAATTTTACTCATAACTTACCCATGGCAACACCGTTGATACCGCCCTGAGGTCAATCACACTTCCACAAACAGACCGGCGACTTGCCAGCTGTGCGCGCACGCGCGGTGGCCGGGGCGCGGGCGGCAGTTCAAAGGATCGTAACGCTCTATTCACAGATAAAGTCGACGTGTAGGCTTTGATTATATATACGTCTAGATAGCAAGTCGTCTTAAAAGTGACGTTCACATTGAATCACTACTCCATTATCCGCGTGTGCGTGCAGGCCTCGTACTACACTAGCGTTATATGTGGCTGTGTGCGTGTTTGGGGATCTCCAGTTATAAATATTTTTCCCATAAATAGCGATAGCGTTGTGGGCTATGCATTGATATATACTGTGTAAATAGAATAGAATAGAATGGAATAGAATGGAATAGAATGGAATAGAATGGAATAGAATGGAATAGAATGGAATAGAATGGAATAGAATGGAATAGAATGGAATAGAATGGAATAGAATGGAATAGAATGGAATAGAATGGAATAGAATGGAATAGAATGGAATAGAATGGAATAGAATGGAATAGAATGGAATAGAATGGAATAGAATGGAATAGATTGGAATAGAATGGAATGGAATGGAATGGAATGGAATGGAATGGAATGGAATGGAATAGACAGGAATAGACTGGAATAGACTGGAATAGACTGGAATATACTGGATTTGACTGGAATATACTGGAATAGACTGGAATTGACTGGAATAGGCTGGAATAGACTGGAATAGACTGGAATAGATTGGAATAGACTGGAATAGACTGGAATTGACTGGAATAGACTGGAATTGACTGGAATAGACTGGAAGACTGGAATAGACTGGAATAGACTGGAATAGACTGGAATATACTGGAATAGACTGGAATAGACTGGAATAGACTGGAATAGACTGGAATAGACTCGAATAGACTGGAATAGACTGGAAAAGACTGGAATAGACTGGATTAGACTGAAATAGAATAGAATACAATGGAATACAATGGAATACAATGGAATACAATGGAATACAATGGAATACAATGGAATACAATGGAATATAATGAAATACAATGGAATACAATGGAATACAGTGGAATACAATGGAATACAATGGAATACAATGATACAATGGAATACAATGGAATACAATTGAATACAATGGAATACAATGATACAATGGAATACAATGGAATACAATTGAATACAATGGAATACAATAGAATAGAATATTAAATTAAATTACATTAAATGGCGTGTCCCTTACGATCAGGTGAACGTCTTATTTGCCTCATGACCAGGAAGAAAAAATATACTTCTAATTAAGTACTTACTTACCTATATAAAAGTAACTAAGTTATCAAAAAAAAAAATGAGAATTATTTTAATTGATTTATTTAAAGTTTTGGTCACTATCTACGTATTACGTTTAATTGAATTCATTTTTGCTAAAAGAAAAATTACCCCAGACTTAAGATATATTCCCCCATTATTACCTAGCAACACCAGTCTAGTCGGACAATGTACAAATAGTCGTAAAAAATAATCGAGTTTTTATAATAATCCTTCACAGAATCTTAAGACTTATCAATGGAAAATTAAGTTAGGATCTTTATTAATTTTACTTAGTTAATATTTTCACGATTTGATTACACAATTCGGTATAATGTTTTTTTTTTGCGAGCACAAACCATCGGTACAGTTCAAGTGACACTAAACAACCAAGTCGACCAATTTGATGTTTTGGTGTACCTGATATTGTCAAGTGTTTGAACATCGAACATGCTATCTAGACGTATATATAATAAAAGCGTGTAGGTAATCAAAATAATCTATCACGCCTATTATTACCGAAGAGGCAGACGGAGTAAGTACCTGCTTGTTATGCCATTTCCGTCCGCGGTAGCAGGTGAGCCTTTTGCTATTTAAGGGCACAATCTAACCTAAAAACTAATAGGTTAAACATCTTTGCCAGACCTGGAGCTAAAACTCTTCCCGCACTAACAAAATGAGAGATAAAGTATCTTACATAAGGCTACTGGAATTTATGTAACAACAATTCGATCTTACAATACTGTGAAGTGAGCCCTACTATCATATGGTCTACAACAGAGGGCTACCAACGTTGGTAACTCGGTCGGTGCCGCGCGCGCCGCCACCGGAGCACGCACGAGGCACTCACACTCAGTTAGACACACACACTCAAACGATATGCAGAAATTTATTTAATTCCACATCGCATTTACATTATTTTATTTCACCGCAATCCGCCGTTTTAACTAACTTAATAACGGGTGTACACTTTAGTTGTGGTGTCCTTCATTTCCGAGTCCAACACGTACCGATGGCACTGGTACGCCTAATCGCACTGAAAAACGGACCTCGTATTCCCTACGTGCTGCTGCTGAATTACAATTATTTCGACGGAAGCACATCAACGCGTTAAAGTACTTCGTATTTCAGTAAGACATATGCGGACGTCCGACCGGAAGCAATCTTCGCGCAAGACTAATCAATTGATGAGTAGCAATGAATGCGACACGTGCCACATAGGTACATAAATGTTGATCAAAGCGAAACGCCGCATTTGCGTTCGCCGAAACAGCGACGCGGCGCTTTTTAGCGGGCCCGCTAACAATAGCACAAAGGACGGTTCCTTTGTGCCTTTGTGCCTATTATCAGTGTGCCGATTGAGTAATAAAATCTGTCACAGTAAAATAGGATGCAGAAGGTCCAGTTTTACATTAGAGGGATATGAATTAATTACTATTAGACTTCCTCGCCTCGGTACCTAGTGTTAAAGTACTAGTACGGTGGCTATAATTATGAGAGCCAGTATGAAAATGATAAGGAGAATAAACTGGACTGATTTAGATGGAATCCAACATAGGTGGTGAATAGTGGCTGTAGTAATATGTTTCTTTTGACATTTGCTTTTATGTAAATAGTTAACGATACTGTAAGACACTAAAATGGTACTTTAATTTAACTTTTAATTTCGTCACCGTTTTGGATATCAGTCCTAGTTTAGATTTCCATACAAAATTAAACTACTTATGATGATAACACGTACATTTGTTCTAAGGAATGGTCTGATGCATTTACTGCATGAGTGTTTTCTGAACGGAATGGACCTTCTGTAGTTTGACGGTGGTTTCATTCCTGACCTACGGTATGTACGATTATTATTTATTGTGTGCCTACGACGGCAGTTGATCAAAGGCGGTCAACGCACCTGACTTGTGACAGAAGTCATTGCCTTCTACAAACAAGTGCTACCAGCTGTTGAAGATATCGGGAAGTTTCGGGGAAAATATTATAATAATTCCAATTTTTAAAAAACGATAGCATTTTTGGGGTAGCCGTAATATTTTTTTTTATATTTTTCCTGTTATGTACAAACCTTTGTGAATACGCCCCTTTTGGATCGGACACCAGTTTCTTTACATTCTGTATAAATTATGATCTCTTCCTGGTCGTGTTAGTCTTTCGATTCATCATCTTCTTCGATCCAAGACCTTAGAGATTATGCATTAAAAACTATGTAGGTACGTAGGTTTTATAATTATATTATCATGCGCATTGTTCACCATAAAATATATTCTGCCTAATTGGTTGGTCGGCCGGTAATATCGGTTAGGAGAATGTTATTTATTGTTAGTTAGGGAAAGTTACTGCAGTTTTCAACTGCAGTCTTCTGTAAGATTTTAAAAATGGACAATCTATTATTTTGTGATCTTTCCCTTGATCTCTGTTCATTTCTCAAACGTAGATTATTTTACAATATTTGCATTTATTATTTAATTTTTCAGTTCACACTTAATCTGATTTCATCTTTACACATTTTTGTAAAGGTCAGTTTACAAGGGATAGAAATGTTAAACATTCAGCGTCAATTTCATTCTGGATTTAAATAATATGTAGATTTTCCCACCCAGCTCCAGACAGATGTAAATGAAGGCAGGTCTGTGAAGACACGTTGGAATCTCGCCTTTAGGTTGCCTTCGTTCTATTCCAAACTAAATTGAATAAGCATTATATACATCTTGTTATCTTTGACGTGTTTGATTTAATAATTCATCTTTACATACTTCAATTTAGTCAAAATCTGAAGCGATCTAAAGGTTGTCTGTCAAATTGAATTTCGTAGCGTAGATGAGAAAATTACTAAATGTGATTTACAGTCGGATAGGATTTTTATTTTAAAAATGTATCAATTTTAATTATATACTCTTTGCAATAAACATAATTGAACGTAATAATGTCCAAAGCGCTGCTCCTAATTATTCTCTTTTTTGTTCCAAAAACAATTTGGCTCATGGCTGTTCGGCACTTCTTTGACCATATGGAAAATCACAATATGACCCTAATAATGTCAATAGCGCTACTCTTAATGCTCTTTTTGGTTCTAAGAGATTTTGTCACATGCTTTTCGGCGTACGTTTCTGTGATGGCTGGGGATTGGGTTACAATTATCTTACGAGTTAAAGTCGGTAGAATTCTAGAGTTTCAAGTCTTAAAATTATTTAAACATGCTTGCCTTCATGAGAAGTTTAATTAATAATGCAAACAATCTGGTCACCTCTTTGAAGCATAAACACGATTGCAGCTAACCATAGCCAATTAGAGAATCTATAATGTGGTGCTTTTGTAGTCGGGCGTTCTATTATTAACCGACTTCAAAAAGGATCAGATTCTTTATTAATTGCGTGTTTATTTTTTCTATTCATAGTACAGGAATTATAACACTCCGACCGACGATGATACGAGTCCACTCTTGTAAAATGTTTAACTGCAAACAAAACCTTAATCATAAACATTTATTTCTCTCCATATGCTTACAAAGGTAGTAAAAACAATGCTAGTGCAATATGGACCTTACGCATTTACTCCGCAAAAAGAGGGTTTATCTTTGTACTAGCTAGGGGAAAGCTTTAAGTGCACCGCGTTTGCTAACTAGCAGTTAGAGGCAACTAGCAGTTCAATAGAAGAGTTCTTTGAGAGACCTCTTTGTGTTTCTGATTTTGAATTTTCAAGAATATTCACGGATTATTTTCAGAGATTTTATTTTTGTACCCATTTTTGTAAACATGTTTATATTGTGTTTCAAATAGGTTTGTTGAATCTACTCAATGTTTGTGTGTGTTATAATCTTTTATGTTTTTTTTTATTCCACTAACTGCCGCAATCACAAACGCCAATTAACTTTAATTCGAATTAAGTAACTTTTTAAAACCTATTTATTTCGACTGTCGGAGCAGTTTATCTCTACTCACTGCCAGCTTATTGAGTATTCATTGGCGTCGAGTGTCATTAATGATAATTAACTATAATTGGCGTTTGAAGGTGCGGCAGTAAGTGATGAGAGAAGACGTTCTCCTTATGGTAAATGACGCACCAGCCTATAGACATCACTGTCGCTCATCACTCGATACACCCAGTATTAATTAAGTTTCTTGTGTTTTATATTATTTATGAGAAGACTTATCAAATGGTCGACACAAAAAAAATACATGGGAATAACGGGAATAAAATTCGACGAGTATTTATACACATACTGATATGATGATTATCTATGAATCAACATTATTCTGGCAGAGAGCATTGGTTGAACCAATGTTTCACTAAATGATTATACGCAGCATTGTATTTTTGATGGCATACGAAGCTACCATAATGATCTCTAAACTAAAATGAAACACAAGCGTAAAAAAAGAATTTGTCTAATAACCCACTCTATAAAACTAGTATAAAAAAACTGCGGAGTTAGTACTAGTTTATATTTTACGGCATATTTTACGATATATTTGAGTAAAACAGTTTATGCAAACAGTGTTGATAAACCTTTTTAAGTAATATTGTATTGCAAACATGTATTCTCACTTTGTAAGTCGCCCCATCACATCTCTACAAAGAATTTTTGCCCTGCGACGTAGCTAGGGTTTTCGTTGTATTAAACTTTTTTTTTTTTTTTGATGCGGGGGAAATCTTCCAAAGATCCCCGGGAGCTGTGGGGCTCTACCGGGGTATGTGGGATTTTTACCCACTAAAACCCCCGCGGCTGTCGCATCGGCACATGAGAGGGGAGACCCCAGGGCTTGCCTTGCCTTGCCTTTGAGCCCGCCGCCGGGGGGCGCATTGTAGCCCCCCGGGAACCTGTCACGGTGCTCACGGGGACGGGGGTCGCAACCCCGCCGCCGTCCTCCTCGGAGTCGCCGCCGTACTCAATGGACGTTCGTTGTATTAAACTATAGTAACCTTTCAAAAATATACTCTTTATGAGCTATTCAAATTACATTTATTATAAGGCCCACTGACATACTAGTACCTCGGGTGACCTCAAGAAAACCTATAACGCGAGTGTCTTTAAGGCTAGAGTGAATAGGCTTTTAATAAGCTAGTGTGCTTTACCATCTACGACTGCGTCGCCGAATTCCATCTCTTAGCTTGTATTGAATAAATTTTTGTTTTTTTTTCTATATTGTTGATACGAGCCTGCAAGGTTACTAACCATCAGGTGGCATCACAGTCGAACTTATAATAAATAACAAAATAAAGAAAAAAAAAATAGATGACATGAAATAACAATATTACAAGACTATGAAAGTTTATTTATTTGGTTTACCAACATTTGTTTACACTCATGCAAATGTACATTACAAGATGAATGGTATAGGTTCTACGTGTAACAAATACTTACTGGCAAACACCACATGCATAAACATTAAGTGCCATAGACAAATATAACATTGAAAATAGAATAATCTCTAATCCCTAAGTAATTAATACCCGCCCATGTTTTTGTCCCACTGTTGGGGACGGGTCTCCCCTCAAGATGAAGGGGCTTAGGCCATACTCCATCACGTTGGCCAAGTGCGAACTTCACACGTCATTCGAAAGCTAGTTAGGCTTTCTCAGACATGCAGGTTTCCTCACGATGTTTTCCTTCACCGAAAGCTGGTAACAATCGCACAAAGACGATTCACATATGATTAATTATAGCAATTAGAATTCCCAAGCAATCTGCTAGCTCTTTTCTAGCTAGGTTATCTCGCAGTGTCTTAAAATAATACACAACAAATTTTGTAATCCATATCTCCCCTTTTAGTCACAACGATAACACAGCTAAATATTAAGATGTCCTAAAGCGATAACTGCTAACACAATCACCTGTAGTCACTGCAGATTTTACTGGCAGTATACAGGGTGGAATTTTGTAATGCCACCTGAAGGGAAAGTACTCTTAATACTGTAGATAGAAAATTTTACTCAAAGAAAACATTCCTTTATTTTTGAAAAGAAAAAAAACTGCATTCAATGATTTTTAAAAATTCGCTTGCCGCACCCGGTAATCGAACCGACTAAAATCTCTAAAAGTTGCACCCTGTACTTTTATTGCATCGATCGTTAGGGTCAATTATTAGGATGAAATCTCTCTAACAAACTTCATAAATTAGATGAAAGGAAAACAATGAAATCTTAAATTATTAATTCAATGGATCAAGTTAAAGCACTTTTACTCAAAGATCCATCTGTTTACTTATGTTATTAATTAATAATTATCATTGACGTCATTTGTCCATTAAAATGACTTATTACTATTTAAATAAGACGATTGCAATTTGCACGTGTTTGTAATGCAGACTCCTTTCTTAGATGCGACATAACTCCGTGTGTGTCGTAGTTTAAATATGGAATGTTACATTTGAAAATGGAGCATGGAGAATTCGAGCAATGAATTAGTTAGTTTACCATTTTTTGTAAATAATTAAAATAATTTAAGATTTCATTGTTTCCCTTTTATTTAATTTATGAAGTTTGTTAGAGAGATTTCATCCTTATAATTGACCCTAACGATCGATGCAATAAAAGTACAGGGTGCAACTTTTAGAGATTTTAGTCGGTTCGATTACCGGGTGCAGCAAGCGAATTTTTAAAATCTTCGAATGCAGTTTGCTTTCTTTTAAAAAATAAAGGTATGTTTTCTTTGAGTAAAATTTTCTATCTACAGTATTAAGAGTACTTCCCCTTCAGGTGGCATTACAAAATTCCACCCTGTATAATGCAGTCCCTTTTATTATTTTTAAACGAAATTCAAATTTTTAAACGATTTCCTGTCGTTCCAAATTCTTGGACAACAATGTGCAGAAAGATTGCCAAACGAAATAAACTTCTCAAGTGTATAATAACAATGTTCATTATTCTATTTATAAAAGCTCAGTCAGTGTACTATCGTTCTTGTATAATTTTAGTCTTGGGTCGTTAAACTGTACGTTATGTCAAACACTGTTATAAACCCGTGACTCAAAATAGTATAGCACGTTGTCTTTGGATTTATACTTTGTTGTTGCACTGCAATCTATACTTATAATAAAACTGTAACAGGTCCAATTCTGTACATTGAAGATATTTTGAAAATTATATTTGAAGGACATTCTATAACCGATACTGAGGCCGAAAATGTATTTTTTTTAAATTTTTGTCTGTCTGTCTGTCTGTCTGTCTTTCTGTCTGTCTGTCTGTCTGTCTGTATCACGGCTGAGCATCACGCCGAAACTACTGAATGGATTCAAATGAAACTTGGAATGATTTGAGATCTTACTACGAGGTAGGACATAGGATACTTTTTATCCCGTAATCTAGCACGGTTCTTTTGGGAGAGGGGATTAAAGTCAAAACGGGTACTTGGTTATACGCTTGGTCCGATTTTATCAATTTTTCTTTATAATATAATAAATATTAGTAAGGGAACACTCATAGAGAGTTGTTATCAAGGTTTTGTAATCGATCTGGTTAAGCAACGTTAGGAAAGGTCATTAAAAAGATGGGTGACCGCTTAACGCCATTTGAACTAAACGGGTCCGGAGAGCAAGTAAAAAGTGGGTCCCAGTTTTTAACCGACTATAAAAAATGAGGTTATGTATTCGATGCGAATGTCTGTTATTCAAAGTTTAGTTAACGTAAAAATAGCGCAGGCGGAGCTGCGTGGGTCAGCTAGTGTAAAACTAAGCTACTGAAAAAAATGCTAAGATTTCTTACTGCCTCATTTGCATACATCAATTATAGTTAATTATCGTGAATCCATTTTTTGAAATCGGATTATTTCGATCCTCGAAGCTAATTTATGTGTAGTATCTGATAGAGAGTCATCATGGTCATCATCATAAGCCTCCCCCTTAGAACGCCACAATGAACGACTATTGGCTATTTGCATCCTCTGGTTACCTGCGACGCGAACAATGTCGTCGGTCCACTTAGTGGGAGGACTGCCTACGCTGTGTCTTCCGGTTCGTGGTCGCCACTCGAGAACCTTTCTTCCCCAACGGTTATCGGTTCTTCGAGCGTTGTGGCTTGCCCACTGCCACTTCAACTTGCATATTCTACGAGCTATGTCTGTGACCTTGGTTCTTCGGCGAATCTCCTCATTCTGGATTCTGTCGCGCAATGAAACTCCGAGCATAGCTCTTTCCATAGCTCGTTGTGTGACTCTGAGCTTCTCCAAAAGGCCAGCTGTTAAATACCACATGTCATCACTGGCAACTGATAGTGAGTAGAGATATCAAATCTCGTACTCGATAATCGAAAATAGTCATAAAACGGACCTACAGTCGATATAATTAATTTAAAAAAAAAAACTTAATTATAATCAAAGTTAATTGACGTTTGTGCCGCAGTTAGCCACTTAAAAGAAATACTGCTAAGATTTCTTACTGCCACTCTTGTCACGTCACTATAATAGCTAAAATAAACAATCGTTTAAAGTAAATAAATCATTTGATGGCAGTCGAAATAGAAACTTTTAGCTAAAATGTAGCGACAATTTATTTAGAACTGTACCTACTATGTAGAGCTAAATATATAATTACGTCGCCTTTGAAGTGGGTGCCAAGTTTTGACTAATTGCTGTTTGAACTTGTCATTTCCAATAAAAACAATTAGCTAAATGTGTCGTGATTGATGATACTTATCTTCACTTGAAATGCGTAGTACGGGATTGTCCAGGTACATGGTCTACAGGCGCGGTCGCAGCCAACGATTTTGGGTGGTCATATAAGACGGTCCCGTTGGTCTTGTATCTAGACAGCCTAGCCGCTGCCCAATTTTGCCGTGCGCCAATGTGGATTTAGGGGGGGGGGGGGTCATGACACCTTCGAACCCCCCTCTCGGATCGCCACTGGGGGTCTACCGCAGCAGTGTGTAAACATTGCTGTGTTCCGGTGTGAAGGGCTCTGTAGCTGGTGACTTTACGACTTCATGACTAATATCTAAGTGACGAGCGGCAGTGCACTGCAGTTGTCTTTAGGCGGGCGTGTTGCTTGCCTTCAGGCGAATGTCGTGCTGCTCTCGTCACTAGAATGAAAAAAAATGGGTTTAAATAGTACATAATACGTAAACTATTAATCAGAATGCCGTTGAAAGGTTATCCACTCAGCATGTGTCGTTACTCCTAGCTGGCGCAACGCCGCTGATCTTCCGTGACGGTTTTACACAGGTCATCTGATCCCATACTAGGCAGAACCTGTAATATGGAAACCAGACAACTGTTACCAATACTCATACATATATACTTTTTAACCGACTTCAAAAAAAGGAGGAGGTTCTCAATTCGTCTGTATATAGATATTTTTTTCCTTAATGCTGCTACCGTAAGGTAACAAACACCATTTAAATTACAATCTAGCCTAAAGACTAATGAGTAATATTAATTTGACCTAAACGAATAAATTAAAATAGTTTAAGAATGTGTCCAATGGCACTTTTCTTATTGTCTCTATTATGGTGAAGACACTTTGTTATTGTGTTCTACACTGCACTACACACTGCACTAATTTAATATTTAAACTAACTCAAAAGGTTTTGTCCTTTTCAGTCTTCTCACTATGTCCGTGTTATCAAGGAGCTGGATAGCCTCGACATTCACATGGTGATGAAGCCGATATTGATGAGCTTCAGCAAAATCTTTAATAATTTTGGCAACAAGGTCCACTTTGAGGTCCCGATGGGGGTCGTTAATTCTTATGTACCAGGACGCATTTACAATACCTCTGAGTACTTTGTTCTGGAATCGTTGTATTGTCTGTACGTTACTTTGTTTGGTACAGCCCCACAACTGTATACCATAAGTCCTTACTGGCATCAGGACTTGCTTGTATAAAAGTATTTTGTTTTGCACAGACAACACGGAATGTCTTCCAAAAAGCCAGTGCAGTTTCTTGTAGCGAAAGCCTAACTCTTCTCATTTCTTTTTGACATGAGCCTTCCAGCGAAACTTTGCGTCAAGTGTCAAGGTTTTTAAAGGTTGCCTGGAAGAGATCACTTTTAGCGATAAGGCCGCCCATTGTTGCATTTTTTATTAATTTGTGTCTTATTCTTTTTGTATCTGTTTGTTTGTGCGCAATAAAGAATTGTCTATCTATCTATTTAGCAGTATTCTCATAGGGTATAGGTTGATTATTTATGTATACCGGATGATAGTTCTAACTAGCTAAAGGTCTACCTTTTGTTGGTAAAATCAATATGAACAGACTTCGATTCATTTAATTTTATTCGCCACTTTCTTTTATACATACTCCACAGCTTCTGCGTGAGTGACCCCGTAGCCATAATAGCCGTGTCATCAGCGATGGTTGCGATAGTATTGTTTTCTAATTCTGGAATATCGCAGGTGTATAATAGATACAGGACCGGACCTAGAACACTTCCTTGTGGTACTCCAGCTTTGATTTGCTTAAGATCAGAATAAGCATCTTCCTGCCTTACTCTGAACATTCTATCTGTAATGTAGGACTCCAAAATATCTGAGAATTGTTTGGGCAACATTTTCCTTAGTTTATGTATGAGGCCCTGATGCCACACCTTATCGAATGCCTGGGCAACGTCCAGGAAAATTGTGGAGCATACTTTCTTCTCTTCTTATGCTTTTTCAATTATATTTGTAATTCTGTGAACTTGATATATTGTAGAGTGTCTTTCCCTAAAACCAAACTGATAGTCAGGGATAAGATTTCTAGCTTCTATGATAGGTTTCAAACGCTTCAATATGATCTTTTCAAATAATTTAGATATTATTGGCAACAGCGATATCGGTCTATATGAAGGTTTTGGTATCATTCAGTCATCAAGTCAGGAATTTTATGTGGGTTAGTGGTCCAATAGGTAGACTTACCCGTTGATATGACGTCACATTTTATATTTCTGATTGCACCTAAGAGTTCTTTCCCTTTAGTTGTGGTTAGCCTAGATCCCTAGTAGATATTTTTTGCAATAAAATCACCTCCGAGAGTGAATCTGTTGCCGAGTTTTTTCAAGAGACTTTCATATTGTGTTGCTTTTATCGAGTACCTTGGTGGGCAGTATATAGCAGATACTGTAACTGGAAAACGTTTTGTTTTGACACATACAGCAACAGCTTGAGTTTCACGGTCTTCGTGCTTTAATAACTCATAATGATAAATATTTTCCTTTATTATGACGGCGCTGCCTCCTCTCGCCTCCGCCTTTGTATCCTTTCATTTGTATATAGGATTCAGTCGTAAAGTGTGATTCGGATATAAGGCACACGTCGATGTTTTCTGTATTTAGGACTACTAGCAGCTCATGTTGATGCTGACGTAGTCCATTAGCATTCCATGCCATGATTTTCAGCGAGCTAACCATCATTTATGCGTAGTACCAGCCAATTTAGTGCTAGCTTCAAATTTCATGAGCCGTGCGTCAAATGATGTTATAACGCTTAGGATTTTATTTAATTTATCATGTGTTTGAAGTTTTCTGTGTTTGTAGATGTTGCTGTGGCTGTGGTTGCGTCTGTATATATATATTTTTTTTCTATGTATTTTCACGCATAACTTTGGCAATTATGAACCGATTTAAAAAAATCTTTCTACTATTCATTCTTCAAACCATTGATTGGGTCCTATAAAAAAAATATCACTTACGAATAAGTAGTTCCTAAAAAAATAAGAATGGCTTAAAAGATGACTTTATGTCGCTTTTCATGGACAAAAATGGTCTGGAAAAATATTTACCAATTTTTATGATTCTTTTTTTATTCGAAAGAAGGAACCACTGTAATGAATCTTTATGAATTTTATCACAACCGGATAAGAACTTTGTGGAGGATCATGAAAGATGTGGAGGAATTTATCTGGTAAAAACCATAAAACTGACGTTATCCATTACATTACTCTGACAAATATGAACCGATTTCGATGATTCTTTTTTTATTCGAGAGAGTAAACGACTATGATGATTCCACGTAAATTTAATTACTACCGGATATATAGTTTCTAAAGCAACATGAATTATGTAAAACTGTGGAGACGATACTGTGACCATAACCTACCTAGATCATTTTACCGTCTTCTATGGTTCAATCTAAAAGTATGAAAATATCACTAAAATGTATAAAATAAAATATTAAAAATAAATAATTGAAACGACTTCAATAACACTGAAAAGAATAAAATAATTTAAATATTATTGTAGTTGGTGCCAAATATGTAACACCAACTTCAATAATATTTAAATTATTTTATACTTTTCAGTGTTATTGAAGTCGGTTCAATTTTTTAAAATATTTTTTTGTTTGAAAAATCATACACGCAGCATACCCTCAAACACAATTTCCTTTTTATGATTAAAAAATATAATCATCATTAGCATCCGAAAGACGTCCTCTTCTGAACAACTTCCCTCACCCTTAGAAGGGAGGGGCCATAACCCTAACGCATGGTAGGTAGGTCTTGGGCATTGCAGTATAGGTAAATCAATAGCAAGACGCTGCTGCCCTTCTTCTTGGTTTCCCTTGCCTCTTACGAACACACAATGGGAGGAGAGCAGAGGGTGCTATTTAATTACATACATAATAATATTAGTGACGTGTGTTCTATTCCTTGTTATTAATTAAATTATTATGGATCTTTGGACTTATTTATATATTTTTTTTAACGCATACTATTTTATGTTTTTATATTTGACCTATTTCTTTTAATTATTCTTTTATCTGCATTGTTTAAAATGATTATTATTGTTGATTATTTATCTTGTATAAAATGACTTAAAATAGGATTTTAGTAGGATAAAATTATGACATTTTTAATTATTTCTGTAAAATTAATAAATGTACTTACGATTATATTTTGCATGCCAAAAGGTAGAATGTAATGGATCCAAATTGTATAATGCCTACAGCACCTATATTTGTTACTTACATTCACAGCAAATAAACGATTCTGATTCTGATTCTACCCGGATAACACAGGGGTAGTAAAAACATTCTATACTTCATTCCAAATAAGCTTGGAGGCGATTAAAAGTTCGTTTGCGGATCAATAACTACATAACGCATACGTTGTCAAGTAGGCGCGTCAGCAAAATCAACTTTGTATTTCCAACTTTTTTTGCTGCCGCGTTAACGGACAACTGTACAGCGAAGGTGTTTTATGACTGCATTATAAAGTTGTGATCGCCTTCAAGCTTATTTGGTTTGGAGTGTATATAAAATAATATGTATTAGTATATTTTTGTATTATTTTTAGTATTTTTTTGTTGTCTGGAAGAAATCGCTGTTAGCGATAAGACCGCCATTTGTAGGTACCTTTTTTTTTTTGACGCGGGGGAAAGCTTCCAAAGATCCCCGGGAGCTGTGGGGCTCGACCGGGGTATGTGGGATTCTTACCCACTAAAACCCCGCTGTCGCATCGGCACATGAGAGGGGGAACCCCAGGGCTTTCCGGTCATCTGCACCAGGGGCCCCTCAGTGCCTTGCCTTTGAGCCCGCCGCCGGGAGGCGCATTATAGCCCCCCGGGAACCTGTCACGGTGCTCACGGGGACGGGGGTCACAACCCCGCCGCCGTCCTCGTCGGAGTCACCGCCGTACTCAATGGACGCTCAAAGGGCCCACACCCCGAGCGTCCAGCGACTCCGAAGGATTTATAGGTACCCAATTTAAGTTATTTTCTAAGTTTTTTTCTGTATGTTTTACTTTGGTGTGCAAATAAAGAGTATTCTATTCTATTTTTTTACAACCATATTTACAATACGAATAACGTAAATTATTTATTCCCTTTCAATCACACAGTCGAGAGGTATCAAGCACCCTTTCACTTATCTTGTCAATAATCCGAACCTTCGTGTGGTTCACACATCGCTGTCAATATTGAGGGTAGTCACTCACAACTCCCGAGTGTTTACTGTCACATTATCGTCACGTCACATAAAATGTCAGACTAACGTAGACTCGTATATCATACTAGCTGACACACGCAGCTTCGCCCGCGTTTTAATTTGTTCACTAACATGCCAATTTTTGGTGTCAGGACATTTTTTTCAGTGTATGGACTTTTTTTTAAATATTTCTTTATCTTTCTTTAAACGCATGGCTTTGACATGGACTTCCGATCTGTTTTTGACGAGGCTTGCAAATGCTCTCTTTATCTTTCTTTAAGCGCATGCCTTTGACATGGACTTCCGATCTGTTTTTGACGAGGCTTGCAAATAGGTGTACTTAATATTTTTTTCCATACAAAATTCACTAATATAAGGGTTTTTTTGGAACTTCAAAAAACACGTCTTCTTTTATCTTACTTGAAAAGCCTTTTCAGTATGTTTCGAGTCAATGGATTCGTCAAATAAAAAGATTTGTAGAAATTATAAGAGCGATGAAATGGTATGAAATTGTAGCTAATTTTCGAAAATTCTAGTCTAAGAATGTAATGAACCTCGGTGCTTAATTTAAGATTTTTATTTTGGGATATTTTTTTTATCATTTATAATGAGCCATAATAGGGGTAGGTCTTGAAAAAAATAAATAACACCTGTTTAATTTTTACTACATTTTCAATCAATCAAACAACCTAATAATTTTTCTTCATACAAAATTCATTAACCCCTAGCGCACCCGCACCTGAGGGTTAAGATATTTAAGCAATATAGCATGAAAATTACAAAAACTTATAGCTCTAAACAACGAAACTTTTGTCCTACATTTAGAACCCTTGCTTTGTTATACAGCTTTTTTAAGGTACTTATATACTCAGTTCAAGACTACCTTATACCATGGATGTCCCACAACGTGGTTTCAAAGTCTACCCACATTCTCCTTGATCTAGGCAGAAATTTGGTTTCTAGGGAAGAAAATAACTGGCCTAAACTCTGCAGACTAAACTCTCAGATCTGCTAAACAGTTAATAGTAATGTGTTCAAGTTATGATTTGTCATAAAATTGGCTCGTATTTTTAATATCAGACTATTATTATGTTGGATATTTTAGAGTGTAATCCACGGTCGGCGAAAAAGGTCGTTTTACGAGCTTTCTTAAACTTGTGATTTTCTTTTTACGAAGTTATATAAAGTGGTAGAGGACCGAGGTTTGTCGACGTTAAATGCAGACCTTTGTCCGGCAATGAGATTAAAAAGCTTAAAAGAAATGAGGCTTGTAGTAATATGCTCGTGGTTCTGATAATATGTAATTGGATTCGATTGCATTATAAGATGCAAAGAAAGTACCGTATTAACAAGAGGTACCGAGTACATATACCATCCAGGGAAGAGTGGACGAGGGGACTCAAACCGGTTGGTGGAACTCACCTCATATGGTACACTGACGGTTCTAAAATGGAGTCAGGTACAGGGGCAGGGATTTATTCCAAGGACTGTAGTGTCAGTCACAGCATGGGGCATTATGCATCGGTATTCCAAGCGGAAACCTATGCCATAATTGCCAGCATTAAAGAAATGCAAAGGAGAAACGTCAAAGGTAAAACCATTTGCATTCTCAGTGACAGTCAGGCAGCTCTGAAGGCTCTGAATTCCTTCCGAGTTGCTTCTAAATTAGTTAAAGAAGGTGTTACAGGTTTTAACAACCTGGGAAGACACAACAATGTCAGACTTATCTGGGTACCTGGACACGAAGGCGTCGAGGGCAATGAGAAGGCAGATAGACTAGCGAGGGCCGGCTCACAGAGTCATTTGGTTGGCCCCGAACCATTTGTGGGGATTCCGTATGGAACATATCACCAAGCATTATATGCACATGCTAGGGTACGAACACATGAAGGAATGGAGGGCAGCGTCAGGCCTAAACCACTCCAAAGCATTCTCTAGCGGAAGGGTGGACTGTGGGGTTAAATTATTACTGCCGTCATAAGGAAAAAAGACGTATCTGACATTTTTTTCATAATTGAGTTAAATACGCCATCGGGATCAGAAAAAAATGACGCATCTACCAGTATTTTTTTATTCTGGCTTTAACAATCAGAACCATATAAATCTCACTATTAATTAAGACGCTTCTGCTGCAAGTCATAATGTTTACGAAGTAAGAAAGTCATTTCTGACATATAATAAGTTGAAAAGACGCATTTACGTAGAACCGTCTTATTTGTTTGCACAATAATGTATTTAATCATAAAATGAAAAGACGTTACTGCATCTATTTTATCTACGGTCTATATTAAAAACTCTACAAATCATGTGATTACACTATGGATTCTAACATTAATGTTATAGCCTGTTTTGGTACTGTCTATACGAGTGCAATGTGGACATAAGAGTACCAGTTACATAATAGTATTGCATTTAGGAGGGTGGCCTGCTCTAAATCGCATCCCACTTAGCATCCAATACATACCTCCTTTGCTCCTCGAACACCTGCACCAGGTCATGTACTTTTTGTCTTCATGTACTTCGTTGCTTAGCCAAATTTTCCTAGTGAAGGTGATCCACTATACATCCCTTCATGTCTTTTCAGACCATCTTTATACCTGAGAAGTTAGCCACATTGTTTCCGCTTACCTTCCTCTAGTTCAGAATAAATGATGCGTTTTACTACTCTATCGTCCGACATCTTAACTACGTGGCCACTCCAGCGTAAATGACGTTTCATTAGATACGCCTAATCCCGTAAAATTTACCTCGATGCAAAACATTGGTGTCTCAAACGATAAGACCAATGAAGTTCATGATTTCACGGAGGCACTTGAGATGAAATCTATCCAATGTTCGTATGTCTGCAATAAAGTATCCACGTCTCCGACGAGGGTAAGTTGAAAAATTTAAGAATTGTGGCGTTGAGCCGTATATACGGCTATGGAGTAGGAACTTCTGTGTCCATAGACATAAATTCTATCTTTGTTATACTTACCTACTTTTAAGCCGAATCTACGAGTCGAGAGATTTCGTTTTTCCATCATTTCTTGAAAGGCATTCGAAGTTTCCGCCACAAAACAAGGATCATCCGCATACCAAATCTCTGTGTCTGTGAATATATCATGGGAGACCATTCTTTGAGGTTTTAGCAGGGATAAATAAAAAACTTTGCCATTAGTAAGCACGATATCAAATGTGTGTGTGTTATTGTTGGCTGTTTTTAATGTATCTACCACTACCACTAAAAAGTACACTGCAAATAGTATTAGTGCCAAAACGCAACCCTGCTTCACTCCACAACTCACGGGGAAAAAATCTGTCCGCTCACCGTTTACATAAACACAGGTTATGTTATCATGTAACAGTCTTAACATCCGTGCAAACTTTTCTGTACAACCAAGTTTGAGTAGCAGAATCCAAAAAGTGACACGACGCACACTATCAAAAGTCTCGAGGTCTACCAAACAAAGAAATACTGCTCGATGTTGTTCTTTTCTCTTGTAATTGACCAATCGAAATATTGTCTCTATTTAGACGAAAGCCAAATTGAGGTTGGGGAAGAATATTTTCTTTTATCATTTATGAGAAGGTTGGGGAATACTCTGGCCAAGGGTTTTTCCGAAAGCCGTGGGAAGTGAGGTACCTCTATAAGAATTTCAATCAGCCGAGTTACCTTTATTTTCATACAGTGCAAAGATTTTTAACTCTGTGAAGTCTTTGGTAACTAGTTCAACATGCCACATTTGCTTAAAAAGTTTTTGTAGCTGAATGGCGGCAGTAATTTCGCTGATAGAAATTGGTTTGTCTAGAGCTATAATATCTATAGGAAATTCAGATATTTGTTTTATTGTAATCAAAATCAGCTGAGCGATCAATATTAAGAAGTTTACTACAATTTTCCGCCCAGAACCTTAACATTTCACGTTTGTTGGTGCCTTGGTAGTATGAATGAGTACCATCAAAAGTAGTTTTATTAACCGACTTCAAAAAAAAAGGAGGAGGTTATCAATTCGGTTGTATGTATTTTTTATTTCATTTTTATTTTATGATTAAATTTATGTCAGTTTATATATGGGCTGTTAATTATCTTGTCAGATAATTAACAGCCCATATATACCGACAGTTAATTATGCAACATTGGCGTTTCTACAGGTACTATTGTAAGTTCACCGACTGTAGGTAAGAATCACTAAGTTGAAAAGCAGTAAATGGCTAAATACGTCTATTTTATTTAGGTAACGACAACCTAGTTACCCATTATCGCTAAGTAAAAAAGACGTTTCATAAATTACTAAGTTGAAAGGAAGTATCTAGCCAGAAACGTCTTTTCATTGCAGTATCATGTATATTCTTGTAATTTTTTTACTAAGCAAAAAGGGAAAATGTAATTTATTTAATATATAAAATCTATTTTAATAATATTTGCATCTTTAATTCAATAGACCAAACTTTAATTCATACTTTTTCACAGAAAAAATATTATTTTTATTATTTTCTTGAGCACAGCGAATTTTTTACTTTCAAAAATACTTTTTATTTTATTTCTCCGTTTCGAACTTTAGGTAGATACGTCCTTTCGTTTTATGACGGCAGATTAAGCCTTAACAGATCACAAATAAGGCACCTAATAGGTGCACTCACGGGACATTTTGGCACCAACGAGCATCTACACAGAATGAGGCTAAGTACTGGTGACATTTGCAGATTCTGCGGAGATGAAAAAGAGTCAATGCGACACATATTGTGTAGCTGCGACGCTCTTGCGAGACGTAGGTTGAATCATTTAGGAGTAGCCTATCCTACGCCAAATGATTATGTACAGCTCCAAGCTGGCGCGATCGTTGCGTACCTGAGGGAGCTCTTCGATACGCCAGCAACAGAGTAAGGGCTAGGGCATGCACAATGGATCCAACTGGGTCGAAGTGCGTTCCGGGGATACCGGGCCCAAATTTATAGCCACCAAGAATAGAATAGATAAGATGCAAAGAAAGTACCGTATTGATCGGATTGAAATATAATTCGACTTTATAGTCAATACAGGCGTGTGGAGAACCTTGATTTAATTTTTTTATCACTAGCTGACCCGTACAGCTCCGCCTGCGCTTTTTTTACGTTCACACCCATATTTTTTTCTTTTAAACCATCCCTGGATTACAGTGAACAAAACAAAAATCAATCGGTCAAATGGCTATTCATTTTTATTTAAATAGATGGTTTACCCTACTGAGCTACTAATACAGTAAGCGTGGCTTGGTAAATAGTATTAAGCTAGACCGCTGAGATCTATTTACCTAACGCGTTTCAAACTAGGTACATGGAGGTTCGCAAGCCTTTATTTACTCCGTCGCGGCCAGGCGATTCATACATTTACCTAAAAACGTAACTTGCAACTTTATTAGACCTACTTATCTCTGTTCTTGTATTCACATTACGCTGTCGGAAGGTTTGGGCCTAGGGTATTAAGTACCCTACAGTTGTAATCAAGGTACACAACCTTGCCGCAATTTCTCCAAGGCCATGGTTGATTAAGGCTTCCAAAGGAGCCTCTACGTATTTCGCTGAAACATGAAATTTTTCGTACAGTCAATGACAAAAGCTTAAGAAAAATAGTTCTTGGATTTAATCTAAGTTGTAATATTACAATTTATTATTATTTTTGATCGTATCTTGATGTATTACGACTAAGTACTTAATCCAGAAAAGGGTTTTCTCTATAAATTATAGAAAAGGCATTCTATCTAGGTAATATTCCCCATATTTACGAAACCGCCCGGTTAGGTAATGATGTAGTGTGATGTTCTTCTGCAGTGTCTACACACGCACACAAAAAGCAGTGTTTACGCATAGCTGCAATCAGATACAAAAATTATAATATTCTGGGACAATCCACATAAGGTCATCTGTTGCAAACTAGGCAGAGCCTGTACTATCAAAACCAGACAACTTATACTAATACTTTATTTTTTTTGTTAATACATACTTATATAGTTCAAACACCCAGACACTTGGTGGGAATCAAACCCACGACCTATCTGGTAGCGGTTGGGGTGTCTACCACCACTAAACCATCAGGCCCGGCAAAGATATGAACGGCACTGTTACAGTGCCGTTCTGAAATTATTTTCGGGGCTCAGGAGGTGAAATATTTTAGGTGAGTTGCACAGCAATGCTATTGGCAGCCTCATTGTGAAGTTTTAAACTAATGAAGTGTGTATTCTTATAATCGAAAAAATGGTAACAGTTTTTTAGCCTACCTTATAATAAGAAGTTAACTGCACTCTGGCAAAGTCAGGTTTATAATATGTTTGATAATGAACCTGGAACTAGAGAAGAGTCACCGCACTGCTGCTGCTACTTTGAGGCTTTTAGAGAATTCCAGTTAAGTATTATTAAAGTTATCGTCCTATCTCGAGATTTTTTTTTGTTATTTGGATAACGTAAATACAAGGATACAAGAAAAGTTATTATTAAACGAATTCTCTTCTTGACTGTACCAAGCCAACATAACAAGGCATGACGTCATCATGCGAGATATTTCGGGGCTTATATATAAAACTGTCGAAGGCAGACCAGGGTTAATTACTCGACAGAACGTTAGATCGCAAAGAGCTTTTACTGCGCGGAAGGGATTACGATAGAGATTCCAGACGAATAACGTAAAACAAGTGTAAAAGGATCCGACATGGCCTCATTTAGACCAAATATGTATATGGCCCCATTAGGGTCTTATTGGGATAGTTTGGTAATGCTATTTCTAAGTTTACGGTGGAATAATTAATTGAACTGTAACTTTATATGTATAGGCTTTTGTCGCCCTTGATGGATGTACAGTAATATTTAGGTAGCCTTGTTATTAGGAAAACCTACCAGGAAACCGGCTGCTAGGAAGGTGCTATCGGCTCTGTCTAAGGGTCATGTTGATGATGATGGCTTCATCAAGGTAGAGAAGAAGAAGAAGCCTACATCCCGAAACAAGTGTGGTACGGCATTGGCGGGGCCAAACATGCTCTTGCGTCCAGCTGTACCAGCAACGTTGCTGTACGTATCCCGGCTTCACGCTTGCACCACTGCCGAGAACATAACGGAATACGTACGAGTCAAGACGAAGCTTACCTTGAGGGTCGAGAAGCTCAACTCGCGGCACAAAGTGTCATTCAACTCCTTTGTGGTGCGAGTTCCTACAGCGGAGCTGGAGACCTTCATGAAGGAAGAGTTTTGGCCGAAGGGAGTCTTGTACCTGAAGTTTAGAGGAAGACTACGGGACTCTCCTGACCAGCGCAACGCGTCGCCGCCACAGCGTGTAATTTAATAGTTTTATATTGTATTTAATATGTATGTTAGTTTAAGGTATTTATCTATGGGCCTATGCAGCCTGAAATAAAAAGTTAGTATTATTATTATTAATATTTTTTCTGGGAAGGAGAAAACCTTCAGAAGGTACCTGGTATCCTTAAAGGCGCAAGGCCAGGCTATGTATGTAGAGTACGCGGTAGTAGAGAATGTTGTAGTAAGTGCATATTGCGCGGACCCTAGACGTCCACTGAGTAAGGCGGCGGCTTCGAGAAGACGGACGCTGGCGGGGTTGCGACCCCCGTCTCCGTGAGCACCGTGTCAGGTTTCCGGGGGGCTTTAATGTGCCGGCGACGGGCTCAAAAGCAAGATACTGAAGGGTTTCTGGTATAGATATACCAGAGCCTTTGAGCCCGTCGCCCAATGGAGAGCCCAGGTTCTCATGTGCCGATGCCATATGATTCGGTTGAACCCACAGGTCCCAGGGGTTGAAGGTTTCCCCCGCGAGGATAAAACTGTACTCGTTGCTGTTTTGCTACCGAGAAGATCTCTTGAGAAGTCTGCTGAGAACCCTGGACGATCTCTTGAGCGGCTAACATGCTGTACGGTTAAGAAAACGTGCCGTGTACAAAACGCTGCGTCTTCCGGTTCGTGGTCGCCACTTGATAACCTTCCTTCGCTTATCGGTTCTTCGAGCGATGGAGCCTGCTCATTGCTAATTCAACTTACACATTTTGAGAGTTATATTGGTGACCTTATTTCTTTGGTGAATCTCCTCATTTCGGATTCGGTCGCACAAAAAACTCCGATCATAGATCTCTCTATCTTTGTGTGACTCTGAGCTTCTTTAAACGGCCAGCAGTTAAGGACCACGTTTCAGTACCATTTGTGGTTACCAGGTTTTTCCAAAAACCTTCGTCTTCATGCACTGTAATATATAGTACTTTTTCATCTATCTATTATTACTTATAATAAAACTGTAACAGGTCCAATTCTGTACATTGAAGATATTTTGAAAATTATATTTGGAGGGCATTCTTTTTTTTTTTTTTTTTTTTTTTTTTTTTATACTACCAAGGTGGCAAGCAAGCGTACGACCCGCCTGATGGTAAGCAGACACCGTAGCCTATAGACGCTAGCAACACCAGAAGAATCACTAGCGCGTTGCCGACCCTTAAGACATTAGATGTTAAGTCTTTGTGTCCTGTAATTTCACCAGCTACAGTGCCCTTCACGCCGGAACACAGCAATGCTTACACACTGCTGCTTGGCGGCAGAATATCTGACACTGCGGTGGTACCTACCTGGACGGTTCCTTGCACAAGGAACCTACCACCTAGTAAAACCGATTCTATAACCGATACTGAGGCCGAAAGTGTAATTCTTTTAATTTTTGTCTGTCTGTCTGTCTGTCTGTCTGTATCACGGCTGCGCATCACGCCGAAACTACTGAATGGATTCAAATGAAACTTGGCATGATTTGAGATCTTACTACGAGGTAGGACATGGGATACTTTTTATCCCGTAATCTAGCACGGTTCTTTTGGGAGAGGGGATTAAAGTCAAAATGGGTACTTGGTTATACGCTTGGTCCGATTTTATCAATTTTTCTTTATAATATGATAAATATTAGTAAGGGAACACTCATATAGAGTGGTTATCAAGGTTTTGTAATCGATCGGTTTAAGCAACGTTAGGTAAGGTCATTAAATAGATGGGTGACCGTTTAACGCCATTTGAATTAAACGGGTCGGACTTCGGAGAGCAAGTAAAAAGTGGGTCCCAGTTTTAACCGACTATAAAAAAGGAGGTTATGTATTCGATGCGAATGTCTGTTATTAAAAGTTTAGTTAACGTAAAAATTGCGCAGGCGGAGCTGCGTGGGTCAGCTAGTAATACATATTTGTTAAATGACGCCCAGGCACTAGACGAAGACATGTTCATATTATACACAATTTTTTGGTCCTGGGTGGGAATCAAACCCACAAAGTTTGTTATAGCAGCTAGGTTGTTGAACTAGTCCACTAACAGGTTCTTCGTAAATATGACTTAGGTGATAAAAATTAATCTATTTCCCATAAGCAATAAAGCTATTAATGTTCCAAGCCCGTGCTAATACCCTTAGCTCAAGTAGATTTGCTAGTGTTTGCTCAATAAATTATCAATTAAGGATTAAGTTGAGAGGCAGGTCTTACTCCCTTGAGGGCAACAAATTTGTGAATTTATTCCGTCCCGTACATCCGGGAGAGCTTTGACCATGCCATTTTAATAAAATTATTGAAGACTCGACTTTAAAACTACCTAGTTTAAGTTTAAAATTACTGAACACTAATAAAATCTATAATTAGAATATCAATCTATACTGCTTGTAAATGTAAAGTTGTTTCAGAATTATAATACACGTTCACAAAATCAAATGCTATAACTGTTAATGTGTTTCAGATACAATTCTTTATAAATTATAAATCCTCATCTATATTTTGGAAATATAATTTAAAAATCACATACGGTATTTTTTTTTAATTTATATTTTTAAATACGAATTTATTAATGCGATAATAATTATTGTTTTCAACAATAAAAAAATATATATATATAGTAAAATGACGATCATTGATTATAATTTATGAAACTAAACAATAGTAAGTTAGATTAGTTTTAAAAATCAAATTAACTTAAATAACTATTAATTAACTATTAACTAATTAACGACGTCGTCTGAGGTTTTACATTATTTCATTACCACACTGTATATATCGTATACTAGCTGACCCACACTCCGCCTGCGCTATTTTTACGTTAACTAAACTTTTAACATTCGCATCGAATACATAACCTCCTTTTTTATAGTCGGTTAAAACTGGGACCCACTTTTTACTTGCTCTCCGAAGCACGGACCCGTTTAGTTCAAATGGCGTTAAACGGTCACCCATCTATTTAATGACCTTACCTAACGATTACAAAACCTTGATAACAACTCTCTATGAGTGTTCCCTTACTAATATTTTATCATTATAAAGAAAAATTGATAAAATCTGACCAAGCGCATAACCAAGTACCCATTTTGACTTTAATCCCCTCTCCCAAAAGAACCCTGCTAGATTACGGGATAAAAAGTATCCTATGTCCTACTTCGTAGTAAGATCTCAAATCATGCCAAGTTTCATTTGAATCCATTCAGTAGTTTTGGCGTGATGCTCAGCCGTGATACAGACAGACAAAAATTAAAAAAAAATACATTTTCGGCCTCAGTATCGGTTATAGAATGCCCTCCAAATATAATTTTCAAAATATCTTCAATGTACAGAATTGGACCTGTTACAGTTTTATTATAAGTATAGATTACTGGGAAAACGCCTAATATTTTATATAGAACAGTAATGGTTTTACGATTTTGGATGATAGATAATAACGAGACAGTTGCGAAAATAACATTTGTGCTTGTTTCACTCGTGTATATCCCGGTTAACGAATTCGCAGACGTTACTTTAATATCGCCATCAATCGCTATTGGAATGGCAGCAAGAATTTTAATCTGCAACGCTCTTGAAATATGGCTGTTTTCTTTTTGTGGGATATAATGTTTTTATCCGACTGCGGTAATGTTTCTCAAGTGTATGTATGTTTCTTTTTTGGCATGCACTATAGTAACCGTAGCGTCGTAATGGATTTACTGCCGGTCGCAATATCTTATCGATCCCTTACTATAAGTTGTTATAGAAACACTTGACGTTAATTTTCTATAAACCGATAAGCTTTGGGGCCACGGAAAGATAGATCAATCAATAGTAAAGGTAGATTTCTTATCTGTCTTTGTTTATTGAAACGGAAATATGTTATAATAGCTAACAATGGTAACTATTTTAACTTATAGTAAGGGATCGATAGGATATTGGGGCCGGCAGTTAGTGAAAAAAAGCGTCAGAGCTGTCTTAACTGTATAACTGGTTATTGAAAGATTACGCTTGAGGCGGTGTAAATTATATGTATCTAGTAAGAGACATCCCCTGATGAGACATTTGTTGATAAGTCTCCTGAGCCTAATGATTTTTCCAATCAAAGGGATTAAAATAACCATTAACCACGTGTCGGGATTGCAGTAAACCTAGCTTATAATGTCTAAAAGATAAGCACATACAGATTTTTTCACTGCAACACAAAAAGAAAATGTCTAAATTGTGACAGAATAATGAATTGACGACAGCTCATTACCGAAATAGACCATTTATCAGTCAACAATCGGCCATTAGAAGAATTAACGAGCCGATGAGAAATAGTTTAATTAAAGTTGACACAAGATTTTGTATTATTTTTTCACTGCGGGAGAATCTGTGGGTGTACCAAATTTATCAAGTCTTATTCGAAATGTAGATAACTTTTTTTTATAAACAATAGACTTGACTACAATCTAAGATGATGGTAATCTAAGATGTGATCTAGGATGGACCGCGCTTACCCATAAGATGCCTGTTCACTCTAGACTTGAATAAACTCAAGTTATATTTATCACGGAAAACGGTGTCTGGGAGGGTATTCCACAGCTTGGTCATGCGCATGAGGAAAGAAGAAGCGAAACGCTTAGTGCGGTGTCAACGACAAAGCGGTATTTAGTGGATACCGTTTTTTTTTTCGATGAAACAAGCAAGGGGTTTGTCTAATGGCAAAGCTATAGGCAATAGACAGCTGCACTGCACTAGCGTGCATCTCCCGAGACATATAAGCCTATAATATCACCACTGGTGATGTTGTGGGCTTATGGTGATATACTGGTGATATTATGGGCTGGTGATTCACCAGCAACAGTGCCCTCCAAACCGGAACGTAGCGATTTTTACATATTGTCGCTTGGCAGTGGAGTATTTGAACACTGCGGTGGTATCTACTTGGACGGTCACAAGGAACCTAACACCTTGTAAATCTTTTACTTTTTTAAAGTACTATTATAAATAATGTTTTACAAGTGACTGTAATGATTACAGGTAAAATTCAAATATCAAATATCTACGTAATATTAAGTACATATGCACCGATCATCCCGTAGCGGGCTATAACATAAAGGTTTATTATGAGACCTAAATGCAGAGCACGTGTCATTTTGATGTCTCGCGTACAGGCACTTATGTCCGAAATGAAAAATTCATATCATTTAGCCTAATAGATGAGCACCGTTACAGAGATGTAAATTTTTTCAACGTGAAGTTTTAAAATTATTTTTCACCTATCTACTTACGTAGTTTCTTTCAACCACGAATGAGGAAAGGCTATTTAGAAGATAGGCTATGATAACAGTGGCATGTCAGTCTTTTGTAATGGCAAGGTACTGTATAGGTACCACCAGTGTTAGATATACTGCTAAACAGCAGTGTGTAAACATTGCTGTGTTTTAGTATGAAGGGCACTGTAGCTAGGAATTATCCGGTTCAATTTCTCGGGTGACCAGCATCAATGTAATACAGCTGTCTATAGTCGGACGTGTCGCTTACCATCAGGCCAACGTCTTATCTTGTCAATTTGACATTAATTTTATTCTGACAATTTTATTTGGACACTAGCTGGCCCACGCAGCTCCGAATGCGCTATTTTTACGTTAACTAAACTTTTAATAACAGACATTCGCATCGAATACATAACCTCCTTGTTTATAGTCGGTTAAAAATTGGGACCCACTTTTTACTTGCTCTCCAAAGCACAGACCAGTTTAGTCCAAATGGCGTTAAACGGTCGCCCATCTATTTAATGACCTTACCTAACGTTGCTTAACCCGATCGATTACAAAACCTTGATAACAACTCTCTATGAGTGTTCCCTTACTAATATTTATTATAATTATGAAGAAAAATTGATAAAATCGGACCAAGCGTATAACCAAGTACCCATTTTGACTTTAATCCCCTCTCCCAAAAGAACCGTGCTAGATTACGGGATAAAAAGAATCCTATGTCCTACTTCGTAGTAAGATCTCAAATCATGCCAAGTTTCATTTGAATCCATTCAGTAGTTTCGGCGTGATGCGTAGCCGTGATACAGACAGTATTACAGTGGTATACAAATTAACAGTATACAATATACAGATTATTCTTTTTGTATTTTTTTTCCCGTGGGGCAAGAATAGCACCCACCCATCTCCCCCTGTTGGGTATTCGTAAGAGGCAACTAAGGGAAAACAAGAAGGCGGGCAGCAGCGTCTTTCTATTGGATTACCTACCACCTATACTGCGATCCCCAAGCCGCCTGCCAAGCTTGGGGATTATGGCAACCCCTCCCTTTTAAGGGGGAGGCCTTTGTTCAACAGTGGACGTCTTTTGGCTGCTGATGATGATGATGATTGTTCAGAAAATTAAAATGTAACTTTGTTTGGTTTTACCCACGCTGGTACAAAAATATCAAAATAACTTCACTTGAAAGAATCCACGAAAAGACCTCACCCGCCCCCTATCACTGCCGTGCGCATGCTGAATGAAGACCTCCTCCTTGGAAGGGAGGGTTTGCCATAATTCACACGCTTGGCAGGCGATTTGGGTATCGCAGTGTAGATGGTAGGGAGATTATCGAATAGAAAGGCGCTGCTGGTCGTCTTCTTGTTTTCCCGTAGTCACCTCTTATGGACACCAAACGGGTTACGGCCACGGGTCTATCGGCTGCTGATGAACCCAAACCAAAGCCGGAAATTAGAAAAAAAATCTGAATCGAACTCACTGCTCTCAAACACTGTAACCTGACAATTTGACTTCTGCACTCTGAGGTCATCAAAAATCGCTTAGCTACGCGTATATCAACAGCCCTTGAATGTAGGGTTTTTTTATACACCATAAAAATACAGATGTGCCCTTAATAATATAACGTAATATCCAATTCGATGCGAGGGCGTGACGCCGAATGGACTGTTTTACGCGTTAATATTCTCGGGACATTTGGCTATTGAATTGCTTTGGGTTATGTTATGGGAACATGTCCCTTAATGACTTTTGAAATTTTTAACACACGAAAAACGATAGTCCATGAATGAAAATGTACTAAAACCACCACTCATTCTCACCACACTGTAACTCCTATCAGCCAGGATCTACAGTGAAGACACCGAGGGTTGACCCTCAGCGAGTCCCAGGAAAACACAATTTTTTTTTAATTAAAAAAGTATATAAGTACGAGGAGTGGAAAAATATAAATTACACTTCCCATGGAGATTCCATAATGCGTCAGATGGGCATGTTAAAAGACCGATTCTGCGCCTAATGTTTCCCTAGTCTTAGCGGTCTTCTGGTTTATCGAATTTTGAAAGTAACAAAATGGAGTGTGCACGTATGTCTGCGCAAACACATGAGCACTATAATCTACATTATAATGCCTAATACTGTTAAAGACTGGCTGCTGTGGTTGGATTGGTCTGGACAACATTAATATCAATGGCATGCCCATTGATAATAATATCAAATATTCATCAAAAGAGGAACTTCTATTAATTATCATATTTTAAAAGTTCTGGTAAATTTAATTCGCGCCGCAGACGACTTTGAAGTGACTTTAAGTCAAGTGTAAAGAAACAAATTTGACTCAAATTAGTTTGTATACCGCTTCATTTCTATATTTTACGAAAAACTAATATATTAGCGGCCCATATAATAATGAATAGATGTTCAAATAGCTATATATTAAGTGATTCAGTTTCAGACTAATTGGTATTAATTTTAAGCTTTCCAAACGGATGATTGATACATGAAAATAAATGTTCGCTGAAGTTTTGATCAATGAAGACATTAATTAAATCATCATCATCATCATCATCAGCCGGAAGACGTCCACTGCTGAACATAGGCCTCCCCCTTAGAACGCCACAATGAACGACAATTGGCTATTTGCATCCACCGGTTACCTGCGACGCGCACAATGTCGTCTGTCCACCTAGTGGGAGGCCTGCCTACGCTGCGTCTTCCGGTTCGTGGTCGCCACTCGAGAACCTTTCTTCCCCGGTTATCGGTTCTTCGAGCGATGTGGCCTGCCCATTGCCACTTCAACTTGCAGATTCTGAGAGCTATGTCGGTGACCTTGGTTCTTGATTAATTAAATATCGTAAGAAAAAAAAAACAAGGTATTTGATACGGGTTTACTGCATAGCCGTAAACACATTACAGTACCGTACAGTAAACCCATGGGGTATCAGGGTAAGAAAAGCATACTCCTATGGGCGTCTTTAAGAGGCAACTAAGCGAAATCAAGAAGACGGGCAACAGCGTATTCCTATTGTATTACCTACCACCTATACTGCGATCCCCAAGACGCATGCCAAGCGTGGGGATTATGGCAACCCCTCCCTTCTAAGGGGCCTCCCCCTTTGTCCAACCGTGAACGTGTTTCGGCTTCTACTGTTGAATGTAAAATACTTGAAAACACCCAAGTATAGGGGTTGCAATCCGGAAAAACGGATTCGGTATTCCAACGGATCCGGCAACAAAAGTCGTTTACCGGATCATTGAACATAGCTAGGATCCAGCTTTCAAATAAAATAAACGGATTCGGTTTAGTATTTAGAGAGCTGGGATGCCATAGACAGACATACATAGAGACAGCAAATTTTTGGTCAGAAGTTAGAAACGGTTAAAAAAGTTGTTGATATAAATTGGACGAAAATATATGTCTATATGTGTCTTTACCAGCTTTGAATGCACAGATTTAAATCCACTTTTCTCCCGAATGCCCCAGGGTTATGTTTTGCTAGAGTATGTAAGTATGTATGTAAGTATGTCTATTTATTTGGAACGACCTACATTCTAAACGGCGTGATGGACACTGACTTATAATATGTCGTTGGATTCGTCTTAGTTGTGGGAATGACATAGGATAGATACTTGTCCAAAAAAAAATGGTAGCCGCCAACCGCCATTTTGTATTTTTTTTTAACTCCAAAAACTTCAATATTGGTATCAAATGAAAGGTCTTAACGAGACGAGTTGAAATATATACACATATGTATACGTATTATGTATGTATAATGTAATTTAATTTAGGACCATTTTGTTACTGATCTCGAAGTTGTTCAGAAATATGTCTACCTCGGGCAAATGGGAATGAACAACTTCGAGAAAGAATTACGAGAATTACGTCGGGTACTTTCGTCACCCATCCCACAGAATCTGAAGACAAAAGTCTTCAATCAGTGCATCCTACCTGTTATGACATACGGAGCCGAAACGTGAACACTCGCGGTGGGGCTGGTCCACAAATTTAAAGTCGCTCAGCGAGCTATGGAAAGGTCTATGCTTGGAGTTTCTCTGAAAGATCGAATTCGGAACGAGGTGATCAGACAGAGAACCAAAGTTATCAACATAGGTCACCAGATTAGCAAGCTGAAGTGGCAGTAGGCTGGCCATCTGCCGTAGAACCGATAATCGTTGGAGCAAACGAGTTCTTGAGTGAAGACCGCGAGTCGGCAAACGTAGCGGGGGACGTCTGCAAGCGAGATGGAGTGACGATATACGTAAAGTGGCGGGCAGAAATTGGATGAGGAAAGCCGAGGATCGTAGTCAGTGCCGTGATATTGGAGAGGCCTATGTCCAGCAGTGGACGACTGTAGGCTAATGATGATGATGATGATTGTTACTGCGCTTGCAGTCGGGCTTATTATGCTTTTATGTTTTATACTTGTTTTGTATTTATAAGCTAGTTTAACTTTACACGTGCCACTTGGAGACATTTGGTGTTAAACTCGTAATTGATCTATTAATCTGTAATTGCAAATATACGACCCGACCGTTCATTGTGATTTGATTGAGCATAAAACCAGGTTCACACCTATGAGTAATAAAAGCCAAGGAAATAATGGCCGACAAACATGGTGCGAATGTTAGCGATTAGCGAGTTTCACATAAAAATGACAAAAGACCTTCAATATTTATTAATAACTATTAGAAATGTGCCCCATGGGGTGTCCGGGTAAGAATAGCACCCTCCCATCTCCTATGCGTGCTCGTAAGAGGAGACTAAGGGAAAACAAGAAGACGGGCAGCAGCGTCTTCCTATTGGATTACCTACCTCCTATACTGCAATCCGCAAGGCGCCTGCCTAGCATGGGGATAAGAAGGAGGTATTTGTTTAGCACTGGAAGTCTTACAGCTGCTGATGATGATGATGCCTGCTCTGTAGAAGTCCAGGCTTCCTCAAGGCGGCATTGTCCTATAGTAATATTTTGGGAAATACTCTAAATACTATGTCAAAGTCAAAAATCTTTATTTTCAAATAGGCTTAACACTTTTGAATGGTCCATCTTTTAAAAGCTACCACCGGATCACAACGCGGCCTCAACTGAGAAGATCCGGTGAGAAACTCAGCGGGCTTGTCATTTTTTCACTTTTTATTTAAACATTTTTTTGTTACAATTGCATCGACATTAGCGATAGTGTGCCCGTTCGTTCGAAACATCTTTATGTTTCGAACGAACGGGCGAAAAGAAGAAAACAATAAATTACGACAAAACTTACAACAAACTAAAAGGCTAAAGGGATAGTAGTCGGACCAGTCCCCCCAAGCAGCACCCGCGCACGAGTTGACTCGAGCAGCAGCCATCACTCCCTTCAACCATATTAGAGGGAAGGCGGTGACCCGCCACACGAAGCCGCCACAATCAAAGACTTCGATGGCGAGCACTACTATTATCTACTACTAAGTCTAACTGATCCCGAACTAGATAGAGCTTTTAAAAAATCGCATTAAGAATTATTCATAGCGGTGGTTGATGAAAATCTATCTGACCTCATATTATAAATCTGACGTCTTCATGTCACGGTTTTTAAATTTTCAGTTTACACCTGTTTCTTAACAAATGGACCCAAAGATACAAAATATCAATTGACGTAACCAAATACAAGCGAAACACCTCTTTACGACCTCTAATGACATTAGTCGCCGTATTCTGTTAACTCTGTCTGTGGTTCTTTATTAAGAGGTTTTACGGCGCAACAGCGGGTTACTGAAACGTTACGACCTACTGAAATTAATCGCTATTAGTGATGCGCCATTTGTGTATTAGGATTTATTTACATCTTGGACTTATATCTAGCTTTCTTAATACAAAGCGTATAAGATTTTAATACATATTCCTATACGTTTTTTTAAATATAGACTCTAGACTTTTTCAAGCCTTCATTTTAAGTTATATTATTTACACTACTTTGTAAGAAACAATCATGTATTCATTTTAAATTTTTATTTCAGAACCGAAAAACATTTTTTTTAGTTTAATTATTATAACTTTAAGATTTTTTGAACGACTGATTGTAATGATTGATTGGAATGATTGATTTAAATAAGATAAAGTACATTACTTTCTCTTATTTAAATATACTCTAAGCTACTGACTTTGTCAATTGTGTGTTTTAAAGAAGTCTGCCCAGTTCACCGGACCATAACATGACCAGGCTGGTACGGCCTTGGTTAGCGGGCTGGCGCTTTAAATAAGTATATAAGTTTAAGTCTATATGTCGTGTACTTCACAATATTATTTATTTATTATTTCTAGACAATAAAAAAAATCCATTCAGTTTTTAAACTTATTTTAAAACTTGCGCTAGGTTAGTTCTTAAGTAATTAATTTAGTAGCTAACAGTGGACAGTGGGAACTTTTTTTAAAAGTTGTGGCACCGTCCACCCCGGGTGGCCAAGCAGGGGGTGGACGGTGGGAATAAAACTTATTAATTAGTTGAAATCTGGTCTGGTTGTGATTAGTAATAGGATTCGATTTTTGAAATAATAAAATTATGATAATAGTCTGGAATTGATCTATATCTGAGGATGTAAATCCCACAACGCGCTTCCCTATTACCGATGCTCGTGGTGTCACGGACAAGACGTTAGCAACGAAGGTCGCGACATAAAAATATTGTTTTGTTCTATCTCCGATGATCGACACCCACACATGGACGAAACAAACAGTCAACGCCCTACTTCATACGGGAGACTGCTATTTTTTGACGACCTAAATATTTTGGTCAACTGAGTTTCCAATATTTTTTTATTTGACATTTTGTTGAAGGAAATAAGTTACGGTATAAAATGTATAGGGAAATGCTATATACACATTATTTAAGTTTGCTAAACCAGATAAAAATAAAAAATAAAATATTTTTATAAATTTGTCGCAATTAAAAATCAAGTAACACTGAAGTACCAACTACTAGTTTTAGTAGGTAGGGACTTAAATATATGTATCTTTGTTCGACTAAATCAACTACAATAATTAATGAACTTTAGATACATAATAAAATGAATAAACGTATTATCACTACAGATCCAAGATCAGATTTAGAGATTGATCGGTATACAAATTTTTCCTCCGCCGAGCTGCATCAATCAGACTCGAAGGACCAAATCTCACTTCATGTTCTCCTTGTGGTCTGTATGTATCAGACCTCTAGTGCTAGGTCCTAGTTTTATTTTTCGGTTTAATTTTCATTTTCCACTAGTACTTATTCGTCAGCTAAAACTATATTGTCAGCTAGCGTTGCTTTAGCATTTTTACTTTCATCTTTACCGCATGGCTACGGTCAATGAAAAGTCGGGTAATGAGAAAGCAATCATTGCTGTTCCTTGTGTTGATTTCGCGGCTGTTCAATGTTCATCATTGATTACGTCTAGTGCCAGATACATGACCGCAGAACACACGTGGAGGCATCGTAAATCTGTATCTTCGTCTGAATATGGCCGAGCAGCTGTTTCCAATGTGAATTGTTACGATATTTATAGCCGTAACGTGGCAAATTATATGTTTAATTGGGGCGTCATTAATTCATCTGCTAATCTCATAAAAAGGGTTTATTATCGTATTTCGCTTTTGTTTAAAAATAATAACGAGACAAACTGAGTCATTAATTTCAAAGAAAAAGCATATAGTATGGGTCATATTAGTTTTATTAAGACTACAGCAGTAGCTATTTTTTTAATCATATTTCTATCTTTATAAAAAGAAAATAATAAAGTAGTGAAATATACAGCAGCAGATAACAATCTGACACATTAGATTTTGTAACGAAAGCTTATGATTTGTAAAATAAAATTTATAATTGGATGAAAATCAATGACAATGTCACTGGTGCTTTTAATAACATGATTATTACGTACGGTAAAACCCGTATACAATGGATCCAAGTATGGCTTATATCAAAATTACTGTTAATTATTATCGTAAAATTGCATTTTAATTACTTACTAAGGTAGAACTGATAGTTTTACACTGTTCTTATAATTTATTGATTGTTAAAGTAGAATAACAATGTGTAGTAGCCAATCCATTGTTAATTCCAATTATTTCCTTCTTCACACCCCTAAGCCCTTCTTTATAGTTCATTATCATCCTTTCCAGACAATTAAGTATAACAAACAGCTAAACTTCCTTTACTTTGAACGTTTGAAACATTCTTCTTGAACGCCATTCACGATCGATTTCAATAAAAGTACAAACTCAATAGAAATTAGCAAATCATGCTTAATTTAATTGCAGTGTTGTCGAAAAGGGACTCCTTTACAAGAAATATATTGCTTGGCTGATGGGAATCCTCCAAATTCATTAGAGAGATAAGGAGGAACCAATTAATTGGTGTAAGTAATTTAAGCTCGCTCTAAAAGAAACCTAATTTCACTCTTAGGTTGTTTGCTGTTCACCTTTATTAATTAACCTAACTAATTGCGATTAGCTACTCCAGTAATTTGGAAAAAAAATATTTCCGGGTATAGTTTTTCTGTTAGATAAATGAAAGAAAAAAAATATCTTGATCGGTATCTAAATGTAATTTGAAAACTTTTGAAGTTGTTATTTAATTTGTGTTTCTTATCGAGCGAGATATCTTTTTGATCTGATTTCCAACTTCAAAAAACGGCTGATACGGTACTTAGTAAATTACCTATTAATTTCATATTATGTAGCTATGAGATTGGATCATCAAGAAATCTTAAGCTTTTATACAGAGAATAATGCATAAAATGTGTATCATTGCTTATTAATATATATTTCTCAGTTTCACTTCAAATTCTCAAAGTAACTTATAGCCCGAGGTCTAAACGATTTCATTTCTTTTTTAACCGACTTCAAAAAAGGAGGAGGTTCTCAATTCGTCTGTATATATTTTTTTATTTTTTTTTATCTATGTTCGCGCATAACTCTGGCAATTATGAACCGATTTGAAAAAATCTTTCTTCCATCCATTCTTCAATCCATTGATTGGGTCCCATAAAAAAATTACTGCTTAGTAATAAGTAGTTCCTGAAAAAACAAGAATGGTGACTGCGCACTGAGAGCTGCAAGAAAGCCTATATAGATGACTTTTTTATCGCTTTTTAAGGACAAAAATGGTCATAACTCTGGCAAATATTTACCAATTTCAATGATTCTTTTTTTATTCGAAAGAAGAAACCACTGTATTGAATCTGTATGAATTTTATTACAACCGGATAAGAACTTCCTGGAGGACCATGAACGATGTGGAGGAATTTATCTGGTAAAAACCATAAAACTGATGTTCTCCATTACATTGCTCTGACAATTATGAACCGATTTCGATGATTCTTTTTTTATTCGAGAGAGTAAACTACTATGATGATTTCATGTAAATTTCATTACGATCGGATATTTTTTTCTGAAGAAACATGAATTATGGTAAACTATGTAGACGATAATGTGATCATAACCTACCTAGATAATTTAACGGTTTTCGATGGTTCAATCTTTATATATGAAAATATCACTAAAAAGTTTAAAATAAAATCTTTTTAAAATAAAATTGAACCGACTTCAATATCACTGAAAAGTATAAAATAATTTAAATATTATTAAAGTTGGTGCCAAATATACACAGCCGGTAAGCTAACACCAACTTCAATAATATTTAAATTATTTTATACTTTTCAGTGATATTGAAGTCGGTTCAATTTTTTATTAAAAAGATTTTATTAAGAATGAACTTTCAAGTTCCTAAATTTAAATCAATTTATTAAAATTACAAACCTGTGAAGTTATGTTCAAAACTGTAACCTCGTGTTCTCAAAACCAAACTCCCAATTTAGCAGCGCTGCGTTCATGAATGTGTCTCATGTTTAAAATTGTTTTAATCAAATCAACATTCCCCAAGCAATGTTAATAAAACAGATTTCTAGCTGATACATTTGTGGGTTCATCATAAAACATTATAAAACATTTTGTGATCTTTATTCACCTGAGTGTTTTATATGCCATTATTTACTGAAACATACCGAATTTGCCTTGATCTATTTAGTCGACTTTAAAAATGTTTGCAATGTTATTTATCTAGTTGTCTCTTAAAAAATTACTATCATCCATTTAGCCAATATTTATTGCAGTGTTGCTACTTGCAAATAGTCTCAGTAGATTTCTATTTATCATCAGAATCCGATCACATTTTGACAGAGAAACTAAACATTGCGCTCGGTATAGGATTCAAACCCAATTTTGTTGGCTCATCAGACTGCAACTATTAATACAAATCGACCTCTAAGTAAATACAATTTGATGGATCGTAGGAATGTTTCAGATAAAATATCACCAGCTTAAACTATGTGGTACAGGACTTCTGAGCATTTTTGTTCTTCTGACCTCCGTAGCATAGAAAACCGCTTTTGCTTTACAACCTAACAGCTTCTAACCCTGTAGAGAAACAGGTCAACCTCACATAAAACAAAAATTAACATACTCCTGCACCGCACGCATTCTCTCCCCGATCTTATAGGTCTATCATACCATCGAATTAAAAATTAAAAAAGTGTTCGCCTTTTAAAATAAACGTAGGTACTGATGGAACATAAAACATGTTAAAAGTATTGGTACCGCAAATACGGTATGCTAAATTATTAGCCTTTAGTACCATAAAGTTAATATCAGTACAAAACAGCCAATAATTTTGTCGAGATGTGCGAATAAATCTCTTGAATATACGAGGTACAAGTAAAAATAAATATAAATTACAGTTCTGCAACAGTTAATACATCACACCTAAATCTTAAATATTGTATACGTACAAGTTTGAGGTTTTAATGGGTTAAAGATTTTGGGTAAGAAGCAAATAAATCTTTTATTCCAACTGAAACCATGTCAGCTGGCTGCGTATGGCGCCACTGTCAGCGGGCGTGTACATTATAATTATATTATTTACTGACTTTTCTTTATCAGTCATTTTGAAACAGCTATGTAGGTGGTAGGCACCATCTGCAAGAGACTGTTTATGAAAGTTCCAATGCAATGTCAATATAGCTGAAAAAGGTACAAGTTAGCTTCCTAAGGCCTCGTTTACGGAAACGCGGGGCGTCGCGCGTCGCGTGTGGCGTGGCGTCTCGCGGCGCGTCGGACGTTTTTATTGTTTACGTAGCGGCGGCGCGTGAAGCGGCGCGTATCATCGCACGCGTAAACACAAACTTATAGCAATATATGATGCTGTTTATAGAGACGCGGGGCGGGAAGAGTGGCGGTGCCCGCCGCTGCGCCCGCGGCGTGCACCGCCGCGTGCAACGGCGGTGCAACTAACTTTTTAACATACAAATTTCTTCTAAAAAGAAAATCGATCATATCATACTCCATTGCGATGGTGACTACGTCTGTGTTGCATGACTACCAAATAGACTGGCAGAAGGTTCAGCCACAGGCATCGCTTCATCGAGAATAGCCGCTGCGTGCGCCGCCGCGATGAACGCCGCGTGAGACGCGGCGATGCCATCCGCGGGCGCCGCCGTAAAACACGCTCCATTTCAAGCAAACGCGTGTAAAATCGCTTCTCCGTAAACACACTCATACAACGCCCTACATTTGAATTTAGTGCGGGCCACGCCGCCGCACGCGACGCGCGACGCCCCGCGTCTCCGTAAATGAGGCCTAAGTTTTATCAGGTATCACTGTTTCAAGTCGGCTTTATATATTTTTTTTTCTAGTATGTATGCACATAAGACAGTGCATACGTTATTCTGCAGGATGCATTTTGTCGAGAGTGTGTGAATTGCATGACTTGATTCCACTATCCCGTTTCTATCATCGGACGACGAGGCGCACGGCTACTACGTACCCTTAGGTTGTGAATGTCCCATCAGTCCGTACTAAACGATTTGCATCCTCATTTATAGTACATACAGCCAAGGACTGGAATAATTATCGTTTGCCTGCGTCAGTGTTTCCGTCCGTTTATACTGTGAGTGTCTTCAAGGCAAGAGTTTATAGGCTTTTAATAAACTAGTATGCTTTACCACCATCTGCGTCACCGCTTCCCATCAACTTTGCTATTCTCTAATGTACACTATTGCGGCTGTCCTCGACGGCTAGCTCAACTTCGAGCCAGCCTTGAATATGACGTCGAGCTTTACGCTTTTAAAATGCATATTCACTATGCATTCCTGCTCAAAGTCGAACTGACTGTTAAACTATTAGACCTTAAGTAATTCCCCTGAAAACCGTTAATTCCCGTGACGGTAGTGCTGTGCTACCTAAGAAAAGTTAGTGAATACGAAAACGCAAATTGCTGCGTCAAACTCGAGGTGATTTTCCTTAGAGAAAAGGGCAGGTGGGATTGCAGTCAAGCACGATTTGCCCACAGTCATACATAATTATTAAAAGTATTACTCTATATGAACACAAACATTGTAATGCTAAGGTACTTATGTGGGATCACTTAGGGGGGCTTGCTTGTTCGTAAAAACTAGCTGCTGTGGTTTGTTCTTCAACACAATATTAAGCTGAGCGGTAGCTCCGTTTCACGGAGACACGTCGCGTCGTGCATTCGTGCGTTCGTGTTGTGAATAGCTGTTTCAATATATATTTTTTAAAGATAAAGTATCTAAGTATCGCTTCCAGTGAAGCTTGACCCTCATCTGTCAACACGCTAACGAGTGTTTTGCTTGCGTTTACCGCATTTAAATGTGCAAAAAAAATATGAATAAATACATCAACACGCCATTAGGTAACCAATAAAGACGGTCGCGCTTTGAATTCTCCATTCCTTCCCAAACGGGCCGCTTCGCTGGCCTGGCACTAATTTAATAAAAAATTCGTACCAAAATAAACGAGTTACGTCGATTTTATTAGCAAATAATGTAATTTGATTAGTCGTTTACGTAGTAAGAATTTTTCTTTCGAGTGGTTTCTATATTGTTATTTACTTTAGTATTACATTCGTTTTGAATTCCGCTGAGAGGGACGCGGGTGTTTAATTTGGTTTATTCTATTTCAGGCATAACATATATTTTCATCCGTGGTACAGTGGGAAACCGCTTGCTTTACAAACCTTAGGTTTCGGGTTCGAATCCCGTGGAGAGTACCAACTTCATGTAGTTGTTTCTCACTGGCTAGGACAATGCAGGCCGATCACCTGGTTTTCTGTAAAGTAAGATGATCCATGCGTTGGATGGACATGTAAAAAGTCGGTCCTACGCCTGTCCCCTGTCGTGTTAGTCTTCCGTACCTTCCAAATGTGAGGGTTAAAGGAATAGAGAGTGCACTTGTGTATACGCAAGCACTTGTGCACTATAATATCTCCCGCGTAGATGGCTGATCTTATGAAAGATTGGCCGCTGTGGTCGTATCGGCCAGGAGGACGTTATTATTATATATCTTTATAGATTTAAGCAATTTTTAAATCTGTTGTCTATATAGTCTCGCGGTTCAATTCATGATAATTTTTTTTTTTAACGTCTTTCTTTGCTTAACGACTAAAACTTGCTTTAAACTATGTGTAATAAAATTATTTATTTATTTAGTAAAAACTACTAAAATAATAAATCAAAGCGGTGGATTGGAGCCTAAAATAGGGAAACCTTGTATTTCAGGACTCCAGGCCCTCCCACCGCGCGACAGCATTGAACCGATAGGTGGGGTAAGTGTGCTAACTTTCTAGTGTTAGGTAAGGTGATATATTTATGTGATAAGCTTTACGTGTACCTACTACGCAGAGCCTGTACTATGAAAATCAGACAACTGATATACCTACCTATATTATACTTTTGTAAATACTTACGAATAGCTTCACCCAGACGCAAGAAGGGATTTAAACTCACTACCTATTGGGTAGCGGCCGGGTTGGCTAACCGCTAGACCAACGGGGCCATGTGCCATATATAATTGATGATTGAATGTGTCAATACAATAATACAATTCCACTATTTCAACAAAGCATATTATTTTCTATTCAATGCATACTCTAAGTAAACAGATCTTGTGTACTGTCTACTGCTCAAAGAAGACAGAACACGAATTTTCCATTAAATATATCGGGTATCATTCTGCTGTTAACAGTCTTAAAAATGAAAAACAAATACGGTGTTTATCTCAAAGTCACAGAGAGAGTGGTTTATGTTTTGTCAGAGACGATGTATTTGAATGAAATTCTATTTTTTTTTTCTGTCTCACACGGCCGTCAGTCGGAACGATAGTCAGTCCATCCACCTCTCAACTCAAGACACACCCAGACACAAGATATGTCATCATCATCAGCTGCCGAAGACGTCCACTGCTGAACAAATCCCCACGCTTGGCAGGCGTCTTGGGGGTTGCAGTATTATTACGCTATATACAATAGGGACTGAGCAGACATTTAGTTTGCATAAGATATCATCATCATCATCATCAGCCGGAAGACGTCCACTGCTGAACATAGGCCTCCCCCTTCGAACGCCACAATGAACGACAATTGGCTATTTGCATCCACCGATTACCTGCGACGCGCACAATGTCGTCTGTCCACCTAGTGGGAGGCCTGCCTACGCTGCGTCTTCCGGTTCGTGGTCGCCACTCGAGAACCTTTCTTCCCCAACGGTTATCGGTTCTTCGAGCGATGTGGCCTGCCCATTGCCACTTCAACTTGCAGATTCTGAGAGCTATGTCGGTGACCTGGGTTCTTCGGCGAATCTCCACATTTCGGATTCTGTCGCGCAAAGAAACTCCGAGCATAGCTCTCTCCATGGCTCGTTGTGTGACTCTGAACTTCTCTAAAAGGCCAGCCGTTAGAGACCACGTCTCAGTACCATATGTCATCACTGGCAACACACACTGGTTAAAAACCTTCGTCTTCAGGCACTGCGGTATTTCTGAAGAAACATGAATTATGGTAAACTATGTAGACGATAATGTGATCATAACCTACCTAGATAATTTAACGGTTTTCGATGGTTCAATCTTTATATATGAAAATATCACTAAAAAGTTTAAAATAAAATCTTTTTAAAATAAAATTGAACCGACTTCAATATCACTGAAAAGTATAAAATAATTTAAATATTATTAAAGTTGGTGCCAAATATACACAGCCGGTAAGCTAACACCAACTTCAATAATATTTAAATTATTTTATACTTTTCAGTGATATTGAAGTCGGTTCAATTTTTTATTAAAAAGATTTTATTAAGAATGAACTTTCAAGTTCCTAAATTTAAATCAATTTATTAAAATTACAAACCTGTGAAGTTATGTTCAAAACTGTAACCTCGTGTTCTCAAAACCAAACTCCCAATTTAGCAGCGCTGCGTTCATGAATGTGTCTCATGTTTAAAATTGTTTTAATCAAATCAACATTCCCCAAGCAATGTTAATAAAACAGATTTCTAGCTGATACATTTGTGGGTTCATCATAAAACATTATAAAACATTTTGTGATCTTTATTCACCTGAGTGTTTTATATGCCATTATTTACTGAAACATACCGAATTTGCCTTGATCTATTTAGTCGACTTTAAAAATGTTTGCAATGTTATTTATCTAGTTGTCTCTTAAAAAATTACTATCATCCATTTAGCCAATATTTATTGCAGTGTTGCTACTTGCAAATAGTCTCAGTAGATTTCTATTTATCATCAGAATCCGATCACATTTTGACAGAGAAACTAAACATTGCGCTCGGTATAGGATTCAAACCCAATTTTGTTGGCTCATCAGACTGCAACTATTAATACAAATCGACCTCTAAGTAAATACAATTTGATGGATCGTAGGAATGTTTCAGATAAAATATCACCAGCTTAAACTATGTGGTACAGGACTTCTGAGCATTTTTGTTCTTCTGACCTCCGTAGCATAGAAAACCGCTTTTGCTTTACAACCTAACAGCTTCTAACCCTGTAGAGAAACAGGTCAACCTCACATAAAACAAAAATTAACATACTCCTGCACCGCACGCATTCTCTCCCCGATCTTATAGGTCTATCATACCATCGAATTAAAAATTAAAAAAGTGTTCGCCTTTTAAAATAAACGTAGGTACTGATGGAACATAAAACATGTTAAAAGTATTGGTACCGCAAATACGGTATGCTAAATTATTAGCCTTTAGTACCATAAAGTTAATATCAGTACAAAACAGCCAATAATTTTGTCGAGATGTGCGAATAAATCTCTTGAATATACGAGGTACAAGTAAAAATAAATATAAATTACAGTTCTGCAACAGTTAATACATCACACCTAAATCTTAAATATTGTATACGTACAAGTTTGAGGTTTTAATGGGTTAAAGATTTTGGGTAAGAAGCAAATAAATCTTTTATTCCAACTGAAACCATGTCAGCTGGCTGCGTATGGCGCCACTGTCAGCGGGCGTGTACATTATAATTATATTATTTACTGACTTTTCTTTATCAGTCATTTTGAAACAGCTATGTAGGTGGTAGGCACCATCTGCAAGAGACTGTTTATGAAAGTTCCAATGCAATGTCAATATAGCTGAAAAAGGTACAAGTTAGCTTCCTAAGGCCTCGTTTACGGAAACGCGGGGCGTCGCGCGTCGCGTGTGGCGTGGCGTCTCGCGGCGCGTCGGACGTTTTTATTGTTTACGTAGCGGCGGCGCGTGAAGCGGCGCGTATCATCGCACGCGTAAACACAAACTTATAGCAATATATGATGCTGTTTATAGAGACGCGGGGCGGGAAGAGTGGCGGTGCCCGCCGCTGCGCCCGCGGCGTGCACCGCCGCGTGCAACGGCGGTGCAACTAACTTTTTAACATACAAATTTCTTCTAAAAAGAAAATCGATCATATCATACTCCATTGCGATGGTGACTACGTCTGTGTTGCATGACTACCAAATAGACTGGCAGAAGGTTCAGCCACAGGCATCGCTTCATCGAGAATAGCCGCTGCGTGCGCCGCCGCGATGAACGCCGCGTGAGACGCGGCGATGCCATCCGCGGGCGCCGCCGTAAAACACGCTCCATTTCAAGCAAACGCGTGTAAAATCGCTTCTCCGTAAACACACTCATACAACGCCCTACATTTGAATTTAGTGCGGGCCGCGCCGCCGCACGCGACGCGCGACGCCCCGCGTCTCCGTAAATGAGGCCTAAGTTTTATCAGGTATCACTGTTTCAAGTCGGCTTTATATATTTTTTTTTCTAGTATGTATGCACATAAGACAGTGCATACGTTATTCTGCAGGATGCATTTTGTCGAGAGTGTGTGAATTGCATGACTTGATTCCACTATCCCGTTTCTATCATCGGACGACGAGGCGCACGGCTACTACGTACCCTTAGGTTGTGAATGTCCCATCAGTCCGTACTAAACGATTTGCATCCTCATTTATAGTACATACAGCCAAGGACTGGAATAATTATCGTTTGCCTGCGTCAGTGTTTCCGTCCGTTTATACTGTGAGTGTCTTCAAGGCAAGAGTTTATAGGCTTTTAATAAACTAGTATGCTTTACCACCATCTGCGTCACCGCTTCCCATCAACTTTGCTATTCTCTAATGTACACTATTGCGGCTGTCCTCGACGGCTAGCTCAACTTCGAGCCAGCCTTGAATATGACGTCGAGCTTTACGCTTTTAAAATGCATATTCACTATGCATTCCTGCTCAAAGTCGAACTGACTGTTAAACTATTAGACCTTAAGTAATTCCCCTGAAAACCGTTAATTCCCGTGACGGTAGTGCTGTGCTACCTAAGAAAAGTTAGTGAATACGAAAACGCAAATTGCTGCGTCAAACTCGAGGTGATTTTCCTTAGAGAAAAGGGCAGGTGGGATTGCAGTCAAGCACGATTTGCCCACAGTCATACATAATTATTAAAAGTATTACTCTATATGAACACAAACATTGTAATGCTAAGGTACTTATGTGGGATCACTTAGGGGGGCTTGCTTGTTCGTAAAAACTAGCTGCTGTGGTTTGTTCTTCAACACAATATTAAGCTGAGCGGTAGCTCCGTTTCACGGAGACACGTCGCGTCGTGCATTCGTGCGTTCGTGTTGTGAATAGTTGTTTCAATATATTTTTTTAAAGAAAAAGTATCGCTTCCAGTGAAGCTTGACCCTCATCTGTCAACACGCTAACGAGTGTTTTGCTTGCGTTTACCGCATTTAAATGTGCAAAATAAATATGAATAAATACATCAACACGCCATTAGGTAACCAATAAAGACGGTCGCGCTTTGAATTCTCCATTCCTTCCCAAACGGGCCGCTTCGCTGGCGTGGCACTAATTTAATAAAAAACTCGTACCAAAATAAACGAGTAACGTCGATTTTATTAGCAAATAATGTAATTTGATTAGTCGTTTACGTAGTAAGAATTTTTCTTTCGAGTGGTTTCTATATTGTTATTTACTTTAGTATTACATTCGTTTTGAATTACACTGAGAGGGACGCGGGTGTTTAATTTGGTTTATTCTATTTCAGGCACAACATATATTTTCATCCGTGGCACAGTGGGAAACCGCTTGCTTTACAAACCTTAGGTTTCGGGTTCGAATCCCGTGGAGAGTACCAACTTCGTGTAGTTGTTTCTCACTGGCTAGGACAATGCAGGCCGATCACCTGGTTTTCTGTAAAGTAAGATGATCCATGCGTTGGATGGACATGTAAAAAGTCGGTCCTACGCCTGTCCCCTGTCGTGTTAGTCTTCCGTACCTTCCAAATGTGAGGGTTAAAGGAATAGAGAGTGCACTTGTGTATACGCAAGCACTTGTGCACTATAATATCTCCCGCGTAGATGGCTGATCTTATGAAAGATTGGCCGCTGTTGTCGTATCGGCCAGGAGGACGTAATTATTATATATCTTTATAGATTTAAGCAATTTTTAAATCTGTTGTCAATATAGTCTCGCGGTTCAATTCGTGATAATTTTTGTTTTTAACGTCTTTCTTTGCTTAACGACTAACCCTTGCTTTAAACTATGTGTAATAATAGTAGTTTATGCACCAAGGGGATAAAGCAGTGTCTTATGTCACGGGCGTGGAATTGAATCGCGAGCATAACGAAGGATTCTAGCAACTCCCGAGCGTAGCGAGGGAGTATAGAGTTAATACTAGAATCCTGAGTACAGCGAGAGATTCAAGCTCGCCCAAGACAAAGACACCTTTATCCCCGAGGAGAATATACTACTTTTCACAACTACTGCGAGGTAATGAAATACAAATACTAGGAAGAGATTGCTTAGGTTATCTGGAAGAGATTGATTTTTAGCGATAAGGCCACCTTTTTACATCATCAACGTATTGTTCAATTTACATGTATTTTTTGGTGTAAAATCTCAATAGTACAATGAAGTGTATTAATGTATTTATTATTATTATTAAATATATACTGCTAGAAATAAAATAATATCAACACACTGATTACTAGCGTTCGCGCCCACACCTACTGCGAAGCGAGACAAAAAAATACAAAACTGCTAGAATTAAAATAATATCAACAGCGTTAGCGCCTTTTTTTTATCTATTTTTTCTTTTCTAGAACTTAGAACAAGGTTCGGCTCCAATTTGGCTCCTGGCGCTCGGTTCGATTTTCAAATGTATTTTTTCGTGCAAATCTGTGCTTAGAGAGAGTGGTATACCTACCTACTGTAAAGAGTCTCCGTGGTAAAAAAATATTTGACGTTCGTAATTCAAATTACATTTTAATGAAGAATTGGCTTCGGCCTGAAAAGATGAATGGAAAATGACAGCAATTTAATGAAGAATTGGCTTAGGCCTAGCTACAAATTGATTTATTACGAGATTACTTATGATGAGGCTGTATGAGCTAGAACCTTTTGCCTTCCCAATTAGGGAGAACTATAGGACAAAAAAAAACAAATCACATTATTGCCCAAGGGAGTTCAGTACAACATTATTACCCGGCTAGACTATAGGGATATAATGACCTACTTTATGTCAAGTTTATATGACACATAATGTAACATTATCGAGCAGGTGGTGTGAACAATTCTTTATTTATTTAGTAAAACTACTAAAATAATAAATGTAAGCGGTGGATTGGAGCCTAAAATAGGGAAACCTTGTATTTCAGGACTCCAGGCCCTCCCACCGCGCGACAGCATTGAACCGTTGGGGGGGGGGGGGGGGAAGTGTACTAACTTTCTAGTGTTAGGTAAGGTGGTATATTTATGTGATAAGCTTTACGTGTACCTACTACGCAGAGCCTGTACTATGAATACCAGACAACTGATATACCTATATTATACTTTTGTAAATACTTACGAATAGCTTCACCCAGACACAAGGTACGATTCGAACTCACTACCAATTGAGTACCGGTCCTGTGACCTGACCGGTTTGTCTAGACCAACGGGGCCGCCCATATGCCATATATAATTAATGATTAAACGAACTTACCTGTACGTGAAGTTCTATCATAATTATACGAGGAGATTGGTCCGAAGATATTAGTATAATTAACACACGTAGTTACACCTACTATGACGCCAGTTATCGCACAGTTAGTTGAGATTTATATTCAAAACATAGTTTTTTTTCTTTTTCTTCCCATAGTTGTAGGTAGGTCAGCTGACATTCATTTAGTTTAGAGTGTAATTAAGAGTAAATTGATATTTCACAGTAAGGGACACAGCAAGGGTGGGCGGGATGCTAATATCTTCGGACCAATCTCCTCGTATAATTATGATAGAACTTCACGTACAGGTAAGTTCGTTTAATCATTAATTATACTCGAGATTGGTCCTCAATATTAGTATAATTAACACACGTAGATCTTGAGAGAAAATATTTTTAGTCTGTGAAATATCATTATTATAAAGAGAAAACAATAAAATGTAATTATCTATTTATTGCATTAATTAGAAAGGATGTTAACAAAAAACCTGCATAAATTATTCCATGGGGAAATTAATTACGTATAACCATAATCATATTACAATATGATCACTAGAACTTAATTTATTATTTTAATATATATTTCTTGTATGCATAATACTTAGTCTAATCATTTTGTAAAGTATCAAACAGCAATGATTCGGCAAAGGAAGCCTGTTGGCTTTTATCTATAATTATTCTATTATAAAATCGGCCAAACGTGTTGGAACTGTCACTCCAACCAGCGGTTTTTCTAATATGTTCGATGTTAACACCTAAACTACGAGCTTTGGACGTAGCAGCGTGTCTAGTGCTATGTGCTGAAAAGGTAGACACGTCTACTCCACTCTCTGCAAGTGTAACCCATCGATTTAATGTTTGTGATGTAACCTTATGATGTGGTTTCCTGAGACTAACAAAGAGATATGTATGATTATTGCGTAAGGAGTTGGTCATATTTAAATAGGCGTTTAAAGTTTCTATGGGACAAATTTGAGGTTTTTTCACGGAAATAGGGTATCACTAAAACTGGTTGTTGTGAACCAACACGTGAGGTTTTTATGAGGTCAGGTATTTTGATCATCGACTGATTGTTGTATTGCTCAATATTGTTTATTTGAATTAAAGACAGTGTTTGCATTCGGTGGGCAGTGACAAGGGCTAGAATGGTAACTAATTTATTAGAAATGTTTTCTAAATTTAATGACTCATTTGGATACCAATTTTCCAAGTGAGTTAAAACTAGCGAATTGGCTTAGCTTGGGATACCCAAGCATAATTATATTTTGGTAATGACGGGCGCAATCTATATATGCCTTTCAAAAACCGTTTGTCTGTCATCGGTCCCAATATCCGACCCTAGAATCAAGGATAACGCAGATCTATAACTGTAGACCCGTATTGGGCACCCACTTCAAAAAATTCCGTTAGAAATTTGATGACATGGGGGATAGACAGCTCAAAGATATCAAAATTATTAACATAACAAATATCATACCATTTCTTCAGGTATGTGTCGTACTGCTTAATGGAATTGTCCGATAATGAGGCCAACATGATGTGGATGGCAGTGGAACGAAAGATGGTGCACGTTGCGATTGCTGGAATGAGATAATATTAGGTCTTTACTACGTTCGTACGTAATGGTTTCGATATAAGAAGTTTCATAAAAAGAGGGAACCAGGGTTGTGTCGGCCACCAGGGAACTACAATTATACCAGTGGCTCTATCTTTGATAATTTTCCGAATAGTCTTAAGTATTATTGAGAAAGGTGGAAAACCGTAGAAAAAAAAAGTTTGACCATGATATAGTGAAAGCATTTGTAGTAAAAGCATCAGGATCACGGTGCCAAGATATGTACTTGTTACATTTCTTATTGACTCTACTCGCAAATACGTCTATTTCGGGGATACCAAAGTGATCTGTTATTATTTTAAAAGCATGATCTGCCAGTTCCCATTCCACATCCGGATGAACTCATCGTGATTCAGCGTCAACTACCGCGTTGTCCGCTGAGCTTATATACGAGGCATAGACCATGATATTCCTGGCTTCGCACCACTGCCACAGAGTTCGCGTTATCTGTGTAAGGTGGGGGAACTGCACGCCTCCCATGCCATTAATATATGCAATAGCAGTGGTATTATCGATTCGGAGGAGAATTTGACAATTTTGTAGATTTTTTTGCAAATACTTTCAGACCTAAATAAGCTGCTAGAATTTCTAATTAATTAATGTGTCTATTGCGTTCTTCTTGAGACCACATACCAGTTACAGTTTCTTCTCTACACGCTACACCCCACCCCGTAGTCGAAGCATCACTGAATATTTCCAAGCAATAGTCATCGTACTTTATATCATTAACTGGATTATCCAATGCCCGATACCACCAATCAAAATCAGGTTGTAATGTTAATGGTAATTCCACATAACTGTCAAAGTTACCATTGTTATTTTGTAAACTTAAAAATTTGCATCCTTCAAAATTTTTTGTATAAAGCCAGATATACTCGATTGCAGGACATGCCGAAAGGAGCTAGCCAACTAAGCGAGCAGTCTCTTATTTTGCATCGACGTAAGATTTTGAACTCTTGTAGTTTCTGTTTTAATTTAATTATCTTTTCTGGTGGTAGACTAACTTGGAATTTTTCAGTATCTATACATATACATATAATAATAATAATAATACATTAATAAAATCGTAGAAAAGTAAAAACTGTACATTGACTATTTCATGAAAATTTTAATTGTAACGTGTTCTAGGAACGATACTGATTCCGAATATATGATTTTTAGAATTTTTGTCTGTCTGTATGTCTGTGACTTTGTGGAGACTTGACGTCAAAACCGCTGAACAGATTTAGTTGCTATTTAGCAAAAATATTTATTGAAAACCTAGAAAAAATTATAGGATATAAATTATCTCGCTATTTGTTACGAGGAATGAGCAGTGTCGAAATATGTACTTTTTCTACTACAATTTGCCGCGAAATTATTCTGTGTTGAAGATTTGTGCCAATACTGTTCAACAGATTTAGTTGATATTTAACGGACATGTTTACGATGGACCTGGTCAGACTTTAATATAAGTAATATCAAGCTATTTGTTACAGGGAATGAGCAATATTTTAATAAGCTCTTCTTCTTCTTCATTTTTCCGCGAAATTGTAAAAGAACTAGAGTAATGTTACAATATAACAGACAAATTGTGGATTTAAACTAAAAAATTAAAATCATTACAATATATTAACATATGGAGCATACAGTAACTATCTACATAAGGAAGGGAATTTAAAGATGGAGCCTAACCGCTGATATAGCTTAGCGGTTGAACGGTCTTCCGGTATTTTTTTGTTTCCGGGTTCGATCCCGGAAGAATTGAGTTTCTTTTTTTTTTTTTATTTATTTTTTTTTTTTTGCTTTTTTTTTTGTAACACTTATATGCTAGTGCTTGACTGCAGTCCCACCTGATAGAAAGCGGCGACGCAATTGAGGATGGCAAAACACACTAGCTTATTAAAAGCCTATTCACTCACATTATATGGACTGGACTCGCTTTCTATAGTACTATTACGATATACCGGTACATTACGAGGTAGGAACTTCTACAACTTAAATCGATAGGTATTGCTTTAAATTTTTAATAAAATAAATTAAATGTTCATTTTTTGAATAGCTCCAGTCTCAGTTAGATTATAAAATATGAGTTCCCACTGCTGCATCTCGATTTAAAGAAAGTAAGTAACCAAGTAGTAAGGAAATTGTAAGTTATATGCAATTGGGAACGCTGCAGTGAAGCTTGCGCCTGTAACAAATCCTCACAAGGACGAGCACCTTCTGTTTTGCTAAGCGGTACACTCAGTGTACCTACCGCTTAGCTACCTACTTATCGGTTCCTTGGAAACAGTGGCGAGTGTGAAGCTTAACTCAGTTATGATCGAAAGCGCCACGGTCAGTTTCATGTCTTATTGAAAGGAATGGTCAATCACCAATATATTTAAGACTGTTGGCCTGTGTCACGTTATTTGCTGGTAATAAAAACCTCAAGTAACGTAAACAAAAATAGATTTAATAAAAAAATATAGTACAAGGTCGCGGGTAGGTTTTGGGTACAATAGCTGTTTGCCCGACTCTCCTGTTGTCCGCAGCTGTTGCCCGAGGTGATCCAGGCAGGTAAGCGGCAGTGGCAGCCCTCCGGCCGAAATTGGTGAACTTCCTTAGGACACTCTGTCCTGACGGTGTTCCTGTGTGTCATATTAACATATTAGAACACACAGCGGGTGAAGTCGGGTACTGCCACTAGCTTCTGTGATGCGTGTGAAATATAGCGAGCAAAGCCGACGGATGACACTAGTTGCTAACAAAACCAAGGGAGTTTAGGGCAATTAAACTATATACTATTACGCTGGAGGGAAGTGGCAGTTATGAAAGATTAAGCAGAGACGGTCACAATGCAGGTAACTGATGGCTTATGAATTTTAAATATCAATCAGTGAATAGCTATCCTCTTGTAGTGATTCACAAACTAAGAATTATGGATCGCCAAGCAAGTTACAAAATACATAATTATCTAATAAATACGTACGCCTACATAAAAAGTTGGAAGCTAATAACATTGTTTAATCAAACTACATATTATTAAGTCTAAGTACAGTACATCCTAGGTACCCTACTTTACAATCTAAAAATAACATGTACGACTTACCCAGTACGGGAATTCAACAATTACACTTTTGTAGGGACGCGATATTAAATGAGACAATGGATTAAGCACGACACGTCTTTATTGGTAAGAGACATCCGATCGAAGACGACACAAAACAATGTACATGCTTATTATAAGGTGCAATCCCTATACACATACATAAACACGTATACATCCCGTACACGCCCCACCAAAAAAGAAAAAAAAAATTGTCATATAAGTAACATTTTTTTTTATATAAAATTAAAACTAAGTACTTAGTAAAACATAATAATCAACATAATTAAAAAACAATAATAAAAAATACAAAAGTACATAATAAGTACTTATCATTCATATAAGACTTAATATTAACTATAGTATAGTTTTGTTCTATTTTTATGAATACAATTGTCTTTGCCCTTATCAGATACAATAACATTCGGTCCGTCATCTCTTATTACAACATAAGGACCGTTGTACACTGGGTCCAGCTTATTTTTTCGTGATTCATTTTTAACTAACACAAGATCACCTGGTTTATATGTAACTACATTAAGATACGAATCATAACGACTTTTCCGTGCAACTTTACTTTTACATAAATTTAATTTGGCGTCATATTGTGATTTTTGTAACCGAAATTTTAACTCATTCGCATAATCTGAAAAATTGTATAGAGGATCTACTGTATTACAAAGATTGTTAGGTATATTACATTGCTTTCCAAACACTAGTTCAAATGGTGAATATTGCGTTTCGGTGTGAATAGTAGTATTAAAGGCGAAACACCAGTATTGAAGCCATGTACTCCAATCGTTACTTTGATTTTCTGTTTGTATTCTTAAATATGCCAATAAATTTTTATGCGTGTTTTCAAGTGAACCTATTGTTTGATGATGATACGCCGTTGATTTGAGATGTGAAATTTTTAACAAATTACATACTTGTTTCATTGTATCTGATAGGAATTCTGTGCCTCTGTCTGTAATTATATCCCGAGGAATACCATAACGAAGTATAAAGTTGTTTACAAAAGACGTCGCGACTACCTCAGTGTGCTTCGATGTAAGAGGATACGCTTCGACGTATTTCGTTAGATCGCACTGTAAAGTTAGAATGTAAATATTATTATAACTATCCTTAGGTAATGGGCCCACTAAATCTAAATATATTCTATCAAAAGCACAATTTCCATGGTCTGTTATAACCATTGGTTGTTTAATAGGTTTAAAATATTTTTGACGTTGACATTTGTCACACTTTTTGACAAAATCTGATACGTCTTTTTCTAGTCCTGGCCAAAAATAACGTTGGCGAATGTTATTTAACATCCTCCGTATTCCCGCATGACCACTAGTAGGTAACATGTGGTAGTCATTAATTATGACACGTTGAGTATCTTTATTGTCAATCCGTGTAATACCTTGTAAAATACGTAATTGGGGTCCGGACCAATTTCGTATGTTTTTTATATTATTAGCTAGCTTTTTTATCGATTCAATATTATTTTTATTCTTTATTATATATAAACAGTCGACTTTAATTTTATTACAAAAATAACTCAGTTCCCTCATAAAGACATCTCGTGTACAATATGATTGAGCAACTGGCTTTATGTAAACAATATTTTTTACTTGTGAAAATGCGAACCATTTTGATTCCTCTGTTATATATTTTCTCACTCTTTTCCATTCTGATTCGTCAACGAATATTAATTCCGTATTATCTTTTGGTAATCTAAGAACTTCAACAACACTCGGGTGATCAATCCGACTGTTAGTTGAGTTTTTGTCTACTAAAGTATTATCAGAACGTTTGCATTTATTCTCTGCTAAAGTTCTCGTTTGTTTACGCGTTAAAACTGATATAATATTTTCATTCATTCCTTTTAAATCGTCACTCGTCATTCGTATCCGTGATAGCGCATCTGCAGCTGCGTTATCTTGGCCTTTCACATACTCAATCTCAAACATATACTCTTCTAAAAGTAATCTAAATTTAGTTAATCGGCTAGATGGGTTGGCCATGTTAAATAAGTAAACTAATGGTCGGTGGTCCGTTTTAATTATGAATTTCCGACCATAGAGATAGGGTCGAAAATATTTTACTGACCACACGATTGCGAGTAATTCCTTCTCGATTGTGGGATATCTAGTTTCTGCTTTATTAAGACTACGACTTGCAAATGCTACCGGTCTGTTATCACTGTTACATAATACCGATCCAATTGCATAACCCGATGCATCTGTTTGTAAAATAAATGTATTAGACTGATCTAAATTTGGGTATTGTAGTACTGGAGGGGACGTTAAAGCTAACTTTAATGAGGAAAATGCCTCTTGATGTTTTTCATTCCACTCAAAATTGACATTTTTTCGGCACAATTTATTCAATTCCAGCGACTTTTCAGCAAAATTCGGTATAAATTTCCGATAATAGTTAGCAAACGCGACAAATCTTTTCACCTCGTCCGCGTTTGTAGGTTGCGGATAATTTAGTACAGATTTAATTTTACCCGGGTCTGGCCTAATACCATCTGCGGATACAATGTGTCCCAAAAATAAAATATCTTTACGTAAAAAATCACATTTTTCTGGATTTAATTTAAGATTTACTTTTCTGAGTCTCGTGAAAATGTCAATTAAATTTTTATTATGTGATTCTAAATTCCTTCCAAAACAAATTAAATTATCTAAATAAATAAAACATTTGTCGTAATTTAGTCCCGACATCGCTACTGTCATTAAACGAGAAAAAGAACTCGGACTTGTTTTTAGACCCATGGGCATACGCGTCATTTGGTACTGCCCGGATGGAGTTGTGAACGCTGTGTACTTCCTACTATCAGGGTTCAAATTCGCTTGGAAATAAGCTTGAGATAAATCTAATTGCGTAAAATAAATCGATCCAGATAACGAATCTAAAATATCAGAAATGTTAGGTAAAGGAAATTTGTCATCTAAAATTTTGTTATTTAATTTTCGAAAGTCTATTACCAATCTCCAGTTTTTTGTTTTACCGTCAGACTTTTTGGGAACTAATAAAACTGGACTAGACCATTCGCTCCTAGTCGGTTCAATGATACCATCAGCAAGCATTTTCTTCACCTGTTTTTCCAGTTCGTCCCTTTGTGAAAATGGTAATCTATACTGTTTTACATATACGGGATCCGAATGTGGTTTTAACTGTATACTGTGGTCATAAACATTAGTGGTAGTTAATTTATCTCCTGGAAGTTGAAAAATATCGGAAAATTTTGCGCAAATGTTTTGTATTGACGTGCGTTCTTCTTTGTTTAAATGATCAAACTTTAAAAATGAAAACATGCTTCTTACTCTATCCCCGTCAATATTATCTGATTTTTCAAAATTGCAAATATTATAATCAGCTAAATATTCCACTTCCGGTCTAAAATAATTAAGATACACTGGGGTATCACGCGTATTCAGCAATAAAATTCTAGTTTTTCCCTGAATTGGTTTACAAATGCTTCCGGCTATAAAAACTCCCTGGCATATTTCTTTCGGAATTACTACACATTCTTCCTGTAAAGCACTGTATATTGTAAATATTTTTTCACACCTCGGTGGAATGCTTAAATAACTTTTATTGCCTAAAGAACCTCTACTCATGTCTAAAATCACATTTTCCTGCTGATTCTCTAAAGTTAAGGTATTTTTTTCAAAATCTAAAATAGCTTTATATTTGTATAGAAAATCTCTACCAATTAAACCATCTTGTACACATGGCAATGATTTCATTACATAAAATTTGTGTTCAAATTCCTGACCATTTAAAACTAATGTAAAGTACACATAGCCATCGGTTTGCACTTTGCCCCCGATACCTTGTATTGTAATGCATTCCTCATGCATGGGAATCTTCCACTGCATTACAGTTTCACGTTTCAACGCTGACAATGATGCACCAGAATCGACAAGCAGATTATATTTCGCGCCTTCTACTAAGCATTCCACTGAGTTGTTGTATTCACATGCCAAAATAAAATTAGGATCGAAAAAACTCTATAGGCTCATTATTTTGGATATTGTCATTTTCATGGTTAGCGGACTCCACTAAATGCACATTATGACGAATGTGGCGAGACCTACCTCTAAAATTACCTCTTGTATTGAACCTATTTCCCCTGTGATAAGTATTTTGTACCTTATACGTACTGGACTGCTGTAAACTCTGACGACTAGGGTTGCCGAAGTACTCTTGGCTCCCTCTAGCACGGCGATAGCCACGCTGTTGGTGCGGATTCCTATGACCTTGAAAATAACGACTACGGTAACTACTTACTCGACCTCGTTGACTTAAGAACACGGAAACTTCAGGTTCCGGACGGGTCGACGAAAGCTCTTCATCCTTAGCAGCTCTTATCGCGTCCTTTAAATTTGAGTAGTTCCTAGCTGAAATGATAACACTTAAATTCCGATCACGCAGACCGTCGGCAAACCGTTTTACCGCAAGCTTCTCATTTATAGGTTTTAAAATTTTATAAGCATCTTCATCTCCGTCGGCCTGTGAAATAGTTAGGTCTACGAATAATTGTTCCAAATTTTTACCATATTCATCTATTGACCTTGAATGTTGTTTTGCCCTAATAAGTTCGGAATGGACTGCTGAGCTTGATTTTTTAGATAGTAAATTATTTTTCATATCCTTAATAAGATCCTCGCAATTGGCGTAGGATTGCGACAACCGCAACTTAGCACTTTGCGATAGTCGCGTCTTTAAAATAAACTTAATTAATGATGGCCTACTCTCAGTATCAATCATCGAACTGTATAACTCAATAGAATCTATCAGGTTTTTAGTGACATCTTCCTCTCCAGTCATTACCGGCAAGAGGGTCACGGCCGTTTTAATGTCAAATTTCTCCATATTGGTGTTTCCCTGTTTAACACTACTATTACTTTTACAAAAATCTTCTACCTTAGAAAATAAATTTTCAATTCTTAAAGATATTTCTTTAATAGTTAATATGTCCTTTCCTTTTATTTCTCCTTTTATTATCTTATCATCTAAAAATTCTGAACATGTCAGATACTGCTTATATATATTATTTGCTTCACAAAGCTGTTCATTTAATATTTTATTTGTTCTCCTATTTTTACTCAATTTAAAAAGATTTTCCTTTAACTGTTTTATTTTTTCGTAAGTGTACTCTAATTCTTCAATCATTACAAATATATCTTAATTAATTTATATTAAAAAACTATATAATTAATAATCATATTAACTGATAGTGCGTACTATTAAAGGTATACGAGTTATACGTAAATTGTATAAATGTATACTTAACTAGGTAAAAAAAATATGAAACATGACAGAGAAACATAATATAAAATAAAAAGTCACTAAACCACTGCAAGTTACCGTTTTGCACGAATTGTCCTTTACACCTCCTCGTTAGCTCCTTGCACGCGTTTTCCACGTCCGAAGGAACGCCGAAACACTGCTCTGCCCTCTATTTCTCTCCTAATTAAACTGGTATGGTACTTGATATAAAGTTTATGTATGGCATACAAAACTCCAGCCAATGCTATCACCACCAGAATCCACAGTAAAATTTCCGTAGTATTTGATGCATTTCTGTCTAATATTTTTGTTGACGAGTTATTATCGCCTGCTCCGGCCGCTTGAGCTATAATAACCTCTTCTTGCTTGGAATTATTGGTACCCATTTTTTTTTCACTATAAAACACCGAAGTCCGCCGTGATGACAGTCACGTTATAGTCCATTACATGTTTTCATAAAATTTTTTTTTTTTTTTTGGACACGCACCTTTCTTCATTGTATTTATCACCCGATGCGCGGTGTCAAATTGCGCGCGCGGCAGTCCATCCTACTGGCAGCGGTCGCCATGTAGGGACGCGATATTAAATGAGACAATGGATTAAGCACGACACGTCTTTATTGGTAAGAGACATCCGATCGAAGACGACACAAAACAATGTACATGCTTATTATAGGGTGCAATCCCTATACACATACATAAACACGTATACATCCCGTACACTTTTTACTTAGATTTTATTTACTAGCTTAGTTTATTGCGATTTCGTTCAAAAGTACTAAGTACAGATATTTTATTAAAATTAGAATATGCGAGACTAGACGATTCGCAAGCAAAATAGTATCTGTCGTCTGTGTTCACTGAACGACCCGTTCGCGAGCAAAGGAATGCCCCAACGAGCCAATCACTCGCTCGCTGACCGGTTCCGTGCCTTCGTGCTTTGTTTTATTTCACTATATAAAAATTCAGAAAATGTTTGCGTGTACGTTGAATGTTTATTTTTAGATGTGTTATGTTTTTAGGTTTATTTTAATTTTAATAATATGTGAATTGGTTTAGTTTTATTGACAAATATTAGTATTAATTCCAATACGTTTATATAAGTATTTTAAATATTATATTTTTTGTATATTGATTGCCTATATTATAATTAAATTGTAAGTTTGAACATTTTATATGTTACAGTACCCCTCCCCCAATAGACGGATTTTACCTACTGTTAAATCCGTGAGTCTGTTCTCAACAACTTAACGCAACTTAGAAAAAGAACATTATTTAGCATTAATTGTTTTTAAGTCCTTAATATGCCATGCTCCCAAGTCATTGCCAGACATATCTTCTAGAATATATACTAAGGGTGATTTTTTAAGCTTCACTCGACATTTCAAATATTTTGGTGCTAGTTTCTTAGTAAAACGAGCGTCTTTGTCGCTTTGGAAATAGCAACGCTTCCAAACAATATCACCTACGAAGAACTCAGCATATTTACGGCGTAAATTATATCTTTGAGTATTCTTTAAATGCGCCTGCCAGAGTGCGAATTGTACATTATCAAAAATCTTTGACAAATGACCCAAGTTCTCTGCATATATATCACGAGGGAGAAAAATTAGCTCATTTGGGATATCATTATCAACATAATGAGACCCGCTTGTAACTAACTCTCTACCATGGACTAAGAATGCTGGGGTATAACCGGTAGTTTCGTTTACAGAATTATTCATAGCAAATTGTATTTTTGGCAGGTTCATATCCCACGAGCGGTGGTCATCATTAACAAAAGTAGAAACGGCAGTGATTATGGTCTTATTATACCTTTCCACAGTGTTCATTTGAGGTGTGTATTTTGGTGTGAAATGAATGTTTGGGACTGAGTACCTTTGGAAAAGACGATCCATTTCACGACTCGTAAATTGAACTCCATTATCGAGAATTATGGTTTGAGGTATACCGTGAACTAAGAAAACACTATCCTCTAGACACCTAGCAACATTATCAGCAGTTGCCCTACGCAGGGGAAACATAAGGCAGTATTTAGAAAAACAGCATGTTACAACAAAAATAAAACAGTGTTGTTTCCTAGTAGCTGGGAGAGGACCAATTAAATCTATAGATAGCGTTTGGAAAGGACGACTGCACTGTTTGGGTCTGCCCATCATTCCTAAAGTTCCTTGAGTTGGCAGTTTATAAGCAAGGCATGTGTCACAGTTTGTCACGTATTGAACTACGTCAGAATACATTTTAGGCCAGTAATATCGCAGTAGCAACCTCTTATAAGTTTTGAATATGCCGAAATGACCAGAAGTTGGTTCAGCATGATTTTCTTTTAGAACATCAATGCGCTGTTCTTGCGGTATTACTAGTTTCCAGTCAAACTCCGCGGTGAGTACGTTCTTACTTTTCATGAAACGGTACAGGGATCCATCTTCTACTCGATAATTAGGGAAGCTAGTGGGGGACTCCTGGCATCCCTGAAATATATTATGATACCAAGAATCCTGTGTTTCAGTACCAGGATTCGTATTTGAAATTGCAGCAAGAGTAGGAAGCCTAGAAAGAAAGTCAGGGATAACGTTTTCTTTACCACGTCTATGTTTAATATCGAAATTAAAGGCGGATAATCGTACACCCCATCTCGCAAGCCTACCAGTAGGGTTCGATAGAGAAAGAAACCACTTAATAGCAGAGTGGTCAGTATAAACAGTAAAAGGTTTTCCGTTTTCTAGATAACATCGCCAGTGTTCGAGAGCTACTAGAACTGCAAGTGTTTCACGTTCAGTGACACTATAATTTCTTTCTGGACCAGTTAAAGATCTACTCATATAGGCAACTGGGTGTTCGACGCCATCAATAGTTTGTGTCAACATAGCCCCTACACCGAAATTACTAGCGTCAGTGTGAACTTCGAAAGAATAACTAAAATCTGGACACGCGAGAACTGGAGAATTAACAAGTAGAGATTTAAGTTTATTAAAAGCATTATCCGCCTCGTCTGACCACTGGAATGGGGGAGAACTCTTTTTAGTAGATGTTAATTTATTTAAAGGTCCTGCTATTGTACTGAAATTAGGGATAAACCTTCTGTACCAGGACGTTGTACCTAAAAAACGTTTGAGTTCTTTCCGATTAGAAGGAGTAGGGTAATTTAGAATAACTTCCACCTTTTCCGGGTCCGTCCGGAGTCCCTGTGCATCAACAATATAACCGAGGTAACGCAATTGGCTACGGAAAAAACTACATTTACTAAGATTAACTGTTAAGTTGGACTTACGCAATTTTTCAAGAACACGGAGAAGTAAAGTGACGTGTTCTTCAAAAGTTCTGCTAATTACAATTACGTCATCAAGATAGGCAAACACCTTAAGCTCAAATTCAGGTCCAAATAGTTTATCCACGAGACGTTGCTGAGTAGCAGGTGCATTTGATAAACCAAAGGACGTTACCTTGAATTGAAATGTGCCACGGCCTGGACAATAGAACGCGGTTTTTTCCCTGTCCTCTTTTTTGATCGGGATTTGCCAAAAAGCTTTTGATAAGTCTATGCTGGAGAGATATCTAGCATCTCTTAAGTTGTCAAGAATTTCAGAAACATATGGTAGACAATAAGCGTCTTTCTTTTGTAGGGTACCATACTCACTGTTACCTACAACCTTTACCTGATTACCGTTAGCAAAACTAATACATTACCTCCTTCAAAACCCGAAGGTTTTGAAGTACAACATCTAGAGATCTGTTCAACGGAAACGGTCGAGAGAACCCGGAGGCCCTGATGCATATACCACCTAGCGATCGGTCAATGGAAAACAAGATGATCGACCTGAAAAGGTCGTTTTGTTACACCGCAGCGCAGTCCGGCCATCAGCACACCTCACTACGCGACGCGCGAAGACCGTGCGTCGTATCACACGCGCAGCCCAGCGACACGGCCGCTCGCTAGCTACCTCGCTATGGACTGGCGCGCCGCGGCGGACCGTTCGCCCGGCGTCAGCCGGCTCGCGAGTTTGCCGCCGCCCCGCGCGCCCGCGCACACACCGCACATAATACTCGCACGGCGATGTGCGATTTGTATATAAATATTATTTACTTCTTAGGTTAAGCACTAGCGTAAGGATAATGTAATTGTACATATATGTTTTATATTCCCAATAAATTATTCCCAATTCTCGACTCAACAATCTTTTAATACACGAACACGCAAGCTACAGCAGCACCCTTCAGTGGTTACACCCGACGTTCAACCATGGAACAATCGCAACAAGAAATCGCAGGAATAGCCCTGTCCATGCGGATTCCTGCATTCTGGCGCGACCAACCAAGACTATGGTTCTACAGTTTCGAGGCGGCAACTAACGACCTCAAGAAGAACCAAGCACAACTGGCGCAGATGGTGATAGCCCAACTCGAAAAACAAGATATTGAACAGATCGCCGACCTGCTTTACAAGCCACCTGCCGCTGACCAATACACGGCGTTGAAAAACCGACTTATCTCCGCCTACGAGGAGTCAGACAGCCGTCAGCTGCAGAGGTTGCTGACCGAAATTGAGCTCGGGGAACAAAGGCCCACACAACTGCTACGGCGCATGCGAAGTCTCGCGAGAGAAAAAGTTCCAGAAGAGACGCTAAGATTGATGTGGACAAGTCATCTACCACCACACATACGATCCGTCCTGGCTGTGAGTGAAACATTCAGCACGCAAACCTCACTCGACGAGCTCGCCATTCTTGCAGACAAGATGATAGAAAATGCTACACAAATAGCATCTGTCACGGCGAGCAACACACTAGAAGCGGCACCATCGGCAAGACACACCAGCACACTATCTCTCATAGAAGAAATTCAAAAATTGTCGCTGGATGTCGCTGAGCTACGGAGAAGTCCACAACGCCTCAACGAACACTGTCCCTGTCAAGAACAGAACCAACGGCGTCGACCAATCTCACGATCACATTCACCATCCCGTCGGTATCGAAGCAACTCACCATCATATTCATCATTCTGCTACTACCACCGTCGCTTCAGGGAAAAAGCAAGACAATGTGCCAGCCCATGCTCGTACAGATGGAAGAATCCAGAAAATACGCTGGCAGTGGCGGAACCCAGCGTATCAGAGCTATCCCACCGCCTATTCGTCACCGACAAAAACTCCAGACTGACATTTCTCATCGACACCGGCGCCAACATATCAGTCATACCACGACGCACCGGAGTGAAGATGTCACCGACAGATTTTTGCCTCTACGCGGCGAACAACACACGGATACCCACGTACGGCGAAAAGCATCTGGAACTGGACCTCGGATTGCGAAGACCATACAAGTGGAAATTTATAATCGCAGCAGTCAGCAAACCGATAATTGGGGCTGATTTTCTGAACCACCACAAACTACTCATCGATATCGCCAGTCGCAACATCACCGACAAGGTCACGAGCTTGTCCGTCAATGCACCGATATGCAAATCGTCGGCACCTACGTTGCGCACCATTGATGCTGGGAGCAAATACCATGAAATTCTCGCCGATTTCCCAGACATCACCAGACCATCATCAACGAAGACCAGCCCCAAACACAACGTCGAGCACTATATCGAGACGTCCGGACCGCCGTTGTACGCCAAAGCCCGCCCGTTACCACCTCATCGGTACCAAGCGGCGAAGAAAGAGTTCGAGCTGATGATGGAGCAGGGCCTATGCAGACCAAGCAAAAGCCCTTGGGCGAGTCCACTGCACGTGGTACCCAAGAAGAACGGCGACATCCGCGTGTGCGGCGATTACAGACGCCTCAATGCCGTAACAAAACCAGACCGCTACCCAGTACCAAGACTAAAGGACTTCACCTACCAGCTGCATGGCATGCAGGTCTTCTCGACCCTCGATTTAAACAGAGCCTACCAACAACTTCCGGTACTTGAAGAGCACATAGAGAAAACAGCCATCATCACACCGTTTGGCCTTTTCGAATGTCCAAAAATGTGCCCAGGACTGAAAAATGCCGGACAAACATTCCAGCGGTTCATCCATCAAGTGTTATCAGGCCTGGACAACGTCTTTCCCTTCATTGACGACGTAATTATAGCATCGCCCGATGAAGAAAGCCACGCCCGAGACCTACGCACCGTTCTAGAACGTCTCGACAAATTCGGCATCACCATAAATCCAGCAAAATGCCACCTTGGGATGCGAGAGGTGAAGTTCCTGGGATACCATGTGTCGCCGGAAGGTATCAAACCCTTAGACGAAAAGGTCGAAGCCATCACTAATTTTCCGAAGCCGCAAACTATAGAAGAACTACGCCGATTCCTTGGAATGATAAACTTTTACCGTGACAGCATTCCAAACGCCGCTACAGTTCAAGCACCACTACATTCATACTTGCACAACTCCAAGAAAAAAGACAAGACGAAAATCGAATGGTCACCCGAAGCCACGGAAGCATTCGAAGCCTGCAAGACTAAAATGAAAAACGCGGCGACACTAGCGCACCCTGCTCACAACGCCCACATTGCCTTGTTTTGCGACGCATCGGACAAAGCGGCCGGATCAGTCCTACAACAAAAAATAGACGGGAAATGGCAGGCACTGGGGTATTTTTCAAAAAAGTTCTCACCGGCACAACAGAAATACTCCACCTTCGATCGCGAGTTAGCATCCATATACATGTCAGTCAAGCACTTCAGGAAGATATTCGAGGGAAGAGAACTCACTATCTTCACTGACCATAAACCGCTGATCTACGCACTCAACAAACCGCCATCGGATAATGACACGCAGCGCCGAATTCGTCAGCTACTTTTTATCAGCGAATTCACAAGCGATATTCGTCATGTCAGCGGAACGGACAACTCGGTAGCCGACTCATTATCACGCATCGAGGCAATAAACCTACCTACGGCACTCGACTACGCTAAACTAGCAACGGCCCAAGAGCGAGACAGCATGCTTACCAAATTACTGCAACAATCCAACATCGCACTGAAGAAACTCAAGATTCCCGGGTCCAATGTTGAAATATACTGCGAAACATCAACGGGAAACATTCGACCGTACCTAACGGAAGAATTCAGACGGCAAGCCTTTGATTCAGTCCACAGTATCAGTCATCCCGGCATACGAACAACACGCAAGTTAATGCGAGACCGATATTTCTGGGCATCGATGAATATCGACGCGGGAACATGGGCGAAGACGTGTGTGCCGTGTCAACAGTCCAAAGTTCAACGACACACACACAGCACCGTCGCATCGTTCCCTACTTGCGACAGATTCCAAGCCGTCCACATCGACATCGTAGGCCCGCTCACAACCAGCGCCAGTGGGCACCGCTACCTGCTCACCATGATCGACCGCAAAACTCGTTGGCCCGAAGCAATAGCATTGGAAGATATCACAGCAGAAAACGTTGCCAAAGCGTTCTACGAGACGTGGATATGTCGTTTCGGATGCCCTACTACCATCACTACGGATCAAGGTCGTCAGTTTGAAAGCCAACTATTCAACTCGATGGCTAATCTACTCGGCGTGCAACGAAACCACACCACTGCTTATCACCCACAAAGCAACGGGATCGTAGAACGCTGGCATCGGTCGCTTAAGGCCGCACTAAGGTCTCGGCTCAACGGCAATAACCATTGGATCAATGAAATTCCGACCGTGCTACTAGGACTACGAGCCGCCGCCCGCACGGACACGAACACTAGCGCTGCCCAATTAACCTACGGGCAGGCGCTGCGACTGCCGGGCGACTTTGTTAGTCCTACCAACACATCGCATTCAATGGACCACGACTACGTAGAAAAACTTCATCGGCACATCACCGCACTGACGCCCGTGTACGAACCACATAGCCAAAAACGCGACACGTTCGTACACAAAGACCTCAGTACGTGCGACTCCGTGTTTCTACGTGTCGACGCCGTCCGGAAACCCCTCCAGCGACCGTACGATGGCCCGTTTCCAGTCTTACATCGGACAGAGAAGACGTTCAAGATTCGCATGCCAGGCCGTGACGTCATCGTGTCAATCGACCGTCTCAAGCCGGCCTATACTTTGAACGAATCGGTAACCGAACCTCAAAACACGGTTACCGATTCGCACCAAGAAGCCCACGAACCAAGCTCGTCGTCTGCGCCCTCGTACGTCACCAGAACCGGGCGCACCAGCAGGAGACCAGTACGCTTCGCTTGAGGGGGAGCCTTGTAGGGTACCATACTCACTGTTACCTACAACCTTTACCTGATTACCGTTAGCAAAACTAATACATTACCTCCTTCAAAACCCGAAGGTTTTGAAGTACAACATCTAGAGATCTGTTCAACGGAAACGGTCGAGAGAACCCGGAGGCCCTGATGCATATACCACCTAGCGATCGGTCAATGGAAAACAAGATGATCGACCTGAAAAGGTCGTTTTGTTACACCGCAGCGCAGTCCGGCCATCAGCACACCTCACTACGCGACGCGCGAAGACCGTGCGTCGTATCACACGCGCAGCCCAGCGACACGGCCGCTCGCTAGCTACCTCGCTATGGACTGGCGCGCCGCGGCGGACCGTTCGCCCGGCGTCAGCCGGCTCGCGAGTTTGCCGCCGCCCCGCGCGCCCGCGCACACACCGCACATAATACTCGCACGGCGATGTGCGATTTGTATATAAATATTATTTACTTCTTAGGTTAAGCACTAGCGTAAGGATAATGTAATTGTACATATATGTTTTATATTCCCAATAAATTATTCCCAATTCTCGACTCAACAATCTTTTAATACACGAACACGCAAGCTACAGCAGCACCCTTCACTTTGTAACGGAATTAAGTTTCCTACTATCCAAACAGAATCGTGGTTTACCATCCTTCTTACCAACTACTAGAACCGGTGATGACCAAGGACTTTCCGTTGGCTCGATCACATCAAGGGATAACATTTCATCAACCTGTTCTGTAATGATCCTTTGTTTATCTGGAGACATGCGATAGTACCTCTGACGAATTGGTTCAGCAAGACCGGTATCAATAGTGTGAGTAATAGCGCTCGTTCTACCCAATCCTTTCTCTTCAAAAGAGATTGCCTTATACTTTTGTAATACTTTGTCAGAAATACACCTTTCGTTGTCGTTTAAATTTTGATAGCCTTGGAGAACGCCATCTTGAGAATCTAATGATATATTTAGCAGATGAGAATTATCATATGCGAAAAAATTTATACTATCCATATACTTAGGAAGGATTTTAAATTTACTCCAGAAATCAACTCCCAGAATTAGAGTGGAGTCCACCTCCGGAATCACATGTAATTTCATTATATGCGTTTGATCTTCAAACACCATAGGCAAGAATATATAACCTAAAGACCTTAGCTTTTGACCACCTGCAGCATTCACAGTAATTTTATGATCATTATGCATAGAAAAACCAAGTTTTAATAAGTGTTTATAAGAATCACTACCTAAAATACTCACCACAGAACCTGAATCTAATAGGCCGTACAAACTGAGATTACTGTTATTAATATTAACACTAACATACGGACGTGGATCATTACTCGGCTTAGAAGCGAAAATTGGAGCAATATTGTAAGAAGAAAAGAAGTTTTTAACTGTCAACAGCCATTTCTTCCAATCCGAGATATCGAAAAACTTGGCTGCTGGTTTGCTACAATTTTCCTTTAGTCGTTTTTTGTACTGCTAACAGTCAGTTTAACTTGGTTGCAGTCAGGGCATTCTATGGAGCGAACATCTTTTTTGCCGCATTTGAAGCAAAATATTACACGCTCAGCAGGACATTCTCTCATATTGTGCGTATCCACGCGACAACGATAGCAAAATTTTGATTGAGAAATAGCAAAAACTTTATTAACCTGTGGGCGATTAAAATTGTCTACACCACGAGTTTTGAAATTAGAACCGTAGCTTTTCGGAGTGAATTTTGCGGGTGCCTTATAAGCAAATTCCGGAGCAAGAGTTCTAGATGACGATGCCATGGGTTCCTTAAAATTGTCTGAACGTACTTTGACTTCCTCGTAGTTTCGACAAATCTTTTGCAGTTGCTTGATTGATGAAATATTAGAGCAGTTGGCTATTACATTTTCATAGCAAGGACGAATATTGTGAAGCAGAATATCAAGTTGATCTTTTTCGCTCATAGGTGCGCTAAGTCGTGAGAACATTCCCTTCATTATAGACAAATAGACTATAATATTTTCAGTTTCCCCTTGAGTACGATCACGTATTTCAGCAACCATTCGATAATCGTAATCTGATACCCCGAAATCCACACGGAGGCGTTCGATTAAACTATCCCAAGACTGTATATCATCTTTAATTGCTCGGAACCAATGAAGTGCATCACCTACAAATATTTCATAAGCAAGTGACATTAATTTATCGTCTGAAATATTTTTAGCACATCTAAATTCCTGTAATTTTTGTGTAAATGACCTGACGCAACCTTTTCCATCGTATTTCAGCTTAGCAATATCACTCATTAGACCCCGTTCACATTGTACAGAGATGTTTAAATTATCTAAAGTACTCACAGATTTTTCTAATTCATTGTGATTAGAATCGCTGTCATTTTTATTACATTGTGCTTTTTTAATTTTTGCAAACCGCGCATATAGTTCTTCAATAGTTTTACTGACTAATTTTAATCTAGAAATTTCCTCAGATGTAACGGGTTGCTCGATTCGACGAAATCTGTGATAAAGGTGATTAAGCAAGGAACATGTACGATCATAAAGATTTATATCAAATGCTGATTCTAGAATGTCTAAGTTAGACTTAACTTTGTTTATTGATTCAGATATACCCTTGATATCTTCAGAAAATTCTAGGCAAGAATCAGCAATGTCATCCGAATCATAAATTTGCGTCAATTTACAAACTTGACGTCTTAATTCCAGGACGGTATTAGCAGGTACCTCACCTCTAATAGTGACTTCATATTGCAGTTCTGATTTTTGTAAATGCAAAAACTTAATAGTATACGACATGATACTGTTAAAATACTGGGTATGTCGTACAAAACAAAAAAATACAACTAAAACTAAAAGAAAAAACTAGCCAAAGCAGTTACTACCGTTCTGTCACAATATAGCGCGTGATTAAGAACGATGTAGTATAAGGTAAGAAAAAAAAACTATTTTTCTAGTAGAATATTTAAGAGGTTCAAATTATGTGCTTCACAGCTTGTAATCTACTCACTAGTTTAATTTAACACTGACTAGCACATATTTTGAATAGTAACTACCATCGTTTTACATATATAACATGCACACAACCAACACCAGTAACGAAAATAAAATTATGAAAGCAACTACTGTACTAAAACCTTTATACGATAAGAGTGGGCGCCATTTGTCACGTTATTTGCTGGTAATAAAAACCTCAAGTAACGTAAACAAAAATAGATTTAATAAAAAAATATAGTACAAGGTCGCGGGTAGGTTTTGGGTACAATAGCTGTTTGCCCGACTCTCCTGTTGTCCGCAGCTGTTGCCCGAGGTGATCCAGGCAGGTAAGCGGCAGTGGCAGCCCTCCGGCCGAAATTGGTGAACTTCCTTAGGACACTCTGTCCTGACGGTGTTCCTGTGTGTCATATTAACATATTAGAACACACAGCGGGTGAAGTCGGGTACTGCCACTAGCTTCTGTGATGCGTGTGAAATATAGCGAGCAAAGCCGACGGATGACACTAGTTGCTAACAAAACCAAGGGAGTTTAGGGCAATTAAACTATATACTATTACGCTGGAGGGAAGTGGCAGTTATGAAAGATTAAGCAGAGACGGTCACAATGCAGGTAACTGATGGCTTATGAATTTTAAATATCAATCAGTGAATAGCTATCCTCTTGTAGTGATTCACAAACTAAGAATTATGGATCGCCAAGCAAGTTACAAAATACATAATTATCTAATAAATACGTACGCCTACATAAAAAGTTGGAAGCTAATAACATTGTTTAATCAAACTACATATTATTAAGTCTAAGTACAGTACATCCTAGGTACCCTACTTTACAATCTAAAAATAACATGTACGACTTACCCAGTACGGGAATTCAACAATTACACTTTTTACTTAGATTTTATTTACTAGCTTAGTTTATTGCGATTTCGTTCAAAAGTACTAAGTACAGATATTTTATTAAAATTAGAATATGCGAGACTAGACGATTCGCAAGCAAAATAGTATCTGTCGTCTGTGTTCACTGAACGACCCGTTCGCGAGCAAAGGAATGCCCCAACGAGCCAATCACTCGCTCGCTGACCGGTTCCGTGCCTTCGTGCTTTGTTTTATTTCACTATATAAAAATTCAGAAAATGTTTGCGTGTACGTTGAATGTTTATTTTTAGATGTGTTATGTTTTTAGGTTTATTTTAATTTTAATAATATGTGAATTGGTTTAGTTTTATTGACAAATATTAGTATTAATTCCAATACGTTTATATAAGTATTTTAAATATTATATTTTTTGTATATTGATTGCCTATATTATAATTAAATTGTAAGTTTGAACATTTTATATGTTACACCTGGCTGCGCCCGTTGAACTGAATATATTATTTTGCCATTTCAAGAGGCTCTTTCCGCGCACTTCAGTTCATAGTACTCCCTGTCAACGTGAGCACCATCGTGCCGCAGCACAGCATTATTATCGCCATACGCGTGTCAGTCGACGCTACTGGGGTTCTGTCTGCTACAAGAACAATGACGTGTCAAGTTCAAATGGTCTAAGGCCCTCTGCAATATACTCAGTCTATACAGAATACGTTGCAGATTATACCGACTGCCTATGTCTATAGTATAGACAGTTAGTCATCAACAAACGACGGTACCTCTTCGGAAAAAGCGCCTTCTGTAATATAGCATTTTTTATATTATATGGTTCAATTTCTGTATAGTGACAATCCAAACGATTGCCCGCAACACCTGACTGGCTCACTGTAAATCAGTTTCGAATCAAGTAGGTAATCACAATAATTATGATTTGTAGTGGGTACCTAGTTTTTTTTTTTTTTTTTTTTTTTTTTTTATGTGGGTACCTACTTCCTACCCACATTCATGGACCCCTTGTATATCAAAATACAATTCGGATGTATGAAGTGACAATCCAAGCGATTGCCCGCAACATAACTTTAAAGTTCTGCGCTTGATTTATGCAGTAAGTATGTATCCACAAATAATTGTGGTGCATAGATCGGTGAAGTGACAACCCAAACGGCAGCCCGCAACACACGTATTTGTTCATGTATTATTTAGCTGAGTGACAATCCCTCAAACTGCCCGCATAGCTAAACATTATTTACATGTATGTAGGTACAACGAAACAACAAAATATCAATAAGGTTGTTCAGGACGACTACAATAGGAAGAAAGGACAAAATAGTGTTTGTGTTACAGAGTGTTGTGTTTTATAGTAATATATAGTTAAGTTTTATAACTCTGCGATAGTTAAGAGCCTAGATTTAATTTCCTAATAAATTATAATATAGTTTTGTGTATAAGCTCACTATCCCGAGGAGGGGTGAGCTGAATCAGTTATAGATAGCCTAGCCTAGGTCTCATAGTACTTACTATTTGTAATTAGCGTAGGGTAATAGTATAATAGAAGTACCCACATGCCCTAGATGTGTGCTAAGCACATATATGAACGGCAAATAGCTATTTGCAGCTAGGTCCCAAATCTAGGAACCAACTCAGGACCTAGATCTGGGTCCGCCTTGGTGGGTCTAAGTGCCTAAACAGCACTGATGTACATATTTCCATAGTTATAGGCAGTTGTTCTATCGCATATCATGTTTTCTAGGGTTTTCGCTATGACCTAGGCCCCTAGGTGGTCTAGATCATACATATACAGATAGTACACATCGCAGGCTACCTATCGGTACTATTTGTGGGCATGTGGATGCTACGGGCAGGGCGCAGGCGAAGTGACAAGCGGCCAAAGCATGGTCGTCGCGCCCCTATTACAGTATTTATCGGCCTGTAGTTCCCTAACAGAAATAGATAGATAAACCCTATGTACACCGTTAGAAAGCTGCTTACACGCACTTTCTAACGGTATAGGTATCATGTATGTGTCTAGAATAGCCTAAATAGAATAAGTGAAAATGTACAGTTTTAATAATAAAAATTAAACGTTAGTGGCTGCCTCGGTGGGGCTCTCGTTACGGTAAAGTTCCCTGGAAGGATAGTAAATGCGCATTCGGCGCCACTGTCGGTGAACAAGCAAGCGGTCGACGCGGGAACTAAAAGCAAGATATAAATAGAAGAAAAGAATATTCAGTACGAAGAGCGCCACCGTCGTAGCCACTATCAAGCTTGCTATCAAATTGGGAGTTCTTATTTCACGGACACCTTGTAACCAACCTACATTGTAACCAACAGCGTCAACACTCTTCGGCGGGTTCATACCGTACCAGCGATAGCTACAGACACACAGGACGTCAGTGGCTCGTGCATTCGGGTCCGCCCGTCCTGCACATTCGCTGGTCCTACGGAGCCGGATAACCGAAGAATCGGCTGAAGAGTACCAACCAGCATTCGCTGGTCCTACGGAGCCGGATAGTTGAAGAATCGGCTGAAGAGTACCAACCAGCATTCGCTGGTCGCATCGAGCCGGATTACCGAAGAATCGGCTGAAGAGTACCAACCAGCATTCGCTGGTCGCATCGAGCCGGATTACCGAAGAACCGGCTGAAGAGCTGAAGATTTGAACTGAAGAACTGAAAATTTGGACTGAAGACTTACAAGATGCCCATAACGCGTTCAAGAGGACGGGCTCCCGAGGCATGGATGATTGAGGTGGGGGGGGCCCCCACCCCCAGAGAAGAACCGTCCGTTCGCCACGAGCTGCCGCCGCGTTCCCCGTCGACCGTCAGCACCGACCCGCCGCGGCCCGCGACCCCGCGGCGGTCCCCTCCGCCGGCCCCGAGGACTGTTCCAGAGAGACCAGAGCCGCCGAGCCAGAGGAAGGGGAAACATACAGGAAAACATTCAGATGCGACGCTGCGCCCCGCCGACGAAGCACACCGACCGGACGCAGCGACCGTTAGCCGGGAAGAAGAAACCCGGACCGAAGAATCGAAGAGGCCGACCGGCCCACCGAAGTCCCACAGGACTCATCGAGCCCAGAAGAGGACGAGACCACCGGGAGGGATGCCGACGCCGACGCCGCGCAGCCCGTTCAGACACTGCCGCTCTGCCCGGAGGACATCGTGCCGGCTCAAGACAGAAGACTTCACGAGCATCGACCGGATCCCGACGCCGCACAGAAGACTGGGGTTCCGGATACAGAAGAACAGAAGTGTGCTGATCCAGTGAAGATCCCGAAGGAAGGCGACGCACTCCGTCCGTTCATCAGCGAACTAACGTCCGCTATCGCCGCGCTCGCCGACCGAAGCAAACCGTTCGAGACGTACGCAGTCACGCCGGTTGCCGCCGCATCGAAGGTCATCATGGACCTGCCAATCTTCAGTGGAGCACACACCGAGTGGTTATCGTTTCGCGCCATATATGACACCACTCGCAGCTACTTCAACGACGTTGAAAATACAGCAAGACTAAGAAGAAGTCTCAAGGGAAGAGCCTTGGAAACAGTTAGCTCGGAACTCATCGGGCACGCGAAGCCGGACGACATTATGAAGGAATTGGAACTACAGTTTGGCCGTCCGGACTCCATCGCTCAAGCGGAAACAGAAAAACTCCGAACTTTGCCGCGCTGCACAGAATCGCCGAAGAAGAATCTGCACCTTTGCAAGCAGGGTCAGAAGCAGCGTGGTCACACTTCGCGCGTTGAAGAAAGAATATTATCTCATCAACGCCGAGCTACTGCGGTGTCTCACCGAGAAGCTACCGAACTCTCTGCGCGTCCAGTGGTACAAGATGTTCACCGAGAAGTATAATTCAGTTCCGGACTTAGCAAGATACAGCGACTTCGTCACCGAGCAAGCCCGCTACTGCAGCGCCTTCGCACCGCCGGAGCTGATCACCGAACCACGGGCCAGTCTACGGACGACGCCGACGCACAGAGCGCACACCGCAACAGAGAAGCAGACGCCGCGGTGCAGGGTCTGCAACAAGGAGGGGCACGCCATTACAGATTGTGCCAAGTTCAAGGAAGCCGATTCAGATGGAAGGTGGGATCTCGCGAAGAAGCACAGCCTATGCTTTCGCTGTCTGAAGCCAAGATACGCGAAGCATCGATGCAAGATCAGAAGATGCGAGATCAGTGGATGCAAGAGGACGCACCACCGCCTTCTCCATCACGAAAAGGCGGCGTCGGTTGCGTCCACTGAAGACAGCATGGAGGAAGCCAGGGAGACAGTCGCCAACGCATGGATGTCGCAGAAGCCTCAAGCCTATCTGAAGATAGTTCCGGTACGAGTCATCGGACCGGCGGGAGAGACCTCGACGTACGCCCTGCTGGACGACGGGTCTACGGTGTCTCTCATCGACGAAGAGATCGCCAAGCAAGTGGGAGCCGAAGGACGTCTGGACCCGCTCAAGATGGAAGCCATCGGGGACATTATCGTCGACACGCCAGAGTCTCGTCGCGTTGCGGTCTCGCTCACGGGGCCGCAAGGACAGCGCGTTAACCTACACGCGCGCACCGTACCAGGACTGCACCTGTCGCCGCAAACCGTGGACCGGAACGACCTCGCGGGCTGCAACCACTTGAAGGATCTGCGCGAGAAGCTCGCCTACGAAGGAGCGGTGCCACGAATACTCATCGGGCAAGACAACTGGCACCTGCTTCTCGCCAGCAACGTGCGAAGAGGCCCGCGACATCAGCCGGTAGCATCGCTCACTCCACTGGGCTGGGTGCTACACGGCACGTACATCCGAACGCAACCACCACAACGTGTCCACGCAGTACATACCGTGGATACGCCTCTCGAAAAACAGGAGCGGCGCCCGGCCTTACAACCCGTTCGTCGCTCACACGGCCACCGAGAAGAAGCACAGCAAGGTGACGGACTGGCGCCTGGTGACAAAACAGAAGATCGTCGCAGACGTCGCCGCTCGCGACGTAACGCCGGACGCCCACGACGGAAACAGACTGCATCGAAGCCCGTACAGAAATCCGTCACACTGGCCGAACGAGAGAACAGTCAGCGCCGAACCAACGGGAGAAGAGAAGACTCTGACAGTAACAGAAGCTCGCAGCGCACCGAAACACAGAGAAGTCGTTCCCGATCCGCACAGATTTTCGAAGTGGGAACGATTACTGCGGGCCACGGCAAGAGCGCTTCAATTTATAGCACTGTGTCGAAAAACCACAGCGAAAACGTGCTACAAAAGGACCAGAAAGAATCCGGAACAAGATCCCGACTGGAGACGACAGAAGAGGACTCAGAAGACCTGCAGACCTCCACAGAAGGCAGTCACCACTCGAAGATTCGTCACGTTACCGGCCGAATTCCTAAGAGAAGCAGAAGTACTACTGATCCGCGTAGTACAAGAAGAGTCCTTCGGACGGGAAATCAATGACCTCCGGAAGGGCAACAGTATCGCCATCGACAGTCGCCTGCGATCGCTGCCGATAGAACTCCGCAACGACGACATCATCACGCTCAGAAGTCGCATCGCCGCTGCTGAAGATGTTACAGAAGAGACGAAAAGACCGCCCGTGCTAGACGGCGATCACTACATCACGCAGCTCTACATCGACTGGACGCACCGCGATCTACACCACAGTGGAACAGAAATGATCGTGAACGAGGTGCGCCAGCACTATTGGATAGTGCGACTTCGACCCGTCACGAAAAGCATCGTGAACCGTTGCTTGAGATGTCGCATACGACGAGCACAACCTCCAGTGCCGTCCACCGGCGACCACCCGAAGACACGACTGGCGCATCACCAGAGACCGTTCACATTCACCGGTCTGGATTACTTCGGACCGTTCTCCGTCACCGTCGGTCGTCAACACCAGAAGAGATACGTGGCCCTCTTCACCTGCCTCACCACACGGGCCGTACACCTCGAAGTCGCGGCCAGCCTCAGCGCGGACTCCGCCGTGCTCGCGCTGCGAAGGTTCGCGGCGCGCCGCGGGTGCCCCGCGGAGATCTACTCCGACAATGGCACCAACATGCACGGCGCGGACAGGGAGCTGCGCGACGCACTCGCCGAGGAAGCCGGCCGTCGTGGGATGGCGTGGCGCTTCATAACGCCCTCAGCGCCCTTCATGGGAGGCGCCTGGGAGCGTCTCGTTCGCTGTGTCAAGACCACACTGAACACAGTACTACAGGAGAAGCACCCGCAAGAAGAGGTTCTGGCCACGCTGCTCTGCGAGGCCGAATACACAGTCAACAGCAGACCACTGACGCACGTATCAGTGGACACCGGGGACGACGAAGCCATCACGCCCAATCACCTGCTGCTCGGGGGGTCGGCGCGGCTGCCGACACCCGGGACGTTCGACGAGAGCGACCTAGACAGCAAGAAGCAATGGCGACGCTCGCAAGCGCTCGCCGACATGCTCTGGCGACGCTGGGTGCGCGAGTACCTGCCCGAGCTACAGTACCGGCGGGAGCCCCACGGGAGGGGTCCCAGTCTCCAGGTGGGCGATCCCGTCCTGATCGCCGACGGACAGCTGCCGCGCAACACTTGGCCGCGCGGGAGGGTCGAGGCAATCTACCCCGGAGCCGACGGAGAAGTCCGCACTGTGGAGGTGCGCACTGCGGGGGGCATCTTAAAACGCCCCACGAAGAAGATCGTGCCACTACCGAAATAGAAGCGTCGAGAGCGCCGGAAGCGTCGCCCTTCACCGGAAGAGGATGCAGCATCGCTCCGGCCCGTCGCGCTGCAGCACGGCGGGAGAGATGTTCAGGACGACTACAATAGGAAGAAAGGACAAAATAGTGTTTGTGTTACAGAGTGTTGTGTTTTATAGTAATATATAGTTAAGTTTTATAACTCTGCGATAGTTAAGAGCCTAGATTTAATTTCCTAATAAATTATAATATAGTTTTGTGTATAAGCTCACTATCCCGAGGAGGGGTGAGCTGAATCAGTTATAGATAGCCTAGCCTAGGTCTCATAGTACTTACTATTTGTAATTAGCGTAGGGTAATAGTATAATAGAAGTACCCACATGCCCTAGATGTGTGCTAAGCACATATATGAACGGCAAATAGCTATTTGCAGCTAGGTCCCAAATCTAGGAACCAACTCAGGACCTAGATCTGGGTCCGCCTTGGTGGGTCTAAGTGCCTAAACAGCACTGATGTACATATTTCCATAGTTATAGGCAGTTGTTCTATCGCATATCATGTTTTCTAGGGTTTTCGCTATGACCTAGGCCCCTAGGTGGTCTAGATCATAGATATACAGATAGTACACATCGCAGGCTACCTATCGGTACTATTTGTGGGCATGTGGATGCTACGGGCAGGGCGCAGGCGAAGTGACAAGCGGCCAAAGCATGGTCGTCGCGCCCCTATTACAGTATTTATCGGCCTGTAGTTCCCTAACAGAAATAGATAGATAAACCCTATGTACACCGTTAGAAAGCTGCTTACACGCACTTTCTAACGGTATAGGTATCATGTATGTGTCTAGAATAGCCTAAATAGAATAAGTGAAAATGTACAGTTTTAATAATAAAAATTAAACGTTAGTGGCTGCCTCGGTGGGGCTCTCGTTACGGTAAAGTTCCCTGGAAGGATAGTAAATGCGCATTCGGCGCCACTGTCGGTGAACAAGCAAGCGGTCGACGCGGGAACTAAAAGCAAGATATAAATAGAAGAAAAGAATATTCAGTACGAAGAGCGCCACCGTCGTAGCCACTATCAAGCTTGCTATCAAATTGGGAGTTCTTATTTCACGGACACCTTGTAACCAACCTACATTGTAACCAACAGCGTCAACACTCTTCGGCGGGTTCATACCGTACCAGCGATAGCTACAGACACACAGGACGTCAGTGGCTCGTGCATTCGGGTCCGCCCGTCCTGCACAAAGGTGATAACCCAATCGGTTACCCGCGATATCGACTTTGTTGGTATAAATTCTATAAAGGTTGTTGTAAATTGCACATACGTTGTTAGGTAAAAATCATTTTATTAGAACAGGTACATAATTAAAGACTAACCTTCGTTATTAGGCGACAATGTCTCCAGGGAATCACTCGATGTTGACGACGAATGACGTCGCCTTTTCCTATTACGTTTTAACTTTTTTTCCAACCTTTTAAGTTTCTTCGCAATATACTTGTAATCGTCCTTATCATTATTCTTTCTTTTAGGCATTTTCTATGTTTTATAATGATACCTGAAAACACTAACCCAGAAAAAATATAGGACCGTGTGCGTACTGGCGGAGCACAGAAAAGTGAATGAATGTCAGCTGACCTACCTACAACTATGGGAAGAAAAAGAAAAAAAACTATGTTTTGAATATAAATCTCAACTAACTGTGCGATAACTGGCGTCATAGTAGGTGTAACTACGTGTGTTAATTATACTAATATTGAGGACCAATCTCGAGTATAATTGATGATTGAATGTGTCAATACAATAATACAATTCCACTATTTCAACAAAGCATATTATTTTCTGTTCAATGCATACTCTAAGTAAACAGATCTTGTGTACTGTCTACTGCTCAAAGAAGACAGAACACGAATTTTCCATTAAATATATCGGGTATCATTCTGCTGTTAACAGTCTTAAAAATGAAAAACAAATACGGTGTTTATCTCAAAGTCACAGAGAGAGTGGTTTATGTTTTGTCAGAGACGATGTATTTGAATGAAATTCTATTTTTTTTTTCGATCTCACACGGCCGTCAGTCGGAACGATAGTCAGTCCATCCACCTCTCAACTCAAGACACACCCAGACACAAGATATGTCATCATCATCAGCTGCCGAAGACGTCCACTGCTGAACAAATCCCCACGCTTGGCAGGCGTCTTGGGGGTTGCAGTATTATTACACTATATACAATAGGGACTGAGCAGACATTTAGTTTGCATAAGATATCATCATCATCATCATCAGCCGGAAGACGTCCACTGCTGAACATAGGCCTCCCCCTTCGAACGCCACAATGAACGACAATTGGCTATTTGCATCCACCGATTACCTGCGACGCGCACAATGTCGTCTGTCCACCTAGTGGGAGGCCTGCCTACGCTGCGTCTTCCGGTTCGTGGTCACCACTCGAGAACCTTTCTTCCCCAACGGTTATCGGTTCATCGAGCGATGTGGCCTGCCCATTGCCACTTCAACTTGCAGATTCTGAGAGCTATGTCGGTGACCTGGGTTCTTCGGCGAATCTCCACATTTCGGATTCTGTCGCGCAAAGAAACTCCGAGCATAGCTCTCTCCATGGCTCGTTGTGTGACTCTGAACTTCTCTAAAAGGCCAGCCGTTAGAGACCACGTCTCAGTACCATATGTCATCACTGGCAACACACACTGGTTAAAAACCTTCGTCTTCAGGCACTGCGGTATTTCGGACGAGAAGATATCGCGTAGTTTCCCGAACGCTGCCCATCCGAGTTGGATTCTTCGGGCGACCTCTTTGTCGAAGTCGGACCGACCTAACTGGACAGTTTGTCCTAGGTATACGTAGTGGTCAACAACTTCGAGTGTATCGTTCCCAACAACTACCGGTACGGGTGCAACATGGACATTAGACATGATCTTCGTCTTGTCCATGTTCATTTTAAGACCCACCTGTTGGGAAACGCTACTGAGGTCGCTGAGCATCGTATTGAGGTCCTCCAGCGACTCTGCCATAATGATTATATCATCGGCAAAACGAAGGTGAGTGATGTATTCGCCATTGATGTTGATGCCGAATCCGTACCAGTCCAAGAGCTTGAAAACGTCCTCCAATGCATTTGAGAACAGTTTCGGAGAAATAACGTCTCCCTGTCGTGCAACACGATTTCACACCTCGCTGGGGGGGATTGGTTTCGCGCTCTCGTCCTGTAGTCGGATCGACATGGTGGCGTTGCTGTACAAACACTTCAACACTTCGATGTACCTATAGTCAATGTGGCACCGCTGGAGGGACTGCATAAGATATGGCAGTGGCGAAAGGTCAATTTTTGTAAGGGGTAAGCCGGTCCGGTACACCCAGGACATTTTCATTAGATTTCTGTATTGTTCTAAGTACTTTGCTGATAGCAATATGACATTATATCTTTGAAAAGTTAAAATCTGTAAATCCCGAGCGAATCCAAACTAGATTAGGAAATAAATAGGCAAGGGAAAAATACCATTTCATTTCATTTAAAAGCCAGCGGTTAGGTCCGCTGCACCACCAAGGCTACATTTGTACAGGTAGGTAGAAATTGAGAATACAAAATTGCTAAATTATTACTTAGTTAAAAGACCTAAAATGACTCGAAATGATCTAAATGTACAACTACAATTCACACTACACACAATGAACAGCGCTCCCAAAAAACGCTTCAAGGTCAAGGCTCGGGGGGGGGGGGTTGTTTCATGAAATTTTAATGAAACTCCCCAAGTCCAGGTAGTGTATAGGTATTGTATTACAGTCGCAACAATAAAAGATGCGGAAAACTTAAAACTTTCATTATCGAATATCATTAGACAGTGATTTACGATGTTAGCGTGATTTACATTATGAACAGCGCCATCTACCGGTGAAATTGAACATACAATCACTAAAGAACTTTAATATTTTTACATAATTATAAAAAAAGTCGTGTTAGTTACACTATTTATAACTCAAGAACGGCTGAACCGATTTGGCTGAAAATTGGTGGGGAGGTAGCTTAGAAACGGACATAGGATACTTTTTATCTCGGTAAGTTATGGTTAAGCAACATAAGGCAAGGTCATTAAATAGATGGGTGAACCGATTTGTATGAAATTTTGTGTGCATATCGGGTAGGTCTGAGAATAAATCATAAAGTATATTTTATGCCGCTGATAACATGATTGACGATAACATGATTGATATATAGAACGAAAGGACATGAGAGGAGGAGGAGAGCAAGAAAGGAGAGAGACTGAGAGGGGATTTGAGGAGGGGGTGATGGGGTGAGGGATCGGGGGAGTTAGGTGGAGCAAGTTGGGAGAAGAGAGAGGGAGAGGGTTCAGAGAAGGGACAACGGGAAGAGGAAGAGGGGGAGTGTGACGAGGACCCAAGTGGGAGGGAAAGAGAGACGAGCAAAATGTAATAAAAGCGCGAGCGGAGCTGCGCGGGTCATCTAGTCTAATATAAACCGCGCTAAAATCTGTAAAAGTATTTTACTATCCCGACGTTTCGAATGTTTTGCAGCACCTATGGTCGCGGGAGGACTGAGATGTTGAACGCCCTTATGTCACAATTATGCCGGTGTACCCTCAGCTCTTCTTAGTAATTATTGTTGGTCCGCTCGTAGTATCTCATACTAGTCTGTGGTCCGATCTACGCAGTAAGAGCTTACAGTATTTTGAGGCCCTGCAGTGTTTTGCTTGGCATTGAATTTAATTTGCATAAATCCAATACCAAGGATCCTTGGTATTGGATTTAAAATAAACCGCGATAAAATCTGTAACAGTAGTTTGGTTTCAATGTGTAACCCCCAAATTCATTTTGTATAACTGATGGTGTGAGTTTGAATAACCGCATATGAATAACAAATGTATTGTCACTTGACCACTTTTCTACGCCAATTTAGTTTTGTACCTACAACTATGTCATTGTCTTCCCCAAAGGCTAATTATTCGTAACTTCATTCCTTATTTTAGGGGACATCAAAATCAGTTATTTTACATTGTGTAACTGTACTTTACATTGTGTAACATACGGCTGTAAGCCAGTTACTAATAATAAATAATAAAAAGCCCTTTATTCAGACCATTTACATTTGTGTTTTGCATGCAATCCTTAAATCTAAAATAATAAAAAATACATGAGATGAATGTTTCTTTTTTGACACCGGTTATTGGTCTGCGTGCCTATTGGCAAAGGCCTCCTCCAATTCTTTCCATTGTTGTCTATCACAAGCTAATCTAGTCCACTGTTTCCCAACTAATTTTTCAATTTCGTCACTCCATCTTATCTTCTGCCTTCCTCTTTTTCTTTTGCCATATCTCGGATACCAATCTGTGATTACTTTACTCCATTTTTCGATTCCCCGTAGTGTGTGTCCGGTCCATTTCCATTTTAATTTCCTTGTTTTTGCTATCACGTCAGTTGCCCTTGTTTTTTGCCGTATGTCGATATTCCTTTTCCGGTCTTTTCTTCTTAATCCCAACATGCTTCTTTCCATAGCTCGTTGGCAAACAGCTATTTTATTTGCTTGTCCCTTTGTAAGGGCCCATGTCTGACACCCATACGTCAGTACAGGTAGCACACATGAGTTAAACAGTTTCCCTTTTAACCTGGAGCTAAAATCCGGATTTTTCATTACTTCTTTCAGAGACCAATATCTATTCCATGCTTTTGCTATTCGACGGTCTATTTCTTTTCCATTTTGATTTTTGATTGAGATTACTTGCCCTAAATATATGTAGTCATCTTGGTATTCAATAACCTTATTCTTTACTGAAATTTCTTCTTTGTAGCTATTTGTAAGAATTTTAGTTTTATCGCTATTCATAGTGAGTCCTACCTTTCCACTTTCGCTCATTAACTCTTCCAACATAATTATAAGGTCATTATGAGTTTCTGCGAAGATGACTACATCGTCAGCAAATCTAAGATGTGTAAGTCGAGCTCCATTTACTATAACCCCCTTATCATGAAACCGTTTCAAACTCCTAAAAACACCTTCCAAAACGGCAGAAAACAGTTTCGGTGAAAGCGGATCGCCCTGGCGTACTCCTCGTTTGATTTCAATGATGTCACCTTTATTTTCCAGCTGTATTCTTGCAGAACTTTTTAAGTATACCAATTGTATTATTCTGATATATTTGTTTTCTACTCCTTGTTCTTTTAGTGCTTTCCAAATAGAATCATGCTCTAACGAATCAAATGCTTTGGTGTAGTCCACAAAACAGCAGTAAATAGGAAGGCAGTATTCATTATATTTTTCAAAAATTTGTTTAACCACGTGTATATGATCGATAACAGAATAACCTTTTCTAAACCCAGCTTGTTCTATAGGCTGGTTTTCATCTAGAACCTTTGTTATTCTGCCAAGCAGGACTTTGGCAAATACCTTATAAATATTGGACATTAGACTAATGGGTCTATAGTTGTTAATATCGTATAAATCTCCTTTTTTATGTATAAGTGTAATTGTTGATTCGGTCCATTGATTTGGGATACATTCATTGGAAACTACTTCGTTAAATAATTGTACTAGTATTTTAGATATTATTGGTTTCGTTTTTTGTAATATTTCATTTGATATACTATCTGGTCCCGGTGCTTTGTCAAGTTTTTGTGTTTCAATTGCTTTTTCGACCTCTCTGACCAGTATTTCTGGAATAGCTTCTTCGTCTTCGTGTAGTTTAATTGTTTCTACATTTCTTTGGTTCCTATAAAGTGATTCATAGAATTCTGTCGCTGTCTTTATTATATCTGTCCTTTTTGTTTTGATATGGTACATTTTGTTTTTAAGTTTAGGTATCCATGATCTTGAATCTTTCAACTGTTTCTGTGCTTTCCTTATCCCACCTGACTTTGTAATATAATCTTCTATTATCTTTAGTCTATATACTTTTCTCTGTTTTCTAAGACTCTCTCTGATTTCCTTGCTTAGTCTTGATATTTCTAGTCTTATATCTTTGTTTTTGAAATTCTTCTGTATAAGAATTCTTCTACTCTCAAGTAGTGCTTGAATTTCCTTTGTCACTATTCCTTTATTTTTATTTGCTTTACCTGTGTTATTTGATTGCTTTAATATATTTTCTAGCTGGTCGTACTTTTCCTGTATTTTGTATTCTGTTGCTTCTCTGTCTTCTCTATTCAATAATTCCATTAGATTATTATTCAATTTCACCAAATAATTTCCGTCTACTTCCTGTCTTGTTGAAGTGTGTTTTTTCCATGATTTTCTAACAGGTTTAGTTGTAAGGGCTGCTCTCACCATTCTGTGATCCGTATTAAAATTAAAATTATTGATGACATCTATGTTTTGAAAGAATTTTGGTTTGTTGGTTAAGATAAAGTCGATTTCATTTTTAGTTTCTCCATTAGGCGATCGCCAAGTCCATTTACGCGTTTTCCTCTTTCGAAAAATACTATTCATAATCGTAAGGTTGTGCTCGTGAGCGAAGTTTACAAGCATATTTCCATTTCTATTTCTTTTTCCGGTGGTGTACGACCCCATAATAGTATCCTCGAAGTCTCTTCTGTTTCCAATTTGAGCATTAAAATCACCCATTACAATCAAGTTCTTGTGTGAATATCTGGTAATGGTTGTTCTTAGTTCTGAGTAAAAATTTTCGACTTCTATTGCTTTTTTTTCATCTGTTGGTTCTGTAGGTGAGTACACTTGAATGATTGTCCACTTTTCTTTGTAGCCTTGTAATTCCATGTTAAGAACAGCAATGCGTTCCGATATCCCAACGATTTCGTCGATGTTTCTTGAGTATTTTTCTTTAATTAAAAAACCCACGCCGTAATGGCCTTGCGTGACTCCCATATGGTATAATAGGAATTCTCCATTTACTTCAATTTTTTCTCCATGTCTTCTAACTTCGCTGAGGCCTAAAATGTCCCAGTGTATATTTTCAAGTGCTAGTTTTAGTTCGGTTAGACTTTCTTCAGAATTTAGGCTTCTTGTATTAATTGTTGCTACATAAAGGGGTTTAATTAGTTTTCTATCTGGGTTCAGAATTGGGAGGTTTTGGTCGATTTCCCCACGGTGACCAACCGGATTGGGGATGTTCAGGTTAAGTTGTAATTTGTTTGATATTTGTTTACCGGTGTCTTTTCTATCCTAGCTCATGGTTTCAGTATGTTTTGACCCCACTCTAGAATATGATTTTGCTCGCATATATGCAAATGCATCTGTTTTTTGTATTTTGGGATCGATGCTAGACGTGTTTCCAGAACTTTCTGTATTCGGAGATTGTGTATTAGTACGTTTTCTTTTCTCACTTTCTCTGTGGTTAGTTTCGCCTTTTTTCTTTTTGTTTAGCAATTCCTCCTTTGTTAAATCTTTAGTGATATATGTTTTCGGTTCCATTCTATGCTTGTTTCTTAGTATCTCAATTTTTTTCGAGATAGTTGTAGTTGTAAGTAGTATGGGTCTTATTTTTTCATCCGTCCCTTTCTTGCCCAGCCGATGAATTTTCACGATTTCCTCTTTTTTCAAATCAACTTCTAATTTATTGATTGTTACCGTAACTAAATCAGTCAGCTTTTCTAATGTTTCTTCTTGTAGCTCTGGGACTCCATGTACTATCAGATTATTTTTCTTTGTATTTATTTCAAGATTTTTAATTCGTTTATTTAGAATTTCAACTTCAAATTTCAGTTTTTCATTTTCTTCTATTATTGGTTTGATCTTCTCATCTAATCTTATCATGACAGTTTCCGTAATTTTTTCTGTTATTACTTTTGTTTGTTTATCCAGTTCTTGTTTCATTTTGGTAAGCAGTAATGACATCTCTGGAGAGAGTTCTTGCGGCATTTTTACTTATTAGGTTTTTGAACGCACTTTTCTCAAAAGCCTGGTATCCAGTTTTATGTTACTGTGCTGCGGTTGGTACTACTGATTTTTCTATGGTCTGGTATCTGAATATCTATTGGTAGGGTAGGTAGGTATCTATCACTTATCCCCGAACTACCTACTTACTGATAAATTGTGTGATATTGTATTCGATTTTTCCACTTTCACCAATCTTTAGTTGTTTATTTTGGTTCACTGCATTCCTGTACGTCTTGTTGTATGAATTTAGCACTGATTGAGTTGAATAATTCACATGCGACACTAGATGTTATCACTTTATTTGGAGCGTTCTTAAAAACACGTCTTCTCTATTTGACACCAGTGTTGCCCTGTGTAAGCCAGTTACTGGGGTGCGTTAAAACATTCTTTCTGAATGCTGTAAATAATGCAGACCTTAGAAGTTCCTTATTACTGTTGGTACTTGGTACCTACTTATTCCTGTCGGAACGAAATGGAGAAGAAAAATATACCATTTCCAGGACTTTCTTTAAAACTTCATGCAACAAGCTAAAGTTAGTTACTACAAAGATGACACCTGAATTTAAAACAAGTTAAAAAAAAACACTTATTAGTTTACCTGTAACTTTTTTTTTTGTAGGAGTAGTACTGTTGGCCGCAGATGGCCATGACAGCTTCACCAGACAAGAGGGCGAGCGCTTAAAGCGCTCTAGCCAGAAGGGTTTCGGCCGGAACGGCCTCGGCTTGGGCTGCCGCTTAGAGAATTACCTATAACCTAACCATACCTGATACAGTGACGGTTCTCTCGCATTAACCGGATCTACAGTTATTAAGCTATCATAAGTCAGTGCCATCGTTAGTTAACTAAGCATTTACTATTCCAGCGCAGTTTACGAAATCGACAATTCGTGCAAATAATAGTAATTATAATTGCTAATACAATAGTAACGGAACGCACGGAAGGTCGGTGATACCATAAATTACGGACTATGCCCTGTGTTCGATTAGTATGCGAGGCGGAATACTATATTAGCTTGAACAGGTAACGCCTTAACTAGGAGTTAGCGGGCAATGAGTATTAATACCGCAAGTCATTAGTAAGATTATAATTTTTATACAGGACTTATCCCACCATCATTATGGGACCATACTGGGACTCTTGGCAGCCAGGATCAACAGTGGTCACCAAGTAAAGACACTAAGGTTTGGCCCTTGGCGGTTTCCGAGAGAACACTAAACTCTCTTGCAACCCGCAACAAAAATTGAAAATGTATAGGTATAGACTAGATATATGTATATATGCCTCCGTGGCGCAGTGAGTGCTTTGCAAACCGGAGCCCGCGGGTTCGAACCCGCGGGGAGCATCAACTTTGTGTAGTTGTTCCTTATTGGCTAGGACAATGTAGACCGATTGCCTGATTGTCTGCAAAGTAAGATGATTCATGCGTCGGATGGGCATGTAAAAAGTTAGTCCTGCGCCTGAACTCTATCGGGTCGTGTCGGTCTTCCGTGCCATCGGTTTTTGAGAGGTAAAGGAAAAGAGGGTGCACTTGTGTATACTCAAGCACTTGTGCACTATAATCTCCCACGCAGATAGTTGATATTGTGAAAGATTGGCCGCTGTGGTCATATCGACCAAGAGGACATTATTATTTGGATAGTTAAGAGAAATATAAATTCCATATGCCTCCTTTGGAAAGCGGGAGACAAGTAAAATACATACAGGTCGAAACAATGTCAAAAAGAAAAAAAAATACTCTTGTATCTCGTTCTACCACGTGTTGGTTTAGATCAGAGTTCCCCAAACTTTTTTGTGTCGTAGACCACTTGCCATGTTTTTCCGTGTTGGGTAGACCCCCTAATTACACCCCCCCCCCCCCCAGCTAGCTATATTATATTTGATAAAGAAATTGCTTTTTCAATGAAGTAATCCTTTAAAATTTAAAACATGAAATATTGATTCACCTTTAGTGTCGGTTATCAAAGTTCTTGCGAAAAGCAGTTCTTCGTAGAGTTCTTGATTCATAATAAAACGAACATATGCCATATATAATATTTTTTTTACTTCATAGGTAATTTTATAAATAATGTATATGTCTTGATATTATAAGATAGTATGATGTAAGTAAATAGGTACTATCAGTGTATGTGTTGAGATCCACTATCGTGGACCCAAATTTTCATTTCATGAACCCCCAAATTTTTTTTCGCTGACGTAGACCCCTTGCAGGTTGTCATAGACCCCTAGGGGTCGATATACCACTTTGGGAATCACTGGTTTAGATCATGGTCTAAACCGTACGTACGCAGATTGAAACTTCTAAATATTGCCAACCCCATAGTAGTGAATTTGTGCAAATAGTATTTGCAACATAACATGCCAATATTATCCCAACCATTATTAAGGTTGCATTTTTAAATTGCACTTTATAATCCCCTTAGAAGCTCTCAGAATAAAATCATTCTGTTGAATAGCATTAATGTAATCTTCTCTGGGAGCTAATGGATTAGCTCAAGCAATTGTAAGGTTAGAGGTTGTACGTGACAGAAACACAGGGGTCTTGTCACGTGTCAGCCCTTGTAAAGACGTAACAAATTGGAAATTCAATCGGAACAGTTGTGAATTGGTGTTAATACATTTTTTTTTATTGAATGGGTTCACAATGCGTGGAGGCCGAATTTAAGAATTTAATTTTACAGCGTTTCAAAGAAAATTATTTATAGAGAAATTATTATATTATATTGAAAGAGTTTTATTCGTTTTATTATACATTCTAAAAATAAATGTCTGAAAACCTCGTTATTTTATAATTGGTGTAAACTTAACACTAAATGCCGAACCTACCAACGTCAATTAAAGTTAATTGCCATTAAGTCATTTTTTAAATTGTTTTTTTGATCATCATCATCATCATCATCATCATCACCAGCCGGAAGACGTCCACTGCTCGAACGCCACAATGACCGACAATTGGCTATTTGCATCCACCGGTTACCTGCGACGCGCACAATGTCGTCTGTCCATCTAGTGGGAGGCCTACCTACGCTGCGTCTTCCGGTTCGTGGTCGCCACTCGAGAACCTTTCTTCCCCAGCGGTTATTGGTTCGCCGAGCGATGTGGCCTGCCCATTGCCACTTCAACTTGCAGATTTTAAGAGCTATGTCGGTGACCTTGGTTCTTCGGCGAATCTCCTCATTTCGGATTCTGTCACGCAAAGAAACTCCGAGCATAGCTCTCTCCATAGCTCGTTGTGTGACTCTGAGCTTATCCAAAAGGCCAACAGTTAGGGACCACGTCTCAGTACCATATGTCATCACTGGCAACACACACTGGTTAAAAACCTTCGTCTTTAGGCACTGCGGTATTTTGGACGAGAAGATTTCGCGTAGTTTCCCGAACGCTGCCCATCCGAGTTGGATTCTTCGGGCGACCTCTTTGTCGAAGTTGGACCGACCTACCTGGATAGTTTGTCCTAGGTATACATAGTGGTCAACAACTTCGAGTGTATCATTCCCAACAATTACCGGTACGGGTGCAACATGGACATTAGACATGATCTTCGTCTTGTCCATGTTCATTTTAAGACCCACCTGTTGGGAAACGCTACTGAGGTCGCTGAGCATCGTATTGAGGTCCTCCAGCGACTCTGCCATAATGACTATATCATCGGCAAAACGAAGGTGAGTGATGTATTCGCCATTGATATTGATGCCGAATCCGTTCCAGTCCAAGAGCTTGAAAACGTCCTCCAATGCGTTTGTGAACAGTTTCGGAGAAATAACGTCTCCCTGTCTCACAGCACGCTGCAATGGGATTGGTTTCGTGTTCTCGTCCTGCAGTCGGATCGACATGGTGGCGTTGCTGTACAAACACTTCAACACTTCGATGTACCTATAGTCAATGTGGCACCGCTGGAGAGATTGCAATACTGCCCAGGTCTCGATTGAATCAAAGGCTTTCTCGTAGTAGTCCACAAACGCTAGACATAATGGCCGATTATACTCCTCGGTCTTCTGTATAATCTGGCGGAGCGTATGTATGTGGTCTACGGTGCTTTTCGGAACCCGGCTTGTTCGGGAGGCTGGAAGTCATCAAACCTGCGTTCGAGACGGTTCGTAATGACTCTCGAAAACAGCTTGTATACATGGTTCAGGAGTGAGATAGGTCTATAATTATTCTTCAATAAAGTGTTATCACCTTTTTTAAAGAAAAGAACCACCACACTCCTGTGCCATGCTTCTGGCGTTGTACCCTCGAGTAAGACGGAATTAAATAACTTCTGGAGGACTAAAAGTACCGGTTTTCCACCCGCTCTCAGAAGTTCTGATGTGATTTCGTCTTCACCCGGCGCCTTATTATTCTTGAGCTGTTTGAGAGCCATTCTAATCTCGTACAGGCTGATGTCTGGGATGTCCTCAGTGTAGTGTCGGTGTCGGTTTTTTTGATACTAGAAGCCAATTAAAGCTTAATTACGAACAGAGTAAGTAGATATATCAATAATCTCGTCATATTTATTCAAAAATAACCATAAGAGGCTATGAAAGTCAAAATAAAGAGATTACAAAAAATGACTTAATTGGAATTAAAGTTAATTGTCCTTTGTGAGTGCGCCTGTAAGACTTTTCCTTGAGTTTAATTCAACATTCTAAAAATAAATGTCTTGAAAAGCCTCGTATTTTTTATAATTGATGTCGGACCATGTCTAACACCAAGACTTTTCCTCATGTTAGGTTATAAGCTTTTTCCAATCACTTGGATCCCCAAGATGCCAAGCGTGGGGATTATAGTAACCCCTCCCTTCAAAGAGGGCGGCCTTTGTTTCGGTTGCTAATGATGATGATAATCCATGCCCTAATCAAAATATAGACGAGACCAGCAAGTTCTGCATCTGATGGGAAGCAGCACGTGAGTCTATAGACTATAGACAATTGCGGTGCTCTGCAGCTCGTCACCAGAGACATTAGTTAGTAAGTCTATTGAGCCCAGAACTCAGCAATGTTACTGCTAGGCGGCAGAAAGGACCAAGAACTCAGTAAACTCTCTCTCTTCCTTTCTCTCACTAATAACCTTTTATAAGTTGCTCTTAGTCATCTACACACAGATTTTCACCTGAACAACAATAAATGTTTTGGAACATCAACGACATTTTGGAAGTTCTCGATATCTTACTACCAAAACGAGTATTCAAAATGATAACCATATGGATATAAGACAATTTGTACACCAAACGAACTGTCATCGAACATTTATGAACCACGAAAATTATGCTATTCGCCTATTCTGCACGATCTCGTTTTGAATGAAATGTACAAACGATTTCACCAATAGCTTGGTCTACCCACCGACGTGATTTGCTTTCGAACTAGCAGATCATTTCCCGAGTGACCTACTATTTTACATAATTACTGTATAAACATATTTCTTACAAGATGTCCTGAAATTTCCGGAGTCGCATTCAAATAGCGATATTTGTTCAGAGATAAACATCACGCGAGATAAGATCTTTTAATGTATTTAAATGGGATACTTTGGTCTATTTTTTGCAGTTGGTAAACAGTAACGGTAAAGTTAAGTAGTGATTAGTAAGCGGATAGCAAGTGAGGGTTGCAATCACTATTCGTGGCACGAATAATATATATTTTTTAATTTCGACACAGATCTTTAAAATAAAATAAGAAATGCATCCATTTTTTTATTCGCAGGTATCTCTTTATTAATGTTGTTTGTCGCTGATGTATGTGGTAAATAAAGTTAAAAAAAAAAACAACTTTGCAACAACTATAACTCTACAACAACTTTATAGAGTACGGACGTGGGAATGCATGTTACTAGTATCTATTCTGTATAGTTTACATATCGAAATCTGCGTTGCCATGCTATGAATTGCAAAAGCATACTTAACCGAGAATATCTACCGAGATGATGCCCGATATACTGTTGATAAACCCGCGACAATTTGTGTGGTATATTGTTTTTTTTTAAATAAAAGAACTACAAAAGAAACCTGCTACACTTTTGAATAACAAGACAAGCTAGAATCCAGACAAAACGATGGTTTTGTCTGGACCTATCCAGGACAAACATTTGTGACATTACATGTCTGATTAGACATGTAATGTCACAAATGTTTATCCTGGATAGGAATCGTACTCGCGACCTATGGATAGGGTGTTTAACCGTTACATCACCTGACTGCTATTGATATTGCTTCAACTAACCGCTCAATAGCATCAAATATAAAACAATGAAGAACAAAATGGAATAACAAAGAAAAGCAATACAATTACCATAACACGACATTATGGTAATCTTATTGGTTTCCGAAGATTGTATTACGAACGAAATACCATGCGCTGTAAACGTGTATCAACCCGATCTTAATACCGCTTAAATTAACCTACGAGCACTCGAATGAAATGTCATTAATTCTCCAATAAATCCCTGCTGAAATATTTTATGTTCCGTTGCCAACATTCACCTACATTGTATAAAAGATGATGTTGACACATGGATAATGCAATGGCCCTCAATTCGACTAAATTTATTTAAACCAACGAGCTTGTTTGTTTCTTTTATATGCAAAAAGCGACACGGCAAATGATGGATGGCTGCACTGAAAAGCAGCTTTTCACAGAAGCAATACATTAGTTATTAAGAATTTTGAGCTCGGTAATTTCAGCAAGGGTAACTCACCCTTATACCGAAACACAATGCTTACAAATGACGGCTTGGTGGCAGAATACCTGATAGTGATGCTGGGGGCAGTTCTAACAACCCTTTTACAAGGGACGTGCCATCTGGTAAATTCATAGCTATGCCATATTATTATGAATATTAAGTGTTTAACGTAAAGCAAAACCTCAGTCACCTAATTTTTTTTACTAATTAAATCTTGATTGATTGAATTTGTCTGCCAACCCGCACTTGGCCAGCGTGGTGGACTACGGCCCAAACCTCTCATCTTGAGGGCAGGCCCGTACCAATTATTTATTTTCATGAATTATTGTACAAGATATTTCTATGTTTTAATCATAATAATGCTAGGGCATGCACAATGGATCCAACTGGGTCGAAGTGCGTTCAGGTGGGTACCGATCCCTAATTTATAGCCACCAATCATAAAAATATCTTGGGACAATCCACACACGGTCATCCGATCCTAAACTGAACCTGAGCCTGAGAGCCTGTACTCTGGAAACCAGACAACTGATACTAATACTTACATATACAAATTTTTTTTGTAAATATATACTTAAATAGATAAATAACACCCAGACACTTAGTGGGAATCGAACTCACAACCTAGCAAACAGGGTATCTAACCACTAGACCAACGGGCCCGTCAATATAATGTTCTGACTACTCTGTTATTTTCAAGAAGCTTATTTGGTTATTTTCTTGTTCTAACCAGTTTCATTAGGTATTTAACCTTAAATACCTGCTTGTTTATATTCTTAAATATTGCATTCTGACATAAATCTACACTTTTTGAAACAAACTATATATATATAGTAACATTTTTGCGTTAGTTCACCATGCATCAGCGATTTTTGCTCATAGCCCAATGGGCCGAAAAATCGACCGTATAATAGCTATCCGAATTCCAACCGTGATATTGCCTAAACTAACAATATTGGCTTACTCCGTAATTTATTTATAGTGGAGGGTAAATTGAGGAAGCTAACCCCACGAACGTATAAAGTGAAGGATCAAGCGACTACCTGACCCCCTTAATTTCAACGCCCTCGAATATTCGTATTGACCGATTGAAATGGCTTTCTAAGCTATGGTGTTCATTTCCTTTGGTGTCTATAATGGGTTGCATTGATTTTATAGGACTGATGTATTGAAATGTATACAAGGGGATTTAATATTACTTTGATTATTTTATGAAGGATATTGAGTGTACCTAATACGAGTAATGTCTTTATAATTATATGTCTTTATGAAGGTTTCGACATATAATTTTTTTTAACCGACTTTAAAAAAGGAGGAGGTTCTCAATAGTAATAAGTAAGTAAGATATCTACTATCTGACTAATATAATACGGGAGACAGTTGTAGGAAGTGGGAAACAGATTTTAGTATGATAGGAATTATTATTATATTAGGGCGGGTAAGTGGCTAGGGCATGCTTTGCTTGCTTTCCTATGCTTGCTTAGTTTCCTTTCCCTTTCTAATGCACTAGCTGCTTGCCTACTTTACACACTAATCCCGTGTGTAATTTGGCAAACGGTCTTGGAGGGAGCGCAACAGTCGTGATTGATCTCCAGGGCAAGCCCGATGATCTAGCCTTCCCGAGGTTGCCGCCTGTTATTGGTTTGATTCCTTCAGAAACAAACGCAACAAAAAATCGTTGGGCGAATAACTCTTTCACCCCAATCCTCACCCATCCCTCATCCCCACCTTATATTTATATAGTATGAGTTTATGTATAATATATAGTATGTATATTTAAATCCCGCTATGTATGTATATATTCGTGTATGTAAGTTTATGCGTCTCAGTATATGTGTATGTTTATAAGCATATGTATGTATATGTATATATTTATTCAATACTGCGGCGTCATGAGGTCGGGCGTTGCGGTCCTACCATCTCAACAAACCAGCAGATGGTAGGAAGTAGGTAAGACCTCCCGCGTGTTTTGCCGTGCGCGGGGACCCGTAATGAGGGGGAAGGGAGGCCTGGAGGATGAGCTGCACAGTGGGCCTGCGGACGCGGTCCCATGCGGCAACACGACTCTTCGGTCCCGGACTCCTATAACACGGGCGGTTGCGACTGAGCCGGTCGCAATCAATCGGCTGTTGGTGGTCCTTAAGACCAGCCGGCTAGTCTTCTTGGGTGATGGGGTCCGCAGTCAGCAATGTGAGCCGAGAACGTGGCGCGGCGCGGCGCTGCACAGGCGAACGTTGTGTGGACTCGTGGACAACTCACTTGGGAGGACTATATTTCACTGATAGCCCTGGTGCTTAGAAAAGCATCCCCAAAGGTGCGGGCTCCGTGGAGGGTGGGGAGTCAGTGAAATGAAGTTACGAATAATATTCGCATGGATTCGCACAAGAAACCGCGCACTGTCCCTAGGGATGACGGGGGTAGCCCTTCCAAGGGTTGCTCTAGAAATATGACGGCCGGTGGAACTACTGCGGGACCTGGTGTGTCGGTAGTGACAGGGAACAGGAATGGGACCGGAACTCTGACCCGATGGGCTCAAGGTGGCAAAACTGAGCTGGCAAGTAAAGGTTTGGCCCTGACTTCGGCTGGCGGAGCAGTCACTGGAGAAGGCTCGTCAGAGCCTGGTTTCAGGACAGCGATGCTGCTGGGGAGGGCCACTACCAATAACTTGCCGGCCGGTGGAGCTACTGAGGGACCAGGTGTGTCGGTAGTGACTGGGAACAGGAATGGGACCGGAACACTGACCCGAGGGGCTCAAGGTGGCAAAACTGAGCTGGAAAATAAAGGTTTGGCCCTGACTTCGGCTGGCGAAGCAGTCACTGGAGAAGGCTCGCCAGAGCCCGGTTTCAGGACAGCGACGCTGTTGGGAAGGGCCACAACCAGTACAGCGCAAACGCGCAGAAGCAAGCCTGGAGCCGTTGAAAGGAGAGGCAGGCGTGATCAGGCCATTGGTGTTGCCTCACCAATGGGTTATCTAAGATGTATACAAATTAATCTACATCACAGTAAGGCGGCTACGGCAGTACTCTGCCGGTCGCTTAATATGGATAAATATGATGTCGCACTCATACAGGAACCTTATCTGTACAAGGGCGTCATCAGAGGTCTAAACGTTCGTGGAGGACAGCTTCTCTATAGATGCCCTACAAATAATATGAGGACCTGTGTCTTTGTCAGGAATGGCATAATGGCAATGCCTCTATATGACTTCTGCTCCAGAGACCTCACTACTGTGAGGATTAAGGGGTTAACGGGAGGGGGCAGTAAAGATACTATTATATCTTCTGCTTACCTACCCTATGAGAATGAGGACCCGGTATCAGCACTGCTGCAAGACCTGGTTAACAATTGCGCTCACGACGACCTCATCATAGGATGCGACGCGAACGCTCACCACGTTGCCTGGGGTAGCACAGACAACAACAAAAGAGGGGAAGCACTATTGGACTTTCTGGTAAGCTCACCCTTACAAATTTTAAATAAAGGCAATAGACCAACCTTTGTGAATAGACGCAGGGCGGAGGTCATTGATATAACGCTTGCATCCAATAGAGCGAGTAAAGCGATCCGTAATTGGCATGTGTCGGAAGAGGTCAGTCTATCTGACCACAACTACATCTGCTTTAGGTATGTAACTTCCAATAATTATGGCAAGGTACGAAGGAGGAACCCAAGGAGAACCGATTGGGAATCTTTCAGGAGAGACCTTAAGGAACACCTCGGGGACCCTACGCAGCGACTCAACTCAGTTATAGATATCGAGTTTGAGTCTGACAGAATTACCCAGGCAGTTAAGACCAGCTGGATCAAGAACTGCCCGGAGAAAGAGGCGGCGACGCAAAAGGAACCGTGGTGGTCACCTGCCCTTGAGAATCTAAGGCAGGAGACGCGACGTGTTTTCAACTGGGCGAAGTCAAATAATGACTTTACTGTATATGCCGAAGCTCTTACGCACTATAGTAAGGAAGTGCGCAAGGCGAAGCGGAGATCATGGAGATCTCATTGCAGTAGCATCAATAGCCTTCCAGAGGGCATGAGGCTAAGTAAAGCAATGAGCTCTGCAAAGGTTAATCCACTTACATCTATCCGGAATGACCAAGGTAAGCTCACTGTAACTGGGAAGGAAACTCTTACGCATATGCTAAGAATGCACTTCCCGGACTCAGTGGAGATACAAAATGTGACTGATAATGTCATTACCATGGAAGAACAATTTACAAAAACTTCCAAAGACGACTGGCGTACAGCAAAGAAAGTAGTTGACGCAGACAAGGTACGATGGGCAATTGATAGTTTCAGTCCGTATAAATCACCAGGACCTGACGATATATACCCCATCTTACTACAGGAGGGAAAAGGTATTCTCATACCTCACTTGTGCAGATTGTACAGAGCATGCCTAGCCTTTGGGCATGTCCCATCAGCCTGGAGACAGGCAAAAGTAATCTTCATTCCCAAACCAGGAAAGGAGAGCTATGAAGATGCCAAATCCTACCGCCCTATCAGTCTTACTTCATTCTTCTTGAAGACTTTGGAGAAGATGATAGACCGGTATATAAGAGATGGCCCATTAAGGAGACGACCGCTCCATGACATGCAATGCGCGTACCAACCGGGTAAGTCTACGGACACGGCACTGCACTATGTGGTCAACCGGGCAGAACATGCATTGGAGACCAAAGAAATCTGTGCTGGAGCGTTTTTGGATATTGAAGGGGCGTTCGATCGAACAACCTTCGCTTCAATAAGAACCTCAGCACAAAATCATGGCATAGAGGCGACAATTGTTAAATGGATTAGCACTATGCTGCAGGAACGTGTTATTAAAAGTAGTTTATTAGGTGATATGGTTACCGTAAAGGCAACTAAAGGATGTCCACAGGGAGGCGTACTATCCCCATTACTGTGGAGTCTAGTGGTGGATTCGTTGTTAGTGGAACTTAACAATGGACCATTTCAAGCCGTAGGCTATGCAGATGATATAGTCATACAAGTAAATGGCAAATTTCCAAACGTAGTAACGGATTTGCTGCAGGGTGCTTTGGTTAGGGTGGAAAGATGGTGTAAAGACAATAACCTTTCCATAAATCCAAGCAAAACGGTTATAGTGCCTTTCACGAGGAAAAGACATTTAGAGGGCCTTAGAGACCCAGAAATGTACGGCACCAGACTAAAATGGGCTACGGAAGTGAAATATCTTGGGGTAACTCTCGATAGTAAACTAACGTGGCATAGTCATGTTGGAAACATAACAAGAAAGGCCTTACGTGTCTTCAATATGTGCCGTTCTGCGTATGGCAAAACCTGGGGACTCAAACCAAAGGTAATGTATTGGTTATATACCACGATGGTGAGACCTATTCTCACATACGGCAGCGCTGTATGGTGGCCTAGAACCAAACTAAAGATCTGCAAGGATTCTCTTAGGAAGGTACAAAGAGTAGTTTGCATGGCAATTACAGGTGCCTTCAAAACAACGCCTACATTGGCTCTTGAGTGGATACTGGGACTAACCCCACTACACACTTACATACAAACAGAGGCAAGGAAGTCGCTATACAGACTTGCAAAAGCAGGAGTTTGGAATCGTAACAAGCCCTGTACAAAACACACTTTATTGGATCCCGTGAAAGAACTGGACGATCTAATGGACATGCCCTGTGATAGGATAAATCCAGTGTACATGTTTAACAAGAGGTACCGAGTACATATACCATCCAGGGAAGAGTGGACGAGGGGACTCAAACCGGTTGGTGGAACTCACCTCATATGGTACACTGACGGTTCTAAAATGGAGTCAGGTACAGGGGCAGGGATTTATTCCAAGGACTGTAGTGTCAGTCACAGCATGGGGCATTATGCATCGGTATTCCAAGCGGAAACCTATGCCATAATTGCCAGCATTAAGGAAATGCAAAGGAGAAACGTCAAAGGTAAAACCATTTGCATTCTCAGTGACAGTCAGGCAGCTCTGAAGGCTCTGAATTCCTTCCGAGTTGCTTCTAAACTAGTCAAAGAAGGTGTTACAGGTTTGAACAACCTGGGAAGACACAACAATGTCAGCCTTATCTGGGTACCTGGACACGAAGGCGTCGAGGGCAATGAGAAGGCAGATCGACTAGCGAGGGCCGGCTCACAGAGTCATTTGGTTGGCCCCGAACCATTTGTGGGGATTCCGTACGGAACATATCACCAAGCATTATATGCACATGCTAGGAACGAACACATGAAGGAATGGAGGGCAGCGTCAGGCCTAAACCACTCCAAAGCGTTCTCTAGCGGAAGGGTGGACTGTGGGGTTAAATTATTAAGCCTTAACAGATCACAAATAAGGCACCTAATAGGTGCACTCACGGGACATTTTGGCACCAACGAGCATCTACACAGAATGAGGCTAAGTACTGGTGACATTTGCAGATTCTGCGAAGATGAAAAAGAGTCAATGCGACACATATTGTGTAGCTGCGACGCTCTTGCGAGACGTAGGTTAAGTCATTTGGGAGTAGCCTATCCTACGCCAAATGATTATGTACAGCTCCAAGCTGGCGCGATCGTTGCGTACCTGAGGGAGCTCTTCGATACGCCAGCAACAGAGTAAGGGCTAGGGCATGCACAATGGATCCAACTGGGTCGAAGTGCGTTCCGGGGATACCGGGCCCAAATTTATAGCCACCAAGAATAGAATAGATGATAGGAATTAGGTAATTAAAAAAAAAATTAAACCGACTTCAATAGACTCACACTTTTTAGTGTCTTGAAGTTGGTTCAATTTGACGGGCCCGTTGGTCTAGTGGTTAGACACCCTGTCCGCTAACCGATGGGTCGTGGGTTCGATTCCCACCAAGTGTCTGGGTGTTATTTATATATTTAAGTATGTATTTACAAAACAAAAAATTATATAAGTATTAATATCAGTTGTCTGGTTTCCATAGTACAGGCTCTGCCTAGTTTGGGATCAGATGACCGTGTGTGAAATGTCCCAATTTTTTTTTTTTTCTTTTTTTTTAATATTTTTTGATCTTATTTTTTCTGGCCGACCTGATGTCAGAGTTTTGCAAGCTGCCTTTAGGTTTCTGTCTCGTCGATGACGTCAACAGGGACCGGGTTAATGTGCCGTCCGAAGTACGGACACGCTCTGTTCAAATGCCTCAAAACGGTCACACATCCATTTACTGACCTTGCCTTACGTTGTTTAACCAACTAATCGTTTACCGAAGTGTGATTACAACTAGCTATGAGTAATGTACATAAATATAATGATATCAATAACTTTGTTGGTTTTATTATTTGTTTCCTCATCAGTCGGTTAACGTAAACTTATCGTTATAACAAATGATCGTTATTATTATTGTATTGTTTCTCGTGTGTAAGATAATAATTACTATTTGGTATAAGAACCGCATGTCATTATATATGTAATCAAAATAACATCACCGCACGAACCAAGACTGCGTAAATGAAGACTGAGATGTGTAAGGGCGTGAACATAATGTAGTTGTAAATATACAACATTTGAAATTAGTTTTGTAATGTCATACATAATCTTCGATAAAATACAAAATTTAAATACAAAATCTAAATACGCAGCAATTATTACAAAGAACAAGTGTTTGCGTAAATTCCGCTACACTGACTCTTCCTTTACGAGAGTAAAGGCAGTATCATGACAGTAAAGGAAGACCAAAAAGTATATGTGTACGCAGATGATTTTTTTAAATGACCATCCATGAATTACAGGAAATCATATTATGATCAGACTGTATTGTGAACACTTAAAGTAGGTGCTACCCTGAATATTTGGAACCGCGACTTTAGTTTTTTTTAAGTAGGTATACCTACAGGTTGAAGGTGGTTTTTATACGCTTTTTGGCAATTTAATACGGCATGTGATTAATAAAGCTTAGGTCATTGAGGCTTAGGTACCATTTATTCTCTTATCCATTATTCTATCTATTACCTACCTATTTTTGTCAAGAATTCTGTAAAGGATTTTATGATTAAATCTCTCTTCATTAATCGTTGATATCAAATAATTGGTTGTATATGTAGATGTACAGCTCATATCGTGTTAATGCAGTGTTCATATCGTGGTATGGAGAAAATTGGGCAATCCTTAAAAACAGGTCTATTGCTGCCGCGCCTACTACACGCGATACTCCAGACACAGTGTCCTATTCCTTTTAGTAAACTAGTCCATCTCCATGTAAGGCTGTATCACCACTATCCAGATCCACAATCTGGGCCAGCAGCACCATAAAATTATTTATTAATTAATTGCAAGAAGTTTACACCTTTGTTCAGTCTACAAAATCTCAAACCAAACGTTATTCGAATCTATTTAATGTATTGTAACCTCATTGTGGGAGCACCATTAAATAGCGATTGTCTTTGAGCTCAAAGGCTAAGGCTTTGTAGAGGGTTGACACGAGCTGTTCGTGTTACCACCTCGGGCGTATGTAATTACTGGCGGTACAAGTGTGGATTCTACAATCCCCTGTTATGGGTAGATTGGAATAATTTCCCAGCTTCTAGTTACTGATCCCATAGTAGGTTCCGTGTGGGCCTTATTAGTTAGAATGAACTAGGCTTTAATAAACTAGAATACTTAATGTTGTCCTTTTTTACGCGAATACTACACATTGAAATAAATCTACTTTTACGGATTATATCGCAGTCTATTTTAGATTTTTCTTTCCCGACCGCGACGTTTCGAATGCTTTGCAGCGTGGTCACGGGTAGACTGCTAAAATACCTATAAATAGTCCGTAATATAGTTTTTTTTCAACTAAAACACCTTGCCATCTCTACCTGCTTCGTTGCTTATCATCATGTGAGATAAGGATGAAGTACTAGGTTTTGCCGTCTACAATTATAACTCCAAAATAGTCTGAAACTTTTTGGAGATTATATTCGTCTATCAATGAGATATTAAGTTCCTGTATTTATCCTATTTCCAATAAAAGGGTATCTATTGAACATGTATTTACTTACTGTTTATGGAAATTTAATATACCGTATTACCAGGATAGGCAATATAATATTTATAAACTTTTTTTTTTTTTTTTTTTAACACTTATAAGCTAGTGCTTGACTGCAGTCCCACCCGATGGAAAGCGGCGACGCAATCGAGGATGGCAAAACACACTAGCTTATTAAAAGCCACTCTAGTCTTAAAGATATTCACTCTAGTCTTAAAGACACCCACATTATAATCGGGCGGGAAAACCGACGCAGGCAAACTGTTCCAGTCCTTAGCTGTCCTTATTATAAATGAAGAAGCAAACCGCTTAGACCGGACTGAAGGCACTTTCACCACATAAGGGTGTGTACGTGCCGTGCGTCTCGTCGTCCGACGATGAAAGGGAGATGGTGGAATCAAGTCATGCAATTCCTGTGCACACTCTCCAAAATGCATCCTGTAGAACACCGAGAGGCTGGCGACTCTGCGCCTGTGCTCTAGGCTTTGTAAATTGGCCGCTACTAACTCTGCGTCACCAATAAGCCTCTTAGCACGCCTCTCCACTGAGTCCAAAGCTGCAAGATGACATTTAGCAGCACCAGCCCATATGTGACTACAGTACTCCACACACGACCGGACTTGTGCTTTATATAGCATCAAAAGTTGCTCCGGAGTGAAGTACCGGCGGACCTTTGAAAGGACACCTAGCTTCCTTGCAGCTACCTTGGCTTTGGACTCAATGAACCGCCCAAAGTTGAGGTTTGAGGAAATTTCAACTCCCAACAACTGAAGGCGGTCCGTGTATTCCAAGGATACATTCTGAAAAGTAGGAGCCAAGGTGAACGGACTCCTTTTCGCGGTGAATAGACACGCTTGAGTTTTGGTGGCATTGAATCTCACAAGATTGGCATCACCCCGTTCGGAGACTGCCTGAAGTGTGAGATTCGCGCGCTCCACCATGGCTACTCTTTCAGACTGGATAACATCCTTACTGGCCCGAGCACTCGGCATATATCTCTCCACAATAGTGCTGTCATCTGCATACCCATAGATACCGGGCAACAGCAGATCGTTAATATGCAGCAGGAAGAGAGTTGCGGAGAGAACGGACCCCTGAGGAACTCCGGCATTAGTCGTCAACGGCTCCGATGTGCAACCGTCAACAACCACTCGGAGAGACCGTTCACTCAGGAAGTCCTTTATCCAGCCGATCAGTCCAGGGGATATGCCGTACGCTGGCAGCTTGTTTAAAAGGCTAGCGTGCCAGACCCTGTCGAAGGCCTTCGAGACATCCAGGGAAACAGCGAGCGCTTCCCCATTTTTCTCGAGGGCCTCGCCCCATAAGTGAGTGACATACACTAGAAGGTCTCCGGTCGACCGATTTCGGCGAAATCCGTACTGTCGGTCGTTGAGGAGATCATTCTGTTCTAGGTATGCCATGAGGCGCGAGTTCAATATACGCTCCATAGTCTTACAGAGTATGGAGGTTACTGAAATCGGCCGATAGTTGGCTGGATCGGCACGACTGCCCTTTTTGGGCACGGGTTGCACGTTAGCGAGCTTCCAGGACTTGGGCACTATTCCAGTCTTAAATGAGAGACGGTACAAACGTGTCAATACCGGAGACAACTCGGGTGCACATGCCTTAAGTACTATTGCTGGAATACCGTCAGGACCACTAGCTTTATTCACGTCTAGACGACACAGTGCTCTCATTACCTCCTTATTTGTAATGCGGACTTCCGCCATTGACGAACCGCAATGAGGCAGTTGTGGTGGAACAGCATTGCCAGTGTCTAAACGCGAATTATTGGCAAAGAGAGATGCAAATAAACCTGCTTTCTCTCCTGCCGTATGAGCTAGAGTTCCATCAGGCTTTACTAGCGGAGGCAGTGAAGGCCGACAGAAGTTCGTTTCGACTGATTTGGCAAGAGACCAGAAAGCTCTACTACCAGATGGCTGGGCAGCGAGCTTTGAGCCAATGTGGTTGACGTGGCTGAAACGAGCCTTCTTTAACGCCTTCTTGTAGAACTTAGCGGCTTGGTTAAAGGCTCTCTTCTTATTGCTAATATCCGGAGCTTTGCGGTCACGAGCTTCAACCCAGGAAAGATACGCCGAATGTTTGCTCTTTTCAGCTTGAGCACATTCAGCGTTGAACCATGGGCGAGCTTTGCCACCGACAGGTACATCAGCGAAAGGGATAAAATATTCCATTCCTTGATGTACCACGTCGGTTATAGCATCCGCGCAACTCGACGGATCTTCGGAAGAGAAGCAGACCTGCCGCCAAGGATAAGATGCAAAGAAATGCCGCATCTCATCCCAATCTGCTGACTTGTATCGCCACAATCGCCGCACACCACGAATATCGCAGTCAGGTGGAGAAAAGGTCGATACAGATTTCACCAGACAATGATCCGAGGTTCCTAAAGGTGAGGAAACTATTACATCATACCTGTCTGGATCAGTTGTCAGCAGAAGGTCTAGACAATTGGCTGTATGACCAACAACATCAGGTACCCTAGTCGCTTGCTTTACCAGCTGGGAAAGCCCTAGCGACAGCGCAAAGTTCCGCGCTTCTCTCCCAGCATGGTCAGTCCTCTGGTATGGGAGCAGCCAGTCCTGGTGACAGGCATTAAAGTCCCCCAGAGTGACCAGCTGCGCATCAGGGTACCGATGCAGGGCCTCATCAGCGGCCTCACTAAGGTGGTCAAAAAGGCGAGTTGTCTCCAGGTCACCGCTATGTGATCTATAGACACAAGTATAGACAATTTTATCTATACCAGTGTCTACTAACATCCACATTGTAGAGAATGTGGGGTCCTCGAGTTGACGGAGACGCTGGCAGCAGATGTCATTGCGGACGTACACACAGACTCCGGCGCGCTGGTGGAAATTATGCTCTAATGAATACCCTGGGTAGTCGAGGTACGCCGCATCTGATGGACATCTAATCTGCGTTTCCGTCAAGAAAAGCAAGTGCGGCTTTTCAGTCTCAAGGTGGTGGTGGCCTGCATTGAGATTTGAGTGCAGACCTCGAATATTAGTGAGGTGCACTTGCAGTGAGAGGACGTGCATCCGCTGTACAAACTTACTTTTCTTGCGTGTCCGATTCATATTTTAAAGAGGTGAATAGTATGGATGGAGGATGGCAGTTGACGAGACTTTGCAATGTTAACCCAACAATACGGTCAGTCTTATTGCACCACTGGAGGCTTGAACCGGAGACTGCGGGGACGCCCGAACCCCCCCAGAGATCGCCATCGGGTCCTCTCGTCCGGTCGCCAACCGGCACGATGAAGCCACCCTGGGATTTTTCACAGTTGGCGGGGCAGCCATTCATGTGTGGCTAGCACACTACTTGGGCCCCCAACTATCTGCGGTCGGCCAGCGGAGCACCGTGCTTCGGATCCCGCTACCCTCCGAGACCAAGCATCCGACACAACAAAAAACTGACGCATCGTACCCGGTATCCATCGCAAAGCAACTGTTCAGACCCATCCTCCATGCGGCTTCATCAGACAACATGCCGGAACACGACGAATCGTTTGGCGGCATGGCTTAGTCTGATGGGTGGTAACTAAAAAGCCGGCAGCCGATGATTTGGCCTACCACCAGAGTCGCTACTCGTTTAGCACTACCCAGGGGACACGTGTAGGGAATTCAGAAGTCAAGTAATTCCTACGGACGCGAGTAGACCGCCCCCCAAATATTTATAAACATTTTCCGTATGCGATGGGTACAATGAACTACCTTTGCGTATAAACACAAAACAAAAGTACAAAAGAAATTATTGTATTAGAAATTAATATCATATTTTTTTCGTTTTTGTACTTTGTTCTTTGAAATTGATTTTAGTAATTGAAGGGAAAGATAAAAATTTGTTTTGTAGATACAATTTGAAAAGCAGTTAGCAGCAGCATTTGCAGATAAGGATGATAATTAAGCTTCGCTTCTACTTGGTACAACACAGTGAACATTTCGGAACTATTCGAAATTATAGTGTAAACCGCGATAAAATACATTGTATGTATACATACGCACATAGTTAAACAGCTTAGAATAAGCAAGAGAACAAACAGGGAGACGTGGATAGTGATGTAGTTGTAAACAGTTTTTGTAGGTAGGTACTCTCGCGGGGTAATCGCTTGCGCGAGCCGGCCCAAAATACGTGCGGGCGGAGTAAGCGCCCGTATCGTTGTTCAAACTATTTTGATTGAAAACCGGTACACCGTTCGTGTCCGCGATAGTACATTTCAACTCTGATGAAATTCTACTCTCGGTGATTATCATCAACTTGCTGCTGATGAACAATTCTGTTTTTTGCTAAGCTATCATTGTGTTGAACGATTTAAGTGTTTCGTGTAGGTGCTGTGGTAAGAAAAAATAATTTATAGCATATTTTTGGTTTACATTGATTTTATAAACTACATATAAAATAATAAAAAAAACTGTGCTTTTAGACGATACTGAACTTCAAATATTGTGTGCCAATTTGCCTTATATAAATTCAGTTAGTTTTGAGTTAACATTGCCAGATCGCCGCGAAGACATAAAATTTATTTTTGGCTTCGCAAAAAATTTATACCTACTTACTTACATCAAATTCTTTTGCATAAACTAGTTTTGTTTACGAATATAAACCAATGTATCTAGCAAATTATCCATTTTATGCCAGATTTCGTGGTGAAATTGAAATCATGGTTTGGTAATGGATTCTGGCTTGTATGTTGGGTGTATAGTATGTAATATGGTAGTCTGGATATAATTTGCTAGTGTCGGGGTTAACGTCTGTGTTTGTTGCGGTATCGTATCTCCCAGAAATATGGACAAATTTGAATTGGTTTTTAGGGTTTCATACATAAAAGGTAAAAAACCCTCATGGTGTGTCTTCGTTCGCTCTGTCTGTTTGTCTCTCACACCTAATTATATTTCAGAACCCACTGATGCTATAGATTTCAAACTTTAAATACTTTAAATCTTACTTACTCAACCTCGTCGCAAATTAAGAAAATCTGATTTTTCTTTAGTTTCCTTTCAATGGGGGTCAAAACGTGGCGTCAAATGTGGGTTCAAATGTTTCAAAATATATTTTTATTTTGGTTTATGTCACGTAGTTTTTCGGTTCTAATGAAAAATGTAAAAAAACAGGTGGTTTTCAGGATCGTACCTCTGGGCTGGTATCGTAAATGACAATAGCTGGCAATATTTAGCAAACACTAGATATTTTTGCGATGACAGCCAACAACCGTGATCTCGAAATAATAAGAAAAACTGAATGGTTATAAAACTAAAAAAAGTTCGCGATTAGTGGCATGCTTTCAATCAAAGTCCTATATTACCAGGAAATAGGCTGATGATGATAGGAAAATATACACAAAGTTACTACTATATCAAATAGTCAAGTTAATAAGCTGTCATAAAAGAAGAATGTGTGCTTGGCTAGTAGGTATTCTTTATGTAAGCGCGCAATAATGCAAGTGGGTAAAGTAATATAAGTAGATACTCCTAATGACAGGACGGTCTATCTTACAAAAGCCCTTCAACCAAGATTAATTGGCAGAACTGAGGGCCCGGGATCCTCTCGTCTTATTTATGAAAGAAAGTTTTCTTTTCTTTAGCCATTGTACGGTCAGTGCGAAATTGTAATTTGAGGCGCCATTTGAGCCGAATGAAGCTTTCATTTCGAGAGCGATGAAAATGTTCACATTGCTTTTTTTTGTTCAAATAATATTCATGAAATATTTTTTGTCCTATTTACTTAGTAACGAGCCTGACGGTAAGCGAGTCCCGCCCATAAATTACTGTTTATAAGCACTTAGCCATGGCTCGATCCTTTAGTCAATAATAGGGACCATACCCTACAGAAAGTAGCCTATCGGAACTTCGAGTACGTACTAGGTGGTAAGTCCCTTGTGCAAGGGACTGTCCAGTTAGGTACTACCGCACAGTGTCAGATATTCTGGTGTCAAGTAATAGTGTGTAAACATTGCAGTGTTCCAGTGAAAGGACATTGTAGCTGGTATAATTACCAGGCATAGGAGAATTAATAAGTTACTGACTTACTGCCGCACTGACAGACGCCAATTAACTTTAATTCTAATTAAGTCACTTTTTGAAATCTATTTATTTCGACTGTCGAAGCCATTTATGATTAATTTCGATTATTGAACACGAGATAACTGATATCTCTACTCACTATCTGCGTATTAAGTACTAGCTGACCCACGCAGCTCCACCTGCGCTATTTTTACGTTAGCTAAACTTTGAATAACAGACATTCGCATCGAATACATAACCTCATTTTTTATAGTCGGTTAAAAACTGGGACCCACTTTTTGTTGTGATCCGGTGGTAGTTTTAAAAAAATGACAATATGTAAGTGCCCTCGTGAGGCCTATGCATAATAAAGATATTTTGATTTTGATTTTGTCCTACCTCGTAGTAAGATCTCAAATCATGCCAAGTTTCATTTGAATCCATTCAGTAGTTTCGGCGTGATGCTCAGCCGTGATACAGACAGACAGACAGACAGATAGACAGACAGACAAAAATTAAAAAAAATACATTTTCGGCCTCAGTATCGGTTATAGAATGCCCTGCAAATATAATTTTCAAAATATCTTCATTGTACAGAATTGGACCTGTTACAGTTTTATTATAAGTATAGATTAATGGGCTTTGAGTATGGAAATAATCCGATTTCAAAAAATGGATTAATGATCATTAACTTTAATTGACGTTTGTAGGTTCGGCAGTTAATGTCTTTGGTGACGAGCAACAGTACAATGCAGATGTGTATAGGCAGACATGCTGCTTGCCGGCGAACGTTTTGCTTGTCTCGAATAAAAAAAACTGTATCAATATGCAAAATATACTCGGATGTGGGTGGGTCTATTACAGGGTGAAGTGAGAAAAAAGAAGAACGTAGGGGAGATCGAGTATACTTATGACAAACAAACATTTCTAAAGTTCTGTTAGTTAGCTGGATATTAGGTATAGTGTGTGTCACCCGTAGGGTGCCTGGTTAGAATTGCATCCACCTTATCTCCTCTCGTTGCGTGTCGTAAGAGGCGACTAAGCGAGGACGGGAAGACGGGCAGCGGCGTCTTTCTTTTAGATTTTATCTTCTACCTATACTGCGATCCCCAAACCGCCTGCCAAGCGTGGGGATTAGTGCAACCCCTTCCTTTTAAGGGGGAGGCCTTTGCTCAGCAGTGGAAGTCTTTAGGCTACTAATGATGATGATGAGGTATAGTGTTAAATCAAAACTTATAAACTTTACTTTAGTAGAGTTATACTGTAGTATTTTAAAACTGTGAAATGACCTGAAAAGAAACTAGTTTGCCATTCGTCATTCGGCTTCCGCTCTAACGAAATAATATTTTTATGATAGACCACTGGGCCAGCTGGAATATATCACCGGACAAACAGTCGTTAAGGTTTTACGGTTTTTAAAAACAGAAGGAATGTGATATTTTTTTTAAATGTCAGAACAGATCAGTTATATATAACACAAGATAAAACATAAGGCGGTTACTAGAGTAAAAAATAACGCTAGATGAAATTGTATTACCTATAAAATCTAACTGAAAAAGCCTATTGATTTCTTTCTCATACTAAACAAAAAATAAGATAATCCAACGGAAAATCATCAAAAAACCATGTTTATAATAACTACCAATAAATCATGCTATAGAAACCATTATTTTGCGGCTTTCCTGAGTGACGTCAATACAAAAAAATATAATATACCTACAAACTCCAAAGGAACATAAATTATTATTGATTATAATTCTTTTTACGTTAAAATATCTTCACAGTTTCTATCATATTTTTTAAAGTAAATAATTTTACTTTATATTAACGGTTTATTTATTTCTTAAAAGTTTTATTGTGGCAATAAAATGATAGTATTATGGTAAGGAAGTTCAAATTATTTCGGATATTCTACGAGCTCGTGATGATTTTACGACTATTATGTAAAAATAATGCCAAGACCAACAATATTTACAGGAAATAACTGGCCGGTATCCATGGATAGCGAAAAAACACTGTTATTCAAAAAAAGAAATAGGTTTTCGGTAAGTACCATGCCAGTGGCACTCTCCTTAAAACAGCTGACAAAATTTTAATGTATGGAAACTAGCACAATCTTCAGGCAAGGGAAGGAACTAAATTTTAAGATTCTACTATAATTTGCCTAGATGGCGTTAAGAATGCAGTTTATATATTTTTATTTCATTAGTTTAATATTGTTATTGTATATCTTCAATTTATTTGAGTAAATCTGATACATTTCGTATATTTTTAGTAAACTTCCATAATGTAATAAAACCTATGCAACAGCCGGCCTTAACAGATGCCTAATAAAACACTATGGTTTTACTCAAGGAGGTTACCAGGTACTATTGTAAATTGCCTTTGGCGGTTACTATGGTAACCTAAGTTGTTATGTCATTTTTTCAAAATAACTTGTCTCATTGAAGATAAACAGCTTTTAGAAATTTTATTGAAACTAAATATTTACAGTTTATTTACAAATATGTTTTTGAAGAATTCTCTTTGTTCTGTGTCTGGGTGTTATTTATCTATTATGTAGGTATGTACTTATTTACAAAAGCTTAAACAAACAAGTCATTATGCACCTAGCATAAGTATATAAATATAATAATATTTATACTACTCGTGAACTATTTCAGGTCCACTACATCATTGTCTTTAACCACAATGGCTTGAATTGGAAAAATTTAATGCAAAGCTGTACTGAAACAAGAAACTCAAGGGGATTGGACTATATAATTAATAGAGTGATTGTGCTTCAGATATGTTGAATAAAGTTATTGGTTACCAAATAAACTTTTACAATAAATATCTCTTTGGTTTGCCTTTAAACATGTTCCTTACAAATATTCATGCTTCATTTACCTATACGTAAAGTGATTATTTTAAAAAACGCCATCTGTTGGCACATTTTGGATTCTTGTAAAGTTACGCCATCTTTAGGCGAGGGTAAAATTAGTTTATTAAAAGATGAACCAGAGTGACCCATCTATTCTTAAGTATATAGTGTATTATCTATGGTAAGTACAAAGCAGATCCACTGACGTTTACTGCTGTGCTTGTTTATTTCTTAAAGTGAAAGGATTGTGATTCGTTCGTTCTAAATTTAAAATTGACCTTGCGCGTATGTTGCGTAATTTATCGTCCACCAAAAATACTATAGGGCTAAATATAATTCGTGCGTTTCTCTATTTTTTCTGGAGATTTACGTGTTATGATTTAGTGTGGTGTTACATAAACGCACGAAACTTAGATAGATATTCCCTTATTTTAAAAATACCCTGTATAACTTATACCATCGAAAACTAAAAGCAACGTGTAAGTTAATTGGTTCAGCCGTTTGAAAGTTAAGTTGACGGCACGGCTGACGTGTCGTGACTCAACGCGTCAGCAGCCTATCCTATCAGATAGCTCGAACTGCGCCACGACACAAGCTGGGATTCAAACCCACGACCTATTTGGTGTCTAACCACTAGCCCATCGGGCATCGTATTGACGATACCCGATGGCTAGCTACTTAGGCATTTGAGTATTCAACTGAACTGTGTTTTTGTTATTGAAAACAATAGTATCGAATCTTTACAAAGTTTTCAGCGGGATTGAACAAAGCGAAACGGTGAAGTTTTTAGCGAAATTTCAATAAATACTACGAGTAGCTGGACCCGAGTGTACCGGCTAAAAATAGCACCCTCCCGTCTCATCCCGTTGGTTGTCCGTAAGAGGCGACTAAGGGAGAACACGAAGACTGGCAGCACGGTCTTTCTATTGGATTACCTACCACCTATACTGCGATCCCCAATCCGCCTGCCAAGCATGGGGATTATGGCTTAGAAGAGAGGGGTTGCCATAATCCTCACGCTTGGCAGGCGGATTGGGGATCGCAGTAAAGGTGGAAGATATATCCAAAAAAAAAGACTCTGCTGCCCGTCTTCCTTTCCTCGCTTAGTCGCCTCTCACGACACCCACCGAGAGGAGTGGGGGGGATGTAATTCTAACCCAGCACCCCACGGGGACATAACGGGTACGGCACAATTAACATCACTAAATATTGTACATTTTTAACCGACTTCAAAAAGGAGGAGGTTCTCAATTCGTCTGTATATATTTTTTTTTTTTATGTATGTTCGCGCATAACTCTGGCAATTATGAACCGATTTGAAAAAATCTTTCTTCCATCCATTGATTGGGTCCCATAAAAAAATTATTGCGTAGTAATAAGTAGTTCCTGAGAAAACAAGAATGGTGACTGCGCAGGAAAGTTGCAGGAAAGCCTATATAGATGACTTTTTTGTCGCTTTTTAAGGACAAAAATGGTCATAAGTCTGGCAAATATTTACCAATTTCAATGATTCTTTTTTTATTCGATAGAAGAAACCACTGTATTGAATCTGTATGAATTTTATCATAACCGGATAAGAACTTCTTGAAGGACCATGAACGATGTGGAGGAATTTATCTGGTAAAAACCATAAAACTGATGTTCTCCATTACATTGCTCTGACAATTATGAACCGATTTCGATGATTCTTTTTTTATTCGAGAGAGTAAACTATTGTGATGATTCCATGCAAATTTCATTACGATCGGATAAATTGTTTCTGAGTTTCTGAAGAAACATGTATTATGTAAAAGTATGTAGACGATAATGTGAAATCATAATGATGTCATAACCTACCTAGATCATTTTACCGTCTTCGATGGTTCAATCTTTATGTATGAAAATAACACTAAAAAGTATAAAATAAAATCTTTTTAAAAAAAATTGAACCGACTTCAATATCACTGAAAAGTATAAAATAATTAAAATATTATTGAAGTTGGTGCCAAATATACCCAGCAGGTACGCTAACACCAACTTATATAATATTTAAATTATTTTATACTTTTCAGTGATATTGAAGTCGGTTAAATTTTTTTTTAAAAGATTTTTGTTCATCAGTATATTGACTTATAGGTGCAAAATGAAGTAACTTTTCACTTCCCTTTTATAAGTTCGCCATAACTAACAAGAACTAAAGAAACCTCAAAAGCGTCCATCGTTAGTTCAAACCAAATCGTGTTTCAGTTAAGACAAAAGTGGTGGAAATAGCACTTTGTGGAAGTTTAATTAAATTGTTGCGATCCACCAGCAAAACATTCTGGGCCAGTTGACCGGAAAATCAAGTTATATGAATCTCGTGAGTCGTGACGCAAAAACAGACAGTGGATTTTTTATTTAAATGTTATGGAAATAAATAAATGAATTATCAATTTCAAATTACAAATGTCAAATAACTAAAAGTGCCCTAAAAAACTAGATATTACTTTTTTTATACTACCAAGGTGGTAAGCAAGCGTGCGGCCCGCCTGATGGTAAGCAGCCATCGCAGCCTATAGACGCTAGCAACACCAGAAGAATCACTAGCGCGTTGCCGACCCTTAAGATATAAGATATATAGTTTTTGTGTCCGGTCATTTCACCAGCTACAGTGCCCTTCACGCCGGAACACAGCAATGCTTACACACTTGGTTGCAGAATATCCGACACTGCGGTGGTACTTACCTGGATGGTTCCTTGCACAAGGAACCAACCACCTAGTAAACCTCGAATCCTCATTAAATGTATATTCTTTTTCCAGTATGATGGAACCGGACATCATGTTTGAAGAAATGGACGAGCAGACGACTGCTCGTACATCAATCTACACAGCAGTGTTCACTATCGATGAGGACCACACTCCGCTGAAGACTGTCACCAACGCCACGGCGGATCCCAATTATTATTTTTTCTATAATGTAAGTAGACATTTACTTAGTAGTACATACTTTATTTTATATGTTAGTGGTATTAACTTGTTGATGGAACGACTGTAAAAAACCGGTCAAGTGCGACTTGGACTCGCGCACCGAGGGTTCCATACCTTCTTTGCTCCTGTTAAAGTTATTTTACTATTCGTCTAACACCTCAAATAGCAAAAAATTTAAACCGTAAATTCTGAAAAGAAGACAAATCTTAAATTATTATGGGTAAAACATGTCTATCTATATTTTACAGGAGAATCAAAAGAATTTTTCTAAGTACAGCACACAGTACACAGCTTTTTTAGTAATCCTGAAAAAAATAAAACTTTGACTAACAAACTCAGTTTTGCTGTATAGTTTTTGCTATCTGAGGTGTTAGACGAATAGTAAAATAACTTTAATCCGTCCAAAAAAGGTATGAAACCTTTGGTGTGCGAGTCCGACTTACACTTGACCGGTTATTTTATTCTTTTACTCTGCCATACAGTAGTGTGCTACTTGGCCAGTAGCTGCAACAGTACCTAGGTTACTATAACGCAATGAAGCAACGATTCAATCGCAAAATAAAACAGTGTTAAGCGATGCCAAAACATCACCCTTGGCCATTATAATGCTGTAAGTCTTTTATTTTCGAAATGTACTAACCTACACGTTCACCATCGAATTAATGTTTCCCATAATCGGACGTGCGTCACAACCCGTCAATCTATTATTACCATCATCAATATAAAAGGGTCTAGATTAGTTAATAGCTGTTCAAACAACCTGTTACTATTAACGGTCAGGTCATTGACTGACAATTCCGTCAGAGACGTCATCATGTCACTTTCGGCATGCTGCTTACTGATTAGTTGAGTTAAAGTCGTTTACTTGGTTGACGGGCTTACTGCCGGACTCACAAACGCCAATTAACTTTAATTATAATTAAGTCACTTTTTGAAATCTATAAAATTATTTTGACTGTCGGATCCGTTTATGATTAATTTCGATTATTGAACACGAGATAATTGCTATCTCTACTCACTATCTGCGTATTAAGTATTAATGGGCTTCGAGTGTCGAAATAATCCGATTTCAAAAAATGTATTAATGATCATTAACTTTAATTGACGTTTGTAGGTTCGGCAGTTATGATTATTTTATGTAACTTCGGGCACCTATTAACCCATAGCCGTATTCAGTGAAGCAGTTACATTCAAGCCGATCATATCCGTTGACCTTACCTTTAAAAAAATTAAAACAGTCATTCTGACGGATCAGTTAAAACTGACCAATAGAAACCTGACTAATTAGTTAAAAAATAAAAGAATAGTATTAATTTAGCATTTTGTATTAATTTGTAATTTGATAGACAAGATAAGAAATATTTTTTAGTACGTAGGTACCTTTAATTTTATTAACAGCTTTTGGCGATGATCTATGATGGATCGCACAAAACTTTGATCTATATTTTACTTCGAGTAAAACATTAGTTTACATTTTCCTCAGTAGGGTACCACAAGAGCAAATATTTTGTATTTTGAAACGTCAAGTGATCGTCACTTTTGGCTTGTTGGAGTAAGGCCCATCAGTTTTAACAGTTCTAGGTCATGCTCGATACCAAATAGCCTTGTGAAGATAACGTCCAATACCTGTTTCGTATATTGAATATAGAAATTATCGCGTTCCAGACTACCGTGCTAAAAGCTCGGCTTGGCCAACGTTGATAGCACTATCTCGACAGGCTCTCACGATAGCCGATGACGTTAAAACCGAAAATATTCATTTAAAACCTTTGAGAATTAATCCCTGTGGATTTGCACTGGTACTATATACCTTTATTGGTAGACATTGTCGGTCTCTTGTGATAACCCGGTAGTCCTGAGTTTAAATCAAAAACTTTGTGTTTTTTAGGGTTCCATACCTAAAAGGTAAAAATTACTAGTTTAAAAAACTAAAAATACACGCTTTTATAAGGACTACTGCACTAAAAAGCAATAAATAAATTATCGAAACCGTCCTTTCTTTCTTTCTACCCCGTGCTTGTAATTTATTGATTATATTTATGTGTAAAGGCGTGGGGCGCCTTTTCTCTGCAAATGATTACAAATGATTGTCATGTGAATACAAATACTTAGCGTTCTTGAAATTCGGCAGAAATGTTAAGCTGTTATTCAGAAAAGGCGCCCCCCGCTTTTACACATAAATATAATCCATAAATTACAAGCACGGGGTAGAAAGAAAGAAAGGACGGTTTCGATAATTTATTTATTGCTTTTTAGTGCAGTAGTCCTTATAAAAGCGTGAATTTTTAGTTTTTTAAACTGTTAATTTATTTTTAACCGACTTCAAAAAAAGGAGGAGGTTCTCAATTCGTCTGTATATATATATATTTTTTTTTTTTCTATGTATGTTCGCGCATAACTCTGGCAATTATGAACCGATCTGAAAAAATCTTTCTTCCATCCATTCTTTAATCCGTTAATTGGGTCCCATAAAAAAATTATTGCTTAGTAATAAGTAGTTCCTGAAAAAACAAGAATGGTGACTGCGCACTGAGACTTGCAAGAAAGCCTATATAGATGACGTTTTAGTCGCTCGGACTCGCTCGGTCGGACAAAAATAGTCATAACTCTGGCAAATATTTACCAATTTCAATGATTCTTTTTTTATTCGAAAGAAGAAACCACTGTATTGAATCTGTATGAATTTTATTACAACCGGATAAGAACTTCCTGGAGGACCATGAACGATGTGGAGGAATTTATCTGGTAAAAACCATAAAACTGATGTTCTCCATTACATTGCTCTGACAATTATGAACCGATTTCGATGATTCTTTTTTTATTCGAGAGAGTAAACTACTATGATGTTTTCATGCAAATTTCATTACGACCGGATATCTTTTTCTGAAGAAACATGAATTATGTAAAACTATGTAGACGATAATGTGATCACAACCTACCTAGATAATTTTACGGTTTTCGATGGTTCAATCTTTATATATGAAAATATCACTAAAAAGTTTAAAATAAAATCTTTTTAAAAAAAATTGAACCGACTTCAATATCACTGAAAAGTATAAAATAATTTAAATATTATTGAAGTTGGTGCCAAATATACACAGCAGGTACGCTAACACCAACTTCAATAATATTTAAATTATTTTATACTTTTCAGTGATATTGAAGTCGGTTCAATTTTTTTTTAAAAAGATTTTATATACTTTTTAGTCTTAGAAATTTTCGCCTAAACTACGGATAAAATTAGCCCAAGTATTGATTAGGTCCTCATTAATGGTCAAAGTGAAAACTCTTCAAAAAAAATCAAATGAGCCCACACTCGATGTGTTTACTAGTAGCCAATCCAGGGTTCCGTTACCCACCTTCCTGTTCCATCATCAGGTCCTCATTAATGGTCAAAATGAAAAGAATTCTCAAAAAAATCAAATGAGCCCACACTCGATGTGTTTACTAGTAGCCAATCCAGGGTTCCGTCACCCACCTTCCTGTTCCATCATCAGGTCCTGAATAATGGTTAATGTGAAAAGAACTCTTTAAAACAAATCAAATGAGCCCACACTCGATGTGTTTACTAGTAGCCAATCCAGGGTTCCGTCACCCACCTTCCTGTTCCATCATCAGGTCCAGAATAATGGTTAATGTGAAAATAACTCTTTAAAACAAATCAAATGAACCCAAACTCGATGTGTTTACTAGTAGCCATTCAAGGGTTCCGTCACCCACCTTCCTGTTCCATCATCAGGTCCTGAATAATGGTTAATGTGAAAATAACTCTTTGAAACAAATCAAATGAACCTAAACTCGTTGTATTTATTAGTAGCCATTCCAGGGTTCCGTTACCCACCTTCCTGTTCCATCATCAGGTCCTCATTAATGTTCAAAGTGAAAAGAACTCTTTAAAACAAATCAAATGAGCCCAAACTCGATGTGTTTACTAGTAGCCAATCCAGGGTTCCGTCACCCACCTTCTCCAGTTCCACCATCAGGTCCTCATTAATAGTCAAAGTGAAAAGAACTCTTTAAAACAAATCAAATGAACCCAAACTCAATTAATTTACTAGTAGCCATCCAAGGGTTCTCTTATCCACCTTCGAGCCCCAGCATCAGATCAGCTCGATGATACCATATTATTGTATTGTCACCGGTCCTTGATTCATGTGCAAAATTTCAAATGATTTGGACGTGTAGAAGTGGGTCAAAATTGCATCGCAAGATTCCATTACCATCATACATACATAGTTACATACATACATACATACAGGTCAAGCTAATAAAAGCGTGTTAATAAAAAAGGAACCCTTATGGTCTGACTTCGTCTGTCTGTCACAAACCTATATATTTCAGGAACCACTGATGCTATCAATTTGAAACTTGGAATAGTTTTAGATCTTAATTACCCAACCCCATCGCAAATGAAAAAAATATATTTTTTCTTTTACTTTTTTTATAATGGGGTTCGAAATGGGTCATAAAAATTTCAAAGTGAGACTACTATATTGAGAGGGGTATCATATGAAAGGGCTTCATATGCACATCTCAAAACAGATTTTTATTTTGGTTTATGTCACGCAGTTTTTGGCTGATAATCAAAAATGACAAAAAAAAGTAACGTTAAAAGTAACCCCCCCCCTTATCTCCGAAGTTTGTGGAGGGAAAAATCTGAAATAATTATGGGTAATACATGTCTGTCTATATTTTACAGGAAAAATAAAATGATTTTTCTAAATAGTACAGTTTTTTAGTAATCCTAAAAAAAAATCGACAAACCAACTTAGTTTTGCGGTTTGGTTTTTTTGCTATCTGAGGCGTTAGACGCGGTCCAAATATGATATAAAATCCTCGGTGCGGGAGTCCGACTAGCACTTGACCGGTTTTTGAAGTATAATTACACTTCACGAAATCCATGCACTTTAATATAACTTCATTAACAAACAATGTATAACAACCTAAGTACTAAGAGATACTACGATCAACAACCAATTGGGATAAAATCACTATGCCGACAAGATAGTATATCTCAACATCACTTAAACAACTTTAAAAATACGGACAACAATAAAACTTAACTTTTTATAAATAACCTGTCTGGCATACTACAAAAAAAATCGTTAACATATTCTGTGAACATAATAATATGGTCTATTTATTTTTAACCTCGCCGAAAGACAGGCAAAGGTACTTATATCATAGAGCCTTGTTTATTTTTGCCACAGTTACATCGCAACTCGCCAAATTTTTGAAATTCAAATCTATCGTTCGCGGAATGCCTATTATTAACCCTCAGTATTAACCCCCGACCAAAAACGAGAGGAGTTATAAGTTTGACGCCTATTTCCGGAAGTCTGTCTGTCTGTTTGACTCTGTATGTATGTCTGTCTGTGGCATCGTAGCGGTTCAACCAGTGAACGGATTTGAATGAGATTTTTTTATTTATTTGAATACTAGTTTAAGCGAGATGGTACTTAGCTGTTTCATGAAAATCGGTCTAGCCGATTCAAGACCGCTCTTAAAGCTAAGCTCTTATCCGAGTCGAGGTAGGGATTTGGTATACAATAGACATTTTTCATTACTTCTATTAGTCTGAATGATCTGAAATTTAGAACATATCCAACTTGCCGCACTAAGCGTTTCGCTTCTTCTTTTCTCATGCGCACGGCCAAGCTATGGAATACTCTCCCGGACAACGTTTTCCCTGATAAATATAACTTGGGTGTATTCAAGTCTAGAGTGAACAGGCATATTATGGGTAAGCGCGGTCCATCCTAGAGCACATCTTCACTTACCATCATGTGAGATTTTGGTCAAGCGCAAACCTATTTATTATAAAAAAAAAAAACATATGTAAATCCGATGATATTAAATAAAATGGTAACCTTCACCAAGGTCTCCAGGAAGAAGGTGGTAACAGGATCTCGGCCCAAATACACGTAGACCCATCAAGTTTAGACTCGTTAGATAGTTCTTGATGAGTAGTTGCTAGAAAACTGGTGATCAGGGTCTGATGATGGAGCAGGAAGGTGGTCACGGGATCTCTGCACTAATAAACGTAGACCCACCGAATTTTGATTCGTTGGATAGGTTGCTGCGAGCAGTAGGTAGAAAAACGTTGATCAGAGTCTGGTGATAGGAGCAAGCAGGAAGGTGGCAACAGGAATTTGGCTCCTTTATATGTAGGACCCACCGAATTATAAATGCATGGTTAAATCTTGACGAGTAATTTGACAGATACTGGGGTCTGATAATAGCACAGGAAAGTCATTTTAAGAGTTCGTTTACCTATGTTGGTGATTCTTTAAAAAACTAAATTTATACTTGTAGTACAGTTACGTTAAAAAAATTGTTAAAGTACAAAGTACATACCGTAATAATTCTGTTCTATATTGAAAGTCAAATTACAAGAACCATCTTCCAAACACTTTTATTGCCTAGCAACCTTAACAAATATTTATTTTGAAAAACAAACAACACTATTTTTTTTTTTAATAGGGGCTGAAATGGGGTCTTAAAATATCAAAGTGAGACTACATTTGAAAGCTGATTTTCATTTTTGTTTTTGTTATGTAGCTATTGATTTTATACGACCAAGATGGCAAGCAAGCATACGGCCCGCCTAATGGTAAGCAGTCACCGCAGCCTATAGACGATAGCAACGATAGAAGAATAACTAGCGCGTTGCCGGCCCTCAAGACATTAGATTTTAAATCTTTGTGTCTAGTAATTTCATGAGCTTAAAATCAAAAATGTCAAAAAAAAAAAAAAAACCGTTCTCCCCACTTATCTCCGAAATTTGTGGAGGGAAAAATCTGAAATAATTATGGGTTATACATGTCTATATATATATTACAGGTTTACGATTATTCTAAATAGTAACTTTTTAGTAAGTAATCCTACAAACCTCAACAAACTTATTTTAGCGATTTGGTTCTTTTGCTATCTGAGGTGTTAAATTAATTGTAAAATAACTTTATTACGAGTACGTTCAAGGATGGTATGGAACTCGCACTTGACCGGCATTTTTTTTTCATACCAATATGAAAAAAAACACAAAGTTTTTGAGTTTTTGACACAAAGGTTTTGAAGAAAATTAGGTGATTGAACTGCATTGCCCTTAGACAATGCAGTTCGATCACCTGATTTTCTTAAAAATAAGATGAGCCATGCTTCGGATGGCCACGTAAAAATATAGTCTTGCACCTGACCTCTCTCTCTCTCTCTCTCTCTCTGGTCGAGTCATTCTTCCGTCCCTGATTGTGAGAGTGGCAGAAAGAGCGCACCTGTTTCTGCACAAGCACTTGTGCACTGTAATATCTCTCGCATAGTTTGCTGATCTTGTGAAAGAATATCCGCTATGACCATATCAGTCAAGAGGACATTGCTTTTACGAGTAACCTATTAGGTATCCCCGGGACATTTTTTGTGTCCGGGTAAGAATAGCACCCTCCCGTCTCTTCCAGTTAGGTGTTCGTAAGAGGTGACTAAAGGAAACAAGAAGACGGGCAGCAGCGTCTTTCTATTGGATTACCTATCTACCACGTCTACTGCAATCCCCAAGACGCCTGCCAAGCGTGGGGATTATGTCAACACCTCCATTCTAAGGGTGAGGCCTTTTGTTCAACAGTGGGCGTGCTTCGACTGATGATGATTATGTATATGGCTATAGATTGCGACTGAAATATAATTATACAGGGGGTCCCAGAAAGGGGGTATCAAGCCGGTAATGACGCATTGTGTAACCCACAAGCAATCAATGTGTGAAATTAATAATTTAAAAAATCAACTGTTTTAGCACAGTGGGTTAAACATTTTTTCGTTATTTACCCGAAAATGCATGAATTTCTTATTAAACCGGGTTGGCACGCAATCAATAAAAAGCAGTCCTTCCATAAGAGTAGGCACGATGGCACAGGGTTGCTTAAAAACGGTTTTATGACGATACAAGTATTTTTTTATGTAAAAAAATATCAATTTTTGCCATATTTGACATCTTTTTCGGGGTCTCTACTATCAATACTAGACATACGCTTTGGCTTGATATACCCTTTCCAGGACACCCAGTATATGAACTAAAATTGTCCTACTATAAATCTTTGCGGACAAATATTTGGACAAGACAATCTATTTGAAGCAGCAGCAAATTATTATATTTGAAGAACAAAAAGGTCAAGTCAAAAAAGGGTTCCACCTTTTGAACTAGCAACTTAGAGGAGATACCACTGGAGAGAGCATGATGCGCTAACCCCTCTGCCAAATTTTTGTTCATATGTTCAGGTCATTCTTTATTTGTGTGCGTATCTTTTTGAATGTGTTGCGAGTTTATTATAGTGTGGGTATGCGTGAAATTGTATCTGTGTGTGTTTACTTCGCCTCCCGCACCCCGCAAAAGTGCCACAAAAAATTTGTTCGGGGAATCGACGCGAACTAGCTCCATTCTAATTACTCTGAGACTAGCAAATACATACGGAACCAAAATAGCCACAGTTAATGTATTAAACCTTCGATCACTACTTACTGTTTTTATCATTTGTAATTTGAAGGCAATAAATAGAAAATAGTGGCAATAAAGCCTTGTACAGATAACTGTTCAATATTAACCGCCGCTCTATATACACCTTATCGAAATTTATGTACAATTTATGTAAATGTTGGTACCACAGAAGAATGACTAATTATTCACGAACGATTCGACGACCCTTCCTTATCTATGTGTGGGAACAACGTGTACCATGGACGTTAGCAAAATTCGGTTAAGGTTACATACAACTTCAAAATGAAATTATCTATGTCTTATACAGGGCTTCCAAATTGACATTATTTGAAGCTAGTACTTGAGTATAATGACATCCTTGTATTGAGGTAGCAAACTTTATGAATGAAAAATAGAAAAACTATTAAAGTAGACAAGTATTAGGTAAAATAACGTAGGCCTTTCTGTTAAATAATCTGGTTCCCTGACATGACAGCTTACTAGGGTTGACAATTTTTTTGGCTTTGATAATTAAATATATATTTTTACGGGGTATTCTGTAACACGTTGTATATCGGACAAGCTGTTAGTATATTTTTATTTTTGTGTATGTTATTTTATTTGTCTTTGTGTGTGTCGTCGCGACGTCACAAAGAAGGTCTCAACGAAAGATCAGCACTGCTTGTCCACGCCTAGGGATATGCTGAATTGGGACCTTTTCGTGGCGCACAATAATGTTTTACCCGTGGGGAGTCCGGGTAAGAATAGCACCCTCCCATCTCATCCCGTTGGCTGTCCGTAAGAGGCGGCTAAGGGAAAACAAGAAGATGGGGAGCAGCATCTTTCTATGGGATTACCTACCACCAATACCGCAATCTCCAAGATGCCTGCCTGCGTGGGGACTATGGCCACCCCTACCGTTCTTCCGTGACTATGGCCACCCCTACCGTTCTTCCGTTCTCCCGTTCTCCTTCCTTCAGGGGGAGGTCTTTGTTCAGCTGTGGACGTGTTACGTGCTGTTGGTGTTGATGATGATGATGAATAATATTTTGTGATGGTGCTTATTGCTAGTGGTCTTCGTATCACAAATTGACATTCATTCCCTTCTTTCTCTCTCTCTCTCTCTCTTTCTCTCTCATTGTCTTTCTCTATCTTTCTTGCTGTCTTTCTTTTCTTGCTTCTTGAACTAGTAGATTAAACTTTTTTTTTATTTCCAGACAGTCCAGTTCACTGTGATGTGGGTGCTGTTCGTTGCGATAGTGGTGCTGAACGCCTCCGTTATTGCTGCCTTGCTGTGCACCAACGCTAGGAAAAGCCGCATGAACTTTTTCATAATGCAACTGGCAATTGCTGGTAAGACTCAATCCAGCTTATAATAATACTACGCGGAGCCTGTACTATGGTAGCCAGACAACGGTGGCGACTCCGAGGAGGACGGCGGCGGGGTTGCGACCCCCGTCCCCGTGAGCACCGTGTCAGGTTCCCGGGGGTTACAATGCGTCCCCCGGCGGCGGGTTCAAAGGCAAGGCACTGAGGGGCCCCTGGTGCAGATCCCACCGGAGAGCCCTGGGGTCCCCCCTCTCATGTGCCGATGCGACAGCCGCGGGGGTTTTAGTGGGTAAGAATCCCACATACCCCGGTCGAGCCCCACAGCTCCCGGGGATCTTTGGAAGATTTCCCCCGCGTCAAAAAAATAGTTATGGTAGCCAGACAACTGATACTAATACTTATATTAGTATACTTTTTTTTGTAAATGCATACTTGAATAGATAAATAACCCTTGGTGGGAATCGCACCCACGACCTGTTGAGTAGCGGTCAGGGGGTCTAACCACTAGACTAACAGGCCCGTCTTTCGGTAGCAGGTGACGTTTATGCAATAAAACTTATCATGGGATTTTGCATGATCACATTTTTGGCGCCTTGTGCATACGATCGTCCGGTTCGGTTCCCATGCGGTATCGGTTCCAATTCAGTACGAATCCGACGACCAATTGGGGAACGGCCAGGCGAGTTATCATCAGGTTGTAGGCCTTACCAAGAAAATACAGTAGACATGGCAACCGAGGTATGAGTTGAGGCACGACGTGTCCCCTCTCCCTGATTGTGGCATTTCGACCTATCGTGTACTGTACATATTCTTGAAAAACATAGGCATATAACCTCCTTCTGGGGCAGTCGTGCATAAAATGGTTGTTTTGAAATCGAAACCTGTCAACCAGGCGAGTAGTATGGAAATTGCTTGCGCCGACGAGATAAGGCACCGGTAGCCGCTGACGGGTCGGCGCCGGCTGTCATCTTACTATCTGAAGTCTAATTAAGGGCTCCCATCGCATCGCAGTTATGTGTTGGAGCCCTAAGGGCAGGTTTAAATGTTCCGTTGGGCCAGTTGAACTGTGCGTCAAACTCTATAGTGCACATTCATGCCCTGTCAAAGGCAGTAAGTAATTCTTTTGTCACGAGGAATATGCCATTATCATTAAATATTAGAATACTAGCTGACCCGCGCAGCTCCGCCAGCGCTTTTATTACATTTTGCTCCCCTTTTCTCCCTCTTCCCTTGATTTATTTCTCTCTTCATCTCTCTCTCTTATAAGAAAAATCTAATTCTAAGGTCTCTCTTTCCTCTCTTTCCCCCTCCCGCTTCTTCCCTCCTTCTTCCTCTCCCCGTTGTCCCCTCTCTGAACCCCCTCCCCCTCTCTCTTCTCCCACCTTGCTCCCGCTTACTCCACCATTGCTCCACCTTAATCCCCCCTATCCCTCATCACATCACCCCCTCCTCGAATCGGGTCTCCCTCTCTCTCCTCTCTTGCACCCTCCTCTCGTTCTATATATCCTCGTCAATCATGGTATCTGGGATTCGGCTGTCGCATCGCTACCCGGGCCCTCCAGTGGGATCGTCACCAAATACCCCTCAATGGGCATTATAGCCCCCGGAAACCTGGCACCGTGATCACGGGGACGGGGCTCGCAACCCCGTCACCGTCCTTTTCGGAGTCGCCGTCACCCGTCTATGTAATGACCTTGCCTAACGTTGCTTAACCTTTTTTTTTTGTTGTCGAGGAGGAAACCTTCCAAAGGTACCCGGTTTCCGAGGGGGCGGAGGCCAGGTTATGCCTTATGTTGCTTAACTTTAACCTAGCGGTATGAACAACGTTCACAGCTATTTTTTCATTAGTGAAGTTTACGTTATATTGAAGAAGGGACAAATTCATGATAACAACAATTTATTAATAGTTAATTATTTCTAATAAAAAGTAAAGGACAAAAAATGTTTATTGTGGGTTATCCCTAAAAGATAAACATATACCATCCCGGACTTTTTTGTAGACCTTGTTAAGGTGTACAATATTGTAGTACATTATTTTGATCTATCTTGTAGGGTTCAGCCAGCGGTTGCAATGTAAGCGCAAAAAAGTGTGTTTATTTGCGACATCACATTAGAAACCTCTAAAATTATCAGTGTTAGTCTAATATATTATGCATGTATTATACATAAAAACCTTCCTCCTGAATCACTCTATCTATTAAGAAAAACCGCATCAAAATCCGTTGCGTATTTTTAAAGATCTAAGCATACATAGGGACAGACAGACAGCGGGAGCGACTTTGTTTTATAATATGTATAGATATAGATATAGATACTAGCTGACCCGCGCAGCACCGCCCGCGCTTTTATTCCATTTTGCTCCCCTTTTCTCCCTCTCTCTCTTCCCTTTATTTATTTCTCTCTCCATCTCTCTCTAAAAAAGTCTAATTCTATGCTCTCTCCCTCCTCTCTCTTTCCCCCTCCCGCTTCTGTCCCCGTCACAATCCCCCTCTTCCTCTCTCCATTGTCCCCGCTCTGAACCCTCTTCCCCCTCTCTATTCTCCCCCCTTGCTTTTTTAACATTACTTTAACATTATTTTATCATTATTTTAACACTAATTTAACACTATTTTATCATTATTTTAACATTATTTTATAATTATTTTAACACAATTTTATCATTATTTTATCATTTGTTTATCATTATTTTAACACTATTTTAACACTATTTTATCATTATTTTATCATTATTTTATCATTACTTTAACACTATTTTAACACTATTTTATCATTATTTTATCATTATTTTAACACCATTTTAACACTATTTTAGCATTATCTTAATACTATTTTATCGTTATTTTAACATTATTTTATAATTATTTTAACACTATTTTATCATTACTTTATCATTTTTTTATAATTATTTTAACACTATTTTATCATTATTTTATCATTATTTTATAATTATTTTATCTATACTTTATTATTATTTTAACACTATTTTAACACTATTTTAACACTGTTTTAACACTATTTTATCATTATTTTATCGTTATTTTATCATTATTTTATCATTATTTTAACACTATTTTAACACTATTTTATCATTATTTTAACACTATTTTATCATTATTTTAACACTATTTTATCACTATTTAAATAGTGATAGTTATAGTGTGTGTGTGTGTGCCCCGCTATAGTGTTAACACTATCATTACTTTCAGCGGGGCTCTGAGCGGGACTGACCGGGACTGACCGGGACTGAGCGGGACTGACCGGGACTGAGCGGGACTGAGCGGGACTGAGCGGGACTGACCGGGACTGACCGGGACTGAGCGGGACTGAGCGGGACTGACCGGGACTGAGCGGGACTGAGCGGGACTGAGCGAGACTGAGCGGGACTGACCGGGACTGACCGGGACTGACCGGGACTGAGCGGGACTGACCGGGACTGACCGGGGCTGAGCGGGACTGACCGGGACTGAGAGGGACTGACTGGGACTGAGCGGTACTGACTCGGACTGACTCGGATTCTGTCAGTCCGATTCAGTCAGTAAGCCCGAGTCAATGAAGTGAAACTTCTTAAGCGACTTACGTTCAGCACTCCTGGGGAGGGGGAATAGAATGAGACAGAGCTAGAATGTAGTTTCACTTCTTCCGCGCGGAGGGACTCCACGCACGCACATTTTTTTTTATCTCTCCATCTCTCTCTAAAAAAGTCTAATTCTATGTTCTCTCTCCTCTCTATTTCCCCTTCCAGTTTCGGTCCCCGTCACACTTCCCCTCTTCCTCTCCCCGTTGTGGGGACAACGGGGAGAGCAACGGTTCTTTGAACCCCCTCACCCCTCTCGCTTCTCCCACCTTGCTCCCCCTCACTCCCGTTTAATCCCTCTATCATTCACCCAATCACCCCTCCTCAAACCCCTCTCCCTCTCTCTCCTCTCTTGCACCCTCCTCTCGTTCTATATATCCTCGTCAATCATAGGTATCTGGGATTCTTACCCACTTAAACCCCTGCGGCAGTCGCATCGCCACATAAGAGGGGGGACCTGGGCCCTCCAGTGGGATCTGCACCAAATACACATACAATACCCTCAGTGCACATTATAGACCCGGAAACCTAGCTCGTGATCACGCGGACTGGGCTCGCAACCCCGTCACCGTCCTTCTTGGCCGTCGTGGCTCGTCGCCGCCGTGACCCATCTATGTAATGACCTTGCCTAACGTTGCTTAACCTAGCGGCATGAAATATACTTTACAACCTATTCTCAGATTCTACCCAGTATGCACACAAAATTTCATACAAATCGGTTTACCCATCTATTTAATGCCTAGCGATATGAACAACATTCGCAGATTTTTTTATCATTGGTGTAAGTATATATTAGTGAAGTTTACGTTACATTGAAGAAGGGACAAATTCCTGCTAACAACAATTTATTTATAATGTAGTTAAGTATTTCTCGTACTTAACTACATCATGATGATGATGATGATGGTTATTGTGGATTATCCATAAGAGATAAACATATACCATCACGGACTTTTTTGTAGATCTTATTAAGGTCTACAATATTGTAGTACATTATTATGATCTATCTCGTAGGGTTCAGCCAGCGTTAGCAATGTAAGCGCAAAAAAATGTGTATATTTACGACATCACATTAGAAACCTCTAAAATTATCAGTGTTGCTCTACTATATTATGCATGTATTATACATAAAAACCTTCCTCTTGAATCACTCTATCTATTAATAAAAACCGCATCAAAATCCGTTGCGTGGTTTAAAAGATCTAAGCATACATAGGGACAGACAGACGCGGCGGAGGACTTTGTTTTATAATATGTATAGATGAATAAAATCTTTTTAGACATTTTTTAACACAACTCCGTCACCAGATTAAAATATCTACTGCTATTGCTGAACATAGGCCTTCCCTTCGAACGACATTTGGCTATTTACATCCACCGCTTACCTGCGACGCGCTCAATGTCGTCAGTCTACCTAGTGGGAGGCCTACCTACGTTGCATTTTCCGGTTCGTGGTCGCCAGTCGAGAATGTTTCAGCCACATCCGTTATGGGTTCTACGAGCGATGTGGCCTGCTTATTGCCACTTCAACTTGCACATTCTGAGAGATATGTCGGTGACTAGTTCTTCGGCAAATTCCGGAGTTTATCGCGCATAGAAAGTTCGAGCTTTACTTGTATGACTCTGATCTTCTCAAAGAGGCCAGCAGTTATGCACCACATCTCAGTGCCATATATCACCACTGGCAATACACACTTGTTAAGAACCTTCGTCTTCAGGCAAATTAAAATATCTTAAACTAAACTGAATACACCCGGTCTACGAATAAAATCTATAAGATCATGAACAGCATCTGCGCTGACGACTAGTGTACCCTCAGGGCAGTAAATCTCGTCGCTAACCAGCCGACCTTTACGACAAAACTAAAGTTAATGCATTTTAAATAGCCATCCGCCAAACGAGGGTTAATTCCAATCGTTAAACCCTTAGCGAATTAATTGCTTTGTGACTTAATTAAAATGTATTTCTGACCTTTCGGAATGGCCGAAAAGGTCCGACTTGAAAAGGCTTCGTTCGTATAGTTAGTCAGGCGTTCATTACCAATATGGTGTTTAATCGGGATGTGCAGTCTCTTGGTTTAACTTCATAATATGTTGGACCTGGACACCTTACTGGGCCAGTTCCAGCGGAATTTATTTAGTAAGTATTTTGATTCAACCATCTTTTTGTAGTTACCGGATAAATACTGTGCTGTACACAGTAGTTTTTTTTATAATCAATAGGTTTGCGCTTGACCACAATCTCACATGATGGTAAGTGAAGATGTGGTCTAAGATGGACCGCGCTTACGCATAAGATGCCTGTTCACTCTAGACTTGAATACACCCAAGTTATATTTATCAGGGAAAATGGTGTCCGTCCTACCTAACAAAGATTGTTGTTTAAATGTGATCAATAGGTATGTAATGTTAATATTAACGATAATATAGTTCACCATTTAGTTCATTATAATACGTATAATTAAATAAACTAAAATTATCACCGGTTCAAATTCTATTCTAAAAAAGGTAGATAAAGTAGGAATGAAAATTGGTATTCGCGGTATCGCTTGGTTCAGAGTTTTTAGAATTGATCTGCAAATAAAATTTTGTTACTGAAATTTAATGAACCTGAATTTGTAAAATTGAATCATGCGTAACCAAACAAATGTACGAAATCGAATCCATGTGATGACCATACGTGAACAGCAGTGTGACCGTTTTTGGTATATTCGATACCAAATTGGTAGAATTTGGGCTTCACAATTTTGATTTAGTATTTTTTTTGTATAATTTCAAATGTTAGTATATTTTGGTAAAATTTTAACTAAAACGACATTTTGTAGTGTATTTTTTGGTAAATTTTCTGGTAGCACAAACATTCATTCATACAATTTCACTTGCGTAGTTTTGTCTTTGTCTGATGATTACCGAAACTGTATGATTTATCTCTTTTGTATAGTTTTTATATTAATATTTTACTTTTAGTTCCACAATGCGTAATTCGTTGTTGTATTACTTATTTCTTGCACGTTCGGGTGGGTAATTAATGGATGGAACATCATAACACTGCGGCTACTCGGTTGGCAACAAACGATCCCGATTGTTAAGAGATGTGTAAGAAAATATATTGAAGTCGGTGCTAGCACATCATGTTAACTAAGACTAGCACGAGCTGACACCGACTTCAATATATTTTCGTTATTTTATGTATTTAGATAATTTACTTTGAAGTCGTTTTTTTTTAAATAGTTGAATTAACACTTTCTAGTGACTTTTATTTATCAAGATAGGTATTAGCACTATTACGCAACTCGAACGTCTACGTTACAGTAACTTACTGAAAAAATAAAAAGTTTATATCTCTTAAACTACTGTACCGATTTTGATGAAACTATTTTATTCTACTCTAAGTTGAAAAATACTCTAACTATTGCAAAAAGAATTTTCGAAATCGGACTTGTAGTTTCTGAGAAATCCGCGGACAAATCTACATACATACATACACTCATAAAATTTGGTAAATTTGTTTAGAAGCCCACATAGACTGCCATATATTAGTATTACGCATTTTTATTAATATTACATACATACGCGTCGAATAGAGAACCTTCTTTTTGAAGCCGGTTAAAAAATACCATTCCCTTATCTCCGAAGTTGGTGGAGGGAAATATCTGAAATAATTACAGATAATACATGTGTATCTATATTTTACAGGGAAAATAAAACGATATTTCCAAAAAAAAAACTCGACAAACAAACTTAGTTTAGAGTATTTTTTTGCTATCTGAGGTGTCAGACGCATATTATAATAACTTAAATACGTCCAAAAATGGTATGGAACCCACGGTGCTCGAGACCGACTCGCACTTGACCGTTTTTTTTTTAGTATAATTTTAGTATAATTCTGCATAAGTTTTATAGTATTTTTAGTACTGAAATCATATTCTTTTAGTTGATTACCTTTTTATGAAACGGTCACACTGGTGAACAGCTTTCATAATATAAAAGGCTTCGTCTGTGAATAAATACCGTTTTGATATTATATCAATAAGCCAGATGGAAGAAGTCACAAGTAAAGATTATGGTATAGATATATCTTCTGGAATAAATCATTTTTCATCGCATCTTTACTTAAGCACCTTATATGAAATGTTTGCCCCAATAAAGTTTCTTAACTCCTAATAGGAACCAATCCGTGGGTAACTTTCTTCCAAAAACCTGTTAAAGTTTTTATTACAGTCAGGAAATTTATATAAATTCATTGCTCCAAATGAAACTTTGATCTTACAATGTTTCTAGTACCTATTATTAAAAGAAACCGTATCATTTCAAATTGTGTAAAAATATAATAATGTTTTTTACAATATTGGACCAATTTAACGTTTGGAATATCATATAATAATTTAATAATTAAGCCCTTTTATTCCGAATTACATGCAATTTAACATTTTTGATTTTATGAATTTTATTTCTTATAATATGTCTCGCAATTCGGCGTGCCTCTTGGCATAGGCCTCCTCCAGCTCTCTCCATTGAGCTCGGTCTTCTGCAACTCTGGTCCAGTATGGTCCTAGGGTTAGACGGATATCATCACTCCATCTTGTTTTTGGACGCCCCGGTCTTCTGTTGTCCCCTCTTGGAAGGTTACTTGTTTACTCCATTTATTTATTTTGCAACGTAGCATATGCCCAACTCCATTTTAGATGTTCTATACGAGTTATTATATCTGTTACGTTTGTCCTTCTTCTTATTTCCGAATTTCGTGCTCCAATAAAACGTATTGTGCATGATTACAATGATAAATTTTCATCAGTTGATATTATTCACCTGTCAAGATCGGAATGCAAGAGGGTTGTTATTGAAGTTTTAGGGACATAGTTATTGTTTTATCTATTTCAGTGTGTAATTGTTACAACTTGTGCAATTTTTCAATTTATAGTGCTGTTCTTTGTAAGTTTATGTTTAAACCACACACAGCAACGTATAACTTTTTAAGTAAGTTGAGAATAACGCTGTGAGTAATATGCAATTATTGTATTTGTGTTCATGTGTAAATTGTTGAGTTACGACCTATTGTATTACCACAGTATATAAACTAGTACAGTAGTTCGACGCCTTTGAGGTTTGAGTAAAAGCCGATACCGCATGGCGCTCTCCGTAGCACGTAGGGTTGTCACAGTTTGTTTTTATAATTTACTTAAAATATTATTTTATTACTTATTTGGTCATAGTAAAATACTAACTGCCGCACTCACAAACGTCAATTAACTTTAATTACAATGAAGTATTTTTGTAATCTATTTATTTCGACTCGCCGAGCCACTTATGATTATTTTTTATTAGTAATTACGAAATTATTGATATCTCTACTCACAATCAGCGTATATAGTATTAATTGGCTTCAAGTGTCGAAATAATACAATTTCAAAAAATGACTTAATTGTAATTAAATTTAATTGAGGTTTGTAGGTGCGGCAGTAAGTAAAGTATATTTCTATTAGCGGATGGTAATGATTTCTTTGTTTATATTTACTTTATTCATTGAAGTTCTTCATAGTAAGAAATACAAAAAGGCATTTTGTGGAGACAAATTCAAATAGAGTTTTACAATGTTATGTAATATATTGTAATTAATTAATAAATTTCCAAATCGTTTAAAACACCATTGGCCAACTGAAAAATATTGTCGGTTTTTACGGTCGTATTTACTGGATTTCAAATTTCTGTTAATGAAATGTATAAAATATATCAGTCATTTTCGATTTGAAAATGGAAGTCATTTTCGTTACCAGCACCCCGAGAAACCTTAAAGTGACACAAATAACATTTACAAAAAAAAATTCGCCATTTTGTATTTGAAAATGGATGCTATTTTCGTAATCAGCACCCCGAGAAACCTCGAAAATGACACCAATAACATATTTTTGAAAAAAGAAAACATCCGCCATTTTGGATTTGAAAATGGATGCCATTTTCGTAATCAGCACCCCGAGAAACCTCGAAAATGACACCAATAACATTTTTTTGAATAAAGAAAAATCCACCATTTTGGATTTGAAAATGGATGCCATTTTCGTAATCAGCACCCCGAGAAACCTCGAAAATGACACCAATAACATATTTTTGAAAAAAGAAAACATCCACCATTTTGGATTTGAAAATGGATGCCATTTTCGTAATCAGCACCCCGAGAAACCTCGAAAACTACACCAAAAACATTTTTTTGAAAAAATAAAAAATCCGCCATTGGATTTGAAAATGGATGCCATTTTCGTAATCAGCACCCCGAGAAACCTCGAAAACGACACCAATAACATTTTTTTTTTTTAATAAAAAATCCGCCATTTTGGATTTCAAAATGGATGCCATTTTCGTAATCAGCACCCCGAGAAACCTCGAAAATGACACCAATAACATATTTTTGAAAAAAGAAAACATCCGCCATTTTGGACTTGAAAATGGATGCCATTTTCGTAATCAGCACCCCGAGAAACCTCGAAATTGACACCAATAACATTTTTTTGAAAAAAGAAAAAATCCGCCATATTGGATTTGAAAATGGATGCCATTTTCGTAATCAGCACCCCGAAAAACCTCGAAAATGACACCAATAACATTTTTTTTTTAAAAAGAAAATCCGTCGTTTTGGAATTGAAAATGTGTAAAATAATATCTCTCTCACACAGCACAGGTAGTATAAACCACTATAACTGATTACAAAAATAAAATACATACACGACGAATTGAGAACCTCCTCCTTTTTTGAAGTCGGTTAATTAAAACAAATACGCGTAAGCCCTGAAAGTTATGTCCCGAGCTACTAACTAATTCGGGCGGCAGCAGCGTACGCAGCTCGGGCGCGCCTACCCGCGTCTCACCCCTCACACCCCGCACGATTGCCCTGTCTAGACGGCTTCGTCGGACGACTGTATTGGTTTATAGACTGTGGTATTACTGTTTGTTATTCCATGATTATAAATTAAAAAAAATATATATATATTCGGATTTTTGTCACTAAGCCTGATACTCAACATGCTTCTTTCCATTGTTCTTTCTGTTTTAGCAAGTTTTTCTCTATGTTTATCCGTTAATGTCCATGTCTCGCAGCCGTATGTCATGCAGGGGAGAATACAAGTAAGTGTTAAAAGCCTTTCTCTTGATATGTATTCCTAGATCTTTATTCTTCATTATTTCTTATAAGGACCAGTATTTCTTCCAACCGCAGGCTATTCTTTTGTTTATTTCCTTGGACATGGGACCCCATGTACAAGACCCATGTACTGATTCAGGAGATAGTTTTTTTATTTTTTTTTATTTTTTTTATTTATTTTATTTATTTATTAACATAAACTCATTAGAATTTATCCGTACATCCGCCGTCGTCATCTATGTTAGTCTATGTTTAAAATTTACATATTTTCATATTGCTATTAACAGTACGAAAACAGATAGAAGTGGAATCATCAATCATCGTAATAATTATATTGATGAGTTAAGGATGAGTTGAATAAACAATATAATTATTATAATGAAGGTAGTCACAAACAATTAGTTAAAAATTATACATGGAAATTCATTTCACGACAGTGAGTTCCATGCAGGTAGTTTTTAATGGTTAAATACAGGTTGAAGCTAAATTTTTTTGTAGTAATAATGTACATAAAATAAGTGTAATTATTGTCTGACTGTCTGATTGTTATTAGGTAGTATGTATATATGAATATATGTATTATATATGCAAGTATGTATGTATAAATGTATTATGTATGTAAGTATGTATAAACATACAATACCTATATCTATTTCTTTGGCATGGCCTACCAGTCAGCTGGCCAGGAATTTATACGTGTTGTTGTAAAAAATACTTTTTAAATATGTAAGTACTTTATATTTTTACTTGTTATTTTATTCTTTATAGAGTTTGGAACCTGATTAATCAAATATATATAATTTGTCCTAGATAAACATATTCTTTCACATACTCGATCTTGGTTCGGTCGACCTATATATTGCTTTCTGTTGAGTTGGTCATTAGTTTTGTTTTATCTGTATTTATTTCTAGACCTACTTCTCTGCTTTTTTCTGCTATATCTTTTACCATGTATTCTAGTTTCTTAGGATTTTCTTCTAGCAGAATAATATCATCTGCAAATCTCAAATGATTGAGGCGACTTCCATTGATTATAATACCATAATTATCCCAGTCTAATCTTCTAAATGTGTGTTCCAACACAGCATTAAAAAGCTTAGGAGATAGTGGGTCTCCTTGTCTCACGCCTCTGTTTATTGGAAAGGGTCTCCGTTTGACTCTAATTTAATACTGCTTTTACTTTTTTGTAGATGGACTTGATTAGTTATATATAGATATCGTCCACTCCTTGTTCTTTTAGACTCAGCCAGATAAATTTGTGTTTTATACTGTCAAATGCTTTGGAGTAGTCTATAAAGCAGATATACAGTGTCTTCTGGTATTCATTGTATTTTTCCAAGACTTGTTTGATTGTGTGGATGTGGTCTATAGTACTGTAGTTCTTTCTGAATCCTGCCTGCTCGATCGGTTGGTTTTCGTCTAAGACCCTTGTTATTCTTTCTAGGATTACTTTTGCGAAGACTTTGTACACATTTGATATTAGGCTAATTGGTCTATAGTTTCCGATGTCATCTTTATCCCCTTTCTTATGGAGGAGAATGATATGTGATTCATTCCATTGTTTCGGGATGATGCCTGTTGTTATTATATCATATAATGGATTTTAATTTCGTAAATAAGAACTTTCAGTACTACTAAAATAATAGAATATACTACTTTGATAGTACCTATGTGTCCCTGAATTTGAGGTTTTTAATCGAAACTATTGACTAGTGCATCATTATGAGATTTGTTGACACGTACTACTAGCAGGGGTGGGCGCTGATCGAACAATCGGTTTTTATTCCGACAGTTTTTTATCGTCAACGTATAAACTGTGATAATCTAGGCGAATGATCATCGATATAGTCATGGGATACTCTTCCCAACTTACCTGTCCGGTAGTTGTGGTATAGTATACGGGTATGCGACCCCGGCTTCCCTAGCTATTACTGTCCCATTCCTTGCCCTCCTGGGCGGTAATATCCTACTTTTCCTATTTCCCACTCTAAATTGCCAATCTTCCTTTTCACAACACCTATCCTTCCCTTTTCCTCCTTATTCGTGAGAACGCAATGGTCAACCATATAAATAGCGGCGATGTGGTTCGCCACCCATCACGTCTCGTTTCTCACGGAGGCGAAAAGCGGCCCTTGGGCTCTGCCTACCCCTACGGGAAAAGGCGTGATTTTATGTATGTATGTAATGATCATCGGTGAACTCTATGCAATACGTAAGTAGTCTGTGAACGTCGATTTCTAAACTTTTTGTCAACTGTATAACCTAGTCTATAATTTAGAATGGTTTATCGTTAACAATAAAGTAAGTCAGACGTAAGTCATATTTAGGGTTTATCCCTAAATATGACTTACGTCGTTCGTTATTAAGAATTCTGTAAATAAGAATTTGATCGAAATGGTTCGATATTACAGCTATGGCCTTGGTTACTTAATACTTTAGGTAAAGTAGGGTGAAGCTATGCTAATAAAAGCCCTCGTATGTTATATACTACACTGATATAACGGACGTTCGACAAATGACACGAGTCCCAAAAAATGTGATTTAACACCCATAAATTAAGGAGGAGGGTTAATCGCGATTAAAATCACAGCTCACCCTCGTTTTTGCGAAATCTCCGCCGGAAATTGAGCTACGTGTTCAATGGTGACACATGTATTTTATTTGAGTATATATTTTTACCTATCTGAACATACATCTTTGGGAGCAGCAAATGTTTTACTTAATTTTCTTTTTTATGAACCTTGGACTTTTAAGCGGACAATTAGGCTCTTTTAATCTAATAGGTGCCCTGTTAGGGCTTCGTCATAAGGTTACTTCATCATCATCAGCCGGAAGACGTCCACTGCTGACCATAGGCCTCCCCCTTAGAACGCCACAATGAACGACAATTGGCTATTTGCATCCATCGGTTACCTGCGACGCGCACAATGTCGTCTGTCCACCTAGTGGGAGGCCTGCCACGCTACGCTGCGTCTTCCGGTTCGTGGTCGCCTCTCGAGAACCTTTCTTCCCTTTCTTTCTTTCTTGTATAAGTTTAGTTATGTTGTATAATAATAATTATATTACAATTAAAATATTGAAATGAAACTACGGCATTTTACGGCATTTGAACTAATTTTACGGATTATATTACGGCATTTGAGGGTACCCTAAGACAACTATGACATATGGACAGCTACCACCTCAGTCCGCCCGTGACCATGAATGCTGTAAAGTATTCGAAACGTCGGGTAATTAAAATAAAAAATAAACCGCGATATAATCCGTAAAATTAGTTTCATTTCAATGTGTAATATTCGCGTAAATATCAGAAATCATTACAATAAAACAACAACAAAGACTTAAGGATTTTCCGAAACAACTATGACATACTTACTTAGAGACCGAAATTCGGGAAATTGAAATTAAAAAATTAATTGTGTAATCAATTTGCTGTTGTTTACAAATTAAGCAAAAACAATTGATTACATAAGTAGTGTAATGAATTACCAAAAGATTATTGCATTTGTAAGTTCGAAACCAGTCGGAATAAATGGCATTCCCCTATCTTTTTACAGTGTGCCGTAGCTTGACATCGTAGATTTATGTGAGGCACGTGAATGGTGACTCAGCTGGGTGGCGTAGTCGGGCCAACACCGACATATCACAGTTCCGGCATGCGGAAACATTACTTATTTGGGTTAAAATTCAATGGTAGAAGGAGAAATTAATTCAACTGTTTATTCAGCCGACGGACGACGACCGCCCGGGACGGGCCCGTTGGTCTAGTGGTCAGACACCCTGCCTGCTAACCGATGGGTCGTGGGTTCGATTCCCGCCAAGTGTCTGGGTGTTGTTTATCTATTTAAGTATGTATTTACAACAAAAAAAAAGTATATAAGTATTAGTATCAGTTGTCTGGTTTCCATAGTACAGGCTCTGCCTAGTTTGGGATCGGATGACCGTGTGTGGATTGTCCCAAGATATTATTACGATATTATTATTATTAAGATATTATTAAGCTTCTAAGTTGAATAGAACGCGAATAACCGTTTATTGGTATTGGGTTTCCCATTTATGAAACGAATACTAAGGTACTTGTTAGGTGGGGTTTAGACGAAAATGGTCCACTTCGCATAATGTCTACTTCGCAAAACGTCCACTTCGCAAATGGTCCACTTCGCAAATGGTCCACTTCGCAAATGGTCCAGTTCGCAAAACGTCCACTTTAGGTATGTCCCACCACAGTGGCAGATATTCTGATGCCAAGTAGCAGTGTTGGGACGCACAGAGCCTCCACCATGTTCGTTCGCGAGTCCTAGCAAACGGTGGTTAAACTCCAGAGAGAGAAACTTCATCACAGTGTGTATCCTCTTCAGGAGCTTTGATTGCGTTCTGGAGTAGGAGAGTCTTGGCCATTAGGCCATTGGCGGAAACGACTATGGTTACCCTATAGGTACAATGATTGCCCTATCAGTGCCCTACATGTCCACAACTGCGCAAGATCAAGATATTTGCATTCTTAACCCTCCTCCGCCTTCACGAGGCTCACATTATGAGAGACAGTGATATACCTATACAATCATTGCATGGTGCTCGATGCTACCTATAACTAAGTATAATATGAGGTTTATAGGTGACAATAGTCCTGTCTGTGATTGATGCATGATACATAACGTGATATGGTATATACCTACCTATAGTATGGTACCGCTGACGTCACAATGCGGTACCTACCTCAGAGCACACAGTTATTATTACTAAATAGAGCTAATGTTAAAAAAAACAAATCTAATAACATTCGAGATATTTAAAAACAGTTAAGCAATTTAAAGGTCCTAGGCAATATTCGTATACAAACAATCTCGCTCGATTGAAGTAGCTAAGGTCTGGCAAAGATGTGATAAAAGGAAATTTACTGGCCTGATTTTTTCCGCGAAAGATTTAGAATTCAATATAATTATGTAAATTTGGTTTCGCTGACGTAAACTTTAAACTAAATCTCGCCCGCGTGACCGTTTTATTACACACAGTGGTACCAATAGTTTACACCAAGTAAATAAATCTCTCGGATCGTTCAATTTTGAACACATTTATTCTGTTGCTACAAAATATATTAGTTATTTTATTGTTTAAGGGATAAAGACGAGAATGGAATGAAATCTGTATTTCATAACGCAACCGTAAATTTGTGAAATAGTAAGCTTTCCAAACATACAGAGCTGTTTAGATACATGCCCGTTACTTCATTTTTATAACAAACATAGGTTTTTGCGTGGTTTGAAATTAGGTATAAATAGATGTATGTTTAAATCTACGCGGAAGTATAGTGGAATGGACTTATGTACTTTGCTTTGATTATATATACGCATCGATATACTATACCAACTAGATTAGCTGTCACGAACAAAATGACATCGAAAATGTGGTCGCGGTTACATTTATTTACACAACTATACACGTAGCTAGAAATTGTAGAAAATAGTTTTAAATAATTCGGAACGTCGGACTAATAGCAGCCTTCACATGTAGTAATAAAGTCTAATTCTGTATGCAGTAATGTTGGCACATAAAACCTTTACATCGGAGACAAAGAAAAATCAATAAAACCGCCAAAATTATACGAAAAAAAGTAGTTGTTTTGACTGTACTCATTTAAAAGAAAATCTTAACCACTATAAAATAAGGTTCAAAACAGGTGTGTTTCCATTGTGTGTGTACTGACTTACAAACTTATCCGTGCTGGTGGCAAAAATGAGAACTAACTTTTTTATTATGGTAATGACGTGTAGTTTAACAGTTTCGTATAGACAGTGGCGACACGCCTATCGGCAACATTAATTTTGTCAGTCTCTAGCGGAGAAAATATCAAATAAATAATTTTTATTTCGTATTATAATGATATCTTACTTATATTTATTATTTAAACTAGTAGTAATAAGAAAACGAAACGAAAAAAAAAATCCCCATCTGCAATTTTAGTATTACGATAAGTATTATATTATTTGGACAGTTTATAAACGCGCAATAAGGAATTTCGATACATCCTGTTGTCGGCTCGTACTAATTTGAAATAAGCGACAGCCTCTCTATTTTCGTGACCACTTTTCGGGCCCTGACAGCTAATCTTGTTTAGATAGTATATCGATGTATATACGTCTAGATACCTATTAGTCTTGTAACGTTACGTTACTAAGCATCGCAACCTCATAATTCGTGTGTGCGTGCAGGCCTCGTTGTACACTCGCGTCATCTGTGGTTGTGTGCGTGTTTGGGGATCTCCAGTTATAAATATTTTTCCCATAAATAGCGATAGCGTTGTGGGCTATGCATTAATATGTACTGTGTAAATGTCTAATTCCTTTTTTTGTAAAATATAATGTATAGCTGTTTGTTGTCCAAATAAAATAAAATAAAACAATATAAAAAAAAAAAAAAAAAAAAAAAAAAAATGGCGTGTCCCTTACCATCAGGTGAACGTCTTATTTGCGTCATAACCAGGAAGAAAAAAAATACTTCTAAGTACTTAAGTACCTATATAAAAGTAATTAATTTATCAAAAAAATAAATTAAACTTATTTTAATTGACTTATTTAATGTTTTGGTCACTATCTACGTATTGTAGCCTAGTCGGCGAGCACAAGAAATAAGAACTACAAAAAAGGGCTACGCAAATTTATTAAAATAACATAAACGAGAAGAAAGTTACGTTACAGGGGGAGGTCGATTACTTGTTAGCTTGTTCGCACGTATAACAAAAATAGCTGTGACTTAACTAGGGGTCGTTAGGGAAAGCAACGGCGATTCCCGCGGTCTTCGGCGTCCTCCTTCTCCTTGGAGTGACCAGGCACGCCACGGATGCGGAGTCTGGTCTAGACCCGGTCGTCAGCAACTCAGCCACGAGGGTAGTACGTTCACCCGAAGGGTGGAACTTGTGGCCGAAGTAAGATAAACCCGAAGGTAGGCTTCGTGCCCGAAGGTAAAACTCTTGCCCGAAGGGAGAAAACTCCTGCCCGAAGGGAGAAAACTCCTGCCCGAAGGGAGAACCCAGTAATAATTGGGATTCACTATATTAGCGTAAAACAACAATCAGCCGATGGCTGTGACTATAAATGTTTCACTTTATAATGAAACCGTCGGCAGAAATATTATGATTACTATGAGAAAAATTGCAGTGGTGCTCGGTGCTCAGCTCAGATGGTAATGGCTGGCTCAACTACTGAGTCAAAAACGAAACCTATCGAGAGGAGATGGCGTCGAACCGTCTAGAAAAGCCAGTACCTAATTCGGTGGCCGCCGCTGATTGGTAGTCACTTTTAACTTTCGGGTACTGAGCGTTAATCGCATCGTCTCGCCCATGATAAGCTCCGCCTATTTTAAAACTAATACCCTCAGTTAAAAAGTGCTTCTTACCTAGGTATCTAAATATTACCTATGGTTCTAACAATGAAATTAATAAGAATACCTGATGCAGCTTTCATCACCTATTACCAGAAATAACTAAAATAAGAACATAGTATTCCCCAATCAATATAGAAAGGCCGTATGTTAATACAAACGCCTAGTCACAAATTAGTAGAATATAGTTACTATGCGTTTGCTATTACTATTTCTATAGGAGCTTAAGTCTCCTGATAAAAACAACTGACTTTACTCATTTATTGACTGAAATGTGCCCAAAACCATGTAGCTATGCTACAGTATTACGTTTCGATGAAATCATTTTTTTTTTTTTTTTTTTTAAATTACCCCAGGCTTAAGAATATTCCCCCATTATTACCTAGCAACACCAGTCTAGTCGGACAATGTACAAATTGTCGTAAAAAACAATCGAGTTTTTATAATAATCCTTCACAGAATCTTAAGACTTATGAGTGGAAAATTAAGTTAGGATCTTTATTAATTTTACTTAGTTAATATTTTCACGATTTGATTACACAATTCGGCATAATGTTTTTTTTTTTGCGAGCACAAACCATCGGTACAGTTCAAGTGATACTAAACAACGAAGTATACCAATTTGATGTTTTGGTGTACCTGATATTGTCAAGTGTTTGAACATCGAACATGCTATCTAGACGTATATATAATCAAAGGTACTTTGATGCGCCATTTTTGCTCATATAATTATTAATCGTATTTTATCTAAATAGATTGCAGTCAAAAGAATAAAATCTGAAACAATTTTAATTAAAACATTTGTAAAGCAGAATTATTGACGTATGAACTTAACGAAAGAGAAAAAAAAGAATGTGTAAATAATTATGACCCAATAACAATTAAAAAAAAAATTTACAATTGATATCAAATGTTAACTCACATAAATGTGAAATATTAGCGTAAATATCAAAATCATTAGATATTGAATGGCCTGACGTTAAGAATGGAGAAGGCCTTTTATTACAGTCAAGATGACCGGAGTTTCTGGAAATTGATATATTTGATGGACGACTGATCGTTTGAGAGGATGATTTATTGAATCAATTGTGAAAGTTGTGTATTAGACACATTTGTTTCATCTCTGCTACCATGTAGGCCTATTCCCACTTTTCATCACTAAAGTAGAGTCAATTTAATAGATCATATTTGACACTTCATCAACATTTATGAACAAAACCTTGTAAGAGTGGGCATAAAATATGATTATATTTTTCAAAGTTAGAACTACATAATTACTTCATCATCATCATCATCAGCAGCAGCGGAACGATGTCCACTGTTGAACAATGGCCTCCCCATTAGAAGGGAGAGGTAGCCGTAATTTCCACGCTTGGCAGGCGGCTTGGGATCGCAGTTTAGGTGGTAGGTAATCCAAAAGAAAGACGCTGTTGCCCGTCTTCTTGTTTTCCCTCAGTCGCCTCTTACCCCCAACGGGAGGAGATAGGAGGGTGCTATTCTTACCCGGACACCACACGGAACACAATTGCATAACTTTTTTCAATTACGATGACATATTTATTGTAATAATGATAAAAGAAACAGACAGAACAATGAAACAGTTCAGTGGCAATATGTCACCACTGGCTGGTAGAAGGTTGTTAATAATTAGTGTGAATTTAAATTTAATAAGAAAAACTGAGCTCGCAAATCCTAATTGTTTAAAATTAATATCGAGGATGAGGTAAAAGCGAAATTGGTTTAATTATCCTAAACCTGCTTTTATTTAACAAAGCCCAGTTATCCTTTAGACCCTCGTCATACGAAAAAAATACAGTTTTATCATTTCTACATAAAAGGTAGTGAAAAGTAGGCTGGGTTCTTGTTCTGGCTGGGCTCTTATTCTAGTATAGTCTTATTCTGTAAGAAAACACTTACCAAGAAATACCTTGATACAAACTAATTGTACCAATAATATTAGACTAAATTGAGTAAAAGTCGGGTTTAACGGCTAAAAGTAGTTTTTTATTCCAAGTTTTCTAAGTTCTGAGGAGAGTTTGCGAAAGAATCGAGTTTAAATCTAGTCTGCCTCTCTCTAGTTAGTTCGCAATAAATGTTAAAAAATGCAACACGTTAAATAAATAAAAATGTGCGTGCGTGGAGTCCCTCCGCGCGGAAGAAGTGAAACTTCATTCTCGCTCAGTCGATCGGTCGTTCGGTCTGTCCCTCACTCACTCACTCACTCACACACACGCACACACACACATACACACACACACACGCACACACACGCACACACACACTCAACTCAAATCAACTCAACTCAACTCACTCCAACTCACCCCAACTCACCCCAACTCACCCCAACTCACCCCAACTCACCCCAACTCACCCCAACTCACCCCAACTCACCCCAACTCACCCCAACTCACCCCAACTCACCCCAACTCACCCCAACTCACCCACTCACCCACTCACTCAGTGACGGCGTCACATGAGCGCTTTCATCACCTTAACAAATTTACGCCTATCGCCTATCGTTTAACACCTATCACTTAACGCCTATCACCTATCATTTAACGCTTAACGCGTTATTTGATAACATTTTTGGAAGTCGCATAAGAAGTTTCACTTCAATAAATCTAAAGTGTAATTTAAAAGTATCACATTCTATGTCACTAAAGATTGACAAGATATACTCAATCATGTAAGGCTTACTGAAGTCCAATGTCGAAAAGATTTATTGCCCACGAAAAAACAGGAACATCTATACTTTACACTACAGGAAATATAATATCTGTAAAATTTTTCGCATTTATGCTTAAACACAATTCTCCAAGTTTGTTACTTTCTAAAAAAGTTTCCCAACTTCAGAGCTTTCTTCGCCCATAATTTTACCACCACGTAGTCCAAGACGGTTTAGAATAAATATATTTTCAAAGAAAACACATATTGCCTTCCAAAAGGGGCTCTTTTGTGTTGTTATCAGTATTTGCACTCACTCCCCGCCGTGGTACGAAGGGTGGCAATGCATCGGGACGTGTTCGGGATCCGTGAAAACAGCTATGAAGAAATATTGAGGGAGTGGGTGACCCATAATCTCCTTATAATGTAACACACGAAGCTCCTTGACCCAGCAAATGTCCTGGTGGCGAGGGAAAATTGTGCAAGTTTTTTGGAGTTTATTTTTATACTTGTTTGTACGCGGTCGCTATTTTTGTATTTTCTGTGGGCGGATGGGGAAATAGAGTTTACGGATTAACAGCCCACTGTTTTCCTATGAACACTTATCTTTCTCACCCACGCTATACACAAGAGTTCCTTTTAAAGACGCTTTGATTTATTTATTGAGGATTATTTTTGAAATTCATCGTACCGTCTTCACTATGGCCATGCCTCACTTACGCAAAGAAGTTTGTTTTCCAGATACCTCTCAGTGCCTTGCCTTTAAGCCCGCTGCCGGGGGTGCATTCCCTGGGAACCTGACACGGTGCTCACGAGAATGGGGGTCAGTCGTAACCTTGCCACCGTCCTTTTTGAAGTCACCACCGTACTTGATGGACGTTTAAGCCCACACCCCAAATCTAGCGCCTCCAAAGGTGTTTACAATGAGCTATTATTTTTTTTCAGATCTCTTCGTGGGATTGATCTACGTGTTCCCGGATATCGTGCAGAAGATCACGATAGCCTGGTTTGCCGGTGAATTTATGTGCAAAACTGTGAAATTCCTTCAGGTGAGCGTGATTTTTTGATACCATTTAGTGAATAAAACGTACACATAGGAGATTCGTTTGCTTGTAGACAGTTGCATTCTGCTATTGCTACTGATTGAGACATCACTTATGTAGAGTGCAATGGCGTGATGTGGTGGTTTGATGGCCAACCGGTTCGCGCAAATTATTTATTCGTAACATATACTTACTTAGTACGTCTTTAATTCGTAATAAACTCCTATTTTTCTACTTTTCTATCACGTAAAACTTATTAAGCAGCTAGAGCCTGGTAATTTCACCACATACAATTGTAGTAACCGAGTATCATACATAGGTTCCCGCATCTCCACGCGACCGCAGTGCTCCTGCGTTTACTGTGTACATGAGACACTAGTGTAAGCATGTAAATATTGTTTAGATTAGGCCAAGTTTTTCCAAATTCTCCTGACCCCATGACGGTCCTATTGGACCGGGATACGCAGAACCCTCCCCGACACCCGTATGCTACACTAGCTATCAGACACCGGTCTCGCCGGCGAGGCCGAAGGGTCGTACACATGCGACCTCAACGACGTGCATCACCTCACTGAATTTCTTGCCGGTTCTTCTCAGTGGGGGCGCGTTGTGAACCGGTGGTAAACTCAGCCCTCTCTTAAGCGACAGCCCAAGCCGAGGCCGTGCCTCCCTGAGGTGCCCTTGAGCTCGTCGCTACTTCTGCCGTTAAGGCGGTGAAGCTGTAATGGCCATCTGCGGCCAACAGCGTCTATCATTCCCAAAAAAAAAATAAGTGTCTGTCATTAAAGAACCAAGAACTCTCTAGAAGATCGGGACCATACTTCCGACACAATGTTTACATAGTGCAGCTTCATGGAATAATATTAACACTGTAGCGTGGTATCATTGAATCCATCCGATTCTTCTTTCACAGGGAGGCACCACCAAGGAAAGATAATAACTTGGTAGCTGTTTAGGAATAGTTCTCACAACAATAGCCAAATTGAAGTATTGTTTAAACTTTACCAAAGCTATGCAAATTTTACAGAAGGAAAATTTGAACAGGGCAAAATGCTTCGTTTAAAATTTAGAAACTTAAAGCGTACTTATTTAATAAAGCCCTTCCAGACACGACGACAAAATAAAACACCAGTTCCGTTCACAGGTGTAAAGGAAGCTTAAATGAGATTACTTTATAAAGGGAAACTTTTTGCAGAATTTGTACAGAACGGTCCAATGAAGGGATTTAGTTAGCAATTTTTGGGCCCATAAAAAGTGCTTTGCGTTAGAGATTCAGCTTTTTTTGTATAATAGAACAAAAAGTGTACAAAAAGTCTTGCTACATTATTGTTCGTACAAATTTTGCGAAGTTCTTTATTTTATTACTGCCATTTTTTCTTACAGTCATTACTGTAACTACTGTAAATTATAAAAGCATAAAAAGCCCAACTGCAAACAAAGAAAATGGTCCTAAATTACATTACATATACAAAATACGTATACATTTATGTGTATATATTTTAACTAGTCTCGTTAAAATTTTTCATTTGATACCCATATTGATGTTTTTGGAACTATAAAAAATACAAAATAGCAGTTGGCAACCGGCAAATTTTTTTTTTTGGAAAATATATATAAACTATGTCATTCCCACAACTGAGACGAATCTAACGACTTATTATAAGTCACTGTCCATCACGCCGCTTAGGCTGTAGGCCGTGCCAAAGAAATAGATATACATACATACATACTCTCGAAAAACATACCCCCGCCTGGAGCATTCGGGAAAAACATACCCCCGCCTGGAGCATTCGGGAAAAACATACCCCCGCCTGGAGCATTCGGGAAAAACATACCCCCGCCTGGAGCATTCGGGAAAAACATACCCCCGCCTGGAGCATTCGGGAAAAACATACCCCCGCCTGGAGCATTCGGGAAAAACATACCCCCGCCTGGAGCATTCGGGAAAAACATACCCCCGCCTGGAGCATTCGGGAAAAACATACCCCCGCCTGCAGCATTCGGGAAAAACATACCCCCGCCTGGAGCATTCGGGAAAAACATACCCCTGCCTGGAGCATTCGGGAAAAACATACCCCCGCCTGGAGCATTCGGGAAAAACATACCCCCGCCTGGAGCATTCGGGAAAAACATACCCCCGCCTGGAGCATTCGGGAAAAACATACCCCCGCCTGGAGCATTCGGGAAAAACATACCCCCGCCTGGAGCATTCGGGAAAAACATACCCTCGTCTGGAGCATTCGGGAAAAAATAACACTTCACACTGCTTTGTCCAGCAGCCAGAGTAGCAAGCGAGTTGCATGTCACTCTGCCTGTAAACCAGTAGACGTCGTTTTCAATAATGCCCTTAAATAGGCAGATAATTTGTTCATAAAAAAAACCATCATTACATTTTACAACTGTTACCTATTAAATTCTTCAGTAAATATACAAAATATACATGAATTTTCCACCATGTATATTTTTAGTGGATTTGGATGGCCATCGATGGGTATTAATAAATTATTATAATTAAAAGGGATTCCAAAAATTACTCAAGGAGGCACGGACCCAATTTTCCCAATTTTGATTAACACTAAAATTCATCATTGTACTTATACTCGTATTTGACCACCTGATTTTGGGAAAAATCTCACCCTCCGGTAGATCCGGTATCAAATTCTGGGAAGTAATGACATTATAATATAATGTCATTACTTCCCAGAATTTGATTCCCAGAATTTGATAATATTATTATGGCAAACTGACCCGTTATGCTCCGTGAGGTGTCCGTGTAGAATAGCACCCTCCCATCTCCTCCTGTTTGGTGTCCGTAAGAGGCGACTACGGCGATATGGATGTGGATAGGCAGCAGCGTCCTTCTATTGATTACATACCACCTATTACTGCGATCCCCAAGACGCCTGCCCAGCGTGAGGATTTATGGGACTAACCCCACCACTCATTCCCATCACTGTGACTCCTGTCAGCCAGGATCTACACTGGTCACCAGTGAAGACACCGAGGTTTGATCCTCGGCGAGTCCCGGGGAAATGCTAAATTGTCTTGGAACCCGCAACAAAATCAATTAGAAAAGTATATATATTAATTCCACTTCCCTCCTTTGCAAAGCGGGAGACAAGTAAAAATCGTACAGGTCGATATAACATCAGAACGAGAGACTCTTACAGGTGCACCAACTGGATTCAGTCCACCTGTAAGGCACCACGGAAGATACTAGATTTAAAGGGATATTTAGATTTCTACTATTAAACTTGTTTCCAATAATAGGTATGGCAAAAACGCTTGAAAACGCTTTTTGTTGTTTTGAGCGTGGGGATTATGGCAACCCCTCCCTTCTAAGGGGGGAAGCCTTTGTTCAGCAGTGGACGACTTTGGGCTGCTAATGATGATCATATAGATGGCAAACTAAAGCAAAAGGTTGAATTTAAGAAAACTTTTTACTTTTTTAGTTTTACTATCTTTCTCTCATCTCAGCATGTCTTCTTGTATGGTTCCAGGCGGTCGTGATGTACGCGTCCACTTACGTACTGGTGGCACTGAGCATAGACCGATGCGACGCCATCACCAACCCCATGAACTTCTCTGGCAGCTGTAAGTATTCAATAAAATAATTATTGTATGTTGTGTGATTTATTTGTGGTGCGTGTTCTAGTTGTTGGCGACCTGCACCGCTGCAAACCTTTTTGGCTTTTTTCATTTTCATAATTATCGTGGAACATTTTAATTTAACATTTTGTTTTGTGAGAGTATTTTGTTTAGTCGCTCAGTTGGTGAATAATGCCCGGTACACACGACAACGATATAACGTAGCGATCTGACTGCGCAGACCGTTTGTGCAGTTTTATGTAACGTGTGTACGAAAATTGTCTCAGATTTTTCTGGTTGGCGCAAACGATCACGACAGTGAAAAAAAATCGGACCGATTTTTTAAATTAAAATATATGTATTTTGGAACGTTTCAGGGAACCGTGCGCGAGCTTTGGTCATATCAGCCTGGTTGATCAGCATATTATTCTCCATCCCACTTTTGATTTTGTATGAAGTCAAGGAAGTACAGGGTGAGCATCGCGTCATTATTTAATTTGGACTTATCTATCATTTTCAGTATTTGCTCAAACTGGTAATTCTAATTCCACGGGGAGCTAAGCTTTGTGTCGTTGTTCCCAACCAATCGTCTGGATAGTAAGATGATCCATGCGTCGGATGGGCATGTAAAAAGTCGGTCCAGCGCCTGACCTGTCCCCGGGCGTGTCGGTCTTTCATACCATCGAATTGTGAGAATAAATGAAGATATAGTGCACTTATCTCTACGCAAACAGTTGTGCTCTATAATATCTCCCGCGTAAATCATGTAAAAGATTGGCTGCTGTGGTCGTATCGGCAAAGGGTGCATTGTTATCACTACAAATTATTTAGGTCTAAGTGAGTATAGTCCTCCGCCGCGTCTGTCTGTCTGTCTGTAAACGATAAACTCAAAAACTACTGAACGTATTTTCATGCTGTTTTCACAAATAGATAGAGTGATTTATGAGTAAGGTTTAGATATATGATTTGTCAAGGTTTTGTATAAATTGGTTGAAATATGTATAACGATAATAGGTAATAGGGTTAGGGGAAGGGAGGGAGGGGTAGGGTTGGTTAGGGGTAATAGGGTTAGATAACAGGTGGTGTCGGAAAAAGCGATGATTCGATGTTAATTACTGAGGGTACTACATTACTTCTAAAAATTAGCCTTCTATCTATCTATCTATTCTTGGTGGCTATGAATTTGGGCCCGGTATCCCCGGAACGCACTTCGACCCAGTTGGATCCATTGTGCATGCCCTAGCCCTTACTCTGTTGCTGGCGTATCGAAGAGCTCCCTCAGGTACGCAACGATCGCGCCAGCTTGGAGCTGTACATAATCATCTGGCGTAGGATAGGCTACTCCTAAATGATTCAACCTACGTCTCGCAAGAGCGTCGCAGCTACACAATATGTGTCGCATTGACTCGTTTTCATCTTCGCAGAATCTGCAAATGTCACCAGTACTTAGCCTCATTCTGTGTAGATGCTCGTTGGTGCCAAAATGTCCCGTGAGTGCACCTATGAGGTGCCTTATTTGTGATCGATTAAGGTTTAATAATTTAACCCCACAGTCTACCCTTCCGCTAGAGAACGATTGGAGTGGTTTAGGCAAAAAAAAAATTTGCCTTAGTTAGTTCATCCATCAGAAACCCACGTTAATTGGTTTCCTCAAAGTTTTCACTCTTGAGCCGTAAATTATCGCTACAATAGTCACGTGATCGTAGAGCTCAACCAAAATGAGATTCTTTACAATTTTTTGAAGTCGGTCAAGCATCACGAATGGATTCCTTATCAGATAGTTAGGGGAAAAAATGTCCCAATTTCAAATGGTGACCTACTTCCGCTATCGGATTTCATCTGTGAACAAATTGACTTTTAGCCGACAGCGAAAGTGCTTAGCTATAGCTATAATCATTATCATTTGAAGTGAAAAGACGATGTCTTATTATTATGCACCCTTTATTAAGAAAGTACGACAAGCATAACATTACTCTTGATTAAATATACTTTTTTAAACCCAGAATTATATATAACACGAAATAAACGAAGAAATATATGGGAACGCCCTCCAAAGCGATGATAAAATAAACGAAAAGGAAGTGGAAAGTCCAAAATATGTCAGAGCAGGCTGATTGGGAAAAGACTTCACATTACAGAAGACCATGAGGAATATTTGTGCTGACGGCTAAGGGATTCCCGTTTAGTATAGCGCGTAGCACTGTGCAGTGATTCCGCTATTTATAATATTATAATCATCGCTTAGGTACTTATTAGAACAGTTGGTAAATTTAGTCTACTTGCTTGACAGAGGGGAGAAGATTACTTCACCTTACAGAAGACCATGAGGAATATTTGTGCTGACGGCTAAGGGATTCCCGCTTAGTATATTTCACTGTGCAGTGATTCCGCTATTTATAATAATAGGACAGTTCGCTTTTTCATCCAATATTATAATAAATGCTTAGGTACTTATTAGAACAGTTAGTAAATTTAGTCTACTTGCTCTCGACCTTCATGAAAGAGGGGAGAAGATTCTTCATGATTGAGAGCATTGGGAATATAAAAATAACAACTTTTAAATTCCAGATAAACCTCAATGTTGGATTGAGCTTGGCAACCCTCAAAGGTGGCAGATTTGGATGACTCTCGTCTCGATAATGATCTTCGTGCTGCCGGCACTCGCCATCGCAGCGTGCTATGCTGTCATAGTGCTCACAATATGGACCAAGAGCAAAGCTGTCGTGATGAGCCCGCCTATCAACTCTAGAACAAAAACTATGAGAAATGGTAAGAGTCTTACTGCCGCACTCACAAACGCCAAATAATTTTAATTCTAATTAAGTGACTTTTTTAAATCGAATCGACTGTCAAAGCCATTTATGATTATTGTTGGTTATTGCATACGAGAATATAATTGATATCTCTACTCACTGTCTGCGTATTAAGTATTATTTGGCTTCGAAAGTCGAAATAATCCGATTCAAAAGAATGGTTGGTTGGTTCATTAACTATAATTGACATTGGTAGGTTCAGTAGTTAGACTAAATTTAATTCTAAAATAAATTTATTAATTAGTATTATTAAATTTAATTTCACCCGTGGAATGTCTGGGTAAGAATAGCACCCTCCCATCTCCTCGCGTTGTGTGTCCGTAAGAGACGACTAAGGGAAACCAAGAAGACGGGCAGCAGCGTATTTCTATTGTATTACCTACCACCTATACTGCGATCCCCAAGACGCCTGCCAAGCGTGAGGATAATAGCAACCCCTACCTTCTAAGGGGGAGGCCTTTGTTCAGCCGTGGACGTGTTTCGGCTGATGATGATGATGATCATGGTGATTATTTAATGTACATTTCGTTCATATCGTTAATACTATCATTTAGTGAAAGAGGTAACAGAAAGCCAAATAAAATAGAAAATAAAAGACAGAATAGATAAAACATAATGGCTGCCATTTTTCTTAATTTTCAACGGCACTGTAGCAAGAAAAGATACAGATGGCAGTTCACTAATGACTGACACAAATAGATTACTGAGAATTTGAATTAATACAGTGTTTACGCGGCTTTTTAGGTCAGATTGATACGATATTTTAGTAAAGTTCCCTTTTTCGAAAGAGCACGTAAGGTAAAACACCCAGTGTCCGACAACGCACCATTGTCCGACATTTAAAAAGTTTATTATAAAAAATAAGAGTAGTTTTTCTTTTCTGAATGGATTTCAAGAATAAACAATAAACGCGGATTATCTAGTTGTCATTGCAAATGACATTTCATAAATTCGGCCATTTTGAAGAAAATGGCTTGGTATAAGTTTCGACCGCAAGTGATCCTCCATCGTAAGTCTAGTTTTACTAGTAAAATCGTTAAGGAGGTGAGTAAGATTTATTGCTCATAACTTTTAATTGTTTTGCTGTATCGAAAATTTTATTTATTTATAAAAATAAGACATAAATTGACTAGTTATTAATAATTGTTTGACAAGGGTGAGGTTATAATAAAATAAGAAAATATGCCTGTCGGTCATTGGAGTTTTTTTCTTCGCTTGTTCCAAACTTCGACACATGTCGATAGGTTTTTGTTTATTATTTTGCGCACTTTATTTTATTACTTGGCTGTGTTTCTTCAGCACTCTTAAAATATAGTTCTTTCATTTAAATCGTCAAACTGCTTCCAGTGATCGACAGATGTGTCGATGATTGGGTATTCCATGTGTTCCAATAACCGACATATTTTGCAAAAATTGCGCCTAAAAAGATACACGCCTTTTCAAATGGCACAGGGGATAAAAGCAGTCAGTCTGCTCGACTTCAAAATGCTATTGGGTGGAAAGCACGTCATTTGAGCACCGTAATACGTTGGTATGCAGAGTTTGATCGAGGCCGTGTTTCTCTCCATGATAAAATTCGTGAAGTTCGGCCCTCAACTGCGGACAATGGGAAAATATGGCTACTGTCATGACATTTACGGGGCCGTTAGCTTATAACCAGCACGTGAAAAAAATGCCCTTAGACTAATCCAGTCCAATCCAGACCAATCAGGTCCTCATGTTTTCAAAAATGGTTTGACCGAATGAAAAAGTGTTTAAGATGTACACGGACACCAGAGTTAAACTAACCCGACACTACTCTGAGGCCATCCCATACATCAGCCTGTACTAGATTGGAATGGCTCTCAAACAGCTTAAAACAACAAGGTGCCGGGTGAAGACGGAATCACAACAGAACTTCTGAGAGCGGATGGAAAACCGGTACTTTTAGTCCTCCAGAAGTTATTCAATTCCGTCTTACTCGAAGGTACTACGCCAGAAGCATGGCACAGGAGTGTGGTAGTGCTTTTCTTCAAAAAAGGTGATACTGATGAGTCATGTGTACAAGCTGTTTTCGAAACGAAGGAATAGCAACAGTCTCGAACACAGGTGTCATGATTTCCAGCCTACCGAACAAGCCGGGTTCCGAAAGAGCTTTAGCACCGTAGACCACATTCATACGTTCCGTCAGATGATACAGAAGACTGAGGAGTATAATCGGTCATTATGTCTAGCGTATGTGGACGAAAAAGCCTTCGATTTAATCGAGACCTGGGCAGTATTGCTGTCCCTCCAGCGATGCCATATTGACTATAGGTACATCGAAGTGTTGAAGTGTTTGTACAGCAACGACCACCATGCCGATCCGACTACAGGACGAGAGTACAACATCAACCCGATTGAAGAGAGTTGTGAGACAGGGTGACGTTATTTCTCCGAAACTGTTCACGAACGCATTGGAGGACGTTTTCAAGCTCTCAAGCGAAGTTTCTCCATCTCGAAGAATATATACAACATCCCGATAATAATTGTTGGGGGCTTCGGCCCTGACCGAGCATCACACTTCGCTCGGTCGGAGGATCGTCCCTTTAGCGCCGCCGTCGCATCGCTAAATACACACATCAAAAGTGTCTAGGGATCAACATATATTTTTGCAATAACTTTTCTCCTGATTGATATTAATTAAAATTTTCTTTAAGGATTCATCAAATAAAGTGTTTTCGTTTGTCACAGTAACGATAAACCAAGTCACCTTTGCATTAATAAAGAAATTTGCCATTTTCCTAATAAAGGGATTTTTGACATTTGAACCACTAACACAAAAGTTCGAAAAAAAGACTGAAATAACAGTTTTCTTTAAAATTTTATTGGGTAACTTAAACAATTAATAATCCGTGTTTCTACCGCGAACACTAACAACACAAGAACATCGGTTTGGCATACTCAAAATGAGTTCATCCAAATCACGCTGTGGAATGGCCGCCCATGTTCGTTGCAACAACAAAAAAAGGTCTTCTTGCGACTGGATACCCTCCATATTCGGCAGAGCTCTTCTCTGTAGCATATCCCATGCATGCTCAATCGGGTTCAAGTCTGGCGACTGAGCAGGCCAGGGCAGGACATTGATGTTAGCTGCGGCGAGAGTCTGTCTTACAACTCTTGCGGTGTGCGGTCGTGCATTATCATGCATTAACTGAAATAAGGGACCGATTTGCACTTGTAGAGGAACGATGACGTCTGATACAATCGTCTCAGCATAAATTTGAGCGTTGAGGTTGCCTCTGATCCAAATCAACTCAGTTCTTCCGCCGATCCAAATACCCGCCCATACCATGATGGTTCCACCACTATAAGGATGGACTTCCTGGCAGGATTTTAATCGCTGTTGGCGTCCAGGGGTTCTCCAGTGTCGTATACGTCTTGTATCCGGTCTCATACCAAAACGAGACTCATCAGAAAAGCACACGAAACGCCATTGTTCTTCTGCCCAATTTCTGTGTTCAAGAGCCCATTGATATCGAATCCTACGATTGTGCATTGCTATAGGTGGTACCCGTAGCGGTCTTCGGGAATGAAGGTTCACTTCATGCAAGCGGTTTCTGACTGTTTGGTCGCTAATTAAGTTCCCTGAAGAGTGATGAAGCCTCACGGCTAACATCATGGCAGTTATTGTTGGAGCTCTTCGAGTTAAGATTTGAATATATCGGTCTTGTCTCCGTGTGGTGCAGCGATACCGTTATCCATGGCGCTCAGCCACGGTACCAGTGCTTCGGTAACGTGTCCAAAGTCGACTGATAACACTCTGACTTGTATTCAGAGCTAAAGCCACAGTACGTTGCCGGGAACCAGCTTCTATCATTCCCACGGCTCTGAGCATTTCTTCCCTGCTTAAATGACGTCGCCGCTCCATAATAACGTTGGTTTTAATCAGTAGTAGGGAAACAGTAGCAGTAATAATGTCTTCAATGCGTTGTATGTTTTTATAGGGAAAATATTGACAGCTGATTTTCATCTTTTACTCGAATTTGATTCACAGTTCCTGATTCAAATTATGAAATGCACCAAAAAGGATCCATATAAATTTATAAAATCATAAATTTATTACAAAGCCACATCTCAATCTCAAGAAATCCGCTTAAAAATGCTTGATCCCTAGACACTTTTGATGTGTGTAGTAATTACGGCAGAATCGCTGGAGGACCTCAATACGATGCTCAGCGACCTCAGTAGCGTTAACCCAACCGGTGGGTCTTAAAATGAACATGGACAAGACGAAGATCATGTCTAATGTCCATGTTGCATTCATACCGATAGTCGTTGGCAACGATACACACGAAGTTGTTGATCACTATGTCGAAGAATCCAACTTGGAGTTTCTTGGTGACATCTTCTCATCTGAAATTCCGCAGTGCCTGAAGACAAAGTTCATTCACCACTGTGTGTTGCCAGTGATGACAATATGGTAATGAGACGTGGTCCTTAACAGCTGGCCTTTTAGAGAAGCTCAGTCACACAACGAGCTATGGAGAGAGCTATGGTCGGAGTTTCTTTGCGTGAGAGAATCCGTAATGAGGAGAGTCGACAAAGAACCAAGGTCGCCGACATAGCTCTCAGAATCTGCTAGTTGAAGTGGCAATGGGTAGGCAACATCGCTCGAAGAACCGACAACCAATGGAGAAAAAAGGTTCTAGAATAGCGACCACGAACCGGAAGACACAGCGTAGGTAGGCCTCCTACTAGGTGGACAGACATTTATTTATATTTATTATAATAGCCAATTGTCGTTCATTGTGGCGTTCGAAGGGTCAGGCCTATAGTCAGCGGTGGACGTCTTCCGGCTGGTGGTGATGATGATGATGAATACCAATTAATTAAAAACAGTTCTACAATTTATGTTAAATATTTGATTAATTAACATAATTCAGACGTGATAAAGAATAGTGGAAGTACGTAACGGGTTTAGTTTAGATCCTTACCAAAAGGATTTTTGAATAAAAAAATATTGTTATGATAGCATTAAAAAGTCACTACTTAACTTTAGATGAGTTTAAGCATGTCCCTGTTTGTTTGTTATAATTAAAGTACATAATAAGACTTTTTTGGGCATGGTGTTGGGATTGGGATTCGGTCGATATTTGGGTGACGATAAATAGAACATGTCGATTACTAGATCACGATTATTGGATCATGTCGATTACTGGGTGTCGATATATGGAATTTCCTTGTCGATAACTAGGCCAAAAAGAGCCTAAATGTAATTTGATTTATTGATCTACTTATTGGTATTACACTCGTTTTTACTTTAAGATAATATAGAATGAACCCTAAACTTATACCTAGTGCATGAAAGTATCGTATAATATCATAAATCAACTAGATATTTAACAAAGTGTTCATATTCGATCCTTAAAGTGTCGATGATTGGGGGTTTTACCTTATTATGTTTACAGCGTGGAAAATGTATCGTGAAATTGATTAAAATCAAAATATTCAAAATGTAGAAACTTAGCGCTAATTTCACTAAAAAATATGCCTTGGTTCTGTAGGGGCTTTTGAGATACTAATTTGGATTTTAAATGAACTCTGAAGTATATTTTACTTATATTTTGATTTTATACACCTATTTTTGATTCAGTAGATCTGCCATGGGTATATAATTTATTCTGTCCTGAAGACAACATTCAGTTAATTTTCCATTTTAAGTTGGCACTAAAACAATTGTACGTCATTGCTTATGTAATCACTTATTCTGACACACAAGCATCTTGCAGAGAGTAGTGTATAGTTCCCACCCATTTACGAGTATGCTACATAGTATACAGGGTGTAAGCACAAAATTTGTGGTGTAAGGGACATCGTACCGAAAACCGATACAAGGGATCCAGTACATGATTCTGAACACTCTAGTGTTGAAATTTTTCATCGGCTTTTTCATGAATTTCCAAAAAAAAACCACTCTTTTTAAAAATAAATTAGTATAATATTGGTATAATAATAAAGCATTATTATAACTTTAATTTAAAAACAATAAATTACTTATTTGTGGAAAATTTATTTAATTATTTATTCTTTATGCACTAAAACAGTAGGTACATAGGCAATTAATTAATAGGCAATTAATTATTATTATTTTCGAAAATTAGCAATGTAATTTTGAGAAATAAATATTATTCCGCATATAAATTCATTACATGCTCGAAAATTAATAAGTCAGTCATTTGTCATTTTCCATATTATATGTTAATGGTTTCTGTAATGTTGTAACATGGTTGTAACGGACATTATTTGACATCTTATAAAAAAAAAATCGGTACGATGTCCCTTACACCCGTTATAAACAGTAAGTCCGTCCGTCCGCAGTCGCTCAGTAGGTTAAGATAATAAGATATTTGGGTTTCAAAATACAAACTAATTTGAATACAGGCCTGAAGTCTATTATTTGACACTAATTAGGCGTTACATTTAGGTATCTTACCTACAGACAGAAGACATGGCTGTGTAAGAAGAAACCCTATGAAGTTATGGCAAAACTATATGACTCCAATCATTCGCTTTCCAGGTCAGATAGAGAGTGACCCGGATTCGCGGCGAGCCAGTTCCAGAGGTCTGATTCCAAGAGCCAAAATTAAAAGTGTCAAAATGACTTTCGTTATAGTATTTGGTGAGTTTGCAACTGATTATTATATTACCCATGGGGTGTCCGGGTAAGAATAGCACCCGCCCACCTCCTCCTCCTGGATATACGTAAGAGGCGACTAAGGAAAAACATGATAGGCAGCAGCGTCTTTCTATTGGATTTATCTTCCACGTATACTGCGATTTCCAAGACGCCTGCTAAGCGTAGGAATTATGGCAACCCCTCCTTTCTAAGGGGGGAGGCCACTGTTCAGCATTGGACGTCTTTTGGCTGCTTATGATGATGGTAATGATTATAATACTGAAAAGGTACACAAACCTAGAAGCTCAGCTGTGCGCTTGTTCTGATTTGAATACCACCACAACCTAGTTCAGCGTAGTATATGATCGTTCCTCTCCGTAAAGGTTATCTGGAAGTGTTAAGTATAGTTGCATGCATGTGTGCGGGCTGCACCCCCAAGGCGACCTTTATGCAAATAAGTCAGTGTGATTCTGCCTTTTATTGTTGTGCCCGCGCTCCACTTCAATTCCGCAAAGGACGGACATTTGGCGATGAGGATGGGATCCATAAATCGCAACTAATGATAAGACCGCCCAAAATATACCATTGTATAAAAATTTAGTAATTTGTAATTCCTGTCCTTTTTGTTGTGCAATAACAAGTTCTCTATCTATCTATATCCTGCCTAATAACAAGGGTTGTATAAAATCCACGCGATTGAAATCACTTTAATAATCATAAAAATAATATTATTTTCACTGATACGGTCAAAATGGACAATCTTTAATTAGATCAGATAACTAAGCTACAAGCAGTGTCTATTACATTATACTGATCTCAATGTTGTTTTAAACAAACAACAAAACAAACCTTTGTTTGTACAGAGAGGTCACAGGTATATTTTCTCGTCCTCCAAAGCCTAACTAGCTTTCGAATGACGTGTGAAGTCCGCCAACTTGCACTTGCCAGCATGGTGGACATGGCCTAAACTCCCTTCATCTTGAGGGGAGGCAACAGTGAGACCAAACAAGGGCTGGTATTATTATATTATATTACACCCACAATACTAGGTAAGAGTCATCAGAACTCATGGTAAGAGACCATGCGGTTGACGTCATCAAAATCCGAATAACTACCACTGCTGAACAGATCTATCCTCATATGTAAGGAAGGGGTTGTTTTCCTCTTCTTGATTTCCATTAGTCGCTCATATGGTACCTAATGGGATAAATTGAGTGGGTGCTGTTCTTACCTGGACACTCCACACGCGGTCAATGTTTCACATCTAAATCCGCTATTAAAAGCGAATGAATTTCCGCTGCACCGCAGAAGCCCATTGACATTTAGATATGTCACAAAAAATCTAACTTTAGCAAGTGTATTGTAATAACCTAATACTTTGTTTCTAGTGTTTGTTCTCTGCTGGTCTCCGTACATCGTGTTCGATCTACTCCAAGTGTACAACCACATACCACCGACGCAGAGCAACATCGCCATCGCCACTCTTATCCAGAGCTTGGCGCCTCTCAATTCTGCAGCGAACCCATTGATTTGCTGCATGTTCTCACCACACATATACACGAGTCTTAGGTATGTATGATTTGATTTGGCTTTAGCCTAGCTAGCCAACCTATTGGAAAGACCAATAACGGTGTGCCGGTTGCAGGCGTGTGCCACCGTACAAGTGGGTGTGGTGCGGACGACGAGTACGTGCCCGGGGCGCGGCGCGCTCGCGCTCCGACTCCACGGCGCACTCCGACCTGCTGAGCTCCACACACGCGCGCCGCTCGCACTCCGTCGCCACGGTAACTATACTACTACACGTACAGGCGGATGTTGTCCGACTCCACGGCGCACTCCGACCTGCTGAGCTCCACACACGCGCGCCGCTCGCACTCCGTCGCCACGGTAACTATACTACTACACGTACAGGCGGATGTTGTCCGACTCCACGGTGCACTCCGACCTGCTGAGCTCCACACACGCGCGCCGCTCGCACTCCGTCGCCACGGTAACTATACTACTACACGTACAGGCGGATGTTGTCCGACTCCACGGCGCACTCCGACCTGCTGAGCTCCACACACGCGCGCCGCTCGCACTCCGTCGCCACGGTAACTATACTACTACACGTACAGGCGGATGTTGTCCGACTCCACAGCGCACTCCGACCTGCTGAGCTCCACACACGCGCGCCGCTCGCACTCCGTCGCCACGGTAACTATACTACTACACGTACAGGCGGGTGTTGTCCGACTCCACGGCGCACTCCGACCTGCTGAGCTCCACACACGCGCGCCGCTCGCACTCCGTCGCCACGGTAACTATACTACTACACGTACAGGCGGATGTTGTCCGATTCCACGGCGCACTCCGACCTGCTGAGCTCCACAGACGCGCGCCGCTCGCACTCCGTCGCCACGGTAACTATACTACTACACGTACAGGCGAGTGTTGTCCGACTCCACGGCGCACTCCGACCTGCTGAGCTCCACACACGCGCGCCGCTCGCACTCCGTCGCCACGGTAACTATACTACTACACGTACAGGCGGATGTTGTCCGACTCCACGGCGCACTCCGACCTGCTGAGCTCCACACACGCGCGCCGCTCGCACTCCGTCGCCACGGTAACTATACTACTACACGTACAGGCGGATTTTGTCCGACTCCACGGCACACTCCGACCTGCTGAGCTCCACACACGCGCGCCGCTCGCACTCCGTCGCCACGGTAACTATACTACTACACGTACAGGCGGGTGTTGTCCGACTCCACGGCGCACTCCGACCTGCTGAGCTCCACGCACGCGCGCCGCTCGCACTCCGTCGCCACGGTAACTATACTACTACACGTACAGGCGGGTGTTGTCCGACTCCACGGCGCACTCCGACCTGCTGAGCTCCACGCACGCGCGCCGCTCGCACTCCGTCGCCACGGTAACTATTCTACTACACGTACAGGCGGATGTTGTCCGACTCCACGGCGCACTCCGACCTGCTGAGCTCCACACACGCGCGCCGCTCGCACTCCGTCGCCACGGTAACTATACTACTACACGTACAGGCGGGTGTTGTCCGACTCCACGGCGCACTCCGACCTGCTGAGCTCCACGCACGCGCGCCGCTCGCACTCCGTCGCCACGGTAACTATTCTACTACACGTACAGGCGGGTGTTGTCGGACTCCACAGCGCACTCCAACCTGCTGAGTTCCACGCACGCGCGCCCCTCGCACTCCGTCGCCATGGTAACTATACTACTACCTGTAGTACCTGTACTTGAAGCAGGTGTTGTCCGACTCGACGGCGCACTCTGACCTGCTGAGCTCCACGCACTTAATGCGTGTCTCCGCTTACAACTTTGTAATTAGTAGAATCGTATTGGGCCTAGACTCAACGAAATAAGAACACAAAAAAATTACTATTCAGATGTTTGTTATACCAAAATCAGATGTTATAATTTGATTCATAGTGAAAGTCCCATGTCGGGCACCAGTTTGTCACTTACTTTTAATTACTATTTTTTTATTACTGTATAGTCAAAATTCCAGTGATCACATAATTTGAGGCCACTAGACCACCATGGCAGTTTTATATCACATTCAAACATACTAGAATAACAGACCCATAAAATGAGTTCATACGTTCTATGAATGAATCCATAGAGCGCTCATAGCTCACGGTTTTGAGAGTATATTTTATTCATTATTTAAATAGGTAGCGTACTTGTTATTTTATGTAGTAAATACATAGGTAGTGACAGTACTCACAACCGATCTTAGTGTGTCTGAAGTTGGGTTTGGCAAACCATTGCGCAACTACAGTCGTGAGTTGTAAATACAAAATTAGCTACTGCGCAGCGACTTGCAGCTAACTTCAGACACAGAAAGATCCGTTATGACAGATGTACGTTCTTTATCTAAATAGGTAATTCTATTTTCAAATCTTGCTTATTCATCGCAGATACTTAACCGTACGCGCAGCAGTAGCGAGGTGATCGCGGGGTCGGCGCGCCGCACACAGTTGGTGGCGCTGGCGTCGCCGCGCGACTGACAGCGCAGCCGCGGCGCCGCCACGCGTGACGTCATGCTCTAGCGCGACCACACTTGTGTACAAACTGTACCGTGCAGAGACCCCACTGAGAGGTGCCATTGAATCTTAAATTAAAAAAAATATATTACTGCCCCGTAACCTTAGTGTACGAGTTTTAAAAGTAGTCATTAATTTTAGATTACTTTAAAAACTCATACACTAAGGTTACGGGGCAGTAATATATATTTTTTTATAGTTTTACACTCGTACGTTTTATAGTTTTGGTTCTCTGTTATATATTTAGTTCACAGGTTAATTTTGGCGCTAGTGTAAAAGTGTAAAATGTGTTAAACAGCTGAAAGTATAATGTTTTTTTATCGATGTATTGCCAAACATAGATATAAACTAAATTGTTAGACTACTTTTATAAGGAAAAACCACGCCTCACATTTATTCAATCTGTTTTTCGAAAAATAGTTTACGAGGCTACTTCTGTGATTATAGTTTGCTTACGATGAGAGAAAGATATATTACTATACGTAACCCTACAATTTGCCCATCTGTTGGACTGTGACTGACTCTTAAGGGCACCTGTGCCCGGTGGTAAATAATGTAAAGGCTCTATTTTTTTCTTATATCTATATTATAAATCAGAATGAAAATACAACAAGGCCAAATATTTTACGACCCTTATTATTTTACTCTGCCAAGGTGGCAAGCAAGCATGCGGCCCGCCTGAAGGCAACCAGTCACCGCAGCCTATAGACGCTAGCAACTCCATAAGAATCACTGGCACGTTGCCGACCCTCAAGACATACCTACCTACTAAGTCTATAGTGTCCGGTAATTTCACCAGCTATAGTGTCCTTCACACCGGAACACAGCAAAGTTTACACACTGTTGTTTGGCGGCAGAATTTCAGAGTAATGGTAATATTGCATGCCTTTCGTTAACACAGATTATACTTTTTTCGTGCAAATAAATTCAGCAAAATATGTACCTTCCTACTAACGATGAGACACGTAATAACAGTACGTATAATAACATTATATATTGTAAATTAATGCTTACAGTACTGGTACAAATCTGGTTTATACTGATTGTTATTTTTTTTATCTTTTGACAGTTTCTTACTAACTAGGTAGATAAGTTAATTTCCAATATGTAAGCTTTCTTTGTCGTAAGCAAATAATAATTATGAAATTAGTTGATTTCTAGTCACGTCAGTATGGAGTTATTTATGATACGAATTCATGATGGCATTTATTTACTTTACATTTGATCATTAATTTATTTGCTTAAATATGAATGGTTATTTCTAGGTAAGTATAAATTTTAATTTTTATTATACCACAGTTAGTATTTATAGGGACGACTATAATCTATTTCAGAGCACGTCGTGTGAACAAAATTTTTTATATTGTAAAAAAATGGTATTTTTTTCATTATTTTTATAATAGTTTACAGTAAATGAAAGTACATAGACTAAAGTATAGTTAATGCTAGTAATTTATAAATGTCGTACTGTACAAATTAAGAATAATAAATTTTCATAAAAGCAAAAGTAAATATAGTCCCCGTAGTTGGAAAATTAAATAACTCCGATTTTGGCGATATTAACTTTTCCCTATTCTCAAAACACCTAAAACATGCCGCATATTTGAGCCTTACAGGCATTTTGGTATCTTATTCCGTTCCAAAAATATAGCCATTTTTGTCGGACAGATGGGCTAATAAATATCTTCAGACAAACACTATTTTTTTAAACCAAAAATAAATAACTCAGTAAATAAATCAATAACTGTGGTCAATGATAAGTCGAATGTCAAATAAATTAAATAACATGAGCCGTTGAAGTTTTCCTCAACTTAAAAATTCTTTCACAAAACTAAGTTCTAGGAGAACTAAATAACTATTTATTTAATTCTGCTATTCAGAATTCTGATATAACGTACCAATATTTCGAGTTTGATAAATTCAATAACTGCATTTATTTCACCAAATGTTACTCTACCAAATATATTTTGCTTGTAAGAAAACTAAATAAATAGCCTAAATAAGTAGCTAATTCTAGTTACGTTATAAATAACAGTTGTGGCAAAATTAAACAACTTGATTTTTTATGTGTTATTTAGCTATAGTTAACGATAGAGTTCAGTTTGTTATAGCATAATGTAAAAGTTAATCAGATCCACAAAATATAAAATTACCGACACTAAAATCTCACATTTTTTAACAAATGTACATTAACTGAAAAAAAAAACACTAAATCGCGTTTATCTCAGAACTACAAAATCAGAGTTATTTAATTTTCCAACTACGGGGACGGTACGTATGTAATTAATAATTTCAACGAAATAATAGCGAAGTTAAATATTAAAAAAAAAAATTAGTCATAACAGTAAATTTGTAATATATTATGAAGTTGACTTTATTATAAATAATATATGAAACGGAATAAAAACAATAAAATTGTAAAGAACTGAAAATGCGTTATGTATGAATAACTAAATTTTCTTTATAAAGTTAACTAAACTTTTTTTTCTGATATATTAATAGCCGTTAAATGGCATATATTATCTGTAACACATATAGATATATGTATTACATATATTATATGTACCTACCAACATATTAATTATAAATGTATAAATTATATTACTTAAGGTGTAAAGAGGCTTTTAGCAATTTATACGTCCTAGTTAAGAATGTGTACAATTATTTTTGTACTGTGAATAATGTTGTAAAATGTCTATAATATTTAGAGGAACTATTAAACGTCGTATCAACCATGTGTTATTTTTAATTCCAAAAACAACCAACAATTATCCCTTATATTAATGGCATACTCTTGGGAATATGCCATTTCTGGTTAATACAAACTTGCAGAATAGTTAGAGAGAGTGCAGTTGGAGGACTAGTCCATGGATAAGAGTATATTACTTAGAAATAGATAGGTAACTCCCACGTCAAAACGTGCCCCCAACACCGGCGCTTCCAGCGGTGTGATTTGAAACTCTAAATAGCCTCGGGCATTTTCAATAAAAAATATTGCTAAAACTTTGTAGTATCCTATATAACGCACGCGGACGTCAATAGTATATGCATAAGGCATAAAGAAAACGATTTCATACGGGCTGGGATTCGAACCCGCGCCCCCAAGTTCTTGTAAAAATTTGATCCCAACCTATTAACCGATATTGCTATAAGTCTAATCATAACAGTTATATAATATTTCTAAAGTAAGCTGAACAGAGAAAAGTTGCAAATCACACCGCATGAGGGCGCTACTGGTAGCTTTTTCCATTTCTTCTAAGATAACATACCATGGACTAGTCATTATTAACTAAGCAATAACCTCCAACATCCTCACACTCATTCAGCTGCCAAAAGATATTTTAAAAATAATTTAATTCAGTGCTTAATCACAATTTTCACCCGTGGTCTTCATAGGCTATTAACCACCGGAACGCAATTCGATCCAGTTATTGTGTATGGGTCTAAGCGTACTCTAAAGTACGTCACAATATCACCAGCTCCGAGCTATACAAATAAATACAAATAATTTGTGTCGAATCGGCCACTCCCAGATAATGGCCATGGGCTGGTCAACCTTACAATAGAAAAATTATTTTATCCATGGACTTGACACCGTAGGTACCTTACACAATAATTACGACAACCTTCCACTCTACCACGGGAGAGTCACAATCTCATCGAATCGTTCGGGTTTTAACCGGGGTATATGGCACTTCATCAGCAGCTATATCACATCTACTGATGAACAAAGGCCACCCCCTTATAAGGGAAGTGCTGCCATACTCCCCACGCTTGGTAGGCGTCTTGGGGATGGCAGTATAGGTGGGAGGTTAACCAATAGAAATACGCTGCTGCCCGTTTTCTTGTTTTCCCTTAGTCGCCTCTTACGAACACCCAACGGGAGATGGGAGGGTGCTATTCTTACCCGGACACCCCACGGGTAATTTGTACTATTTAAATATGTTCTGTTTAACAAAAAAATCCGGGCCACTCAGACTGCTTGAACGGTCGGTTCTTGGAGTCTGGTCAAAATAAATACGACAATTTTCTTGTATAAATTAAGACGACGTCTGTCTTGGTCGATGTCTGATCGTGTTCTGTCGTGGTTCTGTCCTTAGTCATTTTTTTCCTTTCCTGTCATGTCGAAGCATTCATTTAAATACTTATCAGTCCGAGTATATGGCATCCTTCGGTCTAATGAAGTCGGTCTAAGTAGGCTGGACGCCCCGACAATAATACACATAATTATTTGAAGATTGAAATAAATACATAAATGGTGCTTTTATATGAAGTGGCTGAAGTTCTATCAAAACCATCTCAGCTCTCAAGATATTTATATCTTCCCATGGCACCTCCTTGCTAAGCAGTTGGAAATAAGGATCACTATTTCAATGAAATGAAACTAATTTTACGGATTATATTTTTGATTTTTATTACCCGACGTTTCGAACACTATACAGCATTCATGGTCACGGGCGGACTGAGGTGGTAGCTCTCCATATGTCATAGTTGTCTTAGGGTACCCTCAGGTCTTCTAATTATTATTGTTAGTCCGATCTACGCAGAAAGAGCTTACAGTATCTTGAGGTCTTGAAGTGGTATGCTTGTCTTTGGATTTGACTATATTTATCACGGGATCCACCCTGCCAATTGCTTCAATAGAGAAGATGGCTGGGTGCTACCACCCAGCCATCTACTCTATTGAAATTTGGATGCTTTTTAATTTCAATAGCCTCACGAATCATCCTTGGCAGGTAGCGCTGTTCTTTTGCGAGGATTTGGGGTTTGTCAAATCTAATATAATGGCGGGTTCGATCTTGAACACATGTTCAAGATCGAACCCGCCATTATATTTGATTTGATTTGATGTTCTGTGAACATTCACAGATTGCAGACTTCGTATTGAGTCATGTTTAACGTCAGCTATATGTTCTTTTACACGGGTTTTTACCGATCGTTTTGTATGCCCGATGTATGAGAGCCCACAGTCACAATCCAGTTTGTATACTCCTGCATCTTGTAGAGGTATATGGTACTTGACTGATGGTAAAAACTGACTAATCTTCTTTGGTGGCTTGAAAAATGTTTTAATTGAAGCTCGCTTTAAGATATTATAGCCAATCTTGTCTGTTACCCCTCTAACATATGGCAATACAGCAGGCATACGTTCGACTGTGGATGGCTTGACACGTTCACAGTGATATATCCGTAAAATTAGTTTCATTTCAATGTGTAATATTCGCATAAATATCAGAAATCATCACTATTTCAATTTTAGAATTCAAAAATTGTAGTTTTCGCACAGCAGTAAAATTTAAATAAATGGATTATTGTTATACATGAAGAAATTAATTTCGTTGATGTAACTGTTTAGGTACCTACGTGTAAACTATTAATTTTTTTAAATCCCATTACATGACAAGGCAAGTCTTGCTTTTTATGATGACTAAATTAAAAACAAAAAGTGCGTCCACACCACACCCATACAATTCACGTAGGTGCAGTATTAATATTTACAAAACGGACTCAGTTATTTCACTCGGCACGCTGGTAGTGAAGTCTAATGTCAGATATTCAGCTGTAATGAAACTTTGTTGTGTTACAATGTAAATGGCACTGTGGCTGGAGAAATTACTTGCCTTATCAATGCCCTTCGTGTTCAATATAATAATATGTTTAGAATGCTGTTGGGACTGCCAAGATACTGTAGCGCATCAGGTATGTTTGCCGCACGGATGGCTTTCATGATTTTCGAATAGAAAATTTCAAGATTCATCATTTGTTAGTAACAAATACACTAATAAATGATGAATCTTGGTAATTAGAAAAAAATTGTTTATTATTAAAATTGTTTATTATGACTCAAGAACTAGCCTTAGGTGACAGAGCCATTTGATGTTCTGTCAAAACCTACAGCTGTTGCTATAATTTATCTAATCTGCAGTCATCTTTTAATACGGTCAATATTAACACTTTGGTTCACGTAAAAGAAACAAGGTTTTATGGAAATACCCTGTCACTTAATATAGAAATTGTGTTTTTGCCAGAATACCGCAGGATATCCGCGACCCGACCGAATCTGGGCAATAAAGGGAACCGTAAATGTTGTCAACGGGACCTCCCTCCGAATTGATTGGAAGTCAAGGGCGGCCAAGGTCGGTACGTACCCTCTTTAAGATAATACCGAGGTGTAAACTTTCATTTACGAGGCTCAAATATCAATGTCGTAAAAAAACGGTCTGCTTTACCGGTATTGCGGGAAATGAGGAAAGAAAATGGGATAAGTGAGCTAAGCTAAGCTGGGTAAATTTAGGGAAGTTGAAAATCGAAAGGTTTTCAAATTTTCTATTCGAAAATCATGGTAATTACGTTTATAGTATTTCATGAATATAGTGATATTTAAAAAAATAGGAGAAGGATGAGAATGTAAACTCACTTTAAATTTCATGCGATCTTGATGAGAGTAGGAAATTTATGGAATTGAAAGAATGTTAGAGTAAGTAAGATGGTAAAAAGCCTGAATTTATCGAAAAATATAATGATTATACAGAAACATATATGTAAGTATTATTTATTCCTAAACCTACATCACGTAATAAAAATTCACCAACAAATAGGCGGAGTGCAATGAACCCGACAATTTATTACGGGCAAGTTTTACAGCTCCATAAAAATTTTCGTTCATCGTCATCAATCAGGAATCGCTCCAGCCACAAGAATCTCCGCAGAATCCAATGTTACGATGTACCCGCAATATAGTTAATTAATTTTCAGGTTACCTATAGGTAGTAGCGATATAGTACCTTTAGCTGTATATCAAGCCTTCTAAGGATATCTTCAACAAAGGCACTTGGGACGGTTGGGAACACATAACGACTAGCTGTCTCATCGATATTATGATGGCTCTCAATTCTCATGTCCATGTCCTGAAAATTAAAAAAATAAAATTAAATCTTTTATTTGAATAAAATACAAAAATAAACTACCACCGGATCACAACGCGGCCTCAACTGAGAAGATCCGGCAAGAAACTCAGTGGCCTTGTCATTTTTAAATCTATTTCATGTATTTATTTTTTCAACATAGTATGTACATCTGGTTCGTACCACATAATTTTATCAGTGACATTGTGGCAATGTCTAGCTTTCAGATGAAACATACCTACTCATTTACTTTTATTTAACGCGCTTGATAAGCATTCACATACGAGTATGAACAAGTAATGTAGGTGAATATTTTTGTGATAGGTACGTAAGCTAAGGATAGCGGTGGCGCATTTGCTGCTAGTGGTAGCCACTTAATCATTATTTTGATTGAATGAATTGAATGTTAAATGCAAAACAAAAGAAGCTATTGCGCTGCTTGGTGGTATTAAATTATAAGACAACTGAACTTAATTTTAATGAATTAAATTTTAATAAACTAAAATATTATTATTATAATAATATTGCAAACCCGCACTTTGCCAGCGTGATAGACTATGGCCTAAGCCCCTTCATCTTGAGGGGAGGCCAGTGCCCAACAGTGAAACAAAAAACAAGGGCTGGCGCTATATTATCTATACGATACGTGAATCCTTCTGGTAGACACAATTGCCGTAGATTGAAGTACTTAAACACTATAGTGTTTAAGTACCTAATAACGCGTTGTGTGTTGTTTAGCTGCCCTGCGTTGTCACATATGGATGTACTATAGATTTTGGATTTTTATTCACTAGGGTGTACACGTTTCTCACGCTTGTTTTATTTAACTGAGACCTGTTATGAAAAAACCTACTGTGCAAATTCTTATAGTACCTACATAACAAGATACAAGACTATTGAAGTTGTATAAAGTAACTGCTCAAACATGATACAATATTATGGGTATACGAAGGTCGTAATAAAGAAGTAGTAATAAAAAATCTAATGTATTAATATTAACAACAGTTTTATAAACCCATTTCGTCCCTTTAATCGCTTTGGACATAAGCCAAAAGTCTCAAATATCAGCTATAGTAAAGCAGAACATTTTAATCTTTTATCACCATCTTCTTATAGTTTACTACAAATGCACAAATAATCTAAGCATATCGTGTATGATTGCGCTGTCGAATAGCAAGATATGTAATATTAAATTGAGAATATTGTGCAGTAGTGTTGCTATAAAAATTTGCTAAATAATTTTATTTTTATTTTTCTATTTCTTGATGTCATTAATGTTGTAGTTATAGAAATTGTGACTAATTAATTACTAATAACAGGAACACATAAAGAAAGACATAGAAAGTATCTCCTGGTATGCTTCTTAATTGTAATAAATTATTACTACACTTTTTAATTTAAAAGAATCTTGAGGAAAATGGCATTCTTTATTTAAAAATCCAAAGCCATCTCCACAGGATTCTTATCAACTCCTACTTCTCGTCTTATTATCATTCATAATGTAATTTTTCTATTCACCCAACGACAACCTTATGGGTTCCTTTTCAAGCACTTGGAGACATCCCAAATGCCAACGCAGCGACTCGTCCTAGCGATCAATTTGTTAAGTTTCATAATAAAAACTCTCGGAGTCGTCAGTTTTCCCATGTAAATTATTTTGTTATGGTCCATTTATGAAGACTTGACGTCGGGATTCTCCAAGTTAGAAATGTGTTGTATTTATGGCTTGAGATTGAGTCTGTTGTTGTGAGGGACCATTATTTTAAATATCCTCGTTGTTTTTCGGCATTTGTTGTGCACTGTACAGTTGGATAGTTCAATACTAAATTGTATTGATTACGATAAATGTTTATGGCGTGTACTTGGATGATGTTTTTGTTTGCCTTGAAATTATTTAATAATAAAAATGTCTGTGCACAGGCACAACTAGACCAACAGGCCGCAAGGATACGGACTCTAGCGGATTACAGGCTGTGGGTCTGTAAAGTGCGACCCAATGAAGGTTGCGCCCCTAACAGCCACCCGTCGGGCTAACCCCTAGCTACGACGACGAGAATAAGCTGTCGAATAGAAATCATAATAAATGGTGTATTTGCATAAACCGCTATCGCAGCCACATTGTTCTCTTTCTAAGGAGTTATACCACTTATATGTTGATGTGAGGGTTTTCATTTTTCAAAAAATAATTTTTACAAAAAAAAGAACCGCCTTCAAAATGCAACTAAAAAGCCTGAAATAATTTCTAAGAATTAGTGGTTTTTACATCTACATTGTTGGACTTGGACTACAACAATTATTATAAATACATATTACTATCAAAGACGGCGCCAAACTGGAAAACAGTTAGGTACCTACTGCCATTGTAAGTATTTGCTAGACGTTAGGCGCCGACTTCGATAGTAATATGTATTTATAATAATTGTTGTAGTCCAAGTCCAACAATGTAGATGTAAAAACCACTAATTCTTAGAAATTATTTCAGGCTTTTTAGTTGCATTTTGAAGGCGGTTCTTTTTTTTGTAAAAATTATTTTTATTTTATTCTTTTTAGTGGTTCCCTTGGTGTATTATTAGGTTAAGTTTTAACATCTTATATTTTATTCGGACAAACAGCCAGTTTATATTTATTTTAAAAACATCCACTACATAACACAACTATGGACCATCACTAAAATATAAAATTTTAAAAAATGTAGATGTGACAATATCTTAATAAAGTTACCAATTGCCATAAACCGAAGATATCTAGGTGTTATACTCGTAGTTCTCGAGAACCATGGACTGCAAGCTCGGTGGGTCTACATTTATTTGTGCCGAGAACCCGTGTCCACCTTCTTGCTCCATCGTCAGACCCTCATCACTATTTTTCTAGCAACTACTCATCGAGAGCTACCCAACGAGCCCAAATTCGGTAGGTCTACGTTTGTTGGTGCCAAGATACCGTGTCGACCTTCCTGCTCCATTATCAGACCTTGATCACCATTGTTCTAGCAACTACTCGTCGAGAGCTACCCAACGAACCCAAACTCGGTGAGTCTCTGTTTATTGGTGCCGAGATCCCGTGACGACCTTCCTGCTCCATCATCAGACCCTGATCTCCATTTTTCTAGCAACTACTCGTCGAGACCTATCCAACGAGTCCAAATTCGGTAGGTCTACGTTTGTTGGTGCCAAGATACCGTGACGACCTTCCTGCTCCATTATCAGACCTTGATCACCATTGTTCTAGCAACTACTCGTCGAGAGCTACCCAACGAACCCAAACTCGGTGGGTCTCTGTTTATTGGTGCCGAGATCCTGTGACAACCGTCCTGCTCCACCATCAGACCCTGATCTCCATTTTTCTAACAACTGCTCGTCGAGAACTATCCATCGAGTCCAAATTCGGTAGTTCTACGTTTAGTAGGCACGGCTAGGATAGGATGGATTGTTAATTTTATTACAGAGTTCCGGTGGCCATCTATGGCCTTCTTCATCAGATCCACTTCACCAAATGATACTTTCTGAATGAAAATGCTTGACTAGTTTCTAAAAATACCAAAAACGCTATATGTATGCCTATAATATTTAAGGAGTTCCCTCAGTTACTCATGGTTCCCATCATCAGAACTTGATTTTGAAAAAAATGGGACCAATCTGGAAGCATATCCTTTCAATTAAAAAAATAATTTTCCAAATCGGTTCGTAAACGACAGAGTTCTGAGGTAACAAACATAAAAAAAAAAAATAATAAAAAAAAACATACAACCGAATTGATAACCTCCTCCTTTTTTTGAAGTCGGTTAAAAATAGTAATCTATTTATTAAATTGTCATTTAAAGTTAAACTATTTAGAAAAAAACAACATACAATGTGTATAAATAAAGTAGCTAATACAAATTAAGTAACCGATTTCCCATTGACCGATTTTATGACTTTGTTGATTTGTGTTTGAACTATTTTAGATTTTTTCCCCCAACATTTTGATAGATGATTTAAGAAAAAATACAAATATTAACTCATGGGTGAGTTAATATTTGTATTTTTGCAGTAAGTAAAATTATAAAGGCATAAAAATCCCGACTGCAAACAAACAAAATGGACTTAAATTTAATTATACATACATAATACACATATATATATATATATTATATACTATATATATATTTCAACTTGTCTCCTTAAGACCTTTTATATGATACACATATTTTTTGAATTTTAAAGCCTTTGTCACTCCCACAACTGAGATGAATTTAAAGACATTGAAAAGAAAAGTCCATCAACCCGTTTAGGCTGTAGGCCATGCCAAAGAAATATACATACATACATGCATACATACATACTCTCGGAAAACATCACTCTCGTTCTGGGACAGTCTGGCAAAAAAGGAGGAAAAATAACCTGAAACATTTTCATCCATTCAGTTTAATTTTGAATAAGAGATTTTATGATGAGCCGTGTTGTTTATAAAGTAAGCGCCTTAATGAAGTTTTTTTTAGCCACGGTTTGATGGCAGTTAATTTTTCATATTCTTCCAGTTTCCTTAAAATATATTGTTTTACTTGGAAGCTCTTTTATACATTAGTAAGAATATTTTTAAATGATTATAGTAATTATTATTTATTAAGTATGCTGCTCTATGGTAGGTACCTACGTCATTTTAAAGACGGTTATACTTGTATTGTAGCAAAATGTAATAATACTAAAATTATATTACTTACACCTGTATTTACCGAATGAAAAGTGTAAAGTTTTTATTACCCAAAGGAGTTTAGTACAACATTATTACCCGGCAAGACTATAGGGATATAATGAGCCATAATGCAACATTATTGAGCAGGTGGTGTGAAAAAGAAAATATACTAAATTCTCCCACATAATTCGACGCCGCGTTTACGAGTCCAAGCTTGTAAAGCAAGCGGCTTCCCGTTGCACCCTGAAAGCTCTAAAATAACCAATACGAAGCCGAAGTATCTAAGTTACCTAACCTTGGAATCTTTTCTTACCACTAGCTAAACTCAGCGTAGGCGGGTCTTCCATTAGGTCATTAGCCTACAGTCGTCCACTGCTGGACAAAGACCTCCTTAATTACACGCCACTGACTGCGATCCTCGGCTTTCCTCATCCAATTTCTGCCTGCCACTTTACATAATATATCGTCACTCCATCTCGCTCGAGAAAGTCCCACGCTACGTTTTCCAACTCGCGGTTTCCAATCAAGAACTCATTTGCTCCATTACCGTTCTACGCCAGATATTGCCAGCCCATTGCCACTTCAGCTTGCTAATCCGGTGGCCTGTGTCGATAACTTTGGTTCTTTGTCTGATCACCTAGTTCCGGATTGTATCTTTCAGAGAAACTCCGAGCATGCCACTTTCCACTAGGTGAACCAGCGACATAAAAGTCGTGAAAAGCTGATGACTGCAAATGGCTGACTTTAATTGTGGCGTTTTAAAAGAGAGGCCTTTGTACGGCACTGGACGTCTTCCGGACCTTGATGATGATAATGATAACTAGCTAAACACAGACAAACTTACAACAGAATATGTAGTAATCCACTAGGTCTAGTCATTGCAAAAACTGGATGATACGTTAGCTAATTAATTAGTCTGAGTGCGCTCACAAATATAATGTTTATAGGGCCTACAAGTAATTGAATTGTTGCTTAGTTTGGAGGTCACGTACGCTAATGGACAATTCGACAAAATGAATTAGTTCGCTGAAGCGCAAAAGGTGTTTCCAATGTTATTTCGATTCACATAGCTCTGTTCTTTATGAAATACTTCACGGAGAAACAGTTGAATTGACTTCCTTGGTTCCTATCTTCTTCCCAACTTATATTATAAACTATCTAACTATCTGTTTGTTATTTTTCATTGCTGAACAGCATAACCGATCTAGGTAAATCACACTAGAAAGGACATAGGCTAGGTACTTATTTCTCCTTTCCGAGTCGCTGGGCGTTCAGGGTGTGAGCCCTAGGATGACCATTGAGTACGGCGGCGACTCCAAGGAGGACGGCGCGCCGTCCTCCTTGGAGCCACCCCCGTCCCCGTGAGTACTGTGTCTGGTTCCCGGAGGGCTACAATGCGTCCCTTGGCGGCAGGCTCAAAAGCAAGGCACTAAGGGGCCCCTGGTACAGGTCCCACCGGAGAGTCCGGGGCTCCCATGTGCCGATGCGACAGCCACGGGGGTTTTAGTGGCCACATACCCTGGTCGAGCCCAACAGCTCTCGGTAACCTTTAAGTTTTCCCCCGCGAAAAAAAAGAACTTATGTATTTCTCAAAAAAAATTCAACTTCCGTCATGAAATTAGAAAATTAACATATTTTTCGCGATCACTAAAAAATATATCTCTGTAAAACAACACTTCGAGTTAACATTCAGAACTGCTAATCTCAAACGGGCAAAGTGGCGGGTAAAAGCTAGTAGTTTCTAAAAAACTAAATTATCCTTGTTGATACATAGCTAGTTCACCGCTGGGGTAAGTATAGAGAGAGGTTACGGAATAGAGGGTTGAGTCATCATTCTTTAAAAGTTTTTCTCTGTTACGCCGACGTGGAGACGATCTCCTGATGTTTTAACGTGTTTTGTGTCGGCTACTCACAGACTACTCAGTTGAGTAGTCTGTGCGGCTACTCTACGGTCAATGAACTGTTTTTGGCTTTAGATACGAAAGTTTCGAGAATTCCAAAATGTGTGTTTTGTTCATAAGTGTCGAATATAGTTTGGGATATATATTTTGTTTTGTAAGGAATTGGATATGAAAGTTAATGCATATATTGTTGTGGCTGAGAGTTAACCATGAGTACATCATACACTCTTTACCGCTACATATAAGACGAGCTCAGAGCCTAGATTCTTTTAAAACTCAAGTTGCTTCTTACTATCTGTCTCTTCAGTAAGCTATTTTTCTATATACTACCTATTCATGTACATATCGCACATCGGCAATGACAGTGTCACAACACAGGATAATTCGAAATTGAGATAAGTATACCACAAGAAAGGCAATCACAAACTTTATCTGCTAAAAAATCGTCATAATTTTAGTGCGCGTCCTAACCGAGATATGGCATTTAATACCCTTTTTCACTAAGCCATTTTCCTGCCTTTTGCAGCGTTAATAGTGTCACATCAAAGTTGATACAGAGCATACGTGCATTTAGTGTGTGTATTACTGTCATAACCTGTGTAATGACTATGTATCGGTAAGTAATTCTCATATAATTGCTTTGATTTCAACGAAAAGACAGTCACATCATGTGAAATGACACTTTTCTTGCTTTATGATTGGTTGGTAACGGAATATTATTTGGGTAGAAGTGGTATAACAAGTGATATAACTGTACTATCGAATAAAATAAATATTTAAAATCATCGATAATTTTGTCTAAAAACGTGACACATTATATGAATTTAAAGTAAAAAATAAACATAAAATAGAAAAACAAACTTTAGATTTGAAAATCCATAAAAACATAATAGAGCATTAATTAGCCTTTTTAAATATGTCTTCAGTTCTCCGATATGCTCACGCAGAAAAAAATTAAAGGGAGTTAAGTTTAAAAAAAACTTAAATACTTAGTGATTTCCCAAAAACTACATTTTTTGTGTTGTGACACTGTCATTGCCGATGTGCGATATGTTATTGCTACCATCCTTACCATTGTTGTAATATTTTTTTCTTTGTTTGTGTTGTATTTATCTTTAATATTATTAAGCACCTGCCCTCCAATATTGTCTCTTTCGCCCCAGGTTGTCTGGAAGAGATCGCTTTAGCGATAAGACCTACTACAATTGTAACACTTGTACTAATCTAAGTTTAAAATGTATATTTGTTATGGTGTGCAATAGAGTGTATTTGTATTGTATTGTATCATATGATGGAAGGCTAGGAAACAGACATACACCGGCGTTTTACGGTCTGTATAGAACTAGACAGTGTGCTTTTGACTCAAGATGGCAGACTCTGTGGATGCCCGGGACTAAATCCGAACTGAGCATCATGTATCATAGTGCCTTTTTATGCTTTTATTTTTTATCATCATCATCAGCCGGAAGACGTCCACTGCTGAACATAGGCCTCCCCCTTAGAACGCCACAATGAACGACAATTGGCTATCTGCATCCACCGGTTACCTGCGACGCGCACAATGTCGTCTGTCCACCTTATTTTTTATTCTTGTTACTAAATTACTTCTAAATGTAATTTTATTAGCTAAACCGCTGCAATATTATATATCTGATCGAAACGATATTACTATTTCCTACAGCAAAGTATGTACTTTCGCAAAATAGTATAGTTTGATACATCTGTCTTTACGCTACATGCTGTTCCCTGATAAACTACTTCGAAGACACCACAATATTAGCATACAATTTCTGCAATCAAAACTATCTCAACTATTACTCAATTGAATATAATCTTACTCCGCAAACCGATAGGATTACTGTTTCAGAGAACACGGAGACTGTAAATTTGGGTGAATGTATAGAACACAAACAACATCTGCGAGCTTGAAATAGAGCATTTAGTTTGGTTTAGTTTAGTTGTGAAGAGATTAAGTTAGTATAGTTATATTCATACTGATACCGATTTATTGTTGCTTATTCTTATACTCCTGCCGAACCTACAAACGTCAATTATAGTTAATGATAATTAATCCACTTTTTGAAATCGGACTTTTTCGACACTCGAAGCCAATTAATACTTAATACGCAGATAGTTAGTAGAGGTATCAATTATCTTGTATTCAATAATCGAAAATAATCATAAACGGCTACGAAAGTCGAAATAAATAGATTTCAAAAAGTGACTTTATTGTGAGTGCGGCAGTAAGGATTACTATGTGGTAGGTGCTAGACGACCATGAAGTACGGCGGTGACCCCTCGGAGGACGGCGACAGGGTTGAGATACCCTCTCCGTGAGCCCCATGGGCTTAAGGCAGTAATGCACCCCTCGGGGGTGACTAAAATACAACAAAAAAGAAGAAAAAATACGACCAAAATACAACAAACTAAAAGGACAAGGCCAAGGCCAAAGGGATAGTAGTCGGACCAGGCCCTCCAAGCAGCACCCGCACACGAGTTGACTCGAGCAGCAGCCATATTAGAATATGATTTAGTATAATTATAATGATTACTTTCCACTTGATAGCATTGTAGAGCTAGACGTCTAATGACCAAGATATCTGACAACAACAGTACCTACTGAACGGTTTCCGTAATTTTTTGTTGAATATGAATGCAGTCATAGCTCACAATGTCACTTTTGCTAATTATTGAAGACAACAATAATCAGTATTAAAAGTAAAGCTCTATTTATTTAGTGTTTCAGATTTCGGACACTGAAAATATTTCAACAACATGAATATTTTACTGTCATCAGAAAATCATAAAATGCCTCAACATTTTTATTTAGATCTTTATGGATAAACGATCTGCCTCAAGTTGGTTTTCGAAAACTGCACAGAAATGTTGGTTATTGAGGTCAATGCTGTAGAATTAAAGAAGTCTATTCACCAGTACTGCCCAGCCCGTGGGTAACCGGGTAAGAACAGCACCCACCCATCTTATCTTGTTGGGTGTAAGAGGCGATTAAGGGAAAACAAGAAGACGGACAGCAGTGTCCACCTATGCTATAGGATTACCTACCACCTAAACTCCGATTCTCAAGACGCCCGCCAAGCGCGGTAATTATGGCAACCCCTCTGTTCTAAGGACGAGATCTGCAACTTCAAGCACTGGCATGTAGTAAAAAAAGCTATGTATAAATCTAATTTAGAAATTTTTAAATCTGATTATTTCGAGTGTCAAAGCCGTTTAATTTTTCGTTCCAGTAAGATATGATCGGTATCTCTACTTAGTAACAGAGATAAAGTAAGTAATAAATAGCTTAAAGCAAGGAAATAATGCGAAACCTTAAACAGGTTTAATGAAAATTTTCATTAATTAATGTTTGCTAGTCATTTGGCATCAATTTAAAGGATGATGCAGACGAAGATGGCTGTTAACATCGATGCGGGGATCCCCAGCACCTTATAGAGTAGGTACTATAAACCAGAAGACTAAATTTCTTTTACGTAAGTTGTTTCCGAGTCCTATCTTTACTAAAACCATGTCTCTAAGACCAAAGTCTTTTTAAGCTGAACATTCTTAAAGTTTTCTTGTGTTTTGTAAAATTTACCGAAAAATTGAACATGACTACAATAATATTATATTCTCAAGGCTATGACATCTTAAGGTCACCAGTTCTTGAAACCATAAAGCGGTCATCGTTCGCTTCAGTGGCATTCCAAGGGTCGCAAATACCCGGTCCCGGTTATCCGCGCCCCGGGCCATGACATTACAATATTCCGTAGTGTGCAACGACAATCCGACCGATATTATCATTTGTCCTTCGCATTCCTTCTTATTGCTTACACATTTATTATTCTTCTGTGTTATTTTGTTTAAAGAAACGAAGCGGGGCGTTTGCCTGAAGGTAACCTCCTCTTGCGTGGTAATTTAAATTTATCAAGACTAAACCCGATGTTTTTAGGGTTTCCATACCCGATGTTTTCCATACCTAAAAGGTAAAAAAGAAACCCTTAGGGTCAGACTTCGCCTGTCTGTCTGTCTTCCACGCCTATATATTTCAGGAACCACTGATGCTATCGATTTGAAACATAGAATAGTTTTAGATCTTACTTACCCAACCTCATAAATATTTGAAATGAAAAAAAAATATTATTCTTTTATTTATTTTTAACGGGTGTCGAAATGACTCATTATAATTTAAAAATGAGACTATCGACTATAAGTATCATATTAAAGGTCTTCGAGATTTTTAAGATTTTTATTTTGGTTTATGTCACGTAGTAGTTGACTGATAATCAAAAATGTCAAAAAAATACCGTCCCCCTATCTCCGAAGTTTGTGGAGAAAACAATCTGAAATTATTATACTCGTAGGTAAAAGTCCATTTACATTTTACAGGAAAAATAAAGTAATCGTGACGGGCCCGTTGGTCTAGTGGTTAGTGACCCGGTCTGCTAACCAACAGGTCGTGGGTTCGATTCCCACCAAGTGTCTGGGTGTTTTATCTATATAAGTATGTATTTACAAAAAAAAAGTATATAAGTATTAGTATCAGTTGTCTGGTTTCCATAGTACAGGCTCTGCCTAGTTTGGGATCAGATGACCGTGTGTGAATTGTCCCAGGATATTATTATTATTATTTATTTTGTTTCACGGGATTTACCCGGTCTTTTAAGAGGCTTGCGTGGGGACGAATCCAACACGTAGAGGCCCTTTTTATAATTAAATGGTGTGTGTGGTGGGTGCCTGCCGGGATCAACTGCCTTATTGAAGAAAAAATAACAGTTGACCTCGGCAGGCTTTATTTTATTTTATTTTTTTATTTTGTGAGTGTTTGTGTGTGTGTGTGTGTGTGTGTGTGTGTGTGTGTGTGTGAAAGTGTGTGTGTGAAAGTGTGTGTGTGAAAGTGTGTGTGAGTGTGTATTTATTTTACTACATATCAAAAAGAAAAGTTGTTATTCAATGATACTATGTATAAACTTATATCATTGTTAGTACTATACTATATATAATATAACAATTACTAAAGCATTAATGTAACTTGTTTTCTAAATACATCTTTTGATGTGTAAAATAAATCCACCGACGAAAATTTCTTATTATATAATCTGCGAATGCGACATGCCACTGAATTTTGAGCATAGTTGGTGGTGCCACTCGGGACAGCAAATAATGTCGTATGTCTTGTACGATAGGATGGTGCCCATAACTGCATCACTATATTGTTCAGCTGAAGGCAATCAATGGTGCTGTTACATATGCCGTGCAGAAAAAGCATGTCTGAAATAGTACGCCTATCTTCCAGTGTCATAATGCCATAAAATTTACAAGCTTCGGGATAGTCATGAAAATATTTTTGAGCCCGGTAATTTAAATGTTTGATGAATTTAGATTGAATGCTTTCAATTTCCTGTTTATAAGTTACGTATTGCGGATTCCAAACACAGCTGCAGTATTCTAAAACACTACGCACATAAGCATAGTAAAGGATTTTGAGGCAAGCTAAATCAGTAAAGGGTTGACAGGTGCGTATAATAAACCCTAGATTTTTATATGCTTTATTAACAATACAGGTGATATGTTCCGAAAAGAGAAGTTTTGAGTCTAATAAAACGCTAAGATCTCTAACAACTTTATCACGACTGATCGTTATACCGTTAACGTTATAATTATAAAATACAGGTTTATTTTTGCGGGTAAAGGTAATTGCTGTACATTTACTGATATTTAGATTAATACGATTAACAACGTAGTACGTTATGAGTCTATTTAGATCTTCTTGCATTTTCATGCAGTCGGCTACATTTTTAATATTCATAAAATTTTTTGTGTCATCCGCATACATCAGGAACTTTGCATTCTGAATATGCCTTCCAATATCGTACAGATATGCTGCATACAGCAACGGGGCCAACACAGAGCCCTGTGGCACACCAAAGGAGACGTTTATGATATCTGATTTAGTACCACCAACCACGACAGCCTGGGACCTATTTCTAAGATAAGACTCTGTCCATCTGAGAAGATTTCCGTGAATTCCAATCTCTTGGAGCTTTCTTAGAAGAATGTCATGATCTACGCGGTCATACGCCTTTTCAAAATCTGTATAAACTACATCAACTTGACCTCCACCGTCCATACTACGAAGCGTGTCTTCCAAAAATAAGGCTAGGTTAGTGTTGGTCGACCGCCCCTTTATAAAACCATGTTGTTCTGGAGGGATAAAACGTTGTATAAAAGGATACATGAACGTGTGAACTACTTTCTCCATTAGTTTACTAAGAACATTTAAAATTGAAATGGGTCTGTAGTTTTCAATTTGGCTTTTTAGTCCCTTTTTGTGAATAGGCACTATGTGTGCCAGTTTCCAGGTAAGCGGAAAATGACCTTCATGGAAACAGCGGTTAAAATAAAAGTAAGTGGGCGTGCAAGAGATTTAGCACATTTTGAAAAATATAATGGGGGAATGTTATCACTACCAGGGCCTTTCGATACATCAAGGTCTTTTAGGAGTTTCAGCATGTACTCTTCATCTATCTGAATCTCATGTAATGTATCGCCATGAGTTTCGTGAGTTGCAGAAAAAGGGGTATTATTATTAGAGTGAGGATTAAAGCTCTTCTGGAAAAAGATATTGAATGCAGTGCAAATTTCTGCTTCACTGCTTAGGTCTGCATTGTCATAATGCATAAGTTTGGGGTATGCCCTATAGTGCTTCCGTTTAGTTTGTACGTAAGACCAAAAATGCCTAGGGGAAGATTTAATTTTAGACTGTGATGCCTCAATGTGTGCTTTGTAGCAATTTTCCTGCATATTCTTTTGTCGGCTTCTTAATATATTAAAATAATTATAATCTTGGCTTGGAAACTATTGTAAGTATATGGAAAGATTACTTGTCTATGTGGTTGAACATTTGGTGGACTGGCAGCTGGGCTATTGCAGAAGGCCGGAGTCACTTGCCATAATTACATTTAGAGGTAATTATTTTTTGACAAGTGGTGGCTTGCCACCCACTAGATGGGCTCCCCAAATAATCGTCCGATGACGACAGAGAGCAACACCGGTGTGTGTGACTCAGGGGTGTCGAGAGGTGTGCTGCGCTTTCACCGAAGTTACTCGCGGCGTTATGCCCTTTAACACTTCCACCCCTGGAGCATATAGCTCTAACAACTCCTCTCTGGACGGCCAATTAAGGCAAGCCAGAGCTGAGAGTCCTGCGGGCCCCCTTCGGTTTCCACTCGGCCGACGAAGACACGCCGAGGTGAAGGCCCTGACCGACTCTCTGGAGCACTCGGGTCCGTGGTGTCGTTACGCACCAACAGCTCGCCACAAGTTGCCCTGCGGGTTTATTATTATATTCATTTATTCACTTTTAACAGATTTTTTTTACATTTTTAAATATAAATACAAAAACAAGTACATTTAAAAATATAAAAAACCGCTTCCAACCGGCTGCGGGAACAGGGTCCTAGCAGACGGTGGTTAGGGCTCCAGAGAGAGGAACTTCCTCACAATGCGTGCCGTCTCCAGGAGCACTGCCTTCTGCATCTGGCCCTTGATCCAGCCGTCTAACGTGAGCCTCTTGAGGTGTTTATCGAGGCTCTTGGCCATTAGGCCATGTGCGGAAACGACTATAGGTACAATGATTGCCCTATCAATGTCCCACATGTCGACAACCTCGTGCGCGAGATCAAGATATTTGCATTCTTTATCTTTCTCCGCTTTCACGAGGTTCTCGTCATGGGGGACAGTGACATCTACAATCATTGCATAACGCTCGGTGCGATCTATCAGCACAATATCAGGCTTATTGGCGACAATAGTCCTGTCTGTGATGATAGATCGGTCCCAGTATAGCGTGATATGGCCATCCTCCAGAACTGGTTCTGGCACATATCTGTAGTACGGTACCTCCGACGTCACAAGGCGGTATTTCAAAGCAAGTTGCTGGTGGATTATCCTGGCCACTTGGTTGTGTCTGTGCAAGTATTCACCATTTGCGAGACGCGAACAACCGGAAATAATATGCCTGAGGGATTCACCAGGGCGATGACATGCCCGACAAATGTCGATGGTGCCATCCCTCAGGATATATTTCCGGTAGTTGTTCGTCATCACAACTTCGTCCATAATTGCACAGACAAAACCTTCGGTTTCCCCAAAGAGGTCACCGAATCGTAGCCAGGCCACGGAGGCTGAGAAGTCTACATCGGGCCCATGAAGAGCCCGGTAGAACCTTCCGTGTAGCTCCTTACTTTGCCATACCGCCTCGCGATCGCCAGTGGTGAGCACCACAGGCTTGCGCCAGTTCCCTTTGGCTAAGGATAGAGGGGTCAGTCCATTGTCCACAGCAACCACATCCGTATGCATCTCTCCGCTGCAGTGGAGGAAATATTCCCTGAGGTTACATATCTCACGGTTGTGTAGGGTCTTGGCATTTAAAAAGCCTCGGCCACCACATTTCCGTGGGATATACAACCTCATCACTGAAGAGCGAGGATGATGCACACGATATGTGGTTAACAGTGTACGAACTGTTCTATTCAGGGTGTCTAGTTCAGTCTGAGTCCACTTGAGTATGCCAAAGGAGTACATCAAGACTGGCATGACCCAACCGTTGTAAGCTCGCACCCTGTTTCCGCCTGACAAAAAACTTTTAAGTACTTTTCTCAGGCGGCCCAGGAAGCGTTCCCGCAACGACTGTTTCATGTCAGTCTCATTGATACCCAACGCCTGTGACATACCCAAGTATTTGTAGGTTTCGGTTGCAGAGAGTGTCCTCAGATCGGTAGAGTCTGAGAGCTGTACGCTCCTAGACTCAACCAATCTCCCCCGCTTTACATGCATAACTGCACATTTGTCCACACCAAACCGCATCCTGATAGAATTACTGAAGGTTTCTGTGACCTTCAGCAGGCCCATCAGTTGGGGTTCAGTGGGGGCAAACAATTTCAAGTCATCCATATAAAGCAGGTGAGATATGACCTGACCACCTCTCCGCAACCGGCAACCTAGCCCTGAACCCCTTAAGAGAGTGCTTAAAGGGTTCAGGGCCAGACAAAACCACAAGGGACTCAGACTATCACCCTGAAAGATACCCCGTTCTATCCTTATTGGTTCACCGTCACCAAGGGTCTGTCGAGATCCTGGATAGAGAAGGACCGTTCTCCACTGCCTCATACACGACGCCAGGAAGGTGCGTAGAGTTGTATTGACTTTATACAACTCCAGCACCCTCATAAGCCATGTATGGGGCACAGAGTCATAGGCCTTCTTATAATCTATCCAGCATGTCGACAGATCCTTCCGGTTCCGGCGAGCCTGCTGGCAGATGGCCATATCAATGAGGAGTAGCTCCTTAGTACCACGGGCCCCACTCCTACATCCATTCTGAGACGCAGACATTATTGAGTTGCCCTCAACATGTCTGTAGATTTTTGCTCTCAGAATGGATGTAAGAGTTTTATAAACTGTAGGCAGACACGTAATCGGCCTATAGTTCTTTGGGTCCGCGGTACTATTGGTCTTATGGAGCAGGTGGGTTATTCCTGTAGTCAAAAATTCCGGTAGCGACCCAGACTCCACGGCCGATTGAAATAGAGATGCCAAACAAGCATGAGAGCTGCGTAACCATTTCAGCCAGAAATTATGCAGTCCGTCTGGTCCTGGTGCCTTCCAATTAGGCAACGGACGGACTGCATCGGCTACGTCTTGGGGCCTGATGGTAATGGCCCCCATTTCTGGTATAGGCTCACAAACTTGTTTGACATCCCTGATCCAATCACCCTCGGAGTGAGTGACGGGCACCGACCAGATGTTGCGCCAAAACCTTATCATGGCGTCATCATCCGGCCGCTGCACCTCACCTCCTATCTGGCTAGGTCGCTCCCAGGATCTATACACCCACCTTTGATCCCTTTGGAACTTGTTGTTCTGAGAGTATCGATCCACACGTGCCCTATACCTGCGTATCCGATTCGCCCATGCACAAACTTTCTGCTTCAGAAAGTCGATGCGCTCTGTGACACGCGAAAAGTATTCCCGGGGATCGATGCCGGTCCCCGAGAATGCGCGCCTCACAAAGCGCATCACTCTAAGGCGCGTATTGCCCTCCCTGAAGCAGGTGAGCTTGCCAATGAGTACCCTAGCCTCGCCAATGCGTCGTTCTATCCTGCACTGCCAAGCCGGTACAGCAGGTCTCGGTCGCGTAGCTGCGTCACTATTAGGAAACTTGACGCGAGCTACGCGACATGCCGTCATGGCCGCGCAGTACAGGAGAGAGTGGGCATCAGCGAGGTCTTCACTACTGTCAAAATAACTAGACAGTAGTGAATCTAAGGCACACACAAGCGCTCTATTTCGCTTGTGCATAGGCAAACGGGGCAAGCGAGGTCTAAGGCCTTGCGGCATGGTCCGATACTCACGAACAACATCTTCCAAAGTACTCCTCAACTGGGTACTTACGTTGGTACTTATGTTGGTAGACATGTCGTCCCTATCATCGCCGCTAGTAGCTGCGAGCCGTGGCGCGGGCGCGGTGTTAACCGCTGGGGCCACAGCTTGCGACGACGGTATACAGGGGACGACACGGCTACCTTGCACCTCCGAGCGTAGCCGATCAAGCACAGCGTCATCCAACATGTGACCACGTTGGATGGCCCGTACCTGATCGGACAGTCGTTGCGCCGAAACGTTGACAGCTGGCTCAAGCGCCTGAAACAGAGACAGCATCCGGTCGCGATACGCAGTGAGGTTAGTTCCCCCCTCTGTTGCCTCGTAGTAGGCGCGCATGACGTTCTCATTTAGGGATAACGTCCATTTCATGCGCCGCACTACACCACCGGGAACGAGGACTCTGTTCGGAGCCGGTTGCCCCAAAAGTCCCAAATCCCGCGGTGGCCGGCCTCTCCGCCGACATACAGGTGGAGGCGATGACGGTGGAGAGAAGTATTCGTCGCTCTCGCTCGACGCTACTGCAGCCGGCGGATCACCTGTGCTGGGGGCTGGTGGTTGCGAGGCGGAGCGAGGCGACGAATCCGGGGGTCTTAGGCGTGCCTTGACTCTTGTCAACATGTTTTTCTTCTCTTCCAAATATACATTATGTATGGTTAATTCTAAATTTCCTTCTAATTTTTGATATTTTGACGTCAAAAAAATGTGTAACTGTCATGGCTTTTCTTCTCAAATTTTATTTCATCCAAAGTGTAAATATTTTCTAAAATAGGTCGTTATTATACACACATCAAAAGTGTCTAGGGATCAACATATATTTTTGCAATAACTTTTCTCCTGATTGATATTAATTAAAATTTTCTTTAAGGATTCATCAAATAAAGTGTTTTCGTTTGTCACAGTAACGATAAACCAAGTCACCTTTGCATTAATAAAGAAATTTGGCATTTTCCTAATAAAGGGATTTTTGACATTTGAACCACTAACACAAAAGTTCGAAAAAAAGACTGAAATAACAGTTTTCTTTAAAATTTTATTGGGTAACTTAAACAATTAATAATCCGTGTTTCTACCGCGAACACTAACAACACAAGAACATCGGTTTGGCATACTCAAAATGAGTTCATCCAAATCACGCTGTGGAATGGCCGCCCATGTTCGTTGCAACAACAAAAAAAGGTCTTCTTGCGACTGGATACCCTCCATATTCGGCAGAGCTCTTCTCTGTAGCATATCCCATGCATGCTCAATCGGGTTCAAGTCTGGCGACTGAGCAGGCCAGGGCAGGACATTGATGTTAGCTGCGGCGAGAGTCTGTCTTACAACTCTTGCGGTGTGCGGTCGTGCATTATCATGCATTAACTGAAATAAGGGACCGATTTGCACTTGTAGAGGAACGATGACGTCTGATACAATCGTCTCAGCATAAATTTGAGCGTTGAGGTTGCCTCTGATCCAAATCAACTCAGTTCTTCCGCCGATCCAAATACCCGCCCATACCATGATGGTTCCACCACTATAAGGATGGACTTCCTGGCAGGATTTTAATCGCTGTTGGCGTCCAGGGGTTCTCCAGTGTCGTATACGTCTTGTATCCGGTCTCATACCAAAACGAGACTCATCAGAAAAGCACACGAAACGCCATTGTTCTTCTGCCCAATTTCTGTGTTCAAGAGCCCATTGATATCGAATCCTACGATTGTGCATTGCTATAGGTGGTACCCGTAGCGGTCTTCGGGAATGAAGGTTCACTTCATGCAAGCGGTTTCTGACTGTTTGGTCGCTAATTAAGTTCCCTGAAGAGTGATGAAGCCTCACGGCTAACATCATGGCAGTTATTGTTGGAGCTCTTCGAGTTAAGATTTGAATATATCGGTCTTGTCTCCGTGTGGTGCAGCGATACCGTCCTCCATGGCGCTCAGCCACGGTACCAGTGCTTCGGTAACGTGTCCAAAGTCGACTGATAACACTCTGACTTGTATTCAGAGCTAAAGCCACAGTACGTTGCCGGGAACCAGCTTCTATCATTCCCACGGCTCTGAGCATTTCTTCCCTGCTTAAATGACGTCGCCGCTCCATAATAACGTTGGTTTTAATCAGTAGTAGGGAAACAGTAGCACTAATAATGTGTAATACTTCAGGTAATCAGGATGGTCACAATAATCAACACATAAGCATTTGACGGTCAATTATATTTTGTAAACAATCGTGCAGAGTTTCCACTTACAACTGTTCTCAATGACGGTGACAGAATGAATAACTCGAACGTTGTGACACCGGTATATATAGGCAAACAGATAAGCTAATCAAGAGTCCTACATATACAAAAACTATTACATATTTAACATTAATTAATACTATTTAGATTGGAGATTTAATTAGGAGAATTATCAATCAATAATACATATAAACCACAACTAATGTAAATATTACTCATAATCAGTATTTTGTTACGCCGGAAGCTGTCAAGCGCACGGCGACATAATTATATTTCATTTAGTAGGTAGTTACAAACAAGTATTTAAACACAAATCAAAATAATGTCATGCTATAGAACAAATTAAATCACAAATATAATCAATATATAATTATCTAGGTGCACAAAGTTGAGCAGGGACCGGAAGTCTGTAACACTCGGCCATCCTGCTTTGCCGTGCCCCACGGCGATCAGTATTACCACTTTCAGCCTAGTTTGTCCCTGATATACAGCATCTGAAAAAAAAAAATACAAAAGCAGAACATCTATCCATGTAGTCGTAACTAATAGGTATTAAGCTTGTAGGCTGCTGCTGCTGCTGCTGCTGCTACTGCTCTATTAATAAACCATAAATTATGTCCCGATCTCAGTTTCTATCATTGCATTCATTAATGACAACATCTATATTCATAATGTATCCTATATCTATCACCTTTCACAAAGTTTTTATTTATCACACAGCATTTATTTATTCCATATCGCAAAGCTTTAATGAACCCCATATCACATAGCATTTATATATCCCTTATCACCCACTTTTTTTCATATCACACTTCCATATCACACAGATTTTTATCACATTGCATTTAATTAACCCCTTATCACTCAGCTTTTTATTTAACCGATATCTCACAGAATTAAAGATTATTTCATATCAATGTAGCAGTTCATATATATGTATGTATGTATATATACCTATAAATTTATCCATGTATTTATTTATATAAATATATATATATTACATAATTTATTTTATATTTAATTATAATTTATTTATATATTTAATTTATTTATTTATTACATAATTTACTTTGTATTTTTGTATGTAGTAATTTGTTGTACACTTGTTTGTATCCCCAACAGTATTTAAATTTTTCTCCAAATTCTCCATCACTCAAAGGTTAGCTGTCAGAAAACTCAATGTTTGGGTTAAGTACGCCTTTGTACATTAATTTTCTTTATTTTATAATAATGTGTAATATTATTGTGTGCAATAAAGAATAAGAATAAAAATAGAGCCAATTTAATCCATATCACATAGACCATATCTAACCCATATCACACAGATCCAACATATTCCATATAACACGGACTTTGACTAACCCATATCACATAGATCCAATTTAATCCATATCACACAGATTTTATTTAACCCATATAACACAGATCCAATCTAATCCATATCACACAGATTTTATTTAAACCATATAACACAGATCCAATCTAATACATATCACACAGATTTTATTTAAACCATATAACACAGATCCAATCTAATCCATATCACACAGATTTTATTTAAACCATATAACACAGATCCAATCTAATCCATATCACACAGATCTTATTTAATCCATATAACACAGATCCAATCTAATCCATATCACAGATTTTATGTAACCCGTATAACACAGATCCAATCTAATCTATATCACACAGATTTTATTTAACCCATATAACACAGATCCAAATCACACCGATTTTATTTAAACCATATAACACAGATCCAATCTAATCCATATCACACAGATTTTATTTAAACCATATAACACAGATCCAATCTAATCCATATCACACAGATCTTATTTAATCCATATAACACAGATCCAATCTAATCCATATCACACAGATCTTATTTAATCCATATAACACAGATCCAATCTAATCCATATCACACAGCTTTTATGTACATATTGGATGGTGAAATTCAGTTTACATTGATTTGTTGGGATTATTAATTACATCAGTAATCATTGATAATCACTTTCGTGAGTTACCAATAATGAGTATCACTCTTACATATCTCCAAAACTGGCGCGCGACGCGTAATAATATTGAAAGCCTGGCGCGCGATGCAGCTTCCTGTCAAACTAAACTTTTATGATTATGTTTAGATACATTTTATGATTATGTTTAGATACTTTCTAACAAGTCTAATTTCTCAACCCTATCTATTTCTATTTATCGGAGGATACTACTATGTTCTCATTAGGTATGGGTGAAGTATATGGTGTAAGGACTTCACCACGTACTATTGGAATAAATTTTCGATATCTTTTCATGCCCTTGATATAACTTATAACATATCTATTGCGTGGTCGGCTTTACATCCTTTATAGGTACAATCCGTTATTTTTTTTCTAGTAACATACGCATTTTACGTTGTCCTACAGAGTAGTTAGCGCACTTCCTATATACGTGAATTGATGCCCGAATAATGTCTGAAAAGGAGGCCCTAGCGATCGCAAAATCAGTATTATAAATTAGCGAGATCATGGTAAGATTTGTATACATGCAGATGTTTTAAATGTTATAAAGTTACGACATTATTACAGTTTACGAACAGCTTTAGAAAATACTTTCACACGGTCATAGTCTATAGTCTATTAGTAGATCAAAGTCTTAAATTGAAAGCCATCAGCGAGCTATGCGGGGAATAATAACTAAGGTGGTCTCTAATGCGGCGCAGTCCAACTCTGCATCCACGGGGATGCCAATGAAATATATCCGATAACGTTTTAGTGACCAACTGCTAATGTATCTAGCTCGTAGCTATGATAAAAATTGTTTCTCTCTAGTCAATTACTAAATATGCAATCTGTTATATAACTCCATCAGATTGGTTTTGCAACAGTACTCCTCTCCACCTAATCCAAGCGTACTTGCTCAGTATGGAATATAGATTCTTGGACAGGACCCCGTCTATTCTACGTCCTTCTTGGTCTACTGCGTGGGACCTAGAGACATCAGCAAATCCGCGAGTAAACCTAATATACAACATTAATCCTAATTGACGCATCCCAAACAAATTAGTAAGTTTTTTTTTATATTCAGCTATGCAACGAATTTGAGTCTATCCCGGCCGCAGTGTTCCCGCGGAAATCTTGTGTTTTAAATAATTAACGCTTGTCTAAGGACATGAGGCATATTCCTATGATGGATATTGCTATTTAGCAGTACGTGCATTGTGCGCTCTGTAGTCTAATTATTTTACTGTATTTTACTGTATATTACTGTATATTACTGTATATTACTGTATATTACTGTATATTACTGTATATTACTGTATATTACTGTATATTACTGTATATTACTGTATATTACTGTATATTACTGTATATTACTGTATATTACTGTATATTACTGTATATTACTGTATTTTACTGTATTTTACTATATTTTACTATATTTTGCTATATTTTGCTATATTTTGCTATATTTTGCTGTATTTAGCTGTATTTAACTGTATTTAGCTGTATTTAACTGTATTTAGCTGTATTTAGCTGTATTTAACTGTATTTAGCTGTATTTAACTGTATTTAACTGTATTTAACTGTATTTAACTGTATTTAACTGTATTTAACTGTATTTAACTGTATTTAACTGTATTTAACTGTATTTAACTGTATTTAACTGTATTTAACTGTATTTAACTGTATTTAACTGTATTTAACTGTATTTAACTGTATTTAACTGTATTTAACTGTATTTAACTGTATTTAACTGTAAACTGTATTTAACTGTAAACTGTATTTAACTGTAAACTGTATTTAACTGTAAACTGTATTTAACTGTAAACTGTATTTAACTGTAAACTGTATTTAACTGTAAACTGTATTTAACTTTAAACTGTATTTAACTTTAAACTGTATTTAACTTTAAACTGTATTTAACTTTAAACTGTATTTAACTTTAAACTGTATTTAACTTTAAACTGTATTTAACTTTAAACTGTATTTAACTTTAAACTGTATTTAACTTTAAACTGTATTTAACTTTAAACTGTATTTAACTTTAAACTGTATTTAACTTTAAACTGTATTTAACTTTAAACTGTATTTAACTTTAAACTGTATTTAACTTTAAACTGTATTTAACTTTAAACTGTATTTAACTTTAAACTGTATTTAACTTTAAACTGTATTTAACTTTAAACTGTATTTAACTTTAAACTGTATTTAACTTTAAACTGTATTTAACTTTAAACTGTATTTAACTTTAAACTGTATTTAACTTTAAACTGTATTTAACTTTAAACTGTATTTAACTTTAAACTTTATTTAACTTTAAACTTTATTTAACTTTAAACTTTATTTAACTTTAAACTTTATTTAACTTTAAACTTTATTTAACTTTAAACTTTATTTAACTTTAAACTTTATTCAACTTTAAACTTTATTCAACTTTAAACTTTATTCAACTTTAAACTTTATTCAACTTTAAACTTTATTCAACTTTAAACTTTATTCAACTTTAAACTTTATTCAACTTTAAACTTTATTCAACTTTAAACTTTATTCAACTTTAAACTTTATTCAACTTTAAACTTTATTCAACTTTAAACTTTATTCAACTTTAAACTTTATTCAACTTTAAACTTTATTCAACTTTAAACTTTATTCAACTTTAAACTTTATTCAACTTTAAACTTTATTCAACTTTAAACTTTATTCAACTTTAAACTTTATTCAACTTTAAACTTTATTCAACTTTAAACTTTATTCAACTTTAAACTTTATTCAACTTTAAACTTTATTCAACTTTAAACTTTATTCAACTTTAAACTTTATTCAACTTTAAACTTTATTCAACTTTAAACTTTATTCAACTTTAAACTTTATTCAACTTTAAACTTTATTCAACTTTAAACTTTATTCAACTTTAAACTTTATTCAACTTTAAACTTTATTCAACTTTAAACTTTATTCAACTTTAAACTTTATTTAACTGTATTTTATTGTCGTAAGATTGTTATATTTCATATATAATTCTCATCAGTACCTATTTCCCCGCTTGCTAAGAGTATATTATGCTTGCTACTCTGTGATAATTATTATCTCAGAGGATAACTACAAAAAACAATTCCTCAACCTTATGATACGACTACTGTCAACTCCACTACAACAATAAGTATTCGTGAGAAATATAAGGTTCGGGTTGGTATTGACGTAAAGGCGAATGACTTTTTATGCCTTAGAAAGTCTCTTGCAGCAAAACCAAAATATTATAGAAATTATTTTCATATTTTTTTACGACATTACGTATCCTGGATTTTATCTAAAAACTGTGAAATTTATTCTAATTAAAAAAAGTATGGTTATTGTACTTCCATTGCATTACATTTATTTATCTATGGTTATTTCGTCGGTCATAGAGATGTAGAATGTAATAGAATAGGGATATCAGTCAGTATGGCCAAATCGCTTTAAATAGTATCGATATTTTTGTATAACATTATCAGATTCGATATATAGTAGTCATGGCCCAATAGGGCCAACATTGGGTCTGGAGGATCTAACAATACGTACCGCGGATGGCACCGGCGGCGGCGCGATTCTGAAGGACAAGGATTTTGCCCGTGAGTGGGTGGCATAATTTTTTTTACCGATTTTTAAGGACATAAATATCATAATCGAGTATAAATATAGTTTTTGATACGATTTCGATACTTGATATTTTATATCTAAGTATCTATATATCGAAATATTAAATATCGCCACGAACAATCAATATTTTTTATACATCAATATTTTTTTGTTGGTGGGCTATGTTTTTAGGGTGTATGCATGTAAGAATGAATCCAACTCGGATGGGCAGCGTTCGGGAAATTACGCGAAACCTTTTAGTCCGAAAGTACCTCAGTGCCCGAAGAAAAGGCTTTTAACCAGTGTGTGCTGCCAGTGATGACATATGGTACTGACACGTGGTCCTTAATTACTGGCCTTTTAGAGAAGCTCTGAGTCACACAATGAGCAATAGAGTGAGCTATGCTCGGTGTTTCTTTGCGCGATAGTATCCGAAATGTGGAGATTCGACGAAGAACGAAGGTCAATGACATAGCTCTCAGAATCTGTAAGTTGAAGTGGCAATGGGCAGGCCACATCGCTCGAATAACCAATAACGGTTGGGGAAGAAAGGTTCTCGAGTGGCGACCACAAACCAACAGACGTAGCGTAGTCAGGTCTCCCACTAGGATGAAAGACGACATTGTGCGCATCACAGGTAACCAGAGGATGCAAATAGCCAATTGTCGTTCATTGTGGCGTTCTAAGGGTTAGGCCCATATTCAGCAGTGGACGTCTTCCGGCTGATGATGAGGATGTATGTAAGTATGTTTGCCCATTCCTTTGGTACGGCCTTTAGCCTAAACGGTTTCATGGATTTGGGTTCATTACACGTGTTGTCTTAATTGTGGGAGTGACATAAGTTGTATATTTTTCAAAAAATTAATACGTCCGTCATTAAGTTTTTTTTTCTATGACTTATTTATTGTGATACCTGCCAAAAAGTAATCATTGAGTAAAAGTAACGAATTCAAAGTATAGAGTACGAAAGTATCGGTATCGAAAGGAAAATATCGGTCCTTTTTTTGTGTCCCTAGTACTAGTGTGGCGACTCGACACAAGATGACGCCACATGTGGTACAGCGACGCGAAGAAGAAGCGAATAGTACTGCATACAACAAGACAGATTGCGCCACCGATTTCTGAATCGTGCAAGCGAAGTTTCTCCAACTCGGAGAATATATACAACATCCCGACAACATCTGTCGGGGGCTTCGGCCCTGGCCGAGCATCACACCTCGCTCGGTCGGAGGATCCTCCCTTTAGCAGCGCCGCCGTCTCATCGCTAAACTAGCAAACGCATATGTCGACACGGTAACGAATAGAAAGTAGCGATACCTTTCGTATTGGTATCGAAATAAATCAATATATATTTTAGAAGGTTCGAAATAATAGAATTAGATGGTATGCCATAAACATGAGCCACATCACATAAAATAAGTTTTAAGTAGGTAACATGTAATATTTATCGGATAAGATACCTGTAAAAAGTACCTACTCATGGAATGGAGTAAAAGTATCGAGTACAAAAGTATCGGTATCTAATGGAAAAATACTCGATTTTAAAAAGTATCGATACTTTTTTCGTATCCCTAGTCTGTCTGGTTTATCGTGAGTCTATGCTTTGCTTTGCTTTGCTAACAAAGAGGAATACGATTGAGTAATTACCTAATAATCGTCGATTAAGTTTCACCAGTGTCATTAAATGAGAAAAAAACCGTAATGGAAGTTGTGGAGAAGTAGAACTTACTTATTTGTATACACTCTGTGTCTGTGGTATACGCATCGAGTCGTGCCGTCCGTGCGGTTTGCTGTTGAGTGACGCGGCAAAACCAATGTACAATTAGATGGTAATTACTTAGGTACTATAAATAAAACAACCCAAATATCATCTCCTATCGATAACTCATACTCAGGTAAGCAGTAAGTAGGTAACCTTCTATTTTCTGACTAATTTATTATAGATTGTAGGGCCTACCTACTATTTATAATCATAAAAACGTTTATTAATTTTAGATTCTCATATGTAGATGATAAACAAAAAATACATTATACAGGAAGGAGGCTTTACACTTCATAGGCTATAGGTGTAACTTCTATGATTAAGTTACAGATTATAGATATCAAAACTTACATTTAGCATTCCTGTCAAACTAGAAAACAAAGCAAAGTGCATAGGTATCTAACAATAGAAACAACAACAACAACACTTTTTCAATTATGATTTTATTGCAGCTGTCATCGTACAGTGTTCAAGATAGATCAAATCTAATCAGTGAAAGGAATGTATCTTTAACATCATTAAGTGATAGAAGAGTATGTTTATCTTGTGGCAATTCTCTTCTACATGCAACTAGAATAAATCTTGTAAATAAAGATCAACAAGACAGAAGAATTTCAGTAAGACATGTTCCGCTGCATCTGGTAAATATTATTGTTATACATACATATATGAAACAAAATCTTCGTCTGGTTAAATATTCTAGTTGATAGTGATAATAATATCTATTATTATGATAGTGATATACTGTGTATTCTTGTTCAAGGTTTCGCATTTTTTCAAAAAACAGTTTTTAGTTATTAGATAATATTATCTAGTTTGAAACCATTACTGCCTGACCATTTTCAGGTATTTCTAAACAGACAGTTAAATTACTTACATCATCATCATTAGCAGCCGAAAGCTTCCACTACTGAACAAAGGCCTCCCCCTTAGAAGGGAGGGGTTTCCATAATCCCCACTCTTGGCAGGCGGCCTGGGGATCGTAGTATAGGTGGAAAATCAATCCAAAAGAAAGACGCTGCTGCCCATCTTCCCATTCTCGCTTAGTCGCCTCTTACGAGACTCAACGAGAGGAGATAGGGGATGCAATTCTAACCCGGCACGTGGGAATTACTTACATACTTCTATCAAGTTATGAAACCATACCCATGTTGGTGGTGTGTACCCATTGTGAAATGTTTTTTTTAATTAAATGCTTAATGTATGTAGGTATATATTTATTGAATGTTTTAGATCCCATGGTTGGAACGAGCGCTGCTTGCTGGAGGTCAGCAAAAAGAGAGATGGAGGACCGGGTCTGTCAGAAAAAAAAAGAGGGACCAGTCCGATTCTCTGACAAGCATAAATAAATATTTTTGACTTTGCTTAGCAAATGGACTTGTTTTATTTTATTTATTCTTTCACTTACCAAGTTGATTCGTTAGTATTCAAGCCAGGTTCTAGACTATGCGCACTATTTTAGTCTGACTGGTCACCCTTATTTTTTATTGGTGTGATAATGTGATTACCCTTAGGGTGTCCGGGTAAGAGTAGCACCCTCACATCTCCTCCCATTGGGTTTCCGTAAGAGGTAACTAAGGGAAAACAAGAAGAAAGGCAGCAGCGTCTTTCTATTGGAATACCTACCATACTGCGATCCCGAGGCGCCTGCCAAGCGTGGGGATTATGGCAAGCCCTCCCTTCTACGGGGGGAGGGGCTTCTGTTCAGCAGTGAATCGGCTGCTGATGATGTGATTACGGTGGCATCCAATGATTACGTCCTACTGTAAGAGAAAAAGAAAAAAATCTCAACGCTTTTCTGTACTCAAGTTTACGTTGTTACCCAAGGTCACATGTTTTTAGGTTATGTGCAATTTTATAAAATTACTCCAAAACCACAGTTTTGTTTACAAAAAGAGCTTTGCAGAAGTTATTACGATAAATGTAGTCTGTAAAAAAGAGAGTTTGATTTTGATGCAACTTTAGCCCAAATTCCATACACTGAAAGTCATTATCCTTTGTACAAATGCATAATATCGTGGCGGTATTACATTACTGTATTCTAAATAGACTAGGAATTCAATTGCTTGTTGCATACTAAGTTTTTTATTTTATTTTAAAAGTTATGAATTAATCTTATAAAATGTTCTGAGGTAACTAAAAATATCTTTTGATTTACCATTGACTACCCAATTATTAAGACTAATTATCAGCAAGATTTTCATCATCAAAAATCAACAATACCGCACAAAACATGAACATTATAATAATATAAGAAGTTTCCAATGAGTTTGAATATCAACCACCAAATCCTTTCATTTTAACTATAGAAGGTTTGATCCTCGGCTTTAAATTACGAGCTTCGTAAGCTTAAGTACTGTAAGATTTTTTTTTTTTTATTACCTTTTTTTGTTTTTTTTTTTTGTTTTACTACCATTGGCTGCGCATGCAACGAGGTGCTAACCATTACTATTACCATTTGCTATATTCCTGTAAAAGTCCATATAAACATTTTAAGTTATAATTATAACGCTACTGACCTTTTGTGCCGATGTGAAGAGCCAGCCGCAGCGCCTCGTAGCACGGCATCTTGCAGCCCCGTACTACATGGCCCTCTCCTAACCGCGTAGCATTTCCGATCTCTTGTGGATCCTTGAAGACTAATCGGTGAGCTGTCGAACAGTTTCGCCACAATCATACATGTCGTCCCACTGGTTAATTTTATTTTTTGTCGTTGCTTGATTCTTCATCCGGTAGTATGATGGAATAATCTCATCGTCGTTTTGAAGTCCGCGGCGCCTTTTTAGTTGAACATGCCTTATCGATCTCCTTGTAGTCAGTGAACAAGAAAAAAAATCTTAGTTTTCTTCGTCATCTCTTGAAATTGTCGTGTAGTTTCCATAAATCTTTGTACCAATTCCATCAACATGTGGGCCTGAATATATACCACTTCTGAAGTGTAATACTTCAGGTAATCAGGATGGTCACAATAATCAACACATAAGCATTTGACGGTCAATTATATTTTGTAAACAATCGTGCAGAGTTTCCACTTACAACTGTTCTCAATGACGGTGACAGAATGAATAACTCGAACGTTGTGACACCGGTATATATAGGCAAACAGATAAGCTAATCAAGAGTCCTACATATACAAAAACTATTACATATTTAACATTAATTAATACTATTTAGATTGGAGATTTAATTAGGAGAATTATCAATCAATAATACATATAAACCACAACTAATGTAAATATTACTCATAATCAGTATTTTGTTACGCCGGAAGCTGTCAAGCGCACGGCGACATAATTATATTTCATTTAGTAGGTAGTTACAAACAAGTATTTAAACACAAATCAAAATAATGTCATGCTATAGAACAAATTAAATCACAAATATAATCAATATATAATTATCTAGGTGCACAAAGTTGAGCAGGGACCGGAAGTCTGTAACAAATGTCTTCAATGCGTTGTATGTTTTTATAGGGAAAATATTGACAGCTGATTTTCATCTTTTACTCGAATTTGATTCACAGTTCCTGATTCAAATTATGAAATGCACCAAAAAGGATCCATATAAATTTATAAAATCATAAATTTATTACAAAGCCACATCTCAATCTCAAGAAATCCGCTTAAAAATGCTTGATCCCTAGACACTTTTGATGTGTGTATATTCAGTATAAATATTGGGTCTTTCCGTCTATTTAAAAACACTCCAAAGATAAATATTGCAAAAGATATGGTGAAAATTTAATATATATTGGAAAAGATTTACGTTCGGTAAGTTGACACATGACGTATTATTATTATTATTATAATCTCTCTAAGTAGTACAGTTTTTCAGTAATCCTTAAAAAATCTCGACAAACTTAGTTTTGCGGTTGGCTGAGGTGTTAGACGAATAGTAAAATAATTTTCATATTGTAAAGAAGGCGCGGTACCCACGGTGCGCATGTCTGACTCGCATTTGACCAGTTTTTATCTGAGATAGGTACAAATATTTACAGTCTCCTGTACGAACAAAATATAGGCCATAGAGTGCATTGGGATTTTTTCATACAATAACAATCGTCACTTTTTTTAAATTCTTCAATAGATATGCATAGTATGCAATATAAAATATATGAAAAAAAAAAACATTTTTTCATAGAGATTATTAGATATTTTTTTCAATAATATTATTTGTTGTATAAAAATAGTATTTGTGCAACTAGTTTCTTCTAAAGCCGATCTTGTCTTCTAGTTAAATTTCTATGTTTGAGGGACTTACGTATCATATTTTTTCTCTCGATTTACCGTGATGTCAGTGTACAGGATAGTTTTGCAGGAGGAAAGGAAACCAAGGCGCGTGCTCGCACTAGTACTATATTTTTCACACTGAATAAAATACAATCAAAATGTCATAAAAAAACAATATACCAACAATATAAAAAACAGTTAAATTAAGAAGCCGGCCAGTCCGGCTGACCACGGAGATCGGCAACATGGCCCCGAACGGTGTGAAGCACCAGTCACGTTTATTGGCCGACCAGTAAAGCAAGCTTCCGGACTGGCCGACGCAGCACGCCCCTCTTAGTTAGTATGTCGACTATCCGCACAATCCCATCTTTTCCTGGGTAAGTTTTGACAATGCGACCCATTGGCCATGAACAGCGTGGGGACGTTCCGTCTGCCAAAAGAACCAGATCGCCTTCTTTTAAAGATGAAGATGCCGAGCTTGGAGTCACAGGGCGACGTGGCACCAGTAGTGGCAGGTATTCTCTTACGAAGCGCTGCCAGAAATGGTCGGCAAGTCGTTGAGTCTTCCGCCAACACGCCTTGCCAAATAAGTCTCCATCGTCGAAGCTGCATAAGGGCCGATCGAAGCTCGATGTGCCAATTAAAAATGTGAAGGGTGTTAATGCGCTCTCATTTTCAACGTCAAATGGGACATGGGTCAGAGGCCGTGAATTGACCACTGCCTCCGCCTCCAAGAGCAAGGTGATGAAGACCTCTTCCTTCGGTGTGCGCTCCTTCAGGGTGACAGAAAGGGCGGTCTTTACACTGCGCACTTGGCGTTCCCAACAACCTCCCATAAACGGCGCTGAAGGAGGAATGAATTTCCATTCGATGCATCTGACGCTGCAGAACTCGTAAAGGTCTGTTAACATCTTGGCGGCTCCCACGAACGCCGTCCCATTGTCAGAGTATATCGTAGTTGGGCATCCTCTGCGCGCGATAAATCGCCGAAGAGCCATTATAGCAGAGTCTGATGACAAAGTTTCTACCACCTCCAAATGCACTGCTCTCACGGTTAAACATGTAAAAAGGGCAATCCAGCGCTTAACGCATCTTCGACCCGCCATGACTTTCACCGGACCAAAATAGTCAACACCGACGAATGAAAATGGTCGCTGATGATGCGCCATTCTAGCAGCTGGTAAATCTCCTTCCGGTGGCGTGACGGGCTTGGTTTTCCGGTTTCGGCATAACTGGCATCTCTGGGCAACTTGCTTTACAGAAATCCTCAAACCAAGAATGAAAAACCTTTGACGCAGCTCATTCACTATAAGCTCATTGTTCGCATGGGCAAACTTCTCGTGGTAGAGTTGTATCAAAAGTCTTGTGATCCGATGTTTTCCGTCGAGTACGATGGGATGGCATTCTACATCATCAGATGCTCCCGTGCGGCCAGAAAGTCTGATGAGGTTGTCTCGACCTATAACTAAACATACACTCTTTAGTCTACTGTTTTTCCTAATAGGGCGTGCTGCCTGGATATCAAGCCGCTCTAATGAAAACGAATCTAACTGCACTTGTAAACATAAGTGCCTTTCGGCTGAATCTAAAAGTTCTGTACTGAGCAGAGATAAATTTCGAGAACATTTAGCCGAATTAATTAGTTTAGAACGTAAAGACTTGTCTAAAATAGATTTAAAAACAAGTACACACTGGTGCACCCTAGCTGTAGCGCGAAGTAAACGCGTCCAATTGCTAAAGCGTTGAGGATCAGCCACCACCGGTAAAGGTTCAGCTAACTGACCCTCCGTGATCATTCCTACCTGTTCTGAAGAGCTTTTTAACTCTTCTGATCCAAGTGGAACGCTATTTGGTGGTTCACAAGGCCATTCAGTCTGGGATAATAAAAGAAAGGATGGGCCGGTAAACCACCGCGATGATCTGTGAAGTTGATTCTCTCGTGTAGCGTCATCAGCAACATTTAAGGCGGTGGGTACATATGACCAGTCTCGTATATTAGTAAGTTCAGTAATCTCTCCCACTCGAAAAGAAACAAAAGCCTTAAAAGTTCGAGCTTCACTACGTAACCACTTCAGAACTGTCTGAGAGTCTGTCCATAGAAAGGTCTGATGTGGTTTACGCTTATGAGCCTCCACAATGTATGATGCAAAACGAGCTGCAATAAGGGCTGCCTGCAACTCCAGTCTTGGAATAGACACCGGCTTTAAAGGTGCGAGTCTTGCCTTTCCACCGATCAAAGCTAGTTCTACGGAACCATCACATTTTGTAAGACGCCAGTAGGCGACACAAGCATACACAGACTCGCTGGCGTCGGCAAAGACATGGAGTTGGGCTTCCCGTACAGAGGAGTGATTGGCGTGAATGTAACAGCGAGGAATGGAACAACCGACAAGGGTCTCAAGTTCACTGAACCAATTCTTCCATTTCTCGGTTAAAGTTTGTGGCAATTTCTGATCCCATTCTATGCCCAGCTTCCAAGTTTTCTGGAAAAGTATACGACCTTTAATAATAATAGGCGTTATAAATCCCAGTGGGTCATAAACTGACATAAGCAGCGACAAAGCTGTGCGTTTAGTTAAATTTGCGGGAAACCTGGGCAAAGACTTCAGGAAACATAATGTGTCCTTTTCCACATTCCAAGTAATACCTAACACACGAATTTGATGAGATGTGGATGGACCTAAACCTACTTCGGTAACACCCGTGGCACGCAAATCGGAAGGCAGCAGCGACAAAGCTTCCTTACAATTTGAAACCCATGCTCTCATATCAAAACAAGCAGCTTTATGAATGCTTACGATTTGCTGTGCGAGGCGCGCCGCTTCCGCAATACTGTCTACACTTCCTATGAAATCATCCATATAATGATCGTAAATGATAGACCTTACTGCTTCGGAGTGGATGCGCGTAGGCTTTGAAATGTTTTCTACGTACTCACGTGCATTTCTATTTTTGAGATATAGTGCTGTACAAGGACTTGAAGTCGCACCAAAAATCATAGAAGACATACGGTACACTTGTAGAGGTAGCTCGGGACTGTCTCTCCAAAAGAAGCGTTGGGCATCTCTATCCTGAGGTCTTATTTTTACCTGCGGAAACATCTCCCGAATATCGGCTGTAAGTGCGACGAGACCTTCTCTAAACCGCATTACAATGGCTAAAAGCGGCTGCAGGAGATCGGGTCCGGGCAGTAATAGAGCGTTTAAACTTACCCCAGCACACTTCGCAGCGGCATCGTGTACCACACGTAACTTATTTTTGTGAGGATGGACAACTCCAAAATGCGGCAAATACCAAACGATGTCTGCAGACGGCGAACCAGTGCATAGCTCCGCGTAACCTTTGTCGAGCATGGCATGAATGTTGTTTTTATACTTGTCAGCGTACTCCTTATCTTTCGACATTTTTCGCTCTAAGGTGCTGAATCTTGATAAGGCGAGCGGCTGACAGGTACGTGTTCAATGTTGTTGCGCCACAACAGTCCAGTTTGAAACCTACCTGAAGGCAGACGTGTCGTGGTGTCCTCAAGGATTTTGAGAGCAAGTTCCTCGTCAACGCTCCGGTAGTCTCTCTTCTCGATACCTATTGAATCCAACTTGTAGTACTCCTTGATAAGAGAGTTCAAAGAAGTGTCTGCATCGGTCTCTTCTAACTGGACGTGATTGACAAATTGCATGGCCGTAGTTTTACGTGGACAAAAACCAAATAATACCCACCCGAGAGCAGTAGAATAGGCTGCTGGCTGCGATCTGGTACCATGTCTAATTAATGTTGGAAGAAGTAAATGCCAATTGTCACCTCCAATCAGCAACATTGGCTTAGCGTCGTCATAGCACATCACATCTACAAGATCTGACAAATAGTCATAATTTTCAACAGTATCACGTGACACAGACTGACTTTTAATACCTAAATTGGACACAGTTCTAGCGGTTATATTAAAGCTATCTGTGCTATGTCGACCCTTAACCTTTATATTAACCAAAGATGTCTCACCTTGTTTATTAAGACCACCGATACAATCTATACGCAGGGCAGATCTGGGACCTGTAGCGCCAACTAAATCGGCTACGCTATGATCCAAAAGAGTCGCCGAACTGCCGTCATCTAAAAGAGCATAAGTATCAACGCTACCGCTAGGTCCGGAAATCGTGACTGCTACTACCTTTAAAAGCGGTCTATGAGAAGAAGAATCTGGCGACGAGGCACTGTGAGCTACTACTGCAGACTGAGACTGTGTGTTATCGGAAACTTTAACAAAGCTGACGTAATTCAGATCCGATTTTCCCTCAGGAGTATTGGGAGACGCTGACCTTTCCCCTTCGGAAGGCTTCGAGTATGGTTCAGCCGTAAAATTTCTATGAAGAAGCGTATGATGTGAGCGAGCAGTTTCGCATTTATTCACTTTACATCTTTTCGTACACCTCCGGTACGAATGTGAACCCCTTTTTAAGCATTTGCGACAAACCTTGTTATCAACGACCCACTGCCAGCGATCTTCCAATCCCAATAGTGAAAACTCTTTGCACTCACTCACTTCGTGTGCCCCCGCCTTACAAAAAAGACATAGGCTATTAGGACTTTTTCGATTATAGCTCGACGGTGCGGTTGACGTGACGTATATCTTTTCTTTGGCAGCTGCTTTCGATTTGACAGATTGGAAATCATGAATGCAACCAAACCTAACTTGAAGGGATGCCTCGCTCTCGAGAAAATCTGCTAATAGTTCTAGTTTAAACTTACCGAGACAAGTATGTGATGCCGCGAAATCAACCCACCGCGATCTTAGGATAGGGGTCAATTTACTCACGACACTGTTGGCTAGTTCCGGTGAGGCGAGGAATTCTGGTCGCTGGAGCAGGCGAATCACCTCCACGCAACTTCTTACTCGGCAGGCAAAGGAGTTTAGCTCACGAGGATTATCATTCAGATCTAATTTAGGCAGCGACCTTATCGACGAAAGCTGCTGGAGAATGATTAAATCTGGCTGGGCAAACCTGGTTTCCAGAGCCTGGATAATACGATCAGGATCGTCAGCGGTCACTAGCAACATCGCAACCGCTTCCCTAGCCTGCCCCACCAAAGCTGTTCCAAGCCTAATAATGTTCTCCCCCGAAGAGAAGTGCGGCTTCGACTGCTCGTACATCCTCTTGAATGAGAGCCAATCTAGGGGACGACCATCGAATTTAGGGAGATCGCTTACCATAACTCTCTTCTTACCGAGGTCCGCAATGACGCTTGCTAAATGAGTGAAACTGTCCTGAGTTCCTACTTTATGTTCACTTTTATTTATGTTATCATAATTACAATTATTAATGTTATTTTTATTGTGGTGTGTGCCTAAGTTTAGTGTCTGGTTAGTGTAATATGTAGGCTTCAACGGCGGAAACTTGGACGTCGCAGGGAGCGAATAGTGGTCGCCTTCTTGGAATTGCAACGACGTCTCGAGCAATGGCGGTCCTTCGGCCAACTCTCTCCGGTGATGGCTGAAATCAGGTGGTAGCCCCGCGGGGTACCTGATCAAACCACTGCTAGCCCGAGGAGCAGGTGCCGTTTGTGCCGTTGGTAGACGGGTACAACCAGTATCAGATTGTCCTGGTGTCTCAAAACACGAGGAAGGGTTAATACCGCCAACGGCAGGGGACTGCGGATTGGGACGATCGACCGCACACGAGGAAAGGTTAATACCGCCAACGGCGTGGGTCTGCGGATCGGGGCGATCGACCGCGCACGAAGAGGGGTTAATACCACCAACGGCGTGGGTCTGCGGATCGGAATGACCGACCGCTACTACCTCGGACGGATAGTCTCTATGAGCATTCATTTCCACAAACTGCGGGTCGGGACGACCGACCCCTTCTACCTCAGAGAGATAGTCTCTATGAGCACTTATTCCAGTTTCTAATCTACCATTTTTAGAAGAGTCTAACCAGTCCTCTATACGCGACGCGGAGCTGCGAGAACACTCGATGGCAGCTAAGCTGGCTTGCAGCTCCAGCGCTGCGACCGCCTTCTCGCGCTGAGCGGCGCGCGCTTCACGCTGCGCCTCTGCCTCCTCTAGCCGACTCTCTATGTCGGTGAGACGTTTTGCGTGCTCCACCTTTGCGGCTAATTCCTGCGCTCTTTCCGACGAACGTGCACTATGAATAGACGGCGATTCTTTCGCCACACGAGCACGAGCCCTGGTTATCATTATTATTTAGCGAGAGTTCAATTAAAATATTACTGACACCAATTTTGGCACCAATTTGTACAGGATAGTTTTGCAGGAGGAAAGGAAACCAAGGCGCGTGCTCGCACTAGTACTATATTTTTCACACTGAATAAAATACAATCAAAATGTCATAAAAAAACAATATACCAACAATATAAAAAACAGTTAAATTAAGAAGCAATCCGGCTGACCACGGAGATCGGCAACAGTCAGTATAACTACAGAATGCTCCGTTTATGATCAGGCTATTGCATTGTGCCCTTTCTCTACCTATTAAATTCTAGAAATTCCTATATCTCAGTATCTTTAAAATGACAGTGCAATGTCCCGTAGCAATAGTTCTCAACAAATCCATCTAGATTTGTTGGATGTTACCAGCTTGGTATCAGCACATGTGATTTAAGTGTTTTGTTGGAATGGTTGTCGATCGAATCTAACTCCAGGCGCTGTTGAGATAGATGGCTTTAGTATTAGTATAATAAAAAGGATTTCTCATTTGCTCTTCTGTAAAGTCTCTCTTTAAAATAACCGAGACAAATATGTGTTATTAGCTTTTGCCCGCAACTTCGCTTGTATTTTTCTGGGATAAAAAAGCTCGTACCATGGGCAGTTATCATGGACATTATCTTATGCTCAAAGTTATATGTGAAAAGATCACGTCAATCCAATGCTTCGTTAATATTGTCTTTTATTTACGCGAATATTACACATTGAAATCAAACTACTTTTACGGATTTTTATTCTCGCAAAAGAACTCCGATTCCTACCTAGGATGATTCATGAGGCTATTGAAATAAAAAAAACATCCCAATTTCAATAGAGAAGATGGTTGGGTGTTACCACCGGGTTGGGATCCTGTGATAAATTTAATTAAATCAAAAACCAAGCAAAACATTGCACGGCCTCAGGATACTGAGCTCTTACTGCGTAGATCGGACCAACAATAATAATTAAGAAGACCAAGAGGTCACCAGCATAATTGTGACATGAGGACGTTCAACATCTCAGTCCTCCCGTGACCATGGGTGCTGCAAAGCATTCGAAACGTCGGGATAGTAATATCTAAAATAAACCGCGATAAAATCCGTAAAAGTAGTTTGATTTCATAGCTTCGTTACGATATAAATGGCCCCTTGTGAAATAGACCCAACCAGTGATCTGCGTGGTGTAGGTTCATTGTACTAGGGTTCTTCCAGGTAGATACCACAGTTTTCTACCGACAAACAGCAATGTGTAAATCACGGCTCAAGATCATTATCATGAGCAGCGAAAATATATCCACTGCTGAACAAAAGCCTCCCCTGTAGAAGGGAGAGGTTGCCATAACCATAAGCTTCTTGCCATAATCCCCACGCTTGGAAGGTGGCTTGGGGATCGCAGTTTATGTGATAGGTAATCCAATAGAAAGATGATGCTGCCCTTCTTCTTGTTTTCCCGTAGTCGCCTCTTACAAACACCCAACGTGAGGAGATGGGAGGGTGCTATTCTTACCCTGACATCCTACGGGTCAAGATAGTTAGTGCATGCTTGCATTGTACTGTTACTTGTCACCTGAATCAGCAGTATTCAGGTGACAATTAGCAGTACAATTCAAGAGTTGGCGTTGCGCAAATTATCGTCGGGAAACGGTCTGCTCTTCTCGTTTTAAAGCTTCATAAAAAACAAGGAACAAAAAAAGCTTTGAATAAGCACAAGCATGATAATACGAAGATGGTTAAACTAACTACCTACAAGATTCCCCAGCACCGGGGAGTATAGTCACAGAACCAACTAAGCACACAGTTCTAACAAAACTTCTAGTTTTGGTATTCCCAATGGCATCAAGACAAACTGCATAACGTCACCGTACAATTTGATAAGCCTGACGGAAAGTCGAGAGGTGTTATAAGTTTGATGGCTATATGTGGCAATACTCGACTACTACTACTGAATATAAAAGTAAGAATACGTAGAGTATTACGTAGAAAAATAAATATTTTTAACAACCTTTTATTAGCTTCACCCTTATTAATGCTCTCCCACGGCTTCACCCACTTCTACACGTCCAAATCGTTTGAAATTTAGCACATGCATCAAGGGCCGGTGACAATACAATAATATTGTCTCATCGAGTTAATCTGATGATGGAGCTCGAAGGTGGTGGCCTTGGATGGCTAGTAGTAAACTCCACGAGTTTAGGCTCGTTAGATTTACCTCAACCATTTGTACACACTTTGTCCAATAATAACGACCTGATTAGTGACTTATAAAAGCGTGTATTTTTTAGTTTTTAAAACTATAAATTTATTTGATTTATTTTCTCTGTAGGTATTTTGACAATCATATTCGACTAACAAATTGTTCCCTGTCATCGTATTATTCTATGTATTTTGGCGTGATATTAGAACTTGGTGAGTTCACTGCGAACCCGCATTGGCTTTACGGCTGAATGATAAAACTAACTAAAACTTTCAGACTGTTTCTGAATTGTTTCAGAACTATGCATTAGTTTCTTCTACCCATTTAAATTTAAATAAGTTACAGTCAAACTTAGACGTGTTGAAATAACTTCAATAGTAATTATATTTTGATACGATAAGATGTTGGAGATATCTCGTGGTTGACGATATCCCGGTTGTAGCTGTAAAGTTGAAAGTTATTATTTTACACCAAACCAATAAGTAGGCCTCACGCACCTTTTTTTTTGACACGGGGGAAATCTTCGAAAGATCCCTGGGAGCTGTGGGGCTCGACCAGGGTATGTGGGATTCTTACCCACTAAAACCCCCCAGACCCCAGGGCTCTCCGGTGGGATCTGCACCAGGGGCCCTTCAGTGCCTTGCCTTTGAGCCCGCCGTCGGGGGGCGCATTGTAGCCCCCCGGGAACCTGACCTCACGCGCCTATGCCAACATTATTTTTTAGTCTCCACGTAACGTGTAGGTAAATTTTGGTAGTTATCGTTCTAATATTATTGTGTTTTCCCACGTTTAGTTTTTAATAATTCTAGTTCGGCCTAATTAAACCATGATTAGCGTTTTATTAATTCGTGAACGTGAAAGCTAAAAGTTTATTTATACTTATCTACTACGGCCATGGGCGCCGCCAGGATTACTTTCAGGTGTTTCAGGTGCATCTAGACATTATACCTACTATTAACTAATATAAAATATAGAATTATTCATTATTGTTCAAGTTATGAGTGACTGTTCTTTCCTGACAGGGCTGCACTTGCACCCCCCTGCTGCCGGCGCCCATGACTAAGGCTACGTTTAGTGTCTGAGTCGTATCTATTTGACACATTAGCACATAAAGGAAGTTTTAGCTAGCACGACTACTTTATATTAACTGGGTTATCCATTAACTAGATATAACATCATTATAGCTCGTACAATTTTATTTCGCTTAGGATTTTTGCTAACTACATCTTGATAAATTCGGAAAAGAAATAAATATCTAAAAAAATATTAACCGACTATAATCTTATTGAATTTATAGAAGTAAGTTCATCCCTGCTGCGTCTAAATTTTCGTGCGAACAATTATCTCTTCACCTAAAATTTGAAACATAAATCGGACCCCCGTTACGTGGCACCCTTTTGGCAGATGACAGTTGGGTGGGGCTTCTGAGATTAGTACCTAAACTATTTTGGATGAAGCTGGGAATAGCCGATTAGTGGTGTTACCGTTTGTATGTATTTGGAAACAAATTAATGTGGTTTTAAAGTTCACAGTTTCCATTTTACCATTACGAACTTATTATGTAAAACCAATCGCCGGGCTTACAATATTATTACTAGTTAGCATAAGCTTTATAAAAAGCTGATTCATGTGTATTATAATACTTAAAGTAATATCTAGTTATCTTTTTTCTAATATATTTTTGAAAGCATTCAATTTTGGGTCTGTGAGTTTGTTCTCGTCAGTTACGTTTCACGGTTTGATAGAAAAATCATTTCTTTTAGATGATATTAGCTAAAATTTCAGAGAGTATCTACCGGAGATGAGCAAATGGTGGTTTTGAATTTCGGTCTAAATTGATGAGCACTCGGGAATTCGGAGTCATTTTTTACTTTCACTAATTTACTTCTTTTAAAAAAGTTACGATGAGGGATGCATCTTTAGAATTTATTTTATCCATAAAATAACCTTTGTAATTTTCCCGAAGTCTCCTATAAAGTGTGCGTTCTCGCTTAATAAATGTAATTGTTTTCCTTAAGTCGGTTAAGGTTTTGTCAATAACACAATACAGTTATTTGAGATTGGCTAACGCAAACCACATCACAACGTGGACTGAAATCCACGTATTTGTCCGAAATATCATTATGAATCTCTCCACTTGGTATTGGTATCACGTAATATAAAGGTATTTGTCGTGATTGAATACCGCTGAGTTCGTGGATTAGTTGGGCGAAAACAACGTAATGGCGGACGTATCATTTATTCGTTTCAGGAACATAAATATCTACCGTCATTTCAGGTAAGGAAGCTTGGTTTGTAAATATTTTGCAGGCAAATATAAATGTATAGACATTGATGTTCCGATGCGAAGGCACTGTAGCTGGTGGAATTACCGGACATAAGAGACTTTATAATTATTGGTTACTAGCAGTACCCGCGGCTTTGCCCGCAGCCTGTATTTTTGATGAGCTCAAGCAATGTTAACGTCATTGCCAAGCAAGCAAGTGGTACACCGTAAGGCGCTCGTTTAAACCTCACCTTGGGGTGAGCCAAGGCCTTGGCTTGATTCAACTTAAGCCATTCCTTTTTTTAACGTGGAGAAATCCCAAGGGTTGTCCATAGCATCACGGGAGTGACAGTGTGGGTTCAGTATGACTCCTGCTGACTCAAACCCTTCGTGTCCAAATTCCGCTATGTTGATGGGCACCGGAAACGTGTCTATCTGTATACAATTTCGAGTCCCACCAGCGGCTGGCCAGCCCATCATCTTCCGTGGGTGTAAGTAAAGCCCACGGACCTGCCTGTCGCTATAAAAGGCCCGCAGAATCTCATCAGGTGGCATGCCGGAATACTTTAGCACGCCATATTAGCGAGAGTGTAATATAGTGGTGCACAGGCAGCAGTTCACCCTCGTTCCTGCTTTCTGCACATTCTCGATACGGGGGCATAAGGTTGGCTTTGGTCCGCCTTTTGCCCTTCAGAGTCGTGGAACGTTCGGGGTGTGGGCCCCAGGACGTCCATAGAGTACGGCGGCGACTCCGAGGCGGAAGGCGGCAGGGTTGCGTCCCTCGTCCTCCTGAGCACCCTGACAGGTTCTCGGGGGCTACAATGCGACCCCGGCGGCGGGCTGGTGCAAGGCAAGGCACTGAGGGGTTACCCTGGAGCAGATCACACCGGAGAGCCCTGGGGCCCCTCTCATGTGCTGATGCGACAACAGCGGGGGTTTTAGTGGGTAAGAATCCCATATACACTGGTCGAGCCCTACAGCTCCGGCGAACCTTTTGAAAGTTTACCCGCGTCAAAAAATAAAATGGTCCGCCTTCTGCGCCCAGGCCTCTTGCTATGTTCCGAATCCGCTCTGTTACATGAAGTTCGAGCTGCCTTTTTTCCTTCAAAACCTCAAACCTTTAAAGGTCCCTGAGATACTGTGGGGGATCAATCGATTAGATTTGTGCCAAGGTGCCCCTCAGTACCTTGCCTTTGAGCTTGCTACCGGGGAGCATATTACCCCCGGGTACCTGTCAAAGTGTTCACGAGGACGGGATTCGCAACCTCGCCGCCGTCCTCCGAGTCACCGCCGCCGTACTCGATGAACGTCTAAGGTCGACATCCCAAACATCCAGCGACTCCTAAGAGTAACTGGAGCCATTCGACCCAGTTCGACCGACATGCAGCCTTCAGTGTCTGTCCCTGCAACTTTTTGATTTGAGAACCATACGCTTACAGAAAAATTGGCATGTTCGTAGCCAGTTATTATCACTGTTCGCAAACGATCAGTTGGTTAAGAAACGTCATTCCTTAGATGAGTGACCGTTAAGGTATCATTTGAACTGAGCATTTTCATGGTTCGGCGGGTACCTAAGTAAAAAGTCAGTCCAAGTTGTCAGCTAGACAGCAGTCGATAAGCCAGGTCAGATGCCTAAGGGTAGCTTGAACTTTTAATTAAACTTTGCGCTTGACTCGTGTGTGTCATTTGAAAGGTGAATTAATAAATTGGGATGCTGACCTCTTAAAACACTACAGACTTTTGAAATTTCCTTATGTTCTTGTATACGTTAGCGAAACGTATAACTCATGCTTTTGGGCTCCTCTCTCTTTTTTCATGATCAGTGAAGTTAATAAGTAACATACCTATGTATGTAGATAAAAACCCACTCCTAACTTTCTCGACCACTTCTCTTCTTCAACTTTGACTAAGGTTAGCCATCCGAACGACGATACTTGGATTCATCATATAACTTGGCCACGGTAAAGAGTCTAATACTGTGCACATCAGATGACTACTGCCTATGTCTATACTATAGACATTGGCAGTAGATATAATCTGCAACGTATTCTGTATAGACTGAGTATAACGCAGAGGGCCTTAGACCATTTGAACTGGACACGTCATTGTCACGTTCTTGTAACAGATAGAACCCCAGTAGCGTCGACTGACACGCGTATGGCGATAATAATGCTGTGCTGCGGCACTATGGTGCTCACGTTGACAGGGAAAACTATGAACTGAAGTGCGCGGAAAGAGCCTCTTCAAATGGCAAAATATTATATTCAGTTTAACGGGCGCAACCTGGCCAACAATCTAAGATATTTTGGTGATTGACCATTCCTTTCAATAAGACATGCAATTGACCGTGGCGCTTTCGATCATAACTGAGTTAAGCTTCACACTCGCCACTGTTACCAAGGAATCGATAAGTAGGTACACAGTGTGTACCGCTTAGCAAAACAGAAGGTGCTTGTCCTTGTGAGGAGATGTTACAGGCGCAAGCTTCACTGTAGCGTTCCCAATCGCTTATAACTTACAATTTCCTTACTTGGTTACTTACTTTCTTTAAATCGAGATGCAGCAGTGGGAACTCATATTTTATAATCTAACTGAGACTATTCAAAAAATGAACATTTTAATTTATTTTATTAAAAATTGAAAGCAATACCTATCGGTTTAAGTTGTAGAAGTACCTCGTAATGTACCGATATGTCGTAATAGTACTATGAAAAGTAAAATAAAAAGGAAAAAAAAGAAGAGTTCATCCGGGATCGAACCCGGAAACACAAAAATGTCGGAAGACCGTTCAACCGCTACGCTGTATCAGCCGTTAGGATACATCTCGAAATTCCCTTCCTTATGTAGCATTATATATAGTTACTGCTTAGCTCCTTATGTTAATATAGCGTAATGATTTTAATTTTGGAGTTTAAATCCACAATTATTCTGTTATATTGTAACATTACTCTAGTTTTTTTACAATTTCGCGGAAAAATTAAGATGAAGAAGTGCTTATTACAATATTGCTCATTCCCTGTAACAAATAGCTTGATATTACTTATATTTAAGTCTGATCAGGTCTATAGTAAACATGTCCGTTAAATATCAACTAAATCTGTTGAACAGTATGTGCACAAATCTTCAACACAAAATAATTTCACGGCAAATTTTAGTAGAAAAAGTACATATTTCGATACTGCTCATTCCCCGTAACAAATAGCGAGATAATTTATATCCTATAATTTTTCTAGGTTATCAATAAATATTTTTGCCAAATAGCAACTAAATCTGTTCAGCGGTTTTGACGTCAAGTCTACACAAAGCCACAGACATACAGACAGACAAAAATTCTAAAAATCATATATTCGGAATCAGTATCGTTCCTAGAACACGTAGCAATAAAAATTTTCAAAAAATATTCAATGTACAGTTTTTACTTTTCTACGATTTTATTATATGTATAGATAACGGTTTGTTATTCCTATCAGGTAACTTTTTACCTGTCTCCTCCCTAGAATGAATAAAAAAATAAGAATAAATTTATGCAAGCACAAGTCGTACTTAGCTTATTTAGACTTCCAGACCTGGGTTTTTCGAATAAGAAATTTAATATCATTTTCTCTAACTTGCTACTTGGATACAGCACAAACATTATGATCGCAGGCCAAATTTGGTTATATCCATGATGCTAATAAGACAGTCATCCATCGATTTTAATAACATAAATTATTTATCTCGGCATTAATACGTTTATTATTAGATTCAGTCCGCATTAAACTATTTATCTCTTTGTGCCAGAGCGCAATCTTTATTTTTTATTTTAATTATCACACAGACAAATAAGTTATAGGTGGAAACATGTTCAAAGGCACATCTTATTTTAAAAGAAATACGTAATATACTTACTCAAAATAAATACATGCCGTGGAAATCCGTTTATCCTCATATAAAAATATCTTCGCAACACGTTTGAAGTACATTTCAATGTAAAGTACTGGATAAACGTAACAATAATAATTTATATGCGCAAATAGTGTGTGCAAAAATTGTACAAAAATACGTAACAATATTATATCTACTGTTTCAAGCATGACAGACTTGCGCATGTTAATAAGAGTTTGCACAAGTAACGCGTTTGCACGGTAAGTGCACGGATTTACTGTTTTGTTGTAAATATGCTATTATTTGATGTTTATATTAAATTAAGGCTTCTCTCTGAAAGTAATGTGAAAATGTACATAATAAACCTACTTATATATTATGTTTGACGAATGAGGACAGAATTATGTAGTTAGTATTATTATACTAATGAAATGAATACTATAATAATGAAATACTTAGTAAGTTTTTTTTTTCTTGGGGGAAACCTCCAAAAGGTCCCCAGGAGCTGTGGGGGCTCGAACGGGGTATGTGGGATTCTTACCCACTAAAACTGCCGCGGCTGTCACATCGGCACATCCGAGGGGGCCCCTTGAGCCCACCGCATGGGGCATTATAAACAGACACGGTGCTCACGGGGACGGGGGTCGTAATTCACTGTTCGCATATGACTTATCGCACTTCTTTGCAACTACACAACTGATTCTGATGTGGTTGTTAACGAGGTGGTTGGTCCTTATAGAAGATAAGTCTCTCAATATTCTAAAACATTTTATAAACATACCGTGTTCCGGTAGTGTGTTTTGCCATCCTCGATTGCGTCGCCGCTTTCCGTCAGGTGGGACTGCAGTCAAGCACTAGCCTATAAGTAATAAAAAAAAACTAAAATTTCAAACTGATTTTAAACACGTTATATTTAAGAAGGAATAACTTATTTAGGAAGTTTCTTTGTATATTACATATTAGAAGGTGTCACAAGATATTAGTTTTATTACATGGTCACCCCACGGGCTTTATCACTTATTTATATCTCTTACTACTCTTAAAAACAAAGAAAATACTGAAAGTGTAAAAAATAAATGCTTCGATGAAACATTCAATTTATTATCATAAGCGATTGATTTACGATTGGTATCTTAGATCGTGTTATTGTATTTTTATAGGTTGTTGTTGGTATTGGCAAACAAAACGATTTATCGCCGATTTATTTATAGGTACAGGACTTGAGAGGTTATAAAAACGGCATCAGTGTAGCGGGAGACTTGCACAACGATAACCCGTGAAATTCATTTTAAAAAATATTAAAGAAAATAATAAAATAATTATTATGATATGAGGGGAGTGATGGCTGCTGCTGCTCGAGTCAACTCGTGCGCGGGTGCTGCTTGCCGACTACTATCCCTTTGGCCTTTTAGTTTGTTATAATTTTTGTCGTAATTTATTGTTTTCTTCTTTTCTCCCTTGCTGTATCTTTCGAACGGCAGGACACACTATCGCTAATGTCCATTCATTTGTAACAAAACAATGTTTAAAAAAAAAGTGAAAAAATGACAAGCCCGCTGAGTTTCTTGCCGGATCTTCTCAGTTGAGGCCGCGTTGTGATCCGGTGGTAGCTTTTAAAAAATGATGATTCAAAAGTGCTAGCGTTAAGCCTATTTGAAATAAAGATTTTTGAGTTTGAGATCATTTTTGAAAGAATCACGTCCAAAACTTTATTTTTATATATTGCTATTCACACACACGTATGAATGTCGAGAAACAATTTAACTTGTGCTATATATTATACTGTTACGTCTGACCCGTTTTAAACTTTCAATCGTAGCGATATATCAACCCTAGAGCCGCTAACTTTAAATGACGCATTTTCTTATCATATATTTTTTTCTGGAACAAATTTATTTGAGAGAAGATTTGAGATATAAAGAAGCGTGTTAAAAATTTGTATTAAAAAAGATGCATTTCAAGATATATGATATTATACGAGTATCTTTATATTTGGATATGTTTTTTTTTTATTTCAAATCTATCTAATGTTAATATGTTTAATAGGTGGTAGGTTCCTTGTGCAAGGAACCTTGCAGGTGTGTGTAGTGTAGTCTGTAAGCATTGCTGTAGTCGGTGAAATTATGTTTTAAGGGTCTGCCACTCGATAGTCATTCTTCAGGTATTGCTAGCGTCTATAGGCTGCGATGACTGCTTAACATCAGGCAGTGCAACCGCACGCTTGCTTGCCACCTTGGTTGTACAAAAAGTTGTAATTAATTAAAAAATATGTATTATTTCTCCATTAGGTCTCTACATCTATGTATAGCTCTATATGATATAAATTATGAAAATAATTATGTATACATCCATTAATATCAATTTGTATGTCTTTAGAATACGTCAAGAAATAATATCTACTCTATACTCAAACTCTATGGTACTGTGTTGACTGCTGAAGGATGCAGTGCTATAGCCTACGTATCTTTTGCTACATACATTATTTACTAAGTACTGCGTACCAAAAATAAAACCGTATAAAAATACCAGCAATATAATTTATCTTCACACAAAACTAAGAAAGATTTTTATCGGCATCTTATTTCCATTTTTCAACTCTTCCACTAGCTATGCATTCCATAAATCTATCACGGAACACAATCTCTAAGACTGCCAGTTGACTCCTTGCCAGGACATTACTCAGACAAACTTTATGCCGTTCCCTCACAAATTCCTCTGTACTTTTAAAATTAGTTTCCATACTGATATGAACAGTTTCCTTAATAAAATTACTGGTCTCTTTTTTACTCAATAGCCAATGCTTGAGTGTATTTCCACCTGATAGAAAGTGGTTACGCATTCGTGGATGGTAAAACGCAACTAGCTTATTAAAGGCCTATTCACTCTAGACTAGACTTGAAGACACGCACATTATAATTGGTAGGAAAACCGATGCAGGCAAATGTTGCATTCCTTAGCTGTATTATTTCAAAATGAAGAAGAATAATAAAAGAAAGATGAAGCAGAAAAAACGAAAGAAAAAGAAGTAAAGAAAGAACCAAAAGACATAACCAGTTTCGGGAAACAGTTGTATAAATGTCCATCAGAGGGCGTGTCCCTTACCATACATGGATGTTTTGCTAGCTGTCAAAACGATTGGCACTGATACAGATAAGCGTATAGTACATATAGACACTAAATCAAAAAAGTCATCAGAAGTGCTAACAGCTTTATCCACTGGGCAACATTATGCCAGATATTCCTTTGTGAAGGGCACTATAGCTGGTGAAATTAGCGGGCTCCTGAGACTGGACTAAAGGCTCAAGGGGCATTGCAGTATAGTTGTCAGTTGACAGGCGTGATACTAGTCATTAGGCAAAAATCCTGGGTGTTGCTTTGAAAAAACTTATTCCATCTACTCTTTCACTCACTGTATCCCATTTGAGCCCGAGATGTGAAAGTTTAAATATAGGATTATCTTAGAAAGGAACGTAAGTATTCGCTACTTTGGCCGCCCTTGACTCCCAATCAATTTTGTCGAGAAGCCAGGAACATTCCCGGTATACTTTATTGGCCGGATTAATTCGGTGCGAGGAAATCCTGTAGTTTTCTGGTTCCGCCGAAAACAAGTTTTGGTGATACGATTAGATGTATGTTTTAGAAGGTTATGGGGTTAACGTACTTTTTTTACTTAATACTTGTTAATAAGGTCAGTGCTCGACCGCAATCCGAGCTAGTAGTTAGTTTACACACAAGCTTATTAACATACAGGAAAATAATTCTGTATTGACCAAACCAGAATAGAACATAGAGTGAAGAATAGGAGCCTTTTTTTTGACGCGGGGGAAATCTTCCAAAGACCCCCGGGAGCTGTGGGGCTCGACCGGGGTATGTGGGATTCTTACCCACTAAAACCCCCGCGGCTGTCGCATCGGCACATGAGAGGAGAGACCCCAGGGCTCTCCGGTGGGATCTGCACCAGGGGCCCCTCAGTGCCTTGCCTTTGAGCCCGCCGCCGGGGGGCGCATTATAGCCCCCCGGGAACCAATCACGGTCCTCACGGGGACGGGGGTCGCAACCCCGCCGTCCTCCTCGGAGTCGCAGCCGTACTCAATGGACGTTCAAAGGGACGACTCCGAAGGGAAGCATAGGAACCTGCCAACCCCAGTTTGTATAACCAGCCGCATTAAACACTGGGCTACAAAATTCCTTAATCTAAAGTACAGACTATCAGAATGTTTTAGACATCGTTCAAAAATTATAATTCATTCATTCATTAGCAGTCAAAACACGTTCACTGCTGAACACTAGCCTCCCCTTGGCTGTATAGGTGGTAGGTAATCCAATAGAAATACGCTGCTGCTCGTCTTCTTGTTTCCCTTAGTCGCCTTTTACGGACACCCAACGGCAGGCTATGGAAGAGTGCTATTCTTTCCCGTACATCCGACGGGTAAAAAATATAGTTCGTGATTTATACACAAAAAATATTTATTTGTTTTAAGGAAAGCATACAGACTAATCATAACATTATGTAACTAAATGAGTAATAACATTGCTAATTACACATGTATAGAATAGGAGGAAAGAATTGGAATAGAAGAATTGAATTCACCAATATTATGACAAAGAAAGCCTAACATGACTAGAAACTAATCGAGAAGTGAGTTACATCTAGCAATCCGCTCGTGACCCGAGTTGTAGTCGATGGGTTTGTTAGCGCACATTAGAAGCAATAACATCATTACCTAGTAAGCAAAAATAGAATTCTCTACACAGTCGAATTGTAGAGACTTTGTCATCGCAAACACAAAGAAGCGAGTTTGATAAATACATTTTGTAGGAATGCCGCGAGCCTCTATGTCGAAATAGTGATAAGGGTTATCTATACGCATCCCTTACGCAAACAATTCGACGATATATTTTCTTTTTTTTTTGTTACCAATATATATTGTGGTCGTTAATCACATAAAGGACACCTTCGCGATATTATGTATATATATAGTATCAGCGATTATACAGCTATATCCATCGAGGCATTGATCTATGAATTATACCTACCTAATAATATGCATGAACAAATTGACATACTACCTACAGTAAGTAGTTATGCAAATAAATAAAAAACGATTTTTTTCCACTCACATCGTTTGAAGAACCGATAACCGATGCGGAAAAAAGGTTCACGAGTGGAGACTACGAACCGAAAGACGCAACGAAGGCAGGTCTCCCACTAGGTGGACCGACGAAATTGTATGCGTAACCGGTGGATGCAAATAGCCAATTGTCATTCATTGTGGCGTTCTAAGAGGGAGGCGTATGATCAGCAGAAATTCATTTAAACATAATACCGAATCATTACAAAATAAGATTCAAGTCATTTGCAGATAATTCGAAATAAGAACACGTGCGTACCTACCTTGTAATCATTTTTCTATGACCATTTTTCTATGACCATTTTTCGAGTCACAAAAAAAAGTCATGGTAAGCAACACTCCTACCTACAAACAGCTGCACTACTTTCCACTTGTCATCCGAGACATTGAATAAGCCTCTTGAGCCAGGTAATTCCACCAATTACAGTGCCTAATACTCTTGTAGAGTTCGAAAACAGTGTAATTAATACAGTAGGAGCTAGATTCGATAGACGTATTTTAATACTTTTGGCCAAATGCCACAGCCTACATAAGTCAAAAGTCCAATAGAAATATTTAACTCGATCCTTCTAGAGAGTTTCAGTTAGCCGAGAATCAGTATTGTCGATATGTTACTGGTTCAATTAGGCGTGGATCAGCCACAACGACAAGAGACCAACTAAGCCGACCTAAAGAGAATAGCTTCTTTATGAAAGTCGGATAAGCCGAGGAACGATGAGTTGGAAGGTCTTTGGCGCTTGTACGTACAAATTCCTAGGCCAATCGGGCCAGTAAATTAATATCGGCTTACGGCATTTTTATAAGAAAATTTCTTGACTTTTCATAATAAAACGTTTTCCTGGAGAAAAGTTCTCAAGGATCTTTATTACAAGTTTCGTTATTTTTTTTTTAGATACGCATTTAAGAAAGTCAACAGTGCTTTTAATCCGTCGGCGGTCGACGCGTGATCGCGCTTATGCGGTTCGCTTGTTAACATGGTGCAGATCGAAATTATCGGCCGTTGAGAGCTTAAGCTTCTTACAAATAATTAACTATCTATTCTATACTTATAATAAAACTGTAACAGGTCCAATTCTGTACATTGAAGATATTTTGAAAATTATATTTGGAGGGCATTCTATAACCGATACTGAGGCCGAAAATGTATTTTTTTTTTTTTGTCTGTCTGTTTGTCTGTCTGTCTGTCTGTCTGTCTGTATCACGGCTGCGCATCACGCCGAAACTACTGAATGGATTCAAATGAAACTTGGCATGATTTGAGATCTTACTACGAGGTAGGACATAGGATACTTATCTAGCACGGTTCTTTTAGGAGAGGGGATTAAAGTCAAAATGGGTAGTTGGTTATACGCTTGGTCCGATTTTATCAATTTTTCTTTATAATATAATAAATATTAGTAAGGGAACACTCATAGAGAGTTGTTATCAAGGTTTTGTAATCGATCGGGTTAAGCAACGTTAGGTAAGGTCATTAAATAGATGGGTGACCGTTTAACGCCATTTGAACTAAACGGGTCCGTGCTTCGGAGAGCATGTAAAAAGTGGTTACCAGTTTTTAACCGACTATAAAAAAAGAGGTTATGTATTCGATGCGAATGTCGGTTATTAAAAGTTTAGTTAACGTAAAAATAGCGCAAGCGGAGCTGCGTGGGTCAGCTAGTTAATAATAATATCTTGGGACAATCCACACACGGTCATCCGATCCCAAACTAGGCAGAGCCTGTACTACGGAAATCAGACAACTGATACCTAATACTTATATACTTTATTTTTTGTTATTACATACTTAAATAGATAAATAACACCCAGACACTTGGTGCCGAAAATCGAACCCACCCACGACACATCGGGTAGCAGCCAGGGTGTCTTAACCACTAGACCAACGGGCCCGTCAAACTATAAATACTATTATTATTTTGATACGAGTGTTCGAATTTCAGGATTACTAAAAAACTGTACTATATAAAAAGATCATTTTATTTTTCCTGTAAAATATGGATAGACATGTATTACCAATAATTATTTCAGATTTTTCCCTCGACAAATTTCGGAGAACGGTAACGGTATTTTTTTGACATTTTTTATTATCAGCCAAAAACTACGTAACAGATAAAAATAAAACCCTGACCCAAAATAAAAATCTGTCTTTTGAGATGTAGAAATGAAACCCTTTCATATGATACCCCACTCTATATAGTAGTCTCACTTTGAAATTTTGATGACTAATTTCGACAAAAAAATACTAAAAGAAAAAATTTATTTTTTTTCATTTGCAATAAGGTTGGGTAAGCAAGATCTAAAACTATTCCGAGTTTCAAATCGATAGACTCAGTGGTTCCTGAAATATATAGGTGTGACAGACAGACAGACACACGAAGTCTCGCCATAAGGCTGTCTGTCCACCGGAGCGGAGCGAGGCAGCGGAGCGGAGAAACGGAAAATATTAACCAATAAGATTGCACTAAGATTTTGGAGCGGGGTTTTTGTGCAATCTTATTGGTTAATATTCTCCGTTTCTCCGCTCCGCTGCTGCCTCGCTCCGCTCCGGTGGACAGGCAGCCTTAGGGTTCCTTTTTTACTTTTTACATTTTATAAGTTTTTTTATTTATCAATCAACTAATTACATTTCCGATAAGGCGCTCATAGTCAGTTGTAACGATCAGTTGGTTATCTGTCGGCGGTCGACGTGCGCTTCGCGTGTTAACATTGGAATCATCGGTCGTTGGACGGTTAAGCAACGTTAGGCAAGGTCAGCTTAGATGGGTGTCCGTTTAGTGGCATTTAAACCTGATATCTGTGCTTCGGTGGGCACGTAGTTGTTGGTTGTCATCATGTGGAAACCAGTAGTTAAGCTAAGTCAGAGGCCTTAAGGCTCCTTGAAAAAGTCTGACACAAAGCTACACATAAAACAGATACATTTTATTTAAATTTTATACTGCAATTTAACATCACTCTAGAAAGTTATTGCTCTCAAGATCAAAGATATGAAATCATATATTTTTCTTCACACAGATCTTAAAGAGAATTCAAGTCATTTAACATCCTTATCGAAAAGTATCAATGAGCACCACCAATCTCCTCGAATAGGGTCGGCCATTGCACACATTAATTCTATCGAATGTATATTTTCTCTGTCAGAAAAACTAAGGGTCACTCTCGGTCAGCTAGTACAAATATTTCTGTTCAATGACGCCATTGAACGCCGGCCCTTAAATATATTGGACCCTTCAGAAGCAAATATATCCACGGAATCGTTGGTTTTTTGTCGTATGGTTATTAGTCAACCAGAAGAACTAGATACAATCGCTTCATAGCGATTCTATTTTTTCATTCGCTAACAGTGTCAATTCCTTTTAATCTGCCACGTGGTTTTCTATGACTTATGTCATTCTCATATATTTTATACTTTCTATTTACGTTAACGCTTGTAGAAATGTTACATTGCCTAGAGGGCCAGAAGACCTAGATAAAATCGCTTCATAGCAATTCTATTTCTACATTCGCTAACAGTCTCAATTCCTTTTAATCTGCCACGTGGTTTTCTATTTCTTATGTCATTCTCATAAATTTTATACTTTCTATTCGCGTTAACGCTTGTAGAAATGTTACATTGTCTAGAGGGCCAGGCCTAGATAAAATCGCTTCATAGCGATTCTATTTCTTCATCCGCTAACGCTGTCTATTTCCTATAATTATTCACGTGATTTTTCTATATCTTAAAAAATTATGAGAATTACTCTCATAATTTTTTATGTTTTCTAAGAGCGTTAACGGTTGTCGAATTTCTAGGACCTCTGGTGTCGGAGTTGTTCAAGGTGCCTCTGACTTGGCTTATCGACTGCTGTATAGATGATAACAACCGGGACTGAAATTTTACGTGCTCTTTGAACCACGGAGACCTTCAAATGCCACTAAACGGTCACACATCTAATGACCTTGCCTGACGCTGCTTAACCAACTTATTTTTACCGAACGGTGATTACAAGTATCAGTCTCTCATATATTAGTGGTGACGAATAGTTCTTTTTGTGTGGTAAAAGTGAATTAGAATAGAATACTTGCCTGACGAGGTACTGCTTCACAGCAGAAGTTAAATGTGAGCCACTGTGATTTTGGTTCGGTCATGCTCGCCATCGAAAAGTCTTTGCTTGTGGCGGCTTCGTGTGGCGGGTCACCCCCTTCCCTCTAATATGGTTAAGGGGAGTGATGGCTGCTGCTCGTGTCAACTCGTGCGTGGGTGCTGCTTGGGGGGTCCGACTACTACTATCCCTTTGGCATTTTAGTTTGTTGTAATTTTTGTGGTAATTTATTGTTTTCTTCTTTTCTGCCTTGCTTTATGTTTCGAACGGCAGGACACACTATCGCTAATGTCGATTCATTTGTAACAAAACAAACACTGTTTAAAAAAAAGTGAAAAAATGACAAGCCCGCTGAGTTTCTTGCCGGATCTTCTTAGTTGAGGCCGCGTTGTGCTACGGTGGTAGCTTTTTAAGCCTATTTGAAATAAAGATTTTTGAATTTGACTTTGATACAGAGACAGTGAGAGTTAGAGACAAGAGAGACTGAGGTGGAGAGTACCGACAAAGGGGGGAAAGAGAGGGAGTCAGAGGTGACAGTGAGTTAGAAAAAGGATGAGATGGAAAATAATACAATAAATAAGGACGTTTCCGGTCAACCGGAAACTGGAAATCGGAGTGTTAAAGTAAAAAAAATGCAGGCAAAGCTGCGTGGGTCAGCTAGTCAAGTATTAAATAAAATTGATGCCTAGCCCAACTAGGATACTACAGCGAAATAAGGCCAGTTTGTTTCGGGTTCCTCAATCGAAATCGATAGAGAAGCAGAATCAAACGTTACTAAAACATTTCCCATAAGTTTATTTCCCGATACCCATAATTTATTTACCACTACAGATTTAAATTATTCAACCATAGACACTTCGCTTTCGGACGCATCAAGGCTACATTCCAGCGAACGCTATCAATCTTTTAAGAATAGAAATCGATCATTTATTTTAAATGTACCCCGCGCATAAGGTCGAGTGCTATTCTTCATGACATAATAGATGGACCTATTGTGAAGACTTGGAAATAAAGATACCATATTCGTGGTAGATAGAGTGATGGGAAATGTATTGATTAATGTTTTGAAGATTTAATTTTGACATAAGTTACTGGTAGTGACGATACAAACAAGACGTTTGCCTATGTTAAGTGACACGCCAGCTTATACAGCTACATCAAACTGTCGCTTGTCACCTAAGACAATATAATTAAGTCCCTGATGTTAAGTAACACGCCCGCTTGTAGACAGCTACATCAAACTGCCGCTTGTCACCTAAGACAATATAATTAAGTCCCTGATGTTAAGTAACACGCCCGCTTGTAGACAGCTACATCAAACTGCCGCTTGTCACCTAAGACAATATAATTAAGTCCCTGATATTAAGTGACACGCCCGCTTATAGACAGCTACATCAAACTGCCGCTTGTCACCTAAGACGTCCCTGATGTTAAGTGACACGCCCGCTTATAGACAGCTACATCAAACTGCCGCTTGTCACCTAAGACAATATAAGTCCTTGATGTTAAGTGACACGCCCGCTTATAGACAGCTTCATCAAACTGCCGCTTGTCACCTAAGACAATATAATTAAGTCCCTGATGTTAAGTGACACGCCCGCTTATAGACAGCTACATCAAACTGCCGCTTGTCACCTAAGACAATATAATTATGTCCCTGATGTTAAGTGACACGCCCGCTTATAGACAGCTACATCAAACTGCCGCTTGTCACCTAAGACGTCCCTGATGTTAAGTGACACGCCCGCTTATAGACAGCTACATCAAACTGCCGCTTGTCACCTAAGACAATATAAGTCCTTGATGTTAAGTGACACGCCCGCTTATAGACAGCTACATCAAACTGCCGCTTGTCACCTAAGACAATATAATTAAGTCCCTGATGTTAAGTGACACGCCCGCTTATAGACAGCTACATCAAACTGCCGCTTGTCACCTAAGACAATATAATTAAGTCCCTGATGTTAAGTGACACGCCCGCTTATAGACAGCTACATCAAACTGCCGCTTGTCACCTAAGACAATATAATTAAGTCCCTGGTGTTAAGTGACACGCCCGCTTATAGACAGCTACATCAAACTGCCGCTTGTCACCTAAGACAATATAATTAAGTCCCTGATGTTAAGTGACACGCCCGCTTATAGACAGCTACATCAAACTGCCGCTTGTCACCTGAGACATTAGATAAGTCTCTTAAGTCCGATAATTTTACCAGCTACAGTGCACTTCTCACTGGAACACAGCAATTTTTACACACTGTTGCTTGGCGGCAGAATGTCTGACACTGCGGCGATACCTACCTGGATGGTCCTTTGCACATATGAGTATTTAAAAGCTGGCATTTTATATGAAATTTTATATTTGTTGAATTATGTTCCATATAAAATTTTCGTACATTAGACTGCGATGTATTTTTTTAAACTAGTCAAAATTACTCTACATTTAATGTAAACATTTTTTTTGTTTGATCTTTATTTTCACAGCTCAATAAAATTAATAGCCGTTTTACTATCAGGAACGTAAAAATAACTTGCAAAAACTACGTGTGTAAACATAGTAATGACTGTATGTACTAACGTGTAACTCTGCGTTATGAAAATATTTCTATTTGGATTTCGTCCAACATAAACGGTATGTCACACACAGACCATTATAATAATGCCTTCCCTACCTCCCGCTTTCCTTTGAAATAAGATGACAAAACGTCCGTGCTATAGAAATTCAGGTGTCAAGTTAAAATGGTGAGTCGACAACAATTATTTGGTGAAATATTTGAAGCGTGCCTATATAGAGAATCTCGATGTTTCAGATTCCCTGTTATAAGGAACCGTTTTCACCATCGCGACCGTGCCGTCCGTCCCGAAATATTTATCTGCTTGTGGTTTACACTTACTAGTAGTTCAGATCGATTTATTATTTTTAGTAGTTTAATAAGTTTCTGCGTACGAGTGTGCATAGCATATAAATAATTGGCTTAAAATGATAGTTAACGACCGACTGCTGTAGACATCAAAGCCTGACAAATTTAAAGTTATTATATAAACATTTACCCGTGGTGTGTACAGGTAGAACCTTCGGCCTATTCCCAGTAGTTCTACATTTTAGTTCTACGTGTATGAACAAGAAGACGAGCAGCAGCGTCTTACTATAGGATTTTTAGCCGCACCGTACGTTTTCTGCAGGGTAAGATACGTCTTGTGAATACGGTCTCTTAAATATGAAAGGGTAAAAATACCATTGAGTGTTATGGTAAAATATTACCATGTAAACGAGGATATATGAGACAAATTTGCATTTTTTGGGCGCTTTCAATTTGTATAGCTGTAATTAATGTCGTGTTTGTAGCTTTTATTATCATGTTAAGGGAGAGACCTTTATTCAGCAGTGGATGTCTTCCGGTTGATGATTATGATAATACCATATTTTATCAGTTCGCTACGTAGCAGGTATAGTCTGAGAACGTTGCAAGTATGGCTGATGGAATCTTAAGGGTGCAATTCCTAGATTAAGTTAAGTGTAATCTTTATCAGGCAATACTCATTAATGACCTGAGTTTGGCCAAGGATTTGTCAAGATCATAATATGGGACATTGATGGATCTATTAGTCTAGTGGTAACACAGTCTGTCCGCTATCCAATGGATCCTGGGTTCAATTACCACCTAAGGTAAGCATTTGTGTGCATGGTCATACAAGATTTGCTTTTATTGTATCTGGATGTTATATTTTTTTATACTACCAAGGTGGCAAGCAAGCGTGCCGCTCGCCTGATAATAAGCAGTCACCGCAGCCTATAGACGCTAGCAACACCAGAAGATAGAGACATTTGATATTAAATCTTGTGTCAGGTAATTTCACCAGCCATTGCCATGCCGGAATTCAGCAATGTTTGCACACAGCTGTTTGGCGGCAGAATATGATCGTGTGTCAATTGTTCCAGGACATTGCTCTATAGGCAAAATGCGAGTGTGACATTACTTTTTTGCGTTGACTACCTTTAGGGAAAATGATAATGTGTGACATCTTGTACATTATATTATGTCGCTATTTAAAGATCTCAAATGAGCACTTTCAAATGCAATTCTACCACGTAAGTCACTTAGTTGCGATGCAAGATGAAAGAAATCGCTAAATCACGCGATTTTGATACACCGAGTTGACAAAACGCGATGCATATCGATATAATAGCTGTTAAATATACAAATATTGCGTGTATTACGACTATAATATTAAAAAAAACTGGTCACATGAATGTGTACGTAAACTAAAACGTTTACAGGAAATACCTTCCTTGAGCAATTTTTCACAGGATAATTCATTTTAAGAACGAATTTCAAAATTCTAAATTTGTATTTCCTTATGTTGGCTTTTACTCCGCACACATATTTAATAATTTCAATTTCATTACCTGAATGCCCCAAGAAGAGGGTTATGTTTTCCGAGAGTATGTATCTATGTATGTATGTTTATTTCTTTGGCACGGCCTACAGGCTAACCGGCTTGATGGACAGTGACTTGTAAAATGTCGTTTGATTTGTCTTAGTAGTGGAAGAGACATAGGTTATATATTTTTCAAAAAATAAAATGGCGATCGTCAGCCACCATTTGTATTTTTTTTAACCGGCTTCAAAAAGAAGGTTCTCTATTCGACGCGTATGTATGTAATATTGATAAAAATGCGTAATATTAATATATGCTAGTCTATGTGGGCTTCTAAACAAATTTACCAAATTTTATGGGTGTATGTATGTATGACATATGGTACTGAGACGTGGTCTTTAACAGCTGGCCTTTTGGAGAAGCTCAGAGTCACACAACGAGCTATGGAGAGAGCTATGCTCGGAGTTTCTTTGCGCGACAGAATCCGGAATGAGGAGATTCGCCGAAGAACCAAGGTCACCGACATAGCTCGTAGAATATGCAAGTTGAAGTGGCAGTGGGCAGGCCACATCGCTCGAAGAACCGATAACCGTTGGGGAAGAAAGGTTCTCGAGTGGCGACCACGAACCGGAAGACGTAGCGTAGGCAGGCCTCCCACTAGGTGGACCGACGACATTGTTCGCGTCGCAGGCAACCGGTGGATGCAAATAGCAAATTGTCGTTCATTGTGGCGGTCTAAGGGGGAGGCCTTTGTTCAGCAGTGGACGTCTTCCGGCTGGTGATGATGATGTATGTATGTATGTATGTATGTATGTATGTATGTAGGTTTGTCCGCCGATTTCTCAGAAACTACAAGTCCGATTTCGAAAATTCTTTTTGCAGTAGTTAGAATATTGTTCAACTTAGGGTAGAGTACAAGTTTCATCAAAATCGGTCCAGTAGTTTAAGAGATATAAACTTTTTATGTTTTCAGTAAGTTACTGTAACGTAGACGTTCGAGTTGCGTGATAGTGCTGATACCTATCTTTGTAAAATATGTCACTAAAAAGTCTTAAATAAACTATTTTATAATAAAAAATAAAAACCGACTTCAAAGTAAATTATCTAAAAAGCATAAAATAACGAAAATATATTGAAGTCGGTGTCAGCTGGTGATAGTGTTAGTTAACATGATAAGCTAGCACCGACTTCAATATATTTTCGTTATTTTATGCTTTTTAGATAATTTACTTTGAAGTCGGTTTTTATTTTTTATAAAATAGTTTATTACTTCCATCATCAAAACATTAATATGTGTATGTAATGAAAGGTCTTAATAATGAGCCGAGTGGGAATATATATTACATGTGTACGTTTTATGTAAGTATTTATTTATATTTAAAAAAATACTTAAGTATTTATTTACATAAAACAATAAGACTTGATTCCAAGCAAGAGAGGTTTTGTGGGAACTTAAAGTATTTTTCTTTTTGGGAATGTTAGACGCTGTTGGCCGCAGATGGCAATTACAGCTTCACCGGACAATGGGAACTTAAAGATCAATAATTTGGTTCACATTAAAGCACGCCTAATAATAACATTAAGAACAAACGTTGGATTTTTTAACTGTGATACCGACAATTGGGTGCCATGACACCATTAGGTGCTCGTAAATTTTGTGACCTTGACAAACCATTTACCGAACTCATAAACTTCATGATTTTAGTAAGCCACTTACAAGTGCTTAAGGGTTAGTGTATAATAAACTTAAGTACTTATCTAATGGGCACGTTTTTAGAAATATTCAATACTTTCAAGACATTTTACTTATCACGCCCACAACTTTTGGGGGCTCGCCGGGATGTGATTACATTGTTTTGGAAGTGAATTACAACAAAGATTGCATTCGAATTTTGTGACCTTGACAAACCATTTACCGAACTCATAAACTTCATGATTTTAGTAAGCCACTTACAAGTGCTTAAGGGTTAGTGTATAATAAACTTAAGTACTTATCTAATGGGCACGTTTTTAGAAATATTCAATACTTTCAAGACATTTTACTTATCACGCCCACAACTTTTGGGGGCTCGCCGGGATGTGATTACATTGTTTTGGAAGTGAATTACAACAAAGATTGCATTCGAAAGTATCACCAAAGATTCGAAACAAAAACCGAATTCTTCGGACCGTTGAAAGTGACGTGATGATAATTTTGTATTGAAATACGACGTTGATGAATTTCTTTAAGATTTATTTATTGATATGAAGATTTGAAGCAGCCGTAATCAATATTTTAACGAATTAAGAAGACTAAGAAGAAATATTGAGTACAAGCGTAATAAAGACGAAAGATGCCTCCTAAAAAAGATAAGGAAGACGAAGAGATGCCTAAATCTGGGCCGAAGATATCATTTAATGATTTAGAAAAATCCATGATTACTTTTACCGGCGATGACACATATCCGATTTCCACCTGGATTCAAGAGTTTGAGGATACCGCCAGTATTATGGAGTGGTCAAAGATTGAAAAAGTTATTTACGGAAAAAGATTACTTGGTGGAACCGCTAAGCTTTTTTTACGATCGCTGGGCAGTGTGACAGATTGGGAAACTCTAAAGAAAAACCTTAAAGAAGAATTTGGGCCAAAACTAAATAGCGCCATAGTCCACAAGCAGTTAGCCTCACGTAGAATGAAAAATGACGAAACATTTCAACAATACTTTTTGCATATGAAGGAATTGGCCTTACATGCCTCTGTAGAAGATGAAGCTCTCATGGAGTATGTGATTGACGGCATTCGCGACTCTGAAACGAATAAAGCTATATTGTATGGTGCCAGGGATATAAAAGAGTTTCGTGCCAAGCTAGAATCGTACAGCCAGTTAAGAAAAAGAATTGACAGCAAGTCTTGTATTCGTGAAAACCATGAAAACAATCCTACGACTTCAAACTCATTTAGTACTGGGCGTAAACTTGTAAAGAAGAGATGCTACAATTGTGGTGACACTGATCATATGGCACCAGCTTGCACAAAAGGCATTAAATGTTTTCGTTGTAACGAATATGGCCACAAGGGAACAGAATGTCCAACCCACTTTAAGAAATCTCTAAACATCCACATTCAGAAAGCAGAAAGGAAGATTCCCTATAAGAAGATTAAGATTAATGGAGTTGATATGATGGTATTGATAGATACCGGAAGTGATGTGAACCTGATAAAGAGTAGTAAATTAACAGAATTTGAAGAAGAAAAACCCAAATACGAGAACCATTCTAAAATATGTCTGACTGGTATTGGAGAAAAGGAGATAAATACAGAAGGAAGTTTTGCTGCCAAATTGCAAATTGATGACTGTTTTATCGATACCGTTTTCCATGTTGTGAAAGATGAAGCCATACCTGTCAACTTAATTCTCGGCAATCCAATCTTACATGATCTTAGTATCAACTTTACATCAGATGGCATAACAGTTGAAAAACTTACACACCTCACGTTGCTTACAGAAGAGAAGAATCCACACGACGATCTTGATATAGGAGAGACAATGTTTTCTGAAAATATAAAGAAGATGATTAAAGATTACAAACCTACTGAAGCTAAGAAGAAAAGTAACGTTGAACTAAAAATCATACTTACCGATGAAAATCCAATTTACCAAAGTCCACGTCGACTGTCATCCCTGGAAAAGAATATTGTTGACCAGCACATAGAAGAATGGACGCAACAGAAGATTACCCAACCTAGTAAATCAGATTCAGCATTGACCGCCAGGCCACTTACGGATTTGCTCAAAAAGAATAAAGAGTTTTGTTTTGACGAAAGATGTAAAGAAGCCTTTATAAAGTTGAAGAAAGTTTTGTGTAGTTCATCGGTACTCCGCATCTACAATTCCAACTATGAGACAAAGCTACACATGGATGCAAGCGCAAGAGGATTTGGAGCTGTACTACTTCAGAGAGATCCTGGAGACAACCAGATGCACGCAACTCACTTTATGAGCAAAAAGACCTCGCCAACTGAAGAGAAATATCACAGTTATTACCTAGAAAATATAGCACATTACAATGAAAGTAGATCAGAACTAAGAGCAAAAGCCGAAGAGTCTGTCCAAAAGATTCAGAACGAGAATAGGAAAATTTATAATAAAAAACGAAAGAAAGCTAATCAATATAATGTTGGTGATATAGTAGCTATAAAAAGACGCAATTTACTCAAGGCAGTAAGTTATATCCAAAATTTTTAGGACCTTATGAAGTTGTTCAGAAGAAGAGGAATGACAGATACGCAGTGAAGAAAGTTGGTCAGGGAGGAGGTCCAGTTAACACTACTAGCTCCGCCGATCTTATGAAGCCATGGACGAGCTATGATTCTGATTCATCTGGGTCAGATGAAGAAGCAGGATGACCGTGTGGTATAATGAGGTTATTTGTAATGAGGTTATTGTTAGAATTTATTTAGTTTTCCCTGCTATCAATACTTTTTATATTTTGATTAGTATGGTAACTCGCGGATCGATGTCGGTGGTTGTCAATTATCTAAGACGTTTAACAGGAATACTATGCTGTAATTTTGGCTGTAAAAGAATAAAGAAATATTCAATACTTTCAAGACATTTTACTTATCACGCCCACAAATAGTGTGGGCGTAATAAGTAAAATGTCTTGAAAGTATTGAATATTTCTTTATTCTTTTACAGCCAAAATTACAGCATAGTATTCCTGTTAAACGTCTTAGATAATTGACAACCACCGACATCGATCCGCGAGTTACCATACTAATCAAAATATAAAAAGTATTGATAGCAGGGAAAACTAAATAAATTCTAACAATAACCTCATTACAAATAACCTCATTATACCACATATAATATTGAAGTCTTTATAAAAATCTGTGAATTTAATATATTTATTGCCTTACGCAATGTTTGTGTAATTAGTTAGTAAGTAAACTCATTGTGGACCCTGCTGGGCAAAACAATATACTTATCTACACTAGGTGAGGAAGAAGGAGGATATTAACTAACTTTTTTGGACGTTATTTCAAGATAAAGATAATATTTATAATAACATTAATAAAATATAATTAAGTATAACATTTATTTTATCAAGGTGACAATCAAGCGTGCCTGATGGTAAGCAGTCAGCAGAATCACTAGCTCGTTGCCGACCCTTAAGACATTAGATAGTGCACTCATGGTACAAATTTGTAAGAAAGATCACTTTTCGTGTTACACTACCCTGCTACCGGTAGAAAAAGGAACTAACGATATTCCAGGATATTCCCCAGCCCAAAGACCAGCTCAGTCAGCATAGACACGTCCAGTCGTGAAGCACTGGCTACGCAGGAAGAACTATGCGACTCAGAGGAGCTCAACGGAAAAACATCGCCTCTAGGAAAGCGTTTCACTTAACTATCTGCCACACTCACAAACCCCAATTAACTTTAAATATAATTAAGTCACTTTTTAAAATCTATTTATTTCGACTGTCGGAATCGTTTATGATTAATTTCGATTATTGAACACGAGATAATTGTTATATCTACTCACTATATGCGCTAATACTTAATGCGCTTATGCATTAAGTATTAATGGGCTTCGAGTGTCGAAATATTCCGATTTCAAAAAATGAATTAATCATAATGTTGTCTTTTACTTACGCGAATATTACACATTGAAATTAAACTACTTTTACGGATTTTATCGCGGTTTATTTATTGATTTTACTATTCCGACGTTTCGAATGCTTTGCAGCACCCATGGTCACGGGAGGACTGAGATGTTGAACGTCCTTATGTCACAATTATGCCGGTGTACCCTCAGGTCTTCTTAGTTATTATTGTTGGTCCGATCTACGCAGTAAGAGCTTACAGTATCTTGAGGCCGTGCAGTGTTTTGATTGATATTGGATTTAATTATATTTATCACAGGATCCCAAGCCGGTGGTAACACCCAACCATCTTCTTTATTGAAAATAGGATGTTTTTTGATTTCAATAGCCTCACGAATCATCCTAGGCAGGAATCGGTGTTCTTTTGCGAGGATTTGTGGTTTATCAAATCTAATATAATGGTGGGTGCGATCCACCACCACCACCAAATAAACCACAAATCCTCGCAAAAGAACACCGATTCCTGCCTAGGATGATTCGTGAGGCTTGAACTTTGGAATTAACTTTAATTGACGTTTATAGGTTCGGCAGTAACACTGTTGAAAAGCCAGAAAATATTTTCTAAAGAAAATTAGATTTCATCACAAAGAATCAACCATTTTCACACACTCAAGCAGTCTACTCAAAACGACAACGCCCAATAACTCGGATAAACAGCGCCGGGACATCAATAAATTTCTAATATCTCCCACCTTTTCCAATAATTCTTTTTTATTTTCCATTAGATTAACATGAAACCGTCGCCACATAATTTGCAACACGTATTATAATATATAACTTTCGCTCGTAACTTTTCCACACCATATACCACAACGCCGACACATTCATAGTGTTGTCAACAGAGAAAAAATCCACACTTTTTCGTTATGGTTATTCGTTGTGATAAGTTTTTATGTGAACGCCGATACTGCGCCCTTCGGCCTTCCCCTTGAATGCCCTTGACTCTGTGGTAAGTGATGTCATGTGACGGGAAGAAACAGGGGATAGATAGGTCATTGACCCGTGACTGGCTATTTATAGGCGTTTTGTATGCAGTTTTTTTAAATGTTTCAATGATAACCACTGTGATTTTGGTTCGGTCATGCTCGCCATCGAAAAGTCTTTGCTTGTGGTGGCTTCGTGTGGCGGGTCACCCCCTTCCCTCTAATATGGTTGAGGGGAGTGATGGCTGCTGCTCGAGTCAACTCGTGCGCGGGTGCTGCTTGGGGGGACTGGTCCGACTACTATCCCTTTGGCCTTTTAGTTTGTTGTAATTTTTGTCGTAATTTATTGTTTTCTTCTTTTCTCCCTTTCTTTATGTTTCGAACGGCAGGACACACTATCGCTAATGTCGATTCATTTGTAACAAAACAATGTTTAAAAGAAAGTGAAAAAATGACAAGCCCGCTGAGTTTCTTGCCGGATCTTCTCAGTTGAGGCCGCGTTGTGATCCGGTGGTAGCTTTTAAAAAATGACGATTCAAAAGTGCTAGCGTTAAGCCTATTTGAAATAAAGATTTTTGAGTTTGAGTATAATGTAAGCTAGACGCTATTTTGCTCATGGACAGACTTAGTTAATATGTCTCTTGAGGTCGGTAGGTTTACAATAATTAACAATAATAAGTTGCGATCCGGTGTGAAGTGAGATAATATTCTGGGACAATCCACACACGGTCATCTGATCCCAAACTACGGGCGTTAAACTTTGGCGGACCTGTTGTTCTGGTGCGTAGACACCCTGGTCGCTACCCAATAGGTCGTGAGTTCGATTCCCACCAAGTATCTGGGTGTTTAAACAATTTAAGTATGTAGTTTCCAAAAAAAATAGTTAATTGTCTGGTTTCCCTAGTACAGGTTCTGTCAGGTCACCATGTGTAGATTGTCCTAGAGTACTATTTAGGCAGACTAGGCAGAACCTTTAAATACTTTGGTAAACCAGACAACTAATACTAATACTTGCTTTCTTTTTTTTTTGTAAAAACATACTTAGATACAAAGATAACAATTGGGTAGCCACCCTGTCCTACCCACTACACCAACAGGGCTGGCAAACACAGTGCAGCTTGACAGCAAAATATTTTACACTGCGATGATGCTACGATTAGTGTAGGTACCCAAACGGCCCCTTGACAAGGACCCTTACAGACCACCGTAGTGAGAGTAAAATTCTCTTAATTTCCTTTTTATGGGACCATCAAATCGGTAACCAACTACCAAGTGACATTATTGGAACCGCCCTGTGACACTCGTTTTAACTGCCGACAATAAAGCGAAGTTCATCTTGACAATACGACAATACCATGTTTATGGTTAACGATTTTAACTTTTACTGGTGCGTTGACCGATCGAGTTGCGACCGCTTCATTTGTCGCTGTAGCGTGGTGATAAAATATAAATATTATTATGTAAAAAGTAATAGAACTTTAACTAAATTTACGGATGATATCGCGGTTTATTTTGGATTTCACTGTCCCAAAGTTTTGAACGCTTTACAGCACTCTGGTTTCGGGCGGTATCTGTCATAGTTGTCTCAGGATACCCTCAGATCTTTAAATTATTATTTTTTGTTCAATCTACGCAGCAAAGCAGTGGCTGGCTCAGTGGGCGAGCGCTTGCCTTGGAAAACAAGGTGCGCAGTTTTTAATCCCTTGCTCGCACCTCTGATTGTAAGAGGCATGACGATTATTTAAATCTTTAGCAAAATATTATATAGAACTTCTATTGTCACAGTAAAATATCATAAATCACAATAAATAGACAGTAGAGAGAACAATAATAAGTCACTTACAATCTTCGCTTCTCTCTCTCCAACTTAAGAGCTGTGCTCTTGTCGGTGAAGCAATTTCCACTCTGCTCTATTATATGCCTTCATTTTGACCTCCTGATACGACATTCCACCCACTCTTTCTGCTACCTGCTTCATAGAACTTCGTCTGGGTCTTCATCTTCCCCTTTTCCCTTCTATTTTACCTTCCACTATCGTTTTAAAGAAGGTGTCGTGTCGTATCAAGTGGCCAATCATCTTTCCTCTCCTATTCTCAATAGATCTTAAAATTTTTCTTTCTTCATTGACCAATTCTAAAACTTCCTCATTCGTCTTCCTTTCTGTCCAACTTATTCCCTCCATTCTTCTCCAACACCACATCTCGAATGCTTCCAACCGTTATCTATCCTTCTGTGTAAGGATCCATGCCTCACTGCCATACAAAGCGATGCTCCAAATATATGTTTTAATGAGTATCCTGATGAGGGTAGACCGTTGACTGTACCGAGGCCGCTGTATGAATGTTCTTGTCTCAGCGTGCACCTCATTTATATAGGCACACCGGCTGGGGTGCTAACATGATTTCTTTAACTTATTATGTGCAAATCGTCTTTTTGCAATTGTTACTAGCTTTTGGTGAAGGAAAACATCGTGAGGAAACCTGCATGAGAAAGCCTAACTAGCTGTCGAATGACGTGTAGAGTCTGCCAACAAGCACTTGGCCAGCTATGTGGCCTAAGCTCCTTCATTTTCAGGGGAGGCCCGTGACCAACGGTGGGACAAAAACAAGGACTGTTGTACTTGAGGTACAGTATTTCGAAGGCAGCGTTACTAGTGCCATCGCTCGCCATAGTTTGGTAAGTAGTTTAAAAGAAAAACATATATATTTCGGGAAAATCCATAAAACATTTGAAAAAATCTTATGGTATACCTACCATCAGCTTTTATTGCAAACTAAGTGTTAAAATTATCTTACTTTTTCGTAAAAAAGTGACGCATATAAAGCTCTGTTCCTTTCTCTTGCTATAATAATATTACAATAATACTGCTCTATCGGATAGTAGTAGACACCCTGAAGCTCCTAATACTGCGGTGGTAACTACCTGGATGGTTTTATACACAAGAAATGTATTGACTTATAAACCAATTTTAATTAACAAGATAATTATTGCAGCTTTAGTTATACTCAAACCGATTGTTGGACCACATTAATGTTATTCATTACCCGAAGTAGATAAGTAAGTACATACATTAAATTATTATCCGTCAATTGTTTACAATACGGCCGAGTAGTATAGCAAAGGGCGCGACATTATAAAAAAGTTTAGATTATAACACTCATTTAAAACAATACTTACATAATACTTTATTGAATACTAGATAAAAAATTATCACTTCCACGTAAAATTACAAAAACAGGAATGTACATATTTATAATATTTTAATTAATTTTATCTACACTCATATCGTAATATTCAAATTATGAATTCAAAACCTGTACTCTAATGAAAAACTTTAGTAACATGATTCTTTAAACAAATAAAAAGTTTTACAAAGTACATACAGGTCTCCTGAACAAAACGATGCCTTAAAATAACTTATTCTCTATTATAAAACACCTTAGTATTTTTTTTATCTGGGACCATACTGCAAGTCTTTAGTTATTCATTCTGGTACCGACTAAAGAAATTACAAATCTAATTTTAAAGCCGCCATCTAGTAGGCCTCGATACATTGTCTTTGGTGAGACGCAATAGGCATGATAACTAATTTTGAAAAAATACTCTATAATGTACTTACGGGTCTACAATTGCCGAAAATAATCATATTTTTGTATAAAATTTACAATTAATAGCAATATTTTCAATTTTTAAAATAGAGTTTGAATTTCGTTCCAAAACGATGGCCGGTGCATGGCGCCATATTGTGACGTCACTGCGGTGTAATTTAGGTTTATAAGTGAATCATTGTATGAAAGAAAAAGTTGAGATGACAGTTTGACAGTTGTTTATTTACACAGGATTGACGTCATTCACTCTGATCAGTGTTTATTACAAAATGGCGATTAGCTGTATTTAAGTAATTTATTTGCTTAAATATCACGAAAATCTCTCTATTATTATGAAAATGAGATGCATTTTTGTAATCAGTGCAATCTGTTCTAATATTTAAAACCACAGATTTATTGGTATTGTGTTGCAGTCATCATGCCTATTGTACGCATGCGCATTTGAATTAATTGAGCGCCAAAATATTAAGTATCTGTTTTGTATTGTAGTTTTGTGGTATAAAATTTGAGTTTAATAATAATTATAATGATTTCTGATACTTACGCGAATATTACACATTGAAATGAAACTAAAAAAAAAACCGCGATAAATATCAAAAATATATATATATCAAAAATAAACCGCGATATAATCCGTAAAATTAGTTTCATTTCAATTAATAATAATTGTTTATGAAACTCCACATAGGTATTGACGGGCCCGTTGGTCTAGTGGTGAGACACCCTGCCTGCTAACCGATGGGTCGTGGGTTCGATTCCCGCCAAGTGTCTGGGTGTAGTTTATCTATTTAAGTATGTATTTACAAAAAAAAAGTATATAAGTATTAGTATCAGTTGTCTGGTTTCCATAGTACAGGCTCTGCCTAGTTTGGGATCGATATTAGATATTACACACACACTCTTGTTTAAATAACCCCCTATAATGCAACAGTTTCATAAACTACTATTATCGACGACTTGAATCGACGTACTCTCTCTTTACATGATCGACTTCTTTATTCCAAACTAGCGACCCGCATCCGTTGTGTGGTGTAGGAGAAGTTAGCGTATATACAGACAGACAGACGCTGATAGTGACTCTGTTTTATATTATGTATAGATTCAAAAAATAACGTAACATACTTACTCATTGTATTCTCATGCAGATGTCGTTCGGTCAACTCCACAAAGATTTAGCATACATAGGCGCAAAGGTGACGTAATTCCTGCCGTAATCATAGGGACACCCGGTATAAATACATCGTTTAGATGCAAACATCGATCGATTAGAGGTCGCTATTCTTCAGTCCCTTGGTGGAGATAATGGCAAGAGCTTTTTGCGTTGATACGTGATAAATATATAGTGGATCCTGTACGTGACACGTACCTGGCTTGATTTACGATTGTCTATTACGTGTTTAGGTGGACGGTAGTTTGGACTCTCGGGGTGTGGGCCCCTTGAGCGTCCATTGAGTACGGCGGCGACTCCGAGGAGGACGGCGGCGGGGTTGCGACGCCCGTCCCCGTGAGCACCGTGACTGGTTCCCGGGGGGCTACAATGTGCCCCCCGGTGGCGGGCTCAAAGGCAAGGCACTGAGGGGCCCCTGGTGCAGATCCCACCGGAGAGCCCTGGGGTCTCCCCTCTCATGTGCCGATGCGACAGCCGCGGGGGTTTTAGTGGGTAAGAATCCGACATACCCCGGTCGAGCCCCACAGCTCCCGGGGATCTTTCGAAGATTTCCGCCGCGACAAAAAAAAAAAAAAAAAAAAAGTGGACCGTAGTTTTATTATTGTTTGGTTAGTGACTAATCCAGCGTCGAGATCTTGAATCTGCCCTAAAACCTTTGACGTGGCTTAGCGACTGCTGTCTACGGGGTGTAAGGGACATCGTACTGAAAACTGATACCAGGGATCCAATACATGATTCTAAACATTCTAGTGTTGAAATTTTTCATCGGTTTTTTCATAAATTTCCAAAAAAACAATGCCGCTTTTTTAATAAGATTAGGTAAACATCATTATTGGTATAATAATAAAGCCTAATTTCAATTTAAAAATAATTAATTAAGAAGAAGAAGAAGAAGAAAAAGAAGAATATAATTTATTTCGCAAACTGCACATAGTTACTAATCTTTGACCTTAATAAAAACGTATTACGTTCCAAACGCTGTCATCTACAATTACTTATTTGTGCAAAATTAGCAATCAGCAGCAGCCGAAAAGTCCACTGCTTCCCTTAAAAGGGGGGGGTTGCTATAATCTCCACGTTTGGCAGACGGCTTGATTGTAATTAGCAATGTAATTTGAAAAATAAATATTATTCCGCATTCCGTTTTCATTACATGCTCAAAAATTAACCGAGTCAAAAAGAAGGTTCTCTATTCGATGCGTATGTATGTAATGTTGATAAAAATGCGTAATATTAATATATAATAGTCTATGTGGGCTTCTAAACAAATTTACCAAATTTTATCAGTGTATGTAAGTATGTAGGTTTGTCCGCGGATTTCTCAGAAACTACGAGTCCGATTTCAATAATTCTTTTTGCAATAGTTAGAGTATTTTTCAACTTAGGGTAGAGTATAAGTTTCATCTAAATCGGTCCAGTAGTTTAAGAGATATAAACTTTTTATGTCTTCAGTAAGTTACTGTAACGTAGACGTTCGAGTTGCGTGATAGTGCTGATACCTATCTTGGTGAAATAAGTCATTAAAAAGTGTTAAATAAACTATTTTTAATAAAATAAAAACCAACTTCAAAGTACTTAAATTATCTAAAAAGCATAAAATAACGAAAATATATTGAAGTCGGTGTCAGCTGGTGATACTGTTAGTTAACATGATTAGCTAGCACCAACTTCAATATATTTTCGTTATTTTATGCTTTTTAGATAATTTAATTCATATAAATGGTTTCTGTAATATTGTAACGGACAATATGAGATATCTTAAAAAAAAGTTTCCGGTGCGTAGTCCCTTACACCCTGTATATGATACCTAGCAATCGAAAATGAGTTTTTACGGGACCAAACATTATGATACTACCCCAGTTCGGCTAGACTAAATCTCAGCGTGTTCCTAAAATGCTCTACGTCTCTCCAATATACTATCATCAACATCCAAAAGACGTCCACTGCAGAACCTCCCCACGCTTGGCAGGCGGTTTGGGGATCGCAGTATAGGTGGTGAGTAATCCAATAGAAATGCGCTGCTGCCCGTCTTCTTGTTTTCCTTTAGTCGCCTCTGACGAACACCCAACGGGAAGAGATGGGTGGGTGAGAGTGTTTAATGTCTTGCAAGATCCGAGATCCCAATATTTCCAAACTAAGATTGTCGGCACTCGTACAATATATATCCGTATCACAGATGCGGTCTATCAGGACACTCACGCCATGATTACGGTCGGTCGGGTGACGGGTTAAGCCTCCAGATGATTATACCCTGAAGTTAATTACATCCGTCTAAGGTCCCATTATCGCGAGGCGTGAAATAACCCGTGCCTCGTCAAATTGATATTTTGTCTCGAATGCGAGAAATTTGGTGGCGTTCTGAGTTTAAATCTTTAGAGCGATGATAAATTTATTTGCTGTGAAAAGTAAAAATTCTTATGTAATACATACTTAATAATCGAGTAAATAAAGATCATCCACGTCCACTCATAACTGCAAGGTGGTAAATTATTATTAAACATTTACTTTAATTATTCATCATCTTTATCATCATCATCAGCCAAAAGTTGTCCACAGCTGAACAAAAGGCCTTAGAAGGGAGGGGCTGCCATAATCCCCAGGCAGGCGGCTTGGAGATCGCAGTATAGGTGGAAGATAAATACCAAAGAAAGACGCTGCTGCCCGTCTTCTTGTTCTCGCTTAGTCGCCTCTTACGACACCCAACGAGAGGAGATGGGGGAATGCAATTCTAACCCGGCACCTGACGGGAAATTTAATTAAATTATTAAAGAATGAAAAATATTTATTTTAAATATTTCTATGCGCTGCGTAGGTACAATACGATTAAATATCTAGGATTTAATAACTTGAAAGATTTTATAGTAAAGTTTAGAATCCTAATTTAATTAAACAAATATCAATCATAAAAAACGTGTAACAAGGTATTTATTTATTGCACTGTATTTTTTATTTGAATGTGTTCTCGCAAAGTGTCTGGATATTATTTAACTAGTTAAGTACGTAACTTCAAAAAAAAATTATCGTGAGTGTATTGTCGCAGAACATATTATATACTTACATGATAATTACATTGAAATGTTCTATAATTTAGCCTTTAATAACCATAACGCGCATGTTAAGACCATAGTAGAGAGTGTTTTCAATACACAGTCACAGTTTTGAGACAACATTGAGACGCGGGTTTGGCGTCTTCAGTTTTCAGTAGCGAACGACTCATGAAACGGCGGCCGAGAGAGTCGCACGACCGCGCTTAGTACGAATACTGACTCTGCCGAACTTATAACTTTGTATAATAATTAAATAATACTTATCTGTGTATTATTATGCATTATCGTCGTGTTTGATTATATGTGATTGTGTAGTGTAGATACTATTTTTGTGTTAAAAGTTGGAAAGCCGGCTGAATTAAGTAAGTATTTTTTATAAAAGTTTTGTGGTTCCAAAAAGGAAGCAAATATAATTAAGATTACGGTTATCTGTATTCCTTTTTAGTAGCAAGAATAAAATTAACATTACATTGTATAAAATAATAACTGTTTTTTTTTCAATTTATTAACAAACATACTTAATTATACTAAGTAAAAACCTTGATTAAAATAGATTTAAAAAAAAAATATTTCTTTTAAATATTTGCAATTTTATTATGAGTGGAATTACATGACAAATCGTTTATATAATTATTCGTACGGTTACAATTATTATAAACATCTTTATGCAATTATCTTTTATAATAATAATTATGTTAGCATTTATTTAATAAATATCTTATCTAAATCCAATTTTTTATTCAATCTAAAGATGTACTTACTGACAATAATACTATATAGGTATAATAACATTTTCTGTTTTAAATCGATAGCCGTAAGCAAATTTTCCATAAACACCTTTTTTACTGCTCGAATAAAGATCCGTATCTTAATGTGATTATTCTTTCTTATCCCAACGTATTGAAAATATATTTTGAAAGTATCGAATATTATCCTCTTTCAACAAAACCTTTTTGCACAACAAAGGGAACTCAATGTATCTTATAACACGCGTTAGGTGCAAAATAAATCACTTCCTTAGTTCCCGATATGTAAATAAATGGTAAACAGAATATTAAAAGTTCAAAAGGTAATATTTCAAGTACTCTCCAATATGAAAAGGATGAAGGATTTTCCTCCCTTTAACAACGAGTAATGTTAAGAATATTAATATTCTTCTGACGTAACCTAAGGACGTAACGAAGGAAATTAATAAGAATCGAATAACCACAGGCATGAGAAGTAATTTTTTGAACATGTACGAAAAGTAATAAGATTAATTTAATCGTGATGAATCATTTTCGGCGTTGCCGGCACTTTTGTACTACTTTCGCTTTATATAAAATGTATTTACTTTTTGGAGGAATCATTGTTATTATAGTACAAATAAATGCAGTTGTTCTACTGATACAATAGTTGTTCTATATTCAATAATTTAATGTATTTCTCTATCCAAAACTTTTATAGATCAATTATTACTCACATCAATTATTTATATCTACTATTACAAATAAAAGGCTTTATTTTCATATGTTTGTATGACAGACTTATACATAGAATAATAATTAAATTATTAATATTGTAATTTAGATATTTATAATTATTTAATCAACTAAGTACTTTACCATCAATAATTTATCAACTAGGTATACGTCTCGAGTCACTAGTTGGGTGTATTCTTAGTTACATTCCCATTATCCCCGCTTTTTTTTCTTACCTCATAGCTCCAACACAAATAATTACATCCCAATAATACAAATAATAATAATAAGCCAGTATTAGCCCAGTATTCAGTCCACCAAATGCTCATTAATAAAATCTAGAAATCTTTCCACATACTTAAATCCCTACACCTGTCAGAGTCAACTGCTGTTTATATCTTATTTCCAGCAGTTGATCCTGACAGGTGTGTCCCATACCTACCATTAACTTCTCTCAACAGGCCTCTACGTGTTGGATTCGTCCCTACGCAAGCCTTTTAAAAGTCCGGGTGTAAAAGCCCGTGTTATAAAAAATCTAAAATAATAATATCTTGGGACAATTCCACACACGGAAATAAATTCAAAATTTTATATTTTAGACTTATAAAATAATATTGAAATTATTTATATTAAAGGTTGTATTTCAATATTTTTTTAAACCATTATTTTAACATTAATAATTTATCACCTAGGTATAGGTCGTGACCTATACCTATTTGATAAATTATTAATGTATAATGTATATACAACCAACCTCATATAGAAAACAACAACACAACATATAGAAAACCAACTCAGGAGTTGGGTGTATTCTTCCTTACATTCCCATTATTCTAAGTCCGCCCCCTCCAACATAAATAATTACATCACAAAATATCATTATACACCGTAAACATCCCACGGTTTCCTCCACAAAGACATTATACGTCCAATCTGGCTGGATGCCAATTTACCGTAAAAAGCAGCAATACCAGGCATTAAACGGCTCGAGTTTCCGATACAGCCTGTAATTTAGTGGATGCGGGGTGGTAATTTAGGAATTCGTTATCCTAGTTCATGAAAATCGTAGACTATACTTCGACTTTATAAGTCGGGAATTTCTGATATTCGATCTTATATAAAATATTTAGACTCAATCGTAACTTAAGATACGAAGATTTTGGTTTACCTAATTAACATAATAATTGCATTAATAATAAAAAATATTATAACAGCCCTTGTTTTGTCCCACTGTTGGGCACTCGAGATTAAGGGGCGTTGGTCATAGTCTACCACGCTGGCCAAGTGCAGGTTAGCGGACTTCACTTCATTCATTGATTCGAAGCTTACTCAGATATAATAATAATAAGTACATAATAATAAGTTCTTATTTCATGCAGCTACATCCACTGATTTATATAAATAAATATATAGCCTAAATAAATATTTAACCATAAGAGTACTATCATAGCTACAATAGATAGAGATAGATGAATCTATTTCATATTTTCACTTTATATAAATTATCTTTCCATTTATATATATATTTATCATACCCATCATCATAATTTATCCATATAATTAGTATCCATAGTAGTTAAGTCGTACGTATAGCTAAGATTGAGATATATTCGATGTTAAATTAATTCGATATTGATGTGTATAGGTGATGTTTAGTAACCAGGCAGATTTGAGAAGTGTATATAACTTTCGATTTGAAAGCAGTTTAACTTAAATCCTTAAATCCTATTTTTGTAATGCGAATTTAAAATGACAATAGGTAACTAAATAATAAAAATAATATTTGAAAATAAAGATTAAAAAATACATAATCAATGAAATCTGCCCTTAGTTGTATGTATTTAGCTTATGCTACGAAACTTTTTGAGCTGTTTGTCTGATAAAATTCGTGCATTGAAATATATTAGATTTTTTAGTATCTATGATTTAAATAATACTGATATTGGCTACATCAACTACTGGTAAGTACTATCATTTCTTCCAAAAATTATTACAAACTTTTAACTTTTAGAATATTCGATCAAAATTAAGTTTTTGACTTTATGCAAAATCTTTGTAAGTATGAGTCATTTTATAAGTTTTGTCATTTGAGATTAACATTTCAAATAACAAAAACTTAATTTGTTAACATCGATAATAACCATCAAATTTCTTATTCATTTTGTCTGGGAATTTTATAGGAAAAGTTCGCAAAGCCGGTTAGACCAGATTGGAAAATCGGAAAATTTGTTTCATTTTTGATAATGTAAAGAAGAACAGGCTATACCATAATAATAGGTATCAGTATCACATAATTTCACATACACTTCTTGCCAACTCAGTGCTCATAAATATTTTAAAGTACGCTCTTAGATTGCCTAACTGATTTCAGCAAGAACGTATAATAATTCAAATGGAGAAGGTAATTATTTGAAAACGAGCGAATATAGCATTTTTATTGTCAATATGAATATTTAATTGCAGATAAAAGACGTTTAGGAACTGAATCTACATTTATATTGAATCATTTTTACATAACCTTTTTTAGTCAAGCATTAGTGTGTAAACATCTATGTTACAGTGTGAAAAGCACTGTAGCTAGTGAAATTCTCGGGCTCAAGGGACCATAACCAATGATACAGGTGACGAGTGCCTGTGCAGTCCAGGCGGCCTAACACCATCTGTTTGACATAATGTTGTTTTTTGTTGCGATATATTCCGTAAGAGTAAATTAATTACCATCTGTTTGAGCTTATTATTATAATGATTTCTGATATTTACGCGAATATTACACATTGAAATGAAACTAAACCGTGACCATGAATGCTGTAAAGTATTCGAAACGTCGGGTAATTAAAATCAAAAATAAACCGCGATATAATCCGTAAAATTAGTTTTATTATTATAACTTAATTTTCGCAAGAGAAAGGAACGGATCTAGAAGCTGCGGATATCTGTGTCTCTTACCAACGTAAAAGTAAGATTACTTTACCAATACTATAAGAGATGGCAGTAGGACCCCAGCTGTCTATAGGCAGACGTATCAGCTACCAAGTGATCGTCTTGTTAATACTCTTTAAATTATACAGGTCAAATTAATCGTGCAAACGGTCGTACAAAGTTACTGCCCGTTATACTTAACTTATTAAATTAGTTAACGGTTCAGTTCATAGCTCCCTTTAGCTAATGACGGCACACATTATTTGTTCGGGCACTGCGGGAGCGGAATTCGGTGGAATCGATTCAATTAATACTCAATCGTTTATATTATGATTATTATGTACCTACTATTAAACTATTTTTTATAGGTCTTATATTGTCCGCGTTTCTGAAAACGGCTCTAAGAAATATCGATATTTTTTTATACTTTCTTTTATAATAATACAGCTTCGTGACAAGTTTTACAAGAAGAGAAATCATTAATTCTTGTGTCTTTGTAATTAAAAAAAAAATATTTGTAGTAAAAATTATCCAATTAGGTATTGCAAGGATAATATAATTATGTTGGCTGTCATTATTATTTTATTTTTTCCCATTCTCTCCCGTTGGGTGTAGGTACGTAAGAGGCGACTAGGGAAAATAAGAAGACGGGCAGCAGCGTCTTTCTATTAGATTACCTACCACCTATACTGCGATCCCCAAGCCGCCTGCCACGCGTGTGGATTATGGCAACCCCTCCCTTCTAAGGGGGAGGCCTTTGTTCAGCAGTGGACGTGTCTTGGCTGCTGTTGATGATGATTATTAAATTTTATGAAAAATTAAAATTGATTATTTCAAACAATAGTAACACATTAACAAGGTTCAACTAAGACATTTTATTAAGTTTAGTACACTTTAAAAGCAAATCCAGCAATTTAGTTTCCATTACGTACCTAGAACGATACTATAAAGAACAGAAAATGGCTACCTTACCCCTGTATATAACCCTGAAATACATTTTAATACGAATAATATCTACCTTAACAAAGCTAAGTTAATTCTCACATCACTTAAAACAATAAAGGGTACAAAATTAAGAAGAGATAGTTTCTTACTGAAACTTGATAATAACTACGTCTACGAATATAGTATTTAATTATTAAAAATTTAATATTAAATATATAATAATACTAGCTGACCCGCGCAGTTCCGCCCGCGCTTTAAACCTTTTCCAATGAACCTTCCCTTGAACACACACAAAAAATTTCATCAACATCGGTCCAGCCGTTTAGGAGGAGTTCAGTGACATACACACGTACAGTAGAATATATTGAATAATTAAATATTATCTTATGTATTATAATACAAAAAAAATCTGTCATCTCTTAACGAGTTTGTATTGTTTGGAAATGTCTTCTAATCGTAAATTCATTGAATTGAAGCTTCTGTTAAAAGTGTGTACAAACATTTTCAGAAGCAACATAAAAATACCTATCCATAAGTTACCCTCAGGGTGTCCGGGAAAGCATAGGATCCGCCCATCTCTTCCCGTTGGGTGTCGACAGAGGCGACTGAGGGAAAATTACAATACGGATAGCAGCGTCTTTCTATCGGACTATATTCCACATATACTGCGATCCCCCAAGACGTCTGCCAAGCGTGGGTATGGCTACCTCTCCCTTCTAAGGGGGAGGCCTTTGTTCAGCCGTGGACAAACTCTGGCTGATGATGATGACGAATACCTATACATAAATGACACACAACCTAACATTGCAACTGTACTTTATTAAGTGACCCAAGTAAGTATCACCGTAGTCTGTAGTATTAACTAGACATTCTGCCGCTACCCAGTAGTGCTTACGTACAAGTTTCTGTGTTCTGGCACTGTAGCTGGGGAAAAAACTGAACTCTAGATTTAATAACTAAAGTCTCTAACGGCAGCAAAATTAATTTGTAAGAAAGAAACAATTTTATACAAAAGAAAATTAACCTGTATTTGCTTACTCTTTTCCGTTTCTTATTTTTCATGTACAACAAAGCTTATAAAAATGTGTTACTATTAATAAATTGTGGTAGCTGCAATAAATATGTCAAACTAGAGCTTTGACTGCAAAAAAAGAGAAAATAGTATACAGTAAAAACAGTTTCAAACACGTAATATGTACACGCATAAGGAGCGAGATTATTTTCAGATTGGAGTGATTTGTGAAGATTATTTAGTATACACTAACTGTTTTATCTTATTAAGAACTAACTTTTTCATTCTTTACAGAATTCAATCTATCTATAATCCATAAAACTCCTATGAGCAAGATAGTTTTCAGATTGATTGGTCGGCATTTTCTTTTTATTTTCTATAACATTTTTGTCGATTTTTATAACTTGTTTTTCTTAACTTCTATAACTTTATTAACATTTTAAATACTTCTGGCTATATGAGGCATTCATACTTCTAAATGACGTTAACTATAATCATACGCTCCAATTCGCCGGGAAAACTAAACAATAGTCTGAAAGTTTCTATAACGGAAATGATTTCACGAAAATGCGGCAGACAATGCATTTGATTAATTACCTTAACTAGGAAATGTATATGGGACCACTTTATAATATGGCGCCTGCAGATTTTGAATGAATGACTATTATAAAACACCACACAATAATAAAAAAGTACATCATCATCATAACAGCCGGAAGACGTCCACTGCTGAACCTGAGGCCTTCCCCTTAGAAGGGAGGGGTTGTTATAATCCCCACGCTTGGCAGGCGGCTTGGGAATCGCAGTATAGTTGGTAGATATCCTAATAAAAAGACGCTGCTGCCCGTCTTCTTGCTTTCCCTTAGTCGCCTTTTACGGACACTTAACGGGAGGAGATGGGTGGGCGCTATTCTTACCCAAACACCCCACGGGGAATGACAATGATCAGTTGGTTAAGCAAAATCCGACAACGTCAGTCCGTAGATGGGTGGCCATTTAGAGACATTTCAACGGAGCATTTCCATGCTTTAGAGGGTGCCTAAGAAGTCGGTCCGGGTCATTGTCATCTAAACAGAAGCCTAATGGCAACTTAAACAACTCTGACACCAGAAGTGCCAACCACAGATATAATAATAATAATAATAAATTCTTTATTTCAGGCATCTAATGGCCCATACAATAAATACCTTATAGACTAACATACATATTATATTATAAAACTTATAATTAAACACGCAAAACAGTAGACGTGTCGCGCGCGGTGTTCGGTATCCGTCCACGGAATCGACGAAATAAGACACCCCTCGGCCAAAACTCTTCTTTAGCGAAAGTCGACAGTTGTTCGGTCGGCACTCTCACTACAAAGGAATTAAAATACACGCTGTGGCGGGACTTTGTTCCTTTGTGGTGAGAGTGCCGACCGTTCGACCTTCAAGGTGAGCTTGGTCTTCACACGGACGTACTCTACAATGTCTTCGACCTTCGTAGAGTAGTGCAGCCTGGACACATACATATATATATATATATATATAGATTTACATAGATAACGCAAGTTTCACGATTTGTATTGAAACCAAGCGTGCCCATTTTTTAACGCTTTTTGTGACGTCACGGCCGAAATTTAGTGACGGGAAATCCAAACCGTTGCAAAGACACCGATGCCGCCGATGCCACGCCGATTTTTTTTAGTTTCTGCGGCCGACCGTCTGCAAGGCTGTACCAACAGACGCGCGCGGACTCCAAGTTAGCGACGACCAACCCCGATGTTTCGTCGGGGTTCAGACACGCGAAGTACATGCATTTGCGTTATCTATGTAAATCTATATCTGTGGTGCCAACATTATAACACATGTTAGGTATATGTTTTTGTTCATAGCAGAAAGATAACTAAAATTGTCGTATTAACCTAGAGCTGAGAAAATAGTCCAAGGTTAGAGTTGTATCTATCGATATACCAACAACGTCTTCGGTTGCTGTTATATAATTAACATAATGATAGCACCGACCTCAAAAACGATAGACCACACAAAAACAGCAACTTGAACGGCTATGCTAAAGTACCTACTCGTACCTTAGGGCTCCCACACATAATTGCGAATTCACATCGCATCGCAAATATCTGCGAGAAACAAATGAATATTTCCATACAAATTCCTGCGATGCGGCGCCGTGTCGCATCGCATCGCAGTTATCTGTGGGAGCCCTTACAGGAAACATAATCAATCCATATCCTTCAAACTACTGAACTAATTTCGATGAAACATCTTAGCATTATAGGTTTAAATTTTTCCTAAGTTTCTTTCAACTTATTAAAAGTTTCTGATAAATACATGGACAAACCCACAATGACGACTAGACACATTGTGAATATTATTTATTTATTTATTTAAACTTAATGTATTTCCCACCCCGTGGGGTGTCCGGGTAAGAATAACAACCACCCATCTCCTCCCGTTGGGTGTCCGTAACCGTCCGACTAAGGAAAAACAAAAAGACAGGCAGCAGCGTCTTTCTATTGGTTTTTTTTTTTTATTGAGTCTTAAATTATTTCGAATCACTCCCCGATATTCTTCGGGGATTTTTTTCTTTATTTTGTTTGGACAATATGAGTTCTGTTTTAGCTATATAAATTATAATTTAAATAATTTGTAAATTTGTAATGTGTAGTATAATTTGTAATGTGTAAAATTGAAAATATCGTGTAAAATTGTAAATATCGCGTAAAATGTAAATATCGTGTAAAATTGAAAACTATTTTAAGTAGAATTGTTCAATTACGTTGTAAAATAATTAAGTTGGATAAAATTAATAAATCGCAGCGACAATTTTAACGACAGAAATGCGCATTGAACAATCGTCATTTATTTATTTATTTATTTATAAACTCTTTATTGCACACATAGATAGTAATAAATGTACAAGTTTAGCAAGTATAAAAAGTACAATGGGCGGTCTTATCACTCATGGCGATCTCTTCCAGACAACCTTTGAATGGACAGAATGAAAATATATTAAATGCAATGGGCAATCGTGGTGCAACAAACTATAAAAGTAAACTAAACTTAAACTACCTTCTTAAATAAGAATATAATTTACATACTAATACTTAAATAATTTCTAGGATATACTAATACATTACATATTATATATAAATACAAATTAGAAACAGATACTGACAGAATTAAATTAGAATTAATAATACAATTAGAATGAAAGGGACAGATAGTGTTCCTTTAAAAGAGATTTGAAGGAAATGACAGGAGTTGCTTGTCTTATTGGTGTGGGTAACGCATTCCACAAGCGTACGGCTTTAACCATGTAAGACTTATCTAAAAATATTGTGGAATGCGGTGGTATTTTCAACTCGAGAGTTTCAGATGATCTCAGGGATCGCGTATGTGTCTCATGTAAGAAACTAAAGCGTTCTTTAAGATACGACGGAGAAGAGGGATTGAAAAGAATATTATATAGTAGTAAGAGAATGTGAGTATTCCGGCGATAGCGAATTGGCAACCACTTGAGCTTATCACGAAATACTGAGACATGATCATATTTACGAAGTCCAAATATGAATCGTATACAGAAATTTTGGAGACGCTCAAGTTTATTTAGTTGTAATTCAGTTAGATCAGGATAGCTGGCATCGGCATAGTCAAGAATTGGAAGAAGAAGAGACTGTGCAAGAGTCGTCTTAGTGGAAATTGGAAGGAAGTTACGAAGTCTTCGTAAGGATGCTGCTGAAGCAAAAATTTTGCGACTGAGCTCCTTCAACTGATGATCCCAAGATAAAGTTTTGTCAATGTAAACGCCTAGATTTTTCACAACATCCTTGTATGGTATAACGGTTCCGCTAAAAACAATTTTAGGAAGTTGCAGCCAGTTAATTTTAGAAACCATTTTAGAACTGCCAATGATAGTGACCTGGGTTTTCAAGGGATTAATTGTAAGACCATGTGCTTTACTCCAAGTACAAATCTGAGATAAATCTCTGTTTACAACATTAACAGCTTCCGTCAGAACTGCAAATGGCGCTTGAAAATAAATTTGAAGATCATCTGCATAAAGGTGATAGGATGAAGATAGTTGTTTAGAAATGGAGTTTATAAATATTGTGAAGAGTAAAGGGGAGAGAACGCCGCCCTGAGGTACACCAGCAGATGTTTCACGTCATCATTGCCTTGTCCCATTCCTCTCCTTTCTATTGGATTAACCTACCATCTATACTGCGATCCCAAAGCGCCTACCAGACGTGGGGATTATGGCAACCCCTCCCTTCTAAAGGGGGAAGCCGTTGTTCAGCAGTCGACGTAGGTATATCGGCTGCTGATGATGATGATGATTGTATGGCCGCCGTTACAAGATTACGTTGTTAAATTTTGAAGAACTGTGATCTATTTTAAATTGGCTCTTCTTTACCAGTCAACCTTTGGGTTAATAGCAAATACAACAAAGAGATACAAACAACGGGCTTTTCCGTTTTTTTTTATTTACTCATTTTATTAATATTCCATACATACATAAAAACACATCCAGTAGAGATCCTCGTTGTATGAAGTCTTAGCAGAAATCTCGCATTTCACGTCATTATTAGTTTCAATAAAAAAAATACATCTTAGGTATTTTTTTTTATTACAACTGAACTATTGATAGTCTTAAAGAAACAAGAAAACTAGCAAAGTCTGAACTCAAATCTTTACATCACAAACAGTAACTTTATTAGGTAAAATAACATTTTTCTATATATAATTTCAATTTATTTATTAAAAAAAAAACAAAACTGGAGTAACAAGGGAATAATAAATAAAATAAAATCAATTTTACAATATATACAAATCGTCCTCACTCTTTGGTGGCAAAGTCCCCAGAACGCTGGCAGCATTGCCACGCTGGATGGCAATGCTAATCTGCTGACCGAAATAAAAGCCAGCGTTCCGGTCTCCAGATGTTCCTACGAGGAGTTCGGAAATTTTTTGGAACACCTGGTGGGCTCCCGGCCCCCACGGACCCAACGTCTCTACCCCAAACGCCTCAAATATATAACCTACTCCAAGACATTCATATTTGCGGCGTTTGAGGTACTCTGCGCTGTGAGCAGCAGCACCAGCCTCAGTCGACGTTACTGGAAGATGAGACGGCGCGAGTGTATCGACACAAGTTGCGTCCCATACAAGGGGCCGTCCCATCTTCCAAGGAACTAGAGTCATTCCATCAGGTCTCTTACCATCGTCGCGATGTAGGCCACAAGGCTCTAAAACAGCGGCCATGTTGACAGTGGCAAGAGCCCGATATATTAGTTGGTTGAGACTGGCGTGGCGTGCTGCTCTTCCCGCACTTCTGCAGCAAGACAGTCCGTGGTGTCCGAGCCGGCAAACATTATGGCCACACCGACAAGAGTGAGGAGCGATGCAAGGTGTTCCTAAACGAAGGCAAATAGCGATCCGAAATGCAGTAGGATCTAACAGTGTTCCGATGTGTGTTAATGGTAAGGCCTGTAACCATAAACCTGACTCCCATCTAGATACTGCGAGAAGGCGTGCGCGGTCTGTGGAATTAAGAGCCGAATCTTCAAGACTCTTTAGTGTGATGATGCAAGCCGGACGGTCCCACTGGCTCTGAGAAGTCATGTCTGAGGGGTAAACCGCATTCGGGCAGGCTATGGACCATGCATCCAAGGCTTCGGTACGGAACGGCACTTCAAAATCTGAGAAGCTTGTAGACAATATTTTTTTAACAAGACCATGAGTGCCGTGAACCGAAGACAAGAAAGCTGGCAGTGCAACACTAGAAATTTTACGGACTCCCAAACCACCAAACCTTATTGGAAGAGTGGCTTGTGTCCAGGCGCGATCATCTAAAGGAATGTTAAAAATGGTGGTGATACTATCTCTTATAACGTTGTCCAGTCTTTGTAAAATATCATTACGTTTCCAAAGAGGACAACATCGAAGAGTATAGGTAAATTTTGGCACGAAAAGACAATACTTAATTATGTGATAAGCCATGTGGGAATTTATTTTATGCAAACGATCCAAAACTGTTTTAAATGATTCAATTTTATCTTCGACAAAATTGTCGAACGCATCATCAAAAATAGGAGTTCCTAAGAGCTGAAGAGAACTTTTGCTGATAATTTTGATACCGGGTGCTAATATATTAAATTCGTTCACAATAGAATTGGTTGTGGCAGAAATTTCGGAGATAAATAGTTCGCATTTAGAAAAGTTAAGTTCTAGGCCAATAGATTTCAGTTCACAAATCAGCAGCCGGAGATCTCGCAAAACAGTGTCTGCGTCACCACCTAGAGTCCCATCATCGAGATACCATACATTAAATTTTGATTCCAAACGCGTGATGATTGGATGAATTGCTAAACTAAATATAGCCGGCCCGAGAGGATCACCCTGCTGACAACCGACAGCTGATACAATGCGGTTGCCTCTGTACATTAGGTTAGATGATGTGCTGTACGATTGCCAAAGAAAATTATAAATTTCAGGTGCTTTTAGTTTAGTTTGTGTCAACAGGGCACATCTATCTACAGAATTAAATGCATTCTTAATATCCACCTTCAGCAGCACTTCACCACCTTTATTGAGAGTAAAGGTACGGAGAGCGTGTACAGCTGCTTCACAACCGCCTCTCGAACCAAAGCCTATCTGATGTGGTTGAAAATATTCCTTCAACGAGTTGAAAACTTTTTTGCAACAAACTTTGGAAGAGAGGCGACGTAGGGTCGTGCCTACAGCAATTGGACGGACTCCACCATCTTTTTTTGTAAAAGCACATAAATTGCCCCCAAATAACGTGTCCGTTATTTTTGGTTCTACTCTTTGGGTTATTACAAACCTGACCGGTGTTGTAATCGCATTTAGGAGATTTCGACCTGCTTCACCAGTGCCGAAAGTTGTAAGGTCTTTTAAGTGCTGTGGGCTTAGACCATCTAGGCCGCTTGCTGAACCCGATGGAAAAGATACAATAGCACTTGCTACATCCTCAGCGGTAATGTGAAGATTGGTGGGAAAAGTAGAAGAAGGTGGGTCGGGCAGGTGGTGATGTGAAGCTGAAGGGTGCTTACTGCGTAAGGCGGCCAATGTATCTGGACTGTCCGGTGCGATGCCATCACTTGAAAACATCAAACGAGCAGCCCCTCTGAGATCACCGTCGCTAATTCTATTCTCCACCGAACGGAAGAAGGAAGATTCAGGCTGAATCTTATTATTTTTGCGTGTTCCTGTAAAATTATTTGTATGTATATGTAAAGGTGATTGGGTATTACAATTTTGTTTAAGGCGCAACGTCAATGAGTCAGTATTTGTAGGGTCATACGGAACATGGAGGACCCTAAAGGGAAAAGTCAGCAGATGCTCCCAAGCACGTTCTGAATTATCTTTTATGGCGGCATTGATGGTTGAAGTAAGAGCCTCAGCGATAGTTACACGAATTCGCTTAATAACAAACTTTGATGATTTTAGTTGAGTAAGTATTTGCCAAATAGGAATATGACTCGTAGAGGGATCAAAAGTAGGAATCCTGGTGGAAGTATTATCAAAGACTGGTAACGATGAGCTAATGCAAGAAGATGAGGCTGAAACTGGGCACGAAAGTGATAACGGGGCATTGTGAATTTTTGCTTTATGGATTTTCAAACCTCTCTGTCCTTTAAAGTATCGAACTTGGGAGCATTCGGGACACTGGACCTGGTTTTCCTCGGCTGCGTGTCCTACTGCACTTTGGTACACATTATTGTTTGCCGGCATATACACATAAAACACAATTAAAATTACAATAAAGATAAAAACTAATAAAAGCATAAAAAACATTTTTCTTGTTCCAAATATATTTGGCATGTCCCCAAGGCTACGATTGATTTCACATAAACTGTGGGTGCGCGGTAAATCGTACCCAAGAGGCGGTAAGCGGTAAATTACCGCGCTTTTACCGGGACTTCACCATGCAGCGTTAAACTTTGTATCTATCTATATGTGACAGTTCGAATGACACACACTTTCGGATTCGATATGTACGTTGCAGACGCATGCTCTGCGCGTCCCTACTAAAAAAAACCCCGAGGCGGGCGTAAAAAGTATCATTTTTATGTTCTCACGAGAGAAACCTTCAATATAGGTCCTTGTGGGGCGTCATCCGGTGGTAGATGGTGATGGGTATGTGGTGGGTAAGAACCCACTAAAACCCACGCGGCTGTCGCATCGGCACATGAGAGGGGGAATCAAGGCTCTCCATCGGATCTGCACCAGGTACTTCCCGCTCAGTGCCCTGCTTTTGAGCCCGCTGCTCAAACGCATTCTCTGAGAAGCGTGGTATTCTAGCAGTAAATAAGACTGCATGTGCTCACTGCAAGACCTCAAGATACTGTAAGCTCTTTATGTATAGATCGGACAAACAATATAAATTAGAATACCTGAGGGTATCCTGAGACATCTATGACGTATGGACACCTACCACCTTTAGTCCGCCCGTGAATGTCCATGCCGCGAATCGAAAATTCTGTGCCGCGAAACTTAGGGATATACAAATCAAAAATAAATCGCGTTAAATCGGTAAATCGTATAATCCGTAAGTTAGTTTTATTTCAACGTAAGCCTAATTTACGGAAAAAAACGTCCAACGCGCGGCGAGACGCCTCGTCACACGTGATTCCCGACACTCCACGTACGGAGACGTCGGGCATCGGGAGGCCGAGGCCGTGGAAATAAGGCCTTACTTATTGCTTAAAAAATCAAACATATCTAATGACCATCTCGTCTCGGGCAGTGAGCGGCAGTGCTGTGCAGCGGTCTATAGGCTGGCGAGTCGCTCACCATCAGTTGAACGTCTTGCTTGGCTTGTTACTAAATTGAATTTAAAAAAACATCGCACGACGCGCAAATAAAAAAACCACACTTAAGCCCGACCATTATTTTGAGAGCTGCGCATACCACAGACATAATGTATAGAAACGTAGGCGTAGAGGTTAAATACATAGATATAACAGCTATAGTAAAATTGCCACTACAGTAAATAAGGATACAAACAAGATGGCCTTCCGTAATCTGAGCATATAAATTGAATGGTAATGTTTCAGCCTATCACGCCATTCGAGAATTAAGTCCAAAATATTAGCTTTAATATTTTACAAGGACATTTAAAGACGGGACACACGAATCGAATAAGACTTAACAGAGAAAGAAATGTTTTTCGGGCAGTGAAATATATGTCTTCTTCTTCTTCCGATGGCGCTACAACCCTTTGTGGGTCTTGGCCTCCTCTACAATCTTCCTCCAGTTGCTGCGATGCTTGGCGACCCTCTTCCAGTTGGTATACTTTTTCAACTTCCTTAAATCCTCTTCCACACAGTCAACCCAACGCTTTTTAGGCCTGCCCTTTGGTCTCTTTTGTTGCGGCGTCCACCTTGTCATAACTTTCGCAGCTCTCGCGTCTGGCATTCTCTCAAGGTGGCCCGCCCATCTCAATCGCAGCGACTTGCAGAACCTGACGATGGTCTCGTGTCGAATAAGTGCATCCAGTTCATGGTTCTTTCGCTGGCGATAGGTGTCATCTCGCTCTTTTATAGGACCAAAAATTTTCGGAAGCACTTTTCTTTTGAAAACGGCAAGCAGTTTAGTTCGTCTCTCTGGGTTAAAGTCCAGGTTTCACAAGCATAAGTCACGACAGGTCTGATAATGGTGAGATAGATGGTGAGCTTCGATGTTATACTAAGGAATTTAGAGCTCGATAGCTTGCTGCAAGAGTAAAATAGTGTGTGATTTAAGTAAAAGAGAGTGAAATATTTGTAAAAATTACTAAATTTGGCTGACCCCGTACTATGGCAAGCATTATAACCACACGTCATAAAAGTTGATGCTAAATATGCACAGTAGGTACGCTACCAACTTCAATAATATTTAAATTATTTTATACTTTTTAGTGTTATTGAAGTCGGTTCACTTTTTTTAAATATTTTATTTTCTGTAAATTATTACAAATTATTGTCATGTGTATAAAATACTTTAAAACAAATCAAATGAGCTAAGTACCCTTATCCACCTTCGAGCTTCATCATCAGATCAGCTCAATGATAACATTTTATTGTATTATGTATTGTATATGATAACATTTTATTGTATTACGTGTCATGGACCCGTGGTCTTTGACACGTGTGCAAAATTTCAAACGATTCGCACATGTAGAAGTGGGTGAAAATTGAGTCGCAAGATTCCATTACCATCATACATACATACATGCAGATGAAGCAAATACACACATCAAAAGTGTCTAGGGATCAAGCATTTTTAAGCGGATTTCTTGAGATTGAGATGTGGCTTTGTAATAAATTTATGATTTTATAAATTTATATGGATCCTTTTTGGTGCATTTCATAATTTGAATCAGGAACTGTGAATCAAATTCGAGTAAAAGATGAAAATCAGCTGTCAATATTTTCCCTATAAAAACATACAACGCATTGAAGACATTATTAGTGCTACTGTTTCCCTACTACTGATTAAAACCAACGTTATTATGGAGCGGCGACGTCATTTAAGCAGGGAAGAAATGCTCAGAGCCGTGGGAATGATAGAAGCTGGTTCCCGGCAACGTACTGTGGCTTTAGCTCTGAATACAAGTCAGAGTGTTATCAGTCGACTTTGGACACGTTACCGAAGCACTGGTACCGTGGCTGAGCGCCATGGAGGACGGTATCGCTGCACCACACGGAGACAAGACCGATATATTCAAATCTTAACTCGAAGAGCTCCAACAATAACTGCCATGATGTTAGCCGTGAGGCTTCATCACTCTTCAGGGAACTTAATTAGCGACCAAACAGTCAGAAACCGCTTGCATGAAGTGAACCTTCATTCCCGAAGACCGCTACGGGTACCACCTATAGCAATGCACAATCGTAGGATTCGATATCAATGGGCTCTTGAACACAGAAATTGGGCAGAAGAACAATGGCGTTTCGTGTGCTTTTCTGATGAGTCTCGTTTTGGTATGAGACCGGATACAAGACGTATACGACACTGGAGAACCCCTGGACGCCAACAGCGATTAAAATCCTGCCAGGAAGTCCATCCTTATAGTGGTGGAACCATCATGGTATGGGCGGGTATTTGGATCGGCGGAAGAACTGAGTTGATTTGGATCAGAGGCAACCTCAACGCTCAAATTTATGCTGAGACGATTGTATCAGACGTCATCGTTCCTCTACAAGTGCAAATCGGTCCCTTATTTCAGTTAATGCATGATAATGCACGACCGCACACCGCAAGAGTTGTAAGACAGACTCTCGCCGCAGCTAACATCAATGTCCTGCCCTGGCCTGCTCAGTCGCCAGACTTGAACCCGATTGAGAATGCATGGGATATGCTACAGAGAAGAGCTCTGCCGAATATGGAGGGTATCCAGTCGCAAGAAGACCTTTTTTTGTTGTTGCAACGAACATGGGCGGCCATTCCACAGCGTGATTTGGATGAACTCATTTTGAGTATGCCAAACCGATGTTCTTGTGTTGTTAGTGTTCGCGGTAGAAACACGGATTATTAATTGTTTAAGTTACCCAATAAAATTTTAAAGAAAACTGTTATTTCAGTCTTTTTTTCGAACTTTTGTGTTAGTGGTTCAAATGTCAAAAATCCCTTTATTAGGAAAATGGCAAATTTCTTTATTAATGCAAAGGTGACTTGGTTTATCGTTACTGTGACAAACGAAAACACTTTATTTGATGAATCCTTAAAGAAAATTTTAATTAATATCAATCAGGAGAAAAGTTATTGCAAAAATATATGTTGATCCCTAGACACTTTTGATGTGTGTATATACAAAAAGGTCCTATATTACATTTGCATTTTTTTACATACAATTAAGTAGTGCTTGACAGGGTCTTCTTATTAGTATTTTTGTTACTTATTATATATCGATGGTATTTTTTGGCCTGTATTTTGTGGCCTCTTTTAGAATTAAATGGGGTGTAAAATATATATTCTTTATTATACAGGGTATAAGGGACTACGTACCGAAAACTTTTATATAAGATTTCTCATATTGTCCGTTACAACATTATGGAAACCATTTATATAAAATGACAAATTACTAACTTGTAAATTTTTGAGCATGTAATGAATACGTGCGGAATAATATTTATTTTTCAAATTACATTGTTAATTTCAATCAAGCCGCCTGCCAAACGTAGAGATTATGGCAACCCCTCTCTTCTAAGGGAGAGACCTTTGTTCAAAAGTGGACTTTTCGGCTGCTGATGATTGCTAATTTTGCACAAACAAGTAATTTATTGTTTTTAAATTGAAATTAGGCTTACTATACTAATAATGATGTTATCCTAATTTAATTAAAAAAAAAACGTTTTTCTTTTTGGAAATTCATGAAAAAGCCGATGAAAAATTTCAACACTAGAATGTTCAGAATCATGTACTGGATCCCTGGTATCGGTTTTCGGTACAAGGTCCCTTACACCCCGTATAAATGTATCCCCTCCACGGCCGGTGGCTCCGATCTGCACAAGTTTAACACACGAACCGCATAAGCGCGATCATGCATCGGCCGATGTCTATGTCTTTACTTACGAGTAAACAGAAGAGAAAGAAGTCAAGGGTGATCTATATTAATATGTACGTTGATCGTAAAACGACATTGATGTTCGGAAGAAACATAAAAATGTTTGATGGCCTTTGTTTTATTGTAGTTGTTAGAATAATAAAATTCAATATGAATAATACTTAACAGGAATTGATAATTTACAACTTTTCTTATAGAACAGTAAAACTTACACAAATGAATTTTCGAGCTAATTATGGAGTTAGCTCGCTCTATGGAGATCTCTATCCAAAATATCATGTAGGTTTGTTTATTATGCTATCCTCACGTGCAATGCTGACTAAGTGACTATTATAGACAGGCGTTTCGCTTACTATTATGCAAATGTCTTTTTACCTCGTCACCAAGTTGAACAAAAAAAAGGTTATGGTCCATCTTTTGTCACACAAACTCCGGTTTTTAAGTTTCACAAAAGCAACTATTAGTAGAGCCTAATCATGGAAAAAAATAAACTTCAAGGGGTGTCTCGGCGAAAATTGAATTACCATTTCCTTTTTCATGTCACAGAATAACGAATAGTTTTCTTTATAAAATGAATAGAGGTTTTCAGATAACGAACTTAAAAAATCTCGTTACACTTAGTGAGATATAAATTATCTTCGATTCTCTTCAAACGTCTTGTGTTAATCCTAAGGAAGCTGAAACTTCTATAAAAAATTAGATAAAATTGTTTTTTTTTTACAAATCAGATTTTATAGATTTACGCAACTATGGTTACAATATAAAATTAAATTGGAAAAACTTAACCTTTAAAAAAAAGGTGTTTTAGTTCTCAGAATATAATATTCTACCTAATTATTTACAAATATATTTAAACTAAATAAAAAAACTTCCTCAAACGGCGACAACTGCACTAGGTGGACATAAGATAATTTTACAAGTAAGTATTTTGTGTAAGCCTTCAACTGCGGGCTTTGTCTCGTTGCAAGACTTTCAATGTCCACATTCCGTCTAAATATAGCCAGTCCTCCGCAAAATTGCATCGCCCACAAAGGATTAAGACTATTTATATTCAACCCGTATTCTATGACCAACCTTTTAGTGCTTTGTATCCAACTCACTTAGAAAGACTTTACTTGACGATAAACCGAATTTGCATCAAGTTGGTTCACCAATATTGGTGCTAATTTTCACCATACACTTCGATATTACAATTTTGAGGATTGTGATCTCATGCAATGCAGCCATAGTAGGTACTATGGCTGCATATATATTATTCGCATTTTACTAACTGGATATAGCAACGCTTCGAGCATTAACAAACTCGCTTAAATTAGCGATTTCGATTCCACGCTTAAATGCAGCGAATTGTCTCAATGCCTGCAAAATTGCTGAGTCTTAAATGATATATATGTCTAATACTAAGAACGTTCTAGGCGAATATATGCCTCAGAAAATAACTTAGAATTCAGAACCTTATTGTCAAATGAAAATATATCTTCTTAACATTTTCGTGTCGGTTCTCCAAGGTATTTGATAGTATGCTTAATACACAACTAAACAAATACATAGTACCACATGACAATCAGTTCGGGTTTCGTCCTGGACTGTCAACAGAAAGCGCTGTATTGTGTGTCAAGCATACGGTCTCTTACTACGTTGAACGTGAAACTCCTGTCTATGCCTGCTTTCTCGACCTATCGAAGGCGTTTGACCTGGTTTCTTATGACATTCTATGGAACAAGTTAAAGGATGTTTGCTTGCCTCAAGAACTAATAAATATACTTAAATTCTGGTATAGGAACCAGGTCAACAATGTACGATGGGCTGGTGCGTGGTCTTGTCCGTACAACTTAGAGTGTGGAGTTAGACAAGGTGGTTTGAGCTCGCCTACGTTGTTCAACCTCTACATAAATGAGCTTATCCGTGAGCTCAGCAGCACCAGGATTGGTTGCCACATTGATGGAGTCTGTGTAAATAATATCAGTTATGCAGATGACATGGTGCTGCTGAGTGCATCAGTCTGTGGTTTGAGGAAACTAATGGTGCAGTGTGAGGAGTACGTTAAAAAACACGGACTCCAATATAACTGCACCAAAAGTGAAGTCATGGTCTTTGAGACTGGGGGGAAATGTACTGAAGCTACACCTTCTGTTTTAATCGGTGGGACGCCCTTACAGAGGGTATACAAAGTGAAATATCTGGGTCATATATTAAACCCCAACCTCAAGGATGATGATGACATCGAAAGGGAGCGGAGGGCAATGTGTATAAGAGTGAACATGCTGGCTCGCAGGTTTGCACGTTGCTCACATAACGTTAAAATTACCCTGTTCAGGGCATACTGCACTTCTTTCTACACGTGTAGCCTGTGGGCCAGATTCACTCAAAGAGCTTACAATGCCCTCCGCATACAATACAATAACGCGTTTAGGATACTGTTGCGGCTGCCTCGATTCTGTAGCGCATCAGGGATGTTCGCAGAAGCAGTAGTAGATTGTTTTTACACCACAATGCGAAAAAGATGTGCATCCCTGGTGCGCAGAGTGTGGGCCAGCCCCAACAGTATCCTATCGCTAATTACAAGCAGACTAGACTGTTCTTATGTGAATCACTGCTGCAAAATTTCTCATGGAATATTGCAGCGGTGATTCACGTATGCAAATATGTGTGTATATTATTGTTAATATTAGTCATAATCTTAGTTTATATTTTATTTACCTACCTATTTATAATGAGTCTCTGATACTTGAATAAATAAATATTCTATTCTATTCTATTCTATTCTATTCTATTCTATTCTATTCTATTCTAATGTTCTCTGTCCATTAGTGTTAACGGTGGCATTTATCTGGTCTTGGTATTAACAGGTGTTGGCATTTATCAGATCTTGGCATAGCGCGTATAGCAACACCTGACACGTGTCTGAGCAATTTGATATGTCGCCAAGACTATCTTCTGATTTGAAAAGTATCGCATATGCACCTAATTAAAATATCAGTTGGTGTAATATAACATGGCGGGTTAAGGAGTTTAAAAATTTTCCTAAAGCAATTTTCTAGTGGACTGTAAATATAAATATATAATTATATATTAAAAAACGCGGACAAAAGAAACTATACTACATTCGCAGCATACTGGATTGCAAGGACAAGGAAGTTAGCAACTGCAGGGAACACAAATGGAATAAATCGCAGCTGCTGCAGGGAAAGGATGGTGCGCCCTACCTTGAACGGCTGCGATGCGATGATGGCGGCGTCCTCTGCTTCTCCACAAATTGGATAGTTGTATCAGCTGCTATTGTCTCTGGCACTTCTTTTGCTTTTAACGAGGGCGGAATTAATTATTATATGTATTATTTTTAAATAATATCGCGATCACGCCATAAGAAAATATTTAACGGCGGCGGTGACAAATTCACGTCATATTTTTCAGAACGTCAATTTCTTCTTTTTTCTATATAAGGCGCACTAGGGAAAGGATGAAGGATAAGGAAATCCAGCCTGCTACAAGTGCATTTTGGTAAATAATAAGTTTTCAATAACGAGATCCAACATCCCCCCGGCCTTGAAGGAATCCCTTCAAAAAATATAGACTACTAAAATCTATATTAAATTGACTATATCAGTCTTCAACTAAAATAAATAACAAAAAAACTGGTTAGTTACCACCGCTTACAACCTGTGTGTCGCTAACATAAATTACTAAACTTAAATAATAAATATAATAAAATTATTAGTAAAAATGCTACTGCGTTGGTAACGGGCACAACCGTACTATAGGTCGCTCGTAGGTACCACAATTAGTTTGCACTTCTGCAACACGAACAATTCCATCTTTACCAGGAAATAATCGTGTTATAACCCCCAATGGCCATTGCAGAGGGGGCGCATTATCAACATTAATTATGACAATCGTACCTACAGCTACAAGGTTGGTAAGAGTGTTCCATTTTTCCCGCATTTGTAAGTTATGAAGATATTCAGAACGAAACCTCTTCCAAAAAGACTGGACAATCGAGTCCATCAAAGAAAACCTAGACAGTAAATTAGCTCTCTCATTGGTTACATCCGCTGCTGGTAAGAATGCCAAAGGAGCGGTATGTAAAAAATGTGAAGGAGTAAGAGCTGTGGGTTCTGATGGATCAGAACTTAGGAGATAAAGTGGCCTGCTATTAAGAACACATTCTATCTGATTAAGAATCGTAAGCATCTCCTCATAAGTAAGGATTTGTTTACCTATTACTCGAAAAAGTAAAGCCTTGGCACTTTTTATATTTGCCTCCCAGATCCCTCCAAAATGTGGGGCGGTGGGAGGATTAAAACGCCAAATAATGCGGTTTTTAGTAAGCTCATTTTGAAAAGTTTTATAATAATTATCAGACTTTAAGAAGTCATGCAACTCGTTTAAATACGATTTTGAAGCTATGAAGTTTTTGCCGTTGTCGCTATATAAAAATTTACATGGACCACGTCTTGACAAAAAGCGTTTAAACGCGTCTAAAAATGTGGCAGAACTTAAATCAGAAGCTAATTCGATGTGAACAGCTTTCGTCACCAGACATATAAAAAGACAAAGATATGCCTTTTGACTGCGAATCCCACGCTTCCTAGCCATTGTGATATACAAAGGGCCAGCATAATCTACCCCTGTATGAGTAAATGCGTTGCATTGTTCTAAACGGCACTCAGGTAAATCAGACATTATAGGGAACGTTGGCCTTGGGTTCATACGAAAGCAAGTATTGCATTTATGTATGCGTTGTTTTACAATGCGTCTGGCCGACAGAATCCAGAACTTTTGCCTTATTATTGAGAGCAATAATTGAGGCCCAGCATGTAAATAAGTGCGATGATAATAATCAACTAAAAGATCAATCACATGTCCTTTTCTCGGCAAGAGACCAGGATGCTTATGAGAATACTTAAGTGAAGAATAACTTAAACGTCCTCCAACTCTTAATAAGTTATCGGAAAATATGAATGGACTAAGCTTACGCAAAGCGGATGAAACAGCTTTCCCAGTTTGTAAATTCTTAATGTCGTTAGAAAAATAAAAATGCTGGATATGTTTTATTAAATATATCTCAGCGGTATTTAAATCATTAGCGGTAATTACATCGTTGCGAGGCAGTTGTTTCAAAAATCTTAAAACATAAACCACACAATGGAGCAGTTTACTCCATGAAGAGCACCTATCACTCAACAATAATATTGGATCTTCCTTTACACTAGCAGTTACACAAGTGACAATTTTTGATTCTAGTGGTGCTACCGAACTTGGAGAGAAAGTTGAAATAGGCCATTCGCTAATAGGTAGAGTGCACCATGAAGGGCCATTGAACCATAGATGATGGTCCTTTAATTGGGAAGGCAAAAGGCCTCTCGACAAAGCATCTGCGGGGTTTTGCACACCCGGAATATAATATAAATTTTCAGGGTCAATATAAGATTGACATTGTGCTATTCTGTTAGCAACAAATGTGTTAAATCTGTGCGGAGATGATTTCACCCAACACAATGCGACTTCAGAGTCAGAAAAAGCATAAATACTATCAACAGGATATCGATGCGATAATGTGTCACACACCATACGCAATAACTTCGTCATAAGAACGATACCACACAGTTCCAATCGAGCAACTGTGACAGTTTTAATTGGAGCAACGCGTGATTTTGAGCAAATAAGACGAACGATTGGTTCTCGATCACCTATAGTAACATGAGTATAAATGACGCATCCATAGGCCTTCTCACTGGCGTCAGAAAATGCTATCAACGACAATTTACAACCAGGTTCAATTCCCATATGTCGCGGGAAGTCTAATTCAGAAATTAGATGCAACTCACTAATAAAGTGATGCCATAAGCTTAAAATATGCGGGGGAGGTATGTCATCCCATCCCAATTTGAGAAGCCATAGCTCTTTGATTAATAATTTGGAATATAAAATTACGGGACCAACCAAACCTAAGACGTCATAAAGACGGGCAGTAGCCGATAAAATTGCACGCTTTGTGCCTACTGGTTGAGGTGGTGAAGTGGAAAAAACAAATTTATCTAAAGCAGGAAGCCAACGTAGACCTAAAATCTTTAAGCCACTGTCACTGTCAAAAGAGATTGACTCAGACTTACGTTGAGACACTGGTATGTGTTCTAGAAATTCTGAAGAATTGCTAGCCCACTTCGCCAACTCAAACCCCCCGGCCTTAAGCATATGGATGAGCTGATAGGCTATATCAGCCGCCAAAGATACAGAAGATGCCGAAGAACATACATCATCCATGTACGTATCCCTTTCCAACACATCCACGGCAAGTGGGTATTTGGGACCCTCATCCTTAGCCAACATTCGCAAAGTTCTCATCGCTAAAAAGGGTGAAGAACATAAACCAAACGTGACTCTATTATATTCGAAAGTATCTAGCGGTTCATCGGAAGAGAACCGGTACAAAATTCTTTGGTATCTGCGGTATGCAGCATGTACTTCAATACATAAGTACATCTGCCGTATGTCAGCAAAAAATGCTACACTAAACATACGAACATTAAGAAGAATACGGAATATATCAGCCTGAAGATTACAACCAGTATGTAAGATATCGTTTAAAGAAACCCCAGCATCCGTTTTGGCACTACCATCGAGCACAATACGTAACTTCGTAGTGTCTTTATCTTCGCGGATAACAGGATGGTGCGGTAGATAAAAACCTGGCTGTATGCACTCCTCTGGTGGAGTACGCGAAATTATACCCTTATCCAGATAGTCACGAATGACATCATTATATCGAGTGCGTAACTCAGGTGACTTGTCTAGCTTATTTTCCAGAGACAAGTACCTCTTCTTAGCTGTAATGTAAGAGTTACCTAATTTATCAGGACTTTCTTTAAAAGGCAACACTACAGAATAACTGCCAGTGCTATTGCGGGTAGTTGTGGAAATAAAAATATTTTCACATTCTTCCTCTTCAGGACTTAAAAATTTATTAGCGGATAATTCCTCAAGGGTCCAAAATTTTTCTAAAACTTTGTCAAGCGAGTCTTGAGTGAATGAACAAAAAGTGCGGGATAAGTTGGGTGTCATAACAACAGGCGTATTACCCATTACGATATACCCTAATGTAGTTTCAATAGCGGAAGGCATATTATTATTACGCATAATGCGATCAAATAATAAAATTTTACAGTAAATATTTACTCCCAACAATATTTCAATCGGTCCAGGTACGCCATAGGAATCGTCACTGAGTGGAATATTTTTCAAGTAATCTAAGCTTGAAGTATCAACGTAAGAGTCTGGCAAGTGTGTTGTAATATTGTCCACTACTAACGGTTTGATAGAATACACGGTGGAGTTACCAAAACGCGAGCTAAATTTGATATCAGTTACGCCAAGGATACGCTGTGAACTTCCACCGATACCCTGTACTTCAGTAAACCGGTTTTGTGTCGATACTTGAAGGGATAAACGCTTACAACAAGCAGATGCAATATAATCGCTTTGCGAACCTGGGTCAATCAAACATCTTACAATATGATGCTGGTTATTGTTATCAATAATAATTATTTTTGCGGTTCCTAATAAAGTAGTAGATAAAGAACGATCAGAATGATCGCGAGAAACATTACACACAGAAGTGTGTATAGCGGTAGGTGCAACATTCACTTGATTGACCTTATTCTTATTAGACATAGAGTCGCTATTTGCAGGTGTTGCGGATATATGATCCGATTGAGATACACCGCGATTCACATGTAGAGGTGGAGCGAACACACTTCTATTGGAAGTGCAATTATTAAAATTATTTAATTCACCAAAATGTAATAATGAATGGTGTTTAGCGGAACAGTGGGAACAATATTTTTGCGAAGTGCATTTAAAAGTTCTATGTTTGCAACTTAAACAGTTATTACAAAATGAATTATTTTTTACGTAAATAAACCTATCATAAAGTGTTTTTGCCATAAAGACAGGGCACTGATACAGATGCTCATGAGCGCTATTCTTGCACAGGGTACAAGAAACTTTATTCAGTTTATTTGTAAGGTTGACATCAGTGTTAATAAAAGACTTAGTTGGTTTTGGCGTTGGAAATTTATTACGTGATTTATCGAAATCTGGAACTGAAAATCTTTGCCCAATAGAACGAGACATAATCTTGCTTTGCTCTTTTACAAATTCAATTAGATTAGCGTATGATGGAATTTTTTGTTTACGATACATTGTTTCAAATAATTTGATCGTATTTAAATCCAATTTTTGTAACGCAAGGTGTAAGAATATAAAATCCGATAAATCAGTAATTTTTAGTTGTTTAAGTGCTTCTACAGACGAATTAAAATTATTAATGAAACTTTCAAAAGCTGAAGCACTGTTATTATTCTGCAGTTTAAATTCTAACAACTGGTTTAAATAACTACCAGCCAATACGCGAGGGTCATCATATTTATCAATAAGTGCATTCCAAATTATATTATAATTCTCGGCGGTTGGTGGCAAACCAGCGCACACAGACTTTGCGTTGTCAGTCAGCTTGCCAACTAAATAGTAAACACGATCACCATCAGTCAAATCCGCATTGTCATGTATAACACTTTTAAATTGCTGGTAGAATAGTGGCCAATTGCGGGCGTTTCCATTAAAGGACATTAACTCAATAGGAGTCAACTTAGGCTTGGATTTCGATGCTGAAGAAAAGTTTTGATTGTGACTTTTACTACTAGCGGCGTCTACTTGTGACATAACTCGCTTTATGTAACAGTACATTTCTTCAAATGAAAGCCATGCCTGATAATCAATTTTATCCTCTGGGTTTATTTGCAATTTAAATGTGTTATATTTATCTGTCGCTTGTTCGAACTCACTACGCAAAGTATCAATATTACTCACATTACACAGGAAAACTTCACGTTGGGATTCATTGGTAGCAGCAGACTTAGATAAATCATATATAGACTGCAGCCTGGCAAATAATACATCGCGCTTAGAGCGCAGGATAGTCAACTGGACATGATCCTCGTTAGATATTTCAAACTCTTCCTCACTATCTGCTTTCTTACCCTTCCCCATTATTAATATTTATTTAATTAAAATGGGTACACAAATAAAATATATTTTATTACTGTTAGATCAGTAATAAAACTCCGTTGAACTATAACAATGTTCAATCAGTGGGTAAATACAAGAAATTCAAAATTAAGATACATATGAATTTTCAATGGCATGTGGGAAGTTGCCTTAATACATCTGAACGCATATATGAAGTAACCTTATTTACTCCGAACGCGTTATAAAATCCTTTTTGCGAGTATTGAGGGATCGCTCAGGCGTGACCTTAAACAAAAGCTACACACGCGCACTGCGTTGACAGCTGATGCGGTTGCAATTAATTTTGCACTATAATAAATATATGCGAAATCACTCTCAATAAAAAATATAAATGGGTATAATAGGTAGAATAAGAGTATTCTAATGCGTTTATGTAATGGAATGAAACAATTATCAATGCGGGATGCGTAAGAATACGACTTAAAATAATATTTTTTTATAATTATTTCAATACCAATTACATTAAATTATACGTAAATTATACGTATAGACATAGTACGTAAGTTGTAAGCGGTGGCTAAGAATAACCATATGATTTGCTTTACTATAATAGTATATGCACAAATTATATTCGGAAAAATCTAAGATTCATTATCAGGGCCGAAGTGACCAAAAGATGGCGGGTTAAGGAGTTTAAAAATTTTCCTAAAGCAATTTTCTAGTGGACTGTAAATATAAATATATAATTATATATTAAAAAACGCGGACAAAAGAAACTATACTACATTCGCAGCATACTGGATTGCAAGGACAAGGAAGTTAGCAACTGCAGGGAACACAAATGGAATAAATCGCAGCTGCTGCAGGGAAAGGATGGTGCGCCCTACCTTGAACGGCTGCGATGCGATGATGGCGGCGTCCTCTGCTTCTCCACAAATTGGATAGTTGTATCAGCTGCTATTGTCTCTGGCACTTCTTTTGCTTTTAACGAGGGCGGAATTAATTATTATATGTATTATTTTTAAATAATATCGCGATCACGCCATAAGAAAATATTTAACGGCGGCGGTGACAAATTCACGTCATATTTTTCAGAACGTCAATTTCTTCTTTTTTCTATATAAGGCGCACTAGGGAAAGGATGAAGGATAAGGAAATCCAGCCTGCTACAAGTGCATTTTGGTAAATAATAAGTTTTCAATAACGAGATCCAACAATAACATAATCTGTAAATCCAATGTATAAAGTGTAGGAATGTTACAACACTTTGTCTTACTGAGAGTGTTAAACGATATTATGTACGTAACCAGTTTTGCATGCACTCATAATATTTTACTTTCATTCAGCATTGTTGTCAGCATCCTTTATGAATAGGATGCTGTTGGAAAGTCCAATTTGTCGTTTTATGCTGGCTGAAGTATACTCTATGAAATGAATTTTAGAATGTAAATGTAGTGTTTCATTCGGTCGTTTTTATTCATTTAAGTTTGAGTGTTAATACTTAAATTAATGACTTAAAGTAATATGACTTTTTTTTTATAAATAATTTTATCTATACCAATATTATAAAAGGTAAAGTTTGTTTGTTCTAAAAATTCTGTTTTTTTTTAATAAATATACAAAGATACACTATTTCTTAGTAACATAAATTATACAGAAAGTTTAGTACTTTACAATATTTATGCTAACATAGTAAAAAAAATCTCCATAATTAAGTACCTTGACTAAAATAACCAACGTACCATAGTTCCTGAAACAAACAACTCGTTTAAAATAAACAAATAAAATATTGACAATATAATAAAATAAGTAAAATATCGGAATGCTAATAAATGGATGTACTTAATCGTTTACACTATAAAAATAAAATAATACATTACATACAATTGATCACTTTAATAATTCTCTTCTACTTTATAACTTAAACCCATAAACGACAGTACAGCAATGAATCTGACTGAAGCAAGCGAAGCTTTTTATATTTTCGCAACTAAATATTCTTTACGTGCGCGGTGTAAAATTAATCTACTGCTTTCTTGTGTCATATTTCTTTACTAACTGTAATCCTAGAAAACGCACTAGATCGGATAATGGTTATTTATTACTGTATCCACGAGTGCACAATCCTTATTGATGTCAGAATTGTTTGGCAAGATTCTGCAGCAAAGAATAAGAAATATACGAAAAAGGGTACGTGAAACGATTTTTTTGAGCAGCGAAATAGTGACTGAGTAGTGTTGGCGCACCCCGGACAATTAGCTCTTGAAGATATTCTTGATTTTTCAATATTTCTTCTAAAAAATACACAAGGTACGAAAATAGTACGAAAAACAATTGATTCGACTATAAGGTCCTTTTTACTTTTATTAAATGTTGTAATGGTTTTCAGCAGCTTTTACTTCTATCAATAATATCTTTTAATCTACCAAATGTGGAGATTCGCCGAAGAACTAAGGTCACCGACATAGCTCTCAGAATCTGCAAGTTGAAGTGGCAATGGGCAGGCCACATCGCTTGAAGAACCGATTACCGTTGGGGAAGAAAGGTTCTCGAGTGGCGATCACGAACCGGAAGACGCAGCGTAGGCAGGCCACCCACTAGGTGGACAGACAACATTGTGCGCGTCGCAGGTAACCGGTGGATGCAAATAGCCAATTGTCGTTCATTGTGGCGTTCCAAGGGGAGGCCTATGTTCAGCTGCGGACGTCTTCCAGCTGATGATGATGATGAATCTCCCAAATAGCATTTTAATGAGCTTTATTAAAAGTAATAATAATAAATACACTTTATTGTACACCAAATTTTACATGTAAGTTGAACATTACGTTGAAGATATCAATGTACAAAGGCGGCCTTATCGCTAAAAAACAATCTTTTCCAGGCAACCTAACTAGAAAATGAGAGAGAGAAACATAATGGGCAGTTGATGGTGCACTTCAATAAAAATAATATTTTATTGTTGAAGAAGAAAATAGAAAATATTGTATATAATAGTAGTAGGTATATAATATAAAATAGAAAATATATTTTATAATTACGATTATAAACAGAGATAGTGTTCTTTAACTAGATATTTAAAGCTAGGCAAGGACTTAGCTTTCCTGACTTGGATAGGCAACGCGTTCCACAGTCTGACGTCTTGAACAGCAAAAGATTTATCATAAAATACTGTGGAATGGTCCGGCATGCTCAACATCAAGTTCTCCGATGATCTCAAGGATCTAGAATGCGTGGCATGAAGAAACTCAAAACGGTTTTTTAGGTAACGTGGAGTAACAGGATTAAACAAAATGTTATAAAGAATACTAAGAATATGAGAATTCTGGCGAAGTCGAATTGGCAACCACTTGAGCTTAGCGCGAAATTGAGAAACATGATCATATTTACGTAGACCAAATATGAATCTAATGCAAAAGTTTTGAAGTCGCTCAAGTTTATTAAGTTGGTCTCCCCGAAGGTCAATCAAAGTCAAAGTCAAAATATCTTTATTATGTATAGGCCCCACGGAGGCACTTACACAGAAATCATTTTTACAAACTACCACCGGATCGTAACGCGGCCGCTACTGAGAAGATCCGGCAAGAAACTCAGCGGGCTTGTCTTTTTTTGTATTTTTTTTTAAAAACCGTTTTACAAATTATACATATGTCAGCCTTAAACTTCTAAGCTTGCATGAGTTGAGCAGTTCAAGCCCACGCAGCTTTATCCTCCAGGTAATCCGAGATTTTATAATAAGCCTTTTTTGACAAACTGCTTTTTATCAAAGGTTTAAATTTCTTTATTGGAAGATCTCGGATATCCTGTGGCAGTTTGTTATAAAAGCGTATACTTTGGCCCATAAACGATTTGCCTGTTCTGTGGAGACGCGTGGCATTTACAACAAGATCGTGTTTGTTCCGGGTATTAATATTATGTGTATCACTATACTTTTTAAAAGAACTGATATTTTTTTTAACATAAACTAAATTTTCAAATATGTATTGTGACACAACCGTTAGAATATCTATCTCTTTGAAATTCTCTTTAAGTGAATCAATAGGAGCCAGATTGTAAATGGCTCTCACAACTCTTTTCTGCAGAATAAAAATAGTATTAAGTTCTGCAGAAGATCCCCACAGTAATATACCATATGACATAACACTGTGAAAATAGCTGAAATAAACAATTCTAGCGGTTTCAACACCAGTTAAACGTCTAATTTTCTTGACTGCATAAGCCGCGGAACTTAGCCTACCCGACAACTTCTTAATTTGTGGGCCCCACTGTAGTTTGGTGTCAATTGTTATACCTAAAAACACAGTCGACGCCTCAAGGTCCAACGCTGCTCCATTTATTTCTACATTGGTTGCCAGCTGTCTCACATTAGGAGTTACAAGTTTCATACATTTAGTTTTGGTCTCATTCAGTTTTAAATTGTTAACATTGAACCAATGGACAACCATAAAAAGTACATTGTTCACTTCATCATAATCATGGAGTTTACGCTTAACTTTAAATAGAAGAGGTGTATCATCCTCGAACAATACAATATTAAGTGTGTCCCCCACGAAGTAGGGTAAGTCATTAATATATATTAAAAACAAAAATGGGCCTAATATTGAACCTTGAGGGACGCCCAGTTAAACCACGGAACCTGGAGATCTCTTACCGTTTACATCGACCCCCTCTAATTCTATGACATAGAATCAGCTTTTCAAAAATTTTACTCAAGGCTGGCAACACCGAAATTGGCCTGAAATTTGTAGGCTCAGCGGTGCTGCCGGACTTAAACAAAGGTATAACTTTACTGTGCTTCATGAGGTCAGGAAATACTCCACTCTTGACACAGTTATTAAATATCACTGCCAATTGAGGGGCAATTGCTTCAATTATAGACGCTATTGTTTGTACAGAAAGCCCCCATAAATCAGCTGTCTTTTTCTGATTAAGCTGTTTAAAAGTATTTATGATGTCATTGGCAGTTACAAAACAGAATTGAAAAGATGTGCCACACTCTGGTACATTTTCTTTTAATAGGATTTTAGCGGAAGTGGACGAGGAATTTAGAGTTTTCGTTATATTAATAGGAATATCTGTAAAAAATCGTTCAAACTCTGTCGCTACATCTAAATCCGCCGTTACATCTGTATTATTAACATGTATACAAAAATCACTATTCCGCTACACTACTGATGACTTACCAGTCTCACTATTTATAATATTCCATGTCATCTTAATTTTGTTTTCAGAGTGTGTCAATGAAACTAACATCGGCATAATCAATTATCGGAAGTAACGAGGATTATTAAAGTGTTAACTTTCTAATTGTTCAAATATAGTTCCTCTTACCTCCATCATTAGCAGCCTAAAGTAGTCTACTGCTGAACAAAGGCCTCCCCCTTAGAAGGGAGGGTTGCCATAATCCCCACGCTTGGTAGGCGGCTTGGGGATCGCAGTATAGGTGGTAGGTAATCCAATAGAAAGACGCTGCTGCCCGTCTTATTGTTTTCCCTTAGTCGGCTCTTACGGACACCCAACGGGAGGAGATGGGAGATCCTACCTTAGGGTATCTAATATTATATGTATTGGTTAAATCATCTTTCTCAAGAATATTATTACTCCAAGATAGTTAGTTGCTTTTGCCCCTTATCATTGCAATGATTGCAGATATACCGCTAATCCAATGGGCTTTGTTTATAACCTTACTTTCTAATATTTTACGTGATGAGCTTTTTAATTCGAAGAAACCTCGAAAAACGTAAAAAGTCTGTCGATATTATTGTTTCAAAATGATTTATTGTATCTGAGTTACGACGTTATTCGTTTTGTTTTATAATTTTACTAGAATTCCATTTATATTACGTATATAAGATTGCTTAATGCTTTATTTTAGTTTCGCGAAGGCTTAAAATCTAAATGGAACTACTATTCCTGAAGTATTTTCATTTTAATATATAATTACTTCTTTTAAACCTTATCTTAAGTGCACGTTCCGTTATTTTATCTACTTGAATAAGGAATGGATAGGATTTTAAACAAATTGTTCCTAGCTAACTGTTAAATTACAACGCCAAACTGATTTCCTTCGCTTTTCTATATATATTTTAAAATTAATGAATGGGTCTCCGAAAATAACGGGACATTGTGATAAATGAAGATGGCTGTGTTGCAGTAGTTGCAGCTTTTCAAAATATACTAATGAATGAGTCACACGTTACAACTAATGAAGAAATATAGTATCTTTCAAAAGACCGTAGGCAAATTGACGGGCCTGTTGGTCTTGTCACTACAGCTGGCTGCCATCCAATAGGGTTATATTCCCACCTTGGGTCTGGATTGTATTTATATATTGCAATCAATCTATTCTTACGGATTATATCGCGATTTATTTTATTTTTCCCGACGTTTCGAATGCTTTGCAGCACCCATGGTCACGGGCGGACTGAGATGTTGAACGTCCCTGCGCTCTATTTATACTGTCATAATTTTCGGTGTACCCTCAGTTATTGTTGTTGTTTTTATTGATGTACCCTCAATTCTTATTGGTTATTATTGTTGTTGGTCCGACCTACGCAGTAAGAGCTTACAGTATCTTGACGCCGTGCAGTGTTTTGTCTGGTTTTGGATTTAATTATATTTATCACAGGATCCCAAGCTGGTGGTAACACCCAACCATCTTCTCTATTGAAATTAGGATGTTTTTTGATTTCAATAGCCTCACGAATCATCCTTGGTTGGAAACGGTGTTCTTTTGCGAGGATTTGTGGTTTATCAAATCTGATATAATGGCGGGTGCTATCCTGAACGTGTTCACAGACTGCAGATTTTGTACAGCGTCGGTGTTTCACATCAGCTATGTGCTCTTTAACGCGAGTTTTTATTGCACGCTTTGTTTGCCCAATGTAGGAGAGCCCAAAGCGTGCAATAAAAACTCGCGTTAAAGAGCACATAGCTGATGTGAAACACCGACCATCGCAATCGGTCCGCTGACTGCCGGTAGCACAGAGCCACGTGTCGACGCGGGACAATCTAACAGGTCACGTAGTCCTTCATTTTCCAAAAAAAAAAAAAAAAAATGTTTTCGATATTTTTAAATGCGTTAGGGATGGTGTTGCATCTTCCCAGGTCGCAAAAACCTTATATAATATTAGATTTTGGATCCTTGAACTCAACGCATGCATACTTTGTTAAATTAATGATATTTGTTTACCAAGTGTGCATATACGGGACTAGGACTAGACGGGATAGAACTATCACTGATTTTGGTACTTTGAAGTTCTAGGATCTGGCCGAGGTCTGGTAGTTCGATTCTATTGACCTGGTAGGAATGGCAAGTGAAAATTACTGTTTGTTTTTCCTTTCGAGCAGAACATAGCCGGGTCTTATGTCTTGAAGGGGGGCTACTTAGGAGTCTTAGGACGAAGGAGTAGGTACGAGGTTATTACGAAGAATTGACACACAATCAACGTGATATTGTAGGGAAAACGTGCGGTAGTGTATTATTCACAGATACAACTATCGAACTTTGAGGTCTGGTTCCCTGGCATCGCGATGCTCATATCCTGATCTGCTCTTGCAATATCTTTGTGGCATTAAATATCATCAGTCCTGTTGCTGACTGTTGCCGACTGTTCCCCAGTAAGTTCCCCAATATGAATTACTGGTGCTGTCCTAAATCTATTAAAATGCATTGCAAAAAGCGACATGTATAGGTTTAATTAAGTCGGAATAGCCGAGCCGTTACTCAAAACTTATGAATGAAGTACGGAAAATAGGACTCTTCACCGCCTTTGTACCCTTTGGCAGTGACTCCACTTTAACGAATGGATATGTTGTGCAAAAATTAGGACTTTGTCTAACCATCTCTCATCGGTTTTACAAAGGACAATGCCCATCTGTGCCCCAGAAATGCCCAGAGAAAGTATATTACAAGATTGCTCTAATAAATAAAATTAGAATTATGTTGTTAATTTTAAATCATATGAAGCACTAGATAAAAAATAATAATAATAAGACGTTCTTGTTAACATTGCAGTACCAGTGTATCTAACCAAATTGTTTTCACATACATATTGACATTATACAATGGGGACAGACTAGATAATTCCAAATAACTGACATGTTTGTCTGATAACATACATATAAGTATATAAAAGAACACTGATCTGGCTTAGCTTATGTGATCATGAAGTTCCTAGTGAAAAACTAATAGCAATGCTGTCTGAACGATAAAGTAAAAAAAAAAACCAGTAGGAAATTATCATGTTTAATGTCCAATATCATAACATTAAATCTAGATAACATATACATACTGCTAAAAAGTTATCTTGTGACATAGTGCAATTTGCATTGCTGACTTTCAGCTCCATACTATGGGCATGGTCCTTTGTTAAGTCTGGGTATGTTATCACCTCAACTATGCATAGACGTTACTGCCCAAGTTGTATCAGGGGGTGGTGAATTGCACGAACATACTTAATCGCTTATAAAAACTTGACTCAGTTGCAATTTCTTGATGTAGGTAATAAATTCTCCTTAACCTGAGTTAGACAAATGAGTGAATGTTCCCTTACGGCTTGATCAGTCGATGTCTTTGGGTTGTACGGCTCAGCCACGGTATTGGCTGATTGATCTACCATTTAGTAGCAGTTTTGAAAAAAAAAACGCATTGCAACTGAATAGTACACATGAGAGTAGAAACAGTAACACATGTCTAAAGGACGTATCAAGCTAAGTGCGGACGTGTTGATGTTGTAATAGGGCAATCATCAGCCATATGTCGGATCTTGATAGATTTTGTATTTTGTCGTGGGGATAGTGCAATTTTCTGACAAGGTCATAACGGGACCACCGTCAAATGTAGTCACAAGCACAGCATTATAATCAGGCTCGTGTGTCTGAAGATAAGCAACGTCTATTAGACATACTGAAACTCTAAATATTGTCGACGCCCCTCCATAATTTAGGACGCGCAAACATCACGAGTTGAATAGTTACCACTCAAACAGGTTGTCCCATCACGAACGCGAAGGCCCGTCTCAAGCTAGTCTTTGCTTGTTCGTAAAAGGGATGGGTCATTTAGGATGTGCATAGATTATCGGCTGTTAACTTGAAATTATCTTATTCCTGTCATTGAAGACTAAATGCCTCTACTAGCTGCACAGGCCTGTCGTCGGTATTACCCGTAGTGCTGTTCTCTAAGCAGCAAGGGCTCGAGCTCGATGCTACGACAGTGGCTTGTCAAGTTTTCGTGTTCACTAAATTGGCTTAAGCAACACTACCGCCACGAGGGTCTAATAGTTTAACGGTCAGCTCTACGTTGAGCAGAAATTCGATAGTGAGTACGGATCCCTGCGGCGTTAGGTTCTACGTCTAATTCGGTGCTGGCTCGACGTCTAGCATGCACTGCTACAATAAGTTGGGTTGATAGCTGGGTTCCGATTTCTGAGTAGAGCAAGCATATCGTCGCTTACTATACTATATCATAGACTTTAGCAGAAGCGAAGAACCTCTACTCAGTTGTAAAGTTTAGCTGTGATTTTCTTTCTGCGAAAGTTTAGGGTTATCTGCTAGGTACCGTATTTTAATAATTACCGGTTAGTGAGCTGCATTCCACATTTCTGTACCGGGGTTAATTCCGAGAACCTTTAGGTGTCTATATGTCTAAACTTTGCAAGAGGTCGATTGTTCTGTAACATAGGACTGGTTCTAAAGTGAGCCATGTCGCCAAATAAGTTACCGCGAAATCTCGTAGCCGTCATTATGGAAGCCTTTTCTGACCAATTTCTGAGTGTAATAACAAACTTTAGTGACTACTGGTTGCACTGTCCAACTGGGAGACCAATCTGTAGGATCAAAAGTATTAACAGCGATTGTGATGAAAAGTGCCTAAATTACATAAATAACTACGTTATAAAAGACTGTCAAGTATTATGTTATGTACATGGTAATAATAGCAGTATTCGATGGGTAGTTCTGAGGGATGCAGTGTGGCAACTGTGTCGTATGAACAGGTATGAACCACGGCGACATTGAATATTTCAGTGTCAAAAGAAGACCTTAGAACTGACAATCCTGGTTCGTCAGAAAATAATGTTAAAATTAATAGATTCATATCGTTTATTACATTCCATAATATTTACAAGGTGGTTATTGGGTGGTTATTTATGTGGGTAGCTTAAAGCTAAGTATAATTATGGACCGTGTAGGGCCACAAAAAAAATGTAAATAAAATTAAAATTATGGTACAATATCGTTGGTATATACGATTAAAGTATTAATAAAATAAGAAGCGATTTATGTATTGGCAAATAAAAAAAAAGGTATAAACGTTTGCATAGAATTCTCTTATTAAAAAAAAAAATAACTTAAAAGCGAATTACTCCGCAATGTCACAAAAACAAAAGTAGTGGTGCCGTTCCATGATTTGCATGTTGACCACCTTGGGCCCTTCGTAAGATCTAAGTGAGGTTATACTCACCTACTTGTAGTTATGGGTGTGTTTACCTGATTGATCATACCTGTCAAGAAAACAAACAATCTGTGTTCGTTTTTGAAGATTATAAATTACACAATTGGGGTCGATCAGGGGATCGCTTGGCAAGCGATCGCTGTAGTTATTCTGCATCACATGCTTTCATAAGATTTGAACACTGTTTAGTCGGTGTTGACGGTTAGTTGGAAGGGTTCAATCGTACTATCCTTGAATCGCTAAACGAACTAAACAAAATGATGAGAAAGATTGATTTAGGCTCTTGGGGAGAGTTTGTTGGATACTTAAAAACGCAAAAAAAAAACATAGGTGTATCTGATTCAGAGGTGTTATTTGGTGCCAGCATGAATGGGATAAAGCTCTATCCTTAACGTGATAGTCTGTCAAACTCTCCTTAATAGCGGTTTCCGTTATTCGAAATGGGGTTCAAGATAGGATAGATAAGAGGACAGAAATATAAACCCTGCTTTAACAGTGATGGGCAAAGCAAAAAGCTATAAACGTGGACATATCCACGTTTATAGAACCCTATAGTCATTAATGTTTTGTGGATTAGCACGCATGCAAAACGAACTATAAACTAGCTAGAACTACATAGGTGAAATAGAAGTTCACGAAAATGAATCTAAAGCTAATGTAGTAGAATAGTAATGATAGTAATTAATTTGAATCCGTAATTTTGTGTGTATAATATGAGATATTAAGAGTAATGTTGCTACAGAAGGTCTTTTGTATCTTTCCAGATAAATCACAAGCAATCGATCGGTTTGTGCGCATCGGCCCACTGCGCCGTCTCAAGTAATCGATCGGCTTGTGCACGCCGTTGGTGTTAATCTGATTTCGAATTGGTAGTCGGGCGGTCATGCATGGTATCAAATCGATCGTGCCACGTTTTGATACGTTCGGTGCCACGACGGTGCGTCTCCACAAGTAATCGATCGGCTTGTGTGAGCCACCACAATGCATCGACCCACTGTGCGGTATCAAGTAATCGATCGGCTTGTGCCGCCAGTTGGTGTTTCGAATTGGTAGTCGGCCGGTCATGCATGGTATCGAATCGATCGTGCCATGGTTTGATACGTTCGGTGCCACGATGGTGCGTCTCCACAAGTAATCGATCGGCTTGTGTGAGCCACCACGATGCATTGTCCCACTGTGCGGTATCAAGTAATCGATCGTCTTGTATATCCGCCAGTTGGGGTCTATATGATTTTGAAATGGTAGTTGGGCAGTCCTGCACGGACTCGATTCGATCCCAATCCCATTAAGTAGTCTCACCTGCGCCGTGTGAAGCAATCGATCGGCTTGCGCTGGTGTGCCAGTCACCAGTCTTTCGTGGACCTGAGTAAGTCCATATATGTACATATTGATATTTCGATGTGGTTTCGATTCGTTGTCTAATAAATTAGAATAGAAATAAAAGTGTACAGTTTCCTAACAGCAATTATTGATATATGTACATATTGATATTTTGATGTGGTTTCGATTCGTTGTCTAATAAATTAGAATAGAATGGAATACTAGATGTTTACAATATAAGTGTACAGTTTTCCTAACAACAATTAGATAAATGATACATTTGTTTTTAATAAAATAAAAGGAATGGAATTATTATGGAATTATCTAATTAACTAACAAAGTTTATTGTAATGTAAAATACATGTACATAACATGATGTAAATAAGATAAAAATAAAACAGGTTCTAAACTATAGTTTGTACAAATTGTTGATGTTCAATTGATTGTATTAGAATGGACCTTCGTGCTGCTGACCATGTACTCGACACCGATTGTTAGGGTTCCACCTGGGTCGTGTGCGGGGACGCACACGTCGTCAGGATGGTCGATTGTTAGGGTTTGCAATTTTGTAGAGATTTATCGCTACTTATTTAATACTTTATTTTAATTGTTTAATATTTTAATATACTGGTAACTACTTTTCGAGTACTGACAGAAGCGGAAGTTAGTCATAGACTCTGCAATTGATTCGTAGCGCCGCCGCCGGCCAATCACGGAGCCGCATTAAAGAGAACTGATGCGGGCTGTGATTGGTCGTGGCGAGTTGTTTGGGGGTTTAGTTTTCGGGTAGGGATTTTTCTGATAAAAGCATGGTCGGTAGTATTGTGAGGGGATTCGAGTGTCAACCACGAGACTGGTAAGAGTTGGAAGTAACTGTTGATTGTGAATTTGATTTATCTAATTTATTGTAGTCGTGTATATTCAGTGTACAAAGTGTGTTGTAATAAAAGTGATTTATATTCTGTGATGATATCTTCTATTATTCTCCTCGGAGCAAGGTCGTCCTTATACAAGGATGATTCGTGAGGCTATTGAAATCAAAAAACATCCTAATTTCAATAGAGAAGATGGTTGGGTGTTACCACCAGCTTGGGATCCTGTGATAAATATAATTAAATCCAAAACCAGACAAAACACTGCACGGCGTCAAGATACTGTAAGCTCTTACTGCGTAGGTCGGACCAACAACAATAATAACCAATAAGAATTGAGGGTACATCAATAAAAACAACAACAATAACTGAGGGTACACCGAAAATTATGACAGTATAAATAGAGCGCAGGGACGTTCAACATCTCAGTCCGCCCGTGACCATGGGTGCTGCAAAGCATTCGAAACGTCGGGAAAAATAAAATAAATCGCGATATAATCCGTAAGAATAGATTGATTGCAATGTCTAGTATTCGCGTAAATAAAAGACAACATTATTTGTATTTATATATATAATATGTAAGTATGTATTTACAAAAAAAGTATAACGTAAGTGAATACTCATAGGAAACCATAGTACAGTCTGGTAACCATTGTACAGTATCTGCCTTGTTGCCCAGGATATGTTAAACTAACGCCACTTTGAATAGGCATGACTAATTTTGAAAAAATGCTCTATAATGTACTTACGGGTCTACTATTGCCGAAAATAATAATATTTTTGTATTAAATTTTCAATTAACAGCAATATTTTCAATTTTTAAAATAGAGTTTTAATTTCATTCCAAAACGATGGCCGGTGCATGGCGCCATTTTGTGACGTCACTAAGGTGTAAATAAACTTCTGTCTAGGTATAACAGTGAATCATTGTATGAAAGAAAAAGTTAAGATGACAGTTTGACAGTTGTTTATTTACACAGGATTGACGTCATTCACTCTGATCATCGTTTATTACAAAATGGCGATTAGCTGTATTTGAGTAATTTATTTGCTTAAATATCACGAAAATCTCACTATTATTATGAAAATGAGATGCATTTTTGGAATCAGTGCAATCTGTTCTAATATTTAAAACCACAGATTTATTGGTATTGTGTTGCAGTCATCATGCCTATTGGCGTTGTGTTCTGATGATCTATAATTAAGGTCCAGTACTCCTTATTACCCGTGGGGTGTCCGGGTAAGAATAGCACCCATAAATCTCTTCCCGTTGGGTGTCCGTTACTTCTACGGGGAGGCCTTTGTTCAGCTGATGATGATGATTAGTTATGAAATCTCTGTTATAATAGTGAAAAAATTGCTACCGGCTAATAGAAGCTCCTGACAGGGTAGGTGTTTGCCTTGAGGCATTAATGAATGCTTGCAATACAAAGCAAAGCAACGCAAAGCTGTATTATCAGGTGGCTTCGCGGCTAAGCACAATTTTTTATACCATCTCATCATCAAGAAAAATTGTTAGTCAAAAATGTATAAACAAATTCGACAGTTCTGATTATCTGAGCAAGAACCGCAAAGGGATGTAAAATCCGCATTTTACGAGTGCTTCGCGAGAATTCGCGACGCGATTCATAAAGTTCACAACCGTGGTATTAGTGGTCATCTTTAGCTGTAACAGTATCTTATAGCTAGTTCACACAAATAAACAATCCCGTCGTGTAAACTAGAAGTAGCAAAATGATCGAAAACTTCACAAGTAATTATGGCTCCAATCTGCACTGAGAATATTCCACAAGAACAAGGGCTTAGGATTCCCAAAGGAAATAAAGATAACAAAGCTAGTATATTCGCAAATATCAAGACTGTCTCAAGCTATGGTCGAGAGAGAATTACCTACTCCTAATTTATTTTAGGACAGTAAAATAACTGAGATTTTTAAAGAATTAATCGCAGTGGCGTCTGTGGTTTTTAAAGTCCACCGATTAAGGGCTCCCACACATAACTGCGATGCGATGCGATGCGGCGCTGCATCGCAGGAATTTGTATCGAAAAATTCATTTGTTTCTCGCAGATATTTGCGATGCCATGCGATGCGGCGCCGCATCGCAGGAATTTGTATCGAAAAACTCATTTGTTTCACGCAGATATTTGCGATGCGATGCGAATTCGCAGTTATGAGTGGGAGCCCTAAGGGCCGTCTTCCCTGATAAAAAAATGAGTATTATCAAAATAAGTCTAACTAAAATAAAAAAAACGAATCTTTTATAAAAAATCGTCTGCTGCAATACGGTTAAGTTAAACACTGGTTGCAAAAGTGTTCATTATTTTTAAGCAACATAACAAAAATAACCTTTAGTATTGTACATATATTTAAGTATTATTCAGTAGAAATATGTTGGTATCTATGCAATGAAGTGACTAGCGAAAGCCGTACAACTTTTTTTAAAGAAAAACTTAGGCTTGAAACAATTGTACCTTTTTTAGTCCCGCCCTAAAAAGATACTGTCTGTGTCATTGATGGATTTACTTTTAGGGTGTACTGAACTACGAGTGTTGGTTTTGTTGAGCGTTTTCCCTTTTTTTATTTTTTTCGACATTTCTCTAAATGTGCGTAGTTCCCCAGAACGGATCTATTTACATTGCTCTGATGTGTGAATATTGTGTATAAGCTTAGTAAGGCTTCTTTGGTGCACGGATTTTTCAACACAAAATATACTCGCTTACTAAAAATAAAATACTATATGTTGTGTTAATTTAGACTGAGATACGGCAGATTTGTATAGGTTATTTTTATTAAATTCTTTATTTAAATTTATATTTCAAATATCGAATTTATATACTTAACTAAATCTTTTTTGTAAGTACCGCATGCCTTTTTTTGTCCTTTGAAAAGATCTCCGGGGGTCTATGGGGGTCAATAAAGATATGTGCGATTCTTACAGCACTGAAGCCCCCGTGAATATCGCATCAGTATTAAATGAGAGACCGGTGTAATCTGCATCAGGTATCCTTCTCTGTGCTGCTTTCAAACTCACCATTGGAGGTGCATCATAGCCCCAGGGATTCACACAAAGTGGAAATCACATTGGTAATACCAATGTTGATCAGATCCTTTAGCAAACGGACTACCATCGCATTGATCGTATAAATTAATACTAAATACCCTGGGTATGAACTGTATTGACCTATTTTCCTCCTTCTGTATCCTTTAAACCGTGACCTCTCAATGTCACTCGGATTACTCGTCAACGTGCCAATTTTCCCTATCCAATGTCAAGTACGCAACGTATATCTTAATTAAACAAATACCAGAGACACCACGCCCTCAAGGCATCCCCTAAAGCCAGTAAAAGAGCTTACACAAATTGAATTTGCCACGAGAAATCTCAACCAAGTATTATAGACAATAGCAGAAAAAATAGAACCGCTTATTTCACATAGTATTCTTAATACAATTCTGTCAAGTTTTAAGCAAGTCCCTTAAGGCCCACTATAACAAATTCTAGATGAATTTTACAAATTTGAAATTAAACTTAAATTTTTGAAAGACTTTTAAAATATATGCAGAAAAGAAAATGTTACAGTAAAATTAAAGCAATCTTATTGTTTTATTAAAATGATTAATCTCGCTATGGAATACTAAAGAGGAAACCCGGACGGAATGAGACAAACCGCGTTTCAAGAGAAAACATTCTGATAAGTCGTTCAGAGAATCTTTATTGTCCGTTAAATCTGTGCTTGGACATAAATTCAGGTTAGGAGGGGCCGTGAGATTTATAGACCCATATACCCTTTTTAATTTTGTTAAGTCTGTAAATAAAGAAAAGAAAACATTTAAGTATATATTTTCTTCTCTACAATGACAATTATTATTAAAGAGATAGTAAGTGATACCTGCTCGTAGTAAGTTCAACTAAGAGATAAGGCAGTCGCTCTTCAACTAAGAGATTAGTAAGTAAGTTCAAAGAGATTTTTTCGGATATTGCGCCCTTCACGACAGAAGACAGCATTGTACACTAGTGTTTTGGGGCAGAAACTAATAATGCAGTTTCATTTCAATGCAATATATATTGGAAAAAAAATATCAAAAGTGTGTAAGAATATAAATAAATTTGTTTTTGCATTACGTAGACTTAGACGTACAGTAGGTTTAGATGCAGCTCTTACAGCATATTATGGATATGTCACTACTATATTAAGGTACTAGCTGACCCACGCAGCTCCGCCCGCGCTGTGTTTACGTTAACTAAACTTTCAATAATATACATTCGCATAGATTACAAAACCTCCTTTTTTTAAGTCGGTTAAAAACTTAGACCCACTTTGTACTTGCCCTCCGAAGCACGGAGACGTTTAGTTCAAATGGCGTTAAACGGTCACCCGTCTATTTAATGACCTTACCTAACGTTGCTTAACCTGATTGATTTCCAAACATTGTTAACAACTGTCTATGAGTGTTCCCTTATAAATATTTATTATAATTATAATGAAAAATTGTTAAAATCGGAGCAAGCGTATAACCAAGTACACATTTTGACTTTAGTCCCCTCTCCCAAGGGAACCGTGCCGAATGTCGGGATAAAAAGTATCCTATGTCCTACCTCAGAGTATTAACTCAAATCATGCCAAGTTTCGTTTCAATCCATCCAGTAGTTTCGGCGTGATGCTCAACCGAGATACAGACAGACAGACAGACAGACAGACAGACAGACAGACAGACGGACACACAGACAGACAGACAGACAGACAAAAATAAAAAAAAATACAATTTTGGCTTTAGTATCGGTTATTGAATGTCCTCCAAGCATAATTTTCAAAATATCTTCAATGTACAGAATTCGACCTGTTACAGTTTTGTTATAAGTATAGATGGTCTGATCATATGGGGTAACTCAACTGACATAAATGCAGCATTCATTGCACAAAAGAAATGTATAAGAGCAATCTAATATGGGTCCGCTTGAGTCATGTAGACCTTTGTTTAAGTCCATGAAAATGTTAACTCTTGCTGGATTCTACATCCTTGATACATGTTTGTTTATAAGAAAAAATCCAAATACCTTTGCTGCAGTTCAAAAGAAGCAGTTAGTTAATTTGAGAGATCCTACAGGTTTTTTAATGCCCTCATGTAGATCATAAAATAAGCCTTCTTTCATAATTTTTTTTATATAATGAGTATTAGGATATATAACCATTTACCTAAATATTTAAGAGAAATGCCTTTCAGTAGGTTTAAGAGTCGCCTAAAAGAATGATTAGTAGATAAATGTTTCTACACAGTTAAGGAGTTTTTTGAGTACAAAGAAAAAAAAATTTGATTACCTAGACTGGGCCTAATTTGTGTACACTTACCTAATAATTATATTTTGCATGTTATCGACCATAACTAATGTGAAGAGACTTGTTATTTAGCCATAAGATCTTTGTAAACCACATTATTGCAAATAAATAATCTTATCTAAAAAAAATTGATAACGGACTAATTAGAATTGTTATTTCATACCCATTGGGGAACAAACGAATTTGTAATTGCTTACATGTTCGTTTGAAACAGGGTGTACCTAAATAGCCCATGGACTTGTTTGTTTGACTTGGATAATGACATCTACGAGAAAAAAATAGTTATGAACCCTTAATTCCTCAAGCGTGGTTGTTTAAAGTTAAGTGTAATTACAAAAAAGGAAACCATTTTTTGTAATGTATGGGCTTGGTTAAATCAATACATATAAAATTACTTGTCCTGACTGACTGACTGACTGACTGATTCATCAACGCACAGGCCAAACCGCTTAACCTAGAAAGCTGAAATTTGGACAGTAGGTTCTTCTTATGACGTAAGCCGAATTTTCAAAAATCCTTTCTTAGTAGATACTAAGAAAGGATTTTTGAAAATTCGACTCCTAAAGGGATTAAATGGGGTGTTTTCTTTTGTATGAAACTTTTTATTGTATGGTTCGATTGACTTGAAATTTACTGAAAAGATTCTCTAAATAAAATAAATCAATACGTGTTTCGCGAATTTTCAAAAACAACCTTTGGGGGCGTGTTAGGGGTTGGTAAGCTCTGTAAAAAAAATAGCGGGCGAAGCCTCAGGAAATTGCTAGTATCTTTTATACAATTAAATTCTTTATTAATAGGTCTTGGTTTTTTTTCTAACTAACTGCCGTCTCATTTTATAACTACCACTTATATTAAATACATAAATTGTAGTCACATACAATAATGTTATCATTCATAGTGGGATGTGAATTAACGCAACACAAAATAAGGCATATTTCATATATAAAAAAAAAACGTTTGAGAGTAGATTCGTTTCTACCGGCTTATCCTTAACAATTAAATGTATTTGACTATGAACTTCCCTGATAGTCATTAGCAATGGATCCGTAGATGGAAGCGTAGTAGCAATATTAGGAAAGTGACACCATGACAGAGGTAATCGAAAACAAAATGGACAAACCCATTGGTCCTTTAGCCGCGATCAGTGACTCTTCTCATAGAGAACTGGAAACAATTTCTAGCAGGTGTTCCCGCTCAATAATTTATTATACCATTACACTTTCAATAATTATTATTGTTGGAGGAACAATTATTGTGGATTCTTTGTGATTAAATCAACTTTTACTGTTTATAAAGTATTACTTTCACAGAAAGTTTGTATAAGTTGTAATGAAAATACCAAGAAACTCCGGAATAATATTTTCATCGTTGATAAAGATTTGATTTTTATAATTTAATAAATCTAACGTTTACACTAGATAAATTGTTGCGAATTGTATAAATACTGCTACTTAAATTTTTAAGAACGTACGTAATTATAATAAAACAAACTAAAAATAAAACGTATTTGCGTAAGAATTATTTTTTCCTTTTTTTCATACGACCAAGGTGGCAATCAAGCATGCGACCCGCCTGATGGTAAGCAGTCACCGCAGCCTATAGACGCTAGCAACACTAGAAGAATCACTAGCGCGTTGCCGACCCTTAAGACATTAGATATTAAGTTTTTTGTGTCCAGTAATTTCACCAGCTACAGTGCCCTTCACACTGGAACACAGCAATGTTTACACACTGCTGCTTGGTGGTAGAATATAAGACACTGTGGGGGTCCCTACCTGGACTGTTCCTTGCACAAGGAACCTACCACCTAGTAAACCACTACCTACTAGTAGTAGTTGTTTTTTTATTTGTCCTTGTGATGTAACAAACAAGTAGTTTGTCTGATAGTAAGGGCCACGCCTGCCTATAAACAGATGCACTGCAAAACCTCACATCACCTGACACATTAGTTATTAATTCTCTTGAGCCTGGTAGTTAAAGCAGCTAAAGTGCCCTTCACACCGGAACACATAACACACTGCTGCTTGGCGGTATAATATGTATGGTGGGAACTACCTAGATTGGACTATGCACGAGATACCGACCACGATAATACAATTTTTTACATTATACATAAGAAATCCAACTGAACAGTGATTCTACATTTAGTAAAGTTACAAAGTAACAAGTGCACCTGCACTCGTAACTTTGATTAACTGCTCTAGTGATCATTAGAATCATCAGCCGAAGTCGTCCACTGCTGAACAAAGGCCTCATCCTTAGAAGGGAGGTGTTGCCATAATCCCCGCGTTTGGCAAGCGTCTTGGGGATCGCAGTATAGATGTTAGGTAATCCAACAGAAAGACGCTGCCCGTCTTCTTGTTTTCCCTTAGTCGCCTCTTACTGACACCCAACGGGGGGAGATGGGAGGGTGCTATTCTTACCCGGACACCCCACGGGTATCATTAGTAGAAAATGATAATTTATAGACATACTTTAATGACTCAGAGACCTAAAGCTTGAACAACTCGTACACCAGGTTGGCCACTAACCAGCAAAAAAAAACTACCTACCACGATAATACTAATTATTAAATTATTCATAAAATACCCAAACTTAAATGAACTGTGATTCTACATTTAGTAAAGTTACAAGTGTTACAAAGTAACAAGTGCACCTGCACTTGTTACTTTGATTGACAGCTCTAGAAATTATCATTAGTAGAAAACGATCACTTATAGTCATACTTTAATTAACATTTCAACAAAAAATAATTATTTTCTATTTGCTGCTGCTAATCTTTAATTCATTTTGAAACAATGAGCTTAATATAATTTAATTTTGCTTTCGTTAATTAAATCAATATCGAATAATTATTTCAACCCAATTTACTTGCCAGCTGGAGCTCTATTAATTATTATCAAAGCTCGTTGTTATTATTTGAAATTAATTATTTCAGTAATATGTTTCGTAGAAATTTGCTAATAATAATTTATCATAGATTAACCAAATGTACCTACGGTTGTTTTGAAACTGCAAGTTAGTACATAAAGCATTGCAAACTTTAGAGTTTCCTCGGTGTACGAAGTTCACCCACTGCCGTAGTCGTCTTCTTGAAGTAACTTGCCGTACTTAAATCTTATGTGCTAATTTATATTTTAACACTATCTTATCAATGCTTGATAATAGAAAATTATACAATAAAATATAATACAAGAACTGTTTTTTGCATATCAAAGAAAGATACATTTGATTTTAAAAAACAATTAATTATAATGAATAATTATTATCGCTAAAGCGATCTCTTTCAGACAATATTGGAGTACACGATATTCTTATGGGCAGGTGCAATAATTTAAATATATAAAAAAATATAAATAGACTACCTAATATAATATGATGGACTAATACTTCTAATATAAAAAAAGTTAAAGATGATCAATAGCTATAAACCCTTAATGAAGTGCGATGTAACTTCAGTTTTTAAATGAGGTTATAGGTTGCGGTAGTGAGTTCCAAAGTCGTCCCGCTAGCACAGTAAAAGACTGTGTGTATGCATGAGAATTATGTTGGTACTTCCATTGTTCTGGATGATTAGAATTTAGAGGTGTTATCAAATCATATTTTGCTTACTTAAAATGCAAGAAAAAACTGAGTAGGTATAGAAGAACAAACAGAGTTTAGCAGAAAACAGTCATGAAATTACTGGCTATCTATTCTTGATCACTCGGATAAGGCATCTATAGTTTGCCAATAATCAATAAGAACATTTTGTGTGATCACGACTAATCTCTACACTCCAAACCAAATGAGCTTGTAGGCGATTACAACTTTACTATGCAGTCATAAAACACCCCCGCTGTATAGTTGACCATTAACGCGGTAACGAAAAAAGATTGGTAATACAAAATTGTTTTTGCTGACGCGCCTAGTTGACAATGTAGGCGTTATGTAGTTATTGTGCCGCAAACGAACTTGTAATCACCTTCAAGCTTATTTGGGATGGAGTATAAATAGTAAGAGCTTAGTAGCGATCTGCGTTGACATATCAGTCGTTTTGCGTAGGTACTGTTTCTTTTCACGAAATTTCTTTGCGATTTTTTGAAATATTATCATTTATTTACGCTACATTTTAGGTTTAGAAACGTGTAGCTACGATCGCTAGTTTCTTAATAACAAAAACTAAGTCCTTTGTTTTCTCAGTAAAGCAATTAGCCTGTTCATTATTATTTACACAGTTCTCCTTAAGAGACACGTAAACGGAATTAATAAGATTTAAGATGTCTCTCGTGGTTGTAATTAAGCTGAAACTACGGACTTTTTCTTTTATCAAGCACTAAAAACGATTTGCTTTGTCATTCTGTTTGTATGAGCTCAGCTGCTGCCGGTGTTTGGGCCATTTGGGAAATAGACGCGTTTGCACGAAACTTAACAAATAAGATATATTCGATTAGGAAGTTCTCATCAATAGCTTACACAATAGGCTTATTTACGATTAGATAAGTAAATAGACTTAAGAAAGTAGGTGTTAAAAATACTTCATGTTTTGCTCTAAATTGTTATACTTAAGTGCAAGCCTACAATTTTTATTTGTTTAGGCAAATACGCAAAAAATGTATAATCTTAAATATTTTTTGAAAAATCGATACAATCGAGCAAAAATACTTCATGTTTTGTTATAAATTGTAACACATAAGTTCAATTTTTATTTGTTTAGAGAATAAAACGCAAATAATATTATATACAATCTTAAATCTTTTTTCATAAATAAAACGGTCTCCAAAAATCAAAAATTAAATTTAGTTGATTCGGTATATCTCAAACTTTAATACAAGTTCAATACCGTACTAACTACTAGATAAATAGATTTTATTTATCTAAACATTTTTCGTGTCTAAAATTAATTTAATTGTTCAGTTGTTTATCCTCAAAAATATGAGTACTGTTTTTTATTTTCAAGGAATTCCCGGAAATACTACTGCATTACGGATCAACTGAGAGAAAATTTCAGTTGTTTAAGGCTTAGCTATGTGTACCTATGTACACAGTATTTTCAGGTCACTGCACCAAAGGAGTGGTTATATCAACAAACGCAAAAGGAGTAATTGCATCATTAATCCAAAACTTTGGTCAACTTCCCAAACAACGAAGGATTCGTTAACCAAACAGTCGTCTACCTAAACAATACGTTTTAGCAATTAATCATTATTGTAAATTGCACCTGATCCAATAGCCACTAATACCACTTATATAAAATTTTGATAAATTAGATCACTTTCCCGTAATACTCATTGAATCGCCGTCTGATTGATTGATTGCTATAAAACTTTTTACTCGATTTTCATTTTTATTTGCGTTATTATAGAGTCTGGATTATATTGGTAGAGGTTAGAGGTAACACCTGGGTTTTTGATTAAGGAGCAATTTGTGATTTATTTCAATGCAATCGAGCGAGATTCTTGGAGGTGGTCATATTTAGATAGGCAAAGTAGATCGTTTTAGGTAAACTGGTCTACAATGAATTATTGAAACTAATCATATGAAACCAACTAAGGACATAACTTGACGGGCCCGTTGCGCTTTGGTCAAGTGGTTAGACTAGACACCCTGGATACGGGGCGCCCATCTGGGCGCCGAGGCTGGCCATTAGACGCTGTAGAACGAAAATCTACAGCGTCCAGCGGAGGATGGCACTGCGGATTGCACGAGGATACCGAACGGTGTCCTTTGAGGCGGCGACCATACTGGCACGCTTTCCGCCCTTGGATATCCTGGCGGGCATGTATGCGAGGGTCTATGACCGGATCCGCATCGCCCGCCAGAGTGGCGGAGGCGAGCCGGTGGCGCTCGAATCCATCAAGCGGCAGGAACGACACACCGCTCTCACGACGTGGCGCGAGCGGCTCCAGCCGGAGCACATAGCGCGCAAACGCGTCGTTGAGGCATTCCTGCCGCATCTCGAAGCCTGGATACAGCGACGGAGCGGACGACTCACCTATAGGCTTACGCAGATAATCACCGGACACGGTTGTTTCGGTGATTATCTGCATAAGATCGGACGTGAAGCGACGACGAGATGCTTCCACTGCGACCAGTCTGACTCCGCCCAACACACGCTGGCGGCTTGCCCCGCGTGGTCGTTGGAGCGTCGAGACCTGGTCGCAGTCATCGGATCGGACCTCTCCCTGGGCAGCGTAGTGTCGGCTATGCTGTCCGGGGATGCGCGTGGGGAGCGATGGCCGCCTTCTGCGAGACTGTCATGTCCCAGAAGGAGGCCGCCGAGCGGGAACGCGAACGCGCTGATCCCGCTCGGCGACGAAGGCGCAGGCCGCGTCAAGCGGCCGCCCAACGTCTCGCTCCCCAGCCCTGAGCCCGGGGCTATAAACAATGGCCAACCTTCGGAGTCGCTGGACGCTCGGGGTGTGGGCCCCTTGAGCGTCCATTGAGTACGGCGGCGACTCCGAGGAGGACGGCGGCGGGTTGCGACCCCCGTCCCCGTGAGCACCGTGACTGGTTCCCGGGGGGCTACAATGCGCCCCCCGGCGGCGGGCTCAAAGGCAAGGCACTGAGGGGTCCCTGGTGCAGATCCCACCGGAGAGCCCTGGGGTCTCCCCTCTCATGTGCCGATGCGACAAAAAAAAGACACCCTGGATGCTACCCGATGGTTTGTGGATTCGATTCCCATCGAGTGTCTGGGTGTTATTTATCTAATTAAATATGTATTTACAGCAAAAATGTATATAAGTATTAGTATCAGTTGTCTGGTTTCCATAGTACCTACAGGCTCTGCCTAGTTTGGGATCGGATGGCCGTGTTTGGATTGTCCCAAGATATTATATTAAGTTATTATTAACTAAGAATTACTAAAAAAAACATACCTATTGAACGAAATACATTTTAATTCATCATCATCATGAGCTGTAAGACAACCAATACATATGTCATATTCAATGTGATTCAGATTTCGATTCATTGTTCCTACATATTTTGATCTATAAAGTGACGAGTGGCAGTAACATGATGCTGTCTGTAGCCAGACGTATCGCTTACCATGAGGTGAACGGCTTGCTTGGATAGAAAAATAAAAAAGGAATATCAAGGTGACAGAGCAGGGAAACAGGCCATGGTATAAAAAAACATTTTGAAATGTATAATACATAGACCTTCCTACATAGATACGTTATAAAAGACTTTAAAGATTGTTCGTTTAACCTACAGTTAATTTAAAAATAATCGGTTAAATTTATAACATATTAAACGACATTAAAGCACCTTAAAATAAGTAGACACTTGACAAAATATGTACAAACTTACTTCGCCCGGAGATTTTAGCGTTTTTGTTATCTTACCTACATCAAATATCTTGTTAAGGATATGGGATAAGTTTTAAGATAACAGATATGCTTAAAGTGCTATTTAGTCTGAAATATACCGTTCTTAATAAAGTTTGTTTAGAAGACAAGATCTAACGATGTGTTTCATTGAAATTGTTTATTTAGATTACAAATTGTTAAGGATAAGTTGGTAGAATATTTGACAAAGAAATATTTTATTCAAACATAAAGTTTTAGCGACATTTCATAGGATCTATTTACCATATTCCATCATTTCCTTCTTTCAACTATCCACTTTTAGGTCTGCTGAAGGAAAGTTCTTTAGAAATAAGCAGTGTCTTGGACTAATATTTTCTGGTATTTCTTTCCTTTCCTGTTATTGCGTATTCAAGTCTAAAAACTTAAAGACCATATCAGTGAATAAGAAGGTGCATTTTGTTACATACTAGCTGACCCGCGCATCTCCGGGCGCGCATACTACAGATAAACCTTCCTCTTGAATCACTATTGCTGAAAACTACATTCAAATCTGTTGTGTAATTTAAAAGATCTAAGCGTACAAACAGCGGGAGTGACGTTGTTTTATAAATGTAAAGATGATAAATGATATCTAAATAAACTTATTCGGCCCACTTACCTATCAACATTTATTACTTTTTTATGCTATCAATCATCAGTTTACTTCACAATACATTAACTTGTTAACCAACTTGTCCCATAGTATGCAAGTGACCATACAGGTGATGCTAAGCTGCAATATGTAAACACATCCACAATATGGCCACACCTCAATTCTGAAATGAGTCTGAAATGTGGAGTAAGTCTCTTGAGGCCGGTAATGCTACAGCTACAAAGCTATAGCATTACCGGCCTCAAGAGACTTACTAACATATATCTCGGATGAGGATACATTGCAGCAGTCCTTTGGCTCTTGCTTACTTAGCAGAAAATTGTTTACGAAAATAATAAGATTTTATTTGTTCTTTACAGATACATATACCTATTGGAGACAAGATGTGAAACTTCGGACATGGAGGAAGTTGACTGCTACAACTGCAGCTTGTACCCTGAGCTGAACGACAGCTTTGTATACAGAAACCTAACTAGAAATGAGACGATCAACAAATTCTACTTCTATCAGGTATCAGAAGCCAGAGTGATCTGCTTTATGCCAGAGTGAACTGCTTTATGCCAGAGTGAACTGCTTTATGCCAAAATTCGAAAGAGATGCGCGTCCTTGCTCTGTGGAGTTCGGGCCATCCCTAGTCGCGTCCTAGCGATGATAGCTGGCAGACTTGACTCTTTCTACCTGAATCACTGTATTAGGATGCATATAGAAAGGGTTCAGCCAACTCGTATGACTGTATTAGGATAACTAACACTTAGTTTTAAGCTTTTACTAACAATCTCTAGTGAGAAGGCAAGCAACACATTTGCCTATAGACAGCTACATCGAACTGCCGCTTGACACCCGAGACGTTAGATATTAAGTCTCTCTCTTGTGTCCGGCAATTTCACTAGCTACAGTGCCCTCACACTGGAACATAAAAATGTTTACACACAGCTTCTTGACGGCAGAATATCTGGCATCGCAGTACCTACCTCCAAAGAAAGAAGACAAGAAAAAATGGATTATACTACATACGACTGATGCTATGTTCCTGTAGTAAAATTGCAGTTTTTTTTTTAAGAAATCGTTATGCTGACTGCTTAAGCGTACTACAGTGTATATAGTACTGTCTCTATTTTTAGACTGACGTCATACATAATGACGTCATAAGCCTTTTTGCTGTTAGTGCAGCTACCTCGCTACTTGTCTTCGATCGAAATTCCACCTTATAAACGATGGCGCAGTCATCAATCCCCCGTAAAAGTTGGGGCCTTTGTCAAGTTCAATTCACACTTAAATCTTTTTGCTGCTAGTCTGCTCTTGAAGATCGAAATCTCAACTTATAATACGCAATCTTTCAACTTAACAGTAAAAAATTGTGTTATTTAATTGCATTTGTTAATTTATTTGTATTTATCATTTGATTTGTTCATTGAAACGATGGAATTTCAAATTGCTTCCGCCCTCATGTTAACTTAACTGATACGTAAAAAGAACAACCTCGAAACGCGGTGCAATTGTAAATAAGCCTGCATTGCTAACGCAACAACCTTCAGTCTCTCTTATCACATAACCCACATTGAAATGGAAGGCCTCTCTATTCATTCAAATCCTCCTCCTCCTCCTCCTCACGTCAATACCTCAATGCTGAGGGTCGTGACCTATTGGTACTTATTCATTCAATACATATAAAATCACTTGTCATGACTGACTGACTGATTCATCAACTCACAGGCCAAACCGCTCGACGTAGAAAGCTGAAATTTGGACAGTAGGTTCTTCTTATGACGTAAGCATCCACTAAGAAAGGGTTTTTGAAAATTCGAGTCTTAAAGGGGTTAAATGACGTGTTTTCTTTTGTGTGAAACTTTTTATTTTATGGTTCGATTGACTTGAAATTTACTGAAAAGATTCTCTAAATAAATCAATAAGTACGTGTTTCGCAATTTTTCAAAAACAACCTTTGCGGGTGCGTCAGGGGTTGGTACTTTGTAAAAAATAGCGGACGAAGCCGCAGGGAATTGCTTGTTCAAATATAAGCTAATAATTACTTATTATGTTGCTAATAATTACTCACATAAAATAAAGAACAATCCAAAATGAGTGCTGCGTAAGCTAAATTACTGAATAACGAGCCCGAGATTGTGTTGCTTAGGGAACAACACTACAGGCGGACGTGTTGTTGTCAGTAATTAAAAAAAAAACAGCAGTTTGTCAGTAATTTAAAAAAAAAACAGTAGAACTAGCTGCGTTTCGTTGTAAATAGCTGGAGATAATGTAGTCTTTTATTTACGCGAATACTACACATTGAACTCCGATTCGATTTGATTGTCGAGTCTTCTCGTCGCCGATACCGCAATGTTTAAAGACAAAATTCTTTAATCAGTGCGTCCTACCTGTGATGACATACGGAGCTGAGACGTGGCCACTCACGGTATGACTAGTCCACCGATTCAAGGTCGCTCAGCGGGCTATGGAGAGAGCTATGCTGGGTGTTTCTCTGAGGGACCGAATACGGAAAGAAGTAGTTCGCCAGAGAACCAATGTGACCGACATAGCTCAAAGGATTAGCCAGCTGAAGTGGCAGTGGGCTGGTCATATTTGCTGAAGAACCGAAGACCGTTAGGGTTAAACTGGTTCTGGAGTGGAGACCGCGAATCGGGAAACGTAGTGTAGGACGCCCTGTGACTAGGTGGAGCGACAATATCCGCAGAGCAGTTGGCAGACAATGGATGAGGAGAGCCGAAGATCGGGCTCAGTGGCGTGCCTTAGAGGAGGCCTATGTCCAGCAGTGGACTGATGTGGGCTGATGATGATGAAACATTGAACTACACATAATACTACTCTTACACCCTTAGTACCCATTCCATTTTCATGCCATTTCATTTTCGTTTCTCCGCCCGTGACCATGCGTGGAGCAAAGCTTTCGAAATCTCGGTAGACTAAAACCTAAAATAAACCGCAATATATTCCGTAAGAGTAGTTTTATCACAATAGCTGGAGATAATACTAGACTCAAGAAACTAGTAGATAATGCCTCAGGTGACACGAGGGGTTGCAATCATACTGCCTATGGACCGGTGTGTCGGTTACCTTCAAGCAAACGGCCTGCTCGTTAATAGGCTCTATAGAAAGATCTGAAACATTAGCTCATCATCATCAGCAGCCGAAAAACGTTCACTGATGAACAAAGACATCCCCCTTAGAAGGGAGGTTTTGCCATAATCCCCAAGCTTGGCAGGCGTCTTGGAAATCACAGTCTAGGTGATAGGTAATCCAATAGAAAGACGCTGCTGCTGTCTTCTGGTTTTCCCTAAGTCGCCTCTTAAGGACATTCAACGAGAGAAGAGGGGAGGGTGCTATTCTTATCCTGACAACCCAGGGGAACCATCCAATCCAATTAATGCACATAGCCATCAACTCAGCAACGAAACTTTTTAAAATTAATTTCCCCGGTATAAAAGCGCCGTTAAACCTAACGACCCGTCAAACTGTCACGCTGATAAAATTATATAACACAAATAGCAGCGAATGACACATGATAATGAAGAAGATGTGAAACAAGAGATATTGAATGTAAGTGGAAAAAAACACTAAATCTATGTGTAAAACTTGTCTTGGTATAAATCCAAGCTTCAAAAATAATGTTTCTAATAAACTGCAATGAAAGGCTTTAGTTGCGACTGAAAGGTGTTTATTACTGTCCTTAAGCTAGAGCGTTACATTACTTATATATTATGTACTAACGCTAACATACAGATAGATGGGGTGACAGGCACACTACACCACCCCCCTTAATTTTGAAAAAAAAAAATTATTTAAAATACATAAATTTGAAATACATAATTAATCAAAATATTCTTTAAAATTATTTTTGTTCAAATATTAGGTTAATAAGAGAACAAGAAAATCATAAAAAATAAAATTCATATTAAAACAAGAGAATACATGTAAAGAAAACCATATTAAAACAAGAGAATACTATCGATTGCGCAGGCCGCTAGTATACTCCAATTCAATATATAAAAACAGAATCAACTACTGAACTTAAACGTAAATATCATTAACATTTCAAATTAAGTTTAATTTAAAAAAAATACTACATACAATTAAATACCTATTCATTCATCTATGACAGCAAATAAAATAGTCTAGCCACCTATGAACTTATCTTTAAAATTGAAAGAAAACAAAAACAAATGCATTATAGAAACTTATTATCTAATAGTAATACTTATAAAGATCTATACATTCAAATTAAAGTTTATACCTACTTATATTTTAGTCCTTATCCCTGAATTATAAATAAGAAAGTTTTAAGCTATAAAACCATAACTCATAATTATATATTATTAAATAAATTACAAACTAAACTCGAGCAAAAAAAAAAACCTTCAATATCTTTTTTGGCAATGTTTAAAACACATAATTGGGCAAGGTACACATTTTATAATCAGTGGTAGGCCTACCTTTAATATTATATTCATATTTACGCAGGATACAAGGAATTACTTACATTTGTGTGCACACTTATATATTATACATTATTATTATTAATATTTCAGGCAGTCTGTTTAACACATCCTAACATCTATAAACATTCCATGTGTCCAAGTTGTCTTCACGAATGGTGCTCGACCTAGTCATGATCAGCACAACAAGGATTTCGTGCCTGCCTTGTATCCTGGTGTACCTTGCTATAAATTATTATTTGTTCAACAGTGCATCTCTGGCTACTGTTAACAAAGTATGTACTTTTGGTACATTATTTCAAACGACATAATTTATTTTTAAATCACTAATATCATCATAAAACCTTTCATTTCGAAGATAGACCTAAACCTAAACCTTTCATCAAGATAGTCAGAATGAACTCCACTGCTTATAAGAGTTCCAAACAAACTACTAGGTGATCAGTCTAGTTGTTAGTTGGTTCTTATCCGCAAATGTAGAATATCCTTGACTTTCAGATCCTCGATAACACATTTGCAACTGCATTACCGGGACCTTCTCTACACTTCTTATTATCTTTCCAAACATAACAATTCAACTTTCTAAAAACCTTACTTTAAATACCCTTTCACATTATTTACTTATATCTGGAATTCATCAAAGTATACATTTAATTAAGTATGTATAAGTATATTAATCATGTAAAACCATCGATCTTATAAAAGAAATAAAAAAGAATAGTATTCTATAGTCTAAGTGTAACATACAAAAAGAAATTGCCTTAATCAATAATCTAATTAAATCTTTCAAATAGAATACAATTTAATATTGTTATGTTTTCAACAATTCAATTCAAATATTGCCACATTTATACAATACTCCTTGCTATATCCATATAGTCCTCATCATAATATCATAATCATATTATTTGTTAAACCCTGTAAGTATATAAACGAAAAAAAAAACGTTGAACTGTTTCTACGTTCTTTTCCAATCATTAAATCCTGCTACAAATCAATTTTGTAAGTACTTATAAAAAACATATTTTCCATTTACTTTAAATTGAATAGCGGACCCCTAAAGACAATAGAGGCGTGATGATACATTTTATTACTTCAAATTTATAAGTGCTTAAAACAATGCACAGGTGCATCACGCTATCGTGTAAGACGAGACGAAATTTCAAACCACCGTGAGACTCGTCGTCGTCAAGCTCCTAGAATGCGGCGTTATACCTAATTGGTCGCATGATTTACGTAGCAACAATAATATCTTACATAACTTACTATATTATAAAACGTTACTATATTAAAACAAGATTTTATATTGATAAGAATTCCTATTATAAAAAATATGCGCAATTGTACCTATACAAATAATAAGTATAAGAAAAGTACTTCTAAGACACAATTAGAATAAAACATTTAAAAACACAATTATACTTACTAAAATTCGATTTTATGTATAAAACTAAAATAAAATAAAATTGGAAAGTGCTTTTATTAAAACACGTTAGTCCAGTCAGTCCACCAGTACCAGTTCCAATATCTCCCAGCTGCTTCCATCATACGGCTCTCTCGGACTCCACACATCTCCCGGCACCAACACATCTCTGACACACCAGCTCCTTCGTCACCAAGTCATCTCTCGGCTGCTTCCTCATCTCATATTTGCACCTTCATCATTTCTCGGCTCCTCACGTCTCCCGGCTCCGGAGCATTCCTCCTTCGTTTTATTTCTTTTTTCGATATTTTTTAAATCTTGATTTTTTTTTTGCAAATGTAAGTATTCAAATCCCATAATTTTCTTCATTTTCTCGCTATTCTCTTTAATTTTATACATCATATTTATTAATAATTCTTCTTTCTTCTCAATATTTTTATTTAAATCACTATTCATTTATATTTTACATAAGTCCCATTTTATTCCAAGTTATTTATACCTTTTTATTTTAAATTCACTAATATTTACGTTTTTTTTGTTTTACTGTTTCACTGCTTAACTGTCTTTTCCACTTTTTTTTAACTTTATTTATTTAAACCCATGGCTCAGTACTGCCAGAAGGCAGCACTGGCAGGGTCGTCATGCAATGAAAGGCTTTAGTTGCGACTGAAAGGTGTTTATTACTGTCCTTAAGCTAGAGCGTTACATTACTTATATATTATGTACTAACGCTAACATACAGATAGATGGGGTGACAGGCACACTACAAAACAAATATTCGCAATAGATGTTTTGTTACAACTGCATCTAATCCCGAGGTAATTGGTTCAATTACTAGGTCAAGCAGGTCCTTTTGGGTTTTTCTATCTATAACATTTACATAGCGGCCCGAAATTTGAATTTGATTTCATGATTTAACTAGATAATTGTGACTGTTAGTCCCTTTCTGACTAAGACGTAATGTTATATAGCGCAGCATCTCATAAACAGAGCATCTTATCTACTCTTAGTAAATCCTAAAGCCACAAGGCAGTAAGAGTATTTTGTCTAGGCAATATTTTCCTATTCTAATTCAATTGTTTTAGTTTCATTTGAGCTACAGTCATCTTCTAATTTGACCATAGGGTAGGGTTAATAGAATCTGCTTAATTATGTGAAACAAACCTAGAGAAGTATTGGTCTAGACATGCATCCCGTATTCAAATCTTGTTTTTTGTGTCTGGCGCAATTTAAGGGAGCCAGAGTCTCTGGCATATTCATTTATAAAATTACTCAGCTTTTTACTCTTTTGCCAATATCACATATTAATCGAAGAGTAGTCTAGTCTAGTAATAGAAGAAAACATTCATTTGGTTTGATTAGGGTCATTTATACTATGTTAATTTACTCTTTGTTTAGTCGGCACAGTTGGCAATACTGTGGATGCTGTTGGTTACAATCGTGGCTGGCAACGCTACGGTGGTACTTGCACTGTTGTTGACAAAATCCAGGAAAAGCAGGATGAACTTCTTTATCATGCAACTGGCTATTGCTGGTAAGTTATTACTATAGATTTTTTTCCATGTAACTAATATTTTGTTTTCGATATTCAGTCTTAGTTGTATGGAAAAATATATGTATAACGAACAATCACTGTAATATGTTGGTTGCGGTGTTCAGGAAAAAATGGATATGATTTCCTAATGAGGATGATGATTGGGTAATATAATAATAATAATAATTAGTCCGTCAGTAAGATTATCAAAAAATATTGGACACGTATTTTTTTATTTAACAAATCAATAGAAATTGCCAAAGATTGTATACGGGCGTGTCGTCACGCGGAATTTAAACGCACTATATCTTCGTCATTTTTTGTTTGATTGACAAAAGAAAAACACGTGTCAAATATTTTTTGATGATTTAAATGACGGACTCACTAGAATTTTTTTAGTCATCTAGCCTATTGGACAAAGAAAAGCGCTTACAAGGAATTCAAATTTTGGACTTCCAAAAATGGCCTTGCGCTCATCGAGCTCAATGTTTTTGTACCAGTAACATTGACATTCTATTTGGAAACTTATACTTTTTTAATTTTCTTTTTGACCATGGATTTTTAAATTTTAACAATGATCTCTATTTGCAATTTGTTTCAGATTTATTAGTTGGATTAATAAGTGTATTACCAGACTTAATACAACGAATAACTATAACGTGGCTCGCTGGATCTATCACCTGTAAGATGATGAAATATTTACAGGCAAGTATTCCGATTAATTATCCTTGTGATAAGAACTTAGAAACTTACTCTAACATCATTAACATGAATAAGTGGGCCAGCTTTGTTCACGTCCTTATTGTAGTAGGAAAACTGTGAAACGGCAAAGAAAAACAACTTATTCTAGCTGAGTAAGTTATTGTTATCTTAGAAAAATATCTAACAGCCATAATTCTTACAATCTGTTGAGTCACTAACGCTGAGAAGATATATTATTTTGGGAAGATAACTTACAAAACATGCTTAAGCTTTTATTAATTTAATCATATGTCATTATTATTTCATAAACGATGCTATTATTGTTTTAGGGTGTGGTCACATATTCTTCTACGTACGTTTTGGTAGCGTTAAGTGTTGATCGGTGTGATGCTATCACCCATCCAATGAACTTTACTGGAAGCTGTAAGTACTTACTAACTTACTACTTATCGATAAACTAAGAATCTTATTAACCGAATTCGGAACAGTATTCTCAATAAATTGAAATGTATCAACACTTTACAAACAAACATTTTCTTGTTTCGATATACTAAATCAAATGATCTGTTAGCATTTTAGATGTTCTATACATCGGGGCCCACCTCCAAAAGCGGAATGAGGAGGAAGCGGAATGAGGTGGGGTTGTTTTAGTTGGTAGGAGTCCAACATAACCTGTGCTGCCACCCATGGCGGTGCGGGTATACATAAGGATATCGACACGCAAAAAAAATGTGTTCTCTATATTCAAAAGATGTTTAAAAACTTGCTAACTACACTCACGCTAAGACTTTTACCCCAGATTCAATTTGGCCGATAAACCGAAGGTCAAAAGGTTACCTACAGTTTCAAGAAATCTAATTTTTAAGTTGAACAATGTCGCAACAGCCAAGACTTAGCGAAGCTTGAACAACTTAATTTATAATGTTGACAAAGTCCAGGCAACAGCGTCGTTGCATATTTTGTGAAAGTTTGCTCATAACTAAGAATTTACTTAGCAACGGACGACGTTGTATTGGTAGTTTGGGACTTTTTACAACGCTTTGTTTTGTTCCTCAGCCTTTTGAACAGTTTGAGTATTTTTTTATATTCATTCATAAACTTCTTAGTAATTCTTGCTTTATCCCGTTCACGGAAGCTCTAAAAACAGTTGTTTGTGTTACTAAAAAGTGACTTGTTTGTATTTGCAAAGAAAAGAATAAGCTCTAATTTACTTAGGGTTTATACAAATTTTCTCGTATAATCATTATCTGTAGAATAAATCATTTGTTTTATCTCTAATGGAATAAGATCGAGTTGAAGATAATGCTTATACGAGTTGTGATCTGTTGTGGTTTAAATACAAGCAACACTTGCTAAGTTAGCAAGGTTGTATTACAGCGTATGTCTCTTCACACTCAAAATCTGAAAACTTCTTAAGAACTGCTCTTACGAATAACAAAACTTAAATAAGCGATTACGATATTTCAGGCCAATTAAACTCGTGTAAGCTTTCTTCTCAGAGTTAGTTGATCTATATTCATTAAAAGCAATTGAGTCCAATTTTTTTTTCTGTTCAGGGCGTCGAGCGCGAGCTTTGATCCTTGGAGCATGGCTCATCAGCTTTCTATTCTGCATTCCAATGTTAATACTTTTTGATGAGGCGACTGTGGAAGGTATGTTTGATTACAGCCAATGTCATCATCATCATCATCACCAGCCGGAAGACGTCCACTGCTGAACATAGGCCTCCACGTTCGAACGCCACAATGACCGACAATTGGCTATTTGCATCCACCGGTTACCTGCGACGCGCACAATGCCGTCTGTCCACCTAGTGGGAGGCCTACCTACGCTGCGTCTTCCGGTTCGTGGTCGCCACTCGAGAACCTTTCTTCCCCAACGGTTATCGGTTCGCCGAGCGATGTGGCCTGCCCATTGCCACTTCAACTTGCAGATTTTAAGAGCTATGTCGGTGACCTTGGTTCTTCGGCAAATCTTCTCATTCCGGATTCTGTCGCGCAAAGAAACTCCGAGCATAGCTCTCTCCATAGCTCGTAGTGTGACTCTGAGTTTATCCAAAAGGCCAACAGTAAGGGACTACGTCTCAGTACCATATATCATCACTGGCAACACATACTGGTTAAAAACCTTCGTCTTCGTCTACAACCAATCTAGTAATTATAAATTATAAGCAAAAAAAAGATTACATCGAAATGAACGCAAACTCAGACGAGAAGAAAATGGAGAAGAAATGAATTGAGAATATAATGTCTAATACTATTTATAGTCGAGGTTGGTAAGGCGCCTTAACTTATTAACAGCCTCACTTACTCGAGGCTTCTCAGTTTTTTATGTGATTTGTATATAACTAGTGATTCTTATAAGACTATCTTAAATCTAAGAAGTAAAATAAGGTTTTATTTTTAGGTGTGCCCCAGTGCTGGTCAGGCATCAGCAAGCTGCAATGGCGAATATGGATGACTAGCGTATTTGTATCTCTGTTTGTGGCGCCAGCACTGACGATATCTGCCTGCTATGGTGTAATAGTGGTCACGATAAGACACAAGAGCCATCGAGTGCTGGGAAAAAGAGCTACAGCAACAAGGCAATGTAGGTTTCAATACAGCTTTACCCGAAAACACTGCGGTGGTACCTACCAGAACGGTATCTCGTATAAAGGGCTTATTATTTAAGTATCTTGATGTCTTATTTTTTTTTAAAACATCATGTTTCAACTTAAATAAATAAAAGTAATAACATTCTATACAAATGGTAATATGATACTCGCCGTCACTAAATCTTATTCACAATACCTACAAAAATAACAGTTTATCACAAGTTTAGTATTCCTGAAGGAAAGTTATTATGTATACATGGAATATCAAACTCCTAAGTAAAAGTTTGTGAAAAACCGACCCTCGTAGATCAGGGTCAAATTAAGGAAAACGTGAGCTGCCTAACGAAGTTTGGGTTGGCTATGAAATATAGACTCACCACTCACGATTTATATCCACAAATAAAATAGTAGCCCTTGCTTATTGAATACGCTGAATTCAAATACAATGGAATTGATAGAAGCGCATTATCTACTAATCCTTGAATTTGAATGTTTAGTTGGAAATGTATGAAAAATATTTAAAAATTCGTCACTATTTGATTACACTCGTTGCTTACATGTTTTAAAAGTCAAGTTATTTGGTAGGAGGTTCTCAAGTCTTCGCTCATGTATTTTATATGCTTTAACCTAACCTTTTCCCGTGGGGTGCCGGGTTAGAATCGCATCTTTTCTCGTTGGGTGTCGTAAGAGGCGACTAAGCGAGAACAGGAAGACGGGCAGCAGCGTATTCCTTATAGATTTATCTTCCACCTATACTGCGATCCCCAAGCCGATTGCCAAGCGTGGGGATTATGTCAACCCCTCCATTCCAAGGGGGAGGCCTTTGTTCAGCAGTGGACGTCGATCGGCTGCTAATAATGAGTGAATAATGATAATGATGGACCCCCCCCCCCCCCTTAGCAAGCGAGTAGTTGTAGTGGTGAAAGACCATGGAATATCACCAGAATAGTTTTATGCAGAAGTTTCTAAAACAAGTTTGATGCCCAACCAGGACAAACATTTGTGTGTATGCCTGGTCCTCCAAAAGTTAAGACTTAAAACTCCCAGGGCTATCGCCTTTTGTAAAATATTTTTTGTGGGGGATGGGTAGTATTACTCCGTTTTTGTTCTGCAGACAGCGACGATCTGGACAGCCGACGAGCCAGCAGCCGTGGCATTATTCCGAAAGCGAAAATTAAAACTGTCAAAATGACTTTCGTCATTGTTTTCGGTGAGTGATTGATGGTATTAATTAAATTGGGCTCCGCGTTTCATATCTGTTCACTTTATTTTACATTAGTGACATCAAGACTTCCTACTAGTTGAGCCCGTTTAATTAATATTTGCGGCTAAAACCGTAATAGACCGTTTGATTGGAAAAATTCTACAGCCCATCAAATTACCTGTTTAGATATGAAGCAACTTAAAGTATGAAACAAAGCCTTATTTCAGATTTACATAATATCCCGCTTGCTCAGAAATAAAATTTAACTAGGTACCTATTGTATATAAGACTTAATCTTAGATGTAAGCTGATGAACCAACTATACTGCGGGTTTAAGTGACATAGCTGGTTTTAATGTACTAACTTTGATTTCTACTGATATCTAAATTTTAATTTCTTGGTACAAGATATTTACCTAGTACGTATATTGTAATTTTTAAACCTACTATTTTTTATTTATAAAAATGTCAGCAAATAGTTTCAGCAAGTATCTTTAATTGAACTAGTGTTACAAAAACCTTTCATATGATACCCAAATTGATATTTGTCGAAAAAAACTGGTGACAGGAGGATTATGTATAAAGGTATGTTAAAATAAAACAATCGAATACAATTCCACTCAATCCACCGCAGTCATTGATCAAAGCATGTCTGTTGACAGTAACCCCGACAAAACAGAAATAAAGTACGCGAGGTCAGATCTCTTAGAAAGCAATAAGAAAGCAAGTGCCACTACAATATGACAAGAGGCCACAAAACCGCAGGAAACAATAAAATATTTACGTTCCTCTCCATCATGTATTACTGGGACAAATTGTTGTTCTTAAGGCTGTAGTACTTCCCGGAGATAAAATATCCATTTATTATATAATTTTTATGGTATAGGAGAGATCTCTAGACGGCTTTTCTCATCATTAAACATGAATACAAAATATTATACCTCAATTTTTTTAATACCTGGGCAATTTTCTGCTTATGGATATTTGTAATACACATAAATATCGATATCATTATATGTTTTTTTACTGTTATTTTTTATGATTTAGTCTTCGATCATATTCTATAGTCTAAGGATTTAGTTTACCGAGATGTTTACTCTAGTGAATTTTCAGTCTGTTCATCATATTTATAATACAAAATGTATTGAATGAATTATTGTGATACTGTTTGGATATTGGAAATATGCTACGAGAAACAGTAGGTATTGAATTGTGTAGGACTCGTGTTAGCTGAAAATGTTGATGCGCAGTTGATTTAGAAGAATGCTTTCTAAGCTTTAATATTAACGGTTATGTATAATACATATACAATATATCTACTCGTATATACAAAAGTGAGCACCAATTCTTTCCCAATCTTCGTTATCGCATGGGTAAACGTCGTTTGATGGTATAGTATACCATAATAAAATACAACGCTATCGGATCTGAGCAAGCTGCTTTTGAATATAATATCCATGGTTAAATAACATTTGCCAGCGACAAATATGTTATTGTTGATCGTGTTACTGATATTATACTAGTATTACTCTTCATTTTATTTGTTTCGAACAAAAATATCGTCTAGATATATAGTAATGTTTTTGTTTACCAATAAATGCCATAAATTTGTGGAGATTGCTTCAATCTGTTTAAAGGACAGAACAAATAAAATCCTTTACACATTGTATTTTTTCAAAAAGAAATTAATTTTAACTTTATTAAACTCAAACTCAAAAATCTTTATTTCAAATAGGCTTTACGCTAGCACTTTTGAATGGTCATTTTTTTAAAAGCTACCACCGGATCACAACGCGGCCTCAACTGAGAAGATCCGGCAAGAAACTCAGCGGGCTTGTAATATTTTAACTTTTTTTTTAATCATTGTTTTGTTACAAATGAATCGACATTAGCGATAGTGTGTCCTGCCGTTCGAAACATAAAGCAAGGGAGAAAAGAAGAATACAATAAATTACGACAAAAATTACAACAAACTAAAAGGCCAAAGGGATAGTAGTCGGACCATTAAATGTAGTGTACCAATATTTTTTTTACATTATAAACATGACAGCAATCATATCTGAGTAATCAATGATATAGTCGAGCACGTTACTCAGACTTACTTATTAAAAGGAGAGGGAGTATGAGAGTGATCGCAAGTATCACAGTGTCGGTAGCAAAAAAGAAGATCGGTGTTCGGGTGCACAGTGCTCGACGAATAAATTTATTTGATTTGATTTATTTGATTTGATTTGATGTGTTTCATCAGACTTCTCATAGAGCATTGGCTACCACGAGATCACAACACCAATTAGGAGTTGGTGCTATTTCTACTACCCATATCAGGATGCTCCAAACTGTATCTGCTTACCTTAACTATATCAGACAATTAGTATCATAATTTTGTTTCAGTGTTTGTCCTCTGTTGGTCTCCTTACATGATATTTGACCTGCTGCAAGTGTACGGCTACGTTCCCGACACGCAAGCCAACGTTGCTATAGCCTCGCTCATCCAGAGCTTGGCTCCGCTCAACTCGGCTGCCAATCCCGTCATATACTTCATATTTTCCAGCAGAATATTCGTCAGCTTAAGGTGAGAATGACAAAAAATGTTATTTACGTAAATGAAGATATTTTACATAATCTTAAATGATTACTGACATGATTTAAATTTTATTAAAATAACAAAATTTACTGTTTCAAATTATATTCTTTGTGATTTTTTTCGTAGTAGGTAATATGAAAATGTTTAAGAACTTTATGGAAGTTTTATAACACTAGTAATAAGTACAGAAGAAATGCGTGTTATACTTGTCCGATTAATAAAAAAAAACATTATTTCATTACTAACATTTTTGTTATTACTCTAGCAATTGGTTGAATATTTTCAGTCCAATTTCGAACTTTAATATATAACACTTCGTGTCACAGTTTCGTGTTTATTCAATGAAAGCATATTAATTTAACAAAGTAATTATTATTGTGGCAAATTCTCTCAAACTACGGTTTGGTTCAAAATAATTGAATTAATTTATCTCTATGACACTTGGATGGATACAACTTAAGAGTTAATTACACCTTAATTGTATATTCCTTTTAATATATTTACTTAAGTTACCCTCCGTCTGTTCTCTCATCATTTAAGTAAGCAATTCAAGTGATTTAAGAAAGGTCACGGTTTAATTCCCCGCGCAAGATTAAAAGACTGTCCACTTTGACAAATCTGTGAAAGTTAAACGTTTTGCCTAATGAAAATGTAACTAAAAATTCATTTTGTTTTATTCAAATTTGATGTAATGGATAGATTAGTAGAGTATTCAATTACAGTCCAAAGCAGTTGTTGTTTATATAAGTTATGTATATGTGTTAAGTGTGTAAAGATTTGTCGTGCAGTAATTGGTTTGTTTAGTCATAAACGCAGATGTCTCCAGACAACGTAGACAGGCGCTGCAACAAACATCTGTAAAGATGCTGTGGCCAATGATGAAGTTATGTATTAAGACAGTTGCACTGCACTGCCGTCTCATTCGTCATCATCATCATTCAGCAGCCTAAAGTAGTCCAGTGCTGAACAAAGGTCTCTCCCTTAGAAGGGAGGGGTTGCCATAATCCCCACGCTTGACAGGCGTCTTGGGGCTCGCAGTATAGATGGTAGGTAATCCAATAGTAAGACACTACTGCCCATCTTCTTGTTTTCCCTTAGTCGTCTCTTACAGACACCCAACACGGGAGGAGATTTTGCACTGCCATCTAATAAAGCCCAATAAGTTTACCAGTACCAGCACCCATCGCATCAAGACACTGGAATGTTTACGCATTGTTGCTTTGCTGTGCCTCAGATTATTAGAGACTGCGGTAGTACCTACTTCCACTATCTAATAATGCCAATTGTCTTGATATTAAAAAGTTTTCCTTACTGATCATTTTCCTTTTTTAAACCAGTATTACAATTAGTAAAAGCAAACTAATCGGGTATGTAAAACTAATCACTTAGTTGGTTATCTCATTCTACAAGTAATAAGTTTTAAAAACTAAAACCCGGCTACGGATAAAATCGCAATCTAATAATGTGATATTATATAATGTTAAGTAGATTAGAAGATATGCGAGAACAGATGAACATACATACATACATTCTTGTTAAAATCATAACCCTCCCTCCGTTCCGTAGTCGGGTAAAAACACATTTGCTCATTCAAATTACACTATTTTATAACCAACATTTTTAGTCAACTAATGACGTCATCAACTCACTAACCGTGGGCACCGGCGCCATCAAACGACTGCACTTAGGCATTAAGTGTCAGTTTATGCGATTACACTCGTAAACCTGAGTTAAATCGTTTGAGCGCCTATCTGTTGCTTTTTAGCTTTCCGAAGACATTTGCGCAGTGAAATGGTTTCTCGATTTATAGAATATAGTCGACGATACCTTCGTAATGACTTTCTAATATTTGAGATTAAAACTAAACCTTTTTTTGAGTGTAAAAAAAATATAAGTTAAAAAATATATGTTTTTTTTTTATTCAATATAAGCTAGTGCTTGACTGCAGACCCACCTGATGGAAAGTGGCGACGCAATTGAAGATGGTAAAGCACACTAGCTTATTAAAAGCCTATTCACTCTAGCCTTGAAGACACCCACATTATAATCGGGCGGAAATACTGACGCAGGCAAACTGTTCCAATCCTTAGCTGTCCTCATTATAAACGAAGAGGCAAATCGTTTAGTCCAGACTGAAGGCACTTTCATCACATAAGGGTGTGTATGCGCAGTGCGTCTCGACGTCCAATGATAGAAGGGGGATGGTGGAATCAAGTCATGCAATTCCTGCGCACACTCTCCAAAATGCATCCTGTAGAATACCGAGAGGCTGGCTACTTTGCGCCTGTGCTCTAGGCTTTGTAGATATGTAAATTGAATCAGGAATATTATATTTTAACCTTGCGCCTGAGGCTCTAATTAACGAGCAGCCTTCAAAGTCTCTGGTCGTCTGAAGTATGGCCCCTAGTCCACGTCCCTCATCGACGAGCTCAAAGGCAAGACACGGAGACCTGGAGTAGATGCCACCGGAGAGCCCAGTTCTCATTCTCAAATTCAAATTCAAAAATATTTATTTCAAATAGGCTTAACGCTCTAGCACTTTTGAACGGTCAATTTTTTTAAGGGCTGCCGCCGACCGGCACAAAGCGGCCTCAACTGAAAAGATCCGGCAAGAAACTCAGCGGGCTTGTTACTTTTTCCCGTTTTTTTAAACAGTTTTGGTCTTGTTACATTTTGATCAGCGACAGTGGGATCTCCCATGTGCTGATGCGACAACCGCGGGGGTTTTAGTGGGTAAGAATCGCATATACCGCGGTCGACCTTCAGAGGATCCCGGGGACCTTTTGAAGCTTTCCCCCACGGAAACAAAAAAGCAGTACCTTAGGTACATTATGTTCATGAATTATAATTAACTTTTGACAGACAATCAGTTTAGAGACAACCCTTTCGTCCCTTTTGTTAATTACTTTATTTCGATAATTAAAATTAAGTTATTCAGTTGTACGGATTCTATTAATTTTGACCTTTTCAAAATTGGAATCGAGGATAAAATATTGTAAATTAGTTTAATTTAACGCAAAACCTTGAGCAAAAAATGTTAGCCGGGATACTAGAAAGCCAAACTTTTGGTTATGTAGCACATTGTTTTTTCTTTAATATGTGTATGGGTATTAAGGCTAACATCGCGTTTCCTAAATAATGCCTCAATGGGCTTAGCACACCATAAGACATCGGTTCGACCCCCACACCAGCCTTCTACTGACAAGGTGACCATGTGGTTTTCACTTTCTGAAAAGCATAATGAGACGTCCACTGCTGAACCACTGCATAATCTTCACGCTTGGCAGACGTCTTGGGGTTCATCTTACAAATTATCTGGTAATTATCTGGTATGGGGTTATCTGGTAAGCCAGATAACCAGGTTATCGGCACTGTGCTACCCAGTACAACTCCACAAAGTTTTTATCTCCTGGCGGGGTGTGAACCCACGGTCTCCGGTTTGCAAATCAAGCTAAACCTGTGGACTATCAGACTGACAGCATTATTGTTTATCTTTTTCAATGATATATTATACAAAATATTTTTGGTATATAAAAGAGAAGCTATAGTATTATATCTTCTGGTAGGAACATTCCTCCGTACAAATGGCTGTGGTGTTGGATGAAAACTAGCGACAGTCCAGCTGGCAACGAATCGCGTGCGCACACCGAGCTATTGACCTCCTCCCACAGAAGAACGAGACACGAGCTTACTATCAGGGTACGTACTATTTTATTTATCCAATATAAGCCAGTGCTTGATCACAGTCCCACCTGATGGAAATCGGTGACGCAGTCGAGTATGGTAAAGCACACTAGCTTATTAATAGCCTATTCACTCTAGCCTTGAAGACATCTACATTATAATCGGGTGGGAAAACCGACGCAAACTACTCCAGTCCTTATTATAAATGAAGAAGCAAATCGCTTAGTCCGGACTGTAGGCACGTTTACCACATATGTGCGTATGCGCTGTGCGTCTCATCGTCCGATGATGGAAGGGTTATCGTGGGATCAATTCATGTAATTCCTGCATTCATGTAATCTCCAAGTAGTGTCACCAAGTAGCCCTTTAGCACGCCTCTCCACCGAGTCCAAAGCTGCTAGACGGTACTATATGTATAGTCAGGAATTACATGAATTGATCAGGAATTACTATCAGACGAACGGAGAGTACGCACCCTTAGGTTGTGGGTGTCCCGTCAGTCCGGGCAAAGCATTTTGCTACGTCATTGATAACACCTGCATTTGCCTGCAGCGGTCTTCTTGTCCATTTACAATCGCTATTACAGTTTCCCGTTTCTATCATCTTCACTTGCAATCTAACAGACATTTTAATAGAAAGGATTGGTAGACTAAGAGCCTAGTACCTAATTTTTCAAACTACAGTGCCCTTTAGCCTTGACCATATGTATGTATTGATAGTATTATGTACAAGTGGCGAATCACCCAGAAATAAAATTAAGAATCTATTTCTCTGTTTAGTATTAAGTGTAATAACACTTTTTTGTTCTAGTTGAAAGATGATAGTATCAAATTTCCGAAGCAAAGGATCCATCACTGCAATAGCACCAATTCCAAAAAGGTTCGTCTACACCTCCCTGAACAACCAACGAACAACAACTGCCACCCTCAGAGAAGGCGTGACGATACATTCTTGTAGTGTATACTTCGATAATTGTATACTATTTTGTATGTGTTATGTATACTGTAATTGTAATGGGTGTGAAATTTGTAATTGTTTTGTATTTAGATTAAATTTGGACGTTATAGAAGAGATAAGAAAGTATTTAGTATTGTATTGCAGCAGGGGTGAAAAAAATTGTTTATGGTATCACAGTTAATATTGTACATAAATTGTACTATTTGTCATAATTTAAGAAAGCCTACGAGATTTTTTTATATATTTATTATTTAAATATTGTATGTTTATAAGGTTTCTTTTAAATGTTGTAAGTAGCTACATGTACTACACACAATCTCGTGGTCTCTGAAAAGAATGCAAAAGCATAGTTCCCTTGTAGTTTCTCATGTAGGTAAGATATCAATTTTACTTGCAATTTTTTTTATCCCTAAAAGAAGAAATACATAATCTATAAATTATCGTTTTTACGCGATCTAGCGAAGTTAAAAGTAATGTTTAAAGGACTTCTATAAGAATAGAATTAGTTAAAAGGCAATTTCTAATTGCCTAATAACTTTGCATACTTTTCTTATCATCAATATTTTGTTACCTACCCCTAATATACGTGATGTGGAAAAATGATTTAAATATATGAGAAACGAAAATTCCGAATTGGAAAATAATTCGCTCCACGGCTCGTAAGCTTCTTTCATTTTGTCCATTTACGTTTTTATTTTACGCATACAATTTTCTACCAATCTTCAACGTGATTTGCGCATACTGTAAAGGTTAGAAGCTGAGATGAATAAAACGATCTGACTGCTGAATAATAACTGAGTCTTTATTACTAGTAAACATGATTATATATTATGCACACATTACTATGCGTTTCAACTAACAAGGTGGCCGCCATCTTGCAATTTCAAATATATAATTACTAAAAATGATGTTTCAACAAAAAAGACAGCAAAACAAGACATTACAATAAATAGTTAAAACCGGGGCGAATTTTGCATTTTGTGTTTACTCTGCTACCGGTACAAAAATCGTAAAAAATGAGTGAAGTTCCGCAGTCGCGATCAACATGGCGGCCACATTCTTGGTTGAAACGCATAGTACATAGGTAAGTAAACATACATTTTGAGTACACACTACAATACCTACGTAATAGCACAAACATACACCTACAGTCACAGTATGGGCAACTTATAACGAAATATTTTTTTTAAATATCGGTATTTTACATTATTATAAATGGTGTATTATATCGGATCGATGGTTTAGATTCATTCAAGAAAATTAATCAATTTCTTCTTACATGCCGAGAGCGCGCAATGAAATGGCCGTGGCTCTATTCGCGTAAGCATAGTTAATTAGTGTTGCTTACAAACAGTTCAAATATATGTTTGCATGAAGTACAATACTTTTCGATTGCGGGGTTCATTAAAATCATTACTTTACTACTTTTCAATGAGCTTTTGGTTACACCCGGTATAACGATCACTAGAAACAAAATGAATAAAATCAGTAGTATTTTGCTGCATTTATATTACTTTTTATTTCATTATATCAATAAAAAGTACATTGAAATGAAACTTACATCATGGATTATATCGCGGTATATTTTATTTTAGTATTCCAATGTTTTGAACACTACCACAGCATTCATGGTCATGGCCGCGATATAATTCGTAAAGTTAGTTTTTTTGCAATGTGTATTCGCGTAAATATCAGGGATTATTATAAATAAATAGCACCCTTACCCGTGATAAAATCGCATTGAACGGTTTATTTTTTTTACAAATCGAATTTAAAAAAAAAAAAATTAGTAAATATTATTATTATTATATTTATTATCCATTAATTAAGACTCATGGTTCCAAGAACTCATTGGAGCTATTTTAATAATTGTATGTGCTTAGCATTTAACGTACGATAAAATTAAAAACTCCATATATTGTAAAAGTAAGTAGCAAACAGAATACAGGGACTATTTAGATGAAAATACGTCTACATTTCGGTCTGCATTTTTGTACGACTAATTCTAGATCTCTTAAACCAAATGTAACATGTAAATATTAATACTAAGTGGTGGTTTTTGTGTTAAGTTCTGAACACACTTATCGACATGGAACGACACATACCTACCGCTATATAAAAAAAATATTATTTTGGTTGACCAAAAGCAGTAGGCAGTATAGAATGATAGCAAGTCTACCCTACTATCATGCGCTTCAACATATTTTTTATTCTAAAACATACTAATAAAATGTTTTTTTTAACTATCAACTTATTTCTGAAATACAATTAAGTATCTAGATAGTAAATACTAAAGTCTGAATACTAAAATCTACTTAGACAGAAGTAGAATACGTAAAGTTACCAACATAGCTTTCAGAATCTGCAAATTGAAGTGCCAATGAGCAGGCCACATCGATGGGCAAGAAAGGTTCTCAAGTGGCGACCACGAACCGGAAGACGCAGCGAATCTAGGCCTCCCACTAGGTGAACTGACGACATTGTGCGCGTCGCAGGTAACCGGTGGATGCAAATAGCCAATTGTCGTTCATTGTGGCGTTCCAAGGGAGATGCCTATGTTCAGGAGAGGACGTCTTCCGGTTGGTGATGATGAGAATGAATGTAATGATTACTTACATTCACACTATAGGTACAACACTAGCTCAGTCAATGTCCGATTTACTGTCGATAAGTGGGTAAAGGACTTCCCTAATTAAATGTGTGTTTTCAAAAGTGATGATGTAAAATCTAGAATACAGCCTCAATCAAAGGTTTAGAAATCTAAAAAATGTCATCATTGTGAGGGTCATATGTTTAAAAATTTAGGTAATAAAGGTGCCAAGTAGATTGGAGTATAACTCTAGTCATTTCTATTTTATGTGTGTTTAAATTAATATACCTACACTAGCATTTTCTTGACGTGAAGGTCTTACGTACAGAAAAATTAGATTTTAAATACACAACTTTTGTACGCCTATAAAGGCTAATTCTTCAAAATTGTTGCACTTTTGATCAAATCGTTTTGTTTACCCTAATGCAGAGATACTACTCGATTATCCGCTTTGTAGCCAAAAGTCTAATTGAGTACAAGCAAAAAATTACATAATAACCGCCCGATACCACCGGTTGTGATTCAATTTATGGATAGCTAACCAAGCTTCGATTGGCCGCATCGTATCGCAGTGCGCATAGAAATGAAAGTACATTTTTCTTGCTTGTGGTCAACCGGACGGGCACCGGGCGGTGCGAGCTGCAGCTTAGTGCGTTATATTGGGGCACTAGATTCACACATATACCGTAAGAATCTAAGTAACTGCCGCACTCACATACGTCAGTTATCGTTAATTCTAAGTACCTAAGCCATTTTAAAAATCTAACTAGCTGACCCACGCAGCTCCGCCTGCGCTATTTTTACGTTAACTAAACTTTTAATAACAGACATTCGCATCGAATACATAACCTCCTTTTTTATAGTCGGGTAAAAACTGGGACCCACTTTTTACTTGCTCTCCGGCGTCAAACAGTCACCCATCTATTTAATGACCTTACCTAACGTTGCTTAACCCGATCGATTACAAAACCTTGATAACAACTCTCTATGAGTGTTCCCTTACTAATATTTATTATATTATAAAGAAAAATTGATAAAATCGGACCAAGCGTATAACCAAGTACCCATTTTGACTTTAATCCCCTCTCCCAAAAGAACCGTGCTAGATTACGGGATAAAAAGTATCCTATGTCCTACCTCTTAGTAAGATCTCAAATCATGCCAAGTTTCATTTGAATCCATTCAGTAGTTTCGGCGTGATGCGCAGCCGTGATACAGACAGACAGACAGACAGACGGACAGACAGACAGACAGACAAAAATAAAAAAAATTACATTTTCGGCCTCAGTATCGGTTATAGAAGCCCGCCAAATATAATTTTCAAAATATCTTCAATGTACAGAATTGGACCTGTTACAGTTTTATTATAATTAAAATCTAATTATTTCTACTCTCAGAGAGTTAGATGAATGAGTCTCCGTGCTTTGGAAGGCAAGTAAAAAGTCGATCCCGGTTGTTGTCATCCAGACAGTGCAGACTTTAAGTCAAGTCAGAGGCGTAATGGTTGCTTGTTCAACTCTTGACACCAGGTTGCCCACTAACTGTACGACAAAATAGTACGTATTCAATCATATAGTAAATCAGTATTGATGTTATTGGCTGTTTATTTCGAAAAAATAATTATTACATTTAAAGTCACACACTACTTTTCCTAACTTTAATGTATTTATAAATACATCACGTAAGACACTCCGTCAAATGACTGTTTTATATACTGTATCATGAAAATAAAAATATTTAGAATAATAAACGATATTTAATATTACAAATAGTTTTATTTGACATTCATCCATCTATACTTAGATCCCATCCGTTCGAACATAGACACAATTTTCATTGTTGAGTTTTGTATCTTAGATAATTTTGCCAGCTATAACCCTTCAATGACTTTCAAAGAAATGGGTCATGAAGTTTTCACATGTACTATCGAGGACATTTCCGGTGACCCAGTCTTAGGTCTATAATCGCTTGCACGTGCGTCCAAATGCAAAGCTAGTCCCGCCTCGGTTTATGGCAGCGGGGCGTACCCGTATTGCCGCAATAAATGCCATTGTTATTATTGCATTTTAACAGGCGTGCGCCGGTACCGCCGTGTTGCCTGTATACAATGAAATACAAGCTGAGTAATCATAGTCGTGTAGTTAATTATTTATGAGATGAGAGTCGGTGTACCATCACTAACCCTTTAGGATTTGCATGTATTAGTAGTTACTGATAACAAGAAATTAATTAAAATCATATGTTCTTTGAAAACATAGCTTTAGTTCTATTTGGATTGATTTGGAGACATCTTTATATATGAAGATAATTGAGCTTTTTCCTTATATCCAATTTATTTTATTGAAGGAAAGAATACACTCCCAGATCCAATTTACGGCTAAATAATCTATAAAAGTAAATGCGGTAACAGCTCAGTGGGCGAACGCTTGCATTGGAAACAAGGTGCGCAGGTTCAAACCCCGGCTCGCACCTCTGTTTACTTTAATAAATCATGTGCGAATCGTCTTTGTGCGATTATTACTAGCTTTCGGTGAAGGAAATTCTCGTGAGCAAACCTGCATATCTGAGCAAGCCTAACTAGCTTTCGAATAACGTGTGAAGTGCGCCGGGTCGGCGGACTTCACACGTTATTCGAACTTGGCCAGCGTGGTGGACAATGGCCTAAGCCCCCTCATCTTGAGAGGAGGCCCGTGCCCAGCAGTGGGACATAAACCAGGGCTGGTATTATTATATTTATTATTAATCTATGTGTTCCTATCAGGAAAAAATAAAAATTGTTGTTTTATAAGTATTTAGATTTACAATGTGTTACTTAGTTTGGACGATGAAATCAAATTAAAAGTTTTAGAAAAAAAGCGAAATGGACTAAAACTTGTTTCATTATAGCTTTGACCAAAACAAAAGATGAACCATAAAAAAAATTGACGGGCCTGTTGGTCTAGTGGTTAGACACTCTGGCCACTACCCAATAGGTCGTGGATGTCTGTGTGTTTTATCTATTTAAGTATTCATTTACAAAAAAAAGTATATAAATAAATATTAGTATCAGTTAACTGGTCTGCCTAGTTTGGGATCGGATGTAAATTGTCGAAGAAAAAATCCAACATTTAAAACTCCATCGCATTGCTTCAATCTATTGTTTTCATTGTGCATTTTTTTCACTAATATATCGGAGCTTCGAAACATCTGTTTTAAAAAAATCGGTATTCTTTTGAATAGTAGGATTATCCGCGGCGGGTGACGTTTCATGTGGTGCACTAATATTATGTTTTATTGCTCATACAAATTATTACTTTTATTGTAAAGGATTGGCAGAAAATACTTGCAAATAATTCGCAAGTGTATTCGTCATTACAAGAGTATGAAATTCAAACATATAAATCAGTAAAGTTTTTCAGATGGCACTGTTGCTGTAAAAACCCAAATCGTACTTCTTTATCGTACTTTTTTCAAAAGTTAGAGTTACAAATATAAATAAATAGATGATGACGATCAGAATGTTATAAATGACTGCACAATATTATGAACTATAAGTGGATATGTTATCTTTAGTGTGTGTATATGTGTGTACAGTATTACAGCTTAATATACAGCTTAACATACAATTTAATATAATAAGATTTCTAATTCTATTATGAATTAAATACATTTACAACACAATAAAGCATAGAATATAAACGATCAAAATAAACATAACATGAAGTGGGTTGTCAAAGAAAAGTAAGAAAGTCTAATGCTTTTTTAGTAATGAAAAAAAAACTGTGAATAGAATAGTACCTACTACAAATTTCGCCTTACATCGCTAATGACTGTTTGGTCTGGAGATCATCGGCGATATTTGCAGTATAGAGCAAGTGCCATGGTTCGAACCCCACCGGCTGTATCGCTTTTTGTATAGTGTAAAATATTTTCAAAGAGCATTCGTCGACATTAGCAATTCATAGGTGGAATTGAAATATACTGTGATTATGTTAAATTAATAACAAAAAGCTTTTTATAGGTATTCCATTCCACATTAATTTATTATCACTGCCGCAGTGTTCAGGTTTTTTTTTTCAAGCATAGTGTGGTTATTATGATTTAATTATATTTTTCTATTTTACTGTTAAATAAAATAGAAAAATATAATTAAATCATATGGAATGTGAAATCGTATACGTTACACACTTCTGCGGGTCTAAAAAGGCCACTTTCGGTGAATCGTAATATGCGTAAGTTACGGTTTAATTTTTCTTCGTATGGCAGTATTAACACCAAATATGAGTCTGCTAATTAGTACTAGTAAATGAATTGAGTATAATTCACCTAAAATGTGTGACAATTTTTCAAAAACTAGTAGATTTTTTAAGGATTTGCTTGAAATTCAAAACATGAATTGCTTTTAGGTGAACTGCTTAAAGTGGCCTTTTTAAAGCCGCTGGTACTAAACTTGGCAGACATTGAGCTATGAATACCCAGACAATTCCTTCAAATAGTTTTTTTCACATTTTTAAACTTGTTTTTGTAAATACGTCTAAATTATACCCAAGTATAAGACAAACCGCCGCACCTACAAACGTCAATTATAGTTAATTGTGATTAAGTCATATTTTGTAAATCGATTATTTCGACTTTCGAAGCCAAATAATACTTAATATGCGGATAGTGAGTAGATTTATCAATAATCTCGTAATTAATACTAAAAGACAATCATAAGAGACTCAGAGAGTCGAAATAAATAGATAACAAAAAATTACTTAAATGCGATTAAAGTTAATTGATGACTGTGAGTGCGGAAGAAAGACAAGTAAATACATTAATTAACATTCAGGTTATTTCTAAAGCTCTCATAGTCAATTGTAATAACTGTTCGGTAAATGACTCAGTTGGTTAAGCAACGTCAGGCAAGGTCAGTCTTGATGGGTGATCGTTCAGTGGCATTTGAACTAAGCGTCTCCATGCTTCTGAAGGCGCGTAAAAAGGCAGTCCCAGTTGTTGTCATCCAGGCAGCAGTCGTTAAGCCAAGTCGGAGGCCTAAGGGCAACTTAAACAATTGACATCAGGTTGGGTACTAACCATACGACAAAAAAAGGTTATTTCTCTTGCACTGGTAAATTAATATACAACAAGCTAATAATTGAAGAAAAAACAATCTTATCTCAACGCACTAACACTTATTTTAAATATTTATGTTTAAGTCAAAGCAATTCTTAAAATTAAGGTATGGGAGCGAGCAAGACGTGTTCAATGTAATAGTTTTATTACCTATTGTTCTAAAATTCCTTATCTACTTTTCTTGGTTATCTTCCATATTAAAATTAAGCCATTATTAGCACATGTTTATATTGTAATTTCATATGTTAAATTCCATAGATCTACGTATTTTAGTAAAACTCAATATTCAATTTACCTAATAAAAGAAAACATATTAGTATAATAGATTCGAATTACGATGATTAGTTCAAGTTCATCAAAGTAAAGATATTCATGTTATAAAAAAAAAGTAGTCGATAGGAGTACAGACATAATATTATATAAAACTAAAAGAAGATATTATTATAGTAATAAGTCATATACATGCATTTTATAAAAATATACTTTTAGTAGATTAACAAAATAAAAAGATTCAAAAACTAGGAATAGTATAGTTTATATTTTATATATTCTAAGATATTTGTGTTATTTGCAGTCCTTGATTGTGAAGAAACAAACTTTGGTTTCTTTTATTTTGTATTAAAGGGTTTTTTAGCATCCATAAAAACATCTCACAGGTAAGTAGGAAGGCAGTCAACAGTCCGATGAAACAAAACACGAACCATAAAAATTCATTCAATTTTCATTCATAAAATTTACAATCGCGCAAACGGACTTATTAATCACTAGCGAATAGTAAAACATCATTTTTTTAAATAATACAATATCCCGTTACTTTTACAATTGGCCTGAACACACCCCAACCTGTCATTGGCCCAAACTACGTGTGGGCGGGGTTTTCCCGCTCTTACGCACTTAACGCCGTTCAAAGAAATCTGTTTGCTAAATGGGCTACCGTTCGTGTCCGGGATAGTACCTAGTATGTATATGTTTTTAAGGAACCACTGATGCTATCGATTTAAACCTTTGAATAGTTTTAGATCTTACTTACCCAATCTTGAGTCTCTCAAAAATCTAACAAAACTTCAAAAGTCCGCAATTGTAGTGTGTCAGCGAGCGATGGAGCGCAGTAAATTGGGAGTAAGGCTTACCGACCGTGTAAGGAACTCTATACTGTGCTCTGTAACGCAAATTGCTGATGTGGGTCGCACAGCTGTAGAACTGAAGTGGAACTCGGCTGGACATGTTTGCCGCATGCCGGATATTGGGGCACGACGTCGTGGTAGGCCTAGACACAAATATAGGAAGGACTGGCAACAAATTGCTATGGATCGGGAAAAGAGGAAAGGGAGGCCTTTGCCCTGCAGTGGGACAGTAGCGGCTGAATTATTATTATTATTACCGAACCAAACCTCATTGCAAATGAAAAAAATATTTATATATAAAAATATTTCTTTTCAATGTGGGTCAAAATGGGGCATCAACATTTCAAAGTGAGACTAACATGTAAAATGGGGTTACATATATTATGAAAAGGCTTTGTTTTGATATGTGCAAATCAATCCGTTTCATATGAGACCCCAAAAGAGTAGGAGGAGATTTATCGAAGAACTAAAGTCACCGATATAGCTCTCAGAATCTGCAACCTGAAGTGACTTTTGTTACAGAGTGTCATATTCATTTATGCGAATAAACTCTTTAAATAAAGAAAAAAATGAAACTAATTTTACGGATTATATCGCGGTTTATTCTTGATTTTAATTACCGCAATATATTAGTCCGCCCGTGACCATGAATGCTGTAAAGTATTCGAAACGTCGGGTAATTAAAATCAAGAATAAACCGCGATATAATCCGTAAAATTAGTTTCATTTCAATGTGTAGTATTCGCGTAAATATCAGAAATCATTAAAGAAAAAAAACCTGAAGTGACAATGGGCCCGAAGGACCCAAACCGATGAGGAAGAAAGGACGCAGCGTAGGCAGGCCTCACACTAGGTGGACCTATGATATAGTGCGCGACGTATGTAACCGGTGCAAATAGCCAATGTTGTTCTTCACTGTGGCGTTACAAGAAGAAGGCCTATGTTCAGCTCCGGACGTCTTACAGCTGGTGATGATGATTTCAGCCTCTATTGGAAAGATCACAGATATAGATTTACATAGATTACGCAAATGCATTTACTTCGCGTGTCCTAACTAACGCTAACTTACAGTCCGCGCGCGTCTGTTGTTGCAGCCTTGCAGTCGGTCGGCCGCAAAATCTAAAAAAATCGGCGGGGCATCGGTGGTATCAGTGTCTTTGAATTGGTTTGGATTTCCCGTCACTAAATTTCGGCTGTCACGTCACAATAGGTGTTCAAAAGTCGGCACGCTTGGTTTCAATACAAAGCGTGATACTTGCGTTATCTATGTATGTATGTAAATCTATACTTGTGGGAAAGATAATAAAAAACAATTGGAATGAAGTTGGGTAAGCAATATTCTAAATTAAACTATTCCAAATTTTAAATTAAATTATTCCGAATTTCAAATCGATAGGTTAGTAGTAGTTGCTTAAATATATCGGTATGAAAGACAAAAAGACAGACGGAGTCGCACCGTAAGAGTTCCTTTTCAACCTTTTAGGTACGAAACTCTAAAAATGAATTATATTCAACTGGACAAACTAGACATTCTTCATTTGTATTCAGTCCTCATCGCGGGACAATAAATCCACATCTTATACAAAGTGATTCCTACAGTACCTACTCCATGAAAAATTACATGATTTACAGAAGAAAATAAAAATAACGAACAGAGATATACCTAAGAGAGATTTACCTAAGACAGCCGAGTTAAAGGAGGTAATTAAAGATAAACAAAGCAACGCTAGATTTAGTAAAATATAAGTATTATTTATCCCCGGTACTATATATTTATAGTTCTATGACAAGCCGACGTCGTATCAAGTCTGTATTTTTATATATTGTTACCTTTATTTCACGACATTTGCATTTTATTGAAAGGCTCGACATTTTCGACACGGCAATGCTTTTTGTGTTTATTCAGGATGTTTAGTAGCCTGTATTAGCATATTTTTATCCGACTTTAAAAAAAGGAGGAGGTAATATTATAAAGATGTACAAACAGACATTAGATGTAGGTAATTAATTTATTCTATAATCATTACATCCAAAAATGTATTGGGTGAATTTAAAAGCTGCTGAATGTCAATTTAAAACTTGAACCATAAACTACCAAGGTCTCAAGTTCTATATCTAGGGGTCATAACCATAACACATAGCAAAGACAAATGTAATCACTTTTCAGTAAACAATCAGTCACTGAAGCAACATCAGGTACCTAAGGTCAAGCCAAAGATGGGTGAGCATTTAGTGCCTTTTTTTTGAAGTGAAACTTCTTATGCGACTTCCAAAAATGTTATCATATAACGCGAGTTGGAGCGAGTTGGGGCGAGTTGGGGCGAGTTGGGGTGAGTTGGGGTGAGTTGGGGCGAGTTGGGGCGAATTGGGGCGAGTTGGGGCGAGTTGGGGCAAGTTGGGGCGAGTTGGGGCGAGTTGAGTTGAGTTGAGTTGAGTTGAGCGTGTGTGTGTGTGTGTGTGTGTGAGTCAGTGAGTGAGTGAGTGAGTGAGTGAGGGACCGACCGAACGACCGATCGACTGAGCGAGAATGAAGTTTCACTTCTTCCGCGCGGAGGGACTCCACGCACGCACATTTTTTTACATATTTAAATGTTTTGAAGCTAGGCTTTGAACTGGGCGTCTCCATGCTTCGGAGGGCACGTAAAATGTCGATACCGGTTCTTGTCATCTAGACGGCAGTCGGCAGTAAACCAAGTCAGAGGCCTAAGGGCATCATGAACAATGCTGACCCCAGGTTATCCACTAACCGAACGACAAACAAACATAGTACACACACAAATTAAACAAAAATGATCAACTATTGGTCGTATTCTACTGATCTTTCAACCGCATGCTTTTAACATCAGCGTTCAGCAATATACTTTACTAAAATTAGTGATTTTGAAACCACGTCCAAGTGCAAAATACAGCTAGTCGCTGTAATGCCATGACATTGCATTCCGATCAAACCAGATTTCTAATAAAAACGCTTTAAAATCCATCCATTAAATTAAATGTTGTGCCAGTCACGCAGATAGAAATAGATATAAATAAATAATTAAATAAATAATTAAATAAATATTCATGTTTTTTTTTTTGCGTGTGGTTAATGGCCAGTCTGGTGTTCATCATCACCAGCCGGAAGACGTCCACTGCTGAACAAAGGCCTCCCCCTTAGACCGCCACAATGAACGACAATTTGCTATTTGCATCCACCGGTTGCCTGCGACGCGAACAATGTCGTCGGTCCACCTAGTTCCCACTAGAACCTCCTAGTTCCCACCAGACTCCCACTAGGTGGGAGTCTGGTGTTAAAGTTAATTTATTCAAGCTGCTCTTAGGTTGTTGTCACCTCCGGGGCCGACTTTGTAGTGCCCTCCGAAGCACGAAAACGCTCAGCTAAACAGATGAGGGGGTTATTTTTTACTGCGCCAAGCATGCGTCACCCGATACATTCTAAAATTAATGAGACAATTAAATGTTATTTTGACTAAAATAGATTCGATTGTACATCTGATCTCATACTGACATAAAGCTTCATTGAATAGAGAGCATTCAATTAATTAGGGAGCTCAATTAGTTATTAATTAGTTGAAGCTTTATGTCGGCATGGATAAAATTTATCCTTGATATCAGTAAGAAATCAGATGTACCTTCACCCGAATCTATTTTAATCAGAATGACATTTTCTTGTCTCATTAATTTGTAGGGTTTTCTGACACTTTCTTATCTTACTTTGTTTATTTTAACTTATAGTAAGGGATCGATAGGATATTGGGACTGGCAGTAAATCCTCAGCTTTATAGTGATAAAGTGTAAGTTAACGTGGTGGATTCCCCCTCACGTAGGTTGATGACTCGTTACAAGTAACCAAGGAACAATGAAATGTTACATTTAATTAAGACCTCTGTTTATATTCTACGCGTGTCCTAATGAAGTGATGGAACAAAACATATTATGTTACGTGAATGAAAGGATGTTGGAGTCAGGACACGTACGTATATACAGCTGTTCCTAACAAATGGGTGACTGGGATGAGATACCCTAAAACCTAAGGAGTGCTTTATTTATTATTAATACACTGTTTACTTTACTCTATTACATCTCATCTTTATAATTACCGAAAACTGGACATCGCAAACCACAATGGGTTTATCTTTCTAGTTACTCTGAGGTTTATCTGCATGTAGAATAGAGTACGCGTTTGTCTATGGTTCCCTTAAACAAATCGTAGGCAGCCTAGGCAGGGTTCTTCCTACCTCCAAGAGGCAGGTGAACTATTTAAAATTGTATTGATATGAAATGACAGGTAGTGATGGGGTTGATCTGCCACAATCGCAAATATCGATAAATACAGCTGACGCTAGAGTAGCTAATGTCGTGTATATGATATTATGCTTTTCGATGATCTTACTCGTGCCTACGGTTCTTACTTGAAAATAAGCATTCTATAGTACATGTACATATTCTAAGGCCCGTAAGTAGTTTCGTAAACCACAGATTATCAGATCTAAGATCATATTTTATCGATCATTTAAACCACTGTCGTAATATCAAACGAACAAAAGTGAACGGATTGGCTAAACTTCGATTAATGTTTCCCATATGGCAACATTGTTTATTTCGGACCCAGCTCATTCATTTTTTTCTACTGAATACAGCAAAAAATAAACAATCTTGGCACATGTTTGGCAATAAGTAGTCATTTGTCTCATTGTCTTTCCGTACTATTCCGTATTCTTTGTTCAAGTTGAACTCAGGTAGCTTTGTAGAATCACAGATTTTTTCGAATTTCATCAAATAATTAATTTTATTTCAATATAAGTAATATTTTAATAACAGAGTACCAATTTTTAAGTTCTGTATCATCCAATTGGTCCCAATGATTGTTTGTTTTTAGAAAGACATGGTATTTTTTAAAACCTACCTATTATTATCGTAGGACTCTTATTTTATTTTATTGAACCTAGTGACGAGACACTGCTGCTTGGTGGCAGAATATCTGACACTGCGGTGGTAAACTGAACCTTTTTTTTTTTACGCGGGGGAAATCTTCGAAAGATCCCCGGGAGCTGTGGGGCTCGACCGGGGTATGTAGGATTCTTACCCACTAAAACCCCCGCGGCTGTCGCATCGGCACATGAGGGGGGACCCCAGGGCTCTCCGGTGGGATCTGCACCATGGGCCCCTCAGTGCCTTGCCTTTGAGCCCGCCGCCGGGGGGTGCATTGTAGCCCCCCAGGAACCTGACACGGTACTCACGGGGACGGGGTCGCAACCCCGCCGCCGTCCTCCTCGGAGTCGCCGCCGTACTCAATGGACGCTCAAAGGGCCCACACCCCTCGGGGTGTCGGGTGTGACTCCGAAGGGGTAACCTGAACCTGGACCAAGTAAAAACTTTTGTATGCCGATATTTTGTAATAACGATTTCCCTTAAACCCGGGTCTAAATCTAGGTTTATCTTTAAACTGCTTTTCGTAATAAGACGAAATCACTACTAATATCATATTCTATTTTCCCCTTATGTGTAGTAAACAACCAACAACATGGTATATCAAATACTTCAAATAAAGACAGTTTAACCACACGCGATGTCACCACAGTCCATCAAATGCTATCGATATTACGAATTAATCGAAGACAGCAGATTAAACTCTATGCTGTAGTTTAAACTACAATTGATCTTACGGGCCTAAGGCATGTAGTCATTCATTCAATGTATACATTATGTTGAGTTGAGATACATCGATATAATCGATGTTGAGACAGATATCTAATGAGCAATTTGGGTACACTCGGATAATAACATTAGTACACATATTTAGGGAATCAATAATGTTGGATGTGTTAATGTTGTCAATTACTTAGTGAACGCGAGGGTCTAATATGGGTTTGATAGTAAAGTTAACGAAAACCGTCAAACCTGGTGCCTGTTGCTGCAGAGAAATGTGAGGCACATGCACATATAATACTAACGTATAACATAGTATTATTATTATTTTTCGATATTTTGTTAACTTTTAAATGATAAGGTTTTTGTTTTTTGTGTGCCTCATAATTTGTAATCTGTGGCAATAAATTATTTTTCTTTCCTTCTAACTTTCAGTTTTTCTACATACATTTCTAGGCATTAGGTAGGTGTCTAGGTATATCCCTTGTGCAAGGGACCGTTCAGGTAGATAGCACCCCAGTTACAGATATACAACACGGGGTAGACAGTGGGGTTACAAACACGGGGTAGACAGTGTGAAAGGGTTTGATAACTTAATAAATAGCAATAGCTTTTTGTGCAGTACATATGAAAGCGTGTATTTTTAAGTTTTTTTTAACTATTTTATTACCTTTTAGATACGGAACCCTAATGACAAAGATATCTAATAAAGCAGTCAGCAATTCTGTCGTGAGAATGGCTCTTTATTTTTATTTTAGGTATCACGTAGTTACAAGTTTAAATATGAATAAAAGAGACATACTTAATGCACGAGTGTACAAGTCCTCTAAGTGCTATTTTAAAGTATGTCCAAACTCCTATGTCTTTGTGTCCCTTCGTTACGGTTAGTTTGATTCTAAATGAGGCTTGCTGGTACTATAGAGGCATGGACCAGAAGTTTTAAATGATGTATAAACTGTTTGATGTCAACTAGAAATGCGATGTCATTATTTTCTTGTTACCTTAAAAAATGGTAATAAAAATTTACTAAGCCGTCTAATTTAGCTTTTGTTAAATTATTCTAAAACCCCCGCGGCAGCTAGTTACGCTATAAATTTAGCACAATTCCTATATGTACACCAATAACAGGTATGTACAGCATTTACCAACTACCATTAGCAAAAATGACAATTGTGGAGTGTCCACTGTCCAGAAGAAGAAGAAAAGAAGAAGAAGGAGAAGAAGAGGTAAGAATAGCAACCTCCCATCTCCTTCCGTTGGGTGTTCGTAAGAGGCAACTAAGGGAAAACAAGAAGACGGGCAGCAGCGCCTTTCTATTAAATTACCTACCATCTATACTGCGATCCCCAAGCCGCCTGCCAAGCGTGGGGATTATGACAACACCTTCCTTCTAAGGGGGAGGACTTTGTTCAGCAGTGGACGACTTTGGCTATTGATGCTGATTAGCAAAAATAATATTTAACATTAGCAAAAGATTAAGTTAACATTAAGTGTTGAAATGAAACTAATTTAACGGATTTTAGCGTGGTTTACTATTGATTCATACTCTCTCTCTCTCCAGCTTAAGAGCTGGGCTCTTGTCGGTGAAGCAATTTCCAATCTGATCTATTATATGCCTTCATTTTGACCTCCTGATATGACATTCCACCCACTTTTTCTGTTGCCTGCTTCATAATCCTTCGTCTGGGAGTTCCTCTTCCCCTTTCCCCTTCTATTTTACCTTCCACTATCGTTTTAAAGAAGGTGTCGTGTCGTATCAAGTAGCCAATCATCTTTCCTCTCCTATTCTCAATAGGTCTTAAAGTTTTTCTTTCTTCATTGACCAATTCTAAAACTTCCTCATTCGTCTTCCTTTCTGTCCAACTTATTCCCTCCATTCTTCTCCAACACCACATCTCGAATGCTTCCAATCTTTCTCTATCCTTCTGTGTAAGGGTCCATGCCTTACTGCCATACAAAGCGATGCTCCAAATATATGTTTTAATGAGCCGTTTTCTTATAGCAGTTACTATCCTGGCTTTGGCTGACTAAGTACCCGAAAAAAAAAAGTTTCAATTCAATGTGTAATATTCGCGTAAATATCAGAAATCATTAACATCAAGTACACAAGTAAACGAAGAAGAAAAGAATTCGTTGAAAGGTTACATTAATGAAAATCACGAGAGATTTGTGCAAATGATTACAGTACCATATTTTTATCTGGTTCTCATTGCACGACCGCCAGTCACCTGAGATATTGTCTAACTGTCTTGAGCTTAGACATTTCTACAACCACAGTCCCCTTAACACTGAAATACAGACTACGCTTACACATTCTAGCTTAGCATCAAAATATCTTACATTGCGATGTATCTAAAAACTAGAAATAGCCTAAATTCTCTCAAACACAGGGAGGAGATTCCACTACTGGACCGAGCTTTACAATGTGACTGCTGTTTTCTATCTGTATATTGCAAGCGTATTTCATCCGAGATGTCAAGAGCACGTCGTTGCGGCTTGGGGCTGTCCCCTCGAAAAGTTTTTACGTAATCCATGGAAACGGATAACATTATTTGGCACTTTTGCACCCGGTACGTGCTGAACACGATTATGGGACCCGGTATTGACATAAAATATACCTACAGCACATGAAAATCGTTTTATATAGGTATTATCACGCGCATGTTTAGGAATTGAGCTTTACCCAACTCTGCCATACATCAAATAAGTCAGAGACCAATCATTTCTATAGCTACTAATAATATTTTCACAATGCTGCTTTGATACTGGTTTTTCTTCTACCGAGCTATCTATATCTATACTTATAATAAAACTGTAACAGGTCCAATTCTGTACATTGAAGATATTTTGAAAATTATGTTTGGAGGGCATTCTATAACCGATACTAAAGCCAAAAATATATTTTTTTTATTTTTGTCTGTCTGTCTGTCTGTCTGTATCTCGGCTGAGCATCACGCCGAAACTATTGGATGGATTGAAACTAAACTTGGTATGATTTGAGTTAATACTCCGAGGTAGGACATAGGATACTTTTTATCCCGACATTCGGCCCGGTTCCCTTGGGAGAGGGGTTCAAAGTCAAAATGTGTACTTGGTTATACGCTTGCTTCGATTTTAACAATTTTTCATTATAATTATAATAAATATTTGTAAGGGAACACTCATAGACAGTTGTTAACAATGTTTGGAAATCGAAGTTTTTTATTTTTTTATTTTTTATTAAGATTAAGTGTTTATATATAATTATTGTATAATTGCAAATAGGAAGAATTTAAATGAACTAATCTATTATTACGGGAGCGCTAAGTTGGTATCTTCTGCTAATGGATACAGAAGAAGATTGATAACAAATTATATTAAGTGTTATTTATGAATTTTAAATTTTGGCCGTGGGATGCCGGCTAAGAATTTGCATCCCCCCCTCTCTTCCCGTGGGTTTCGTAAGAGGCGATTGAGGGAAAGCCAGAAGACGGGCAGCAGCGTCTTCTGTGTAATATATCCATCTTTTCGAAACTGCGATCCCCAAGACGCCTGCCAAGCGTGGGGATTATGGCAACACCCCCCCCCCCCCCCCCAATGATTGACAATGCTAATTTACGGCCCCCAGTCCCCGGCAGCTCCTCTATTCCCCGCCTTGGTAGCGGGCGGGGTAACGGTCGAGCAGGGGGTGCGAAGAATCTCCGGCAGATGCCCCGCTACCACCCCCACCGAACTTTGGCCCTGGCAACACATAATGTCCGCACGCTTAGGACTGACGAGAAGATTATCGAGCTGGAGGAAGAATTGAGCAAGTTACGTTGGGATATCTTGGGATTATCTGAAATCCGACGAGAGGGACAGGATACGATAACCCTTGATTCCGGAAACTTGCTCTTCTTCCGGGAAGGAGACCGAAAATCTCAGGGTGGTGTTGGGTTTCTCGTCCGTAAGTCCCTCATTAACAACGTTATAAAGGTCGATAGTGTGTCGAGCAGGGTAGCGTACCTTATACTCAGAATAACCAGCCGGTATTCGTTGAAGGTTATACAGGTTTACGCGCCGACCTCGGCACACCCTGACGATGAAGTAGAGGCTATGTATGAGGAGATAGCAGAAGCCATACATACCTCCAAAACACACTTCACCGTTGTTATGGGGGACTTCAACGCGAAGGTGGGCACACGGAATGGCGATGAGTTGAAAGTGGGGTCATATGGGTACGGACAGCGGAACCAAAGGGGCCAGCGGCTGGTCGACTTCATGGAGAAGGAGGGACTCTTTGCGATGAACTCCTTCTTCAAGAAGCGACCATCCAGGAAGTGGACGTGGATAAGCCCCGATGGTTCAACCAAAAATGAGATCGACTTCATCATGACGACCAACAAGCATATATTCGATGATGTCTCCGTGATCGGCAGGGTGAAAACCGGTAGCGATCATCGCATTGTTAGAGGCACATTGAATATCAATGTCAAGCTTGAGAGGTCCCGTCTGATGAAGTCCACGCTCCGCCCGGGAACCGCCCAAATCCAAAACCCCGAAGACTTTCAACTCGAACTACACAATCGCTTCCAGTGCCTAGCCGAATGCGAAACTGCGGACGAGTTAAACAATGGGTTGGTGCAAACTGTCCATGCAGTGGGGTCCAAGTTCTTTAAGACCCCACGCCGTAATAAGCCTCAGAAGCTCTCCAATCAAACCATTAAGTTAATGGAAACCCGAACTGAGATGAGACTGCAATCTTCAGCTGATATGTCGGAATATGCTGAACTCAATAGACGAATCTCGAAATCCATGCGACACGACTTGCGTTCCTATAATACAGCATGTATTAAGGACGCAATTGAGCGGAACCAAGGCTCTAAAGTGTTTGCAAAGAATTCGTCTATTGGGCAAAGCCAAGTGACCAAGCTGAAGATCGACGACGGCAGTGTCATCTCATCAAAGTCGGAGATATTGAGAGAGCTCGAGAGGTTCTACGGACAGTTGTACACCTCGACACGAAAACCCATTGCCCGAACAGCTCAGGACACCAGAGCCCAACTAACCCGACACTACACTGAGGACATCCCAGACATCAGCTTGTACGAGATTAGAATGGCTCTCAAACAGCTTAAGAACAACAAGGCGCCGGGTGAAGACGGAATCACAACAGAACTTCTGAGAGCGGGTGGAAAACCGGTACTTTTAGTCCTCCAGAAGTTATTTAATTCCGTCTTACTCGAGGGTACTACGCCAGAAGCATGGCACAGGAGTGTGGTGGTTCTCTTCTTCAAAAAAGGTGATAACACTTTATTGAAGAATTATAGACCCATCTCACTCCTGAGCCATGTATACAAGCTGTTTTCGAGAGTCATTACGAACCGTCTCGAACGCAGGTTTGATGACTTCCAGCCTCCCGAACAAGCCGGGTTCCGAAAAGGCTTTAGCACCGTAGACCACATACATACGCTCCGCCAGATTATACAGAAGACCGAGGAGTATAATCGGCCATTATGTCTAGCGTTTGTGGACTACGAAAAAGCCTTCGATTCAATCGAGACCTGGGCGGTATTGCAGTCCCTCCAGCGGTGCCACATTGACTATAGGTACATCGAAGTGTTGAAGTGTTGAAGTTTGAAACCAATCCCATTGCAGCGAAGTGTGAGACAGGGAGACGTTATTTCTCCGAAACTGTTCTCAAACGCATTGGAGGACGTTTTCAAGCTCTTGGACTGGTACGGATTCGGCATCAACATCAATGGCGAATACATCACTCACCTTCGTTTTGCCGACGATATAGTCATTATGGCAGAGTCGCTGGAGGACCTCAATACGATGCTCAGCGACCTCAGTAGCGTTTCCCAACAGGTGGGTCTTAAAATGAACATGGACAAGACGAAGATCATGTCTAATGTCCATGTTGCACCCGTACCGGTAGTTGTTGGGAACGATACACTCGAAGTTGTTGACCACTACGTATACCTAGGACAAACTGTCCAGTTAGGTCGGTCCAACTTTGACAAAGAGGTCGCCCGAAGAATCCAACTCGGATGGGCAGCGTTCGGGAAACTACGCGATATCTTCTCGTCCAAAATACCGCAGTGCCTGAAGACGAAGGTTTTTAACCAGTGTGTGTTGCCAGTGATGACATATGGTACTGAGACGTGGTCTCTAACGGCTGGCCTTTTAGAAAAGTTCAGAGTCACACAACGAGCCATGGAGAGAGCTATGCTCGGAGTTTCTTTGCGCGACAGAATCCGAAATGTGGAGATTCGCCGAAGAACTAAGGTCACCGACATAGCTCTCAGAATCTGCAAGTTGAAGTGGCAATGGGCAGGCCACATCGCTCGAAGAACCGATAACCGTTGGGGAAGAAAGGTTCTCGAGTGGCGACCACGAACCGGAAGACGCAGCGTTGGCAGGCCTCCCACTAGGTGGACAGACGACATTGTGCGCGTCGCAGGTAACCGGTGGATGCAAATAGCCAATTGTCGTTCATTGTGGCGTTCAAAGGGGGAGGCCTATGTTCAGCAGTGGACGTCTTCCGGCTGATGATGATGATGATGATGAATTTTAAATTTCGAACTATAAGTATTAACAAGTTTTAGGAACGATTTAACTGTTTCAGGGTGTTGAATAATTTCAGATAGTAAGTATGGATTTATATTTCTTGAATTACATATAATTACATGTTCGTTTCTAGTTTTGATGAAGATGGGACAAAATTTCAAAACGTGGTCGTTATTTTGTACACTGATATCATCACAGGGACAGGTATTCCTGTCTGTGATGTGAAATCGATGAAGGTATGAAAGGTGTGACCTGTTAAAATTTGCGTCAATTCAAATGATACTGGAATAATTTTCCGAAATTCTGATATTTCAGTTATTGTGGGGAACCATTTTTTAGTAATTTCGCCTTGAAAACTTTCTATGTATTCGTTTTGCCACTTGTGGAGGGTATCTATGCGTATATTTAATCGATCAGGTTAAGCAACGTTAGTTAAGGTCATTAAATAGATGGGTGACCGTTTAACGCCATTTGAACTAAACGTCTCCGTGCTTCGGAGGGCAAGTACAAAGTAGGTCCAAGTTTTTAAGCGACTTTAAAAAAGGAGGTTTTGTATTCTATGCGAATGTATATTATTGAAAGTTTAGTTAACATAAACACAGCGCGGGCGGAGTTGCGTGGGTCAGCTAGTGTATAATATTTGCGCGATAGAATCTGAAATGAGGATATTTGCCGAAGAACCAGGATTTGCAAGTTGCTCATTGCACATTGCTCGAAGAATAGATAACCGATGGGGAAAAAAGGTTCCTGAGTAGACACTAGACTATGAATCGGAAGACGCAGCGTAGACAGGTTTCTCACTAGGTGCACTGACGACATTGTAAAAGTCCTGACAACCGATGAATGCAGGTGGCTAATTATTGTCTTTCATTGTAGCGTGTTAAGGAGAGGTGTTTCTTCTATCTATCGTATAGAGGTGTCTTGATGATGATGATTTTGATTTGCTAGGTACCTAGAAGGCTGCCTTCGGAATCACTGGCCGTTTGGGGTGTGGGCCCTAGGGCGTCCATTAAGTACGGCGGTGACTCCGAGGACGACAGCAGCGTGGTTGCGACCGCCATCCCCGTGAACACTGTATCTGGTTCCCTGGAGCTATATTGTGCCACCGGCAGCGGGCTCAAAGGCAAGGCACTGAGGGACTCCTGGTGCAGATCCCACAGGAGAGCCCGGGGTGCCGACGTGACAGCCGCGGGGGTTTTAGTGGGTAAGAATCCCACATACTCGACGGGCCCGTTGGTCTAGTGGTTAGTGACCCTATCTGCTACCCAACATGTCGTGGGTTCGATTCCCACCAAGTGTCTGGGTGTTTTATCTATGTAAGTATGTATTTACAAAAAGAAAAGTATATATATATGTATTCGTATCAGTTGTCTGGTTTCCATAGTACAGGTTCTGCCTAGTTTGGGATCAGATGACCGTGTGTGAATTGTCCCAGGATATTATTATTATTATTTTATTAACTCACGGGCTTAGCCCGGTCTTTTAGAGGCTTGCGTGGGGACGGATCCAACACGTAGAGGCCCATTTTAAAAGAAGTAAATAGTGTCTAAAACACCTCCCGGGGTCAACTGCCACAATGATGAAATTACAGCAGTTGACCTCGGTAGGTGGTAGGGACTATTGCAAGCATGTGAAAAGAATTCTAGGTTTATGGGGTTGAGCATTTGCTGGACTGGCGACTGAGCTATTGCAAAGGCCGGGGTCACTTGCCATAATTACATTCATAATTATTTTGTGGCAAGTGGCGGCTTGCCACCCACTAGATGGACTCCCCAAATGATCGTCCGATGACGACAGAGAGCAACACCGGTGTGAGTGACTCAGGGGTGTCAAGAGGTGTGCTAATAAAGGTACCTAAAAGGCTGACTGAGTCTAAATTAACATTATAATGGACTGCATGAATTCCTACACGCTATAAGATTGACTCCCTAAGTTCTAATATATTAAACGCCCTAAGCTCTACTAATTTCGATACGCTCGTACGTGCAATGTTTAGCAAGAGATCATTTGGAATATAAGGTCTGTTATAACCATTAGCATAATTAAAGGTAATTGTGTTAAAGGGCAAACGACCCATGTGAGAGCATGTTGTAATAATTGACGGCGGTTATTAGGCCCAGCCCACAATAGGTCTGATCTGCATTACAATGGCCTAGTCAAGTATTAAGATAAACATAATGAATTCACGATAACGATGATTATACACACATCAAAAGTGTCTAGGGATCAAGCATTTTTGGGCAAAAAAATGGGCAGAAGAACAATGGCGTTTCGTGTGCTTTTCTGATGAGTCTCGTTTTGGTATGAGACCGGATACAAGACGTATACGACACTGGAGAACCCCTGGACGCCAACAGCGATTAAAATCCTGCCAGGAAGTCCATCCTTATAGTGGTGGAACCATCATGGTATGGGCGGGTATTTGGATCGGCGGAAGAACTGAGTTGATTTGGATCAGAGGCAACCTCAACGCTCAAATTTATGCTGAGACGATTGTATCAGACGTCATCGTTCCTCTACAAGTGCAAATCGGTCCCTTATTTCAGTTAATGCATGATAATGCACGACCGCACACCGCAAGAGTTGTAAGACAGACTCTCGCCGCAGCTAACATCAATGTCCTGCCCTGGCCTGCTCAGTCGCCAGACTTGAACCCGATTGAGCATGCATGGGATATGCTACAGAGAAGAGCTCTGCCGAATATGGAGGGTATCCAGTCGCAAGAAGACCTTTTTTTGTTGTTGCAACGAACATGGGCGGCCATTCCACAGCGTGATTTGGATGAACTCATTTTGAGTATGCCAAACCGATGTTCTTGTGTTGTTAGTGTTCGCGGTAGAAACACGGATTATTAATTGTTTAAGTTACCCAATAAAATTTTAAAGAAAACTGTTATTTCAGTCTTTTTTTCGAACTTTTGTGTTAGTGGTTCAAATGTCAAAAATCCCTTTATTAGGAAAATGGCAAATTTCTTTATTAATGCAAAGGTGACTTGGTTTATCGTTACTGTGACAAACGAAAACACTTTATTTGATGAATCCTTAAAGAAAATTTTAATTAATATCAATCAGGAGAAAAGTTATTGCAAAAATATATGTTGATCCCTAGACACTTTTGATGTGTGTAAATTCAAAGTCGAAAATATTTATCTCAAATAGGCTTAACGCTAGCACTTTTGTATAGTCAATTTATTAAAAGCTACCACCAGATCACAACGCGGCCTCAACTGACAAGATCCGGCAAGAAACTCAGCGGGCTTGTCATATTTTTTTACTTTTTTAAACATTATTTGTCTTGTTACAATTGGATCAACATCAGCGATAGTGTGTCCTGCCGTTCGAAAGATAAAACAAGAGAGAAAAGAAAATAAAAAAATACGACAAAATTACAACAAACTAAAAGGTCAAAGGCATAGTAGTCGGACCAGTCCCCCAAGCAGCACCCGCGCACGAGTTGAATCGAGCAGATTCACATTAGGTTATTCTGTAAAAACAGAAGTGATGATTTTAAAATAAAATACATAAGGTTCGATTCTATAGTAAATGTGTGTTTTATGGGTACCGACAGTATTTTTTTTAAATAAGGGCAACGGTTAGATGGAGCTGACTAAGGCGCTTGGTCTTGGCACTGGACAAGGGAGGCGAAAACAGTCAAGGGCACTGAAGGATGGCACGAACTTTTGGGCTGTCCGGTTAACAGTTAACTCTACTATCGGATCACAACGCGTCTCCACTGAGAAGATCCGGCAAGAAATTCAAGGGGGTGATGCTCGTTTTTGAGGTCTCATGCGTACAACCCTTCGGTCTCGCCGGTTACTTGTGGTCAGTGTAATCTCGTGGTCCAGTAGGACTGTCATTGGTTCTGGGATTCCATCTTGTGTGTTTTTATATCACATGTAGCGTTGAAAACTTTGTTAACGCGATTCAGGAATGTTTTCGTTACTTCATGTTGACTATGTATGTTGAGCGCCACATCTTGTCGTATCTGGTAGTCGGTACAGGATGGCAGATCGTGTATAAGGTTGCCAATTAATTGCCAGCTCTACAAGGAGCTTGGAGTAATTTTATTCTGTGTTGAATCGCTGAAAGAACGCCGCCCTCGATCAGGGTAGCAGAGCACCTACCATTACCATCTTACATCGCCTTATCGGGATAAGCGCAGAAAAGGTCACCAACAAGCGTTTTGTTATTGCGATGAGTCAGGTTGACAGTTCTCTAATGCCCGGTACACACGATAACGATATATCGTAGCGATATGGCTGCGCAGACCGTTTGTGCAGTCAATCGAACGTCCTTGGAGTATCTACACGTCTACGATATCTGCGTCTATCGTCAGTTCCCAGCAGAAACTCAGACGAGAAACATCTCACCCGCGATGGAAGACAATGACGCACTTGCGCACGATTGCTCCGACTTCCGTCCACACTACGAAAAAACTGTGCAAACGCGATCGCAACGATTTATCGAATTTATCGAATAGATTTTGATACTGCCACGATCGTTTGCGCCAACCAGAAAAATCTGAGACAATTTTACGATATATCGTTGTCGTGTGTACCGAGCATTAGAGGATATATAATTCTTCTTCGACTCTCTCTTCCCAATCTATTCGTCACTATGATATTTTACTAAAAATATGTTATATCCCTACTAACGCACGATAAAAGTTGTGTCACTTGTAGTGTAGGTACCTATAGTCTGACAAGGACAGATGCATAACGAGAAAAGTAAGAGAATATACGAGATGGCTATATTTTGTGCGTTCCGTTATCAGCGTTGGTTAAACGCTTGTCAGTGTCATCTTGTCAACTGACACATTCAATTTTACAATTATTTCTTACAATATTATTAAGAAAATTGAAATACTTTACAAAATCAAATAATTTTTTCAAAGTTACATGTACTTTATTATCCCTGACTGTTTATTTACTTTTGCCTGGTAATTTGTGCACATATTAAATACGCAGGACGGCATTTTCAATTTTTAATGATAGACGTCACGATGTCGCATTGACTACGTGGGACGGCGTGCGACTAACTGCTACAAAACCCAGTTGGGGGATACTCGCTGAACGTCTGGCGTGCGCTAATGGCATATCTATTGTATATAATATCATTGATTCGTCATTATTACGCTGACAATTGACAAATACACATCCACCTCCTTCGTTTCGAAAACTATTGACAAAATTTATTATGATCAAAATCCCAAACCGGATAAAGTATGGACATATTTTAGCCACATATTGAGAGTCCTTTATCAAGTGTAAGAGCATCTGAGTTGGAAGGTCCCTAGATAGGACCCGGCAAAGTTGAAGGCAAACAGTAGTGAAGGTCAATATCACCATAAATAATGCCGTATAGCTCACTTTGTCATACATACAAGTATTCTTATAAATCTCGTGATTTATTAAGTTATACTTTTGAAACTAGCGAGAATTTTATATGGAGACAAAGATGAGTGGGTTCATCCGCTTTTTATTTAAAATTTAAATGTTGCTTTATTTTAGCAAGGATTTCTTCAAACGTTATTTAAATCGGTAGATACATAATTACCCAACTTGCTGGCATCAATATTAAAAACAAAGACTACCTACTTTAACTGCTGTATAAGATGATAGGTTCCTGAATTTAGAATTACAAATTATCAAAATTGAATCACAATTTTTTGCAAAAATCGTGAGCATACCACACACAAAGGGGTTAAAAACTGAACTTAATTTTTGAAAATATGGGTAATTGTCTTTTATTTACGCGAATACTATACATTGTAATTAATTTACTCTTACGGAGTTCGCCCGTGACCATGGGTGGTGCAAAGCATTCGAAACGTCCGACGCGTCGGGAAAGTTGAACCTAAAATAGACCACGATACATTCCGTCAGAGTAAATTAATTCCAATATGAGAAATTGATCCCCGGACATCGTGATTAATAGATGAACTGAACTAATTCGTTATCGTAGGAAGATCAGTATCTGACTCAAAAGTCGGTTAATAGTAGCCTATTTTATTTCTGTAACAAAGAAAAAATATTTTAGACTCAACTTTTAGTACTTAGACTGTTTGTGACCACTAAGATATTATTACGTCTCATAAAGCGAGATTCTTTGTTCTGTTTTATCCAATTATAGCGCTATCTCACAGCGGGATTTCAGCGGTTTATGCAGGAAGCAAATTCTCGGATGCGACTTAATCCCGCGAGTAGCGAATTTTTAAGTTTATGAAAGTTATTACGAAAGTGATATTTGATGCTTTGCCGTTAATAGGTTGCTTAAGTAATGCATATTAATGCTTTCTTACATAGCCGATGTGAATAAAATTACATCATCGTCATCATCACCAGCCGGAAGACGTCCACTGCTGAACAAAGGCCTCCCCCTTAGACCGCCACAATGAACGACAATTTGCTATTTGCATTCACCGGTTGCCTGCGACGCGAACAATGTCGTCGGTCCACCTAGTGGGAGGCCTGCCTACGCTGCGTCTTCCGGTTCGTGGTCGCCACTCAAGAACCTTTCTTCCCCAACGGTTATCGGTTCTTCGAGCGATGTGGCCTGCCCACTGCCACTTCAACTTGCATATTCTACGAGCTATGTCGGTGACCTAAATACGAATGTGAATAAAATTTCAACATGGCTTTCTGTGGAATATTTAGTATAGACGTACTAAACCTCCATTTACGATGTACGATATACTCTATCTTTTTTTGTCATACCTAAATATTCGTTAACTTATTTTATTGCTATTCAAAAATATCGCTTTCTTCACAGCGGAAGCGAATGTGTGTATTAAGCAGGTAGTGTATATCCGTAGCACATAGGTACCTACTTATTACAATACTAAGTTGCGACTTTAAGTCGGATCCGATGATCTGTGGCAAGCTTAAGTTGTCACAAGCGTGGTTTAATCTAATTTCCTTTGAGATACGATTGCTCAGAGATCTAACAATCTTTTTTTTGCTGTACGGTGGTAGAAATAAACCTTAATTTCATAATAAATGTAGCACAATATCAATTTAACTTAAATATAACGTTCCTATTAGTTCTTATCTTACTTAATATGTTAGTAGGATTAGTATTATGTCCATTGAGTATGGCGGTGACTTCGAGGAGAACGGCGGCGGGGTTGCGACCCCTGTCCCCGTGAGCACAGTGTCTGGTTCCCGGGAAGCTATAATGCGCCCCCTGGCGGCGTGCTCAAAGGCAATGCACTGAGGGGCGTCTGGTACAGATCCCACCGGGGAGCTCTTGTGTCCCCTCTCATAAGCCGATGTGACAGCCGCGGAGGTTTAAGCGGGTAAGAATCCCATGTGGGATTCTCGGTAACGGTGGTGTTCCCGGGACGTTTTGAAGCTTTCTCCCGCGAAAATAAAAAACAAATAGTATTTTTTATTGTTCTGCTTGATAAATTAATAATAGTCGTGTGTGTAGTAGTAGGTAGTAGTAGTAGAGTTATATCAGCTTAATAGAAGTTAACGAGAATACGAATAAAGTATTACCTAACTGAAGAATTGTTTTATTACCAGACCCACTTTTGACTAATGCAGGAGACAGAAAAGCTTGAAACTTTATTGTTTGCTTAACTATATTAATTCAAACACCAAAAAAATCCGACAACGCTTAAAACCACAGCCAAGATTCTGACATGAAAATTAATTACAAGTACAAAAAAGTAATTTGTTTTATTCTAGATAAATTGTTCGCGTCGCGTGCTATTTAATACTTTGGTCACTTTTTAATGTTCATTGTTTTTGTAAATTGATTCTTGTAATTTTAGCATTTATTTAAATTTCACATTGAACGCCAAATGCCTGACACTCAATACATTTTTGTATTGGTATGATGCCTGACGGCAGTCTAAGGGTTATGAAAAGTCGTGTGGCTTTTTTAAATATTTTCTTCAATATAAACTTAATAAAACTTTTCTTAATATGAGCTACCGCCTAACCGCTATTGTGGTGATAACGTACTTAGGGAAAAAACATGTATTTGAGATTTTTCCACTATAAATCGATATAGATACATTATGTACTATAGCTAATAACCATATGCAACAAAGTTTGTTAATTAAACCGCAGGTTTCTCTCGATTAAACCACCATTAAAAATGAAAAAAAAAATACTAACGAACACAAGAGTAGGGGTTAAAACAATCATGTTTTAGTCGTCAGTCGTAGTACTTTACCCACTTGCAAGCCCACATAACATTATGTTATCTTAGACTTTTAGAGTGCTTATTGTATCAATTATAATCTGAACCTATCAATTTGCGACCCAGCCTAATAACGTCTAGACCACATACAACAGACCATTGTCTAGACACACACACAATAATTGAAGCATTAATCCATCTTTATAGTGTTGGAACAAATCATTGAGTGTGTGAATCAATTAGTAGCTTTGATATGTGTGACGTCATGCGGCATGGTTTTCTGTTGACTACAATATGTAGAGCTTCGGTGGCGCAGCGGGCGCTTTGCAAACCGCGGGATCGAATCCCGGTGGGAGCAACAACTTAGTGTAATTGTTCCTTACTGGATAGGACATGCAGACTGGTCACACGATTGTCTACAAAGTAAGACATTCCATACGTTGGATGGACATGTAAAGACAGTCCTTCGTTTGACCTCTCCCTGAATGGTTTTCTGTCCCATCGGAGAGAGTGCAATTGTGTCTACGCAAGCGCTTGTGCACTATAATATCTACCACGTAGATGGCTAATGTTGTAAGATTAGCCGCTCTGGTCCTATCGGCAGTAGCGGACTAAGCCTGTCGGAGGCCCGGGGCGGCAAAAAGTAATGAGGCCCCCGGTCAGAAAGTGATGTATTTTTACCGGACTACCCCAGAAAGAGGGCTATGTTTTTCGAGGGCATGTATGTATGTATGTTTTTCTATTTATTTAGCACGGCCTATAGCCTGAACGGCTCAATGGATTTAGACTTGTGATATGTCGTTGGATTCGTCTTAGTTGTGCTAGTGACATAAATGCTTTACAGGATAGAAACGTTATAAATGTCAACAGACAATATTTTTGCAGTCTTTTGCCACCACTCGTCTCTATGCTGTTTGATTTTGAGTTTTATGAAGGATGCTTTCCCGTAGCGTCACTCTCATAACCGCTTTCAAAGTTACTGCCCATCGCATCGACATACGTCCTCTGCTTCTCTTGCCATACATTAGGCTTATCAGGATAAGCCTCTATAAGTTGTTCGGTTTTCTCTTGTTGTTGACGACGCGTAACGTAGACATGAATGTCTACAGTACTAACTATTGGCACCTTCTGGTCATATGGGCCGAATAGCGATAGATGTGGGCGGTGAGAAGTCACTCCTTGATTTTAAGCTCTTCGAGAATAGATGCATTAGTGCGACGCTCGGTCCACGATATGCTTAGAATTCTGCGCCTACACCACATTTCCAATGCATCCATTCTTCGAAGAACGCTTGAATGTCCAGGTTTCAGAGGCATATAGAAAGATAGAAAAAGAGCAGAGTACGCATTAATTAGATTTTTAGTGTGCGTTTCTTCAAAATCATTTCATCAATCATTAACTTTTTCAACAAGATCGGCCAGTTATTTTTTCGAAGATCCTATAATTTAGGTGTCATATGCGAAGCGAGAATCGTTCAATTAGGTCTCACCAATCAGGATACTTCCCAGTCCTCTAAAATTGTACGCATTATATTTAGGTACACCATAATAATATTATTGTATTCAAGAGCTGTAGTGATAATATGCAACCTTGAAGCAAACCTTGTTCCGTCTAAAAATACCCTGAGCCTGCAGCGCAACATGGCTGACCGGGTCGTTATAAGGGTGGGCAATGTTTTGTATGAGGCGAAACAGTCCTGGCGCGCTTTCAGGGTCAAATAACTCCAGTCGGAGGCGGATAAGGCACGCACTTGAACAATTACGCACATGGCCTTCTGATGAGCATACGCGAGCAAAGGGAGTTGTCAGTGTTGTCCTGCTAGTCTTCCAAGCCTGGCTGCGACAGGAACCTGAGCAAACAACCTGTAGACTTGGAGAATCTGGGTATGAGTATTTCATTGATTATCTGAGTGGGATAGGGTGAGGAGTGACAACGACTTGCCATCATTGTGGTGTAACTTAGAGCGGTGGAGCCATGTCAGCCAGATTGGACACAACTAGATGTGGAGGATCCTTGTGTAAGACAGTTATGTCCCAGAAGGAAACCAAGACAACGAGTCGAGGCGGTGGTGCACCACGCATCGCCTTGGGCCCAATAGAAATGTGACTCGGTATCCTCAGTCTTAAGGACGCCTCGTGTGCATCCGTTTGCACTCTATCTATAATACTTATAATAAAACCGTAACAGGTCCATTTCTGTACATTAAAGATATTTTGAAAATTATAATTGGAGGGCATTCTTTAACCGATACTAAAGCCGAAACTGTATTTTTTTTCATTTTTGTCTGTCTGTCTGTCTGTATCACGGCTGCGCATCACGCACTAGATGGATTTGAACGAAACTTGGCATTATTGGAGCTAATACCACGAGGCAGGACATAGGATACTTTTTATCCCGTAATTCAGCACGGTTCCCTTGGGAGAAGAGATTAAAGTCATAATGGTACTTAGTTATACGCGTGGTCTGAGTTTATCCCTTTTTCATTATATAAAAAATAATAATAAGGAGACGGCTGTCTCTTCTTAAACAGTTGTTGTTGTAATTAATATTTGGAAATCAGGTAATCACGTTAAGCAACGTTAGGCAAAGTTATTTCATAGATGGGTGACCGTTTAATGATAATTGAACTGAGCGTTTACCTACGTGCTTCGGAGGGCACGTAAAAAGTGAGATGCAGTTTTTAACCGACTTAAAAAAAGGAGGTTATGTATTCGACGAATGTATCTAATACTATAAAATATAAATATTATAAGTATAAAATAAGGAGACACTCATAAGCAGTATCAATATGTAGCAATCGATCAGGTTAAGCAACGATAGGGAAGGTGATGGGTGACATTTTAATGCCATTCGAATTAAATTCGTCTCCGTGCTTCGTCGGACCGTCGCCTCCGCCCCCCCCCCCCCCCGTTAGTCCGCTAGTGCCTATCGGCCAGAAGAAAATATCTTTGTAGTTGGTGTTAAAAGTCGATTTTGGTGTTAACAGTGCATCGTAGCTCGGTACTAAGTATAGAATAGAATAGAATATGTTTTTATTTAACACTTCAGTAGAACAATAATTTAAATAATAAATTGATGTAAGTATATGTTGTTTGTGTGAAACCGGGCTACCATTCAGCGTTATGCTGCATTGAGGCATAACCACAATACAGCGCTGGTTTTCAGTGGCAGCCCCGAGTGACCTCACGCACGCAGAGCTTACAATTACGTACTTACTTTCTTTTAAAATAAATAATATTGTATATTATATACTTCACCTGTTGGCAAATTCATACACGTCCTTTAACAATCAGTTAATAATTCCAATACTTCAACGTCTCGAATCGATTTCGGCATTATTTTTATTTTACCACAGTACATTGTGTATTTTCTAAATACGCATGATGGCATTTTACGTGATTTTCAAAGGCACACGTTACGTTCGTTACATTTTACCAACGCGTGATTTACTGCTAGTTCACCCAATTTGGGTGAATTCCATTGTTTAACTTTTCGTGTGCTAATGGCATATCTATTGTAAAAATATCATTGGTTGACGCCGCGGGAAAAGCTAGTAGCCCATAAAAAATCGAATGTTCATCGTCCTGTTTGGTTTACGACGTGATTGACAATGACCTTTATGTGGCGGTTCACGCCAGACGAAATCTAATCATGTTTTATGTATAAATAAAACATAGGCATATTATTCCATGACATTACAATCAACTTTCTAATAGGTTAGATCTATCGAAATAAACTTTGGAACGCCATGGGTCGTTTATTTCTAGACACTTGACACCAATTTTAGATTTTACGTTCTTATCACCATTCATGACTATTACTTGTACAGTAACACCATTTCAATGAGAATAGTTATTTTATGGGTTGTCTACGTCGCCAGTTAGTCTCCTTATTTCTTTTTCACCATTCTCAGGTCAGAGAGCATCAGTTCTGAAAATCCTACCACGCGTAGGATTATTGAGTCTATTTCTGACTTCGCAAATGTACTACTAACTACGTATAATATTACGAGTAATAACAATAACAAAACTATATTTTATTCCATTTAGGAGACATTTCATTTTACATTATGCAAAGGAGTTGTTCCAGAAATGTATGGAGCCTGGGCCAACACCATGTACACTATACGTATATATAAATATGCAATATAGTAACTGTTTTGTAATGTTCTCTTTTTTTAACATTGCTTCGTTTTATTGTACGTATAAGATATCTTGGTCAAGGAGAGCAACACCAAAGAGAATATAATACTACTGTAGCAACACCACACAATAATATGATATCATGGATCGGAAATACGTAACTAAAATGTCATTTTGACGGACGGATTCCAATCCAAATCACAGGCGATAATCAATACAGTAAAGCCCCGTGTCATGAAAGAAACAGTCAATGAATGTCCGTAAACATAAATAATCACTAAAAACTCCGAAATACAATATGTACTCCACGCGTAAACAATCTATTACGAAACGTCACCTATAGCTTAACTGTCAAGTAGTAAACCAACGTCAAACGCAACTGTCATGGCTGCCCTAAAAACAGGGTGGACATACAAAATAACTCCATAAGTAATCTTTTATGTACAATTGTACTCTGCTTCAAATTAATTTATAAGTATTTTTATGAAACTCTCCTATGTTTTTCCTATTTTTCCATGTAGTGTACATAGTGTTGGCCCAAAATGGAACATCTCCTTTGTGCGACATAAGAAAGCTAACCAGCACGAAGATATTTTATCTACACATTCATAAACCATATCCAATAATTTATTGAACACTTGTTACTTTGCGAAATTTTGCAAAATCTCTGTCGCCCACTCGGAATTTTCCTACCAAGATTTATGTGCAACGCTTACAGCGCTTGTAAAAACTGTCTAGAATCAGATATTGTATGAGAGACAAGGGACTGTCGGGTGGCTATGCTTTAGAACTAAAATAGAACACGCTTTTACGTCTCAGCGTCTTAAATGATTATATTGAACATTTATTTGTTTTTATTTTATTTGAAACCAGGCAGCGTCAGTAGTGCAAATATGTATAGGGCATATTATTTTGTAATTACGGCTGCTATTTGCATCACTGCCGCTTCGATTTTGATACAAATCGTTTTATGACTGGCTAGTCAAAAAACGTCCAAAGTCATATTTTGTTGCATGAAGTATATAGTAATTTAGACTTAGGTGAAATTAGTAGGTCAATCACTATATCCACTAAAGCATGGTGGTGCGATATAATTGTTAAGGTACCATATTGGCGTATCATAAAAATGGAATAGATGGTTAAAGACTATAACGTAGATTAAAACAATCTACTTTATGGTAAAGTAATTTATATTAATTAAGAGCGGCATTGTTTATAGCTCGCTGTCAAATTCATTTAATACATCTTTTAACATTAATCAGAATTTAATCAAAATTTACCAACACTATTAATTTCTCAGTTAATTAATCATTATTAGTGTGATTGTCGTTTTGAGTTTCTTGCAGAGTTTATCGGCAAAATTGATTATCATTTAACCTATTTAATCTCTGCGTAGACAAAATGACAGCTCGTAATTGATTTAGCCCTAACGGAAAATTTATTTTAAGGCTATGTGCTTGATGGAGCGACGATTTTCGCTAGTTAACAACAATGAGATGCAGTCTTCATTGTTGAAATAATGAATATCTTGGAAATTAACAATCATATGGTCACCGTAGCGTACATTTTATCAAAAGCATTTGAATAGAAACTGTAGCCAATAACATGTCGCGTCATGTAGATACCTAAAGTCATTGGACAGACGATTCAAAACTTAGCTTTAACGAGCTATCCCCAAGTTATCCCTGTTTTTTATTTATATAACACCAAGTTGTATGTTTGGAGTGGCTGTGATTTGTCTTGTGTGCAATAAATAAATTAAGTCTTATGACTGCAGGTCGAAGAAAATTTTTGGACCCTAATTGGACCCCTTTAAGAGTGGATTTTCAAAAAATGATTATTTATACAATAATTGCTTTAGTTTGATACCTATATTCGCAAAGTTTCATCAATGCAGCATGATATTTTTTTTCCGCGTTACATACTTAAAAAACCATGCTAACACCCCTTTACGGGTCGAATTTGAAAAAGTTGTGATACACGTGTTTCTTAATTTCTTTGTTTAGTACATTTACAAAATTTCATATCCGTGTGATGAAAAAAATTGTTTTTCCATACACACTTTGAGAACCTTTTTGATACTTAGGGGTTGATTTTAAAAAAATACTCAAAATTAGTTTGTTCAATTGTTGTTTTGAGTTTATTTACTGAGTTTCGTTACTCTAGCTGCATCATAGCATGAAATGGAAATCCTTCTTTGTGCAAACTTTCCAACCCCTTAAAACCTTAGGGGTTGTTGTTTATCGAAAAATGCCGAAAATATGTTTCTTAGATTCTTGTGTGCAATATATAAATTAAGTTTTATGACTGTAAGTTGAAAAAAAATTGTTTGACCCCAATTGGACCCCTTTAGGAGTTGATTATAAAAAATATATTATTTACACATAGATTGATTTAGTTTAATAAAAGCATTCATAAAGTTTTGTGGCGACTCAACATAACAAGATGGCGCCACATGTGTTACAGCGACGCGAGAAGCGAATAGTTCACATACAAGAAGATAGATGGCGCCACCGATTTCTGAATCGTGCAAGTGAAGTTTCAGAAGATATTCACTATATATAGAACATCCCGACAACAACTGTCGGGGGCTTCGGCCCTGACCGAGCATCACACCTCGCTCGGTCGGAGGATCCTCCCTTTAGCACCGCCGCCGTTGCATCCCCAAACTGGTGACCCCGCACAGAACATCGTCGCAGCCTTCAGATCCGGACAACAGCGCAGCTTCGCCATCGCTCTCTCCCCACAGCAAGCAACTCTCCAGCAACAACCAGCGAGTCACAAGCCAGCCAGTACTCCGGCCTCATCGGACGACCACCGCATTGCAGCTGCAGATGCAAGCCTGGTCAACCTTCGGCCACTACTTGGCACAGCACCTCTGCACTACGGCCGGTCCACGTAAGAAGAGCGCATTCCTCTCACCGGTACGTCTAGCAGCCGCCAGCCATTCACTGCATACCTCGACTCACAGAGGACGACGCAGCTTCAGTTCCGACTCACTGGAACTGTATCCACTGGCACACTGGCATAGCGACTGGAGCGCAAGGACAAGCTGGCACAAGAAGACCGTTCATCGACTTCCAGTCTTCGGGGGGGAGTGATGTGGCGACTCAACATAACAAGATGGCGCCACATGTGTTACAGCGACGCGAGAAGCGAATAGTTCACATACAAGAAGATAGATGGCGCCACCGATTTCTGAATCGTGCAAGTGAAGTTTCAGAAGATATTCACTATATATAGAACATCCCGACAACAACTGTCGGGGGCTTCGGCCCTGACCGAGCATCACACCTCGCTCGGTCGGAGGATCCTCCCTTTAGCACCGCCGCCGTTGCATCCCCAAAGTTTCATCTATGCAGCATTAACTCTTTTATTCGTTTTTCATACTAAAAACCATGTTAAAACCCCATAAATGGTCGATTTTCAAAAAGTTGCGATGTGTTGTGTTTCTTGATTCCTTTTGCTTAGTACAGTGACAATGTTTCGCGTCCTTGTGGCAAAAAAAAATTTTTTTCCCATACAAATTTTGAGAGCCTATTTGACCCACTTAGGGGTTCATTTTACAAAAATGCTCAAAATTTGTTGGTTCAATTGTCGTGTTGAGTTTATTTACTGACTTTCGTTACTCTAGCTGCATCACAGCATGAAATGGAAACCCTTCTTTGTGCAAACTTTCCAACCCCTTAAAATAACCTTAGGGGTTGTTTTTCGAAAAATGCCGGAATTAGGTTTCTTAGATTCTTGTGTATAATATATAAATTAAGTCTTATGACCGTAGGTCGAAAAACATTTTTTGGACCCTAATTGGACCCCTTTAGGAGTTGATTTAAAAAAATATATTATTTGCACTTGGATTGCTATAATTTGATTAATGTATTCGCAAAGTTTCAGCAATGCTGTATGATTTTTTTTCCGCATTGCATACTCAAAATCCAGGCTGAAATCCCTATAAGGGTCGAATTTCAAAAAGTGTGATATACGTGTTTCTTTATTTATTTTGTTTAGTACACTGACAAAGTTTCATATCTGTGCGAAAAAAAAAAAATTTTTCATACTAACTTTTCCAACTCAAAATTCCTCTTATATGCTGATGTAACAAGCTAATATCTTCAAAAGATGACTGTGTGAAACTCCAAGAGGATCTCAACCGCCTTTACGCTTACTGTGAAGCTAATAAATTGTATCTTAACCTTCCCAAGTGTAAGTCTATTACCTTCACCAAAAAGATAAATGCTATTGATAATACCTATTTTCTTGGTAACACGTCTTTAGATAATGTAACTTTAATTAAAGACCTTGGACTTCTCATTGATTCAAAGTTACATTTTGATATTCACATAAATCAAATTATTAACAAGTCCTATCAATTGTATGGATTTATAATACGAACGTGTTCTACTTCTTTCAAACGACCCTCTTCATATTTATTATTATACAAATCCTTGCTTAGATGCCAATTAGAATATGTTTCAGTCATATGGAATCCTTATTTTGCAAAATACATTGAAGCCATTGAAATGGTACAGCGTAAATTTCTTCGAGCTCTTGACTATAAATGTTATCGTTCAGGGTCTTCATATAATGCTCTATTAGAGAAATATTCACTTCCTAGTCTTAAAGAGAGAAGATTGCTCTTAGATCAAATATTACTGTATAATATCTGTAATAATGGTTATGATTGTAACCAGCTTGTTAATCAAATATTTCTACGTATACCTAGTCGTTCACAACGTATTCGTGAAAATCATACTCAATGCCTTTTTGCACCTAGACATTGCCGCACAATCGCTGGTGAGCGCGCACCTTTGCGTCGCATCATGAAAGCCTATAACGATCATTTTACGGATTTAGATATATTTAAACTATCTAAGATATCATTTAAGAATCTTGTAATTGGTAGATTTAAAGCTTTTCGCAGTGTTGAATAACATCGACGTTTTCACCTATTTTTTCGTAACCTTTCTTTTTTTTTTGTTTTAAGTCATCAACAGTTTATACAAGTTTAAATCTGTATTTAGTTAGTAGCGTAACTTTATATTGCTAGTCGTGGGTAATGGTGTTGAATATATAATAAGCAACATTTGTAAGTTAAGCGTAATCTATTTTTATAAATATTGTATATTTGTTTGTTACCCTGAATAAAGAAAAATAAAAAATAAAATAAACTTTGGGAGCCCATTTGACCTACTTAGGTATGGAATTTCGAAAAATCCGTTCTTATTGTTCACCTAGACTATTTGAATAATGTTGGTTCCAAATTTCAAGATTGTACGTTATATGGTTTTTGCTGTATCGTGATTCCTAGAAAACACTCTGCTCTTTTATTAATATAGATGGGTTTTCATTTAAAAAAAATGTTTAATTATATTTTACATACAAACAATACGCTATAAATATTTTCAATATGTATAGTTATAAAAATATACATCAGTTTATACAGGCCGAGTGGTCGTTGGCTTAGATTATAGTGTGGCGACATGGTGATAAAAGTTAATAATGTGATTATTCAAAAACAATATGTTTTTTTTTAATAATCACATTTTCATTTATTTTTAACACGCTTTTATTAGCTTGACCTGTATGTATGTATGTATGTAACTATGTATGTATGATGGTAATGGAATCTTGCGATGCAATTTTGACCCACTTCTACACGTCCAAAACATTTGAAATTTTGCACATGTATCAAGGACCGGTGACAATACAATAATATGGTATGGGGACATGATGATGAACAGGAAGGTGGGTGACGGAACCCTGGAATGGCTACTAGTAAACACATCGAGTTTCGACTCATTTGACTTGTTTTAAAGACTTCTGTTCACTTTGACCAATAATGAGGACCTGATGATGAAACAGGAAGGTGGGTGACGGAATCCTGGAATGGCTACTAGTAAACACATCGAGTTTGGACTCATTTGATTTGTTTTAAAGAGTTCTTTTCACCTTGACCATTAATGAGGACCTGATGATGGAACATGAAGGTGGGTGACGGAACCCTGGAATGGCTACTAGTTAACACATCGAGTTTCGGCTCATTTGATTTGTTTTAAAGAGTTCTTTTCACTTTGACCATTACTGAGGGTCTGATGATAGAACAGGAAGGTTGGTGACGGAACCCTGGAACGGCTACTACCAAACTCATCGAGTTTAAGCTCATTTGATTCGTATTAAAGAGTTCTATTTATTTTGCCCAATAATCAGGGTTGATGATGGAAATGAAAGGTGGTTGACGGAACCATGGAATGATTACTAGTAAACCTCGATGGGTTTACTAGTAGCTTGGACTCATTTGATTTGTATTAAGGAGTTATATTTACTTTGCCTAATAACGTGGACGTTGATGGAACCGGAAGGTTGGTAAGCCACCGAACGGCTTCGGACCAGTTATATCATTGAATTATACCATTAATGGTATAAATGGTACTAAGTTATCCCATTTATACCTGTAATGATATAGGTGGTACTAGTTAATACCAGTTATACCATTAGATATCCCTTGAATACTACTTGTGAAACTATTGACTTTTAGCGTACTTTCGACTGTTTATAGGGTAAATACGTAGTGCTTTCTTAAACTTCGCTAACTCAATCAGATACCTACGCGTAATATCTAGTCTAGTAAAAATATGTTTTGCCACAACCTGCCTACGATTCAAGCTACGAACAAATCAATACTTGGGCTAATTTTATTCGTAGTTTAGGCGAATATTTATAAGACTAAAAAGTATAAAATAAATTAACAGTTTAAAAAACTAAAAATTCGCGCTTTTATAAGGACTACTGCACTAAAAAGCTATAAATAAATTATCTAAACCGTACTTTCTTTCTTTCTACCTCGTGTTTGTAATTTATGGATTATATTTATGTGTAAAAGCGTGGGGCGCTTTTTCTGAAAACAGCTTAACATTTTTGTCAAATTTCAAGAACGATAAGTATTTGTATTCACATGACAATAATTTGTAATCATTTACAGAGAAAAAGTGTGGCCTGTACCTGCCTGGACGGTCTCTTGTACCTGCCTTGTACAAGAGACCGACCAGGCAGGTACAGGCCACAGTGTCAGATATTCTACCACCTACAAACACAGTGTAAAAATTTCTATGCACTATAGCTGGCGAAATTGAAAAAAAAACTATTTCTGTTAAATTACCGTTAAATTGCAAGCTGTTTATAGGCAGACGTATCACTTAAAAAGGAATGTTAAAGACATACAGGGTGTAAGGGACATCGTACCGAAAACCGATACTAGTGATCCAGTACATGATTCTGAACACTCTAGTGTTGAAATTTTTCATCGGCTTTTTCATGAATTTCCAAAAAAAAAAACACTTTTTTAAATAAAATTAGTATAATATTATTATGGGTATAACAATAAAGCATAATTTTAATTTAAAAACAAGAAATTGCTTATTTGTAGAAAATTTATTTAATTATTTATTTATTCTTTATGCACTAAAACAGTACATAGGCAATTAATTAATAGGTAATTAATTATTATTATTTTAGAAAATTAGCAATGTAATTTGAGAAATAAATATTATTCCGCATATATTCTTTACATGCTCGAAAATTAATAAGTCAGTCATTTGTCATTTTCCATATAAATGGTTTCTGTAATGTTGTAACGGACATTATTTGACATCTTATAATTTTTTTTCGGTACGATGTCCCTTACACCCGTTATGTACTTATATTCCAGTAGTAGGGTTATTAATGCCCTATGAAGGGTTGATCTTTATCAATAGTAGTACACTGCCGACTGCCGTCGAAGGCTACATGTCCACTTACCATCACGTTCAGGGATTTAATAAGAAAAAAAATCTCAAATAAAAAGGATCTATGCCACAAACTTGGTAAATTCTGATGCTTAATAATATAAACTAGTTCGGCAATAGTTGAAATTCGACCGTAATTCTAATATAGGTGTATTAAACTCATCATCACATAGACCTGGGCCTCCTGGCATAGTGGGGTTGCTTGGTTCAACGCATGATGTAATGTTTTTTTGTTTTTGTTAATTTAATTTAATTCTAATGCATATTATCATATAAAAATATCAGTTTTCTCCTTCTCCATATTATATGAACTGCCAAGCATAGATACTCCTCCGTCGACGTAATTTTCGTAAAAAGGGGTAAGTACAAAGTTTTTGCTTCACTTATTTAGAACAGTTAAAATCATTTGATCTATAGGGCCCCCAGACATTAAAGGCCATTATTATATCGATAGCTTATGTCCTATAGTATATTTTGTCACCCCCATTATTTTATGATTCACAACTCCGTGAGTTTTATGATATAAACTTTGCACCTAAAAGTTTTATAACCATGGTAAAATTATTCATTCGTAACATGATAGTGCGTGAGCGAATTGTTTTGAAAGAAAGTATCTGTGTGATAAAATAGTTTTAGATTAGAAATAAATCCGACTTCTGACGGGCCTGTTGGTCTAGTGGTTAGACACCCTGGCTGCTACCCAATAGGTCGTGGGTTCAATTCCCGCCAAGTGTCTGGGTGTTATTTATCTATTTAGGTATGTTTAAAAAAAAAGTATTTATGTTTACTATCAATTATCTGGTTTTCATAGTACGGGCTCTACCTAGTTTGGGTTCAGATGACCGTGTGTGGATTGTCCCAAAATATTATCTTTATTTATTTATTTATTTTTGTTTTTTATTAGTATTTTTATGAATAGAAAAAAAAATACGAAATTTTTTGAAATAATAATAAAAATAATACTCAAGCCGTTTGTTAAAAAGTGATCAAAATGTATATTGAGACAACACTTAACACCAGTCCATCAGTGTTAGAATTTGGTAAAGTACGTATTTTCATCATCAGCCCACATCAGTCCTATGTCCAGCAGTGGACTGATGTGGGCTGATGATGAAAGTACGTAGCTTACTTTTTTTATACAACTCAGTAACGAAACAATCAAGATATTTACCTCATGGTAAGCGTCACGCCTGCCTATAGATAGCTGCACTGCTGCCGCTACTATAACCGCTGCCTATTGAGTCTATTGAAACCGGGAATTTTACCAGCTACAGTGCCGTTTACACCGAAACACAGCAATTGCTACTTGGCGGTAGAATTAGAATAACTGTAGTGCAGTGGTGTCTTCTTGGACAACAGATCTGGGGCTCAACCACAAGTTTCTGTGACAGTGTTAAAGTAATCTTACTTTTACGTGGAAAGGAGACGCAAAAATACGCAGAAGATTATAGCTACGTGTCTTGCTCTCGCGAAAAAAAATAGTACAATAAGTATAAATTATAAAAAAACCATAAAAAGCCCGACTGCGAACAAATAAAATGGACTTTAATTAATTATATATACATAATACATATACACATGTATATTTAAACTCGTCTCGTTAAGACCTTTCATTTGATATCCATATTGATGTTTTTGTAAGTAAAAAAAAATACAAAATGGTGACTTACGTCCACCATATTAACTTTTTTGAAAAGATATATAGCCTATGTCACTCCCACAACTGAGACGAATCTATTACAAAATCCATTAAGCCCTGTAGGCTGTAAACCATGCCAAAGAAATAGATATGCATGCTCAAAAAACATAACCCTCCTTCTGGGACAGTCGGGTAATAATAATGCTCGCACATGTCGTTTTGTTGTAAACTCCATAATGGATTATTCTATTCTATCACTTCTTGTCTACATATCATTTCTATCACTTGCACGCCAGACCGTCTATGGACAGACCCAGAAAAAAGTTGAAATAAATCCTTCACCTTTTCATATACGTTCTAAAATTAAAACGGTATGTCAAATGTATTTGTCAAAACACAAATATAAGCAGCAGCCTCGAGATTTGCAAAATGCAAGAAAATCAATCAACATAATGGATATATTAAGCTTTAGAAGATGTAAAAACCATCCATAAAATTCGGCTACATAATATCAAAAGCCGTCAAGTGGAAAATATGGCTAACGACAATAATCACAGTAAGTTTTTTTATGCCTCAAAATAATATGCGTGCTCGAGTTTACATAACATTTATTACTCGAGATGGAGCAGAGAGAAGTATGGTAGTAGTTAGTTAGAGTATGTTTTATGTTTTTTATTTTATTTTATACAGCTGTGAATAAATGAATGAGATCTTGATATAATAGTACTTTTTTCAGCTACACTTTGTACTGGAAGAATTTCGCTCTATAATTTAGACATTGCGATGATACTACCTGGATGACTCTTACAGAGCCCTATCACCTAATAATCTTGACATCAGTCATTTAATCAGTTAGTCAGAACTCAGCAATGTAATCACTACTACTTGGCAGAATATTTGATACTGGGGGTTATGCTACCTAGACTTAAGTCCTACCACTTAAGATATTTCCATGTTTTTCTAGAAAAAAAAACTTACTTGGCTTCGGCAATTATAGCTCAATCTTATATTAAATTAAGGAAAGTTATGTTAAATAAAAAATATTAAGAAAAGCTAAATAAGTTTTACTAATATTTAACTTAACTTATTTAACTCTCTTCAACTCAAAAGTAGTAACATATCCATATTTTATGTTAAAGTTAAAAGCTCGACTCCCGTGAGGTGTCTGGGTAAAAATAAAACTCGTCCATCTCCTCCCGTTGGGTGTCGTAATAGGCGACTAAGTGACAACAGGAAGACGGGCAGCAACGTCTTACTATTGGATTACCTAACACCTAGACTGTGATCTCCAAGACGCCTGCCAAGCATGGGGCTTATGGCAACACCCTTGTTGGGAGGGCTGTTAGCAGTGGATGACTTCCGCCTGATTAAGAAATAATTTTCCATGCTGAGCTTGGATAAAAAAGGACGATTAATCTGAGATCAATAATACACTATACAGAACTAAGTTTTACATTAAGTTTCATTAAACTGTTCCTATATCTTAAAAACTTCTTATGAGTTATCCATAAAACCGTATTTTGCAGACAGGTTTATAGAAGATCTTCTAGGTCTAACAGACTCTGAGAGCTCGACATCATCTTCCAACACTGAACTGTTCGACATCCAACAGCCCTTGATACTAGAGCTTCATGAATTAAAAAAAGATGATCCGAACGCACCACCAACCGAAACTCAAGCAGCTGAAGCAAAATCTAAGAAGCATAAGAAGAAGAAGAAACCCCGCGAACAAAAAAGTCGCAACAGTATATCTTCTGAGTGCCTCTCAATGAGCTCCGTGCCTCCAGCTATAGATACCACAGAAGATGAGTTCTATGATGCCCAAGAAAGCTATCATGCACTATCAGGTTAAAATATGGATTCTCTATTCACAAAACTAATCATGCCCAAAGGAATTGATTGGGCAAAGTATTTTACGTTTATTTCTCCAGCTATGTTAGCTTTCATTTAATAAGGCAAGCCTGGCAATATATTTTAGTCTTCTGACTGCTTTTGAGAATTTCTTAACAGAAAAACAAAAATACCAGCATGGCAAAATACATAATATTATTCTTGTCACATGATTTACTATTTGTTTCAATTAAATTACAATGAAAGAAATATTAGCCTTTAATTGAGTTATACTTTAAAATACTATTGATGTGTAGTACTATTGACTTATAGATTTAGCTGGTCGATTCTAGATCTATTAACTTAGTTTCATCTATGAAAGCTTTTAACTGTATCGCTTAATTTAACAACAGATAACCAGCTGCCAAAACCAGTGACTGCAGTTGCGATGGCACAGGAACATTCGGAGCATGGACAAAATCCAAAGGTATCATCAGACCAAACCACAGCACCAACCAACCTCACAGCGAAGGAACCCCTAACGATCACGGTTAGTCTAGAAAAGTTTATAAAGACCTTCAACGTCCATTATAAAATACCGGATATTTTTAAAATTTATTTTGGTCATGTTAATTTGAAGTGTATATTTTCGAAGCGTTTATCGCTAGCTCAGCAATAGAATCATATTATTCACAATCATATTAAGAACATATGATACTTAAGCCCAAAAAAGCTTTGATTGCATAGCAAAAACAAAGCGAAAGCGAATTAATATTATGATTATTTAACTAGGTATACTGTGGAGGGGCTATCATACCACACGATATCTAGACCGAAAGATTATTTTAGGAAAACCATAGTATAAATCAGTAAAACAATCATTATTAAAGTTGATTTATTTTGAGAAACAGTCAATTGAAAATCATATTTAGATTATTGGGCTTTTTAGTTTAGTTATAATTTTCAACTCTCCAACTCAAGGCCAATAGTCACTGACACGTTACAGTTTAAAATGTGATAAGTATAACCTAAAATGTGGCATGCTTCCCTGAAAATAAGAACGTGTTCGTGATAAACGCTCTTTTAAATATTTTCCGAAACGTTAAGCACTTTGACACCTGCTTCAAGGTCGAGTTCTTCAGGATCGCATGCTTCAGTAGGTTTCAATATTGAACGCGATTCCTTATCATTTTCGAAGAAAACATTTCTGTGGTATTCGTATGTTTCTAATCATCTTATTTTTTATTACAGAAACCTGTCACTAGGCCGGAATAAGCTTGGTTTTTGGTACGTTTAAATCTGTACAATTTTCAGATTCCTTGCTTTGGTAAATAAGTATTTTCTTCTAATATGTGTTTTTTTCTTCTCAGATCAACGCGCCGTAGAATTTTTGGCTGCATTGAAGCAAAATATCTGTTAAATAATACAAGAAAATAAATGATATAAATCAATGTTTTAGTCTTTATTTTTTTACGTTCGTAATATTTCGTAATATTATGTGCAGACTTGGGCCCTGGCCCACTATTGAGGCTCCATTAAGATTGTGAGAAATTCGGTATTCTGCTAAAATAACCATAACCAGTGGTGTCACACCACTAAGACTCCGTTGTGGTTTTAGGTCTTAATAGTGGGTCACTGTAATGGCAAGTGTATGTCATTTTATTGAAACTAGCAGCCTAGGGGAAAAGTTAAGGACAAGCTACTGGCACGCCACTGGTCTTATAAAATTAGTAGACTACCAAGTGTGTAAAACCATCCAACTGACACTATCGATACTCAGTTGAACCGTTTGTAAATTAGCAGACTTGGGGCCTTGGAAGTTCGCAACATGGCTGCACAATGGCCACACCTTAGGCCTCGTTTGCGGAGGCGCAGGGCGTCACGCGTTGCGATTGGCGGCGCGGCCCTTACTGAGTTAAAACATATGGCGTTGTAGGAGTGAGAGAGAGATGCAAGACGCCACGCCACACGCGACGCGCGACGCTCCGCGCCTCCGTAAATGAGGCCTTAGTCTCGTCTAAAACTGTGACTACTTGCCCTCCGAAGGATGGAGATGCTTGGTTCAAATGGCACCCGCCTATATAATGACCTTGCCTAACGTTGCTTAACCTGATCGATTGCCAAACATTAACAACCGTTGAGTGGTTTCCTTAGTATTATTTATTACATTATGAAAAATTGATAAAATTGGGCCACGTGTATAACCAAGTAAACTTTTTGACTTTAATTCCATCTCCCTAGAGAACCGTGATGGATTACGGGATAAAAAGTATAATATGCCGTACTTCGTAGTATTAACTCAAATCATGCCAAGAAGTTTCATTTAAATCATTCAGTAGTTTAGGCGTGATGCGCGGCCATGATACAGACATACGGACAACAAACAAACAAAAATTAAAAAAAATTACAGTTATGGCTTCAGTTATATAATAAAAAATGCAAAAATAAATTTCAAAATATCAATGTACAACATTGGACTTGTTTCAGTTTAATACATAGATTTAGGATTTTTCACTACGTTGGTTTTATTATAAGTATAGAAGATACTGCATAATATATGCAGTGTTTTTACTAAATTAATATGCAGTATCATATACACCTTAACGCCCTTAACCAATGACACAGACGTATATAGCCCCATCAAGTAGACTCAAACATGCGACCTCCGTACCGAACTGAGTTTATCGATAAACTATATTTGTCAGCGTCAAACTTTACTGTCATCCTGTCATCAAGATGGGTCTGTGAAATTCTGTGTTGTTACAGTAAGTTAAATCGAAATTACTTTAATTTGGAAGTCCCGTTCTTCGGGATTTTCCAGGATAACAATTATTGCAGTAAGTAAGATTTGAGATACGATAGTATCTGTTTTTGTTTCAAGAGCAAGCGGATCAAAATGCGAATGCAAACATAAACATTTTCTCAGGTAATAAAACTCAAACGATGAAATATCTGACTGTATTTGTAAAGGTACCTATATAAATATTGGAACATGATCATGATGATATTGGTATCGATATAAATAACCCCCAACAAAAAAACATTTTCAAAATTTGATCGGTGCATAATTCGTCTTTCACATGCAGTGCTTAGACCGCTATCCAGTTATCGACTTAGGTACATTTGAGGAAAATATTTGCCAATTTTTACACAAAGTTACCGTACAATACTAAAAATGTGCGTTATACGTGTAGCAACCCGTAAAATGCTTTCTGATTTACCATACAAAATATAATGTAGTTAAGGCCTTCTTCCTTTAGTACATTACGTGAGTCTTTGGCATTGTTAATTAAATTTATCGCTGGTGAAGATTCATTAGCCCGTCATGTATAAGGAGTGAAGTTGGCAAACAAATTAATTTACTTGGAGGCGCTGGTCTCGGGAAGCATATCCCAAAATTCAAATTTCAAGGCATCAACGAAAATACGGTCTAAGGAGTTATATTTTATGTCAGCCAATTATGTTGATAAAGATCTATGGTAACATACCCCGCCTCCGCAAGGAACAAAACTTGAACAAAACAGTGAAATATAGACATCAAAAGCAAGGGGAGAGCAATCGTCAAATAAATTCGCACATTTATTGCACGACTGATCGTGTCCCTAATCTGGTCGTTGAAACCTGTAAGGGATTTTCATCTGTTATTCCCTATAAAACTTTATTTTATTCACAGCTATGGAAAAACCAGCACGTTACAAAGCAAAGAATAAAAAACCCGCCGCTAAGCCCAAAACTACTAAGAAACGTAAAAGTGACGGTAGTATAATATTTTATTAAATTAATTTATAAGAAAGATTACTTTTAGAATAACGCTAGTTATATTATAGGTCCAACTTGCTCCATGTTTCTTGCGGAGATAACAAAAAAACTGGCATCTAAAAGGCGGCAGGAGCAGGAGTCTCCTAAAAATATTGTCCGTAAGTACAAATTACACATAGTCAGAGCAAATAATGTCTTATAGCAAAATTGGCTTTTGCGCAAAGTTTATACATGGTATTAGTGTTACGTCTTTTTTCTTTTCTTTTCTATATGCATGAATTAATATATCTACATTGATTTCAAAAGAAATATTTACTAAATCAATTTACAAAAATAAAATAACTTTACAGAAACAATAATAGACAGCATCACAAATGCTTTGCCGGTTAAATTTTCAAAGAGATCCTCTCCAGAAAAGAAGGAATCTCCTATGAAGATGGAAACATTACAGGCGTTCGCTCCTGAACTTCTGCCTAACGATACACTAAACATACCAGGCAATGCTATAACACAGGAAGATGATATCACTATGGCAGAAGTGGAAACTACGCCACAAAAGCCTCCAGCCTTCAAAATGCCTAAAATGCCCTTATTGAGTAGTGAAGTATTCAAAATAGCAATACAAGAGAGAAAAAGGAGCATTCCTATGCAAGATGAAGCGGTGAATACTGGTGGCGAACATGATGTTGCGAGCGAAATAGCTAAACATGTAAACACTCTGCGTAAGATATCCCTAATAGCAGAGGAGTTTAATCAGAAAACTGGTAAAAATTTATGTTAATTTTATATAGATTTCAGAGGGTTATGGCGCAGTGGGAATGCATTCTTAAAATTAGGGCAGCATGTCTATTTTTTTACTTATTTCAAGCTGGTTCTTGGCCGCAACCCATCTGATGGTAAGTTGCAATTCAGCTAAGCTTATTAGAAGCCTATGCCTCTCTGCAAGAAAGATTATGTATTATGGAATCATGTGGGATGGATGAAATCAAAACTTGTTGGAATAAATGGTGATTTTTGATCAGAATGAATTATAAGTAGAAGAAATAACACTTTTCTAGCTGTTAAGCCAACCAGTGGGATAATATCTGCATGCCTCAATAAATATTTATCACATAATGGAGTCGGTTGTAAATAGCGAGAAGCTCACCGCATTTCTATGAATTTCGGGCCAAAATATTTTAGTAAATCATGGTGTGTGTACGTACTACATCTGTTCACCTATCGTGTCATCGTACAAAGACCTATGTAAGTGATGGAATGTTAAATTTATAACCTTGCCTTTATATCCTACAGCAAAGAATCTCAAAGAAATCGTAGATAGCGTTCAAGAGGATCTGATAAAAAAGCTAGAAGAAGTACAAGCAGAACAAAGAGCCAAAGCTGAAGCTTTAAAATTAAAAGAGGAAAAAGAAGGACATAACCATGAGGGCTGACCAAGAAGATTAATTAACGTTTAGAAAAAAAACAACAACAGACTTTGACAAGCAGTGGCAAATTCAGATCATCAAAATGGAATAGTGTTTAGACTTTCAAAAAAAAATTAAATGTAAAAAAAAACTAAATAAATAAAATCTAATAATACATTTTTATTTTCCTTCGTACATTCAGCGGACATGTTTATTGATAATTCGAAATTTGTTGTAATCGTTGATCGATTACCTATAGAAAATTATTGGAATACTTCACAATAGTAAAATATATGAGGTAAAAAATATTGCTTGAAAGCAATTTTAACTGGTGTTAATAAGGTAATTTATCTTTCTTTAGCTTTAAATATAATCCCGACAAATCCTGCCATCGGTGTATGTAAAATGAACTGTCAGTATCAGGATCAGTAATAATGATATAAACGGGTCCAATTCACACATGGCCATCTGACCCCATAGTCAGATAAATAATACACAGATAGACAGATTGACCATTCTTTAATATACAACCAACATAAAATATACCAAAATACAACAATACAGCAAATGTGCAATGGGCGGTCTTATCACTAGTAGTGATATCTTCAAGGTTACCTTTGGATGGATAATTGCGTGTATTTTAAATATACATTTAATTTATGGCCCGTGGCTATGGTCCCGTGGGGTGTCCGGGTCAGAATACTACCCTCCCTTCTCCTCCCGTTAGGTGTCCGCAAGAGGCGACTAAGTGAAAATAAGAAGACGGGCGGCAGTCTTTCTATTGGATTACATATACTGTGATCCCAAGACGTCTGCCAAAACGTAGGAATTATGGCCACCCCTCCTTTCTAAGGGGGTGGCCTTTTGTTGCGTGTTTCGGCTGCTGATCATGATGATGATAATGTATGGCTACAAATATTCAATCCCACCACTATACCAACGGACCAGTCAAAAAGGCTCTATCTTTACTATTTATTTTGTATATTACGCTAGTAAAGCCTAACTATGTAGTAGTATTGCCTAACTGGCTGTTTTCGGCTTCTACTTCAATAAATCTCTGTATTTCAGAATTACACTCTTTGTGTAATCAATCTTGCACAACGAGATGGAAATACGGGGAGAAAATGGGAAAGAACCCAGACAACAGTTTATTAATAGATTGCAGTCATTTAAACTGAATCGTATTAAATCTAAAGACAAAATATGTTTTGGTGTGTATTGCATCTTATTTTTGTTAATATCTAGAATGATTATGATTTTTTATAAGTTTAGATCTTAAAAGCCGTGAATGATTATAACGATAATTTACAGAGCAAATAAGGAGGAAAGGTGTTTGCAAAACACCAAGAGTTGTTCGAATTTCGTCAAGCAATAACAGACCGAAGAACGTAGTAAATGAAAAACTAAGCTCAGGTAAACTTAGTTGTGGACCTAACCCATTCTGAATAGAAAAAAAAAGTAATATTAAAATTCCTAATACATTCTGAATAGAAAAAAAGTACTTAATAAAAAAATCTTTCGAACGGCAGGACACTATCGCTAATGTTGATCCAATTGTAACAAAACCAACTATGTTTAAAAAAGTGAAATAAACTATTTAAAAAAAATAAAAACCGACTTCAAAGTAAATTATCTAAAAAGCATAAAATAACGAAAATATATTGAAGTCGGTGCTAGCAAATCATGTTAACTAAGACTAGCACGAGCTGACACCGACTTCAATATATTTTCGTTATTTTATGCTTTTTAGATAATTTACTAGTCGGTTTTTATTTTTTTTAAATAGTTTATTTAACACTTTTTAGTGACTTTTATTTTAGCATGATAGGTATCAGCACTATCACGCAACTCGAACGTCTACGTTACAGTAACTTACTGAACACATAAAAGTTTATATCTCTTAAACTACTGGACCGATTTTGATGAAACTTATACTCTACCCTAAGTTGAAAAATACTCTAACTATTGCAAAAAGAATTTTTAAATCGGACTTGTAGTTTCTGAGAAATCCGCGGACAAACCCACATACATACATACATACATATATACATACATACATACATACACTCGTAAAATTTGGTAAATTAGTTTAGAAGCCCACATAGACTAACATATATTATAATATTACGCATTTTTATTAATATTACATACATACGCGTCGAATAGAGAACCTTCTATTTGAAGCCGGTTAAAAATTGCTTGCCGCTGAGTTTCTTGCACAATTTTCTCAGTTGAGGCCGTGTTGTGATCCAGTGGTAGCTTTTAAAAAAATTAACATTCAAAAGTTAGTAGCTATTTGATATAAATAATTTTGACTTTGACTTTGTCTATATTGCCATATTATTTACATATTATAATATAATATGTATATTTACCGTAACCTGTTGTGTCTGTAATCGGTACGGGGTATTTAAAAATACTTCTGGAGTTGATATTTATGAATGTGGTTAGGTGATTACTGATTTACGAGATGTTAAAAATGCGAGATGGGGTTTTCTATTAAAATTTCTTCCAGGTGACACAGATAAGGCAGCAAGCAACCGCATAGATTTTCCGACAACCGTTACAAAAGAAGATGTATCTTGTAAGTACCTACTTTACTATCTAAATATTGAGGCATCACCATTTGTAATCACTATTCTGTAAATGATCAGTCAGTTAAGCAACGTTATGCACGGTCAGGTCAGGTGACTGTTTAGTGGCATTGATCTAAGCGTTTCCGTTCTTCGGAGGACACATATAAAGTCTGTCTCAAATGTTGTCACCTAGACAGCAGTCGTTAAGCCAAGTCAAAGGCCTAGGGCATCATGAACAACTCTGACACCAAATTGGCCATTAACCATGCGGCAAACAGACAAAATAACTAAAGACATTGACCTTGAATTTATATAGCCATTGCCACGGGGTCTTTTCGACAAGTCTGATATTTATTTAACCACACGTCATTGGCAAATACTTAAATAAATAATAATTGTTATCATAATGTGTGTGTAGATAACTGGTCGGATTGAGTTTGAAGGTTCTAAATGAGTTAAGAGAAAAAATATCACATATTTGAGAATTTAAACTAAGTTTAAGCGATGGCAACGTTGTAGTAGCTATGGGACCTATTTTTCGCGCCGTGAGGCGACCCCACACACACCCCATTAATATCCTGGGTTCGATTCTCAAGTATGGCAGTGTTATTTTAATTAACCGGCTTCAAAAAGAAGGTTCTCTATTCGACGCGTATGTATGTAATATTAATAAAAATGCCTAATATTCATATATGTTAGTCTATATGGGCTTCTAAACAAATATACCAACTTTTACGAGTGTATGTATGTATGTATGTATGTATGTAGGTTTGTCTGCGGATTTCTCAGAAACTACATATCCGATTTCAAAAATTATTTGCAATAGTTAGAGTATTTTTCAACTTAGGGAACAGTACAAGTTTCATCAAAATCGGTTTAGTAGTTTAAGAGATATAGACTTTTTATGTTTTAAGTAAGTTACTGGACCGTAGACGTTCGAGTTGTGATACCTAATAGTGCTGATACCTTTTTTGGTAAAATAAAACTCAATAAAAAGTGTTAAATAAACTATTTAAAAAAAAAAAAACGACTTCAAAGTAAATTACCTAAAAAGCATAAAAAAATAACAAAAATATATTGAAGTCGGTGTCAGCGTAAGTGTCATGTAACATGATGTGCTAGCACCGACTTCAATATATTTTTGTTATTTTATGCTTTTTAGATAATTTACTTTGAAGTCGGTTTTTTTTTAATATTTTTGTTCTATTAGGGAATCCTAAGAACCAGCACATCATTTTAAAATTTTGACCGGTAGAAGCTCTAGCAATAATAGACTCGCTCTTTATTTAATCTAGACCTAATACAGCGGCAAATATCAAAGTTATATCTAGAGATCGTTATGATGCAGCTTAACAAAATACTCTTATTAAGACTAGTCTTAATAAGAGTATTTTGTTAAGCTGCATCATAACGATCTCTATTAACTTTGTGACAGCAAATTCAAAACCAAGCAACATCTCTCAATGTAAAGAAGTCAAAGACATATCGTCAAAGAAGACTCCCGACCAACAAAGACACGGTTTAAACTACACTGAGTTTCTAGCAGATCCACAAAATGTACAAAGAGTTCAGCTATTTATCAATCCAGGTATCTAATTCTATACTCATGTAAGTTGGAACAGTTTGCATGTGCCGGCCCGATCACATTAATGTAACCCACATTAATGTGATCGGGCCGGCACATGCACATCTTTAAGGTTAGAGTGAATAGGCTCCACTTTCCATCTGGTAGGACTGCAGTAAAGTTCTGGCTTGGCCAGTCCCTGATCGCAATCCAACCTGATATTTTCTTGGAAGGACCACATCATCACAAGAAAATCAACCCAAAGATGTCGCTGTAACGGTAGTGGAAGCAGCCGCCAGCACCGTGACTTTCAAAGAACGAATGATCTAATATAATGTTTCCAAGGTCTCCGTTAAAAACCTTTCCCCGGGAGCTGTGGGGCTTGACCTGGGTATGTGGGATTCCTGCGGCTGTCGCATCGGCATATGAGAGGGGACCCCCGGGCTCTCCGGTGGGATCTGGACCAGGAGCCCCTCAGTGCCTAACCATAGAGGCCACTGCCGGGGGCGCATTGACACGTAACCTCGCCGCCGTCGTACTCGGAGTCGCCGTCCTCCTCGGAGTCGCCGCCGTACTCAATGGACGTCCTAAGGCCCATACCCCGAACGTCCAGCGACTCCGCCGTTAAGACTAAACTTAACGGATGAACTTAACTCTATTATATCCTATCGGTCTTATTCATAAAAAGTCATCACATATTTATAGGCCCGCTATAGTATGATTTTCAAAAAGTATTATTCATTTAGCACTAAAGCGTTCTTTAGCTATGTTGTAAAGTTATAGAGGGCAGACCCCTACTATAACAGTGCTTTAAGCGTGATATAAGGTAAAAAATGGCCTTTCAACAGCTGATTATTATTTATTAAGAAAATGACATTTGTGTCACATCCATCATCCATTAGTTAAATTTTTTTCTTTAGTTGAGCCTCATTGGGAAGGCAAAGAGTTCTAGCCAATACAGGCTCCATATCAGTTCAATTTCGTAAGAAACCAAAATAGCAGTATACACACTACAAACTATTATGTTTTATTATTTTATTATATACTTATTTTATTATACTTAACGTTTATTTTATTAATATTATACAATTTAATATATTTTAATTTAAGTTAGTTTAGGTTAGTTATTATAACGCGCTTGTTACAACATTACCAAACAAACATTAACAATAAAATAACAATAACAATGATCGATGGATGTATGACGAATTCCGCATGGGCGTCGTAAATACAATAAATAAATACATAAACATTCTGAGACAATACACACATGGTCATCTGTTCCCAAACTAGGCACAGCCTGTACTATGGAAACCTGATAATTGATACTTATACTTATTTAAGTACTTTTTTTTATTGTAAATACATAATTAAATAGACAAATAACACCCAGACACTTAGCGGGAATCGAACCCACGACCTATTAGGTAGCAACCAGGGTGTCCAACCACTAGACCAACACGCCCGTCAAATCGACAGTCGTCATCGTTTCGTAGACAATAAAATGTTTTATAATCTGTAATAATGTCTATGATCACACCTAGGCGGTGTGTAGACACATATTATCTGTGGACGATTGGGTGTATTCGGTCAATTTGTTGACCAACTTCATTATAATGGCAATACTTTGATTGAAAAACGTTTTATAGAGACATATTAGTTATAGATGGTTTATGAAACGTTTATGAATAAGCAACTTTATATAACGTTTTATAACCTTATTGATCACTATAACTAATCAGTGCTTAAAACCTTTGATAAGCTTTTTTTATGAATAAGACCGTATGTATATAACCAGCTGAGTTATACATAAACGCAGCGGGTAACCGTTTGCTTTAAAAACCGAGGGTTCTGAGTTCAAATTTCGCGGTAAAAACTTTGTGAAGTTTTTCCTTGCTGGCTAGTATAAAGCAGGCTGATTGTCTGAAAAGTTAGATACGTCGGTCCTACGCTTGACCTCTCCCCGGGCGTGTCGGTGTTCCGGCTGACGTGTCGTGACTCAACGCGTCAGCAGCCAATCAGATAGCTCGAACTGCGCCACGACACGCCAAAATAGTGTGTCTCTAACCATACAAAATGTATGTAACCGATATGCCTGTTGACGCGTTGAGTCACGACACGTCAGCCTACTATGTTTCTGGCTTTACTCGGTGGTAGGTATCTTGTGCAAGGAACCGTCCAGGTGGATACCACCACAGTGCCAGATATTTTGCCACTAAACAGCAGTGCGCCGGACCACAACAATGTTTAGTTGTGGTCCGGCGTGAAGGGCACTGTGGCTAGTGAAATTACCAGACACTAATGACTAAATATCTAATGTATTTAGGGTAGCAGCAAGCGGGTGATTGTTCTGGTGTTGCTAGCCTCCATAGGCTGCGGTGACTGCTTACCATCAGGCGGGCTGCATGTTTTTCATTCGACAACTACATTTGTGCTTTTCCTAATTAAGATTTTTTTGTAAAGGACGCCGCTCTATTACAAAAAATATATATACTATACTTTTTCTAGATTTTGGTCAAGAAGATCGTTCACAGACAACATCGATTGCTTCCACGAGGCCCATACCTACCCTCGGGCAAATTTACTGCCAAGAGGATTTGATCAATGGCAATAATCTCAGTGGTAAGATGAGTAACAATTTAGGTATATTATTACTGCTAATATATTATGTCTTGACGAAATACACACATCAAAAGTGTCTAGGGATCAAGCATTTTTGGGCAAAAAAATGGGCAGAAGAACAATGGCGTTTCGTGTGCTTTTCTGATGAGTCTCGTTTTGGTATGAGACCGGATACAAGACGTATACGACACTGGAGAACCCCTGGACGCCAACAGCGATTAAAATCCTGCCAGGAAGTCCATCCTTATAGTGGTGGAACCATCATGGTATGGGCGGGTATTTGGATCGGCGGAAGAACTGAGTTGATTTGGATCAGAGGCAACCTCAACGCTCAAATTTATGCTGAGACGATTGTATCAGACGTCATCGTTCCTCTACAAGTGCAAATCGGTCCCTTATTTCAGTTAATGCATGATAATGCACGACTGCACACCGCAAGAGTTGTAAGACAGACTCTCGCCGCAGCTAACATCAATGTCCTGCCCTGGCCTGCTCAGTCGCCAGACTTGAACCCGATTGAGCATGCATGGGATATGCTACAGAGAAGAGCTCTGCCGAATATGGAGGGTATCCAGTCGCAAGAAGACCTTTTTTTGTTGTTGCAACGAACATGGGCGGCCATTCCACAGCGTGATTTGGATGAACTCATTTTGAGTATGCCAAACCGATGTTCTTGTGTTGTTAGTGTTCGCGGTAGAAACACGGATTATTAATTGTTTAAGTTACCCAATAAAATTTTAAAGAAAACTGTTATTTCAGTCTTTTTTTCGAACTTTTGTGTTAGTGGTTCAAATGTCAAAAATCCCTTTATTAGGAAAATGGCAAATTTCTTTATTAATGCAAAGGTGACTTGGTTTATCGTTACTGTGACAAACGAAAACACTTTATTTGATGAATCCTTAAAGAAAATTTTAATTAATATCAATCAGGAGAAAAGTTATTGCAAAAATATATGTTGATCCCTAGACACTTTTGATGTGTGTATATCTAAGGCGAACTACAGCAAGTTTATGCATTATTACGAGATATCTTTTTGGTGGAATTTCATAGTGTCACTAAGAAGGAACTCTCTCTCATGCATTGACTTAGATTATTTTGTGACTAGGTGTGTAGTCATTGAATGGTCTACTTTCTTGTTTCCATTCTGTGTTCTATTTATATTGAGATAATAAAATGTATAATTGTGTATTGGCACACCAAGTCTGTGTTTTATAAGCTTGGAAACTACTGTCTTTGTGGACGTATTTGACTATTTGGTATGATTCATTAACGGACTCTGTACTAACATCCGTACTCAGGAGAGCAAAGATGTTAGTATAAATTTAACAACAGATGGGGTGAAATAATGACTCATCCACGGACTCTGAGTACAACAGTAAGAAAAGCAAAGGAAACTCATTTAAGCTGTCTTAAAAACCGTAATTACAAAAATCTCGCCGCCAGAATGGACCCAATTATACGCTTATATACGCTTCCACAACGCAAAGTACTGTACAAAAATATTGGCAAGCTTAGCAGGTGACCTCCTCAGATGGGAATTTATAGGAATAAGTGAGCGTTAGTCGAAGAACTAATGGCAATGGGCACATAACATCGCTCGAAGAACCGAGAACCGTTGGGGAAGAAAGGCCTCCCACTAGGTGGACTGTCGCAGGTAGCCGGTGGACGCAAATAGCCAACTGTCGTTTATTGTGGTATTCGAAGGGGGAGGCCTATGTTCAGCAGTGGACGTCTTTCGACTGGTGATGATGATGATGATCCCTCATCATCATCATCACCAGTCGGAAGACGTCCAGCGTTTATAAATAACCTTCCAGCGCTTGTCTGCGCTTGATTAGCCCAAAGCTTGAAAACTGCCTGCGCCGACGTCTACGTTTTTTACCTAAATATCTAGATCTTACTTAGTTATAATGACAGTAAACTGAGCCATAAAACATCCTTATTAATAACATCTAAGATACAAAGACATGGGTCTTATTAGTAGTGGATGTTTTCTTAAGGTAAAGAAGAATACAAAAGCATCATCTAATAATGACCTTTAAAAACTTAGTTTTTTTAGAGTCTATTCCATTTGAAGAATGGTTTATGGAGCTGAACGCACCAACAAATTCATTAGCATCCAATCCTCGAAGTTTTACGAGTGATGAAAACTACGTCGGATTGGTTTCAAATTCTGGTAAGATAAACAGTGCCTTTGCAGTAGCTAGTCTAATCTTAGTCCTTCTAGTAAAGTGATGAGTTATGTTTGCACTAAACCGGGTTATTAGCTGAGTTGCGCTTTAGAATAATAACTGCTCCCTTGTTTTCCTGACCGGACAAAGTGCGCAAAATCTTCTTCACAAAACTTATTAGGAGTGGTTGTAAGAACTTTAGTTCTGTATATTCGTGTGCTAAGTCTAATTTTTAACCGACTTCAAAAAAGGAGGAGGTTCTCAATTCGTCTGTATATATTTTTTTTTTTTTTTTTTTTTTTTTATGTATGTTCGCGCATAACTCTGGCAATTATTAACCGATTTGAAAAAATCTTTCTTCCATCCATTCTTCAATCCATTGATTGGGTCCCATAAAAAAATTATTGCTTAGTAATAAGTAGTTCCTAAAAAAACAAGAATGGTGACTGCGCACTGAGAGTTGCAAGAAAGCCTATATAGATGACGTTTTAGTCGCTCGGACTCGCTCGGTCGGACAAAAATGGTCATAACTCTGGCAAATATTTACCAATTTCAATGATTCTTTTTTTATTCGAAAGAAGAAACCACTGTATTGAATCTGTATGAATTTTATTACAACCGGATAAGAACTTCCTGGAGGACCATGAACGATGTGGAGGAATTTATCTGGTAAAAACCATAAAACTGATGTTCTCCATTACATTGCTCAGACAATTATGAACCGATTTCGATGATTCTTTTTTTATTCGAGAGAGTAAACTACTATGATGTTTCCATGCAAATTTCATTACGACCGGATATTATTTTCTGAAGAAACATGAATTATGTAAAACTATGTAGACGATAATGTGATCATAACCTACCTAGATAATTTTACGGTTTTCGATGGTTCAATTTTTATATATGAAAATATCACTAAAAAGGTTAAAATAAAATCTTTTTAAAAAAAAATTGAACCGACTTCAATATCACTGAAAAGTATAAAATAATTTAAATATTATTGAAGTTGGTGGTGTTAGCGTACCTGCTGTGTATATTTGGCACCAACTTCAATAATATTTAAATTATTTTATACTTTTCAGTGATATTGAAGTCGGTTCAATTTTTTTTTAAAAAGATTTTATGTATTGTGGTTTTGCAAATCTCACTATGATGAAATGATGGAAGGAGGCTGTCGTTTATTTTCATAAGTATTTTGATTACCGAAGTATATAACTTGTAGGAAGTAAACAGGTTTTGTGTGAAAATACTCCTTAGAGCCACTCTACTTATACAGCCTGTTATATTTAATTTCTTGGTAAAAATATAATACAAGCTGTTCACTGCATTAGGCACGGATGCTACCTACGTGCCTCATTGAACCGTGTCACTCTTTTGCTGTTCTATGGGTTTCCAAAGATAAGACGTTTACTCGGATCTGGAAATTAAGTCTTTATCACGAGGTCAGATCTTTGTGGTAAAGACTTACGGTCTTATTCATAAAAAAAGCTTATCAAAGGTTTTAAGCACTGATCAGTTATAGTGTTCTATAAGGTTATAAAACGTTCTATAAAGTTGCTTATTCATAAACGTTTCATAAACCATCTATAACTAATACGTCTCTATAGAACGTTTTTCAATCAAAGTATTGCCATTATAATGAAGTTGGTCAATAAATTGACCGAATACACCCAATCGCCCACAGATAATAATATGTGTCTACACACCGCCTAGGTGTGATCATAGACATTATTACAGATTATAAAACATTTTATTGTCTACGAAACGATGACGACTGTCGATTTGACGGGCGTGTTGGTCTAGTGGTTGGACACCCTGGCTGCTACCCAATAGGTCGTGGGTTCGATTCCCGCTAAGTGTCTAGGTGTTATTTATCTATTTAATTATGTATTTACAATAAAAAAGGACTTATATAAGTATAAGCATAAATTATCAGGTTTTCATAGTGTGCCTAGTTGGGGCTGTGCCTAGTTTGGGAACAGATGACCATGTGTGTATTGTCTCAGAATATTTATTAATTTATTGTATTTATGACGCCCATGCGGAATTCGTCATACATACATCGATCATTGTCATTGTTATTTGATTGTTAATGTTTGTTTGGTAATGTTGTAACAAGCGCGTAATAATAACTAACCTAACTAAACTAACTTAAAAGTAAAATATATTAAATTGTATAATAATAATAAAATAAACGTTAAGTACTGAATAAAATAATCGTTTAATAGTTTGTAGTGTGTATACTGCTATTTTGATTTCTTACGAAATTGAACGGATATGAAACCTGTATGGGCTAGAACTCTTTGCCTTCCCAATGAGGCTCAACTAAAGAAAAAAATTGAACTGATGGATGTGACACTGACACAAATGTCATTTTCTTAATAATTAATAATCAGCTGTTGAAAGTCGGCCATTTTTTACCTTATATCACGCTTATAGCACTGTTATAGTAGGGGTCTGCCCTCTATAACTTTACAACATAGCTAAAGAACGTTTTAGTGGTAAAATGCGTTTATGAATAATACTTTTTGAAAATCATACTATAGCGAGCCTATAAGTGTGTGATAACTTTTTATGAATAAGACCGTTAATGTTCCGTACCTTAACATAATGTCATATCTTTTCGAATATTTACCTCTAATTATTATCAATATTTAATCTATGTATACTTATACATATGTATATAGCTGTAAAATAATGTACGAATCGGTGAATGAAAAAATGGACATATTAAATGAACCTATGAAATTCCAAAGGAATAGCCTAGTTTCATGTATGATTCTAAAATTATACGTCTTCGAAGTTTGTCACAAGTTTTGAGTAGAAAAAAGTAATGTAAATATAATCAGTTTCAGATCCTGTTAACAACTCACTTAATATCAACGAAAGACCGATCATAGTATTTGATACCATTAATATAACACAAAATAGCTATAAGAAAAGTAATGACACTATATGTATAGAGAAGACACTATCGATAGAAGCAGAGGATCCTACAAGGGATGATGAAGGTACTAAAGAAATATAGTAAGCTGTTCCAAAAGTAGATACCTATATCTATGTAATCTATTAACTTCTATTCTTGAAATTACACTTTTACCTTAATGAAACGAGGCAATGTTACTAGCTTAGACAATTTAATTTTAACCCAAATCCGGATTATTATTTAAAACTAGAAAGTAATGAAGTTTTCAAGTTATTTAACCCTCACCAAGAAATTGCATGATTTGAAACAGAGGTTCAGAACATCAAAACTGAAAAGAAAAATACCGCCTGGCGTATTGCATACTCAAAAATAAATACACATGAAAGAACAAACACACGCATAAAACAACAAAGCGATGAAAACGTTCCATTTCAATTAACCTCGTTTCGTTACAGGGTATCATCGCTCATTGACTCCTGAAAACCACGTACCAGGATATAAATCTAAACATTGTGACAGCTCACCGAATGAGCAACAACCAAACGAAAATTATTTTGAGAGCTCCATGACAAAAGTAGGGTCAGATAAGGGTCCTTTGCCGGCAAACCCGATCACGGAATGTAACCAAGGTAATGTTATACAATTTGACTGATTTCGTATTGGATTTTCGAATTCGAAATATTGTTGATCCCTCAAATCGTATTATCATCAAACAGTGTGTTATTTATTATTCACGGAGTCACGGCAAAATCTTTCGGTTAAAAACATCTAACATTGTCAAGAAGTCTAAATACATCATTTATTTTACACAAAATATGGTTAAATGGTGGAAATGTGTGGCCCGTACGATGTCCGGATAAGAATAGCACCTACCAATTTCCTCCCATTGTAAGAGACGACTAAGAGAAAACAAGAAGACGGGCAGCAGCGTCTTTCTGTTGGATTAATTACCACCTTTGTACGAGGTATCGTACAAAGGTGTGTCAGCATTATGACGCACAACGTTAACCTAAATTATTGGTTTCGTTAGGTACAATTTTATTTAATTAAATCAGTGTTAAAACAGCGCTCGTTGGGTTTGGTTATTTCTTACATTTTAACCTCTCCCTCCTAATTTACATTTTAAACTGTAGAAAACACGCTACAGTTTTGGTCCTTCTAGGGACTTCGCGTTCGCGTCGCGTTTGTGAAGTTTACAATACCAGTGAACTATCGAAGAACAGTATTTTACAAACAGTTAATTTTTAAATTTTTTACATTTTATACAATATCGCACATCGTACATTTGTGTGTCAGTGATAGCATTTAACATTAACAATAACATTCTTAAACCAGTGAAGTGTAGATTCAGTGTATGCATTAGCAGTCTACAGTTTCGAGGTTTCTGCGCTTCGGTTCGAGAGTTCGAGACCACATCGAGCAAGCAGCGACAGCCTGTATTAACAGCAGGATAAGGACAAGTATCCTGCTCTCAAGTAAGATCTTTTATTTACTTATACCTAACCATGGAAAAGCTGATCCAAAAACAAGCGGAGATCCTGGAGTCGATCAAACAGATCGAACGCAACTTCGGCAAGGACTCGGGCACTCGTAAAACACGGGAGTATTTAGAAGATCGCTTAGAAAAGCTTAATAAGCTCTGGGCAGAATTTAGATTAGTAAATGATAAATTGTTAGCATATGAAAGTGTACAGGTGCCATACTTCTTGGAGAATCAATTTGAGAAGACAGGTAAATACTTCCAGTCTGTGAAACAGAAACTAACGGCGCTTTATTTGGCAAGATCCATGGACACCGAAGAGGCATTTCAGCCAGGTCCGTCAAACAAGACTCCCACACGACCGACAACTCCTGCTCCAGAACCACCCATTGTGTCGCCGAGACAACCAGCAGCAGGACATGCAGTCGAGCTGCTCACACTACAGCGCACTAACTTTAGAGCATTTAAACGGCTGACCAGGGGTATCAATGTAGAGGACATCAACGTCAAATGGGAGCTGGAAAACGAGCTTAGGAATGTACAATCATGCTGGAAGGATATCGATTCGTTACATCTAAGAATCGACAATATCTTACAAGGGGCAGATCCAGTAGACGAGGAAGAATTTTTCTACTACGAAAACTCCTTCAAAACAATTAAGAGGGCTCTGAATGAGAAGTTAGCATCAACAGCTCATCTTCAGCAGTCTACACCACAGCTTGAGGTGCCCGTATTTACTGGCAGGTACACTCAATGGCCTACATTTTCCGGTCTGTTTTCCGAGAGTATCCACAACAACAATCTTTTAACAAAATGCCAAAAGACGCAACATTTAAAAGGCAAGTTGAGAGGTGAAGCAGAGCGACTCATTCAACATCTGCATATCTCAGCAGATAACTATGACACAGCATGGGAATTACTGAACCATAGATACAATAATCCGCTCATACTTTTTACAAACCACATTGAAAATTTTCTCAGTCAACCTAGCATACAAAAACAAACAGCTTACGTAAAACGCCTCTATGATACGACAATGGAGAGTATACATGGTATTCAGAACCTAGGTATAAATACCTCAACATGGAACCCTATACTGGTGCACCTCGTCATTAAGAAATTTGACCATGAAACATACAGTAATTATAAGGCAGTCCGAAAGTCACCACGAGCTTTACCTTCGCTTACCGAGCTAACTGACTTCCTGGAAAATAAATACACCGCACTAGAACCCATGCGACAGAAGGAAAGAGACATCTCATCAATATCAAACCGACCTAGTCACCAAACACCACCAAGGGGATCCTACAAACCATTGCTTCAAAAATATCAGCATAAGGGACATCTAGCAACACGGGAATATCAAACATCAGCAACAGCTTACACGTGCAATTGCCCTTATTGCAATCAAAACCATGCATTATACAAATGCAGCAAATAACTGAAATTAAAACCAGATGCCAAATTGAGGACGATTTTGAAATTACAAATTTGCCAGAATTGTCTTTATAAGCATTATGACAATCAGTGCAATTCAACAAAAACATGCAAAATCTGTCAATGCAATCACAGCACTATTCTGCATGACGCATTTAACGTGCAGCGTAGTGATTTATCAGCAACCCCAATAACTGCGCCCGGCCCAAGCCGTGACAGCACATTTACGGCTAGGCAAATACCGAACCAATCAACATCAGCAACACGTGAGCGAGCACAACGTGAATCATGTCGCTACTGACGATGAAGAGATCTTGTTGACAACTGTCCTAGTTAACGCGAAGGCGCTTGATGGTACATACGTCACACTGCGAGCATTGCTGAATTGCAGATATCGTTGGTCTCAGAAAACGCAGTACAACAATTAGGCTTACCCAGACAGCGTCACTATGCTTCGGTATCTGGTATAGGCCACGGATCAAAATCGCGCAGAGGAATAGTTACACTCGAACTTCAGTCTGTCTATGGAGATTATGAATTTAGTACTCAAGCTTTAGTACTGCCACTAGTTATCAACAATTTACCCAACATATCATTTAAAAAACAACACTGGGAACACCTACAATATATACAATTATCTGACAAAGATTATAACATTTCTCGATCAATTGACCTTCTACTAGATGCTAGCGTGTACTCTGATAATTATCATGAGCGGTCTGATCAAATGTCCAAACCACGCACCTATAGGGCACTTTGATATAAAAGCAAACAAGGGGCGTGGAGTAAGGACGCACAAAGGATACGTAGCAGTTTTCGTGTGTCTATCAACCAAGGCGGTCCACCTGGAACTCGTTTCTGACCTGAGTACACCAGGATTTTTAGCAGCATTTCGTCGATTCTGTGCTCGTAGGGGTACGCCAAGTCACGTTTACAGCGACAACGGCACCAGCTTTGTGGGAGCGAATCGAGTGCTGAAGAAAGAGTATCAGGAGATAGTACAGACAATGAACACAGATTTCTTCAGAAACATCAACGAATTTAACATACAGTGGACATTTAACGCACCTGCGTATCCTTCAGCAGGTGGACTGTGGGAAGCAGCAGTCAAACGCCTTAAGTACCACTTACGTCGCGTCATAGGTGAACAGAAACTTACTTACGAGGAGTTCATAACATTAATCCAACAGATTGAAGCCTGCCTAAATTCACGACCTTTAATCGCGTTGAAGGAAAGCCCAGAAGACATGTGCCTTACGCCGGGACACTTTCTAATTGGTGACTCATTATTATCCAGGCCACAAACAGATCCAGATCACATTAATTTGACATCTAGATGGCAGATGATTCAAGCTATGAACAAGGAGATTTGGAAAAAATGGTCGTCTGATTATTTACAACAGCTTCAGGTGCGATCAAAATGGAGAACTCCTGTGAGAAATATTGAAGTAGAAGACATAGTACTCATTAAAGAGGAGAATTTACCCCCTGGTAAATGGGCATTAGGTAAAGTGGTGGAGGTTCATCCCGGGAGAGATCGACAAGTCAGAATAGTTTCGGTGAAGACAAAACATGGTATAATTAAAAGACCAGCCCTGAAACTATCGGTTCTGCCAGTCAACTACAGTGAGGAAGAAGTAACGCATGACCATTAGAAACCGAGCTTTATTTCGAGTCGTCATCACTGACTAACACACGGTCATATGGGTATTGACATGTATACATTTTACAGAAAACCGTATTCTATGCCCTACTAATAATCCCATATCTACACTAATATTATAAAGAGGAAAACTTTGTTTGTTTGGTTGTAATGAATAGGCTCAAAAACTACTGGACCGTTTTTAAAAATTCTTTCACCATTCGAAAGCTACATTATCCACGAGTAACATAGGCTAAATTTTATTTTGGAAAAAAATGGGGTTCTGTAAGATATTTGGGTTTTTTCGGACACAAGGTGTAAAAAATCAACCAGAAAAGTTACTTATTTTGCGTACGCTGCCTAAACTATAAAAGATAGAACCATAAAATGTTCTAATTAATTGTAGATCTTATAAATATCTACAAAAAAGTCCGCGGCACACGCGCGCATCTATGTCGAGTGAGGCCCAACAACCATTTTTTTATTTAAAAATCTTGAATTTTGTTTGGACTACATTTAAACGCATTTATTTTACTCATGCTATTAATCCTTATCAAAATAAATTATTTCATCATTAAGTACAGTTTATGTAGATAATATTTGGTCTGTAAATGATTAAAATTGGACATTTGGTTTTGAAGTTATGGCGAAATTAAAATATTACTGTCTAAAAATTAAAAGATTTCTGCTGCACGGCCCGTTGCGAAGTGAGCGTCACCAAGGCGGGGGTGCGCATGCGGGAGGGGATATGAGTAAGGTACCCGCGCGGCTCAGACGCGAGGTCTGCTCCCGCAGCGGTCGTGCGCGAATTCTAATAATTTTCGTGCGATTTTTTTTAGATTTCTTTCTTAAAACTACACCTACGCAAAAGTTCTTCTCAGAGCTAAACAACAGTTCTTCTCAGAGCTAATCAACAGTTCTTTTCAGGGCTAACCAACAGATTTTTTCAGGGGTAACCAACAGTTCTTTTCAGGGCTAACCAACAGTTCTTTTCAGGGCTAACCAACAGTTCTTTTCAGGGCTAAACAACAGTTCTTTTCAGGGCTAAACAACAGTTATTTTCAGAGCTAGAATATTACACGCTATTAGCATTTTCTTAAACATTTGAAAATGCCTAAGAGAGCCAGTTCTCAACTTTCTAAACATAGTTCTCAAGCACGGGCAGCAAGAATACGTCGTATGGGAGAAACTCTTGCGTGACTGCGCCAATTGTATTAAGTCGTCAACGTAGGCCTAGAAGAGATGTAGATTATAAGCAATTCTTTTAAGTAATTAATTTAATGTGGAATTGTTATTTGTCAGGTTAAGAAAGTAATGGTGGAGGAATGCAGTTTATCTATGCGCGCGGCGTCTTTGTCGCGCAGTAATAAACCAGCTTCGGAACAATCAGGTCGTTTTACTGCTCGCAAACATCTCAAGAGTGCAAGAGAGGGAGAGGGGAGGGTGATGGAGTGAGTGATCGGAGGAGTTAGGTGGAGCAAGGGGGGGGAGTGAGAGGGAGCAAGTTGGGAGAAGAGAGAGGAGGGAGAGGGTTCAGAGAGGACAACGGGGAGAGGAAGAGGGGAAGTGTGACGGGGACCGAAGCGGGAGGAGAGAGAAATAGCATAGAATTAGATTTTTATTATAAGAGAGAGAGATGGAGAGAGATAAATCAAGAAAGTAGGGAGAAAAGGGGAGCAAAATGTAATTAAAGCGCGGGCGGAGCTGCGCGGGTTAGCTAGTAATATATATATTATGAGTGACGTATTACACAATCAATCTGTGACATAAACATTAATAAGGACACTCGATTGTGTACTACCGAGTCGTTAACCTGTCAAGACCAGGTGGGTCAAATTACATAATACTAACAGCTGGTTGTACTCATGTGGTGAAAAATGCTCAGTATGCATTTTCTGTCCGGAAGGAACGAATATAGAATCGTTGACCGGTAATGGAAGTATAAACATTGGTCAAGGCTGCAATATCAAGAGCAAGGACATATCAATATGGTCATAACAATTATCCTACCCATACAGCGGTTCGAATAGATATCCCATCCGCGAGTGATTGTGACTATTGTGAGTGATGTGATAGTGATGACAGACAATTTCAATTATACAAACAATTATATTACAGACTTTAACACGCTATTGCGAACATTTAGAGTTTATTTTACATATTTTTAGATTACTAACTTAATTTTTTTATACATTTTTACATTGTACATTTTATAGTTATATTTTTAAATATTCTACATAACCTTTTTACATTGTACATTCTAAAATATTTTTTTACATTTGAATTGCTACCTTGTATTCCTAATAACATTATTTGCATTATTTAGCTTCCTTGGGGGGCAGGATGTACGAGGTATCGTACAAAGGTGTGTCAGCATTATGACTCACAACGTTAACCTAAATTATTGGTTTCGTTAGGTACAATTTTATTTAATTAAATCAGTGTCAAAACAGCGCTCGTTGGGTTTGGTTATTTCTTACATTTTAACCTCTACCTCCTAATTTACATTTTAAACTGTAGCAAACACGCTACAACCTTTAATGTGATCCCGAGACGCCGGCCAATAGTGAGGATTATAGCAAACCTAAGGGGTCTTTGTTTAACAGTGAACATCTTTCGGCTGATGATGATGACGATGATGATAGCGAAATGCTCGTACCTAACTGTCTTGTTTATAATTATACAAAGCTTTTTATACTACGAACAATACGTCGTATCATGTATTCTGTGGTCGTATGTTAACCGTACCTCCTCTATTTTTTGTCACGCTAGGTTATAAAGTTTATAGTGCAAAGAACATAGTTATGTTGGGACATGTGCACCCTTTGTTACATCACATGGTACTAAACTTTACTGAGCTTTACGGTATACCCACCATCAAGGAGTAGTGCAATTTTGTATATTTCAAGTTTCTTAGTCCATGTATAAACTATTATGGATTGTTGAATTTATTATTTTGATATTCCTTGCAAAAATTGTGAGGAAACGAGGAAACCCAGGCATACCCCAGACATTAACCAAAGTATGGATCTGATCTACTAACCCGCACTTGTCTTGCGTAGTGGATTAAAGCCTAAGCCTCTCATATCGAAGAAGAAAGGAGACTTGCCCAGCCGAAGGGATATTATTATTATTTATTATAATTATTATTCACACTTGGCCCTCGTAGTGGGATGTAAATCCCGTCCTTGCCGTAGGACATTAATGGGTCATAAATAAACTTACCACTTTTGTCTCAATCATTGTTCATTTATTTGTAGCCCTACTTATAACAACTAATAATTGTGTCTGCTCTTTATCAAACTGTTTCAGGGTCGGTTTCTCCTCCAGTGAAAGAACAACCAACAGTAGTTTTACGGATAGCAGAACTCCTACGGGAGAAAATAATAGACATAGATTCCTCCAAATCTAACACCACTACGAGCACTTTAAAAGCAACTAATACTACTAAACCATTGGATATTAACGAAGTTTTGCGAGTTGCTGAAGCAGGTGCTTATAGAATGACTCATGAAAAAAAGATTTTTGGCCAACAATTTTTGTTGATTTTGAAATAGTATATTAGTTTACTAAAATTTTCACATCAGCATATCTAACAGATAGACTTAGATAGGGCTAAATAAATATGAAATATGCATTTGCCTTGCCTTGTTTGTCTCACTTCTACTTAGAGCTTAGCTTAGTTACGCTAATTCACTAAAGTGTTATGTTCACGTACTTCCATATGTTTTCAGTTCCTAACAAAGCTTTTCAATATTCGTCACTGACACATTCAGACAAAGATCGAGACAGCAACCACAATCCGGTTCCGTCGTACGTAGAGTGTCCCTCAGAGGTGCTGCAAAAGACTACTAACTTTGAAGGAGACGGTGAGAACATTAACAATTATTTAGGAAACTTCCACTATTATTATCTGAGGCAAAACGAAATCCCAATGACAAATTTGATTAGCTGGTGCAATATTTTATAGCCAATCAAATGATGCCTTAACATTGAAGGTGGAAATGTAGGGTACATTTCATTTATTGCTATTTTGAAATAATTCAATATATTAAGAGTAGTGATTGTATCAGTTTCTAGCAACATTCTTGTGATGAACGTAGAAACTCCTCGAGCATTTTCATGTTCATTGAAGGACAGGTAAAGAGTATTGATTACAGATGAGATTCCTATATTTTACCTCTGTGATTTTGTTTTAGGATACGAGTCACAAAAGACTCTTAGTAGCTTAACTGGCACTGACCTGGAGACTCGCGGTGAGCTTTCAAGTCAATGTATACTAGAACAAACAAGTTTTTTTGGAGATGAGCCCTCCGTCACAGATTTGTGTAACCACCAGCCCTATTCACAAATAAAAATGGATTGTATGAAGTCCAATGCAACAGCAACTGAATCATGGCTTTACCGTGATAAGGATGACGAAAACTCTACTGATAGTTCAGGTAACTCGTTTCTGATTTTCGTCTGATTAGTGTTCGTTTTATAATATAAAGTTCTAGCACCTTTACGCATGGATTCACTATAAGAATGTGAAAGCCTTTCTATCAATCATTATTGCACCATTTATAGTACAACAAATTGTCGATTAGCATTGTTTTTTTTTTCGTAGTTGATCAATATTATTACCGTTGGAGGAAGGAATTAAACGGAAAGTGTTACGATAATCCACATGGTGAATCTCGGGATCGTTGCAGAAAGTGCCACAGATACAAAAAATTCCCCAGCAGCCGATATAAAAGTGAGTATCATTCATTCAAATATATAAAGAAAGACAGAAAGAGAGAGACAGATGATAAGAGAGTTGAATGAAGTCAAAGCGGGATTAACATCGAAATGAAAAGTACTTTCATCAAAAAAATAAATCAGCCAAAAATGCTACCTTCGACCTCGTCAGGCGCAAGCAAAACCGACTTGTTACATGCCCATCCGACGCAAACATCGATATATAATAAGTGACCAGATAAGCAGTCACCTACTAAATTTCATCCAAAATATGGTAGTGATAGCTTAAATATTCCGTATGAACGTAAGAGCCCGAGTGACCCGTCCAGCGGGGCTATTACGTATCTCGTTTGACAACTAAAGTGATGATCACCACAGCTAAGTGGCTATCAAATAACTGTCAAATGATGCATTCGGTATTGCCTAACTTGAGTGACCAACTGAAATGACGTCATGAGCACTGATTCTCAGTGATGATCACCGTAAACCTTATTTGACAGATGTTTCTGTATCGATAACCTATAATTGGTATTATGTAAGTAAAGTGTACATCAAACTGATGGTCACCCAAGTTGCGATGACCATCGTGAAAGCAACTAATAAGGAGCAGTGTTTTATATTGTTGAAGGTGATCGACACTATTAGCCGGTTATTTGAAATATTGATTATAAGCATTATCAACGTAGGTAAAAATGTGTCAACTATTTTCGAAGGATTATAACTTTTTTTTGTGACTTAAAGAAAGTATTTGGTTGGAGTGTATCCTTGGGGGCTATGGTGGGGGTGCTGTGAAGTTGAAATATAGACGAATCGTTGGAGAGATTTTTTCGTGATGTAGGTACTCTCGCGGTACGAACGGTGTAACACCTTTAGGACGATAAACGCTTGTACGAGCTGGCCCAAAATGCATGCGGGCGGGGTAAGCGCACGTAGGTCATGACGTTCAAACCATTTTGATTGTAAACTGGTACAGCGTTCGTGTCCGCGATAATACATTGAGCTATATTGCACTGAAGTAGGTGCATACTTATTTTTGATTAATTTCGGATACTGCCTTTCTCTTGCCACTTTCTTATAGTTTAGCGGCAAATGGTATGAAAAGATGTAAAATGCCTACGAATTTCTTGAAAACTTTATTTTCATAGATTTAGGATTTTGCACAATATCTTTGGTTTTTTTAGTAAACTTTTGTTGTCTATGCTCCCAAGGTGAAAATACTAGCAAATTAAAAAGTACCACTAAATGTTCTTTGTATAATGGTTCGGGGGGATATTCAACTTGGTCGCATAATGTCGATAAAAAAGTAGAGATGGCTAAAAGACAAGTGATGAGCACCGTAGTACACCGTAGGTTGATATCCACCGAAAGCCATACGTAATACCAATGTTATCACATTTTCGGTTGACATCAAAGTTCGGTGGACAACTGAAGCTTGATAGTCACTTGGGTGGCTAAAGATACGCAATAACCCTGCAGGACGGCGCAGGATGTAAAACGTTTTTATAGGCGCAATGGTCATTGTACATTATTTTTTTTGTACAATGCTGTATCAACATTTACGCTACAAAAACAACGATGTATAGCGTTAAAACTATTTCTGCGATGTTCCTACCGTAGCGCATTATACCCGTAGTACCGTTCAAGCCACGCCACGAACGAGACAGGGATAGTGGCGGACAATGCGCGAAAGGGAGAACGGGATAACCGGAGACACAGGGGGCGACCGAACAAGTCTCAACATAGGCCGACCAACTTATCTTTGCTGGTGTCGCAACGAGAATTGAACTATAATCTTATGACAACTACGTGTAGTTTGAGTGTTTTGTTTAGACAGTAGCGGCAAACTTAATTTGGTCGGCCGGTAGCTTGGCGGTTGGCGGACTAGTAGCAGAGATATTTAACCCTCTGCGACTGACGTGCCCTAGTTTCCACAATTCCACTGACGTGGTAGTACACCAGACACCACTTCGACAGCCAATATCTCACTAATTTAGTTTTAAATATCTCCCGTATTATTATTTTTTTAAGTGTTTAGAATGTACATTATTGTTTAAAAATAATTGTTATACCGAAATAAAAAGCATTGTAACTTTATTTATTTTATGTTAATATGGCACAAAACAGTCTTCAAAAAGTTACATCTACATAAAATATTAAAAAAAAATTAACATTAACATTTTTTTATACCAAAGTGGAATTTTTAATGAAGTTAACACTTATATTAATCAGACATTAAAAAATTGGAAATATTCATGTAATTAAAAGGTGGTGTAATTAAAAGTTACACAGCTTCAAATATCACATTTTATTTTGACAAGTTTCACAAAGTGCCTTGGTGCATTGGAGGCAAATTGGCTTCGAACAATCACAACAATAATATTTTGTCACTCTTTTTATTTTAGTTGGACCAATAGAACATAGTTTTCTACCATTTGGTGGAAATGACCGGGTGGTCGGTAGTGGAGGGGGAAGGTCTACCCAAAACTGTAATTATCGTCATTTGCAGTTCTCTAGGCAATCTTTCGTTGTATACGCGGGCTTTCATGTGATCTAGTACTAATTCTCTTGCCATATTCAATATGCGGTAACAGCTCAGTGGGCGAGCGCTTGCCTTGGAAACAAGGTGTGCAGGTTCGAACTCCGGCTCGCACCTCTGATTTCTTCAATGAATCATGTGCGAATCGTCTTGGAGCGATTGTTCCTAGCTTTCGGTGAAGGAAAACATCGTGAGGAAACCTGCATGTCTGAGAAAGCCTAACTAGCTCTCAAATGACGTGTGAAGTCCAACAACCCGCACTTGGCCAGCGTGGTGGACTATGGCCTAAGCCCCCTCATCTTGAAGGGAGGCCCGTGCCCAGCAGTGGGATATAAACAAGGGCTGGTATTATTATTCAATATGAAAGTTCCTCTTCTTATTTTATTTTTTATTTGTTTCTTCAGCTTCATGACACACCTCAGCCGGTTCTTGTCTCACTTCTTCAGATGATTCTTGATATGCTGTTCCATCTGAAACTTCGTCAGCTTCGAAGTATACGGTTTCTGGGATATAATTTGGGTCATCACCATCATCATCAATATCGCTGAATTCACGCTCGCCTTCTTGTTCTAACGACAGCTCTATTTGCTGGTCGTGACTTCTAAAAGTTGCAGACGACGTCCTTTTAGGTCTACAGTGGTCTTGGTTGTTGTTTGAGTGAGCCATCTAAAACACACACAAACAAATTGAACGTAAATAAACACTTTTACTGACGTGTTGTCTAGGAAACACTATGAAAATATAACTATTATATTGAGGTGGTTGTTTACCAGACACATACCTTAACACTGACGTGGTTGATTCGTAGACACCTTCCCTTGTAGAACGACACGTGCGCCTGCCGCGACCGCTGTCGGCTCATTGATGAACGTATTAGTGTGCGATAGGAAGGTACTGAGAACGCGGGAGACGTGATTTAAAAAATAACGTTGCTATACACGATTTTCGATTTTGCGGTGTCTGTCAGACTACCACGTCAGTCGCAGAGGGTTAAAGAAATATTTATTATTTCGTGTTTTAGTGATATCTTACTGATATCTATCATTTAATCTAATACTATTATACTACTAATGGGAAATATATGTTCCGTATGAAATTTTGCTGTTGCGATGTGTATTCAGGCAGTTTTTAGACGCAAATGAGGCATTTCGACACGTCTTTACGCTAGCTGTTGTCGGCTCGTACTAATTTGAAATAGCGACACCAACCGTCTCCGTAGCTCTATTTTCGTGACCACTTTTCGGGCCGTGACAGCTAATCTTGTTTAGATAGTATATCGATGGACGCAAAGATCATTTTACGTTTCAGACTTCAGTCAGATTGATCTTTATTATCCTAACTACCCACAACAACGTTAGGTTGGTGGTTAGGTAGGACAATACAAGACAATAAACAAAGTTGTTGCTTCCCGCGGCGTTTGACCCGTAACCTAGGTTTGCAACGCGAATGATTTCCTACAATAAGCCAGTAAGCACCACAGAGACTACCAAATTATCAGATTTTTTCAAGATTATTAGATTTAAAGATTGGAAAGTCTCTCTCAACTCCGTCGAGTTTTCAATGATTAAGTGTAATTCAGTCGAGTTTTCAATTATTTAGTGCAAACATTTCTTGGTGTAATTTGGTCACTCTGTCATCCTTTATCATCCAAATCGTAGCATTGTCCAGTTGCTGCGCTAAAGAAACTTATTTTAAGGGTTTTTTTTGTAATTGACACAGTGCCAAAGGAATTGACATCATGGCGTCGCCGGATCTCGATTCGTCGGATCTGTCGCCACCGTTGGAACAACGTTTGGCAGAAGACAGCCGAGCGATGGTCGACATGGTCCAAATCACCAGTCAAGTTGAGAAAACGTAAATTACATATTATTATTTGTATTTTATTATTTGTATCTCACTGTTATTCGGAAGCAGACTCTCATGACGTGGCGGATTTAGACCATCGTCTACCACGTTGGTTTAAAATGAGTAGCTTTAGAAATAGTAACATTAAAAGAACATCCTTAATTGAATACTGATACATCGCTAAGTTAATTAACGAACTGCTGACCTCTGTATAAAAACTTGGGCACAGGAGTTGGGTTACAGGAGAGTCAGGAGATGGGGCACAGTGGAGTTAGAGTGCCTAATGGCGAAGTACCTCCAATTTATGTGAAGTTAAGAACTATGTTACAGTTATTTAATATAGAAAACTAATCCAAGCTCTTACTTAAAAAATATTTTATTTATATATATGTATGATTATATAAAGAATAATCTATTACGTAACATATTTTACTATACATATTTCAGGGAGAATGATGCGTTATTTACAACAGCCGGTTATATGGGAAGATGCCAATGTCCAAACAAATGTTCTTGTCTACCAAGAAACGGGTACATAATCATATTTCTAAATAGTACATTTTCACCTACTTCTTCTAAACTATACAATTAAATTATAATTAAATTATTTGGGGCTTTCACAATTACTAAGAATTATTTGAGGATGATTTAAATGTATAATAAATAAATATGTAGAATCTTGTTCGTCAATCGTTCATCAGGTCAAAACGCTGATCACTTGTTAACTGTAAAGAACTATTGTTAGTCAAGAAGTAAAATATGATTCAAACCATTAGTGCAGTCCTCACATAAGTAAAATCATTAACATAAGGATCAACCATTATCTTAATGTATAACCTATTACCCATGGAATTAGCGCCCATTCGCATGTTCAAACTGGCCTGTTTAAGTACTTACCCTCATAAATCCCCAAAACGGTTTCCTTTGCGCTATCATGACACACTTTTGCTTTTAGGCACAGACACTGTGAACGAACAAAAATCTGAAGCAATGGGCGCCATATTTAGTACAGGATCTTGGAAATCTGAATATACCAAAAACGAGACTATATCAAGTAAGAACTTTCACATCATATTTTAAAATTCCAATACGATGTCATTTGAATTAAGTACTATCATCGACCAATATGTAAGGGGCTAATATCGCTACTCATTCTCACCATTTCTGTTAATATATAATTATCTTCAGTCTCCCTCCAGTAGTCACTAGTGGAGACACTGAAATGTAACACTCCAAGTTCCGGAGAATCGTGAAGTTGTCTTGTAACCGCAACATATTCAATTAGGAGAAACGAAAGTTGTTTGGAACGATACTCTCTGTTTAGCGACAAGTTTATGATATTAATTTTATGTTCATAATAAATATGATTTGGAAATACCGCGCACTCTTCATTTAAGATATATCTTGCTACAAAATAAAAAAAGCACGGACAAACCGTGACCGCATCATAAAAATATTAAAACTTTAGATTACAGTCTTGAGATGCGTAGTAGAAAAATACACTTATTTCGTCGTTGTAGGTGTCAATTCTACAGTGAAGGTTTTAGTGTTCTAGTTCTTTTGAGTCTATCGTCATTTACCGTGTTGCAATCCCAAGAATTTAGAGTAGGTATTTACCCTGACCAATGCCTAACAAAACGACGAATTACGAAACAGAACTCAATTTTGGATTGGATTTTCTAATTTTAATATATGTTACATATTCTTCCCTTTAATCTCGTCTTTATCATTTTTTTCTTGGTCTATCATATTTATTATGTATTTTTGTTGGTCTTATTAAATGCCTAATAATCTAGTAGTCAAACTTGCTTATCAATATCTTTATCATTGCCTGAATAATCTTAATTAAACTAAAGCAACAACATTTTATCTAGAACTGTACGTCCTGGACATGTCATTGATCAAATCGTCCGCGTTCCATCTAACAAAATTGGACCCGAATTCGAGAGGCAATAATGTAGTTTGGGAAGTGAGAGTTTCGGATACTTCGTTTTTACTGTCCAAATTATATTACCTACACCTGATCTGATTATTAAGGTTCACGGTATATTTTTTAACTGGTTTAAAAAATAATAATTTGAATTTCTTTCATTGTGTGACTGTCAAAATCCCCTAACTAGAATTTGAATAATTGGGTGACAATATATTAGGATTCAGATACCTGCACTTACCTTTTATTCCTTATAATTTATACCTGCTTACATTAGTGACTTCAAGTTAATACAAATAAAGCAAGTTTTCGGTATTTATTATAACTAAAACGTACGATGTCTACTTATACTAATTAACAAAAGGAAGTAAAAAATATGGCAGTACTCGTAATTTTTCAATATTAGTAAATGATGAGAATTATGAGGGAGACTTTCGTGTGATTCTAAACTTCTGCCCACTACATTGGTATTGACTTGATACTGTCACCTGAGGTCAGCAAATACTCTAGCTGCAGTGCTTTTTATACCGGAACAAAATAATGTAATACACACTGTTGTTTTGCGACAGAAACACACTAGACAACAAGGTACTGTTGTTTTGACACTGTGGTGATCTACCTTAGCGGTCTCAAAAGGGATCTACCACCTAGTTAAATATATATTTTACGTTCCAGATCCATCCAAGTCTACACAAAGCAACATCAACCAAACAATCAGATCAAACAAGTTTAAGCCAAGACACGTGAACTTGGGACCTTCAATGTTCCCATTTGTCTACAATTCAAGTGAGCAACTTTATACTATTTAGTTAAAATTAGTTTCTGTTTATTTATTTATTTTATTTGACACACCAACAGCGAGCACATCAATCACTCACTAAAACATAAAATAAAGTCCATTTCTGATATGCACGCCTATTCTAGGTATATACAAAAGTTGCCATAATAAATTGTCACGCATAGAAAATATACAAAGAAAATTAATAATCTGAGTGTTCTTTCTGTGAAAGAAGTTAAGGAAAAATTGCTTGTAAGGTGTCAATAGATAAACGTATCAATAAATGTATCAATAGATAAACCTCTCAAATTCGGATTAAGTAGGTACTCCTTTGCCTATCATACACAAACGTACACACTCACATACGCACATATACACTTTCGCACATTCTCAAGCATATCTAAACACAATTTCTGCCCTTTGTCTTGTTTAAATTCTGATGTCCACTTCTTAGCTGGTTTCCCAAGATACAGGCTGTGCCTAGTTTGGAGTAGAATTACCAGGGGTTCCCCTGGTAATTCTTTTAAGAATGTTTATTGTTGTGTCTAGTTTGTAATTGTGTGTTGTAAAACTGTGTGTTTTTTGAAATAAATTATTATTAATTGAAATAAGATTAAAATTAATTATATAGTAATGTCCTGATTAAGTAAGAAAAATATTTAGAAAAAATAAAAACAATGCTAAAAATTCAAATAGAATTACGTAAAAACGACAAAAATTACATTTTACATTTATAACATATACTTAATTGTTTATTTCCTACTATTTGGTTTTCACTGTAAATCTTATACTTATAATAAAACTGTAACAGGTCCAATTCTGTACATTGAAGATATTTTGAAAATTTTATTTGGAGGGCATTCTATAACCGATACTGAGGCCGAAAATGTATTTTTTTTTTATTTTTGTCTGTCTGTCTGTCTGTCTGTCTGTCTGTCTGTCTGTCTATATCACGGCTGCGCATCACGCCGAAACTACTGAATGGATTCAAATGAAACTTGGCATGATTTGAGATCTTACTACGAGGTAGGACATAGGATACTTTTTATCCCGTAATCTAGCATGGTTCTTTTGGGAGAGGGGATTAAAGTCAAAATGGGTACTTGGTTATACGCTTGGTCCGATTTTATCATTTTTTCTTTATAATCTATTAAATATTAGTAAGGGAACACTCATAGAGAGTTGTTATCAAGGTTTTGCAATCGATCGGGTTAAGCAACGTTAGGTAAGGTCATTAAATAGATGTGTGAACGTTTAACGCCATTTGCACTAAACGGGTCCGTGCTTCGGAGAGCAAATAAAAGTGGGTCCCAGTTTTTAACCGACTATAAAAAAGAGGTCATGTATTAGATGCGAATGTCTGTTATTAAAAGTTTAGTTAACGTAAAAATAGCGCAGGCGGAGCTGCGTGGGTCAGCTAGTCATGAATAAAAATTTAATTTTTATTGAATTTCGATTCCTGGACAAAGCAAACAATGAAATCTTTATTTTTTTTTCATAGTATTGGTTTGCTTTGTTTTTAGGGTGTTATGAAGATCGTTTATATATCTATTAAAAGTTACTATTTAGAAAGTTAATGGAATATTTTGTCAAAGATGTAATATTTTCTTTGTTTACAGAACATACGTCACTTCCACTAGCAAACATTAGCGATAAGAAACCAATACGACGATTTAACAGCTTCTCTGACAATGTCAAAACAATTGCTATTAAAAAACAAAGCAATAGCAGCGAGATAGATGCCCGAAGTAAAGATGATATTTCATCCCCAAAAGAACAATGTGAAGGTATTAAAAATACTCAAAAGTATGATGTACTTAATAGACGTGTAATATAAAATACTGCTTTGATGTTCTTAGATACAACACGAACTAGTACCAAAATATCAAGCATGGAGGAGAGCCGTGATGTTACAATGGCTAGCAAAAATACAGGTAATAGTACCAAGTACCAATAGTAAGTTTACCAACCTTAACATCACCTTATATGAAAATGTCGCATTGTTACTTCCACTAAATATGAAGTAACTCAATTTTTTTGAGTAATTCATTAAATGTTCTTTTACGAGTATGGACTACTAGAATTATTCCTCCATTATGTTCGTTATGGTACAGTATCAGCACCTGCTTAAAATAATAACAATCTAACTTTGGACGTACCTCGACTTTACAGCTGATAAACATCTTAACATTTACAGATTCCGAAGATCTACCATTCCCATTAACTATTAATGCACGAACCACGATGTTATATCCAATGTATTTGTTATCTGCCAATGAAGCTAAAGAAGCTTGCACGCAATTCACCGTTGCTTACCATAATGCAGGTAAATATTTCTCAAGTTTTTGTATCAGTATTGAAATCTACACTAAGAGATGAGGTAATAAGTCATTAACGGAATCTGAGTTCGGCAGTTCTAGTAATACAATGTACAATTTATTTTGTTCAGAGACAGAAGCAAGAGTCAAAGTGGTCCCTTCAGTAAAAAACAGTTCCGCAACATCCACTGGGGATATTGCTCTGTATGGACTCCGTGGTGCTAATGCAGGTGTGCTTCGTGATCTCATTAATTAAAAAATATCCTCATTTATGGATTTAAAATTTCATGGCTGAGTTTTATTTCATCCATGATTTTATAAACGTCTTCGAAGAGTTCTAGTTATAACTTTTTCTTTGCAGTCACTTCATGTTTTGAAAGAGATCAACTTCAGTATTCGATGTTTTCAAAAATAAAAATGTTAAGATCTAGTATCAAGTCTGGATCGTTGAAGAGAGTTCGCGTCAGTAAGTAACTATAAAGATTTATAGTAAAGGATTTCTGATTTACATCTTTGATTAATTTGTGGACGTACAATCGCACATTAACATTACTTTTGGCCAGACAAAAGTACAGTAGAGGACAATAAATGTTCACACTTTTACACCTTGTCTCAGTGACTACTTTAAATCAAATAGAATATATTATTAATATTATACAACTTCTATTAAATGACTAAATCGTAAAGTGTTATCTTTGACTAACGCTAAAATAATCAAAGCAAATACGCAACAAACAACTTTAAAGAATATACCATACCAACCATAATTCTCTACTAATCATTACATCAATATGCTAGACGCCGAATCGCAAGTGTCACCAACAGAATCTGAAGCAAAAATTTCCACGGGTGTAACGACGTCTAGTGCGCCATTGTTTAACCAAGAAGCATCAATTGTAGCAGGTGAGTCGCTGAGTCGTTTAATGTTATAAAGTTATCAAGTATCTGCAACAAAGAGATCCAATTTTCTTCCATGATTTTTCTTATGGGGAGTGATGATGCACACGTAGAACTAGCGTATTAAAAACAAGAAAATAGATCTTGTGCCAGCCGGTTGCGTCGAGTGTATAGTTGTCTCCGGCTGTATAGTTAGAGACCGTGTGCCTAGGTTTATAAAAATATATTTTTGACTGGTTGGAGAAAAAGCGGAAAATTGGAAAATTATAAAATTCAAAATATACAATTGTCAATTAATTTTACAAGTAGGAACTGCAAAATCTTATAGCTACACAGCTAACAGAACTAGAGAAAGAGATACCTACAGTGACGCCAAATTGATAAATTCAATATTGAAAAATACTAGGATCATCATTATCATAATCAGCCGGAAGACGTCCTCTTTTGAACAAAGGCCTCCCTTTAAATTCAATTATAGTCCCCCTTAAATCTAGTAGGTAGCATCCGTGGTGGTGGTAGAATAAAAAAAAAAAAAAAAAATTCAGACAACATAGCCCATATATTGTTAGTCACAGTTACTTATACTATGTTAGTAAACATTTTTTACAAAAATTCTACAATTAGCGAATTGCACCTCTCACGTGCAACTCGACAAACCGACTAAGAATGGCTGAGTCCATTCTGTCCGCAAACACCTTCAGGATTACCTTTAGGATTAGAATAACTTTATTCGTTGCATTTGTAAGTCTCTATTTGATATTGTATCGATCTGTGTGCCTCTAGTAGCAGTAGTCCGGTTTTTTGTTGCGGGTTTTCGCTGAAGGTCAAACCGCAGCATCTTCCCTGGTGTCCACTCTAGTTTCTGGCTAAAAGACGTCACAGGTAGGAATGAGTGGCTCAATATCGATGTATATCACCACCAGTTGACAAAAAGCATAGCTCTAGCTTGGGCAGTTGACAAATTGAATTTTTGGACATCTAGGGATGATTTCTCTCTGGTCCTACTCGTATAGTATAATTAGATAATATAGTACATGTGCTAACAACTTTGCTCACCACTCGAACAAAGCCCTATTTGAACTTGGCTTTATTACAGTTCGACATTCTGGCTTCCTTAGTTGTTTCTCTAAATTATAGCATTACTCTAAATGATTCTTAAACTTATGCAGGACTATTCATAGACACTGCAATATCACAAGATATTAAAGAAGAAAATAAAGCAGTTCAAACCGAAGACTATGAACCGATCCTATCCCTTACAGGTAACTAAACGTAATACATTTAATATTTGCTCTAAATAATATTTGTACTAACTTGTATATGTCAACCAAAGTCGGTTTTTGCGTCTGTCTGTTACTCTTCTATGTTGGTATGGTCAGGCTTACTTCTTCTTAATTACACATTGGATTTTAATGTGGACTTGAATTCATTAATTTAGAGAATTTGAGTATATCTGTAATGCAAAAAAAAATAATGAAGTGCATACGCTATATTATATCCAAATATTTATTTGGCTTGGCTTTGGCTTCTTAAACTGCTGGTAACAAAAAAAACCTTTTAATTGCAGCAACCAAATTAATATCAATATCATCAAAAGAAATACCTGAACATCCAAAAATAAATATACATCATATGGGTATGTATGTTTTTACCACTCTAATTATTAGTTTCATTTATACAATTTTTATAGGTTAAATCACCTACGTAATAGACCGTCCAAGTAGGCACCACCACAGTATCAGATATACTCGATGACCCTCGGTGCTCACTGGTGACAATTGTAGATCCTAGTATAGATCGGTTTGAAATGAAATTCCGTTGGGGTGAAGCCCTCAATGATGTCGAGTTATTATACAATGCTTTTACGTGGCGTTAAAACTTCACTAACGCGATTCAGGAACATCCATGTCCGTGATGTTTATAATGTCATCTTTTACTACAGCGCCATCTCTCGGGTTATGTAGTCACCACAAACCTTTTCGTTTAAAATCATCACAGTTTGTCGTGTTTTAGGAACAAGCGTAGCATCAGTAGCGTCGAATGTAAGGCCCATGAAAATGGAAGTGTATCACGCAGGTACGTGTACATGTGTGTATACTAAATATATATGTAAACAATATACAGGATGTTACAAAATACCCCGAAAAAATATACCCCAAAAAAGTAAGAAAATATTATTATTTTCACTGATGTGCAAACCCTATTTCAGTAAAAATAAAGAGTAAAACTACGCAGAATGTACTACATTTCTACCTAATTCGCGGAACGACAAAAATTTTGAAAGACCTAACCTAACGAAACAACCTAAAAACTGGTGGAAATGTTCAAATGGTGGAAAAAAAACTCGAAACAGTTGTAGGATATCGATTAGAAGATTTGAAATTGACAACATAATTATTTTTTTCAACGTGACATTTTCTGAAGCCAGTACTAGAGTATAATGACATCCTTGTATTGAGATAGCACCTCTATATATATTATATGAATGGAAAATGGAAAAACGATTAAAGTATATAATTATTAGGTAAAATAGGTACTTAGACCTTTCTGTTAAATAATCTGGTTCCCTGACATGACAGCTTACTAGGGTTGACAAAATTGTTGGCTTTGATAATTAATTATATTTTTACGGGGTATTTTGTAACACGTTGTAATATTAGCTCTGTTATCCATGTTTGTTTACATTTATTTTACCGGAATAAAAGGCTTCGGACCAGTTATACCATTGAATTATACCATTAAACCAAATTGTCAAATGATTTTTGTATTTTTAATACAAATTACGAATTAAAACTGCGAATTGTGATGAGAAATATTAGCACGGATATTTATTAAACACATAATATGTATAATGGTGCCGATTCTGTTGTCACCACTACAATAAACTAGACTAAATTTTAGTTTAGTGGTGTCAAACAATGATTAAGTGCTTAATTTGATTTCGACAGCTACTAAATTGAGTTGATAGTGAGGTTTTCATTGGTCAAATCATGTTAGTTGAAAACAATTCTCTTGTTCATCTGATTACACTAAACTAAACTAAAATAATTCTCCGGCTACGATACTTATATTAATTTTAATATTAATTTTATTTTAATACATTTAAATAATAAAATAAATATGAATATAAATAATAAAATAAATATTAAAATATTAAATATTTTTTATTAATAAATAAAATAAAATATTAAAATAAAATAAATATTAATAAATATTAGAATAAATATGAATATAAATACAAAAATAAATATTAATAAATAAAAATATTAAATAAATATTAAAATAAATATTGAAATAAATATTAAAATAAATATTAAAAAATAAATATATAAATATTAAAATAAAAATAATAATATTTTTATTAATATTTTTTTAAAATATTAATTAATATTTTTTTTTTTTTTTATATTTATTAATATTTATTTTAATATTTATTTTAATATTTTTATTTTATTTTTTTTATATTTTTATATTTATTTTAATATTTATTTTATTTTAATATTGGTTAATATATTTTTTTTACTTATTATTATTTATATTTTTTTGTTTTAATAATTATTAATATTTATTTTAATATTTATTAATATTTATTTTATTTTAACATTTCATTTTATTTATTTATAAAAAATATTTAATATTTTAATATTTATTTTATTATTTATATTAATATTTATTCTAATATTAACTTTTAATATTAATTTTAATATTTATTTCATTCTATTTTAGTCTATTCTATTTTATTTTAATCGACGTCTTTTAGATGCCGACTATTTTGATCTAATTTTAGTTTGAAGTTTCTAATATTAGGCATAAATGACGTAAACTGTGCACAACAGAATAGCAAAATAAGTTTAAAACTAAGTTGAGTAACTAAAACCATTATATTCTATCAAACTATACCTAATTTAGTTTAATTCATGGATCACTGAATAGGAAAGACACGACTAAACTAAAATTTAGTCTAGTTTAGTCTAGTGTGTGACAACAGAATCGGCACCATTACCTACATATTTAGTAATGACATTTGGAGGTGTTAAGATTTTCCTTCGAGTTCCAATAGAACCTATTCACTGGAAAAACTAAAGGTTTATTGATTTTATTATTGCTATCTAACGCCCTTTCATTTCTCTTAAGCCTGGAAGGCGCCTGAGAATGGAGGCGCCTTAAGTTTGCCTGGAAGAAATCATTACTATAGTGATAAGGCCGCCCATTGTACATTTGCTGTATTGCTGTAATTTTTTTTTTGTCTTATGTTTTATGTTGGTTGTACAATAAAGAATTATCTATCCATCTTATCACAGAAGTAGGAACAGACTACCTATCACTGGAAAACGTTGAACAAAAGATGATCAGTACTTGCAGTAGAGGATGTGACATCTCCGAATTGGGAACAAAATATACTACTTGTGGTAAGTCTTATTAGAATCTGGGTGTATTCTATAAGGAGGTGTGGGTCTCTTCTGCAATGGATCACTTAGGTAGAGGTACCACCGCACCGCGCCCAGCGGCAACGTGTAAACATGGCTATGTTCCGGTGTGAAGGGCACTGTAGCTGGTAAAATTTCCGGGCCCATGAGACTAAGCTAATGTCTCAGGTGAACAGCAGCAGTCTAATGCAGCTGTGTATAGGCAGGCGAACGTCTTTCTTGTCTCGTCACTAGGTGGAAAAAATAAAGAAAACTGTACGAATTAAGAAAACACAGGAGAAGTACCTGTACCTTACTGAAGCTCGCAACCAAATAAGGGCACTCCGGAGTACAACTCCGGAGTGCCCTTATTTGGCTCGGCAAAACACACAAGTGTTTTGCCGTGAGTATGGCTGCAAGTGCTCTCTCATGAGGAGTCACTGTGCTGAAGTCGGAGAGACATTCCTTCGTTCCGTTTGCTGCAGGCTCAGGATCTAATAACCTGACACAGGATCCTTTGCCTTTTGTTGTTTATACACTAGTGGTCTTCTCTCCACTATTCCTTTATTTTCATCAATATCAGTCTTTAGGTTGTAAATAGGTGTTACAAATATATGTTTATTTTGCTTTCATATTTATTTTATTACGGGATATACATATTTATATAGACATATTTTATTAATCTACAGGCAACAATATAGTTTCAATATCATCTCAAACGATTCCTGAGAAGATAGACACGTTTAATACGGGTAAGTGTCATCCTTTCTCACTTTAACAATCATCAGAATATAATGGGAGTATTCAAGACTAGATATTGCTTATAAGTTAACATGCTTCACCATCCGCGAATGCATTAAAGTATTACAAACTTACATCAAGCAACAAGATATCTATTACTGGTTCTAATCATTACATGTTCTCATACTTTTTGTTCTGTTTGTTCAAGCTGAACAATTACAGGGTGGCCAGAACAGTGACGTCATAAAATTTTTTTTAGGTGCCTCGTGTTGAGGTATCTGAATCACCCCTATGTATGTTCTACGATTTTTTTTCTTGCAGCTAAATCTCTATGAACTGTTTATTTATGCATAAAATAAACAGCCTCATAACTTTAATGGAAGTTACTACAAAATTGAACTAAAGTTGAGAATTTATGTTAGGTGGTTATCATTTAAATTTTCATCTTAAAATCAAAAATCTAAACTGATAGCGCATTCTCTGAAGCTCCTTAGAAACTAAGAAATTATCAGTTAAAAATCAGAAAAAAAATCGAAGAAACCTTATACTTTTTTTTTAGAAATGTTTCAAACTGTTTCGGTCGCAATTTTGCAAAAAATCTATACTTATAATAAAACTGTAACTGGTCCAATTCTGTACATTGAAGATATTTTGAAAATTATATTTGGAGGGCATTCTATAACCGATACTGAGGCCGAAAATGTATTTTTTTTAATTTTTGTCTGTCTGTCTGTCTGTCTGTCTGTCTGTCTGTCTGTCTGTCTGTCTGTCTGTCTGTCTGTCTGTCTGTCTGTCTGTCTGTATCACGGCTGAGCATCACGCCGAAACTACTGAATGGATTCAAATGAAACTTGGCATGATTTGAGATCTTACTACGAGGTAGGACATAAGATACTTTTTATCCCGTAATCTAGCACGGTTCTTTTGGGAGAGGGGATTAAAGTCAAAACGGGTACTTGGTTATAAGCTTGGTCCGATTTTATCAATTTTTCTTTATAATATAATAAATATTAGTAAGGAAACACTCATAGAGAGTTGTTATCAAGGTTTTGTAATCGATCGGGTTAAGCAACGTTAGGTAAGGTCATTAAATAGATGGGTGACCGTTTAACGCCATTTGAACTAAACAGGTCCGTGCTTCAGAGAGCAAGTAAAAAGTGGGTCCCAGTATTTAACCGACTATAAAAAAGGAGGTTATGTATTCGATGCGAATTTCTGTTATTAAACGTAAAAATAGCGCAGGCGGAGCTGCGTGGGTCAGCTAGTCATAAATAAAATCGTAAGTCGAAAACTACGAAAAATCGTAGAACATACATAGGGGTGATTCAGATACCTCTCAACACGAGGCGCCTAAAAACAATTTTATGACGTCACTGTTCTGGCCACCCTGTATGTTCCTTTTACAATCTTATATTTTACTAGCTGACCCACGCAGCTCCGCTCGCGCTGTGTTTACGTTTACTAAACTTTCAATAATATACATTCGCATAGAATACAAAACCTCCTTTTTTAAAGTCGGTTAAAAACTTGGAACCATTTTGTACTTGCCCTCCGAAGCACGGAGACGTTTAGTTCAAATGGCGTTAAACGGTCACCCATCTATTTAATGACCTTACCTAACGTTGCTTAACCTGATCGATTTCCAAACATTGTTAACAACTGTCTATGAGTGTTCAAGAAAAAGTGTGTGTGAAAGAAAAAATGATAAAATCGGACTAAGCGTATAACCAAGTACCCATTTTGACTTTATTCCCCTCTCCCAAAAGAACCGTGCTAGATTACGGGATAAAAAGTATCCTATGTCCTACCTCGTAGTAAGATCTCAAATCATGCCAAGTTTCGTTTCAATCCATCCAGTAGTTTCGGCGTGATGCTCAGCCGAGATACAGACAGACAGACAGACAGACAGACAGACAGACAGACAGACAGACAGACAAAAATTAAAAAAAAAAAATGTTCGGCCTCAGTATCGGTTATAGAATGCCCTCCAAATATAATTCTCAAAATATCTTCAATGTACAGAATTGGACCTGTTACAGTTTTATTATAAGTATAGAAGATTTATTATTCGAACTAGTTATTTTTAAATCTAAACTACACCTTGTTACAGAAATGGAGACTGAAGCACCTCGATCTGAAAGCATCGAATGCGACACTGAATGTTGTCCGCCCACATTTCACGAAACCAATACCTGTGGTAAGATTTTTGTTATATTTAAGATATTGTTCACGATCACATTTAAAGTTCACTTCTTTGTTCTACATGATTTTTAAGAATGTAATTTTTAAACGTTTTGTCAGTCGGTTTCTGCTTTCAAAAGTGATGTCACAGACCACCGAGAAACTTATTGAAATAAAAAGAAACATTTCAACAACGACAAATAGCTTTTAATGTACTGTATCAGGTTTCCCTTTCTGGATTATTTTCGGGCTGGACGATTTTACTGTCTACGAACTATTTTTATAGACGTCTGAATAGTTTATTTTAATGGCACTTACAGTTGCCATAATATTGGATGGAAAACTAAACTTAGTCTTATTTATATTATTTACTAGGAGGTAGGTATTTTGTGCATGGTAGCTATTTTTGAATTCCAATAAACTTATAGGTACAGATGCCAAAAGCTTGATTCTTCGTTGCTCGAAGTCTACATCGGCAAATGGATTAGAAGTTGAAGTTGAAAGTGAGTATAACATTAATTATTATCTTCTTCTAAAAAGAATACAATGTGATTCATTCTTGTTATGGTGGAAAATTAGTCTATTCGGTTCGAAATAAAGCGCTGATTCGAACCCTTCCCTAGCCTTAGTAGTACCTACCAATGTAACTTCTGTTTTGTATGAATATGGTAAAATAATCCAGGCATATTGCAGATTTTAACCTCTAATCTCATGTCAAGACCGAGAGCATACCTAACCTTACCCTGTGGTCGGACATTCCAGGCTGTAACAAAAAAGGTTTTAAAATAACACAAAGTAATAAAATCTTTTTAAAAAAAATTGAACCGACTTCAATATCACTGAAAAGTATAAAATAATTTAAATATTATTGAAGTTGGTGTTAGCGTACCTGCTGTGTATATTTGGCACCAACTTCAATAATATTTAAATTATTTTATACTTTTCAGTGATATTGAAGTCGGTTCAATTTTTTTTTAAAAAGATTTTATTTTAAACTTTTTAGTGATATTTTCATACATAAAGATTGAACCATCGAAAACCGTAAAATTATCTAGGTAGGTTATGATCACATTATCGTCTACATACTTTTACATAATTCATGTTTCTTCAGAAAAAAATATCCGGTCGTAATGAAATTTGCATGGAAACATCATAGTAGTTTACTCTCTCGAATAAAAAAAGAATCATCGAAATCGGTTCATAATTGTCAGAGCAATGTAATGGAGAACATCAGTTTTATGGTTTTTACCAGATAAATTCCTCCACATCGTTCATGGTCCTCCAGGAAGTTCTTATCCGGTTGTAATAAAATTCATACAGATTCAATACAGTGGTTTCTTCTTTCGAATAAAAAAAGAATCATTGAAATTGGTAAATATTTGCCAGAGTTATGATCATTTTTGTCCGACCGAGCGAGTCCGAGCGACTAAAACGTCATCTATATAGGCTTTCTTGCAGCTCTCAGTGCGCAGTCACCATTCTTGTTTTTTCAGGAACTACTTATTACTAAGCAATAATTTTTTTATGGGACCCAATTAACGGATTAAAGAATGGATGGAAGAAAGATTTTTTCAAATCGGTTCATAATTGCCAGAGTTATGCGCGAACATACATAGAAAAAAAAAATATATATATATATACAGACGAATTGAGAACCTCCTCCTTTTTTGAAGTCGGTTAAAAATAACCAGTCAAGGGCGAATCGGACTCGCGCACCGAGGGTTCTATACCATCTTTGGACCTATTAAAGTTATTTTACTATTCGTATAACACCTCAGATGGCAAAAAAAACAAACCGCAAAACTAAGTTTGTTTATCGAGGTTTTTTTAAAATTACTAAAAAACTGTAATATTTAGGAAGATCATTTTATTTTTCCTGTTTATTTCAGATTTTTCCCTCCACAAACTTCGGAGATATGGGGGGGAACGGTATTTTTTTGACATTTTTGTTTTTAAACCAAAAACTACGTAACATAATTCAAAATAAAAATTTAGTTTAAGATGTGCAAATGAAGCCCTTTCATATAACACCCTACTCGATATAGTAGTCTCACTTTAAAATTTTGATGACCCATTTCGACCCCCATTATAAAAGAAAAAAATATATATTTTTTCATTTGCGATGATGAGGTTAGGTAAGTAAGATCTAAAACTATTCCAAGTTTCAAATCGATAGCGTCAGTGGTTTCTGAAATATATAGGTGTGACAGACAGACGAAGTCTCACCATAAGGGTTCCTTTTTCACCTTATAGGCATGGAACCCTAAAAAGGACGTACGAAGCTGAGGTGGGCCGCGAGCTTGTAATTAATTTGCTAGAGCCATGATAGTCTATAGACAAGAACTATTTTTGAATTCCATTATATTTATAGGTACAGATGCCAAAAGCTTGATTCTTCGTTGCTCAAAGTCTATGTTGGCAAATGGATTAGAAGCTGAAGTTGAAAGTAAGTATAACATTAATTAGTATAATTGACGGGCCCGTTGGTCTACTAGTGGTTAGACACCCTGTCCGATGGGTCGTAGGTTCGATTCCCACCAAGTGTCTGGATGTTATTTACCTATCTATTTAAGTATGTATTTACCAAAAAAAAATGTATATATGTATTAGTATCAGTTGTCTGGTTTCCATAGTACAGGCTCTGCCTAGTTTGGGATCAGATGACCGTGTGTGGATAGTCCAAAGATATAATTATTATTATTAATGTGACTTCTGTTTTGTATAAATATGGTGAAGGAAACATAGTTGATAAATCCAGGTATATTCCAGATTTTTTACAAACGGTATATCTGCGATGTAAATGGATTAATCTCAAATCTCATGTTGAGACCGAGAGCATACCTTACCCTGTAGTCGGACATTCCGGGCTATTAAAAAAAGTTTTAAAAACAACACAAAGTAATAAAAAATTAGAATACCTACGTTAGAATCTGTTACAATTCTACGAGTACTCGTACCATATAACCTTCAGGCAGCTGGTACATAGTTTATAGGTATAGGCAGGTATAAGCTAGAATGCCACGTTGAAGATTGCCGAAATTGATCAAATTTCTTAGACGCACTTCAACCAAATTAGTGGTTTATAATTTAAACATTCTAGAAATTGTTACCACGCCTGAGACGTTTTCAAAATGTTATAGGACTTGGAAATTTTCTAGAGGTATTTTCACTGAATTCTGGAATGTTTGAAATTAACAAATCAACAATCAATCAATTGAGGCCTTACCTGGTATCTTTTTATTTTTTTCTACAGAGACAATCCCGTCTATGTTAACGAAAAGTACCAACATTTTGGTCCTTATGGAATCGAAGTCCATTGGAGACATACCGTCAGAATCGAAGAAGAAATCGACTTTGAGCAAAGACAAAGTTGACATGGAGATCCAATACAGTGAAACTGGTAAGGCTCCATCAGAAGCTTCAAGAATATAGAAATGTAGAAATGCTCCAAACTAGGTCTTCTACATAGTTTTTAGCTTATTCAAGAGTAAGATAGGTACGGTGGTACTTTGAAGTCGTCGGATGATTGGGACGTCCATGGAGTTCGGCGGTGACTCCTAGACAGCTAGGTTGCGACTCCCATCCATCACCATGAGCACCATCAGGTTTCCGGGGCTATAATGTGCCCCCCGGTAGCGGGATTAAAGGCAGGCGCTAAGGGTTAGGGGAAATACCACCGGCGAGCCCCGGTCCCTTTTAAAAGTTCTAATGGGTAAGAAAATTGAAGAACATATGGTCACAGATCTCTATTGAGCCGCCACAGGGTCGCGGGAACCTATTATTGACAGTTTCACCGAGAGAGCAAAAAAAAGGTACGGTGGTAAATCTTCCGAGTTGTCTTCGCTAAGTCACGTGAAGAGATGTGTCATTCCCATGCATTTGTTTTCCAATATCTAATGTTTTGTATTGTAGTATGACAACTTGTCTAGACCCACGGCAGCATGAGCAGAGTTTAGTTGCGGTGTAAACATTGATATAATCAATATTATATCGATGGTTGCGGATTTATTTAGTATATCCTTTGTAAGATAAAGGTTTTCGAGAATCATTACGAACCGTCTCGAACGCAGGTTTGATGACTTCCAGCCTCCCGAACAAGCCGGGTTCCGAAAAGCTTTAGCACCGTAGACCACATACATACGCTCCGCCAGATTATACAGAAGACCGAGGAGTATAATCGGCCATTATGTCTAGCGTTTGTGGACTACGAAAAAGCCTTCGATTCAATCGAGACCTGGGCGGTATTGCAGTCCCTCCAGCGGTGCCACATTGACTATAGGTACATCGAAGTGTTGAAGTGTTTGTACAGCAACGCCACCATGTCGATCCGACTACAGGACGCGAGCACGAAACCAATCCCATTGCAGCGAGGTGTGAGACAGGGAGACGTTATTTCTCAAACGCATTGGAGGACGTTTTCAAGCTCTTGGACTGGTACGGATTCGGCATCAACATCAATGGCGAATACATCACTCACCTTCGTTTTGCCGATGATATAGTCATTATGGCAGAGTCGCTGGAGGACCTCAATACGATGCTCAGCGACCTCAGTAGCGTTTCCCAACAGTTGGGTCTTAAAATTAACATGGACAAGACGAAGATCATGTCTAATGTCCATGTTGCACCCGTACCGGTAGTTGTTGGGAACGATACACTCGAAGTGGTTGACCACTACGTATACCTAGGACAAACTATCCAGGTAGGTCGGTCCAAATTCGACAAAGAGGTCGCCCGAAGAATCCAACTCGGATGGGCAGCGTTCGGGAAACTACGCGATATCTTCTCGTCCAAAATACCGCAGTGCCTGTAGACGAAGGTTTTTAACCAGTGTGTGTTGCCAGTGATGACATATGGTACTGAGACGTGGTCTCTAACGGCTGGCCTTTTAGAAAAGTTCAGAGTCACACAACGAGCCATGGAGAGAGCTATGCTCGGAGTTTCTTTGCGCGACAGAATCCGAAATGTGGAGATCCGCCGAAGAACTAAGGTCACCGACATAGCTCTCAGAATCTGCAAGTTCAAGTGGCAATGGGCAGGCCACATCGCTCGAAGAACCGATAACCGCTGGGGAAGAAAGGTTCTCGAGTGGCGACCACGAACCGGAAGACGCAGCGTTGGCAGGCCTCCCACTAGGTGGACAGACGACATTGTGCGCGTCGCAGGTAACCGATGGATGCAAATAGCCAATTGTCGTTCATTGTGGCGTTCTAAGGGGGAAGCCTATGTTCAGCAGTGGACGTCTTCCGGCTGATGATGATGATGATGATGAAGATAAAGGCTATCCTAGACAGTATCAGTTTTTAACCAGGAGTTCCCCTGTACCCTACCTTTTTTAATAACCTCTATACATTGTATACTACGAAATTTTGGAACCATTAATTTACAATACAAACAATTTTAACATAACGATAGAACAACAATAGTTGTCGTGAACCACGTTCTCTATCACGCGATTTCCGCATAAATTTGAAATTCTACGTACATTGCTCGCTTCACTCCGTGTACTGTCTCTGAATATACAACATATGCAAATGTAACAAGCGTGTAATTTGCTAATTAACCTATGTTTGGAATCTCGGCGATGACGTCGTAAATGCTACACGTAGCTAAGTACATTTCATTACTGTAACTGTTTGAAATGAAATGAGTAGTTTTTGTTCACGCGAGGGAATCCTTCAAAAGGTCGCTGGAATCCTATGGGGGTAATCAAATGGTAAATGTGGGATTCTTACCCCTTAAATTCAATGCGGCTGTCTCATCAGCATATATATATCAGCAGCATATGAGTGGGAATACTCGGGTTCTCCGAGAGGATCTGCACAAAGTAGCCCTCAGTGCCTTGTCTGTGAGCCCATCGCTGTGGGGCACGTTATAGTCCGCTGAAATCCTGTCACGAGGCTCCGGGACGCGGACGCGGATCGCAACGTCGCGGCTGTTATACACTTTTAGACTTTCACGTTCCATTATCATCAAACTTTATTTTGGGTCTGCTTGTAACCGCGCCTGGTGTAACCCGGCCGAAACGTCAAGCCAAAATACAAGGTAACTCGCGGCCATAATCCTCGGAATCACCGCCGTACTCGATGGACGTCTAAAGCCATAGATAGCCACCATAAACGCCCAGCAATTTAGAAGGAAATGTAGCTCTACTTGAAGGATAATCAACTTAGTGACGAGACTAGCAAGACGTTCGCCTAATGGTACTCTACACATCTGTCCGTCCGTGGACAGCTGTACTCTCATTATTTTGTGGCTGTACTGCATTGTCGCTCTTCATCAGAGACTTTAGTTATTACTCAGCGCCCTGCAAGCTGGAACATAGCCATATGTTCCCATTGCTGCTTGGCGGTACAATATCTGACATTGTGATGGTACCTACGTAACGGTTCCACAAGACACCTACTACCTAGATATAATTTATAAGTGAATATCATCAATAGACGAAAGATGTCCACTGCTGAACAAACGTCTTCCTGAGAAGGGAGGGGATGCCATAATCCCTACGCTTGGCAGGCGTCTTGGGGATCGCAGCATAGGTGGTAGGTAATCTAATAGGAAAAGAAACGGCGCTGCCCATCTTCATGGTTTCCCTTAGTCGCCTCTTACGGAACACTCAACGGGTGGAAATGGGAGGGTGCTATTCTTACCCGGATAGCCCACGGGTGCTATTCTTACGCGGATATGCCCACGGCCCACGCCAGTATTTCGGCTTCTAAACTATCCATTTACCTACATGTCCATAAATTTTAGGTTTTAATTAATCTTCTTTACTGTGAATGATCTATGATTTCCATAATCATTGATCAAGATGTCGTAAAGGCAAGCCAAAGTAGGGATAAATCAATTCAGTCTTCAGACCCTTTTTATCCCTCATAAGAAAATAATAGTTCAGCTAATGTAGGAAAAACTGTCTCGGGCTTGCTCAATATCTGAGTCAGTGGCCGGAATCGTCCCAGCTGATAGATTGACCCGTCCTGATTTATAGTTTTTCTTCGGAGCTCAAGTGACACTGGATAAATAAAATTGGACAGCGTAAACATCATTCTTCAAACTCTGACCGATCTTAACTGTGGTTCTACTAAGCAGACTTTGTGTACCACATTTTTAGAGGAATGGAATGGAATAGTAACTATTTTATGCACTAAATACCATTAAACAAAATATATTTTTCTTTAATTATTTAATTCACACAAGAACTAGATAAAACACAATAGGTACCTACATAAAATTCGTACAAAGACGAGTTCAACTTATAACTGAGTTATCTAGTAAAAAGTGAGCCCCAGAATTTAACCGACTTTAAAAGAATTTTATGCACTAAACGCAATTGGATGCTATTAAAAATTTTGCTAACGTAAAAACGGCGCGAGCGGAGATGCGCGGGTCGGCTAGTCTACAATATTATCTATTTATAAACAATGTATTAATATTTGTATCAGTGTCTAGTTGTTATGTTGTTATTATTATGTACATATGTAACATTATTATGTAAATATGTAACAACTGATTGTAACTGTTTTCATTCAGAGAGCTTCTTGCCAGAATTTAATGTCAAGTTATAGCGTATTCTACAAAAAAAATGAATGTCATAAAACATTTGTCCTTACAGGAACGGATTTTTATGTAGGTATTTATTTCAACACCTTGCTTTACCACCATACTTTAACTCCGTGAAGAAGACATTTAAATTCACAAGAAAACAGCTAAAGAAACTTCCGACATTAAATATTACGCATTTTCTAATAATGTCCTTTGAATCGGAAGTGAATTCCAACATTACTGTATCTCGTTATACGACGAAAGAAGGACCAAAACTTAGCGCATTTTAAACTTTGTGTAGGAGTGCGCTTGTGAATACAAATTCACATGCATTTAATGGTGCGGAAACTTCGCTACTGTAAGAGATATTATATCCACGTCTCAAAGACGTCGACGATCTTCGAAGTATAGCTTCTTCATGTAGAACTAACGTATAATGCACCTTGCACCCACCCGCACCGCTCGTTGGGAACGATATACTCGTAGTTATTGACCACTATGTCTACCTTTGACAGACTGTCCAGTTAGGTCGGTCCAACTTCAACAAAGAGGTCCTCCGAAGAATCCAACTCGGATCTACTCGCAAAACTACGTGGCATCCTCTCGTCTGAAATTCCGTGGTGCCTGAAGACGAAGGTTTTTAACCGATGTGTGTTGCAAGTTATGACTTACGGCACTAAGGCAATATGGTCTTTAATTTCTGGCCTTTTGGAGAAGCTTAGAGTAACACAACGAACTATGGTCGGAGTTTCTTCGCGTGACAAAATTTGGAATGAGGAAATTCGCTGAACAATCAGAGTTACGGACATAGCTCTTTTCGGGAACATTTTGTAATTAACATTGTATAATAAGTACCTTTTTTTTTGTATTTTTTAGAGATACCGCAAAAACTTTCCTGTTCCAATCTTAAGTGTGCTTCTTTGATGACCTCCATCTGCGGACTACCGGCACCCGTCCAAGTCTCGACTACGAGTGCATATACTATACGGAATTTAAATAGTGGTTAGTAATGTAAACTTTTTGTATAAATCTGTTTCTTTTCCTGTTGACATGAATACTATGGGTTTATTCAAATGCTGATTTAGAGTTTGGTCAATTAGCAGGGAATAAGGTTGACAATCCAGGGTGTGCTCTGATAATATTATGTATAATATTCTTTTGCCATTCGATGAAGCTTTTTCTACAACTGTTTTAACTATTAAGTATATAGATCAGCAACTTTTAAGAAGAGAAGATTTATTAACATATTGAGTGCCGTCCGTAACCGTATAGCTTTGCGGACTGACTGGTTAAAAACTTTTTTGCTTTTCTATAGGATTCGCCCAAGTATCTCCGCCTTGCCAATGTGCATCAGTGATGACGTCTCCGTGCTGCGAATGTACCTCAGTGCAAACCACATACACCATGGACATCATGAACGAAATCGGTAAGTACTTTAAGTATGTAAATTGCGAAGCTACGTAGCGGGTTTGCTATATTTTATGTTCCATCACCAGCTGGAAGACGTCCACTACTGAACGCCACAATGAACGACAGTTAGCTTTTTGCATCCACCGGGTACCTGCGACACGCACAATGTCATCTGTCAACCTAGTGGGAGGCCTGCCTACGCTACGTCTTCCGGTTCGTGGACACCACTCGAGAACCTTCCTTCCCCATCGGTTATCAGTTCTTCGAGCGACGTGGCCTGCCGATCCATTCGTGTCCATTGCCGATTCTGAGAGCTATGTCGGTGACTTTAGTTCTTCGGCGAATTTCCTCATTCCAGATTTTATCGCGCAAAGAAACTCCGAGCATAGCTCTCTCCATACCTCGTTGTGTGACTGAGCTACTCTACGGTTTATCTCGATTATCTTATGATATTTTAAGGACGAGGCACATATTGATGTAATAAATAACCAAACCCAACAAGTGCTGTTTAAACACGAATTTAATGCAATAAAATTGTACCCAATGCAGTGTAAGTAATAAGTAGTGCTGACAAATACAATTCGCAGCTTTGTACCTCGAACAAGCTAAATAGCGAACAGTCTTACTACATCTGTGGTATAACGAATCGTTCTTCTTCCACTTCCCGCTAAGTTACTGAGGCAGTAAATATAAGTGTTAACCACATTTTCAGAACCATCGGCTAAATGCACATGCGCTCAAGTGATCAGCGATAGTCAAACAAACACAGAACATGAAATAAGTAAGTTTACGATATTCGGTCAAGACTTTTTAGTAGAAAAAGGATTCAAACAATTATCTCCTAATCTATTTACTGCCATCTTAGAAGAGATTTTTAGGATATTGTCAGTGTCCTGGTATTCACGCGGTATTTCTGTTAATAAGCAAAGGCTTACAAATCCTCGCTTTGCCAATGTCATATTTTTGTCTTCAGCGACAGAACTCGCAACTACTGCTTTAAGAATTAGTCACACATGCCATGATTAAACTTTATTTTTAATCGAGATTTAGCGCGATTTACCTTAAACTTTGGCTTGACGTGTCTGCTTGTGACCACGGCTGGTGTAACCCGGCTGAAACGTCAAGCCATAATATAAGGTAAATTGCGCTAATTCCCGATTAAAATAAAGTTTAATAATGGCACGCGAAAGTGTAAAAGTATATATGCCATTAGTTCTTAAAGCATTGTTTGCGTTCTTGCGATTAGCAAGTTTTCTCTGAATCGATCAAAAACACAGTCTCTGACTAAAAGAATTTGGCCAGAGAATACAGCTAATGCCCAATAATACAAAATATATAGTAGAAGTGTAGGAGTTGTAAGTAATAAACTATGTAAACGATTATGATGATTCGAACTTCGGCATCGGTCCCATGGGGTTTTCTTGTAAGAATAGAACCCTCCCATCTCCTCCCGTTGGGTTTTCGTAAGAGCCGGCCAAGGAAAAATTAGAAGACGGGCAGCAGCGTCTTTCTTTTGGTTTACCTACCACCTATACTGTGATCCCCAAGACGTCTGCCAAGCGTGGGAAGTATGGCAACCACTTAATCCTAAGGGGAGGCCTTTGTTCTGCTGATGAAGCTGCAAAAGTCCAAGCCCAATTGGCGCTAATTTTGATTTATTTTCCAGACTTGAAGTGCCTCACTCAGACCTCTTTCTATCGGAACCAAAAGAACGAAGAAGTGTCCGCTTGCTTTCCTGTGGCGCAAATCGTCTCGAATCCCAGTTCGAAATCCGAATTCCAGAAAAGTACCTATAAGCATTACCTTTTGCACTTTGTTCTGCTGATGAAGCTGCAAAAGTCCAATCTCAATTGGCGCTAATTTTGATTTATTTTCCAGACTTGGAGTGCCTCACTCAGACCTCTTTCTATCGTAATCAAAAGAACGAAGAAGTGTCCGCTTACTTTCCTGCGGCGCAAATCATCTCGAATCCCAGTTCGAAATCCCAATTCCAGAAAAGTATAAGCTTTACCTTTTTGTACTTTTTTAGGGTTCCGTACCAAAAAGGTAAAAGGGAACCCTTTGATTTCGCCTGTCATCACAGCAGTATATTTCAGTTTCAGCAACTGCATAGGCTATGTATTTGAAATTTGGAATAGATTTAGAAACCGATTATACTCAACCTTATACTAAATTTTAAAATCCTAATTTTCTTTTTAATAAAGGTTGAAAGGGGGCTAAGTATATATAGTTAAAAGTTAAAAAAAAATACCGGCACTCCTCCATCTTTCGGAGGAGACAATCGGAGGATATAAATATTACATTAGAAACCGTCGAAAATCTTTCACAAACAAACTTATCTATGGGAACAGTTTTTATTTTTTGCTACCTGAGGTGTTCGATGAATAACAAACTAACTTTTATTCGTTCAAATAAGGTACGGAACCCTCGTCACGCGTGTCCGACTCGCACTTGGCCGGTTTTTTTGTTTAATTTTACTGAAATTTATATTCATCAGATCTGAACAAACAACTGACGTCCATATCGCGTCTTATTGGGAAACATAAGGCATGTTCACAAATTGAGAAGCCTGTAACAGTGCCTATTATATCACGTACAGACAACGGTTGGATCAAGAAGTCTTATTCTATGGATGAAGGTGATTGTTTTAGTTTACCCATCGATATAATATATAAACTAGATAAACATTCACGGAGAAAATGACATCTAAAATGTGGTCGCGGAGGTTGCAAACTTATCTGTGCTGGTGGCGGAAACGTGAACTAACATTTCTATTATGATAATTACATGTAGTTTGATAGTTTCATATAGACAGTAGCGACACTCCTATCAGCAAAAATATATTTCGCAGGATGTGGCTTGTAAAGAAATAGCGACACAAAGGCGCTGTTTCTCGCTACCACTTTTTGAACCGTGACTCCAAATCTAGTTTATATATTATATCGATGAATTTACCAGTTATTTATTAGTTACTAGCTGACCCGCGTAGCTCCGCTTGCGCTCTTTTACTTTGCTGAAGATCATGACACGATCAATTGCATAGTTTACGATTCTATAAAGGACATACAGACTAACATTCGTTTTATATTAGTCTTAGTTTGTTATTATTTTACCAACTCAAAATAATTTGGTCTTTCTAAATTTTAATCTCGTCTTTGTCAAGTTGAAAGACTGATAGGTCAGACTTTCATATCATCAAGAAAAGTTCCATCAATTCCTCAAATGAATTTCTCTCCTATATGTAGCAGAACGCAACATTGACGTCTAAATAATGCATACCTACAGAGAATATGAAATCAAGAGAATCAGTGTACTGGGTTTACTTGTTAAGAAATAGGATAACTTAGATGCCTCAGTGTAATACTAACTACTAACTGCAGTCAGATATGTCCGGCCGTGACCATGTATGCTGTAAAATATTCGAAACGCCGGGTAATTAAAATCAAAAATAAACCGCGATATAATCCGTAAAATTAGTTTCATTTCAACAGATATGTAGGTATGTTTAAAAGCCGCGGCTACGCGATATAACAATTCTTATCATTTTAAAAGATACTGTAAGGAAATCTTTAATAGGTCCCCGGAAAATGAGGGGTCAACCGGGTGTGTGTATTCTTACCCACTAAAACCCCCACGGCTGTTGCATCAGCACATAAGAGAGGGATCTAGGGTTTTCGATGGGATTTGTACTTGGCACCACTCAGTGTCTTGCCTGTTAGGCCATCCGCCCCGGGGTGTGCGAATTTAAAATTGGTTTGAAGTGAAAATAATTGTTACAGGTTACCGGAAATTCCGCGACCTTGACTCTCGAGACAAACTAAAGGGAGCATCGTTACTCGTGGCAAATATTACTCAATCTCCTATTTCAGAGTTTGTTACGAAGTCCTTGCCGAGTGATGGTAAGTTTTACATAAAATAACAGGTAGTTATACATTACTCAGGTCTAACTTACGTATTCTAGGGTAGACTGTCTTGTCCACCATAAGTTTTGCCTGAATAAAAATGACCATAAACTTAGTTTTGAAGAGAAATTTGTATCAATATCCTGTAATCCCCAATCCGCCTGCCAAGCGTGGGGATTATGGCAACCCCTCCCTAGTAAGGGGGAGGCCTTTGTTCAGCAGTGGACGTCTATCGGCTGCTAATGACGATGACTGATGATCCTGTAATAACCCCCAAACTATGCTGACAGCTGATAAGGAAAAGAGGTTTTAGAAGCTTTACTTTAATTAGTTGTACAATTATGGCATTACATGCATTGACATTTGTCGTAGGTAACAACATTCAACTTACTTCCCGATTCTTTTCAGTTACGCTAAAATAAGGGAAACATGATTCAAGGAAACAATAAAAAATAGGAAGCTTATTTTTTTACTTACTATAAAAAGTTTCATCCAATAAATCGTCGACAAAACTTCAAATATCTCGAAACTAACATTGACGTAGTTGTGCCCTAGATTACGTGCCTGTCGTATAAGTTTGCTTGCTGATTGTCCGGTGAAGCTGCAATAGCCATCTGCGGTTAACAGCGTCTATCATTCCCAAAAAAAAAAAAAAAAAGTTTGCTTGCTGGAGTTTAGTAACCTCTTACCTCCTCCATATTAATGAGACCCGGGGTCTTACCATGAACTAGCAGGGAAGTTTAACACTTAACGCATCAGCGTGATAATAATTATTGTCACGTGACCACTCGCCTGTTTGGGTGACGTAATAGCTGGGTGGCCTGCAGGGTTGCCAACTTAGGGGGTTTCCCCCCAATTTTAGGGGGAAAAAATGTGGGATGGGATTTTTTTAGGGGTGTTAAATTCTTAGGGGTATTTTTAGGGATTTTTTTAACTTCAATTAACTAAGTAATAAACAGTGGGCAAATGTCTCTAGTTGAAGTTTTCGATTATTTATAAATAAAGAAATTGGAAAAATGGGGTTTCTGAATGAAATTATTTATTGATTGTTTAAAATTTATTGTTCGTTTATTGAATATAATAAATATTTTATCACTTTTAATGTTTTTTTTTTATTATAAATATTTCATTATTTATTTTATAAACAATATTTTTTTTAAGGGGGAATCTCTAGAAATTGTGGTGGTTTTAGGGGATTTTGATTGGAGCTTAGGGGGATAAATTTTTGAGAGTTGGCAACACTGGTGGCCTGCTAATTAGTGCGCTCATGGTAATACACAGGTCACTTTTCGTGTTAAATTGCCCTGCTATAAGGGTTCATGGTAAGGCCCCAGTACTTAACTCTTAAACATTGTCTCTTCTATATTTTTCAAAAGTGTATGTCTGTACCGTCGGTAATTACCTTACATTATTTTTGTATTTTAATTGCTAATTTCCCCTTTATATTCATATATATATACACATATTATTATTATATATATATATATATATATATATATATATATATATATAAGTACATTAATTTTAGCTTTTATTTTTATGACACGTATAATCTACTGTACAGCCTTATACTATTACAGTTCCTTTCCACCCAAAGGTTGCCTGGAAGAGATCACTACAAGTGATAAGGCCGCCAATTGTATATTTTCTGTATTACTTACTGTATTTTTCTTGTTTTGTTAGGTTTTATCTAAATTGTACAATAAAGAGTTATCTATCTATCTAAAGTTCGTTTTGTTACATACTGTATATTAAAAAGTGTGGCAATCAATTTTGTTCTCAATTCCAAACGAACTAGTTTCAGCATTTGCGTTAATTCGTTGACACATTGTATATGTCTTTTCAGAGATTCTAGTACCACCTTTGTGTTTATCAGAAGACAGTCTAGCAGACGTATTGCCCGTAAGTTCATTCGGCAAGAATCGTTCCAGCAACATACAAAAGATAAATCGGATAATGGTTGATGAAGTGACATCAGGTACACATCAAACAATAAGTCTTAGTCAGTCTCAGTTTATATATTTCGCAACAGAGATTCATAGTGAAATAGTTCTCGATCAATACCTTAATGAACTAGTTAGATATACTAACATTAACCAAAATAACTTGGACTGTATTTTTACTATTAATCCGTTCAGCCCTTACGGTGTCCGGGTAAGAATAGCGACCACCAATCTCCTCCCGTTGGGGGTCGTAATGGGCGACTAAGGGATAACAAGAAGACAGGCAGCAGCGTCGTTGCACCAGATTACCAACCACCTATACTGCGGTCCCCAAAATGCCTTCTAAGCGTGAGGGTTTTGGCAACCCCTCTCTTCCAAGGGCTAGGCTTTTTTTAGCAGTAATCGTCTTGCGAATCATGGTGATGTGATGATAAAGTTAAATAATTTAAATAATGTGCAGAAAGTCATAAGTAGTCGTAGTCTTAACTTATTTTGTAACCTTTGTATTGTCTCCACAATACATATATCATAATAATAAATAAATATATCATATCAAAGTTGAAGATGTGGAATTCAGAATCTAAAATGCCATAAATCGATATCTAGACTGATCTGAAATACGCAACATTAGTACATGCTACATTAACTAACAATCAAAGCTGATTTCCCGATTTTTAGATGACTACATAAAAGAAGTGAAAGAATCGATACTGCAAGCTTGCCCAGAAAATTGCGATACAGGTATACCACATTATAATGTTTTATTTGCAATCGATTTATTTCTATTACCTGGCGATAAATATAGCACAAACTAATTTAAAGCTACTATTATCGTTTCATTTGTTTTTTTCTTCTTCTTTTTATTAGCCATTTAAATTTGTAGATACTTACCTATTTCTCATCAAACCATTTAAAATAATTTGCACTAATAAATTTGAACCCAAATGCACGCTGCAGAAATTTACGTGTTTTTAATTAAATACGTACTTACGTAGTTTTCAAAATTCTCTAATTACATCCAAATATGAAATCAGACATTTTACAAGACATTGCTCTATGTTAAAATATAGTATAATACTGTAGAAGGATCCATAATTTTGGATATTAATTTATTAGAAGATAGAAGTCATAATTTTGGATGATAATTTATTATCCTTTAAGTAAGCAGGTATAATTAAAAAATTTGGCAAATGTAATTGTCCCAATCTTTTCTCACTGACGCTACGATAGTAGCCATCATCGTTAATGTTCCCAATGTGCCATATTTATCTCCAGGAACTGTACAGCAAATCATATTAGTAATTTTCTCCTCTAGTGCCTACAAGCCATAAAAAGTCCTCCAAATTCAGTGTCATTTTGAAACTGGACTCAAAAATTAGACGTCAATACGTGGTCACCATAAATATAACAAAGACCTGACAGACCCAAATAGGTAGGCTCTTGAATTTGTTAACAGTTTGTTTTATATCGTAATACCGTTATTTATTGAGGGAGAATTGGCAACCGACAATGTAAGCAAAGTTTCGACAAACCAACCCTTTTGTAAACTACAGTCAGTGGTGAAGACTGTATTGAATTGAGTCGACTCGAAGTTGTTTGACATTGTTACAAATAAAGTCTTATTTGATTTATAGAACTGGGTTGCTTATTATTATTAATAGTGTATTGTTATTTTACTATTGCGTACACTGTTCATATTCAAAGTAACTTGTACACACGGCGACACATCGAGTTCGACGCCATATATAACGATAACTACGCTACATGCAACAGATAATTGTTTGAAAGGGACGGAACATGCAACCACACCGCACGCGCTGAGTGGGACGAAATACCAACAACATATCCCACCCTCTCGCACACTTCGCAGCGTTCAACTTCTAACAGTCCAAATTCAGTCTACGTTGAGGTGTCACCGTGTGTACCTGAAGACAAGAGATGTTAGAAAAATTAATGTAGGCATTATGTATTTTTTTTGTGTATAGAAACCGAATCAGTGATGATACCGGCTGATCTAAGGACTGCGGGTGTGTTCACGTCGAGATGTGTTCTTCCGACACCTTCCCCGTGCGTTCATCATCTTGGCAGTCATTATCGTCCAACTGGTAAATGCTACGTGCCAGCGTTCGGACAGTGTGACGGCAACGTCGCGCGATTTTAGTCGCAACAACTCGCGGCGATATAGGCAACAGCGACGATTCTGCGCAGGAATTTGCATTAATTTATTATGCTACTAATCTTCATCGATGAACGACTCACATGAACGTTTATTCTTATAGGTACGAGTATTTAAACATCGTTAAAGGGTACAAGCAACGACACTTTTATCCGCTATTAAATTCACAGTTGATGTTAATGCTATAGCAGAGGTAGCAAGATTCTAGAACAATCTCAAGTAACGTAATCCATCCATTAACGTAGTCATTCTCTTGCTTGGCCAATGGTAAAGTTTTGTAGAACAAGGCTCACCAATTGACAATATTTGATACACTATAAGTATTATACGTACTTTACTACCTACTGTGTTTTGACATAAGTTTATGTACATAGGTTTCGCGGTTGTCTAGCAAAGGTTGACTGAACCCTATCAGTTGCGTGACCGCTGGCTACTCGTCGCGTAGACATTGATAGATAGACAACTCTTTATTGTACACCACATAGCGAAAAACATTAAATAACTAATTCTAAATTTTTTTCTAAAGTATACAATACTAGTCACTAGTAGAAACGTTGCGCGACGTTGCCTGCACCCTGTCCGAACCCTTATATAATTCACGTCCCACAACATTGCCCATATCCGGCGATCATGTAACCACAATAGCACTATTCAGAGGATTTAACAATGCCTACCTGAAATTGCATCACTAATGCTTCCTTAAATAGACTTTATGACAGTATTGTAAGACTGTATTTGTTTTTAAACAGATTGTCTGTTCGTATATGGAGAGCCGCGGTGCGTTGTGCACAAACAAAGCGTTAACGCGAGCGTACAAATGGATTCGCCTGTGGACGACAAAGGTAAATATAAGGCCGTGTTCTCGACTACAGCGGATAGCCAAGCTGTAGCTGCAGAGATACCTCTTTTTTTTACAGTCTAAAATAATGTCAAACAATAATTAATTACAGAATCGAATGCTACAAAACAAGCGGACTGCATTAATTATTCGATCGGTATGCAGCTGACGTCATGCTTTGGCAAACCGCCATCGAACCATCGGCAGCCAGCGGAGACAGTTCGGGAAGCCCTGCCACCGAAGGGTAATAACTTCTACCAGAAAGAGAAATGCATACTTAATTTATACCTGTTTTGCTAGCCCAGCTTACAGACATTTCTAGCATAAATTCCGTCAATCTCATATGCAAAAAAAAAAATCTTTTATTGAAAATCTCAATTTTTGTACCTACCATGCGATGAACGATTTTAGTAGTTAACCAACTTCGAATTTAGGCTGACTATGATTTCTTGAGTCAGTTAACGCCAAACTGAACGGGTTACTATTGTTCCATCGATGTATTATTATATCGATGCTATGTTCATTTCTGAAGGATTGCCATGAAATTTCCTGTTCTTATTTTTAACTTCCTTCGGCAAGCGTCTTAAATATAATCTACTAATTTATTTATTTATTTATTTATACTCTTTATTGTACACACATAAAAATAAAATAAAAAGGACTTGAAGAAATTTGTACAAAGGGCGGCCTTATCGCTATCCGCAATTTCTTACAGGCAACCTTGGGATGGAAAAAAGATAGCATGGAATACGAAAAGTGGGGTAGTTAATATGTGAGACAATATACACTAATAATAATACATATAATAAGTTTACCTATTTACATATAATATATTAATATACATACAGATATATATAAATATTTCTTACATACCAACATATATTCAATATACTTATATATATATATATATATATATACGAACTATAAATATATGTATTATATATATAAAAATCAATTCTGATAAATATACAGATAGCACTCCGAAATCATAATAACGACCAGCAAGGTATCAAAGAGCTATAAAGTAAGGTAATGAGCTTTTACAAGATTTTTAAAAATGTTTAAAGATTTAGCTCGCCTTATGGTAACTGGTAAGGCATTCCATAAACGTACTGCATGTACAGAAAATGATTTACCATAAAAATTTGTTGAGTGTAAGGGCATAGCTAGTTCAAGGTTTTCTGACGATCTTAGATTCCTTCAATGCGTCTCATGAAGGAATTTGAAACGAGCTTTAAGATATGGGGGGGTAATGGGATTAAAGAGAATATTATAGAGAAGATGAAGAATATGTGAGTTCCGGCGGAGGCGAATAGGTAACCACTCGAGCTTTTTACGAAAAATAGAAATGTGATCATATTTGCGCAAACCAAATATAAATCTAATGCAGAAATTTTGAAGTCGCTCAAGTTTATCAAGTAGGTCTTCTACTAATATGACCAGTTAAAAATCACAAATTTTCAGGACATTCTTGCCTTCTTCCGGCTTTGCGTTACAAGACATTTATGCTTTGTGCTACTTAACCTTAACGAAATCCACCTTTAAGTCCATACGTCATCAGTTACGCGCCCCCCGGCGGCGGGCTCAAAGGCACTGAGGGGCCCCTGGTGCAGATCCCACCGGAGAGCCTTGGGCATGGGCCCCCCTCATGTGCCGATGCGACAGTCGCGGGGGTTTTAGTGGGTATCCCACATACACCGGTCGAGCTCCACAGCTCCCGGGGATCTTTGGAAGATTTCGCCCGCGTCAAAAAAAAAAGGCGTGTTTAAGAGTTGATATACGCGAGGCATTCTCAGAGAACTACCAGATTGGCAACGAATTAACAGATTTTGGTGTAGTAGGGGTGTACATGAATATTTCTTTTGCTTACTCAATCAAGCCTAGACGCTCATAATGTTCCTTTACCAGCGCTACCGTTAATGTATGAAAACTATAATAATATTTTTTAAGGTTCAAGTAATAAAGTGACTTTCAAACAAAAATAATAAAAGAACATAAATCTATTGACATCTGGCCGATACAATATGTTTTTCTATTTAGATTAAATCGATGGGTACCGATCTAATTAAAAACAAAAAAGAACATACAACCGAATTGTCAACCTCCTCCTTTTTTTGAAGTCGGTTAAAAATAAACGGTTAAAAATAACCTTGTGTTCTGACTGCGTCTCCAGTGCGCATTTTGTAATCATAAACATATACACAACACATTGTTTATTTTAGTTTATCTGAAGGCATAAGTAGTACAAATACAAATCCATTTAATTTCTTGTCTTTAAAAAGAATAAAATTTCGGTAGGTACCTGATTAGTCATTTAGATTTCTGACTTATTTATGCAAAGTATTCTTTTCAGTATACGAAGCTTTATACGCGAGTACAAAGTTAGAAGCCAGTGACAATTCACTACTGACTGTCAAAGATACTGGTGTGGGCTCCTTCAATGCAGGTTAGTAGTTTATTCTGGTCGCCGAAGAGATGGAGGCCAGGTTAAGTAGGATTAGTACCCACTAAACCTCCGGTGGCCATCATCGACAGTATGGGGGTGTGACTCTGGGCACTTCGATCGGACCTCGCCAGACTCTTCAGCTTCTATAAGCTAGCTTTTTATCTATGAGAAAATAAAAATCCGAATGCGTGAAAATTTCTGATTTCCTCCTGAATTTTGAAGTGAAAACTTCAGTAGGCACGTTGTCCCACTTTTGGGATGGGTAAAAAGAAATGAACTCGCGTGACCATCACGCTCAGATACATACTTATAACATCACTACAAATAAAAAAGTCCTCCGCCGCGTCTGGCTGTTCCCGATGAACTCAAAAACTTCTGAACGAATTTCCATAAGTTTTTACCAATACATAGAATGATTCATGAGGAAGGTAGTTATAAGTAATTTGTCAAGGTTTTGTGTACCTATTGAAATATAACGATGTTTGTTGGAAGTGAAGAAAAAGCCAGCTAGTATTGTATTAAAGAAAAAAAAACAAGTAGCCAAGAAGTTTCTACTTCTAACGTGCAGTCCGGCCTGACATTTTTTTACCTCGTATTGTTGGGGAAAGCCCTAAATCGTAAATGCTAAAAGTATCGGGAGTGCTTTACGATGGAGCCTGTTCTTTGTTTCAGAGTTAGAGACTCACGTAATAAAAACACCGGATACTCGATCTGCTAGCATTATGACGTCACAGTACCGGTGCGGTGCTACCCTGGGTTGTTGCAAAGAGATCGCCACACATACAGGTAGGTTTAAACCGGGCTTAGCACGTGTAATAAGTCAGTAGAAACGTGTTAAGACCAATAAACAACATTTTTGAAGAAAATATGCCAAATTTCTATGAAAAAATGGCTACATGAGACTACCGTGCATTTTTTTATAAGTACTTATATATAATTTAATATACACTCCTTTGCAAAAAAAACGGGCACCTTACAGTCATTGACTTTTCTATGGATAATATTAATATTTTTAGTATTTTATTAGCTTAGGTGACTAGAAATTTCTTATTATCAATGAGAATATAGGTTTTAACACTTAAATCCTGGAATCGGTGTTTCAGTTAATGAAAACAGAGAGCCGTGTTAAAATTAACATTTTTATGGGTATAGTGAAATTAACACAGAGATTTTTTATGGAATTTTAATAAAAAAAGACATTAAATAATGAACATTAATAATGAGTGTGACTTCCTCTTGCAGCGATTACGGCATGTAATCTTCTTGGCATGCTTTCCACTAAACTTTTGATGGTGTCCGGTGAAATGTGTTCCCACTCAGCCGAGATCACACGTTTCAGCTCCCTGATGTTTTGTGGAGGTGGTTGGACAGATCGTACTCGCCTTTTAGGAGGTCCCAGACGTGCTCAATGGGGTTAAGGTCGGGACTCCGCGCTGGCCAATCCAAACGACGAATACCGACCTCTTGCATATAAGCATCTACTAGCGCCAGAACGGTGGGCCCTAGCATTATCGTCCATGTAAATGGCATCTTCACCAATTACAGCCAGTGCGCGTTGTGCATGTTGACAAATGATTTCTTTTATGTACCTTTGCGCATTTAGTGAGCCATTTTCAATTAATATTATCTCAATACGACAGCTAGAACTTACGCCCGCCCAAAACATAACGGACCCCCCACCATAAGGTGTGATTTCTTCAAAGCACACGTCGGCATAGCGTTCTCCTGGTCTTCGTAACACTCGCCGACGTCGGTCCGCACCATGCAGACAAATTCGAGCCTCATCCGAGAAGAGTACGTTACTCCAGTTACGTAGTGATAGGCAAGATAGGCAATTTCTAGCGAACCCCAATCGAGCAATGCGGTGCTCACAGAGTAACTTAGAGGCCCGTGCTGGTCGTCGACTGCGTATATCAGCTGCTAAAAGCCTCCTCCTCACAGTCCATAGGCTAACTTGCGTTCCTCGCCTTCAAGGTTTCTTTTAAGGTCTATGTAACTGCATTTGCGGTTCCTCAGCGCCTGAGTCACTAAAAAGCGGTCGTCTCGTGGTTGTGTGCAACGTTTTCTCCCAGAACCTTGCCTTCTCTGAACGGAACCTGTCTCTTGGTATCGAGTCCAGGTTCTTTGGACGGTTGAACGACTCACGTTTAACCGCTGTGAGACGTAACATTGGCTACACCCCTCTTCCAGCAGCGCTATAATTTTACTAGCTCTTATTGCTTTTTAACCGACTTCAAAAAAGGAGAAGGTTCTCAATTCGTCTGTATATATATATTTTTTTTTATGTATGTTCGCGCATAACTCTGTCAATTATGAACCGATTTGAAAAAATCTTTCTTCTATCCATTCTTCAATCCATTGATTGGGTCCCATAAAAAAATTATTGCTTAGTAATAAGTAGTTCCTGAAAAAACAAGAATGGTGACTGCGCACTGAGAGCTGCAGGAAAGCCTATATCGATGACTTTATGTTGCTTTTTAAGGACAAAAATTGTCATAACTCTGGCAAATATTTACCAATTTCAATTATTCTTTTTTTATTCGAAAGAAGAAACCACTGTATTAAATCTGTATGAATTTTATTACAACCGGATAAGAACTTCCTGGAGGACCATGAACGATGTGGAGGAATTTATCTGGTAAAAACCATAAAACTGATGTTCTCCATTACATTGCTCTGACAATTATGAACGGATTGCGATGATTCTTTTTTTATTCGAGAGAGTAAACTGCTATGATGATTCCATGCAAATTTCATTACGACCGGATATTTTTTTCTGAAGAAACATGAATTATGTAAAACTATGTAGACGATAATGTGATCATAACCTACCTAGATAATTTTACGGTTTTCGATGGTTCAATCTTTATATATGAAAATATCACTAAAAAAATTAAAATAAAATCTTTTTAAAAAAAAATTGAACCGACTTCAATATCACTGAAAAATATAAAATAATTTAAATATTATTGAAGTTGGTCTGAAATATACACAGCCGGTAAGCTAACACCAACTTCAATAATATTTAAATTATTTTATACTTTTCAGTGATATTGAAGTCGGTTCAATTTTTTTTTAAAAAGATTTTATTCTGCCATTGCAATAGACACAACGATATTTGTTTTAAGTCACAAAAAGGCAGGATTATGCACCAAACATAAATTATTCTACTAAAAAAAAACAAGAAGTTAATTTAAGTTACCTTATAACCTTTTACCCGAAAACCCGCGAAAAGTAAGTAAAAAGTCACTAACTGAAATGTTATGAATGTTATCACATAACGCGTTAAGCGTTAATTGATAGGTGATAGGCGTTAAGTGATAGGTGTTAAACGATAGGCGATAGGCGTAAATTTGTTAAGGTTATGAAAGCGCTCATGTGACGCCGTCACTGAGTGAGTGGGTGAGTTGGGGTGAGTTGGGGTGAGTTGGGGTGAGTTGGGGTGAGTTGGGGTGAGTTGGGGTGAGTTGGGTGAGTTGGGGTGAGTTGGGGTGAGTTGGGGTGAGTTGGGGTGAGTTGGGGTGTGTTGGGGTGTGTTGGAGTGAGTTGGGAAGAGTTGGGGTGTCTTGGGTGAGTTGGGGTGAGTTGGGGTGTGTTGGAGTGAGTTGGAGTGAGTTGGGGTGAGTTGGGGTGAGTTGGGGTGAGTTGGGGTGAGATGGGGTGAGTTGGGGTGAGTTGGGGCGAGTTGGGGTGAGTTGGGGCGATTTGGGGTGATTTGGGGCGAGTTGGGGCGAGTTGGGGCGAGTTGGGGCGAGTTGGGGCGAGTTGGGGCGAGTTGGGGCGAGTTGGGGCGAGTTGGGGCGAGTTGGGGCGAGTTGGGTTGAGTTGAGTTGTGTGTGTGTGTGTGTGTGTGTGTGTGTGTGTGTGTGTGTGTGTGTGTGTGTGTGTGTGTGAGTGTGTGTGTGTGTGAGTGAGTGAGTGAGTGAGTGAGTGAGTGAGTGAGTGAGTGAGTGAGGGACCGACCGAACGACCGATCGACTGAGCGAGAATGAAGTTTCACTTCTTCCGCGCGGAGGGACTCCACGCACGCACATTTTTTTTTTTAAAACAAAGGTTTCGAATTAGGAATGAACTTTTTTTCATACGCAGACTGTTTATTAAGTGCCAGTAACATAGTTTGGCTATTAAAACCTCCTTAGAACTAAATTATTACCAATAAAGTAGAAAAATCAAAACCGCCCGTTTTTTTGCAAAGGAGTGTATATTGTATAATAACTGAAGAATTGAATATAAAACGTTTATGTATGAAAAATATCGTAAAGACCCAATATAAATATTAAGGCCCAAGTGCACCGACAAAAAAACGTCTGTTAATTTTAGCAATGAATCGATTATCTATTTAACTACTTAACAGTCCTTAACGGTGACCGGGGGTGTCGAGCTAGGTTAAGGTAATAGACTGTTAAGGGTCCATAACCTTAGTCCTGTGGTGGTGGTGAAAACTAGATAATCTATTCTGAAAAATAGATAACGGACGTACTTTCATCAGTGCACTTGGGCCTAAATCTCTTTGCCTTTGGGTGCAGGCTATGTTAGTACAAATATACAACCGGCTTGATACTCATCCCAACTTACCTGTCCGCTAGTTGTGGTATAGTATACGCCCCCGACCCCGGGGTATGCGACCCCGGCTTCCCTAGCTATTACTGTCCCATCCCTTGGCCTCCTGGGCGGTAATATTCTACTTTTCCTATTTCCCACTCTAACTTGCCAATCTTCCTTTTCACAACACCTATCCTTGCCTTTCCCTCTTTTTTTTTGGGAATGATAGACGCTGTTGGCCGCAGATGGCCATTACAGCTTCACCGGACAATAGGAGGCGAGCGCTTAAAGCGCTCTAGCCTTAACGGCAGAAGTAGCGACGAGCTCAAGGGCACCTCAGGGAGGCACGGCCTCGGCTTGGGCTGTCGCTTAAGAGAGGGCTGAGTTTACCACCGGTTCACAACGCGCCCCCACTGAGAAGAACCGGCAAGAAACTCAGTGGAGTGATGCACGTCGTTCGCATACGTACGACCCTTCGGCCTCGCCGGCGAGACCGGTGTCTGATAGCTAGTGTAGCATACGGTTGTCGGGGAGGGTTCGGCGCATCCCGGTCCAATAGGACCGTCATGGGGTCAGGAGGGTCGAGCAGTACGTGCCGTGGTCTGCGGCGCGAGTCAGAAGGACTAGGGGCGTAATCGGCGGCGGCGCGGATTAAACTGTTCGCGTGACGGGACGCGGATTCAAAGTAGCGTTTTGGCGCTTCTTTGAGGAACTTACGAAGGGGATCTAACTTGAAATCGGAATGCAGATCTACGTTCCGTATGTACCACGGGGCCGGTGCCCCGTGGACGGCACGTCGGAGGATACGATTCTGGATAACCTGGAGGCTATCGATACGGGTGCGGGCGGCGTGCGCGAAAACTACACTCGCATAAGTCATAATTGGGCGAATGCAAGCTTTGTATAATGTCAACTTATTTCTAAGCGACATTTTACTCCGCTTGCAGAGAAGGGGATACAGGCGACCTAATACGAAAGCCGCTCGATTGCGGACGGACCTAATGTGCGGGCTGAAAGTCATCGGAGTCAGTCATGCGGAGTCCAAGGGGACTCCGAGGTACTTAACCTTCCTAGTCCAGGGGATAGGGCGATTGAATAGGGATATTGGGGCCAGTCGTCTGCTGGAGTCTGGAAAACATATTGGCGGGACCCCGGGAGAAGACCACCGCGGCACTCTTCTCCGGGTTCACCTCTATGCGCCACGTACTGAACCATTGGCCCAGGGCGTCGACTGCGGCTTGAAGAGCACGCGTCAAATAGGACATGTTCCTATGGGAATAATAGAGAGCGGTGTCATCCGCGTAAAGGGCGAGTTGGACTCTGTTCGAACGAGGAATGTCGTTCGTGAACAGGCTGAACAAGAGGGGAGAGAGCACGGAGCCCTGGGGGACTCCGGCCTGTATAGGATGGGGCGAAGAAAACGTACCTTCGACCCGGTATCGAAAGGTACGATTCGAGAGAAAGTCTCGTATGATGAGTACGAGCCTATCGGGGACTCCTAACTGGAAGAGCTTGTATATCAAGCCGTTGTGCCAGACCTTGTTGACAACATCGAAGAATAGGGCGCCTGTGTAGACGGGCTTCTCCTTATTCGTGAACGCAATTGTCAATCATACTTATAAATAATTTAATTAACCAAAATGGCGGCGATGTGGTTCGCCACCCATCACGTCTCGTTTCTCACGGAGGCGAAAAGCGGCCCTTGGGCTCTGCCTACCCCTACGGGAAAAAGGCGTGATTTCATGTAAGTATGTATGTATGTATAAAATTATGCACCACTCAATTTCTCTCATAAGGTCAGCCTTAAGGTGCGCGTCCATTGGCACGCGCCGGACGTATCGCACGCACGGCAGGCAACGGATTTTAGTTTGCTTTGTATGATTTTACATAGCGCTGCGTCCATTATCCGCGCCGGCATTTCCCGATGCGGGCCGTCAAAATCATAGAAAGCAAACTAAAATCCGTTGCGTGCCGTGCGTGCGGTGCGTCCGGCGCCGGCCAATGGACGCGTACCTTTATTAAGTACATACCTACGACACCCTTGCACCAGCTATGTTGGGAGTCATGAGATAGGGAGCGAGCATACTGCTAACGAGTTTTCAATAAGTAGGTATAATCTAACCTATTTCTATTTCAGATTGCGTATTCACTTACCTTGCAAATCAAATTGAAAATACCACACAAACGCCGTACCACGCTAAAGTTTTGGAAATGCCACGAGACGATAATAAAAGTAAGTCGGAAAATAAAAATTGTTACACTAAGCATCTTTGACCGCGTAATACATAAGACAGGATGATTTTCTTGTTAGACTTTTGCATTCAATGTGGTGATGAGTTGAGCCAGACTTTCGCCTGAAGGTAAGCGACATGACTGCCTATAGACAGATGCATACCGCTCGGCACCCGAGGCGTTAGTTATTAATGTAGGGTCAATTTAATAGATCACATTTGACATCTGTCACTTTTCTTGTTCTGTCTGTTTCTTTTGGCATTATTACAATAAATACTTACTTAGTTGTAATCGAAAAAAGAAGCAATTGTGCATTTCTAAGTCCGAAAAAAAAAAATTTTTTGCCCGTCGTTACAAGGTTACGTTGTTAAATTTTGATGAAGTGTCAAATGTGGCCTATCAAATTGGCCCTTCTTTGAGTTTCTTGTGTCTGGTTATCTCACCAGCTATTATAGACAGTGTCCTGCACACCAAAACACAGCAATGTTTACACACTGACTGCTGCTTGGCGGCAGAATATCAATAGCAAGGGACATACTTAATAGGTAGGTAAGTAGGTACCTAAACTTTTTGGACTTCTTGGCTTGCGACTTAAGTCTATTACTTGGTCTCCTACATAATATTTATTAAGCGACATTAGAATAGCTTGGCTCCTTTAAACTTTTAAATTAAGTATACCTAATGCAGTTTCCAAAACAATTTACCCCGGGACTCGCCAATCTCATTTAAAACTTAGAGTAGGTAATAAATCACCTTTGAGCGTCCATTGAGTACGGCGGCGACTCCGAGGAGGACGGCGGCGGGGTTGCGACCCCCGTCCCCGTGAGCACCGTGACTGGTTCCCGGGGGGCTACAATGCGCCCCCCGGCGGCGTGCTCAAAGGCAAGGCACTGAGGGGCCCCTGGTGCAGATCCCACCGGAGAGCCCTGGGGTCCCCCCTCATGTGCCGATGCGACAGCCGCGGGGGTTTTAGTGGGTAAGAATCCCACATACCCCGGTCGAGCCCCACAGCTCCCGGGGATCTTTCGGAGATTTCCCCCGCGTCAAAAAATAAAAAAGTAATAAATCACCTGCACTTTAGCTAACGATTACCCAACAGTAGCAGAAAGCTTATTTTAGGGTACCACTGTTGGCTCAACTAGTTAGTACCTACAGAAATCCTGCAACCGTAGCAATATCAGCAGGCCCATACTGTTGACTTACAGCAGTTGGGTAAAAATTGCAATTTGAACTTATTCCCAATCGATGGCAAATTGTTGGCGAATGAGGGGCTAACGGATAATGCTACTAGAGTGGTGAAACTTATCACCAGCTGCAGCAGCCGAATAACGGCCACAGCTGAACAAAGGGGAGGCCCTTAGAACACACCCCCTTAGGCAACAAAGGTTGCCATACTCCCCCACGCTAGGTAATCCAGATGAAAGACGCTGCTTCCCGTCTTCTTCTTTGCCCTTAGTCGCCTCTTACGGACACCCGACGGGCGGAGATGGGAAGGTGCTATTCCGAAATTATTTTCCCGTCTACGGCGGGTGGTTCCGATCGGAACGATTATAGGAATAGTGCCTTTTTTATTTTTATTTTTTTTCTTTTTTTTTGACGCGGGGGAAATCTTCGATAGTTCCCCGGGAGCTGTGGGGCTCGACCGGGGTATGTGGGATTCTTACCCACTAAAACCCCCGCGGCTGTCGCATCGGCACATGAGAGTGGGAACCCCAGGGCTCTCCGGTGGGATCTGCACCAGGGGCCCCTCAGTGCCTTGCCTTTGAGCCCGCCGCCGGGGGGCGCATTGTAGCCCCCCGGGAACCTGTCACGGTGCTCACGATAGGAATAGTGCCTAACCTTACCTTAGTTCCTCAGTAATTACTTATCGACTTTTAATTTTATTATTACTTCAATAGGCATCATTTTAACACAACAGGTTGCTTCGACGAATGCATGAAAATAGATCTAGTGTCGTCGTGTCGTTATTACAGCAACTTACTGACGAAACAGTTTGACCGTGTCAAGCAGAATTGTAAGTAACCATAATACAATGACATAAACTGATCGATTATTCATCATCATCATCATCATCGACCGGAAGGCATCCACTGCTGAACATAGGCATCTCCTTTAGAACGCCACAATGAACGACAATTGGCACTTGCATCCACCTTTTACCTGCGACGCGCACAATGTTGTCTGTCCACCTAGAGGGAGGCCTGCTTACGCTACGTCTTCCGGTTCGTGGTCGCCACTCGAGAACCTTTCTTCCCCATCGGTTATCGGTTCTTTGAGCGATGTGGCCTGCCTATTGCCACTTCAACTTACAGATTCTGAGAGCAATTTCGGTGACTTCTTCGGCGAATCTCAACATTTTGGATTCTGTCGCGCAAAGAAACTCCGAGCATAGATCTTTCCTTAATGCGTTGTGATCGATTATTGCCTCGAATTAAATAATAGACCGCCTTAGTGGTCTGGTAGCTGAAAAGTGCGGCGTTTGCAGAGATCAAAAATATCAATTTTCCAATTTTTTCCATTCTGTTTCCCACGTCCGGATTCGTGGTTTAGACTTTAGTCTATAATAGGTACCTATTTAATATGGTTCAAAAAGCTAGAAATTACATTGGTATTAAGGTGCGCGCCCCACGGCTTTCCTGGCCGGTCCAGTAATTAGGCTACCTATCCGTAAAGGATAAATACCCTGACTCCATGGTAAATATAATCACTTCGGAGTCGCTGGACGTTTGGGGAGTGGGTCCTAGACGTCAATTGAGTATGGTGGCGATGCCGAGGACGGTGGCGGGGTTGCGACCCCTGTCCCCGTGAGCAACGTGACAGGCATGATACACCACCCATGACGAGCCCAAAGGCAAGGCAGGCCTAGTGCAAATCCCACAACCCAACATACAATCAATTTTACCAAGACATCTAGCTTAGCTGAAGAAATAAGAAAAGAACAGTACCGATATGCATGCCATCTACCGTTCTATTCTTAAGGCTACATAATGTTGTTCTACTAGCGACATCTGGTTTAACAAAATTAAAGATCAATTCCAGTAACGAGGAGCGCGCCATCTACCGAAAAGTGCATGTACGAAGTAGCAATGTTCCCGGCTGCCGAAGTGTCTACCATGAAACCCAGTGGCCACGAGGAATTCGCCTGCCAGACATGCAAATTTAAGTCATTTTACAAGGCACCAAAGCGCATATCGTGTTGTCTACTATCACAAGCTGTAAGTTTAACAAATATATGCCAGGACGACCAACCGCATTTGAAGTCTGTTTACTACATGTTGATGGCTATTGAAGGGAGACTGCGTAGATTAAATTTAAACGTTCCAGATTGATTATATTATTTACTAGATGGCGCTGTTTTAAATTTTTGTCAATTGTTTATTTAATGGCAATAATGTCATGTTGAGGATTATTGATAATCTAGTTTTGTCTTGTTAATTTACCTTCAATACGCCCTAATAATATGTTACATTTTAATGGTTATTAGTCGGTCGTAGACTGGTAGGTTCATACTACTATAATGGTCTGACTGTAACTTATCGAAGGGAAATAAAATAAAATTATTATTTATCTTGTGTTTATTTTACAACAAATCTGTAGCAAAAAATTGAATATTAGTAGCGGTGAATTTTACCTCTCGAACTCAGTAAAAAAATAAGGGCCAAATGACACGTATTAGCACGCACTAGCACTTCTTATGACGTAAGCATCCACTAAAGGTGCGCGTCCATTGGCCGACGCCGGACGCACCGCACGCACGGCACGCAACGGATTTTAGTTTGCATGATTTTGACGGCCCGCATCGGAAAATGCCAGCGCGGATAATGGACGCAACGCTATGTAAAATCATAGAAAGCAAACTAAGATGCGTTGCGTGCCGTGCGTGCGGTGCGTCCGGCGTCGGCCAATGGACGCGCACCTTAAACGGTTTTTGAAAATTCCACTTCTGGGTTAAATGATTTTTTTATTTGCATGAAACTTTTTGATAAACTTTTTTTTTGAGGTTTGATTGACTCTTACTGAAAAGATTCTCTAAATAAAATTAATGTGCCTCGCGAATTTTCAAAAGCAGCCTGCCTGTCCACCGGAGCGGAGAAACGGAGAAATATTAACCAATAAGATTGCACAAAAACTCCGCTCCAAAATCTTAGTGCAATCTTATTGGTTAATATTTCTAAGTTTCTCCGCTCCGCTGCCTCGCTCCGCTCCGGTGGATAGGCAGCCTTAGGGGTGCGCTTTTTGTATGAAAAAAAAAATAGCTGGCGTAGCCACAGGAAATATAACTATGAAAAACTACGTCATTCTCACACTTATCTCATCGTGATAAGCGTAGACAGAATATAACAAGAGATCTAGCTAGCGTGCCGCTGATAAGGGCAAAAAATCAGCATTCTTACACGAAACACAGGTTATGGATATTTATTCAAATACGGCTAAAATGTAGTCAAAACAATATTATTTAATGAAATTCAATTTAAAAACACCAGTTAGATCGTGACACCAAAAAACGCACCACTGGTGCTTTTTCTCCAAGTCCCTGACCGATGCTGAACACATGCTGAAGGACAAATGCTCTGTTTCTTTCTATCACATGTAACCTATATAAATGCATTTCTTTCTTGATCCATCTCTCTAGAGACCCTTCCTCTAGGTGCTAAGCCTGCTGGTCAATCGGACGGCTGACTGCAAAGCAGACTCAGTGCGGGCGACGACAATGTGTGAATTGGCCCTTACTTTGTTCTGTACGAAAATTAACTTTGGTAGGATATTCTCTAAAGTATAAAGTAGACTTTGATTTTTTGCTTTTACATCTGAATAAATGCCGACACAGTTTTGAATGAAATTTACAATATAACAAGCTAGCTACAATATACAGGACACCCTGTTGCATATACATTATGATATACATGTATTATTTACAATACAATTATATTTAATACAATAAGTTTTAATATTCAAGATGAAAACGCAAATACTTGCGTCGTGCACACAAAATTTTAGATGCATTTCTAATTTGCATTTGTTATGAAAGAAGAAATTTATAAAATCCATATTGCTTTTTAGCGCCTTTATGTCTGGCCAGTAAAATAAACCATGCCTAAGAATTAAGCAAAATTATATAACATTCTTCTTTTTCTCATCGGTACAACAGTTTAGATATGGGTATTAAATTTGTACAATAGCCTGGAATGTGTAATTCAGTCTAAAAGCGTCTGCCCACTACACCAGACCATACCACGTAAAAGATATGACTGAGACTACTACATGCACAGTGCCCGACGAATAAATTTATTTGATTTTACTATATATTTAAAATGTGTTATGCCACCCAGATTGTCGAATGTACCACAATATAAATAATACACTATGAAGATAGGGCTCTAAATACAGACATTAAAGACAATATTATTTATACCTCCTTTCTTCTATTGCTTGTCACCTGATTGCCTGTAAAGTAAGGCCTCGTTTACGGAGGCGCGGGGCGTCACGCGTTGCGATGGGCGACGCGGCCCACACTGAGTTAAAACATATGGCGTTTTGAGATATATTTTTTTGGGAATGATAGACGCTACCGTTGTAGGAGTGAGAGAGATGCTAGACGCCACGCCACACGCGACGCGCGACGCTTCGCGCCTCCGTAAATGAGGCCTTAGATGATGTATGCGTCCAATGGGCATGTAAAAATTCGGTCCTGCGCCTGACCTCTCTGGTGTCGGTCTTTCGTCCCATCGGATTGTGAGAGATAAAAGAAATAGAGAGTGCACTTGTGTCTACGCAAGCACTTACCACTATAATATCTTCAGAGTAGATGGCTGATCTTACCAAATATTGGCAGTTGAGGCCGTATCGGCCAGGAAGACATTATTTATGCATATGGCATGGCACAGCCGGATACGGAACAGTCTAATAGGCGTTGTTTCATATTAATTCATAAATACTTTTTTGCCTGATACGTTCATAGCACGAACATGGTACGGTTCGGTGTAATGGTCAGACTCCCTAAGGTTTGGTTCATACCAAATAGCTGCCTTTCCATCATCATACATTAATATCAGCTATAGTGATATTCTGTAAGAACATTCAACAGATCCGGAGAATCCACGGTGATATATCAAATTCGTTCGAATTTGATATATCACCGCGGATTCAGCTTGCGAGTTTGTTAAATCTTCTGACAGAATAACACACCTGGTTTGCTTCCCCAGGTGAAATATTAGGCACTAACTAATATTGAGTAAAAAATGTAAATAAATAAATAAATAATTGTAGTGTCACAAATGGCTGGTTATTTTTGAGAAACAGTTTCAAAGCTTATCAATATAAACATCACAATGATTACAATTTTACGGCGTATTTCGGATTAGTAAATCCTACACTCATGTCTCCAATGTATATAACATACAGCCTTAAGTATTTTCGAAAATTACAAAATTTAAAATGAGTTCCGATTTCACAATGAGGGCTGTGAGGGTTTAGAACTCAAAAATCAACTCACCTCATAATTATTATATGTGACAAGCCATTTAATATTGACACCGAGAACTTCATTTTTACTTAGGTATTTTCTTCTTAAAAAATGTTTAATAATCTTGAATAAATTAACAAATCAGACATTTTCAATACAAAACTCTTATCTGGTTTCCTCAAAATTTGTCTATCTTTAGGAACAAATTACATATATACATTTTTCAATTAGGCAAACAAGTATATTTTATAAATAGGGACACAAAAGCGTTAAGTTTTAAATACATTGTTCCGACTTCCCTTGCCCTTAATTATACATTATCGCTCAAGCACACATAACAATCAACTATATACCAACACACGCGTCAATGTACAATGCTCATTAAATATCCGTAGTAAGTATGAAAACTCTTAAATATAATAACAATAATAATTTACAAACACATCCGTCACCTACAATATTCCCTGTTTGACACCTTGCACTCGCGTGACAAGCGACTTCCAACCCTGTCAACTACGCAATAAGTATTATTCACGTTTGGCACGATACGTTCCATCTAGTGTTCTCGTTTAATCACAGACAATCCATTGGGACCTAGAAAAGGAATTAAAAAATATTTTATTAGTCCTAGGAGAATCCTAACTGCTTTCCGCCATAGACGTTTTGGAATCAAAGCCTAGGTGATTTTCACCATAGATCTCAGGGATCTAAGCTTAAGTGATTTTCGTCAAAGAACTCTGGGATATAAGTGTCGCCGCACACGGGCCACCGGCCACATCCACAATCGCCGCCACTTGAAGCTAGAAGCGGCTACAAAAGAAGCTGACGCGCGCGACAGCCACTTGTGGTCCAGGATGGACACTTGTGGTCGGTGGCCGCTACTTTTGTTAACTCGTGCTTGCAGTGAAATCAAGGGAGAGAGGGGTGGGGAATCGCGCGAGGGGCTTGTGTCGGCGTTTTGTGGCCGAGCCGACCACTAGAGGCGAGCAGTGGCGATTTGTGGCGTGTGGCGAGTCCATGCAAAATGTACGAAAACAACAGGAAATAGGTCGGTGGCTGCGTTTTGTGGTTGTGGCCGGTGGCCCGTGTGCGGCGACCCTAAGTGATTTCTGCCATAAAACTCTATCTAATCTTATATGATTTCCGCCATCACGTCCACTGCTGAACAAAGGCCTCCCCCTTAGAAAGGAGGGGTTGCCATAATCCCCACGCTTGGCAGACGGCTTGGGGATCGCAGTATAGGTGGTAGGTAATCCAATAGAAAGACGCTGCTGCCCGTCTTCTTGTGTTCCCTTAGTCGCCTCTTACGACACCCAACAGGAGACGGGAGGGTGCTATTCTTACCCGGGCACCCCACGGGTATTCCCACCATAGAGCTCTAGTAAAGTGATTTCCGCCATAGAACTCTGGAATCGAAGCATAAGTGAATTCCGCCATGGAACTTTAGAATATAATCCTAAGTGATTTCCGCCGTAAAACTTTAGAATCTTTTTTTTATACTACCAAGGTGGCAAGCAAGCGTGCGGCCCGCTTGATGGTAAGCAGTCACCGCAGCCTATAGACGCTAGCAACACCAGAAGAATCACTAGCGCGTTGCCGACCCTTAAGACATTAGATATTAAGTCTTTGTGTCCGGTAATTTCACCAGCTACAGTGCCCTTCACGCCGGAACACAGCAATGCTTACACACTGCTGCTTGGCGGCAGAATATCTGACACTGCGGTGGTACCTTGCACAAGGAACCACCTAGTTGTAGTACTTTTGAAAGATGGACTTACTTGAACCATCGTAGTCTCAAGCCAGACACCTCGGCGTGAACACGTGGACTAGCGAGTCCCACCCGCAGTCCGCGATCTGGTGCGGCCTTAAGGCATTCCAGTCCAATCCGTACGTGAACTCCGAGTGATGCCTTATTGTCTCCAGTGGCTCGCAGCCACGCTTCAAGTCCCAAATTCTGGAGCAAATGGTTATATCGATGAAGACATAGAGAGACAACAGCCTGACCCTGACTGCATTATGTTATCTAAGTTTTACAGAAGACCTTGGCCGCTTTTGGCTAGGGGAACGTCTAGCTTGTCTGGTCACTAAAGTAGGGCTAATTTAATAGATCACATTTGACATCTGTCAGTTTCGTTGTTCCGTTTGTATGATTACATTTGTATGTACTACAATACAAATGTAATCGTAATTGAAAAAAAAGTTAAGCAATTGTGCAGTTCTTTGAAAAATTTAATAATATTTTATGCTCGCCGTTACAAGGTTACATTGTTAAATTTTGATGAAGTGTCAAAATTGATCTATTAAATTGGCCCTACTTGAATGACGAAAAATAAAGGTCACTTTCAAGAGGATTGATCAAAGAGGACTAGCATCTAAGACTAAAGTATTTTAGATTTAAAACCGGCGTGTGCTTCTGTTTCTGAAGATAGCTATCGTAAAAATCGATTCTGACTGCACTATATAGTAGGAACAAATATTGCGATTTTCTTTAAATTGGAGATACTTCTTAAATCAAGCGAAAAAAGTACGTTACTTGGAAAGGACAGTTACTGGGACAGGACAACAAAGTCACACTAATAAGGTCGAATTTCATGTTAAAGGTATGGAAAGTAAAATTACCTAGTAGTGAAGTCATAGGACACAGCAGCCAATACAGAGGGCGCGTGCGGCGCGAACTGTACTCTTCTGACTGCACACTCGCAACCTTGGAACAAAACACTGTAATGACTAAAGGACAATGGGCTAATAATACCAGCCCTGGTTTATGTCCCACTGCTGGGCACGGGCCTCCCCTCAAGATGAAGGGGCTTAGGCCATAGTCCACCACGCAGGCCAAGTGCGGGTTGGCGGACTTCACACGTCATTCGAAAGCTAGTTAGGCTTTCTCAGACATGCAGGTTTCCTCACGATGTTTTCTTTCACCGAAAGCTAGTAACAATCGCACAAAGACGATTCGCACATGATTAATTAAAGTAATCAGAAGTGCGAGCCGGGGTTCAGACCTGCGCACCTTGTTTCCAAGGCAAGCGTTCGCCCACTGAGCTGTTACCGCATTAAATTAAATTATAATAGGCTAGATGTATAAAAAAAAAATATTTAATCCGTCATTTAGATAGGTAATCAAAAAATATTGGACACGTACTTATTCTTTTGTCAATTAAACAAAAAATGACGAAGATATAATGCGTTGAAATTCCGCGTGACGTCACACCTGCATACAATTTTTACTGAGGCGTGATGTCACGAGCCCCCACTCCCGACTTTTGACGCTCTATATCGTAGACAGAATATAACAAGACATCTAGCTAGCGTGCCGCCGATAAGGACAGAAAATAACGGAAAATAATCATTCGTACACTTAACACACGCTAAGGATATTTATTCAAATGCGCCTATTATGTAGTATAAACGATATTTAATAATGCAATTCAATTTAAAACTCCAAAGCTAGGTCGTGAACTAGAAAATTTCATGAGTACTCGAAGAAAACGCACCGTAGGTGCGCCAGATTTTGAACACACGTTGAGGGACAAAAAATCATATGTTCTGTTTTTTTCTATCACATATAATATATATAAATGCATCCTTTTCTTGCGCGAATGAGAAAGAAAGTGCCAGCTCTCTATTGTTTTCTTTCTCTAAGCTCTATATCTTTGGCACTTTGTAATGATTTGTTAAATAAAAAAATACTTGTCCAATTTTTTTAGATAATCTTACTGGCGGACTAATACAATAAATATTTATTGAAACTAAATATTTACAGTTTATATTACGGCGGCATTACCCCTTTGTAACTTATACGTTGGCAGAAAAACCTACCAGCCCGGCGGTCTCCTGAGACTTCGATAAGTCTGGATGAAATTTCTTTCACCAAACCGTGCGTCTCATGAGACCAAGCCCCTATGGTCTCCACCGCAAAGGGTGAAAATATATAGCTCGAACCTAGAGCTGCATACATGCGGCAGCCCCTCCAGCCGCCCTGCAAGTTCGCAAGTGTGTCGACACATGTCGGATCCCACACCAACGGCTTTCCAAGTCTTCATGGTATTAAAGTGACACCATCAGGCCTCTTGCCATCATCTCGTGTAATACCGACTGGTTCCAGTACGGCAGGGACACCGGCAGTGACTAGCCCCCTGCGAATAATATCATTAAGGGCGGCATGGCGTGAAATACGGACAGCGCTACGCGAGCAAGACAGCCCGGACTAATTAGAATTATTATTTATTTACTCAGTCATAATCCCCATTACAAGATTAGCCAACTACGCAAGATCTAACGCAGCCATAAGTGCGTTCTCTCTTCCTTTACTCTCACAATAATCATCTTCATAAGCACCACCCGGAAGATGTCCAATTCTGAACATAGACCAGCCTCTTGAACAGCCACAATGAACGAGAATTGGCTATTTGCATCCACCGGTTGCCTGCGACTCGCATGTCGTCGGTCCACCTAGTGGGAGGCCTGCCTACGCTGCGTCTTCCGGTTCGTGGTCGCCACTCGAGAACCTTTCTTCCCCATCGGTTATCGGTACTTCGGGCGATTGACATTTCAATTTACAGATTCTAAAAGCTATGTCAGTGACTTTAGTTCTTCGGCCGCTTGGCCGAATGGAGATTACCTTATTCCGGATTTTATCGAACAAAGAAATTCTGAACATAACTTTCTCCATAGCTCGTTGTGGGACTGAGTTTCTTTAAAATGGCAACACACTGGTTGAAAACCTTCGTCTTTAGACATTGCGGTATTTTGGAAGAGAAGATATAGCATAAACCAAACGCTGTCCAATAATAATCATTTATCAAGTGTCTGTCCACTATACTGGGTCATATTGTCACCATACTATGAAATTATCAAGCTCCGAAACAATGACTGAGACTACTATGCACTTGAAAAATATTATGCCCGCATCGTGCCCTGAACTCAGACTGTCGATTGTGCCACAGTCCAAATAATGCACTACGAAAAAATAGCCGTAATTAAACACACAGAAAGACAATATAAACAATATTATTTATATGGCGGCGCGCAGCGGAACGGCACGTCTGTCGCATTTTATGAATTTTGACAGGTACGTGCATGACACGGCTGGATACGCGACGCTCTAGTGGGCGTTGCTTCATACAGTTAATATTAGCAAGGTCATAATCTAAGTTTACAATGTCACTAGCCATATTACGTGTACTAAAAATCAATTCCTGCCTCTAAACATCTTGGGAAGGTGTTTCATAGCATTGTCTTAATTTTTACCTTTTAACGTGAACATTGGTGAAGTAAGCCTCCTCAGATCCCAACCTCGGACGAGTCCGTCAGACCCCGCCGTGGCTAAGGCGTGCGTTTCCGTTCTACTCCAATCACATGATAGTACCTAAGAAACAAACCATTAATGATCTTTTTTTTTATTGTATAGTGCTCAATCTATTGTTCATGCTGCCCTTAGGCCTCGGACATTTCTTAAGAACCGCTGTCTAGCTCCAACTAATTCGTTCACCGGACAGTGGATACAACTGGCTATGAGCACCGTACCCTTATTGATCATTACCTTACTGATATAAGTTTATGGCAGAGCAATGCTAAAGGGAGGATCCTCCGACCGAGCGAGGTGTGATGCTCGGTCAGGGCCGAAGCCCCCAAAGGTTGATGTCGGGATGTTGTATACAACGTGTTGCAAAATACCCGGTAAAAAATATAATTAATAATTATCAAAGCAAAAAAAATTGTCAACCCTAGTAAGGTTAGGTCTTTTAAATTTTTTGTCGTTCCGCGAATTAGGTAAAAATGTAGGTACATAATAATAATAAAAAAAAAAAAAAAGTGTCAACGTCAAGGACGAAAAATAATTTCCAATATATAATATTTAGTTTTATATACTTATTTTTTAGATAAGAATTAATTTATAGTGTGTTATTAACATAATATAATTTATAGCAATAGACATTTATCAACTACGTATATAATCAACAAAACCTATAATATTTGGAAATGATTTCACACGGATTTGAAAATGACAACCATGACAGCTAAATTTTTATGACAGAAAAATCAATAAAAACCACAATAATACAGGATTATACGTAATGCAAGTTATATATTGGGAAGAGTTGCTATTATGAATGTTGACCCGCAGTAAGACACCTAAGACCCCCCGGATTCGTCGCCCCACTCCGCCTCGCAGCCACCGGGCCCCAGCAGAGATGGTTCGCTGGCTGCAGTTGCGTCGAGCGAGAGCGACGAATATTTCTCGCCGCCGACGTCGCCACCACCTGTACGTCGGCGGAGAGGCCGGCCGCCACGGGAACTAGGACTTTTGGAGCAACCGGCTCCGAACAGGGTCCTCGCCCCTGGTGGTGTAGTGCGGCGCATGAGATGGACGTTATCGATCAATGAGAACGTCATGCGCGCCTACTACAAGGCAACAGAGGGAGGAACTAACCTCACCGCGTACCGTGACCGGATGCTGTCTCTGTTTCAGGCGCTTGAGCCAGCAGTCAACGTCTCGGCGCAACGACTTTCTGAACAGGTGCGGGCCATCCAACGTGGTCACATGTTGGATGACGCTGTGCTTGATCGGCTACTTTCGGAGGTGCAAGGTAGCCGTGTCGTCCCCTGTATACCGTCGTCGCAAGCTGTGGCCCAAGCGGTGAACACCGCACCCGCGCCACGGCCCGCAGCTAATAGCGGCGATGATAGGGACGACATGACTACCGACGTAAGTACCAACGTAAGTTCCCAGTTGAGGAGTACTTTGGAGGATGTTGTTCGTGAGTATCGGACCATGCCGCAAGGCCTTAGACCTCGCTTGCCCCGTTTGCCTATGCACAAACGTAATAGAGCGCTTGTGTGTGCCTTAGATTCACTACTGTCAAGTTATTTTGACAGTAGTGAAGACCTCGCCGATGCCCACGCTCTCCTGTACTGTGCAGCCATAACGGCATGTCGCGTAGCTCGCGTCAAGTTTCCTGACGCAGCTACGCGACCGAAACCTGCTGTACCGGCTTGGCAGTGCAGGATAGAGCGTCGCATTGGTGAGGCTAGGGTACTCATAGGCAAGCTTACCTGCTTCAGGGAGGGCAATATGCGCCCTAGAGTGATGCGCTTTGTGAGGCGCGCATTCTCGGGGACCGGCATCGATCCCCGCGAATACCTTTCGCGTGTCACAGAGCGCATCGACTTTCTGAAGCAGAAAGTTTGTGCATGGGCGAACCGGATACGCAGGTATAGGGCGCGTGTGGACCGATACTCTCAGAACAACATGTTCCAAAGGGATCAAAGGTGGGTATATAGATCCTGGGAGCGATCTAGCCAGATAGTTGGTGAGGTGCAGCGGCCGGATGATGACGCCATGATTAGGTTCTGGCGCAACATCTGGTCGGTGCCCGTCACTCATTCCGAGGGTGATTGGATCGGGGATGTTGAGGAAGTATGCGAGCCATTGCCATAAATGGGACCCATCACCATCGGGCCCCAAGATGTAGCAGATGCAGTCCGTCCTTTGCCTAATTGGAAGGCACCCGGACCAGACGGACTGCATAATTTCTGGCTCAAGTGTATACGTAGCTCGCATATTTGCTTGGCATCTCTGTTCCAATCGGCTGTGGAATCTGGGTCGCTGCCAGAATTTATGACTACTGGAATAACCCACCTGCTCCATAAGACCGATAGTACCACGAACCCAAAGAACTATAGGCCGATAACGTGTCTGCCTACAGTTTATAAAACTCTTACATCCATTCTGAGAGCAAAAATCAACAGGCATGTTGAGGACAACTCCATCATGTCTTCGTCTCAGAATGGATGTAGGAGTGGGGCTCCTGGTACTAAGGAGCTACTCCTCATTGATATGGCCATCTGCCAGCAGGCTCGCCGGAACCGTAAGGATCTGTCGACATGTTGGATAGATTATAAGAAGGCCTTCGACTCTGTGCCTCATACATGGCTTATGAGGGTGCTAGAGTTGTATAAAGTTAATACAACTCTGCGCACCTTCCTGGCGTCATGTATGAGGCAGTGGAGAACAGTCCTTCTCTATCCAGGATCTCGACAGACCTTTGGAAACGGTGATCCAATAAGGATAGAACGGGGCATCTTCCAGGGTGATAGTCTGAGTCCTTTGTGGTTTTGTCTGGCCCTGAACCCTTTAAGCACTCTCTTAAAGAGTTCAGGGCTAGGTTGTCGGTTGCGGAGAGGTGGTCAGGTCATATCTCACCTGCTTTACATGGATGACTTGAAATTGTTTGCCCCCACTGAGCTCCAACTGATGGGCTTACTGAAGGTCACAGAAACCTTCAGTAATTCTATCAGGATGGAGTTTGGTGTGGACAAATGTGCAGTTATGCATGTAAAACGGGGGAGGATGGTTGAGTCTAGGAGCGTACAGCTGTCAGACTCCACCGACCTGAGGACACTCTCTGAAACCGAAACCTACAAATACTTGGGTATGTCACAGGCGTTGAACATCAATGAGACTGCCATGAAACAGTCGTTGCGGGAACGCTTCTTGGGCCGCCTGAGAAAAGTACTGAAAAGTCTTTTATCAGGCGGAAACAAGGTGCGAGCCTACAACGGCTGGGTCATGCCAGTCTTGATGTACTCCTTTGGCATACTCAGGTGGACCCAGACTGAACTAGACACCCTGGATAGAACAGTTCGTACACTGTTAACCACATATCGTATGCATCATCCTCGCTCATCAGTGATGAGGTTGTATATCCCACGGATATGTGGTGGCCGAGGCTTTTTGAATGCCAAGGCCCTACATAACCGTGAGATATGTAACCTCAGGGAATACTTCCTCCACTGCAGCGGGGAGATGCATACGGATGTGGTTGCTGTGGACAATGGACTGACCCCTCTATCCTTAGCCAAAGGGAACTGGCGCAAGCCTGTGGTGCTCACCACTGGCGATCGCGAGGCGGTATGGCAAAGTAAGGAGCTACACGGGAGGTTCTACCGGGCTCTTCATGGGCCCGATGTAGACTTCACTGCTTCCGTGGCCTGGCTACGATTCGGTGACCTCTTTGGGGAAACCGAAGGTTTTGTCTGTGCAATTATGGACGAAGTGGTGATGACGAATAACTACCGGAGATATATCCTGCGGGATGGCACCATCGACATTTGTCGGGCATGTCGTCGCCCTGGTGAATCCCTCAGGCATATTATCTCCGGTTGTTCGCGTCTCGCAAACGGTGAATACTTGCATAGACATAACCAAGTGGCCAGGATAATCCACCAGCAACTTGCTTTGAAATACCGCCTTGTAACGTCAGAGGTACCGTACTACAGGTATGCGCCAGAACCAGTTCTGGAGGATGGCCATATTACCTAATACTGGGATCGATCTATCATCACAGACAGGACTATTGTTGCCAATAAGCCTGATATTGTGCTGATAGATCGCACCGAGCGCTGTGCAATGATTGTAGACATCACTGTCCCCCATGATGAGAACCTCGTGAAGGCGGAAAAAGATAAACAATGTAAATATCTTGATCTTGCGCACGAGGTTGTCGACATGTGGGACATTGATGACGCAATCATTGTACCTATAGTCGTTTCCGCCCATGGCCTTATGGCCAAGAGCCTCGATAACCATCTCAAGAGGCTCTCGTTAGACGGCTGGATCAAGGGCCAGATATAGAAGGCAGTGCTATTGGAAACGGCACGCATTGTGAGGAAGTTCCTCTCTCTGGAGCCTTAACCACCGTCTGCTAGGACCCTGTTCCCGCAGCCGGTTGGAAGGTGTTTTTTATATTTTTAAATGTATTTGTGTTTTATATTTATATTTAAAAATGTAATTAATAGTTTAAAGAGTAAATAAATGGAATAATAATAATATCCTGGGACAATTCACACACGGTCATCTGATCCCAAACTAGGCAGAGCCTGTACTATGGAAACCAGACAACTGACATTATGCGTACTTTTTAATTTTACTGAAATAGTGTTTGCACATCAGTGAAAATTATTACATTTTCTTATTTATTTTTTACGGGGTATTTTGTAACACGTTGTATATACTCAATGTACTTAGAAGCTTCGCTTGCGCGATTCAGAACCATATTTATTTTGCACTCTCATTATGTTTGTATTACAAGTTAAACCAAGCGAAACGAGCAAGATGTTTGGATTCTGGAAAGTGACATGCCTATTGACAATTTCACTGCACTGCCCCATACTCGGAGTTCGTTCTAATGGACCACGCCACTTAGCGTGAATGCGGCCCATGGGTGTCCTGGTAAGAATAGTACCCACTAATTTCCAGCCGTTAGGTGTCGTATGAGGAAACAAGAAGACGCACCAGCGTCTTTCTATTGTATTGCCTACCATCTATACCTACAGCAATCTCCAAGACGCCTGCCAAGCGTGAGGATTATGGCAACCCCTCCCTTCTAAGGGGAAGGCCTTTGCTCAACAGAGAACGTTTTTCTGATGCTGATAAACTCTGCTGTAGTCTATTGCTGCGGTAGTCTATTAATCCTAGTAATTTCTCCAACTGCAATGCACTTTACAACGAAACAGCAAAGTTCACACACTGCTGCTTGGCGGCAGAATATCTCACACTGCGGTAGTACGGTTTTCCAACTAGTTTAAGTGCTAATCTCACATTCAAAAATGCACTTAGCTAATAATAACATAAGGTTAAAAATACCTCAGCATCATGTGCCTTGACGACAGCAGCCGGTCTCGAAGGTTCAGTGCACGTCCACAATTTCAAATGTCCGTCGCCCGACACTGATGCGAAGGTCGCAGGCGAATGAGGGGAGAAAGCAGCCGTGTATACCAGCTGAGAATGACCCGCGAACGTACTGAGACACGCTTCTGACTCCGGGTCCCACTACAATGGATTTAAACGATGTATATGAAATGTTCTGCTACAATGCTCCAAGAATTAAACTTGTTTTTTTTTTAAGTGAAACTTCTTATGCGACTTCCAACAAGTTTAACGCTTAAGGCGTTAAACGTTATTCGCTACCATGGAGGGGGTATGAAAGCGCTCACGTGACACAGTCATTCAGTCTTCAGTCATTCCGTCATTCCGTCATTCTGAGTCATTCCGTCCTTCAGTGTCGTTCAGCATCGTTCAGTGTCATTCAATGTCGCTCAGTGGCATTCAGAGTCGTTCAGTGTCGTTCATTGTCATTCAGTGTCGTTCAGTGTCGTACAACGTCGTTCAGTGACGTTCAGTGTCATTCAGTGTCGATCAATGTCGTTCAGTGTCATTCAGTGTCGTTCTGTCGCAGAGAGGGGGAATAGAAAGAGAGCGAGAGTGAAGTTTCACTTCTTCCGCGCGGAGGGACTCCACGCACGCACATTTTTTTTTTTATTTATCTTAGTGACGAGACAAGTAAGACATTCGCCTGATGGTAAGCGACACGTCTGCCTATACATGTTGATAAAACAACCCTGTCCAATTTGTATGGGGAATATTCGCATTGCTCGTACTAATCAGGAAAAATATGTATAAAATATTTAATATAGGAGTTATATTTATATGTATGATTGTATTGCGAGACCTAATAATACCCTCAGCGATCGGCCAGTTTTATTAACACTCTGTAGACAGTCACATTAAACATTACTTATTAAGTCTCTTGTGACCTGTAATTTAAGAGGTCACAGTGCCCTTTACACCAGAACAAAGCAAAGTTTACACACTGCTGCTTGGCGGCAGAATACTACCTGGACAAGCACTAGATTTTTAATTTATAAACAGATCCCTAATACACCTAATTGGTGATCCACGTCTTAAGTATTCTCATCAGTAAAAGTTTTAAAAACTAAAACCCGACTACGGATAAAATCGCAGTCTAATAATGTGATATTATATAGCCTATAACCAGCGGACAATCAAGACGCTTCTAACGACACCCTACTTGTCAAATTATGTTGAGTAGATTAGAGGATGAACATACATACATTCTTGTTATTCTTCATAACCCTCCCTTCGTTCCGTAGTCGGGTAAAAATATGGAATGTGTGAGATTAACTAACCAATTTAACAGTGGTATCCCAACTGGCGCTGAGTAGGTGTGACCGGGGCCAGTCCACTGAGCACACCTCACTGGTGTGCGCCCGCAGCACTCTCAGTGGAGCAGCGCAACCAGCGCGCCACACGATCACGGCGCCGTCACCAGCGCCGCAAGCCGCCGCGTTATCCGTACTGCCTGACCATGCCTTAAGAGACAATACGAGACATAACTTAAAAGCTAACTTCTGGGGCAATCCACACACGATTAAACGTGGGGCTTAATATAATGCACTAATTATCCTCACTACTTCTCTAATATTACTGGTCCTAACTATACAAGCTGTGCTTAGTGTGAGGGTTACAGGTAATTATAATAAAGATAATTGTATCTAAGTACTGCAGCATGTAGAACATATAACCTCTTTTTGTTAATATTTCGGTTTACTTATGGTAAATAAATAATTTATTTATTTAATGATGATGCATACAACATTCAACAACAGGCATCTAATAATGTTGCCTTTTACTTACGCGAATATTACACATTGAAATCAAACTACTTTTACGGATTTTAAACACTGCACGGCCTCAAGATACTGTAAGTTCTTACTGCGTAGATCGGACCAACAATAGTAACTAAGAAGACCTGAGGGTACACCGCATAATTGTGACATAAGGACGTTCAACATCTCAGTCCTCCCGTGACCATGGGTGCTGCAAAGCATTCGAAACGCCGGGATAGTAAAATCAAAAATAAACCGCGATAAAATCCGTAAAAGTAGTTTGATTTCAACAGGCATCTAGTTTTAATAAGCGTTTCTGTTTTCAAAATCACTATCATTTACGTAAATATCGCCAGTGGACACTTAACATTTCCAACCTGTATACAGGTGAAGTTTTCATCCATGCAGATGACCAAATCCGAAACCATAAGAAATAGCGAATAATATCCAAAGGAGAGGCCCCATTTTAATGAAAACTAAAAGTACATCATTAGATTAAAAAAAAAAAAATATTCATACCCAGGCATTGAACCCGTTGATTCTGAAATAGTTTCATATACAACATTTTGGTATATTAATATACAAAAATTGTTATCACATTATAATTGGCAGTCAGGAAACACATGTGTCAATTAAAATATGACCTCAGTCAATTGACTATAAATACACAGAGCAAATCAGGTAATCCAATTATCGGCTGATGTAAGTTCATACTTGTGCCAGCCTGTGGGGCTTCCTTACATCAAGCAGTTTGAATATTCATGTAAAGTGAAATGTATGAGTATGTAAATATGAAATATAGGTAACTATGTAAAAATATTATATTATTCTTTAAACAAAGAACTTGGCATTTTTGAAGCTAGGTATAATATTTTTTTTTTTTTTCTCATATTCATCTGCAATCAGTCTTCACTTTTAACAGATTTGTTGTAGGCAGTGGCAGGTCGAGTGTGCCCTCCAGTGAGGACAACTACTCGGAAGATAATTTTTGAAAGATGTCTTTCCGTTTTAGTCGCTTTTCATAGCGTTGGTGAAGGAGTTCAGCTGCCAGTTCATTGGGGTGGTTTTGCAGCCGTTTGTGGTATTTTACAGAGGTCGCTTGGATTTCCTCTTTGACAGTTTTTACTTCCAGGTGTTCATGGATCTCTTTGTTAGTAACTAGCCAAGGAGCTTGGGATATGGATCTAAGTATGACATTTTGCATTCGTTGCAAGATTGAGATATTGGAATTGCTTGCGCTTCCCCATAGTTGTATGCCATACATCCATATTGGCTTTAGAATTGCCTTGTAGAGTAAGAGCTTGTTGTCCGTTGAGAGTTTGCTATTGCGTCCTGTGAGCCAATGTAGGTCTTTGTATCGGATGTTGAGTTCTTCTCTTTAATAAAGGTATAATTAACCATTTTTTCTTCACTTTTTTGATGACAACAAACAATTTCACTGATAGATTATTAAAAGTAAAAAAAAAGCAAATAGTAGTTTACTGCCAGCATTACCAGCTCTGTTATCCACAAATTGGAATGAATGTTACATTGACATCAATGATCTAAATCAAATTGTCAAATTCTAGACCAGATATATTGACAAATCATCCACAAAAACATATACTATGTAACTGCAAAGCAGTATATCAGCAGCAGCTGCTGTGGAATCACGTCCACTGCTGAACAATGGCCTCCCCCTTAGAAGGGATGGAATGCGATAATCCCCGCACTTAGCAGACATCTAGGGGATAGCAGTATAGGTGGTAGGTAATCCAATAGGAAGTCACTGCAGCCCATGTTCTTGTTTTCCCTTAGTGATCTCTTACAGACACCTAACGGGAAGAGATGGGAGGGCGCTATTCATACCCAGACACCCCAATACGTAATGTAATGTAAAATAGTATTGTATTCTTACAGTATCTATAAACAACATGTACAAATCATTATGACATGTTTCTGGGTATTAGGAAATTACTGAAGTACTACTTCTACGTACTCATATCCTAGAGTGAAATAATTATATGTAATAAATAAATATCATGTAGGTAAGGCAATACTTATGCTAATATATTTTACACTATTGAGTAGGCATTATTGATTATCATTACTAAACGCCCTGGTGCAATAGTGTATGATTTGTTTAAATTCTGGTTGAATCAGATTGAATTTGAAACATGTTCACAGAATTGCTGTGGGTGGTTTTTATTAGTTCTGTAGTATTCTTTATTAGAACAATGCAAAGGAAACAGTTCTATAGACATTATCTTTTACTTGATATGTGAGAATACATGTAAGGTCTGTAACGTTAAAATGATAACAGAAAATCGGTAACTACAAAACACAAGCAGGCAATGCTATAAGTTGTTATTCTTAAATGACTTTTACACATAAGTTTTACAAAATTCCAATTAGATCACCACACTTACCACATCAAATAAACCGTCAGTCCACTCTAATTTCTGCACTTCAAGCAAGGTACTGCCATCAGGAGCTAACTCCAAGAAGAACAGGGTACCTCCGCCAGCCAGCCCGTAGTACTGGCTCGTCGCCACGGCTAAGACATCAGGCCTCGTCCTTGAGAACCTCACACTGTATCCATGCCGACCCGGTGTCAAAAAAGTCGGCATACTGATGGTATAGCTAAAAAAACATAAATTTTTAGATGCTGCTTTCAAAAATAAGGACGTGTGTACCAATGAACGATACTTACAAGTTACAACGTAATTTAGAGCTTACGTTACATACTCTTGTTAGATACCTTGATTTACAGAATTCGTATAAGTTTTGAGTAGCTAATTCTTACAATAAATGATTATTTTCTTTCCGATTAGAACATAACCTTTCAGATTTTTGGCTGAGCTGTCAAAACAATTGTCATTTTTTTGACGTTTGATCAACTATTTTCTAATGTTTAGTGACGAGACATGTAAAATCGATTGTAGGCGTGCGTCATATTTTCATAATCTTATTAGTACACCTACTCAGAAAATCCTATTAGGTCGTTACCGTATGCTGCAGGAAACCTCACAAGCAACATATATAAGCAAATTTTGTATGAAGCAGTCATTTCTGGTGAAATACTCCATACCTAAACACACAGTTATCTCTTTAACATTAAAACTTTCTTATTCATATTCATCCCATAATTTGCTCTTAAAATCGATTCTCAGTCTAGTGCCAAGACCCCATAATGCTGGATTATTTTTCTTTGGCCTTCGTGGTTGCTGTGAAAGTTTTTAAGAAAACTACCCCTAATGGAAAAGTCACTGTGTACCTTGGTAAACGCGACTTCATTGATCATATGGATTACTGTGATCCCGTTGATGGAGTGGTCGTTGTGGATACCGAATACCTGAAAGGAAGAAAAGTGTACAGTCAGGTACATAATTGCTTGTGTAGTGTTCCATGAAGTTCAAATTAGTGGATACCAAAGTGTATGTGAAAAAGTGTTGATTAAACAGCTCGAAGTGTTGATCATCTATATTCTTTCTACAGCTCGTCACCACCTACCGCTATGGTAGAGAAGAGGATGAAGTGATGGGTGTGAAGTTCTCCAAGGAAATGGTCATCGGTCAAGAACAAGTTGTGCCTTTGATTAATTCTAAAATGGAATTAACACCCGTTCAAGAGAAACTTCTGAAGAAACTTGGCCCCCACGCTTATCCATTCACTTTTTCATTTCCTGAATTAGCTCCTAGCTCGGTATACCTTATATTTATTTTATTTTGTTTTTAATTGAAATCGGAAAATAGATAATAATTTGAACCAAACATAATTTAGGTGACCTTACAACCATCTGAAGAAGATCAAGGCAAACCAATGGGCGTAGAATATTGCGTCAGAACTTACGTCGCTGAGCAAGAAGACCAAAAGAGCCACAAGAGGAGCTCAGTAACTCTTGCGATTAAAAAGGTATTCAAGTGTTACTGTGTAAAGTTTGAAAATATCTTAGGATTTCCTTTAACTTAACCAAACCATCTTACAGTTGCAACATGCTCCCGCCTCTCGTGGACGCCGCCTTCCAAGTTCTCTTGTCAGCAAAGGATTCACTTTCAGTAATGGAAAGATTACACTGGAAGTTACTTTGGATCGAGAAATTTACTACCATGGCGAAAAACTCGCTGCTAACATTATTGTTTCCAACAACTCCAGGAAATCGGTGCGCAATATTCGTTGCATGGTCGTACAACATGTCGAAATCACGATGATCAATTCTCAATTTAGCCGGCACGTGGCTTCCTTGGAAAGCCGTGAAGGATGCCCCATCACACCTGGAGCCAGTTTATCCAAAACCTTTTACCTCGTTCCTTTGGCTCGCAGTAACAAGGACATTCGCGGTACGTGTTGATGTTTTACTTAAACCGTATTAATTCAAATTGTCATCTTGCTAATGCAGTAATATAATCATGTGCACTTCTTTAACAGGAGTGGCTTTGGATGGCCACTTGAAGGAAGATGATGTAAACCTAGCCAGCTCTACTCTTGTTCCCGAAGGCAAATGCCCAGCGGATGCCATTGGTATCGTAGTATCTTATTCCGTGCGTGTTAAACTGAACTGCGGTACTCTTGGTGGAGAATTGGTTACGGATGTGCCGTTCAAACTGCTGCATCCAGCTGAAGGTTATTAATTTATCCTTATTGTAATGAATATTATCATTATAGCGATTTTTTACTTAACTCTGATATTATAATATTACTGTATTTTAGGTACCGTTGAACGTCAACGTTTCAATGCGATGAAGAAAATGCAGTCTATTGAAAGACATCGTTATGAGAATTCTCTCTACACTAACGAAGAAGAAGATAATATCGTATTCGAAGACTTTGCGCGTCTTAGAATGAATGAACCAGAGTAAAATTTTGCAGAAAATTGTAAAAAAAAAGAAAAAATCTATATAAAATACAAAAAAAAAACACATTTACGTAAGAAGAAAAGACGCAATTGCATTAGATCAAATATCAATCATCAGCATTATTAATGTTTTTATTCCATTATATTATAAGGTACTTCGAAAAATTACTTAACCTGTTGATTAGATTAATCTTTATATAACAAACGCTTGACATATTGTTAAAAAATGTACTCACCTTTCTTGTATTCACTTCTCATAAATAAACTTCACCAGAAGTTTTGGACTTTAATTTTAGCCTAATGATTCTAATTTCTAATATAATAGTAATTTTTATTTCTATTTTGCTACTGTATCCACTATCACGTCCAGTGCAGTACTGACGTATAACTAAAGATGCAATCTAAGTCAGGTTTTTTGCATAGTCCATTGTACAACTCGATTAAAGGGTTATCGTCCCCGCCCTATTCTTTTCTATACGGGTGGCGGTGCGAGGTCTGTATTTGCTTGCACCTCCTTCTCTCTCGAATAAGCAAGAAGTTTTATTATTGTGATACACTGTCCGGTTGTGTGACGTACCTAAACACTTTCAGTATAAAAAGTTAAAAATAAGATATCACAAATTGCACATAAGTACTTAAAAATATAAACCTACCCAGAAGTACGTAATAGGAGAAATTAGTAATACAATATGGAATTCAATTTCTGCCTATTTAGGTACTGTTGGTTTAGTGGTTAGACACCGGCCTGTCCGCTACCTGTCGCGGGTTCGATCCCGCCCAAGACAAACATTTATATGTATGAACATAGCCGTTTGTCTATTGTTATCTGTCATTTGTCCAAATAAGTAGTTATATAATCTAATCTCATGTGCAGCCGAAAACGATCCACTGTTGAACAAAGCCCTCCCCCTTAGGAGGGAGGGGTAATCCTCACGCTTGTTAGGCGTCTTGGGGATCGCAGTATGGGTAGTAGGTAGGTAATCTAATAGAAAAACGCTGCTACCCGTCTTCTTTGTTTTCCCTTTGGCTCAATTCACACCAAGATGGCAGCGGCCGGCAGCGCTCTTTCAGTTACGGCGCGCGGGCGGCCGCTCGCGGCGCCTCGCTTTTCAAGCGATACTGGTCTGTTACGTATTGTAGATAAAGTTTAAAATTCTTTCACATTGAAAGTGCGCTGCCGGCCGCTGCCATCTTGGTGTGAATTGAGCCTTAGTCGCCTCTTACGGACTACCAACGGGAGGAGATGGGAGGGTGCTATTCTTACCCGGACACCACACGGGTTGGTAGATTAGTATTTACCTACAATAAAAATAATTTTTACAAAAAAAAATAACCACCTTCAAAATGCAACTAAAAAGCCTGAAATAATTTATAAGAATTAGTGGTTTTTACATCTACATTGTTGGACTTAGACTACAACATATTATAAATACATATTACTATCAAAGACGGCGCCAAACTGGAAAACAGTTAGGTATCTACTGCCCTTGTAAGTATTTGCTAGACGTTAGGCACCGACTTCGATAGTAATATGTATTTATAATATGTTGTAGTCTAAGTCCAACAATGTAGATGTAAAAACCACTAATTCTTATAAATTAATTCAGGCTTTTTAGTTGCATTTTGAAGGCGGTTATTTTTTTTTGTACAAATTATTTTTGTTTTATTCTTTTTAGTGGTTCCCTTGGTGTATTATTAGGTTAACTTTTAACAACTTATATTTTATTCTGACAAACAGCTAGTTTAATATTTATTTTCAAAACACCCACTAAATAACACAATTATGGACCATCACTAAAATATAAGCTTAAGCAAAAATTTTTAAAAATGTAGATGGGACAATATCTTAATAAAACTAACCAATTGCCATAAACCGAAGATATCTAGGTGTTATACTCGTAGTTCTCGAGAACCATGGACTGCAAGCTCGGTGGGTCTACATTTATTTGTGCCGAGAACCCGTGTCCACCTTCTTGCTCCATCGTCAGACCCTGATCACCATTTTTCTAGCAACTACTCATCGAGAGCTACCCAACGAGCCCAAACTCGGCGGATCTACGTGTATTGGTGCAGTGATCCCGTGACGACTTTCCTGCTCCATCATCAGACCCTGATCTCCATTTTTCTAGCAACTACTCGTCGAGACCTATCCAACGAGTCCAAATTCGGTAGGTCTACGTTTGTTGGTGCCGAGATACCGTGACGACCTTCCTGCTCCATTATCAGACCTTGATCACCATTGTTCTAGCAACTACTCGTCGATAGCTACCCAACGAACCCAAACTCGGTGGGTCTATGTTTATTGGTGCCGAGATCCCGTGACGACCTTCTTGCTCCATCATCAGACGCTGATCACCATTTTTCTAGCACCTACTCATCGAGAGCTACCCAACGAGTCCAAATTCGGTAGTTCTACATTTAGTAGGCACGGCTAGGATAGGATGGATTGTTAATTTTATTACAGAGTTCCGGTGGCCATCTATGGCCTTCTTCATCAGATCCACTTCACCAAATGATACTTTCTGAATGAAAATGCTTGACTAGTTTCTAAAAATACCAAAAACGCTATATATATGCCTATAATATTTAAGGAGTTCCCTCAGTTACTCATGGTTCCCATCATCAGAACTTGATTTTGAAAAAAATGGGACCAATCTGGAAGCATATCCTTTCAATTATAAAAATAATTTTCCAAATCGGTTCGTAAACGACAGAGTTCTGAGGTAACAAACATAAAAAAAAATATAAAAAAAAAACATACAACCGAATTGATAACCTCCTCCTTTTTTTTGAAGTCGGTTAAAAAAAGGATGTACTGTAAGTATATAATATTTGTATCGTTCATGTCTATTTACTATAGTTATGCTTTGCCCCAGAATAATATTATTTCTATCGAGAACGTCTGCTCAAAAATTCGGAGAACTCCCGTAAAAGTATTTTTGCCTCAGGCAGAGTGAGAAGTTTTACTATACGTTCCCGTGGGCCGCCACAAAAAAGCGGAACTAGGACACCGTGGGGTTTTAGTTGGTAGGAGTCCAACATAACCTGCGCTGCCACCACCCGGCGGTGCATGTATCCATGAGGATTTCCCCACGTAAAAAAAGGTTGGTGAGAAGTTTATAGCTGACAGTCTATACATATATTATCGAAGCTAAACGAATGTTATACTTACGTAAATATTCTTACAGTAGCCGACCCGCGCAGCTCCGCCCGCGCTCTAAATTTTGAATAGCATACCACCTTTGTTTAAAGACGGTTAAAAACTGGGACCCACTTTTTACTTGCCCTCCGAAGCACGGAGACGCTTAGTTCAAATGACATTAAACGGTCACCCATCTATGTAGTGACCATGCCTACCGGCGCTTAACCTGATCAATTGCCACATATTGCTAAGAACTGTCTATGAGTGTCTTCTTATTTTTTAATAGTATTAGATATACATTTTCTTTGAATACATAACCTCCTTTTTTAAAGTCGGTTAAAAACTTGGACCCACTTTTTACTTGCCCTCCGAAGCACGGAGACGGTTAATTCAAATGACATTAAACGGTCACCCATCTATGTAGTGACCTTGCCTAACGTTGCTTAGCCTGATCGATTGCCAAACATTGATAACAACAGTAAATGTCTATGAGTATCTCCTTATTATTATTTATTATAATGAAAAATGGATAAAATCGGACCACGCGTAACCAAGGTAACCAAGTAACATTTTGTCTTTAATCCCCTCTCCCAAGGGAACCGAGCTGAATTACGGGATACAAGGTTTCCTATGTCCTACCTCGTAGTATTAACTCAAATCATGGCAAGTTTCGGCGTGATGCGCGGTCAGACAGACAGACAGACAGACAACAATGAAAAAAAATACAGTTTTGGCTTCAGTAGGTATCAATTATACATAGAACGCCCTCCAAATATAATTTTCAAAATATCTTCAATCAGAATTGGACCTGTTACAGTTTTAATACAAGTATATGTAGATAAAACATGTATACAGTGGAATCGAGAACCTCCTCCTTTTTAAGTCGGTTAAAAATAATAGAGTTCGACTGCAGCCAAATAATCTGGCGTTGCTCAAAGTACTCGTAAATTGCAGTTGTTGATTTTGTCACTTCCACAAATATATAATTCGAATCGAATAGGCTGCGGGGCCGCGGACTTTATACAGGTATATACCTATGTACTTACATAGGTTTTGACGGGCCTGTTGGTATAGTTAGACACCCTGGCCCGCTACCCAGTAGGTCGAGGGTTCTATTCCCACCAAGTACCAAGTGTCTGGGTGCTTTATCTATAGTAGGTATATAAGTATTATATTTACAAAAAAGCATAGTACTAGTATAAGTTGTCTTGTTTCTATAGTACAGGTTCAGCCTAGGGATTAGATGACCCAGTGTGGATTGTCCCAGAATATTACATTACAGCGTGCATCCTACATTCATAAAACATAACAGTCTTGAAGCATTCGGGAAATTAGCGGCCAAAACCACCACTAAATTACCAACAAAGACTGTGACAAAATATAAAAGTATTCCTATTCCTTTATCTTTGACTAGCTGATCCACGCAGCTCCGCCCGCGCTGTGTTTACGTTAACTAAACTTTTAATAACAGACATTCGCATCGAATACATAACCTCCTTTTTTATAGTCGGTTAAAAACTGGGACCCACTTTTTACTTGCTCTCCGTAGCACGGACCCGTTTAGTTCAAATAGCGTTAAACGGTCACCCATCTATTTAATGACCTTACCTAACGTTGCTTAACCCGATCGATTACAAAACCTTGATAACAACTCTCTATGAATGTTCCCTTACTAATATTTATTAAATTATAAAGAAAAAATGATAAAATCGGACCAAGCGTATAACCAAGTACCCATTTTGACTTTAATCCCCTCTCCCAAAAGAACCGTGCTAGATTACGGGATAAAAAGTATCCTATGTCCTACCTCGTAGTAAGATCTCAAATCATGCCAAGTTTCATTTGAATCCATTCAGTAGTTTCGGCGTGATGCGCAGCCGTGATACAGACAGACAGACAGACAGACAAAAATTTAAAAAATTACATTTTCGGCCTCAGTATCGGTTATAGAATGCCCTCCAAATATAATTTTTAAAATATCTTCAATGTACAGAATTGGACCTGTTACAGTTTTATTATAAGTATAGATTGTACCTACCTAAAGCTATAAGAATTAAGTAAGGAGGCCGTTAAAGTTCAAATAGATATTGCCAAACTATATGAATTAATAGCATAATTGTTCTAAGATTTTCTCATAGCTTAAAACTAGTCGCGCAAGTTTTGGACAATGGACTAGGAAGACACCGTTGTCCTTGCATCTTTTATATTTAATTGCGAAAAGGGTTCGTCCACAAACCAGTTTGACCGCTTCGCGTGTGGGAAAGGACAGCGAAATGACCCTTTATTTGCATGTTCTATTCCTTGCGAATTTGAAATAGGGTTGGCAGTAAAAATTATTTGAAGACGTTTACATTTAAAAAAATTAGAAGTGGTTCCCGTTTGGTAGCAGCTAGGCGCTCATAGATACTCAAGTCATTTGTAAAATATAATAGTTAACTAAAAACTAACTATTACAATATTAAGTATATGCGTTAGATAAAAGGCTTTAATGTGATTTATCCAATTAGTCAATAAGTAAACTTAGTTACGAAAAAAGAAAAGTATTTTTCCGAAAGTAATTACGAATAGGATGTATGATTTTTTTGAGAATATCGTTAACTTAAACCTTTGGATAGATAAACGCCTAGAGTAATTAAAAAATAAATGGCATTATAAAACATTTTCTATCAGACATACGAACCCCTACCACACACAATGAAAGGGACATTCCATTATACTTCACCCTTCATTCAACAAGTGTAGGACAGTTGCATAAATGTGAATTTGCATAACCCAGTGGACAATAGTTCCCACGTAGCCAGCTCGACTGGTCAAACTGGTTTCTCTAGCCCGAAGGGTGGACACCCTTTGACCGTCTTGAGAATCAGCTAGGACGTGATGTCAGTTGTTCGACAAGGCTTAGTGTGTGGGAATGCTGGCCGTACGGAACGGTCGTATGTCACAGTCGAAAATATTAAATATTGCCGTTATTTTTTTTAAATTAGTAGTAGTGTTTTTTTAATATTAAAACCAAAGATAATGTTTTATTTTGGTCAGAAACATGGCGTTGGCATCAATGAGTAGGTATAGGCTATAAATTATACTTATTCTAGTTAAAATTAAGTTGTTATTTAGTATGATAGTTGTAAATTTGTTGAAATAAAAAAAAAGGTAGTTGTACACCACAGACACAAAACAGTATCAACAGATCGTGCTATTTTAAATTATGCAACCTGATTAATTTATTCATGCTAATTAAAAGTTACTTCGGGTTTAACTACTAATCTTAATTTCTGATGCGGACGATAAATTAAGTCTAACACAACACGTGTTTTCAAAATCTGTAGTGATTAAATTTAAAAAAGACCCTGAATCTGATAAGTTAGTTGGTAGGTACATACAAAAAATGGTAAAGTGCATCAGAATTTCTTTACGCAAGCTAACACTCTACAGTAAGCAATGATATTGATAGTAAGTAAGTTATCAGTGTATATGTTGTTGGAATGTGCAATCGAACTTATAGGAATAGGTACTATCAGATCATCAATGGCAATGGCATTGATGATTCAATGGCAAATGCGACAGTAAACAGATTTTTGTAATGAAGATAAATACTTACACGTGTTTAGAATAATTCTGCGAAACTGGTTCCAATATTGAACCAGAGCATCATCATTACCAGCAGGAAGACGTCCACTGCTGAACATAGGCTCTCCCTTGGAACGCCACAATGAACGACAATTGGCGACGTGCATCCACCGGTTACCTGCGACGCGCACAATGTCGTCTGTCCATCTAGTGGGAGGCCTACCTATGCTGCGTATTATTAACCGACTTCAAAAAAAGAGGAGGTTCTCAATTCGTCTGTTTATATATATATTTTTTTTTCTATGTATGTTCGCGCATAACTCTGGCAATTATGAACCGATTTGAAAAAATGTTTCTTCCATCCATTCTTTAATCCGTTAATTGGGTCCCATAAAAAAATTATTGCTTAGTAATAAGTAGTTCCTGAAAAAACAAGAATGGTGACTGCGCACTGAGAGCTGCAAGAAAGCCTATATAGATGACGTTTTAGTCGCTCGGACTCGCTCGGTCGGACAAAAATAGTCATAACTCTGGCAAATATTTATCAATTTCAATGATTCTTTTTTTATTCGAAAGAAGAAACCACTGTATTGAATCTGTATGAATTTTATTACAACCGGATAAGAACTTCCTGGAGGACCATGAACGATGTGGAGGAATTTATCTGGTAAAAACCATAAAACTGATGTTCTCCATTACATTGCTCTGACAATTATGAACCGATTTCGATGATTCTTTTTTTAATCGAGAGAGTAAACTACTATGATGTTTCCATGCAAATTTCATTACGACCGGATATTTTTTTCTGAAGAAACATGAATTATGTAAAACTATGTAGAGGATAATGTGATCATAACCTACCTAGATAATTTTACTGTTTTCGATGGTTCAATCTTTAATATGAAAATATCACTAAAAAGTTTAAAATAAAATCTTTTTAAAAAAAAATTGAACCGACTTCAATATCACTGAAAAGTATAAAATAATTTAAATATTATTGAAGTTGGTGCCAAATATACACAGCAGGTACGCTAACACCAACTTCAATAATATTTAAATTATTTTATACTTTTCAGTGATATTGAAGTCGGTTCAATTTTTTTTTAAAAAGATTTTATATATATTACGGTTCGTGGTCACCACTCAAAAACCTTTCTTCTCCAACGGTTATCGCTTCTTCGAGCGATGTGGCCTGCCCATTGCCACTTCAACTTGCAGATTCTGAGAGCTATGTTGGTATCGTTGGTTCTTAGGTGAATCTCCTCATTGCTGATTCTGTCGCGCAAAGAAACTCCGAGCTTAGCTCTCTCCATAGCTCGTTGTGTGACTCTGAGCTTCTGTAAAAGGCCAGCTGTTAAAGACCACGTCTCAGTACCATATAGTAGTGTTTTTTTAACCAGAGCGTATAAGTTTAATCCTACCTTCCTTCTATAGATACTTAATTGATATTAATTTATTTAGCTGTCAATCTAGGTAGGTAAATTCGTGCCTTGGGTAGGTAAATCTGTCATTAAACATTTAGATTGGAATCCGATTCAAAATTAGCCTGGGTCTTATTATTTTCCAAAGTTACGTAATGTAAAGAAATATACCCAGTGGTAATACCTAAGAATTCATCCAAGATGAATACGAATCAGAAAGGTGATGAATTATGAAATTTCACGTCAATAGAACAGTAACAATGACCGATCCCTTAACGTTTTTTCATCTCCGTCGCGTGCGCACTTTGCATCAGAAGGGTGTCTGGTCCATTATGCGCCGCTAAGGGAGAGCACCCCTGTGGTCCAGGACCATAAAAAACAACCTGTTTGTATTTATTTAAGGAAGTGATGGGGATAACATTTGAAAGTACCCTAAGCTTCCCGCTGTAAGGGCATCAGAATCGAATCTGAATAATACGAGTAAGCGTGTTTTTTTTATGAATAGGTAATTTATAATTTAGTGCTTTAATGTTATCCCACCGGAAAACCGTCAAGAAAGAAATAGTTAATAGATTTGTAAATAAAACAGGAAAGCTTATTAATACCATCATCAACATCACCTGGAAGACGTCCACTGCTGAACAAAGGCCTCCCCCATAGACCGCCACAGTGAACGACAGTTTGCCATTTGCATCCACCGGTTGCCTGCGACGTGAACAATCTCGTCGGTCCACCTAGTGGGAGGCCTGCTACTATTATTAAAACCACTACCGTTAAACATTTCGGCACTAACCAAAGTTAGGCTATTAGTAAATACCTAAGGAATTAAGTCCGTCCTGTACTGTTTGAGCATAAGTTAAATAAATAAATAACTAAGAACACAGGGTATCTGTGTTATAGGAAGTATTGCACTAGCAGCAAAGTATGTAAAAAGCTACCACTTCCGTCCACAATTACATCATCAATTACTATCAGGTGGAATCGTGGTTATGCACTACCATGTACTGAGTACCCTCCGTGGCGCAGTGGGGAACCGCTTGCTTTGCAAACCGGAGGTCGCTGGTTCGAATCCCGTGTGGAGCAACAACTTTGTGTAGTTATTCCTTACTGGCTAGGACAATGCAGGCCGATCACCTGATTGTCTGTAAAGTAAGATGATCCATGCGTCGCATGGGCATGTAAAAATTTGGTCCTGCGCCTAACCTCTCCCCCGGTCGTGTCGGTCTTCCGTCCCATCGGATTGTTATAGGTATAAAGGAAGAGAGAGTGCACTTGTGTCTGCAAGCGCAAGCGCTTGTGCACTATAATATCTCCCGCGTAGATGGCTGATCTGGTGAAAGATTAGCCGCTGTGGTCGTATCGGCCAGGAGGACATTGTTATTATTATACTGAGTAAAAAAAAGCAAAAAAATACAAATAAGGCTTCGTTATCTGTCTCCTCATAGAACATTGGTCTCTTTGTTCATAACATGAACACATTGCTACTCGATGATGACGTAATATGACGGTGGTCTTGGCAAGAAGGAGGTACCTTTTCAATCAAGTTACCCTAATTTCTTGAGCAGACACTCCCAGTATGCTCTACCTTTTTAAACCTCGATCGTAAAACGAGAGGTTTCATATTATGTAGTACTATAGAGGTGAGTTATCATTTTCAAATCTACGCAAGCTTATAGCCGTAAAAAGAAAAGTTGTATGACGAAAGATGTCCTGGCTCCGTAGCATCAAACAATGGACCGGAAATAGGTATGTAGAGCAGCTATACAGAGTTGCCATAGATAAAGGCTTCGGAATCTCCGACAAACCTTCAGTAATGGAGAGGCATTGAAAAAAGAAGTTTAACGCTTGGACTTTTCTTTTCCTAACGTAAAATTACAAACTGTTTAGTTCAGGGGTATATCATAATTAGCAGTCGATAGAAGTCCACTGCTGAACAAAGGCCTCCCCCTTAGAAAGGAGTGATTGCCTTAATCCCCATGCTTGGCAGGCGGCTTGGGGATCGCAGTATAGGTGGAAGATAAATCCAAAAGAAAGACGCTGCTGCCCGTCTTCCTGTTCTCGCTTAGTCGCCTCTTACAACACCCAACGACAAGATATGGGGGGATGCAATTCTGCTGTCCCGGCAGTGCGCGGCGACTATATACACAACACCATAGATTAGCGACATTCAGGGGTAGTTTTCGATATGCCGCGTCCAAATGTTGGAATAATATTCCGCCGCCAATAAGGAATCTGCAATGTTTACACAGTTTTAAACTCAAAGTTTTCCTTTATGATCACCAAAGACAGCAGGAAACTCTCTTGTACGACACCAGCGCAATATGATATAACGTATGGCTATTTAACAACGTATTTTTTTTATATATAAGTAGAATTAATAATTAGGTATATTTACATTGTTTATTGTTTTAAATCAGGTATGTAATGTAGTGATTTCATAGAGTTTATATATTAAGAATAGTGTACGCGTTTGTTTATGGTCCTCTTAAACAATGCGTAGGCATATTTTCCTCGGAGGCAGGTGAATCGAACTATTTATATAGTTTTATAGATATGTAAATGATAAGTAGTGATGGGTTTGATCTGTCACAGGCGCAGATGTCGATAAGTGCAGTAGACGGTATGGTAACTATTGTCATGTACCTGATATTTATGTATTTTGTCAACTTCTTAAAATTGCTCATTATAAATTGTGTTCTTTTGGTTCGGTAACTTGTCATTTTTGTTTTGTTTTTTTTTTTGGTATTTTTCTTTATTTATGTTGGCTGAGTGGGCAGTGGGTGTATGTTTGGTGGAGGGTTCGTGGAGTCACCAGGGGTTCCAACGGAAGATCAGTGCGGCTTGCGTGCAAGCCGCTTTATGCTGAGTTGGGACCCATTCGTGGCAAACTTAACTTAATTATGCAATTTATGTTAATTTCGATGTTGGCCATGAATAAAGCTTTTTCTTCTTCTTCTTCTTCTAACCCAGCACCCCACGCGTGCCGGGTATCAATTATCCGAGACATAAAAAACTATATAAAAACTTCAGCTTCATTCAGCTTCAGCTTCGTTCAGCTTGGAATACAAATGCCGTTACCTGGCTTTTACCTTACCTACGGTTCTACCTGAGTATTGTGTGTAACTGGAAGGCAATTGTCTAAAAATATCTCCATGCTGATCACCAAAATTTATCTTGATCAAAAACCCTACCTACCATGAGAAATACTCATGGCCCGCATGTAACTGTAGCTGCGGTTAGAAACAATAGTGATTATCTCCCGTCTAACAACTTGTTAGGGACACGAGAAACGGTATGTCAAAATGACCCTTTGAGAATTAAAGCTAACAAACATACACAGGGATCTGAGTAATTCTTTGGATTTGGAGGAAGTATAAATAGACTCGAGGTAACCGTCTGTTGAGATTGAAGATCTTAGTGTGAACGGCGTTGTTAGACAGATTATCTTGGGCTTAATATTGGAACAGCCGTATATTTGCACTACAGTTCAAGTGATGGTTTCTCTAGCAAGATGTTTTTTAATTTTTTAACCGACTTCAAAAAAGGAGGAGGTTCTCAATTCCTCTGTATATATATATATATATATATATATATATATATATATATGTATAATAATAATAAAATAATACCAGCCCTTGTTTATGTCCCACTGCTGGGCACGGGCCTCCCCTCGAGATGAGGGGGCTTAGGCCATAGTCCACCACGCTGGCCAAGTGCGGGTTGGCGGACTTCACACGTCATTCGAGAGCTAGTAAGGCTTTCTCAGACATGCAGGTTTCATCAAGATGTTTTCCTTCACCGAAAGCTAGTAACAATCGCACAAAGATTCGCACATGATTCATTGAAGAAATCAGAGGTGCGACCCGGGGTTCGAACCTGCGCACCTTGTTTCCAAGGCAAGCGCTCACCCACTGAGCTGTTACCGCATATATTTATGTATGTTCGCGCATAACTCTGGCAATTATGAACCGATTTGAAAAAAAATTTCTTCCATCCATTCTTCAATCCATTGATTGGGTTCCATAAAAAATTATTGCTTAGTAATAAGTAGTTCCCGAGAAAACAAGAATGGTGACTGCGCATGAAAGCTGCAGGAAAGCCTATATAGATGACTTTATGTCGCTTTTTTAAGGACAAAAATGGTCATAACTCTGGAAAATATTTACCAATTTCAATGATTCTTTTTTTATTCGAAAGAAGAAACCACTGTATTGAATCTGTATGAATTTTATGGAGGACCATGAACGATGTGGAGAAATTTATCTGGTAAAAACCATAAAACTGATGTTCTCCATTACATTGCTCTGACAATTATGAACCGATTTCGATGATTCTTTTTTTATTCGAGAGAGTAAACTACTATGATGATTCCATGCAAGTTTCATTACGACTGGATATTTTTTTCCGAAGAAACATGAATTACGTAAAACTATGTAGACGATAATGTGATCATAACCTACCTAGATCATTTTACGGTCTTCGATGGTTCAATCTTTATATATGAAAATATCACTAAAAAGTTTAAAATAAAATCTTTATTTAAAAAAATTGAACCGTCTTCAATATCACTGAAAAGTATAAAATAATTTAAATATTATTGAAGTTGGTGCCAAATATACCCAGCAGGTACGCTAACACCAACTTCTATAATATTTAAATTATTTTATACTTTTCAGTGATATTGAAGTCGGTTCAATTTTTGTTTTAAAGGATTTTATTTTTACATTGATTAGTCTTATTAGAATCTGCAAAAAGTCAGTAGTGAATGTACCTACTCACGCATAATAAGTTTCTGTTTTATTTTTTATACTTTTTAGTCCGTCATTTCTAAACTAATATGTAATTATGTTACTACATACTACATTAAAGCAAGCACTCTACAATTCCGGTGTCATCATAGATTTTATAAAGACGACCTTGCTCCGAGGAGAATAATAGAAGATATCATCACAGAATATAAATCACTTTTATTACAACACACTTTGTACACTGAATATACACGACTACAATAAATTAGATAAATCAACTTCACAATAAACAGTTACTTCCAACTCTTAACAGTCTCGTGGTTGACACTCGAATTCTTCCCACAATACCACCGACCATGCTTTTTATCAGAAAAATCCCTACCCGAAAACGCCCAACGCCACGACCAAACACAGCCCGCATCAGTTCTCAATTGCAGAGTCTATGACTAACTTCCGCTTCTGTTAGTACTCGAAAAGTAGTTACCAGTATATTAAAATATTAAACAATTAAAATAAAGAAATAAATAAGTAGCGATAAATCTCTACAAAATTACCAACCCTAACAATCGACCATCCTGACGACGTGTGCGTCCCCGCACACGACCCAGGTGGAACCCTAACAATCGGTGTCCGAGTACATGGTCAGCAGCACGAAAGTCCCCAAATTCCATAACCATTACATAAATTAACAATTAAACATTCTAATACAATCAATTGAACATCAACAATTTGTACAAACTATACTTTAGAACCTGTTTTATTTTTACTTTATTTACATCATGTACATATTTTACATTACAATAAACTTCGTTAGTTAATTAGATAATTAATTCTATTTCTTTTATTTTATTAAAAACAAATGTATCATCTATATAATTGCTGTTAGGAAAACTGTGGTCTGGTTAAAACCAAACTTAGATCTAAAGATCTAAGTTTATATTGTAAACATCTAGTATTCCATTATATTCTAATTTATTAGACAACGAATCGAAACCACATCGAAATATCAATATGTACATATAGCTCCACGCTAGACTGGTGATGTGCACACCAGCGCAAGCCGATCGATTGCTTCACACGGCGCAGGTGAGACTACTTAATGGCATTGGGATCGAATCGAGTCCATGCAGGACTGCCCAACTACCATTTCAAAATAATATAGACACCGACTGGCGGATATACAAGCCGATCGATTACTTGATACCGCACAGTGGCACAATGCATCGTGGTGGCTCACACAAGCCGATCGATTACTTGTGGAGACGCACCATCGTGGCACCGAACGTATCAAACCATGGCACGATCGATTCGATACCATGCATGACCGGCCGACTACCAATTCGAAACTCCAACTGGCGGCACAAGCCGATCGATTACTTGATACCGCACAGTGGGTCGATGCATTGTGGTGGCTCACACAAGCCGATCGATTACTTGTGGAGACGCACCGTCGTGGCACCGAACGTATCAAAACATGGCACGATCGATTCGATACCATGCATGACCACCCGACTACCAATTCGAAATCAGATTAAAACCAACGGCGTGCACAAGCCGATCGATTACTTGCGACGGCGTAGTTGGTCGATGCGCACAAACCGATCGATTGCTTGCGATTTATCTGGAAAGATACAAAAGACCTTCTGTAGCAACATTACTCTTAACATCTCAAATTATACATACAAAATTATGGATTCAAATTAATCACCATCATTACTATTCTACTACATTAGCTTTAGATTCATTTTCGTGAACTTCTATTGAACTTATGTGGCTCAAAGGCCTGTAGTTTATACTTTTGTTTTGCATGCGTGCTGCTAAACCGCAAAACATTAATGTCTTGATAGGGTTCTATAAACATGGACATAAGCTTTTTGCTTTGCCCATCACTGTTAATGCAGGGTTTATATTTCTGTCTTATCTTACCTATCTTGAACCCCACTGCGAATAACAGACCGCTATTAAGGAGTTTTTGATCGACTATCAAGTATCACGTTAAGAATGAGCTTTGACCCCATTCATGCTGCCACCAAATAACACCTCTGAATACACCTATGTTTTTTTTCTAACGTTGTTAAGTATCCAGCGAACCCTCCCCAAAAGCCTATCTCAATCTTTCTCATCATGTTAGTGCGTTTAGCGATTCAAGGATAGTACGATTAAATCAACAACCATAAACACCGACTAAACAGTGTTTAAAACCTTTTCAAAAGCAAATCTTGTGAAAGCATGTGATGCAGAATAACTACAGTGTTCGCTTGCCAAGCGATCCCCTGATCGACCCTAATTGTGTAAATTATAATCTTCAAAAACGAACACAGATTGTTGGTTTTCTTGACAGGTATAATCAATCAAGTAAACACACCCACAACAACAAGTAGGTGCGTATAACCTTACTTAGATCTTACGAAGGGCCTAAGGTGGTCAACATACAAATCATGAAACGGCACCACTATTTTTGTTTTTGTGACATTGCGGAGTAATCATTCGCTTTTTTTTTAATAAGAGACTTCTATGCAAACGTTTATACATATATATACCAACGATATTGTACCATAATTTTAATTTTATTTACTTTTTTTTGTGGCCCTACACGATCCATAATTATACTTAGCTTTAAGCTACCAATTTAATAAATAACCACCTTGTAAATATTATGGAATGCAATAAACGATATGAATATATTAATTTTAACATTGTTTTCTGACCAACCAGGATTGTCTGTTCTAAGGTCTTCTTTTGACACTGAAATGTTCAATGTCGCCGTGGTTCATACGACACAGTTGTCACCCCTCGGAACTACCCATCGAATACTGCTTTTATTACCATGTAAATAACTTAATACTTGACAGTCTTTTAAAACGTAATTATTTATGTAATTTAGGCACTTTTCATCACAATCGCTGTTAATACTTTTGATCCTACAGATTTGTCTCCCAGTTGGGCAGTGCAACCAGTAGTCATTAAATATTGTTATTACACTCAGAAATTGGTCATTGACGGCTACGGGACTTCGCGGTAGCTTATTTGGCGACATGACCCACTTTTGAACCAGTCCTATGTTACAGAACAATCGAACTCTTGCAAAGTTTACACATACAGCCACCCACTAGAGATTCTCAGAATTAACCCCGGTACAGAAATGTGGAATGCAGTTCACTAACCGGTAATTATTAAAATACCGTACCTAGCCCCAAACTAACCCTAAACTTTCGCAGAAGGAAAATAACAGCTAAACTTTATAACTGAGTAGAGGTTCTTCGCTTCTGCTAAAGTCTGTGATGTAGTATAGTAAGCGACGATATGCTTGCTCTGCTCAGAAATTGGAACCCAGCTATCAACCCAACTTATTGTAGCAGTGCATGCTAGACGTAGAGTCAGCACCGAATTAGACGTAGAGCCTAATGCTGCTGGGATCCGTACTCACTATCGAATTTCTGCTCAACGTAGAGCTGACCGTTAAACTATTGGACCTTAAGTAGTTTCACTGAAAACCATAACCCTCGTGACAGTAGTGCTGCTTAAGCAAATTTATTGAACACGAAAACGTGACAAGCCACTGTCGTAGCATCGAGCTCGAGCCCTTGCTGCTTAGAGAACAGCACTACGGGTAATACCGATGACAGGCCTGTTCAGCAAGTAGAGGTAGTCTTCAATGACAGGAATAAGATAATTTCAAGTTAACAGCCGATAATCAATGCACATCCTAAATGAACCATCCCTTTTACGAACAAGCAAACTAAGACTAGTTTGAGACGGGCTAACTATTCCGGGATATAACATTTCACCTAACATGGAGAGAACCTTCACGTTCGTGATGGGACAACCTATTTGAGTGGTAACTATTCAACTCATGATGTTTGCGCGTCCTAAATTATGGAGGGATGTCGACAATGTTTATAGAGTTTCAGTATGTCTAATAGACGTTGCTAATCTTCACACATTTTTTTTTTAACGAGCCTGATTATTATAATGCTGTGATTGTGACTACATTTTACGGTGGTCCCGTTATGGCCTTGTCCGAAAATTGCACTATTCTCACGACAAAATACAAAATCTATCAAGATCCGACAAATGGCTGATGATGGTACTATCACAACATCAACACGTCCGCACTTAGCTTGATAAGAGTAATTAGACATGTATTACTGTTTCTACTCTCTTTCATGTGTACTATTCGGGTGCAATGCGTTTTTTTTTCAAAACTGCTACTAAATGATAGATCAGTTAGCCAATACCGTGGCTGCACCGTACAACCCAAAGACATCGACTGATCAAGCTGTAAGGGAACATTCACTCATTTGTCAAACTCAGGTTAAGGAGAATTTATTACCTACATCAAGAAATTGCAACTGAGTCAAGTTTTTATAAGCGATTAATGTTCGTGCGCTTCCGCTGAAGCCGCATCAACACTGGCTTGTCTTACATGCATTCACCACCCCCTGATACAACTTGGGCAGTAACGTCCATGCATAGTTGAGGTGATAACATACCCAGACTTAACAAAGGACCATGCCAATAGTATGGAGCTGAAGGTCAGCAATGCAATGCCCAAATTGCACTCTATGTCATAAGATAACTTTTTAACAGTATTTATATGATATCTAGATTTAATGTCATTTATAGCACCGGTTCAAAAGATATTGGACATTAAACATGATAACTTCCTACTGGTTTTTTTTTTTATATCTAGTGCTTCATATGATTTAAAATTAACAACATAATTCTAGTTTTTATTTATTAGAGCAATCTTGTAATATACTTTATCTGGGCATTTCTGGGGTACATATGGGGATTGTCCTTTGTAAAACCGATGAGAGAGGATTAGACAAAGTCCTAATTTTTGTACAACATATCCATTCGTTAAAGTGGAGTCACTGCCAAAGGGTACAAAGGCCGTGAAGAGTCCTTTTCCGTACTTCATTCATAAATTTTGAGTAACGGCTCGGCTATTCTGACTTAATTAAACAACAACAACAACATTTCGCTTTTTGCAATGCATTTTAATAGAATTAGGATAGCACCAGTAATTCATACTGGTGAGCTCATACTGGTGAGCTCATACTGGTGAACGCATACTGGTGAACGCATACTGGTGAACGCATACTGGTGAACGCATACTGGTGAACTCATACTGGGGACCAGTCAGCAACTTCGGCTCGTAAAGAGAGTTCGATCTTAAAAAGGACTGATTTTTAATACCACAAAGATATTGCAAGAGCTGATCAGGATATGAGCATCGCGATGCCAGAGAGCCAGACCTCAAAGTTCGATACTTATATCTGTGAATAATACAATCTACCGCACGTTTTCCCTACAATATGATTGTGTGTCAATTCTTCATAATAAACCTCGTACCTACTCCTTCGTCCTAAGACTCTTAAGTAGCCCCCCCTTCAAGACATAAGACCCGGCTATATCCTGCTCGAAAGGAAAAGCAAACAGTAATTTCTCTTGCCATTCTTACCAGGTCAATAGAATCGAACTACCAGACCTCGGCCAGATCCTAGAACTTCTAAATACCAAAATCAGTGATAGTTCTATCACCCTCCCGTATAGCGATGCACACTTGTTAAACAAATATAATTAATTTAACAAAGCATGCATGCGTGATTTGAAGAATCCAAAATCTAATAGTCTCGGTTTTTGCGTCCTGGGAAGATTGCAAGACCATCCCTAACGCATTTACAATATCGAAAACCTCTTTTTTTTTTTAAATGAAGGACTACATGACCTGTTAGATTGTCCCGCGTCGACACGTGGCTCTGTGCTACCGGCAGTCAGCGGCCCGATTGCGATGGCTCCTTCCACGTCGGTCGTTGTCCCGCCGCACAGTGTTTTTTTTACCCCAAAAAAGTGACATCGTTATTTTATTCATGAAATCTACAGAGCTTTCCATTTTGAATGCTAGAGTAGAACACCCGGATATTAATTCGCCATAGATTGTCTAAAATATTTTTTTAAAGATTTTTTGACCTTGTGCTCGAAAATTGTAAAAAAATATATAAAATAATAACCGTACACAAATGATGGTTTAATTCGACAAGGGCTTATGAAGCAAATCTGGGCGCATATTAAACCGTCATTATTTCAGTATAAAAGCAGATATTAACGATACTATCGGGATTTTTCATGTTTTTGGTTATGATTTTTTTCTGACTCTTCTAGGCTGAAGTAGAAGGTCGGTCTAGGACAGAAAGATGTCTTTAGCCAAGCCCAATAACCCATAAAAATACCACCTTCAAACAACGCGTAGGTTTTAAGAAAATGGTTTTTAAAAAAACTCGTTAGGGCTGCCACTGCAATTGACCTTTGCACTTAACACTTTCCATTGAGAACATGAAAAATATTATAATGTTTAATCATTCCGTAGAGGAGAATAATAACTTGGGTAGATAATAATAAAACGAAACGAAGCGAATGAACAGAGCTCACGAGTTTCATACTACGTTTCTTAACACAGTTGCGAGAAAAAATCAAAATAACTTACTAAGTACACAGCGACAAATACGATAAAAACAAAATATGAAAATTATTCTGTTTTAAGATTTGGTGTAATTTTCTGGGGGTTTTCAACAAATAGGGACATTATTTTCAAAATGCAAAAAAGGTGCATTAAATCCATGTTTAATCTACAATGTACTGACTCATGTAAACCATTCTTCATTAAATACCAAATTTTAACTTTACCTTCTCTATATATAGCAGCTATATATATAGCAGTTTTTGTAAAAAATGAATCAAAAATTATTTACACGACAAAATGACATCTGCGATAGGAATAGACGAAATAATAACACATTATGTCTAAGATCGTCTCGGACAGCTCTTTTACATAAAAGTATTTATTGCATGGCGCCTAAGATACACAATAAGATTCCGAAATAAATTAAAGACCTTGAATTAAACTTATTTAAAAAGAAATTGAAAAAATATTTAGTAGATGTTCCTACAAAGTGTCCGATTTTTTAGCAGATCAGTGAATTAAATGCAATTTTTGTGATTCCCTTAACTATGTTGTAGTGTTTGCATGCTTTCTTTCTTGGCAAAATATGGAGAGACTTTTTAATGTATATTATCTGTATAATACCCATATTTGTGAACAATAAATGATTGATTGATTGATTGATATGTACTTATGGTATTTAGCGCGCGCGTTTTTTTTTCACTTGCCCAATTCAAGGTGAGTGAACATACAGCGCACTTAAAAATTATAATTTTAAGTGTTAAAATGCTAATATTTTAATAGTTCGTATATAAATTATGATGAATTATGAATAATTAGATAAAAATAAAAGTTCATTTGACTTAATTAAGGACGAAAACATTTATTTATTCCAAAAATGTATATGGATTTTCAGAGGCGGTTTGTGCCTCTGAAAATTGTGGTTTCTCTCTCTCTTCGTGGTTTTAAAAAAAATGTATCACCCGGTTAAATTAAGAATGCTCTGTTTACTCGCATAGAACTTGCAGTAAAGTACTAATTTAACTTTGTAGGGATAATTCTATTACGCACTAGTGCGGTAATATCGTAATTACGCACGCGTGTCTTATATCTAGGTTTATGGCCCCAAAAACGATGTAATCAGGCTCACTTTACGAACAAGTGTGTTGAAAAAAATATTATTTCGATACAACACCATTATCATTATCTTCATCAACAGCCAGATTCAACCTACAGAATGAATCAAAATAAATCTGCATAAAGTGGATTACTGCGTATTTGTTGTATTTTTGGTATTTTATGAATATTTCGGTTGTATTGTATTCGTTTGACTGTAACATTTTCTAATGACGGATTATGTGTGGTGCGGGAAGCAGTCCACTCTCGATAGGCTTTTGCTAAAACCCAGCGCACATGGTCCGGAAGAAAGGGGATGAGGCACCATGGAGCCGTTACAGACCCATTGCACTGCTTTGCCTCAGCAGGGGCTTACCCAAACTGCAGGGGGATGTCCGTCCGAGCCGCGACTGGAGAGCTTACTGCTAGGGGGCATGGGTGTGCCAACCCTCATGTTGGTACACAAGTAGCAAACAAAGCTGTAGACTGCACCACAGCTGGTGCTTCCCAGCCATCAGAAGTATCCGCAAAATGCAGAAGGACCAACCAGATTGCATATCTACGAATGTCTTTGCGCAAAATCTAAAAACTGCATCCCGAGGAGATCTTCCATTTTCAAGGGTGCGTCCCATTTCATATAAAGTTCTTTGGTCTGTTTTCATTTCAATAACGTTCACAAGAAATAATAAACATGAGATATAACAACTGTTAATATAATTTCTTTATAAATCACATTTATATATAACTAGCTGACCCACGCAGCTCCGCCTGCGCTATTTTTACGTTAACTAAACTTTTAATAACAGACATTAGCATCGAATACATAACCTCCTTTTTTATAGTCGGTTAAAAACTGGGACCTACTTTTTACTTGCTCTCCGAAGCACAGACCCGTTTAGTGCAAATGGCGTTAAACGGTCACTCATCTATTTAATGACCTTACCTAACGTTGCTTAACCCGATCGATTACAAAACCTTGATAACAACTCTCTATGAGTGTTCCCTTACTAATATTTATTATATTATAAAGAAAAATTGATAAAATCTGACCAAGCGTATAACCAAGTACCCATTTTGACTTTAATCCCCTCTCCCGAAAGAACCGTGCTAGATTACGGGATAAAAAGTATCCTATGTCCTACCTCGTAGTAAGATCTCAAATCATGCCAAGTTTCATTTGAATCCATTCAGTAGTTTCGGCGTGATGCTCAGCCGTGATACAGACAGACAGACAGACAGACAAAAATAAAAATAAATACATGTTCGGCCTCGGTATCGGTTATAGAATGCCCTCCAAAAATAATTTTCAAAATATCTTCAATGTACAGAATTGGACCTGTTACAGTTTTATTATAAGTATAGATAAAACTTATTTCGTATAATGTTATTTGGATATAATGTTTATCTAATCGAAAACATTAGTTCTATCTTTAAAATATACGGGGTGTATGCACAAAATATAGAGAGTACAGAAGGCAAGCTCATGGTTGTACCTCACTTTTCATACCTACGTTCGGCGGTCGCGTTAGGGTTGTCAAATCTGGCTTATGCGAAAAAACTATCGTGGTAGTGGCACTCGTATCCACCTCGTTGTTTAATTGATTGGTGAGAATAAAACAGGAAGAACGAAAATAAAAACCGTTAATTACTAAAATAATTCAATTTTTAACACTTTCAAATTTAATGTTGTCTTTTACTTACGCGAATATTACACATTGAAATCAAATCAAACTACTTTTACGGATTATATCACGGTATTGGTGCAGAGTTCCCGTGGCCATCCTCCTGTTCCGTCATCAGATCCACAGACAGACATACAGACCGACAGATAGACAGACAGACTTCCGGACATCAAACTAGTAACACCCCTTGCTTTTGGTCGGGGGATAAAAATACAAGCTAGTTATAATACAAGCAAATACCTATTTACATCTGTGAAACAACTCGTAGCTTAAAAAACGACAATTCACCGCGTTTAAAATAGAATTTGAACATCCATTTACTGAACAGGTGCAATAACCATCTTATTTAATAATAATAATACTATTTATTTCAGATAATGATCCATAATATAAACAATTATAATATTAATAACAATCAGTAATAAATAATAATCATAATAATAACATGTTAGTAACAATATAATCTATGAATTATATTACTCATGCTCCATCTTTGCTCAAAAAATATCACAAGATGCATATCTACGACGCTCGTCTGAGGCGGATGGCAACCGCGGTCGCATTAGACTGGGATAAACCAAGAATTCGTGTCCGTGAGCGCTGTCTATGTGTGCGTTACTCGAGCGCCCGTTGTATGAAGCTTGCCTTCTGTACTCTCTATATTTTGTGGTGTAAGGGACATCGTATCGAAAACCGATATCAGGGATCCAGTACATGATTCTGAACATTCTAGTGTTGAAAATTTTCATCGACTTTTTCATGATTTACCAAAAAAAATTCCACTTTTTTTAATAAAATTAGGATAACATTTTGGTATAATAATAAAGCCTAATTTCAATTTAAAAACAAAAAAATACTTATTTGGTGCAAAGTTAGCAATAATCAGCAGGTGAAATGTCCAGTGCTGAACAAAGGTCTCTCCCTTAGAAGGGAGAGGTTGCCATAATCTCCACGCTTGGCAGGTGGCTTGATTAAAATTAGCAATGTAATTTGAAAAATAAATATTATTCCCCACCTATTCATTACATGCTCAAAAATTAACAAGTCCCTTAGAAAGGCCCTTAGCCTTCATGCAATTTTTTTTATGACCACCCAGAAATAGGAGCCCCGTTTCGTGGGGCTCCGTCGAGTTATCTTGGCAAGGGCAATCACTTGCTTTTATATCTACTCTTCAGGTTACTAACTATGATAGAAGTAGTTATTATTTTGTTTTTAGCATATTAGACTACATAGACGACGATGTATGTCGTTTGAGTGATATATCAAAGATTTTGTAATTATATCGAATATTACTTACCCCATTTTCGAAGTTACTTGACACCTTTTTTAGCTATGACCTTTTTGACAACCCTAATTGCCCAAGATTGACCTCGGAACAAAAAAAAATATTTCTCAAAACCTACGCGTTGTTTGAAGGTGGTATTTTTATGGGTTATTGGGCTTGGATAAAGACATCTTTCTGTCCTAGACCGACCTTCTACTTCAGCCTAGAAGAGTCAGAAAAAAATCATAACCAAAAACATGAAAAATCCCGATAGTATCGTTAATATCTGCTTTTATACTGAAATAAAGAAGGTTTAATATGCGCCCAGATTTTCTTCATAAGCCCTTGTTGAATTAAACCATTATTTGTGTACGGTTATTTTTATATACATTTTTTTACAATTTTCGAGCTCAAGGTCAGAAAATCTTTAACAATTTTTTTTGGAGAATCTAAGGCGAATTAATATCCGGGTGTTCTACTCTAGCATTCAAAATGGAAAGCTCTGTAGATTTCATGAATAAAATAACGATGTCACTTTTTTGGGGTAAAAAAAACACTGTGCGCCGTGATTGTGAACGCTGATTCCGATCCACCTTAGTCATCCTCACGGCCGTCATTCCGTAGCTCACGCTCGACTCGCAACAAAAAGGTTGTGTGAATATTATGTTACAGACTTACACGTGTATCGTATTATGACGGTAGCTTGTAAATATTAGAGAGCATTTAATATAGGCAAGCTAAAATTACTACCTATGTAGTTAAAAGAAAACAGATTGATGACTACCTAACACAATCACTGCCATACACTGTAGGAATATTTTGGTATCAGGTCACCCAATAATAACCGACGAGACCATAATACATTCTAATACTGCAATCTGACACTAATACTGCGCACTTCAGCTATAATTTGATACAATACAGACAGTGCTATCATCTTCCATATTATTCCATATCATGCAAGAAATGAATACAATCTCCCAATTATATTATTAGTTATAGGCTCTCCGAAACTGTTACATACCTATGTATTTTTTATAAGAATACAATTGGTATGGATGTATCTGTCAATCATTGGACTACCTATTGAAATTTCTCCGTCTTGACCGTCAGCTGTTTTTATTTGCAAAAAATAGCGGATTATACATAAACGGTTTAAGAAATTTATTTTCTCAAAAGATTACAAGATAATCACTTACAGAGAAAATATAAAATATAATATACGAACAGTTTGATTTGCTCAATTAGCGTTGTACATAAAAATAGAGGGTAGGTACTTTAAAAATATTTAAACATTTTTATTTTTCCAGGTATTGCGGGTACCTTCAAATTTCATTTAGAAATCACAATGCACGATAATACATTTTAAGCATCAAGCCGATATAGAAAAACTACAACGCATAGAGATAAATATCAATTCAAACTAATTCAAAAAACAAAGATTACTTAATTCAAAACACTTCTTGTCTAAAAATTGTAGATTTGGGCGTGTACTTACATTTTGTTGAAGTTAGTTGCGATAGCCACTTCTGATCTATAAAGACGACCTTGCTCCGAGGAGAATAATAGAAGATATCATCACAGAATATAAATCACTTTTATTACAACACACTTTGTACACTGAATATACACGACTACAATAAATTAGATAAATCAACTTCACAATAAACAGTTACTTCCAACTCTTAACAGTCTCGTGGTTGACACTCGAATTCTTCCCACAATACCACCGACCATGCTTTTTATCAGAAAAATCCCTACCCGAAAACGCCCAACGCCACGACCAAACACAGCCCGCATCAGTTCTCTTTAATGCGGCCCCGTGATTGGCCGGCGGCGGCGCTACGAATCAATTGCAGAGTCTATGACTAACTTCCGCTTCTGTTAGTACTCGAAAAGTAGTTACCAGTATATTAAAATATTAAACAATTAAAATAAAGAAATAAATAAGTAGCGATAAATCTCTACAAAATTACCAACCCTAACAATTTCTAAATGAGAAATACTTACTTATCATAATTATAATGATTCGGTTTTGACATTGAAGTTTTTATCTTCTACAAATCTACGCAAATTATAACAGAATGCAATTCACCAACCAACAACAACGTCATCGAGCATCAAATGATCCAATTTAAAAAAAAATGGGTTTAATGATCATCATTAACTTTAATTAACTTTTGTAGGTTCGGCAGTGATCCAACAGGGTTTTGTTACATACTGTATATCAAAAACAATCATACGAATATGTCGTGGAACTCATAACCGTATAAGAGCAAAGACTGTTTAAATGTAAGAAGTTATCTGATTTCAGCAATAACACCGCATAGATTCTACTTCTTTTACTGCATTTTAGGAATACTGTAGCAAATTGTTTGGTTCGTGGTCATTTATAAACATAGAACGGATAAATACTAATTAATTATACTTACTTTCTCCAGTGCTTATAATATGTAGATCATAGCTAATAACAAATTGGATGACGTCACTACAGACCGTATTGATTATCAGTCCACCACGTAATTTAAATTACATAACACAATTATGTTTGCCCTAGAATGAAAGGCAACAAGCGAAACTGTATCTTGCACTTACAATTTCATTTCGAATGCTGCACTAATAATTCTGCCTTGCGTAATATCGAAGCGGCTTTCTGGCGACATTACAGAATATTAAAAAAAACTACCCATAAAATAACTTATGTACATTGTTTAATAGTTTTATCGATATACCTAATTGTTTGAATGTTCAGCGGTAAATAATATGTAAAACAATTCCTTTTTTTATTGTAAATCACTATATTAGCGTGAACGATTAATACTGGCCAGTATTTAAGTGCTACTAAAAGAAAAAACTTTCCTAATCAATTTCTAAAAAAAAACCGTTCGCGCCTTGTTCACGCAGTAAGCCAATATGTTTTTTCATAAGATGGAAATGCTTTAAATTCTAAACGGTACTTTGAACTCTCTTTAAAGTAGTTAACGTTAAGTTGTTTTTACTGTCTAACTACCAGACGAACGGGTTCTGTTTCCTTTCATCTCTACCTAACTAATAAGTTAGAAATGTTTCTGCTGCAGCTACGGGACATTAACTTGCATTCATTATCTTACATTTCCTTTGAAGCAAAATTGTCGACAAGACTGCCTTCCGTATTGGCTATGCAGTTGTTGCTGCCTATATTTTATCTTGTAAGCATAAGTTTGGCTTTTACTAGTGGACACGGAAAATTGTATTTAATGGCCTTATTAGAATTGACACAAATTTCCAATAAGTAAAGCTTTTTAATATAAAAATAAATAACATATCTTAAACTAATATAATTAGTTGTAATTGTTAATTACTACCGGTTGTAATATATAAGCTTGCCCAGTCGCTCTGTCCACAACATGACCTGTAGATGGTTCTAAGAATAGTCTTGGTGCAGGCTTCGCCACACTCAATTCTGGCTGATGTTGTCTGACACCGGCGCCGCCTTCATATGGGACATACTGTAACAATTCTGATTTCTTAGAAGAAACATACTGTGGCAATTCAGATTTCTTAGCAGAATATTGGCTTGGTTGCTTCTCTGTGTCATCTTTATGGTTTACAACTAACACTACTTGATTCTTTTCTTTTGCTGATGGAGATTCTTCTTGTTTTCTATACTGTTGACGCCTTGGTGTCGGTTTTTCATATATCTTCTCCTCTTCTTCTTCCTCTGTATCTTCTTCAACTTGAGGCGCAGCTTTTTCTTTAAGCTGTTCTTTATTCCTGTTGATTTTTCTTTGAGATTTAGACACTTCTTCGTGTTTATCTCTATCTGTCCTTTGAGGTCTTCTTTCAATGTTTACTTTAGGGTGGGCCCGTTTCGCTCGACCACTCTCTTCATAATTAGACTTTTCCGGATCGTAATCGTCGTTGCTATAGTTTGGGCTTCCACTGTGATCATCATAAGGGTCACTGCTACTAGGTTCGTGATAGGAACCATCATCACCATCATATCCATCATTGCCATGGTTACCGGCATGTCCAGCGTGGTTCAAATCCCAATAGTGTTCACCATACCCACCCTTTTTGTCCCCCCATCGGACCTGTTACCAGAATTATATTATTGAATTTTACTATGCAATTAAATACACCAAACAATTGTTGTTTTAGTTATTAGTGAATTATTACTTGAAGAGAAAGAATGTTAGCTAATCTGTTGCTTTAGATTGCCATTTAGGAACTTGTTAGTAACAATTTATGTAACCTTATTTTTGCAAACATAGTATTAGTAGTATGTAAATATTTCTAAAATTACTTATTAAAATACATAAATGAAAAAAATGTCTAATAATGAATGGATGAAGTTGGTGATAATGAATGAGATGAATTATTGCATTTTACACACAAAATAAATTCTGCTGGTATTTCTTATATTACTGTCAAGTATTAAAGTTTAATTGACGATTAATTTACTATAGTAGAACTGATTAACTACTAAACGAAACTGAAGCAAAATAAATAAAGAAATACCGGCAGAAACATCAAATATGAAGCATAGTCAGCATACTTTAGCAGAGAACAATCCTTCTGAAGGTCTGGACCTTTCATGTCTTTCAGTGAAGTGGCGTTCGCTCCCCAACCGATGTCCCTGATCGAAGTCTTCAGAAGTGGGTAAGTGCCTATACCTTCAGCCAAGCCAAGCAAAGCGGAAAAGAGAAAGAAACACAGAATGGTTAGAGACAGAGCGAGATATGTGTATGTTCTGTACTTTTCCCATGTCCCTGTGGTTCTTAAAGTCTTTGCTCTCGTATCGTTGTTCCCACGTGTCAGGGTCCTCGCACACATGGCCGAACTCCATTTTGTATGGACTCAACTGTACTGAGAAAAAATCCCTATAAAGCAAAGTAGAAGGCCCATCCTTATTCATATTATTTAGTAATTAAGCAGGATATATAGACTATAATGGTTTTTTATGAATTAGTAACAGGATAAGCTGAATGTTTGTCTGATCGTAATCGACACGCTTGCGTATAGACACTTGGATTTAACTGTCACTTGTCACGGTTATTAAGTCACTTGAGCCCTATATCACCAAACACGTTGCTTTTCGGACCGGAACACAGCAGAAGGGTCAACCATCCAACGCCCTAGTAAAGTAGGTACGTAGAGCTAGTTTATAGGAAAATTTAGGTCATAATCTAGTATACAAAGCACATAGGACCGCATAAAGACCCAAAATAGACCCTTTCTTCATTTGTCATGGTCCAAAAGTCACGTTCGTTTGTTACGAAAATTATTTGCATGCCAGTGACAAAAGAGGCTCATTCAGTTGAAGGTTAACACTGAAATGATTTAAACGAGGCCGTATTGAGAGAGCTAGGTAAATGTAGTCATTCAGCTTTATTAAAACAGGAATGAGTGTAAGGCAATCTATGCTCAGAATCCAATTTTTATTAGTATTACTTATTGCAAAAGAAGGCAAAAACGTAAAATAATCTACAATTTGTTTCAATTAAGTAATTAAAAACGTTAAAGCTTTATTCTTGTAAAAAAATATGTTGTTTTTGATTCTAAATTTGAATATTCTACTAATGTTCAGTTTATTTTAATTGAAGTATTTTGTATATCGACTGATGAATTTATTATAAGAAGTGATGACAGTTTTGTATTAAAAAATAAGGCCCTGCTAGAGCGACCTACATAATAAAATTTAATGGCTTTGTCACAAACTTCGACTTCCAAAAATCTTTTTTGGACTATAACCAATTTTTAAATACCTTATTTATGTTGAGGACTTACTGGAAGAATTTGGCTTGTGCTTCTACAGTAGAAGGATTGCTTGGTGGTGTTCGTACGGTCACTGAACGGGCTGTACTCCATAGTGACCCAGCTTGTAATAATAGTAGATAAAAAAAACAATTCTGAAAGAAAAAACAAAGAGATAGGTGAACACAAAAAGTAAAATACGGACAAAAACATAATATTTAAACTTAACATAACAATGAACACACAGAAAGATAAGAACGAAATACAGAATATCAATTACAGTCAAGAAGAAACGGTATCAGTCGTACAAGTCTTAAAAAGTACTTTAAATAAAATGCACTATCACCACTTTCACTTGGTCAATGTAAAACACCAGACATTGTTGATCATTTCTTTCTAAAATCAGAGCAATATTGGAATTATGGGATTATTGATGTAACTGATATAATTTAGATAACCGTACCGTATTGAACAGACGTTGTGACATCTTGGGAGCTTGATAGTGGGTCTGTTGGGCCGTTGTTCGCCACTTCATTTATAGACAAGACAGTTACAATTCACTCTACGCAGAGGCTGTCAACTGTTTATTTAATGTTGCTTCATTGAAACGAAAAATATAAGCACGTATCGAAACATTTGTCAAGGAACTGTTACGGTAAACTTGATTTATGCGTTTAATTTGTTTTGTCAAATTTGTATTAAAATTGATTAAGTTTGAGTAAGTACGTTTCCGACGTTTCAATTACATGCAATTTTATTTTATTTTTATTTTACTCAAACTACTGATATGTTTGTAAACTGTTGTCACTGGTAATTATTTTTTCTATAAGGAATGCAATGCATTTACTTTAAAATTAAAAATACTTATGCCACCACAATAATATAGATATAGATAGATGTTCTAATAAGTAAACTTATAAGAAAACATACATTTACATTATTTTGAATTAAAAATTAATCTTATTGGAGACTCACAGAGTTTTAATGTAGGTAATATGGCATGAATTTATGCTTAAAATTTTTATTATGAGAGTTTTTGAGCTTAGAAATAACAAACTAGGGCAAACCCTTTTTATTATAAAGGTTGGGAACCTCTGCTAATCTCAGATGACCCATTACCAATGGTCCCGCATCGTTGGCCGTAAAGTGTTGGCGGAAAACCGTCAATCCGTGGTAAATTGAGAAAACGCTCCGGCACTCTAATTGTTTCCGACTCTAAAAACGAATCAAGGTAATTATACAATACAACAATACACTCTGGATTCATTAAGTACCTACTTAACCTATCCCAAAACTTTCTTTATAACGATTATAGAATATGAATTAAATGATGTGTACTTACTGCTACATCAATGATCTACATTAAATATTGTGAGTGGATCACAATATTTAATGTAACTACACACAAGTGCGTTGTAAGTCGAATTTATTTTTAACCTACTTCAAAAACGGAGGAGGTTTTCAATTCGTCTGTATATATTTTTTATAGGTATGTTCGCGCATAACTCTGACAATTATGAACCGATTTGAAAAAATCTTTTTTGTATGGATGGCTCCAATAATTGGGTCCCATAAAAAAAAACTGGTAAAACCATAAAATTGATGTTCTCTATTACATTATCTCTGATAAATATGAACCAATTTTGATGATTCTTTCTTTATTCGAGAGAGTAAACTACTATAATGATTCCATGCAAATTTCATTACGTCTGGATAAATTATTCCTAAAGATACTTGAATAGTGTAAAAAAGTATGTAGACGATAATGTGATCATAACCTAGCTACCTAGATAAATTTACCGTCTTTGATGGTTCAATCTTTATGTATGAAAATTGCACTAAAATGTTTAAAATAAAATATTTATTTTAAAAAAATTGAACCGACCTCAAAAACACTAAAAAGCATAAAATAATCAGAAATTCAGTAGATTCGAATATCCTGCTGGTCAAAATTTGCTATTCAGACATAAGTGCACTCTCTCTTCCTTTATTCTGACAATCCGATGGGTGGGACCTTAGAGCATTAAATGCTCTAAGAGTGGGACGGAAGACTGATACGACCGGGAAAAGGTCAGGCGTAAGCCCTACTTTTTAACCGACTTCAAAAAAGGAGGAGGTTCTCAATTCGTCTGTATATATATATATTTTTTTTTTCTATGTATGTTCGCGCATAACTCTGGCAATTATGAACCGATTTGAAAAAATCTTTCTTCCATCCATTCTTTAATCCGTTAATTGGGTCCCATAAAAAAATTATTGCTTAGTAATAAGTAGTTCCTGAAAAAACAAGAATGGTGACTGCGCACTGAGAGCTGCAAGAAAGCCTATATAGATGACTTTATGGTGCTTTTGGACAAAAATGGTCATAACTCTGGTAAATATTTACCAATTTCAATGATTCTTTTTTTATTCGAAAGATGAAAAAACTGTAATGAACCTGTATGACTTTTATCACAACTGGATAAGAACTTCCTGGAGGACCATGAATGATATGGAGGAATTTATCTGGTAAAAACCATAAAACTGATGTTCTCCTTTACATTTCTCTGATAAATATGAACCGATTTCGATGATTCTTTTTATTCGAGAGAGTAAACTACTATGATGATTCCATGCAAATTTCATTACGATCGGATAAATTGTTTCTGAGTTTCAGAAGAAACATGAATCATGTAAAAGTATGTAGACGATAATGTGAAATCATAATGATGTCATAACCTACCTAGATCATTTTACCGTCTTCGATGGTTCAATCTATACGTATGAAAATATCACTAAAAAGTATAAAATAAAATATTTTTAAAAAAAATTGAACCGACTTCAATAACACTAAAAAGTATAAAATAATTTAAATATTATTGAAGTTGGTGCCAAATATACACAGCAGGTACGCTAACACCAACTTCTTTAATATTTAAATTATTTTATACTTTTTAGTGTTATTGAAGTCGGTTCAATTTTTTAAAAAAATATTTTATTACATGGACACATGGATCATCTTACTTTTCGGACAGATAAGGGAACTGCCAATATTGTCTTACTAATCAGGAACAACCACCTAAAGTTGTTTCCTGCAGAATTAAGGCTCACGACTTCCAATTTGTTTGTTCTCCATATAAAGTAAATTCTTGCTATTCGATGTTGGTGATAAATGACTAAAGTATTCAAGTCCTAGTTAGATATAGGTACTTCTCTAGTTGGGCTGACAATTTTATGGATTATATCGAAATAAACCGCGATATAATCCGTAAAATTAGATTCATTAGGATAACATCGCCGTTTGTACTACTGTGTATTCAATTGTAGCATAATCTTGTTCATTTGTTTGGTGTACAATAAAGTGTATTGTATTCTATTTATAATAGTCATTTGTAACTACTTATATAATTGCATCGAACGTCATTACAATTCACATGCTCTCTTTTCTCATTACTACAAGATGTTTATCTCCAACTGTAATTTTGCCCCCTAAATGCAACACACGACCAACGACTACTCGTTTGTGAAATCTGCACAGCTGAATCGATTGCTAAATGACCAGTGCGCAAAAACGAAAACAATGTACGTATAATGATAGATTATGTCAAGATTTATTTAAAAAAATATATTATTTTACTCGTTTTAAATCGTTCAAAAATACTGGTTCATTTTACGTTTTTGCACAGATCACGAGCTTTTTTGTACCAATACTATTTTATTCTATTGTTGGTGCCCAGAAAATCAGGCCCGGTAACCACCGGAACGCACTTCGACCCAGTTGGATCCATTGTGCATGCCCTAGCCCTTAGGTACTCTGTTGCTGACGTGTCGAAGATTTCCCTTAGGTACGCAACGATTACGCCAGCTTGGAGCTGTACATAATCATCTGGTGTAGGATAGGCTACTCCCAGATGACTCAACCTACGCCTCGCAAGAGCGTCGCAGCCGCACAATATGTGTTGCATTGACTCCTTTTCACCTTCGCAGAATTTGCAAGTATCAACAGTACTTAGCCTCATTCTGTGGAGGTGTTTATTGGTACCAAGATGTCCCGTAAGTGCACCTATTAGGTGCCTTATTTGTGATCTACTTAGGTTTAATAATTTAACCCCACAGTCCACCCTTGTGCTAGAGAAAGTCTTGGAGTGGTTTAGGCCAGATGCTTCCCTCCATTCTTTATGTGTTCATTTCTAGCGTGCACATATAATGCTTGGTGGTACGTTCCATACGGAATACCCACAAATGGTTTAGGGCCTACCAAATGTCTTTGTGAGCTGGCTCTCTCTAGTCTGTCTGCCTTCTCATTACCCTCGACGCCTTCGTGTCCAGGTACCCAGATAAGGCTGACGTTGTGGTGTTTTCCCAGGTTGTTCAAACCTTTAACACATTTTTTAACCAGTTTACAGACAACTCGGAAGGAGCCTTTAGAGCTGCTTGACTGTCACTTAGAATGTAAATGGTTTTACCTTTGACATTTCTCCTCTGCATTTCTTTAATGCTAGCAATTATGGCATAAGTTTCCGCTTGGAATACCGACGCATAATGCCCCATGATCTGACTGACACTGCAGTCCTTGGAATAAGTCACTGACCCTGTACCTGACTCCATATTAGAACCGTCAGGAGGTGAGTTCCACCAACTGGTTTGAGTCCCCGCATCCACTCTTCCCGTGATGGTATGTGTACTCGGTACCGCTTATTAAACATGTATCAATGCTTTCGTTATGTTTATTATGCCCATTTCTCGGTAAAGGCCTCCTTTCCCTCCATTTTGGTCTATTTATTTATACTCTTTATTGTACACACATAAAAATAAAATAAAAAGGACTTGAAGAAATTTGTACAAAGGGCGGCCTTATCGCTATCCGCAATTTCTTACAGGCAACCTTGGGATGGAAAAAAGATAGCATGGAATACGAAAAGTGGTCTATTATCCGCCTTTAAAGGCCATTCTACAAGGAAGGCATCCAGGTCATCGTGCCGTCTTTTCCGTGGTCTGCCGCGTCTACTTGTTGTTGCCTATTAATAAAAGCATAGGTATCTACTGGTCTAAGTGAGTAGGTGGTACACCTATTGTCCTTTTTAACCGACTTCAAAAAAGGAGGAGGTTCTCAATTCGTCTGTATATATTATTTTTTTTTTTTTTTTTTTTTATGTATGTTCGCGCATAACTCTGGCAATTATTAACCGATTTGAAAAAATCTTTCTTCCATCCATTCTTCAATCCATTGATTGGGTCCCATAAAAAAAATATTGCTTAGTAATAAGTAGTTCCTAAAAAAACAAGAATGGTGACTGCGCACTGAGAGTTGCAAGAAAGCCTATATAGATGACGTTTTAGTCGCTCGGATTCGCTCGGTCGGACAAAAATGGTCATAACTCTGGCAAATATTTACCAATTTCAATGATTCTTTTTTTATTCGAAAGAAGAAACCACTGTATTGAATCTGTATGAATTTTATTACAACCGGATAAGAACTTCCTGGAGGACCATGAACGATGTGGAGGAATTTATCTGGTAAAAACCATAAAACTGATGTTCTCCATTACATTGCTCTGACAATTATGAACCGATTTCGATGATTCTTTTTTTATTCGAGAGAGTAAACTACTATGATGTTTCCATGCAAATTTCATTACGACCGGATATTATTTTCTGAAGAAACATGAATTATGTAAAACTATGTAGACGATAATGTGATCATAACCTACCTAGATAATTTTTCGGTTTTCGATGGTTTAATCTTTATATATGAAAATATCACTAAAAAGGTTAAAATAAAATCTTTTTAAAAAAAAATTGAACCGACTTCAATATCACTGAAAAGTATAAAATAATTTAAATATTATTGAAGTTGGTGCCAAATATACACAGCAGGTACGCTAACACCAACTTCAATAATATTTAAATTATTTTATACTTTTCAGTGATATTGAAGTCGGTTCAATTTTTTTTTAAAAAGATTTTATTTAAGTTTAAGTTTTTTCAATGTTTCTTAGTTAACGTACAATAAAGAGTATTCTATTCTACATTTGGAAAATCACCTGATGAAAAGCGGCAGCATGGCAAATCGGTATGGCAAAGCACAATATCTTATTAAAAGCCCATTCACTCTAGCTAGCCTTAAAGACAGCCACATTTTATAGGTACGGGAAAGCTGACGCAGGAAAAGTGTTCTAATTCTTAGCTGTACGTATTACTGATAACGAAAAAAAGTTTTATACATCTGTGTTTTGTGTCATGAATAAACTTTCTTTCTTACCTACTCAAATTTAAGTGATTATAAGCCAGATAGCAAAAACAGAGTTAATAGTTATGTCTTAAGTAAGAGCATTACATGATTTTTAGGGTTCTATTTCATACCAGAAAGGTAAAAAGGTCAGTCTATCCGTCTGTCACAATTTTTGACGTAAATTTTGGCTGATAGTCAGTGAGCTGTTATTACCTGATAATAAAAAATGACAAAAAAAGATCCGTTCTCCCCCCTATCTCCGAAGTTTGTGGAAGGAAAAATCTGAAATAATTATGGGTAATATATGTCTATCTATATTTTACAAGAAAAATAAAATGATCTACCTAAGTAGTACAGTTTTTTTATTCATGCTAAAAAATCCTTGCCAAACAAACTTAGTTATGCGGTTTTTTTTTCTTGCTATCGAAGGTGTTAGACGAATAAGACATACGGAGGATGATACAAATGACTTTAATATGTCCAAAGAAGGTATGGAACCCTCAGTGCGCGAGTCCGACTCGCAGTAGACCTGTTATTTTTGTTAGAAAAACCATTTCAAACAACAATCTTGGCGGGCGCACTACGCTGTGTCCAGATTATTGCGTAATTCACCGTAATTATTGTAACCTCTGGGTTAGTGACACAACCGACAGGGTTGACGACTGTTTACGAATTTACGTAACTATTTTATAGTAAAACAAAAGAAAAAATAGCCATAACGGCAGTCATAATAGGTACTGGCCAATTTGTAAATAAAAACAAACTATTTAGACTTTTTTAATTGTTGCGGTGGTAGAGATTATGCCAACCGTCAGTGAGATGATGGAGAAAGAAAAATGTGCAGTCAAAGAAAATAACTAAACATGTAAAATATTTGAAGGCGCAGCGGGATTGGCGAACTTATTTTATCTTACGCTCTTACGACGCACTTATATAAAAATAAAACACTATTAGATCAACTTTTTATTGGCAAAGGACGGTTCAAGTAGGTTCTCTAGTGCTCAATGTTGGAGGACCGGGATCTGAATAAGTTAAACATACTATTAATGCTTTCAAGAGGTGTATTATCTTCTTCTTCTTCAGCCTTGTCTGGTCGATTTCTGGTTATAGGCCTGTCCAAATTTCCTCCACTAAGTCTGATACCGCGGCTTTATCATCCAATCGTGGCCCGCATGTCCTCTCAAGTCAGCAACCCATTTCTTAAGAGCGCGACCATGGGCATGGTCTTTTGTCCGCCCGTTTTCTCCATTCAAGGACCAGTCAAGTCCACCGTTTCCTGTCCATGCGAGCAACATGACCAGCCCATTTGGGCTTAGTGAGTTCCACTACTGCTCAGCAATTTCCTGCACCACATCTCTCACCCCCGTTTTTCGCCGGATCCATTCATTTATTTTCTTATCGCGCAAGGTTATCCCGAGCATTGCTCTTTCCATCCACCCTTTGCGCGACTCTGAACTTCTCAACTGATTGTTCTGTGAAAGACTTTATCGTCCCAATTTAATTCCTTAAATACGTTTTACAAGGTCACGGTAAACAGTTTAGGAGATATCGTGTCACCCTATCTAACTCCCCGAGATAATGGCATGTATTATAATCAAAATCATTTCACAATTAGATCTAATCTAATTAACCTAACCTTAGATGTCAGCGTCACCGCTCTGTTGTTTTACAACATTCAAATAGGTACCGTTGCTGCGTACTACAAAATATCATTATAATATCATTGATTTAATATGAGAATTCTAGGTGCTAGTTTGCTTTCCCTACTTACTTATGTACTAGTTAGCCAATAAAAATTGCTCTTACATATCTATTATCACTATTATTGACAATCACCCTTACATTTGAAATCAAACTACTTTTATGGATTTTATCGCGGTTTATTTATTAATTTTACTATCCCGACTTTTCGAATGCTTTGCAGCACCCATGGTCACGGGAGGACTGAGGTGTAAAACGTCCTTATGTCACAATTATGCATCACCCTTACATAGAGTTTGTTAGCAAAATTCCATATAGCAACAATTTTTTTAAGCTTCATAAGTAGATGCAAGTCAAAACCTCTGATGTGCCTATTCTTTTCTCTTGGCCCAATACACACAATGACAATGATATTATAAACCATAGATATGTTATCAAACTTTATTATAATCGGGAATTAATGCGATTTACCTTATATTTTGGCTTGACGTTTCGGCCGGGTTGCACCAGCTGTGGTCACAAGCAGACTCAAAATAAAGTCTGATAATGGAACGCGGAAGTCTAAAAGTATACATAGATTAATATGTTATAAGTATCTTTACCAAGGCGCACCAGAAATTGTGACTAATATTTTCTCATATAGGTAAGTAGGTATAGTTAAGGTATGATATCCTTTCCTTATTATATTTACTTTTGTACAGTACTTTGTGCATTTTCTAGATACGCATGAAGGCATTTAACTTGATTTTCAAAGGCACATGTCAGGTTCGTTACATTTTACCGACGCGTGACTTACTAGTTCACCCAATTTGGATGAATTTTGTTGTTTCTCTTTTCGTGCGCTAATGGCATATCTATTGTATATAATATCATTGCACAATGATGAATCAAAACAATATTAATTCAATGTTCTGTAATGATGATGACAAAAATGAAATGTTAGACATATTGTGTGGCTGCTTAAGTCAGCTAGGAGTAGCCTATCCTTCGATGATTATTTACAGCAAGCTGGCGCAATCGTCACGTAATTCCGCCTGAGAGAACTCTTCGACATACTAGCAATAGAGAAAGGGGTCGAACTATTTTCCGGTGGTTACCGGGCCCAATTCATAGCCTATAACAATAGAATAGAAATTCACGATAAACAATGCGTCTATATATATTTGTATTTTCAAGATCAAGCTAGAAATAATTTACAATAACAATGTGAATCGTGGTCTCTCACGGAAAGTGTGTCAAACTCGTGCGTTTTCGATGTAAACAGCCGGTCACGTTGAGATAAACAAAACATGAGATTTATGAGTGAAATTAGATTCTTCGCTTCTTTTTTATTGTTGAGTAATAATGTAGTATATGGTATTATAAAGTACAACGGCAACAGGCTGCAACGTCCTTGATATCGTCCCCGTAGTTGGAAAATTAAATAAGTCCGATTTTGGCGATATTGACTTTTCCCTATTTTCAAAACACCTAAAACATGCCGCATATTTGGGCCTTACAGGTATTTTCGTATCTTATTCCGTTCCAAAAAGGTAGCCATTTTTGTCGGACAGACGGAATAATAAATATCTTCAGACAAACACTATTTTTTTAAAGGAAAAATAAATAACTCAGTAAATAAATCAATAACTGTGGTCAATGATAAGTTGAATGTCAAATAAATTAAATAACATGAGCTGTTGAATTTTTACTCAACTTGAAAATTCTTCCAGGAAAACTAAATAGCTTATTTAATTCTGCTATTCAGAATTCTGATATAACGTACCAATATTTCGAGTTTGATAAATTCAATAACTGCATTTATTTCACCAAATTTTACTTATAGGAAAACTAAATAAATAGCCTAAATAAGTAGCCAATTGTAGTTACATTATAAATAACAGTTGTGGCAAAATTAAACAACTTGATTTTTAACCGACTTCAAAAAAGGAGGAGGTTCTCAATTTATCTGTATATATATATTTTTTTTCTATGTATGTTCGCGCATAACTCTGGCAATTATGAACCGATTTGAAAAAATTTTTCTTCCATCCATTCTTTAATCCGTTAATTGGGTCCCATAAAAAAATTATTGCTTAGTAATAAGTAGTTCCTGAAAAAACAAGAATGTTGACTGCGCAGGAAAGCTGCAGGAAAGCCTATATAGATGACTTTATGTCGCTTTTTAAGGACAAAAATGGTCATAACTCTGGCAAATATTTACCAAATTCAATGATTCTTTTTTTATTCGAAAGAAGAAACCGCTGTTATGAACCTGTATGAATTTTATTACAACCAGATAAGAACTTCCTGGAGGACCATGAATGATATGGAGGAATTTATATGGTAAAAACCATAAAACTGATGTTCTCCTTTACATTTCTCTGACAAATATGAACCGATTTCGATGATTCTTTTTTTATTCGAGAGAGTAAACTACTATGATGATCCCATGCAAATTTCATTACGATCGGATAAATTGTTTCTGAGTTTCTGAAGAAACATGAATTATGTAAAAGTATGTAGACGATAATGTGAAATCATAATGATGTCATAACCTACCTAGATCATTTTACCGTTTTCGATGGTTCAATCTTTATGTATGAAAATATCACTAAAAAGTATAAAATAAAATATTTAAAAAAAAATTTGAACCGTCTTCAATAACACTAAAAAGTATAAAATCTATACTTATAATAAAACTGTAACAGGTCCAATTCTGTACATTGAAGATATTTTGAAAATTATATTTGGAGGGCATTCTATAACCGATACTGAGGCCGAAAATGTAATTTTTTTAATTTTTGTCTGTCTGTCTGTCTGTCTGTCTGTCTGTCTGTCTGTATCACGGCTGAGCATCACGCCGAAACTACTGAATGGATTCAAATGAAACTTGGCATGATTTGAGATCTTACTACGAGGTAGGACATAGGATACTTTTTATCCCGTAATCTAGCACGGTTCTTTTGGGAGAGGGGATTAAAGTCAAAACGGGTACTTGGTTATACGCTTGGTCCGATTTTATCAATTTTTCTTTATAATATAATAAATATTAGTAAGGGAACACTCATAGAGAGTTGTTATCGCGGTTTTGTAATCGATCGGGTTAAGCAACGTTAGGTAAGGTCATTAAATAGATGGGTGACCGTTTAACGCCATTTGAACTAAACGGGTCCGTGCTTCGGAGAGCAAGTAAAAACTGGGACCCACTTTTTACTTGCTCTCCGAAGCACGGACCCGTTTAGTTTTTTAACCGACTATAAAAAAGGAGGTTATGTATTGGATGCGAATGTCTGTTATTAAAAGTTTAGTTAACGTAAAAATAGCGCATGCGGAGCTGCGTGGGTCAGCTAGTAATTTAAATATTATTTAAGTTGGTGCCAAATATACCTACACAGCAGGTACGCTAACACCAACTTCTTTAATATTTAAATTATTTTATACTTTTTAGTGTTATTGAAGTCGGTTCAATTTTTTTTTTTAATATTTTTTTATGTGTTATTTAGATATAGTTAACGATAGAGTTCAGTTTGTTAAAGCATAATGTAAAAGGTAATCAGATCCACAAAATATAAAATTACCGACGGTAAAATTGTCTCACATTTTTTAACAAATGTACATTAACTGAGAAAAAACACTAAATCGCGTTTATCTCAGAACTACAAAATCAGAGTTATTTAATTTTACAACTACGGGGACGATATATGGATTTTTGAGACGGTACCGTAAGGGCAGGTACCTTAATCGTTGTAGTTACAGGAAAACGTTTTTACGAGACCATCCATACTTTTTGAGATATTCTGAACTGCATATTTGCAGATTTTGCAAAAATGTACAGTTAGTGAAAAAAAAATCCTTAGCATCTATACTGCGATCCCCAAAACGTCTGCCAAGCGTGGGGTTATGGCAACCCCTCTCTTCAAACGAACGAACAAGACAAAACAACAAACAAATATTTTACACTAAAATATAAAACAAATATATATTTTTTTATTTCATAATTCCCAGTGTCTACTGTGATGCGCCACAGGTCATTCATTGTAAAGTATAAATATTTCTGTACACCGTGGGCAAAACTTTCATACTTGATGGGCCATGATGACATTTGGGGCTTTTCGATGCTGCTTTATAGAGCTGGATGTATTATTACCCTAGTCTGATTTCCCTAGATTTATCCTACCTCTATTTACCCGACCTGTATTTAACCTACCTTTCTTTACCCTACCTGTCTGAACCCTAACACTCTTTAGTTATTAATTAATAGAGCAAAACTTATGACGGTTTAAATAAATATTTTTTGTATCGTCCACCAAGTCATATTTAATGCTTAATTATACTGTTACAGGCATCGATATAATATATAAACTAGATTTGGTGTCACGGTTCAAAAAGTGGTAACGAGAAATAGCGCCCTTGGATCGCTATTTCTTTACAAGCCACATCCTGACAAATTTATTTTTGCCGATAGGAGTGTCGCTACTGTCTATATGAAACTGTCAAACTACACGTAATTAACTGAGAAATGTTAGTTCACGTTTCCGCCACCAGCACAGATAAGTTTGCAACTTCCGCGACCACATTTTAGATGTCATTTTGTTCGTGAATGTTTATCTAGTTTATATATTACTAGCTGACCCACGCAGCTCCGCCCGCGCTGTGTTTACGTTTACTAAACTTTCAATAATATACATTCGCATAGAATACAAAACCTCCTTTTTTAAAGTCGGTTAAAAACTTGGACCCACTTTGTACTTGCCCTCCAAAGCACGGAAACGTTTAGTTCAAATGGCGTTAAACAGTCACCCATCTATTTAATGACCTTAGCTAACGTTGCTTAACCTGATCGATTTCCAAAAATTGTTAACAACTGTCTATGAGTGTTCCCTTACAAATATTTATTATAATTATAAAGAAAAATGATAAAATCGGACCAAGCGTATAACCAAGTACCCATTTTGACTTTAATCCTCTCTCCCAAAAGAACCGTGCTAGATTACGGGATAAAAAGTATCCTATGTCCTACCTCGTAGTAAGATCTCAAATCATGCCAAGTTTCGTTTCAATCCATCCAGTAGTTTCGGCGTGATGCGCAGCCGTGATACAGACAGACAGACAGACAAAAATTAAAAAAATTACATTTTCGGCCTCAGTATCGGTTATAGAATGCCCTCCAAATATAATTTTCAAAATATCTTCAATGTACAGAATTGGACCTGTTACAGTTTTATTATAAGTATAGATATAGATATCGATGGTTACAGGATATAAAGGTAGTGAGTTAAAAAGTTGTTACATTAATGCATTTTTCTGTTTAAATTAATATTTTCTTGCGGATTATTTTTATGATAAGCATTCATACATTAAATTTGTAAATGCAATTCATAATTTGAATTGCATTCTGTTATAATTTGCGAAGATTTGTAGAAGATAAAAACTTCAATGTCAGTGCTTGCTTTAATGTAGGATGTAGTAACATAATTACATATTAGTTTAGAAATGACGGACTAAAATATTGGTAAGTATAAAAAATAAAACAGAAACTTATTATGCGTGAGTAGGTACATTCACTTCTGACTTTGTGATTACTTAATCTAAATCTAAGACATAATGAGAGTAGCTAGGCGCCACCGTGCAGATTCTAATAAGACTAATCACTCTAAAAATAAAATATTAAAAAAAAATTGAACCGACTTCAATATCACTGAAAAGTATAAAATAATTTAAATATTATAGAAGTTGGTGTTAGCATATATATATAGCTGCTGGGTATATTTGGCACCAACTTCAATAATATTTAAATTATTTTATACTTTTCAGTGATATTGAAGTCGATTCAATTTTTTTTAAAAAGGTTTTATTTTAAACTTTTTAGTGATATTTTCATATATAAAGATTGAACCATCGAAGACAGTAAAATGATCTAGATAGGTTATGATCACATTATCGTCTACATAGTTTTACATAATTCATGTTTCTTCAGAAAAAAATATCCGGTCGTAATGAAACTTGCATGGAATCATCATAGTAGTTTACTCTCACGAATAAAAAAAGAATCATCGAAATCGGTTCATAATTGTCAGAGCAATGTAATGGAGAACATCAGTTTTATGGTTTTTACCAGATAAATTCCTCCACATCGTTCATGGTCCTCCAGGAAGTTCTTATCCGGTTGTGATAAAATTCATACAGATTCAATACAGTGGTTTTTTTCTTTCGAATAAAAAAAGAATCATTGAAATTGGTAAATATTTGCTAGAGTTATGACCATTTTTGTCCATAAAAATCGACATAAAGTCATCTATATAGGCTTTCCTGCAGCTTTCCTGCGCAGTCACCATTCTTGTTTTCTCAGGAACGACTTATTTATGGGACCCAATCAATGGATTGAAGAATGGATGGAAGAAAGATTTTTTCAAATCGGTTCATAATTGCCAGAGTTATGCGCGAACATACATAAAAAAAAAAAATATATATATACAGACGAATTGAGAACCTCCTCCTATTTGAAGTCGGTTAAAAATATATATTATTTATTAGCCTTATTACAAAAGATGCAATCTTTATTGTGAGGAGTCAGTCAAGTCATATTCAAGCCTACCAATAGTTCATACATTTACTGCTACGATTTGATCATGTATAGAAAAACAGGGTAAGTATAGAAGTGAGTGACTTCGTATGCCCGAGGCGCTCAGCGCTTACATGGGCCCCTCTAGTTTGAATTCTAACATTTTACTACGTAGTACTATTATGTATTCTGTGATCTTACTTACCTCCAGTTTATCTTAAGTATATACTAGAAAAAGTATAGGATCTTAGTGACGAAATCGGGATTTCCTGATGCTAAGCGACGCCTCTGACTATTGACAGTTATCTGACTAGCTAGAGACAAGCCTGTGATAAAGCTCACAAACTGCTGCTGCGTAGTGGTAGAATGTCTGAGAAGGCGGTGTTACCTAAACGGTATTTAGCTCAAGCGGCTTACCACATTCTGGAATTAATTACTAACTTACTTTATTAATAGGTTCTTTGTGCAAGGAACCGTCCAGGTAGGTACTACCGCAGTTTTAGATATTCTGCTGCCAAGCATCTTTGTTTAAACATTGCTGTGTTCCGGTGTAAGGTGGGTGCGGGTGGACACTGTAGCTGGTGAAATTAAAAGGGTCAAAAGACTGCCTAATGACTTAAGAGTCGGCAATGCGCTAATGATTCTTCAGCAGTCTTAGCACGATTTGCCAAGACTTCGTAATCTTGACAGTTCGGTGTGGAGTATGACGTAGTTATCGACCTAGAAACGTCATTTTCGGTATTAGCTAGGTCGATAACTACGTCATACTCCACACCGAACTGTCAAGATTACGAAGTCTTGGCAAATCGTGATAAGCCTGCTGATGTTGCTAGCGTCTATAGGCTGCGGTGACTGCTTAACATGAGGCGGGCCGCATATGCTTGCTTGCCACCTTGGTATAGGTAAAAGAAAAAACCCAGCCCTAGGACTAGGGCCCAATCCTTTTTCAAGGCTTATTACATAAATCTGTAGACATAATTGGAAGTAGGCATTTCGTCTGTTTATCGGTCCATCGGAAGTACAGCCACCTCGACCGAACGGCTATTGGACCGTGACACCATTAGAAAGTGTATTGTAGTTTTCTTTCTTATTTAAAAGACGTTGATTGACACGGATCCGCCATTGCTGTTGAGATTCGATAACAAATCACCACGCGAATATGGACACTAAAATATTGGTGAGTTTACATTTGTTTGCTTATAATTTTGACTAATAGGTACTTGATAAGTTTTCGTAGGTGATCGGAATTAATATAGTTGACGCAAGACCTGAGGAGCTTGTTTGGAATCAGCATTTTAATACATGAGCATGTTACTTCCATGACATAGGTTTTCTAGAGGCGGGGTTGCGACCTCCGTCCCGGGGGAAATCCCCGGGGGCTGTAATTCCCAAGGGGTGGCTGAGGGGAACCTGGTGCCATTCCTACCTTCCCACCATCCATCCTCTCATGTACCGATGTCACAGCTGTGGGGTTTTAGTGGATAAGAACCCCACATACCCTGGTCTACCTCCAACAAGCTCTGGGGATCGATTGAAGGTCCCTGCAACATCAAAAAATAGGTTTTCCTGGTTGTCATTTTTAGCACAAATATACTAACTACTGAAATTAAAAACGGATGATAATAAAAATACTGTTATAGCGTAGGATTTATAACATGTTTTACGCAATGTTGCAATATGTAATACATCAATATATTTTCTAAATATATCGATGATGTAATGTGTGTGCCCACCAATATGTACTTGTCAGTAAAAAAGTTGTAAATTTTATAACATGATACATGACATACCTAGAGCACATTTACCTGTATATTGCCTAAATAGATGTTATCTAACAAGATGTTTGTTGTTCAATTAGTCCAAATGTTTCATAATTAAACATTCATGAGCATCCGTTTATCATAATTTATGAGGTTAATAAGAGATTTAATTCTGTAATATACTTAATTGTTTTTTCGTAATCTTAAATATTGTTACAATATTTTGTATCAATTAATAAGACTATGTTAACTGCGCCTAATGTAACAGACCGGTGTATTTTTAATTCATACAGTGTCAGACGTAGAATCGTAGACGTATCGGTCACAAGGAGATTATTACCTATCCCGTTTGTATTAGGTATATTAAAATCTAGACTTAAGTGATAATAAGTGAGTTATAATGATTTATTAAGGAACTCTGATTACGACAGTTAGTATTTTTTTTTTTCTGACGCGGGGGAAACCTTCTAAAGGTCCCCGGGAGCTGTGGGGCTCAGCGGGGTATGTGGGAATCTTACACACTAAAACCCCCGTGACTGTTGCATCGGCATATGAGAGGGGACCCCAGGGGTCTCCGGTGGGATCTGCACCAGGGACCACTCAGTGCCTTGCCTTTGAGCCCGTCGCCGGGGGGTGCATTGTACCTCTCCGGGAACCAGACATGCTCACGGGGACGGGGGGTCGCAACCGCCCCTCCATCCTCCTCGGAGTCACCGCAGTACTTAATGGACGTTCTAGGGCCCTCACCCTGAACGTCCAGTGACTCCGAAGGACGGCAGTTATTAACTTATCTCAACACCATTAATGGGCCAGTAATGCAATGCAACTTCTATAGGCAATGACACTAATTAGGCTAAGGGACTGCGTTTTGTAAGTTGCAAATTAAAATATTTAAACTTTATCACAATTATTTTACAGTTGGTATTAGCTTGCACAATTTTCGCTGCGTCAGCATGGTCTGTACAGCGATACCCACCACGCAGAGCACCCATAAGGTTCACCAGGTTTGCCCCACCGCCTTCACATATCCAAGAACCTCCGCATAGACCGACCCCCTGTAAGTAAACTTATCCCACAGTTAAATTAGGGATTTTAATAGAATCCCATTACGTTCGCTGGATAATTTGAGGTGAACTGGATTTAAATACATACACACAAGTATCAATTTGTCGGAACTTGTGATCAATCTTTATCTGTAAGTGCAATATGAATGAGTATTGAAGATAGTGCTTATAAGAGTTGGGTTGAAATAGCCCTGAAAGTGGCCTTCGGAGTCGCTGGACGTTCGGGGTGTGGGCCCTTTGAACTTCCATTGAGTACGGCGGCGACTCCGAGGAGGATGGCGGCGGGGTTGCGACCCCCGTCCCCGTGAGCACCGTGACTGGTTCCCGGGGGCTACAATGCGCCCCCCGGCGGCGGGCTCAAAGGCAAGGCACTGAGGGGCTCCTGGTGCAGATCCCACGGGAGAGCCCGGGATTCCCCTCTCATGTGCCGATGAGACAGCGGGGGTTTGAATGGGTAAGAATCCCACATACCCCGATCGAGCCACACAGCTCCCGGGGACCTGATGAAGGTTTCTCTCGCGAGAGTTACAAGAGTCTTAACTCTACGCATCAAGATATTACCACCGCATTACCTACAATAGAACAAAAAATAATTCAATGACCCAAAACTGCCTTCATTCAAACAACTGAACTAGTTAATCAACCTTGCCCTTTCAGCTGAGTCAGACGAACAATGGCAGCGGCCGAAGCGTGGTCACGACGACTTCGACTACGACCACGACAGGAGACACGACCACCACGACCGTGGGACAGGCGGAGTGACTGGCCCGGTCCATACCTTCGTCAAAACTGATAAGAACGCGAACTACAAATGGGGAGTCAGGCACCATGTTGGTGACAAGTATGCATCTTAGAATGACAGCGCTGCAGGAGTTTGTTTACGTAATTTATTTAATTGTACTTGTTGATTTAATTGTTGTGTTATTAAATTAGTTTTTTATTGAAATCAAACTAAATTAACGGATTTTATCGCGGTTAATTTTTTTATTTTACTATCCCGACGTTTCGAATGCTTTGCAGCACCCATGGTCACGGGAGGACTGAAAAGTACTGTATAATATTCGCATAAGTAAAAGACAACATTAGTTTTTTATTTTTTTATGGGCTATTATTTTTGTTGTACAGTTTGTACTGATCTGTTTCGACATGCCATAAGGTGAAATGCGGCCAAGCACCTTCGTACCTATTGGATAAAATAATAAAAATTCTTTAAAATAATGTCTTCCTGACCGACACGGCTAAAGCGACAGCCTAGTTTTCAACTGAAACGTCAATCTCTATACAAAAATGCATCAAAAATGTGAAATACTTAATAGGTCATAGTGACGTTATACACACACAACACACTTATCTATGAAGATTTACACATCGTGCTAAGCCTACAGCCATCTGCTGCGTTTACAAAACTACACTATCACTCCTTCCTTTATTCTCTCCACCACCGGAACGCACTTCGACCCAGTTGGATCCATTGTGCATGCCCTAGCCCTCTGTTGCTGACGTGTCGAAGATTTAGGTACGCAACGATTGCGCCAGCTTGGAGCTGTACATAATCATCTGGTGTAGGATAGGCTACTCCCAAATGACTCAACCTACGTCTCGCAAGAGAGTCGCAGCCGCACACCATGAGTCGCATTCACTCTTTTTCACCTTCGCAGAATCTGCAAGAATCAATAGTATTTAGCCTCATTCTGTGGAGGTGATCATTGGTACCAAAATGTCCCGTGAGTGCACCTATTAGGTGCCGTATTTGTGATCCGTTTTGGTTTAATAATTTAACTCCACCAGCCTTGTGCTAGAGAAAGTTCTGAAGTGGTTTAGGCCTGACGCTTCCCTCCATTCCTTTATGTGTTAATTTTTAGCATACGCACACTCATTCTCACAAACGCATGGAACATAAGAAAGGCACGACCAGAGAAAGGTCAGGTTTACGACTGACATTTTACATGCCTATCTGGAGCAGATCACTTTACTTCCCAGACAATCAGGCGATAAGCCTTTATTGCTTAGAGGAGATACCACTGGAGAGAGCATGATGCGCTAACCCCCTCTGCCAAATTTTTGGTCATATGGTCAGGTCATTCTTTATTTGAGTGCGTGTATTTTTGAATGTGTTGGGATTTTACTATAGTGTGGGTATGCGTGAAAGTGTATCTGTGTGTGTTTACTTCGCCTCCCGCACCCCGCAAAAGTGCCACGAAAAATTTGTTCGGCGAATCGACGCGATACTAACTCCTTTGGTACTTTCTCTGAGCTTTATTGTGAGAATAACTACACACAGTTGTTGCTTCACGCAGAATGAATGAACCCGTGACCTGCAGTTTGCAAAGCAAGCCCTCTTCGGCTGAGCTACGGAAGATTTATCTACATATGAGGTAGATATGTACTTACATCGGTTGCGTATCTTTTGAAGATTTCCCACACCGTCTAGTATACCTTGGTTTCTTGATAGAGTTAGAGAATTGAGTTTATCTATTCCCCGGGAACTTGAAGACTCGTCTTCTTCGTTGTTGTGTCGATGTAAAACTAATGATGTATTCATGTCCGTATTTACTGAAAAGATAGCTTGATCAGTAAGAGATTTCTTGAGTGCTCGAAAAGAGCCTTCTCAAATGTGCGGTGACCGCATGGTAGTCAGCCCTAAAAAAACCTTGCATGCTCCGTACTGAAAAAAATAGCTTGATCAATAAGAGATTCTTTGGGAGCTCGAAAAAAGCCTTCTCAAAGAGTCCTGGGCTCGATAGTCAGCGTCAGAAAATCTTGCTTGCTACGTGTGTCGAGCGGTGAAACCAATTTTTTTTTTAGTGTAGGTGCCATTGTGTCATCGGCACCACATCTGTTAGTCACACGCAACTCAAGATTATGTCGCAAGAGTCGAATGGGCGTGCCGACGAGTCCACTAGAGCAAATAACCAGTCTGGTACAGGTTATAAAACGCTCGTATGACCGTAATAAATGAAATACCTTGTATACCTATCAGGTTAAATTGGTAATGAACTGTTATTTTATTAGCTGTGTTGAAATGACGTAAATGTCTAAGTCGTGTACAGTTCAAAAGGATGTTAAGGTTCAATTAGCAGCAAGATGTCTACTGCTGAACAGAGGCCTCCCCCTTAAAAGGGAGGGGATACCATAATTCCCACGCATAGCAGGCGTTTTGGGAATCGTAGTATAGGTGGTAGGTAATCCAATAGAAAGACGCTGCTGCCCGTCTTCTTGTTTTCCCTTAGTCGCCTCTTACGAACACCCAACAGGAGGAGACGGGAGGGTGCTATTCTTACCCGTCCACCCCACGGGCTTAAAGTTACAGTAAATAGTGTAATTGTTATTGGAATTAAAAACATATGAATACGGTAAATTAATAATGATAGCTACATTAGGTATCAGTGGCGGTCCGAGAGGGGGGGTCGTAGGGGTCATGACCCCTCAACCCCAGAAATCCATATTCGTACACGGCAAACTTGGGTAGCGGCTAGGGTGTCTAGGTACAAGACCAAAGGGACCGTCAAATATGACCCCCCCCCAAAATCGTTGGCTGCGACCGCGCATGTTAGGTATACGCCTAACTAAAAAAAAAAATGAAAAAACCAGCAGTCTTGTCCCTGATTGGGCTCTATGCTAAAGATTTCATCGCCAAGATATAAAAAAAATATATAAATTTCAGCCGTTGGTAAAGATTGATTAGTATATTTGCTTTTCATTGAACATTTTTCTTCTTATTATTAAACTTTCATCATCATCAACCGGAAGACGTCCACGCCTGCATAAAGGCCTTCCCCTTAGACCGCCACAATGAACGACAATTTGCCATTTGCATCCACCGGTTGCCTGTGACGCGAACAATGTCGTCGGTCCACCTAGAACGGCCTGCCTACGCTACGTCTTCCGGTTCGTGGTCGCCACTCGAGAACCTTTTTTCCCCAACGGTTTTTGGTTCCTCGAGCGATGTGGCCTGCCTACTGCCACTTAAACTTGCATATTCTTCTAGCTATGTCGGTGACCTTCGTTCTTCGGCGAATCTCCTCATTCCGTATTCTGTCGCGCAAAGAAACTCCGAGCATAGCTCTCTCCATAGCTCGTTGCGTGACTCTGAGCTTCTCCAAAAGGCCAGCTGTTAAAGACCACGTCTCAGTACCACATGTAATCACTGGCAACACACACTGGTTAGCAACCTTTGTCTTCAGGCACTGCGGAAAAACTTAAACTTAATCTGTATTTAATTTCTGTTTATTTTAGTGTTTAACATTTCTGACGTAGCCTTTTGCTTTCTACATGTAGATCAATTAAAAAAATTAAGCTACTGACGTGATTAAAAATAATACGCAGAGGGTTTCTCTTTATTATCAATTTCCAGCATTTTGAACTTGTAAATGTCAAATCGTAAAAAGTACAAAATATCACATTATTTTGGCTTTTAAGATTGTATCGTTAATATATAATAAGCTTGGCATGAATTCACTCCGAGTCGATCATTCAGCTCATACCTTTCCATTGACATTTATATATCAGTCGATCAGTATTACAAAATAGTGATATCAAGAGTAATTAAAAGAAACCTGAAACTAATTCAGATCTAGTCACAGATTACATTTGAAGCCCAGATTAGAATGCCCAAGCTTTTGTGAAGGGGATTTGGAAAGATTGCAGCCTCAGTAGCGCAGCGGGAAACCGCTTACATTGTTGCTTATCAAACCGGAGGTCGCGTGTTGGAATCCCGCGGGGAGCAATAACTTTGTGCAGTTCTTCTTTATTGGTTAGGGCAATGCAGGCCTTACCCGATTGTCTTGAAAGTAAGAGAGAAGTCTTGATAGAAATATACTCTTATTTCGCTACACTAGTCTAGACTCTAGACCTCAAATAATTTATTTTCTTTAGTGTGAACATAAAATGATCTAACTCATTTAATATTTAGGTTGCAGACACTCTCCTCGGCCGGCGCAATGCCGCAAGCCAGTACTTAGCCAGTAGACTGGTTATCGATAACATGTGATGAAAACTCGGTCGACCGCACAACTACATAAGCCTAATTAAACTGTAACTAGTTATTGCAACCGGATTTAATAACAAACAGTACGATAAGTTTGCACGCGGCAGAAATAGGAACTAATGCGGTCTGCCAATAGCACCGCGTTCCCTTTCTCAGTGGCCAATAGCAAAATGCTGCAGAAGACTACCAACCAATTGAAACAACCTGCTGGCAGTCTTATCTACGTTATGGCTGCTATCAAGCAGCCTTTGTAGGGTACGATTTGTTTTAAACGCCCTATGTATTACATCATCATCGGCAGCTGAAAAACGCCACTGCTAAACAAAGGACTATCCTTAGAAAAGAGTGGATGCCTTGCCATGATCCCCACGCTTAGGCATCTTGGGGATCGCAGTAGGTATAGGTGGTAGCTAATCCAATAGAAAGACGCCGCCCCTGCTACCAGTCTTCTTGTTTTCCCTTAGTCGCCTCTTATGGGGGAAACCAACGGGAGGAGATGAGAGGGTGCTATTCTTACTCTACGGGCTATAGTGTATTATTTTTTATACTACCAAGGTGGCAAGCAATCGTACGGCCCGCCTGATGGTAAGCAGCCACCGTAGCCTATAGACGCTAGCAACACCAGAAGAATCACTAGCGCGTTGCCGACCCTTAAGACATTAGATGTTAACTCTTTGTGTCCAGTAATTTCACCAGCGTTAATTTGTGTATTTAATAACAAGTTAATAAATAATTGACACGTCAGCGCCTTCATAATATAATTGCTAAATTAATTTAGTTAGCTCACCTCTCATGCACGTGTTTTGCTCTCAATCTATACTTATAATAAAACTGTAACAGGTCCAATTCTGTACATTGAAGATATTTTGAAAATTATATTTGGAGGGTATTCTATAACCGATACTGAGGCCGAAAATCTAATTTTTTTTATTTTTTGTCTGTCTGTCTGTCTGTCTGTCTGTATCACGGCTGAGCATCACGCCGAAACTACTGAATGGATTCAAATGAAACTTGGCATGATTTGAGATCTTACCACGAGGTAGGACATAGGATACTTTTTATCCCGTAATCTAGCACGGTTCTTTTGGGAGAGGGGATTAAAGTCAAAACGGGTACTTGGTTATACGCTTGGTCCGATTTTATCAATTTTTCTTTATAATATAATAAATATTAGTAAGGGAACACTCATAGAGAGTTGTTATCAAGGTTTTGTAATCGATCGGGTTAAGCAACGTTAGGTAAGGTCATTAAATAAATGGGTGACCGTTTAACGCCATTTGAACTAAACGGGTCCGTGCTTCGCAGAGCAAGTAAAAAGTGGGTCCCAGTTTTTAACCGACTATAAAAAATTAGGTTATGTATTCGATGCGAATGTCTGTTATTCAAAGTTTAGTTAGCGTAAAAATTGCGCAGGCGGAGCTGCGTGGGTCAGCTAGTACTATCTATATGTACAGGCCGTTATAGAACACCACAATAAACGACAATTGGCTATTTGCATCCACCGGCTACCTGTGACGCGCACAATGTCGTCTGTCCACCTAGTAGGAGGCCTGCCTACGCTGCGTCTTCCGGTCCGTGGTCGCCACTCGAGAACCTTTCTTCCTCAACGGTTATCGGTTCTTCGAGCGATGTGGCCTGCCCATTGCCACTTCAACTTGCAGATTCTGAGAGCTATGTGGGTGACCTAGTTCTTCAACGAATCTCCACATTTCGGATTTTGTCGCGCAAAGAAACTCCGACCAAACAAAATTTAATACACCAAATATTATTTCACTACAACATTTCGTTGATTACCTAAGGAAGGTATTTCCTAAGACTAAGTACGTCTAATTAGTTTCAATATGTTGTGTGTAAGTACTCGTAGATATGTCTTTGTGCCATGTAGAGTAAAATACGGAGACGCGGGTTTTGAGCGGCTGAAATATTATGCTATACGCGTGTAAAATTTAGTTCTGTCTATTTCTATTACCCTCCGTTGGGGATTAGGGCTCTTGTCCTAGCTCTCCACTTGACACGATCATGAGCCATTTGGCTAGCTGCCTGGCAAGACCTGTCAAGTAAATATGTTATAGACAGATATATTTACGGAAAAATAGTTCAGCAATTTTGCTTGTGATGAGTAAGAAGCTACACGCCTGCCTATAGACAGTTGCACTGCACTGTACTGCGGCTAGTCACCCGGCACATCAGTTACTAAGTCTCTTGTGTCCGGTAATTTCACTAGCTGCAGTACCCTTCACCTCGAAACACAGCAATGTTTACACACTGCTGCTTGACGACAGAATATGGGCCAATTTAAAAGATCACTTTTGACATCTGACAGTTTCTTTGTTCTGTCTGTTTCTTTTGTCATCAATACAATAAATACGTAATCAATCGTAATTGAAAAAAGTCAAGTAACTGTACAGTTCAACTTCAAAAAAATTAATAATATTTTATGCCTACCGTTACAAGGTTGTACGTACTTAGTTAATTTTTTAGTTTTTTAGTTTTAGTTAATTTTTATTTTAAGTTGGTGCGTACTTAGTTAATTTTTTATGAAGAGTCAAATGTGATATATTAAATTGGCCCTACCTTAGGTATGAAGACCACGAGCGGCGCCTTCATTCTCGGTATAAGCAAACATTTTCTTGAGATTAAGTTTCTTAAGATCGTTGCTATTGGGATACTCATCCCAACATACCTGTCCGGTAGTTGTGGTATAGTATACGTGTATGTGACCCAGGCTTCTCAAGCTATTACTGTCCCATCCCTTGCCCTCCTGGGCGGTAATATCCTACTTTTCCTATTTCCCACTCTAACTTGCCAATCTTCCTTTTCACAACACCTATCCTTCCTTTTCCCTCCTTATTCATGAGAACGCAATGGTCAATCTTATAAATAATTTAACTTAACTAAAATGGCGGCGATGTGGTTCGCCACCCATCACGTGTCGTTTCTCACGGAGGCGAAAAGCGGCCTTTGGGCTCTGCCTACCCCTACGGGAAAATTTTTGTTGCTATTTATATTACAATCATGTATTGTATTACGAGTAAGTATATCAAAAATATTACAAGGTTAAACTATTTTGCTAATTTTTCAATTGATTTTTACAAGCCAGCGTAACGGTTTTGCGTTTTATAATGAACTTAACCTTAAATGCTTTTCAACTATCGTGATGAGAAAAGCGTGGTTAATTTTATTATTTAACCCTTTCGATGAGGTATAGTGATAGCGTAATCTAAGGTGGGAGTGGGCAACATAATTCGTCCTTTTAATATAATTTGTTTTGTGTATAATATTTATAGTAAAAGCGTAATCTAAGGTGGGAGTGGGCAACATAATTCGTCCTTTTAATATAATTTGTTTTGTGTATAATATTTATAGTAAAAGCGTAATCTAAGGTGGGAGTGGGCAACATAATTCGTCCTTTTAATATAATTTGTTTTGTGTATAATATATATAGTAAAAGCGTAATCTAAGGTGGGAGTGGGCAACATAATTCGTCCTTTTAATATAATTTGTTTTGTGTATAATATATATAGTAAAAGCGTAATCTAAGGTGGGAGTGGGCAACATAATTCGTCCTTTTAATATAATTTGTTTTGTGTATAATATATATAGTAAAAGCGTAATCTAAGGTGGGAGTGGGCAACATAATTCGTTCTTTTAATATAATTTGTTTTGTGTTTAATATATATAGTAAAAGCGTAATCTAAGGTGGGAGTGGGCAACATAATTCGTCCTTTTAATATAATTTGTTTTGTGTATAATATATATAGTAAAAGCGTAATCTAAGGTGGGAGTGGGCAACATAATTCGTTCTTTTAATATAATTTGTTTTGTGTTTAATATATATACCTACTTAGTAAATTTCTTATGATAGTCATCATAATCAGCATCTGAAAGACGTCCACAGCTGAACAAAGACCTTCCCCTTAGCAGGGAGGGGTTGCCATATGCTTGGCAGGTGTCTTGGGGATCGAAATACCTTATAGGTACTAACATTGAAATAAAAATATTTTTATAATTTCTTATTACTAAAAGCACTAAGCATCTAATTTGCTACTAGATTTGTTATGAGTTTTTATGTTACAAAGCAACTTCGACTAGAAAAACTACGTTTTGGTAATTATGTAGAGCTATCATTTTAACTATTAACTTTTTTAAAATAAACATGATTGTACAGTAAGCGCAATTACATGTTAGTGCGTCCCAAAAATAATAATTGGTGTAGGTATTTATGCAGCTGTGTTGTATAAATTCGTTGTATCGTTCGTTGCGCATGCTTCGACGATTAAAAAATTATAATCTATGTATTGGAGATGAAATGTCTGTGCAGTTTACCTACATATTATTACGTATACTCTTTGCCCAGACAGGGCTGGTGGTTCTGTATATTGCGAGGAAATAGTGAAATAGGAATCACCGAGAATTTCCGGCAAATGACGCATTTACGAGGAATGGCATATCGGCACAGTATCATCAGTCATTACGCCTTCTTACTGAAAAATCTAGTAAGTATGGGCTCCCACACATAACTGCGATGCGGCGAGACACAAATGAATTTTTGATATAAGTTCCTGAAACTTGTATTCTATTTCAGTTTTAAATGCCGAAATCGGCAAAATAGAATTATTACTGTTATGTATTTATTTATTGTTTACTCTAATATTATAATTTAGTAACTGTTACAATGTGCGAATCGTCTTTGTACGATTGTTACTAGCTTTCGGTGAAGGAAAACATCGTGAGGAAACCTGCATGTCTGAGAAAGCCTAACTAGCTCTCGAATGACGTGTGAAGTCCGCCAACTCGCACTTGGCCAGCGTGGTGGACTATGACCCCCTGTGTGACATAAACCACGGCTGGTATTATTATTATCACAACTATTACAACATTTACAAGCTCACAATTACGTAGATCTCTACATGCTCTACAGGATGTGTATTCTTTTCTATATTTTATTAGTTTTCTATTTAACCGTCCTGTGTTGACTTAAGTTAAACCAAGTCCTGATAAACCGAGTGTTATAAGGCAAAAAAGCCCTATTGTTAAAAAATAATTCATATATTATTTGTGATTTCATTAAAAAAAAAGATTGTTTGCCAAGCTCTTCTTTTTATTTTTCTTCATTTCTACAGTAAAATTAGCTTACTACTACATACATTTTCTGACTAGTTAGATTTTTTATTTTCTAGTCCGGTAAGTATCTGTACATAAAAATATTATCTATAGGTTATTTACTGAATTTTTTTTGAAGAAAAACATTGTCAGGAAACCTGCATGTCTAAGAAAGCCTAACTAGCTTTCGAATAATGTGTGAATTTCGCCAACCCGAACTTAACCATTGTGGTGGACTATGGCCCAAGCCCCAAATCTCGAGGGGAACTCTTGCCCAACAGTGGGACAAAAACAAGGGCGGTCAAAAAAAAATTGTCGAGGAGAGCCCGTGCCCAACAGTGGTAAAAAAAACAAGAGCTGTCAAAGAAATATCTCGAGGGGAACCATTGCCCAACAGTGGGACAAAAACAAGGGCGGTCAAAAAAAAATTCTCGAGAAGAGCCCGTGCTTAACAGTGGGACCAAAACAAGCGCGGTCAAAAATCTTATCTTGAGAAGAGTCCGTGCCCAACAGTGGGACAAAAACAAGGGCAGTCAAAAAAAAATCTCGAGAAGAGCCCGTGCTTAACAGTGGGGCCAAAACAAGCGCGGTCAAAAAAATTATCTTGAGAAGAGCCGTGCCCAACAGTGGGACAAAAACAAGGGCGATAAAAAAAAATCTCGAAGAGAGCACGTGCCGAAACAAGCGCGGTAAAAAACTTATCTTGAGAAGAGCCCGTGCCCAACAGTGGGACAAAAACAAGGGCACTCAAAAAAAAAAATATCTCGAGGGGAGCCCGTGCCCAACAATGGCCAAAAAAATACGAAATAGAAAAAAAATATTGTATGAATGATAATACATATACAAGATGATTGGATTATACTGAAATAGCTCCTCTGAACCCTAAATGCGGAGCTTAAGTAAGTAGGTATACCTATTTTTTTGTTTGATTACTTAACAACGCGATGCACGCTAGCGACGCACTTGCGTGGTGCAATGCATGATTATTATTGGAGACTTGAAGATTGTTCGATTAGGAATTTTGGTTTGTCACAACGACCGCCGGTTTTCAAAATCGTATGAATGTGTGCCATGTGTAACTTAATGAGTCATGGCCGCTTATGACAACAACACAGACGAAAATTAATAAGGTTTTGTAGGCTGTGAGTTGGATAAGGTATTTTATTTCATGGTCCTGCGTGGCGGCCGGTATGCAGGACAAAAAGTCGATGCTGGATTGTGTAAGGCAATCAAGGCGGGCTGCATAGCCTGCTGGAAGCACATCCAGCGCGGAGACCTGCAATTTAGCACCTTACGTGCTGCGCTGGCTGCCGCGCAGGATCATGAATGGTTGGACTTAGTCGTATTTTTCGTGTCCAGTTTTTGTATGATATACCTATATAATAATACATAATTAAACAAAAAGTTCCCGTGGGGTGCCGGGTTAGAATTACATCCCCTCCATTTCCTCTCGTTGGGTGTCGTAAAAGGCGACTACGCTAGAACAGGAAGACGGGCAGCAGCGTCTTTGTTCTGGATTTATCTTCCACCTATACTGCGAACCCCAAGCCGCCTGCCAAGCATAGGGATTATGGCAACCCCTCCCTTCTAGGGGCCTTTGTTCAGAAGTGGACGTCCTTCGGCTGCTAATCTATACTATAATAAAACTCAAAGAGCACTTTTTCTGTACATTGAATATTTTTCCAAAATTTCTATGTGGGGATACTATACTATCGACATAGAGTCCAAAACAATTTTTTTTGGAATTATTGTCTGTCTGTCTGTCTGTCTGTCTGTCTGTCTGTCTGTCTGTCTGTCGTTCTGTTTGTCCAGGTATCATTTGAAAACCCGTGGATGGATTTTGATAGGACTTTCACTGATGTGTTGTGTAGAAGTAGGGGTATAAATTGGTATATAAAACATCACGCTATGTTTCATAGGGTCTAAGCAGTGAAACATTACTTGCACATATTACCACGTAATTTCCTTTGTATTTGAATAGGGTAATTATAGACTGACCAGTTAATCATTAAGATATGTATTATTACGCTATATACAATAGGCACTAAGCAGACATTTAGTTTGCATAAGATATGGCAGTGGCGAAGTGTCAATTTTTGTAAGGGGTAAGCCGGTCCGGTACACCCAGGACATTTTCATTAGATTTCTGTATTGTTCTAAGTACTTTGCTGATAGCAATATGACATTATATCTTTGAAAAGTTAAAATCTGTAAATTTGTTTCATGAAATTTTAATGAAACTCCCCAAGTCCAGGTAGTATATAGGTATTGTATTACAGGCGCAACAATAAAAGATGCGAAAAACTTAGAACTTTCATTAACGAATATCATTAAACAGTAATTTACGATGTTAGCGTGATTTACATTATGAACAGCGCCATCTATCGGTGAAATTTAACATACAATCACTATAGAACTTTAATCTATTTATATAAAAGAAGAAGAAGTCGTGTTAGTTACACCATTTATAACTCAAGAACGGCCCAACCGATTCGGCTGAAAATTGGTGGGGAGGTAGTTTAGAACCAGGAAACGGGCATAGAATACTTTTTATCCCGGTAGGTTAAGGTTAAGCAACGTTAGGTAAGGTCATTAAATAGATGGGTGAACCGATTTGTATGAAATTTTGTGTGCATATCGGGTAGGTCTGAGAATAGGCCGTAAAGTATATTTCATGCCACTAGGTTAAGGTTAAGCAACATAAGGAAAGGTCATTAAATAGATGGGTGAACCGATATGTATGACATTTTGTGTGCATATCGGGGAGGTCTGAGAATAGGTCATAAAGTATATTTAATACCGCTGATACCATGATTGACGAGGATATATAGAACGAGAGGAGGGTGCAAGAGAGGAGAAAGAGGGAGAGGGGATTCGAGGAGGGGGTGATGTGGTGAGGGATCGGGGGAGTTAGGTGGAGAGAGATAAATCTAGGTTTGAGGGAGAAAAGGGGAGCAAAATGTAATAAAAGCGCGGGTGGAGCTGCGCGGGTCAGCTAGTGAAACATAAAGTTCATTATTACAAGCTAGTAAAGAAACCACTTTAACTGCGGAAGAATAGATGTCAGACAGTTTTGGTACCTACTGCAGGTTACTTAAAAAGCTCTCATACATACACGTGATCAGAATAACGTATGAATAAATAAATTAAAATATGGTTCATACACATCTATTGCACTTTCCATAGCCTAACAAGGTGGTTATACGATGTTCCAAATAGATAAAACTTACATTATACAAGCAGTATCGTAGATAAGCTGACTTTGACTTGTTATAATTATATTATATTCTACAATGAGAAAAGAGTATAGTAAGTATATAACTTTTTTTTTTTAACTTGGGGACATCCATTACGGATACCCGCACCGCCACTAGGAGGGGGTAGCGGTGCGGGTTATGTCTGACTACTGACAGAGTGTCAGCTACCGACTAAAACCCCACGGTATCCTCAACCCGCTGTGTCGACGGGCCCCGGGAACGTACTTGTTACTCGTCCGGGTCCAAATATACCTTTTTTTTTTTTTTTTGACGCGGGGGAAATCTTCGAAAGATCCCCGGGAGCTGTGGGGCTCGACCGGGGTATGTGGGATTCTTACCCACTAAAACCCCCGCGGCTGTCGCATCGGCACATGAGTGGGACCCCAGGGCTCTCCGGTGGGATCTGCACCAGGGGCCCCTCAGTGCCTTGCCTTTGAGCCCGCCGCCGGGGGGCGCATTGTAGCCCCCCGGGAACCTGTCACGGTGCTCACGGGGACGGGGGTCGCTCCTCCTCGGAGTCGCCGCCGTACTCAATGGACGCTCAAAGGGCCCACACCCCGAGCGTCCAGCGACTCCGAAGGGGTCCAAATATACCTAATGGAACTAAATGTTGTCCATTTTTTCACATCGCATTCAAAGTTTACTTCATGAAAGCTCGCCTGACCCCCAAAATGTAAATAATGAAAGCTCCCAAACTGCCTTTTTTTAATGTGGTGTAACTTTAAAAAGGTCCCCGGGAGCTGTGGGGCTCTTCTGGGGTATGTGGGATTCTTACCCACTAAAACACCCGCAGTTGTCGCATCGGCACATGAGAGAGGACCCCTGGGCTCTCCGGTGGGATCTGTCCCTCAATGCCTTGCCCTTGAGCCCGCCGCCGTGGGGTGCATTGTAGCCTTGAACCAGACACGGTGCTCACGGGGACAGGGGTCGCAACCCCGCTGCCGTCCTCCTCGGAGTCGCCACCGTATTCAATGGACGTCCTAGGACCCACACCCCGAACGTGCAGCTACTCCGAAGTCCTAAACGTCCCTAACTCAACTTTGACCACAACCTTCGGCTTCCCCCAGCTAGTTCTTTGTAGCCAAAGAATAGATGCGAATGGCGATCCGGTAACGACCCTGAATGTATATAATGTTTTTATTGTGCGAAATGCGAAAAGTGCGAAACTGGCGCGCGGATTTGACAGCATCATTACAATTTACGCAAGAAAATGATGAGTAATAAAAGCAAGTATTATAATGCAGAACAATTGATTAGACAAAAGTGAACGCAATGTGATATTTTGTGCACATAAAGTGCATTGGCATTAAGCGGCGTGCAAGGCCAAAACCCTGATACAAATTGCGGACTAAATCTATTGTATTAAGTACTTTTGAATGGATTAGAATTAGTTCAGCTACTTTTTTTTAATAATCGCTGAACACACGCAACGGATTCATAGTAACTTAAAAAACTATTTAAAAAAAAAAGAACCGACTTCAAAGTAAATTATCTAAAAAGCATAAAATAACGAAAATATATTGTAGTCGATGCTAGCACATCATGTTAACTATGACTAGTACGAGCTGACACCGACTTCAATATATTTTCGTTATTTTATGCTTTTTAGATAATTTACTTTGAAGTCGGCTCTTATTTTTTTTTAAATAGTTTATTTAACACTTTTTAGTGACTTTTATATTAGCAAAATAGGTATCAGCACTATCACACAACTCAAATGTCTACGTTACAGTAACTTACTTAAAACATAAAAAGTTTATCTCTTAAACTACTCGACCGATTTTGATGAAACTTGTACTCTACCGTAAGTTTAAAAATACTCTAACTATTTCAAAAAGAGTTTTCGAAATCGGACCAGTAGTTTCTGAGAAATCCGCGGACAAACTTACATACATACATACACTCATAAAATTTGGTAAATTTGTTTAGAAGCCCACATAGACTTAACATATATTAATTAACTAGCTGACCCGCGCAGCTCCACCCGCGCTTTTATTACATTTTTCTCCCCTTTTCACCCTCCTCCCTTGATTTATTTCTCTCCATCTCTCTCTCTCTATTATCCCCTCAAGCCCATGTGGTTCCATAGGAACAAAACGCGTTTTCTTTTAGGACCCAGCCGGGATTGAAGCCTTATAAGAAAAATGTAATTCTATGCTCTTTCTCTCCTCTCTCTTTCCCCCACCCGCATCGGTCCCCGTCACATTCCCCCTCTTCCTCTCCCCGTTGTCCCCTCTCTGAACCCTCTCCCAACTTGCTCCATCTCACCCCCCTCCCTTGCTCCACCTAACTCCTCCGATCCCTCACCCCCTCCTCGAATCCCTTCTCCCTCTCTGTCCTCTCTTGCACCCTCCTGTCATTCTATATATCCGTCAATCATGGTATCAGCAGCATGAAATATACTTTACGACTTATTCTCAGACCTACCCGATATGCACATAAAATTTCATACAAATCGGTTCACCCATCTATTTAATGACCTTACCTAACGTTGCTTAACCTTAACCTACAGGTATAAAAAAGTATTCTATGTCCGTCTCCTGCTCCTAAGCTACTTCCCTACCAATTTTCAGCCAAATCGGTTGAGCCGTTCTTGAGTTATAAATAGTGTAATTAACACGACTTTCTTTTAAATATATAGATTAAAGTTCTATGGTGATTGTATGTTCAATTTCACCGATAGATGGCGCTGTTCATAATGTAAATCACGCTAACATCGTAAATTACTGTCTAATGATATTCGATAATGAAAGTTCTAAGTTTTTCGCATCTTTTATTGTTGCGACTGTAATACAATACCTATACACTACCTGGACTTGGGGAGTTTCATTAAAATTTCATGAATAATTTCATGATCTAGTTTGGACTCGCTCGGGATTTACAGATTTTAACTTTTCAAAGATATAATGTCATATTGCTATCAGCAACGTACTTAGAACAATACGGAAATCTAATGAAAATGTCCTGGGTGTACCGGACCGGCTTACCCCTTACAAAAATTGACCCTTCGCCACTGCCATATCTTATGCAAACTAAATGTCTGCTCAGTCCCTATTGTATATAGCGTAATAATACATATCTTAATGATTAACTGATCAGTCTATAATTACCCTATCCACATACAAAGGAAATTACGTGATAATATGTGCAAGTAATGTTTCACTGCTTAGCCCCTATGAAACATAGCGTGATGTTTTATATACCAATTTATACCTTGACTTCTACACAACACATCAGTGAAAGTCCTATCAAAATCCATCCACGGGTTTTCAAATGATACCTGGACAAACAGAACGACAGACAGACAGACAGACAGACAGACAGACAGACAATAATTCCAAAAAAAATTGTTTTGGCCTCTATGTCAAAACAATTAAAATAGAGAACCAATAGAGGCCAAAACAATTTTTTATTGGGGATACTCCCCACATAGAAATTTTGGAAAAATATTCAATGTACAGAAAAAGTGCTCTTTGAGTTTTATTATAGTATAGATATTACGCATTTTTATTAATATTACATACATACGCGTCGAATAGAGAACCTTCTTTTTGAAGACGGTTAAAAAATACGTATGTGGCTACGAGTAGTAGAGTGATGTAGAGACATCCTATATCTATATCGTAACTTAAGTCATCATAATCAGCAGCCAAAAGACGTCCACTGCTGATCAAAGGCATCCCCCTTAGAATGGAGGGGTTGCCATAATACCCACGCTTGGCAGGCGTCTTGGAGGTCGCAGTTTAGCTGGTAGGTAATCCAATAGAAAGACGGTGCTGCCCGTCTTCTTGTTTTCCTTAGTCACCTCTTGGAGGAGATGGGAGGGTGCTATTCTTATCCGGACAACCCACGGGGTTATCCTTTTAACTATATATACTAAAATACAGAATCCATTAAAAGTAATAAAAGTAGTATTTTTGTTGAAAGTTTGGATTTAATTTCATGTTTAATCCACAGAATATCGACAGCAGTGAAGCGGCTAATTGCCATGCGAGTACTTTTTACTGTTGATCGCAAATTGTATAGACTTTTATGTGTTAGTATCCTTCACTAACATAGTCCACAAAATTATTTTTAGAGTAAAGGCTTGACGCAAAATTGTATTAAAAAAATAATATACTTAACTAAATATTTAGATCTAAAAATAATGGTAATCGGTCATTCATACACACACATATACGTAGGAATAGTGAAAAAGTCTGTAATAAATAGCAAATTTGTACAATAAATACCTACCGCCTTTAATGTGACAGAGGGTGTTGAAAAATATTTGACCAAAGCACTCGGTACAACCGGAAGCCGCTTTTTCATTACCTTATCACGATCATGGGACACTCGATAACCTACATTTTGCTAATGACAATAAATAATTGTCTATTACAGTGTTTTGGCTTTACATCATAATATATTATGTAAGTAATTTGTTAAAAAATAAAATAAATGTTAAATCCACATATAGATATATGTGGTTAAATCCCTCAAAATCCGGCATCTCTATAATTAAAATAAATATAAAATATAAAATTTAATAAAAACATATAAACCTATCAAGATTTTTCAAACTTACCTCTATGGTCACGTAAAAATCACGTTTTTTTTCAACTGTAACTTTTTTAGAACACAACATTATGCAAACAAAACAGAGCCCAGACCACACTCGAAAAGGTGTGATCCAATTTGAATTTTGAAGCACACACGTGTGAATAATTTTTACCGTATTACTCCCGCCTTCACCACCCACCGGCTAGAAGGGGTGCCTCTATATAAAGTGAGAGTTTACTTACACACGCCGCACGATACGTTAATACCTCGCGAGTGTGCAGTGGGCTTTATTTTTATTTTTGTTCTAATAATAATATTTTTGTGAGTGCAATATGTTACGTCATTGTGTCATGTTGGCGGTATTGGGGTGCGCTTTGGCGGATCCCGTTCCCGAACCGGTGGCCCAGCACCAGTACCAACCTCAGCAAGTAAGTTTTTTATTATTAAGTTTCTAAAAGTTGAAAGAAATAGGTTAAACAATGCTAATGCTAAAAGTATTCTTTCCAACAATTTAGTATCGGTAACGCTTTATCCATCAATAGTTTTTTTTAATTGAACTAAGTACTTAAGTCTTGTAATTACTTACCTATTTTATAAATAGGAATAAATACATTTTATGTTGCATATATTAGTAGGACAAGAGTAGGACCTACTAAAATAAATAATAATAGTTGAGTAAATAAATAAAAAATAACCAGCAAAAAAAAGAAAAAACCACTACTATAAATACATTTATTGTGAATAAAACTACTACTTACTTAGTAGCTAAATTAGTTCGTCTTAAATGCACCAGTGTGATTATAAGTAGAAAAAAAATTCAATAAGTAAGACTTTGCGTTAATTATAAGTATATACTAGGTACTAACAGACATAAATAGCCTATGATAACGATGACACTGCATGACTAGGATATAGATGAGTATCTAGGAGATGGAGTATCTCTGCTTAAATACTTTAAGTAATTAATTTTTTAAATTACCTAATTATATAATATGTATTATTATAATAATTATTTTTCAATACCTAGGTACATCTTTTCTAATACCTACTCAATATTTGAGACAACAAAATTTACATAAGTCGCTCCCGAAAAATTCTCAATCTCTCCAATTTTCTTTTTATTAAGAAAACAGTTGACACTTAATTTAATCACTTTCAATAAAACATGAATTTAATAGGCAAAGAACAACTAAGTACTAATATTAACCTTTGAGAGATTGTGTCATCATAAGCCCATGAGTCAAGTGTCATGTCTATTGTGTCTGAAAGTTGCATCACTGTGAGACAAGCCTTCGGGGATTGCTTTTTAAACGACACACTTCGTACAACGACCTACATACGACTGTAATGCGGATATTTTAAGGTCCTGTACATACAGACATTCCATGTGTTGTGCAAGCGTAAACATTAAACTGCATACGTGAAAAGGTAGACTGCTGTTTGCATCCCCAATGACATAACAACCAACCCCAAAGGTTGTGTTTGAGAATTTACGAAACAAGTATTTATTTATTTTATTTACAGAATCTTTTCAGTAAGTTTCAAGTCAATCGAACCATAAAATAAAAAGTTTTATACAAATGAAAACAACCCATTTAAACCCTTCAGGGGTGGAATATTCAAAAAACCCTTTCTTAATGGATGCTTATGTCATAAGAAGAACCTACTTTCCAAATTTCAGCTTTCTAAGTCCAGCGGTTTGGCCTGTGCGTTGATAAATCAGTCAGCCACTCAGGCTAAGTAATTGTATATGTACTTATAGATAGATAGATAAATAATTCCAGGGAAATTTTGTTATGAAATAATGTTTTACTCTTATTGATACATTGTTTCTCTTGTCCCACACATATTTCGGGCAAATAAAGTTATTTTCTTTCTTACTGATCCAGTGGCATTACTTGGTATTATTGTAAATTTATGTAAAATGCTGCCTAAATCTTGCTTACACTACTTTTTTTTTGGGAATAATAGTTACTATCAGCTGCAGATGGCTATGATAGTTCCACCGGACAAGAGGAAGGGAGCGCTTATAGCACTCCAGACTTAAAGGCAGGAGTGCGACGAACTCAAGAGCACCTGTGGCAAAAACAGCCTTGGTTAGACTAAAGGCAACAACACACACGACCCTTGCGGCATTAGGGATCAGTGATAATAGTTGTTGAGAAAAGCGATTGTGATTTTATTGATGCTAAAATTATAGTGCCAAATTCAAATAGTTTAGTCTACTTATACCTTAATATGAAGTCACCCTAATTATAATTAAATTAGGCACGTTTGACCTTTAGTTTGACGCGTCAAGACATAATAAGGGTTAGGCGTGACTAGCAATTTGCTACAGTAGTATAGCTAAGCTTCTTGGCTGGAACTTATGAGAAATGAATATGTTTATTCATAACTCCTACCATCATCATCAGCCGGAAGAGGTCCACTGCTGAACATAGGCCCCCCCTTCGAACGCCACAATGAACGACAATTGGCTATTTGCATCCACCGGTTACCTGCGACGCGCACAATGTCGTCTGTCCACCTAGTGGGAGGCCTGCCTACGCTGCGTCTTCCGGTTCGTGGTCGCCACTCGAGAACCTTTCTTCCCCAACGGTTATCGGTTCTTCGAGCGATGTGGCCTGCCACTTCAACTTGCAGATTCTGAGAGCTATGTCGGTGACCTGAGTTCTTCGGCGAATCTCCACATTTCGGATTCTGTCGCGCAAAGAAACTCCGAGCATAGCTCTCTCCATGGCTCGTTGTGTGACTCTGAACTTCTCTAAAAGGCCAGCCGTTAGAGACCACGTCTCAGTACCTCCTACATAACTCCTACAGTCACTTTAAACTAAAAAGTTGGTACAATAAACAAAATTAAAGGCAATTGCTTCGAAATAGACCGGAAAATAGACTAAACGTTATGACACATATGCCCAGACAGGCGTTCGCGTCGGAAACGCGCGACGAATCGGCCGCGACGCAACCGGTTGTCTTACGAAGTTACAAAATGTTACACATTACGTCTCGATTATCCTGTTTGTCTAGTGGTTGCAATTATGAACGCCATACTCAGGGGCTCCGGTTACGTATTACGTCGTAGTTTATTTAAAAAAAATACCGTTTCATTTCAAATACTTATGGTCACGCGAGGACTGGCTGGTGACACCCAACTACAACTTAGTCCTCAATAAGTAAAAAAAAAACTTATAGAAGTATAAAAAATAAATAAGTACATCCGCTACATTACTTATTGTCGGGCACCAGTATATCGATGCGGGTACCAGTATGCTACGCCCTGGGTGGCCCCGGGTAGTAAAGCAAATAATTAATCGATGTCTAGTCAGTTCTTATAAGAACTGAAAAGTTACTGATAAAAATTCAATAAGTACTTACTACTTTCAATACCAGTTTTTGGCATAACTGAGCTGAGATTGACCTATTTATGGCGGCCGTAGCACTTTTGACCACATCAAAATTATGTATTACAGTAAGTAGGTAGTAACGATAGCATAAATAATAAGTACTTACTTAGTTAATATTAGACTCAGGCAAATCTATTTGAAAAAACTACTTTAGGCTATCAACGTGTGATTTCTAAACACTACTTTAGGCTATCAACGTGTTAAATGTGTAGTGTATAATCAAAATAAAATATTTAAAAATGAACCCTTGACATCATTAAAAACCTAAAATATCTTGTTGATTGACCAATTTCCAATAATACTATTGGCTAGGCATAGGCAAGAGCGTGTAGCCATTGTAGCCATTGTAGCCATGAATAATGTGTATGTGTTGAATTGCGTGTGTCAAATAGCGAATGTCTTATTTAATTAAATAATAAAATTACATGGCAGGTACATGACCAGCATTCTCTTAGTTTAATTGGTCGTTTACAACTGAACGAAGAGAACTGTTTTACATGAAGCCAATGCTTGTCTGCCAAGGTCGGTTTAATTTCCTTGCATCAAATTTATTCTTCGTAAAATAACGACTAACCCTATGCGACTAACTCAATGTTTGGGTTAAGTGCGCCTTTGTACGATAATCTTCTGTAATTTTATATTTGAAGATTTTATTGTGTGCAATAAAGAATAAGAATGCGTCCTTTAAATTGATGTCCAGCATACTTTTTGCTGTCAGGTAAACTGGAGCACTGGCCCAAGTGCACCGACAGAAAAACGTTCGTTTATTTCAGTATAATCTTCACTATCATTTTATACGGTGGTAGTGTAGTTATCTTCACCATATGAAATTTTACTAATAAACGCATTCAAATAAAATATGTATAGCTGATAAAATTTAGGAAAAAATTAGTTATTTAACAAATGAGTTACATACACAATTGTATGTAAGTAACTCATTTGTCTGTAACTCATTGATACACCGAGTAATATCCTTAGTGATCGGACACGGTTTTTTAATAGGTAGCATTAAGTACATTGACCTGCAACATCAGCCTTGGCATTAGGGGTCGTCCATTAATCACGTGATGTTTCTTCTTATGCTGTAAGCTACTAAGAAAGGGTTTTTGAAAATTCCACTCCTGTATGAAAATAAATAATAGTGGGCGTAGACGCAGGAAATTGCTAGTACAGGTATAATTTTGGAAAATCAAGCATTGTGGTAAAAATGTCCAGACATTAAGGTTGCAGGTGGTTATTGACTGTTTGTTTTAGAAATCGTGCGTTCAACGAAAAATAAATACATGTGATATCTCATTATAACCCCTCCCCCTCCTTGTGATATTTAGTGATTTTTTTCTGTACCCCTGTAGTGTAGCCTCACGTGATTAATGGACGCCCCCTTAGTTAACGGACATCCTGTTCTATGTGGATTTTTATGCTTTGTCACTCTTCACCTGAAATATTTGTATCCAATAATATCTTCAGCTGCAATGTCTTTCACACCTGAGCACAGAAAATATCTGATAGGTACTTACTACCGTTAGTATCGATCTCTATCCTGACAAGATACTAGAATATACTTTATTTAACTAACTCCACTAACACTAACACCACAATCACCATCGACCACGTAACTCCTCAACAGAAAGCAGCCGGCATCCATATCTAATATCCTAAATAGCCATGTAATTTATACTACTTATTTTACTAATAATAACGAGCACAGCCAACCTCATTTGCCAGATAAATCCATCTTATTACAAAAAACAGTTTAATACGAACGTGGGTTTAGACTCAGCTTTAACGGACAATTTCCTGAGACTTTTTTTTTTGACGCGGGGCAAATCGGATCCCCGGGAGCAGTGGGGCTCGACCGGGGTATGTGGGATTCTTACCACCTAAAACCCCCGCGGCTGTCGCATCCGCACATGAGAGGGGACCCTGGTCTCTCCGGTGGGATCTGCAACACGGCCCCTCAGTGCCTTACCTTTGAGCCCGCCGGGAACCAGTCACGGTGCACACGAGGATGTGGGTCGTAATCCCGCCGCCGTCCTCCTCCGAGTCGTCGCCGTACTCAATGGACGTCCTTGGGCAATTTGCTTTTCGTAATAAGACGGCTTGAAACAGACATCTGTAAAGAGACCTCATAAGGCGAAGTCTGTGACAGTATAAACCATTCACTACTACCACTAACACGATACCCACTGTTACCTACAACATGACTCCTCGTCAGCAGGCAGCTGGCATTCCACCACACCTACTGAGACAGTACATCGGCGAGCAGCAGCAGGGGGCACCAGTCCAAGAACAGACACAAGTCATACCCAGGGTCTCACACGGCGCACCTGCACCTAGACCTGTAAGACTATTGGTTCTATAACACCCGTAGCATACTACATTTCCATCAAATCTTATTTTTTGAACTTGCAACACTGCACAGAATACAGAACGTAGGTAACTCATGAGATAGACAATTACTACAAAGATAGGTAGGACCTAACCTACTCCACTTTAACCTAGATTCAACATAATTATCCTTAAACATGAAAAGCTGCAAAGTTTTCTCCAGGGGAAGGGGCAGTTCACCAGTGAAAGTAGAGAGTTGCTAATTTCTGATGGAAAATAGAGTCTGCCGGACTCCTGCAAGAGGGTCTGTGAGATGAGTTACGTTTTGTTGGTTAAGTATTTTTTATACATACAAGCATGTGACCCGCCTGATGGTAAGCAGTCATCGTAGCATATAGACGCTAGCAACACAAGAAGAATCATTAGCGCGTTGCCAACCCTTAAGACATTAGATATCAAGTATTTTGTGTCCAGTAATTTCAGCAGCTTCAGTGCCCTTCACACCGGAACACAGCAATGTTTGCACACTGCTACTTGGCCTCAGAATATCTGACACTCTGGTGGTACATAGTATGGTTCCTTGCACAAGTAACCGTACTGTCGCGGACACGAACGCTGTAACAGTTTTCAATCAAAATCGTTTGAACTACGACGTTGCGTGCGATTACCCCACCCGCATGTATTTCGGGCCGGCTCGTCCTAAAGGTGGTATACCGTTTGCGACAGTACCTATATCTTTAGTGAAGCTAAAAAATTAAATATTTTATAGTCTTTTATCTTATTTATAGCAGACCCCGCAACCACTGTATACAGTTGCCAGCGAAGCCCAATACACACCGCAGCCGCAGTACCAGGCTCAGCCGCAGCCCCAAGCTCAAGCTCAACCGCAATACAGGCAGCAGCAGTACCAAGCTCAAAGGCCGCAAGAGCAGCGCGAGCCTGAAGACTATGACGTAAGTACTCGCATGTGACTACATGATTTTTGGGGAGTCTTACATCCTTAGTCGTTATTAGTATGGGGTCAAACTTACTACTAATTAATTAGATTGATTATCTTAGTCGTATTACGTCCTTAAACAGGAAAAGGAACGTAACCTCCTCCGTGGCGCAGTGGGAAACCGCTTGCTTTCCAAACCGGAGGTCGCGGGTTCGAATCCCGCGAGGAGCAACAACTTTGTGTATTTGTTCCTTTCAGGCTAGGACAATGCAGGCCTGACCTGATTGTCTGTAAGGTAAGATGATCCATGCGTCAGATGAGCATGTAAAAAGTTGTTCCTGTGCCTGATCTCTCCCAGGTCGTGTCGGTCCGTCCCATCAGATTCTGAGAGGTTAAACGCATGAGAGGTTAAACAGAGAGAGTGCACTTGTGTCCTTTAATAACTCCCGCGAAGATTTTTGATCTTTAGAAAGATTGGCAGCTGTGGTCGTATCGGCCAGAAGGACATTATTATTATGTCCTGAACGTACATCAACCAAGTTTACTTGGTCCATGGACGCATAAAAAGATTACTCTTTATTGCACACCAAAATAACGGAAGAACAAGAATGCGTTAACAGTTAAGGTTTACAACTTAAACTTTACACAATTTGTTTTTAAATCTAGAAAATGGGGTCACCAGCATTCTCTCAGTTACTTTAACTTAATATAAGTAAACTAGTATCTAAATATATACCTATAAGTGTATATCCAATGCGGATGGATAAGATTAACAAGACCGAAACTATATCGGCGGACAACTTTCACTGCGAAACCTGCTCAGCTCGGAGCACTACACGAGATTGCCTGATACACTGGCTTTCTAAGACAATTATACGCCTATAGCTATATCGTTGTATTTATAGCAGTATAGGTGAGCAGGTGATGCTTAAAACAGATGTCCGATGTTCAAGTATTTTTATTCACTGACTTTACTAGTAGCTGGACTGGAGATAGACATTGTAATGATGTACAGTAAGAGACATTTCCGGTTGATCAGCTTTAGAACGATAATCGGTTGCACGAGCCTGTCCGGAATACGATATTGATCAAAAACTCGCCAAGTGTTCACACCGCGACAGGACTTATTTGATTTTGCAATTTTGGCGCGTGTCGTAGTGTAGTGAATATCCGGGAAGCTAATAATAGTAAAGGGAATTCAGTTCTTTGGACGCTCAACCCCTTGAGCATATTATTAGCGGGGGCGCTTCCCGTCGATGCAAAATTACAATACCTACTTATCATTTTATAATTAACCCCCAACCAAAAACGAGGTGAGTTATAAGTTTGACGCCTATGTCCGGAAGTCTGACTGTCTGTCTGTCTGTCTGTATGTATGTGGCATCGTAGCGGTCCAACCAGTGAACGGATTTAAATACGGCTTTTTTTTATTTGAATGCTAGTTTAAGCGAGATGGTTCATGAAAATCGGTCCAGCCGTTTGAAGACCATCAGCTCTTTTCCGAGTCGAGGTAGGGATATTTTGTATACAATATACATTTTTCATTACATCTATTAGTCCGAAAGATCTGGAATTTAGAACATATGTAAATCCGATGATACTAAATTAAATGGTAACCTTCACCAGGGTCTGATGATGATCAGCAAGAAGGTGGTAACGGGATCTCGGCCCCAATAAACATAGACCCATCGAGTTTGGGCTCGTTGGATAAGTCTCGACGAGCAGTTGCTAGAAAAATGGTGATCAGGGTCTGATGATTGAGCAGGAAGAAGGTCACGGGCTCTCTGCACCAATAAACGTAGACCCAACGAGTTTGGGCTCGTTAGGTAGGTCTCGGGAAAGTCATTTTAAGAGTTAGTTTAATTGTCGGGTTTTTTTTAATTTATACTTATGTAAAGCTTGTATCTACAGCTTCTAGTATTAGAGGTCAGTGGTTTCATCACAAACATGACACTGTGCGATTAAAACATAAATTTTATATATCCAGGGATGGTAGCAATTATATTAATAGCTCGGACCTACTGAAGGTTTCCCCCGCGAGAGCAAAAAAAGGTGTATACTTACCCTCTTTTCTTTTCAAGAACAAAATCGTAGCAATAAATATATCCGTATTCTAGATACGGACTGGCTGACCGGTCTGACCAGTGGCCGGCCAAAGGTAGGTTTCAATATGTCAGATTCAACCCTACCAATGGTCTTTGGCTGACCACTGGTCGGCCATCAGTCCTGTGTTTATAGATCTATTCCTACGATTTTGGTCCTGTAAAGAAGACCAGCGTATAGGCTTGGTCAAACCGTAAGACAGCGTTCCCGCTATGCGTTAAGTCTCATACTCAAACTTAGTTTCACAAAACTTTTGTCTGCAGCATCATCCATCATACCAGTTCGGATTCGACGTGAACGACGACCAGTACACCAACTATCAGAACCGGAAGGAGCAGCGCGACGGTGACGTCATCAAGGGGTCCTACTCCGTAGTCGACAGTGATGGCTTCATCAGAACGGTCACCTATACCGCCGACCCTAAGGAAGGGTTCAGAGCTGAGGTGAGCTTTACCTTATACACGGTGGCATTTTGATCGTCTTGCAACGGTGACCATTATACAGGGTTACAGGAAAAGTCGTACTAGATCCGTTGAGGGCGTGGAGTACCCATCATTTCTGACTTATTTCACTATGAAACACCCCACCCTAAACTTAACCAAAATAAAAAAAAGTCAAAAAAAAAAAAACTTAAACTTAACTTAAACAAAATAAAATTTAAAAGCCTAAAAATCGGCAATTTTCAATAAAAAATTTAAAGTCGAAAATCTCGAAAAGGGTTAAGTTCAGGGTGGGGTGTTTCATAGTGAAATAAGTCAGAAATGATGGGTACTCCACGCCCTTAACGGATCTAGCACGACTTTTCCTGTAACCCTATATAAGCAGTCTAAAGCCTCTTTAACTGCCGCACTCATAAACGTCAATTAGTGTTAATTATAACTGATCCAGTTCTTAAACATGGACTGTTTCGACACTTGGAGTCAATAGGCATGATGACTAATTTTGAAAAAATACTTTATAATGTAGTACTTACGGGTCTACTATTGCCGAAAATAATCAAATTTACAATTAATAGCAATATTTTCAATTATTTAAATAGATTTTGAATTTCGTTCCATACGAAGGCTGGTGCATGGCGCCATTTTGTGACTTCACTGCGGTATAAATTAACATCTGTCTGTAGGTATAAAAGTGAATCATTGTATGAAAGAAAAAGTTGAGATGACAGTTTGACAATTGTTTAATTATACCGGATTGACGTCATTCACTCTGATCAGTGTTTATTACAAAATGGCGATAAGCTGTATTTAAGTAATTTATTTGCTTAAATATCACGAAAATCTATATTATTATGAAAATCTGTTCTAATATTCAAAACCACAGATTCATTGGTATTGTGTTGCAGTCATCATGCCTAGGTATTAATGCAATGTTTTATGTTACCCTGTTAGTGAGTAGAGTTATCGATTATCTCGTTTTCAATTCAGGAACATAGTTGACGTTTGTGAGTGCGGCAGTAAGTAATATTGCAGATTAAACACCAGAATTCGCATTTTATCAAAAAAATCCGATGATGCTATTTACGCTGTTCAAAAGTTTTTTTTTCTATTTCATTCGCGAACGGGAATTTCCGATGGCTTTAAACAGCTGTACACATCGATATAATAGATACATGTTAAATTAAGTACCATATTCAACTGTTTTCTCGCTAAGGTGAATGACCGGAACATATCGATAGTACGACATCCCGCATCACCCTGGTGTTTTAGACTCAATATAGAGTAGTTCTTAAACTTACATCAAATTTCTTAATAATTATTTTCTTACTGAGAAGCATGGATGAAAGGAGTTATTTAACTACGATTTTGATGAACTATTGTTCATTTTATTTATAGGATTGTCATTGTAGGTGTAGGGCTAAAAAATGACAGGGTATAAGCATATAAAAAAGCAATGAGTAAGTGAGCAAGTAGAGACAGACGCAACGTAGTACGAGATACGACACTCGCACGCAGCTATTTTTGAAATAGTTGTGCCAATACACCTCCGTATTATAAATAATGACACACAACACAATAAACCTATAAAAATATAGGGATGTACTCTAAATATTTGTAAAAATCTGTAGTCATCTCTACATCACTCGTTAGTCTATGGCATATGCTGGTCTGGTATTGTGCCTGTCTAAATTCTCAAGTTCTTATCAACCAACGCAAAGTCGTTTAATCTCGATACATGCATAAAGAGAAAGTATTGCAGTGGCTATTTTAATAAGGCCTTTATAAAATATGCTCTGCTTTGAAAATATTTTAAGTTTTTTTTACTATATAAGCTCTTATTTTAATTTGCAGGTATCAAGGCAACCTACAGACATCGTAGTCAAGTACCCTACCCCCAAGCCTCAGCTGGCCCAGCCCCAGGCCGCTGCTCATCCACAAGCCGCACAACCCCAGGGTGGGCACGTCAGACAACAGGTCCCACCTCAGTACTACCGCTACGAACAGTAGATCTTATAGAATAGTTTAAAAAAACAATAATAATGTTTGTTACGTAGGATGATTCGGAGCATCGTTTATTTATTTATAAAAAGTATTGTTTTTAATAAAAAGCTGCTAGTATTTTATCATGCATTTACTTAAAGAACTGGCAGCTTTGTAAAAAAAAAAGTATTTCGTATTTCTATATTTAATGATACTGGCACAAAATTTATTTATGTAGTATTACATACATACTTACTGATCTATATAAAAAACATTATCTTGATAAAAAAAACGACAAACATTATTATTGTTATTACTGATAGGATATATTTTATTAGGACATACCGTGACTCTTGCCTAAGGTAGTTACGCAAAACGATAAACTAGTAGTTATAAGAAACTATGAATGAGAACTACGAATTAATTGATACCTACAGTTTTGCCTTCCAATAATTGGTAAGGCTAAAACAGTAAACTAGTAGATATAGTCGAATACATTTTTGTAAATGTTCCTACTTAAAATGTCATAAAAATAGAACAGATTCAGGTAATCATTTTTTTTTAATAAAATTGTCATTATCGTCATTGGTATGAGTTAATTTCATACAAAATACCTATCTAAGTGTACATACATTTTACTGCGTGTAAGTGTTTTTCAAATATTATGTATGCGGTCTAGATATTAACTGAAAATAAATGTGTGATGTGTTCGATTACTGAACTGACTATGCAGAATATTTGACGTAAATAAAATAATTTAAAACTTATATAACTGAAGTTTTATTTAAATCATCACTAGCGAAGAAAGACTTCCACTGATGTACATAAGCCTCCCCATTCGAACGCCCACTATTCACTTTTCACTACCCTTAAACGGTATGTACACTACCTACTTCTACCTAGTTATCAAGAAGAACTTGAAGCAGGAAGTAGGTAATTAAAAACAAATCTATTACATAATATATTATTTTATTTAATCTTTGATACATTCGTTGATCGTAACTTAACATTTAATGAGCAGTTGCAAGGTATAAATAAACATTTAAAAATAAAAATATACCACACATATAAACATCTGTGCGAAAAAAATATAACTTTAATTGCGCTAGGCAACATAATAAAGAATAATGTACTCTATCAATAAATTAATAATAATTTGTTAAAAGTCAGTCTATTTAAGAAGTAAACTTTAAATGCAAAATGGCCGATAAATTATTTGGCCAATACAATTTTCCGGCAATTTTACAGTTTAATAAATGCACCCATTAATACCAATAGTTATTTATAAAGTTTCGTTGTAAGCAAGCGCTAGAGCCCATATAAGTTCTTAAAGAAAGTTTAACTTTTCAACCAATAATGACCAAAATTTCCATCGTAAGTAGGTAAGTACTATTGATTCAACAGTCTTTAAACAATTAAGTACTTAAATCATTTTATAATAAATGCAATCGGACAAATCTACCTAAAATTACTTACTATTCATTTATCTACTATGTTGTACGTAATAAATGCGTGAAATTAAATTCCTATTCTTCGTTCGTGTAACAGAATAAAACTCTTAATAAAAAAAATTGGCGGGAAAAGTAGCCATGTTGTTTTAGATGTTTTTTTTTCTTTAATTTGAAATACTCGCTCGACATCAATGCTATTCGGATAGTCTCTAGTCTATGACCCTGGGTCTGTTCGACAGACACAACCAGACTCGACAAGTACGTAGTCCTGACCCGTTAACGTCACGGGACCTAACGGCAGCACCAGAAATAGGTAAGGAACATAGGTTTGTGTACACGAACCTCGGACTACTGAACACTCGCTTGATCTGAAAAAATAAAGTATATTATGGTTAAACAACGCTCGCATACGACGACCGTACGAACTGAGTGAGATGCACGAAGGCAGTTTTTTCACATTAATTCAAGTGTCGAGATAGGAGCAACACGTTCGCCTGATGGTAAGCGACAAGAATGCCTATAGACAGCTGCATTGGACTACCGCTCCTCACCCGAGACGTTACCTATTACGTCTCTTGTGTAAGGTAATTTCACCAGCTACAGTGTCCTTGACACCGGAACATAGCAATGTTTACACACTGCTGCTTGGCGGCAGAATGTCTGACACTGAGGTGGAACGAATATCTACGGAATACCCACCACTGGATGGTCTCTTGCAAAAGGACTCTACCACCTACTATTTCCTGATCTCACGGGGGAACCCTACAAAAGACCCCAGAATGGGATCAGGGTACAAGGGATTCTTACTCACTAAAACCAGCATGGCTATCGCATCGGCATATAAGAGAGGGTACCTGGGCTCTCCGGTGGCATTTGCTCCAGGTACTTACCCCTCTTGAGCCCGCCCCCGGAGGCGCATTATATCCCCCCAGGAACCTGTAACGGTGCTCACGGGGACAGGGATCGCAACCCTACCGCTGTCCTTCTTGTAGTCAAGGGATCTAAACTTTTTTGTTTATTCCGCAGTTGTAGTAATAGATAAACTACGAAACTTTTAGTAGTAGAGATAAATTTAGCATCAGCGCTGTAGCGTGAGTTTCCCGAAAATACTTACTCGCAAACTTCAAAGACGACTTGCTGCAGCAAATCAGGGAACTTCTGAACTATAGTGACGGGCATGCCCGAAGTTAAGGATACACCGTACATAGGCGCTGTGGTGTTAAAGCGGGTCTTGCATAAGCGGGCGCCTCCGCAGGTATTCGTTGTCGTTGACTGCAACCCTGGCACGTTTGTGGCACGACCTGTAAATCAAAATGTATGAGTCTTTGTTGGTTCTACCATCCGCCCTTCTCTCATTCATCAGACAACAAAACGCACAGCCGGCGGTAGGAACACACCCTTGCGTGGTGAGTTCATCAGTCTGGACCTGACGATCTATGGGCCGGACTGGGATTTGCTTCATCATATAATATGCTTTTAAGGAATGAGTTTGACAGTTGGCAGTTCGGATGAACTCGATGTCGGCGGGAGAGCTACTCCATTCCGTTTCGCATTTTTTCCATGCCTTTAAAGTCGTGATAGAAACGCACGAAGGGAACTTCCTACTATCTACAGGTAAGGACGGGAACAGTTTGCTTGCATAGGCTTTTCCGTCTAATTATAATGTGGGGGTTTTCAAGGCTACAGTGAATAGGCTTTAAATAAGCTAGAGCGCCGCTGCTGCTGCTTTCCAACAACTTGCAGCAATAATGCTCGCCTGCTGCACGCAGGGCAGTCAGCCCTTAAAAACCTTTCTAATTAATCACCTTTTTTGGGTATAATAGACGCTGTTGGCCGCTGATAGCAATTACAGCTTCACCGGGCAAGAGGCGAGCTCAAGGGCACCACAAGGAAGCACGGCCTCGGCTTAGACTATCGCTTAAGAAATAGGTCTGATTCTACCACCGGTTCACAATCACAACGAACCCAACCTAAGAAGTGCAGCCAAGAAACTCAGTGGACGAGCATCTCGCTCGTAGTATTAGGTACTAGTAGTATAAGAAGAGAGTACATAATTCCAAATATTTCATCAACGTTAATATCTTACCAGTTCTGTTGCCACTGTATACTTTAGATCCCTCCGAGTACCCAGCATGTGCATCCAGCAACGCTCGCCTCATGATCGCAGGATCCACTGTCCGGGCTCCTCGACCCTGGCGAGAGGACTGACCCCATGGGCCCGACTTCAGCGCCCTGTTCACAAGATGTCTGAAAAGTAAATAAAATATGGTTTTCCATAGTGAAATCGTAACATGTGCGGAAAAGATAGGAAATCCTTTTGAGAAGACACTGAGACAAAAAAAGCGGCTAAAGATTGGTGATGTGCAACGCATCTGTACCTCTTCAAATTCTAATCCATTCGGTATATAACACATGTAAGAAGTTGTAATGATCAATTTAAAAAAACCTGTCAAGTGGAACCACGCACCGAGGGTTCCATACCTTCTTTGGACCTATTAATAGTAGTTTATGCTCCAAGGGGTTTCATTAGGGGAAGTAGTGTCTTATGTCGCGGGCGTTAAATTGAATCGCGAGCATAACGAAGGATCCTAGCAACGAGTATAGAGTATAGAGTTAATACTAGAATCCTGAGTACAGCGAAGGATCTAAGCTCACCCAAAACAAAGACACCTTTATCCCCGAGGAGAATTCACTACTTTTCACACCTACTGCGAGGTAATAAAATACAAATATTACTAGAATTAAAATATTAATAATATCTTGGGACACACGGTCATCTGTTTCCAAACTAGGCAGAGCCTGTACTATGGAAACCAGACAACTAATATTAATTAAATAGTTAAATAACACCCAGACACATTGTGGGAATTGAACCCACGAGCCATTGGGTAGCGGTCAGGGTGTCTAACCACTAAACCAACGAAACTGTCAATAATATCAGCATAGTGATTTACAGAGTTAACGTCTATTTTTTTTGTGTGGTGTCGGTCTTCCATCCCATAGGATGTTAGAGCAAGATAAGGAAGAAAGAGTACGTAGGTAGGTACACTTATGTCTACGCTGCACATTGTGCACTTTATTATCTCCCGCGTAGATGGCTGATCTTGGCTGTCGTAAAAGGTTGGCCGCTGTGGTCATTACGGCCAGGGCACAAAATATAATGTATTTTAATACTTGCTGTTAGCTAGCACCTCAGTCAGTTACTCTGAGGCAGTGAGGCTAGCACACATAATCTATTAGAATGTACCTATGAAAACCTCAGATTAGAACTAACCACTGACTGACCCTAATTGCTTACCTCAAATACAGATGGCGCTTTTCTAAGTACTTTATATAAATTTCAAGTTCCGTTACGCTCTGCACTTTATAAAGTGGATTTAATAACACACACTTATGATTATTCCATAATTACGATAAGCTTGGAAAATTGTATTATTATATTGCATTTACAGTTCGTAAAGAGCAAAAAGATAATGTGTGTTGTGGGAAAATTCCCACGAAACAGCAATAAAGTGCACTTAAGTCATAAGTAATAACGGAACATGCTGTTTGATTTTGTTAGTTGAGCTACGTAACGTAAAATCGATAGTAGAGGTGAGCCAAGTATCTGAGGTTTACTTATTTTTAACTTTTTACTAAACTGACTGAGTTTTGCCGAACTAACTGTTGCCGGTAAATGCTCACTAATAGAGGAACTTTAGGTACCTAAAGTTCCTTTATTAATTGAATTGATTGAATACTCAACAAAATATAATAATATAAGTACAGATACATTACATTAGCAACACAGGAGTCCATAGACTTATGTCTAGACTTATATATTACAGCGGTCTAGAAAATAAATGTTTGAAAATTAGTCATATTATTTTGAAAATTGAAACAACGTATAATTTCGATAAACATCGAAGAGGGGACGCTAGGCTATGTAAGCATGTTTCTGGTCATCCGTAAAATGTAAATTATTTAAAGATTAGCAATTAGGTATGTAGCTATGCCGCCCCGTTATACCATCTGAGGCTAACAGCGTGTATCATTTCGAAAAAAAGCCCTTGTCTAAACAGGAAGTTCATGTACATAAACTGATTTGGTTATTATGTAAAAAGCATGTAAACGTGGTTTATTATGTAAAAAAACATTATTTTGGTAAGTACTTGAACTTGATAAACCATAAACGATTGACGAATGACAGCGAAGTAGGACTTGTAGAGGCATATTTAATGTTATTCGTGACGTATGTGTTCATAAAATTCCGTTATGACCGAATTATCGGTTGCAAAGTAGAGCTTTGTCCAAACTAATAACCTGTCTAGAATCATTATAACGATTGTAAAACATTAGGTTTATATTTAACAGATTATACGCTGGTATATTTAACGGTTAGATCAATGATATTATAAAACATAGATGTGTTATACTAACAATACACGCTAAAGACTGTGGACCCATTTAACTAAAATATTATTTCATATAGGTACCTAAGGTATGATCTCCCTTCCTTATTATTTCTTACTTTTGTGCAGTACTTTTTGCATTCTTACGCATGACGGAATTTTACTTAATTTTCAAAGGCACGCGTCTCGTTCGTTACATTTTACCGACGCGGGACTTACTGGCCATTCTACTGCTAGTTGGCTGCACTAAATTGGGTGAATTTAATATCTTCACTTTTCATGCACTGATGGCATATACTTACTCGTATCTATGAAAATCATTTATTTTGTTCTTCAATCTTCATAATTTCATTTGTTTCGACTTTAGATTTAATAAAATTTCATGAAAGCACCAATGATTCTAAAACTTACATACTTAAGTACCTACTCTAAAAATTAAAGACGCTTATTTTTATGAATCTAAGAATACTTAGCTTGCTATGCATTTGTATAGCACACTGATTTCTCAACTTTTTATAGAAAAATAAAACGACTCATTTCCATAACCGAAGCAACATTGTCTAGGAGGTGCACCAAAAAGCATCTTGTGGCTAAATTATTTTATTTATTTATGAAAAAAATCTTGATCGAAAAATCGCAAACCCAATATAAACCTAAATTTTCACAGCTTTCCGTTGTATGTAGGGATTGCAATCTGGAAACCCTGATCCGGTAATTCACCGGATCCGGCATCATTTAACGTTTACCGGATCCGGTATCAATATACCGGATCCGGTATACGGATCCGGCAATAGCAATTTTAGGCAAAATCATAGTGCTGTTACATGAATATAGGTAGGTAGGTACTTTATTCAATGCATGCGTGCCAGTGTTATGATTACTGTGGTCTCATCTGCTGCGAATACAACTCGGATGGGGGGTGTTGTTCAGCAGTAAACGTCTTGCAGATAGTGATGATGATCAACTTCTGTGAACTCTCAATAACTGACATCTCAGTAAATTACGTAAGGTAAATTATATTAGATTTTATAAAGAAACGTATTAAAATGATTAATCCATCTGTGAAAGTGAAATCTAGGAAGACTGGGCGACTGGTTACCGTCGTTACATACACTAGTTACCTACACGACATGTTTACTAGATTTTAATTGTTTGTCCGTTGAACCTAGGAGATAAAGATCAATATTATAGTTTCTTTATAAAGTTGGGTTACTGCCCTACTTTATAAAGAAACTATAATAGTTTCTTTACAAAAGATTAACTCGCTAATAGCTCGTTCTGGGCTAAAAAGTTAAAATCAACCTACTTAATTTGATCAATCCGGTCGGATCCGGCCGGATTGATGGGAATCTAGTCCGATCCGTCCGGATTGAAATTGACGCCGGATTGCAATCCCTAGTTGTATGTCCAGTGAGCTCACTGTGTATGAATGGATTTATTTACTTACCTAATAACATAATAATAAATCATCAAGTAAGTAAGTAGATTCAGAATTCACTGTTTTTGTTGGCTAACATGTCGTATTGATCCTGATATCCATACGTCCTATTGCTCATATCTTGTAATAAAGAGAATAAAGCCTCAGGGTTATATCAAAAAGCACACTCAAATACTCGGCCAGAGGACCACAATGTCTCGTTGAATGTTTTATCAAAAACTTTCAGAGTTAAAACTGTGGTCAAACTGTGGTCCAATTTGCCCCGTATAACCAGTTCATTAGGTACTGCAAGATACACCTCGATAAGTTGAATTTGCTCTTGAAAAAATCTCTAGCAAGAATGTCCTCCGAGATTGGAAAGAGAAAGTTTAAGATGATAATCGCATATTATTTCGTACTTTTTCTCCATTGGTATGTAACAACATTTTCCGCCTAGGTACTACGAGTATCAGCAGCGGGCAGTTGCTTTGCAAATTACGAATACACGTTTCTATCTAGTCAGTTACGTATTCGGCGTCTAGTTTTAAGTAATAGGAGGAGCAGGTATGAATTCGTTAAATGGTTTTGTAAAATACTCCTATATCCATATATTAAGTTAGTATCTAGTATTTAAATGGGTAAATTTACATCGATGTTATGAGTAGTTAACGCCCAATCAACGGCCGGATGAAGTCAGGCATAACATGCTTGTAAAAATTTACTCTACTACTACAACAGTCATCTCGTAAACGGAACGACCAGAAAGCCAATTCCCAAAGTAATTTTACATATGAATAGTAGGTAGGTACTATAAGAATATAATAAAAAAACCTAAATACGTTCAAAAAGCAAGCGCCTATGTTAGTAAAAATGAACGTACAATTTAAGATATTATATTCTAGATAGATCCATGATTTATAACATATTTTTTTATTATTAATGGTTGTGCCATTTCATTCTTTTTTAAGTAGTGGGTAAACATAATGTTGTCTTTTAATTACGCGAATATTACATTTTAATCAAACTACTTAGGTACTTTTACGGTTTATTTTAGATTTTACTATCCCGACTATCCCGATTATTCGAATGCTTTGCTTGCAGCACCCATGGTCACGGGTTTTATTCCTTCCTCCAAGGTCACGGGAGTATTATTTTTTTTTTTGGGAATGATAGACGCTGTTGGCCGCAGATGGCCATTACAGCTTCACCGGACAATAGGAGGCGAACGCTTGAAGCGCTCTAGCCTTTACGGCAGAAGTAGCGACGAGCTCAAGGGCACCTCAGTGAGGCACGGCCTCGGCTTGGGCTGTCGCTTAAGAGAGGGCTGAGTTTACCACCGGTTCACAACGCGCCCCCACTGAGAAGAACCGGCAAGAAACTCAGTGGGGTGATGCACGTCGTTGAGGTCGCATACGTACGACCCTTCGGCCTCGCCGGCGAGACCGGTGTCTGATAGCTAGTGTAGCATAATACGGTTGTCGGGGAGGGGTCGGCGCATCCCGGTCCAATAGGACCGTCATGGGGTCAGGAGGGTCGAGCAGTACGTGCCGTGGTCTGCGGCGCGAGTCAGAAGGACTAGGGGCGTAATCGGCGGCGGCGCGGATTAAACTGTTCGCGTGACGGGACGCGGATTCAAAGTAGCGTTTCGACGCTTCTTTGAGGAACTTACGAAGGATCTAACTTGAAATCGGAATGCAGATCTACGTTCCGCATGTACCACGGGGCACCGACGGCACGTTCGGAGGAAACGATTCTGGATAACCTGGAGGCTATCGATATGGGTGCGGGCGGCGTGCGCGACAACTACACTCGCGTAAGTCATGATAGGGGGTCACGGGAGTATCTATTACATACTCTTTACACGGGAGGACAAAAAAAAACCGATAAACCCGTAAAAGTTTGATTTCAATGAGTAATGGATAAAATTCACTTTTAAAAAACCGGTATAATGCAAACTCGAAAGTTGGTACCGATTTTTAATACATTATACCTGGGATATGGCGTGCCATCGGGGCCGGGGCAGTCTGTTCCTTGTAAGGCATCACCCCAAGCAAACTTTAATCTTGGCCCGCAGTCTGCAACCACGTAGCATGCTATTAGTGCCTGAAACATTAAAAATATATTTTAAAATTATATACAGCTCTTAATATTAAGTACTTAGGTACTTACTATGATAAACCAAAAAAGGAAAACATTAAACAAAGTAATATTTTGAAGTTAGGTCGTAAGTTCTTCATAAAGAAAATTAAATGACATAATTCTGCATAATTTTCGTAGCCTAATATTCAAAATTGTAAGAATAAAACAAAGTTGTGATAAATAATCATACATTCCTTTATCGCTTCCGCGCTTCTTTAGCGAATCCAACGACATAATTATAACTCGCAGTCCATAGGCTGTATAGGCTGTGGGCCACCCGGCCGTGCCAAAGAAATTTAAATACATGCATAGGTACTTTCGAAAAACATAACCCTTCGTGGAGCATTCAGGCTAAAAACTACCTTTCACGGTATAGAACAAAGTATTCACGCTTCGCGAATTTATATTTGCAGTGCATGATGAACCGATAGGACAATGTATGCCATGGCCGAATGACACAGTTCTAACAACTGCGGCCCATCTTTGGTAAACAAAACCAGTGCTTTTTCTTGTCTAAATCAATTGCCAAGCCATTATAGTATAAATGATTATCACGAGCGAATCTTGAGTTGCAGGAATAAAAGTTTCCTAAAGAAATTAAGTGAACAGGTACCTACTCATAACGAAAGATGAAACTTATAATCAAAGAGCTTTCAAAGAGTTGTAGTTGTGGCTATAGGTTTTGCTTATCGCAATAATGGCAAGTAAAATAAGTAAAACACTAGGTACTTCATGGTACTACGGTAAGATTTATCTAGCCGCTTCTAGCTAGACCGTGTGTTTGCAAAATGCTAACAATTTATTATTTTATATTCAGTATCTGATCTATGATAAGTAATTTATTATCCGTTCCATTTCAATGGAAACGAAAGGGTAACGTAGTGATGTGCATTGAATCGAAAAGACCCTCAAGAAGAAAGTGTCAGTGTCAGATTTCTAGGTCACATGTGAATAACGTGTCATTGAACTTGCTTCGTATAACAGCCGTGTCAGGTGTGTAGTTATATTGGATTATTTTATATCGAAACTATTTAGCTAAATATTTTCGTGGTATTGTTTCAATAGTAACTATTTAATTACCAAAATATTTAATGGATAAGTCTTAATTTCAATTAGGAACTGTAATAATTTTCAAATGGTTTATGAATGTAAACCTAATGTATTATCATTACATCATAGTTTATTTTTCAATTCTATTATGGTTCAACTCCATTATTATATTTAAGACCCAGGGGAAAGATTACTTTATTATTATTTATATCATAGAGAGTCCCACCGGGCGTTTCAAAGGAATCGATAAAAAGTGAAATTTGAATAAAGAAAAAGCAGCGAAAGTATTTAACAGTCTCATGGGTATATTGTAATGGAATACACGTTCTCGCATGACAATTTGACGTTCGATTTCCGAGTAGTAAAAGCGATCATCCAAATAAGTGTAGTAAGCAATAGATAACGAAAGCTTTAAAATGGAGAAAACTGTTTTGAATGGTTTAGCTGCATGCAACTGGCAGCTAACCAAATGTTAGTCATACGCTTAGTAAACATTACTTTCTACAAGAAAGTCGAACTTAAAACTTGCATACTACTCATTTTGTATGGTCGCGCGTAATAAATACCTCAGGATATTTATTGCTTTTGTATTGAGATGAAAAGGATATCCTTTGTTATACTGTAATTAAGTATATTTATTTATTTATTATCCAGGGACAGATAAATCAATTATTAATGTCTCGAATAAAGTACTAACGCTGCTTTAAGATTTTTCTGAATCTTGTAAATGAAATATGATTAAAATGCTTTTAATTTAGTGCGAAATTAGCGCAAATTAATCATCTGGTTGGGTTTTTGGTTTGGACTGAAAATTTAAAACATTATCACCTATTATAAAGTTGAAATGTAGCACACATACATTAAGTACCCATAGAAAATTTCTTGCTTCGAAAATTGATAAATGATGATAAGATAAATTATGCAAAAAAATACTACCAACGCAATGTTACATATAATTTTGAATCCTCTTTTTATATCGTGTAGCTTCAGAAAATTATGTCGGTTAGCAACCTTCAGCTAATGACACATTAATGATACTAGACGGCGGGTGCCGTGGGTAACAGTAAAATAAAGATAAACTTCTCCCACTGTTTCATACATTTTTTACCTATCTGAGCGTTTGTTCGTTCCAAATACATTGGCAATGAGTCAGTCAACCATACTAAGTTCGTTACTTTATAAAACTAGCACAACATTACCTTTAATAAATCTTATTAGAAAAAAGATCAAACTTCTTTGATAAGTAAGATGAAATGTTATTACTTGGCGAGACAGTTCATAAAGTGGATAAAGCGTAAATAAACCATTTAAAAATATTGGCTACAACTAAAACAGTAAATTTTGATAAGAAGCGATCGATACAATTAGAAATCGTTCTGCTAAAAGTATTACTTTTGTACATTTAGACGTTAAAATATTTTTTTCAAAGTAGGAAGTAAGTAGTTGTAATTAAGAGAATAAGTCCAATTTATTTATGAGATACTTCAGCTTTAGTTACAACGGATAAAATTGGAACCCTAAAATTGGAAGTATATATAAATACTTACCAAATGAATGTAAATGTATAAACTTCTTGAACACATTTTATAAAATAAACAATTGTAATTAAACTATAAATAGTACGATTTATTAGTGCGACACACTTTTAGACGCGAATTATTGTCCGTATGTGAAGATGATACATTCGCGTGAATGGAAGGGCGTGCGGTCGACGCACTGCCCGCGCAGACAACAAGTGGTGAACATTATAACGGGAGTTCAGCCGGGAGTCCTCAAAGCGAGCTTGGGCACCTACTTTACGTTCCGTAGCGGTAAAGTAATTTAAAATTAGCGCCATCTGTTGGAGTTATGACGATTCGATTACCGATTCAGATATTGACGGTTTTCGTTGACATTTAGCCAGTGTTGCCAGATCGGCCCCTGGGGGGCCGATTCTCGGCCTTTTCGAAACTATGTCGGCCTTTGGCTGCCATCGGCCCTTCATCGGCCTTTAAGCCTCCGACAGCCAATCCATCGAAATCATTGGTTTGGTTGACCAATTCCTATTCTAAAAGCTGTACTAAAGTGCTATACTTTATATATAAAGAAATAGACATAGGTCATACGTTCTAAACATAGATGTAAAAGTAAAGATGAAGGATGGGCTCTTGTAAAACAGAAAAACGAAGATTTTCGTTTTTGTTTTTTTAATTAACATTTCTTGTTTCCCGTTTTTTATTACTTGTTACTGATGCAGAGGGCTCCCCCTTTGCCCCACAAAACAAGCCTTGTTTTTGGGAAACCCTTGTTTTTTTACACATATTACTAATTTTAATTCATAAAATGAGGAAAATTTCCTCAGAATTAAACATTAAACGAGTTATTTAGTGATTTTAATTGAGGTTCTACCCCCCTTAAAAGGTTAAGAGGGGGGGGGGGTAGTACCTCAATTCGACGGACGTCAATGGAAAGTCGTCGGCCTTTACTGCCTAAAATCGGCCCCTGGCAGCACTGCTTTCGGCCCATTCATAAATTGCCTGCTGGCAACACTTGATTTAGCATTTTGTCTTGTGATACGGAACATCACTAACCCGAATCATGGCCGCATGGCTCGGTGACAGCGGGTCGTCTAATAACTCGAAACCAAACAAATATACGATTCCTACTGAAGATTTACTGTTACTATTAAATAAAAATACACAGGACACAAAATACATAAATATAGATAAGAATCACAAAAGTTTTGAAGTGTGTAATTACGACGAAAAAGCTCCCGAGAGCGTCGTGACGTTGGAAAACAAAAAAAATTGCAAGGACGACACTGTTGAAATTTATTTAGCTTCGTCATCGTAAGTTTCATTCAAGCACTTTATAATCGAATAACCGGACTATTGCGAATCGCCACCGCTTGTTCTCAACATATTCATCGAATCAGCTGTTTGTCAATAGTGTTTTGTCTCTCTCACTCCTGTGCCAATGTATATATGTGGTCTTTTTCTTGATATATCGTTTTTGGGCATTCTATTTTTGAACATTACCATCACGATGTGATGCAAATATCCTAATTTTGTTTTCTCCAATGAGTATAATATTGAACGGCGAGTGAAAGGTATGTCAATCAACGTTGATTTCGAGTTCAAGGAAATAATTTGCTTTGCCAATGCAACTAGCGAATCTTTCCCAATAACCCGCCTTTTGTACACCCCGAAGCTTTTACTCACACAATCCATAAATTACAGAAACATGCTTATACTATAGCGGTCTACGTACCTAGTATTTATAACTGATAACAAATCTCAAAACCATGGGCAAACTAAATTGTGCTGATTCTAGTCAGCTTGCCATACCTCCCAACTCTTCACCGAACAAGTAAAAGGGCAATGTATGCTAAACCGACTAACATGTTGCATAACACTAAAACAAAAACCAAGCGATGGATGGTTTATGTTCAAGGGGCCTAATTCTATATTGCCACTTACATTCCTTGCTTAAGTCTTGTCATGCTAAAACAATGTTAATATCACCTAACAGAGTAATATGTATTTTCTGTTCTAAACCAGTAATTTTACATTAATTGCAAATTCTAACAAAATTACTGTATTGTAACAATATAAATATGATTTCGTAGACAAGATTTAAGCATGGAATCTGAAAATGGTCATAGACAATAGTGTAGGTAATTTAGAACACCCTTTCCACAATGAAAGAATTTATCAAGCAAAGTCTAATCTGGTGTTAATTGCATTGAAGTTTGAGAAATTACTATGTTCAACAAACTTAATATGTCAGGTGGCAGGTGACTGTGCTCTGTTTACAGCCGGCCATGGCCATGGACTTGCTTTTAAAAGACTTAAATATTGATTTGCAATCATTTTGCAATTTAATACAAGTATTAGGACTTGGCATTTAGAAATCACAGTGACCAGAGTATATGGTGGGTTAGGTCATGTAATAATATTACTGTAACATCCTTGCTATTACAATAATCTATGGGACCTTCTAAAATGAGAGCTCCTAAATAAACATTTGTCACCTAGTTTGTTTGTTATTAACATGATCAGTTAATAGAACTATAATATAACAAGTAGTTATTAACAGGTTCACTTAGGTACAGTCACTTGCATGTTAAATGTATATGAAACAGACAAATTATTAAATTAATGATTCAATTAAAATGTATTTAAACTCTATCTCCATAGATTGCTTTCTAATAGATAATTAATTGTTAGTACATAATTATAAAGTTCCTTAAACAAAATAAGTCATTCGGATGTGGTGCCACATCTAAACGAAAGTTTTTATAGCTTTTGGAAAATGATTCCTATTCCAAATGTATTAAAGTTGTTGTTAAATTTAGTTCCTCAAGTTACTATATTTTTTTATTCAACCTAATGACAAAACATGTCATTCGCCTGATGTTAAGCGACAGGCCAGCCTAAAGACAGCTGCATTATACTGCCAGTCATTAGCAGAGACATTGGTTATTAACTCTTTTGTGTGTCCAGTAATTTCACCAGCAACAGTAACCTTCACACTAATAATAGTAAAACGTTCTTTATTAACAGAATTAACAATTCCAGTAAGTTACAAAAAGGAAACAATTAGCTTAAATTTACCAAGGGTTTGGCGTTAAACGGTCACCCATCTATATAATTACCTTACCTAGCGTTGCTTAACCCGATCTATTACAAAATCTTGATAACAACCCTCTATGAGTGTTCCCTTACTAATATTTATTATAATTATTAAGAAAAATTGATAAAATCGGACCAAACATATAACCAAGTACCCATTTTGACTTTAATCTCCTCTCCCAAAAGAACCATTCTAGATTACGGGATTAAAAGTATCCTATGTCCTACCTCGTAGTAATATCTCAAATCATGCCAAGTTTCATTTGAATCCATTCAGTAGTTTCCGCAGCCGTGATACAGACAGACAAAAATTAAAAAAAATACCTTTTCGGCATCAGTATCGGTTACAGAATGCCCTCCAAATATAATTTTCAAAATATCTTCAATGTACAGAATTGGACCTGTTACAGTTTTATTATAAGTATAGATGAGGGCAGGGCCTTATAATGTGGAAACTGTGTGTAGGGTGTATGTATGCGCCTCTAAGTGAGTGTATTGTGGTGTGAATGCAAGTGTATATGTGGGAGAATAGGGAAACATAATATATAATAATCTATATAACATGAATGTATGAAATGTTCATTATTTTTTATTTACTGGAACACAACAATGTTTAGACATTGCTCCTTGGCAGTAGAATATCTGACACTGTGGTGGTGCCTATCTGGACCCCTTCACAGGGCCTACCACATAGTAAGCACTTCTTAGGTGAGAAAGATTTTACCTATATGTACACATGGCGACACCTCGACCTAGACTATACTATTAGAAGATGAATGCAGCAAATCGTGCGAGAGGGTGCGATGTTATTGTTATTTCGTCGTTCCCCGTGGGGTATCCGGGTAAGAATAGCACCCATCCATCTCCCGTTGGGTGTCCGTAAAAGGCGACTAAGGGAAAAAATAAGACGGGCAGCAGCATCTTTTTATTGGATTACCTATCAGCTATACTGCGATATTCAAATCGCCTGTCCCGCCGCCCCTCCCTTCTAAGGGACTTCCCTTTAGGCCTTTGGGCGCGTGCGGACGGCGGTCTGCGCCTGTCGGCCGCCAGATGTCCCGTCCCTTTCCAACAGTTCTCTATGTTTGTAACGTAGTTATCGTTATATAGGGTGTCGAGCTGGATGTGTAGCCGTGTGTACCTAATGCACATGACTAACAGTACACCATAACAATTAATAATATGTGTTTTTTTTATAGTCACAATGACACAGCGTCAGATATGCCAAAGAGTATTGACGTCACAAAATGTAACATGGAGAAGAACAAGAAACGGTCAGAGGACAACAATGCTAGGTACAAATGCGAATACGATGGTTGCGAGCGCACATACAGCACTGTTGGGAACCTACGGACACACATGAAGACACACAAAGGTTCTATACATAACATTGCACTACTCACAACTTTTTTAAACTAAAATGTTAAGAAACCCGCTCAAAAAAGTGGGCAAGAATGATAGAGAAAACCAAAGTCAATTTTAATACCAGTTTTGAATGGCGTTCTGCTCCTGGGGCGATGTGCCAGTGTTCTATGGCGAAGGGTCTGCAGTTCTTAAACTCTGCCAGTTTTTGGCTATAATATCTTTATACCAGATGCCCACGAAAATGGGAGACCTGCATTAAAGGACGAAAGGGTACATACATGTAATTAGGGTACATCAGTGCAGTTCAAAAGAAATTAAAAAAATAACTCATCCCAGCGGAGCTGTTTCAATTATAATGCCGATCTTGCTTTGCCGTCTCTTGCAGCGTGCAATTTTTGCGTCCAGCGCTCGCGCTAGAGAGTCGAGTACCAGTAGTAGCCGTAGCAAAAGACTGAAGCGATAGACAGTTTTGTCTATTTCTAATTCATTCTTCACCCACCCGCATCTCATCCCGTGATCATGGCGCTTGCAACAGCGCCGAAATATCGGAACATGATAATAAATAGTAAACCCGTGGGTCAAAATATTGTTGGATGGCCCAAAGACTCATTGCGTCGCTAAACGCCACCAGTGAGGTTTTACTGGGTAAAAATCCCAGACCGGGACCGGAACCTTTTCAAGGTTCCTTCCCTGAAACCAAAAAAGAAGTTGGTAGCTCACTTGTGCAACATGTGCACCTGGATGGTCCAGGTATTTTGGCGCCAAACACTACTGTGTAAATTTTCCGTATCCGGTATGAAGAGCACTGTAGCTGATGAAATTACCTGGCTAAAGAAACTTAAAAACTATGTTACGCTGTGTCACTTACCTTCAGACGAACGTCTTGCTGGTCTCGTCACAAATTTGAATTTAAAAAAAAATCTTTTTACTTCAATACATTGCAATATAAAAGCGACTCTATTGCAGGTGAATACAGGTTCAAATGTCCGATGCAATCGTGTGAAAAGGCTTTTCTTACTTCATACAGTCTGAAGATCCACATTCGAGCGCACACAAAAGCGAAACCGTTCGCCTGCGACAACGGGGCCTGTAGGAAGGCGTTCAACACTTTGTACAGGTAAGTGCACATGTTTAAGTAAAGCTGCGCGGGAGATATATTGAGTACTTTCTGTTCCTTTTCGCTCACAATCCGAAGGGATGGAAGACTGCCACGAGTTGGGAGTGAGGGAGGCCCTTTTAGCCATAATTCTCACGCTTGGCAGGATTCTTGGGAGCCTGTACTATGGTTACTAGACTTTTGGCACACGCACTTACTGATGTACATTTTTTTGGGAAAATCTTATTAATAAAACCCAGACACAGGGTGGGAATTGAACCCAGAGCCCATTGGGTAGCAGCCAGTGTCTAACCACTAAACAAACGCGGCCGTAACGGTCTTTTGGTAAGCTTATATACAGACTGACATGGCAATCGGGGTTGACATGGCATGAGTTAAGACGCGGGGTAGGGGACACCCCGCATACCCGCGCCCTCCCCGATTGCCATTTCGACCTGTACTGTAGTCGTTTTACCATGCCCGAATGTATGACTGCTTCTCATCAAGTTTGAGTGTAGTTAGAAAGATATTTTTTTGTAATGTAGCTTCCTACAAAGTAGTACTTTGTTACCACAGCAAAAAAGTCCACCTGTATAATATTAGTGTTTGCTTTTTTTTTCAGGTTAAGAGCACACAAAAGGTTACACAGTGGTGATACTTTTAACTGCAAAACCGAAGGGTGTTCCAAATACTTCACGACGCTCAGCGATCTCAAGAAACATATCCGGACACACACACAAGAGAGGCCTTACAAGTACGTATCTATATTTGCCTAGTTTTAAACCTTAGTTTTTATTAAATTGTACAGTTAAACTCTTGTTACAATTTAAATTTTATTGGTTATTATTATCCTGCGAAAGTGAGAGGTAGGTTTGACGATCTTGCTCCCAATAGAATGAGCGGGGTTTAAGTTTTTGAACATAACTATTAGCCATCCACATTAAGGATCGCTAATAGCTATTTTAAATCTGTTCAACTAATTAAACGGTTGAGTTATTGAGGAAACTAAAATCTGATTAAAAAATATCTAGGATTAATTTTATTATTAAATTGCATTTAATGTGGTTTATTCGTTTGGGATACGCGATATGTTCTCGTCCAAAATGTGCCTAAAGACGAAGGTTTTTAACCAGTGTGTGTTGCCAGTGATGACATTTGGTACTGAGACGTGGTCCTTGACTGCTGGCCTTTTAGATAAACTCAGTCACACAAACAGCTATGGAGGGAGCTATGCTTGGAGTTTCTTTGCTCGATAAAATCCGGAATGAGGAGATTCGCCGAAGAACTGAAGTCACTGGCATAGCTCTCAAAATCGGTAGATGCAAATAGCCAATTGTTGTTATTGTTGTGGCGTTCGAAGGGGAGACCTATGTTCAGGAGTGGACGTCTTCCGGCTGGTGATGATGATTCGTTTGGGACATACGTCGTCATGATGCCAGAGACAGTCACCGAGATATAGGCATCAAACTTCTGAATAATATCACCTGCATTGTTGGCTGATGTTTCCTTAAATCGGTTGCTTTATCGGTCTGGAATATATAAAAATGATGGCCATAGCAATCAATAGTATGTTTAATAATTTTGCAGATGTAGGACGGAGGGTTGCGGCAAATCGTTCACAGCGTCCCACCATCTAAAGGCGCATGGTCGGACTCATTCAGGGGCTCGACCTCACGCTTGCACTGCTCCGGGCTGCGGCAGACTGTTCTCTACAGCGACTAGTTTGAAGGCACATGCTACGAAACATCAGGTATACTATTCTATTTCAGCATTGATCAATTACCTATTTGTACTAAGTTAAGTGTGACGAACTGAAACGGTTATCCAAGATCTTCCACTGAATAAATTTTAACATAAAAATTTGATAAAAGCCGGTTGTCGAAAGGGATTATTACAAAATCTCGGATTACCTGGAAGATAAAGCTGCGTGGGCTTGAACTGCTCAACTCATACAAGCTTAAAATTTTTGGGGGTTACAATTTGTAACTGTTTAAAAAAATATGACAAAAAAACAAGCCCGCTGAGTTTCTTGCCGGATCTGCTCAGTAAGCAGTCGCGATACGATCCGGTGGTAGTTTGTAAAAAAAGATTTTTGTTTAAGTGCCTCCGTGAGGCCTTATACACAATAAAGTTATTTTGACTGACTTTTGATTACAAAAATCATCGACGCTGAGAGATTGGGCATTTGGTTCAGACGTCTCTAGTTTGTTCAGGGTCGAACGGTCCCTATAACACGTCTCGAGGGGGTATACGTTGGGACACAACCCAGGAAGAACCAACTACCTAGAAAACTTTTTTGTGTCAACATGAAAATTACATTATCCAATATGGCTCATTGTACACACGGCGATACCTCGACCTAGACTGTTTGGACTTTGAACTATTAGAAGTTGAACGCTATGAATCGTGCGATATGTTATTTTGTCCCGGCCGGCCGCCGCCGCATGTCCCGTCCCTTTCCAACAATTATCTGTGTTGTATGCGTAGTTATCGTTATATAGGTTGTCGAGCTTCATGTGTAACCGTGTGTACAGTGTCACCATACACTGAATTAGGTCCCCTTGCAGATGGGACCGTACAGCTATGTACCATCGCGGTGTCAGATATTCTGCATTCTCCATCCTAACAGCAATGCGTAAACATTGCCATATTCTGGTTTGAAGAGCGTAGCTGGTAACCTCTAGAATTCGGCCACAAACCCTTTCATATGGTATACATGATATAGTAGTCTCACTTTAAAATGTCGACTCCCTATTTAGGTGGTCCCATTGAAAAGAAAGTAGAAGAAAAGTTTTGTATTTTATTTTTGCGATAATGTTGGGTATGCAATAGCTTACCTATGTAGCTAATAGCTATGTGTTCATAAATCTATTTCAAACAGATAGCATAAATCATAAATAGTAGGTAGCTGAAATGTATCAGTGTGACAGATCGAAGAAATCGCACAATAAGGGTTGCATTTTTATCGTTTAGGTACATAACATTAAAAAAGGAAGAGGTTCTCAATATATAGAGTCTGTAGATATAAAAATATGTATGTGGTATCCTTTGATTTTACAGATCGAAGTAGAACCAATAGTCAAAGAAGTCGTAGAACTACCACGGCCTGTCCCGCCGAAATCAGACGATCTCATGAACTGGGACAGTCTTCTCGAATCGTTCGGTCGAATTACTACGGAATCAAACTCCACAGACGGCAGCCTTGAGGACATAACTAGAGTCAACAACGTCGATATAACCGAACTACTCTTCCCAAACACTAGCAGCACCAAAAATGCACCGAGCGACTTGCCTGTGGACTACGACTTAGCAACTCTCACGCTATCACCATTCGCAGTCGAAAAAGATGACAAAAAGGGCAACGAAGAAGCATGGGTCGACGTTAACGACTTACAACCAACTGTGCCTCTAGAACCGACGAATATAGACTTGACACCCAAATTAGAAATAAGATCTAAAGCGATGCAGTTAGCTCTAGCGAACGAGATTGAAGTACAAGCGCCGTGGGTGGACGTCAGCGCGTTAGCCGCTTCAATATCAGAGACACCAGTATGCATTAAAGAGAAAACACCGGAAAACATTTTCACGCTGGCAACATTCGTTCCGACGCATATGCAAAGCTACATAGACTTGAACAACGAAATGGCCCCGACGGCTAACATCATTACGCATGACGCCTTCGATCTCGATACCCCGAGCATCTTAGATGTTGGCGCAAAAGTCTTCAACGACAGTGAAATAGTCACAAATCTCGAGCCCAGTAAACTTGATACGGACATGAACATCTTTGTAGTGGACGATGAAGATAGATCTTTAAACACGCCACCACCTTCGAAAGTGCAACAGAATATAGAAATAAATCCGGCCAATTCCGTTCTATTCAATACCGACTTAGATTTGGAGGACACTTTGTTGTTTGACAACGAACCTCCTTCGGATATGTATGTTGTGAGAACTGAGAATATATTCGGTAATAAGACGGCTAAAAGGAATAAATTAGAACAATTGGCGGCCGACGCCGAAATCTGTTCGTGTGTCAAATGCGCTTGTGATCCTTTACAAGGCGAGTGCAGAAACTGCAATCATACAGAGCCAGCGTTGAAACGAGACGGCTGCAAAGAGGACACTTGTTCATGCGTGGATTGCAATTGCAACCATGCAGAAATGAAATGCGCTGTCGGATGCGGCCAAGCGACGGATACAAATCACAATACGTTCTTGCATTACCACAGGCGGCATAAAAACTCGAATTTGGAGGACTTGGGCATATTTACATTACACGAATGTGATATAGATAATTCAACTAGTGCTTCTGGTCTGAGCGACTTTAAATGCAATTGCAGTAAAGAAGAAAGTGGGTGCTGTGACAGTGATAAGTCCGGATGTAAGTCGACTTGTGATAAGTCGCCTGCTGTTGAAAAGAAGCCGTGCAATAAGTCCTGTTGTGTCACTATATGTTTCAAGAAAGTGGACGCGTTCAAACAATTTCTCAACGATAACGATCTAATTCAAGCGTTAAAGTCGCATAATTTCAACTTAACAATGCCATAATTTAGATAGCTTTATAAATCATTGCATTTAACTACGTACCTACAAAAGCATTGAGTTTTTGCATTGATAACGTTTTTATTTATGCTTTTGTTTGTATAATTTATCAAAGTTTGCGATATTTTATGTAAATATGCGTTTTATTGTTTACGTTTTGAGATTTTATGTATTAAGTAGTTATTATGTGCAATTATTATTATTTTACAATTTTCGAAAAATTAAATTAGAGTATGCCGCTTTTGTAGCTTTAATATTATGTTGCCTTTACTTATTTTTGTAGTAGTGTCTGCTGGAATGTGATCAATATTTTCCATTGTAGGTATAATATGGACGTTAGGTAGCCTGCACACGCCGCTCAATAACATTGTCAATAATCGGCCCGTATTGTGGTATTATTCAAAATAATTGACAATATTTCACACCTTAGTGTACCAAAGCTCAATGTAATTTTATCTACTTTATAAAATCCATACTTACTCATCCATCGTTCACAGCATTCGGTGTGGCTCAGGCCATCCCAGTCACATTGTAATCTATTCCAACCCTACCATACTGTGGCAGGGTTGTAAAGTGTTGGTAAAATAATGAACGTGAATAATAAATTGAATGTAGTAATTGTAACATCGTTGTTTTAAGAAAGTAGATGTTTTGAAAATCTTAAATATTTTGGTAAATTCCGGTGGCCAAAACTGTTCAAGCTCTCTGTATTACATTCATAAACAAACTTAGTACCATAGAGGTTCCAAAGACTAATCCAAATGAGACTAAAAACAAATTAACGACTATGCAAAAATATTTTTAAAGTGATATTGTAATATATTTTTAATAAATTGTACTAAAAGGTGCCATAATGTAGAAAAAAAGTATTACTATGATAACACAAAATTGAATATTTATATACAGTGTACTGTTTTTTATAGTTAGTGTATTATACATAGATTATGACACAATCCACAAACTATTTTCAAAATGTATTTTTTCCTATAGGAAACTATTTAATTTTGTGGATTATGTTTTTTATAAGTGATCGACATGGCCCAAAGTAGATTTAAAACTTTTAGGTACTTTTTAATTTATAAATTCCTATGCTTTTGTTACCAAGTGCCTTACCTGTCTTATTAATATTAATTACTTATTACCTCATTGGTAAACTAATAAAAATGTTTGGTGCTATTTTTTCTATAATTGTAAGTGAAACTCAGTGCCTTAACTGTTGTTATGGTAAGTAGGTACTTACAAAATATGCTTATATTGTACAAAAATGTTAAATAATTTTATATGAGATTTTTATTCATTAGATATTATAGAGAAAGCGATAAAATTAATGCCTTAAGATTTCTAGTCCATGTAACAAATAAAAATGCTTAATAATTATTGATGTTCTTTTATTTTAAATATTGAGATCAGTTTACTTACATTTCAATGGGCAGAAGATTAGCTGCTTTAGTTAAAAACATACAAATTTAATATTATTATAATACTGAGGATTCAGTTTTTATTATTTTGTTGATATATGACTACCTTGGTCACTGACTTATTTCATTTCAAGGTTTTATATACCACCTGATGTTGATATGCCTATAATTGCCCGTATTATATGCAGCTTTTCTTTTGGCTAGTTAGGCAATCTGCAAGATACTTGGCTTTCTTGAAGATGGAATCTTACTATTCCGTCGCATTGTGATACATACAATGTATATTGGTTACTTAAATTTAATATACACCACATTATTAGGATGAAGCATGTTATAGTGCAGTACCTACCTACTCTATTAATGTGTTTAAACAATATGCTTCTAAAACAACACTACAGAATAGCATGTTTCCAGCTTAAGATTATGGGATGCCAACAATGCATGGAATCTTATCATTGCTTAAAACATCGGTAGGCTAATGAGTACCTTCTACTTAATAAACTATTTGAGTATTACTTATGGGTACATATTCGAACTTTATTTTAATCGGGAATTAGAGCGATTTTCCCTTTTATTTTGGCGTGCCGTTTCGGCCGGACAAGCAGACTCAATGTTGTTGAAGTTCGATAATGGAATGGGAAAGTCTGTGAGTACATTAGTATCAAAGTTCAATACAATATACACTTGAGACTAACGTAAACAATGGCGCTGAGTAGCGCAAAATGGCCGTGACTGAATACATGCATACATACTGATAAAAGAACAGGGAAAAAATATTAATTACCTACCTTACAGGTGCAGTATTTTTTAACTATGCCCTGAGACATGTCTGCCATAACAACTGAATTCTCTGCTATCATTAATAAGTTTACAGCTGTTGTCTTCTTCAATAACAATATTATGGGGATACCATTATATTCCTTACAGCTAGCGTCTTTTCTTCTTGTCATGCCGCCTAGAACGAGACGTGGCTGCCCTGTGGCCTGGTGATGATTGTTCCGAGCTGCATTCATCGCTGTCTGTGTATGCCTGGAATATTTGTCAGATTTTTACTAACGGCCAGTCCCAATACTCTACGGCTGATAGCAATCTCAGTTAAAAGTAACAATATGACATTTGACATTCATTTTCCTATCTCTAGTAAGCTTCAAGGTCGCGAAACTAGATCAATAGTAAGAACAGATATTTCTATCTTTGTTTATTGAAACGGAGATATGTCATAAAGCTATCTATACATCTATAGTAGTAGTAGTATAGTATAGTAGTATAGTATATATCTATAGTAACTATTTTAACTGACAGGTAACACAGGGTTAAAATTCAAGAGGTTCTAGGATCATGAAATTTATATTATGGAATAAAGCTATTAACTAAAGAAGGGATGAAGGATCTCCTTAGTAGTATTGAATAAAATGTTATCATTTCAATGTATTGTGAATTGGTATCCCCATGGGGTCTCTGGGTAAGAAGAGAAACCTCCCATCTCCTGTCGTTGGGTGTCCGTAAGAGGCGATTAAAGGAAAACAAGAAGACGGGCAGCAGCATCTTTCTATTGGATTACCAACAAACTATACTGTGATCCCCAAGACACCTGGCAAGCTTGGGAATTATGGCAACCCCTTCCTTCTAAGGGAGAGGCCTTTGTCCAGCAGTGGACGTCCTTTGGCTGCTGGTGATGATGTGAATTGGTATAATGGACTGGTTTCAGCAACTCCATGACAAAGTGCGTATTTTGCATACGGAATGTATTGTGAGTAGAAAATAAGATATAAAATCTTTTATACGGTATAAATTCAAAATAAAATTATATTTTAGAAATTATGACAATGATGGAAAAGGTAAGGAATATGCTACATGTATTATTTACAACATTTTTTTAGTTACATTGTAGACAACGCTGTGTGTCTGTGCTGTGTAACTGGTTGGAATACCACTACAGGAGAGCATAAATAGAGCACAAGATCGAACAGTATGGAGAGGCTAAGAGTGCTATAAGCACTCGCCTCCTATTGTCCGGTGAAGCTGTAAAAAGCCATCTGCGGCCAACAGCATCTATCATTCCCAAAAAAAAAGAACAGTATGGAGAGAAGTGGTGGCAAATGTTTGCATCAGTAACATCCCTCAGTTGTGTGTTCATGACTAAGAAGAATGTGATTGATTTAATTAATGGTGCTAAAGGTTTAAGGAATGCACACATTAATTACTATTATAGGTGGTAGGTTCCTTGTGCAAGGAACGCGCTAGTGATTTTACTGGTGTTGCTAGCGTCTATAGGCTGCGGTGACTGCTTACCATCAGGCGGGCCGTATGCTTGCTTGCCACCTTGGTAGTATAAAAAAATATATATATATTCCAGTAAATATTTTTTTAACTACAAAATAATCAATTCTTTCTGTGCCATTTGTTTACAAAAATTTTACAACCAATAATATAAGTCAATGTTTACAGGAAATAATGTGCATGTTAGAAAAGTATGCAATGTCTTAAACTACATTTTTGTAATAGTAAACGCGTTATATGTCGTGAGTAACTACATATTAAAACCGTGATATAGATAAATTACCTTTTCGTATGGATGTGGCTCGCTCTGTTCGTCCGTTAGCGTCACGCAGGCTAGCAGACATACAAGCTGGAACGCAGCACCAATATACAAGCCATATCGTATCAGCGTGCTCATCAAATCTTCCGCGTAAATCTCGTTAGGAATCATTTTTGGGCGATCGATTATTGTTTTTATAGCAGGGAATAAATTATATATCCGTTATTCCACAATTAGCGGATTCATGTGCTTAAAATTAGTTTTTGTTATGTTAGTTTCAGTTCAGTTATGTACCAAACACATAAAAATTAATCACACACCAAACACTTTGATTTTTCCAATTTTCATATTTTCTGTTTTCTGTCGGCCTATCCCAGTGTTCCCAACTCTCAAAAAATTATCCCCCTAAGCTCCAATCACAGACTACTATGATCATCCCTAATACGTCTGTGACTTAGAGGAAGAAAACAATAGAGGGCTGGACACTTTCTTTCTCATTCACGCAAGAAAAGAATGCGTTTATGTAGGTTACGTGTGATAGAAAGAAACAGTGTATATGATTTTTTGTCCCTCAGCATGTGTTCGATTTTTCCGCGCCGTGGGTGCGAAACAAATTTGACGTTTGCTCCCACTTTGCTCCGTGACAATTTTATCGTGGTTTTAATATTAAATAAATAACTTAAAATTCAATAAAAAACTAACTGTGACATTACTGTGTGTTGTGGAAATCCTATAAGAATCATGCAGTGCAGTATTATAGGCTGTAAAAGTGACAGTGAACGTAAAATTAGTGGAGTATCGTTTCACAGGTAAACGTGAATTATTATGGCCAATTTAGAGATTAAATTTAGAAACTAATACATGTAAACGACTTATTTAGATCTTATTGCTCTAAATTAGTTACTATTTTACTTGAAAGTTACGTGTAAGATCGATAAATTCTTGTTTTTCATCCATAACCTAAAATTTTCAGTTTATTGATCGCCATTATCAGTGTTGCCAGTGTATAAAAGAGAGACTACCATAAATAAGTGGTAAATTATTATTAAGTGCATCATACACGATCCCATATGCTGGGTGCATCGAAGAATTTCTCAGATTTCCCGAATTTATTTTTATGGTTTCCTGAAAATATGGATATTTGTATACTGTGGATAGCAGCAACAAAAAGAATTAATTAGGTTGCTAAAAGTTATTCCCGAATGCTTAAATATTCAGAAATAACGTAAGCGCTCAAGTAATTCGTCCAAGGCTGCGCAGGACGTATTCATTCGTTATTTATAGGCACAATGGTCATTGTACATTTAATCGTGTTTTTACTATATGCATGTTGTTTAAATATATGTATGTATGTTGTTGGTTACAAGTTATTGGTAAATTTGTCTGAATTATAAATAAATAGTACCGACGTTGAATAGTTTGTTTCATTTGCCCCCCTATTATGTACCTATCTCGTTTGACAACTAAAGTGATGATCAATAAAGCAAAGTGACTATTAAATAACTATCAAATGATTCATTTGGTATTGCCTAACTTGAATCACCAATAAATACCAAACACACTTTCAGTAGACATCAAAGTTTGGTGGACAACTGAAGCTTGATAGTCACTTTGCTTTATTGATCATCACTTTTTTTTTTTTGTAGGAATAGTACTGTTTCACCGGACAAGAGGGCGAGCGCTTAAAGCGCTCCAGCCAGAAAGGTTTGGGTAGCGACTAGCACAAGGGCACCTCAGGGAGGCACGGCCTCGGCTTGGGCTGCCGCTTAGAGAAAATGAGTTTACCACCGGTTCACAACGCGCCCCCGCTGAGAAGAACCGGCAAGAAACTCAGCGAGGGGATGCATGTCGAGGTCGCATGCGTACGGATTCCTTCGGCCTCGTCGGCGAGACCGGTGTCTGTGTGTTGATGTGTTTACGACTCTTGACATCGTTGTCGGTGTTGGTGTTGTGTCATGGTCCAGGAGGACGGACATCGGGTCGGGTGGGTCGAGCAGTACATGCCGCGGACGGCGGCGATGTACGGCTGTTCGACGATCTGAGGGACCTGGCCGCTGCCCAATAGGACATGGGTTCGATTCCGAAGGATTCCGAACAATTGTCTGGGTGTTATTTATCTATTTAAATATGTATTTATACAGTTTACAAGTATTTGTAATCATTTATCTGGTTACCTTACTAAAGGATCTGCGTAGATTGAGATCAGGTGGTCAATGGTCAAGCGTAGATTGTCCCAAGATACTAGTACTATAGATTTGTATATTGGAGAAATTTACTAAAACTTACCCGGTAAATGGACATAGTATGTATTATATTAAGTTATAAGAAAGCCAATTTTTGCCTACCTCTCTGGGAAATAGCATATTATTGTTTTTACCTCTTAACTTTTTTGTATGAGGCTAATAATTATCTACAGCTCTTAGCCACTTTAATCACCACGTGATATCACCCAGGTGAACAATGTGGAATAGACCTTAGCTACAGCATATATGATATTAAGTGTACATTCACTTTGTAGCCTCCGTCGTGAGTTCGAATCCTGCGAAGGGCAACAAATTTGAGTAGTTGTTCCTTACTGGCTAGGACAATGCAGGCCGATGACCTGATTGTCTGTAAAATAAGATGATCCATGTGTCGGGATTTGCGATAGGACGTATGCCCGACTCCTGTCCATCAAATTAAAACACCGAGCTTTGGTAATAAACACTTATAATCAAATTGAGAGAGAACAACTTATAATACAGTGGAGTAATCGTAATAATTAAAACATGTCTCTGCCATAGATACTAGCGCGCTGTCATCTTTTTGACAGCCCCTTTGGCGTTCCGAAACCATGATCCGAGATACGCCACACATGCGTCGGATGGGCATGTAAAAAGTCGGTCCTGCGCTTAACTTCTCCCCAGTCGTGTCGGTCTTCCGTCCCATCGGATTATGAGAGGTACCTATTATATAAAGGAAGAGAGAGTGCACTTGTGTCTACGCAAGCACTTGTGCACTATAATATCTCCTGCGTACATGGCTGATCTTGTGAAAGATTGGCCGCTGTGGCCGTTTCGGCTAGGAGGACATTATTATAACAATCACTTTCGTACTTTTTGCAGACTGTCATAGATTAAGACGATATAATGTAAGAAAAGTAAATGTTGTGTCAAAAAAGTGGTTTTTGATTAGGAAAGAAAATATAATTTACAACAACCTCCGTATTTGCTTTACACAAAGGGTAAAATTTCCCTTACGTGGCAACTCTAAATTTAGTATGTACTTATTTTTCTGTCCTTATCGGCGGCACGCTTGGTATATGTCTGTATTATATTCTGTCTACGGTCTGTGACTATGATGCTACGCATCAGACAGGGCACTCCCATAGAGCAAAAACCACAGCCTCGAAGTTCACATATCATGTATGACAGTTCTTTTTTTTTTTAATTATCCAGTCCTTGACTCTAAGATATTCCATCACTAGTAAGTACCCCGTGGGTACGATCCGGAGATATCGCACAAGTTTCAGAGGTTAGAAAGAGAAAACAACATTATTATCTCTTTCGTATCCACCCCGCCTCAGCCGAGCGACAGCCACCTCATTCTTGTCCGTGCGATCACGGCGTTCGCACGAGTTCATACAAGGGATCTTTGAAATCATGAAAAATCGAAAATAAAGAAGACATAAAATTAAAAGTGAAACATTGTACGTGTCGCTGTTAACGAAGATGTATACTCTCGAGCTAAAGTGTACCCTTTGAATTCATTGGGAATCACTACTGTTTAATCCGTAGAATTCTACGGATATTATTGTGCCTAAATATCATTCTGCCTGCCTGCTGCTGCTGTACCTGCGAAGATTTATACGCTCGAGCTGAGTTTGTGTACCCTTTGCATTCATTGGGAAGCACTTGTGGCAACACGACACAAGCAGATGGCGCCACAATTACCACGCAACCACAGCGACGCGAGGACAAGCAAGCAGTATCACATACAACGCGATAGATGGCGACACCTCCGATCCTGAATCTCGCAAGCGAAGTTTCTCCAACTTGGAGTATATATACGACATCCCGACAACAACTGTCGGGGGCTTCGGCCCTGGCCGAGCATCACGCCTCGCTCGGTCGGAGGATCCTCCCTTTAGCGCCGCCGTAACTTCGCCAAATCTGGTGACCCCGACGTGATATTGACGCAGCCTTCGGATCGGACAACAGCCCAGCTTCGCCATCGTTCTCTCCCCACAGCAGTAACTCTCCAGCTTCAACCAGCGAGTCACAAGCCAGCCAGTATCCCGGCCTCATCGGACGACCACCGCATGCAGCTACAGAATGCAAGCCTGGTCAACCTTCGGCCACAACTTGGCACAGCACCCCTGCACTACGGCCGGTCCTTGTAAGAAGAGCGCATTTCTCTCACCGGTACGACTAGCAGCCGCCAGCCATACGCACTGCACACCTTGACTCACTAAGGACGACGCAGCATCAGCCCCGACTCACTGGGACTACGCACCGCAGTTCCGACTCACTGGAACTGCATCCACTGGCACTGGCATAGCGACTGGAGCGCAAGGACGAGCTGGCATATGAAGACAGTTGATCGACTTCCAGTCTTCGGGGGGGAGTGATGTGGCAACACGACACAAGCAGATGGCGCCACAATTACCACGCAACCACAGCGACGCGAGGACAAGCAAGCAGTATCACATACAACGCGATAGATGGCGACACCTCCGATCCTGAATCTCGCAAGCGAAGTTTCTCCAACTTGGAGTATATATACGACATCCCGACAACAACTGTCGGGGGCTTCGGCCCTGGCCGAGCATCACACCTCGCTCGGTCGGAGGATCCTCCCTTTAGCGCCGCCGTAACTTCGCCAAACACTAATTTTTATTATCCGTTGTATTCTTCGGATATTATTTGGCCTAATTATCACAATGTCCTAAATACGACAGTTGCATTCATCGGAAATCATACAGCTTATCTGTTGTATTCTTCAGATATTGCATTTTTTTTCTTGGCCTAACTACCCGCATTATTTACTACTACAGGTGAGTTCGTCTATCTATTTTTAGATAAAAGCGAATAAATATTCGCTGTTGTTGTACCTTCAATTATGATCGAAAGAAAAATTCTAAATCTATGCATAGATACCTAATGGTAATCATCAGTCAAATGCAAGCTTCGCGTGGTATCGGAATTTGTGCTCAAAGGTGCGGAGGCAACAAATCACGGTTACATATGTTGCCACAGAATAGTCCCTGATCAGTTTTGTTGGTGTGGTGGAAGGAATCTCTAACGAAGTTGATTCACTTAGTTTTATGAATCTTCATTACTCAATTTGTAATAGCTACTCTGAACCTGGAGTTTGGCACCATGCTGATCGATAGTTATAAGGCTATTAGTCAGTAAAGCTTAATTGGCTTCATGAAAGTTGGACAAGCCTCTTAAATCTTAAAAAAAAAAAAAATGATGTGCCGGATAATATCCGTACTCTAAACGAAGGGGCCACTCTTGGCTTATTCTCACTATGCCGAAACTGATACCTGTCAGTCGGTTATCATTCTACTGATCGATCAAACCTTGACAGATCCTTTTAAGATTGTAAAACAGATTTCTTTTTTTTTAGAACAAGTAGGTAGGCGATTTTGTAAAAAAAAAAAAAAATTGCCCACATTTCATACTTATTGGAAATTTAAACGGGAAAGGCTCCGAAAAACTATATTTCAATTCTAGCACCAGCGCGATGACCGACAAAGTCACATACTACACTGACAAAGTCAGTGGTCTGAAACCAGTGAAGTTTTTAATGTGCACTCTAACCGCCACCAGCGCGGCGTCGAGGACTGTCATCATCGCCTCCGCTTGACTGATTGCCGACCGTGTCCGCCACGAGTTCAAGCGTCGCAACAATTCAATGAACCTCTCAGTTTCATAATTAATTACCAGTATAATGTTTGATTCAAAAACTTCTAGTAAAGTAAGTTTTATGCTGGGTCCATACTTTTGCTTGATTTGGCGCGCAACAGATATTCTAAAAAAATTATATATATATATATATATATATATATATACTATATATATAATTATTAATTTCATTACGACTTATAACTATTAACTACAATTAGTATGTAATTGTACTATGTCGCTTTAGCAATATAGATACTAAGCTCCTGCTTATATGAATGATAACTGTGATATCATTATGACGTTGACACATAGTTTACGTTTACTTTAGTCGTTAATTTGATATCAAGATAAATATTTTCATCAGATTTTCACGGACGCATTTCTAACGAGTAGCGTGCTCCTCTGTACTCAAACTCTAAAGTTGGAGCGTAGCAAGTGGTTCGTAAAAACTGGTGAGCATTGGTCTACATACAGTGTGCTAAAAGTAATGGTACTCCATTGTTATATTGATTTAGTCTCTGGAAAAAAAAAAATGTGACTTTCGTGTGTATACCTAATACCACTGCCTTTTCTTATTCACACAGAATAAGAAGAGTTTATTACCCTAGCTAATATTGGGATAGGCTAACATTTGTAATTGGGGTGCACATATTAACAAATTCATATTTGCATCATGTATATATTCATTCTTTATTATATTATTGAGGCTGATATAATAATAATAGGATAAATGCAGACACGGAACGCGAGATCGTGTGTAAAAAATAATTATGTATACATAATTAATATATATATTTATGTATAATACAATTAAAAGGCATTCTGGCATTAAGTCCGCCTATGTACTGTTTTGTGCATAAAGAATAAATAAATAAATAAAACAATAATATTAAACCAAAAAATATTGTGAATATTTGACTTAATTAGGGGGGTACCCTCATATTAAAAAAAAAATAAACCTAATGCAAGGGTAAGAAACTAAAAATGTAATTTTTTCCAAGACTATTCTTTAGCGATACGAATCGAAATGAGGCATGTATTAAAATGTAATCTTTATGAAAGGGGAAAGATTTACCTAGCCATATTCATGATCCTCTAAGTGAGTTGGAGATGGAGATTATACAAAGAAAAGGCGAGCAAGCGTCATAACCACTACCAAAATTACTACAAAAGGCGGTTTTTATTAAAAATTGACCTCAAAGAGGCCTTTAATTCATTTTCTATTTATGAATCTTATTGTAGCCTCCGTAGCGCAGCGGTAAACCGCTTGCTTTGCAAACCGGAGGTCGCGGGTTGAAATCCCGTGGAGAGCAACCACTTTGTGTAGTTGTTCCTTGCTGGCTATGACAATGCAGGCAAGATGATTCATACGTCGCATGGGCATGTAAAAAGTCAGTCCTGCGCCAGACCTCACCCCAGTCGTATCGATCTTCCGTCTTAACGAATTGTGAGAGTAAAGGAAAATAGAGTGCACTTGTTTCTACGCAAGCACTTGTGCACTATAATATCTCTCGTGTAGTAGGCTGATTTGATGAAAGATCGGCCGCTGTGGTCCTATCAGTCAGGGGGACATTTATTTATTTATTTTATCATTTATGTACACACAATAACAAAAAAAGATAGAAGGAATAAAGGCAAGATACTATTCTTAATACAAAGGCACAGCTTATTTCTAAAGAAAGTTATTCCAGCAGGCCTTACATTATTATTATTATAGACATTATTATGAGTCACAATTGTAATATTTCTGCTTGTGTTCGGTTCCTATTACAAAAATATTGCAACCTTTTGTATATTGTCTGCAGTCTCAGGGTTTTTTCTTTTTATACTCTGCCGGGCAGAGTATGTTATTCCATGACACTAAATGTCATGGAAAAATCTTCCAATGCTGTGATTATTTTATAAACGCTAATAAACCTTTATTAACCTGTAGATAACGTGATTAGGAGTTATCCTATTATAGCTGTCTTAACCTGGTATCACACTTTACATCTCTCGAGACAATACAGTAATTTCCTCCGAATAAATATCTTCTTTCTTCCTCAAAATCCAACGCATTCAAGTAGTGAATGCATTGTATTCACTACATCGACATGTTTCTCTAGCAGGATGTTTGTTAGTCTGGTACATTTTCGTAGACAACACATACAACAATCAGCTTTTGAAGTTATTCTCTCCTAATTCACCCATTACTGGTAACATAAGTCTAGTTTCAAACAAACAACATTGATTTGATGATGACAATTACGTTATTTCTTTAACAAGTTCTGGACTAGATTGTTTTTTGAATATTGTATGGTTATTTACAACTAGCTATTTCTTTGATATCCACAAATAAAATTGGCAATATTATTAGAAGCAAAAACGGTTATTTCAAGGAACCTGTAAATTGAAACCAATCTTTCCTCGCTATGTTCTACATTGCATAGGATCTAATTACTAGATTACTTAGTCACAATAACTTTAGTTACTTAAAAAACATTACATAAAGTTACTGATTTTATTAGTTTAGAAAATATTATTCTAACCAAAAAATTACATATTTATACCTTTAATTCTCTGCATAAAGATTAAACAAAATATGCAAATAATTGTCATTAACTAAACTATTAGAATTTACCAAATGTGTTGTAAGGTTTACACAGACTAAAAACCTTAGGTTCGGAATTTGTAGATGTTAACCCATTTTAAATCTGCATCAATTCATTCAAAGACCTATTGATTTCCCACTTGTCTGGTAACAACATTAACTTTTCAGTTTTATTCTCCATGACATGGCTCATATCTTGACACCCTGTCCGCTGCCCGATGTGTGGTGGGTTCGATTCCCACCTTGTCTGGGTGTAGTTTGTCTGTTTGGGTTGATATATTTTGCAGGAAGGAAAGGTATTTAAGGTATAAGTACCTATTGATATCGTTAGTCTGGTTGTCGTGGTGCAGGCTCTGCCTGATTTGGGGACGAATGCCCGCGTGTGGATTGTCTCAAATATGGTATATTATTTGCTATACAGCAAACAAAATAAATGGTATATTATTATAAGTATATGTCTTCTCAAGCCATGGGACGATGTATAAGAGAGATATTATTTAACAACACAATCGATAGTTCTATCTGATTACTTACAATACGAGACGAGCCCTGGCTTCAGCAGCTGTCCAGAACGCCTTTATTATTAAAAATATTAGAAAATTGGTCGCAAGATGGTCTGCACGATTAGCAGGCTATGACTATGCTATTTGGGATTACATGTTCAATAATGTTAATGTAAAATTTTAAATCATTGTATATTAAATAAGTTTCATTCATCAAATAATATGTATAAAAACATAATTAATTATATCAAATTAATTAATACGTACCTACGTGTTTATGTATTCTGCAAAAAATTGCAAAATATATTTGGCTTTATTATAACTAATAGTTTAAGCAACAAGTTAAGTTAACTTTGTTTTATTCTCTTTAATTGCAACATTGATTTTGTATCTCTAAACATCTACTAGTGATGGAATATCTTGGAGTCAAGGACTGGATAATTGAATGATCAAACGAACTTACCCTAAGTGAAGTTCGATCTTAATTATCCAGTCCTTGACGAGAAGATATAAGGTCCCTCCCTACCCATTAATGACCCTGTTAAATCAATGTTGCAGCTGTATTTCATTTTACTCTAAAGATAATGAGGTGGCTGTCGCTCGGCTGAGGCGGGGTGGATACGAAAGAGATAATAATGTTGTTTTCTCTTTCTAACCTCTGAAACTTGTGCGATATCTCCGGATCGTACCCACGGGGTACTTACTAGTGATGGAATATCGTTCGTTTGATCATTCAATTATCTTGGCAAATGAAGTACCTATATTGGGTTTGGGTACCTGGAGATTAAGCATTTTTTTATTTAGTTGGGCGGGCCGCGCCGGCACCGGGTATTTTAAATTCTGAATATTTTATAAGCTTGTTGGTTCCTTCAGGGAAATAAAAAAACTCAGGTAATGACTATTTTTTATTTTTACATCTCTTTTTATACTTTTCTAATGCCTTTGCTTGCATTTTTTGTTAGTTAATACTATCGGGTAACCTTAATACATCAGTGCCTTTCATAATTTTATTCATAACATTACATCAATTAAATACTATTAATCGCAAGATTAATGTTAAAAAGCATTCAGATACAATGTCCATACGAAGTTCACACTCTAGAAAATCAAACAAACATATACTTGAGTTTAAACCATTTTTTATATTTTTTTAAATATCATTTTTATGACATTGATTTTCTAAATGTTTATTTGCCTCTAGAGTTATGAAACCAAATAGTCTTACAGCATGTTCTGAAGTGTAGGTCAATTTTTTTTGTTTTAAACTTTTAAATTCTTTGAAGAAAATCCAATTATTGACATTATTTTGTCATAAGAGGATTCCCCACTTGATAAATTTGTTTCACATATTTTACAATTATTTATTGTTAAAATCTTTCTGATGACCCACACTGTGGTATATGCTTGTGAATGGACATTGAGTCTTTTTGCCTGGCTAATACATCCATGTTTTCTGAAGCACTCAAAGCTGAGGGGACTCAGGTGAACATCTGTCTTCGTGCCTTTGTATATTCTATAAATAATCTTTCACAGTTTGGTGTTAACTTATTCTTGAAATGCACTATTCGCTGCCTTCTTTTTATGCCCACATTTGAACGAGGAGTACAAGGAACCACTTCATCTAAAAAGAAAACATTAATAATAAATATCACATTACTACAAAACAAAAGTTTCACAATAAAACAATGAAAATTACAACCTAGCTTACCAGTTGACAGTTGGGTTGTAGACTTTCTAATATCTTCATCGTAGACTTCACTTCACTGGTGGTGTGTGATGATGGCTGAACATTGAAATCTGAAATAGAAATTGGATTTGATTTTATATAACAAATAAATAATTCAGTTGTATATTATAACAGTGTTTAACAAATATTTTCATTTGCCACATTTAATTAACCAAAGTAAATAATTTATTTCTTGATTGCTGATTTAATCACCTGTAAGATTGTACGAACTTGATTGGCCCATAATATATTACCCAAATCAATGAGAAACAGCAGAGTTATATGTATATTGACAAAAATAATCTTATTCAAAATATCTTATTTTGTTAACACTTATTTTGTCAAAATCAACCTACAACTGACATATCATAATAATAGAGTTGTAGTAAAATATCATTAAATGCATTTAAATGCATTTAGAAACCGTTTTTATAAAAAAAATACTATCTTACCATCAATTTTACAGCATTTATGCATAAAGTGTGTTTTACAGTAGCTATGATCGATATGTTTTCTTTTATTGTAGGTATGCTCACGATTGACAGCCTCTGAAATACAAATGCATAGGGAATAAGCAATGATAAAATTATGACTTGCTGTGCCACAATGGCTACATAAAAAGCAGTCAGATTGACTAATACAGATAACAACTATGTTTCATACTTCCTACCTATGAATGATGTAAGGGTAACCAAATATATTATAATGAATTTCATATTTATTAACTTGGCATTTTTCCTTTCTCATCATTATTTCGAGGAAACTTCAAACCAAGTTTAACGGGGCAATAATAATTGTTCCAGAGGACGGTTATTGCTTTGCAAAACAGCAACTATATGAGGCAGACATAAGTGAGCTACCATAACATGCCACGGGTATAAGATTTATGTAGAAAATCAATTAATAACTGAATTATATACATAATCCCTGTAATAGGGACGACTGCGGTTTGAGGAAAACCACTAGGTATCTCGTTGTCCGTAAATAACGTAGGTAAGGCGCCGCGGCGAAGGCTGGCCCTTTTACCAGGAGATGCGAGAAAACTTTTTACAAAATGGTTACGACACACAAATTGCTTCCTTAGATCTTCTAAGCTAAGCCTTCGTAATCTATCACAATTAATGCTATTAACCACATTTGGAGTCCTATCTCAGTTTTTGGAAACATATGAAAACTGACGTCCTGGCGTCTATTCCCACAACTCACAACACAGCACTCGTTGTACGTACATATTGCAAGATGTTATTACAATTTCAGAAATTGAGAGGATTAGTTACGGAAATAAATCACACGCAAAACTTTTAGATCAACTTTGTTTGACACTGAATGGCGGGTGGCGGAAAGCGGGGGAGGCGAGGCAAGCGGTTTGTTTTGGATGACATTTATATGGCAGCGGGGCGGCATGGAGGCAACGGGGGGAGAGTAACTGTCATACGAGATATATGAGCACCATAGACTAAGGTTCTAAAGAGAATGTATGTAGATCACCAGCCGTGGTTCCAATCAAAAACCCCTAAAACCACCACAATTTCTAGAGATTCCCCCTAAAAAAAATATTGTTTAAAAAATAAATAATTAAATATGTGCCCAGCAGTGGGACATAAATAAATAATACATTAAAAATGATAAAATATCATTAAACGAACAATACATTTTAAACAACCGATATAAATTTCATTCAGAAACACCATTTTTTAAAATTCTTTATTTATAAATTATCGAAAACTTCAACTAAAGACATTTGCCCACTGTTTATTACTTAGTTAATTGAAGTTGTAAAAATCCCTAAAAATACCCCTAAAAACATAATACCCCTAAAAAAATCCCATCGCACATTTTTTCCCCCTAAATTTGGGGGCAAAAACCCTAAGTTGGGAACCCTGGCCTATCCTCAATCCTCAGACAGACTCATAAATTCTTCTTCTTCTTCTTTTTGTTCGCTGGCAATCGGCTATCGGCTACTACTTAGTGCCACTACTGCCAATGTCCAGTTCTGTGTTCATGCGACTGTTTGTTGTTTGATCCGGTTGAAAACAAAGCTTTGAGTTTCAGGTAGATCGACGGGTTGGGGTAATGGAGACCCATAAATTAATTAAATCTTGTAAACATATAACTCTATAATCTGTGATTATCCAGTCCTTGACTCCAAGATATTCCATCACTAGTAGTACCCCGTGGGTACGATCCGGTGATATCGCACAAGTTTCAGAGGTTAGAAAGAGAAAACAACATTATTATCTCTTTCGTATCCACCCCGCCTCAGCCGAGCGACAGCCACCTCATTCTTGTCCGTGCGATCACGGCGTTCGCACGAGTTCAAATACAAGGGATCTTTGAAATCATGAAAAATCGAAAATAAAGAAGACATAAAATTAAAAGTGGAACATTGTTCGTGTCGCTGTTTACGAAGATGTATACTCTCGAGCTAAAGTGTACCCTTTGAATTCATTGGGAATCACTACTGTTTAATCCGTAGAATTCTACGGATATTATTGTGCCTAAATATTATTCTCCCTGCCTGCTGCTGCTGTACCTGCGAAGACTTATACGCTCGAGCTGAGTTTGTGTACCCTTTGCATTCATTGGGAAGCATTAATTTTTATTATCCGTTGTATTCTTCGGATATTATTTGGCCTAATTATCACAATGTCCTAAATACGACAGTTGCATTCATCGGAAATCATACAGCTTATCTGTTGTATTCTTCAGATATTGCATTTTTTTTCTTGGCCTAACTACCCGCATTATTTACTACTACAGGTGAGTTCGTCTATTTTTAGATAAAAGCGAATAAATATTCGCTGTTGTTGTACCTTCAATTATAATCGAAAGAAAAATTCTAAATCTATGCATGGATACCTAATGGTAATCATCAGTCAAATGCAAGCTTCGCGTGGTATTGGAATTTGTGCTCGAAGGTGCGGAGGCAACAAATCACGGTTACAAATGTTGCCACAGAATAGTCCCTGATCAGTTTTGTTGGTGTAGTGGAAGGAATCTCTAACGAAGTTGATTCACTTAGTTTTATGAATATTCATTACTCAATTTGTAATAGCTACTCTGAACCTGGAGTTTGGCACCATGCTGATCGATAGTTATAAGGCTATTAGTCAGTAAAGCTTAATTGGCTTCATGAAAGGTGGACAAGCCTCTTAAATCTTAAAAAATATATATATATATATGCCGGATAATATCCGTACTCTAAACGAAGGGGCCACTCTTGGCTTATTCTCACTATGCCGAAACTGATACCTGTCAGTCGGTTATCATTCTACTGATCGATCAAACCTTGACAGATCCTTTTAAGATTGTAAAACAGATTTCTTTTTTTTTTTTAGAACAAGTAGGTAGGCGATTTTGTAAAAAAAAAAAAAATTTGCCCACATTTCATACTTATTGGAAATTTAAACGGGAAAGGCTCCGAAAAACTATTTTTCGATTCTAGCACCAGCGCGATGACCGACAAAGTCACACACTACACTGACAAAGTCAGTGGTCTGAAACCAGTGAAGTTTTTAATGTGCACTCTAACCGCCACCAGCGTGGCGTCGAGGACTGTAATCATCGCCTCCGCTTGACTGATTGCCGACCGTGTCCGCCACGAGTCCAAGCGTCGCAACAATTCAATGAAACTCTCAGTTTCATCATTAATTACCACTATAATGTTTGATTCAAAACTTCTAGTAAAGTAAGTTTTATACTGGGTCCATACTTTTGCTTGATTTGGCGCGCAACAGATATTCTTAAAAAATATATATACTATATATATAATTATTAATTTCATTACGACTTATAACTATTAGCAGCCGAAAGACGTCCACTGCTGAACAAAGGCCTCCCCCTTAGAAGGGAGGGGTTGCCATAATCCCCACGCTTGGCTTGGCTTGGCTTGGGGATTTGGGGAATGTTGTTATAACTTTTAACTACAATTAGTATGTAATTGTACTATGTCGCTTTAGCAAAATAGATACTGAGCTCCTGCTTATATGAATGATAACTGTGATATCATTATGACGTTGACACATAGTTTACGTTTACTTTAGTCGTTAATTTGATATCAAGATAAATATTTTCATCACATTTTCACGGACGCATTTCTAACAAGTAGCGTGCTCCTCTGTACTCAAACTCTAAAGTTGGAGCGTAGCAAGTGGTTCGTAAAAACTGGTGAGCATTGGTCTACATACAGTGTGCTTAAAGTAATGGTAATCCATTGTTATATTGATTTAGTCTCCAGAGACAAAAAAAAAAAGTGACTTTCGTGTGTATACCTAATACCACTGCCTTTTCTTATTCACACAGAATAAGTAGAGTTTATTACCCTAGCTAATATTGGGATAGGCTAACATTTGGAATTGGGGTGCACATATTAACAAATTCATATTTGCATCATATATATATTCATTCTTTATTATATTATTGAGGCTGATATAATAATAATAGGATAAATGCAGACACGGAACGAGAGATCGTGTGTAAAAAATAATTATTTATACATAATTAATATATATATTTATGTATAATGCAATAAAAACAATAATATTAAACCAAAAAATATTGTGAATATTCGACTTAATTAGGGGGGTACCCTCATATTAAAAAAAAACCCTAATGCAAGGGTAAGAAACTAAAAATGTAATTTTTTCCAAGACTATTCTTTAGCGATACGGATCGAAATGAGGCATGTATTAAAATTTAATCTTTATGAAAGGGGAAAGATTTACCTAGCCATATTCATGATCCTCTAAGTGAGTTGGAGATGGAGATTATACAAAGAAAAGGCGAGCAAGCGTCATAACCACTACCAAAATTACTACAAAAGGCGGTTTTTATTAAAAATTGACCTCAAAGAGGCCTTTATTTCATTTTCTATTTATGAATCTTATTGTAGCCTCCGTAGCGCAGCGGTAAACCGCTTGCTTTGCAAACCGGAGGTCGCGGGTTGAAATCCCGTGGAGAGCAACCACTTTGTGTAGTTGTTCCTTGCTGGCTATGACAATGCAGGCAAGATGATTCATGCGTCACATGGGCATGTAAAAAGTCAGTCCTGCGCCAGACCTCACCCCAGTCGTGTCGATCTTCCGTCTTAACGAATTGTGAGAGTAAAGGAAGATAGAGTGCACTTGTTTCTACGCAAGCACTTGTGCACTATAACATCTCTCGTGTAGTAGGCTGATTTGATGAAAGTTCGGCCGCTGTGGTCCTATCAGCCAGGGGGACATTTATTTATTTATTTTATCATTTATGTACACACAATAACAATAAAAGATAGAAGGAATAAAGGCAAGATACTATTCTTAATACAAAGGCACAGCTTATTTCTACAGAAAGTTATTCCAGCAGGCCTTACATTATTATTATTATAGACATTATTATGAGTCACAATTGTAATATTTCTGCTTGTGTTCGGTTCCTATTACAAAAATATTGCAACCTTTTGTATATTGTCTGCAGTCTCAGGGTTTTTTCTTTTTATACTCTGCCGGGCAGAGTATGTTATTCCATGACACTAAATGTCATGGAAAAATCTTCCAATGCTGTGAATATTTTATAAACGCTACTAAACCTTTATTAACCTGTAGATAACGTGATTAGGAGTTATCCTATTATAGCTGTCTTAACCTGGTATCACACTTTACATCTCTCGAGACAATTCAGTAATCCTTCGAATTAATATATTCTTTCCTCAAAATCCAACGCATTCAAGTAGTGAATGTATTGGATTCACTACATCGACATGTTTCCCTAGCAGGATGTTTGTTAGTCTGGTACATTTTGGTAGACAACACATACAACAATCAGCTTTTGAAGTTATTCTCTCCTAATTCACCCATTACTGGTAACATAAGTCTAGTTTCAAACAAACAACATTGATTTGATGATGACAATTACGTTATTTTTTTAACCAGTTCTGGACTAGATTGTTTTTTGAATATTGTATGGTTATTTACAATCAGCTATTTCTTTGATATCCACAAATAAAATTGGCAATATTATTAGAAGCAAAAACGGTTATTTCAAGGAACCTGTAAATTGAAACCAATCTTTCCTCGCTATGTTCTACATTGCATAGGATCTAATTACTAGATTACTTAGTCACAATAACTTTAGTTACTTAATAAACATTACATAAAGTTACTGATTTTATTAGTTTAGAAAATATTATTCAAACCAAAAAATTACATATTTATACCTTTAATTCTCTGCCTAAAGAGTAAACAAAATATGCAAATAATTGTCATTAACTAAACTATTAGAATTTACCAAATGTGTTGTAAGGTTTACACAGACTAAAAACCTTAAGTACGGAATTTGTAGATGTTAACCCATTTTAAATCTGCATCAATTCATTCAAAGACCTATTGATTTCCCACTTGTCTGGTAACAACATTAACTTTTCAGTTTTATTCTCCATGACATGGCTCACATCTTGACACCCTGTCCGCTGCCCGATGTGTGGTGGGTTCGATTCCCACCTTGTCTGGGTGTAGTTTGTCTGTTTGGGTTGATATATTTTGCAGGAAGGAAAGGTATTTAAGGTATAAGTACCTATTGATATCGTTTGTCTGGTTGTCGTGGTGCAGGCTCTGCCTGATTTGGGGACGAATGCCCGCGTGTGGATTGTCCCAAATATGGTATATTATTTGCTATACAGCAAACAAAATAAATGGTATATTATTATAAGTATATGTCTTCTCAAGCCATGGGACGATGTATAAAAGAGATATTATTTATCAACACAATCGATACTTCTATCTTATTACTTACAATACGAGACGAGCCCTGGCTTCAACAGCTGTCCAGAACGCCTTTATTATTAAAACTATTAGAAAATTGGTCGCAAGATAGTCTGCACGATACTATTTGGGATTACATGTTCAATAATGTTAATGTAAAATTTTAAATCATTGTATATTAAATAAGTTTAATTCATCAAATAATATGTATAAACTTATATCAAATTAATTAACACGTAGGGTGTTTATGTATTCTGCAAAAACTTGCAAAATATATTTGGCTTTATTATAACTAATAGTTTAAGCAACAAGTTAAGTTAACTTTGTTTTATTCTCGAATCTCTTTAATTGCAACATTGATTTTGTGTCTCTAAACATCTACTACTAGTGATGGAATATCTTGGAGTCAAGGACTGGATAATTGAATGATCAAACGAACTTACCCTAAGTGAAGTTCGATCTTAATTATCCAGTCCTTGACGAGAAGATATAAGGTCCCTCCCTACCCATTAATGACCCTGTTAAATCAATGTTGCAGCTGTATTTCATTTTACTCTAAAGATAATGAGGTGGCTGTCGCTCGGCTGAGGCGGGGTGGATACGAAAGAGATAATAATGTTGTTTTCTCTTTCTAACCTCTGAAACTTGTGCGATATCACCGGATCGTACCCACGGGGTACTACTAGTGATGGAATATCTTCTCGTCAAGGACTGGATAATTAAGATCGAACTTCACTTAGGGTAAGTTCGTTTGATCATTCAATTAAATCTATGCTCAGATCATTCTATTTTAATGATTGAACCATAGAGTAGTTAAGCAAGGTGTTGCAATCATTTGAAAAAAATCCCTAAGCTTAACTCAAAATACCCCCAAAACCCCACAAAAAAACCTTTTCATTGGAGTAATTTTATTTCTCTGCAAGATTTGAACAGAGCATATTCCGAAGTTTATTTATGAACATACGATAAACATAAATAAAAGCACGTTCTAAAAGGGCCGTGAGTAACATCAACTCCTCTTGAGTTGTAAGTCAGATATCTCTTTTTAAAATAATTTCATAGGTAGTTCAATATTTTAAGTATTTACAAGACCACTAGAAATACCCCTTAAAATATTAAACTCCTAAGAAAACCCTTTCAAACATTTTATTCCTATATCTAGGGGTAAAACCACCAAGTTTTCGTGTCTGGAATCTGTGGTTTGGAACTGAGGTCTGGAAATGCCAATAGATAGTTGCCATAGTTACGGTCATAGATTTTTAAATGATACTTAAATAATAATATACTGAGATAGATGCGCAACTCAAGTTTTCTTTTTTATAATTGAAGTCTGTTTGCTAAATGGCGTGTTATACGTTTAGCTCGCTAGATGGCGCTCCATTGCCAATAAATATTTATAATGAATTTAAATGATAGATATAAGTAGATAGATAGATATTATACACTTTATTGTACACACAAACTTACACTTAGAGTAAAGCACACAGAAAACACTTAAAAATGAATATGTACAAAGGGCGGCCTTATCGCTATTCGCAATTTCTTCTTGCCTGGAAGAGCCTCTCAGAGGATCTGCCTTGGGATGGAAAAAATAGAGAATGAAACATAAAAGTGGGGTAATTATAGTGCAACAATTATAATACTAAGAAAACATAAAAAAAAAGAAAATAAAGAGCAGATAACAGAAAAACAAAGCTATAAATAATAAATACCAATATTATTACCAATATAATCATATATACATATTTATATATAACTTAAATTTATACGTACACTATGTACTACACAATATACAAGGACCTAAATATAATAACAAATAAAAATTATTTTAGTTTATACACTCCTTTGCAAAAAAAACGGGCGGTTTTGATTTTTCCACATTATTGGTAATAATTTAGTTGTAGGGAGGTTTTAATAGCCAAACTATGTTACTGGCACATAATAAACAGTCTTCGTATGAAAAAAGTTCATTCCAAATTCGAAACCTTTGTTTTTAAAAATAATAATCCCTTTTTTCAGTTTGTGAATTTTTACTTACTTTTCGCGGGTTTTCGGGTAAAAGGTTTTATGGTAACTAAAATTAACTTCTTGTTTTTTTTAGTAGAATAATTTATGTTTGGCGCATAATCCTGCCTTTTTGTGACTTGAAACAAATATCTTTGTGTCTATTGCAATGGCAGAAAAAGCAATAAGAGCTAGTAGTAGAGTAGTAGAGTAGCAGTAGAGTTAAGTTTTACTTTATTTTCTAACAACTCTAATATGTTCACACAACTGTTTTGCATTTTGTCTTATAATCGTGAGAACCTAGAAATGGCTCTCTGTTTTCTCTTCTGTTATCATTCCTTTATAATAGCGGTAGGTTTTATAAATAAATAAATAAAATTACAGCGCTGCTGGAAGAGGGGTGTAGCCAGTGTTACGTCTCACAGCGGTTAAACGTGAGTCGTTCAACTGTCCAAAGAACCTGGACTCGATACCAAGAGACAGGTTCCGTTCAGAGAAGGCAAGGTTCTGGGAGAAAACGTTGCACACAACCAAGAGACGACCGCTTTTTAGTGACTCAGGCGCTGCGGAACCGCAAATGCAGTTACATAGACCTCGAAAGAAACCTTGAAGAGGTGCGAGGAACGCAAGTTATCCTATGGACTGTGAGGAGGAGGCTTTTAGCAGCTGATATACGCAGTCGCCGATCAGCGAGGACCCCTAAGTTACTCCGTGAGCACCGCATTGCTCGATTGGGGTTCGCTAGAAATTGCCTAACTTGGTCACTATGTAACTGGAGTAACGTGCTCTTCTCGAATTTCTTATTATCAATGAGAAATATAGGCTCTAACACTTAAAGCCTGGAATCGGTGTTTCAGTCAACGTAAATAGAGATTCGTGTTAAAATGAACATTTTTATGGCTATAGTGAAATTAAGACTACGAGTATTTTTATGGAATTTTAATAAAAAACGACATTGAATAATAAAAATAAATAATGAGTGTGACCTCCTCTTGCAGCGATTACGGCACTTAATCTTCTTGGCATGCTTTCCACTAGGCTTTTGATGGTGTCCTGTGAAATGTGTTCCCACTCAGCCGAGATCACACGATTAAGCTCCCTGATGTTTTGTGGAGGTGGTTGGACAGATCTTACTCGCCTTTTTAGGAGGTCCCAGACGTGCTCAATGGGGTTAAGGTCGGGACTCCGCACTGGCCAATCCAAACGACGAATACCTATCTCTTGCATATAAGCATCTACATCGCCAGAACGGTAGGCCCGAGCATTATCGTCCATGTAAATGGCATCTTCACCAATTACAGCCCGTGCGTGTTGTGCATGTTGACAAATGATTTCTGATAAGTACCTTTGCGCATTTAGTGAGCCATTTTTAATGAATATTATCTCGGTATGGTAGCTGGAACTTACGCCCGCCCAAAACATAACGGACCTCACACCATAAGGTGTGATTTCTTCAAAACACACCTGGGCATAACGTTCTCCTGGTCTTCGTAACACTCGCCGACGTCGGTCCTCACCATGCAGACAAATTCGAGCCTCATCCGAGAAGAGTACGCTACTCCAGTTACGTAGTGTCCAAGATAGGCAATTTCTAGCGAACCCCAGTCGAACAATTCGGTGCTCACGGAGTAACTTGGGGGTCCTCGCTGGTCGGCGACTGCGTATATCAGCTGCTAAAAGCCTCCTCCTCACAGTCCATGGGCTAACTTGTGCTCCTCGTACCTCTTCAAGGTTTTTTTGAAGTCTATATAACTGAATTTGCGGTTTCTCAGCGCCTGAGTCACTAAAAAGCGGTCGTCTCGTGGTTGTGTGCAACGTTTTCTCCCAGAACCTTGCCTTCTCTGAACGGAACCTGTCTCTTGGTATCGAGTCCAGGTTCTTTGGACGGATGAACCACTCGCGTTTAACCGCTGTGAGACGAAACACTGGCTGCACCCCTCTTCCAGCAGCGCTATAATTTTACTAGCTCTTATTACTTTTTCTGCCATTACAATAGACACAAAGATATCTGTTTTAAGTCACACCAAGGCAGGATTACGCGCCGAACACAAATTATTCTACTAAAAAAACACGAAGTTAATTTTAGTTACCTGATAAACTTTTACCCGAAAAGCTTCGAAAAAAAATTACAAACTGAAAAAGGGATTATTGTTTTTAAAAACAAATGTTTCGAATTTGTATTTAACTTTTTTTCATACCCAGACTGTTTATTAAGTGCCAGTAACATAGTTTGGCTATTAAAACCTCTTTAGAACTATGTCATTACCAATAATGTAGAAAAATCAAAACCGCCCGTTTTTTTGCAAAGGAGTGTATATAAAATAATAACAATAAAGACAGCAATTAAAAAACAAAAACAATGACTACAAAGAAAGATAGTAGGTTTTAAAAGATTTTTAAATATATGCAGGGATTTGGCTTGCCTTATCGAGATTGGTAAGGCATTCCTTAAGCGCACAGCCTGTACAGAAAAAGATTTTCCATAAAAAATTGTTGAATGAGAAGGCATATTTAATTTAAGGGTTTCTGACTCAGAGAAAGTACCAAAGGAGTTAGTATCGCGTCGATTCCCCGAACAAATTCTTCGTGGCACTTTTGCGGGGTGCGGGAGGCGAAGTAAACACACACAGATACACTTTCACGCATACCCACACTATAATAAACTCGCAACACATTCAAAAATACACGCACACAAATAAAGAATGACCTGACCATATGACCAAAAATTTGGCAGAGGGGGTTAGCGCATCATGCTCTCTCCAGTGGTATCTCCTCTAAGGTTTCTGATGACCTTAGAGCTCGCGAATGCGTCTCGTAAAGGAACTGGAAGCGTGCTTTGAGATATGCTGGGGTAGTTGGACTGAAAAGAATATTATAAAGAAGATGAAGAATGTGTGTGTTCCGGCGAAGTCGAATACGAGTAGGTAACCACTTGAGCTTTTTACGAAAACCGGAAATGTGATCAAATTTGCGTAAACCAAATATGAATCATGCCAGGATCAGGAAACCAAATATGAAAAATGATACTTAGTTACGGTGGCGCGATGATGGCTTAGTGTTAGTGGTTAGCAAGGGCTGTTATTCGAAAGGTTGTGGGTTCGTTTCTAAGTTCTCAAGCAAGGCAAATATCGGTGTGATTGTCTGTTTTTGTCTATATTCAACGGTCGACGTCATAGACCAGGGTAGAAATCTTTAACAATAAAATAAGTGAAAAATAAAATAGTAGGGTGAAACCCATTGGAAAAGGAGGAGAATATTATAAAAATGAAAGGAAAAATAATTTACGGGTAATCTGAGGTCGGGAAGGGGTAGGGGGGAGAGGTTAAGTATAAAAAATGGTTTGTCTCGATTTCCGGCAAAACTACAAGTCCTATAAAAAAAGTCTAATGGCAAAGTTGTACGAAATAAAAAGATTAGATGTTACCTACAACTTTGCTTTAAGACTTTTTTCAGACTTTTTAAACCACGCCCCCCAACCCCTTCCCGACCTCAGATCACCCGTAAATTATATTTCCTTTAATTTTTAAGGGAAATATAACCCTCCTTTTCCAATGGGTTTCATCCTACTATGTATATTTTTTTTTGGTTTCAAAAATTATCGACACTGGTCTACTAGGGCTAATGATCGTGGTTTTACATATTTGTTGGATATGATGATGTTTGTCGATCTATCGTTTTGTTGTTAATTATCTTTAGTGTATAGATAATTAAAATATGTTTGCATTAGTTATCCGATGCAGGTGTTGCCTAATTTGTTCCAGGGTAGCATATTAAAAACTAATTTTTTAAAAGAATTAAAAAGCACAATTGAATTCAAAATTACATTATTTACAATTATGCAAAAATTATACTCCATTATATATTCCAGCAAACAATTGCTCTGACTTGGCTTTGACGAAGAATAAGAAAGGTCGGTCTGCTTTGAACTCAATACTAGACGATATTGTGACCATACCCGTTCCTGTAATTACAAATGCAGATTTAAGAATATATCTAGAGGTCTAGAGAGCCTCAATAGTATAAGCAGATACATTAAAAAAAGAACGTGACACAATTATCAAAAGGGAAAGAAGAAGTAGAACTGTACAATTTTAGAATGTTGTACTAGGTCCCATCTGCAAGATACTGTCCAGATAGTTACTACCGCACTGTCAGTTATAAATAACTAAGTAAAATACAGGTGACTTCTAAATATTCGACAGTATACATTTTAATTAAAAGAAGTAATATTTATGAATATTCATAAATTTTAGAAACAGATACAGAGCTTTTTAAAGAAACCGGGCAATTAACTAAGGTTATGTTTATCTAGGGAAACGAATGACTGAAGAAACCAGTTTCTTTTTAAAAATTTATTAATGAATAACTTACCTGAAGCAGCAGCCCCCGCAGTTCCTAATTCATTAACTTCGATGATAGCTTTTTGTATGGCTTTTGATACCATTGGCGGGTCATCTTCTAGTATTCCAGTTAAATGGGAATTCTTTTTGAAAATTCTCCTTATTCCTACCTGAAATATTTAGACTTCACTGACTGCAACTATTTAAACGTTTCTGCTATTACTGAAAATACCCCGGTATCTCTGCGAGTGCGCTAACCTCTGAACCAATCTTCGGTTTATTCCCATCTCGGCACCCATGAATTTATTTGTAATTCTCTTCCTTTCAACGTAGCACCTATTTTGTTTTTGTCTGTAATCTCCTACTTACTTTGTAAATGTATTATACTAACTAACCACTCTTACTACTGCATCTAAAGTACATAATCATAGTACATCTGTATACTTACCTACTACTAATAACATTTTACAAGTTTATAGTTTTGATTTTTACAAGTAGGTATTAGTAGCAATCGTCTACATATCATTTTCAGAAAATAGTAAGCTCACACAATAAATGGAACCAGTTCGATTAGGGTAGTACCTACATCGATGGAACAGGATTAGAGCCAAATATCGACACCTTTGAGTGGCGTTGTGTATACGTCGAGCGTGGTGGCCAGTATTTAAGGAGGACTTGCTGTACTGGCACCTGGTGAAAAGCTTCGTCGAAGTTACAACTTCTTACCGTTCACGACTGAATTGTAAGTTTGTGATGTAATCTATTATTTATCTGCCATTTACATATTCCTTAATATTCACCTGTTTGTACAAATCTTTAAGGTCCAATTCCGTTTTAATCTTGAACTTGGGCATCGTTACCGATACTTTTATCTTTTCCATCTTACGCAATGCCTTCGCGAGCAGTCTTGGTGCTAGTTTCAGTTTCCTCAGGAGAATGGGCAACCCGTGTTTCAAGTTTGGCAACACAATGACAAACGACGCCTCTTCTCCAACATATGGCAATTCAACAATCTGTATTATTAGATATTGTTAGTTTTTTATGGTTCATAATAGATGGATTGGCTCTAGATTCTATTTATAGGTCAGTAACGTATAAGGTAGTTGGATTCTTTATTTTAAAATCTTTTAAATATACGATATAGGTAGGTAGGTACTTGTAACACCTTTATACGAGATTATACGTTATAGAAATATTCACTCTCTTACTAAGTGAGAATCTATGCCCTTTTTATACGTTATGTCCTGAGCGTTATGTCATGGTATAGTGAAAGACTTGTGCTTTACCATCTTTGATTGCGTCACTGCTATCTATCACGTGGAAATGCGTCAAGTAGATACTAGTTTACAAATAATATGTAGTAAAAAAATAAATAATATAGTTTCATATGCAAGATTTGAGCGTGGAATCCTTAAACGATCGGACCGAATTAGGGTTCTATGGTATTGTTACCTGAGAATTTAAAACTATGTCCTTCCGGTACTTGAAATGTCTTGTCTGTGCCATCATCGGTATGGTGCGTTCTCCATCAGGGGTATAAAATATACCCTCCTCTTTTATATGGAAGGGGTTTTCCCAAAAACCCTGAAATTGTATTCGTAAACAGATTTGTATGCGACGAACGAATATTCTGGATGTATTTCACCCCAGTGTAGAAACTTGAACATTTATTCGATAAAAAAAAATTAAAAAGAATATTTTTATTTTATTTTAACATTTAACTTTCATAGCGGACTTATGGTCACCACACTAACTTACCAAGTAGGTAATAAATATAAATAAAATACAAAAATGATGTATATACATTATACAGAACCACAAAACAGTGCCTAAAAGAGTCCTGCCTGTTATTTACAATCAGTAAAATCCTCCGTAAAATATCCATTCCCTTAAAATCTACAATAAATAATGTACCTACTCTGGTATTGTACTTACAACAAAAAATATGGCGTTGACCATCACTAATGAAGTATCTGACGATATATCATCGGGTTGTAATAATTCCTTTATCATTCCTCTCGTTTGTCTTGACACCTGGATTAAATGAAAATTATTAAATGAATCGAATCTTTGAACAAGTATAAATTTTTTTTTTTTAAACACCTGGTTTAATAATATATATAAAGAACTCTTAAAAGTACTATCCTGAGCCATTATCAGACCCTGATTAGTATCTATCTACTAACTACTACATTTAATGGAGCCGAGTTCCTGTTTCCTCTATCTTGCTTGCTCCCATCACCAGACTCTGATCATCATTTTTCTACCTCTACTCGTAGCAACCTATCCAACGAGCCCAAACTCGGAGGGTCTATGTTTATTGGTGCATAGGTCACGTGAACACCTTCCTGATCCGTCATCAGACCCTGATCACCATCTTTCTAGCACCTACTCGTCAAGACCTACCCAACGAGTCCAAATTCGGTGAGTCTACCTCCTGTGACCACCTTCCTGGTCCATCATCAGACCCTGATCAACACATTTCTACTAACAAAATCATCCATGCATGCGTCGCTGCGTCATAAGTGCCCATATAAAATGTCTGACTTCACCTCTTCCTTTCCCGGTTATGTTCATGTCTGCACTTGTGCCTAATAATATTTATGTAATTAACACTTAAGGCACAGTTTGTAGCGTGGACTAATATCTATTCATCCATGGTAGCATGGACTAATATATTCATCCATAGTTTGTAGGCACCTAGGTACTACTCAGGTAGGTAGGTACGTATAGGGTATAGGGGCGCTTTACGGCTTAGGCATTTTCTATCACCTTATATCTCCGCCTCCGAAGCTGATCTTGTGAAAGATTGGCTACTATGACCTTATCGTTCAAGAAGACAATAGGTATAATTCATCATTCTTACCTTATCCCATCAACTGGGGTCGGCGCAATATGTTTTATCCTTCCATTCATCTTTATTTGCAGTCATTTCCACACTCACTCCAGCTACTTTCATATCATTCGTAATACAATCCATCCATCTCTTCTTCGGCCTTCCGCACGCTCTATATCCATCCACATTCAAGCTCATCATTCTTCTCGTGACATGCGTCTCCTCTCTCCTCACAATAGGTATAATTATTGTTTAATAATATATTACCCAACTATTGATCTTATCTACGGCACGCTCCGGATTCTCCATGTCAATGGGCTCGATAGAAGATTTGAAATACTTTGATATTTCTTTCTTATAGCTCGACTTTACTTTCACTTCACTATTCGCGTATACTCTGCTAGCAATATCTAGTGTCACCCCGGGCAAGTTCTCCAGGTCCTTGACGATTTTACTGAAGCTCGGCCCGATCTGGAAGTAGTAACTTTTATTACAGGTGTTCTGATGAGATTAGGATCACGATGAACTAAAAATTGGTATAATTATAATACCGCCCGCCCGACCGTGACCATGGGTGCTGCAAAGCATTCGAAACGTCGGGAAAATTAAAATAAATCGCGATATAATCTAAATAGATTAATTACAATGTCTAGTATTCAGGTAAATAAAAGACAACATTAATTTACATTAATTATAATAATATAATAATAATAATACCAGCCCATGTTAATGTCCCACTGTTGGGCACGGGACTCCCTTCATGATGAAGGGGCTTAGGCCATTGTCCACCACGCACTCTGGCCAAGTGCGGGTTGGCGGACTTCACACGTCATTCAAAAGCTAGTTCTCACTAGGCTTTCTCAGACGTGCAGGTTTCCTCAGGATGTTTACCTTCAAAAAAGCTGGTAACAATCCCACAATGACGATTTGCACATAACTAATTAAAGCAGGCGCGAGCCGGGGTGCGAACCTGCGCACCTTGTTTCCAAGGCAAGCAGTAACAGCTCAGTGGGCGGGCCACGGTAAGGCTACGGTATTATTATACACATATTATAATACTTACTTTACTCGTCCTCAATCCAATAGCCTTGAGCAGCTGTATTTTAGCAATCTTCCCAGCACCCAGTGCCAATTTACCCAAAGGCAGCAAAGCGGACAATGGAGAACAAACCATATTCTTTTTTGAATTTTGTAGTGCGGCTTTCTAAATAGTTGAAAAAAAATACATAAAGTTGTCTGAGAGAGATCATCGTAGCTCTCTACCACCTAATGATATTATTATGTCATCGCCGTATGTAAATTAAGCAGTTATTGGAAAACTACATCATCAGCCGGAAGAGGTCCACAGCTGAAAGCCTCGCCCTTAGAACGCCACAATGAACGACTGTAAGAAAGCCATTTGCATCCATTGATTTCCAGCGACTTTATAATATCCTCAATTCACTTGTCTACGCTGCGTATTCCGGTTTGTAGTCGCCACTCAAGAACATTTCTTCCCCATCGGTTATCGGTTCTTCGAGCGATGGAGGGCTAGGCTGATAATTACCTTTGCAAAGATCTGAAATTTTGTTCTCTTTTGCAGGAATGGGAGAGTCGAGCTGGGGAGTACAGTGTACCCCGCAGACCACGAGTACCCCAACCTTCGTGTTTGGTTTACCTCCGTACTATGAAAATTCGGTAGGTATATCATCGCCGGAGGGAGGAAAGAAAGCCTTCTTCGACCGACGACGACGACGTTTTGCCCTCTTTACAACGATGATGTTATGGTACAGGGTCCATGGTATCACCCGGGGTACCAACGGAAGACCAGCGCGGCTTGCATACAAGCCTCTTCATGCTGAGTTGGGGCCCTTTCGTGGCAAGCTAGCTATACGTATTTACACATTAACACCCTAATTAGTTCGATTACTTTATTGCTTTTGCTACGAATAAAACTTTTCTTTCTCTATAAATACTCGCATAGTTTACCAGCGTCTTACAATAGCTATTACTTTCTTACTTCGAATATTATTTTTATTTCATACACCAAATTGAATAAAATTAATTGAGTGAGTTGTTTCTATTTATTAGACACTAGCGGCCCATCCCGGCGTCGCCCGGGTGGACATTTTTTCAGTAATAAATATAGCCTATGTCACTCATGGATAATATAGCATTCTAATGGTGAAAGAATTTTTGAAATCGTTCCAGTATTTTTTGAGTTCATTCGTTACAAACATACAAATCTTTCCTCTTTTTAATGTTAATGTAGATGTATATTAGTGTAGAAGAGAAGGTTATAAATATCTAACAAATAGATATTAATCTCAAAGGTTATAAAGATAAAAACAATTACCATAGCAAAACGTCTCCTCAGTCTGCCAGTCATATCTAATGTTACTTTGGAGTCTTCACTCGATTTTGAGACGGCCTCACTCCCAAACCAATTCGAAGCTGATACATCATGATTATCGTCATCATTATTCGAGTTGGAATGTTGCGAATACTCGTATGAGCCAGAATCGCGATCCCTTCGTGCTATCACCAACACTATTAGGAGAGTCAAGTATTTTACTGAAAAATAGATTGGTTTGATAACACACACAGTAGAAGTCCCATTTCTATTGCAGGGGTCCATGCAGTAAATCTACTTTTACGTGGGATAGAGAAGTAAATTTACGCAGTTTGTAGCTCTGTTCCTTCATCTTCATCATCAGAAGCCAAAAGACGTCCACTGTAGAATAAAGTGACTCCCTTCCAGCTCCAGCCATTGTCAACTAACCGCTTTGCGTATATCGTGGCTTCACCTGGCGAGGGCGTGCTGCGCTGCGTTTTAATTAAGGCTAGTGGAAAATAAAATAGGATTCAATTAATACTTACATCTTAAAAATATTTTCATTGTATTAATAAGTACATAAATCTGTTGTTAATATATAAAATGACCGCACTAGCGACCATTACTTTACTGTAATGAAATAATCAAGTATTGCACGTAACTTGATGTAGTTACTAATTAACGTTGTGAATTTTCCAATCACAGAATTCGTTCCGTATAATGGAAGAAACAATGAAACTGATTGGAATAATTATCTGATCTTATTCATCTTCTCGGTTATAAGAGGTTACTTCTCTAGTACAGCGGAAACGTTCGCTCAAAATTGGACTGGTCCAACCGGACCGAAGGAATAAAATTATGTTGAAATGTGCAAATGAAGCCTTTTATTTGATACTCCACTTGATCTAGTAATCGTAGTAATGTAGCCAATAGTCTCCCTATTTTTTAATCTTTAATTTACCTTTGTATAGGGAAGTCAAAAGGTCCTGCAGCCTCATCTTTTGTAATACCATGGATGGTAATACTAAGATTACTAACAGGCCCCCTGCGAGTTTGTTCGCGCATAAATAGTGAATATAGAAATTCCAGCAACAAGTCATATAGAAATAAAACTTCCTCATAACTTCCTGACAGACACCTACCCCAAAAAAACATTTTGTGGGAAAATGAAAACAAATTCAGGACTTTGTGATCAAAGGTCGCACTTGCGCTAAACGGGCGACCCAAGTAAAAAAGTTACAATATAAAATATTTTCCCATCATCTAGTAATGTCATTGCTTCAAACTTGGGTGTCCCATTTTAGTTTCATTTGATATTTCCATAAGTACTCGTCTTTTATGTATGTTACGAAAAACCGTTCTCAATTATCTCTATCTATCTAAATAATAATAATAATAATATCTTGGGACAATCCACACACGGTCATCCGATCCCAAACTAGGCAGAGCCTGTACTATGGAAACCAGACAACTGATACTAATACTTATATACTTTTTTTTTTTTTTTTTTTGTAAATACATACTTAAATAGATAAACAACACCCAGACACTTGGCGGGAATCGAACCCACGACCCATCGGTTAGCAGGCAGGGTGTCTGACCACTAGACCAACGGGCCCGTCAAAATCTTTTTAACGATACCATATTTATTCAAAACTAGCTGACCCACGCAGCTCCGCCCGCGCTGGGTTTATGTTGACTAAACTTTCAATAATAGGTATCTATATTATTATATATTTTTTTTTTTGAAGTGAAACTTCTTATGCGACTTCCAAAAATGCTATCACATAACGCGTTAAGCGTTAAATGAATCACCTTAACGCGTTATCGCTTAACGCGTTAAGTGATAGGTGTTAAACGATAGGCGATAGGCGTAAATTTGTTAAGGTTATGAAAGCGCTCATGTGACGCCGTCACTGAGTGAGTGGGTGAGTGGGTTTCAGTGGGTTTCAGTGGGTTTCAGTGGGTTTCAGTTGGTTTCTGTGGGTTTCAGTGGGTTTCAGTGGGTTTCAGTGGGTTTCAGTGGGGAATTGGGGTGAATTGGGGTGAGTTGGGGTGATTTGGGGTGAGTTGGAGTGAGTTGGAGTGAGTTGGGGTGAGTTGGGGTGAGTTGGGGCGAGTTGGGTGAGTTGGGTGAGTTGGGGTGAGTTGGGGTGAGTTGGGTGAGTTGGGGTGAGTTGGGGTGAGTTGCGGCGAGTTGGTGCGAGTTGGGGCGAGTTGGGGTTAGTTGGGGTGAGTTGGGGTGAGTTGGGGCGAGTTGGGGTGAGTTGGGGCGAGTTGGGGCGAGTTGGGGCGAGTTGAGTTGAGTTGAGTTGAGTTGAGTGTGTGTGTGTGTGTGTGTGTGAGTGAGTGAGTGAGTGAGTGAGTGAGTGAGTGAGTGAGTGAGTGAGTGAGGGACCGACCGAACGACCGATCGACTGAGCGAGAATTAAGTTTCACTTCTTCCGCGCGGAGGGACTCCACACGCACGCACATTTTTTTTTTATGAACTTAACTTCATTTCAATTATTTTTATTGGAACATTAATAAAATGATGATGATGATGGAATGATCGCGATGTTGCCTTGGCTCTGTCGGAAGATCAGCGCTGACACCAATTTTATTGGCGCAGCACAAGCTGAGACATGGGCCAATTTCGTCCTGACACAGCATGTATAGTCTGTAGTTTATTAATTACTTATATGTTTGTTATGTTTTCTCTTTTTTTTGTATGTTTTTTATTTTTTTTATTTTCTCTTGATTGTTTTGTATCTTGCTGTGTCTGTGTGTGAAATAAATGTATTTTCTTTCTTCTTCTTTCTTTCTATACATTCGCATAGAATACAAAACCTCCTTTTTTAAAGTCGGTTAAAAACTTGGACCCACATTGTACTGGCCCTCCAAAGCACGGAGACGTTTAATTCAAATGGCGTTAAACGGTCACCCATCTATTTAACGACCTTACCTAATGTTGCTTAACCTGATCGATTTCCAAACATTGTTAAAAACTGTCTATGAGTGTTCCCTTACAAAAAATTTATTATAATTATAAAGAAAAAAATTTAAAATCGAAGCAAGCGTATAACCAAGTACACATTTTGACTTTAGTCCCCTCTCCCAAGGGAACCGTGCCGAATGTCGGGATAAAAAGTATCTTATGTCCTACCTCGGAGTATTAAATCAAATCATGCCAAGTTTCGTTTAAATCCATCCAGTAGTTTCGGCGTGATGCTCAGCCGAGACACAGACAGACAGACAGACAAAAATTTAAAAAAATACATTTACGGCCTCAGTATCGGTTATAGAATGCCCTCCAAATATAATTTTCAAAATATCTTCAATGTACAGAATTGGAACTGTTACAGTTTTATTATAAGTACTAGCTGACCCACGCAGCTCCGCCCGCGCTGTTTTTACGTTAACTAAACTTTCAATAATATACATTCGCATAGAATACAAAAAAAAGGCGTTAAACGGTCACCCATCTATTTAATGACCTTACCTAACGTTGCTTAACCTGATCGATTTCCAAACATTGTTAACAATTGTCTATGAGTGTTCCCTTACAAATATTTATTATAATTATAATGAAAAATTGTTAAAATCGGAGCAAGCGTATAACCAAGTGCACATTTCGACTTTAGTCCCCTCTCCCAAGGGAACCGTGCCGAATGTCGGGATAAAAGTATCCTATGTCCTACCTCGGAGTATTAACTCAAATCATGCCAAGTTTCGTTTCAATCCATCCAGTAGTTTCGGCGTGATGCTCAGCCGAGATACAGACAGACAGACAGACAGACAAAAATAAAAAAGAAATACAGTTTTGGCTTTAGTATCGGTTATAGAATGCCCTCCAAACATAATTTTCAAAATACCTTCAATGTACAGAAATGGACCTGTTACAGTTTTATTATAAGTATAGATATGGATATAGATTGTTAACTTAAAAATCCTGAAGAACCTTATAATATCTCACTCATACCAGATAAAAAATTGCCATATTTTAAACTAACGCTTTTATTTCACATGCGCCTCATAACCATGGTTTATTTTTACGTCAAACTTCATCAAGATCCACCTAAAATTCATAAATTATAAATCTATATTAATAAAAGAGCAGGGTGTTTTCTAGGAATCACGATACAGCAAAAACCATATAACGTACAATCTTGAAATTTGGAACCAACATTATTCAAATAGTCTAGGTGAACAATAAGAACGGATTTTTTGAAATTCCATACCTAAGTGGGTCAAATAGGCTCCCAAAGTTTGTATGGAAAAAAAAAATTTTTCGTCACTCGGTCATGAAACTTTGTCAGTGTACTAAACAAAAAAAATAAAGAAACACGTTTATCACACTTTTTGAAAATCGACACGTATAGGGATTTTAGCCTGGTTTTTGAGTATGGAACGCGGAAAAAAATTTTCATACTGCATCGCTGAAACTTTGCGAATACATTAATCAAATTATAGCAATTCAAGTGCAAATAATCATTTTTTGAAAATCAACTCCTAAAGGGGTCCAATTGGGGTCCAAAAAATGTATCTCAACCTACAGTTATAAAACTTAGTTTATATATTGCACACAAGAATCTAAGACACCTATTTCCAGCATTTTTCGAAAAACTACCCCTAATGTTTTTTTAATGGGGTTTCAAAGTTTGCACAAAGAAGGATTTCCATTTCATCCTATGATGCAGCTAGAGTAACGAAACTCGGTAAATAAACTTAACACAACAATTGAAAAAACTAATTTTGAGCATTTTTGTAAAATCAATCCCTAAGTGGGTCAAATGGGCTCCCAAAGTTTGTATGGAAAAAAAATTTTTTCGTCATACGGTCATGAAACTTTGTCAGTGTACTAAACAAAAGAAATAAAGAAACACATGTATTACAACTTTGAAAATCGACCCTTAAAGGGGTTTTAACATGGTTTTTGAGTATGAAACGTGAAAAAAAAACATACTTACTGCATTGATGAAATTTTGCGAATATATTTATCAAATTATAGCAATCCATGTGTAAATTAGATGTTTTGAGAATCAACTCCAAAATGGGTCCAATTAGGGTCCAAAACATGTTTTTCGATCTACAGTCATAAGACTTAGTTTATATATTGTACACAAGAATTAAAGAATTGCCGGCATATTTCCGGCATTTTTCGAAAAACAACCCCTAAGGTCATATCAAGGGGTTGAAAATTTTGCACAAAGAAGGATTTCCATCTCATGCTATGATGCAGCTAGAGTAACGTAACTCAGTAAATAAACTCAACTTATCCATTGAACAAACTAATTTTGAGCAATTTTGTAAAATCAACTCCTAAGTGGGTCAAATGGGCTCTCAAAGTTAGCATGGAATTTTTTTTTCTCACGGATATGAAATTTTGTCAATGTACTAAGCCAAAGACATTATGAAACACGTGTATCACAACTTTTTCAAATTCAACCCGTAAAGGGTTGTTAGCGTGGTTTTTGTGTATGAAATGCGGAAAAAAAATATCATGCTGCATTGATGAAACTTTGCGAATACATTTATCAAACTAAAGCAATTATTGTATAAATAATATTTTTTTGAAAATCACCTCTTTAAGGGGTCCAATTGGGGTCCAAAATGTTTTTCGACCTACAGTCATAAGACTTAATTTATGTATTCTACACAAGAGTCTAAGAAAGCTTTTTCCGGCATTTTGAAAAAACAACCCCTATGGTCATATAATGGGGTTGGAAAGTTTACACGTAGAACGATTTCCATTTAATGCTATAATACAGCTACTGTAACTAAACTCGGTGCATAAACTCAATACAAAAATTTAATAAACTAATTTTCAGCATTTTTCGATAATCAATCCCTAAGTGGGTCAAATGGGGTCTCAAAGTTTGTATGGAAAACATTTTTTTTTTACCACACTAACACGACATTTTGTCAACGTACTAAACAAAAAAAATCAAGAAACACCTGTATCACAACTTTTTGAAAATCGTCCCTTAAAGGGGTTTCAGTATGGTTTCGCGGAAAAATATTATGCTACGTTGATGAAACTTTGCGAATACATTAATCAAACTAAAGCGGTCCATGTGTAAATAGTTTTTGAAAATCAACTCCTAAAGGGGTCCAATTGGGGTATCAAAGCTACTATAGAAAAACAAATATTCATCGCATGAACACAAAACTTTATCAGTGTACTGATAGAAAACACGTGTATCACATTTTGTTTTTTAAATCAACCCTTGATGGGGTTTAAGCATGGTTTTTGAGTTTCTAATGCAGAAAGAAAATCATGCTGCACTGATGAAACTTTGTGAATAAATTCATCAAGTTAAACCAATTGATTTTGAAAATCAACCCCTAAAAGGGTCCAATTGGGTTCAAAAAATGTTTTTTGTCCTACAGTCACACTACTTATTTTATGCATTGCACACAATAATCTAACAAACTTATTTTAGGCATTCTTCAAAAAACAATCCAGGTCATTTTATGTGGTTGCAAAGTTTGCATGAACAAAGATTTTCATTTTAGCTATAATGCTGCTACAGTCACAACACTCAATAAATAAACTCAACAAAACAACAAACAAATTTTCAGATGGACTCAGAAAAAACTGTAGAAAGATGATGTTTTTATCGCTTTTTAAGGACCAAAATGGTCAATCTCTGGCAAATATTTACCAATTTTAATGATTCTTTTTTATTCGAAAGAAGGAAAGAACCACTGTAATGAATATGTATAAATTTTATCACAACCGGATAAGAACTTCCTGGAGAACCATGATTGATGTGTAGGAATTTATCTGGTAAAAAAAAATATATACAGACGAATTGAGAACCGAGGAGGTTTTCCGCTTTGAAGTCGGTTAAAAAACCATGAAACTGATGTTTTCCATTACGTTACTCTGACAAATATGAACCGATTTCGATGATTCTTTTTCTATTCAAGAGAGTAAACTACTGTAATGATTTCATGCAAATATCATTAGGACCTGATAAAGTGGGCAATGTTTTATTCGAAAATCAACCCGTGGGACAAATGAGGTAAGTAGGTATCAAAGTTTGTATGAAAAAAATTTTTTTTTCAAAGACACAAAACTTTGTCAGTGTACTTACTCATCAAAAAATTGAGAATCACGTTTGTTTTGAAAATCAACCCTTAACGGGGTTTTAGCACGATTTTTGAGTATCAAACGAAAATTCATGCTGCACTAATGACACTTTGCGGATACATTTATTTTTTTAATCCATGTATTTTTTTTAAATTAACCCCTAAAAGCTTTCAATAGAGTTCCAAAAAATATTTCATTCCTACAGCCACACGACATATATTATGTATTGCATACAATAATCTAAGAAACCGTTTCCGGCATTCTTCGAAAAATCCCTAAAGTTTGCGTGAAGAAAGATCTCAATTTACCTAATGCTATGATGCAACTATGGTAACGAAACTCAGTGAATGAACTAAACAAAACTATTGAATAAACTAATTTACAGCATTTTTCTATAATCAACCGCTAAGGGCGTCTACCAATGGGGTTACCAAATGGTTTCCACTTAACATCCTTATAAGTTTTTAATGGAATTGCAAAATAAGTACAGTATTTTTTTTAAATAAAGAAGTAAATATTTAAGAATCCCATTTCTGACACAAATAATAGCTTACATAAAAATACAGGCTACATACTTGATACCTATTAGATCAGGGTTAATAAAAGTGTGAACAATATTGTTATGTAACAATAGTGTAAACAATATTTTAAAAACCTCGATCCATAATTCAAAACACGTTTGAGTAACAAAGTAAACGCGAGCGAAGCCGCGGGCTACAGCTAGTAACAAAATATTCACGCAGTTCTGTTAATATTTGTCCGGATAAAAATGATGTACTTAATCTTTTATATATCGCGGGGCAATCTTCGAAAGATCCCCGGGAGCTGTGGGGCTCGGGTATGTGGGATTCTTACCCACTAAAACCCCCGCGGTTGTCGGCGGTTGTCGCGTCGGCACATGCGAGGAGACCCCCGGGCTCTCCGGTGGGATCTGCACCAGGGGCCCTTCAGTGCCTTGCCTTTGAGCCCGCCGCCGGGGGCGCATTGTAGCCCCCCCCCCCCCCCGCGAACCTGACACGGTGCTTACGGAGACGGGGGTCGCAACCCCGCCGCCGTCCTCCTATGAGTCGCCGCCGTACTCAATGGACGGCCTAGGGCCCACACCCCGAACGTCCAGCGACTCAGAAGGAGGATTAAAATTATTATTTTTTTTTTGACGCGGGGGAAATCTTCGAAAGATCCCCGGGAGCTGTGGGGCTCGACCGACGAATGTGGGATTCTTACCCACTAAAACCCCCACGGCTGTCGCATCGGCACATGAGGGGGGACCCCAGGGCTCTCCGGTGGGATCTGCACCAGGGGCCCCTCAGTGTCTTGCCTTTGAGCCCGCCGCCGGGGGGCGCTTTGTTGCCCCCCGGAACCAGTCACGATGCTCACTGGGACGGTGGTCGCAACCCCGCCGCCGTCCTCCTCGGAGTCGCCGCCGTACTCAATGGACGTTCAAAGGGCCCACACCCCGAACGTCCAGCGAATCCGAAGGGATTAAAAGTAACTTTTTTTTTTTTTTTGGCGTGGGGAAGTCTTCGAAAGATTCCCGGGAGCTGTGGGGCTCGACCGTATGTGGGATTCTTACCCACTAAAACCCCCGCGGCTGTCGCATCGGCACATGAGAGGGGAGACAATACAATACAATACAATACAAATATTCTTTATTGTACACCAAAAGAGAAGATACAGTTTAGAGGATAAAAAGGTTACAGTGTGACAATTTAAGGCGGTCTTATCGCTAAAGCGATCTCTTCCAGACAACCTTGGGGTACAGGACAGTATGTTGAAGGGCAGGTGTAATTACAACTTTAGATAAGTATATATATATAAATAACAATATAATAACATGAAATGTATATTATTATAGATAAATTAACTAATAATGAAATCTATGATGTAGCTCTATGACTTTATATAAGTACTATTACATACTATAAATTAGAGAAAGAATAGATTTACGGAAGAGAAAGATAGTAAGAGGTAACCTGTGTTTTAAATGATTCCAGATTCTGAGCTCGTCTTATATTCTGTGGCAAGGAATTCCACAGACGGCCAGCTTGAACAGTAAACGATTTCGTGTAGGCATGAGACGTATGAGAAGGTATGGGGAGACCCCAGGGCTCTCCGGTGGGATCTGCACCAGGGGCCCCTCAGTGCCTTGCCTTTGAGCCCGCCGCCGGGGGGCGCATTGTAGCCCCCCGGGAACCAGTCACGGTGCTTACGGGGACGGGGGTCGCAACCCCGCCGCCGTCCTCCTCGGAGTCACCGCCGTACTCAATGGACGCTCAAGGGGCCCACACCCCGAGCGTCCAGCGACTCCGAAGGGAAAAGTAATCTTTTTTTTTTTTTTTTTGACGCGGGGGAAATCTTCGAAAGCACCCCGGGAGCTGTGGGGCTCGACCGGGGTATGTGGGATTCTTACCCACTAAAACCCCCGCGGCTGTCGCATCGGCACATGAGAGGGGAGACCCCAGGGCTCTCCGGTGGGATCTGCACCAGGGGCCCCTCGGTGCCTTGCCTTTGAGCCCGCCGCCGGGGGGCGCATTGTAGCCCCCCGGGAACCTGTCACGGTGCTCACGGGGACGGGGGTCGCAACCCCGCCGCCGTCCTCCTCGGAGTCGCCGCCGTACTCAATGGACGCTCAAGGGGCCCACACCCCGAGCGTCCAGCGACTCCGAAGGTTGCCCATTGTTTATAGCCCCGGGCTCAGGGCTGGGGAGCGAGACGTTGGGCGGCCGCTTGACGCGGCCTGCGCCTTCGTCGCCGAGCGGGATCAGCGCTCCCGCTCGGCGGCCTCCTTCTGGGACATGACAGTCTCGCAGAAGGTGGCCATCGCTCCCCACGCCGCATCCCCGGACAGCATAGCCGACACTACGCTGCCCAGGGAGAGGTCCGATCCGAAGGGAAAAGTAATCTAACCCAACCCAACCAACTTATAATATAAGGTAAAAGTATGTTGAGGCAATCCGGACGATAGTATTTTTTTTTTTTTTTTTTTTTTTTAGTTTATTTCAAATAGGCTTAACGCTAGCACTTTTGAAAGGTCATGTATTTTTTTTTTAAAAAGCTACCACCGGATCACAACGCGGCCTCAACTGAGAAGATCCGGCAAGAAACTCAGCGGGCTTGTCATTTTATCACATTTTTTTTTTAAAGTTTGTCATGTTACAACTAGATCAGAGCGACAATGTGTCTTGCCGTTCAAAAGATCAAATAATACAGAAAAAAAAAAAATACGACGAAAGTAGGTACAACAAACTAAAAAGCCAAAGGGATAGTAGTCGGACCAGTCCCCCCAAGCAGCACCCGCGCACGAGTTGACTCGAGCAGCAGCCATCACTCCCCTCAACCATATTGGAGGGAAGGGGGTGACCCGCCACACGAAGCCGCCACAAGCAAAGACTTTTCGATGGCGAGCATGACCGATCTAAGATCACAGTGGCACACGTCTAACATTTAACTTCTGCTGTTAAGCAGTGCCTCGTCAGGCAAGACACAAAGCACTTTAACATATTATTGATGTCATCAATTAATTGACTAGTGCAGCAGCCATCAGTTATCCACCACTTTATATGGTGTTACAAATTGTAAGCCTTAAAATTCAAAGTTTGCATGAGTCAGGCAGTTCAAGCCCACGCAGCTTTATCCTCTAGGTAATCCGAGATTTTATAATAAGCCTTTTTCGACAATCGGCTTTTTATCAAAGGTTTAAATTTATTCAGTGGAAGATCTCGGATATCCTGTATGAAACTCGGATTTGGAAAAACTGATTAAATACGAATCCAGATTATTTGGATGTATAGAATTGTTTAAAACTGGAAGTAGGTATTCATTAGTGATAGGCAATAATTAGTTTAACAGCCAGCACAGCCTATTTACAAGACAAGCAAGACGTTCGCCGACGTCTGTTGATAAGTGACACTGTGCCTATAGACAGCTGCATTGTACTGCTGCTCGTCACCTGAGACATAGAGATAGTTATTAAGTCTGAGTGCCTTTTACACCAGCAATGTTTACACATTGCAATGAGCAATGATTGACATTAGTGCTTAACTTGACGGTCCTTAGCATTAAGCATGGATAAATATTATGGGACCTAATTGGTTGAGGATTTCTTAAATATTTCACTATTTACCTACCCGACTTTATACCTACTCCGGGATGCTTTATTATAGGTCTATGGATCCGGCCTTGTCAAAAATAAATTCACCTAAACCTGACTCGATATTTACGTCGCGTGTGAATTTATGTATAATTATCATTTATGCTTACTCAAACCCATTCTAATCGCAATAATTATACTCCTTGCAACAAAATTTATATTACTGTCAAGGATATTTAAAACAAAAATAGTTTTGATAGAAGAACCTATTAACCTATTAACCGACTTCTTAGCCCTATTATTTCTATGATTTGACGTGTATGTTTAGATGGTTAAACATACAATTGATATTAATCTAAGACTTGGCTATGGCCTGAAAACAAAAAATAAAAATGTCGTCAATATTATGAAGACTTGGCTAATTAAATAATTTAAATATTATTGAAGTTGGTGTTACCGGCTGTGTATATTTGGCACCAACTTCAATAATATTTAAATTATTTTATACTTTTCAGTGATATTGAAGTCGGTTCAATTTTTTTTTAAAAAGATTTTATTTTAAACTTTTTAGTGATATTTTCATATATAAAGATTGATCCATCGAAAACCGTAAAATTATCTAGATAGGTTATGATCACATTATCGTCTACATAGTTTTACATAATTCATGTTTCTTCAGAAACTCAGAATCTATTTATCCGGTCGTAATGAAATTTGCATGGAATCATCATAGTAGTTTACTCTCTCGAATAAAAAAAGAATCATAGCAATCGGTTCATAATTGTCAGAGCAATGTAATGGAGAACATCAGTTTTATAGTTTTTACCAGATAAATTCCTCCACATCGTTCATGTTCCTCCAGGAAGTTCTTATCCAGTTGTAATAAAATTCATACAGATTTAATAAAGTTGTTTCTTCTTTCGATTAAAAAAGGAATCATTGAAATTGGTAAATATTTGCCAGAGTTATGACCATTTTTGTCCTTAAAAAGCGACATAAAGTCATCGATATAGGCTTTCCTGCAGCTCTCAGTGAGCAGTCACCATTCTTGTTTTTCAGGAACTACTTATTACTACGCAATAATTTTATTATGGGACCCAATCAATGGATGGAAGAAAGATTTTTTCAAATCGGTTCATAATTGACAGAGTTATGCGCGAACATACATAAAAAAAAAATATATATATACAGACGAATTGAGAACCTCCTCCTTTTTGAAGTCGGTTATAAACTCAGGCCTAATTACAACATACCTTTTCACTAGAAAAATTTGGTACCTGCATTGGTAAGAGAAGAGCTGAACCATTTACCTTCTCAATAAAAGGGGAAATTGTCGAAAAAAGTGAGAATACAAGATCAAGAAGGGGTATCAAATAAAAGACTTCATTTGCACATTCCAACAGATTTTTATTCTTTCGGTCCGGTCAGGCTAGTCGAATTTTGAGCGAACGTTCCCGCTGAGCTAGAGAAGTAACCTCTTATAACCGAGAAGATGAATAAGATCAGATAATTATTCCAATCAGTTTAATTGTTTCTTCCATTATACGGAACGAATCCTGTGATTGGATAATTCACAATGTTAATTAGTAACTACATCAAGTTTCGTGCAATGCTTGATTATTTCATTACAGTAAAGTAATGGTCGTAAGTGCAGTAATTTTATATTAAATATTTATTAACACAATGAAAATATTTTTAGGATGTAAGTAATAATTGAATAATTCGTAACGTAGCGTAGTACGCCTTGTGACCAGGCGGAGGCTCGATATATGCAAAGCTTGGTTGGCAATAAATAGCCGGGAACCGAAAATTGGACTCAGTGGCGCGCCTTGGGAGAGGTCTATGTGTCTAGCAGTGGACTCTACATCAGTCCAGTTGATGTATTTATTCAAATGTATATTTGTATTTTCTAAGTTACACGTACTTAATCGTCGTTTTCTGTCAAATAAATGTTTTATTTTTATCTATTTCTTTCGTACGAGTCAACATGAACACCATGGAAATACGCATGACGAGATGGAAATATTTGTCAAATCAACATCTCTGAGTGATCTTTTTGAGCTGATTGACCTGGTTCTGTCAGGAGAACATTTCATAATGGTTTTTTTGTTATTTGGTCAGTGGCCAACCTGGTGTGAGGGCTGTTCAAGCTACCCTTAAGTCTCTGACTTGGCTTAACGACGGCTGCCTAGATCAAATAAACCGGGACAAAGACGCCTCCTAAATCAGCCATAGAAGATCATGCTGATCGGCCAATCTATTTCAAGGTGTTCTTTTAAAAGGAATCTGCGAAAGATTCCATTTGCGTGAATTGCGAAGGATCTGCGGGAAATGCACAATACGAATTCCTTTTAGATGTGTGGTCTTTTTAGGCCCCCAGAGCAATAAACTGCGTACCTATCTAAGTCTCTTTGCTACGTAAAAGTAAGATTACTTCCACACTGCCATTAGTGTTAGTAGTAGGGCTTCTGGACTTGAAATAGGACTTTTACTGCGTGTTTAATTTATACAATCTTATAATTTTTCAGTAAAATACTTGACTCTCCTAACAGTGTTGGTGATAGCACGAAGGGATCGCGATGATGGTTCTTACGAGTATACACAACATTCCAACTCGAATAATGATGAGCATAATCATGATGTATCAGATTCGAATTGGTTTGAGAGTGAGGCCGTTTCAAAATCAAGTGAAGACTCCCAAGCCACTTTAGATATGACCGGGAGACTGAGGAGACGTTTTGCTTTGGTAATTAGTACAATCTTTAAAACCACTATCTACCACCATCTGTTTGAGCAAGTAGGTATTAACTGTATTATTTTTGGGAAAACAAGGAACAAAGCTATGAAGAGCGTATTCTTTTTATTCAATAATAGATAGTACTTGATTTATCCCACATGATGGAAAGCGGCGATGAATTTAGAGATGGCAAAGAACACTATCTTGTTAAAAAAAGATTGTCTCGAAAATACCCACATTATGCTCGGGCGGAAAAACCGACGCAGGCCAACTATTCTAGTCTTTATCTGCATCTCTTTCCCACGTAAAAGTAAAATTACTTTAACACTGTCACTTATAACAGCTTTTCCTAAAGGGTTCTAGCGTTCATCAAGTGAATAATAATAATATCTTGGGACAATCCACACACGGTCATCCGATCCCAAACTAGGCAGAGCCTGTACTATGGAAACCAGACAACTGATACTAATACTTATATACTTTTTTATTTTTAAATATTCATTAGAATACTGGTATTTAAATATCAGTCCAGCTCTCCAACTTTCAATCCGGCGACGACATTGGCTGCTCTGATGATGACAACTCATGTATATTATGTCACAACTTTTTAAGTTAAAAATGGATTTGTGTAAAAGCGCTTTCCATAAAAAAAATTCACGTATGATGACTTTTACAGTATACAATCACATACCTAGGACAATTAGAGAGCTCCCCCATAATAAGTTTAAAACTAAGTTAAAGTCATGGTTAGTGGAAAAGTGCTTTTATACTTTGAAGGAATTCCTAGAGTTCAAAACTTAAATTATTTAGAAAAATGTGTCTTACATTTATTAGATTGATATTATTAGATTGAAAATAGCCTACAATGTTATAAGTACATTTGCATGCTGAATAAAGTAAGCGAAACATGTCGAACTAAACCTGTAACGTACCACCTGTAATACGATGTTTCTAGCAAATAAATATATTCTTATTCTTATTCTTTAGAAAGCCGCATTACAAAATTCGAAGAAGAATGTGGTTTGTTCTCCAGTTTCTGCTTTGCTGCCTTTGGGTAAATTGGCACTGGGTGCTGAGAAGATTGCTAAAGTACAGCTGCTCAAGGCTATTGGGTTGAGGACGAGTAAGGTAAGCGTATACAAGATGTTAATTTAAACATAAATAAAAACTCAGACACCCCAACTTTATTTTATTTTTAGTTTCATAAGTTATCTTAATATATATTTGTATTTTTAGTACGATGTTTGTTCGTAACTATATATTCATGCGTGTCGTATGCGCTCACTAGCGATTAAGGTGGTATCAGGTGATTCATTTATCATTAATTTTCGTCTTTCATTCGGCACCTTTCACTCGAAATGAAACGTATGAAGACAAAATGAAACAAGAGAGCTGAAGAAAAATGAAGCAATCCCTCGAGTGAACATTCATTGGAGTGAACCGTGTGAAAATCGTGTGTCGTTATTACGACTATCTATCGTGCCACGATAACAATATCGTCTCGTCGTTTACACAAATGTCGTCACAATCCAATGGAAAGAGCTAGTAACGATAGTTGTGGAAAGATCAATTGACCGCTACGACGTAAAGATAACGCGACCATACCGCCTACGTGTTCGTCAGACTGGAGCGCGTAAACTTTTAGATTCAGCATAATAAAGAAATAAAAATATGGTAAAAAATAACCTTTATCCAAAACTACTGTAGGTAATCAATTCTGCTTTCGATATTATACAGTTTAGTTTCAGGTTTTGTTTACGTTAATCCGTTAACACGTTGTATCGTCGTCATCATCATCAGCCGGTAGACGTCCACAGCTGAACATAGGCCTCCCCCTTAAAACTCAACTCAAATTCAAAATAATTTATTTCAAATAGGCTTCTGTTAAGGCTTAACGCTAGCACTTTTGAACGGTCATTTTTAATAAGCTACCATGGGATCACCACGCTCTGCCTCAACTGAGAAGATCCGGCAAGAACCTCAGCGGGCTTGTAATTTTTTTCCCTTTTTTTAAACAGTGTTTGCTCGTTTGTCTTGTTACAATTAGATCAGCATCAGCGACAGTGTGTCCTGCCGTTCAAAAGATCGATTATGAATGTCACAATGAACGACAATTGGCTCCGTCAGTCCACCAGTGGCGCCCCGGGGTGCCGGCTGAGAGGCGACTGAGGGAAACCCAAAAGACGGGCAGCAGCGTCTTCTGTATTATATCCATCTCTACGTAAACTGCGATCCTCAAGACAAGTGGGATTAAGGTAATTTCCCCCACAATTACTGATTTATGTCCTCATCCAAAATACATTATTGACGTCAGAATATGTATTGATTATTTCCAGATCGGTCCAAGCTTCAGAAAAATCATCAAGGACCTGGAGAACTTGCCCGGTGTGTCGCTAGATATTGCTAGCAGGGTGTATGCGAATTCTGAAGTGAAATTAAAGTCGAGCTATAAGAAAGACCTATCAAAGTATTTCAAATCTTCTATCGAGCACATTGACATGTCACACCCGGAGCGTGCCGTTGATGAGATCAATAGTTGGGTTAGTAACATTTTATATATTACGTATTCATTCATTCATCAGCCCACATCAGTCCATTGCTGAGGCTCAGAGGGCCCACACCCCGAGCATCCAGCGACTCCGAAGGTGCTGAGCATAGGCCTACCCCAAGGCATGGCACTGAGCCCAATCTTCGGCTCTCCTCATCCAGTATCTGCCAACCGCTCTGCGGATATCATCTCTCGACTAACAGCCGGTCCCAATACTCTAGCACAGATAACAATTTCAGATAAAAAGTAACAACTCTTGTCACTTGACATTAATTTTCTATAAACGTACTTAACTCTGGTAAGCTTCGAGACCTTGGAAAGATAGATCAATAGTAAGAACAGATAACTATCTTTGTTTATTGAAACGGAATATGTCATAAAGCTATCGATGGTAACTATTTTAACTTATAGTAAGAAATAGATAGGATATTGGGACCGGCAGTTAGTCACAGAGCGTCCTACACTAAGCTTCCCGATTCGCGGTCTCCTCTCCAGAACCAGTTTACCCCAACGGTCTTCGGTTCTTTGGCAAATATGACCAGCCTACTGACTCTTTAGCTGGCCAATCCTTTGACATAATCATGTCGGTTCTCTGGCGAATTACTTAATTCCGTATTCGGTCCCTCAGTGAAACACTCAGCATAGCTCTCTTCATATTACGTATACTCCATTTCAAATTACAAAACGATTACAATTTTACTAGGTTAAACTCACGACGTAAGTGAACCTATCGAGTTATTAAAAGTTTTCATTTGATCTAGGTGTCAAGTCAGACGAGAGGAATGATAAAGGAATTATTACAACCCGATGATGTATCGTCAGATACTTCATTAGTGATGGTCAACGCCATATTTTTTGTCGTAAGTACAAAACCATACAGTTAGTGTTAAAGAATCTTTATTCTCATAAGAATAAAGATGGGTGCTACTGGTCCACTTATTTTCAGGTTCACATTCGTGTTACTAACACTTGTGTTGAGTTTTAGATTATTACATAGTGTAAGCCTTACACTCTAATGTTGATTCACTATGGATCACTATGTTATCCGAAATAAATGAGTTATTTATTTACAGTTCGCTTGCTTATATGAGATACAAACTAAAAAGATACATAGTTTTATCGAGTTTCATAAATAATGTTTTTTTTATTCATTGGATGGTTGTTACGTTTGTGTAATGACCACAATTCAGCTATAAAATAATATGTGACGTAATTTTTATTAATTTATACTTATCGTAAATGTTACAAGAAAAAAAACCACATTCTTTTAAATTTCGTATAAGAATCATAATATTAAAATTTCAGTTTCTGAATACATTTTCAGGGCTACTGGGAACACCCCTTCAACATACAAGAAATGGGTACATTTCATACCCCTGATGGAGAACGCACCATACCGATGATGGCACTGACAAAATCTTTTAAATACCGGAGGGACAAGGTTTTAAATTCTCAGGTAACAGTACCAAAGAACCCACGCTCAAATTATGTTTTTTTTTTATTTGGGACTAATCCCACCACTCATTCCCACCACTGTTACTCCTGTAAGCCAGGATCTACAGTGGTCACCACTGAAGACACCAAGGTTTGACCCTCGGCGAGTCCCAGGGGAACGCTAAACTGTCTTGGAACCCGCAACAAATTTAATTAAAAAGGTAGAAAAAGTTGGAAATACATGTTCCACTTCCCTCCTTTGCAAAGCGGGAGACAAGCAAAGAATTAACAGACGGTCGATACAACCTCAAAAAGGAAGGCTCTTACAGGTGGCCCAAATCATGTCTACGAAATTATGTTTGTACCTATTATTATTGTATTAGATATACATTGTTAAGAATTTATAGATTACGCCTATACTTACTGGCTTTTTAACCGACTTCAAAAAAAGGAGGAGGTTATCAATTCGGTTGTATGTTTTTTTATTTTTTTATGTTTGCTACCTCAGAACTCTGTCGTTTACGAACCGATTTGGAAAATTATTTTTTTAATTGAAAGGTCCCATGATTGGTCCCATTTTTTTCAAAATCTTGTCCTGATGATGGGAACCATGAGTAACTGAGGGAACTCCTTAAATATTATAGGCATACATATAGCGTTTTTGGTATTTTTAGAAACTAGTCAAGCATTTTCATTCAGAAAGTATAATTTGATGAAGTGGATCTGATGAAGAAGGCCATAGATGGCCACCGGAACTCTGTCATAAAATTAACAATCCATCTTATCCTAGCCGTGCCTACTAAACGTAGAACTACCGAATTTGGAGTCGATGGATAGTTCTCGACGAGTAGTTGCTAGAAAAATGGAGATCAGGGTCTGATGGTGGAGCAGAAAGGTTGTCACGGGATCTCTGCACCAATAAACGTAGATCCGCCGAGTTTGGGCTTGTTGGGTAGCTCGCGATGAGTAGTTGCTAGAAAAATGGTGATCAGCGTCTGATGATGGAGCAAGAAGGTCGTCACGGGATCTCGGCACCAATAAACATAGACCCACCGAGTTTGGGTTCGTTGGGTAGCTCTCGGCGAGTAGTTGCTTAGAACAATGGTGATCAAGGTCTGATAATGGAGCAGGAAGGTCGTCACGGTATCTCGGCACCAACAAACGTAGACCTACCGAATTTGGACTCGTTGGATAGGTCTCGACGAGTAGTTGCTAGAAAAATGGAGATCAGGGTCTGATGATGGAGCAGGAAGGTCGTTACGGGATCACTGCACTAATAAACGTAGATCCGCCGAGTTTGGGCTCGTTGGGTAGCTCTCGATGAGTAGTTCCTAGAACAATGGTGATCAAGGTCTGATAATGGAGCAGGAAGGTCGTCACGGTATCTCGGCACCAACAAACGTAGACCTACCGAGTAGTCGGCGCCTAAAGTCTAGCAAATACTTACAAGGGCAGTAGGTACCTAACTGTTTTCCAGTCTGGCGCCGTCTTTGATAGAAATATGTATTTATAATATGTTGTAGTCCAAGTCCAAGAATGTAGATGTAAAAACCACTAATCCTTAGAAATTATTTCAGGATGTTTGGTTGCATTTTGAAGGCGGTTCTTTTTTTTGTAAAAATTATATTTTACCATTAATTGTCTCGTGTCTGGATTTTAAATTATCTATACAAGTATAACTATGTAGATATATTTAACACAATCATGTAAAAATAGAATCTCTGTAATACGTTCATCATAATCATCAGCCATAAGAACTCCTCCTTAGAACGACAGTTAGCCATTTGCATTAACCGGTTGACTGCAGCTTTAACAATGTCGTCAGTCCACCTAGTGGGTGGCCAGCCTTCGTTTCATCTTCCGATTCGTGGCCTACCTTCGTTTCGTGTTGCAGTTCATGGTCACCACTCGAGAACCTTTCTTCCGCAACAGTTGACAGGTCATTCGAGTGATGTGGCCCATTTCCACTTCAACTTGCAAATCCTGAGAACTATGTTAGTAACTCTGAGTTTTCAGCAGATTTCCTCAATCTGAATTCTGTCTGCAAAGAAATTTCAAGCACAGCTCTCTCCATAGCTCGTTATGTGACCCTGAGCTTCTCCAAAAGGCCAGCAGTTAAAGACCATGTGTCACTGCCATAAGTCTTCACTGGCAATACACACTGGTTAAAAACCTCTAATCTTCAGGCTTTGCAGAATTAATATAATAATATGTTACCAATATATAAATATAATCTAGAGCCAGTCCATCTATCATTTTGGGTAAAAGAACCATACAAAAACTAACAACATCCTAATAACACAGATTGTGGAATTGCCATACGCTGGTGGAGATTCTTCGTTAGTCATTGTGCTACCAAACTTAAAGCACGGGTTGCCCATTCTTCTGCGAGAGCTGAAACTAGCACCAAGACTGCTCGCGAAGGCATTAAGCAAGATGGATACGGCACGATTAACGGTCACGATGCCCAAGTTCCATATTCAAACGGAATTGGACCTTAAAGATTTGTATAAAGAGGTGAATATTGGGCGTACGTAAATAGCAGATAAAGAATAGAGGACCTATTATTGTAAGTGCTTACGATGCAGTTGTAAACGGTAAGGCGTATTAACTTCGACCAAGCCTTTCTCCAGGTGACAGTAAAACTGTGTATCATAGAGCACTGGCAACCTCACTCAACGTATACACAACGCCGCTCAAAGGTGGCAGTACTCGACTGCAATCTTGTTCAACCGATGTAGGTACTACCCCAATCAGACTGCTTTAATATATTGTATGAATGTAACTTACAAAAATTATATCTGGACGTTTGTTTAATTTGTACAACTACATTTTTACATGTATACACTTTAACTAGCAGTATATGGATTGTCATCCGCTTTAGATGCAGTAGTATGATTGCTTAGTTAGTATAATCAATACAAAGTAGGAGATAGATACTGCCTTGAAAGGAACACTTAGAGGTGGATTACGTGGTTAGCTCACTCAAAAAGAACCCGGGATAATATAAATTTTACAAGGTTAAATGATAATTTTTTTAAATAAGTATGGCAGAAACGTTCCAAACGTAAATGTAAAAAGCCTCCTCAAATCACAGATTGGAATCAGGAGAATTTTCAAAAAGAATTCCCATTTGACCGGAATGATAGAAGATGACCCGCCAATGGTATCAAAAGCCATACAAAAAGCTTATATCGAAGTCAATGAATTTGGAACTGAGGGGGCTGCTGCTTCTGGTAAGTTACTTATTAATCAATTTGAAGAAACTGGTTACTGTTCTTCCACAAAATATCACCCAATAGACAAATTTCTTAGTAACAAACATAGCAATTTTATTAAGAACTATCTACTTTTTAAAACTGTACCACTGGCTGACAGACAGATACGGTTTATTTAGGTATAGTTGGAAGCAGTATATTTTGCACAAGAATTTCTTAAATGATATTACAATTGAGCACCAAGAATGGGTTTTAAAAATTCATCGGCTAGGTTTTCCCACCACCAAACTCCTTTAAAAAATTCTGAACCTGTTTCTAAAGTCTGTGAATATTTAGAAATATTTTAATTCAACTATTAAACCTTTATTGCAGGACATTTAGTATTTTCTGTGAAACAGTTACCAGTGTTTTTTGTATATACATATTTAATTATAATATATATATTTATGTACTTACCTTGATAGTTTCTTGCACAAGCGAGCTAACTTTCTTCCGTTCTTTGATATTTAATTGTGTCACTTTCTTTTTAGATGTATGTGCAAATTCTTTTCAAATTCTATATACTTACATAATATTAAATCTGCATTTGTAATTACAGGAATGGGTATACTCACAATATCTACTAGTATTGAATTCAGAGCAGACCGACCTTTCTTATTCTTCGTTAAAGCCAAGTCAGAGCAATTGTTCGCTGGAATATATAATGGAGTATAATGTTTGCGTATTTGTAAATAATATAATTTTGACTTTACTTGTGACTTTGAATGCTTTTAAAACATTAGGACATTTCCTGGGTGCGGTTAAAGCAACGTTCAGGCATCTATACATTAAAAATATTTAACACCAGGATCAAAAATAAACCGACAAATAAATCTTGTTGAAACAAAAAATCTTGTATAAACACAAAATTTAAGAAACATTGCCACAAAATTACTGAAAAATAACTGAATTAATTTTCATTAAATTTTTCTTAGGACTGTCCATAAAAACGACATTCATTCGTTTGGAAGCAATGATATCACATACAAATATACAAATGCATGAAATATACCTTTTTACGTCAAACGAGTATATTATAGAGATCATATAGATATAGATACAGAGATCATACAGATAGAGATCATTATGTATCTATTAGAAACTGCGCCAAAATCACTTATTCTATGGCATAAAACCAATGCAAATAAAATAGTAGTTAAGTGATGAGGCTGACACGGGTTTTAAATAATGCTTATTTGCTTATATTATATTGCTTAAAATATGTTTTACTTGCACGATACATTTTTATACGCACACAATCCCAAAACTAAAACGCTACTTATTCGCGAAATTCAATCGATCAGAAATTTGACGCCATTTTATATTCATACAAACATGCAGGAACATTGATACAAAAACGACAAATAGCCGCGTTTTATAAACGATTTCTAAATCATAAACGCTTGTGTGTGTGTTTTTTGGAGCTTAGATGTGACGGCTCCACTGGAGCTTCAATGGCCAAAGGAGTAGAGCGGCGAGTACTCCAGCCATCAGAGTAGATGTACCTCTCCAGCATAGCATCACATGTATCATAACAGTATTTCTGTGTTAAACTATCCCACCAAGACGTCACACTGGAGACGTCTTTCGCATCAGACAACACCCAAAGTTCGTCCGACTCTTAGAAAATGAAGTCCGCTCCTGCACTGAATACGAATTACAGTAGATAGAAAAGTAATATACGGTTATTTATTAATAGGTACCTATTATACTGATGTGTTAAGTTTGTAGAAAGATTACTTCACAAAAGTTTTGGGCATGCGCAGTAACGCGTTAGGGGTCGAAAGCGAACTCATTCATCCCCTAAAATACAGTTGAACACCAATCGTCGCGGGGTTAACACACATTTCAACGCTATTCGCGATTCCATAAACTTTTACGCCGCGACAGATTTATTAAAAACCGTATGGTGAGAAAATTTTAGCTTCGTTTTAGAACGATTGGAAAATCGTTGTGGACTTCGTTCGTGTTGACGTTCCTGGAAATAAAATGTAATTGAATTGCGTAAAACAGATATGGAACAAAATGATCGTGATAATTTGCTTGTTAATTTCAACAATTTGGAAGCAGATAAGTTTATAAATGGAAGTGAATTTTTGGACCTGTGTGTTCATAATACAACTGCAGTTGGCGGTTTCTGTGAAAGGACAGAATGCAGTCAAACGTGAGTAGTCAAGTTCTTAGTAATTCAGTCAAAACTTTATAAGATACAAAGTTGAGTTATAGTGGAATTTATAAAAAGAGTGACTATTAAAATCAGATATGCTACATTTTTTATCCATATCACATAACTACACCTGATTAGGCCAACACAGACTGATAGTTCAAACAGGTTTTCATTCATTGAAATATATATTTGTTGACGGGCCCGTTGGTCTAGTGGTCAGACACCCTGCCTGCTAACCGATGGGTCGTGGGTTCGATTCCCGCCAAGTGTCTGGGTGTTGTTTATCTATTTAAGTATGTATTTACAAAAAAAAAGTATATAAGTATTAGTATCAGATATCTGGTTTCCATAGTACAGGCTCTGCCTAGTTTGGAATCCGATGACCGTGTGTGGATTGTCCCAAGATATTATTATTATATTTATTATATATAAATCATGTTAAAATATGGTAAAAGAGTAGTGATTTTTATAGACAAATCAATTAATAGAATCGGTATATAAAATTATATAAGTAAAAATTATTACCTACAAACATTATCAAATTAAGAACATTTAAAATAACATTTTAGATCACCGTCGACAAGCAGATGATACGATAAACACAGGCACAAAAGACGAAAAACCATTAGAATTACTAGCAAACCACCTAACTAATCCAGACAGAGATTATTTCCTTCCTCCAGTCTTCACCAGTCATGAGGAGAACGAAGACGAAGACGAGGATGACGAAAGCCCATACATAGATTACGATTATGATAAATCCAATTATAAAGATTCCTCTGATCAGGTCACTGCTAGGAATGCTGAAGATGTTTTGACTGATGATAAAATACCGTTGCATACAGTTAAGGATCATTTGCCCGTGTTTCTCTTGGAGCCGGAAAACACTTACGTTGTTAAAAATAAGCCAGCTATATTAAAATGTCGTGCGGCAAATGCTTTAAAAGTAAGTAGTACTAGGAATCGCTTTAAGTTATGTTTTCGATCGTGTTTTTTCGTTATGCTTTACTTAAAACTAGATTGTAACTTTTTTAAATTTTATTTAATGTTAAATCGACACTGGGCTTTTGTATATAGGTATAAATTTATAGGTAGGTCATTAATTATTGAGCATGCCGAGAATCACCATAATTTCTTTTTTAGTTAAAAAGATAGGTATATTGTTTCAATAGTTTTTGAAATAGACATGTAACAGCACAATCTTTGAAACATTGAAGTTACTTGAATGTATTTTTTCTCAAATGAATTACCACGTTACTTCCATAGATATTTTTCAAATGCAACGGCGTCAAAACACAAGGTCACAACTCGGATTTCGTGGACCCACAAACCGGGGTGCGAATAATAGAAGGCGAGTGCAAAGTGACAAGGGAGAATGTCGAGGAGTACTACGGAGGGGACAAGTACTTATGTTCCTGTTTTGCTTGGACCAGCTGGGGTAATATACGCAGCCAGCCAGCCACCGTCGAAATTGCTTGTAAGTGTTATTTAATGTGTTTTTAACCGGCTTCAAAAAGAAGGTTCTCTATTCGACGCGTATGTATGTAATATTGATAAACATGCGTAATATTAATATATGTTAGTCTATGTGGGCTTCTAAACAAATTTACCAAATTTTATGAGTGTATGTATGTATGTATGTATGTATGTATGTATGTAGGTATGTATGTATGTATGTAGGTTTGTCCACGGATTTCTCAGAAACTACAAGTCCGATTTTGAAAATTCTTTTTGCAATAGTTAGAGTATTTTTCAACTTAGGGTAGAGTACAAGTTTTATCAAAATCGGTCCAGTAGTTTAAGAGATATAAACTTTTTATGTTTTCAGTAAGTTACTGTAACGTAGACGTTCGAGTTGCGTGATAGTGCTGATACCTATTTTGGTAAAATAAGTCACTAAAAAGTGTTAAATAATTTATTTTAAAAAAAATAAAAACCGACTTCAAAGTAAATTATCTAAAAAGCATAAAATAACGAAAATATATTGAAGTCGGTGTCAGCTGGTGCTAGTGTTAGTTAACATGATGTGCTAGCACCGACTTCAATACATTTTCGTTATTTTATGCTTTTTATATAATTTACTTTGAAGTCGGTTTTTATTTTTTTTTAAATAGTTTATTTAATGACTAGCTTTTTAAAGGTCACGTATCCACGGCCAGACCCACCAAACACCCCAATGAGTGGCCTTCATCATTATAGACAGATTTTGGATACTCCGTTTGGGCTTCGCCAGAGATCATTGCTAGAGAGCCAACGCCGTAACAACTATGTATTAAACCCCATACTCATGCACTCCATGTTTTATTAATACTATGAAAATGATGATGATTTCTAGATATAAAGAAGCAATTCTTAGTGGCGCCTCAGTCGCAGCTGGTGAAACAATACTCCTCAGTGACATTCCGCTGTGAACCGCCACCGGCGGCGCCGTTCGCTCAGCTGTACTGGCTGAAGAATGGTGCCCCGGTGGCGGCTGATGACAACGTCCAAGTTTCGAAGGAAGGGGATCTACACATTAAGCAAGCTTCCTTGTTGGTAAGAATTTGATAATTTTTAGCTTACTTCTGGAATTAATTATCTGTAATTTCACCAAACCCCAAATTTTTATTAAATTGTACCTTTTCAACGTATTAGTGTTGTGTTTCAACGTATTGATAATTTTATAAATGAAAGTCACTTACGACTATCGATGTTTGTTTGAATTAAAATCATTCAACGTGTGCCTGCAATCGTTAAGAAGAAATCGTAAAGATTATAATATATACCTAGAGCTTATTCACACAAAGAAGTACCGAAAATTTTGTTATATATTAACACTGTTTTGGTTTTTGCAAAATATAAGCCAGGAAGTACGTGACTTTTGGATTCATCTGATAGTATTGCAGTCGGGTATCACAAAGCTCACTGCAGGCGTATCAAAAGTCTATTCACGCCATTGAGCTAATATGTACTTAGTACTTACGAAGTAGGTACATTACATAAATGATTCACGCTATGTTTCTTCATGCATTGAATTGTGCAAGTCTGTTGTATTATATCAAAAGTCAATAATACATACTTACATAGTATAGACGCTGAAAGCACTTTATAAAATAGTCAGTAATTCTTATTCGTTATTACCGATTTATTTGTGTTCCGAAATATCACAGAAAAAAATCTTAACACAATTTATCGTTAAAATAAAATCATTCCGAGTTCCATACCAAAATAAATTGGATGATAATACTTAAGAAAATAATAAACAAAAAAACATCCGCTTGCTTTCTTTCCGGATTATATCAGTGAAGATCTTCCTACCATTAAGGGCTCCCACACATAACTGCGAACTCGCATCGCATCGCAAATATCTGCGTGAAACAAATGAATATTTCCATACAAATTCCTGCGATGTGGCGCCGCATCGCATTGCATTGCTTTTATGTGTAGGAGCCCTAAGTCGAAGAATGATGACACTGAGACCAATAATAGGCTCTATGCACAATGATTATTGTTTTGTTTTTACTATATAGATAAATAATTCTGATTAACGTCAATTTAGCTTCATATAATGGTATTTTATGAGTACCATACATACAATGATAAATGGAAACAGACCAGACAGACACAACCATACATACAGATAGAGCAAGTTACGGAAAATCGTATAAAAAACTAAAACCTATGTTGTGTGCAGGAATCTGCAACTTTGTTGAACCTTTAGTGACATTCTAACCTAACGTACAGAATTCAACGATAGATATTTGCAATATATCCACAGTTTGTCGTATTCCGAACAAAATACGTCCCGAAAACCGTACAAAAGCCGCACACATTTCAATAGCGAAACAATTTTCAGGACATGGCGAACTACACATGTGTCGCTGAGAATTTAGCCGGCAAACGGATATCCGAGCCGGCGTTGCTGACAGTCTTCGGTATGTCGGAATTTTAAACTGGACTGCGACATTGTTATACACTTTTTGCTTTTCAATTTGGCTTCGTTGGTCTGAAATGTGAATTCGTTTGGTTTTATAAAGTTGCAAACTGGGTTCAGTGGGTGAATGACAAATAATATTTATTGGATTGGGCCGTGGTACCGTATAAATATTGTACTGCGGCTTGATTGGTTAAGATCTTTTCGTATTAGTTGCTTTAATAACAAGATTAGTTAAATTTTTGGAACCGATTATTATGATTTTTATGGTGAAATAATTTAGTTTAAGCCATTAATAATGTTGATATTTCTTTAAGCTGTTTAATAGGTTTAAAAAATCTAAAGAATACCTTATTTGCTGTTCGAACTTGTGAAGTGTAAATTGTATGTATTGTTTAGTAAACGGCGGTTGGAGTACATGGTCACCCTGGACTGATTGTTACTGTAATGTGCAAGGAAGGGAGTCACATTCGGGAAGGAAAAGGGAGAGGACGTGCAGTGCACCGCGCCCTTTGAACGGCGGACAGCCCTGCGTTGGCCCTAATGTACAGAAATCTCAGGACTGCGTTGATTGTGATTTGGGTAAGGGTGTCAAGGCGAAGATTTTTTCTCGTAGGAATGAATGTATTCTTATGTTATAATGCGCTACCGATACTGAGAAAAATGAAATAAATTACGTTAACAATAACAGAATAAGCTTAGTAAGAACGAGTTAATTATTGATATTACAAGCGACTGTTAAAAAATAAAAACTAATTTAAAGGATAATTAAAAAAAAATAAAACAACAATTAATGAAAATCGAAGATTGCAACTAAGTGTTTTTAACTCAATAACGAAGTTATCATTCTTAATACAAAATCATTAATGGTTATTTTTAAAAAATCACAGTATATTTATTTTGTACAGATGATCTTGACGAATTGGCAGATGAATCACCGGGAATAATAATAGGTAATATAAATCTTTTTATATAAGATGTAAGTAATATTGAATAGTTATAAGTAAAACACTAATATTTCTAGGTCGATGGTCACAGTGGTCTGATTGGTCAAGGTGTGACTCTGACTGTCTTCGGACGAGGAGGAGACGATGCCTCACATTATCAAGCTGTCAAGGAATGGACTATCAAGTAACGCAGTGTCCTCTATGCGTTAGGACATCAAAATCTGAAATGATAAACGATGGTGAGTTTAGTTAGCCATTAACCCAAATAAACTGACCTTGTTTATGTAAGTGTTAGGGATTTAGTTAACTTAAAACTGGTACTGGCAGTTCTAATTTGAGATAATCTTCAATCAATCAATCAAATTATTTATTTGTGAAACATAGGTACAAAGCAGGTCTTATAATTATAGAAGAGCGCTATGTTTTGCCATATATAGCGTACAAACGTTATCATTTATGTACTCATAAATGATTTGAAAAGATTCTCAAATAAAAAAATAAAAAAAAATAGGAAAAGAAGATTATTAGACAGACATTTATTCATTAGTAAATGAATAAATGTCTTTGTCTAATAATCTTCTTTTTGAAGATGTGCTTATATAGCAGACACCTCATGACTAGGTGACTCACTTGCATTTCGTTCGTTCATAATATTGACTAGAATATGATGTACTTATTTGTCTTTTGTTTTTCATTTTATGAAGAATACATCGTTATGTTTTTCTTTCACAGGATCATCGTATTGGCTGTTATTTATAGCCTTGTCAATTGCTTTTCTTATATTTATTGTTGTTATAGTATTGGGTATAAAGTATATGAAAATTAAAATGAATGAAACTTCTCCATATGTTAAACCACCACCTGGTAAGTCTTTAATTTGAATTGTTTTTGATTATTTTATAATGCTAAGCTCCAAATCAATCAAAACTTGTTTGTTTCAATGATTAATTCTCATCTTTGTTTGTAATATATTTCTTGGAAAGATTTATTGGACATTTTTATTTTAACAGGTACTAATTACTTCGGGAATGTTATAAAAAGAACTCTAACGAACCAACCGGATCTGACAATACATGAAGAGTTTCAAACTATAGATTCAAGGAGAACTCACCGACATATGAGCACATCCACAAACGCTCGACATGAGCATTTGTATGAGGTGCCACAATTAGCTACTAGGTAATATTTTATTGCATTATAATTATTTGGTTGGAAAAATACACCAGAACATAATATTACTATATATAACGTCACGCTTTTATTCATACTTTAGTGTATTAGGTGTAGCTTTAGAGTTTTGAAAGTTAGTCTTGTTTACCTATATTAACATTTGATAAGCTTCTCTAATAATCCATTATCATTGACTAAAGCTAATGTAAGTATACAATAAGAAAAGCATATTTTAGAATTAGTAGCTACAACAAGATAGAAACTTGAATTATACATTTTCATTGCAGCTACATCACTCCAATTGACCATGAGGTAAGAACTGAAAGAACCGGGAGCGACAGGAATTATGCTTGCAAGGACAGCGTTTTGTCAGATCAATCTGACTCCAGTTGCTTTTTGAGCTGTGAGTTCATCATGTGCACCTTTTAGGAGGCAGTGCATTATCTGTTGATATGACTACATTTTTCCAAGTTTTAAAAACCATACTAATTACTTTTCGTAAAGCTAAATTTTAAGGTGAATAAAATATTTTCTGAAAAAAATATAAAGGCAATATTTCTCTATTCAGTTTTAGCAGTCCTTGGGCTATCAATAGTTATTTGCAAAAAAATAAAAATGTGAAGTTACAAATTACTAATATACTCGTTATGATAATGAGATTCAGTATTCTAATAATTATAAGTAAAGCTTTATAGCTAACGAATGCAACTGCCTCCACCTTCATTTACACAGCTTAGAGCTTTAGAATGTGGTTATAGAAAGCTTTAATAACTTATTAATTTTCTTCTAGCCGGTTCGTCATATGGCAATGAAAGTATAGAAATGTCGCCATCATTAAAAAATAACGCATCAGTGGATTCCAAAGTATTAAATCCCAAGCATTTAGATGTAGCAACATCGAAGATACTTTCAACCGACGGTGACTGGTTAATACTGGATAAATGCGGCGTGAGCCTATTCGTGCCGGATGGGGTCGTAGAAAAGGGCGAAGAGTTATTCTCGATCGAGGTCGCAGATGAAGACTGGAATAGGCCGTTGCTGCAGGAAGGTAATGCTGGCTTTAAGTTTCGAAAAAAAAATTTTTAGAAATAGAAGTAAAGTTTTAGAAACAGGTAGAAGAAGACGGCAGGTTTTAAAAGTTAACACGTAGCGTAGCCACTGGAATTTGACGAGCATCTAAGATTTTTTTTTATATTAATCTCATTCACCTATTATTTAGTAGAACGAAGTGTTAGTACCATAATAACCATCATCGACGATGGTCAGTAGGTACCTTGTTTTATAATAAATATTTCTTCCTTTCTAAAAGTTTGATAACAGTATATTACCATAACTATACCAACTTAACAACAATTAAAATATTGTACCCTAACCAAATCAAACCAACCGTAAATAATTTCCACAATTTCAATTAACTATTCGAATCAACTGTGAACCACGGTGTTAAATACTTAAGCTCGTTTGAACAGCTCAAAACAAGCACCTGCGTCAAATCAAGCCGCCATGAAAGTTACATTTAATATTAAACTTGACTATAATATTGTAAGTTCAGCTTTGTCGGCACTGAAATAGGATTACACGGAGCCGCGGTCTGACCTAAATCTCAAATGTCAGGTTATTTTCACCTATTCGTATTTGGGCCGTGGTATAAATTTGAAGGTGACCGCGACTGATATAAGTTTGGAAATATTTTCAAACACCCACCATTTTATCTATATTTACTTAACATTCCCTTTTTAGTAAAAATCTTTGCGGATGTTTTATTTTGGATGAATAGTACGAAAATGAATGAAATATTAAACCAAAAATTATAGTGTGTAGCAAGAAAGTCAACACTTTGCTTGCCGAAACATAATTAATTAATAAGGTCTCTCAGTATAACAGCCTAATTTTAGTAAATAAGATGTTCAACCACATCAAATAGATTTTTTTTAGGCAAGCCTTGTTCGGTGTGTTTTTTATTGAGATATGAAAATAATAATAATAACAACACATTTAAGTGATAACTAAAGCAAGTTTTTTCAACAGGTGAAACCCAACTGAGCCCAGTCATAAGATGCGGCCCAAAAAACTTCCACTTTCCTAAGGGGGTAGTGCTATCATTTCCTCATTGCGCGTCCTTGAAGAACACCAGCTGGTTGCTCTCCATACTGCAGAAGCCCGAAGAAATCACGAAGGAGTGGCGAAAAGTTTTGACTTTAGGCCAGGAAACGCCCGGGACCCCGCTTTTCGCCCAACTCGACCCAAGCAAAGTTTACTTAGTCTGCGAATTTCTGAGCGACTTTGTTCTAGTCGGAAGAAGTTTTAGCGGTCTAGATGCCAAGTTGTACAAACTCGCTTTGTTCATATCCAAAAGGATGGACGATAGCTATTATAGCTTGAAAGTTCACGTGTTTAACGACACACCATATGCATTCTATGATTGTTTTGAAAGCGAAAGGAGGTCCGGAGGTTCATTGCTCTGTGTTCCAAAAACGATATATTTTCAGGAGAATTGTTCTGATCTTTGTATTAATATTAGGGATGTAGGTATTGGTTGGAAGATTCAATCAGGTGGTAAATATCAGGAGTTACCGTATTCCCAAGTCTGGAATCTGACGATTAGATCTTTACACTGCATTTTTGTTCTCCAACAAATAGACTCAATAAATTGTCTTGAATTAAACATGTCTGTCTACCAGAAGCAGAGGCAGTCGAATTCAGTCAATTTTAATTTGAAGACAAACGATTTGAATTCGAATATAAACTGTAAGAGATTCAGTTGCACGAGTGCCGATACTGTTAATATTATAGAGAATCCTTTTAGTTATTCGTCGTTGACCAAAAAGGATGGCACATACGACTTCGTTTATAAAAATAACAGCTTTAGGAGTTACTTTAGCGTTGACAATAATTATCGCACGAACGTGTTGACTAAATCAGACAAAGTGATACTTTGTAAACTTTTGGACTGTCAGTCTTCAAAGGGGAACGATTGGAGGCTACTCGCTGAAAAGTTGCATTTTTGTTCTTATTACTATTATTTCTCGAATACTTGCTCGCCTACGGAGAACATTCTGAATCTATGGTTGTGCAGGAGTAACGATGTGAATATGTGGGTCAATTTGTCGAGGATATTCAGGGAAATGGGTAGGATTGATTGCGCTACTGTTGTAGAGAGACGATGTTTTTCCAATTGAATGAAGTGTTTGGATTTGGCATGAACGTTTGGACAGATTTGATTGGACGTTACTAATGTACGACTACATACCGTTTTTTTACAATTACTTTTACGAACACATTGAAATAATACTAACTTTACTGATTCATTATCAACTTCAACATATAATAAACTTCCGTAAACAACAGTTAAATTATTCGGCATTGAAATGCCGAATAATTTAACTGTTGTTTACGGAATAATTAATTAAAATTAATAATTTTTGTGTATCCACAGATTCTGTTGATTATTATTGTTGGTCTAATTAAAGCGCAAGAAGTTTATTATATGTTGAAGTTGATAATGAATCAGTAAAGTTAGTATTATTTCAATGTGTTCGTAAAAGTAATTGTAAAAAAACGCCAATTAAAAACTTAAACCGCGACGAGATTTCCAGAATTAATTTTATTTCAATGTGCAACTTTCCTTTTAACGTTAATGTTAGTTTCTACATTAAAATTTCAATGATTTTTTTTAAACTCGACGTAAGTGTTATTTCGACGCCAACGTCTGTCTCCCAAATGAATTCATGGAATTTAATGCATTTTTAAATTAAAAGCTTGTTTAAACTATGAATACGTGATCTAGAGTTGGAAGTTTCAATTTTTTTCTCAGGACTTGAAATGTTGGACTTTAAATTACCTACTCAGTATTGCCTTAATGTTAACAGAGCGTTCTATGACGGCCTTGATTTTCCATGACCATTAAAATTCCACGCTATTGCCTTTCAAACTTCAAACTATATTTTAAAATAAAATTTACCGATTACTTTACGTTTTTATTTTAAAAAGATTTAAACCGTGCTTCATAAAACGATATTGATGCGGTTTTGTATAGCAAAACGTATAATATTGGTTTTCTTAAAAATATAGAGCAGTTCTTTAGTGTTTCAATATGAAGAGCCGCTGTAGGTATTGGGACCTGAGAACCCATCGATCGTTTCTTTTACTGCTGACACAGCGATACTTCTGACAGAGGGACGTTTGAATAGTATTATGTATTACACTAGTACACCTCCATCCAATCGTTTACCACGAGACATTGCAGTCAGCAAGCGCAGATCCAGACTTGAAAAAGGCCGACGGTCACAGTCACCCAAAAACGCACTCATCAAAACATTGCATTCTTATATTAAAGGAGGCGTTTACCGAATCTGTTAAATCTAAATTGTTTTCACCATTCTCTTTTAGTTTTTATTTTATTTTATTAAGGTTTTATTTATTTAATATCAGCCTATCCACCACAATTAGGGTCCGGGCTCTGCGCTTGCTTTTAAAAAGATTACTACTTTTAAATAAGTAGGTATTAGTTTATATAATTGAACAAAAATTAAGTGATCATAGAAAATAAGGGCCCAGATATTTTCACGTAGTCCGCTACACAATTTAATTATAGTTATTAGTAAACACTATAATAAGTTTTAATCAGTATTAATATTAACTTAGAAGTGCTTGATATTTTATTAAAAGAGTATGTTTTAAAAACATTATTAGTTGTATATAAACAAATTGGTACGGTATAGTATTTAGATAAGAGAAACTAAAAATGACGTAGTGGTTTCAAAGTTTTGGATTAAAATAAATATTTGGAAGAGAATTGTGTTGTTACTGTCCCCATTACTGATTGTTGTGTAAACTCCTAAGGGCATTTACGGGGTTACCAAAGGCTTGCACGGAAAAAAATAATCATACCTACTGGCGCAAAACGGACTATGTATGTTAACTAAACTTATTTTTTTTCGACGGGGAAATCTTCAAAAGGCGAAATTACAAGGCCTCTGAGACTTATACGTATCCTGACAAATGGCAAACAGACCAACGATACCGATTTCCTAGTGCAGATTCCACCGCAGAAGCCAGACCCTACCCCCTCATGTGCCGATGCAACAGCCGCGGGGGTTTTAGTGAGTAAGAATCCCACATACCCCGGTTGACCCCCACAAGTTCCGGGGACCTTTAGAAGGTTTTCCCGCGAAAAACAAAAAAAAAAAGATCCTGACTCCTATCCAAGAAGTCGTGAAATCGATTCTCACTCTTGACAACATTTGTGCGCATTAACACTTTCTGTTATACCTATTCGTATCAGTTGTCTAGTTCCTATGGTAAAGGCTCTGCCTAGTTTGGGATTAGGGGGTCTAGTACGGGCTATGATAGTTAACGAACTCGATCAAACTGACAGTATTCTCCCATACATTTGATTAGTTTTTGATAGTTACCGCTAGGGGCGCTGGTGTGAAATATATTGATATGATGACTATGCCTATATCCTAATATTACTAATATCACATATGTGACCTCTTAACTAATATATTAGTTGGCGCACGCCACACATCCCATCACTAGCTGTATTAAAAAATACGGCCTATAAGTTTGGAATCATCAAAGTTTAAAGTGCGTGCCCACTACGCCGGGCCATACCATGACTGTACTATGAACGTATCAGGCACGGAATATAAATGACAGAGACTACCATGCATTAAAAACGTATCATGCCCGGTATCTAAATTCTTGAATATACCACAGTATAAATAATAGACTATGAACAAACGGCTTAAATTATACACACGGCCAGACAATGTAGACAGTATTTTTATACTGCATTAGCGCGTATCGCAATGGCAACGTTGCTTACCATGCCTAACATATTCTGTCAACTTTGATAAGTACATGCATGACACGACCGGAAACGCAACGCTCTAGGCTTATTTCATTCTGTTTAATACAAAGAATACTTTTTGACTGATATGTTCATGATACAATCATAGTATGGTCCGGGGTAGTGGGTAGATACTTTTATGATCAAGATAAGACACGACATGAAACTTTACTTCTCACATCGTCCAAAGGTTGTTTACCGCACGCCATCAGCCATCTTTCGACAAGTTGTGTCGTAGAACTTGTGAAAGTTTAAGACGACTTAGATATATCAAGTTAAAGTAGATTGCGGCCCTCGTAATGTTTTTCCCCATAAGCCCCAGGTACATCAACGTAATAGATGATAGTCGAAAAGTCTTTGCTTGTGGCGGCTTCGTGTGGCGGGTCACCCCCTTCCCTCTAATATGGTTGAGGGGAGTGATGGCTGCTGCTCGAGTCAACTCGTGCGCGGGTGCTGCTTGGGGGGACTGGTCCGACTTCTATCCCTTTGGCCTTTTAGTTTGTCGTAATTTATTGTTTTCTTCTTTTCTCCCTTGCTTTATGTTTCGAACGGCAGGACACAATATCGCTAATGTCGATTCATTTGTAACAAAACAATGTTTAAAAAAAAAGTGAAAAAATGACAAGCCCGCTGAGTTTCTTGCCGGATCTTCTCAGTTGAGGCCGCGTTGTGATCCGGTGGTAGCTTTTAAAAAATGACGATTCAAAAGTGCTAGCGTTAAGCCTATTTGAAATAAAGATTTTTGAGTTTGAGTTTGAGTTTGATACTACTGCCACCATCTTATGGCAGTGTTCGTTATCACCCAACCACACAAACGATGTATCATCATCATCACCAGCCGGAAGACTTCCACTGCTGATCTTAGGCCTCCCCCTTCGAACGCCACAATGAACGACAATTGGCTATTTGCATCCACCGATTACTTGCGACGCGCACAATGTCGTCTGTCCAGTGTCCACCTAGTGGAAGGCCTACCGCAGCGTAGGTAGGCCTCCAGTTCGTGGTCGCCACTCGAAAACCTTTATTCCCCAACGGGTATCAGTTCTTCGAGCGATGTGGCCTGCCCATTGCCACTTCAACTTGCATATTCTAAGAGCTATGTCGATGACCTTGGTTCTTCGGCGAAAAGATAGATGCAAATGACTATAGAACTGGGGGAGGCCTTTGGTCAGCAGCGAACGTCGACCGACTGATGAAGATGATGATGAAGATGATGTCACTCATATATTAGATCGGCATTGTCACCACATAATATATGTATAAATACAAAAGAAAAGAAAGAAAGAAATTTGATGGCTAAGGGTTGTTTCTCCCAGTGGGATGTGAACCCGCGGCCTCCGGGTTGCAAAACAAATGGTTTCCTGTTGTGCCACGGAGTACTACAGCGCGGGAATGGATATTAATATTCTCCCACACATGGGAGCATAAAAACCTTTCATAGTAAAAAATAATAACTATAAAAAATAGGAACATAGAATGAAGCTAGAAAGAAATATTTCAGATGTACCTAGGTCGTCTAAGCTACGATACATAAGATCTCTTTGGTAAAATATAGTAGATGCTTACCCGAAAACTCCCAAGTAATACTGAATGGTTTAACGAAATAATAATCGTAACACCTCCGTCTTTACGACGGGATTTCTTCGATGGAATAGTACGGAAAGTGGTAAAATTGTTATACACGGAACACGTCACAAGCTGAAGCGATATTACTACTTTTTCAGAAAAATGTGATAAGTCGATCGAAGTACATCGATGTTTGAGAGAGCCGGCGACGAGGCTAGCCTCGGCTAACAAAAAACATACCTACTGCCCGAGAATCTACTAATATCCTGTCATAGAACGTCACGACACTAAGCACCAAAGACACGTCAAAAGGATGCTGTAATTTCACTGTAATATTTTTTATATTTTCTTAGTACATATTACAATGAAAAAAAGTAGGCTATCACGACAGAAGAGAGATAAGACTCAGGGTAATCTTTTTACATCTACTTCATCCAGATGTCACTTAAAAGTGATTGCACGATTACTAAACAGCCAACATTACTCAAGCCTGTAAATTGTCGATCTTCGCTTCATTGATTAATCGTGCTACCTCAAATTTATTGAGGGTTAAAATTTGTTTTCGATGCGCCACAAATGACATAATACAAAACTATAATGTATTAATTAAGCAAAACCATGAATAATGTAAAAAAAAAATAGCATTCCCCTTGTTTGTTCAGGGAAAAATCCGGAAAATAAATTCAAAGCTTCCCGCGTCTAACTTGGACTGGACGCCGAAACACGACGGAACGTGGTTTCAATTATTAAACAATGCAATCGTCTGCCCCGACCGGTTGGCAACCCTAGCTTTAATACTTGAATACCTAGTATTTGGGTCATGGTACGCGAGCACACGGGCCCACCGTGTACCGTCGAAATTATTTAGTGATATCTCGACATGAATTTCAGATCAGCGGGATTTCGGCTGAAAAATGAGAAGGTATTTTTTTTTTTTTTAACACGCTTTGCTCTTTACGATCAGGTTTATTTACCTACCGGTCCTAGCTAAATGTAAATAGGTGTATTTTTAGGATTTTTTCAATAACATCCTTTTGGTCCTATTACAGGTAATTTAGGTAGATACAGTTAGTTACCAACCCCTTCTGTTGAAAGGGGTTCAACGTCATTTTATAATTACCTAGCTGACAAATATTTATCCCTTAATTGATATTAAAAATATGATCAATCTATAAGAAAATAAATAATAAGTATGGTCAATAATTAACTGTAACTAATACTAAAACCGGTAAACTGCTGCAGGTTTTATATCGGTAAAAATCGGTTTCCCGTAGAAATACTTAGCCGTTAGAGCACGTTCTCAATTACGGTACGTTACAATTTATACTACTCTTGTCTACACCAGATTGCGTCTGCCTTGCAAAAAGACGCAATCTACTTTGCATAGCTTTCGATCAAAAACTCATCCGTTCGAAAAGATTTATTCATTTTCTTCCATTTAACAGGACCTTTTGACACGTTCAATTTGGCAGCAAAATATTTTGAACTAGCTGACCCACGCAGCTCCGCCTGCGCTATTTTTACGTTAACTAAACTTTTAATAACAGACATTAGCATCGAATACATAACCTCCTTTTTATAGTTGGTTAAAAACTGGGACCTACTTTTTACTTGCTCTCCGAAGTACGGACCCGTTTAGTTCAAATGGCGTTAAACGGTCACCCATCTATTTAATGACCTTGACGAACGTTGCTTAACCCGATCGATTACAAAACCTTGATAACAACTCTCTATGAGTGTTCCCTTACTAATATTTATTATATTATAAAGAAAAATTGATAAAATCTGACCAAGCGTATAACCAAGTACCCATTTTGACTTTAATCCCCTCTCCCGAAAGAACCGTGCTAGATTACGGGATAAAAAGTATCCTATGTCCTACCTCGTAGTAAGATCTCAAATCATGCCAAGTTTCATTTGAATCCTTTCAGTAGTTTCGGTGTGATGCTCAGCCGTGATACAGACAGACAGACAGACAGACAGACAAAAATAAAAATAAAATACATTTTCGGATGAACGTGTGTGAATTGTCCCAGGATATTATTATTATTATTATTATTAGGTGGGAATCACACCCAACACGTCTGGGTAGCAGCCAGGGTGTCTAACCACTAGACATACGGGTCGGTCAAACATTAGAGAGCTATTGGTTCCGGGGCGAGGGCACTGATGATATTGCCGGACTTAAGAAACTTACTGCTGCGTTTACAATTCAAACTCAAACTCAAAAATCTTTATTTCAAATAGGCTTAACACTAGCACTCTTGAATGGTCATTTTTTAAAAGCTACCACCGGATCACAACGCGGCCTGAACTGAGAAGAAACTCAGCGGGCTTGTCATTTTTTCACTTTTTTTTAAACATTGTTTTGTTACAAATGAATCGACATTAGCGATATTGTGTCTTGCCGTTTGAAACATAAAGCAAGGGAGAAAAGAAGAAAACAATAAATTACGACAAAAATTTCAACAAACTAAAAGGCCAAAGGGATAGTAGTCGGACCAGTCCCCCCAAGCAGCACCCGCGCACGAGTTGACTCGATAAAAGTTAATGCTCATTAATCCGAGTTTTTGAAACCGATTTTATTTTCAATTAATAAATAATAAGAATAATGTTGTCTTTTATTTACTATTTGGTATTAATGCTGCCATACGAAGAAAAATTAAGACGTAACTTACTCATATTATGATTCACCGAAAGTGGCCATTTTAGGCCTCGCTGTTGTCTACCAGCTTTTTGCATGGCTACACCACTTTTGCAAGTGTACCAAAGAAAAAGGTGAAAATAAAGAAACCTTACCCATCCCTTATTTTCCACAGCCCTAGGTACGTTTAAGGGTTGGTGCTAATTGGAGGGCACTTACTTCACGAGCTCTCGTCCGCCTCAAGAACCGTGGCCGCGTCTTGAGGCTTTTATTCTGACAGCTATGTTACGAGTATTTTACTTCTTGATTGATAGTGCGTTAAGAAACATAGCATTTAGCTATTAGGTAGGTAGTAATCTGAAAAAGTTGAGGCCCTCTGTCGCCATTTTAATTTTTTTTTCAAAAGTCAAATTTCAAGTCAAGTCAAAATTATTTATTTCAAATAGGCTGAACACTAGCACTTTTGAATGGTATTTTTTTTAAAAGCTACTAAGCTATCACAACGCGGCCTCAACTGAGAAGATCCGGCAAGAAACTCAGCGGTCTTGTCATTTTTTCACTTTTTTAAACATTGTTTGTCTTGTTAGAATTGGATCAACAAAGATAAAACAAGAGAAAAAAGAAAAACAAATTACCGCAAAGTTACAACAAACTAAAAGGCCAAAGAGATAGTAGTAGTAAACAATAATATTATTGTTGCTGGGCTTGGAGAAAGGAACACCACACTAATGCATCTACACACATCAAAAGTGTCTAGGGATCAAGCATTTTTAAGCGGATTTCTTGAGATTGAGATGTGGCTTTGTAATAAATTTATGATTTTATAAATTTATATGGATCCTTTTTGGTGCATTTCATAATTTGAATCAGGAACTGTGAATCAAATTCGAGTAAAAGATGAAAATCAGCTGTCAATATTTTCCCTATAAAAACATACAACGCATTGAAGACATTATTAGTGCTACTGTTTCCCTACTACTGATTAAAACCAACGTTATTATGGAGCGGCGACGTCATTTAAGCAGGGAAGAAATGCTCAGAGCCGTGGGAATGATAGAAGCTGGTTCCCGGCAACGTACTGTGGCTTTAGCTCTGAATACAAGTCAGAGTGTTATCAGTCGACTTTGGACACGTTACCGAAGCACTGGTACCGTGGCTGAGCGCCATGGAGGACGGTATCGCTGCACCACACGGAGACAAGACCGATATATTCAAATCTTAACTCGAAGAGCTCCAACAATAACTGCCATGATGTTAGCCGTGAGGCTTCATCACTCTTCAGGGAACTTAATTAGCGACCAAACAGTCAGAAACCGCTTGCATGAAGTGAACCTTCATTCCCGAAGACCGCTACGGGTACCACCTATAGCAATGCACAATCGTAGGATTCGATATCAATGGGCTCTTGAACACAGAAATTGGGCAGAAGAACAATGGCGTTTCGTGTGCTTTTCTGATGAGTCTCGTTTTGGTATGAGACCGGATACAAGACGTATACGACACTGGAGAACCCCTGGACGCCAACAGCGATTAAAATCCTGCCAGAAAGTCCATCCTTATAGTGGTGGAACCATCATGGTATGGGCGGGTATTTGGATCGGCGGAAGAACTGAGTTGATTTGGATCAGAGGCAACCTCAACGCTCAAATTTATGCTGAGACGATTGTATCAGACGTCATCGTTCCTCTACAAGTGCAAATCGGTCCCTTATTTCAGTTAATGCATGATAATGCACGACCGCACACCGCAAGAGTTGTAAGACAGACTCTCGCCGCAGCTAACATCAATGTCCTGCCCTGGCCTGCTCAGTCGCCAGACTTGAACCCGATTGAGCATGCATGGGATATGCTACAGAGAAGAGCTCTGCCGAATATGGAGGGTATCCAGTCGCAAGAAGACCTTTTTTTGTTGTTGCAACGAACATGGGCGGCCATTCCACAGCGTGATTTGGATGAACTCATTTTGAGTATGCCAAACCGATGTTCTTGTGTTGTTAGTGTTCGCGGTAGAAACACGGATTATTAATTGTTTAAGTTACCCAATAAAATTTTAAAGAAAACTGTTATTTCAGTCTTTTTTTCGAACTTTTGTGTTAGTGGTTCAAATGTCAAAAATCCCTTTATTAGGAAAATGGCAAATTTCTTTATTAATGCAAAGGTGACTTGGTTTATCGTTACTGTGACAAACGAAAACACTTTATTTGATGAATCCTTAAAGAAAATTTTAATTAATATCAATCAGGAGAAAAGTTATTGCAAAAATATATGTTGATCCCTAGACACTTTTGATGTGTGTATTATAGAAAATGTGTTTGTGTGTAATGTATAATTTACATAATAGTAATTTCGATTGTTTTGATGCGATAATTCAATAAAATTAAAACGAAGTGACACTGTCAATGCTTCCGTGGGTGGTGTGCCAGTGTTTTTATTTTTATCTTAGAGATATTATATGACAATCCACATATGATTATCTGAACATATTCATGTTGTGTTAATTAGTTTTCCCTTTTCCGCCACTTTCGGATCGCCTATAACCTATCTACCTCCTTTTACTTTTTAATATCATCATTGGTATCAGGCATCTGGGAGTATAGGCTCTGTTTAGTTTGGGACCAGATAATCATATGTGGATTGTCATATAATATCTCTAAGATAGAAATAAAAAAACCTCCCTCTACAACAAAATAACACAAAGTTCACATCTCAACAGTGTATCTAACAAAACAAATAGCAAACAATGTATCTCGCGAGCACACAAAAGATAACAAATTGTGCTTTTAACGCACTCTTTCGCCGCCATTATAGTGTGGTTTATGTACTTTTGTTTCCGTCGTGTTGGTACCTTTGATGTACAGTCAGGAGCATATTTTGTACATTATTCCATACCTTAATTAAGTTTACTAATTGACTGTGACAAGATCAAAAAAATCCCATAATATCTTACGTAGAATGCTGTTTTCATAAAAGTACCTATTTAAAAAATAAATAACAGTTAGGTATCTCAACATCATCATTACATAACTTTAAAAATGTATTGGAATTGAAAACATCTATCACATTTTAATATTTTACCAGCTCATATTAAGTGGTTCTCAAATTTATTCACCCTTCAATTTTCTTTCGATTTTCGGGAGTTTCTTGAGAAACTTTCGTGTGTATTCGAGCGAATAAATCGGAGGTCCTGGTCTTAAAGGTGACATTTGCATAGCATCGTCGTGCATCTAAGACGTCTGGCAACACCAATCTCTTAAACTTGAAAGAATTTGTAATCACTTAGGGTAAATTATAGGTAAAAAATTCTACTTTTATGTAATGCAAATAGCCCTTATGTTTTCCGTTATACCCGTTTTATGCTAACAGTACGACCCCTTGCAACAGATCTGTACATTCTCTTGTCTCATCTTTCAAAACGAGTTCAAACATTATTTCAATCAATTATTTGCATGATAAGGGTTTCACATGTTTTCCGGACGCACCCTGGAATATCTTGACACTACATTAATGCAGCTCCATCATCACCAGCTGGTAGACGTCCACTGCTGAACATAGGCCTCCCCCTGCGAACGCCACAATGAACGACAATTGGCTATTTGCATAATAGTTTTCATATCGATACGAAAAAAAGATCCCGCAAAACGTTTCAGCAGACCTTTCAGTGCTCGAGATACCCGTCTATTAACGAGACTTTTTGTCTACGACCGGTTTTCATATATACCACAACTTTTCTTATCTTTATAACTCGTAGATGCATATTATATACATTTCATATCGAACCACGTGTCCCAGTTATAAGATTTTTGGTTCTTAAAGGTCCTTTCCATCTTGTAGGACTTAGTTCCATCTTGTTATGTTCCATCGCTTGGATTGTCCTATATGCTTTTAGAGGTGTTCTGTAATTTATACTTATACTTTTTCTATTTTCCATAGTATATTCTATCTGGAAGGCTTCGTCGTTATTAAAGAATTTTTTATAAGTCCATAAAGTTTCCCAAAGGGTTGATCCCTGATTTATTATTTAGCGATCTTAAAAGCTACAGAACTCTTTGCGATGCGATTGAAATAAGTTCGAAGTTTCGGCTTTATGTATTTCTGGATACTTTGAATATTTTCGAGTTGTTAATACTAACAAGTTCTTATTACTTTTAAACATTATTTGTTTGGTGTACAAAAATAGTATAAACATTATAAACCCCAAAGCTAGGACAAATAGACTGTATACTATTTGGTAATTGGTTCGAGCATCGTGTAGAAAAGTTTGACCACATTTCGATGATGTTTTCACTGTAAAATAAAATAAAGATAAGGAGATAATGAATTCCACGGATTAACTCCGATTGCCATCCCGATTGATTTCAATTAACTACCTCCGTTTTGCGAACCAAGCAACTTCCTGCTGCGCCACAGAGTACAAAGCTACACAAGAAAAGAAATATTTTCTAAAGCAATATGTTCTAACAAAAAAGCTGCAACATGACACTCGACAATCCTAGAGATACATATCAGAAAGCAAACGTTGATTTAATACACGGATCAGACGGGTGTCAGCTTGCACGGGGCATTTATTCGAAGCACCATCCCCTGTGGTCCCAACACGACAATACACTTTGCGCGCACCCCTCGCTACGACTGAACTGACATGTGGCCCACGAGTACTTGCTCTGTTATTTTGACTATATACCATTGAAGTGGTGATAACCGAGGTCATTGGATGTATGCAATAATGAAGCATATTTTGCAGAAAACCACAGCTCAAAAAATATTACCTAATGACACATATGCCTTAATATGTATGTAATGCCACTTTCATTTCCACCACTATGTCGCACAAGGGTCGGCACACAGCCGTCATAGGAACTCAGCGTCGCTGTAGATGCTTATGCAAGCATTGTTAGAAGTGTAGCAATACCAGATCTATAAGATACGACACCAGTTTTGTTCCTGCTGCTACAAGATGGTGGCCTTTTTTTGATTGCCAGAGCTATGTAAAGTCATTGTGACAGCAGCAGCTGGGGGGACACCATTTTTGTTCCTTTTGCTGCCCAATACAGCAAGTCCTCTGTTGTATTTGTTCCTAGGAAGAGTAAGTTTGTCAGAGCTATAAAAAGTTATTGTGCTGCTGGGGAGACAAGTTTTGCTGTTTCTGCTGCCACCACAGCAAGTCCTCCATTTTTGTGTTCTTACAGGAAAGTGAGATGGCCAAAGCTATAAAACGTCATTGTGTTGCTGGGGAGACAAGTTTTGTTCCTTTTGCTGCCACCTCAGCGAGTTCACTGTTTTTTTTTGGTCCTGCAGTGAGTGAGGTTGCCAGAGCTTTAAAAACTCGCCGTGTTGGTTACTGAGGGATGCCAGTTTTCAAACTTTATTCTAATCGGGAATTAACGCGATTTACCTTATATTTTGGCTTGACGTTTCGGCCGGGTTGCACCAGCCGTGGTCACAAGCAGACTGGTTCAGCGAGACGGCTCCGTGCGCGAGGCAGAAATATCTTCGTCTACCCCCGTTCTTTCACTTGTAACGTTAAGCCCACTACACACTACACTCACAGTATCTGTATATTTAACCGCCGGCAAATAGCGAGGTTTTGTCATTTTGATCACTGGTTCCCAAGCAGCTGATAATCTAAAGCCATCTTCCCGGTTGAAATTTTTATATTTCTTTATTTCAATCGCTTCACGAACAACTCTAGAATAAAAGTGTCGATCGGTGGAAAGGACTTGTGGGCGATGAAACTCAATCCAGTGATTTGTATCCGACTGAAGGATATGCTCGGCAATCGCTGACTTGCTAATCTGACGGTTCTTTACAGCTGTGATATGCTCTTTAACCCTTTCTGCGATAGTCCGCGATTGAAATAAAGAAATATAAAAATTTCAACCGGGAAGATGGCTTTAGATTATCAGCTGCTTGGGAACCAGTGATCAAAATGACAAAACCTCGCTATTTGCTGGCGGTTAAATATACAGATACTGTGAGTGTAGTGTGTAGTGGGCTTAACGTTACAAGTGAAAGAACGGGGGTAGACGAAGATATTTCTGCCTCGCGCACGGAGCCATCTCGCTGAACCAGTCTGCTTGTGACCACGGCTGGTGCAACCCGGCCGAAACGTCAAGCCAAAATACACACATCAAAAGTGTCTAGGGATCAAGCATTTTTAAGCGGATTTCTTGAGATTGAGATGTGGCTTTGTAATAAATTTATGATTTTATAAATTTATATGGATCCTTTTTGGTGCATTTCATAATTTGAATCAGGAACTGTGAATCAAATTCGAGTAAAAGATGAAAATCAGCTGTCAATATTTTCCCTATAAAAACATACAACGCATTGAAGACATTATTAGTGCTACTGTTTCCCTACTACTGATTAAAACCAACGTTATTATGGAGCGGCGACGTCATTTAAGCAGGGAAGAAATGCTCAGAGCCGTGGGAATGATAGAAGCTGGTTCCCGGCAACGTACTGTGGCTTTAGCTCTGAATACAAGTCAGAGTGTTATCAGTCGACTTTGGACACGTTACCGAAGCACTGGTACCGTGGCTGAGCGCCATGGAGGACGGTATCGCTGCACCACACGGAGACAAGACCGATATATTCAAATCTTAACTCGAAGAGCTCCAACAATAACTGCCATGATGTTAGCCGTGAGGCTTCATCACTCTTCAGGGAACTTAATTAGCGACCAAACAGTCAGAAACCGCTTGCATGAAGTGAACCTTCATTCCCGAAGACCGCTACGGGTACCACCTATAGCAATGCACAATCGTAGGATTCGATATCAATGGGCTCTTGAACACAGAAATTGGGCAGAAGAACAATGGCGTTTCGTGTGCTTTTCTGATGAGTCTCGTTTTGGTATGAGACCGGATACAAGACGTATACGACACTGGAGAACCCCTGGACGCCAACAGCGATTAAAATCCTGCCAGGAAGTCCATCCTTATAGTGGTGGAACCATCATGGTATGGGCGGGTATTTGGATCGGCGGAAGAACTGAGTTGATTTGGATCAGAGGCAACCTCAACGCTCAAATTTATGCTGAGACGATTGTATCAGACGTCATCGTTCCTCTACAAGTGCAAATCGGTCCCTTATTTCAGTTAATGCATGATAATGCACGACCGCACACCGCAAAAGTTGTAAGACAGACTCTCGCCGCAGCTAACATCAATGTCCTGCCCTGGCCTGCTCAGTCGCCAGACTTGAACCCGATTGAGCATGCATGGGATATGCTACAGAGAAGAGCTCTGCCGAATATGGAGGGTATCCAGTCGCAAGAAGACCTTTTTTTGTTGTTGCAACGAACATGGGCGGCCATTCCACAGCGTGATTTGGATGAACTCATTTTGAGTATGCCAAACCGATGTTCTTGTGTTGTTAGTGTTCGCGGTAGAAACACGGATTATTAATTGTTTAAGTTACCCAATAAAATTTTAAAGAAAACTGTTATTTCAGTCTTTTTTTCGAACTTTTGTGTTAGTGGTTCAAATGTCAAAAATCCCTTTATTAGGAAAATGGCAAATTTCTTTATTAATGCAAAGGTGACTTGGTTTATCGTTACTGTGACAAACGAAAACACTTTATTTGATGAATCCTTAAAGAAAATTTTAATTAATATCAATCAGGAGAAAAGTTATTGCAAAAATATATGTTGATCCCTAGACACTTTTGATGTGTGTATAAGGTAAATCGCGTTAATTCCCGATTAGAATAAAGTTTGATAATGGAACGCGAAAGTCTAAAAGTATATGATGCCAGTTTTATTCGTTTGGCTGCTATAACAGCAAATCCACTGTTGTTTGTGTTACTCTGCGATGACCAAGGTTGACAGAGCTATGAAAATTGGGTGTGCTGGCATCTGAAGGAATCCAGTTTTTTTCCTTTTGCTGACACAACAGTGAGCCCTCGTTTGTTTATGTTACTACTAGAGCTATGAAATCTCGCTGCGTTGGCAACTGGGAGATACCATCGTCATTCTTTTTGTTACTTCATGCATCATGCTAGCTATATCAGAAGGAATTGAATTCAATCATTATAAAAGTTTTCGCCTTGAACATTTATGAATTTATACGTACAAAACAATAGTCATACACGGCTTCGCAATACCAGACAATCGATCCACGTGCAATCTTCAAAGCGAGACGAATCTCCGCATAAAGTTTACGAGCCGCCGCATTCGCAGGAAGGACGTCCCTCACGTCATCGCGAGACAAAGGACATCACGAGATACAAATACCCTTCTAGGTATCCCTCCAAGTACTCTATGTGTTCATTTCCGTGGAACAGCCCGTTTGTGGGGCCCACTGACGAATGAAACTGTGACGAGGAAAGATTTGAATCGTAGATTTAATTTTTTGAGCGGAAACATGTAGCACTCTGTACTTGTTATTTAGGTTTCGCCAAAACCTCGCATTGACCTTAGGATTTAAATAATGTAGGTAACATATACATAGTATAGCCTTAATAAGCCAATTGCAATTTTGACCTTTGATTAATAATGTCGTGAATTGTTGTGATAGAAGAGTTTAATTTAAAAGCTTTGTATTGTATACAAATACTTTTAGTTACTCCGGAATAGACCGGCCCTATAGCGAAATAATTGTTATACGAAAACTTATTACACGTGTAACAATTCAGTAGTAAGTATAGTGCGTACGCCCTACTATATGCCGACATAAATGCTATTGGAATAATGTCAACCATCTACGCGGAAGATATTATAGTGCACATATACTTGCGTAGGCACAAGTGCAATCTCTCTTCCTTTACCTCTTACAATCCGATGGGACGGAAGGCCGACACGACCGGGAAGAGGGTCGGACCGACTTTTTAAATGCCCATCCGACGCATAGATTATCTTAATTCACAGACAATCAGGTGATCGGCCTGTATTGTCCTAGCCAGTAAGGAACAACTATACGAAGGTGTTGCTCTCCGCGGGATTCGAACCCACGACCTCCGATTTGCAAAGCAAGTGGTTACCCACTGCGCCACGGAGGCTACATCTCAACGACAGGTGTCGCTCGCTATCGTATCGCTTAAAAATATTCTTATTCATCATGTGGAAAACAAAAAAAAACATAATTTTAACCGACTTCAAAAAAGGAGGAGGTTCTCAATTCGTCCGTATATATATATATATATTTTTTTTTTATGTATGTTCGCGCATAACTCTGGCAATTATTAACCGATTTGAAAAAATCTTTCTTCCATCCATTATTCAATCCATTGATTGGGTCCCATAAAAAATTATTGCTTAGTAATAAGTAGTTCCTAAAAAAACAAGAATGGTGACTGCGCACTGAGAGTTGCAAGAAAGCCTATATAGATGACGTTTTAGTCGCTCGGACTCGCTCGGTCGGACAAAAATGGTCATAACTCTGGCAAATATTTACCAATTTCAATGATTCTTTTTTATTCGAAAGAAGAAACCACCGTATTGAATCTGTATGAATTTTATTACAACCGGATAAGAACTTCCTGGAGGACCATGAACGATGTGGAGGAATTTAACTGGTAAAAACCATAAAACTGATGTTCTCCATTACATTGCTCTGACAATTATGAACCGATTTCGATGATTCTTTTTTTATTCGAGAGAGTAAACTACTATGATGTTTCCATGCAAATTTCATTACGACCGGATATTTTTTTCTGAAGAAACATGAATTATGTAAAACTATGTAGACGATAATGTGATCATAACCTACCTAGATAATTTTAGGGTTTTCGATGGTTCAATCTTTATATATGAAAATATCACTAAAAAGTTTAAAATAAAATCTTTTAAAAAAAAAATTGAACCGACTTCAATATCACTGAAAAGTATAAAATAATTTAAATATTATTGAAGTTGGTGCCAAATATACACAGCAGGTACGCTAACACCAACTTCAATAATATTTAAATTATTTTATATTTTTCAGTGATATTGAAGTCGGTTCAATTTTTTTTTAAAAAGATTTTATATTTAAGAACAGTTCTTCCAATGCATATGTACGGTAATCCCTTAATACCGACTTGATGGCACATTGTCTACGAGAAATATGCTCAGACGGATCACGAGCATATGAGTGGAGCTCCGAGATAAATGCACATTAATGAAGCATTCATCGCGGACTCAGACCACTCAACAATCAGAGTGATTTCGACGTCGAGAAATATACATTTCGGATATTGTGAAGTTCTTTTTGTCACCGAGGTCCTAACGACCTCGTTTGATCTGATTGCCTGATCATATATCTACTGTGGGGTGTTCACGACTAGTCACCCTACCTGACGATGTCTGGTTTGGTTCCAGAGGCTACTCCATCGGCTTGTTGTCAACCGTCACTGGATGTCACTCACTGAGCTAGTTGAATGAGTTTTTAAATCAATGATCATTGGTGAATACAACTTTATACTTGATCGCAATCTATAATGGTAAGCAACGATGCTAAAGTTCTCTAACTAATAGACAACAGATTAACAGAGAGACAAGTATCCTTAATGTTTTTATTAATAATTTGTATGTATATTAGTTATCAATTTGTATTTTTGATCTGTACCTAAACTTTCTTTATTTTGCATCTTGCTTGTACATTCTCTGTACCACCTTAAGGTAGACTGGCAGAAAATTTCTAAGGCATTAAGTCCACCTAGGTACAAAAATTGTGCATGAAGAAAAATCCATTAAATAAACGAGTACAAATAAATAAATATCCTTCAACTGCCAACTCAGTGATTTCCCATAGAGCGTTGGTCAATTAACTTAACGCAGGAAATATGAGCGTCAAGTTCAGCCAATACTCGCATTTGCACTGGCAATTTTTGGAAAAGCACTATCGTCCTTCTGGTACAGTCGGGCAAAAGGGTGTAATGTTTTATTTTTTTGTATCAACGTGCATACTATAGGGTTTATTCATGACGTGATGAAAATATTGATTAGTCTACAAGAAGACTAATTTTATTGTGAAGAGTGCGCCCAGGCAAATTGTTACTCTATTAGAAACCTTTTCCGCGTATCCTAGTATAGTATAATAAACAGTGGGTAATAAATGCTAGTAAAACATTTTACATGGATTCATATCTTCAAATTACCTAACTGTTTCATATAAAAAACGTTATGCGTTAGTATAAATTTATTACGTCGTAGTTTTTCTTATTTTAGTGGCGTTTGGCGAACTTTGTACGGATTTACCCCTGCGATTCCTTCCGCAACATAAAACCTGTGACTATAAATGATAATTATTATATTGTTCAAGTATTTCGGTGTAGCTGAATAATGTATAGGCATTCCTATGATTTGGCCTAAAGCACAGAATTCTCAGGTTTTTATTTTTGTAATTGAACAAATTTTACCACAGTGAATTATGTAACATAGAATCTACAGCTGTTAGTTATCTAGTCATTCGAACCCGATATTTCAGTCCAGCTACATAACAAAACACAGCAATGTTTACACATATATGTTTTATTTTAGCCATATCTGACAAATAGATCTCTCAAATAAAATCTCTCGCATATCGTCAATCGCTTAAGGAATTACTTCCAACGCTGCAATTATTAATTGCAGCGTTGGAAGATCTTGTTGATTACGGCTATATTTTGTTGGATTGGGCATTAGTAATAAAAACCCTATTATTTTTATTTTAAAAAGAGAAAGAGTGGATTTTTATATACTTAGCTGATGTTACTTAGCATTTCAGAAGGGAAGGGCTCTTCTTTAAATTTCTCTACATGGAATCTACGTGATCTAGACCTTAGGCGGGTTAAGAATTATTTCCCATACATTTTGAGATGATTTTTAGTTATCAGAATGTCTAGAGATTTTAATCGCTTATTCTTATGGCTTGGTCCCTTCACTGAGCTGTCCCTACGCTTGAACGAGCATAGTAGGTAGGGGAGTACTTTCAGGGGTGGCGCGGCGAATTCGGACACTTTAATGCGAGTTTTGATGTTTTATGTTAATATCGGGTTGGAAGTTTGGTTCAATAGTCATCGGATCGGGCGGTGGCAGTCCTGGCCCGCGATAGCAAATTAATTTTCAACATTAATGCGAGTGAAATGTTCGATTCAGCGATCTTTGTTTTTGGATTGCTTAAGTTTTGTCGGAGGTCAGCGCGATCGCAATTTTCATCGGAGTAATTTAGATAAAGTTTTCAAATGTTTTCCGTGGCGCTTTCGGTAAGTACTCAAAGGAATATTAGGACGAAAGTTGAGCGATACTTTTTATGATTTTTGCACATTTAATTTTCGCCTTAAAACTACGGACATTGCTAATTTTATCACGTAATTCCATTTCGTAAGGACGCACCAGAGTAATTAATAATAATAATAAGGTATATAGGTATATATTTTTTGACCTTCCTGTTTGAAGAACTACCATACTGAATCTAACTGCCGCACTCACAGACATCAATTAACTTGCAACACGCTATGAAGTCATTTTTTGGTATGTATTTATTTCGACTCTCCGAGTCTCTTATGATTACCTTTGAGTATTAATTACGAGATTATTGATATATCTACTCACTATCCGCGTATTAAGTATTATTTGGCTTCGAAAGACGAAATAATCCATTTAGAAAATATGACTTAATCATAATTAACAATAATTAACGTTTGTAGGTGAGGCAGTAAGTCTTCGATGTTGTAATTACTCTCGAACATTTTATTCCACTGCAGGCAGTTTTTTCCACTATCTTAAGTAAAGCTTAATCTGAACTAATTTTGAATATGGAATAGTGTCATAGTGTTCACTTCCTTAACTAGACCGTAATCATATCCAAGATAGTAGCTTGAACATCGATATACTATACCAACAAGATTAGCTGTCACGAACAAAATGACATCGAAAATGAGGTCGCGGTTACATATACCTACACAACTATACACGTACACGCAAAACAATAATATGTTCATATAAAAAGATGACTTACATACTATAAAATAAGGTTCAATAATAATTGCAGACAATTGAGCGACAGCCGTCTCCGTAGCTCTTATTTTCTTATTTTCGTGACCACTTTTCGGGTCGTGACAGCAAATCTAGTTGGTATAGTATATCGATGGGCTTGAATTAAAAACTAAATTCTTTAGATACAGTTTTCCTCACATCGGAACACAGCAATGTTTTCTGGACGATTTCTTAAACAAGGTGTTTTGAACCCATTATTTTAATATTCCTTATAATTATACCCGGCCCTCGGCCCAAATGTTTTACGCATCCTAGCTTGAACTTTGTATTTTTATACGGTAAATATGAAACGAATAAAAAATTATTTATACTCATTTGAATTTCATCTCGTATTCTCGTATGAGAGAGAGTTCATGCATAATGAACGTAGCTTAGTCTCAGACTTGATGTGTTGATGTGATATAGGTGTTGGAAGTAATATTATATTGTGAACCAAGGGGCGGATCTTGGGTATATCTACTCAAAGACTAACATGCGTCAATATAGCATAGTTAAGGCGAGTCACAAAAATAATTGCAATAATATTATAGACACATAGGTTTATGTTGATAATTTTATAATAATAATATTTTGGGACAATCCACGCACGGTTATCTGATCCCAAAATAGGCAGAGCCTATACTATGGAAACCAGACAACTAATGCTTACGCTTTTTTGGTGGGAATCGAAGCCACGACCTATTGGTCAGCGGCCAGGGTGTCTAACCACTGCACCAACAGGCTCTTTATTGTGTTTAATTACTTCTCTTTTTTTTAATAATTTCAGAACAAGGGTTAACTATTTTAGCTAAGAAAGTAACCTGTGTCTTGAGGTTGACGTAGTTAATATTGAACATTTTTTTCTTTTTATCCGAGTTTATAGTACGTTACTCTGCGGAGTTCCTTCAAATGTTACGTTATCATCTGAATTTTGCATAGACAGTTGGCGCCACTTTGTCGCGTACCGTTGCATTTCCCCGTTTTCACAGACCCCGGGAATTTATGAGTGCGGGATCCCGGACTAAGAGCGCATCTCTATTCGAGCGCCGAAATAAATGGACACTCCAATTTAACAGGACATGGTACGAATAATGCTAGCGAGTATTTTACTGAGAACCCGTTAATCTATTCTTGAATTTTATTTGATACTTTGTAGTTTTTTATTTTTCAATAACAAATAGTAGGTACTCTCGCGGTCACAAGCGGTGTATCACCTTTACGTCGACAATCGCTTGCTAAATAATAATAATATCTTGGGACAATCCACACACGGTCATCTGATCCCAAACTAGGCAGAGCCTGCACACATACATAACACATAAACTAAACTACATATACACATGACATAACTACATATACATATGAGACTAAATACATGCGGTTCCGCGATAACGATTGAAACGATTCGATTTCGATTGAAAACTGGTACACCGTTCGTGTTCTCGATAGTACCTAGTTTTGTATGTACATAGTAACAATTTGTATAATATGGTGCTTTGAGCCTCCCATGACTAAGATCCATGGCCTCTTTAGTCTACACTTTTAATATTTCTCCTACAGCAATATATATAACATAGTTTAACCAGGTGGTTGGGTCCTTGATCGAGAGACTGTCTAGACTAGATAGTTTGATGGGTACTCGTCCCATTGCATTGCTCGATATTATGAGTCAAAACTGCTGCTGCATTTAAACACCACTTCACTAGGTGGTAGGTGGCCCTTGTGCAAGGAACCGTCCAGGTATGTACCAAAGTGTCATTTGTTCTGCCGTCAAGCAGCAGTGTGTAAACATCGCTATGTTCCGGTGACACTGCAGCTGGTGAAATTACCGGACACAAGGGACTCGATATCAAATGTCTCGGGTGACGTGCGGCCATCCGCAGCTGTCTATAGGCAAACAGTGTCGCTTACCATCAGGAAAGCGTTTTGATTGTCATGTCACTTGGTTAAATAAAAAAAAAACATTGTGATTCAGCGTCATATGCATAATGCATTTGACGCTGAATCACAGCTGGAGAAACAACTAACCTTTAAATACATAATTAGTTATGGCTACATGATAAGCGACATTGCAATGTAGCTTAATGTTTCAGGTGATAAGCCACATTGCAAAGTGGCTCTATGTCTCAGGTGATAATCGACATTGCAAAGTAGCTCTACGTCTCAGGTGATAAGCCACATTGCAATGCAGCTCTATGTCTCAGGTGATAGGCGACATTGCAATGCAGCTCTATGTCTCAGATGATAAGCCACATTGCAATGCAGCTCTATGTCTCAGGTGATAAGCCACATTGCAAAGTGGCTCTATGTCTCAGGTGATAATTGACATTGCAAAGTAGCTCTATGTCTCCGGTGATAAGCCACATTGCAGTGCAGCTCTATGTCTCAGGTGATAAGCGACATTGCAATGTAGCTTTATGTCTCACGTGATAAGCCACATTGCAATGCAGCTCTATGTCTCAGGTGATAAGTGACATTGCAATTCCGCTCTATGCCTCAGGTGATAAGCGACATTGCAATGCAGTTTTATATAAGTAGGTGTGTCGCTTACGCTCAGGCAAACTCAAACCTTACTAAGTTACGTAAAAAAACCTCAAATCAAATCAATTTTATTATTGTTGTTGCAGGTACAGGTGCCTCGATTAATTTATACAGCTATGTATGTTGACACAAACAGTCCTGAGCTTTTTTGTCTGTGTAAGCATCCTGGGCCCCTCGGAGACGCTTTATATAATCCATTAAGTTGTCAACGAAGATTGATATAACAAGATCAGGATCGGCTTACTTGGGTGCATTCTAACGAGCCGTCTGATCTTCGACAAACATCAAATGAAGTTAAGGAAAACGATTTTGTCATTTATATACATAACTAGACGTACTATCTATTGTAATAAAGACTTCTTGAGGAAGACGTACCTTCGAACATTACTGAAATGATCTTGATATTAAATTAAAATCAGAATCTTTGCCATTATCAGGAACCGAAAGATTTCCACTGCTAAATAAAGCTCTCCCCCTAAGAAGTGACGGGTTGCTATAAACCCCACGCTTGGCAGGTGTAATCCAATAGAAAGACGCTGCTGTTTGTCTTCTGGTTTTCCCTTAGTCGCCTCTTATGGACACCTAACGGGTCAACAAAAATCAGAATGTAGCACATAGGTGAAAAACTATTTTATAAAAAATAAAAACCGACTTCAAAGTAAATTATCTAAAAAGCATAAAATAACGAAAATATATTGAGGTCGGTGCTAGCTAATCATGTTAACTAACACTATCACCAGCTGACACCGACTTCAATATATTTTCGTTATTTTATGCTTTTTAGATAATTTACTTTGAAGTCCTACTTGTTTCAATAAAAGTTTACCCCTCCTTTGAAGTCGGTTTTAATTTTTTATAAAATAGTTTGTTTAATACTTTTTAGTGACTTATTTTACCAAGATAGGTATCAGCACTATCACGCAACTCGAACGTCTACGTTATAGTAACTTACTAAAAACATAAAAAGTTTATATCTCTTAAACTACTGGACCGATTTTGATGAAATGTGTACTTTACCCTAAGTTGAACAATACTCTAACTATTGCAAAAATAATTTTCGAAATCGGACTTGTAGTTTCTGAGAAATCGGCGGACAAACCTACATACATACATACACTCATAAAATTTGGTAAATTTGTTTAGAAGCCCACATAGACTAACATATATTAATATTACGCATTTTTATCAATATTACATACATACGCGTCGAATAGAGAACCTTCTTTTTGAAGCCGGTTAACAAGATCTTAAAAGTAAAGGTGAGACTTTGGACTGACTCAATATATGTAACTATTATCCTAAACGACTAATACATTGCACACACTCTTGATTACCATGTCCCCATGGCCACGTGCAGATGACGGTGCCCTGTACAGGCCCGACACAGACACAAAAAATCGCTCTCTCACTCGAATGCATACAATCAACAAGCAGGAAACAGCGAACTTTTGAAAAATTTCCGCCATATCCTGCCTTTGTACGGGACAAAGAGTATAAGTGCGATTGAAGAGGTGACACCTCTACGTATAAATAGTAGGCAAGTAGCTAGTAAATTCATTGTATTATATTTAAATTTTGTTACATATATTAACATGTATTTTGGTAAGATTGTTTCTTGGTGGAAGAATGGGTCTTCTTTGATGGACCCGGTCTTTTGGTATTGTATTTATTCTTCTTGTCTCTTCTTTGAAGGTGTAGCTGTTAAAACAGTGGAAAACTGTATCCTGTATGATAAGATTTTAAAAGAGGTAGGCGTTCTTGCGGCGAGTAGGGTTGCCAAATCTCTATGAAGAGTAGCTGTAGTATGGCGTTTGAGAGACTTCTATATACGGCTGCATTATGAATGAAACTTATTACATATGTAATAAGTGAGTAATTGCTTACCATCAGGTGGGATCACACTTAAGTATTAGCTTATATTCAGCTGGAAAAAATATGCGGAAATTATGTTCACTTCGTATACCTACTAATGTTAGATATTATATCCCTGTTATACGAATTTAGGGTGAATATTGAAAGGCTACCGAAATAGCTCTAAAAATCTGCAAGTTGAAGTGGCAATGGGCAGGCCACATCGCTCGGAGAACCGATAACCGTTGGGGAAGGAAGGTTCTCGAGTGGCGACCACGAACCGGAAGACGCAGCGTAGGTAGGCCTCCCACTAGGTGGACAGACGACATTGTGCGTGTCGCAGTTACCTGCGACACGCAGGATGTATGCTAATAGCCAATTGTCGTTCATTGTGGCGTTCGAAGGGGGAGGCCTATGTTCAGCAGTGGATGTCTTCCGACTGGTGATGATGATAATTGAAACGTTTAGATAATGTCTCGTCTATACTTTGTTTAGTCTATGTCGATTGTCATTTTTCTACTCCATGGGAGGGTAGGGTGACAATGCGCTTCAGAGGAGGGCTGTACGTGCTCGTGATGTTTTCATTTTTCACTCACTTTACAAATATTTTTTCATATAAAAGATTCATGAAAAGGACCGTTCTAGTACAACCATTTCAGTTTTATCATATGGTAGATATTTTCGATGTCAAAACTTTATTGAATAAACACTTTTTTAGTAGCGTTTGTGATTATAGATATGGGAATGAATAAAAATATTGCAAGTAAATTGAATTGAAAATTGAATTAACCAACTCAGCTTTATCTAATCACAGCATCGCATTCAAGATATAAGTATTAGCATATCAATGGGTATTCCAATTTTTTAAAAATAAGCGTTATTTCGGTTGTATCGATATACATACGATATCTCATAATTTCTAGAATTTCATAATTTGATTGAACAGTTTGCCTGCGTCGGTTTTCCCGCCCGATTATAATGTGGGTGTCTTCAAGGCTAGAGTGAATAGGCTTTTAATAAGCTAGTGCGCTTTACCATCTTCGATTGCGTCGCCACTTTCCATCAGGTGGGTCTGCAGTCAAGCACTAGCTTATGTTGAATAAGAAAAAAAAAATTTTTGCATAATAAACTTAATATGCATACTGTTGGTTGAAGTATGTACTTATTTCGATTTTCATACTTGTTTCTAATAAAAGGTATGTCAGAAACGCCCCTTAGTCACACGAAACCTATCTTTAACTCACGGATAATTGCATCATTATCGGGCCCGCCTCATTCTAAACTCTAATTGTTTCCGAGCAAGCGAGACGTATCAATTTACGAGCAATTTGTACCCGCGGCGCTTGGAAAGGCATTTGGAAATGAGGTGCTTTTGTGAAAGTTTACATTGGTTTTTTACAAATTTTTTTCAAAGGGATATGTTGGGATAATGCGCGTTCCTTAGATCGAAATCATATTGGTGTTATATGTAGATAAATGTACCTATTTAACACTATCTCCAACATTTATTATTAATATTATTATTTTTTGGACGTAGTAAATAAATTGAGATTTCCATTGTTAGGTGAAATTTATTTATCAAGGATTTATTACTTATTAATATTTTATAAATATGTTTTCTTACTGTACCTACCAAGTCCGGTCCAATATTTTGTGATAACTGTCCGTCAGTTCTAATTAGAATTTTTTTCTACCCAGTCATCATGCCCTTTGAATACTGGTATAAATCTAATTGAAGTTATTCTATAAAAGCAGAGCTTAAGCATGGCTTAAACCATTTTAAAAATATCAGAATCCCGAAATAAAATCACAAACTCATAATTAAAACTTGAACTAAAAAAAAATTGTGACGAAATTAGTTTTAAAAGAAATAAAAAATCAGTTTTAAGTACATGAAATTAATTTGGCAGCTACAAGACCACCGACAGGTATACAGGCTACCATCAAACTCTTAACACCCCCCTGCCCCCCTGCGTCGAAGGTTAAAAATGATAAAAAAAATTAAAATAATTTTTAAATTCCTATTATTAACGTTTATTTTTAGCAAATAAAAACCGTTCATTGCGATATTTTGGCGAGATATTTTATTTGATTTTCCTTTCTTATTTGGCATCGTGTAAGTATATCATTATTTATCCGTGGAACTAGCTGTTTACGTCCGTACTTACGCTTTTGTTTTCCTGTCGTCTGCTTCCGTTCAGTTGAGTTTATGTGCGTTTAATGTAAGTTTAATATATTTCCTGTTTTTATCCTAAGATAAGACTCTACAAGAAGTTTTTTAATGGTTAAAGAAAAGTGATAATGCTGTTAACCAATTCTAGGTTCATGACTGATAATACTTTCTATAATTTCATAGCTAAATCACATTAATGAATATGCAATAACATTATTATTATTTAAATTACTGTAACAAAATCGACTCGGTTGTTTTAAATAAAAATGGAAACAGGGACTTACTCGAATATGAAATGTTTTCCCCTCGTTTTAAGTACAGTTAAATACATCCTTACCTCCTTACACAATGTCGCTTTCCACGGCTGTCTTTATATCCGCTAACTCCTAAACCACGCAACGGATTCACCATCAGTAGACAATTTTTACTGAAGGTATATATATAAGTAACCCTTTATATAGCCTCTACGAATCCGAGGCGACTCGCTAGTATAGAAATAAAAATACCTACACTACACACACAATCATAAAACAGTATATTTACATAAGCATCATGTCGTCACATTAAAAACTACATTGTTTATATTGTTGACAAGTTATGACTCTTATTGCAATACAGTTAAGGTTCAGAGGAAACACTCCAATTGGTGCAGACTGTCTGGATATGTCTATTTTACATAAGATTGCAACTAAATAAAAATTTTGCGCGGTATAATCCGTAAATGAACAGTGCCTACTGTTTAAACACTTATCACATTTTCGTAAACGGAAAGGGCTTTGGCAACCCGCTTTAGATCAAGACAATTTTTTTTTCATCGTCTCTTCCCCTTCCCTTAAATAATTAAATTCCTTACGATGAACGACGTTGGAATGAAACTGCAAAATCGCTGCTCGCTACAGTGACTTGATTAGCTCGGATCGGAGATCAAACAAGAATTTTTTATCCAGTTATGAAGTCATTCGGGTTTTAGACTTAAGCTGTACTGACTATCCATTTGGCCTTTTAGTTTGTCGTAATTTATTGTTTTCTTCTTTTCTCCCTTGCTTTATGTTTCGAACGGCAGGACACAATATCGCTAATGTCGATTCATTTGTAACAAAACAATTTAAAAAAAAAAAAAGTGAAAAAATGACAAGCCCGCTGAGTTTCTTGCCGGATCTTCTCAGTTGAGGCCGCGTTGTGATCCGGTGGTAGCTTCTAAAAAATGACGATTCAAAAGTGCTAGCGTTAAGCCTATTTGAAATAAAGATTTTTGAGTTTGAGTTTTTTGTAGGCATTTTTTCAAAGTGAAGCTATAGGAATAATTAGCTAGTTTCTCTTTCTGCACAAATGTTTTAATACAAGGGATTTCAGCAGTATAATATAAGTGCATTATTTTATACTACCAAGGTGGCAAGTGGTATGCAGTCACCGCTATTTTGTTATTGTGTGAGTCAAATAAATGTATTTCTTCTTCTTCTTCATACATTATTGTTAAAATCATAACCCTCCCTCCGTTCCGTAGTCGGGTAAAAATAATGCTCTTTAATGTCTTCTTGCTTCGCAGTGCACATAAAATGTCGGTCCCGGTTATTGCCATTTCGACAGCAGTCGTTAAGCCTAGTCAAGGAGCCATGGGCAGTTTTTTCTGGGACTAATCCCACCACTCATTTCCACCACTATGACTCCTGTCAGCCAAGGTCTACTTTGAACATCATCATCATCATCACCAACCGGAAGACGTCCACTGCTGAACATAGGCCTCCCCCTTGGAACGCCACAATGAACGACAATTTGCTATTTGCATCCACCACGTCTGTCCCCCTTTTTTTTTTTGACGCGGGGGAAATCTTCCAAAGATCCCTGGAGCTGTGGGGCTCGACCGGGGTATGTGGGATTCTTACCCACTAAAACTCCCGCGGCTGTCGCATCGGCACCTGAGAGGGGGAACCCCAGGGCTCTCCGGTGGGATCTGCACCAGGGGCCCCTCAGTGCCTTGCCTTTGAGCCCGCCGCCGGGGGGCGCATTGTAGCCCCCCGGGAACCAGTCATGGTGCTCACGGGACGGGGGTCGTAACCCCGCCGCCGTCCTCCTCGGAGTCGCCGCCGTACTCAATGGACGCTCAAAGGGCCCACACCCCGAGCGTCGAGCGACTCCGAAGGAACGTGTGTCCACCTAGGCCTAGGTCGCCACTCGAGAACCTTTCTTCCCCAACGATTTTCGGTTCTTCGAGCGATGTTCTACTGTGACCGCCAGGGAAGAAACCGAGGTGTGACCCTCGGCAAGTCCCGGAGAAACGCTAAATTGTCTTGTAGCCCGGAAAAATATAAATTCCACTTCCCTCCTTTGCAAAGCGGGTGACAAGTAAAAGTCACACAGGTCGATATAACTTCAGAAAGAGAGACACGTTCTTACTACCGTGGGCACACCAACTGAATTTAGTCCACCTCTAAGGTACCATGGAAGTTATTAGATTTTAAAGGAACCTATATTCATTATTTTACCCGAGCATCACACCTCGCTCGGTCGGAGGATCCTCCCTTCTTTAGCACCACCGCCGTCGCGTCGCTAAAAAAGTTTGTAAAAGTTATCCTCGTCTCAGTGTCAATGAAACTCTTAGGCCTTACCTACATTTGGACCCCCTAACAAATTTTTATACAGGGCCCGTATCGTACAAGCTACGCCATTGATTCCCGTACTTGTTTCCAATAATAGGTATGGCAGAAACGCTTGAAAGCACGGATTTTTTTCTTAGTCGCCACAAGGTCAGCTTGAACTACTCTGACACTAGGTCGGACTCTAAATTAAAAAGAAATTGTCGGTCAATTATCACATAGTTGTGTGTCTTGTCAAATAAACCGTCTCAAGAATTCCGACTATAATTTCACTGCTGTATTTCCTACTTCTATTTCATGCCAAATATAGTCGGAACGATTTAGAGGTGTAATCGAATTATCGGATTCAACATTACACGATGATATGCCAGTTATTGTGAGCACCTGTGGTGTTTTTGTTTCTATCGTAACATGTTGGCACGTAGATTTGCTCGTTACACCAACCAAGTTAAAATTACACTTTTTAAAGCTGTCTGGGCTTTTATACGAGCAGTTTGTGGGTCAATTATGCGAAAAAATCTCTGAAAGTCCTGCGCGAGTTTTAAAGGACATTTTTACCCGACTACGGAACGGAGGGAGGGTTATACGATTTTAACAAGAATGTATGTATGTATGTTCATCTGTTCCCGCATATCTTCTAATCTACTTAACATAATTTGACAAGTAGGGTGTCGTTAGAAGCGTCTTGTTTGTCCGTTGCTTATAGTTATATAATATCACATTATTAGACTGCGATTTTATCCGTAGTCGGGTTTTAGTTGTTAAAACTTATTATTTGTAAACCCTACGTACTTATGCAGTAACAGCTTAGTAGGCGAGCGCTTGCCTTGCGCAGAAACCAAGTTGCGCCGGTTCGATCCCAGTTCCCACCTCTGATTTATTTAATCAATCATGTGTTTGTCTGTACGCGATTGTTACTAGCTTCTAGATCGTAATGAAACCTGCATGTCTGAGCAAACCTAACTAGCTTTCGAATGACGTGTGAAGACCGCCGACACGCACTTGGCCAGCGTGGCGGACTATGGCCTAAGCCCCTTCATATTGAGGGGAGGCTCTTACCCACCCTAATGCCTTTATGGTAGCGGCCAAGAGTGTTTCACTACTAGACGCATGGATACGATAGTATACATTTAAATAGGGGAGTGATGGCTGCTGCTCGAGTCAACTCGTGCGCGGGTGCTGCTTGGGGGGACTGGTCCGACTACTATCCCTTTGGCCTTTTAGTTTGTTGTAATTTTCTTCTTTTTTCCCTTGCTTTATGTTTCGAACGGCAGGACACGCTAATGTCGATTCATTTCTAACAAAACAATGTTTAAAAAAAAGTTAAAAAATGACAAGCCCGCTGAGTTTCTTGCCGGATCTTCTCAGTTGAGGCCGCGCTGTGATCCGGTGGTAGCTTTTAAAAAAATGACCATTCAAAAGTGCTAGCGTTAAGCCTATTTGAAATAAAGATTTTTGAGTTTGATTTTGAGATAAAATTTTAGTAGGTAGGTATAAAATTTTATGAGTAAGGACCGAGAGTTAGGACCCACCGGATTTAGAAAACTCATATAAATTCGATTCCTATTAACGTGACAGTAAACTTTGAGAACTATAAGACCAACAATGGCTTTATGTGTGAGCTCTGGAGACATAAAAGTCCAAATCATACTTGATAATGCCGGATTTTTCTGGATCGCACCGGTTTACGGCGGCTTTATAGTCGCATAGTCTCTTTCAATTGTTTGCATGTGAGTTTTGTCTGGTGTCTAGATTTTATTTTCTACTGGAAATAGCAACATAATATTACTTTAAAAATATTATGTAACCTTGAATAACGCTACCACTATAATATTATATTTGCTTGTTTGTAGCCTCCGTGACGCATCAGGAAACCGCTTGTTTTGCAAACCGGAGGTCACGGGCTCAAATCCCGCGGAATGCAACAACTTTGTGTACTTAGTTGCACTGAGTAAATAATTTCACTACCTGTTCCTTACTGGCTAGGATAATGTAGTGCTTCCGATTGCCTGGAAAGATGATCCATGCGTTAGACGCACATGTAAAAATTCAGTCCTCTCCCCCGGTCGTGTCGGTCTTCCGTCCCATCGGATTGTGAGCAAAGGAAGAGAGAGTGAACTTTGTGACAATGGGCAGGCCACAACGCTCGACGAACCTATAACCGATGGGGAAGACAGGTTCTCGAGCGCCAACCACGAACGTCACTAGGTGAACTGACAACATTGTACAAGTCGCGATACAAATAGACAATTAATTTTCTTTCCGCCGTACTAAGGGAGAGCCCTATATGCAGCAGTGGAAGTCGTCTGGAAAATAATAACGGCTCTACATCAATTGACCTAGATATTCATATTTTTACTTATTTATCTACGGCCGGTGCCAATAACAGTATTGGGACCGGCCGTAGATAAATAAGTAAGTTATAAGTTGCGTACTTTTTAACTGGCGGTACCGCCAATAGCAATCTCAGTTAAAAAGTAACAATATGACACTTGACATTAATTTTTTTATCTCTAGTAAGCTTAAAGTTCTCAAAGCTAGACCAATAGTAAGGACAGATACTTCTATTTTTGTTTATTTAAACGGAAATGTGTCATAAAGCTATTTGTTTTTGTGTTATTAATTTGTGTCTTATTCTGTTAGTATCTTTGTGCGCAATGAAGAATTGTCTATCTATCTATCGATAGTAACTAAGATAACTTAGAGTAAGAGATAGATAGGATATTGGGACCGGCAGTTAATAATACGTTACACACAGTGCAGAGGCAGACTCTTGTTGTGTAGACAGGGGGGTATGAAATTAATTCAGTTTACTGAACTTTCTATATTTTTAGGTAAGTATAAGTTTGCATTACAATATCCACAGATTGGAGTCCCCATCGCATCCATCAAAGCTACCTAATTGAGTAATGGCCGATCCGACGGCTGGTACTGATTGATCAGCGTTACTCTAAATATGATGTATCGGTTCCAATAGTGAAATAGTCGCGAGATGTGAGGTTTGAAGTTTTATTTTTGTCTATATTAGTATGGTAATTTTATATGCAACTAGCGACCCACCCTGGCTTCACACGGTTGTATATACTGTTAGTGTGATTGTGAAACTATTTTTAAGATCACAGATTTAAAGTTCTGTGGCAGAATTAAAGTTTTAAAATTGTGAACTTGTTGAGGGTGTGCAACTCAAAATAGTTTGAGATGTATTTTAAAAATAACAATCTGGAAGTTCAATTAGTACTCGTAATGTGTTATGAATTGGTTGTTGTAATGACATTCAATGTGGTGGGAGAAATGTTTATTAGTATTTAAGGCGGAATCTCATTGTGTCGCCCTTGAGCTCGTCGCTACTTCTGCCGTTAAGGCTAGAGTGCTTTAAGCGCTCGCCTCCTATTGTCCGGTGAAGCTGTAATGGCCATCTGCGGCCAACAGCGTCTATAATTCCCAAAAAAAAAACTGTTCAGTCTATCTGTGCGCGTGGTGGAATAAAGACGTACCAAGTACTTCAGTGTTTTACCACAGAATACATATAATAACAGAAGATGCACTGCTTTGATGTTGAGGGAACGCCGCGGTTTTAATAGCCTACAAAATTTACAGAGCACTGCGTTCATTCTAAATAGTACCTTACCGCCACGCGCACTAGAGCGCTATTTCTTTGTGTTTAGAATTTACCTACACCATCGTTCGATCGTCAGGGGTTTCAAGCAAAGTACAATGAAATACCAACAAAATTATTACAAACATTTATTATATTTAAAATTGTTTTATTTTTATGTAGTGTTTTATATATTTTTTGCCATCCCCTACATATCTACCCACACGCCTACACGAAATCGTTTACTGTTCAAGCTGGCCGTCTGTGGAATTCCTTGCCACAGAATATAAGACGAGCTCAGAATCTGGAATCATTTAAAACACAGGTTACCTCTTACTATCTTTCTCTTCCGTAAATCTATTCTTTCTCGAATTTATAGTATGTAACTTAAGCTACATCATAGATTTCATTATTTGTTATTTTATCTATTATAATATACATTTCATGTTATTATATTGTTATTTATATATATATACCTATCTAAAGTTGTTTATTATATAAATTACACCTGCCCTTCAACATACTGTCCTGTACCCCAAGGTTGTCTGGAAGAGATCGCTTTAGCGATAAGACCGCCTTAAATTGTCACACTGTAATCTTCTTATCCTTTAAACTATATGTTCTTTTTTGGTGTACAATAAAGAATATTTGTATTGTATTGTATCTATTATTAACTTTAGAGTGGCGAAAATCCGTAAACCGCATAAATAATTTTAAAATTGTTTTAAAAGGTAAACATAAGCATGGTGCAGTGAACTCAATGTTTTTTAGCTTCGTTAGTAATACATTTGCCGGATTTGTCATAATAAGTTATAAAAAAGACAGTTTTGAAGTCTGTTGTTTATTGCAACAGCCGTCCACACAACAATTATTATTGTTACGATTATCCATTATAATTATTTTAACAAAATGCGGTGATATTAATGCAATATACACACAAATACGTAAATCCTTTTGCGTTTTAATTTTCGTTCTGCGCGAATTATTCAATAACGTGTGCTCGCAAGCGCGTGGCAGCCACGAGTGATAGACTACCCCGGGTAGTCGAGCGCTGTAGGCATTTATCGCTGTAGGTATTGGCGAGTGACGGAGGTCTGGGTTTACTCAGAAACTATAACTAACAATACATAAACCTTCAGCATCGATGTTAGTTTATATATTATATCGATGACCTTCAGTGACAAATTATGTAACTGTTGGTGAAAACCGCATAATAAGCCGTTACGTGGTTTAGGAGTACACTACGCTCAAGTTTGTTGCGAAGTATCTTCTATATCTTCTTATATTGCAGTTTCGAGAGTACCTAAAGCAGATCAATCTTTTTTTTTGACGCGGTGGAAATCTTCCAAAGATCCCCGGGAGCTGTGGGGCTCGACCAGGGTATGTGGGATTCTTACCCACTAAAACCCCCGCGGCTGTCGCATCGGCACATGAGAGGGGGGACCCCAGGGCTCTCCGGTGGGATCTGAACCAAGGGCCCCTCAGTGCCTTGCCTTTGAGCCCGGCGCCGGGGGGCGCATTGTAGCCCCCGGGAACCTGACACGGTGCTCACGGAGACGGGGGCCGCAACCCCGCCGCCGTCCTCCTCGGAGTCGCCGCCGTACTCAATGGACGTCAGGGCCCACACCGCGAACGTCCAGCGACTCCGAAGGAAAGCAGATCGATCTAATTTAACCACAGAAGACTAATAAGAAGACTAACTAACTAAACACAGAAGAATAAGAGAAACCTAAATAAATATCTCTTTATTTCGATTTCTGCGTTGAAACTCACGTATCAGTTAAACAACAGTGATATTCTTTATCGCACCCGATGGAATGACTTTCTTTAAGCTATCGGGGTTTTGCAGGGATTATTTCCATCTAGCGAACTAAATAACATTTAAACACAGTTTAACTCAAGTTTCCGAGCGAGTACTACACCGCATCCGAAACGGAAAACATTAAAACAAACTTATTCGTCACATTTTCAGCCATTATGAAACTTTAGTCGTTATCCACTTCTTCTAAGAGTCCGATGAAGAATGTGCAGACGAGATACTTTTCAAGCATTGATGCGCTTTCAAATGGCTAAAATTTCCAATCGTTTTTGTAAAGGTGCATACACACGTAGAATACTTGAGCACGCCATCAATGTAGTGATATAATAATATTCTAGTCACTGGTGGTCGGACTCTTAGTTCATTTGGTGTATAAACTGCATTATAAAAATTCTAACTTGTCGTTATTTGTTTTTTACTGACATACAAATTAATTTTATAATAATATATTACTAGCGCCCCGCCCCGGCTTCGCACGAGTTATAAAAATATATTTATACTTAATTGGATAAGGATTAATGCTGTATTGCTTAAAATCGCTCTACTATATTATGCATGTTATCTATACATATAATAAAACTGTAACAGGTCCAATTCTGTACATTGAAGATATTTTGAAAATTATATTTGGAGGGCATTCTATAACCGATACTGAGGCCTAAAATGTATTTTTTTAAATTTCTGTCTGTAAAAGTCTGTCTGTCTGTCTGTCTGTCTGTCTGTCTGTCTGTATCACGGCTGAGCATCACGCCGAAACTACTGAATGGATTCAAATGAAACTTGGCATGATTTGAGATCTTACTACGAGGTACATAGGATACTTTTTATCCCATAATCTAGCACGGTTCTTTTGGGAGAGGGGATTAAAGTCAAAATGAGTACTTGGTTATGCGCTTGCTCCGATTTTATAAATTTTTCTTAATAATATAATAAATATTAGTAAGGGAACATTCATAGAGAGTTGTTATCAAGGTTTTGTAATCGATCGGGTTAAGCAACGTTAGGTAAGGTCATTAAATAGATGGGTCACCTTTTAACGCCATTTGAACTAAACGGGTCCGTGCTTCGGAGAGCAAGTAAAAAGTGGGTCCCAGTTTTTAACCGACTATAAAGAAGGAGGTTATTTCGATGCGAATGTCTGCTATTAAAAGTTTAGTTAACGTAAAAATAGCGCAGGCGGAGCTGCGTGGGTCAGCTAGTCTATCTATACTTATAATAAAACTGTAACAGGTCCAATTCTGTACATTGAAGATATTTTGAAAATTATATTTGGAGGGCATTCTATAACCGATACTGAGGCCGAAAATGTAATTTTTTTAATTTTTGTCTGTCTGTCTGTCTGTCTGTCTGTCTGTCTGTCTGTCTGTCTGTCTGTATCACGGCTGAGCATCACGCCGAAACTACTGAATGGATTCAAATGAAACTTGGCATGATTTGAGATCTTACTACGAGGTAGGACATAGGATACTTTTTATCCCGTAATCTAGCACGGTTCTTTTGGGAGAGGGGATTAAAGTCAAAACGTGTACTTGGTTATACGCTTGGTCCGATTTTATCACTTTTTCTTTATAATATAGTAAATATTAGTAAGGGAACACTCATAGAGAGTTGTTATCAAGGTTTTGTAATTGATCGGGTTAAGCAACGTTAGGTAAGGTCATTAATTAGATGGGTGACCGTTTAACGCCATTTGAACTAAACGGGTCCGTGCTTCGGAGAGCGAGTAAAAAGTGGGTCCCAGTTTTTAACCGACTATAAAAAATGAGGTTATGTATTCGATGCGAATGTCTGTTATTCAAAGTTTAGTTAGCGTAAAAATTGCGCAGGCGGAGCTGCGTGGGTCAGCTAGTTATACATATAAACCTTCCTCTTGAATCACCCTATGTATTAGAAAAACCGCATCAAAATCCGTTGCGTAGTTTTAAAGATCTAAGCATACATAGGGACAGACAGACAGCGGGAAGCGACTTTGTTTTATACTATGACGTAGTGATTAATAATATACTGATCATCTCACCTCACCTTATTTAGCGATCATAAGAAAAGTCGCTAGTCTGTTCGATCTCTCTCCCGCCTGGAGCAACAAATATTTGATCAAACTCGCCCCTCGTGAAGGTGCGTTGATTGGCCCAATTTGTTAGAAGCACGTTGGCCCGTTGGCCGTCGTGAGAGATTTTGTTGTGATTATAAATAGTAATAACGATTAAAAAAAAACCGATAGAATACACTTCAAACTTTATTTTAATCGGGAATATGTCGGGGATACCGTTGAGAGCTCTTGAGGAGAGCACACGCTTAAATTAATATTATTATACGATCGAGTATCGTCGCCTGTCTCGGAGGGATAGCCCAGGGTCCCGAGTCCCTCTTCGGAGTCGCTGGACGTTCGGGGTTCGGGCCCTTTGAGCGTCCATTGAGTACGGCGGCGATTCCGAGAAGGACGGTGGCGGGGTTGCGACCCCCCGTCCCCGTAAGCACCGTGTCAGGTTCCCGGGGGGCTACAATATGCCCCCCCGCGGGGGGCTCAAAGGCAAGGCGCTGAGGGGCCCCTGGTGCAGATTCCACCGGAGAGACTAGAGTCGTCACGTGAGAGGGTCACGTGCCGATGCGACAGCTGCGGGGGTTTTAGTGGGTAAGAATCCCACATACCCCGGTCGAGCCCCACAGCTCCCGGGGATCTTTGGAAGATCTCCCCCGCGTCAAAAAAAAAAAGGGTCCCGAGTCCCGTAGCAATGTGTACACATTGCTACTTAGCGACAGAATATCAGTCACTGTTGTCATTCCTTCTAAACGTCTCTTTCACAAGGGACCTATTGCCTAGTACAAGTTTCAGTTTTATTTATGTAATAAAACTAAATATTACAAGTTCCCTTTGACCTTATCCTGTTTTAATCTCTCCAGTGGCTGTCAAGAATGCTCTAACTAAGGATGAAAGGAGCAAAGGCACTCCTGCCTTGTTTAAGGATGCATTATTGTGATAGAGGGAGCGGGTAACCATAACTATTCTTATTCCTTACTCTTTTTCGTTATTTTTACATTATAATCACACAAAATAAAAGATACCTACACAAAATTAATGTACAAAGGTGTAACTGAGAAGATATTCTAATTGAAGGGCTTCTGAAATCTTGAAGTTATCGTGTGCCTATATCAATTTTGAATTTGAACTCTTGATGCAAGAGGTGTTCTAAATTTGTATATATTATGTATCTTTGGTACTGTAGCTAGTAAACCATTGGACAGTAATCGGGAAGGTTCTTAGTTATTTTTAAAGAAAATCTGGTTGCTATTTGTTATGGTTTCATCACTCACTGAGCGTAGAAATACCCAACTATGGGGTGAGGGTTAGTCGTCCTCTTAGGTGACCACCCAAGATGACGACTAACCTTTTACCTACTACCGTTCTTCTATGTTGATCGATACGAGATATTTATGCCGTAATGGAAATATTGTTCAATCAGCAAGATCTTATAGGGCTGATTGTGCAAAGTGCGGCGGGAGGATATTTATTTTGTAACACAATTTGTGGGGCCTCAGCGATATGAATAAAATATGGGTAGATAGCCCCGGAAGACGTCCACTGCTGAACATAGGCCTCCCCCTTAGAACGCCACAATGAACGACAATTGGCTATTTGCATCCACTGGTTACCTGCGACGCGCACAATGTCGTCTGTCCACCTAGTGGGAAGCCTGCCAACGCTGCGTCTACCGGTTCGTGGTCGCCACTCGAGAACCTTTCTTCCCCAACGGTTATCGGTTCTTCGAGCGATGTGGCCTGCCCATTGCCACTTCAACTTGCAGATTCTGAGAGCTATGTCGGTGACCTTAGTTCTTCGGCGGATCTCCAAATTTCGGATTCTGTCGCGCAAAGAAACTCCGAGCATAGCTCTCTCCATGACTCGTTGTGTGACTCTGAACTTTTCTAAAAGGCCAGCCGTTAGAGACCACGTCTCAGTACCATTATGTCATCACTAGCCCCTAGACGAATCTAAGGTACCGTCAAAAAAATATATTGTTCTATAAATTTCCGCTTCCGCTTTCAAGTGGGCTCCACCTTTGCAGAAAGGAGAATCTCGGCAAAGTAAATATTTGGCGAAGTAATTAGCGAGTTGCAGGAGTCGGGACCGAAGTGGTCCGGCGAGGCTCCGTGGCCCTTTGCGAGACCATTAAGGTTGTCCGAACTACTAGTTTGTACCAGTTAGTGTATGAGGAATTAGGAGCACTGTGATTTTTAATTAATTAAGTTTGATGCATCAGATATTTTTATTATGTCGTTTTTTAACGATATTATTTTATTTATTGAAAAGGCACAGCAACAGGTTACAGTTCAAATGAGTAAATAACAATGTTATTGCTAAATTTATATAAAACTGTAGCCCTATAAATGCCGCGCACAGCTTACATAATAATTAAATTAATGTTACTATAAACTAGGATTTTAAAGGTACACATTGTCATTGGCTGCTTACGTACCTACATGAACTATGTGGTTTATGGTTGAGGACCTGCAGGTAGGAGTGCAAACTTTGAGAAGAAAGTAGAAATTTACTATCGGATTTCACCGACATGCAGTTTTATTTTTTATCGAAGGTCCGATAAGATAAAGTACCTCTGTAGCGGAGGCGGAAAACTACTCGGTGTTAAGTTTTTGCCCGAATGCGCCAGAAAGAGGACTATGTTTTTCGAGAGTATATAATAATTACAATATATTCTGGGACAATCCACACACGGTAGGTACTCTGATCCCAAACTAGGCAGAGCCTGTACTATAGAAACCAGACAACTGATACTAATACTTATATACTTTTTTATATACATGTATTATATGCAACTATACACTATTTTTCAATATGTCATATTCAATCCTACTATAGGCATAGCCTGTACTATAGAAACCAGACAACTGATACTAATACTTATATACTTTTTTATATACATGTATTATATGCATGTATACACTATTTTTCAATATGTCATATTCAATCCTACCTTTGGCTGGCCACCGATCAACCATCACTCCTGTATTCGTACATTTATTGCTACGATTTTGATCTTGTAAAAAAAGTGGCTCGATGGAGTTTGACTTATGTCGTTAGACACAGCAGTGTTTGTTAAAGCACTACTTTTTTATCTTGCTTGGGACAATCCACACACGGTCATCTGATCCCAAACTAGGCAGAGCCTGTACTATGGAAACTAGACAACTGATACTAATACATAATTTTTTTTTGTAAATACATACTTAAATAGATAAATAACACCCAGACACTTGGTGGGAATCGAACCCACGACAGGGTCTCTAACCACTAGACCAACGGGCCCGTCAAGCTTGTTATTTTTTTTTATTCAAACTAGTGACGTGACAAGCAAGACGTTTACCTGATGGAGCACACCCCTACCTATTGGAAGTTGCTGTGCACTACCACTCGTCACCAGATACATTAGTTATTCAATTACCGGTAAAATTACCGGTTAAAAGCCAGTTACCGGTTAAAGGTTTAACAGCTGCTGTTTGCTGCTTGCTGTATTCCGGACACAGCAATAATTACAAATTGCTGCTTGGCGGCAGAATATCTGACACTGGCTTATTCCACTTTTCCCCCTTAAAAATCCCCCCTAGGGGGGAAAAGTGGAATCTAATATGAAAAAAGTCCAGTTTTCACTGCGGTGGTACCTACCTGGATGGTTCCGCGCACAGTTATACTAGAAAATTGGATAAAAAACTGAAACTCAATTTCCCTACTCTGTAATGTAACCCATATAAAATACAAAAGCTAACTCCACTGACAATGCTTTGAGTTGAAACGCATTCTCATGCTTTGACAAATTGCAAAATTTTCCAGTAGGTCCTCTGTTCACAAGCCGCACAGTTGAAATTTTTCCTTTGTCAGCACTGATGTAACTTTTTGGCATGTCGCGAGTGTGGCCTGATTTTGAGGCTTCGGGATTTATTTCAAAAGTAATTCCTAGCGTAACACTGGTGAATTATTTAGGTTACCTAAAAACCACGTTGCTTTGTCATATTAACACATTTAACAGGTAGGCCTAATCTATATTAGGCCTACTAATCTATATTAGCTCAAATAGCGCACAAAGCGGTTTTAGACAGAGAAACGAGAGTTGGTGTAACCAATTTTCATACTGGATACTGGCCATTCAATCACAGGTAAGCAATTTCAGATTAAATTCCAATTTAGCACATACTATAATCCATTCCAAACTCAAATTTCACCAATGGGTGCCGTGCGGTGCTGACGTCATGGGATGCTTAGAGGAGATTTCTCTGAGCATGGGATGGCAGCGCCACTTGAATGGTGGGGTTTAGAATTGGAACGGATTTAAATTTACATTGGTTTCCAGAGTTATTTTAAAGCCTCTGCTAGCTTTCATGGCTAATAGATACAAAATACACACAAGAAATAGATTCATTTATCATAATGTATAAAGGTAAGCTTCACTCGTGACAGTGTTCTTTGACAGCAAACGTCAGAGTGGTAGAGAAAAAATATGGAGTTAGATAGACATAATAATATGAAGAAAAACAACTGAGAAGAAAAAGCAAGAAAGAATAGTTCAATTAAGAACTTATAACTAACGTATACCATGATTATGTAAACCTACATACATGTTCATGTTATGAGTACATAATATAATATACTAGCTGACTCGCGCAGCTCCGCCCGCGCTCTTTTTAAGCTTTTAAGTGCATATACATAATTATTATATTAATATTACGCATTTTTATTAGTATATTAGACATACGCGTAGCGTATACGCTACCTATAGTATAGCTACTTATAGCCCCTTTTTTTAAGTCTGTTAAAAACCGGGATCCACATTTTACTGGCCCTCCGAAGCACGCAGATGCTTTGTTGAAACGGTCATTTAAAGACCTTGCCTAACACTGTTTAAGCTATCGGTATGAAATATACTTTACGACCTAATCTCATACCTACCAAATATAATAACATAAAAAAAAAAAACATAAAAATCGTTCGAGCCGTTTCGGAGGAGGCGACCACAAAACACCGTGACACGAGATTTTATTAAATAAGAAGAAGATTATATGATTTTTACGACTGTACACAATGTCCTCAAAACAACATCACCTCTGCCATACCTACCTTTAAGTCCCATTTTTTTAGAGATCGCTTCACGATGCCGTCTGTAATGTTTAGCATGGCAATCTACCTCACTCATAGTCCTCCTTTGCCCTTCCATAACACTCAAACCTTAATAATGTTCCGTTGTTATTATAACTTACAGCCACAAATCTAATTATAAACCAGATAACCTAAGATTAATATCGTCTTATTACGTCTAGTAACAATACAAGTCCGGTCTTATCGTGTGGAGACATCGCAGACGCATTCGGCCCCAACGGGGCGTGCCCCAAGATACTGGCCGTAAGATAATGCTGTAATTGAAACAGAGATGCGGTCTGGTATGATGTATGTTATGCTGTTTGTGGCATGCGTAGGGTTGCCATATATCCGGCTTAACCTGGACATTTTTGGATTCAACGATTTTGTCTGACTTTTTTAGGGTTTGTACTTCGAGGTGCTCGTCAATAGTTTAGTGAGAATATTCCAACTACGGACACTGTATTCGTGGTTTTGAGCCGCAGACGATGGTTCACTAGCTGACATGTATGCTGAATCCAAATACGTGCACGCTTGAAGACCTGTATAAGGCTAGGGCTGTATATAGGGATGATGAGGCCATTGCCGTCGCTAAGTTCTGGCCAAGAAAAGTTTGATATTTAAATCATCGATACGGCGAGGAAAAAACTCTACTACAGATCTAAATAAGTTTTTACAAATAATTATCCTGGGACAGGCAGAGCTTATATAATGACAACCATATAATTGATACAAATAATTAAAAACTTATTTTCAATTCATACTCAAATTTCTTCGTCTTTGATGGGAATTGAACCAACGACGATTTGGGTATCTAATAACGAATCTAACTGGTCCATTAAAAAGCTCCAAATTTTGGAGAAAAATGTCAGGGGTACAGCGCGTAAATACAGCGCCGAGTCCGGATTTCTGGAAGCCCTAAGCACGTGGAGCATGTATATACTTAATACATATGTGTATATTAAATATGGTAACCCTAAACACTGTGGAAGTTTGTTTGTGACGTACTACTTGAGTAGTGTACCCGCGTACGCACTTACGAACTTTGTTGCGGTACACGATACGCTACGACTTTGCATGTGCGTATCACTAACGAACTTAGACACTGTCCGTCATAATGGCCATGGCTCAGGAGAGTAAAAAGAAGACAGCGTGGACATTTTTTTATGCAAGCACGTGTGGACTATACATCCCTCGTAGATTACTGATGTTATAAATGATTAGCCGCTCTAGGATTTCTAGTTCAAAGGAGTTACCTAAATAATTTTTTTTCATAATTATGAGCGGTTCATACACAGCAAAAATGCTTAAGTTTAAGAGGAGTAAAAACTCCACCATACAAAACAGCCCAATTGAGGAAGTCACTCTACCATACGAAAGCAGTACGTACGATTGAGGAAGTAACTCCACCATACAAAGCAGTACAATTGAGGAAGTAACTCCACCATACAAAGCAGTACAATTGAGGGAGTTACTCCACCATACAAAGCAGTACAATTGAGGGAGTTACTCCAACATACCAAAGCAGTACGATTGAGGAAGTTACTCCATCATATAAAGCAGTACAATTGAGGAAGTAAGTACACTATACAAAGCAGTACAATTGGGGAGTAACTCCAACCAAATCAAAGAGACCAGCCAAAATAACGCCACTTTTTGAGTCGCGTTGTGGCTTCTGCAGTGAGTAAGTGGCAAAAGTGCCAATGGTCTACACGGAGTTGCTTTGCTAGCGGCTGATACAATTATCATTATCTTTCTACCAGCATAGCGATAATTTGGACATTGGAAATTTCCTTATGTTGTTTTTCAGCTAGTGCTACCAAAGATTGAGTAACAAAAATATTGCACACCGATCTAAAAAAAACTTGCAAGGCGTCTTAAATTTGCGGACTGCGGTTTTATAGAGAGTCGTTCTGTCCTACCAAGTGAGATATTTTAATACAAGACTATCTAAAATTAAACATACTAATCGATTCTGCTTTTATATTGAAAATTGGACTTATAAGTTTTTATTGATATAAGGCAAGTATTCTGGTATAAGTCATAAGCGGTTTGAATGAATCTGTACTTATAATAAAACTATAACAGGTCCAATTCTGTACATTGAAGATACTTTGAAAATTATATTTGGAGGGCATTCTATAACCGATACTGAAGCCGAAACAGTATTTTTTTAATTGTTTGTCTGTCTGTATCAAGGCCGCGCATCACGCCGAAACTACTGAATGGATTCAAATGAAACTTGGCATGATTTGAGATCTTACTACGAGGTAGGACATAGGATACTTTTTATCCCGTAATCTAGCACGGTTCTTTTGGGAGAGGGGATTAAAGTCAAAATGGGTACTTGGTTATACGTTTGGTCCGATTTTATCAATTTTTCTTTATAATTATAATAAATATTAGTAAGGGAAGACTCATAGAGAGTTGTTATCAATGTTTTGTAATCGATCAGGTTAAGCAACGTTAGGTAAGGTCATTAAATAGATGGGTGACCGTTTAACGTCATTTGAACTAAATGGGTCCGTGCTTCGGAGATCAAGTAAAAAGTGGGTCTCAGTTTTTAACCAACTATAAAAATGGAGGTTATGTATTCGAAGCGAATGTCTGTTATTAATAGTTGAGTTAAAGTAAAAATAGCGCGGGCGGAGCTGCGTGGGTCAGCTAGTTTTTAATAATAAAGCTTTTTCAAGTTATGTGAATAAAAAAAGTCTGTGAGTTACTAATACAAAATTATATTTTATTGCATGTTTCAAGAATTATTTGTCTTCTTTCTTAGGTTTTCTACATACATACATATAATCACGCCTCTTTCCCTTAGGGGTAGCAGAGACCACTTCTTTCCACTTGCTACGATCCTTACATACTTGTTTCGCTTCGTCCACTTTCATTATTCCCTTCATACATGCTCTTCGGTTTAGGGTACTCTTGACCTGTTTTCTTAGTGTACATAATCTAGTTTTAATCGTTTAATTTAGAATGTATAGCTACTATCACCGATATTCTTTCTAATATATAAAATTCTCGTGTCACGGTGTTTGTTACCTAACTCCGAAACGGCGGAACCGATTTGTATGAAATTTTGTGTGCATATCGGGTAGGTCTGAGAATAGGTCGTAAAGTATATTTCATACCGCTAGGTTACGCAACGTTTGACAAGGTCATTACATAGATGGGTGACCATTTAATGCCATTTGTTCTAAGCGTCTCCGTGCTTCGGAGGGCAAGTGAGTAATGTGAGTCCCGGGTTTTAACAGACTTTAAAAATAGGATGGTATGTATTCGACGAAGCTTATGTGTCTAATACTATTAAAAATGTGTAATATTTACATAATATTATTATGTAAGTCTATGTAGGCATCTAAAAACGTAAAAAGGGTGGGCGGAGCTGCGGGAGTCAGCTAGTATTAAATAGTATATTATTGGTGCCGATTCTATTGTCAGATACTAGACTAAACTAGATTAAATTTTAGTTAAGTCGTGTCAAACGATGATTCCTATTCAGAGATCCATGATTTAAATTAAATTAGGTATGTAGTTTGATACAATATAATTGGTTTTAGTTGCTCAACTCAGTTTATACGTAGTTATTTTGCTATTCTGTTGTGCACAGTTTAAGTCAAATTATGCCTAATATGGCCGCCATGGAGAGAGATTTCAATAATATTTTACTATTTTCGTTCATTTTGGAATCGTTTACTTGGTATCTGGGTTTGACTGTCTGTATTGCACAACATTACACATGAAATTAAAAAAAAATATTTTTATATACTAGAACCAGAATATACTAGAGATGTGGTATTGAGTAATAAAATCGACAAATTATTAACGGAAGTAGTACTAGGCTAGCATAAAACACAGGGGGTGCATAATCTTGTGCCTTGTCTTGTGTGGGCGGGCATATGAATGTGGTTTAGAGCTAACAGCGTAGATAGAATATAATACAGACATATACCAAGCGTGCCGCCGATAAGGACAGAAAAATAAGTACATACTAAATTTAGAGTTGCCACGTAAGGGAAATTTTACCCTTTGTGCAAATACGGAGGTTGTTGTAAATTATATTTTCTTTCCTAACCAAAAACCACTTAAAAAAAAGTAAGAAAAGTAAATGTTGTGTCAAAAGACACAACATTTACTTTTCTTACATTATATCGTCTTAATCTATGACAGTCTGCAAAAAGCACGAAAGTGATTGTTATAATAATGTCCTCCTAGCCGAAACGACCACAGCGGCCAATCTTTCACAAGATCAGCCATATACGCAGGAGATATTATAGTGCACAAGTGCTTGCGTAGACACAAGTTCACTATCTCTTCCTTTATATAATAGGTACCTGTCATATTCCGATGGGACGGAAGACCGACACGACTGGGGAGAAGTTAAGCGCAGGACCGACTTTTTACATGCCCATCCGACGCATGTGTGGCGTATCTCGGATCACGGTTTCGGAACGCCAAAGGGGCTGTCAAAAAGATGACAGCGCGCTAGTATCTATGGCAGAGACATGTTTTAATTATTACGATTACTCCACTGTATTATAAGTTGTTCTCTCTCAATTGGATTATAAGTGTATTACCAAAGCTCGGTGTTTTAATTTGACGGACAGGAGTCGGGCATACGTCCTATCGCAAATCCCGACACATGGATCATCTTACTTTACAGACAATCAGGTCATCGGCCTGCATTGTCCTAGCCAGTAAGGAACAACTACTCAAATTTGTTGCCCTTCGCAGGATTCGAACCCACGACGGAGGCTACAAAGTGAATGTACACTTGTGCTAGTCGCTACCCAAACCTTTCTGGCTGGAGCGCTTTAAGCGCTCGCCCTCTTGTCCGGTGAAACAGTACTATTCCTACAAAAAAAAAAGTGATGATCAATAAAGCAAAGTGACTATCAAGCTTCAAAGCTGAAAGTGTGTTTGGTATTTATTGGTGATTCAAGTTAGGCAATACCAAATGAATCATTTGATAGTTATTGAATAGTCACTTTGCTTTATTGATCATCACTTTAGTTGTCAAATGAGATAGGTACATAATAGGGGGGCAAATGAAACAAACTATTCAACGTCGGTACTATTTATATAAAATTCAGACAAATTTACCAATAAATTGTAACCAACAACATACATACATATATTTAAACAACATGCATATAGTAAAAGCACGATTAAATGTACAATGACCATTGTGCCTATAAATAACGAATGAATACGTCCTGCGCAGCCTTGGACGAATTACTTGAGCGCTTACGTTATTTCTGAATATTTTAAGCATTCGGGAATAACTTTTAGCAACCTAATTAATTCTTTTTGTTGCTGCTATCCACAGTATACAAATATCCATATTTTCAGGAAATCATAAAAATAAATTCGGGAAATCTGAGAAATTCTTCGATGCACCCAGCATGTGGGATCGTGTATGATGCACTTAATAATAATTTACCACTTATTTATGGTAGTCTCTCTTTTATACACTGGCAACACTGATAATGGCGATCAATAAACTGAAAATTTTAGGTTATGGATGAAAAACAAGAATTTATCGATCTTACACGTAACTTTCAAGTAAAATAGTAACTAATTTAGAGCAATAAGATCTAAATAAGTCGTTTACATGTATTAGTTTCTAAATGTAATCTCTAAATTGGCCATAATAATTCACGTTTACCTGTGAAACGATACTCCACTAATTTTACGTTCACTGTCACTTTTACAGCCTATAATACTGCACTGCACGATTCTTATAGGATTTCCACAACACACAGTAATGTCACAGTTAGTTTTTTATTGAATTTTAAGTTATTTATTTAATATTAAAACCACGATAAAATTGTCACGGAGCAAAGTGGGAGCAAACGTCAAATTTGTTTCGCACCCACGACGCGGAAAAATCGAACACATGCTGAGGGACAAAAAATCATATACACTGTTTCTTTCTATCACACGTAACCTACATAAACGCATTCTTTTCTTGCGTGAATGAGAAAGAAAGTGTCCAGCCCTCTATTGTTTTCTTCCTCTAAGGCTAACAGGTTTATAGTAGAAGTACCGGGGAAGCATAGGGCATAAGGAAGGGTCCTCAAGTCCACCTCCAATACAATTTTCAATGTGATGATTTCTGATACTTACGCGAATATTACACATTGAAATGAAACTAATTTTACGGATTATATCGCGGTTTATTTTTGATTTTAATTTCCCGACGTTTCGAATACTTTACAGCATTCATGGTCACGGGGTGTTCGCCCGTGACCATGAATGCTGTAAAGTATTCGAAACGTCGGGAAATTAAAATCAAAAATAAACCGCGATATAATCCGTAAAATTAGTTTCATTTCAATTTTCAATGTGATTTTTAATTTCGTCCAGAATATACCTACTGGGGATGTGGTATCTATTGAGTAGTAGCTTACATATTTATAGCAGAAGTACCAGGGAAGCACAAGATACAAGGAGATATATCGCCTCTTGATACATCCGTTACCCTCCGGGCCGTCACCTCTTGATTCGCGACACCAATCAAAACCAGTAAGCCAGACATACTCTGGATATCACAGGACATGAGGACTCCTCCAAGAGTGCTTGTTTTTTTGACGCGGGGGAAATCTTCAAAAGATCCCTGGAGTTTTGGGGCTTGTACGGGGTATGTGAGATTCTTACCCACTAAAACACCCGCGGCTGTCGCATCGGCACATAAGAGGGGGGACCCCAGCGCTCTCTGGTGGGATCTGCACCAGGGGCCCCTCAGTGCCTTGATTTTGAGTCCGCCGCCGCACCGGGGGGCGCATTGTAGCCCCCCGGGAACCAGTCACGGTGCTGACGGGGACGGGGGTCACAAACCCGCCGCCGTACTCAATGGACGATCAACAGACTCATAACCTATTCTAACTAACGGAACTTAATTCAGTTATATGGTGTTACGATCTGTACGCTGGGGTCCCCCCTCTGATGTGCCGATGAGACAGCCGCGGATGTTTTAGTGGGTAAGAATCCCACATACCCCGTTCGAGCCCCAAAACTCCAGGGATCTTTTGAAGATTTCCCCCGCGTCAAAAAAGCAAGCACTCTTGGAGGAGTCCTCATGTCCTGTGATATCCAGAGTATGTCTGGCTTACTGGTTTTGATTGGTGTCGCGAATCAAGAGGTGACGGCCCGGAGGGTAACGGATGTATCAAGAGGCGATATATCTCCTTGTATCTTGTGCTTCCCTGGTACTTCTGCTATAAATATGTAAGCTACTACTCAATAGATACCACATCCCCAGTAGGTATATTCTGGACGAAATTAAAAATCACATTGAAAATTGTATTGGAGGTGGACTTGAGGACTCTTCCTTATGCCCTATGCTTACCTGGTACTTCTACTATAAACCTGTTAGCTCTAAACCACAGTTCATATGCTCACACAAGACAAGGCACAAGATTATGCACCTCCTGTGTTTTATGCTACCCTAGTACTACTTCCGTTAATAATTTGTCGATTTTATTACTCAATACCACATCTCTAGTATATTCTGGTTCTAGTATATAATTTTTTTTTTTTTGAAATTTCATGTGTAATGTGCAATACAGACAGTCGAACCCAGATACCAAGTAAACGATTCCAAAATGAACGAAAATAGTAAAATATTATTGAAATATAATTAATTTATTTCTGGTGGTACCACGGAGTTGTCCGTAGTACCCCAGTGGTACCACGGACAATTATTTTTGTCCGTGGTACCACTGGTGGTACTACTGGGGGTACCACGGACAACAAACGTCCGAAATGTGGAGATTCGCCGAAGAACTAAGGTCACCGACATAGCCCTCAGAATCTGCAAGTTGAAGTGGCAATGGGCAGGCCACATCGCTCGAAGAACCGATAGCCGTTGGGGAAGAAAGGTTCTCGAGTGGCGACCACGAACCGGAAGACGCAGCGTTGGCAGGCCGCCCACTAGGTGGACAGACGACATTGTGCGCATCGCAGGTAACCGGTGGATGCAAATAGCCAATTGTCGTTCATTGTGGTGTTCTAAGGGGGAGGCCTATGTTCAACAGTGGACGTCTTCCGGCTGATGATGATGATGAAACTTCAAACTAAAATTAGATCAAACCAGTCGGTGTTATCGATGGCTTCTAGATAAGTTTAGTTTTTCGTACTTCTATTAGGTTTATTGACCCATAAATAAAAAAAAACATAAACTATCGAATCCTTAAACACCATTTTACAATGAGCCCTCTATCTCTCATAGCTAACACCACATCCCGGTTAGTAATTAGTGGTCGGTGCAAAACTTCCGACTCATTAGATCGTCGTCGTTACCACACTAATTGCGGTCCAGTCGCCCTAACCTACCCTCCTTTTTATACCCAATTAGTTGTACTTTACTGACCAATGTTACCACGTTAGCTGGCCTCGGGCTTATCTTAGTGAGGGTAGTTTGATTTTGCATGATACGAGGAAATAGTTTGCCCTAGTTGACGTGGGAAAGGTAAATGGATTTGTTAATAGGGAAAGAGTAAACGTTGAGTCGGATTTTGTGCTGAAATATAATAAAACAAGTTGCCGGAGTTTGGAAAGTGCTTACTCCCTAGTTTACTATTAATTTATTGTAGCTTACGAGGCGCAGTGGGAAGCCGCTTGTTTTGCAAATCCGATGCCGCGGGTTCAAACCCCGCGGGTTGCAATAACTTTGTGTAGTCATAGAGAGGAGTGATGGCTGCTGCTCGAGTCAACACGTGCGCGGGTGCTGCTTGGGAGGACTGGTCCGACTACTATCCCTTTGGCCTTTTAGTTTGTTGTCATTTTTGTCGTAATATATTGTTTTCTTCTTTTCTCCCTTGCTTTATGTTTCACAAGACACACGACAAGCCCGCTGAGTTTCTTGGCGGCCGGGTTGTGATCCGGTGGTAGATTAAAAAAAAATTACCATTCAAAAGTGTTAAGCCTATTTGAAATAAAGATTTTTGACTTTGACTTTGATTCATTACTGGTTAGAACAACACTGGTCAAGTAGCTGCTGAAAAATAGTGTCGTATGGTTAGTTGCCAACCTGGTGTCAGAGTTTTCAAGCTGCCCCTACGCCTCTGACTAAGCTTGACAACTGCTGTGTAGATGACAATAGCCGGGACCGACTTTTCACGTGCCCTCCAAAGCACGGAGACGCTCAGTGCAAATACCACTAAACGGTCACACATCTAAGGACTGACCTTGCCCACGTTGCTTACCCAACTGATTGTTTACCGAACAGTGGTTACAACTGGCTATGAGCGTCTCTTGCGTCAAAAGTAAGATGATCTATGCGTTAGATGGGCAAGTAAAAAGTCAGTATTGTGCCTCTCGCCGCTCGTGTCGGTTTTCCGTCCCAACGGATTGTGAGAGTAAACGATGAGAAATGCACTTGTGGTGCGCTTTAATATCTCTCGTCTAGAATGACATAGGGCGTAGATGACTGATCTTGTAAAAATTGGCCGCTGTAGGTATACCAGTCAGAAGGACATTGTTAATCTGTTGTAATATACTAGTAACTCGCCGTAGTTTCGCCTGACACATTAAAGGTTTTTAAAACTATTAAGTAAAACTTTATTACGAAAGCAATTCTCTACTTGGGCCACATTTTTAAGTGCAAACCCTGACCTCCCCTGGCCCTGACCTGTGAAGCAACAAGTGGTGCAGGGCCCTCCATCTTCCCACAGCTGCCTCTTCCTCTCAAATCTCTGTTCTTTCTCGCCTGAGGTCATTGCTACATCAGCATGCTCCAGCCAGACTGTCCTCTTTTGAGCCGGAGAAAACAAATTCCAGACTTCCCAAAAAAAAAACACAAATGATTTGCTGAAAACATTAAATACGGACTTTACTTTAGCGGGTCGATACATTACAACATTAGCACAAAGTGTTTTTAGCTAAATGCGGACCGATCCACCCTGACCTGCTTTGTGTTCTAGCAATAAAGAAATCCCGTTTAGTATCTCTGCCCATTAGTCGTTGTTCACTAAGATTTGTGGGTACGCTCGCCTTTCATGAGAATCTGTGGGTGGGGACAAGGCCGGAGAAACGGGCGCCTAGACGTCGCCGAGTCGTCCTTGGAACATAGCTTTGAGTTCAATAACATGGATAAGGATACCGTTACCTAATCTATCACTACTTATAATAAAACTGTAACAGGCCCAATTCTGTACATTGAAGATATTTTGAAAATTATGTTTGGAGGGCATTCTATAACCGATACTAAAGCCAAAAATGTATTTTTTTTGTCTGTCTGTCTGTCTGTCTGTATCTCGGCTGAGCATCACGCCGAAACTACTGGATGAATTGAAACGAAACTTGGCATGATTTGAGTTAATACTCAGAGGTAGGACATAGGATACTTTTTATCCCGACATTCGGCACAGGGAGACATTGGGACTAAAGTCAAAATGTATACTTGGTTATACGCTTGCTCCGATAAAAATTTTTCATTATAATTATAATAAATATTTGTAAGGGAACACTCATAGACAGTTGTTAACAATGTTTGGAAATCGATCAGGTTAAGCATTAGGTAAAGTCATTAAATAGATGGGTGACCGTTTAAAGCCATTTGAATTAAACGTCTCCATGCTTCGGAGGGCAAGTACAAAGTAGGTCCAAGTTTTTAACCGACTTTAAAAAAGGAGGTTTTGTATTCTATGCGAATGTAAGTATATTATTGAAAGTAAACACAGCGCGGGCGGAGCTGCGTGGGTCAGCTAGTCTCATATAAAATTTGTTGACGTTGGTAAATTAATTGACGGAACATGTGGGCTAACAAGTGTTTAAATTAAGTTCAGTAAATTAAGTTGGTCACTAACGATACATTTTTTTTTTATTCTACTTATTGAGGAGATAATTTCACCTGAAGACACATTTGCCTGATGGTAAGGGACCTGCCTATAGACAGCTGTAATGCACTGTAGTTCGTCACTCAAAACATGAACTATTAACAGCCGCACTCACAAACGCCAATTGACTTTAATTCAAATTATGTCACTTTTTTCACCGACTTCAAAAAAGGAGGAGGTTCTCAATTCACATGAAAAAAAAACATTTTTTTTTCTATGTATGTTCGCGCATAACTCTGGCAATTATGAACCGATTTGAAAAAATCTTTCTTTCATCCATTCTTTAATCCGTTAATTGGGTCCCATAAAAAAAAATTGCTTAGTAATAAGTAGTTCCTGAAAAAACAAGAATGTTGACTGCGCAGGAAAGCTGCAGGAAAGCCTATATAGATGACTTTATGTCGCTTTTTAAGGACAAAAATGGTCATAACTAATAAATATTTACCAATTTCAATAATTATTTTTTTATTCGAAAGAAGAAATCACTGTAATGAACCTGTATGAATTTTATCACAACCGGATAAGAACTTCCTGGAGGACCATGAATGATATGGAGGAATTTATCTGGTAAAAACCATAAAACTGATGTTCTACATTTCTCTGACAGATATGAACCGATTTCGATGATTCTCTTTTTATTCGAGAGAATAAACTACTATGATGATTCCATGCAAATTTCATTACGATCGGATAAATTGTTTCTGAGTTTCTGAAGAAACATGAATTATGTAAAAGTATGTAGACGAAGTCAACCAAGAGAACAAGCTGGGTTCAGAGCTGGCTACTCTACTAATGACCACATGTTTACAGTAACACAAATAATAGAAAAATATAACGAATACAACAAACCATTGTATATAGCATTTGTGGACTACGCCAGGGCTTTCGACTCTATATCACACGAATCCTTGTGGACAGCACTGCAAGAGCAAGGAGTTCAAGGGAAATATATTAAAATATTACAAGCAATATACAAATGCAGTAAAGCAGCCGTAAAGTTAGAGAAAAAAGGAGAGCAGTTTCACATTCAGAAAGGAGTTCGCCAAGGTGACCCTATTTCACCTAACCTGTTCAACGCAGTATTAGAACACATATTCAAGCAGTTAAATTGGCAAAACATGGGCATAAAAATAAACGGCGAGTATCTGAATCACCTCCGTTTCGCAGACGATATTATACTTATTAGCGAGAGACATGTGGAACTAGAACATATGCTGAAATCACTAGATATAGAGAGCCGCAAGTGCGGCCTTCATATGAATACAGAAAAGACTTGTTTGTTAACTAACAGCTTTAAAATTCCTACAGATATACTGAATACTCCAATACAATACGTGGATAGTTACGTTTATCTTGGGATGAGCATCTGTTTTTCCAATCTTACTGAAAATGAAGTCGACCGTAGAATTAAAATTACCTGGAAAAAATACTGGTCGCTGAAAGAGATATTCAAATCAAATTTACCTATGCGCCTGAAAAAGAAAGCAATGGATAGTGTTATACTGCCAACTTTACTATATGGCTGCCAACATTGGGCCTTAACAAGAGCGATAATAAATAAGCTTCAAGTCTTCCAACGAGCTATGGAGAGGAGTATGTTAGGTATAAAGCTGCAGGACAGAAAAAGGAATATAGATATCAGAAAGATAACTAAAATTATGGATGCTGCTGAATTAGCCTGTAGTCTGAAGTGGCGATGGGCAGGACACGTTGCCAGAACCACAGACCTACGTTGGAGTGAGAGAATACTCCACTGGTATCCACGAGACGCTCCACGGCCCCGCGGCAGACCTAAACGTAGGTGGTGCGACGACATCGCAACCTTAGCGGGCCGCACCTGGACCAGACTGGCACAAGATAGAGTGGAGTGGCAGAAGTTGGAGGAGGCCTTCACCCACATATGGGTACCCAACAATAAATAGATTTAAGTATTAATAATTGTAATTGTAATAATAAAATGAATTAACCTTAATAATGTTTGCATTAATATAATTAAATTCGCAGAGCATGCTTACTGTAATATCTAATGAAATTTGTAATGTAAATTTTTTATATGTATAATGTAATGTTTAATTTATTTTATTGTATTGTAATTTTATTGTTTTTATTGTCTAATTGTTTAATTGTAAAATAATTTAATTGTTTTGGGAAATAAAGGCTATAATAATAATAATAATAATAATGTAGACGATAATGTGAAATCATAATGATGTCATAACCTACCTAGATCATTTTACCGTCTTCGATGGTTCAATCTTTATGTATGAAAATATCACTAAAAAGTATAAAATAAAATATTTAAAAAAAAATTGAACCGACTTCAATAACACTAAAAAGTATAAAATAATTTAAATATTATTGAAGTTGGTGCCAAATATACACAGCAGGTACGCTAACACCAACTTCTTTAATATTTAAATTATTTTATACTTTTTAGTGTTATTGAAGTCGGTTAAATTTTTTTTAAATATTTTATAGTTTTAATCTATTTATTTCGACTTTCGGAGCCAGTTATGATTAAATTCGATTATTGAACACCAGATAACTGATATCACTATACTCGAATTCAAGTATTCCGTCGTAAAAAGTAAATAAACATGGCGGTATTGCAACCATGGACAATATTAGGGAGGTGACGCCTCATGAACGAGTGAATCTGACCACATCATAGATGTTTGATAAATCCATTACAGTATCGATATTTATGTCAGCAACGGTAGGATTAAAAAGAATACATTATTACTGTCAATTATTTTTATTGATAATTTCACCTTTATTTAAACAAATAACACCTCGAAACCCTTTAATTCAAAATAATTAACAAATGCGTCAGTATTAAAATGTTAATTTGAGTGTACAGCAATTTTACTTATTCTCTAGAAGATTGAATATAATACGTCAAAGGGTAGCATTTGGGATTTTTGCGAACCATTTTGTAACTTCCATCTTTTTTGGCCACAAGCTGCAAACTAACTCTGTTGGAAAAGCGTGCGTAAAAATATAAAAGTTTTTTATGAAACTTAAACTTTTCCCTAAGAAAACGCCACAATGAACGACAATTGGCTATTAGCACCCGCCGGTTACCTGCGACGCGCACAATGTCATCTATCCACCTAGTGGAAGGCCTACCCACACTGCGTCCAGTTCGTGGTCGCCACTCGAGAACCTTTCTTCCCGAACGGTTATAGGTTCTCCGAGCGATGTGGCCGGCCATTGCCACTTTAACTTACAGATTTTAAGACCTATGTCGGTGACTAGTTCTTCGGCGAATGTGCTCATTCTGGATTCTATCGCGCAAAGAAACTCCGAGCATAGTTCTCTCAATAGCTCGTGGTGTGACTCTGCGCTTATCTGAAAGTCCAACAGTTAGGGACCACGTCTCAGTACCATATGCCAGCACTGGCAACACACTGGTTAAAAACCTTCGTCTTAAGGCACTGCGATATTTCGGATGAGAAGATTTCGCGTAGTTCCCCAAACGCTGCCTATCCGAGTTGGATTCTTCGGGTGACCTCTGTCGAAGTTGGACCGACCTAACTGGATAGTTTGTCCTAGTTATACGTAGTGGTCAACAACTTCGAGTGTATCGTTCCCAACAACTACCGGTACGGACATTAGACATGATCTTCGTCTTGTTCATGTTCATACTAATACACACCTGTTGGGAAATGCCACTGAGGGCGCTGAGCATCGTATTAAGGTCCTCCAGCGACTTTGCCATAGTGAAATTAGTGAATATATCATCGGCCAAACGGTCCAAATCACAAAGCAAACCCAAAACCAAAAATCGAAAGCAAAGTCGTTAAAGAAAAGACACCAGAGACCATTCAGTATGTACGACATCGACGAATGAATGACTATGAATAACACAATGAGGGTATTCAAAAATGACGTGCACCAGGTGGCAGCACTAAGGCGTAAGTCCCGGAACCTGTCAAACCGCATACATTTTCATATTCGGGACTCAATTTTATTGATATTTATTTAAATAAATAATTAAATACGTAATACAAAATATTATCTTACAATCAACATAATATAATCCGTGTAGACGTGGGCAGAGTAGCGATTTACTTTGAAATACGGACGGCGGACTTAGAGGAGATACCACTGGAGAGATCATGATGCGCTAACCCCTCTGCCAAATTTTGGTCATATGGTCAGGTCATTCTTTATTTGTGTGCGTAACTTTTTGAATGTGTTGCGAGTTTATTATAGTGTGGTTATGCGTAAAATTGTATCTGTGTGTGTTTACTTCGCCTCCCGCACCCCGCAAAAGTGCCACGAAAAATTTGTTCGGGGAATCGACGCGATACTAGCTCCATTCTAATTACTCTGAGACGGCGGACCTACTGTTTATGTTGAATCTACCTCAGTTTAGTCCGAGTTTAATATAATGCTTTTTATTTTATAAAATGATTGGTTGTGGATCAATTTGAAATCATTCAATATAGAGATTTAGATCTTTAAATATTGGACATCACTAATTTCCATAGACAAAGTGTGTGTTCTATATATTGACATATTTTATCTGTGGCATTCTCATGTCAAAAATATTTTATTTATTCGTATATCTTAAGATTTCAATTATATTTTCAGTAGTTTAACTAGTTTTCCGAATCAGTTGGACGTTTTACGTGTGTGTGGTGATAAATGGAAAGATTTCATGTTGTTTTGGTGAAGAAATTTAAGTTTGTTTTGAAGTGCCCGGTTTGTTTACAAAAAATGACTTTATTTCTGGATTCGGGTATACTCACTATCTGAGTGCCAAAATAATCCGATTTCTAAAAAAGGATTAATGATCATTAACTTAAATTGAGGTTTGTAGATTCGGCAGGTAGCCTCTTGTGTCCGGTAATTTCACCAGCCACAGTGCCATTTATACACTGCTGCTTGATGGCAGAATATCTACTAATGTGGTGGTAACACCACACGTACCACCTGTGACACGTCTTATATTTCATCATCATCATCATCATCAGCAGCAAATGTCCACTGCTAAACAAAAGGCCTACCTCGTAGAAGGGAGGGGTTGCCATAATCCCCACGCTTGGCAGGCGGCTTGGGGATCGCAGTATAGGTGGTAGGTAATCCAATAAAAAGACGCTGCTGCCCGTCTTCTTGTTTTCCCTTAGTCGCCTTTTACGGACACCCAACGGGAGGAGATGGGTGGGTGCTATTCTTGTCCGGGCACCCCATGGGGAACCAAACCTCTTACATTTACCAGGTTGTAATTCCTTGTGCATGGGATCATCGCGGTAGATATCACCACATTACTAGGGTAAATCTATGTAAGTATATGTTTTAATGGTTCAGTAGATTTAACCTATAGTTGTATATGTATACCTGTTCCCCACTAGATGGGCCAACGACCTCGGCAAGTACAAGTGTATAGTGGAGTTCGTACAACCGGTGGACATCTTTCGGATGATATAATGATGATAAAAATGGGTACCGGTATTTTTTGGTCATATCCAGCATTACTATACAATATTGTAACTGGAATCATGCCATCATGCTCTGATTTTAAGTACCTCGGTTCGTTGCTACAGCCTGACGGAAATGTGGACCGGGATGTTAAAAGGCGAGTCAACGCCGGATGGCAAAAGTGGCGACAAATAACTGGTACCACATGCGACCCAAAAATGCCGTTGAAACTTAAGGGCAAAATTTATAAATCTGTTATTAGACCAGTTATGCTCTATGGTGCGGAATGTTGGGCCGCTAAAGTGCAGGACGAAAAGCGTGTTCATTCTGCCGAGATGAGAATGTTAAGATGGATGTGTGGAGTGACGCGAATGGATAAGGCGAGGAATGTGTATGTAAGAGGAAGTATGAAAGTAGCGCCTGTCACCGATAAAATTCGGAGTCGGAGGCTATCTTGGTTTGGGCATGTATTGAGGAGAGAGGAGACGCATGTCACGAGAAGAATGATGAGCTTGAATGTGGATGGATATAGAGCGCGCGGAAGGCCGAAGAAGAGATGGATGGATTGTATTACGAATGATATGAAAGTAGCTGGAGTGAGTGTGGAAATGACTGCAAATAGAGATGAATGGAAGGATAAAACATATTGCGCCGACCCCAGTTGATGGGATAAGGTAAGGAGAATGATGATTGTAACTGGAATCGTTACAACATACCACAGCGGTAGCCGGAGTTGCGTGTAATTTATCGTACAGTATCGGAAACGCCCGCGCGGTGCACCGCTAATATATTGCTGTATCAGTGCTACTGAAAATAGTCAAACAAGTCTTCAGTCCTTATACATTACATTATTTAAATAACTATTATACAATTCGTAAGGTATAAAACAAGTGTAGCTAGAATGCGAAAGTTTAACTGCCGCACCTACGAACGTCAAGTTAATTATTATTAATCCATTTTTTGAATCTAAATATTTTGACACTCCAAGCCAATTAATACTTAATACGCAGATAATGAGTAAACATATCAATTATCTCGTATCAAATTATCGAAAATATTCATAAATTAGACAGTCGAAATAAATAGTTTTTAAAGAGTGACTAATAGAATTAAAGTTAATTGGTATTTGTGAGTTCAGTTTTCTTCTTTGGAATAAAGTGCATGTAGGTTACTGATGGCCTTCAGCGCTCCCGGCTGATGATGAGGGTTTGGTGTCGATTTGTCATCTAGAAGGTATCACGAGAGTCTCTCTCTATCCTTTTATAAAAAAAAATCTGTGCTCTGTAAGTAGTCGCTGACCGTACCTAGTTTTAAGACCTTTTATGACACGTTCTTTAAACCTGAGTTTTTAATAAAATTTATGAAGCTGCATGACTTTTTACTATAGGGTGGTATCAGATGAGTTTGGGATGGCTCAAGTTTACTTTACATTGAGAAACTAAAGATTCGAGATTACAAATAATAGCCTGTTTTCTAAATGACACATTTGGGAATGTTTGTATAACAATTATCCCTCCTGAAATATCGTCATCATAACTATACTTATAATAAAACTGTAACAGGTCCAATTCTGTACATTGAAGATATTTTGAAAATTATATTTGGAGGGCATTCTATAACCGATACTGTGGCCGAAAATGTAATTTTTTTAATTTTTGTCTGTCTGTCTGTCTGTATCACGGCTGAGCATCACGCCGAAACTACTGAATGGATTCAAATGAAACTTGGCAAGATTTGAGATCTTACTACGAGGTAGGACATAGGATACTTTTTATCCCGTAATCTAGCACAGTTCTTTTGGGAGAGGGGATTAAAGTCAAAATGGGTACTTGGTTATACGATTGGTCCGATTTTATCAATTTTTCTTTATAATATAATAAATATTAGTAAGGGAACACTCATAGAGAGTTGTTATCAAGGTTTTGTAATCGATCGGGTTAAGCAACGTCAGGTAAGGTCATTAAATAGATGGGTGACCGTTTAACGCCAATTGAACTAAACGGGTCCATGCTTCGGAGAGCAAGTAAAAAGTGGGTCCCAGTTTTTAACCGACTATAAAAAAGGAGGTTATGTATTCGATGCGAATGTCTGTTATTAGTTAACGTAAAAATAGCGCAGGCGGAGCTGCGTGGGTCAGCTAGTTGTCAATATGCCAGCTTACTTCAAAACAAAAACGATACAATATAGAAACACGCTGCTAAACAAAACATAAACAAGGCTTCTTTTACAAGCGTGCTCCGGAATCAGAAAAGTACATTATCAAACACCACTAAGACCATCGTGACCTCCTTTCACAACCTAACCATATCTACCGAATTCATTCGCTTCACACAAAGCTGTACCGAAAGTTTCACACTAGTTCTGCGGGCCTCCAAGAACTCTCCAACTATTTACCATCTCCGGCCTAGTTTATGTAAAGGCCAGGATTTATGGAAGACGACACAAAGACGAGATAAGGCCGGCTGCACACCGTATACCATTAATATCAATCACCGCACATGCGTCATGGCATGGAGTGATAAGGATTTCTATAGGCGAAGGTTTTTGTGGACGCCGAAAGTTTTGAGTCCGCAAAGGTTATTGGGTCGGAATTATGTAGTGCGGTCACCGGGCTAGCGATATGATATTCTTATAGAAAGTAGGGTGGCTTTATTATGTCGGCATTAACATTTTGTTGGTACATTGGGATAAGGCACGAGAAAACTGGTCCGAACCGCCCTCTGACAAAATGTAAGGTGCCTGACTGCCTGCGAAGGTGCTTTAAATAACTATACTTGAACAAAAGATCAAGCTTTCTAAGAACGTCCAAAAATACCAATTGTCTGGCCTAGCCGGGCCAGAATAAACAGGTTTTGTCTATGGGTGACATCGTATGGCAGGTAGGGAGTCATAGGGAAATTGACTCAGAGGGATAGAGAAAGATTGGAGGCTTCTAAAATTTGGTGTTGTGGGAAAAAGGGGAAACTAGGTTAGATAGAAATGAAGACGAATAAGAAAGTTTTAGAAATGATAAACAATGGGTCATTGAAAATAGGTCACCTATTTGATGAGTCGCCCAAAGATGAGTGGCAACTTAATATGATATGGTCTTCTTAAAAATAATTTCAGAAGAAAAAATTGAGGAAAAAAATAAGTAGAGGAAGACCTAAACAAAGTGTTGTGTCGAGTCGCCACAACACTGCACCTGCAACGACAACGAGCGAGGTGTGATGGCCTGACCGAGCATCACACCTCGCTCGGTCGGAGGATCCCTCTTGAGTAATAGTGTTCTGTGGAGGATCCTCCCTTTAGCACCGCCGCCGTCGCATCGCTAAAACTGGTGACCCCGCACAGAACATTGACGCAGCCTTCGGATCGGACATCAGCGCAGCTTCGCCATCGCTCTCTCCCCACAGCAGCAACTCTCCAGCAACAACCAGCGAGTCACAAGCCAGCCAGTACCCGGCATCATCGGAAGACCACCGCATGCAGCTGCAGATGCAAACCTGGTCAACCTTCGGCCACAAATGGCACAGCACCCCTGCACTACGACCGGTCCACGTAAGAAGAGCGCATTCCCTCTCACCGGTACGTCTAGCAGCCGCCAGCCATACCCCCTGCACACCTCGACTCACTGAGGACGATGCAGCAGCAGCCCCGACTCACTGGGACTGCACCCACTGGCACTTGGCATAGCGACTGGAGCGCAAGGACAAGCTGGCATATGAAGATTCATCGACTTCCAGTCTTCGGGGGGGAGTGATGTGGCGACTCGACACAAGATGACGCCACATGTGGTACAGCGACGCGAGGAAGAAGCGAATAGTACTACATACAACAAGACAGATGGTGCCACCGATTTCTGAATCGTGCAAGCGAAGTTTCTCCAACTCGGAGAATATATACAACATCCCGTCAACAACTGTTGCGGGCTTCGGCCTGACCGAGCATCACACCTCGCTCGGTCGGAGGATCCTCCTTTTAGCACCGCCGCCGTCGCATCGCTAAAGTGTCATAGAGGGACGAGGTGGAAGAAGTGTCGTATCAGTAGGTCAACATAAAAGCGGACTATAGATAAGAATGCCAATTGCTACAGCAACGAGAGCATTGCTTTTAAATCAAAGAAGATAAGTTATGAGGAGTTTCTGCACTGTCTGGTTAAGAACTTTATAGGTATTCTGTACAATGATTCCTTTGACACAGGTTAATCGATAGCCTATGTCATTAAAAGTCAGTTTGCTTTACCGTGCACTATTGCATCATTGGATCCTCACCATTTGGTAACATTTTGGTTCATCATCATCACCTGGAAGACGTCCACTGGTGGTAAGTCGATGACCGCTGAACAAAGGCCTTCCCTTAGAACGCCACAATGAAAGACATTTAGCCATTTGCACCCATCGGTTGTCCGCGACTTTTACAATGCCATAGGTCCACCTATCGGTTTGTTGTCACCATTCGAGAATCTTTGCTCCCCATCTGCCCCCCTAGACAATGTAACATTCTACAAGCGCTATCGCTAATAGAAAGTATAAAAATGTATAAGAATGACATAAGTCATCGAAAAATCACGTGACAAATTGTAGGGAATTAAGCGAGTTAGCGAATGAAGAAATAGATTCGCTATGAAGCGATTGCATCTTGTCTAGGCCCTCTGTTATCAGTTCTCCGAACGATGTGGCCTGCCCATTCCTTCAACTTGCGCTAATTTCCTCATTCCAGATTCTGTCACGCAAAGAAATGAGATTTTGGTTGTACGGAGAAAACATTTTTTTGTCAATTTAATGTGAAAGCTAAAGTACCACAGTGTAATAAAGCAACACACCCTGTATGTAAAAGTATGCCTCATAAAGCAATTTCCGACTAAACTATTGTATCCCAAAGGCCCTATAAAAGCGTTAATTCGTCGAAGCGTTTCACAATAATGGCGACAATTGGACGCAACGACGATAAAACGTTAATTACACCGCTCGTAATTAAATCAGGCGCTCGGCGGAACTCGTCAAAATTTACGATAACTCATAAATTCGATCGCGAATTTAGTGTCGTCTTATAATTCAGATGGGCAGCGGATCGTGAAATGTCCCCTACTCTGTGCTGTAGTCGAATGAAAATGAATTAGTCGTTTTACAGCCTCGTATATTACTGGGCACGACTGTCTTCAGGAAGGGTGCAGGCAAGATATAAATAATACATGCAATATTCAATTCGGTCTACAAACAAACAGCTCTATGCTCTCGCTTAAACAGATAAGCACTGCTACAGGAGCTATGTACTATTGACTCGCCCGACAATGGACTGTGCAAGGGACCACCCTTGGCAGGCAGGCACGACTTGCAATCTTGACAGATCGATGTGGAGTATGACGTAGTTTTCAACACCGAAATGCCACTTTTCTATGTGAAATAACACGTCATAGTGACGTCATACTCACGCTAATCTGTCAATATTTGCATATCGTGCTAAGCGTGCAGGTAGTCGCATATACTTTTATAGAAAGTTTAGGCTTTATTACGACCACCCACCGCAGTGTCAGATATTTTGTAGCCAAGCAGCAATGTTTAATCATGAAAGGCACTGTAGCTGGTAAAATTACCGGACAGAATTTGAAAGAAGTAGAACTAAAATAACTGATGTTTTGGGTGACGAGTAAAATATACGAGATAAATCTCAAAGTATCATCGTTTCGTTTCACGAATTGATCGTACTAGAAGTACTGTAATACATTTCTCTCGAAGTCACAGTTGTCTCGCTTTTAGCAGCAGTTAGTAGTGGTACAAAGCTAAGGCTCCGAATAGTATTTATGCGTCTGAGGATCACAGCCACCGTATAAATAACGAGCAATGGTACGAAACAACAATTTATGCAATACACCGACGACCAAGGACCGTCGAGCTACATACGGTGATTTAAATCAAACTTTACCGCATAGACCGCACGGAACCATATAGGACTGTCACAATAATTAGTACATACCTACCCCCTTAAACTATCCACGCAAAGGCATACAAAAATGTTAGCAATTTAGACTACTTTAAGATCTATCGTTGAATAAATATTTTTTGTTCTCGCGGGGAAATCTCCAATAGGTCCTCGGGACCTGTGGGATTCTTACCCTTTAAAACAACCGCGGCTGTCGCATCGGCACATGAGAGGGGCGATCTGGGCTCTTCGGTGGGATCTGCCCTAGGAACCCCTCAGTGCCTTTGAGTCCACGGGCGGAGGGCGCATTACAGCCTTTTGGGAACCTGACTTGGAGCTTACAGGGACGGAGGTTGCAACCCCGCCGCTGCCGCGCCGCCCGTCCCCGAAGTCGCCACCGCACTCAATGGAACCCAAACATCCAGTGACTTATAACGGTAACGAAGTAATAACGGTAATTTACAGATTAGATTAGAGATATGATCGACGGGCCCGTTGGTCTAGTGGTTAGACACCCTGTCCGCTAACCGATGGGTCGTGGGTTCGATTCCCACCAAGTGTCTGGGTGCTATATATCTATTTAGGTATGTATTTACAAAAAAAAATGTATATTTTATTAGTATCAGTTGTCTGGTTTCCATAGTACAGGCTCAGCCTAGTTTGGGATCAGATGACTGTGTGTGGATTGTCCCAAGATATTATTATATTATTATATATTTATATACTGGAGAACGATTCCTAGTGTCAATTTAGATGGGGAATTAATACCTTTTAGTGAATCGTGTAAAAATTTAGGAATCTTAATTGATCGCTGCTTGAGTTGGGTTCCTCAACTCCAAGTTACTAGCCAGAAGTTGTTTGCTGCTGCAGCCTCGTTAAAAAGACTCCGTAACTTTCTTCCCACTGCCACTAAAATTGTTCTAGCTCATCCCTATTACTTCCAATTCTTGATTATGCTGACATCTGCTATTTAGATCTTACAGATTCTATCAAATATAATATTTATGTATTATACTAATATTTATATATACATATATTATTTTTCTGTTACGTATTTTATTGTTTATAGTAATGTATTTTTCTTTCTCTTTTATAATTGGTTTGTATAAACAACCCCGCCTTGCAGTTCATAGTTCCTCTCCATCCAAAGGTTGCCTGGTAGAGATCACTTTTAGTGATAAGGCCGCCCATTGTTTCATTCTATTTTACTGTTTTTTTTTTCTTGTATTTTTGTGGTTTTTAATAATGGTGGAACAATAAAGTATTATCTATCTATCTATTATTATGATTAAAATATATAAAAAAAAACGTTAACTAGACATTATTTTGTTTCTCACTCATAACGTTTTAACTATTCTAAAGAATAATATAAACAAACAAAAATTGCGACAGTTAAATCAAGTCAACATCGCGATCGCCCATTCGTCCCATCCCCTACAAATGTACCCTACTTTCACCACCCCTAAAATATAATGCCAATTCTTATAAAAGTTTATTCGTTGTCTCTAGCTAGACAGACAGGCGCACCCCGTTCCTGGAGACGTCGGACATGACTGTGCTTTCTATTCACCCCCATAGTGACGTCGATAGTTAATGATGACACTTCCGGCTTTCTACTGACGGAGATGTATTTGTGAAGTTTTCGATATACCTACTTTTTATGTATTTTTATTTTTGTAGTCGTTTTTCCCTGACGACACCCACCCTATTTGTAATGTCCTCGAGACCGATACGACCACAGCGGCCAATAATAATAATATTCTGGGCCAATCCACACACGGTCATCTGATCCCAAACTAGGCAGAGACTGAAATCAGACGACTGATACTAATACATATATAGTTTTTTTCTAAATACATACTTAAATAGATAAATAACACCTAGGCACTGGGTGGGAATCGAACCCACGACGTATCGGGTAGCGGCCAGGGAGTCTGACCGCTAGACCAACCGGCCAATCTTTCACAAGATCAGCCATCTACGCGGGAGATATTATAGTGCACAAGTGCTTGCAAGTGTAGACATAAGTGCACTCTCTCTTCCTTTACACCTCTCACAATCTGATGGGACGGAAGACCGACACAACCAGGAAGAGGTTAGGCGCAGGACTGACTTTTTATATACCCAGTAGGAGGAAGGCACCGTGTCTAGTTCCCGGCTATAATGTGCCCCCAGTTGTGGGCTCAAAGGCAAGGCACTGATGGTCTCCTGGTGCAGATCCCACCGGAGACCACAGGTCTCTCCTCTTATGTGCAGATGCAACAGCCGCGGGAGTTTTTGTGGGTATGAGTGGGTACCACATACCCCGGTTGACCCTACAGGTCCCGGGGACCTCTTGAAGGTTTTCCCCGCAAAATATAAGTTATATACAATCTGGAAATCCGTCCTAGGAATACCCCTAAATAAACGAGTAGGTAATCAAAACAATTTCAAATATTGTAAAGCATTCAAGACTTGTTTTGTTGAAGAATCCTATTATACTCAGAAGTATAATGCCTCTGAGCCGAGGCTGGCTGTGATATTTCATTTTTCATCTGAGCGGTGATGTTTTTCCACCGCTAGAAAAGTGCAACTGACGGTTACTGAGATTTCTCAGAAAGCGGGTCGCGGAGACAGCGCGCAACCGTAACAATGGAGCAACGAGTTGTAGACTGGCGATTATTATTGATTTATAATAACATCCTATAATGCTTCTTTTTTAGCCTTTGTGGGCTAAAAAAGTAAAGTATGGAAAACAGGTTTGTCTGGCGGCAGAGTAGATATTAAAGTACATATTGTTATCGTGTAAGTATGCATTTTAAAACAAAAGTACAAACGCATCGTAGCAGATACCGGGTGTAAAAAATCTCGAATAATAAAAAAAAACAAAGAAGTTTAGTAGTGAGATGAGCAAGACCAGAGTCCGTTAATAATTCATTATATCGTTCCTTAGATTTTGTAATAAATTCTACGCTGATACAATGATGCACTAACCGTTAGTGACTAACGGACCCTGATTGCGGTTGTACGTATGATGAGCCCAATTATAGCTCGAGCCACATATCCTTCACATAAAACACAGCAATGTTGACACACCGCTCTTTTACAGCAGTGCCTTATTGGAAGATCTCATGCTCACCTACCACTTAAAAAAATCCAGATGACGATAAAACCAAATAAAGTAATGTTGTCTTTTACTTAAGCGGATAGTAAAATCTAAAATAAACCGCAATAAAATCCGTAAAAGTAGTTCGATTTCAATACCAAATAAAGTGTTAATTCAACTAATTACCGTTCACATTAACATAGTGCGAAATTCTGATCGGTTTTAAAACAAAACAACGGCGCGGCGTTCCAACCGCCGGTCTGCTCTCGCCGTTGAAATCGAGGGGAGGAATGTTAACAGCGTTTGCTTCTAGATTAAGCTATTCACCGGCGGACGTTATTGTCTAATTGTCTTATTGTTTGGAAAGCCTCTTGAGCCGACAGTCGCGAGATGACGGTGCACCAAACACTTTTCGTGACTTATTCAAATTATAGGACGGACGGAAGTCGTCGTGATTGCGTTGAAAATACCTTTTGGATAACGTAAGCTATATGAATTATTTATGTCTCTACTAAGCAGAATTGTTTTATTACTTAATAAATAAATCTTTATTTCAGATCACAAAAAAGATCCATAGTGTTAGTACAAACGCATCTTAGGAAACTAGTGTTAGTAAAATTTATTAATATTCAAAATTTAAACAATTGAAAAGGCTATGAGTTTGAGCACTGCACACACAGGCGAATGTATCCGTATATATTATATTATATAGGCAGTCCTATCTATTGCACAATGGTGACGCTGTTAGGGTTGGCACGTACTCTCTGCAGGAGAGGCACAGCTTTATTTAAAAAAAAGGAAAAATATATTTTTCATTCGCGATGAGGTTGGGTAAGAAAGATCTAAAACTATTCCAAGTTTTAAATCGATAGAATCAGTGGTTCCCTCAATATATAAGTGTGACAGACAGCCGAAGTCTCACCATAAGGGTTCCTTTTTTACCTTTTATGTATGGTACCCTAAAAATAAAAAAAAGTACATACATGCCAGTCAGTGGGTGCTAGTGTTTTTCACAGACCTTTAATAAACATACCTATTATTTATTTGATGACGAGATACAATACTGAGTTGATGCGCCCGAGAAGTTCAAAGAATAATTTTAACCATCAATTGGACATGTATGTCTAACTTACCTTGACTCATAAACATTATTAAATAACCATACTTAGATGTTTTTAAATAAAACTATTTTTTTTAATGGCAACTGACTGGCTGCTACATTTTTTTTTATAATATAACCAAGTCATTCCCAAAATGAAGGAAAATCTAACAGCACCCAGAAATCCATCTTCCAATCCAATCATTAAGCAGACATAGCTTGCCGAAAATTCTCAAAAAACATAACCGTCCTTTTTGAGCCATTCGGGTAAAAAGCGTTACATTTGAGGATGTAGGGTGAATCTTGTAATAAGTCCATTTGTAAACGCTAAGCTTGAAAGAAAATGCAAAATAAGGGTAGGGAATGTAAGAATCCTTTTAGATTTAGCGATGCGTGGAGTTTCCGGTCTTCGGCAATAAGCTCGACTGGCAAGCACGTTACAGTTTTACCGGCAATCAGAGCAGCGGTGACGCGGCACTTCCATGCTCAATGGAGCACGGGTCTGGGGGCCCAGTGATAGCGAGGCCAAAACAATGCACAAAAATATATCCAACTTTTGACTGTTTAATTAAAAAGTAAATAAAAGACAACATTAATGTAATTAAACTATTTTTACGGAATATATCGCGGCTTCTTTTTCTTTGTTTAAATATTTATTGAGGTATCTTTTATTGGAATATGAGTTATTATTTTATTACATACCTAAAACAAACCAGCAACATACATATATATTTTTTTCCACATTCCAAATTCTCAGCAGATAAAGAGGAAACCTCAGCAGATGCCAATATATTCGCAAAATCTACGGTATTATTTTGTCTCGCTATATCCGCTCGCACTGGCGCCACCCATCAAGACTAACGAGCAAAAAGCACCGCGTACTCAGCGCCCCGAATTACCCTGATTCCGGGTAATTACAGACTGGCAACCCTATCCTGAACACTATGTCATCGTGACGTCATTAGTGGTAAGCAAAATTGTTTGCACCCAAAGGGTCGAGATTAAAAGGCCGTATACAAAGGCTGAATTAGTCATTATCTAGGGCCCTTTAAAACCCATCACATAATTAGTTTTTCTTTGGTATTCCTGCGGTGAGATAATTTCGTCTTTGCGTGCATCCCTAATCAAAAGGTAATTAAACGTGGCTTTTGTATAAAGTGGTAGTTGAAATGCATTAACCCGATTTTTATGGGACTATCTTTAAGTCCCCCTAAGCAGAGCATTTGTCTGAAGGTAAGTGTTTTGCATGCCCATGTATACCTAGTTGCATTATACTGTTAACTAATTGATAAATCACTCGAGTAATTAAATGTTTAAGTGACCCAAACTGAGTAAATACATGTAATATATATTTTTTATACAGCCAATGTGGTAAGCAAGCATGCGGCCCGCCTGATGGTAAGCAGTCACCGCAGCCTATAGACGCTAGCAACACCAGAAGAATCACTAGCGCAGTGCTGTCCCTTAAGACATTTTGTGTCTAGAAATTTCACCAGCTACAGTGCCCTTCACACCGGAACACAGCATTGTTTATACACTGATACTTGGCGGTAGAATATCAGACACTGCGGTCGTACCTACCTGGACGGTTCCATGCACAACGAACTTACCACCTAGTACGTGATAATGGTTCAATCCTGGGGATTTAAAGTATAATTGTTGATGGTGATGAAGTCCTCCTAGACTAGACGTATCCGTAATGTATATATTTTTTTTTCTCTTATATCACATTTCACAATTTTGATACAAACAAGATTAATCGCATTACAAAAAACCACAAAGGTTTGTCCTTAATGCTAAATATCATCTACATCGAGCGTACTTATGAAATAATTTGGTAACTTATTTTTAATGTTTTCAATTTGTCAGTGTATTGCGTAATGCTGACGGTAACTGATTTATTAAAACCGGTAGCAAATAGCGGGTAGTTCTTTCACCATACATATTATTTGCGCGCAATGTTTGTAACTGACTGTTAGACACTGCCCGTGTATACACAGTATGTTCAACTTTTTTACATAAACAATCCTTATTGAAATAGTTCTCTTTTAAAAATACATATTTAAAACGTTGTTGGATAGGTAGAATTTACAATATTTAAAAAGACCTAATTCGTCATTATGAAATTGCACTTTTACTTGAGGGGAAACAATTGTTTTTAAAATTCTCAATTGTAGTTTATAAATTACCTAGACGTACCTATCTGTAAAGTATAATTACCTACACACTTTCTTATACTTAGAAGAATTATGGAAGATCTCACAACAATGTATAATAATTAGCAAGAATTAGGCACGGATAATAATATTATTAAAATCTTTGTGTTGTTGACAATCGTCTACGCAGGAATCACGTAACCGCTCCTAGTAGCTTTTGCCGCCACAGACGGGTGAATGGGTAACCACCAGAACGCACTTCGGCCCAGTTGGATACATTGTGCATAACACTACGTCATGCATATGTACATTATAGGCTGCCATAGCTCAGGCCCAGTTTAGGCCCTGTGTACACTTTTTACTTCTTTTAATAGGACATAACAAATTCGCTATCAACATTCAAATGGTGGATGCATAACGGCGACCACTAGTTCAATTATAAAACGTACAAAAACTAATTTAAATAGATACATCGCTACATCCAGACTTAAAACCCTAATTGAACCCCACTGGAATAACGCATGTGCATCTAATCAGCGGAACGATAGCGACAGACGGGCGCTATCGCGTCGGCATCGCCGCCCAATTACTACGCGCCGCCCGCCGCCGCGCCGCCCTCCGCGCGGAGATAGAGATAATATCGCCGATATACTGCGGAGTCTGTGGATGAGATTGGTTTTGTTTATGCTATGAGGATGATTTTGCTTACTGTTTGTTACTGGCGTTTTCGGTACTTGCGTGTGTGGTGTCCGCGTAAGAATAGCACCCTGGGTGTAGAAGGCGACTAAGGGAAATCAAGAAGACGGGTTTACTAGGTGGCAGGTTCCTTGTGCCAGGAACCGTCCAGGTAGGTACCACCGCAGTGTCAGATATTCTACCGCCAAGTATCAGTGTATAAACAATGCTGTGTTCCGGTGTGAAGGGCACTGTAGATGGTGAAATTACCGGACACAAAGACTTAATATCTAATGTCTTAAGAGTCGGCAACGTGCTAGTGATTCTTCTGGTATTGCTAGCGTCTATAGGCTGCGGTGACGGCATGCCATCAGGCGGGTGTATTTGCGATGGTTCTCTTCTGCGATTATGAGCTTGTTTAATTTAGAATATTTTTTATTTATTTTAAATTCTTATTCTATTATGCTCTCCCTGTCTTTCGGCCAGTTAAGTTACGTTCTATATAATGTAATAATAATAGTATTATACCAATAATGTCTTTATTTAGTAACCGAAAAGTACACAGTGGTGAGTCAACATTAACGAACTACAAAGGAGACAGATGCAATCTCACTTCCTTTATTCTTACAATCTAAAGGAAAATAACACCGACACTACCGGATCACCTTACTTTTCAAATAATTATGTGATCAGCCTGCATTTTCCTAGCCAGTAAAGGACACAGTCTTACCTATCACTAATTCACACTATGACTACAATAAGTATGCTACAAGCTACTAACCGTGCTATATTTACCCGTGGGGAGTCCGGGTAAGAATAGCACCCTCCCATCTCCTCCCTTTCGGTGTCCGTAAGAGGCGGCTAAGGGAAAACAAGAAGTTGGGCAGCAGCGTCTTTCTATTGGATTACTTACCACCTATACTGCGATCCCCAAGACGTCTGCCAAGCGTGGCAATTATGACACCCCCTCCTTTTTAAGAGGGAAGCCTTTGTTCACAAGTGGGCGTTTCAACTGCTGATGATAATGAAGCTACTAAACCATATTCTGGCAGAAAACCTTTACTTGGGATTCGAACCCATGATCTAGAAACGCACTTGCGACCACCAAACAACTAAGTCAGGTTAGAATTTAACAAAGTTTATGTCTAATTATCTTACATCTTTGACACTGTAATTATTGAAAGCACACCAAGTCGCTTGACTTAAGGTTACACTAAACCGTATTACTGCTAAGTCTTTATATAAGCCAGACAAATGAGGTTAAGCGCGTAAAGAATTAGCGAAACCCCTGGATAATTGCCCTTAGTGGGCCACCCTCGTGAGGGTGAGGGCTAGTTACAATTACTATCGTTTTTTACACTCAATATACATAGTAGGTATGATATATTTATATTTGGAAAAGTTTTATGTTAACACTTTTTTTGTTTTTGAGTGTTAATTTTGTTGCCCGAATGCCCCGGATGAGAGTTATGTATTTTCGAGAGTATGTATGTACATGTATGTATGTCTTTTTCTTTGGCACGGGCTATAGCCTAAACGGCTATCACCATCAATCCATCGGGATTTTGACTTATAATATGTCGTTAGATTCGTCGTAGTTGTGGGAGTGGCGTAAGCTGTATACATGACGTATCTGTGTGTGGCGTCCGCCAGCTGCCATTTTAATTTTTTTTTTAGTTCCAAGAAACATCAATATTGGTATCAAATGAAAGGTCTTGATGAGACGAGCTGAAATATATATACATGTGTATACTTATTATGTATTTTAGTCCATGTAGTTTGTTCGCAGTCGGGCTTTTTATGTTTTTATAATTTACTTGTTTCGAGGGGGAAACCGTCAAAGAGCTGTGGGGCTCGACCGGGGTATGTGTGATTCTTACCCACTAAAACCCCCGCGGCTGTCATGTCACATCGGCAAATGATAGGGGGACCCCCGGGCTCTCCGGTGGGATATGCACCAGGACTCCCTCAGTCCATTGCCTTTGAGCCCGTCGCTGGGACGCATTGTAGCTCCCCGGAACCAGTCACGGTGCTCACGGGGACGGGGGTCGCAACCCCACCGCCGTCCTCCTCGGAGTCGCTGTCGTACTCAATGGATGTCCTAGGGCTCACATCCCGAACATCCAGCGGCTCTGAAGGTTAACTCGGGGTACAACGTAAGCGTCTTGATATACTTTGTCTTATATATACTTTGATTATTACACAGAATTTACTTTATTTATTTAGTGTAAATCCTGTAAGACGTCCTAAGTCCTATGTATCAGAAACTCCTGTCCAACTTGCAATAACACGGGCCCGTTGGTGTACTGGTTAGACATCGCCTAGTCATGGTGTCGATTCACGTTCAGAACTAACATTAGTGCGCATAAATATGTATGTGTATTTCTCATATTGTCATCATTACCTTACCTTACTTTGTACCTATAGCTTCTGCCAAGATAAGGATCTGATCGCCATATATGCATTAATAATAATAAATAATAATATCTTGGGACAATCCACACACGGACATCCGATCCCAAACTAGGCAGAGCCTGTACTATGGAAACCAGACAACTGATACTAATACTTATATACTTTTTTTTTGTAAATACATACTTAAATAGATAAACTACACCCAGACACTTGGCGGGAATCGAACCCACGACCCATCGGTTAGCAGGCAGGGTGTCTGACCACTAGACCAACGGGCCCGTCACCGGGGTTGTCTCTGTGACAAACTGTGTGTGTGTGTGTTGCTCTGAATATCATTTTTATAATACCTATGTCATGCTATTATTGTACTTATACCCGCGAGTATAATTTCCGCGTTGTCTAGTTAGTCAGTGTTAAGAATTTTACGTAAATAGAATTCAATCCAAAGGATAAATTACAGAAAAATATATTTTACATAACAAATTTCTATTTCCTTGTTCTCTCTCTTTTTATTGGTCACAATTCATTGTTTCTTGGAATAAATCCATAAAGCTATACCGTATTATCTTACACGTGTTCGCTCCCAATTTTGCGAATACAACGTCCACCCCATTAGACATTCTTATATATAATGCACCACACAAACTTCATACTGCATCTTATCACAAAAATTCCAAAGAAAATTACTCCTTAAAACTGAAATCATAAGAGTCATGGTCGTCATTTGGAAGCCGAAAAATAGGTTCTGCGTTACAACTTTTACACCAAACAGACGAAACAGTCTAACGTGACTCTTATGTTTCAGAATTTAAGAATGAAATTTATGATTGAGAGGTGAAAAGATATGTTTGTAGAGTCCCGTATCGAATGACATTGACCGAAGCATAGGGATGGGATGAGTCACCAAAATTACGGCCTGAAGAATTCGTAGGAAGTTTTCTCCAGACAGACGCAAGGTTCTATAAATGTTAATGAATGTAGGTATATGTGCGATGCCATACGAATGTTGTTATTAGATCGTCTAGATATTGGGGGAAAACGGGGACTTTGTTATATTGTGACATCGTATTAGGGTCCCCCTGATATTATTAAGGTACATTCTTTATTACAGTCGGAAATACATTATCTTAGTTCTGTTTTTTTTTTCACTTTTCTATAATTTTAGTTTCGTTTTGGACCGTTATCCCTTTCCGAGAGAAAATATTTATTAGGGGTGCCTACTGCAGTTTAAAAACTAGTAAAAAACACATACTTAAATAAGTTTTATCCACTAGGCCTGCAATACATACTACATAATTTTTCACGCTATCGAATCTGCTGTTTCAGACTAGGCCACGAGGGGAATATCGTGTGACTTTGCTCTATCTCTCATATTAAAATATCTTAACTGTTCGCTTCAACAAACTTCCTACTTGCATCCGAACGACTTAATAATACAGACATAACTCAAAAGTTTAATAGACCAGTCATCGGGAAATGAAATATCTATTAACACAATTTGCGTCTCACCGCTTCACATAATAGGGCTCCATCGCTGAACTAGCAAAAACCCACAAATGATTTGCAATTATGCAGTCTCAATGGACTTATTACATCAATAGGGGGTAAGAGGGCACGGCCCGGCGGGGTGGCGACCAACAATTGAATTTTAACGACCTATAATATTCGTGACATACAGATAGATAGACTAGACAACAAGCGATAGCAAATCGAGCCCGTGGGGTATAGGAGAAAGAATTGCACCCACCCATCTCCCCCCATTGGGTGTCGTAAGAAGCGGCTAAGAGAAAACAAGAAGACGGGCAGCAGCTTCTTTGTATTGGATAAGCTACCACCTATACTGCGATCTCCAGGACGCCTGCCAGTCGTGAAGATTATGGAGAAGGGAAGGGTCCTTTCTAATGGGGAGGTCATTTACTAGTGGACGTTTTTTTTGGGTGATAATGATGATAGTAACCAACTTGCTGCTATCAAGACTAATCTTATGGCAACATCTAATAGTATTTTTTTGTCTATGGTTAGGGACCAATCTGGTGAAAGGGTTGTTCAAGCAGCCTTAGGCTTCTAATTGATTTCTAATGACAAGAACCGGGACTAACTTGTTACATGCTCTTTAAAACGCATCCTCCTTTTTTCAAGTCGATCAAATATGGTGTTATTGTATTTAAAAATAAATAGTTTCAGCCACGTCGCTAACTATAGAACAAGCATAAAATTAAAAATGGGTTTGCAAGTCAGAAGCTCGTATGTCACAGCCAAAGGCACAGATGGCAGTCCAGATTTTGTGCCTCAGAGGGTGATCCTATTTGCGGCCAAAGAACCGCTGCGGTTAGCAACATGTGGAAACAGGCTTACCGTAAACGTTAATATATAATTTATATGGAGTCGTCTTGTAAGCTCTTTGAAGTGTTGCGTTGAGTGCTTTTATTGGAAAGAGGTCTTAACTAAACTGGCTTTATTTTTGATGCGATTTATTGAGAGGATGAGAAATTTTGAATTTTTTGCCGTTTATTTTTCAAGTGAGCGTGGATACCTAAATTAAATCATGACTATAATAAGGAATAACGAAAAATGCTCAATGGGAGTCTTTTTGTATAATCAATATTCCTAGCCAGGAGTCGATCCCAAGATTTTGAAAAAAAAAAACATTTTCTAGACACCATCTGATAGTGTCTAATAAAGGTACGCGTCCATTGGCCGGCGCCGGACGCACCGCACGCACGGCACGCAACGGATTTTAGTTTGCTTTCTATGATTTTGACGGCCCGCATCGGAAAATGCCGGCGCGGCTAATGGACGCAGCGCTATGTAAAATCATAGAAAGCAAACTAAAATCCGTTGCGTGCCGTGCGTGCGGTGCGTCCGGCACCGGCCAATGACGCGTACATTTAGGATGATCAAATTCTGGGAAGTAATGACATATACACGTCGAGCTTATGTTAGTCCATAGACCTGTATTTTACTGTCTTACTCTATACTCTCACTAGAGTAAGAGGCAGAGCAAAAAGCTTTTTCTTCGTGTTTTCCGTTTAAATAATAATAATAAAAGTATAGTTTTCCGTTTACTGCCAATAAAATTACTATGTAACTACATAGTTCCTCCTCTAAAATAAAAGTTATAAATAAAAGTTAAAATAGTTACCTATTTTAACTAGAGGAGACATTCAAGTCTTTTATAATAATAAACTGTCCAACATCGATATAATATTATATCAATGTTGGACAGTTTATTATTTTTGCACTAACAAGAACAGCTAGCTTCCTTACTACTCTACTTTTGCTTTGGACTCAATGAACCATGCAAAATAAAGGTTTTTATATGGGACTAATCCGACCACTCATTCCCACCACTGTGACTCCTGTCAGCCAGGATCTACAGTGGTCACCAGTGAAGACACCGAGGTTTGATCCTCGGCGAGTCCCGGGGAAATGCTAAATTGTCTTGGAACCCGCAACAAATTTCATTAAAAAAGTATATAGGAGGAGTTAGAAAAATATAATTTCCACTTCCCTCCTTTGCAAAGCGGGTGACAAGTAAAAATCGCACAGGTCGATACAACCTCAGAACGAGAGATTCTTACAGGTGCACCAACTAGATTCAGTCCACCTGTAAGGCACCACGGAAGTTACTGAATTTAAAGGGACCTAGATTTAGATTTCTACTATTAAACTTGTTTCCAATAATAGGTATGGCAAAAACGCTTGAAAATACGGAAATTTTCCGTAGTCGCCACAAGGTCCGAGTAATATACAACTCCGGATGTTATTGTTATTATTAAAATAAAGGTTTGAGAAAATTTCTACTTCCAATAACTGAAGGGATCGAATTCCAAGGATATATTTTGAATAAATATAAATTATAAAAGCATAAAAAGCCCGACTGCAAACAAATAAAATGGACTTAAATTTCATTATATATAATGTATATATACATAATACATTTACACATTTTGAACTTATTGATGTTTTTGCAAGTAAAATAAATAGACTGGCCTGTTGGTCTAGTGGTTCGACACCCTGGCTGCTACCCAATAGGTCATGGGTTCGATTCCCACCAAGTGTCTGGGTGTTATTTATCTATTTAAGTATGTATTTACAAAAAAAGTATACTTTGTATTTATATCAGTTATCTGGTCTCCATAGTACAGGCTCTTTTTTTTTTTAACTACTAAGGTGGCAAGCAAGCGTACGGCCCGCGTGATGGCAAGCAGCCACTGTAGCCTATAGACGCTAGCAACACCAGAAGAATCACTAGCGCGTTGCCGACCCTTAAGACATTAGATGTTAAGTCTTTGTGTCCGGTAATTTCACCAGCTACAGTGCCCTTCACGCCGGAACACAGCAATGCTTACACACAGCTGCTTGGCGGCAGAATATCTGACACTGCGGTGGTACCTACCTGGACGGTTCCTTGCACAGGCTCTGTCTAGTTTAGGATCAGATGACCGTGTGTCTATTGTCCCAAAATATTATTATTATCATCATACAAAATGGCGACTGACGGCCGCCTATGTCACTCAAATAACTGAGAGGAATCTTATTATTAGTATTAAGTATAAGTCAACATCCATCAAGCAGTTTACAGCTTGTCAGCTGTAGCATCCATCCTTCGGTCGGGCAAAAATAGGAGCCAATCCTATGATCATCTATGAACTACTTCGATAATCGAACTACAACCATTCTGCGCTGTCATTCCCACCACGTTCCCTGCCTCTCTTAAGCGTACATAAATTGAAGTTATTATTTTTAGTGTGCAAAATGTATTATGCGACACCAATTAGAGTGCAATTCACCCCTTCACAACAGGGGACAAATTAAGGGCCGTAATTATAATCAATTAGTTCGCTTGCTCTGTGACCACGTGCATCGCACGCGCCGTTCTAACGAGCTCTGTGATAGAGATCGCGTGTCAAAAGACGAGAAACATCCAAGCGGAAATGTTACTGCATCTAACTGAGGATTAAAGAGAAGTAAAATGCAGCAAGGTGATTAGAAAAGAAGAAATATTTACTCATGACTACACAGAAACAACAACTATAAATTATAAAAGCATGAAATGCCCGACTGCAAACAAATAAAATGGACTTAAATAGGCTAATTGACTAAAAAAAAATTTTTTGTCCGTCATTTAGATTATCAAAAAATATTTGACACGTTTTTATTTAACAAAACAATAAAAATTGGCAAAGATATAGAGCGTCTAAGTTCGGGAGTGGGGGATTCTGACGTCAAGCGGCATTTCAAAGCGCTATATCTTCGTCATTTTTTGTTTTAATCGACAAAAGAAAAAATACGTGTCCAATATTTTTTGATAATCTAAATGACGGACTAATTAGATTTTTTTTTACCCAGTCATCATCCCTATTATAATAATTCAGAATTCGTATACACATGTGTATATTATTTCAACTCGTATCATTTAGGACCTTTTATTTGGTACCCATATTAATGTTTCTGAAAGTAAAAATAAATATAAAATGGCGGCAAGCGGACACCATTTTAATCCGTCGGCGGTCGTTGTGTAAGTTCCCAATAACGAGATCCAACATCCCCCCGGCCTTGAAGGAATCCCTTCAAAAAATATGGACTAATAAAATCTATATTCAATTGACTATACTAGTCTTCAATTAAAATAAATAACAAAAAAAACTGGTTGGTTACCACCGCTTACAACCTGTGTGTCGCTAACATAAATTACTAAACTTAAATAATAAATAAAATAATTAGTAAAAATGCTACTGCGTTGGTAACGGGCACAACAGTACTATAGGTCGCTCGTAGGTACCACAATTAGTTTGCACTTCTGCAACACGAGCAATTCCATCTTTACCAGGAAATAATCGTGTTATAACTCTCAATGGCCATTGCAGAGGAGGCACATTATCAACATTAATTATGACAATCGTACCTACAGCTACAGGGTTGGAAAGAGTGTTCCATTTTTCCCGCATTTGTAAGTTATGAAGATATTCAGAACGAAACCTCTTCCAAAAAGACTGGACAATCGAGTCCATCAAAGAAAACCTGGACAGTAAATTAGCTCTCTCATTGGTCACATCCGCTGCTGGTAAGAATGCCAAATGAGCGGTATGTAAAAAATGTGTAAGAGCTGTGGGTTCTGATGGATCTGAACTTAGGAGATAAAGTGGCCTGCTATTAAGAACACATTCTATCTGATTAAGAATCGTAAGCATCTCCTCATAAGTAAGGATTTGTTTACCTATAACTCGAAAAAGTAAAGCCTTGGCACTTTTTATATTTGCCTCCCAGATCCCTCCAAAATGTGGGGCGGTGGGAGGATTAATACGCCAAATAATGCGGTTTTTAGTAAGCTCATTTTGAAAAGTTTTATAATAATCATCAGACTTTAAGAAGTCATGCAACTCGTTTAAATACGATTTTGAAGCTATGAAGTTTTTGCCGTTGTCGCTATATAAAAATTTACATGGACCACGTCTTGACAAAAAGCGTTTAAACGCGTCTAAAAATGTGGCAGAGCTTAAATCAGAAGCTAATTCGATGTGAACAGCTTTCGTCACCAGACATATAAAAAGACAAAGATATGCCTTTTGACTGCGAATCCCACGCTTCCTAGCCATTGTAATATACAAAGGGCCAGCATAATCTACCCCTGTATGAGTAAATGCGTTGCATTGTTCTAAACGGCACTCAGGTAAATCAGACATTATAGGGAAAGTTGGCCTTGGGTTCATACGAAAGCAAGTATTGCATTTATGTATGCGTTGTTTTACAATGCGTCTGGCCGACAGAATCCAGAACCTTTGCCTTATTATTGAGAGCAATAATTGAGGCCCAGCATGTAAATAAGTGCGGTGATAATAATCAACTAAAAGATCAATCACATGTCCCTTTCTCGGCAAGAGAGCAGTATGCTTATGAGAATACTTAAGTGAAGAATAACTTAAACGTCCTCCAACTCTTAATAAGTTATCGGAAGATATGAATGTACTAAGCTTACGCAAAGCGGATGAAACAGCTTTCCCAGTTTGTAAATTCTTAATGTCGTTAGAAAAATAAAAATGTTGGATATGTTTTATTAAATATATCTCAGCGGTATTTAAATCATTAGCGGTAACTACATCGTTGCGAGGGAGTTGTTTCAAAAATCTTAAAACATAAACCACACAGTGGAGCCGTTTACTCCATGAAGAGCACCTATCACTCAATAATAATATTGGATCTTCCTTTACACTAGCGGTTACACAAGTGACAATTTTTGATTCTAGTGGTGCTACCGAACTCGGAGAGAAAGTTGAAATAGGCCATTCGCTAATAGGTAGAGTGCACCATGAAGGGCCATTGAACCATAGATGATGGTCCTTTAATTGGGAAGGCAAAAGGCCTCTCGACAAAGCATCTGCGGGGTTTTGCACACCTGGAATATAATATAAATTTTCAGGGTCAATATAAGATTGACATTGTGCTATTCTGTTAGCAACAAATGTGTTAAATCTGTGCGGAGATGATTTCACCCAACACAGTGCGACTTCAGAGTCAGAAAAAGCATAAATAATATCAACAGGATATCGTTGCGATAATGTGTCACACACCATACGCAATAACTTCGTCATAAGAACGATACCACACAGTTCCAATCGAGCAACTGTGACAGTTTTAATTGGAGCAACGCGTGATTTTGAGCAAATAAGACGAACGATTGGTTCTCGATCACCTATAGTAACATGAGTATAAATGACGCATCCATACGCCTTCTCACTGGCGTCAGAAAATGCTATCAACGACAATTTACAACCAGGTTCAATTCCAATATGTCGCGGGAAGTCTAATTCAGAAATTAGATGCAACTCACTAATAAAGTGATGCCATAAGCTTAAAATATGCGGGGGAGGTATGTCATCCCATCCCAATTTGAGAAGCCATAACTCTTTGATTAATAATTTGGAATATAAAATTACGGGACCAACCAAACCTAAGACGTCATAAAGACGGGCAGTAGCCGATAAAATTGCACGCTTTGTGCCTACTGGTTGAGGAGGTGAAGTGGAGAAAACAAATTTATCAAAAGCAGGAAGCCAACGTAGACCTAAAATCTTTAAGCCACTGTCACTGTCAAAAGAGATTGACTCAGACTTACGTTGAGACACTGGTATGTGTCCTAGAAATTCTGAAGAATTGCTAGCCCACTTCGCCAACTCAAACCCCCCGGCCTTAAGCATATGGATGAGCTGATAGGCTATATCAGCCACCAAAGATACAGAAGATGCCGAAGAACATACATCATCCATGTACGTATCCCTTTCCAACACATCCACGGCAAGTGGGTATTTGGGACCCTCATCCTTAGCCAACATTCGCAAAGTTCTCATCGCTAAAAAGGGTGAAGAACATAAACCAAACGTGACTCTATTATATTCGAAAGTATCTAGCGGTTCATCGGAAGAGAACCGGTACAAAATTCTTTGATATCTGCGGTATGCAGCATGTACTTCAATACATAAGTACATCTGCCGTATGTCAGCAAAAAATGCTACACTAAACATACGAACATTAAGAAGAATACGGAATATATCAGCCTGAAGATTACAACCAGTATGTAAGATATCGTTTAAAGAAACCCCAGCATCCGTTTTGGCACTACCATCGAGCACAATACGTAACTTCGTAGTGTCTTTATCTTCGCGGATAACAGGATGGTGCGGTAGGTAAAAACCTGGCTGTATGCACTCCTCTGGTGGAGTACGCGAAATTATACCCTTATCCAGATAGTCACGAATGACATCATTATATCGAGTGCGTAACTCAGGTGACTTGTCTAGCTTATTTTCCAGAGACAAGTACCTCTTCTTAGCTGTAATGTAAGAGTTACCTAATTTGTCAGGACTTTCTTTAAAAGGCAACACTACAGAATAACTGCCAGTGCTATTGCGGGTAGTTGTGGAAATAAAAATATTTTCACATTCTTCCTCTTCAGGACTTAAAAATTTATTAGCGGGTAATTCCTCAAGGGTCCAAAATTTTTCTAAAACTTTGTCAAGCGAGTCTTGAGTGAATGTACAAAAAGTGCGGGATAAGTTGGGTGTCATAACAACAGGCGTATTACCCATTACGATATACCCTAATGTAGTTTCAATAGCGGAAGGCATATTATTATTACGCATAATGCGATCAAATAATAAAATTTGACAGTAAATATTTACTCCCAACAATACTTCAATCGGTCCAGGTACGCCATAGGAATCGTCACTGAGTGGAATATTTTTCAAGAAATCTAAGCTTGAAGTATCAACGTAAGAGTCTGGCAAGTGTGTTGTAATATTGTCCACTACTAACGGTTTGATAGAATACACAGTGGAGTTACCAAAACGCGAGCTAAATTTGATATCAGTTACGCCAAGAATACGCTGTGAACTTCCACCGATACCCTGTACTTCAGTAAACCGGTTTTGTGTCGATACTTGAAGGGATAAACGCTTACAACAAGCAGATGCAATATAATCGCTTTGCGAACCTGGGTCAATCAAACATCTTACAATATGATGCTGATTATTGTTATCAATAATAATTATTTTTGCGGTTCCTAATAAAGTAGTAGATAAAGAACGATCAGAATGATCGCGAGAAACATTACACACAGAAGTGTGTATAGCGGTAGGTGCAACATTCACTTGATTGACCTTATTCTTATTAGACGTAGAGTCGCTATTTGCAGGTGTTGCGGATATATGATCCGATTGAGATACACCGCGAGTCACATGTAGAGGTGGAGCGGACACACTTCTATTGGAAGTGCAATTATTAAAATTATTTAATTCACCAAAATGTAATAATGAATGGTGTTTAGCGGAACAGTGGGAACAATATTTTTGCGAAGTGCATTTAAAAGTTCTATGTTTGCAACTTAAACAGTTATTACAAAATGAATTATTTTTTACGTAAATAAACCTATCATATGGTGTTTTTGACATAAAGACAGGACACTGATACAGATGCTCATGAGCGCTATTCTTGCACAGGGTACAAGAAACTTTATTCACTTTATTTGTAAGGTTAACATCAGTGTTAATAAAAGACTTAGTTGGTTTTGGCGTTGGAACTTTATTACGTGATTTATCGAAATCTGGAACTGAGAATCTTTGCCCAATAGAACGAGACATAATCTTGCTTTGCTCTTTTACAAATTCAATTAGATTAGCGTATGATGGAATTTTTTGTTTACGATACATTGTTTCAAATAATTTGATCGTATTTAAATCCAATTTTTGTAACGCAAGGTGTAAGAATATAAAATCCGATAAATCAGTAATTTTTAGTTGTTTAAGTGCTTCTACAGACGAATTAAAATTATTAATGAAACTTTCAAAAGCTGAAGCACTGTTATTATTCTGCAGTTTAAATTCTAACAACTGGTTTAAATAACTACCAGCCAATACGCGAGGGTCATCATATTTATCAATAAGTGCATTCCAAATTATATTATAATTCTCGGCGGTTGGTGGCAAACCAGCGCACACAGACTTTGCGCTGTCAGTCAGCTTGCCAACTAAATAGTAAACACGATCACTATCAGTCAAATCCGCATTGTCATGTATAACACTTTTAAATTGCTGGTAGAATAGTGGCCAATTGCGGGCGCTTCCATTAAAGGACATCAACTCAATAGGAGGCAGCTTAGGCTTGGATTTCGATGCTGAAGAAAAGTTTTGAGTGTGACTTTTACTACAAGCGGCGTCTACTTGTGACATAACTCGCTTTATGTAACAGTACATTTCTTCAAATGAAAGCCATGCCTGATAATCAATTTTATCCTCTGGGTTTATTTGCAATTTAAATGTGTTATATTTATCTGTCGCTTGTTCGAACTCACTACGCAAAGTATCAATATTACTCACATTACACAGGAAAACTTCACGTTGGGATTCATTGGTAGCAGCAGACTTAGATAAATCATATATAGACTGCAGCCTGGCAAATAATACATCGCGCTTAGAGCGCAGGATAGTCAACTGGACATGATCCTCGTTAGATATTTCAAACTCTTCCTCACTATCTGCCTTCTTACCCTTCCCCATTATTAATATTTAGTTAATTAAAAATGGGTACACAAATAAAATATATTTTATGTCACTGTTAAATCAGTCATAAAACACCGTTGAACTATAACAATGCTCAATCAGTTGGTAAATACAAGAAATTAAAAATTAAGATAAATATGAATTTTCAAAGGCATGTGTGAAGTTGCCTTAATATATCTGAACGCATATATGATGTAACCTTAATTACTCCGAACGCGTTATAATAAATCCTTTTTGCGAGTATTGAGGGATCGCTCAGGCGTGACCTTAAAACAAAAGCTACACACGCGCACTGCGTTGACAGCTGATGCGGTTGCAATTAATTTTGCACTATAATAAATATATGCGAAATCACTCTCAATAGAAAATATTAATGGGTATAATAGGTAGAATAAGAGTATTCTAATGCGATTATGTAATGGAATGAAACAATTATCAATGCGGGATGCGTAAGAATACGACTTAAAATAATAAATTTGATAATTATTTTAATACCAATTACGTTAAATTATACGTATATAGACATAGTACGTAAGTTGTAAGCGGTGGCTAAGAATAACCATATCATTTGCTTTACTATAATAGTATAAGCACAAATTATATTCGGAAAAATCTAAGTTCCATTATCCGGCTCGAAGGACCAAAAAAATGGCGGGTTAAGGAGTTTAAAAATTTTCCTAAAGCAATTTTCTAGTGGACTGTAAATATAAATATATAATTATATATTAAAAACGCGGGCAAAAGAAACTATACTACATTCGCAGCATACTGGATTGCAAGGACAAGGAAGTTAGCAACTGCAGGGAACACAAAAGGAATAAATCGCAGCTGCTACAAGGAACGGATGGTGCGCCCTACCTTGAACGGCTGCGATGCGATGATGGCGGCGTCCTCTGCTGCTCCACAAATTAGATAGTTGTATCTGCTGCTATTGTCTCTGGCACTTCTTTTGCTTTTAACGAGGGCGGAATTAATTATTATATGTATGATTTTTAAATAATATCGCGATCACGCCATAAGAAAATATTTTACGGCGGCGGTGACAAATTCACGTCACATTTCTTCTTTTTTATATAAGGCGCACTAGGGAATAGGATGAAGGACAGGGAAATCCAGCCTGCTACAAGTGCATTTTGGTAAATAAAAAGTTTCCAATAACGAGATCCAACATTCACTTTGGTTCTCTTGCGTATGACTTCGTTTCTTATGACATCTCTGAAAAGAAACTGATTAAAGCCATGCATAGTTCTTTCCATAGCTCGCTGAGCGACCATAATAAATTGGTGGACTAGTCGTACGGTAAAGGACCACGTCTCAGTACCGTAAGTTATTACGGGTAGGACGCACTAATTATAGCATTTCAATACTCTCTACTTTATTAAAAAAACTCTCTTACTTCTCTTTCCCCTGCACTCCTCCAGTCGTTATGGCGGCTCCTTTACTGTTGAAGCGGTTAGGTTGTGAAAATCGCTACCTCTCCGCGTACGAGGTAGTCCTTTTGTGGATGTCTTCAGAGGAAGAACAAAAGAGCATTTCCTCTTTGTTGTTAATATACATGTATGTTTAAGTATTTTATAATTTTATTTATTATATCATATTTAGCTTGTGGAACTATTGTAACGTGTTACATAGGTCTCTTAAGTTTTTTAGCACACTTTAGATTTTTGGGTCTTAAATAGGTGGAATTTTATTCGTCACTAGCAACATTTTTTTGTCTGTCATCGCAATAGCTTCTCGTTTGACATTAGTGACAGCGGAGATTTTGTTTCGATCTGTCATCGAATGAGACGTCACTTTCCTCGGACTTAGTCCGAGTGAACGAGTCAATTTTGTATTAAAAAAAACGTTTTTTATATCTAGTTGAATCACTGTTGATTCACATTATTTTTAAAATGGACGATTATAAAATAAAGTGTTCTCGCTTTGGGAGACATTGTATTTTGATATTAGGTTTGCATTTTAGTGACGGAAAATTTCTTTTGTTACAGCAATAAACGCGTTTTTTTTCTACATGGACTTTTTCTTGTAGCTTTCTGTTCTTTTGAACTACAAGTTTTCTTTTATATCATGCTCTAATGCATTGATTGGGACTTCATTCTACTCGGCGAGTGATGGAATCGATTTTTTCGTGAGAAACTCCTGTGGGGATTTCGCCGGCACCGCAGTGGGGGAATTTTCCATTCCGCCCACGATGTACTGGATTTGGGCAAGTAACCACACCGGACATGAACACCTTCCTTTCTCATGAACTACTAACTTTGTATGGAGGTATTTAAATTTAATTTTTGCTATCTTATTTTTGTACCATTGAACATATTAAAAATCTTGTAATTAACATTAGGAGATCGGTCTAAATTTAACTACCAAATTGTATCCTCAAGAGACAATAAATTAAGATCTAACTTATTTCGGCCTTTTGCTCACCAGCCCTTATGATTAGAAGCCTATGCGAAACGCAGAGGTTATCCAGGTAATTATGTTTTTCTTTATTCTTTCGGACACTGTCCTGGCGCCCGAGTTTTATTCATCTCTCTTACAATAACACACAATTTTCATTTTTTATTTTATATTATTACACTATCTACCTCTCAGCGTATGAGATAGTCCTTCTGAGGATGTCTTCAGAGGAAGAACAAAGGAGCATTTCCTCTTTGTTGTTAATATACATGTATGTTTAAGTATTTTATAATTTTATTTATTATATCATATTTAGCTTGTGGAACTAACTACCTCTCAGCGTACGAGATAATCCTTCTGAGGATGTCTTCAGAGGAAGAACAAAGGAGCATTTCCTCTCTGTTGTTAATATACATGTATGTTTAAGTATTTTATAATTTTATTTATTATATCATATTTAGCTTGTGGAACTATCTACCTCTCAGCGTACGAGATAGTCCTTCTGAGGATGTCTTCAGAGGAAGAACAAAGGAGCATTTCCTCTTTGTTGTTAATATACATGTATGTTTAAGTATTTTATAATTTTATTTATTATATCATATTATTTATTAACCGGCTTCAAAAAGAAGGTTCTCTATCCGACGCGTATGTATGTAATATTAATAAAAATGCGTAATATTGGTATATGTTAGTCTATGTGGGCTTCTAAACAAATATACCAAATTTTATGAGTGTATGTATGTATGTATATATGTATGTATGTATGTAGGTTTGTCCACGGATTTCTCAGAAACTACAGGTCCGATTTCAAAAATTCTTTTTCGATAGTTAGAGTATTTTTCAACTTAGGGTAGAGTGCCAGTTTCATCAAAATCAGTCCAGTAGTTTAAAAGATATAAACTTTTTATGTTATCAGTAAGTTACTGTAACGTAGACGTTCAAGTTGCGTGTTAAATAAACTATTTTTGAAAAAATAAAAACCGATCTCAGCTCGGTGTCAGCTCGTGCTAGCCTTAGTTAACATGATGTGCTAGCACCACTTCAATATATTTTCGTTATTTTATGCTTTTTAGATAATTTACTTTGAAGTCGGTTTTTATTTTTTCAAAAATAGTTTATGTAATTATGGTATCAATTGGTATGTATTCTTATGTACATTTGTATAATATAAGTAAGTACTGTAAGTACTATATTTAACTTTTTATTCTACCCATCCTTCCTAGTTGTACACTTCACTTGCTCTCACGCTTTACTCTTTTTTTTTAGTAACCGACTTCAAAAAAGGAGGTTCTGTATTCGACGAGTATGTATGTAATATTAATAGAAATGCGTAATATTCATATATGTTAGTCTATGTGGGCTTCTAAACAAATTTACCAAATTTCACGAGTGTATGTATGTATGTAGGTTTGTCCGCGGATTTCTCAAAAACTACAAGTCCGATTTCGAAAATTCTTTTTGCAATAGTTAGATTATTTTTCAACTTAGGGTAGAGTACAAGTTTCATCTAAATCGGTCCAGTAGTTTAAGAGATATAAACTTTTTATGTTTTCAGTAAGTTACTGTAATGTAGACGTTCGAGTTGCGTGATATTGCTGATACCTATCTTGCTAAAATAAAAGTCACTAAAAAGTGTTAAATAAACTATTTAAAAAAAAATTACGACTTCAAAGTAAACAATCTAAAAAGCATAAAATAACGAAAATATTATTGAAGTTGGTGCAGAATATATACAGCAGGTACGCTAACACCAACTTCAATAATATTATCGTTATTTTATGCTTTTTAGATTGTTTACTTTGAAGTCGGCTTTTATTTTTTTTAAATAGTTTATTTTCCTCTACCATTGAGGTTTGCTATTAGAAAACTCGATTATGAGTTAAGCTCGCCTTTGTACTTCTTTTATATACTGTATTTCATCTATTTCTTGTGGTATGTGTACAATAAAGAATAAAAATACCTAATTATTTACTGAACAATACAATTGCGGGACTATGCCAATGCCAACTGATTGGTCGCGTGGCGATACGCTACCCAATAAATCAGTCACAGTTATGAGTCATGATTTCATGACTGAACATGAATGACGTCACGTGGCATAATACCTACAAACAAAGGTTGTTTTTTTTTCGACAATAGGTGTCAATTAACGACAGCATATAACACATTTGGTTGTGAAAAATATAACACATGTTCAAACAATACACCTGAACTTGATACTTAACAAATTTTTAATCTGTGTAGAGAATGGTAGAAGTAGAGACAAACAGACAGACTCGGATAGCGACTTTAATGTAAACAATATAGAGATAAAAAATATATAAGAATACTTTATTCGTATATTTTATAGATTACCAAAGTAATATTTTTATTATTTCGAATGTACCTGAATAGAACTTCAAAAGTTACCAACTGCTCACCCTTGCCTTAATAACCCTTCCGTAATTACAAAAGTACGTACATACGAGAGGCCAGACTGTCGACTTGATACCCTAAGCTCTTTGAACTATAGCTGGCAAATTCATATTTTCTACGCCACTGGGCTCGAAAATTACTGAAATTACACGTGCGAAATGCAACCGAGCTGTGTTCCTATCTCTTTATACAAAATATAATGTAAATAGGTTAACAGAAGTAGGACTTTTGAAAACTCCGGACTTACAACCGATCTAGTTTAATAACTTAACAAACTATGGTTTAAACCCCGATGTGTACAACAAATTTAAAACTCTTTTAACGGTTGTTTTTCTTTTAACTTAAACTTTTAACAATGCAATTGACCTAAAATGACTCGAAATGATCTAACGCAATAAAATGTACAATTACAATTCACACTACACACAATGAACAGCGCTCCCAAAAAACGCTTCAAGGTCAGGGCTCAGGGGGGGGGGGGGGAGTTTGGGTGTTTCATGAAATTTTAATGAAACCACAAGTCCAGGTAGTGCATAGGTATTGCTGGGCCAGCACCATGCAGCTATATTGCATAGTTATATATACACTATCTGTAGGTATATAACGGGTGTAAGGGACATCGTACCGACTTTTTTTATAAGATGTCAAAATTAAATAATGTCCGTTACAACATTACAGAAACCATTTAAATTTAAAATGACAAATGACTGACTTATTAATTTTCGAGCATGTAATGAATATATGCGGAATAATATTTATTTATCAAATTATATTGCAACTTTTCTAAAATAATAATAATTAACTGCCTATGTACTGTTTTAGTGTATAAAGAATAAATAATTAAATAAATTTTCCACAAATAAGTAATTTATTGTTTTTAAATTAAAATTATACTTACCAATAATGATATTATACTAATTTTATTTAAAAAAGCGTTTTTTTTTTTGGAAATTCAAGAAGAAGCCCATGTAAAATTTCAACAGTAGGGTGGTTCAGAATCATGTACTGGATCCCTGGTATCAGTTTTCGGTACGATGTCCCTTACACCCTGTATAACTATGCAACCGCCATCAGTGAGTAATACTACTCCTTTTTAACCCTGATAAAGGATAAATTAAAAAAAATACAAATTCAATTAATTCTGGTAAAGAATGGCTGTGCAAAATTTCAAGTCAATAGGACCAAGGAATCGCGTTCTCCCATACAAACTTTGCCCCCTGTTTCAACCCCTTAGAGTTTGAATTTCGCAAAACCCCGTCTTAGTGAGCACCTACGTCCTAAAAGGAATCCCCATGCAAAATTTAAGACTCCTAACACTTGTAGTTTCTGAGATTTTGTGATGAGTGGTTTTAGTCTACTCTTTTATATAATACTCTTTTATATAATACTAGCTGACCCGCGCAGCTCCGCCCGCGCTTTTATTATTTTGCTACCCTTTTCTCCTTCCCTTGATTTATTTCTCTCTCCACCTCTCTTTAAAAAAGTCTAATTCTATGCTCTCTCTCTCTCTCTCCTCTCTTTCCCCCTCCCCCGCTTTGGTACCCTTCACACTCCCCCTCTTCCTCTCCCCGTTGTCCCCTCTCTGAACCTCTCTCTTCTCCCACCTTGCTCCGAATCACTCCCCCTTTGATCCTCCTTAATCCCCCTATCCCTCACCCCGTCACCCCCTCGTCCCCCTCTCTCTCCTCTCGTTCTTTTCTTATAACCTCGTCAATCATGGTATCTGGGATTCTTACCCACTTAAACCCCTGCGGCTGTCGCATCGGCACATATGAAGAGGGACTTGGGCCCTCCAGCGGGATCTGCACCAAATACCCCTCAGTGCGCATTATAGCCCCCGGAAACCTGGCATCGTTATCACGGGGATGGGGCTCGAAACCCCGTCACCGTCCTCCTTGGAGTCGCCACCGTCACCCATCTAACCCATCTATGTAATGACCTTGCCGCTTAACCTAGCGGCATGAAATAAACTTTACAACCTATTCTTAGATTCCACCCGATATGCACACAAAATTTCATACAAATCAGTTCACGCATCTATTTAATGACCTTGCCTTATGTTGCTTAACCTTAACCTAGCAGTATGAACAACGTTCACAGCTTTTTTGTCATTAGTGTAAATATTATTGAAGTTTACGTTACATCGAAGAGGGGACAAATTCATACTAACAACAATTTATTAATAGTAAGTCTCATAAAAAGTAAAGGATAAAAAATGGTTATTGTGGGTTACCCTTGAGATAAACATATACCATCGCGGATTTTTTTGTAGACCTTGTTAAAGTTTACAATCTTGTAGTACATTCTTTTGGTCTATCTCGTAGGGTTCAGCCAGCGTTTGCAATGTAAGCGCAAAAAAGTGTGTTTTTTTACGACATCACATTAGAAACCTCTAAAATGATCAGTGTTTCTCTACTATATTATGCATGTATTATACATATAAACCTTCCTTAAGAAACACTCTACCTATTAAGAGAAACCGCATCAAAATCCGTTGCGTAGTTTTAAAGATCTAAGCATACATAGGGACAGACAGACAGCGGGAGCGACTTTGTTTTATAATATGTATAGAAGATAAAAGAAGATGTATTTATATAAAATTGTAAAAGTAAAATAATTGTTAAAAAAATACCGGTCAAGTAAGAGTCGGACTCCCGCACCGAGGGTTCCATACCTTCTTTGGACGTATTAAAGTAATTTTACTATTCATGTACTCCTCAGATAGCAAAAAAACCAAACCGCAAAACTAAGTTTGTTTGACGAGTTTTTTTTAGGATTAGTAAAAAACTGTACTACTTAGATAGATCATTTTATTCAGATTTTTCCCTCCACAAACTTCGGAGATAAGGGGGGGGGGGCGGTATTTTTTTTGTCATTTTTGGCTATCAGCCAAAAACTATGTCACATAAGCCAAAATAAAAATCTGTTTTGAGATGTGCAAATGAAGCCCTTTCATATGATACTCGATATAGTAGTCTCACTTTAAAATTTTGATGACCTATTTCGACCCCCATTATAAAAAAAGTAAAAGAAAAAGTAAGATCTAAAACTCAGGTTCCCGGGGGGCTACAATGCGCCCCCCGGCGGCGGGCTCAAAGGCAAGGCACTGAGGGGCCCCTGGTGCAGATCCCACCGGAGAACCCTGGGGTCCCCCCTCTCTAGTGCCGATGCGACAGCCGCGGGGGTTTTAGTGGGTAAGAATCCCACATACCCCAGCCGAGCCACACAGCTCCCGGGGATCTTTGGAAGATTTCCCAGCGTCAAAAAAAAAACAAAAAAAAAACAAAAAAAAAACTATCTAAAACTATTCCAAGTTTCAAATCGATAGCATCAGTGGTTCCTGAAATATATAGGTGTGACAGACAGACAGACAGACGAAGTCAGACCATAAGGGTTCCTTTTTTACCTTTTAGGTATGGAACCCTAAAAATGAATAAATGGAATGGCCTATGTTCAGCAGTGGACGTCTTGTCTTGTGGCTGACGTGATGAATGAACTGATGAATAAATTGAATTAGACTTGTGTAGCTCGCGAGCGAAAGATAAGAAAGATATATATTCTTCCCAAAGAGCTAATTTGTCTTTAGCTCACTTGTTATATGTATTATATGTCTATATCCTAAAGATTAAGATTCATTTTTCGGATAGACAATTTCGCAATCATCTGAGCCGAACGAAGAGCGAGAGATACAGTCACATTGCATTTCTACAACGAAAGAAAGAGATGAGAGCTACGTTGTATTGTGCGCACTGTGGTAGTGTGCATGAGTGAAACAGTATTTTACGTTCATCCGTTGTTCTATACAAATAAAGTACCTACAATATTAATTGCGCGGGACTTGACTCGAAAACTAGAATAATATTGTTTTTTAGTCTTACGCGTGATTAAACCCTAAACCCGTTGTGCTTTGCCGTGTTGATTTTCGTGTCGATACCTAATTGTTGTTAAATTTTTCTTATTCTATAATTGTAACTGAAGCTTAAAGTTTATAATAATAATAATAAACGTTTATTTCAAGTACAAAATACTCATCAGCAGCGTTGCACAGATGAGTCATAGCTGTAAGCATTTGCTTTCAGTGTAAGGGTACTATTAAATACCCTTTGCCTTAATGATGCTATTCGCTAACGAATAACAGCCGCAAACTCGTCTGTGCGCGCTATATAATGGAACAATCTAAGTATATTCCAAGTTTCGTTCCAGCCGTTTTAGCATGCACAAGCAAACCAACAAACAGACAAAAATTCCAAAAATGATCTGAATGTATTCTATGCCCTGCATCACACGATTTTTTATTTAAATTCAGAGTATAGAATCGCAAAGTTATCAATTTTATTTTAATTATGTAGGTAAAGAATAGAGTATAACATAAAAGTTACAAGGAAAGAATATAGCGCGTTCGTACTCTTTCGTTCGGCTCTGATGAAATAAAGACTAGATTTAAACGTTTTTTTCAGCACTGAGCTAGTGAGCTAAAGATATAAAAGAGAGATACATATCTCTAGTAAAGAAGATATTATATTGGTGCCGATTCTGTTGTCACCACTACACTAAACTAGACTAAATTTTAGTTTAGTGGTGTCAAACGATGATTAAGTGCTTAATTTGATTTCGACAGCTACTAAATTGAGTTGATAGTGAGGTTTTCATTGGTCATGTCATGTTAGTTGAAAACAATTCTCTTGTTCATCTAAACTAAACTAAAATAATTCTCTGGCTACGATACTTATATTAATTTTAATATTAATTTTATTTTATTTTAATATATTTTTATATTAATAATTATTATTAAAAAAATATTAATATTTAATAGTTAGTATTTTAATATTTGTTTTAAAATTTGTTTAAATATTTATTTTAAGATTTTTTTAATATTTATGTCAATATTTATTTTAATACACACATCAAAAGTGTCTAGGGATCAACATATATTTTTGCAATAACTTTTCTCCTGATTGATTTTAATTAAAATTTTCTTTAAGGATTCATCAAATAAAGTGTTTTCGTTTGTCACAGTAACGATAAACCAAGTCACCTTTGCATTAATAAAGAAATTTGCCATTTTCCTAATAAAGGGATTTTTGACATTTGAACCACTAACACAAAAGTTCGAAAAAAAGACTGAAATAACAGTTTTCTTTAAAATTTTATTGGGTAACTTAAACAATTAATAATCCGTGTTTCTACCGCGAACACTAACAACACAAGAACATCGGTTTGGCATACTCAAAATGAGTTCATCCAAATCACGCTGTGGAATGGCCGCCCATGTTCGTTGCAACAACAAAAAAAGGTCTTCTTGCGACTGGATACCCTCCATATTCGGCAGAGCTCTTCTCTGTAGCATATCCCATGCATGCTCAATCGGGTTCAAGTCTGGCGACTGAGCAGGCCAGGGCAGGACATTGATGTTAGCTGCGGCGAGAGTCTGTCTTACAACTCTTGCGGTGTGCGGTCGTGCATTATCATGCATTAACTGAAATAAGGGACCGATTTGCACTTGTAGAGGAACGATGACGTCTGATACAATCGTCTCAGCATAAATTTGAGCGTTGAGGTTGCCTCTGATCCAAATCAACTCAGTTCTTCCGCCGATCCAAATACCCGCCCATACCATGATGGTTCCACCACTATAAGGATGGACTTCCTGGCAGGATTTTAATCGCTGTTGGCGTCCAGGGGTTCTCCAGTGTCGTATACGTCTTGTATCCGGTCTCATACCAAAACGAGACTCATCAGAAAAGCACACGAAACGCCATTGTTCTTCTGCCCAATTTCTGTGTTCAAGAGCCCATTGATATCGAATCCTACGATTGTGCATTGCTATAGGTGGTACCCGTAGCGGTCTTCGGGAATGAAGGTTCACTTCATGCAAGCGGTTTCTGACTGTTTGGTCGCTAATTAAGTTCCCTGAAGAGTGATGAAGCCTCACGGCTAACATCATGGCAGTTATTGTTGGAGCTCTTCGAGTTAAGATTTGAATATATCGGTCTTGTCTCCGTGTGGTGCAGCGATACCGTCCTCCATGGCGCTCAGCCACGGTACCAGTGCTTCGGTAACGTGTCCAAAGTCGACTGATAACACTCTGACTTGTATTCAGAGCTAAAGCCACAGTACGTTGCCGGGAACCAGCTTCTATCATTCCCACGGCTCTGAGCATTTCTTCCCTGCTTAAATGACGTCGCCGCTCCATAATAACGTTGGTTTTAATCAGTAGTAGGGAAACAGTAGCACTAATAATGTCTTCAATGCGTTGTATGTTTTTATAGGGAAAATATTGACAGCTGATTTTCATCTTTTACTCGAATTTGATTCACAGTTCCTGATTCAAATTATGAAATGCACCAAAAAGGATCCATATAAATTTATAAAATCATAAATTTATTACAAAGCCACATCTCAATCTCAAGAAATCCGCTTAAAAATGCTTGATCCCTAGACACTTTTGATGTGTGTATTTTTTAATATTTATTCTAATATTTATTCTAATATTTATTAATATTTATTCTAATATTTATTTTAATGTTTATTTAATATTTATTCGTTGACACTCCAACTTGCCGCACTAAGTGTTTCTTCTTTCCTCATGCGCACGGCCAAGCTGTAGAATACCCTCCCGGACAACGTTTTCCCTGATAAATATAACTTGGGTGTATTCAAGTGTAGAGTGAACAGGCATCTTATGGGTAAGCGCGGTCCATCCTAGACCACATCTTCACTTACCATCATGTGAGATTGTGGTCAGGCGCAAACCAATTTATTACAAAAAAAAATATATAATATTTATGTTACTATATTTCTTTTATTTATTAATATATATTTTATGATTTATATTTTTTTTATTAATATTTAATTTATTTTTTACATATATATATTTTTTTAATAGTTAATAATATTTATTTTATTTTAATATTTATTTCATTCTATTTTAGTCTATTCTATTTTAATCGACATCTTTTAGATGCCGACTATTTTGATCTAATGTTAGTTTGAAGTTTCTGATATTAGGTATAAATGACGTAAACTGTGCACAACAGAATAGCAGAATACGTTTAAAACTAAGTTGAGTAACTAAAACCATTATATTCTATCAAACTACTTATACATAATTTAGGTTAATTCATGGATCTCTGAATAGGAAAGACATCACACGACTAAACTAAAATTTAGTCTAGTGTGTGACAACAGAATCGGCACCATTATCTCTCTTTTCTTTTCAGTGATACATTTTGCGCATGTCTAAGGGTCGTATTAACGGTCGAACTTGACTCAAGTAGCGCTTAATTAAACTGCATTCAACTGATCACTGCTTGAGCGAAGAATCAAGACTTGAGCACCCAACGTATTACAAAAACACAGGAGCGCTATAGGCAGCCCACGCTGGTCTAGCTTTACTAAATGCCTGTGTATTTTTTCCAAAATCACATTTTTTGACTATGTCTTGGCTGTACTTATATTATTTTTAAATATATGTACTTCCACGTTATATGGATCTTGCGCGTCCTTCAATATATTTTTAGGAATTCTATTATTAAAATCATTGAATCTACACACATCAAAAGTGTCTAGGGATCAACATATATTTTTGCAATAACTTTTCTCCTGATTGATATTAATTAAAATTTTCTTTAAGGATTCATCAAATAAAGTGTTTTCGTTTGTCACAGTAACGATAAACCAAGTCACCTTTGCATTAATAAAGAAATTTGCCATTTTCCTAATAAAGGGATTTTTGACATTTGAACCACTAACACAAAAGTTCGAAAAAAAGACTGAAATAACAGTTTTCTTTAAAATTTTATTGGATAACTTAAACAATTAATAATCCGTGTTTCTACCGCGAACACTAACAACACAAGAACATCGGTTTGGCATACTCAAAATGAGTTCATCCAAATCACGCTGTGGAATGGCCGCCCATGTTCGTTGCAACAACAAAAAAAGGTCTTCTTGCGACTGGATACCCTCCATATTCGGCAGAGCTCTTCTCTGTAGCATATCCCATGCATGCTCAATCGGGTTCAAGTCTGGCGACTGAGCAGGCCAGGGCAGGACATTGATGTTAGCTGCGGCGAGAGTCTGTCTTACAACTCTTGCGGTGTGCGGTCGTGCATTATCATGCATTAACTGAAATAAGGGACCGATTTGCACTTGTAGAGGAACGATGACGTCTGATACAATCGTCTCAGCATAAATTTGAGCGTTGAGGTTGCCTCTGATCCAAATCAACTCAGTTCTTCCGCCGATCCAAATACCCGCCCATACCATGATGGTTCCACCACTATAAGGATGGACTTCCTGGCAGGATTTTAATCGCTGTTGGCGTCCAGGGGTTCTCCAGTGTCGTATACGTCTTGTATCCGGTCTCATACCAAAACGAGACTCATCAGAAAAGCACACGAAACGCCATTGTTCTTCTGCCCAATTTCTGTGTTCAAGAGCCCATTGATATCGAATCCTACGATTGTGCATTGCTATAGGTGGTACCCGTAGCGGTCTTCGGGAATGAAGGTTCACTTCATGCAAGCGGTTTCTGACTGTTTGGTCGCTAATTAAGTTCCCTGAAGAGTGATGAAGCCTCACGGCTAACATCATGGCAGTTATTGTTGGAGCTCTTCGAGTTAAGATTTGAATATATCGGTCTTGTCTCCGTGTGGTGCAGCGATACCGTCCTCCATGGCGCTCAGCCACGGTACCAGTGCTTCGGTAACGTGTCCAAAGTCGACTGATAACACTCTGACTTGTATTCAGAGCTAAAGCCACAGTACGTTGCCGGGAACCAGCTTCTATCATTCCCACGGCTCTGAGCATTTCTTCCCTGCTTAAATGACGTCGCCGCTCCATAATAACGTTGGTTTTAATCAGTAGTAGGGAAACAGTAGCACTAATAATGTCTTCAATGCGTTGTATGTTTTTATAGGGAAAATATTGACAGCTGATTTTCATCTTTTACTCGAATTTGATTCACAGTTCCTGATTCAAATTATGAAATGCACCAAAAAGGATCCATATAAATTTATAAAATCATAAATTTATTACAAAGCCACATCTCAATCTCAAGAAATCCGCTTAAAAATGCTTGATCCCTAGACACTTTTGATGTGTGTATTTTCATAGAATCGATTGCATCAAAAATATCCTTTTTATTTACTTGCGAAATCTCTACTCAAGCGTGGTCTAGACCACACTTACGAAAACAAAGATCAAATCTCGACTCAAGCAGGGATTTTGAGTTGATTACGATTCAATAATAAAGGAATCGGTAGTCGACGCTCAAGTAATGTTCTAAAATAAATCATAAACGTCATCACGCACTGACAATGCTCAGGTGATTCTTGTTTGACTTGACAGTGCTCAAGTAAGGTTCTAAAATTAAAACTTCAACTCAAACTAGATTTAAGTAGTACTTGAGTCTTGAGTATGGTTCTGTAATACGACCCTAAATTGAATAATAATGATTTAATTTATTTAAATAATTAATTATTTAAATAAATTAATAATTAATTAATAAGTTAATTAACTAATCAATAGGCATGATGACTGCAACACAATACCAATAAATCTGTGGTTTTAAATATTAGAACAGATTGCACTGATTACAAAAATGCATCTCATTTTCATAATAATAGAGAGATTTTCGTGATATTTAAGCAAATAAATTACTCAAATACAGCTAATCGCCATTTTGTAATAAACGCTGATCAGAGTGAATGACGTCAATCCTGTGTAAATAAACAACTGTCAAACTGTCATCTCAACTTTTTCTTTCATACAATGATTCACTTTTATACCTAGACAGATGTTTATTTACACCGCAGTGACGTCACAATATGGCGCCATGCCGGCCATCGTTTTGGAACGAAATTCAAACTCTATTTTAAAAAATGAAAATATTGCTATTAATTGTAAATTTAATACAAAAATATGATTATTTTCGGCAATAGTAGACCAGTAAGTACATTATAGATTATAGAGTATTTTTTCAAAATTAGTCATCCATCATGCCTATTATCAATTAATTAGTTTATTAATTAGTTAATTATTAATTAATTAATTAATATAATATAAAAGACGTACTGTAAAATAAAAACAGTACCGCTTCAAAAATAAGGTTAAACGAATGTTAAATTCTTCACTCAAACATGCACTGTTTTTTTTTTTTTTTTTTTTTTTTTTTTTTTTTTTTTTTTTTTTTTTGTATGAGTAGTACTGTTGGCCGCAGATGGCCATTACAGCTTCACCGGACAAGAGCATGCACTGTAACACTCATCCTGCACTTTGTAGACCACTACATATCGAAACCATACCGCGATGTAACTACATTATCAACGCCATCTAGAGAAAGTAAAACACAACTATACTATTTTTTTAAGTTCTCTCTAACTAACGGCACACAAGCCACGATATTAAGATTAGAACATTTACTGCCACACTCAGAGTGTTAATGGACCATTATCTTAATATTCTATACCTATAAAGGGAAAAGATAAGAACTTATTATCAATAGACTGAGTGCAGTGGTTAAATTGTATGAGTATCATATACATAGATAGAGGTTCTATTCTATTAATTAATTGTTATTATTTTAGAAAAATTAGCAATGTAATTTGAAAAATTAATATTATTCCGCATATATTCATTACATGCTCGAAAATGAATAATTTAGTCATTTGTCATTTTCCATATAAATGGTTTCTGTAATGTTGTAACGGACATTATATGAAATCTTATAAAAAAAATCGGTACGTGGTCCCTTACACCCTTTATAAGTATTAGTACCTATCAGTTATCTGGTTACAATAGTTTAGAACTTGCCTATTTTGTTGTCCATCAGTTGATACTGTGTGGATTATTCCAGGATGTTGGATAAACCGGGCCGTGCCAAAGAAATAGACATATCATTGTATGTAAGTAAGTATGTAATACTAAATACATACATACATACTCTCTAAAAACCCGGGGCATTCGCGCAAACAAATAACCTTGATTACAATAAGCTAGTAGAGGCAAATAGATTTCGCATTTAGATATACATTTAATATTGTGACGTATTTGTAAACGATATAGCAGCACAAACAGCAATAACTCTAGCTCGCTGCGTTGCAACCGATACACTAAATAGCAAGCGATTAGCAAAAACCATGGAGTACAATGGTTTGTTCAAACCAGTGGCTCCCAAAGTGCACTTCTAGGGGGCTGTGGGAATGATAGCGGAATAAAAAAGTGCACGTATAATATTAAATTGATCCCCAAGTGTACATATGTGAGAGATAGGTGTATTAAAATTTTAATAAAGTGATTAGGTTTTTACTTCTTTAAAAATTAGTTTAATAAGTTTTTTATATTTATGTGCCGTGAGCAATGAAATATTATTGGTCGTGAGTAATACTACGGAGTTATTCAAGTCATAGTGAAAAAAATGGTTAATGAGGAAGGTCTTCTAAAGCTGATTTTACAAGGTGCCCCAGACTACATATTTTTCTTAATTCTCATTCAGACAGGCTCTATAACGTAATCGGAATTATTGAGACTAATTACATTTTTATTAACAATACTCAAACTCAAACTCAAAAATAGTTTATTTCAAATAGTCTTAACGCTAGCACTTATGAAAGGTCATGTTTTTTTTTTTAAATAATCTACCACCGGATTACATCGCGGCCTCAACTGAGAAGATCCGGCATGAAACTCAGCGGGATTGTCATTTTATCACTTTTTTTTAAAACAGTGTGTTATGTTACAATTAGATCAGAGCGGCAGTGTGTCTTGCCGTTCAAAAGATCAAATAAGACAGAAAAAAATAAAAAAAATACGACGAAAGTACAACAAACTAAAAAGCCAAAGGGATACGCTTAAGATACGCTTTTACTTAACACTCCATTGATATAGGCGTCTCTGTTCTCCATAGGAGTCGCTGGACGTTCAGGATGTGGGCCTCAGAACGTCCATTGAATAACGACGGTGACTATGAGGACGAAGGCGGCGGAATTTCGACTCCCGTCCCCATGGGCACCGTGTCTGATTTTCGGAGGGCTATAATACGCCATCTGGCAGCGGGCTCATAGGTAAGCCACTGAGGGGCTTCTGGTGCAGATCTCGCCAGATAGCCCTGGTGTCCCCCACCATGCGCCGATGAGACAGCTGCGGGGGTTTTAGTGGGTAAGAATCCCACATACACCGATCGACCCCCACAAGTCCCAGGAATTGACCACGTACTATAGCCAGTATCCACCACGAAAAAAGAAAATGCGTCTCTGTTCCACTCATCTTCATTTAGCATGCGTGGTTGATTATGGTCCGAAGCATCTCGGCTATTACGGTAAAACATTAGAAGTTGATAATAATAATACCAGCCCTGGTTTATGTTCCACTGTTGGGCATCCCCTCAAGATGAGGGGGCTTAGGTCATAGTCCACCACGCTGGCCAAGTGCGGGTTGGTGGACTTCACACGTCATTCGAAAGCTAGTTAGGCTTTCTCAGACATGTAGGTTTCCTCACGATGTTTTCCTTCACCGTAACAATCGCACAAAGACGATTCGCACATGCGATTGTTACAATATGATTAGAAGTTATATATTATTATAATTAGAAGTACACAGTTGTATTCTTCATCATCATCAGCAACGATGATGCTGCTGAATAAAGGCCTCCCCCTGAGAAATAATAATCTTTACGCTTAGTAACCGTCTTGAGGAAATAGTTGGGCTTTGCTTTTAGTATTGGTGGGCTGTAAATAAATATTTGTTAATCACTGCTTTTCAGTTTGCTCCCGTGATGTTTGTCTGTTTCGTGTTTACATCGATTCTGTTGGCACAGAGCGATGGGATGCGGGCCTACCCATTCTACCCTGTTTGTGTCAATTATCATCGCTAACCAATCTATGTACGAACGACTGTGTGCTATCATTCACAATGACTGATCGGGGCGCTGTAGCGTCAATGTGATTTAAAGCTTCACTATATAGCGAATAGGTAGTCCAGTTGCAATAGGAGTGTATTTGTGGCCGTGTAATAGTTGTTGTTGATGCAGCCTAGTGGCTAAAGGCAAGGCACTGATGGGCAGGTTTGGCCCTGGTGCAGATCCCACCGGAGAGCCCTGGGGCCATGCGACAGCCGCGGGGGTTTTAGTGGTTAAAAATCTCACATACCCTGCCCCACAGCTTCCGGGGACTTTTTGAAGGTTTCCCCAGCAAAAAAAATCCTAGTGGCCGAGAGATTTGCTTGGCGCGCTTTATAGCGCCGCTTCCAATCCAATTCTCGCCTTAGTAGTTCCAATATGATTTCTCATTGTGTAAATGTACTATCTAGCCACATGCGTGTCATTCAGAAATAAGGAAACGATTATTCGACTTACAAAAATAACAAAACCTACAGTAAATACATAAAAAAGTTACAGGCACAGGTACAGGTAAGTCGAAATGGCTCCAGCATTATCTTCAGGCAAAAATGCAGCGTATCTTGTCAGAAGATTGTTTTTATTATAAATGCGTTTTCTTGGTACCATCTGCTAATCATTTTGAAATGTTACAATTTGAAGAAAATGTTTTCAGAAATTGCAAGTCTCAAGATCAGACGTTCCGCAATTCCGCCTCCGTTCTCCAATACACTCCACTTACTTAAACAATTTCCCTCCGCCTTAATAAGAGTTCCTTTAAAGAATTACTTGCTTTTTATTACCGTTAACGCGCTGTAAACGAAACGCCGATGGACGGACATCAAAGAACGAGATAATCCAATAAGGTACAAGGAACTAAAGCTCTGATAATTTGAACTGGGGTCCTCCCTAATCAACGTTGAAAATGGAAAGTGCCTTTTTATATTCGTCAGGTAATACTCGGAAAATGTGTCGGCTTGATGAATTAGGATAAAAGTTTTAAAGAATTTCGAGTTTTTGGGGTTCTAAATTTTGATTAAAAGAGATACATTCCGTTTTTTTTCTTCATTGAACTTCTTTTTAGGACAGTACAGTAACCTACGGTCTTTTGATCAGTTACTTAATTTAATTCCTGTTTTCTAAATTTGAAAGCGGGTATAATCCGGATGCGTGTTAGCTATTTCAATGAAAATCAATGTTTTTGTTTTAATTTTCAGTATTATTAGTAAATCATTGGCACCATTCATCGATATACTAGTTACTTATTATATATCGATGGCACCATTAGTTCTAAGTGGAAAAGCTTCCGACTTAAGTATAATTATATTGCAATCGAGGAAAAATGCTATCATAAATATTCTTTGCCGATAATATGATTTATGTATTATTAGTTTGGGCCTGGATTGCCATAATTCGTGAGTTGGTAGACATAATGTCAGCGTAGCGTCGCCAGCAGGTCGGTGACCCGTGTTTTCTGGCGTTTTTCTTGTTCCCGCCGCTTATCTCAATCTTCGGGGGGCCCATTGAATTATGTTGTCGCGAAGAGATTAATGAGATTACGTCAATGCGATGCTTTTTAATTTCCAGTTTCTGGGAAATTGTTTGTGTGCGAAATTGTATCTTATTTAGAATTTCGTACATATAATGCAGGTATACCCACTTTTCCGAAGAAATTCTCGTAATGATGTTAATAATCTCATAACCCACAGCCTCGCCTGACTTTGCTTAACTAACAAATCGTTTACCAAACAGTAAATACAACTAGCTATGATTATATAAAATTAAAATAATGAATTAAATATGTCACCTATTACTTTGTACTATCGCGGTCACGAACGCTTTACCAGTTTTTAAACAAAATCATATTAACGATGTTACGTGCTCTTACCGCGCTCACACGTATTTTGGGCCGGCTCGTGCAAGCGATTATGGCCGTAAAGGTGATACACCCGAAATGTCCCGAAATGGCGGGTCACCCCCTTCCCTCCAATATGGTTGAGGAGAGTGATGGCTGCTGCTCGAGTCAACTCGTGCGCGGGTGCTGCTTGGGGGGACTGGTCCGACTACTATCCCTTTGGCTTTTTAGTTTGTTGTACTTTGGTCGTATTTTTTTTTTCTTTCTGTCTTATTTGATCTTTTGAACGGCAAGACACACTGTCGCTCTGATCTAATTTATTTAATCGTATGGCATTTAATAAAATATAGGTACATATGTAATAAAAATAGAAAAATAATACAAATTGAAGAATATTATGTCAAATTAAATGTCAATATCCAAGGTTTTTAACCAGGTGACTGCGTCAGGAGTAAGATGGATTAGATCGTCAGGAGGCCCCGAGTATGAGTATAACGAGCAGCGACGGACTATGTGCTCCATGGTTTGTGCTTCCTCACCACACTCACAAATCGCTGAGTCTTTCCAGCCCCATTTATGTAGCATGTAGTTACATCGCCCATGGCCAGTTCTGAACCTATTCAGACGGCACCACAAGTTTCGTGGAAGGTTGAACCCGGGTAATTGCAGTGATGGGTCGATGAGCTGTGTGCTAGATCTTGTAGTTGCCCACTCATTTTTCCAACTTTCAGTGACACTGAAACCAGAAAGATTTTGGGCAGCAGCATAAGCAGGTTTTCTGGATTTCAGGCGATGTGGCGGTGGGTTGCAGAACTCGTCATGCATTGGAAGCGATGGAGTTTTACAGATTTTCTCTGACTCTCTTTTCAGTGCATTCCTTCTTCGTAGATGTGGGGGGGCTATATGGCATAGAGTTGGTAGCCAGTAGGAGGGTGTGGATTTAATAGTACCCGAAACGCACCGCATTGCGTCATTTAGTTTGGTATCAACTTTTTCCACATGAGCACTTTCGAGCCATACTGAGGCACAGTACTCCGCTGCCGAGTAGACCAATGCTATAGCTGAAGTGCGTAGGCAATCTGCAGATGCTCCCCAGGAGGTGCCGCACAGTTTATGGAGAATATTGTTCCGAGATGCTAGCTTAAGCGAGAGCTTCGTTAGATGTTCCTTGTAGGTAAGCAACCTATCTAAGGTAACTCCTAAATACTTGGGAAATGGGTTAAATTTGAGCTGTTCTCCATTAAAATAGACTGTGGGTCGGTAAACAGCCATCTGATTGTGCAGGTGAAAGCAGGACACCTCAGTTTTACTTGTGCTAGGGATCAGCCGCCAAGACTCAAAATACTTTGTTAACTTTTCAAGGTCCTTTGTAAGTGTCTTCTCACCTACCGTAAAAGTTTTACTTTGCGTTACCAGTGCTATGTCATCGGCATAGATAAATTTTGAGGAATCTGTCAACGGAAGGTCATGGATGTAAAGATTGAATAGCAACGGAGCCAACACAGAGCCTTGTGGCAATCCATTATTTAATTTTCTCTTTTTGCTTTTAGCATCGCCCAGAAATACTTCGAATTCTCGATCGCTCAACATACTAGTGATAAGATCTGCCACTTCTTGACTTGGAATCACATTTCGTACCTTGTGCATCAAGCCTTGTTTCCACACCGTGTCATAGGCTGCAGTAAGGTCGATAAAAACAGCTAGCGACTTAAGCTCTTTTTGGTATCCGGCTTCAATATGAGTCGTGAGTGCTAAGACTTGGTCGGCGCAGCTTCTTCCTGAGCGGAAACCGGCTTGTTCAGGTGGGATTACCGCTTCAATGTATGGCTCAATTCTCGATAGAAGGACGCGTTCAAGAAGCTTGAATGGACAACTGAGAAGGGCGATCGGTCGATAACTGTCGACTTGATCTTCAGGTTTCCCAGGCTTTAGGACAGCTACCACCCTGCTCAGTTTAAATTCTTTTGGGAGCTTGTTGTTTTGCAGGATAAAATTAAACAATGCGGTGAGCCAGTTTATTGCAACTGGACCCATGTTACGAATGAACTCATTATAGATATTGTCAGGGCCAGCCGCTTTATTGGTCTTTAATTCTTTGACAGCCTTCATTATGTCTCCAATATCAAATGGTCTTGACAAATGCTGATTTTTTAGTGATCTCTGCTTCAGCGATCTGAGCTCCTTTTTAATTCTTTTAGTAAAGAGCTTATCTCTTTTGGCTCTAGTCATATCTACCATGCGATTGGCGATGGCGTTGGGGTCAACGTGGTTTCCCTGTTTACGTAGATGCTGTTTACCGGAAATCTGATCTAATTGTAACATGACACACTGTTTAAAAAAAAAGTGATAAAATGACAAGCCCGCTGAGTTTCTTGCCGGATCTTCTCAGTTGAGACCGCGTTGTGATCCGGTGGTAGCTTTTTTAAAAAAAATACATGACCTTTCAAAAGTGCTAGAGTTAAACCTATTTGAAATAAAATATTTTTAACCGACTTCAAAAAAAGGAGGAGGTTATCAATTCGGTTATGTTTTTTTTTTTTTATGTTTGTTACCTCAGAACTCTGTCGTTTACGAACCGATTTGGAAAATTATTTTTTTAATTGAAAGGATATGCTTCCAGATTGGTCCCATTTTTTTCAAAATCAAGTTCTGATGATGGGAACCATGAGTAACTGAGGGAACTCCTTAAATATTATAGGCATACATATAGCGTTTTTGGTATTTTTAGAAACTAGTCAAGCATTTTCATTCAGAAAGTATAATTTGGTGAAGTGGATCTGATGAAGAAGGCCATAGATGGCCACCGGAACTCTGTAATAAAATTATCAATCCATCCTATCCTAGCCGTGCCTACTAAGCGTAGAACTACCGAATTTGGACTCGATGGATAGTTCTCGACGAGTAGTTGCTAGGAAAATGGAGATCAGGGTCTGATGGTGGAGCAGGAAGGTTGTCACGGGATCTGTGCTCCAATAAACGTAGATCCGCCCAGTTTGGGCTCGTTGGGTAGCTCTCGATGAGTAGTTGCTAGAAAAATGGTGATCAGCGTATGATGATGGAGCAAGAAGGTCGTCACGGGATCTCGGCACCAATAAATATAGACTCACCGAGTTTGGGTTCGTTGGGTAGCTCTCGACGAGTAGTTGCTAGAACAATGGTGATCAAGGTCTGATAATGGAGCAGGAAGGTCGTCACGGTATCTCGGCACCAACAAACGTAGACCTACCGAATTTGGACTCGTTGGATAGGTCTCGACGAGTAGTTGCTAGAAAAATGGAGATCAGGGTCTGATGATGGAGCAGGAAGGTCATCATGGGATCACTGCACCAATAAACGTAGATCCGCCGAGTTTGGGCTCGTTGGGTAGCTCTCGATAAGTAGTTGCTAGATAAATGGTGATCAGGGTCTGACGATGGAGCAAGAAGGTGGACACGGGTTCTCGGCACAAATAAATGTAGACCCACCGAGCTTGCAGTCCATGGTTCTCGAGAACTACGAGTATAACACCTAGATATCTTCGGTTTATGGCAATTGGTTAGTTTTATTATGATATTGTCACATCTACATTTTTAATAAACTATTTAAAAAAAATAAAAGCCGACTTCAAAGTAAATTATCTAAAAACTATTTTAAAAAAAATAAAAACCGACTTCAAAGTAAATTATCTAAAAAGCATAAAATAACGAAAATATTATTGAAGTTGGTGCAGAATATACACAGCAGGTACGCTAACACCAACTTCAATAATATTTTCGTTATTTTATGCTTTTTAGATAATTTACTTTGAAGTCGGTTTTTATTTTTTTAAAAATAGTTTATTTAACACTTTTTAGTGACTTATTTTGCCAAGATAGGTATCAGCACTATCACGCAACTCGAACGTCTACATTACAGTAACTTACTGAAAACATAAAAAGTTTATATCTCTTAAACTACTGGACCGATTTTGATGAAATTTGTACTCTATCTATAAGTTGAAAGATACTCTAACTATTGCAAAAAGAATTTTCGAAATCGGACTTGTAGTTTCTGAGAAATCCGTGGACAAACCTACATACATACATACATACATACATACATACACTCGTGAAATTTGGTAAATTCGTTTAGAAGCCCACATAGACTAACATATATGAATATTACGCATTTTTATTAATATTACATACATACGCGTCGAATACAGAACCTCCTTTTTTGAAGTCGGTTAAAAATGTTTGCTTAAGCTTATATTTTAGTGATGGTCCATAGTTGTGTTATGTAGTGGGTGTTTTTAAAATAAATATTAATCTGGCTATTTGTCAGAATAAAATATAAGATGTTAAAAGTTAACCTAACAATACACCAAGGGAACCACTAAAAAGAATAAAATAAAAATATTTTTTACAAAAAAAAGAACCGCCTTCAAAATGCAACTAAAAAGCCTGAAATAATTTCTAAGAATTAGTGGTTTTTACATCTACATTGTTAGACTTGGACTACAACATATTATAAATACATATTACTATCGAATTCGGCGCCTAACGTCTAGCAAATACTTAAAAGGGCAGTAGGTACCTAACTGTTTTCCAGTTTGGCGCCGTCTTTGATAGTAATATGTATTTATAATATGTTGTAGTCCAAGTCCAACGATGTAGATGTAAAAACCACTAATTCTTAGAAATTATTTCAGGCTTTTTAGTTGCATTTTGAAGGCGGTTCTTTTTTTTGTAAAAATTATTTTTATTGAGTTTGAGTTTGTCTCTTACTGTACATTGACTGAGTCGCAAATAATGATAGTGGCGAAAAAAATAACTAATGTGGTGAGGTAATTAACACAACTTGAATCAGTGGCACACCGCCCATGGAACCATTGACAGTGTCACTTCGTTTTAATTTTTACCCGACTACGGAAAGGTCCTCCTCAAAAGCAAGGCAGTGAGGGGTCCCTGGTACAGATCCCACCGGATAGACCTGGGTCCCCTGGGTCTCATGTGCTGTTGCGATAGCCGCGGGCGTTTTAGTGGGTAAGAATCCCACATACCCCGGTCGAGCCCCTTAGCTCCGGGGGATCTTTTGAAGATTACGCCCGCGTTAAAAAAAAGGTAAAGGAAGACCAAAGCGCACTTAGTCTTGTGTTTGCAGCTCTTTTTACCCGACTACGGAACGGAGGGAGGGTTATGATTTTAACAAGAATGTATGTTTGTATGTTCATCTGTTTCCGCATATCTTCTAATCTACTTAACATAATTTGACAAGTAGGGTGTCGTTAGAAGCGTCTTGATTGTCCGCTGGTTATAGGCTATATAATATCACATTATTAGACTACGATTTTATCCGTAGTCGGGTTTTAGTTTTTAAAACTTATTATTTGTAATGAATAAGCGCATCAAAATAATTGAAAATATTATTACTTATGTAAATAATCCAAATAACAAACAAATTTTCTAGAAAATCAATAAATCACATTTCATTCGCGTTACAACATATTATGTGTGAATTCTGTAATCGCAGATTGCTTAGCATAGGTAACGTATCTATTAATAATAACAGATCTTGTTTATGTCCCACTATTGGGCACGGGCCTTCCCTCAAGATGAGGGGGCTCAGGCCATAGTCCACCACGCTGGCCAAGTGCGGGCTAGCGGACTTCACACGTCATTCGAAAGCAGACATGCAGGTTTCCTCACGATGTTTTCCTTCACCGAAAGCTAGTAACAATCGCACAAAGACGATTCGCACATAATTAATTTAAGAAATCAGAGGCGGGAGCCGTGGTTCAAACCTGCGCACCTTGTTTCCAAGGCAAGCCCTCACCCACTGAGCTGTTACCGCTTATACATACGCTTATAAATCATTAGCATCAACAGTAGCCTAAAGTAGTCCACAGCTGAACAACCCTTAGAAGGGAGGGGTTGTCATAATCCAACGCTTGGTATGCGTCTCGGGGATCGCAGTATCATCATCAGCCGGAAGACGTTCACTGCTGAACATAGGCCACCCCCTTAGAACGCCACAATGAACGACAATTGGCTATTTGCATCCACCGGTTACCTGCGACGCGCACAATGTCGTCTGTCCACCTATGCGTCTTCCGGTTCGTGGTCGCCACTCGAGAACCTTTCTTCCCCGTTGTTATCGGTTCTTCGAGCGATGTGGCCTGCCCATTGCCACTTCAACTTGCAGATTCTGAGAGCTATGTCGGTGACGTTGGTTCTTCGGCGAATCTCCACATATCAGATTCTGTCGCGCAAAGAAACGGAAGGGGATCGCAGTATAGATGGCAGGTAATCCAATGGAAAGACGCTGCTGCCCGTCTTCTTGTTTTCCCTTACTCGCCTCTTACGGACACCGAATGACAGGAGATGGGTGGGTACTAATCTCAACCCGACACCCCATAGGTTACACGCTTACGCGTACGCTTATAAATAACGCACGCTATACGCTATATGTACGCTTATAACATATCTATTACTCTATATAAATCGAGAGCCGCAACAACCGACAATCTTGGCTATCTCATAATACACGTGCAGCAGCCGTCGCCAAGCAGTGGGACCAACACAATGATTATTTCCGTTTGAAAATTAAAACAAACTAACTCCATAAATAACGAAGATTCAAAAGAGCATTATTCACATCTCTATTCCCGGCGCCACTAAAACAAAACATTTTGTTTGTTCTGCCACAACTTTTTGCACGCTGCTTTGTCTGTGTTTCTGTGCGTTTTTTGTGTCCGCTTGTCCGCAAAAAAGTTTTACTGCTAAAGTTGCAACGCGACAAAGGATTTCAGGGTTTTCAGGTGGAAAGCGTTAGACAATAGACTATTGTTGGTTTGTTGCTAAAAATGAACATTGCAGAGTAGGTAAGTATCAGCACTATGTAGGGTAGCCCTGTAGGCAAAATAGTAATGATGGGCCCGTTGGTCTAGTGGTTACCACCTGGACGCTACCAAATAGTTTGCGAGTTAGATTTCTTCATCGGACAAATATAGTGTGCATGAACATTAAACATGTCTATCAGTTGGGTGTTATCTATACTTATAATAAAACTGTAACAGGTCCAATTCTGTACATTGAAGATATTTTGAAAATTATATTTGGAGGGCATTCCATAACGGATACTGAGGCCGAAAATATATATTTTTTAATTTTTGTCTGTCTGTCTGTCTGTCTGTCTGTCTGTCTGTATCTCGGCTGAGCATCACGCCGAAACTACTGAATGGATTCAAATGAAACTTGGCATGATTTGAGATCTTACTACGAGGTAGGACATAGGATACTTTTTATCCCGTAATCTAGCACGGTTCTTTTGGGAGAGGGGATTAAAGTCAAAATGGGTACTTGGTTATAAGCTTGGTCCGATTTTATCAATTTTTCTTTATAATATAATAAATATTAGTAAGGGAACACTCATAGAGAGTTGTTAACAATGTTTGGAAATCGATCAGGTTAAGCAACGTTAGGTAAGGTCATTAAATAGATGGGTGACCGTTTAACGCCATTTGAACTAAACGTCTCCGTGCTTCAGAGGGCAAGTGCCAAGTGGGTCCAAGTTTTTAACCGACTTTAAAAAAGGAGTTTTTGTATTCTATGCGAATGTATATTATTGAAAGTTTAGTTAACGTAAACACAGCGCGGGCGGAGCTGCGTGGGTCAGCTAGTTTATCTATATACTTAAGTACTTATATGTATTAATATAAAAAAAACAATAAGAAAGTTGCGTTGAAAATTACGCGGGCGGAACTGCTCCGGACAGCTAGTTTTCAAAAAGTACACTTAAGTATTTACCCGAATGCCCCAGGCGGAGGGAGAGTATGTATGTATGTACGTATGTCTATTTCTTTGGCACGGCCTACAGCCTAAACCGCCTGCTGGACAGTAATAATTATGTCATTTATGTCAAATTCGTCTTAGTTGTCAGAGTGACATAGGCTATATATTTTTGAAAAAAAAAACTTATAATTTTTATTTCATTAATTTTTACTTCGAAAAACATCAACATGGGTATCAAATAAAAGTTGTTAACGAGACGAGTTGAAATATATATGTATACATGTGTATACGTTTAATGTATGTATAATGTAATTTAAGCCCATTTTGTTAGCTCGCACTCGGGCTTTTGGTGCTTTTATTATTTTTACTTGTTGTACTAGTTCTCTGGTTACCATAGTCCAGCAAAGTCCATTAAGAATAAAGAATATTTATTCGCCGGAAAAACTTAGAAAAAACACAAAACATAAAATAATAATAAAACGTGTAAGTACGTCCATTTCCGGCAAATGAGGCTAACCACTCAGCATATTGCTGCACCGGAATACATATCCCGGTCCAGCGCTGTTTTTCAGGATTAGCCCCTGTGACATTCCATAGTGGACTGATGTAGGCTGATTATGATGATGATGATGGAACCCCTTGCCATAATTACGTTTTTAAAACAAAGTTTATTTTGTTTTACTGTTAAAAGCTCTCGAGAAAAACGCCATCTGTCACGTAGTCTATTGATGTTTTATTTTCGCTTCGTTCTGTTACCGTCGATTCTCACGATTTCATTGTAATTTGTGATTTAGGACAACTCACGCAGAAGACTTATTTTTTAATATTTGTATTTTATTATCGATTTTTAGTTTAGTTTTTACTTTAGGCTCTTATTGGTGCAGATTTTCTTGTTCATCTGACTACACTAAACTACACTAAAATTATTCTTAATTAAGTTTAGAAAATCATTTATCCTATTCTGTTGTTCATCGAAACTAATTTTAATTATCACTTAATTTGACTTTGACAGCTACTAAATTGAGTTGATAGTGAGATTTTCATTGGTCAAATTGTGTTAAAAGAAAACAATTCTCTTGTTCTGACTGCACCAAACTAAACTAAAATAATTCTCCGGCTACGATACATATATAACGGTACCTACCTAGACATTTGTTTGTTTCAATAATTTGAGCTTGAAATAGGAATAACAATTAAAGGTTCAATATTACATTTTTTTTAAATTTTTTGGAACGAAGCCTTCATTTAGGTAAGGGTGACCCTTTCTAAAGTATTAATAAAATGTATGGGTATGGCCCCAGATTTGATAATTATAAATATTTTTTTGTACTTCTCGGCTACTTCGAAGGGATTTGAAAAATCCTTTAAACTCTCCAGCCTTATTCTCCCCAACCACATCCTTCCATACTGTTACAAATATTGAAGTGTTTAGTACTTTAAACTAAGATTGTTTATTTTAGTCGACATCATTTAGATATTTCGATCTGATTTTAGTTTGAAATCTCTAATATTAGGCGTAATTTGACGTAAACTATGCACAACAGAATAGCAAAATCCCTTTAAAACTAAGTTGAGTAACTAAAACCAGTTTAGTCTATCAAACTATAATTTGATAAAAATAAACTATTTATAAGTTTGAGTTTATGTGCAATGCCTTTGTGAGTCAGTTTTGCCCTCAATAAAATGAGGACAGTAATTTTTCCACAGTCACTTGTTTTTATATCAAAGTAAACGTGCCTTATTGATTCTGTATTGAGCGCGCCATTTTAATACTCGACTTAATGCTGAATCACTTTTAACGAGACGTTTTTCATTGGTTTTTATTACTTTTTCTTTATGAAAGAGGAGACGAGCTATCTGATTTTTGCGTTGGTACAACCTTATAAGAACAAGTATAATATGTTAAGTATCCTTTTGATATTAAAGCTAGTAGGTATTTTAAGGCCATCTGATTTCAAAATAAGCAGAGCCTGTAATATACTCGTAGAACAACTGAACTGAATCCATAATTACCTATCTACTTTATTATACTTGGGTTCGTCCTCTAGATTATTTTAGAACATATGTAGTGACGCGTAGGTGACGTCAATACGCACTATTTTGAGGATATTGAGATATCAGTACATAATAACAACATAATTTTAGTTGTATTTTTTTTTTGGTACGTGTTGTGGGTAGTTTGCACAACTGCATGACTCGTTCACACCGTCCGCGTTCATACCTCTGTCCAGTGTACATCATTCGCGTTTCAGTGCTCGTCAACTACGCACATAATAATCTTTCTCTGTTTCTCGAGTCAGTGAGTAGTCATAGCATAATGCCTAAAAGGAAGAATATCGAAAGCTACGAAGATATTTCTCGAAAAATAAGAAAACTTGAGAGACAAATTAAAAGTAGTCATCGCAGGCGGATTAAACTTGATTCGAGTTCGGAAAGCGAAAATTCACATCCACCGTCGTTGTCGGAAAAAAATGGTAAGTTATTTTTATAACTATTTTTGACAAAACAAGTGAAAAGTGCTACTTCCGTGGAGAGAAAGCTATGCCTATCTCCTCGAGGCTCGGTTTATGACCGGCATTCACAGAATATTTCCGTTCTAAGAACGAAATATTTTTGAACAGGCATTCTAGTGGGAAGGTTAGGCCTCCCTCTACAATGTCGCACAAAGCTGTTGAGTGCAGGTTAGGCCTCACACTACAGCCAATAGTCAAGGACTATTATTCTGTACAAACAAATACAGATATATAGTTTCCTTTACATACATGCAAAATGTTCTTAGAATATTTTGTATTTTTAATTAAGACTACCGTCTTACCTACCGTCAATTTTGACCATCAATTTTACCGTTACCGTCAACTTGGAAAGCATAAAGGTAAATAATTTTCATTCGTTTTAGATGATGAAAATATGGAGATCTCCCTGGAGAACTGTGAACGAAATTTTCGTTATTTTATGCTTTTTAGATAATTTACTTTGAAGTCGGTTTTTTTTTTAAATAGTTTTTATTATAAAAGAATAATAAATTTCCAATAATTGTATGCATTTTTATTAGGCTAACCCATAGATTTAAAAAAACACTACCTACGTTCATAATATCTTTGGGCTAACCCGTTCCCTTTTCTACTTATTAGGTAGGTATCAAGAAAGAAATCAATATTCCAAATATGCTGCAGTTCCTCTAGAGGTGGTGGTATTGTTCTTTAATACAAATAAATAACAGGATAAATCACGATTTTCGAATGTCGTATTTATACGACTTGTCAATAAAACACATCGGCTTCCAGTCGTGACAACGCACACAGCTTTAATGAAAACAAATGGCAAAGTGAGGCTCGACAAATAAAAAAAAATGGACGCGTGAAGAACCCTTCACACTGGGCTAAGGCCAAACACTCTTTTTTGTAAATTTAATTTAATTATTATTTCATTTTATTTACACACATTTATAGCAACATAAATAAAATAAAAGTCAATAAGTTAAAATATGTATATCAGGTCTATAACACACTTTATTCGGTTTATGTATTAGTGTAATTTTCACCCACTTTTTGATTTCCAAATATCAGCTCAACATGATTATCTTGATAGCAGGTTTTTAGTTCGATGTATAAAGGTTTGTTTTACGGATTGAACCCCGATGTATGTATGTACGGTCGTATAGGTTAGAAACCGATGTAGCTTTAGTTTGCCTTTGTGGCCTTTTAGCATCGATATACTATACCAACTAGATTAGCTGTCACGAACAAAATGACATCGAAAATGTGGTCGCGGTTACATATACTTACACAACTATACACGTACACGCAAAACAATAATATCTTCATATAAAAAGATAACTTACATACTATAAAATAAGGTTCAATAATAATTGCAGACAATTGAGCGACAGCCGTCTCCGTAGCTCTTATTTTCGTAAACACTTTTCGGGTCGTGACAGCAAATCTAGTTGGTATAGTATATCGATGCCTTTTAGGTCCTAAATAAAAACGAAAAACTATTTTTCAAAAAAATAAAAACCGACTTCAAAGTAGTATAAAATAACGAAAATATATTGAAGTCAGTGCTAGCACATCATGTTAACTAAGACTAGCACGAGCTGACACCGACTTCAATATATTTTCGTTATTTTATGCTTTTTAGATAATTTTTTTATTTAATTTGAAGTCGGTTTTTATTTTTTTTGAAAAATAGTTTATTTAATACTTTTTATTAGTGACTTATTTGAGCAAAATAGGTATCAACACTATCACGCAACTCGAACGTCTACGTTACAGTAACTTACTGAAAACATAAAAAGTTTATATCTCTTAAACTACTGAACCGATTTTGATGAAACTTGTACTCTACCCTAAGTTGAAAAATACTCTAACTATTGCAAAAAGAATTTTCGAAATCGGACCTGCAGTTTCTGAGAAATCCGTGGACAAACCTACATACATACACACATACATACATTCATAAAATTTGGTAAATTTGTTTAGAAGCCCACATAGACTAACATATATTAATATTACGCATTTTTATTAATATTACATACATACGCGTCGAATACAGAACCTTCTTTTTGAAGCCGGTTAAAAACAAAAGCGAAGTAAATAATATAATAAAAAAAATACATTCAAATCCCTTTCATACCTCCTCCTCCTTTTTTGAAGTCAGTTAAAAACAAGGTATAGATTGATACATGTTTTTTTACCTACATTCATAACGATGTCTGACACCGTCTGGTTACTTTACGCATTTGTGTGTATATTATGTTATCAATTTTTAATGTCAAAGATCTATAGGTTTACTATTTACTAATCGTTTACTTTTTTGTAATTTTACTTGTTTTATAATTAGCTTAAAATAATAAGACCTGTGTAAACACTTCTTTATGAGAATAACCACCGACAAGGCAACACCTCTCACGCGGCGGAGTTTTGACTCCGGACAAATTAAATCAATTAAAGGCCAGCCCGGGTTTTTTGCGAACACCAAATGTCCACGATTTTTGTTCCTTTTATGTACCTATTTTTTTATTCCAACTCGCGCTTCGGTTGCTCTTTGAGATTGAATCTGATGTGTGATTACTTGATTAGATGAGCGAGGTATTTCATTTGCAATTACCAAAAAAGCTAAAAACAGAAATTAAAGGATAACGACAAGTGACGTGGCCTGCCCATTACCACTTCAACCTGAGACTTCAAGCTGCTGATTCTGAGAGCTATGTCGGAAGCATTGGTTGTTCTAAGAATCTTCTCACCCCGGAGCATAGCTCTCTCCATAGCTTGTTATGTGGTGGTTATGTGATTCTGAGCTTATCTCATGTGATACATCTAATTTTTTGTATCGCTTTAAAGATGGTGGTTCTCAAATCAATTTGTAACCTACGGTGCAGATTTTTGAGACAGGGCAGCAAAGGCCTTTTTTTGACGTGGGGGATATCTTTCAAAGATCCCCGAGAGCTGTGAGGCTCGACAGGGGTATGTGGGATTCTTACCCACTAAAACCCCCGCCACCGTCCTCCTCGGAGTCGCCGCCATACTCAATGGACGCTCAAACGGCCCACACCCCGAACGTCCAGCGACTCCGAAGAGGGCAGCAAAGGCCTAACTTAACCTTTGTAGCTTTAATAAAACGTTTTAGGAGGCGAGGTGAGTCTTATATAACTTTTGAAGAATAACTTCTGCATTCATTGACTTAAAAAATATATACTTACTTACTTATATGAGTCTACAGAGATCTGGTATGTACCAACTTATACATAATTTGTTCTAGTAGGTACTAAAAGTAAAGTTAAATGTCTTTGTTATAAAATAAGTGTATTATTTAGTCTATTTAAATACAGGGGATAACTCAAAGGAGCTTGCGACAAAGGGAGGAAGGAATGCGGCGATGCCGATGCAGTCGTCTTATTGCGGAATCCCGCTGTGACTCTTTGTCATGTAAAAGATTGATGCCTATTCTGCGCTTTAGGTGTTGTGTTTGAAGATATAGGGAAAGATGGTTGGACTGTACGGCCGTGTATTGGACTGAAATAATATATATTCGCTTTCAACTTAAAAGAGAAATAAAACTAGGAGAAATGTATATTTTTTAATATTGTATTACTTACCTCCATCTCAAGAAAACGTACTCATTTGATCAAAGCCATGGACCATAAAATACTAGATTGATGCCAAAAATGTGTTTATTCGTTTTGGGAGCTATATAATTTCTTAGACAGATAAAGGGTTAAAATGTGATATTAAAAAGCTGTCCTTTTTTAATCAATAAAATAATAACGAGTTCATAACAACGTTTATAGTTCAAAAATGGTTCAAAACCATTCATGGCAAGTATTACTTGCCCACCATGAAGCTTTTTACTGCACTATTACCTATTTAATGCGATTACCAGAAAAAGAAAACTAAAAAATATTCTAAATTTAGAATTCGCATTTAATTTTATTGTTTTTATTTTAAATTTAGAATGTAAAATATTTTTTCGAAATTTCGAACGGATACGAGGCACACGATCTTGCATTCTCATAAAAGATACGGGTGAATACCTAATGCTAGACGGAACGTAATGTGACGTTGCATTTTGCAGCAACCGGCATCGGATTTTATTCCGCTATAAAATCCCGGAGACTTTATTCTCAGCTCATAAATATCGAAATGTATCTAAAATGCTGAATGGCTGTTATTTAAATGTGTATTGTGCGAATATGCCGATAAGATGCACTTATTCATCGAGGTGCCATCTTTGCTAGGGAGATCATTGTGTTTACTTTCCGTCTAAATATTAAACAGCTTTACTTAACACTTATTTTTTTACTTAATACTTAATTTTCTAAAAGCTACAATTAAAAACAAACAGATGATATTCCATAACTATGCCTCCCACTCGACATTGTGCGTTTTGCAGACTACAGTGAATGCAAATAGGCCATTTTCGTTTATTGTGGTGTTCCATCCAAGGGGAACACCCAATGATATTATAAGTAATAGTTAAGTTACTTACTAAGCAATCGATGATTAGAAGTGGCACAGCACTCCATTAATACAATAATATCTGTATTTGGATAATTTATTCTTAATATTATTCATCAAATTAAAACGTGTTAACGTTAATTAAAACTAAATTTATGAGTTATTTTTTAAGTTTTCTTTTATATCTCAAACACTAGAGAGGGGCGCCACTATCAAGTATCTGCGATTCGAAAAATTCGTAGATCCGGGGCTGACTATTTGCACTATAGATAGAGGTTTAACTAAACACGGTAAAACTGAGCAGAGAGAGAACCATGACCGTCATACGAGTATACCTATACCTATTGTTTACCTGATGTACCTACTCGAAACACTCGCATACAGCTAAACCAATACTAGATATTCCTTTGTATTTTTACTTATAAAAGCTTTCTTTTAAATGTAGCAGGTACCTATGCAATACTTATCGGCCAGTAGCATTATTCGATAACGCTTAGATAAATAACTGTTAATTAGTGTTTTTAGTGTGTGTTTGGATTGTCCCAAGATATTATTAATATTTTGTTTTTGATAACACGGGTTTCATGCGTTTTTGATAGCACTGCTGCTTGGCGGCAGAATACTTGACACTGCGGTGGCACCTACCTGGACGGTCCCTTGCACACTACCTAGAAATAATATCACCCCTACTAGGTACTAAGAGGAATATCATCATCGTACTATGTTCTAGTGGTATTGTCGTCGTAATTATTGTTTTTTTCTTTTCCTTGTTTTATCTTTTGTACGGCAGGACACAATGTCGCTGATGCTAAACCAAATTGTAACAAGACAACTGTTAAAAAAAAAGTGGAAAAATGACAAGCCCGCTGAGTTTCTTGCCGGATCTTCTCAGTTGAGAACGCGTTGAGATCCGATGGTAGCTTTTTAAAAAAAATACCGTTTAAAAGCTAGCACCTTTGAACGGTCAATGGCTTTAAGCCTATTTGAAATAAATATTTTTTTGAATTTTCAATTTGAATTTCGAATTACAATTCGAATCGACCTGGTAGCTGCCAGACCGGATCTATTAAGGCAGTCTGGAAAAACATTTCGTTGACCCATCTAGTATTACCCTGTTGCATATTTAGTAGGTACAACTTTAAGCCGCGTGTCACCGGTTCTGCTGCCCACGCAAACAATGTTCGCAACTCGGCCGCCGTCCAACCACAAGTCCAACTTTCCCTTTGAAGCTCACACGGAATGCTTATCCGAATGTACCTACCCAGGTGCGGAAGCCATAGTATACAACGATAAGCATACAGAAGGCTAACTTTATAATACCTCTTCGAATATGGTTATCTGGGTCTGGGTATTATTTATCTATAAAACTACATACTATATTTGTATCAGTTGTCTAGCTGCCATAGTACGGCGTTTGCCTTCGGAGTCGCTAGACGTTCGGGGTGTGGGCCCTTAGGACGTCCATTGAGTATGGCGGTGACTCCGAGGAGGACGGCGGCGGGGTTGCGACCCCCGTCCCCTTGAGCACCGTGACTGGTTCCCGGGGGCCACATTGCGCCCCCCGGCAGCGGGCTCAAAGGCAAGGCACTGAGGGGGTGGTGCAGATCCCACCGGAGAGACCTGGGTCCCCTCTCATGCGCTGATGCGACAGCCGCGGGGGTTTTAGTGCGTAAGAATCCCACATACCCCGGTCGAACCCCACAGCTCCCGGGATCTTTTGAAGATTTCCCGAGCGTCAAAAAAAAAGTACGGCGTTTGAGATCAGATAGCCGTGTGAAGATTGTTATAAATTGTAAAACTTCTGAAGGGACCTAATCCCTTATGTTGAAAGTGTCTTATAAGGGTCATGGTTTCATAAACCATAGTAAAACAGTCGTAGAGTATTGAACGAGCCGTTAACTACGCTATACAGGGTGTAAGGGACATCGTACCGAAAACCGATACCAGGGATCCAGTACATGATTCTGAACATTCTAGTGTTGGAACTTTTCATCGGCTTTTTCATGAATTTAAAAAAAAAAACACTTTTTTTATAAAATTAGGATAACATCATTATTGGTATAATAATAAAGCCTAATTTCAATTTAAAACAATAAATTACTTATTTGTGTAAAATTAGCAATCATCAGCAACCGAGTCTACGTCTAAGTCTACTGCTGAACAAAGGTCTCTCCCTTAGAAGGGAGGGGTTGCTATAATCTCCACGTTTGGCAGACGGCTTGATTGAAATTAGCAACGCAATTTGAAAAAATAAATATTATTCATTACATGCTCAAAAATTAACAAATTAGTCATTTGTCATTTTTCATAGTATGAAGTAGTACTTAGTAGGTTTCTGTAATGTTGTAACGGACAATATGAGAAATCTTATAAAAAAGTTTTTGGTACGTAGTCCCTTACACCCTGTATAGTTAAGCTATGATATCCCTTTCTTATTATTTATTTTTGTGCAGTACTTTGTGCATTTTCTAAGTACGCATTTTACTTGTCTTTCAAAAGTAATTAGAATTACTTTTCACCGACGCGAGACATACTGCTAGGCATTTGCATAAATCTGGAAAAAGGTCCCACACCGTCACTATAACGTGGTTCCTCCAGGATCTATAGAAAATCTTCCTTCCAACCTCTCTAAAGAGTGAATTTTCGTTATTAAACACTGTGTTAAACTTTAATGGCGATTGACAATCATGTTTTCACGGGATCATGGCGCTTGCAACAGCGTCGAAATCCCGGATAGAAATAATTAATCATACTGGCAGTAAACCCGTAAGTCAATACATGATTACTGCTAGTTCACCCTGAGTGAATTTCATGAATTCCTTTTTGTGCACTAATGGCATATCTATTGAATAAAAATCATTGAATAAAAATCAAATTCTAAAATTATCTTAACTACGTTGCGCGGATTTCATTTTCAAATGTGGAAACAAAATACTTTATTAAAAGCATAAAAAAAAATGTTTTTTGAAACTGAACATTAATTTATTAAACTGCTTAAAAAAATTTAGAAGAATGAGGCGAAGGGTCTCGCGGCAGGAATTAATCGCATCCCCACGATTCTTCCCAAGAAGACCGGTGCAGCTCCTGTAATCCCTTAAAGTGCTCAAAGTGAGAAAATAAGGGTTAAGTTTTAAAAGCACTCCATCTGCTAGGCTATGGACTAAGTCACTAGAGAACAGGTTACATACATCGTTCAATTATTTGTAATCAGAAATACTTAAGTAATGGGGTTATACCTCGATCGCTCTTTGGAAATGTTTTCATACAAAAACTGTCATCACTTTATTTAACTAGCGACCTGACACGACTTTATACCGGTGTATATAGTTTATTTTTTAAATATTTAAACCTTCAGTGAAAGATTTTTAAGCGGTTTTTAACATCACTTAGATAAGTGATTTTAAAAACCGCTTATAAATCCGTTCTAAATAAGTTTTACACTAAAACTAACATATACACCTGGAATATTGGTTACATTTATCCTCAGCGTGCTTCTACCTTGTGCCGCAAACCAATAGGTAGGTATATAGATACGACAATCGGATCGAGTTTTAAATAAATAATGAGGGAACGGAAGCACGTGGCGCTTGGAACACTCCGGTACTACTTACTTTTTCTAATAATAACACGCAGTGTCAATAAGCCACGTTTACTTTAAATGGTCGTTTTTATATTATGGTTCTATTATATGATTATGTCATCAGCAGCCGTAAGATGTCCGCTGTTGAACAAAGGCCTCCCCCTTAGAAGGGAGGAGTTGCCATAATTCCCACACTTGGCAGGCGTCTTTGAGATCGCAGTATAACTGTTAAGTATACTTTTAGACTGTAAGTGTACTTTTAGACTTTCGCGTTCCATTAATACAAATAAAAAATAAGGTAAATCTAAAAAAAAATAAAAAAACAAAAAAAATAAAAAAAATAAAAAAAAATTTAAAAAAAAAACAACAACAAAAAAAAAGACAAAATAGTAAATTTATAAGGTAAATCGCGTTAATTCCCGATTAGAATAAAGTTTAACTGTTAGGTAATCGAAAAAAAAAGACCCTTCTGCGCGCTTTCTTGTTTTCCCATACTTAGTTGTCTCTTACGAACATCCAATGGGAGGAGATGGGAGGGTGCTATTCTTACCCAGACACGCAACGGGACCTTTATGTAAAAAAATGAAAAAAAATAATTTTGAATGAGACTTTTAGTTACGTTTTTACGACTTTTGTTACGTGTTAACAAAACAGTTATAGTACTTAGTTGGATGATTGAGGCAACGATGGTAAGAAAAATATATTTAAACTGATCTTAAACATACAAGAGTAAACGCCAAGACCCTTGCCAAGCGTGGGGATTATGGCAACACCTCTTTTCGAAGGCCTTTGTCTTGCAGTGGACATCTTTCGGCTGATGATAACGATGACGATTACACATACAAATATTTCATTCATTAACTTGTCCCGATATAGAATTGGTATCCGATATCGGATCGGATAGTGTAACAGCGCTCTAAAGTGTGGTATTATTGAATCGTTAAACGTTTGAAAGTTAAATACAGCTTTGACGTGTCCATCGTTTTCTTTGTGCCTTCAATTGTATGAATCATTGTCGGCTGAACGTAATTATGTATGCAAAATGAGGAGGTATCACCATTTTCTATTGGTGTTGTAGACAATTGGAGCTATTATTGATAGGTATTCCTTTTGTTATTTTTATATTCCTTTGAAGTTGAAATACATAATCACTGGGCTAGTATAAAAATATTTTCTTTTATTTTTCTGTTGGATGTAAAATGTTAAGTGCTAGGAATTTTCTTCTCTTGCTAATTTGGGTAAGATACCTATTATGAATTTTCTTACATATTTTATTTTGACTTGGTGAACGATATTTTTTTGGCCCTTATGCAGTAGATGAAATGCTACCTATACATAGAAAGACAAAATTACTCTAGCATTAGTTTCTACTTCAAAACAAAATTAGTTACATCTGCGTAGTAAATACGTAGCCAAGTGCTACGGAAATAAGAAGTACAACTTGCTACGAGTGTAACAGGTGCTACGTGTATTCACTTTCTACTATTATTTTAATATAATTTTATTATTTTTGGAGTTTTTTTTTATGTCACTTTTAGGCTCGGCGCAAACGGGCTACTGACCACAGCCACTGGTGGCCAGCGTCAGCGACTTAGCACACTTTTTCATATATTTTGTATAGACGCGCCGCACACGTGTAGCCCGTGGCGGCCACTCGCTACAGCAGTGTCCGCGACTCGCCACTTGTGGCCGCTACGGGCCACACAGGACGCCGACACCCGCCACTGTCGCACTGCTCCACCCCCCGCGCAGTTAACCGTCAGACGTTCTACGTATTGCACGCGTCACTATGGAGCACGATGCCTCAGTGGATATTGATACATTTATACCGGAAATCCATTCTCGAACGGGTTATAAAATGTAGCGGCTTTCGAACACCGGTGGCTGTCGCTCGCTTCTGACACTATCACAAATATGGCGGTAGCGCGCGACAGCCACTGGTGGCTGTGCTCGGTGGCCCGTTTGCGCCGAGCCTTATTCTTTATTTCAAGATGAAAAACTGAGAGGGAACATACCTACCTATATTTTTTTATTAGTAATAATAATAATATAAGCCCGCAGGGCAGCTTGTGGCGAGCTGTTGGTGCGTAACGACACCACGGACCCGAGTGCTCCAGAGAGTCGGTCAGGGTCTCCACCTCGGCGTGTCTTCGTCGGCCGAGTGGAAACCCAAGCCGCAGGACGCTCAGCTCTGGCTTGCCTTAATTGGCCGTCCAGAGAGGAGCTGTTAGAGCTATACGCTCCAGGGGTGGAAGTGTTAAAGGGCATAACGCCGCGAGTAACTTCGGAGAAAGCGCAGCACACCTCTCGATACCCCTGTGTCACTCACACCGGTGTTGCTCTCTGTCGTCATCGGACGATCATTTGGGGAGCCCATCTAGTGGGTGGCAAGCCACCACTTGCCACAAAATAATTATGAATGTAATTATGGCAAGTGACCCCGGCCTTTGCAATAACCCAGTCATTAGTCCACCAAATGCTCAACCCCATAAACCTAGAATTCTTTTCACATGATTGCAATTTTTGCAATAGTCCCTACCACCTACCGAGGTCAACTGCTGTAATTTCATCATTGTGACAGTTGACCCCGGGAGGTGTTTTACACACCATTTACTTCTTCTAAAACGGGCCTCTACGTGTTGGATCCGTCCCCACGCAAGCCTCTAAAAGACCTACTACATATGAATTAATGTCCTACTACATTTTTTTCACTAAATAAACTCGGTGTTATTGTGTTTCCTAGTTCTCAAGACATATATTTAGTGCTTTAGACTTAAACAACTTGATAGTTGGAGTGGCCGCTGACAGTTACATTGTGCCGTGTTATTTAAATTGTGAAGCTAGTTCATAATTATATTTTATCTTATTTAGGTACCTAATTCACTTTGGCGATGTGCGTTGTTGTATTATTTTCTACACTGTGCTAGTTTCTAAGACCATACAGTATTTTCATATCAAATTACAAACGCAAGTTGCCAATCGTAAACAACATATTATTCCTTGTTTGTTTGATACCACAACAGGTCCTATTGCTTCTTATTATTTAAATTCTTACGATTTATTGTAATTATGACGACCCGCAGGGCTTTTGCTCGCCAAGAAGAGGCTAAACTCCAACTGGCTTTGAGCGAATTGAAAGTGGCTAAAGGACTGTGTTGTCAAATGGAAAAGGAAAGGGAGGACAATGAAACGGAGTTCATTAAATTATTAGATGAGAATAAAAAGCTTAAAGCGGAAATGTCACAGTTGCATGGACATTGTGTTGATGCTATAGATGCTCGGGACAGGCTCCAAGTCATTGTGGATGGGTTCGATCAGTGTTCTCAGGAATATACGGCGGCGCTGAGCCGTATTACTTCGTTAGAGGAACAGCTACGTGATGCCTACACACATATATGTGGGATTGTCGCGGGAGTAATAAGATTCACTGCTATTTTTCTTTAATTTTATTTCGTAAGGTTCACAACGTTCTTATTCTTTTACAAAATCACACTACCTGTCAATCAGTGTTGCCAGAAAAAAGACCAAAAATAATAAAACGAAATATAAAATAAAACATATCCCACACGGCTATCCTGCTCACTCATCTGCCTCAGATGAGTACGGTGAAGGATCACTTGTAATCCATGGCTTCATCATATCAGCCGAGCTGGATGTGTTGATTGGACCTTCTCCTTGGCCAACCTTCGTAAGATCATACCGATCATTTCTCTTTTTCTTGACAACTTTGTAGGGGCCTAGATATTTTTGATGCAATTTATAACCTTGCACGAATTGGGTTCTTTTAATAGCAACTAAGTCCCCAACGTTGTACTCATAAGCTTTCTTCCTTTTCTTATTATAATGTTTCTTATTTTCTTCTTGAATCTTTTGTATATTCTCTTTGGCTTTCTTTCTTAGTTCTTCTCTTTTGTCGGTAAATTGTTGGATTTTCTCTTCTTCAATGAGTTGCGCAATATCATGATTTTGATCTTTCATCTGAATTCCTGTTAACAGTTCAAAAGGTGTCATGCCAATACTTCTTTGGTATGTACCGTTAATACATCTTTGTACGGCACTTATTTTACGATACCACTTTGTTAATTTGGCAAGTACGTTGATTATTATTTGATGTATCCGTTCTACCTGACCATTACCTCTTGGTTGACCTGTTGTAATGGTATGATGGGTAATTCCTTCGGATTCACAATATTCTTTAAATTCTTTGGAGGTAAATGAAGCGTTACGATCACTTATTATTATCTGTGGTGAGCCAAAAGTCTGTTGTTGCAATTTAAGTTTATCAAGAACTTCTTGAGTACAAAGAGTCTTTGTAGGGTAGATCCACGTGAATTTCGTGAACCCGTCTACGATTGTGAGAATGTATTTGTAGTTTTTATTTGTGGACATCAGCGGACCAAGATGGTCTATATGGTAGGCACACAGAGGTGTCTCTCCTTTACATATTGGATGTAAGTAACCATCTTTCTTTCCTTTCTTGTACGAGACTAGTATGCATTCAACACAATTATCAATCACAGATCTTATTTTCTCTTTCAAGTTGTGAACATAGTATTCTCGCATTATAAGTTCTTCTGTCTTGGCTAAACCAAAGTGCCCTTTTTCATGGCTTCTTCTGATTATTTCATGTTGCATTTGTTTGGGTACTACCATTAATTTAGAGCCATCTTTAATCTTCCATAAGATATCATTTTCGATGATGTAATCTTCATAAGGCTCTCGTTCTAAAACTTTTTTAATCAATTTTATTTTTACGTCGTTGTCTTGAGCTATTTTCAGGCGAGCAGTAGTATCAGTAACAACATTAACATTCAGCGGATACCTACTGAGCGCATCTGCATGTTTCATATGATATCCAGCTTTGTGTTCTATAGTGTAATCGTATTCTTCAAGTAAGAGTGCCCAGCGAGCTACTCTTGGAGGTAAGTCCTTCTTTTTCAATGTCATCGTTATGGCCGAACAGTCTGTAACAATTTTAAACTTAATACCCAATAGGTATACTCTAAACTTTTTGACAGCTTCGACAATAGCTAAGACTTCCAGATAGTAGCTATGATACTTCTTTTCAGTGGCTGAAGTCTTCCTACTCATATAGTAGATCGGGTGCATTTTATTGTCTTTAGGGCTTCTTTGGAGTAGTACAGCGCCATACCCTTCAGCGCATGCATCTGTGTGCACCTCGGTTTCTAATTCAGGGTCGTAAATTCTTAACACAGGGGACTGGCATAAAATGCTTTTCAGTTCTTCGAAAGCCTTCTCACAATCTAGATCAAAGTTAAAGACGACTCCCTTTCGTAAAAGGTTTGTTAATGGATTGGCAATAAGAGAATAGTTCCTAATAAATTTTCTAAAATATCCAGTCAGCCCCAGGAATGACTGTAGCGATTTTATATCCTTTGGCATGCGAAAGTTTGCAACAGCTGCTACTTTCTCTGTAGATGGCTTTATCTCTCCTTCGGTAACAATATAGCCCAAATAATTAATCTTTCTTTTTAAGAAATGACATTTTTCCCAGTTGAATTCCAAGCCGTAATCTGCTGCTGTCTTAAACACTTTTTTCAATTTATAAATAGCTTCTTCTTCTGTACTTGATGGCAATACTAAATCATCTAAATATGTTAAGGCTGTTCCCTCCATAATAAGGTCTCTAAACACGTCATTTATAAATCTCTGAAATACGGACGGAGCAGTACATAGTCCAAAGGGCATTTTAGTAAATTCATACTGCCCTTGTGGTGTGACAAATGAAGTGTACTTCTGACTATCACTGTTAACCTTAACGTGAAAAAAACCATTCTTTAGATCAAGAGTTGTGAAGAAATTGGCATGCTTAAGTCTGTCTATTTGATCTTCTATTAGCGGTAAGGGAAATCTTTCCTTAATTATATTTTTATTGAGTCTTCTGTAATCAATGCATAGCCGGTAGTTGCCATTTTTCTTCTTAGCTAGGACTATTGGGCTTGCAAAATCGGAATGACTCGGCTTAATAATTTTATGGCATAACCATTCGTCTATTTGAGTATTCACTATTTCGAGTTCAAGTGGTGATAATCGTCGAGGACTTTGATATACGGGAGTTTCATCAACTAGTACAATCTTTAGTTCTACACTAGATTCTTTCTTCACATTGGTTGGATCGTAATCATTAATCATAGATTGAACTTCCTTTGCAAATTTTGAACTTCCTATGTCGTAATCTTTAACTTCATAATCCTCAATACTTGTAAGGTGTAAAATCCTCTTAGCAGTAACACCTTCCGCAGAAAAGTTCACCTCCACTTCATCTAGTATTGGGTTGCCAAGTATCAGGTTGACAGGTATTACTTCGTCATCAACAATGTGAACAGTAACATCGAAGTAGCAATCATCCATCTGAATCTTTGCCAAAAACGATCCTTTAGTTTGTACTTCATGATCAGCAATTCCGGTGAGACATATTACTGAATCTGGATTGTAATTATATCGGCGTACATTTAGTATATTCGACTGAGATTTCTTGACTAAATTCACGTCACTTCCCACTGGAAGTGACGTGAATTTAGTCAAGAAATCTCAATCTATTAGCACTGTAGTTTTAACATCATTGATAGTTACTTCTTTGTAAGGTATAGGACAGTCTTTCTTAACATTTCCTTGAATTTTCAGAGTTTTCTTAGCAGCGCTGGAACATTCATTTGATTTATGTCCATAATTATTACAACGGAAACACTTAATTCCCTTTGTACAACTTGATGTCTGATGGTCAATGTCACCGCAGTTATAACATCTTGTTTTACTTATCGGTTTACGATAATTTTTCTCTTTAGCCGGATTTGATGTAGGTATCGGTTTAAAAGCATTTTGGGTCCTTAATGAGGACTTATTCTTCATCTCGGCGTACAAATCTAGTTTTCTTCTAAATTCTTTCATATCAGACGCGCCATATAAAATAGCTTTGTTCGATTCTAGGTCGCGTATGCCGTCAATGACATATTCCATTATCGCTTCATCTTCAACGTCACCTAATAGCGCTAACTCCTTCATATGCAAGAAATATTGCTGGTAGGTCTCATTGTTTTTCATTTTACGTGTAGCTAACTTTTTATGAACGGTAGCACTATTTAATTTACGGCCGAATTCTTCAAGCAAGGCGGCTTTCAAATCAGCCCAGGATCGAAAACTACCCGACGATCTAAGAAATAATTGGGCAGTTCCAATAAGTTGTCTTTTCCCATAAATTATTTTCTCTATGTCACTCCATTGCATTAGCGTGGCAATGTCTTCAAAGTCCTTAATCCAGGTTTCAACACCATAATTATCATCCCCACTGAACGACGATATAGACTTTTCTAAATCATTAAATGAAATCCTAGGAGTAACAACAGCCGTAAAATATTCTGCACCATCATCTGTTTTCTCATCATCCTTAGTTTTTTCATCATCCTTAGTTTTCTCATCATCTTTAGTTTTCGCATCATCTTTAGTTTTCTTCGGAGGCATTTTATTTATCTGGTAAATCTTCAAGTCGTAAAATGTTTAAATATAGTCTTCATATCCTTTTTAATCTGAATAATAATCGATTTTTTAATCGATATTAAAATATGTATCCGATCTTCTGAGCGTGTAACGAAACGCAACTATTAGTATCATAGTCTATGCCTTCAAACATAATTTGAATTTGACAATCAAAATATGTCACTTGATTTTGACAGTTCAGTCGATAAAGCAGTACCTGAAATTTTAAAAATTTAAACCTTTGATAAAAAGCCGATTGTCGAAAAAGGCTTATTATAAAATCTCGGATTACCTAGAGGATAAAGCTGCGTGGGCTTGAACTGCCTGACTCATGCAAGCTTTGAATTTTAAGGCTTACAATTTGTAACACCATATAAAGTGGTGGATAACTGATGGCTGCTGCACTAGTCAATTAATTGATGACATCAATAATATGTTAAAGTGCTTTGTGTCTTGCCTGACGAGGCACTGCTTAACAGCAGAAGTTAAATGTTAGACGTGTGCCACTGTGATCTTAGATCGGTCATGCTCGCCATCGAAAAGTCTTTGCTTGTGGCGGCTTCGTGTGGCGGGTCACCCCCTTCCCTCCAATATGGTTGAGGGGAGTGATGGCTGCTGCTCGAGTCAACTCGTGCGCGGGTGCTGCTTGGGGGGACTGGTCCGACTACTATCCCTTTGGCTTTTTAGTTTGTTGTACCTACTTTCGTCGTATTTTTTTTTTCTGTATTATTTGATCTCTTGAACGGCAAGACACATTGTCGCTCTGATCTAGTTGTAACATGACACACTGTTTAAAAAAAAATGTGATAAAATGACAAGCCCGCTGAGTTTCTTGCCGGATCTTCTCAGTTGAGGCCGCGTTGTGATCCGGTGGTAGCTTTTTTTAAAAAAAAAACATACATGACCTTTCAAAAGTGCTAGCGTTAAGCCTATTTGAAATAAACTATTTTTGAGTTTGAGTTTGAGTTTGAGACCGGGCTAAGCCCGTGAGAAAATAAAAATAATAATATTATTTTATTAACCAATAAACTTAATATTACTTAAAATATATAAAAATATACACACATCAAAAGTGTCTAGGGATCAACATATATTTTTGCAATAACTTTTCTCCTGATTGATATTAATTAAAATTTTCTTTAAGGATTCATCAAATAAAGTGTTTTCGTTTGTCACAGTAACGATAAACCAAGTCACCTTTGCATTAATAAAGAAATTTGCCATTTTCCTAATAAAGGGATTTTTGACATTTGAACCACTAACACAAAAGTTCGAAAAAAAGACTGAAATAACAGTTTTCTTTAAAATTTTATTGGGTAACTTAAACAATTAATAATCCGTGTTTCTACCGCGAACACTAACAACACAAGAACATCGGTTTGGCATACTCAAAATGAGTTCATCCAAATCACGCTGTGGAATGGCCGCCCATGTTCGTTGCAACAACAAAAAAAGGTCTTCTTGCGACTGGATACCCTCCATATTCGGCAGAGCTCTTCTCTGTAGCATATCCCATGCATGCTCAATCGGGTTCAAGTCTGGCGACTGAGCAGGCCAGGGCAGGACATTGATGTTAGCTGCGGCGAGAGTCTGTCTTACAACTCTTGCGGTGTGCGGTCGTGCATTATCATGCATTAACTGAAATAAGGGACCGATTTGCACTTGTAGAGGAACGATGACGTCTGATACAATCGTCTCAGCATAAATTTGAGCGTTGAGGTTGCCTCTGATCCAAATCAACTCAGTTCTTCCGCCGATCCAAATACCCGCCCATACCATGATGGTTCCACCACTATAAGGATGGACTTCCTGGCAGGATTTTAATCGCTGTTGGCGTCCAGGGGTTCTCCAGTGTCGTATACGTCTTGTATCCGGTCTCATACCAAAACGAGACTCATCAGAAAAGCACACGAAACGCCATTGTTCTTCTGCCCAATTTCTGTGTTCAAGAGCCCATTGATATCGAATCCTACGATTGTGCATTGCTATAGGTGGTACCCGTAGCGGTCTTCGGGAATGAAGGTTCACTTCATGCAAGCGGTTTCTGACTGTTTGGTCGCTAATTAAGTTCCCTGAAGAGTGATGAAGCCTCACGGCTAACATCATGGCAGTTATTGTTGGAGCTCTTCGAGTTAAGATTTGAATATATCGGTCTTGTCTCCGTGTGGTGCAGCGATACCGTCCTCCATGGCGCTCAGCCACGGTACCAGTGCTTCGGTAACGTGTCCAAAGTCGACTGATAACACTCTGACTTGTATTCAGAGCTAAAGCCACAGTACGTTGCCGGGAACCAGCTTCTATCATTCCCACGGCTCTGAGCATTTCTTCCCTGCTTAAATGACGTCGCCGCTCCATAATAACGTTGGTTTTAATCAGTAGTAGGGAAACAGTAGCACTAATAATGTCTTCAATGCGTTGTATGTTTTTATAGGGAAAATATTGACAGCTGATTTTCATCTTTTACTCGAATTTGATTCACAGTTCCTGATTCAAATTATGAAATGCACCAAAAAGGATCCATATAAATTTATAAAATCATAAATTTATTACAAAGCCACATCTCAATCTCAAGAAATCCGCTTAAAAATGCTTGATCCCTAGACACTTTTGATGTGTGTATATTGCACCTATGATGACATCCTTAACAGCTGGCCTATTAGAGAAGCTCAGTCACACAACGAGCTACGGAGAGGTTAAGCTTCGAGTCTCTTTACGAGATAGAATCCGTAATGAGGAGATTCGCCGAAGAACCAAGGTCCGACATAGCTCTTACAATCTGCAAGTTGAAGTGGCAATGGGCAGGTCACATCGCCCGAAGAACCGATAACCATTGGGGAAGAAAGGTTCTCGAGTGACGACCACGAACCGGAAGACGCAGCGTAGGCAGGCCTCCCAATAGGTGGACAGAAGACATTGTTCGCGTCGTATTCAACCGGTGAATGCAAATTGCTAACTATCGTTCATTCTGGCGGTCTAAGGGGGAGGCCTTTGTTCAGCAGTGGACGTCTTCCGGCTGGTGATGATGATGACATCTTCGTAGGTTCATACACTCAACGAATTTACTTTATGTTTTACTAGCAATTCCTTGCAGCTACGCCCGCAATTATTCTTTTCCACCCCATTTAACACCTTTAGGAGTGCAATTTTCGAAAACCCTTTCTTAGTGGATGCTTACGCCATAAGGAGAACCTACTGTCCAAATTTCAGCTGTCTAGGTCCAGCGGTTTGGCCTGTGCGTTGTTGAATCAGTCAGTCAGTCAGTCAGGACAAGTAATTTTATATGCATACGGTACTACCTAATCACTAGCGCGTTGCCGACCCTTAAGACATTAGATATTAAGTCTTTGTGTCCGGTAATTACACCAGCTACAGTGCCCTTTACGCCGGAACACAGCAATGCTTACACACTGCTGCTTGGCGGCAGAATATCTGACACTGCGGTGGTACCTACCTGGACGGTTCCTTGCACAAGGAACCTACCACCTAGTAAAACTTACTTGTTCGTAAACACAGTTCACGAAGCAGTTGTAAGCTTAATATATCAAATGGAAAGGTCAACTCAAGTGTTCGTACCACTTACTTCCATGCTACCCCTACCACGGAACGACGCGCCGTCAAACCGTTCTCACGCGTCGCTTATCACGTTAAATGTACTATGCTTGTAATATTTCACTTCGTTTCCACTCGAGCGAATCGACGCCCGACTGTCAGGGATATGACGCACTGTGTGTGGTATCCACATTCTCGCTTAAGTGATGAATATGTGAGTTACTCTAGTAGAGAGCGAAGTTTCTTGATTTTTTTTATTTCATTAGTTAGGTGACTTATTACATTAACTCATTATTTTCCACGTCCTTGACTTTTGAACACATTAGTAATTAGCTTTTATGGGTATAATAATAAAAAATGCTAATTACCGTTCATTATGGCGGTCTTAGCTGGCGTAATTAGCTTTTATGGGTATAATACTAAATAATTTATAGATAAGATGTGAAAAATATATCCAGTGAGTATATTTTTCACAAGACTTTTTTTTTGTATACGGTCATATTTTTAAAACAATTTAATTTTAGTTTAATGCTGAAGTTTTAAAATAATTGACAAGTGAATTTAAATTCATCATTTTGTAGAGTAAGCCTTAATATTTTTCCGAACCATTTTTGATCAAATTCATATTAATGAAATGGTACTACTGGGCGGTACGACCATAATGGCTAATCTTTTACAAAATCAGCGAGCTACCCGGAAGATTTAATAGTGCACAAGTGCTAAATAGCATGTGTGTATTGTATCATTAATAATTTACGTTTACCTCAAAACAAGCCCGAACCAAACGTCCATTCACAGCACAAAAACTAAAATGATTTAGCACATTCACACCTTTGACAGGCTTTCGATAAATCAGCCGTGACCAGCGAACAAAGGACTTCTGTATCTGAAGTGTGAGTAATAGGTCACAATAGGGGAGGGGGTACATTTAGGGGCCCCGGGGTGCACGAGGGGGGTCCATAGTCCCGAGAAATTTGCGAAATTGATAGCGGTCGCCGGCAATTTGCATGCGTTACTTTTTTTTTCTATTTACAAGTACACCATTTGCCGCGAGTTGAAAGGTGTTATTTGTTTGCGACGGATGTGACGTAATATATTACCATGGAAATGGTTTCCGGTGGGTTTTATTTACGTGGGAACGGTATGTGTTTGTTGGGAACTGAGAAAAATGTTAGTCTTTCTTTATGAAAGTGTGCTGCGAGACTATCAGTAGTAATTCGTACATTGAGAGAGCAAGCAATGACCTTAACATATTACGTAAAGAGCTGGCATTTGACCCATTCACCATTTAGACCAGTGAGCAAGTTGCTGAATTCAAAATTTTCTGACTAATATTTTTGTATCAAACTATTATAGTTGTGCATCATCGATATAATAATAGTATATCGATGTTGTGCATCTATAATAAATTGTAACAGAATAAGGTTTAATTAGATTATAATAACAAGTATTGTGTGTTTTTAGCGATAACTTTGTTATTTAAGATATCACTATCCGTGGAAACCTTTATAAAGCTTTATGTGACTTACGGAATTAACTGTTAATATTATTACAGCTGTTGGTTTTCCTGTTGAATAAAAAAAATACAGTTTTTTTAGTATTTAATATACAAGATGTCTATTTATATCCTTCTAAGGGTTTTTCTTACTATGAACATGTTTCTCTTTCTAAATATTAAAAATGTCGCTCTTGTTGATGTGAATTTTACTCATTTCTGTTTTGGAATTATCTTCGGATATAAGTAATATTTTATATATGGTTTACATTGGTTTTCTGAAGTAAATAGGTATTAAAGAATATTGAAATAGTTATATGTACTTAATAATATGACAAATATATAGCGCAGTGAACTGTTTATAAGTACCTACTTGTTACATGAGATTTCTTTAATTAGTCACAGATTTCCTTGATCTCGGTATTTAAAATTGTTAAGCATAATTATAATATTACAATGCGGTATATAATATACTCGTATAGTAGAATTATTCCTCATTTCTTTTTAATTTTAACAACAGAGTAGGATTTTCCAGACATAGTATGTAATCTAATACCTATTATTTATCTCGTGATACAGTGTATACTGTATAGTTTAACGTAAACTGTATAGTTTAACTTACAGATAAGTTCTAAAAAAAGAAAAACGGGAATTTCTAATTACTATCATTAAATAAATCGTTCAAGAAAAAAACACCCAGCGGTTTGTTTTACCAAACAGAATACCCATGAATATTAATGAGGTAGCAAACAAAAGACGTTTCCGAGCCGAGGTCAGGGCGGGCGGTGTTGGCGGCATTTCCTAGTATTTGCTAAGTACGGAGGGATTATGTCCTCCCCGCCCAATCACCCCTCTGTAACGTTGCCGGCAAATATTGACATTTCGCTGTTTTAATGCCTACGTCAAACAATCGACGATTTAGCGAACACTCGCGGTTAGGACGGCATAATTAACCATGTTTTTTATAGTATTGTAAAGGACCATGCCCATTTGTGCCCCAGAAATGCTCAGATAAAGTATATTACAAGATTGCTCTAATAAATAAAAACTAGAATTATGTTGTTAATTTTAAATCATATGAAGTACTGGATAAAAATAAATAAAAATAAGACGTTCTGTTGACATTGCAGTACCAGTGTATCTAAACAAATTGTTTTCACATACATATTGACACTATACAATGGAGACAGACTAGATAATTCCAAATAACTGACATGTTTATCTGATAACATACAGACAAGTATATAAAAGAACACTGATCTGGCTTAGCTTATGTGATGATGATCATGAAGTTCCTAGTGAAAAACTAATAGCAATGCCGTCTGTAAACGTTAAAATGTATAAAAAACCAGTAGGAAGTTATCATGTTTAATGTCCAATATCTTTTGAACCGGTGCTTTAAATGACATTAAATCCTTATTCTTAACATAAATTCAAAGAAAAGTTTATTTTTATCTAGTGACCTGTCCCACATTAGCTACGCTCGATATTTTCAGATTTTTTAATATATAATTGGACACAAAAGATCATTCCCTAAATAATGGTAAAGCCTGCATTAAAATTCATGATTCGTTTGGAAAAATATAGCGAACAGTTAGAAGCGGAGATCTTCATCGAATGGCAACTGGTAGGTATTTTACACGGTTACCTCTGACAGCAATGGTAACTAGCAAACCTCAGCAGAAGCAGACAGCGCTAAGCAAAACGGATGTTATAACATTTTTGTTATTGTACTAATCCCCCCACTTATTCCCGCCACTGTGACTCCTGTCAGGCAGGATCTACAGTGGTCACCAGTGAAGACACCGAGGTTTAACCTTCGGCGAGTCCCGGGCAAACGGTAAATTGTCTTAGAACCCGCAACAAATTTATTACACTTCCCAAAGTCTTGTCAAAGTCACACAGGTCGTTATAACCTCAGAACGAAAGATTCTTACAGGTGTCCAACTAGTTAGTCCACCACGGTTACTAGATTTAGAAGGGACCTATAACGGTTTATAACATAACAAATTTGGAAGCAAGACTGGATTACAACCTGTATCATTATAGCATTTGCTGATGCTAAATCATTCACATAGCAATAAATAACAAAAATAGTAATTAACAAATCCATATCAGTCACTTAAGTAAATCGTCCTATCGGGACAACCAAAGCTGTTCCGATTTTCAAATCAACTTGGCTACTATTTCTACACTTTATATTGTTGAATATTTTTTTATCAATACTGCAAATACAGCTACATTGACGGGAATACTCGCGACGTTCGATGGAACGATAGCGCATACCGCAAATAAGAGGGCTCTTTGTTCAAGCCCCACCACTTCCGATACAGCCTTTTTTCCCTTTTTATTTATATTGAACATCTTAATTCCTCCCGCAGTAGGCGTTAATACCGAATTGCGATGTCAGTATTGTCAGTCACAAAGTACTTTGTGATATTTTCCATCTTGCTCGTGTCTATTGTATAATATAAGTACTTACATCGATTCGTACTGCTGCTATGTAAAATTGGTAATTGAACGGATATTTATGCTTTTGTTTTTGTGCTGGTTGAAAACATTGCTAAAGAAAATTTCTTATTATAATGTAAATGATGGATATATTGGAGAGGCCTATGTCCAGCAGTGGACGACTGTAGGCTGATGATGATGATGGATTATGTATGATTTTATTTGATCTTATGATATAATAGGCATGATGACTAATTTTGAAAAATTCTCTATAATGTACTTACACTACTACTTTTGCCAAAAATAATCATATTTTTGTATTAAAATTACAATTCATAGCAATATTTTCAATTTATAAAATAGAGTTTGAATTTCGTTCCAAAACGATGGCCGGTGCATGGCGCCATGTTGTGACGTCACTACGGCGGTGTAAATAAACATCTGTCTAGGTATAAAAGTTAAAAGTGAATCATTGTATGAAAGAAAAAGTTGAGATGACAGTTTGACAGTTGTTTATTTACACAGGATTGACGTCATTCACTCTGAGCAGCGTTTATTACAAAATGGCGATTAGCTGTATTTAAGTAATTTATTTCCTTAAATATCACGAAAATCTCTCTAATATGAAAATGAGATGCATTTTTGTAATCAGTGCAATCTGTTCTAATATTTAAAACCACAGATTTATTGGTATTGTGTTACAGTCATCATGCCTATTGAATATGCCATCGGATTCTTCCAATTTTTTTGTAACTGCGGGGCTAAATAATAGGCGACATTAAGCAATTTACTTAAATCAATTCATGTTTTGAATTTCGAGCATATCCTTAAAATGTTACTAGTTTTTGAAAAAAGGTCACATATTTTAGGTGAATCATACTCAATTCATTTATTAGCACTAATAAGCAGACTCATATTTGGCGTTAATACGAATAAAAATGAAACCGTAACTTATTCATATTATGATTCACCACATTTTCAGACCCGCTGTTCTCTAGGCCGAAAGATTTGCCAATTACGAAGGACATACATATGTATGTATCATAGTACGCAAGACCTATGTCTTAGCAAGAGAGCGTACCTGTGTACACTGTCGTTTCCTTTACTCTTGACTTACTATTGACACCAACGGTGAGAGGTTAGGAGCAGGACCGACTTTTTACATGCTCATCAGACACATGTATCATCTTACTTTACAATTAGGTCAGCCTGTATTTTGGCCTGTACAGTTGTCACTCCCCGCAGGATTTGCAAAGCAAGAGGCTTTCCACTGGGCCATGAAGCTTTATGATCATTATCTGTAGATTATTTGAAGGTTTAGAACATAGATATAGATTTGTGCAAATGCATGTACTTCGCGTATCCGAACTTTTCGTCGGGGTTGGTCGCCTCACTTGCAGTTCGCGCGCGTCTGTTGTTGCAGCCTTGCAGCCGGTCGGCCGCAAAAACAAGCGGCGGGGCATCGGTGGCATCGGTGTCTTTGAATCGGTTTGGATTTCCCGTCACTAAATTTCGGCCGTGACGTCACAGAAAGTGTTAAAAAGTCGCCACGCTTGGTTTCAATACAAACCGTGATACTTGCGTTATCTATGTAAATCTGTATCTGTGGTTTAGAACCTTCATATACCAAGTGGAACTACTGCGGGTAGCTAGTTTTTTTTAAAATAAATAAAGATTCTTGATAAAGATTTCGTTACCGCCATTAAAGTATAAAGCCGCACATTTTTATTACCTACGGATTACATGCACGGCAAATTCAGGCGTAAAACTAAATCTAAACAAAGTGGCCATTTATGTTTCAAAAATAAATGAAAATATAACAGTTGGCAAGCAAGCTCAGTGCCTCGGTGGTCACGCCACAGCATTCTTCATTAGGATTTATGATTTTATAGTTTTATGTCGCTATTGGGGGCTACGATCAACGGGGTACGCAATTTACAGTAAAGTTTCGTGCGTAGTAAATGGGTCCCGCAACCGGTAATAAATAGTAGGTACAGATATTCTATTTCACGAAGTCCGTTTGGCTCTGGTTGTAGTAGTGACGTGTAGTGATAGGCGCGCTAGTGTGTGTAAACGTAGGTAGCGTTAGGAAAAAAATCTGACACGCATAATATATTTATTTAATAAATTATATAGACAATTTAAGTAAATAATATTTAGCTATTAGAATGATAAGTTGCAGAGAAAAGAAACAACAGTTGAAAGTAAATAATATTTTTATTTATTACAGAGAAGAAACAAAAAAATCAGCACTTAATCACTATCAAATTCAATTTCTGATTCGCTTTCGTCAGAATCGTTCCCTAAGTTAATTATGAACTCAATATCCAGGTCGACGTATTTTAAGTATTCTTTTTCAATTTTTTCAACATGAGCACAGGTTTTTTGCCATGTTTCACTGGTTACTCTATCCAAGCTTTCAAAGATCAGTCTTTCCATGTTCGTCATGTTTTGTTCGATATTCTTTGATGCGATATAATTTTTTACAATACCCCAAATATTTTCAATAGCATTTAATTCTGGGTGATAGGGGGGAAGACGTATTACATCAAAACCCTTGCTCTTAATAAAATCATCAATTTTATACGTTATGTGTTCATCTTTGTGTTTTTTTATAATATCGTACAATTCCAATTTAAGGAGAGATTGCTCAAATGCTATACCTTTATCCCTGAGCCATTGCTGCATGTCTGCTTTCTTTGTAGCCGACGTCGGTAGTTTTTCAGTCCGTGTGTTGTGATATGAAGCATTGTCTAAGACAATGACAGAGCGTGGGGATAAATTGGGTAAAAGTTTTTCGTTTAGCCATTTAACATAATTATCGTAGCTCATATTAGAATGGTAATCGCCAGCTGTTGAGTTGGCTTTATAAATCAATGAAGCATTTTCAATAAATCCATCCTTTGTACCCCCATGCACTAATATAAAGCGAGTGCCTGTGCTAATTTTTTTTAAGAATGGTGTACTCTCTTTCTTTTGTGCCCAGGTGTTGTTTCGCACGTGTGTTGAAAGGACATAACTTTCATCGGTGTACACAATTGGGCGACCTTGACTGCGATATTCTGACATCTTCTTCAAAAATTTTAAACGCCACATTTGTATATCATGACGCTCCGTCAAAACTTTACGGTTATTCTCTGTTTTACGCCACTTGTAACCTAACTTCAGTAACAATTGACGAACAGTTTCGATACAACCATCAAAACCAATTTTTTCATTTAATACAGTTTTTAACTTAGCCAACGTTGGAATTTCTTTATGGATGACATGGAAATTTTGTATAGTACTGCGAACAACATCGGCTGTAAAATTATCTATTTCTATCTTACTATTCCGCTTTCTTCTCTTCTTCATAGGAGAAGTGAAATTTGATGAGCAGGATGGCAATTCCTTCTCTTCTTTTAATATCCGTTGAACAGTTTTCATAGAAACACCTGTAGCCTCAGCTGTACGCCTTGTAATATCTCGTAAATGAGACAAATCACAGTTAGGTTCCGCAACTGATTTTGTGAATTCATACTCTTCTCGCAGGAAATGATAAACGCTAGCTATCATGCTTCGACCCTAGAACAAAACCAAATCGAAATACCTATTTAAGTAACAAATTTCATAATATTAGATAGATAAACTCTTAATAGCACACAAAAAGTAGTAACAATAGTTAAAAAAAATGTTACCTCACTGTGGACAACTTTTCTGCGTTTACTTGCCATGCTGACGTTACTCTTTGAATTTTTTTAGCGCGGAAACAAAACACTAGTGACTCTGACCGCGTCGCGATCGTGACTGAGCGCTCCCGAGGTTACGCACACTAAAACAGTGTGCACGTACAGACCTTACAACAGTCATAGTCAAACGGACTTCGTGAAATAGAATATCTGTACCAAATATCTGGGTCACAGAGAGAAATGTGGTTTTATTGATAAAAAATAAGGTCCTTTGAGCAAGATATTATCCAAGTAAGTCCACGGTTCGTCCATTGAGTACGGCGGCGACTCCTAGCGGCGGGGTTGCGACCCCCGTCTTCGTGAGCACCGTGACTGGTTCCCGGGGGCATAAAGGCAAGGCACTGAGATCCCACTGGTGAGCCCGGAGCTCCCCTCTAATGTGCCAATGCGACAGCCGCAGGGGTTTTAGTGGGTAAGAATCCCACATACCCCGGTTGAGCCCCGCAGCTCCCTGGGACCTATTGCAGGTTTCCCCCTACGAAAAAAATGGTAGATCCACGGTTGTGTTATATCTTCAGACGCAAAGTCATCATCGTCTCTATATTTAAATGTAATTAATATGGGGATGGGGATAGGAGAAGTGGAAAGTTTCTAGAAAGGGTTTCCTATCTTAAGCCTTAAGGTATGGATTTAGCTTTAATTAATGATATTGAACAAAAAAAAAACAACAATTGGACATAAAGAAAGATTTATTGAAACTAAATATTTACAGTTTATTTACAAACATGTACACTTAAACTAGGTAAAAAACTTCCTCGAAGTGGTCGCCGCACTGGGAGGGAAGGGTACCTAAAAGACTGGCGGCATTACCCCTTTGTATGGCCAAGCTTATACGTTGGCAGAAAAAGCTACCAGCTACAACAATTTGTTTTCTTGTTGTATGTATCGGTGTAGCTTTTGCAACGGATTCAAGTTATCTTATTGCCAAAAGCAGTAAAACCCCCTGGGTTTAAATAGTAAGACAAATCTTATTACACAAAATGATTTCTTCATTACAAAACCTAACGAGTATGATTTGAGAAAGAATCCAATTCATAAGGGCGCAGATGTTTTAAAATGTATCAAACGATTTTTTCTTTTCATTCGATTGTAATGTAGGAATTTGGCAGAGCTCGCGGCGAGGGGACCACCGTCAAAAGATATAATTGCAACCTCGATTGGGGCTGGTCTGACGTCATAATCCGACAAGTAATTTCACGGTATCATCGGTAGCCGGGAATATGCATAGGTACCTACTTGTTAAATCAATATTTTGATTGTGTGAAGACTAACGTATAGCTTTATGACTGCACTGGACTGCTTTAGGACCCCATGCTTGGGGATTAAGGCAACCACTCCCGTTTAAGGAGGCCTTTGTTTAGCAGTGGACATCTTTTGGCTGGTGATGTTGGATGATGTTGAACGTATCTATTGACAAACCAAAGACAAAGACTAAATTACCATTTAAAGAGTGCTTAATATATATCTTCTTCTTCTTCTAGCTTCTTCTTATATAGAGGAACGCAAAACAAAAAGGTGATATTATACGCTTCACGACTGTCTGCCTGTCTGTCTCAGGGGTAGTAGGTCCTAAGTGGATAGACGAATTTAGATTTTTTTTTAAATTTTATAACTACCTATCCCAGCAGCTCCATCCGCTTATTTTTTTTATTTCACCTTTCTTATTTTTTTTTATCAGTAAATGAGAGCCTTCTACAAAGTATTAAAAAACTTTAAAAAAGTATGGATGAAATAGGTAAAGTTATTCTCAAGCTATGGCGTAACCAAGGGAAACAGAGATTCATTTTCATATACCTACTATATAGATTGGTTTAATCAAAATTGTTCCTAGTTATGTGTATCTTTGATAAAAATCAGTTTACTATAGGCTCATTTTTTTGTGTTAGAATTTTACATTTCTTAACATATACAGATGAATTTGTTTAAATGTTTGGGGCACTAATCAGCCTCATCGAATGACGAAATAATATTTTTTTGGCCGGGTGTGGTCTTGCCACCAAGGCATAAAAAACCCCAATGTATTCAAGTAGATGATGACAAAATGAAGAAGTAGGGAGTAGCTTTATTTGGCTCTAGACTCTATGTAAAGTAGGGCTGCTTCCACAGTCCGACTGCATTTTTTAGAGCAGGCGACCGCTTATATCTCACACTCGTAAGAAAACTAAAACCAAAAAGAAAACTTTAACTAATCGGCAAGATCAATGCACGCTACCAGTTAACAAAAGCAGTTTATTCTAGCTCATCCACTTATCAATCTTGAGTTGTTTGAATTTCCGTGCTTAAAAAGCTTCCTACTTCTTCTAGATACAAAACTATATCTCCAGTTCTAGTATAGCTTTTGCTAAACATTTGTGTTCTATACCTTCCAGAACATAAAACAATAAGTATGATTACGTCATCAACCCTTAGAGGCATCGACTATGTATTTCCAACCCTCGAATTGAATTCCACTCAATAATCACTTTTAATTGTACTCGGCTTAAAGGCAAAATTTGCATAATTTCTGCTCGCGATCGCCGCGGGTGAATTGTATGAATTTTGCATAAATAAATATAAATTGCGATGCTTTGGATACGAAGCACTATCGAGTTTAGATGCTCTTTCATACTTCGTGACAGTATTTTGTGGCTGATTTTAAACGTTACTATATGATAAAAGTATTTTACAGATCTGCCAAATAATCATCATCATCATCACCAGCCGGAAGACGTCCACTGCTGAACATAGGCCTCCCCCTTAGACCGCCACAATGAACGACAATTTGCTATTTGCATCCACCGGTTGCCTGCGACGCGAACAATGTCCTCGGTCCACCTAGTGGGAGGCCTGCCTACGCTGCGTCTTCCGGTTCGTGGTCGCCACTCGAGAACCTTTCTTCCCCAACAATATCGCTTCTTCGAGCGATGTGGCCTGCCCACTGCCACTTCAACTTGCATATTCTACGAGCTATGTCGGTGGCCTTGGTTCTTCGGCGAATCTCCTCATTCCGGATTCTGTCGCGCAAAGAAACTCCGAGCATAGCTCTCTCCATAGCTCGTTGTGTGACTCTAAGCTTCTCCAAAAGGCCAGCTGTTAAAGACCACGTCTCAGTACCATAAGTCATCACTGGCAACACACACTGGTTAAAAACCTTTGTCTTCAGGCACTGCGGAATTTCTGATGAGAAGATGTCACGTAGTTTCCCGAACGCTGCCCATCTGAGTTGGATTCTTCGGGCGACCTCTTTGTCGAAGTTGGACCGACCTAACTGGATTGTTTGTCCTAGGTATACGTAGTGGTCAACAACTTCGATTGTATCGTTCCCAACAACTACCGGTACGGGTGCAACATGAACATTAGACATGATCTTCGTCTTGTCCATATTCATTTTAAGACCCACCTGTTGGGAAACGCTACTGAGGTCGCTGAGCATTGTATTGAGGTCCTCCAGCGACTCTGCCATAATGACTATATCATCGGCAAAACGAAGGTGAGTGATGTATTTGCCATTGATGTTGATGCCGAATCCAATGCGTTAGTGAACAGTTTCGGAGAAATAACGTCTCCCTGTCTCACGCCTCGCTGCAATGGGATTGGTTTCGTGCTCTCGTCCTGTAGTCGGATCGACACAAACACTTCAACACTTCGATGTACCTATAGTCGATATGGCACCGTTGGAGGGACTGCAGTACCGCCCAGGTCTCGATTGAATCGAAGGCTTTTTCGTAGTCCACAAACGCTAGACATAATGGCCGATTATACTCCTCGGTCTTCTGTATAATCTGGCGGAGCGTATGTATGTGGTCTACGGTGCTAAAGCCTTTTCGGAACCCGGCTTGTTCGGGAGGCTGGAAGACCTGCGTTCGAGACGGTTCGCAATAACTCTCGAAAACAGCTTGTATACATGGCTCAGGAGTGAGATGGGTCTATAATTCTTCAACAAGGTGTTATTACCTTTTTTGAAGAAAATAACCACCACACTCCCGTGCCATGCTTCTGGCGTAGTACCCTCGAGTAAGACGGAATTAAATATCTTCTGGAGGACTAAAATTACCGGTTTTCCACTCGCTCTCAGAAGTTCTGTTGTGATTCCGTCTTCACCCGGCGCCTTGTTGTTCTTAAGCTGTTTGAGAGCCATTCTAATCTCGTACAGGCTGATGTCTGGGATGTCCTCAGTGTAGTGTCGGGTTAATTTGGCTCTGGTGTCCTGAGCTGTTCTGGCAATGGGTTCCTGTGTTGAGGTGTATAACTGTCCGTAAAACCTCTCGAGCTCTCTCAACATCTCCGGTTTCGATGAGATGACACTGCCGTCGTCGATCTTCAGCCTGGTCATATGGCTGCGCCCAATAGACGAATTCTTTGCGAACACTTTAGAGTAGAGACTTTGGTTCCGCTCAATTGCGTCCTTAATACATGCTGTATTATAGGAACGCAAGTCGTGACGCATGGATTTCGAGATTCGTCTATTGAGTTCAGCATATTCTGACATATCAGCTAAAGATTGCAGTCTCATCTCAGTCCGGGTTTCCATTAACTTAATGGTTTGATTGGAGAGCTTCTGAGCCTTATTACGGCGTGGGGTCTTAAAGAACTTGGACCCCACTGCATGGACAGTTTGCACCAACCCATTGTTTAACTCGTCCGCAGTTTCGCATTCGGCTAGGCACTGAAAGCGATTGTGTAGTTCGAGTTGAAAGTCTTCGGGGTTTCGGATTTTTGCGGTTCCCGGACGGAGCGTGGACTTCATCAGACGAGACCTCTCGAGCTTGACATTGATATTCAATGTGCCTCTAACAATGCAGTGATCGCTACCGGTTTTCACCCTGCCGATCACGGAGACATCATCAAACATATGCTTCTTGGTCGTCATGATGAAGTCGATCTCATTTCTGGTTGAACCATCGGGGCTTATCCACGTCCACTTCCTGGATGGTCGCTTCTTGAAGGAGTTCATGGCAAAGAGTCGCTCCTTCTCCATGAAGTCAACCAGCCGCTGGCCCATTTGGTTCCGCTGCCCGTACCCATATGACCCCCCTCTCAACTCATCGCCATTCCGTGTGCCCACCTTCGCGTTGAAGTCCCCCATAACAACGGTGAAGTGTGTTTTGGAGGTATGTATGGCTTCTGATATCTACACATACATAGCCTCTACTTCATCGTCAGGGTGTGCCGAGGTCGGCGCGTAAACCTGTATAGCCTTCAACGAATACCGACTGGTTATTCTGAGTATAAGGTACGCTACCCTACTCGACTCACTATCGACCTTAATCACGTTGTTAATAAGGGACTTATGGACGAGAAACCCGACACCACCCTGGGATTTCCGGTCTCCTTCCCGGAAGAAGAGCATGTTGCCAGAATCAAGGGTTATCGTATCCTGTCCCTCTCGCCGGATTTCAGATAATCCCAAGATGTCCCAACGCAACTTGCTCAATTCTTCCTCCAGCTCGACAATCTTCTCATCGGTCCTCATAGTGCGGATGTTGTGTGTTGTCTGGGCCAAAGTTCGGTGGGGGTGGTAGCGGGGCATCTGCCGGAGATTCTTAGCACCCCCTGCTCGACCGTTACCCCGCCTGCTACCAAGGCGAGGAATAGAGGAGCCGCCGGGGACTGAGGGCCGTACCTATGCAATTATTGTCTATCATTGTTTGGGGGGGGGGGGGGGGGGAGGGTTGCCATAATCCCCACGCTTGGCAGGCGTCTTGGGGATCGCAGTTTTTGTGAAGAGATGGAACTTAAGACAGATGACGCTGCTGCCCGTCTTCTGATTTCCCTTAGTCGCCTTTTACGTACACCCAAAGGGAAGAGATGGGTGGGTGCTATTCTTACCCGGACACCCCACGGGGGATAACTGCCAAATAATAGTAATAGTAATTGGTACGATATGGGAAAAAGTTCTCAAATCTCCATGCATATTGAGTTAAATTTTTTTTTTGTTTTTTTTTTTTCTTGTAAAGAACGCTTACAAATGCTAAATCTCACTACCTTAAAAGACCGCAGGTAGCTTGGCGATTTAATCGAGACATACAAGATCTTAAATGGACACTATGATTTACCAAATTTTGACAAGTTATTCAGACAAAAATGTTCATCAACTGTCTATCAGGTTTACGAAAAATAACGCTCATAAAAATTTCCTAAGTAACGAGTGGTTAAAGCTTGAAATAACCTCCCAGATAAACATACTGATGTGACAACTTTTTCTGGGAGGTTGTTTCAACTGTAACACCAACCAATTTAGAAACCGGACTCTGAGACTTTGACTCATATATTAGCAACTGCAACAATTTTATATAATTGGATCGTATGTATCTGATTGCTCAAGCTAAAGATGTTTGCCATTGTACTTATTCTTAGGACAGATTCGTACGTATCCATAAAAACTTACATACCACTTAAAGCGCCAATTATATTCATACAAAGGAGGATTAGGAGTACGAAAACTCTTAATCAGTATTCCCAAAAGAACAGAAAAGGAATTTTGATAAAATTTACAGTGGACAATAATAAAATCCTGTAAAAGAAGACTGTCAATTTTGAATATTTGGAACACAACCAATCACATACAGAATTTTCAAGCACTTATTTCATATTGGTACCGATAACCGTTAACCGATAACGGTCCGATAACCGTTGGGGAGGAAAGGTTCTCGAGTGGCGACCACGAACCGGAAGACGCAGCGTAGGTAGGCCTCCCACTAGGTGGACAGACTGGTGATGATTTCATATTGGAGTTTAAATCAATAAATGTAAAGGACAGTAGGTATAAAAGCAGTTCTCTTTTGAAAAGATTGCACAGGCTAAAGTGATTTCTCGTAGCCAATACGGCATTTAATAAATTATGAAGCCTTTTGGATAAAGTTTTTGTATTATTTTCCGCGCCCCGCGGCGTCCGCTGCAAGGTGTAATTCAATTACTTGGCTTATGTGCACCTTAAGGATACAGAAAGGAATAGAGTTCCTGCCAGTCTTCCAATAAATCAAAATAGTCCACTGCTGAACAAAGGCCTTAGAAGGGAGGGGTTGACATAATCCGCACGCTTGGCAGGCAGCTTGAGGAACAACCACCACCGTAGTGTCAGATATTCTGCCGCCAAGTGTCTAAACATTGCTGTGTTTCGGTGAAAGGGCAACGTCACTGGTGAAATTACGGACACAAAATACTTCATATCGTCGGTCGGTCGGCAACGCTAGCTGGTGATTCTTCTGGAGGTGTTTCTATATTCTGGAGTGACTGCTTACCATCAGGCAGGCCGTACGCTTACTTGCCGCCTTGGATATTGTAAACACGCTTAGTAAACTTTTTTTTTCTATAGTTTCCATGGAGAATAGCAACCTTATCAGAGGAATACCTGCAACCTGGCAGTTATTGGCTGTCTTCTTAGGGGGGACAAAGGTTCCTCTATATTTTTCAGCAGATGCACCTCTCTGTGTTTTATACAATTATTCAACCATCTACCCTACATTATTACCGTAAATTTTAAATTGTCATCAGCTAAAATACGTCCACTGATATTAAAAAGCCTTCCCTTAGTGGGGGGGGGGGGGGGGGGTTGCTATAATTCCCAATTTTAAATAAAATAAATATATATACCTACAGTCGAATTGAGAACCTCCTCCTTTTTTGAAGTCTGTTATTAAAATAATAAGTATAATACAAACTCCACTTATTTTTGTTCTAATACAACGCTATATCGGCGGCTTGGGTTGATGTCGTTCGGAAGACGATTCCTATGGATTCCTAAAGGAGTACTTTTATAATACCGTCTCATATTCCAAATATTATAACCACAAACTAGGATATTTTATGTTGGTTTCCTATATAGTTTCATTCTTATTCTTTATTGCACACAATAATATTACACATTATTATAAAATAAAGAAAATTAATTTTCATGTTGATATATTTGCTGTGATATTAGGTAAACGTGCGTGCCTCGGATTGTACTTAGCTTTTTGTAACTTGGAAACAGTAAGGAAAGATTTTCCGCAGAAGTGATGATCGTTGGGGAAGACTGGTTTTGGAGCGGATACCACGAACCGGAAAACGTAGCGTAGAACGCTCTATGACCAGGTGGAGTGATGATATACGCAAAACAGTTGGCAGTGACTGGATGAGGAGGAAATTCCGATAGCAACACATTGGCACTAATAAAATAATTAATGTTTGTGAGAGGTTTCCGGGGGGCTATAATGCACCCCCCAGCGGCGGGCTCAAAGGCAAGGCACTGCGGGGCTCCTGGTGCAGATCCCACTAGAGAGCCCCTCTCATTTGCTGATGTGATAGCTGCGGGGGTTTTAGTGGGTAAACATGTCCCATACCCCGGTCAAGCTCCGCTCTTTTTTTTTTAAACAGTGTGTCATGTTACAATTAGATCAGAGCGACAGTGTGTCTTGCCGTTCAAAAGATCAAATAAGACAGAAAAAAATAATGAAATACGACGAAAGTACAACAAACTAAAAAGCCAAAGGGATAGTAGTCGGACCAGACCCCCCAAGCAGCACCCGCGCACGAGTTGACTCGAGCATATAATAATAATATAATATATTACATATTATGTACGTTAAATATACATTTTTTTGCTTCAGAAAAACTTAAGTACAATAGGCGGTCTTAAAGCAATTTCTTTCAGACTACCATAACGAAAGAAATAAGGACTATAAATAAGGGTAGCTGGAGACGTAGGCCTACAAATAAAGATGGTACTTTGCAGAATAAGTTAATTAAATTAATTAATCTGTCTTCAGTGATAGAATAGAATATAATGTAATAATAATAATAATAAAATATATAATGTATTTTATTTTACACAGAATACAGATTACACAACAAATAACTATAGTGTTTAATGCACGTCGTCTGTGTGAAACAGGGCTCCCACTCAGCTTAATGCTGTGTTAAGGAATAAGCCACAACCCAGCGCTGGTTTTCAGGGGCAAGCCCTAAGTGACCCCACGAACGCAACCCTAGGTAACCAAAAACAATAACACATTATGTACTAACCAATGATATTAGTAAAACAAAACAAATTAAACACAAGAGTAACACAGACTTAATTATACCGTCCATACTATATTTACGGACGAAGTGGTTCGTGAATTTTACAAAAGGCTTACTCGAGTATGTTACACGCGATAATTCGGGAACGAACAACAGGGATTAGGATTAAAATGACGGATTACGAACACGTACTAGGTATTATGAAAATGTTTTGGTAAGCACCAGCAGCGCTTAAGTAGGTAGTCAAGATCCGGAAGCTTGATATAAAATATTAAAAATTAACAAATTTATGAGACGTCTGAGTTTGAAAAGCGTCTAATTTAATGTGAATTAGAATAAGAATCATTTATTTGCGTAAAATACAGGTAGAGAAGTTGTACAGTAAATAAAAAGTGCTGTTCCATATTCCGCCTTGCAAAGCATGCAAATATGTTCTGGTAAAACCAGGTAGAGTTTAAATATTAATTAAATTACATTTTACAATATATTTTTGTGTTTCATAAACTCATCTATTGAATAAAAACAATTGTTTACTAACCATTTTCGTAATTGTACTTTAAATGACACAAGTGGAAGCTCTCTTAGAGTTTTTGGTAATTTATTAAATATTTTTATGCACATATGGTAAACATGGTTGGTAAACATTGTGGTAACAATACAGCATATAAAAATAATAATAATAATATGTTTATTACCAAAATACACATTCATGATACAGATATCAAAAGGTACAAGAAAAAAAAAGTCTCATAACTTTACTGAGAAGTTATGCCACCCTCAGAGGTACCTCGCAAGTTGCAACCATCATAACTATAGTTGGTCTATATTCTGGGGGTAACTTGGTAACATTGCAAATTCTTAAATCATTTATGAGTTGGTAACAGTCTCAATTCGCAATTTCTCATAATAAAACTTGTTATCACGGGTAATAAAGTCAGTAGACCGTGCGCGTATGCTCTAAGCCGGCAAAAAAACATTTTTAATGGAAATAGCCTAATTTAATGCTGCGGTATTAAAAATCTTACCTACTATGATCAATATACTGAATTAGACTACAATTTATTTTGATAATATGTATTTTGTATATTTACTAAAGAATATTTAGCGATGAACGGCGGCGGTGCTAAAGGGAGGATCCTCCGACCGAGCGAGGTGTGATGCTCGTCGTTGTTGTCGGGATATTGTATATATAGTGAATGTACTTTGAAACTTCACTTGCATGATTCAGAAATCGGTGGCGCCATCTGTCTTGTTGTTTAAAGTACTACCTACTCGCTTTTCATCGCGTCGCTGTACCACATGTGGGGCCATCGGGTTATGTCGAGTCGCCACAAATATAATAAAGGCAGTCATTGTAGAAAGTAATGACAATTATTGTACGAAAAAAATTAAAAAATCCGCTCTTTAGTCTATAGAATCTATTTGCGTTGCTGCAAAGGTTGTTCAAAAGATTTTGGTTTAAAACGGTTCGAGCCCGCGACCATACCTACATAATATATAATACACAAACATTATACACATAGTAAACAATCTTGTGAAATGCACACTAATTTTCCTTCCCCTACAATCTAAGGCTTCCTTCTTTCGTTCCCTAACAACTATGAATACCATCATCAGCCCAGACGATTATCATATTTCACGTTTATTGCAAAACTTTTTACCACACTTCGCCACCTTATTTCTATAGCAATAAAGATGATTATCGAATTTGGTAAGTGCATAACAAAGTTGGTGGAGTTGCCGCATGTAACAATAGGGTAGCGACAAATCGCAACAAGTCTAAGTTGCCCCCGTCTACTTCTCCCATACAGTTTGTGTGAGGTTTGTCTCATAGACGTCAGAGTATTTACTGAAAATATTAGCGCGTCGATCGAGAGCTTGTTTTCATTGTAAAACGGCATTTTAATAATACAAAGCATACTTTCCAATAGATAGACTAGTTCGTCGAATGGTCCCCTTGGCAACATTTTTCTTGTCAGTATAACTTAATATAAAATATCTTATTAAGTAGTTCGATCAACAACAAGTACTAAGTTTTAAAAACTAAAACCCGACTACACGGGTAAAATGTGATATTATATAGCCTATAACCAGCGGACAATCAAGACGCTTCTAACGACATCCTACTTGTCAAATTATGTTAAGTAGATTAGAAGATATGCGGGAACAGATGAACATGCATACATACATACATTCTTGTTAAAATCATAACCCTCCCTCCGTTCCGTAGTCGGGTAAAAAGGTAGTAGGCTCCTTGAGCAAATGATCATCAAAATAGATAGTACCAGTATAGTGTAAGATATCATGCAAAACACCAGTAGGTATGTAAATAGTGTTGTTACGGTACAGGCATTTACCTAAAGAAATTATTAAAGATTTAAGTGACGACTGCTAGATAAGAGCAAAATAACTGTTCATGAGCGATCTGCAAAAACGCTTCATACAAATTTTAATTAGTTTCGATATCAGTATTCCTTGGTCTAATTTTAAGCGGCATTCCTCCTTGGACGCTTTGGACTAAATTGATCTTGTGATTGATCACAGGCTGTCGACGTGTCGAGGCTGCCGGCTCTACTGTAAATCTATGCAGAACTGCTGCTAGACCCGCAAGCGACTGTATCTCGGCTAGACGGTATCCTGCGAAAACACAAAAAAAATGTTGAAAGAATGTGTCACATATTCTGTTGCCAAACAGCAGTGTATGAATGGTGGTGGTGGAAATACCATCCGACGAACGCGAACCTCCTCGATTGGGACACTTTGGACAATCAGCCTTAACAGACTATGCTGATTAAGAAATCTTTCTACCAAAACATGAATAACTGTAATCTAGAGGAAGAAAAAGAAGAAAGAATATAAGAAAACAATCTCACCAATACACTGCCTTGGCCCTTCGCCGAATGGCATATACGTATAGTTACGTATCAGCGTCCCATTTGCGAACCTGGTAGGGTCAAAAACTAATGGATTGTAGAAATATTTCTCATCTGTTTGAATTGCTTGCATCGGTATTATAATCTTCACACCAGGGTCTATAGTGATGCCCAGTTCCGGAATCGTGTACTGTTTAACACAGACTCGGTGCAGTACACCCGCTGACGGAAAAATTCGCATTGCTTCTTTAAAACTATTGCTCAATAACGTCATTTCTAACAATGCGTCATAACACAACTGGTTATCGTATTTCTTCATCACCACATCAATTTCAGTCTGGATTTTAGCCTGTAACTCAGGATGGAAAGCAAGCTGATGGAGCGCATAACTAGTGCTAGAGGAAGAAGTTTCAAATCCGGCGGCGAAAAATGCGTACATCTGTGCAGCAATCAATTTACTGTCCAACCCGATCTCTACATTTTCTGCCTTTCCATCTAGACCTATCTTTTCTATTGATTTTCCGCAGATTTTGCCTTTCGCATCTACTTCCAGAAGAATATCAACAAAGTCGTTACGACCGCAAGGCTTATAATTTCTCTGTATACGAAGGTTTTTCCAAATAACTTCTATCACATCCAAAACATCGTCCTCAGCTAATAATTTTTGAGCATATTTGCATAAACCTGGCAAAAGATCCCACATCGTCACTATAATGTGGTTCCTCCAGGATCTATGGAACATCTTTCTTCCTACCTCTCTAAAGAGTGAATTTTCGTTATTTATAGTATCCATCTGTATGCCAAAGCCACAGGCGCCAATAAAATCGATGGTGAACCGTGCCATCAGTTCGCGCACGTCGCACTCTCCACCCTTGTTCATAATAACATCGTCTCCAAAACACTGCAGTTTCTTAGCACAGTCGATTATTAACGGGAACATTTTTTTCAGTTTTGCAGTAGTAAACGCCGAGGTTAGTGTTTGTCGCAGTAACTTCCAAGTATCTCCGTCAACACTAAATATATTAGACATAAAGGGTTCTCCTATGGGATCCCTACCGAGGCCTCTGGCGTGGAAATACGGGAAGTCCACAACCAAAATCCTCCTCGCGATATCCAAGTCCCGAACTAGAAGCCCCGGCTTCCTCCCTCTGTAGAAGCCTACTACTCTCTCGTCGGGATACTTGTTGTATAACTCCACAGACACTTCGGTGATGCTCTTAACTCCAATAACATTCTCGTAGAGGTTGCCGAATAGCGGTACGGGCTTATCGTATTTCACATTTCGCTTGGCCCAGTAGCCGTGAGTATTTGTCAAATAATAATACAATAAAAACAAAACACAAAGAAAGATAATAATAAACATATTTTTGATAAGAATCTAAAATTAGAATCAGTAAACAAGTTGCTTAAAGTGGTATTAAGTCTCTTTGGTTCAAGCAAGGACTGCTAGATAGTGAAACATTGCGTTGGTTTCGTATGTATATATACATATATGTATGTCGTATAAAGCTGTTTTTACACAGTCTTGTCTACCAATTTAATGTATATATGATGTCGAGGAGTTATATACTCATGTCCAGAAACCCAATAGAAATTGTTTTCATTTGTACCGGCGGATTCTAAACCGAACTTAGTCACAACAAGAGGAAATAACTAAAATATCATTTCCCACATTACCTTGGACTGTGATCCAGAAAGTTAATCTTGCAAAACGAAAAGTCTTATTATATTACATTTATATTTTGCTTGTTATTGACCATCTAAAGTGAATAGATTTGTAATTAAGCCATAAGAAGAAGAAAGCAGAAGAAGAAAATCATTTATTGGAACACACCATGGAAATACAAAAGGCCTGTACGAAGTCTGCACTGCAGACTTCGTACAGCGTCGGTGTTTCACATTAGCTATGTGTTCTTTAAATCCAATATCAATCAAAACACTGCACGGCCTCAAGATACTGTAAGCTCTCACTGCGTAGATCGGACCAACAATAATAACTAAGAAGACCTGAGGGTACACCGGCATAATTGTGACATAAGGACGTTCAACATCTCAGTCCTCCCGTGACCATGGGTGCTGCAAAGCATTCTAAACGTCGGGATAGTAAAATCAATAAATAAACCGCGATAAAATCCGTAAAAGTAGTTTAATTTTAATTTCAATGCATAATTTTAATTTAAAAACAATAAATTACTTATTTGTGGACAATTTATTCAATTATTTATTCTTTATGCACTAAAACAGTACATAGGCAATTAATTAATAGGCAATTAACTATAATTATTTTAGAAAATTAGCAATGTTATTAGAGAAATAAATATTATTCCGCATATATTCATTACATGCTCGAAAATTAATAAGTCAGTCATTTGTCATTTTCCATATAAATGGTTTCTGTAATGTTGTAACGGACATTATTTGACATCTTATAATTTTTTTTTTCGGTACGATCACCCGTTATATATCGTACCGTCCTTATACCGGAGACCAGCATGAAAACAGTTCTTAAAACTAACCTAATTGGCCAAACCATAAAATATATTCCCACAATAAATTGTGTATATTTTTTCTTTTATTTACGCCAAAAATGTGTAGTATTCGCGTAATTATACGAATTTAGAGGTACCACAAGTTCAAGTACTCTCTGAAATATTTACCTCACTAATGTTTTGTTCTTGCGGGGGAAATCTTTAAAAGGTCCTCGGGACCCTGCGTAGCAACCTACGGTGCGCGGGATTGGGGTACTGGCACCACCTCTTCGAGTGCCCGGCCCATTGTAATTCCCGAGGATACGTCCGGAGGAAGGACAATGGGATGGTGTACCCTGGGCACCGGGTAATATCTCTCCACTCCTCGGGGTGGACAGCTGTTGCTCGGCGGCGAAGCCTCAGGGGGGGGGGGGGGGTCGCCGAACTGCTGTTCCCGGTTGAGAGCGGAGGTGGTGCAGGGGGGAGTTGGGCCGAAAGGCCTTAGGGCGGGGGCACCGCAGCAACCGTGCTGCCGGGCTATGGGACCCGGCAGACGGCATTGCCGGGGTATGGGACCAGGCAGACGGCATTGCCGGGGTAAGGGACCAGGCAGACGGCATTGCCGGGGTATGGGCGCCGGTAGCTCGGTGCAATTGGGGGGGGTATGGCCGAAAGGCTATATTGGGTGTGTGTTACTGTGGTCGCCCCTGATACTTCTCTGTCGAGCAGAGTGGACTGGAGGGCACCACAAGTGACAATGGGGGGGAGAGCCTGCAAAGGCTCCGGCTTGGCCATTTTGTTCCAGCCGGTTGTGGGTTTGGCGCAAGCCGAACGGCCGCTGGCAGGAACCGGATGAAGTACAATGTACGTTCTCGGGGCCCGCCACTATAGTGGAGGTGCTGGAAGGCCCGATGGAGTTTTAGTCGGTAAGAGTCCGACATATCCCGCGCATGGCAGGTTCGTACGCGGGTATCCATGAGGATTTCACCATCGCAAAAAAAAGGGTACGCGGGATTCTTACTCAAACTCCCGCGGCTGTCACAGGGATCACGGTTATCCAGCGGAATCAAGGCACTGAGGGATACCTGGTGCAGACCAGGTATCCCTCAATCAGTGGCGTGCACAGAGGGTAGGCAAAAAAATGTATTTGGCTTGTTTAACCTATTTTAAGTATGTTATTATACCATTTCAAATATCCATAAGCAAGCAAATACTATAGACATATTAATTTGCATTTGAAAACATTAATAAGTTTATTCAGCGCCTCCATACTGACAAAAATACTCTGCCTACCCTAGGATTTCTCTAAACAGTCTTAATTTTAAAAAATCTTAGTTTGGACATGAATTAACGATATTTTTTTTTATGTAAATGGATATTATTATATTGGTAATATTGGTTAATTTAAGGATATTTGTGCTCCTTCGGAGTCGCTGGACGCTCGGGGTGTGGGCCCTTTGAGCGTCCATTGAGTGCGGCGGCGACTACAAGGAGGACGGCGGCGGGGTTGCAACCCTCGTCCCCGTGAGCACCGTGACAGGTTCCCAGGGGGCTATAATTCGCCCCCCAAAGGGCTCAAAGGCAAGGCACTGAGGGGCCCCTGGTGCAGATCCCACCGGAGAGCCCTGGGGTTCCCCCTCTCATGTGCCGATGCGACAGCCACGGGGGTTTTAGTGTCCCACATACCCTGGTCGAGCCCACAGCTCCCGGGGATCTTTGGAAGATTTCCCACGCGTAAAATTAAAAAAAAAGGATATTTGTGCTGGAACACGGACAAATAGCATAAAGCATAAACAACTCGCAGATGTTTTTGCCTGCTTTCAGTGCACGCCACTGCCCTAAATGCCTTGATTTTGAACCCGCCCCGCCGAGGAGTGCATTGATGACTGCCAGAAAGTAATTTATCGCAGCGCCATGGCGAATATGAACAGCATCAGTCTTGATGACCATTAACATAGTTTTTGTGGTTAATTGTGTTTGGTCACGGAGCTCTAAAAAAATTAATGTTATATTTATTTTTTACTAGCTGACCCACGCAGCTCCGCCCGCGCTGTGTTTACGTTAGCTAAACTTTCAATTATATACATTCGCATAGAATACAAAACCTCCTTATAATGATTTCTGATACTTACGCGAATATTACACATTGAAATGAAACTAATTTTACGGATTATATCGCTGTTTATTTTTGATTTTAATTCGTTTCGAATACTTTACAGCATTCATGGTCACGGGCGGACTGAGGTGGTAGCTGTCCATATGTCATAGTTGTCTTAGGGTACCCTCAGGTCTTCTAATTATTATTGTTAGTCCGATCTACGCAGAAAGAGCTTACAGTATCTTGAGGTCTTGCAGTGGAATGCTTGTCTTCAAGCTGGTGGTAGCACCCAGCCATCTTCTCTATTGAAATTTGGATGCTTTTTAATTTCAATAGCCTCACGAATCATCCTTGGTAGGTAGCGCTGTTCTTTTGCGAGGATTTGTGGTTTGTTAAATCTAATATAATGACGGGTGCGATCCTGAACATGTTCACAGACTGCAGACTTCGTATAGCGTCGATGTTTAACGTCAGCTATATGTTCTTTTACACGGGTTTTTACCGATCTACCGATAAACCGCGATATAATCCGTAAAATTAGTTTCATTTCAAAACCTCCTTTTTTAAAGTCGGTTAAAAACTTGGACCCACTTTGTACTTGCCCTCCGAAGCACGGAGACGTTTAGTTCAAATGGCATTAAACGGTCACCCATCTATTTATTGACCTTTTTTTCTTTTTTTTTTAGCGATGGTGGAATCCTCATAGGATACACCGCGCACGACGCCTACCATGCGCGGGTTATGTCGGACTCTTACCGACTAAACCACCATCGGGCCTTTCAGCACCTCCGCTATAGTGGCGGGCCCCGGGAACGTACTTTGTACTACATCCGGTTCCCGCCAGCGGCCGTTCGGCTTTCGCCGAACCCACAACCGACTCGACCAAAATGGACAAGCCGGAGCCTTTGCAGGCTCTCCCCCCCATTGTCACGTGTGGTGCCCACCAGTCCACTCTGCTCAACAGAGAAGTACCAGGGGCGACCACAGTTCAGTGTAACTTAGTTGTTAAAGTGTTTTTCGATAACGTGGTGATTTTTTCGATAACGTGGTGATATACCGGTGTTTGTTGCGCTCGTGTTGTGACTGGGCGTCGATTCAGGTATAAATACATCCCTGCGCCTGAATGTAAAGTTATTTTTGTTATTGTTAATAGTAGGACTAGGTATTGTTTTGGGTGTACGGTGTACGTGACCTGTGCCTAGCGCCGACTTAACAATCGGGATCAAGTCACAACGTGTCGGTACGAGATCGTGTACGCAGGGACCAACTGTGTATTTCGTGCGTGAACAAGTCGCGACGTGTTGTGTTACGTTCCGGACAATCGGAGTGCGGACGTGACACGTGTATATAGACTGTATATAGTAAACATCTAGTGACTTTAGTTTTAAATTGTAAATAATATAGACTTTAATTATTAGGAACTCATTGTATAGTTAATGTGTGTTGCGTAGCACGTGTTATTTATTTTAATTGTTTTGTGGTATTATGTTGCGTGGACTTTTTACAATGGTGCTGACGAGATCTCGCACCGCGAGTCCCACGTCGGCTGGCGTTAATAACGCTGCCGCCGCCGCCTCTTCAGTGGACGCGCCGTCGCAACCGACGCCCGCGCCGGAGGCTACTCCCTGCAGGGCCAGCGCCGACGACACACAGGCAGCCAGAATAGACCAGCAGCCCGCCGCTAGTGTCGCTGCTGTTCCTGATAAACAGGCTAAGTAACAGCCATACTCCTGTAAGTACACCAACACTATCCCTTCCTGGAAGCAACTTTTCAAAATGCACAGCACGTTTTGATGGAGAGAAATCGAGCAACGTTCAGGCGTTTATTGACGCAATAGAGACGTAAAAGCAGTGTGTTAGCATCGACGATGATATTGCTCTTCGTGGACTTCCGATGCTACTGACAGGACTTGCCGGCACGTGGTGGCAAGGCGTCAAGGACACAACGCTGACTTGGCAAGCGGCCATTGAGTTGTTGAAGCAAACGTTTGGGCCACGCTTGCCTCCACATAAAATATACCGAAAAATATTCGAACGCGAACAAAGAGCAGAAGAAGCGACGGATCTGTTTGTGTGCCATGTCAGGGCACTGTTCGCTCAGCTTCCACAGTTTTCTCTAACGGAAATCGTTCAGTTGGATATGACGTATGGGTTATTGCATCGTCGGATCCGCGAGAAGGTCTCGCGCTGCAGTTTTGATTCATTTGCTGAACTGTTAGTACAAGCGCGCCGCGTTGAGGACATCCTTGACGAGACCCGTCCGAGGAGCAATTTGGATACTAAACCCGTACCATCCTCATCTGCAACGGATAACCGAACGCCAACTATAAATGCTGCCCACAAGTCTCGGCAACAGTGCCACTATTGTAAACAATACGGTCACACCAAAGAGGTATGTCAACGGCTTGCCAAGCAGAAACATATGCACAAGCATACTGGCCAAGAAAACGTTATGGAAGGAGAGCAGCCGCAAACCGTTACGTGTTTCGGATGTGGAGCGCCCGGCGTCATACGGTCGAACTGTTCATCTTGTAAAGATAAGAAGCCGACCGCGCCTTTGGTGACGGCGTTTCAATCAGTGTCCGCGAGTTCCGATAGTATAGATTCGCGTGTGCGGCCCGTACTTAGTGTGAAAATTTATGGTGAAGTAGGAAATATATTAATAGACACTGGTGTTAAGCATAGTATAGGTAGTGTTAGTTTAAGAGCTCATTTGTTCAAGCATGGTCATTGTTTTGATAGAGTGTATACTACTCTTCGATATGCTGATGGGCGAGAATGTGCTCAAAATGTAGAAATAGCACATGTAGAAGTTGAGGTGAGAGGGGTAGCGAAAACTATTAGTTTTATTATGTTACCGGAAGCTACGGAAAGTTTGTTAGGTATGAACTTTATTGATGACTTTGGCATGGTGTTGGATTTTGATCGTGGTAAATATTTTGTGAGACATGATCGGTCGCCTCAACCAATAGAGTTTGAAAAAAGGCCATGGCACCCTCTTGCTTGTTCGTCTGTGGGTCTTCGTGAAGACGAAGGATCTGACCTGAGTCTAAGCGAACGACGGCGTCTGTCCAAACTCCTGAATACCTATGAGGATATTTTTGCGCCAGGGGGAGGACCTGCTCAATTCGCTGTACACCGCATATATACTGAAGATGCCGCGCCGATTGCCAGTCCGCCATACCGTGTCACACCTGCTAAGAAGAAAAATCAAGGAAAGATATTATTTTAAGAACATGAGGACTTACGTATCTCAGTATTTGAAGTCGTGTGATTTGTGCCAGAAGTATAAAGCCACCAACTTGAAACCTGCTGGTCTACTTCAGACTCCGGTGCCTCAGCAGCGATTTGAAGTCCTTGCAATGGACTTGTTTGGCCCACTACCCGAAGGACATAAAGGGGAAAAATGGATACTTCTGATCGAAGACACAGCCAGCCGATGGATTGAGCTATTCGCGCTTAGTGATGCAACTGCCGAAACCTGTGCCAAAACGCTCATAGAAGAGGTATTTATGCGATATGGAGTGCCTCGGCGTGTTATCTCAGACAATGGTAGCCAGTTCGTATCAGCCGTGATGCAGAAGGCTATGCTCGTGCTTGGGGTGCAACAATCTTTGATTCCGGTTTATCACCCCGAAGCAAATCCTGCAGAGCGGAAGAATCGTGAACTTAAGCAATTACTTGCTATGTTAGTCGGATCAGAACACCGCAATTGGCCATCAGTGCTGCCTATGGTGCGTTTTTCGTTAAATAGCGCATATAATCAAGGGACAGGTCGCTCAGCTGCCTATCTCACATTCGCATGTGAGTTGAGGTCACCCTTGGACGTACACACAGATATGCGGGCCATAGTTTCACAACAGAATTATGTGCCGCAAATAACTTCATATCTGCAGAGATTCGCAAGTGCTCTATACGAAGTGAAACAGAGGGTGGAGTCACAGCAGGACCTTAGGAAGGTAACGGGGGATCGGCATACAAAGAAGGAGACCTGGTTCTTGTGGAGACACACATGGCGAGCAACGCCACAAAGGGGTTCACCGGCAAATTTGCCCCAAGACGGGAGGGCCCGTATCGTGTCTCACAAATTGTTAGCCCAACGTCCTGTTGGATTGTTGACCGTAATGGTACGGTCAAAGGAAAATACCACTTCAGCGCTTTGACTCCATATATGGGGTCATCTACCATCATTGAGCATCCGCGTCGCCGGGGACGTCCAGCCAAGTCACAGACGGGTCGTACTTGTGACTTGGAGGGGGAGGTTATAGCGCAAGACATGCCTTGCACCCCACCAACTGCAACCCCTCTTCCCTCACCCCCGGTACCAGGACGGCGCTCGAGTCGGGCTCGTAAGCGTCCTATCCGATTCAGTTGAGCCGATACAGTTCGTAAAACACGTCCCGACGAACGCACGTGCGTCCGTCTCGCGCACCGATCTATACCAACGCCGCTATATTTGTTAGTCGCCACACACGTGTAAATATTAAGAGTTATAGTTTAATATTATTGTGTAATCCCACGTTTAGTATTTAATAATTCTAGTTCGGCCTAATTAAATCTATACTGTTACGATGCAAAATGCAGCGTACCTTACCTTTGAACATTTCTTACAACTTTCCTTGGTTCTAGTAACATTGTCACTGTAATTGCAATTCACTTCACTCTATTTGTTAAGTAATAAACTAATTTTAACACCTTTAAAGTAATTTAAATTCTTTTCCAAAGATTGTTTGTTTACATTCCGTCATGGTCTAATAATTCAAATGTCAAACTCGAAAGGGCTCAGTAACGCCATCTGACAGTCCCGAACAAAATTACGTCGAGTTCACAGACAATAAAGTAAATAAAACTTAAGTAAAACTTTATTTGCTGTCCATTAAAACTAATTTACAAGGTATATTTAACTTATAATCACTCTCTAGTGAAAATCAATTAAGATTGACCAAATTAACGGAAGTCTAACAATTTTTTTTATATGAAGTATTTTCTAGATACTTCGATTTAGCCGAATTATATTTAATCTGTGGATATGTGATGTTTGTCTTTGCACTAAGTGTGGCAATGGTACTAAAACTAATTTCTCCAGTCAATGACCGGATAATTTTCCCCAGATAAATGTTTTTATCGTAATTAATTCACTGGGAATTGTGAATTCCAGTGATTTATCAATGTTGTGAGTCTGATTGATGTCAACTTTGTTGACCAACGCCAAGTTGCAGTAGTTTGAGGATCTTAATTGTTGTAATGAAATGTATTGTGAGGAGCATTAGACTTTAATTTTACCCTTATTTGGGCTAATCGCCACTAGGTGGTATTATTCGTTTTTGAGGTAGGATTGGAGGGGTGGAACCCCAGGCAGCTCATTTGAGCACGAATCACCGCCTAGACACCTAGACTACACCGAGACACAGTGATCCGTTCGTTCTTCAGGTAATTAGCCTGTGCCAGTAGTGGCATTCTAAAGTAACCATCGCATAGGTTGTTGTATCAGTATTAAATTCTAACAATCGTTCCAGAATTCCGATGCTCGAGTGTTAGGAGCGCGGACCGGCCTACCGTACAGCCACGCCAAATACCATCCCCAAAAACTGTAAGTAGTCTTGGAAAGTCTATAATTTAGTGGTGTCTAAAACCTTGCTGATGTTAGTGTGAATAGTGTCTCATGAGGGGTCCGTATTGTCCGTTCTAGGAGTGAACTCCGAGGGCCCGTCTCGACGCCACGAACCAGGTCGTGACCGGTGCCTTCGAGTCCGTAAGAACCCCGGGACGGCTGTACGGACACCGAGTGCGCCTAGCCGAGAGGCAGGCCAGACGGTTTTTTTTTATTTTTCAACGATTTTTTTTTTATTATAACGGTTTTTTTATTAACCTAGTTTTTTATTAACTGGGTATATTTTTATTTAACATTTTGAAATACCGGTATTTAACCGGTTAAATTTAACTGGTACTTGTGGAGTACTGTTTTAACCGAAGCGTCGAGTGTACATCGCCTCGTCACCTCCGGATTTGGGACTGAAACAGTCCCTGGCGCCCCCCTTTTGTATTAATTATTAAGGCTTCCCCACACGGTTCTAATACTTTCGTTTACTTTAATACTGGAAGGAGTAACTCTAAAACTTTTAACGGTATTGGCTTTATTCCCAACCACCCACGACCATAGCTCCCACCGCTGAGTGAATAAGTAATATAAGCTGGCTATTTTCAAGTAGGGTTGCATAAGCGTCGCCTAGTGTATGGCACTGGGCCTAATACAGTGTATTACTTTTAATAATAATTAAATATAAGGTTTAAGACTTAAGTGGGGAACAGTTTGTGATTTTGCCAATAAACAGAACATAATTGTACCACAACATATGTTTTATTCCAAGAGCAGCCCACCTACAAATCATACATGTAACAGTGGCGCCCAACGTGGGGCCCGACACTAAAAGCCTACTACAATGTCGCCTAATAGAGCGGTTTGTTACTCTATACGTGAAGTGTGACTAAAATCCTATATATTATATTGAAAATTAAAACATCCACTTATATTTTATAATTTATTAGTATATTTTTATCAGGTACCATTATTACATGTTAATCGTACACAGGTTTGCATTGTGTCCTCTTACTTTTTCTTTCAGTAATCTATTGCTGTTGGTGCACGTTAGTTGAAGGATTATGTGGATTAATAATTTATGTAGCTAAGCTACGCTAGTTTGGAGTGGTGTACCTACTGCTTTTGAATGAGAGGTCTTGTTTGGTGGTATTTTGGCAGGTATTACGCTGGAGGGCCAGCGTCGAGATTTGCCTAAGTCGGTCAAATCTCTGGTGGTTGGGGAGGTACTGTTACGATGCAAAATGCAGCGTACCTTACCTTTGAACATTTCTTACAACTTTCCTTGGTTCTAGTAACATTGTCACTGTAATTGCAATTCACTTCACTCTATTTGTTAAGTAATAAACTAATTTTAACACCTTTAAAGTAATTTAAATTCTTTTCCAAAGATTGTTTGTTTACATTCCGTCATGGTCTAATAATTCAAATGTCAAACTCGAAAGGGCTCAGTAACGCCATCTGACAGTCCCGAACAAAATTACGTCGAGTTCACAGACAATAAAGTAAATAAAACTTAAGTAAAACTTTATTTGCTGTCCATTAAAACTAATTTACAAGGTATATTTAACTTATAATCACTCTCTAGTGAAAATCAATTAAGATTGACCAAATTAACGGAAGTCTAACAATTTTTTTTATATGAAGTATTTTCTAGATACTTCGATTTAGCCGAATTATATTTAATCTGTGGATATGTGATGTTTGTCTTTGCACTAAGTGTGGCAATGGTACTAAAACTAATTTCTCCAGTCAATGACCGGATAATTTTCCCCAGATAAATGTTTTTATCGTAATTAATTCACTGGGAATTGTGAATTCCAGTGATTTATCAATGTTGTGAGTCTGATTGATGTCAACTTTGTTGACCAACGCCAAGTTGCAGTAGTTTGAGGATCTTAATTGTTGTAATGAAATGTATTGTGAGGAGCATTAGACTTTAATTTTACCCTTATTTGGGCTAATCGCCACTAGGTGGTATTATTCGTTTTTGAGGTAGGATTGGAGGGGTGGAACCCCAGGCAGCTCATTTGAGCACGAATCACCGCCTAGACACCTAGACTACACCGAGACACAGTGATCCGTTCGTTCTTCAGGTAATTAGCCTGTGCCAGTAGTGGCATTCTAAAGTAACCATCGCATAGGTTGTTGTATCAGTATTAAATTCTAACAATCGTTCCAGAATTCCGATGCTCGAGTGTTAGGAGCGCGGACCGGCCTACCGTACAGCCACGCCAAATACCATCCCCAAAAACTGTAAGTAGTCTTGGAAAGTCTATAATTTAGTGGTGTCTAAAACCTTGCTGATGTTAGTGTGAATAGTGTCTCATGAGGGGTCCGTATTGTCCGTTCTAGGAGTGAACTCCGAGGGCCCGTCTCGACGCCACGAACCAGGTCGTGACCGGTGCCTTCGAGTCCGTAAGAACCCCGGGACGGCTGTACGGACACCGAGTGCGCCTAGCCGAGAGGCAGGCCAGACGGTTTTTTTTTATTTTTCAACGATTTTTTTTTTATTATAACGGTTTTTTTATTAACCTAGTTTTTTATTAACTGGGTATATTTTTATTTAACATTTTGAAATACCGGTATTTAACCGGTTAAATTTAACTGGTACTTGTGGAGTACTGTTTTAACCGAAGCGTCGAGTGTACATCGCCTCGTCACCTCCGGATTTGGGACTGAAACAGTCCCTGGCGCCCCCCTTTTGTATTAATTATTAAGGCTTCCCCACACGGTTCTAATACTTTCGTTTACTTTAATACTGGAAGGAGTAACTCTAAAACTTTTAACGGTATTGGCTTTATTCCCAACCACCCACGACCATAGCTCCCACCGCTGAGTGAATAAGTAATATAAGCTGGCTATTTTCAAGTAGGGTTGCATAAGCGTCGCCTAGTGTATGGCACTGGGCCTAATACAGTGTATTACTTTTAATAATAATTAAATATAAGGTTTAAGACTTAAGTGGGGAACAGTTTGTGATTTTGCCAATAAACAGAACATAATTGTACCACAACATATGTTTTATTCCAAGAGCAGCCCACCTACAAATCATACATGTAACAATACTTAAGTGTGATCAGCGTTTTATTAATCCGTGAACGCGAAAATGGTTTATGTGAAGTTTGCACAAAATCGGTAGCGGTTCTTCATTTATCACATTATTTGTAACAAATTAATTCAATAAATGGCGGATCATTTTGTAAATGGGGATTTTGCTGTCAAATTGAACCTTTTTTCAGAATTAACACTTTTTTAGTGTTGACAGTAAAAGCATGTTGTTATGTCATTCATGCGGTCATTTTATTTTGGACGTGCTTCGAATAAAGCAAATTGTCAGCGATAATTATTGTTTTGTGTTTATATTTTTTGTTCAAATGTAATGTAATGTATATATGTGTACGTGTACTTTTCTCAGTTTTTTAGCGAGCCGTCGGTGTTTCATATCGTTTACAGGCTTTGTTTGAATTAAATTGTCAAAAGCATTTACACAAACGGTAAGTTTTGAACTGTTGAAGTGAATAACATGTATGCATGTGTGTTTCTTCATTTGAAAAAACATATTGTGTACCACTATTAATGTAGCAATTTGTTTTTAATTTGATTTATTATTTTTTAATTGAAGGAAAAATACCATTTTTTTGTTAGAATAAATGAATTTGATGTTCCAATTAATTGTTTTTAATAATTCACTTTATAAATACGTAGCGAAGCACGTACCGAGCCGCTAGTTCAATTATACTTTTTACGACTGATAAAATGAGAATGATACTGATGGGATGTTGAGATGATCCCCTAGTGTCATCAGCTCAGAGAAAATTATCGTTTATTCCAAGTAGTCCAATTGGTAGTTCGCTCATCGGAAAGTTTGGATAAAAACATTCCATATGTCCGACTGGCTTCTGTGATCGAACAGTTTGGTGCCTACGAACGGGTACGGTTGAAACAATTTCGTCCATAGTTTTGCTTTTTATATTCCGAGTGATGATGAAGATATGTTAAATAAAAGAGCATGTTTCGATCTACTAATGGGCAATGTGATCTTAGTTCCAGGTGTGTTATTTTTAACAGTAGATCAAATTGAAAAAAAAAACCGATTTGTTTCAAACGTCCCCATCCCAGGGGCGGTTGAAACAGTGATTGGGGTCAATTAAAACACATGCAAATAACACAAAATATAATATTATAACATGTTTTATTCACTGTTTAAGGATCTCTTTGACAATAATAATCAGTCTTCATTGTTTTAAATACTTCAAACGAGTATCGTTTGAAGTATTTTAATCAGCCTTTAAAGTTTTTAGAGCACGCTAGCTAGAATCTACGTATATTACCAGTCATCTGTAACTATAGATTACATAACAGAGTCATATAATTTACGTAAATTTACAAAAAATAAAACGAAAATCAGCTATTTGTTTTTTTAACATAACAAACTATAAAATAGATAATTAACGATAAGAAGACAAAGAGGAATTCTCTTTCTTCTTTGTCTTTCATTAATAAATCAATCATTAAGTTAAATATAACGATTAATCTGAGTCGCGGTTTTGGCAAACATAATTAAAACCACCTTCTGTACATTCCTCGTGAGCCCACAGTTTACAAATAGTGCATTGTAGCCACTTTTCTCCGGTCCTGCTCGCTGAATGCCTGGTGCCATACAAACAAGATAGAAGCACTCCTCTTCTTCTGACGTCGTTTTTCTTTTTTCCTTTCATGGTGTTTCTTTTGCTTTTTTCTATATCCAATTGCTTCTTCTTTCCTTCATTCAGTTACTTCATAACTTGCTTAACTCAATAAAAACGATGTTTGAACCGTACCCAAAAAAAATGTTTCAACCGTCCCCAACTCCTGCTTTAGGTAAAAAGCAGTTATAGTAATTGTAAAAGCAATTAAACATAAAAACTAGTCACAGTACCATATTGTACAAGCTTTATTTCAAACATATACGCACACTCAATACTCTCACTTTAATAGAAATCACAATAATTGGAAAACTCTGCGAGCAAAAATACTTACTTTTGGTTAAAAAAACACAATAGGGTCACTTAAAAACGTTTAAAGCACATGGAGAGCAATGTAACACTGTTTGTTCGTGTTCGGACCGGTCATCCGCTGTATTCTCCCCTTGGACCCCTCATCGGTGCGCAAAGGGTTTGCGAGATATTCGTGTTGTTTCAACCGTCCTTTGTTTCAACCGTACCCAGTCTACCCTACCTACTTGCCAGAACTACCGTAAATGGTATCTGTAGTTATGCAAAAAAATTGAATTTGAATTTGTTTTTCTCAGACGGATTCGTCTCCGTCTCCGGCCAATTTTTTACAATGATAATAAAATAGTAATTTTATTTAAGACTAGCTGACCCGTGCAGCTCCGCCCGCGCTTTTATTACATTTTGCTCCCCTTTTCTCCCTCCTCCCTAGATTTATCTCTCTCCATATCTCTCTCTTATAAAAAAAATCTAATTATATGCTCTTTCTCTCCTCTCTCTTTCCCCCTCCCGCTTCGGTTTCCGTCACACTCCCCCTCTTCCTACCCTGTTATGCCCTCTCTGAACCCTCTCCCCCTCTCTCTTCTACGAACTTGCTCCTTCTCACTCCCCCCTTACTCCACCTAACTCCCCCGATCCCTCACCCCATCGCCCCCTTCTCGAATCCCCTCTCCCTCTTTCTCCTCTCGTGCACCCTCCTCTCGTTCTATATATCCTCGTCAATCATGGTATCAGCGGCATTAAATATACTTTATGACCTATTCTCAGACCTCCCCGATATGCACACATAATTTCATACATATCGGTTCACCCATCTATTTAATGACCTTGCCTTATGTAGCTTAACCTTAACCTAGCGGTATGAAATATACTGTATGACCTATTCTCAGACCTACCCGATATGCATACTTTCATACAAATCGGTTCACCCATCTATTTAATGACCTTACCTAACGTTGCTTAACCTTAACCTACCGGGATAAAAAGTATCCTATGTCCGTTTACTGGTTCTAAGCTACCTCCCCACCAATTTTCAGCCGAATCGGTTAGGCCGTTCTTGAGTTATAAATAGTGTAACTAACACGACTTTCTTTGTTAAAATATATAGATTAAAGTTCTATAGTTATTGTATGTTCAATTTCACCGATAGATGGCGCTGTTCATAATGTAAATCACGCTAACATCGTAAATTACTGTCTAATGATATTCGATAGTGAAAGTTTTAAATTTTCCGCATCTTTTATTGTTGCGACTGTAATACGTACATAATCTAGTTTGGATCCGCTCGGGCTTTATAGATTTTAACTTTTCAAAGATATAATGTCATATTGCTATCAGCAAAGTACTTAGAACAATACAGAAATCTAATGAAAATGTCCTGGGTGTACCGGACCGGCTTACCCCTTACAAAAATTGACCCTTCGCCAATGCCATATCTTATGCAAACTAAATGTTTGCTCAGTCCCTATTGTATATAGCGTAATAATACATATCTTAATGATTAACTGATCAGTCTATAATTACCCTATTCACATACAAAGGAAATTACGTGGTAATATGTGCAAGTAATGTTTCACTGCTTAGCCCCTATAAAACATAGCGTGATGTTTTATATACCAACTTACACCTTGACTTCTACACAACACATCAGTGAAAGTCCTATCAAAATCCATCCACGGGTTTTCAAATGATACCTGGACGAACAGAACGACAGACAGACAGACAGACAATAATTCCAAAAAAAATTGTTTTGGCCTCTATGTCGATAGTATAGTACCCCCAAATAGAAATTTTGCAAAAATATTCAATGTACAGAAAAAGTGCTCTTTGAGTTTTATTATAGTATAGATTGTGTTCGTGACCGACACCATTAATTAATTGTACCTACCACATAATTATGAAAAGGATTTTTTCCAAATAAATTATGTTGTGGGGTAGGGAGTAATAATTAAAAAAAGGGCAAATTTAAGTTTAGGATGTACAGGTCGAGATGGCACCGCACATCGCCCGCGCCATCTTACGCGAACGATATGGGGGGTACGGGGTGTTACCTCCCAGATTGCCATGTCGACCTATCGCGGACTGTGTACGTTGCCTGTCAGTCAGTCAACAAGACAAAACATCGCCCTATAATAATATTTGGATAATACCAGTTTCCCACGTGACTTCGTTTGCGCATAGTTAGTAACTATAGAAATTCATACACATACGTCATATTTACCTGACGATAGAGAGCTCACAGAACCAACCAAACAGTAATAACAGACAATATAATATTTACACAAATTATTTTCCCATCATCTATCCTCGTCGACGTCATACTTGGAAGACTCATTTTGGTTTTACCTTTAACATGATGTTTTCCATATTCGTCTTTTATATCATGAAAAACGTCTTTCGATTACCTTTTCAACGTAACTAAGGACCCTTATTTTGACCTGGAAAACCATTTTAAGGTTTTCCAGGTCAAATTGCGATCCTACACTCAATCTAAACACTATATTCTACACTAATGCCTTTATTTTCCGCCTTATAATATGGTTTATCATTATGCCAAACTTGACCAAAATTCACCAGGGAGTTTTGATGATACTTCATAAGTTACAAAATATTTATGCGGTATTGCTTATATTTGTCTGGTTAAAAAGAAACCAACACTGATCAACCCGTAATATAACCTATGCTACGCCCAAAAACATAATAATCCACTTAGTTGTTTCAGTGTCATACAAATAAATTAGTACCTGTTAAACTCTTTTAAATTTGGTTAATATCGGGTAAATAAACAAAGATAAATTAATGTCTTCAGTGACGAACGCTAAAGCAAAGTAACTTTCATGGCCAATCAGTAAAAACGCTGCATTTAAATGAATGTCTTGAAATGAATGTTCCTTGGCTTAAGTTTCAGCGGCAGTCCTCCCTCGATACTTTGAACTACGTTGTTCTTGTGATTGATCACTGGTTGACGACGTGTCGACGCTACCGGCTCCACCGTGAATCTATGCAGAACTGCTGCTAGGCCCGCAAGTGACTGCATCTCACCTAGACGGGCCCCTGAGAAAACACAAAAAAATGGTTTGTGATCTTGCTTTTTCCTCAAATTTAATAACTTTATGCTAAATTTTAACGGTAGGAATCGATTACACAGTTCCGTGACAAAAATATTCTCCACAAAACAGCAGTGTATGAACACTGTTATGTGCCACTGTGAGGGTCAATGAAGCTGAATGAACTGGGCTCAACGCCCAGTAATCTGGCTCCAAAATGTAATAACTTATAAAGAGCCCCAGTGCAATTTAACTGTATATAGGCATGCTTATCGTTTACTATCAGGCGAAGGTCTTGTCTCGCGTCTCAGTCAGCTCGAACTACAGTATGTAAAAGAGGCTCCTAGAATGACTTTGCCGGCCGGCTTAACTTTCCACCACGTCATGGATAATTCTATAGTAGAAGAATATTTAATATAACAAAACCATCTTACCAATACACTGCCTTGGCCCTTCGCCGAATGGCATATACGTATAGTTATGTTTTAGCGTCGCATTTGCGAACCTGGCAGGGTCAAATTCTAATGGATTGTAGAAATATTTCTCATCTGTCTGAATTGCTTGCATCGGTATCATAATCTTCACACGAGGGTCTATAGTGATACCCAATTCTGGCATTGTATACTGCTTAACACAGACTCGGTGCAGTACGCCCAAAGAAGGAAAAATTCGCATAGCTTCTTTAAAACTATTTCTCAATAAAATCATTTCTGACACTGCGTCGTAACACAACTGGTCATCATATCTTTTCAGCACCACATCGATTTCTGCCTGGATTTTAGTCTGTATTTCTGGATGGAAAGCTAGCTGATGGAGTGTAAAACTCGTGCTAGAAGAAGAAGTTTCGAATCCGGCACCGAAAAATATGAACATTTGTGCAGCCATCAGTTTACTGTCTAGTGCAATCTCAACATTTTCTGATTTTCCATCTAAACCTCTCCTTTCTATTGATTCTCCACGGATTTTACCTTTCGCCTCCACTTCTAGAAGCAGATCAACAAAGTCGTTACGACCGCAAGGCTTATAATTTCTCTGCACACGGAGGTTTTTCCAAATAACTTCTATTACATCCAGAACTTCATGCTCTGCTAATAATTTTTGAGCATATTTGCATAAATCAGGAAAAAGATCCCACACCGTCACTATAACGTGGTTCCTCCAGGATCTATGAAAAATCTTCCTTCCAACCTCTCTAAAAAGTGAATTTTCGTTATTAATAGAGTCCATCTCTATGCCGAAGCCGCAGGCACCAATAAAATCGGTGGTGAACCGTGCCATTAGTTCACGCACATCGCACTCCCCACCCTTATTAATAATAATATCGTCTCCAACACTCTGTAGTTTCTTAGCGCAGTCGACTATTAACGGGAACATTTTCTTTAGTTTTGCAGTAGTGAATGCCGCGGTTAGTCTTTGTCGTAGTAACTTCCATGTATCTCCGTCAACACTAAATATATTGGACATAAAGGGCTCTTCTATAGGATCCCTACCAAGGCCTCTTGCATGGAAATACGGGAAATCCACAACCAAAATCCTCCTCGCAATATCCAAGTCCCGAATAAGAAGCTCCGGCGTCCTCCCTCTGTAGAAGCCTACTACTCTCTCGTCAGGATACTTGTTGTATAACTCCATAGACACTTCGGTGATGCTCTTAACTCCAATCACATTCTCGTAGAGGTGGCCGAATAGCGGTACGGGCTTATCGTATTTCACATTTCGCTTGGCCCAGTAGCCGTGATTTTTAGTCAAATAATAAAACAATAAAAACAAAACACAAACAAAAAGAATGATAAACATAATATTGACAATTTGAATCTAATATTTGAAACAGAAAGGAAGCTGCTTGAAGCGATTAAAATCTCTTTGGTTGCTAAAGCCAGGACTGCTACTATTTGAAATATTTCGTTGGTATCTTACGTACATATTTATATAGATTTATATCATATATAAAGCTGTATTTACACAGTCGTTTTTTGTTTTTAATTAAATTTTATTTCGGGGCTTTTACTCTGGTGGAGCACACCAGCCTACAAATGCTATACTAAGCCAAGCTAGCTATGATGAGCCAGCCCTAGTTTATAGACACTTTGAGCTTCTTCTGATAAGGGTTTACTTAATAGACTCTGCATCAGTCCCACATCTAAGAAATTAAGGCCGTGTTGTCTCATCATAGCCACTGGTTCCGCTACATTTTTGTCACATTCCATCAGAAAATGCTGCACGTCGTCTATTTTCCCACAGGTCTCGCATTTAGGTGAACTTACTTTCTTCATTAGATATGCAAATTTTGCTGACGGAATGTGACCAGACCTTAACCTAAACGCTATTTTCAAAGTGGACTTATTCAGTGGAACGGCAATGAACCAAGGTATACGAGGAGGCTCACTCTGTATAGTCTTGTACCATATGCCTTTCTCTTATATTTACACAGTCCCGTCTACCGAATATATGTGTATATTATATCTGAGGGGGCTAAAAGCAAAAGCGCCACTGTCCATTTTGGCTCAAACTGAACTAAGAATGCCATCTGGTAGAGTATTTTGAAACCTATCGAATGGTTCCACTCGTTTGAATACAATGTTAGGACTATCCCATAGAAAAACGTGTTTGAAAAAAATTGAGAAGCAAAAACGACACAGTCCTTATTAGTTAAATTGCAAATACGCTACTGCCCAAATTGGCCAATCACAGTAATCACAGAATGGTCGGCCATGACACTTTTGTATTGGCGGTAGATGATTTTTTGTAATTATTGGGTGCAAGCAAAAGCGCCACTGTCCAAGCGTTTTGATGCAAACCTTACACTGTCCCAACGCTCAGATGCAAAAATAATACTGTCCTCTAATCAATTTTATTTTTTCCGTATATATAAGTCCATGATTTGAGTGTTATTAATAGCCACTAAAATGATCTATGATCTTAGATAAATCAGTTATTTCTGTTTATTTTTAAGTCCCTATTTTTATAGGGCAAAGCAAAAATATAGGGAAAAGCAGCAAAAACGTTTATCTTTTGATAAACGTTTTTGCTGCTTTTCGCCAAAAAAAAATCTTGGACAGTGGCGCTTTTGCTTTTAGCCCCCTCATCTGTATGTCTATATATATCGGAATCTTCCGGCTAGTGATGATGATGATGTCTGAGCAATTACGGAATCATGTGCAGTCAACCCTACAAATATATATATATATATTTTTTTTTCGGTACTGTCTGATTGTAGACCAATTTTATTTAGATCAAAAGGGAATAACTAAAATATCTTATTCCAAACTGCTTTCAGCCGTGTCGTGGTAAAAAGTTATCTTATGATACAATATGTTATGAAATAATTCTTGTTACATTTTATGTAAGTACTGTACCTTAACTGGCGACCAGTGATTTCTCAGTCTCATGAATACAGCTTTAGGCAAATTATAATTATTATTCTCACAATTAAATTTGTGTATAATACTTTGTTACGAACTCCGCGCGCAGTCTGAAATGTTTAACTACGGTAGCTAACTCGTAGGCCATCCTTAAACTCGAAATCGTCCCGATTTTTTTTTACCATCTGCAAGTGTCATATCTCAACAAATTCGAGTGGGATTATGGATTCTCCTACATTGAGCAAACAAAGCGTGCTCTCAAATCTAACGTTAATGTTAATTAACGTATATCATCATCATCATCATCATCAGCCGGAAGACGTCCACTGCTGAACATAGGCCTCCCCCTTAGAACGCCACAATGAACGACAATTGGCTATTTGCATCCACCGGTTACCTGCGACGCGCACAATGTCGTCTGTCCACCTAGTGGGAGGCCTGCCAACGCTGCGTCTTCCGGTTCGTGGTCGCCACTCGAGAACCTTTCTTCCCCAACGGTTATCGGTTCTTCGAGCGATGTGGCCTGCCCATTGCCACTTCAACTTGCAGATTCTGAGAGCTATGTCGGTGACCTTAGTTCTTCGGCGAATCTCCACATTTCGGATTCTGTCGCGCAAAGAAACTCCGAGCATAGCTCTCTCCATGGCTCGTTGTGTGACTCTGAACTTTTCTAAAAGGCCAGCCGTTAGAGACCACGTCTCAGTACCATATGTCATCACTGGCAACACACACTGGTTAAAAACCTTCGTCTTCAGGCACTGCGGTATTTTGGACGAGAAGATATCGCGTAGTTTCCCGAACGCTGCTCATCCGAGTTGGATTCTTCGGGCGACCTCTTTGTCAAAGTTGGACCGACCTAACTGGACAGTTTGTCCTAGGTATACGTAGTGGTCAACAACTTCGAGAGTATCGTTCTCAACAACTACCGGTACGGGTGCAACATGGACATTAGACATGATCTTCGTCTTGTCCATGTTCATTTTAAGACCCACCTGTTGGGAAACGCTACTGAGGTCACTGAGCATCGTATTGAGGTCCTCCAGCGACTCTGCCATAATGACTATATCGTCGGCAAAACAAAGGTGAGTGATGTATTCGCCATTGATGTTGATGCCGAATCCGTACCAGTCCAAGAGCTTGAAAACGTCCTCCAATGCGTTTGAGAACAGTTTCGGAGAAATAACGTCTCCCTGTCTCATACCTCGCTGCAATGGGATTGGTTTCGTGCTCTCTTCCTGTAGTCGGATCGACATGGTGGCGTTGCTGTACAAACACTTCAACACTTCGATGTACCTATAGTCAATGTGGCACCGCTGGAGGGACTGCAATACCGCCCAGGTCTCGATTGAATCGAAGGCTTTTTCGTAGTCCACAAACGCTAGACATAATGGCCGATTATACTCCTCGGTCTTCTGTATAATCTGGCGGAGCGTATGTATGTGGTCTACGGTGCTAAAGCCTTTTCGGAACCCGGCTTGTTCGGGAGGCTGGAAGTCATCAAACCTGCGTTCGAGACGGTTCGTAATGACTCTCGAAAACAGCTTGTATACATGGCTCAGGCAGGAGTGAGATGGGTCTATAATTCTTCAATTATTAATAATTAACGTATAAGCAGCTTTAAAACAACACCTAAGAATTCTGCAGTTTCTAAACACGCTCAAGATCGCACTCACCATTATGTAAATCATATTTGATAAAATACACATCCTCAAAAAAGAACAACATTTTCTACCAAGGATGAATTGTGAAGCTATTGATTTCAATCAAAAAATACACTTATTTAGACAAGATGGCTGGTTGTTCTCAAAGGCTTAGGAATCATGTTATAAATACCATTAATCCAAAACCAAGCATCACTGCAAAGCCTCGAAATACTTTTAAACTCTTTATGTGTAGAAGTTGAACCACAATAATAACTTTTTAGACCTGGGCCTGAACCATATTTGCTCAATAGAAATTGACAGAGTTGACATCTCTATCTCATGTCAAGTAAGATGATAATAATACTGCTATTACAGGAGGTGGTAGGGCTGAGGGCCCTGAGGGTAAATTCAGCAACCCAATCCTCATGTGTGCACCCGTGCAAAGTGTAGTGTACTAGTTGGTAATTGTAAATAGTAATTAATAGTTAAGAAATGCAGGTAGCTGGGTCTGTCAACTGACAGCTGTTTAGTATAAGCAAGCAGTCCGGAATAAACCATGCTACCGTAAAGACCTGTGTTTCTCTTCACCGTGCTCGGACGCTATACAAAGCATTCGAAACGTCGAGAATCTCGTGATAAAATTAAAGTTCAATTATAAGAATTTTTTGTACCTCCTCATTAACAAGAAACCAAATAATTCAGACATCATGCATTATGTAGTACTTATACATAATTTTGTTTCTACTTTGTTCTTTAATTATAATTAATGGAAAGCTAATTTTATAACTGCTAGAGCAAAGCGATTGTTGATTTGCCACGCATTCTTGATATGCTGTTCAACTTGTGCCTTAGCTACTCATATTTACCCGATGTGTACTATAGTGATACCGATCGTAAAGAACAAGGTTATTAATACATCTGACAAACAAAAATATCGGCCGATTCCACTTAATAATATTGAAAATATTCGACAGTGTGTTAAATTACAGTCTATCACAGATAGTGGATGTACATGATACACAGTTCGGATTTAAAAGTGGACTTTCTGCTGAGTGTGCTATTTTAAGTTTAAAGCACGCTGGTAAGTACTATCCGAAGAGAGCGACGCTGATTTACGCGTGCTTTCTAGATTTGTCAAAAGCTTTTGACCTGATTAATTATGACATTTTATGGGACAAACTGAATCGTATAGGTATAGCGATGGAATTAATCTCTCTTCTCAAGTACTAGTATTCCAATCCGAAGAATTAGGTGAGATGGGCTGGTTGTTTGTCGATACAACCTCAAAAAGGAAGACTCTTACAGGCGGAACAACCAAGGCTAGTCCACCACGGATTCTGCTAATATTCTCCCTAGAATATTAGCAGAATCCGAACAATAAACAACAACAACAACACCGAACAAGTTTGTTTGAAAAATCAAATAGGCCAGGGGGCCTATTTGATTTTTCAAACTTGTTTGTAAAAGTACTTGTTGGTGCTTGTTTTTTTTGAAAGGTATAATGGATACGCACACACTTAGTACGCTTACCCGAAGTTCCGTCGCACAGTTGGCACGCGCTAAGTGCCGACAGATTTTACGTTCGACGCGCACTGATTTATGCGTCTGGGGACACGTTCACAGAGTGATATATTGGCTGTGGGTTCTGGCAGGTTCAGAGTTGTTACTACTTACATCCTTGATGGAGTACAAAAATATGTCATACTTTTTTGACAATGTTTTATATCAATTTTGTTCTTGTAAAATTTATGCGTCTACAATTAACCATAAAACCATGTCAATAAGACTGATGCTGATCATATCCGAAGTGGCGCCAAAAATAACTTGTTTAACAAACTGGAGATCGCGGGTTTGAATTCTGCAGGAGGAATAACTTTGAGTATTTAATTTAAGAAATTTTATCTAAACTTATCGAAGTCTCAGGAGACCGTCGGGCTGGTAGCTTTTTCTGCCAACGTATAAGCTTGGCTATACAAAGGGGTAATGCCGCCAGTCTTTTAGGTACCCTTCCTTCCCAGTGCGGCGACAACATGGAGGAAGTTTTTTAGTATATTATACATATTTGTAAATAAACTGTAAATTGAAATCAAACTACTTTTACGGATTTTATCGTGGTTTATTTTTTGATTTTACTATCCCGACGTTTCGAATGCTTTGCAGCACCCATGGTCACGGGAGGACTGAGATGTTGAACGTCCTTATGTCACAATTATGCCGGTGTACCCTCAGGTCTTCTTAGTTATTATTGTTGGTCCGATCTTCGCAGTAAGAGCTTACAGTATCTTGAGGCCGTGCAGTGTTTTGATTGATATTGGATTTAATTATATTTATCACAGGATCCCAAGCCAGTGGTAACACCCAAACATCTTCTCTATTGAAATTAGGATGTTTTTTTGATTTCAATAGCCTCACGAATCATCCTAGGTAGGAATCGGTGATCTTTTGCAAGGATTTGTGGTTTATCAAATCTAATATAATGGTGGGTGCGATCCTGAACGCGTTCACATACTGCAGACTTCGTACAGCTTCGGTGTTTCACATCAGCTATGTGTTCTTTAACGCGAGTTTTTATTGCACGCTTTGTTTGCCCAATGTAGGAGAGCCCACAGTCACAATCGAGTTTATAAACTCCTGCATCTTGTAGAGTACGGCGGTGACTCCGAGGAGGACGACGGCGGGGTTGCGACCCCCGTCCCGGTGAGCACCGTGAATAGTTCCCGGTCCCCCTGGAAAGCAAGGCAGCACAGGTACATATCCCACCGGAGAGCCCTGGGTCCCCTGGGTCTCATGTGCTGATGCGATAGCCGCGGCGGTTTTAGTGGGTAAGAATCCCACATACCCCGGTCGAGCCCCTCATTTTCGGGGATCTTTTGAATATTTCCCCGCGTCAAAAAAAAAGGTAAAGGAAGACCAAAGCGCACTTGGTCTTGTATTTGCAGCTCTTTTACGATTATGATTAGGTATACGAAAGAAAATATATCGATCAAGAGTCGATACTTTTTTCTTACCTTTCGGTCCTCATAAAAAATATATTATCTCTTTCATTTCTATAAGCCCGCAAATGCCCAAACTACTTTTACTATACAATGGCCGTCAATTCAATAAGCTCAGATGAGCTTTCAAGAAGCTTTTCTTCACCACTGAAGGGGAAAATTATCTTGATCAGATAACGGCCTTCTACTTTAATTAAATTTAACGCGTGCTGAAAGGTAAAAAGCCGTATTTATACTGGATCTTTTTACCCGACTGCCTCAGAGGGAGGGTTTTGTTATTTTTTCAGTAGGTACATGTACCTATGTATATTTGTATACCCAAAAAGTCTCTTCCCTCCCCGCTTCCGAACGGTACTGTGAGCGCTTGATGTTTACGCAATTAAAAAATCATTTTCTATTGTTTAAACATAAATTCTAGAAAAAAAAGTAAGAAAAAAAGTAAAAGTATATATAAATTCTAGGCTCGTGTGCCGTGTCAAAGTGTGCTGTGAGGTGTTTTGTTTATAGATTAGTGTTTTTGGGATAAGTATTATTCGATTTACGTTGTTTTTTTGTTAAATTATTTTCGGTAAGTGAATTTTTTCATTTTACTTGCGGGTAACGGTATAAATAACTTGTAGTTGATAGATGAATTTCAAACACCGGATGATAGACTGACTAAACGAATCCAACTGTCTGAGCCCGCGGAGAGCGACACATTATCACCATCTGTTACCGCCACCGCTGATCACGCGAACTACTGCGACTTAGTTTCGGAGGCTTCAACATATTTGTCGAAAATTAATGAACTCGTCAACGATCAGGGCAGTCGTATAAACGTCGCGAACAAAAGCGCCATAATGGATATGACCCAACGTGTCACCGCGATAGTGTCATTACTAGCCATTAAATCGTCATGTACTGAAACTAAGTTGGCAAATGCAGAACGCGATTTAGTAAAAATGTGCGTTAAAAAAGATAACATCGAAGAGGTGGAAAACAAGCTGTCCTATGCCGAAAGCTTAAAATTACGTCTGCCAAAAGTGGCACCGGCTGTTGAAACTCGCGCGCCACCGGCACCTTGTGTTATTGCGTACCCCACCGCTGAGCGCTCAGCTGATTACGCGTCATCTTCCGCGACAAAACAGGCGTTAATGAAAGCCATCAATCCTAGTGACGATGGCTTTCAAATTGTTGGCGTTAAAAAGACTGCTAAGTCGGGTGTTGTCCTCCGCGTCACCAATGAAAGCCAAATTTAAAAAATAGAATCTGTAGAGGCAATCAAGTCCGCGGGTCTACGATTGGAAAAACCTAAGGGACGCAGACCCCGTATGTTGATCAAGGATGTCCCTTCCTCTATGACCGACCCTGCGTTTTTAACTGCGTTATATCGGCAGAATATTAAAGATGAAATGCCAATTAAGGAAGACGACTTTATTAAGTCAACTAAAATCATCCGCCGGCGGAATTCACTTCACTCGCGCAAATGGATTGGCTTAGAGATAGATTCTGCGGTTCGTAAACATCTTTTAGATACTAAAGATAAATTGTTCATCGACTGGGCCAGATGCCGTTTCTTTGATGACTTAGAGATAGTTCGTTGTCTAAAATGTCAGCAATTCGGGCATGTACATAAATATTGCACAGAAAACTCGCCAGCGTGTGCCCACTGTGCCGGAGCACACGATTCGAAAGTAGAATCAAGGATAACCCGGATTTCAAACCATCATGCGCGTCATGCAAACGTTTTAAAAAACCGTGTGATCACCCTTGCGGATCTTCCCACTTATAAGTAAGTCACTTATAAGTATAAGCTAGAACAGTTGGTACTGAATACTAATTATTAATTTTTATTTTATTTTATATTTTTTATATTAATAATGGATAGTTTGAATTTGAATTGTCCTATACAATTAAATCTCCACAACGATAGGGTGGCGACGTCAGAGTTAGAACAGATTGTTACAGAATATAGTTTAGATATAGTACTCGTTCAGGAACAATATCAAAATAACAACTTGCGTAATAGAATTGTGCAGTTTGATCGCGGATCACGAGCTGGAATTTACGTGTCGAGTCCTAAATTCACTATAACGTCAATACAAGATCTTATGACGTCACACTGTGCTGTCGCGGAGGTTACTTCCCCATCCTGTAGGGTCTACGTAGTTAGCTGTTATTTTCAGTATTCAGACCCTGTCACTCCACATATACATCATTTGCGCCGCGTTCTCCAGTCCCTAGCTGGGCGAAAAATCATTATCGGAGCCGACGTAAACGCTTCATCTACTTTGTGGTATGGCAAGTTTAGGTACACAGACACTGATCGTCGGTGCGCTGTAGAAGACTTCATCGCCGAGATGAACCTGTCAATTCACAATACCTCAGATGCACCACCGACATATTGTAGCCCAATGGGCGAGTCTTCTATTGACGTCACACTGTGCCGACGTTCGCTTGGATAGGTGGCGTGTTATCCCCGACGCGTCATGTAGTGATCACCGCTTGATCGTGTACGAGTTTCTGCCCGGGTCGTCACAGGGTTCTCCCGATTGCGCAAGCAGCTTTCATTACAAGTGCAAAGGAGCTAACTGGGAGTTTTTCGGCCTACTATTCGCGTCGTCTGTCAGAGACTTCACTCGCAATGGATTGTCAGCCGAAGAAAGTGCCGAAATAATGTCTGACACCATGACATACTGCGCTGATATAGCTTTAGGTCGATGTGCTATTACTAATGTTAAAAGATGCGAATGGTGGAGTAATAACCTATAGTTCATCTACGCAGATGTTATCGTAGAGCGCGAATAAACTCAAAAAATCGAAAATCACGGGTGCCCCATTTGAGGACACGTCACGTGATCTTAGAGTTGCCAAATCTCGTTACAGAGCTGCGGTTGAAAAGTCTAAATGTATTTTATTGCAGAGAGTAGTAGATAAATTAGACAGTGAGGGGCCGTGGTCTCCTTTGTACCATGAGTTTAAAGCTAATCGGTCAATTGACTCAACTTATATACATAACATTAAAATTAATGGTACACATACTATGGGTATAGAGGAAACCACGGTAGCGTTACTCGATACGCTCATCCCTGACGATGACACAGAAAGCGACAACGTCATCGCCAAATAAGAGCGTGGGCTGCAGAGCCACCTCTCTCGCCGTCATCCGACTTACCATCGATTATTGAATTCCAGAACGTCGTACGAGCTTTGCCTTTAAATAAAGCCTCCGGTGAAGATAAAATATCCAATAAAATGATTAAAGAAGCGTGTAGGTCTGCAGGCGACTCAATGTTAACCGTTTTTAATCGATGTATAGCGGAAGGCGTTTTTCCGCGGGTTTATTCGGATTATACCCAAAAAAGGGGACAAACCCCCCGACGACCCGAAATCATATCGCCCTATTACGTTACTGCCAGCGCTTGGAAAGCTCTTAGAACGCCTTATAGTCCCACGCTTGTTGCCGGGAGATCCTACGTTTAACCAGAGGCAATTCGGTTTTACACCCGGAAAATCGACTATCGACGCGGCCATTTCGGTTAGAGCAACTGTAAGTCATTCCGAATTCAAGTACGTGCTTGGGATATTTCTTGATATATCCGGTGCTTTTGACAACGCATGGTGGCCGATGTTACTTCTCAAACTCAAATCTCGCGGATGTTATGCAAACATTTTTTTAATTATTTGCTCGTATTTTTCTCAGGGAACGACTAAACTTAAACTTGGTCACCATTCCGTAACTAAACCGCTAACGATAGGCTGCCCACAAGGGTCTGTTTTGAGCCCGTATCTGTGGAATCTTGGTTTAGATGATTTCTTAGAAATACCCCTCCCACCTGGGTGCTCCTTAACAGGATACGCGGATGATGGTCTTCTTTTAATACAATCGAACACTAGATCAGATTTTGAAAACTCGGCGGAAACTTGCGTAAATTTAATATCCGAATGGGGTAAACGTAACCGGCTTAGTTTTGCACCAGAAAAAACGTATCATCTTTTATTAAAAGGTAGTCTGGTAGGCCCACCGCGGATAAAGTTCAACGGCACGACTGTTAAAAAGAAAAACTCAGTCTGTTACCTTGGTTTAGTATTGAAACGTAACTTCTCGTTTATTGAGCATATAAGAACCGTTGGAGAAAAAGCCAAACGTAACTTCTATGCCCTTACAAGAATATCGACATCGACTTGGGGACTTTCGTTCAACACGTTGAAAATTATATACGTAGCCACTTATCTGGGCTGTATGTGCTACGGTGCCCCTGTGTGGGCTGACAAGGCTACGATAGGGGCGGCACCCCGTAAATTGCTTCAGTCAACGTCTGGCGTTGATATTTTTGTGTAAGGCATACCGAACGGTCTGTACTGAAGCGTTACCAGTACTCGCGGGCGTACTTCCGGTTGACTTAGAGGTACAGAGACGTGCGGCTATGTATTATTCCACTCGTGATAATATGAATACTGAATTCCTACCAATACGTGACCGCGCCAAGATCTCGCGTTTGTTTAATTCTCAATTGGTAGTTAATGAAGACCTTCTAACTGAATGGCAAAGCAGATGGGATTCGACTTCGAAGGGACGTCATTTGTACTTATTTTTCCCGAATGTGCGTGAACGCCTTGCTAGAGCGTGGATAGAGGTGGACCACTGTGTCGCACAATTCTTGACGGGGCATGGCAACTTTAAGAGTAAACTATTTTCCTTTAATCTAGTGCCTTCGCCTCTCTGTCAGTGTTCTACGATAAATAATGAGTACGAACAAACTGTCCATCATATACTTTGGGAGTGCAGTCTCTGGCAACATGAGCGTAGCCTTATGCTAGACAGTTTGGTTGTGACATCTGGAGTCGTATATTACATGGACCTTGTGGCGACTAAGGAGAACTTCCATGCGTTCAAACGTTTTTGCCATACCTATTATTATTGGAAACAAGTTTGAAAAATCAAATAGGCCCCTATAAAATATTAGCAGAATCCGTGGTGCCTTACAGGTGGACTAGCCTTCGTTGGTCCACCTGTAAGAGTCTTCTTTTTAAGGTTGTATCGACCGTTTATTAATTATTTGCTTGTCTCCCGCTTTGCAAAGGAGGGAAGTGGAATATATGTATTTCCAACTCCTCCTATCTACCTTTTTAATTGAATTTGTTGCGGGTTCCAAGACAATTTAGCGTTTCCCTGGGACTCGCCGAGGGTCAAACCTTGGTGTCTTCAGTGGTGACCACTGTAGATCCTGGCTTACAGGAGTAACAGTGGTGGGAATGAGTGGTGGGATTAGTCCCAATTAAAAAAATACCCAAAAAGTGGATTTTAGTTGAATTTGTCTTTGTTCGCGTTGTAAGTAATATTCAAATTCCTCGATGATATCAGAAACAAAAAAGTGACGTTGCTTTAGTCACTATTTTGTTTATTTATTACATTTTTAGTTATTTTAGATAATATTTTTATTGCAACTAAATATTTTCAGTTTATTTACAAAATACTTAAACTAGGTAAAAAACTTCCTCCAAGTTGTCGCCGCACTGGGACGGAAGGGTACCTAAAAGACTGGCGGCATTACCTCCTTGTATGGCCAAGCTTATACATTGGCAGAAAAAGCTACCAGCCCGACGGTCTCCTGAGACTTCGATTAGTTTCGGTAAGACTTGAACAAGATCAAAATAATCTGTACTTAACCGGGAAAATACAAATAATGTCTCGGAAAATGTAGCGGGAGATTTAAATTAGGAATCTCCAAAAAAAATTCTTTATTAGATATCTAGGCACTACCGGCCAGTCTCATTGTCTCTTGAATCTACAAAGATTCAAGAGACAATGAGACTGGCCGGGCTCTTCACAAGAAGAGCCTTGTAGAATTTGTTTTATGAGTCCTGCTCCAAACAACTAGGATAGGTGAGGCGAATCAGGAAACTCTGAATTATGTAAAAATGTTATAGAAAGAAATTGATAAAAGAAATACCCGGCATAATTTGAATCAAGGACTTACGTGGATGTGGCGCAAAACATCCGCCATTCGTATTAAAAAGCTTATTTAAGACGCACGCACTGTTATTTATGGTGCCCGCAAAGCCTTTATTAAAACACAAATAAGTGTTGAACATCTGCGGCCCACGGCGTTTTGTTCCATACAATTACCATAAGGACGAAAGTGAAGTAGTACACACACCGTACCTATTACTGGAGCACATAGAATAAAATTTAAATGGAACAGATGGGACAAACGCTTTGTTAAAAAACCTATATTTTACCTTAGAGTAAAATTTATAAAAGTGACTTCAATAACTGAAGAACAAAGTGTGTAGAAAATAAAATAAATATGAATTTATTAAGGTCATAGCAGAAAGTCGTCAAAGCTCTGTATGACTGATTTATAATACTACGCAAAAACGAAACCCCGAAGCGCGTTACAGTGAAATAAATAGTAATTGTTAAAACGCACGGTTTTTCTACAGAGCGTTCATCCACGATGTGGTGAAAGATTATTAATCGCTGATGCTAAATGTATCATGTGAACTTTATTATTTTTATTCTAAGGCCTCAAATACAGTGCGCTATAATAAATCAACTGCTTAATAAAATACAAAACAATCTACACGATGTGACACTCTGCGTTAATACCTACATTATTATAATAATGCCGAATGTCACATCTACATAATTTATTGTGTTGCTCTAAGTATATTATTGTCCTAAATGGACCGCTGAGTGAGATGTTATACACAATGATTTATACGAAGGTTTTCAACACAAAACAAGCCACGAATTACCTGTGTAATAAATTGGGGTGAATGCGATGAATGATCGCAAGGTTGGTGATGAATTTGAGACGATTTACGGTTATTTTGCAAAGTGTGAAGTGTGAAATAATGCTATTTTACGCTATACTTTAAAGTATTAAAATATATAAATATAAATTATGCTATACTTTAAAGTATTAAAAAAGGAATGGTAAGTTTTGCAATAGTTTCTCCTGGGATTAATGATATTTTTAACCGGCTTCAAAAAGAAGGTTCTCTATTCGACGCGTATGTATGTAATATTGATAAAAATGCGTAATATTAATATATGTTAGTCTATGTGGGCTTCTAAACAAATTTACCAAATTTTATGAGTGTATGTATGTATGTATGTAGGTATGTATGTATGTAGGTTTGTCCACGGATTTCTCAGAAACTACAAGTCCGATTATGAAATTTTTTTGCAGTAGTTAGAGTATTTTTCAACTTAGGGTAGAGTACAAGTTTCATCAAAATCGGTCCAGTAGTTTAAGAGATATAAACTTTTTATGTTTTCAGTAAGTCATTGTAACGTAGACGTTCGAGTTGCGTGATAGTGCTGATACCTATTTTGGTAAAATAAGTCACTAAAAAGTGTTAAATAAACTATTTAAAAAAAAAAAAAACCGACTTCAAAGTAAATTATCTAATAAAAAGCATAAAATAACGAAAATATATTGAAGTCGGTGACAGCTGGTGCTAGTGTTAGTTAACTTGATGTGCTAGCACCGACTTCAATATATTTTCGTTATTTTATGCTTTTTATTAGACAATTTACTTTGAAGTCGGTTTTTATTTTTTTTTAAATAGATTATATACACTAGATATGCCATTAACGCACGATAAGTGAACCAACAAAATTCACCCAAATTTCGTGGACTAGCAGTAAGTCACGCCTCGGTAAAGTGTAACGTACGAGATGTGTGCCTTTTAAAATCAAATAAAATGCATTCATGCGTTCCATTTAGAAAATGCACAAAGTACTGTACGAAATCAAATATTTAAGGTAATAATATCATACCTTAAATATGAGAAAATATTTAATTACATGAGTCACAACTTTTGGCGCACATTAGTAGGGATATAATATATCTATAAAATACTGCTGAATAGCCCTAGAAAATACTGCTGATTGAACAGTATTAACAATACAATATGAACAAGCCTGAAGGAAAATAACAAAAAAAATGGATGTAGGTAAAGGTCCGAACTAGACTCCTAAAATGGAAATATTCAACAAAGGTGACCTGCCCGGTCACTTTTGTTGAATGGATGGTAAAAGATGGACAAAAAAGGTAACAGAATGGATACCACGAGACAGGAAAAGAAGAAAAGGTAGACAAAAGAAATGATGGGAGAGATATATTTTCTGATAAATATGGAAAAAATTGGAAGCAAGCAGCAAGAGAAAGAGCTCTGGAAAGAATTGGGGGAAGCTTGCGCCCAAGAGGCGACTTCTACATAAAGGAGTGATAATTAGTGTTAAGAAATATTATATTTAAAAGTAATCGAAATGTAGTAGAAATAATGCTTTTTTATTTTATTTTATGAACTAGCTTGCAGTATTCCTGTTCATACGGAACAAAGAAGTTAGTATCGTCCAAAGGCGTGGGTAATTAGTTACAGTTTCATTGTATTCTTATTGCGATGCTGTGATACTAATAATCAGGTAGATAACCCGTCTTGTTTTGGTCCCGGCGGGCTCAAAGACAAGGCACTGAGGAGCCCCTGGTGCAGATCCCACCGGAGAGACCAGGGTCCGCTCTCACGTGCCGATGCGACAGCCGCGGGGGTTTTTGGGTAAGAATCCCACATACCCCGGTAGAGCCCCACAGCTCCCGGGGATCGTTCGAAAATTTCCCCCGCGTCAAAAAAAAAGGCTTTTTCAGACATGCAGGTTTCCTTACGATGTTTTACATCACCGAAGCTAATAATAATTAATTTTAGTATTAATTTTTATCGAATAATAATAATAATAATAATTAATTAATTATAATTTGGCTATATGACTAGAATGGACAGATCGTGCATGATTATGCACACTTCCAGAAAGGCTACCGGATATCAGCTGTGTACGCGAAGTCAAAAGTCCTGGAATGCGGTTTTTTTTTAAATTAAATAATAATATCTTGAGTTTATGGGTCTAACAATATCGTTAAACATCTAATACGTATGTAGGTGTACCTATTTGAATACGCCGTTTTCGGGTCAGACAGGGTAATTTTAACAATCTGTATAATAAGTAAACTAATAACCAATTAATTGTTATTTTTATCATGGCCCCTGCGCAAGGATGACACGCAAAATCGTGAAGCGTTCCACATTTTTTATTTACATTAGTACTATTTATATTGGGAAGACACTGGCCTCCACGACACAGGGTATCCTAGTGTGGAGCCCAGTGATCTATTAAAAGGTTAGAACTAAGTAATATGTACTTGAAAGTTGTATATTTTTACCTGTTGTACTAATTCTTGAGATAAATAAATATCTCATACAGAAGCACGCCTGTAAAATATGTATTTATTCTTTTAATTTTCCGATTTATTTTTATGTAAGTATAGCTATTTATTATCTATCTACCTAGTTGTAACAATTTATTTTCTCTAACCATCAACGTAATTTTTTTTTCCGATACCTACTGATACTTTTAGACAAAACCCATGTGTCAAAACATTATTATAAGTAACCATGAAAGTTTAAAACTTATATACTAATTATGTTTGTATCTATGCGGGCTTATTATTTTGAATAATTTAGTAACATTTCGCCATGCATTTCGCGCTACAACAAAAAACCAAGTCATCAAAACGTAGTTTTGATACAAACCATCTGAATTAACCCGCTGTAGGCATACACACTCGATTAGAACTGGAGACACTCGGCGCTAAAAGCTCAAAACTGAGCTCTTTGCGTCAAGCAGTCGAGTGGTGCTGACGACAATGCGCCGCACCTGCCAACACTTGACTGGTGGTCCAAGGTACAAGGGTAATGTTGCCATTGCTTTCACTTTCATATTCATGTAAAGAAAATATACTTTCTTTAATTTGAATTTTGCCGCACTCGCGCGGTCGGAGAAGCAGTTCGGGGTTTAACATGGAACGTCGATAAAGCAGCGCCGACGCTGACGGTGAGAAAAAATATGGCGTTGAGTGAAGTAAACAGTGCTGTGTCGTGAAATTGATTTTGATTAAATAGAACTAATTTAAATACCACAGAATAGACTTTAACTGTCTTATTAATAAAAATCGCTTATTTTTCTCTTACTCCAAAGCTACATCGGAAGTAGTTAATTCTAGACTAGTCACGGAATAGCTACGTCTTAATAACTGTATTAATAAATACGAAGTAGGTTCGGACTAACAATACAATTCTTACACTGAGACTAAGGTGTATGTTATGGCAACCCACTGAAATTAAAAGTAAAAAAAATGAACAAAATGACTAAAAAGACACTGGCAGTTAGGTAAATTTTGATATTTGACACTTTTATTTGACAATCACAACTTTCACTCTATATTTATCTTACATCATAATATTCTATATTTCTCTTACATCATAATATTCTGTATTTCTCTTGTTGAATTCAAGATAGTGGTTTTAGAATTTGTGTCTTTTTATTAGCAGAATATTATCTATAAATCAAGAAAGTATATAACAAGTAGGCCGGGGATCTAGCCTGTTACACACCGTCCCTAACAAGAAACTACAGTGCACCTCAAAAAACGCGTGTAAGAGCAGAAACCACGGTGGGCCTCAAGCACGAGCCGGCGCGTGTAATGCAAAACTTGCTGACAATGCAACCTATCCAAGAACAGAAGGGCTATTGTATGGACGCATCCAGCATGTGTACCGAAAACCAGCTGACGGCGCACAACTAGATCCATTGTATGGACCCATAGCGACGGAATCGGCTCTTCACTTAGCTTCTAACATCGAAGCGGTCACTACATATTTAAATTAGATATTAAAAATGTAATTTAAATTAATAAAAATTAGTTTTAAAATCTGTTCTAAGTTATTTCTGAATCATCCGGCTGTAGCCTACATAACTAGCGTAATAGTTTAGTTTATTGAGACAGTTTATTTACCTCTCCACGAGCCCAAGTCCTTTTTGCAGCTAAAACTTTCAAGTGAGGTGGTATAAAGCCTACTGCATCTCCAGCCAAATCATTCTACCATTTCAGTAATGTAATATGCAGTTGAGCGTGTAAATCTATATTTATATTTAAACTCGTCTTCAAGGTCTTCAAAAGGGATATTGCGAGGTTTATACAATTAGGTTATGTTTAGTATATATAATTATCTCAATGGAATTTAGAAATACAATACAAATCTATGCTTACTCAAACGTTAAACCATGGGGCTCCGCGGAGTAACTTTTACTCCGGGACTACATTTTGATTAGTTAACTCCGTCCTTACTACTTGTTTATTAATACCATAATTGCCTAATCTTTGCGTAAGTCTTGGAGTAAAGTTGTTCTGACGCTAATCATAGTTTATTAATAAGGCTGTAAATGTCGTTTCTTTGTTTTTACAGGTTAGTGTTTTGGGTATATTGGTTAACCACCAACTTGTACATTGGTTTGTAATCATCGTTTGTAACAAATAAAATAAAAATCTTTGTTTTTACAGAGCAACACATTGAAGTTTTTATTTGAAATAAGAAAACACATAAAAGCTAATAGTTATTATATTCATTTAAAAATATTAGCAGCATATTATTTCAAATAGGCTTTAAAACCGGATTTATTTCAAACTAGCTGACCCGCGTAGCTCCGCCCGCGCTTTTATTACATTTTGCTCCCATTTTCTCCCTCCTCCCTAGATTTCTCTCTCCATATTTCTATCTCATATAAAAAAAATCTAATTATATGCTCTTTCTCTCCTCTCTCTCTTTCCCCTCCCGCTTCGGTTTCCGTCACACTCCCCCACTTCCTCTCCCTGTTGTCCCCTCTCTGAACACTCATCCCCTCTCTCTTCTACGAACTTGCTCCTTCTCACTCCCCCCTTACTCCACCTAACTCCCCCGATCCCTCACCCCATCACCCCCTCCTCGAATCCCCTCTCCCTCTTTCTCCTCTCTTGCACCCTCCTCTCGTTCTATATATCCTCGTCAATCGTGGTATCAGCGGCATTAAATATACTTTATGACCTATTCTCAGACCTCCCCGATATGCACACAAAATTTCATACAAATCGGTTCACCCATCTATTTGATGAGCTTGCCTTATGTTGCTTAACCTTAACCTAGCGGTATGAAATATACTGTATGACCTATTCTCAGACCTACCCGATATGCACTTTTCATACAAATTGGTTCACCCATCTATTTAATGACCTTACCTAACGTTGCTTAACCTTAACCTACCGGGATAAAAAATCCTATGTCCGTTTCCTGGTTCTAAGCTACCTCCCACCAATTTTCAGCCGAATCGGTTAGGCCGTTCCTGAGTTATAAATAGTGTAACTAACACGACTTTCTTTTATTTAGCTAGATTAAAGTTCTATAGTGATTGTATGTTCAATTTCACCGATAGATGGCGCTGTTTATAATTGTAAATCACGCTAACATCGTAAATTACTGTCTAATGATATTCGATAATGAAAGTTCTTAATGATTCGCATCTTTTATTGTTGCGACTGTGATACAATTGTAACTTTGCAAAGATATAATGTCATATTGCTATCAGCAAAGTACTTAGAACAATACAGAAATCTAATGAAAATTTCCTGGGTGTACCGGACCGGCTTACCCCTTACAAAAATTTACCCTTCGCCACTGCCATATCTTATGCAAACTAAATGTCTGCTCAGTCTAGGGATGTGAGATTAATGGAAAAGAATCGATTAAATAAAAATCGATTTTTCTATATTCAAAATTAATCGATTTGCCAAAAATCGATTTTAATAACAATAAATAATCGATTTCTGCGAAAAATCGATTTTTTTTTGTATTATTAAAAGGTACATGCAAAATGCAAAAAATCTGGATGTTATTCATCTATTTAAGCACATATCCATTTTCAAAAACAAATTTATAAATATTAGTATCAGTTTTATTTATAAATTACATAGGCATTAGCCCGTGATACTAAATCAGGTTTACTCGTAATCGTACTGGCTAAAGTTGAATGTAAAACATGAAATTGAGGTAAGCGCAGGTTTAGATTAACACGAAGTTTAATAACATAAATAGAAATTGGATTTATATTTACTTACGTGTTTTGAGCAACTATTCAAATAAAACCCTGTTAATTATTGTTTAACCCTTAAACCGCCGTCAGGCAACATACCAATAGAAAAATCCATTGCGTATCAGGTACTTGGCGTTCTATGTGTTAACTACCTTCTGTTAAATTTCTAAAAGATTTTTTCATCGGTCGCATAGATACGAGCTGTTTCTAAAAATCGATTTAAACACGTAATTTATATAATCGTTTTACTAAAAATCGATTAATATTATTATAAAAATCGACAATAAAAAATCGATTATTAGAAAATAATAATCGATTAAAATAAAAATCGATTATTTTTTAACATCCCTAGCTCAGTCCCTATTGTATATAGCGTAATAATACATAATATCTTAATGATTAACTGATCAGTCTATAATTACCCTATTCACATACAAAGGAAATTACGTGGTAATATGTGCAAGTAATGTTTCACTGCTTAGCCCCTATGAAACATAGCGTGATGTTTTATATACCAATTTATACCTAGACTTCTACACAACACATCAGTGAAAGTCCTATCAAAATCCATCCACGGGTTTTCAAATGATACCTGGACAAACAGAACGACAGACAGACAGACAGACAGACAGACAGACAGACAGACAGACAGACAATAATTCAAAAAAAAAATTGTTTTGGCCTCTATGTCGATAGTATAGTATCCCCACATAGAAATTTTGGAAAAATATTCAATGTACAGAAAAAGTGCTCTTTGAGTTTTATTATAGTATAGATAGATAGGCTAAAAGCTAGAAAAGTCTAGCAGTTTTGAAGAGTCAGTATTTTTAAAGCTACCAGCAGATCACAACGCGGCCTCATCATAGATGATCCGGCATGAAGCGTAGCGGGCTTGTCATATTTAACACTAACAAATAATAATACAATAAGTGTCTATGCAGCATCGTGTTGTAGCCTTCCTGTTATAGCTTGAACCACACAGTCCCTTTGTTTAGGGTTCGCAGTTTGCAGGGTATCACAGGTGCGCCGGGGACGCGTGCCCAATCAAGAGACGACAAATTGTTACACACAGCCCTTTGATGATGTTTGTCAACCCTGTACACACATCGGAATGCCATCAGGCATGCTGAACCGGAATTTTCGGCATCCTTCATTATATAAAAACTTCTGTTTGTCATAGAATGACCCAAAAGCAACCAGTTTTTAGGGTTCCATACCCAAAAGGTAAAAAAAGGAGCGCCTGTCGTGCGACTTTGTCTGTCTGTCTGACTGCCACACCTATATATTTCAGGAACCACTAATGCTATTGATTTGAAACTTAGAACAGCTATCGGTGCTATCGGTGTTAGATGAATAGTAAAATAGTTTTAATACGTACAAAGAAATAAAAGGCTATTTTATTTTATTTTTATTTATTTATTTACGTACAAAGAAGGTATGGAACCCTCGGTGCGCGTCTGATTCGACCTTGACTGGTTTTTTTTTCAGTTATGATAGGTTTTTAGTTCTAAGAAGATGTCTGAGAAGAGTTGATCATATCGGCAATACCTTAGTATGTATAAATCTCGTCTGTATATAAATTAATTTCTTAACAGTAGCGACTGGGTGAGTGTAGACTCATCTGCTGTCTGCTTGTGACCGCGGCAGGTGTAACCCTGCCGAAACGTCAAGCCAAAATATAAGGTAATTCGTGTTAAATTTCCGATTAAAATATAGTTTGATAATGGAACGCAAAACTACATATATATTCTACAGAATTGTTTCTGATTTTTTGCGGATTTCAAGACCACAGCCACGGCCATAATCAAGGGATTATGTTCAAATCTGGTAACCACTGCTGATCTGAGCTGACAGAGCCACAGTTCAAACACTGGTAGGTACTTAATACTTGATCGGCAGTGAATACCCAGCCCAACGATTTTCCAAAAGAAATGTTACCTAACCTACTAGTTCTCGCATCCGCCGTTTTACGAACGTTTGACTAGTTTAAAAAAAAATACGTTGAACAACGACGACGACGTTACTTGCACCTACCAAAGTATTTTGAGTAAAAAAGACAAAATTATTTTGGGCCGCCTCGTGCATGCGATTATCGTCCTAAACCATCATTTACCAACCGGAAATGTCTCTCCCCGTCATAGATCAGCGTACATACATTACTATCTGAATCTTCGTCATCATCATCACCAGCCAGAAGGGGTCCACTGCTGAACATAGGCCCCTTCGAACGCCACAATGAACGACAGTTGGCTATTTGCATCCACCGGTTACCTGCGACGTGACGTGTGAGCTTATCCAAAAGGCCAACAGTTAGGGACCACGCCTCAGTACCATATGTCGTCGCTAGCTACACACACTGGTTATAAACCTCCGTCTGCAGGCACTGCGGTATTTCAGACGAGAAGATTTCGCGTAGTTTCCCGAACGCTGCCCATCCGAGTTGGATGCTTCGGGCGATCTGAGTCTAAACTTAAAGCATGGATGAATGAAGTAAAAAGTTAATCAGAACTCTAAAAAGGACTGAATTCCTACGTAAACATACATAAATGAATCATACATACAAATCTATTTACCATCAATACGTTAAAATTCTCCATTGCCTCTCACATTCCGATAAGAATGAATAGGAACATTTCTATAACCTGCTTATGACATTACCATGCATCCATAATGCCGTAACTCCTAAGCTGACTCCAACCCACTCTCGTCTTTATCACGCATCCTCACAGCTTAATTTGGTGTGCATATAGATAGATAGTAAGTTATAGGTAGGTGAAGTGAATCTGAGTAATGCATCATTAGGTAAGTTGTGAGTTTGGCATTCAAGGTCCTCCCTCGGAGGGCACAATTTGGAGCGATTGATATTTCCTTTCGCCAGCCACCCCTGTTTGTCAACGCCATTTGGAAGACGTAATGCCAGTAACAGGGCAACTTGGGAATTCCTCGGAATAATGTATACGTTAATACAGAACTATATATATATATATAGCTTCCTCTTTACGAAATCACCCCTCAATGTCTTTTATAGTTTGCATCTTTTATAAATCTCAAGGGAGGTTGTATATACAGCGAAATCGTTCAATATTAAAAATACCATTATTACTAGTCTTGAACTTATTGTCAGTTCTGATCAAATTAATTAAGTCTGATTGAAAATAATATTCAAATAGTTTTCTCTTTTAAGCATTTTTTAATTTCTCGAAGTTTCAGATTGGGTCACACATGCACTTGTTAAATTAAGTCGATATATCTGTATTAAACTATCAGGATGTATAGCCGACTATTAAATAGGCTAAATCATTTTATAACCTTAGTTCTGAATAATGTAGGGTAATACTTTATGAAAAGTATTCTTTATCAAATTATCTGATATTTATTACTGGTTTGGAGGTAGGTACCTTAACACCAAAGTCTCAAATATCAGTATATAATATTTATTAATTAACAATGTCGATTATGACACATTTGCTATCTCCGAACATAAAGTAATTATTTCATAATACTGTAAATGACGTGAGAACCATATATAAAAATATATGGGACTCCCCAAGTGGTCTCCGCCAGCCCCTACAACCACTTCCAGCACCAGCTCCAAGTCATATATCATACTAGCTGTAGCCCGCGGCTTCGCCCGCGTTGGTTTTGTAAGTAAAACGCGTTTTAAATCAAGGATGAAGGTTTTTAAAAATATTGTTTACACTTTTATTAAACCTGGACCTATTATGTGTCATCGTCAAATATACATACTTGATGATATTGCCTGTATTTTTATAACTCTGTCTGTCTGCTACGCTTTAACGCCTATTCCACTGAACTGATTTTTATGAAATTTGGTACAGAGACAGATTAGACCTTAAGAAAGGACAAAAAGATTGAAGGGGTTGAAATAGGGAATGAAATTTAGAATGGAATTTATTATTTATTTATTTATTATTAATTAACAGGCAAGCAGTTGGAACAACTGATAGTAGCCCGTATCCTGTTCTTCTCTATTAAGTTGTACTGTTGCGGTTGTTGATATATGAGTCAAGCCGGTTTTTAAATTGGTTGGTGTTAACTGATGTGACAACTTCTTCTGGGAGGCTGTTCCAGGCTTTAACCACTCTGTTACTTAGGATTTTTTTATGAGGGTTATGAATTTCGTCATTGTTGAAAATAATACCATGACTTTGTTTTACAATTGATAAGAAATCCTACTCTCCCTACTTCCTCCCTACTTCTATACTATCTATCTATATATCTAACACTTCTATACATTATTATAGAAATACTACACACATACATTATTAGAGTATTTCTATAATAATGTATAGAAGTGTAAATATTGTAAAGAGTTTAAATTTGTATTTTTGTATGTTTGTGTGTTTGTAAGTATGTGTAATCTAAGGGTAATCTTCAGAACCACAGATCCGATTTTGAAAATTATTTTGCCTAAGTTGAGCCGGATCATCGTGCTAAAGTGAGCTGGATCATTTACCTCGGTAAATCCAGGTGGATCGATGTGGATCAAGATGGACCGAGGTAGATCGAGATAAGTCAAGGTGGGTCGCAGTAGCTCAAAGTGAAATAAACTGGTTCGAGATGAGTCAAGCCGGATTATCAAACTGCATCAAACTCGATAGAACCGAATTGAATACAACAACTGGTTTGAGCTAGATTAAACTGGATCATGCAGGATCAAGATGAATCGAGGTAAATCGAAGTGGATCGATGTGGATCAAGATGGACCGAGATGGATCGATATGCCAAGGTGGTTTGAAGTGGGTTAAGATGGAATAAAGTGGATTGAGTTAAGCCAAACTCGATCATGAAATTGCATTGAACCGGATAATACCGGATTCAGCTGAATAAAACTGGTTTGAGCTGGATCAAACCGGATCAAGCAGGATCAAGGTGAGCAAAAGCGAGCTGGATCAAAGTAAATCGAGGTGGATCGATGTGGATCGAGATGGACCGAGGTGGATTGATATAAGTCAAGGTGGTTTGAAATGGGTCAAGTTGGAATAAAGTGGATCGATATGATCCAAGCTGGATCATTAAACTGCATCGAACTTGATTGAACCGGATTTAGCTGAATAAAACTGGTTTGAGCTGGATCAAACTGGATTAAGCAGGATTAAAGTGAATCGTACTAAAGTGAGCTGGATCGAGATGGACCGAGGTGGATCGATATAAGTCAACATGGTTTGAAATGGGTCTAGTTGGAATAAAGTGGATCCAAATGAGTCAAGCTGGATCATCAAACTACATCAAACTCGATTAAACGGAATAAAACTGGATTGAGCTGAATAAAACTGGTTTGAGCCGGATCAAACTGGATCAAGCTGGTTTGAGTTGGATGTAGCTAAAGCGAGCTGGACCGAGGTAAATCGATGTAGATCAATGTGGATTGTGGATCGAGATAGACCGACGTGGACCAATATAAGTCAAGGTGGGTCGAAGTGGGTCAATATGAAACAAAATGTATCAAAATAAGTCAAGCCAGATTATCAATCTGTATCGAACTGGTTCGAACTGGATCGAGGTGGATCGATGTGAATCTAGATGAACCGAGGGGATCGAGATAAGTCAAGGTGGTTTGAAGTGGGTCAAGTTGGAATAAAATGGATTGAGTTGCGTCAAGCTGGATCATCAAACTGCATCAAACTCGATTGGACCGGATAATACCGGATTGAACTGAATAAAACTGGTTTGAGCTGGATCAAACTGGATCAAGCAGGATCTAGCTGGATCGAGCTAAAGCGAGGTAAATCGAGGTGGATCGATGTGAATCGAGATGCACCGAGGTGGATCGATATAGTTAAGTCTGGGTGGGTCGATGTGGGTCAAGGTAATACAAAGTGAATCGAGATGAGTCAAGCTGGACTATCAAACTGCATTGAACTGGTTCGAGTTGGATCAAGGTTGATTGATATGGATCGAGATAGACCGAGGTGGATCGAGATAAGTCAAGGTGGTTTGAAGTGGGTCAAGTTGGAATAAAGTGGATTGAGTTGAGCCAAGCTGGATCATCAACTTAGGAGTCGCTGGACGTTCGGGGTGTGGCCCCTTTGAACGTCCATTGAGTACGGCGGCGACTCCAAGGAGGACGGCGGCGGGGTTGCGACCCCCGTCCCCGTGAGTACCGTGTCAGGTTCCCGGGGGGCTACAATGCGCCCCCCGGCGGCGGGCTCAAAGGCAAGGCACTGAGGGGCCCCTGGTGCAGATCCCACCGGAGAGCCCTGGGGTCCCCCCTCTCATGTGCCGATGCGACATCCGCTGGGGTTTTAGTGGGTAAGAATCCCACATACCCCGGTCGAGCCCCACAGCTCCCGGGGATCTTTGGAAGATTTCACCCGAGTCAAAAAAAAAAAAGGTTTAGAAAAAAATCCAAAAATTTGTTTCTTCCATTGTTGTGTTGAGTTTATTTACCGAGTTGCGTTACTCTACCTGCATTATAGCATTAAATATAAATCCTTCTTTGTGCAAATTTTCAACCCCATGAAATTAACTTAGGGGTTGTCTTTGCCGGAATAGGTATGTTAGATTCTTGTGTGCAATACATAAATTAAGTATTGGCTGTAGTTCAAAAAACATATTTTGGACCCCAATTAAAACCTCTTAGGGGTTGATAATCAAAACAATATTAATGGCACATGGATTTGCATTTGCGGTGATAAATGTATTCGCAAAGTTTCATCAATGCAGCATGAATTTTTTTATGCGCATGGTTTTTGAGTATGACTCAAAAACCATGCTAATACCCCTTTAATGGTCGTTTTTTTAAAAAGTTATGAAATACGTGTTTCTTTATTTCTTTTGCTCAGTATACTGACAAAGTTTCATGTCTGTGTGATGATTTTTTTAATACATGCACACTTTGGGAGCCCATTTGACATTTGACCCATTTAGGTGTGAAATGTCGAGTTCGTTCTTATTGTTCACCTAAACTATTGAATAATGTTGGTTCCAAATTTCATGATTCTACTTTAAATGGTTTTGACTGTATGGTGATTTCTAGAAAAAAAAGCCTGTTCTTTTAATAATATAGATTTAAAAAAAATCCCTCTTATTTAGGGGTAGATTTTTTGAAAAAAAAAATTATAAGTGTCAATCTTTTTATTTTAAGGGTATTTTCACCAACTTTCAAATCAATTGAATTAAGTAATAATTATTACCCATAAAAAGTTTAACAATCCCTAGCGCACCCCCAATGGTTGTTTTTGAAAAATCCCGAAACACGTATTTATTTATTTTATTCAAAGAATCTTTCCAGTAAATTTCAAGTCAATCGAACCATACAATAAAAAGTTTCATACAAAAGAAAACACCCCATTTAACCGCTTTAGGAGTCGAATTTTCAAAAATCCTTTCTTAGTGGATACTTACGTCATAAGAAGAACCCACTGTCCAAATTTCAGCTTTCTAGGTCCAGCGGTTTGGCCTGTGCGTTGATGAATCAGTCAGTCAGTCAGTCAGGACAAGTAATTTTATATGTATTGATTTGTTATACTTATTTATATTAAATATCACCGATGCTAACACACTCTTGAAAAATTCAGCTACGTATTATGTACATTGAACAATCTCGGAATAGTCCCATCATCATCATTTATAATCATTAATACGATACAAAAGTTGATGTGATACAGTTAATGTATACAGTTACGTTTGATTAGTAAAAAAACTCTGATTACGAACGAACCAATTTCATTGCCACCCACTGTACTCGATAAGTCTAGAGGGAAATAACCCAGAATCTAATAGAATTTCATGGGGATTTCATGGTGCACGAAATAATATTATAATTATATTGCATTGTATTTTAGTGAGAAGACTTGTGCAATATCTCTGAGTAGTTTACTAATCACGAAGATAGGCCGCTGCGCTGGGGCTGTTTTGGTAAGCACATTTTTTTCTGTTTTTTTTTAGCCTTGTGAGATAAATGGGCTTAGGCCAATTTAGGCCATATTAGTCCACTACGCTGGTCAACTGCGGATTGGCGAACTTCACACGTCATTCGAAAGCTAGTTAACCTTTCTCAGACATGCAGGTTTCCTCACGATATTTTTCTTCACCGAAAGCTAGTAACAATAGCACAAAGACAATTTGCTCACGAATAAATCAGAGGTGCGAGCCGAGGTTCGAACCTGCACACCTTGTTTCCAAGGCAAACGTTTTCCCACTAAGCTGCCACTGCTACTCAAGTCATTCTGTTGCTACATTGGTCAAGAAATTTCTATTATTTATTTACTAAGCAATTTACCTTATAAGGCAACAAACATACGCATTTATTTCAAGTTACTTACTCTCAGAACGCCTTGCAGCTAAACAGCGGGTAATGACTACGGTTCTTTAGCGAGCGTCTGAAAGCCTGTGTTCTTCAAGTCCTTACATACGCTTTATGAGACACTCGCTAGATGGAGACACTGCTCTAAGGGACACTTGCAAGGCTGCCTAGAGTGGTGCGGTAAATGTGAAGTTTGGTATGAATAAATAGAGTTGCAAGAATATGGTGTGAATATTTTTAGGACTGTTTAAGTTTTAAATTCAATGTAGCTTTTTTTCTCTTCGCCCTTTATGCGAGGCGTGTAGAATGTATCTTATGCCCTTCCAGGCCTGAGAATCAAAGTGCTGAAGCTGGTTAACTTTTTCAATATATTCTTTTTTAGCTGAGGGAATTACCCTTTTTTCATCAAAGTCAGTAACTAAATCGCCCAAATTCAAAACCTCTGAACTCTTACAAGGATTAACTAAATATTGGGATGGAGAACTAGAAGGTTCTATAATGTTGCTAGGCCCAGGAAGATTAAGATTCTGTGCGTTTTTAGTAGTCGCAGTGATATAGTGAGGTAGTTGGGTCAGATATCCCGAAATATAATTAACCCGATTGATTAATGAATCAATTCGCGGGTCCTTGTTAGCACGTCTTTTGTACTTCTCTGTTCGGTTGTTCGTTATACATCAGTCGGTTGAACAATGTCAGGCAGGTCTATTAGGTGGATGATCGATCACATTGGACTTCGTACAGATTCCAAAACATGGAGGTGTATTATTCTCTCCGTATCTCGAAAAGAGATCTAGATTATCTGATCATTGCAACTGCAATTAAATAACCTTTTTTCTTGTAAGAGTAGAACTGTTGGCCGCAGATGACCATAACAGCTTCTCCGGACAAGAGGGCAATCGTACAAAGCGCTCCAGTCAGAAGAGTTGGGGTAGCGATTAGCACAAGGGCACCTCAGGGAGGCACGGCCTCGGATTGGGCTGCCGCTTAGAGAATGATTCAATTACTCAACTTACTACATAAGTACATAGTCGGGCCCGTTGGTCCGTAATAGTCGGTTTGACGGGCCCGTTGGTCTAGTGGTCAGACACCCTGCCTGCTAACCGATGGGTCGTGGGTTCGATTCCCGCTAAATGTCTGGGTGTTGTTTATCTATTTATGTATGTATTTACAAAAAAAAAGTATATAAGTATTAGTATCAGTTATCTGGTTTCCATAGTACAGGCTCTGCCTAGTTTGGGATCGGATGACTGTGTGTGGATTGTCCCAAGATATTATTATTATTTTTATTATAGTTTGTAGGTGATATCTATATAATAATAACCCATGTAAACTTGTGGAACTAAATCGAGCGTTATACCCTACGACAAACTGTTTCAAACAACTGTAAATTGTAATGTTCCATTAAAGGATTTATAACATATTTATCAACACAACAGTTGTGTTGTGAGTATGCGGAAAGAGCTTCCTCTGAGGGCTCAGTAAAATAATGTTCACCATCCATGACAATCAACCTTGGAAGACCTTGCAGATTGATTAATCTACCACGATAACGAAAATATCTCTATAGCATTATTACGTCGACACGACAAAAGTAGAACATAAGAACACCTCATCATCATCAGCAGCCAAAAACGTCCACTGCTGAACAAAGGCCTCCCCCTTAGATGGGAGGGGTTGCCATAATCTCCACGCTTGGCAGGCGGCTTGGGGATCGCAGTATAGTGGGTAGGTAATCCAATAGAAAGACCTTGCTACCCGTCTACACGCTTGGCAGGCGGCTTGGGGATCGCAGTATAGTGGGTAGGTAATCCAATAGAAAGACCTTGCTACCCGTCTACACGCTTGGCAGGCGGCTTGGGGATCGCAGTATAGTGGGTAGGTAATCCAATAGAAAGACCTTGCTACCCGTCTACACGCTTGGCAGGCGGCTTGGGGATCGCAGTATAGTGGGTAGGTAATCCAATAGAAAGACCTTGCTACCCGTCTACACGCTTGGCAGGCGGCTTGGGGATCGCAGTATAGTGGGTAGGTAATCCAATAGAAAGACCTTGCTACCCGTCTACACGCTTGGCAGGCGGCTTGGGGATCGCAGTATAGTGGGTAGGTAATCCAATAGAAAGACCTTGCTACCCGTCTACACGCTTGGCAGGCGGCTTGGGGATCGCAGTATAGTGGGTAGGTAATCCAATAGAAAGACCTTGCTACCCGTCTACACGCTTGGCAGGCGGCTTGGGGATCGCAGTATAGTGGGTAGGTAATCCAATAGAAAGACCTTGCTACCCGTCTACACGCTTGGCAGGCGGCTTGGGGATCGCAGTATAGTGGGTAGGTAATCCAATAGAAAGACCTTGCTACCCGTCTACACGCTTGGCAGGCGGCTTGGGGATCGCAGTATAGTGGGTAGGTAATCCAATAGAAAGACCTTGCTACCCGTCTACACGCTTGGCAGGCGGCTTGGGGATCGCAGTATAGTGGGTAGGTAATCCAATAGAAAGACCTTGCTACCCGTCTACACGCTTGGCAGGCGGCTTGGGGATCGCAGTATAGTGGGTAGGTAATCCAATAGAAAGACCTTGCTACCCGTCTACACGCTTGGCAGGCGGCTTGGGGATCGCAGTATAGTGGGTAGGTAATCCAATAGAAAGACCTTGCTACCCGTCTACACGCTTGGCAGGCGGCTTGTGGATCGCAGTATAGTGGGTAGCTATTATTCTAAGGTGGGTAGGTAATCCAATAGAAAGACCTTACTACCCGTCTACTTAGTTTCCCTTAGTCGCCTCTTACCGACACCCAACGGGAGGAGTTGGTTGGTTGCTAGTCTTACCCAGACACCCCATGAGTATCCCACCCAGCACCTACATAATTATAATAACTTAACCGACGTCTAAAGTTAGAACACGTCAAAGTTCGAGTGAAACATGTTCAATTAAAATCAAATTAAGCGTCTTCCTAATAGTTGTACGATCTATGACGATATATCATGTTTGAATCGCTAACATTCCCATTAGCCGAGTTTCGGGCGTCATTCGTTTTCAATGAAAACTTGCCGGGATTTATTGCGGTAAGTTGAATTTGCGCCTCCACGACGGAGAGTTACGACATCGGAATCTATTCGTGACGTAATGGAGAAGGTGATATGAGAATAGCTAAGTTTAAAAAACTTATTTCCTCTAAGCAAACATCGCTCGAAGAACCGATAAACGATGGGGAACAACGGTTCTCGAGTGGTGACCATGACCCGGAAGACGCAGCGTAGGTAGGCCCCACTGGTGGACAGACGAAATTGTGCACATCGCATGCAACCGGTGGATGCAAATAGCTAGTTGTCCTTCATTGTGGCGTTCCAAGGTGGAGGTTTAAGTTCAGGAGTGGACGTCTTAAGGCCGGTTCCCACAGTCCGCGATTCTGCGGATCATCACGCACATCCGACGATCATGGACGGCAACGCACACAGACAGGGCTCTTCCAACGGTGCGTGTCGGTCTGTGTAGATCTTTTGATAACTTCATTTCAAAATGCAAAGTGAAAGAGAACGTGTTGTCGCTGCAGCCGCGGCTGTGGTATTAATTAACAATTACCAAATTCTTTTTTAACCAGCTTCAAAAAGAAGGTTCTCTATTCAACGCGTATGTATGTAATATTGATAAAAATGCGTAATATTAATATATGTTAGTCTATGTGGGCTTTTCTAAACAAATTTACCAAATTTTATGAGTGTATGTATGTATGTATGTATGTATGTATGTATGTAGGTATGTATGTAGGTTTGTCCACGGATTTCTCAGAAACTACAAGTCCGATTTTGAAAATTCTTTTTGCAATAGTTAGAGTATTTTTCAACTTAGGGTAGAGTACAAGTTTCATCAAAATCGGTCAAGTAGTTTAAGAGATATAAACTTTTTATGTTTTCAGTAAGTTATTGTAACGTAGACGTTGGAGTTGCGTGATAGTGCTGATACCTATTTTGGTAAAATAAGTCACTAAAAAGTGTTAAATAAACTATTTAACAAAAAAAAATAAAAACCGACTTCAAAGTAAATTATCTAAAAAGCATAAAATAACGAAAATATATTGAAGTCGGTGTCAGCTGGTGCTAGTGTTAGTTAACATGATGTGCTAGCACCGACTTCAATATATTTTCGTTATTTTATGCTTTTTAGATAATTTACTTTGAAGTCGGTTTTTATTTTTTTTTAAATAGTTTTTAAATATTTAACTGAAATATTACCATCCTTCAATTGGGTTTTTATTCGGTTCCATGCATCGTATGCATCAGTTTTGTTTTTATGATGCGGCGCCGAAGAATTCCATAAAGTTGGTTCATTTTGATAAAGATTCAAAAATTCAAAATTTTGATCGTTTGTCCACTCCATTTCTCCGCAACCAACTACATACAAACAACACCACTACTCGTGTCAGCGGACAAACAAGTTCTGACTTGTTGTCGTCTGTGCTACCACGGACGCGTTCGGACCGCGGTGTACGCGCTCGGATCGCACCGCACTGCACCTTTGAAGTTACCGCCTCGCGACGGATACCGGCGCACCGCCACAGACGTCCTCTGCTACCACGGACGAGACCCTTCCCATGGTGTGTCATGCGAACTGGTCCGCGTCCGTCCGCGATATCGCAGACCGTGGGAAGCTGCTATTACGCATAAATTATAATTCAGTTGCAAGTATACTAAGTTGTTGGGTACACTGTACAATATACTAGTGAAGAGGTATTTCTATCGATATAAGGTAAAACACCCAGTGTCCGACACAGCACTATTATCCGACATTTAAAAAGTTTACTAAAAAAAAAATAAGAGTACCTAGTTTCTCCTTTCTGAATGGATTTCAAGGATAAACAATAAACGCGGGTCATCTAGTTGTCATTGCAAATGATAAAAATCTCGTTGTATTCTATCACTCTCTAGGTGTACCTAGAGAGTTATACCACGTGTTTATTTTTTGCATTGTGGCGTAGCGCTATATGGAACGTCAACTTGACCTCGACGTGCATCCCCTCGCTGAGTTTCTTGCCGGTTCTTCTCAGCGGGGGCGCGTTGTGAACCGGTGGTAAACTCACTTTCTCTAAGCGGCGGCCCAAGCCGAGGCCGTGCCTCCCTGAGGTGCCCTTGAGCTAGTCGCTACCTTTCTGGCTGGAGCGCTTAAAGCGCTCGCCCTCTTGTCCGGTGAAGCGGTAATCTCTCTGTCGGTACTTACAACGTAGCACTATTAAATTTTGGGGAAGCGCAAATAGAAGCGCCGGGTTGCATCATTACTACTTATTTTAAGGATACAATTTTCAACTTTATTTAATACTAGCTGACCCGCACAGCTCCGCCCGCGCTTTAATTACATTTTGCTCCCCTTTGCACCCTACTCCCTTGATTTATCTCTCTCCATCTCTCTCTCTTATAAGAAAAATCTAATTCTATGCTCTTCTCTCCCCTCCCGCTTCGGTCCCCGTCATACTTCCCCTCTTCTTCTCCCCGTTGTCCTCTTTGAACCCTCTCCCTCCTCTCTCTTCTCCCAACTTGCTCCCTCTCACTCCCCCCCCCCTGCTCCACCTAGCTCCTCCGATCACTCACTCCATCACCCTCCCCTCTCCTTCTCTTGCACTCTCCTCTCGTTCTATATAACCTCGACAATCATGGTATCAGCGTCATAAAATATACTTTACTAGCTGACCCGCACAGCTCCGCCCGCGCTTTAATTACATTTTGCTCCCCTTTGCACCCTACTCCCTTGATTTATCTCTCTCCATCTCTCTCTCTTATAAGAAAAATCTAATTCTATGCTCTTCTCTCCCCTCCCGCTTCGGTCCCCGTCATACTTCCCCTCTTCTTCTCCCCGTTGTCCTCTTTGAACCCTCTCCCTCCTCTCTCTTCTCCCAACTTGCTCCCTCTCACTCCCCCCCCCCCTGCTCCACCTAGCTCCTCCGATCACTCACTCCATCACCCTCCCCTCTCCTTCTCTTGCACTCTCCTCTCGTTCTATATAACCTCGACAATCATGGTATCAGCGTCATAAAATATACTTTATAACCTATTCTATTCTGAGACCTACCCGAAATGCACACAAAATTTCATACAAATCAGTTCACCCATCAATTTAATGACCTGGCCTTGTGTTGCTTAACCTTAACCTAGCGGTATGAAATATACTTTATGAACTATTCTCAGACCTACCCGATATGCACAAAATAAATCATACAAATCAGTTCACCCATCTATTTAATGACCTTACCTAACGTTGCTTAACCTTAACCTACCGGGATAAAAAAGTATCCTATGTCCGTTTCCTGGTTCTAAGCTACCTCCTCACCAATTTTCAGCCAAATCGGTTCAGCCGTTCTTGAGTTATAAATAGTGTAACTAATACGACTTTCTTTTATATACATATATAGACCAGCTGACCCGCGCAGCTCCGCCCGCGCTTTAATTACATTTTGCTCCCCTTTTCTCCCTACTTCCTTGATTTATCTCTCTCCATCTCTCTTTCTTATAATAAAAATCTAATTCTATGCTATTTCTCTCCCCTTCCGCTTCGGTCCCCGTCACACTTCCCCTCCCCGTTGTCCTCTCTGAACCCTCTCCCTCCTCTCTCTTCTCCCAACTTGCTCCCTCTCACTCCCCCCCCCCCCTTGCTCCACCTAACTCATCCGATCACTCACTCCATCACCCTCCCCTCTCCCTCTCTTGCACTCTCCTCTCGTTCTATATATCCTCGTCAATCATGGTATCAGCGGCATAAAATATACTTTATAACCTATTCTCAGACCTACCCGCAAAATGTCATACGTATCAGTTTACCCGACTCTCGTGCACGTAACTCAGAGGTTCTCAGATTTTGTTGTGCAAGGCGTTGCGAACGTTCGACACTCGACTCTCGTGCGCGTACCTGAGAGTTTCTCTGATTTTGTTCAGCAAGACGTTGTGCACGTTCAGGTGAAGATTCTCCCATACGACGTATTCTTGCTGCCCGTGCTTGAGACTATGTTTAGAAAGTTGAGACCTGGCTCTCTTAGGCATTTTCAAATGTTTAAGAAAATGCTAATAGCGTGTAATATTCTAGCTCTGAAAAGAACTGTTGTTTAGCCCTGAAAAGAACTGTTGTTTAGCCCTGAAAAGAACTGTTGGTTAGCCCTGAAAAGAACTGTTGGTTACCCCTGAAAAAGTCTGTTGGTTAGCCCTGAAAAGAACTGTTGATTAGCTCTGAGAAGAACTGTTGTTTAGCTCTGAGAAGAACTTTTGCGTAGGTGTAGTTTTAAGAAAGAAATCTAAAAAAAATCGCACGAAAAATATTAGAACTCGCGCACGACCGCTGCGTAGGGAGCCGACCTCGCGTCTGAGTTTCAGTATATACTATTCTTATCTATGCGTCTGAGCCCCGCGGGTATCTTACTCATAGATCTAAACTCCCCTCCCGCATGCGCACCCCCGCCTTGGTGACGCTCACTTCGCAACGGGCCGTGCAGCAGAAATCTTTTAATTTATATGCAGTAATATTTTAATTTCGCCATAACTTCAAAACCAAATGTCCAATTTTAATCATTCACATACCAAATATTATCTACATAAACTGTACTTAATGATGAAATAATTTATTTTGATAAGGATTAATAGCATGAGTAAAATAAATGCGTTTAAATGTAGTCCAAACAAAATTCAAGATTTTTAAATAAAAAAATGGTTGTTGGGCCTCACTCGACATAGATACGCGCGTGTGCCGCGGACTTTTTTGTAGATATTTATAAGATCTACAATTAATTAGAACATTTTATGGTTCTATCTTTTATAGTTTACGCAGCGTACGCAAAATAAGTAACTTTTCTGGTTGATTTTTTACACCTTGTGTCCGAAAAAACCCAAATATCTTACGGAACCCTATTTTTTCCAAAATAAAATTTAGCCTATGTTACTCGTAGATAATGTAGCTTTCAAATGGTGAAAGAATTTTTAAAAACGGTCCTGTAGTTTTTGAGCCTATTCATTACAACCAAACAAACAAAGTTTTCCTCTTTATAATATTATTAGTGTAGATAACCTATTCTATTCTGAGACCTACCCGAAATGCACACAAAATTTCATACAAATCAGTTCACCCATCAATTTAATGACCTGGCCTTGTGTTGCTTAACCTTAACCTAGCGGTATGAAATATACTTTATGAACTATTCTCAGACCTACCCGATATGCACAAAATAAATCATACAAATCAGTTCACCCATCTATTTAATGACCTTACCTAACGTTGCTTAACCTTAACCTACCGGGATAAAAAAGTATCCTATGTCCGTTTCCTGGTTCTAAGCTACCTCCTCACCAATTTTCAGCCAAATCGGTTCAGCCGTTCTTGAGTTATAAATAGTGTAACTAATACGACTTTCTTTTATATACATATATAGACCAGCTGACCCGCGCAGCTCCGCCCGCGCTTTAATTACATTTTGCTCCCCTTTTCTCCCTACTTCCTTGATTTATCTCTCTCCATCTCTCTTTCTTATAATAAAAATCTAATTCTATGCTATTTCTCTCCCCTTCCGCTTCGGTCCCCGTCACACTTCCCCTCCCCGTTGTCCTCTCTGAACCCTCTCCCTCCTCTCTCTTCTCCCAACTTGCTCCCTCTCACTCCCCCCCCCCTTGCTCCACCTAACTCATCCGATCACTCACTCCATCACCCTCCCCTCTCCCTCTCTTGCACTCTCCTCTCGTTCTATATATCCTCGTCAATCATGGTATCAGCGGCATAAAATATACTTTATAACCTATTCTCAGACCTACCCGCAAAATGTCATACGTATCAGTTTACCCGACTCTCGTGCACGTAACTCAGAGGTTCTCAGATTTTGTTGTGCAAGGCGTTGCGAACGTTCGACACTCGACTCTCGTGCGCGTACCTGAGAGTTTCTCTGATTTTGTTCAGCAAGACGTTGTGCACGTTCAGGTGAAGATTCTCCCATACGACGTATTCTTGCTGCCCGTGCTTGAGACTATGTTTAGAAAGTTGAGACCTGGCTCTCTTAGGCATTTTCAAATGTTTAAGAAAATGCTAATAGCGTGTAATATTCTAGCTCTGAAAAGAACTGTTGTTTAGCCCTGAAAAGAACTGTTGTTTAGCCCTGAAAAGAACTGTTGGTTAGCCCTGAAAAGAACTGTTGGTTACCCCTGAAAAAGTCTGTTGGTTAGCCCTGAAAAGAACTGTTGATTAGCTCTGAGAAGAACTGTTGTTTAGCTCTGAGAAGAACTTTTGCGTTGGTGTAGTTTTAAGAAAGAAATCTAAAAAAAATCGCACGAAAAATATTAGAACTCGCGCACGACCGCTGCGTAGGGAGCCGACCTCGCGTCTGAGTTTCAGTATATACTATTCTTATCTATGCGTCTGAGCCCCGCGGGTATCTTACTCATAGATCTAAACTCCCCTCCCGCATGCGCACCCCCGCCTTGGTGACGCTCACTTCGCAACGGGCCGTGCAGCAGAAATCTTTTAATTTATATGCAGTAATATTTTAATTTCGCCATAACTTCAAAACCAAATGTCCAATTTTAATCATTCACATACCAAATATTATCTACATAAACTGTACTTAATGATGAAATAATTTATTTTGATAAGGATTAATAGCATGAGTAAAATAAATGCGTTTAAATGTAGTCCAAACAAAATTCAAGATTTTTAAATAAAAAAATGGTTGTTGGGCCTCACTCGACATAGATACGCGCGTGTGCCGCGGACTTTTTTGTAGATATTTATAAGATCTACAATTAATTAGAACATTTTATGGTTCTATCTTTTATAGTTTACGCAGCGTACGCAAAATAAGTAACTTTTCTGGTTGATTTTTTACACCTTGTGTCCGAAAAAACCCAAATATCTTACGGAACCCTATTTTTTCCAAAATAAAATTTAGCCTATGTTACTCGTAGATAATGTAGCTTTCAAATGGTGAAAGAATTTTTAAAAACGGTCCTGTAGTTTTTGAGCCTATTCATTACAACCAAACAAACAAAGTTTTCCTCTTTATAATATTATTAGTGTAGATAACCTATTCTATTCTGAGACCTACCCGAAATGCACACAAAATTTCATACAAATCAGTTCACCCATCAATTTAATGACCTGGCCTTGTGTTGCTTAACCTTAACCTAGCGGTATGAAATATACTTTATGAACTATTCTCAGACCTACCCGATATGCACAAAATAAATCATACAAATCAGTTCACCCATCTATTTAATGACCTTACCTAACGTTGCTTAACCTTAACCTACCGGGATAAAAAAGTATCCTATGTCCGTTTCCTGGTTCTAAGCTACCTCCTCACCAATTTTCAGCCAAATCGGTTCAGCCGTTCTTGAGTTATAAATAGTGTAACTAATACGACTTTCTTTTATATACATATATAGACCAGCTGACCCGCGCAGCTCCGCCCGCGCTTTAATTACATTTTGCTCCCCTTTTCTCCCTACTTCCTTGATTTATCTCTCTCCATCTCTCTTTCTTATAATAAAAATCTAATTCTATGCTATTTCTCTCCCCTTCCGCTTCGGTCCCCGTCACACTTCCCCTCCCCGTTGTCCTCTCTGAACCCTCTCCCTCCTCTCTCTTCTCCCAACTTGCTCCCTCTCACTCCCCCCCCCCCTTGCTCCACCTAACTCATCCGATCACTCACTCCATCACCCTCCCCTCTCCCTCTCTTGCACTCTCCTCTCGTTCTATATATCCTCGTCAATCATGGTATCAGCGGCATAAAATATACTTTATAACCTATTCTCAGACCTACCCGCAAAATGTCATACGTATCAGTTTACCCGACTCTCGTGCACGTAACTCAGAGGTTCTCAGATTTTGTTGTGCAAGGCGTTGCGAACGTTCGACACTCGACTCTCGTGCGCGTACCTGAGAGTTTCTCTGATTTTGTTCAGCAAGACGTTGTGCACGTTCAGGTGAAGATTCTCCCATACGACGTATTCTTGCTGCCCGTGCTTGAGACTATGTTTAGAAAGTTGAGACCTGGCTCTCTTAGGCATTTTCAAATGTTTAAGAAAATGCTAATAGCGTGTAATATTCTAGCTCTGAAAAGAACTGTTGTTTAGCCCTGAAAAGAACTGTTGTTTAGCCCTGAAAAGAACTGTTGGTTAGCCCTGAAAAGAACTGTTGGTTACCCCTGAAAAAGTCTGTTGGTTAGCCCTGAAAAGAACTGTTGATTAGCTCTGAGAAGAACTGTTGTTTAGCTCTGAGAAGAACTTTTGCGTAGGTGTAGTTTTAAGAAAGAAATCTAAAAAAAATCGCACGAAAAATATTAGAACTCGCGCACGACCGCTGCGTAGGGAGCCGACCTCGCGTCTGAGTTTCAGTATATACTATTCTTATCTATGCGTCTGAGCCCCGCGGGTATCTTACTCATAGATCTAAACTCCCCTCCCGCATGCGCACCCCCGCCTTGGTGACGCTCACTTCGCAACGGGCCGTGCAGCAGAAATCTTTTAATTTATATGCAGTAATATTTTAATTTCGCCATAACTTCAAAACCAAATGTCCAATTTTAATCATTCACATACCAAATATTATCTACATAAACTGTACTTAATGATGAAATAATTTATTTTGATAAGGATTAATAGCATGAGTAAAATAAATGCGTTTAAATGTAGTCCAAACAAAATTCAAGATTTTTAAATAAAAAAATGGTTGTTGGGCCTCACTCGACATAGATACGCGCGTGTGCCGCGGACTTTTTTGTAGATATTTATAAGATCTACAATTAATTAGAACATTTTATGGTTCTATCTTTTATAGTTTACGCAGCGTACGCAAAATAAGTAACTTTTCTGGTTGATTTTTTACACCTTGTGTCCGAAAAAACCCAAATATCTTACGGAACCCTATTTTTTCCAAAATAAAATTTAGCCTATGTTACTCGTAGATAATGTAGCTTTCAAATGGTGAAAGAATTTTTAAAAACGGTCCTGTAGTTTTTGAGCCTATTCATTACAACCAAACAAACAAAGTTTTCCTCTTTATAATATTATTAGTGTAGATAACCTATTCTATTCTGAGACCTACCCGAAATGCACACAAAATTTCATACAAATCAGTTCACCCATCAATTTAATGACCTGGCCTTGTGTTGCTTAACCTTAACCTAGCGGTATGAAATATACTTTATGAACTATTCTCAGACCTACCCGATATGCACAAAATAAATCATACAAATCAGTTCACCCATCTATTTAATGACCTTACCTAACGTTGCTTAACCTTAACCTACCGGGATAAAAAAGTATCCTATGTCCGTTTCCTGGTTCTAAGCTACCTCCTCACCAATTTTCAGCCAAATCGGTTCAGCCGTTCTTGAGTTATAAATAGTGTAACTAATACGACTTTCTTTTATATACATATATAGACCAGCTGACCCGCGCAGCTCCGCCCGCGCTTTAATTACATTTTGCTCCCCTTTTCTCCCTACTTCCTTGATTTATCTCTCTCCATCTCTCTTTCTTATAATAAAAATCTAATTCTATGCTATTTCTCTCCCCTTCCGCTTCGGTCCCCGTCACACTTCCCCTCCCCGTTGTCCTCTCTGAACCCTCTCCCTCCTCTCTCTTCTCCCAACTTGCTCCCTCTCACTCCCCCCCCCCTTGCTCCACCTAACTCATCCGATCACTCACTCCATCACCCTCCCCTCTCCCTCTCTTGCACTCTCCTCTCGTTCTATATATCCTCGTCAATCATGGTATCAGCGGCATAAAATATACTTTATAACCTATTCTCAGACCTACCCGCAAAATGTCATACGTATCAGTTTACCCGACTCTCGTGCACGTAACTCAGAGGTTCTCAGATTTTGTTGTGCAAGGCGTTGCGAACGTTCGACACTCGACTCTCGTGCGCGTACCTGAGAGTTTCTCTGATTTTGTTCAGCAAGACGTTGTGCACGTTCAGGTGAAGATTCTCCCATACGACGTATTCTTGCTGCCCGTGCTTGAGACTATGTTTAGAAAGTTGAGACCTGGCTCTCTTAGGCATTTTCAAATGTTTAAGAAAATGCTAATAGCGTGTAATATTCTAGCTCTGAAAAGAACTGTTGTTTAGCCCTGAAAAGAACTGTTGTTTAGCCCTGAAAAGAACTGTTGGTTAGCCCTGAAAAGAACTGTTGGTTACCCCTGAAAAAGTCTGTTGGTTAGCCCTGAAAAGAACTGTTGATTAGCTCTGAGAAGAACTGTTGTTTAGCTCTGAGAAGAACTTTTGCGTAGGTGTAGTTTTAAGAAAGAAATCTAAAAAAAATCGCACGAAAAATATTAGAACTCGCGCACGACCGCTGCGTAGGGAGCCGACCTCGCGTCTGAGTTTCAGTATATACTATTCTTATCTATGCGTCTGAGCCCCGCGGGTATCTTACTCATAGATCTAAACTCCCCTCCCGCATGCGCACCCCCGCCTTGGTGACGCTCACTTCGCAACGGGCCGTGCAGCAGAAATCTTTTAATTTATATGCAGTAATATTTTAATTTCGCCATAACTTCAAAACCAAATGTCCAATTTTAATCATTCACATACCAAATATTATCTACATAAACTGTACTTAATGATGAAATAATTTATTTTGATAAGGATTAATAGCATGAGTAAAATAAATGCGTTTAAATGTAGTCCAAACAAAATTCAAGATTTTTAAATAAAAAAATGGTTGTTGGGCCTCACTCGACATAGATACGCGCGTGTGCCGCGGACTTTTTTGTAGATATTTATAAGATCTACAATTAATTAGAACATTTTATGGTTCTATCTTTTATAGTTTACGCAGCGTACGCAAAATAAGTAACTTTTCTGGTTGATTTTTTACACCTTGTGTCCGAAAAAACCCAAATATCTTACGGAACCCTATTTTTTCCAAAATAAAATTTAGCCTATGTTACTCGTAGATAATGTAGCTTTCAAATGGTGAAAGAATTTTTAAAAACGGTCCTGTAGTTTTTGAGCCTATTCATTACAACCAAACAAACAAAGTTTTCCTCTTTATAATATTAGTGTAGATTTAAAACATTGGACTTTGATTTTTGTACAATTTTGAGTTCTCACATTAAACACTAATTTTAATTATATAGATTTTAATTATATACCGCGATATAATCTAAAGTAAATATATAATAACGTAGATTCGCGAAAAAAAAATGTATTATTGAGTTCCCACATTAAATTGCAAGCATGAAGATTTTCCGAATTAATTATATTTAATAATAATGTTTTATTTAAATTTTTGTAAAACTGTATAGGGGTCGTGCATTAATCACGTGAGGCTCGAAAGGGGGGGGGGGAGGGGTATAATGAGACATCACGTGTATTTATTTTTCGTTGAATGCATGATTTCTAAACCAAACAGCGGCACGTGGCCTTGACTCACCGTTGCCGGCAACGACTTCCCCTTCAACATTTAATCAGTTAAGTACCTGTATTTAAAGATAATATTCCGAAAATTTCAATATAAACTATATTGAAATTTTGTACAAAAAATACACGTGATATTGGATAGGGGGGGGGGGGGTAGTTTAAAAACCTCACCACATATCACCAGGAGGGGGGGAGGGGTTAAAAAGTTGCTAAAAAACATCACGTGATTAATGCACGACCCCATACAGAGTAGGTAAGTAGGTTCTAAGACCAGTTGATCAAGTTAACGAAATACGTGGCGAGAAAAGCATCCAATATTACCAAAATTTTCAGGATAATTATAATGGTTGTTGTATGTTTTTACCCGACTGCCCCAGAATGTTATGATTTTCGTGAGTATGTATGAATGTGAATCTATCTATATAGATACACAAAGACAAAGAAAAAACAAACACAAGATAGACAAAGAGACAGAAAGACATAGGTCTTTAGCACGGTCTACAGCCGGAACGGCGATGGATTTTTACTTTACTATAATATCTTTGGCTGCAGGACCACAAAGTTGGGCCATATAATTTTAAGCGGATGTGCCTACTCACTTGAGATACCTCCGGGAACTCTTCGAGACGTTTGCTATGGAGCAAGGGCTAGGGTATCCAAAAGGGTCGAAGTGCGTTTCGCGTAACTGCCTGGAGAAATTATAGCCGATAACAAAATAATACAATCCTATAATGACTTCTGATATTTACCCCTGGGGTGCCGGGTTAAAATTGCATCCCCTCATCTCCTCTCGTTGTCGTAAGAGGCGACTAAGCGAGAACAGGAAGACGGGCAGCAGCGTCTTTCTTTTGGATTTATCTTCTACCTATACTGCGATCCCCAAGCCGCCTGCCAAACGTGGGGATTATGGCAACACCTCTCTTCTAAGGAGGAGGCCTTTGTTCAGCAGTGGACGTCTATCGGCTGCTAATGATGTTGATGATGATGATTTACGCTAATATTACACATTGAAATGAAACTAACCTCAGTCCGCCTGTGACCATGAATGCTGTAAAGTATTCGAAACGTCGAGTAATTAAAATCAAAAATTAACCACGATATAATTCGTAAAATTAGTTTCATTTCAAGAATACAATCCTATTTATAAAAAAAACGCTACACAGTGTTAATTGAAACTACTGTGTTAATTTCTGACCTCTAATTTCACGATTTAAATATCCACTTGTCATATCCACTAACAACTAGGCTCCGAATCATCTCGTACAACTCGTCGTACATCTCGTACAACTTGATAATTACTTGATCAACATTCCCGCAACAGACATTGGCGGTCGCTTTGTAACCCATCGCGTTGATTGTCGGTGTAATTACCTCCCATTAAATGCTCCACGTGTTATTTACCCGTGACTTATTTGCAGGGTTTACGTGAAGTTGAATGGAAATTTTCATTTACAGCTCCTGTAGATTTCGTTTTTGTTAAATTTATTGTTGGCAGCAATAATTTATATCCATTTTAACAATGGTAATTAAGTTTATTATATACACGTAGTAACATTGTTTCGGCACTTTTGGCTCCCTCTAGAATAAAATCACGAGATAAAGTTATTCAGTTTTCAAGAATCCCCTTTTCTATCTTCTACATCACCTATGCCTGAAGAAAATTTAACCTACAGTCTAAGCCTACAGTCCATTACATAAATCTTAAATGGTCCTTCGAGCCGGAGCAGCGATCTAAACTAAGGAGTACCTTTGTTTAGATAAGGGATAAGGTACAAGTGGTACACAAATACATTTCTTGCACCATAGCAGCCATGGTATCGGATCCACACCAATGGATGATTTATTTCTTCCAATATAAAGTGCGTTTATTTAATAAAATTAAGCCCTTGGACTGAGAATTGCGAATTAACGTTAATGGCGAATTCATAACTCACCTTCGTTTTATAATCTATAGTTGCGTAATAATTTTGGCAAAGTTGCTGGAGGACCTCAATACTATGCACAGTAAGTCAGTACCTCAGTAGTGTTACGCAATAGGTGGGTCAAAAATAAATATGGAAAAGACAAATATCATGTCTAATGTCCATATTGCACCCATTTTGGTAGTCGTTGGGAATGATACACTCGAAGTTGTTGACCATTTTGTTAACCTTGGATAGACTATCCATATTGGTCGGTCGATAAACAGGTCATCCGAAGACGAGCTAAATCTTTCCGTTACCCGTGGGGTGGATAAGCTTTTGGATAAGCTCAGAGTCGCACAACGAGTTATGCTCGGAGTTTCTTTGCGCGACAGAATACGGAATGAGGAGATTCGCCGAAGAACCAAGGTCACCGACATAGCTCTTAAAATCTGCAAGTTGAAGTGGCAATGGGCAGGCTACATCGTTCGGAGAACCGATAACCGTTGGGGAAGAAAGGTTCTCGAGTGGTGACCTCGAACCGGAAGACGCAGTGTAGGTAGGCATCCCACTAGGTGGACAGACGGCATTGTGCGCGTCGCAGGTAACCGGTGGATGCAAATAGCCAATTGTCGTTCGTTGTGGCGTACGAAGGGGGAGGCCTATGTTCAGTAGTGGACGTCTTCCGGCTGGCGATGATGATGATGACCCGTGGGGTGTCCGGGTAAGTATAGCACCCTCCCATCTTCTCCCGTTGGGTGTCCGTAAAAGACGACTAAGGGAAAACAAGAAGACTGGCAGCAGCGTCTTTTTATTGCCATCCCAAGCCAAGCTTGGAGATTATGGCAACCCCTCCTTTCTAAAGAAGAGGCCTTTGTTCACGTTTCGGCTGCTAATGATGAATGATGAAATGTTTCCGTCTCTCTCAACACGGTTGCTCGCAAGAAAGTTTACAAAATTATCTTGAAAAACTTTCTTGCGACCGAGAAAGAGTAGGTTCACTTTGGATAAATAATTCTTTAAACTAATATAATAAATAAAAATATTTCCTTTTAAAGTTATATAAAGTGTATTTGTTCATGTTCCCCTTCGGTGGGGTTAAATATATATGTCATTGTGTTTAAACATGAGTTATACCTTGTTTCTATATCTGTTTCAGTTTTTGTAATATCTCTGTATTTGACCTACTGTATACTTTTTTTTTATAAATACATACAAAATATAAATAACATCTAGACACAATGTGGGAATCGAACCCAAAACCTAGTGGGTAACGAACGGCCTGTGTGTCTAACTACTAGACCAGGGTTTCTTAAAATGGGGTCCACGGACCCCTTGTGGCATGAGTATCAGAGGTCCGTGGTAGATCAGTTAACTCTTAACATTTATTTATTAGAAAAATTATGTAGCATAACTTAGGATTTCCGGCCGAGCCTCGTACTCGCCGCGACGAAGATGCTTCGTTGTTATCGGTAGAACTAAATGTAGAACTATATTGATAGATTTATAAACAGCTTAGATACAGCTCTCACTGCCTTGAGTTCGTGTAAGTCTGTTATGGTGATAGGTGACATCAATATAAATATAGTTTCTGGTTGTAGAGATGCGAGTGCGGATATGTATCTAAACCTAGTTGCAGCTCATGGTATGTTACCAGCTCACCTTTTTCCCACTCGTAATGACAACTGTCTTGACCATGCAATTGTTAAATCAGACAAACAAGTTATTTGTGTAGTGCTTGATTCGTTTATTACAGACCAAGCACCGGTCCTCGTCTTTTGTAATCTCCAATTTAGTAAACCTACGTTCTCATTTTTCACATCTCGTGTTGATATTCCTGCATGTGTAGCTGCTTTGGAAAAAACTGACTTCTCACATATTATAAATTGTTCTGACGCCAACGAAGCAGCTTCTAATCTGGTAGATACAATTTCTAAAGTGGTCAATGACAACTCTCGTATATCTTCTGTTCCGAGCAGGAAAAGATTAATTAAACCCTGGATGACACTAGGGCTATTACGATGCATACGTAAAAGAGATAAATTATTCCATAATATGAAAAGAGACCCAACAAACCACAACTTAAAAATTATATACAACCGATACCGGAATTTCTGCAATAATTTACATAAAAAAGTAAAATGCGAATATGAGAGATCTGAATTTAATAAATATCGGAATAATCCTAAAGCTACATGGCGACTAATTAAACAAATTGCTAATATACAGAACTCTAAATCCCCAGGTAATGAACTATTATCTATAAACACCAATGTTTCTCGTTCTATAGACATCGTAAATGAGTATTTTACAAACGTGGGTAAAAATATTGCTTCTAAATTACAATCAAATTCTGTTTTACTTGAAATTACTAACATATCTCCTCAGATAAATTCTCACGTGATCTCCATGGCTATTTTTAATACAGACAATGATGAGATTATGCGCCTTATACTCGGTCTGCGATCAAATTGTGCTGTTGGTTAGATGGTATATCAGCCACCTTAGTTAAAGCTGCTAGGCATGTTCTCTGTCCACTTATTTGTCACGTCTATAATCTATGCATTATGACTGGTGTATTCCCTACAGTTTTCAAAAAGGCGCTTGTACACCCTATTCATAAGGGTGGTAACCGAGACAGTGTCATCAACTATAGACCGATCTCTGTTTTAACAATCTTATCAAAATTATTGGAAAAAATATTAAACCACAGACTATTAAGCTATTTAAATGCAAATAATGTAATATCTGGAAACCAATATGGTTTTAGAGCAAGAAGAAGTACTGAAGACGCGGTGCTAGAATTAACGAGTACTGTGGCTAATAACCTAAAGAATAAACTTAAAACTATTGGTATTTTCCTAGATATTTCGAAGGCGTTTGACACGGTCTCCGTACCTATTCTTCTTAACAAACTTGAGAGGTTAGGTGTTAGAGGTTTGATGCATGAAATTTTAAAGAGCTATCTTAATAACCGCACTCAAATGGTAAAAATTGGTAATTACGTAAGTAAGGAGGAAACTCTCAGTTATGGTGTGCCTCAGGGCAGCGTGCTCGGGCCTACTCTGTTCTTAGTCTACATAAATGGCCTTAGCGAGTTACTCCTGACTAATACCAAACTCATTACCTATGCTGATGATACCGTTATTCTTGTACATGGTTCAGATTGGTCTCAGGCTCGAGCCTATGCAGAAATTGCCCTTCAAACTGTCATGATATGGCTATCAGTTAATATGCTCTCCCTCAATTTAGATAAAACAAAATTTATAACATTTGCACCCAATGTTGCATCTCAACCAACCAGCACCTATAACTTGACTATGCATGTTTGCTCATCATCAACTTGTTCTAACAGTAGCTGTACCGGAATTGTACGTGCAAACAGTGTCAAATATTTAGGTGTTGTAATCGATAGTTTGATGTCCTGGAATGAGCAAATCGAATCACTAGTATCTAGGATAAGAAAATTAATTTTTGTTTTTAAAAACCTGAGATCGTCTGCTGATCTACCTACATTAAAGACGGTATACTGCTCTTTAGCTCACTCTATCCTGACCTACTGTATCTCAGCTTGGGGAGGCGCTGGTAAGTGTATTTTTCTTCGGCTAGAGAGAGCTCAGAGGGCAGTGTTAAAAGTTATGTAACGGAAACCCATTATTTTCCCAACCAGTGAATTATATGCTCTTTGTGATGTACATACTGTTAGGCAAGCATTTCTGCTAAAAATTATATGTCGTAAACATTCTGAGCTCTTATTTGATCCTGAACTAGGTGAACAAAGACGTCGAGCTGGTCGGGTCTGCGTGACAGAACCTTCTCGATTAGTAACAGTACGGAAACAGAATTACTTCCTAAGTTCTATACTGTATAACAAAGTAAATAAAATTCTTAATATTTACCCACTTACATTACATAATTGTAGGAAAACTTTAGATAAATGGCTGAAGTCCCTCACTTACAATGAGCTTGAAAACCTTCTACAAGTTTAACTCAGTATTTTTCTTTAATTTTTTTTTTGTACGAGTGCACAGACACACACACATACACACCCACACACGCACACAAAGACTCACACATACATACACACACGCGTGCTTATATAGAACGAATTTACCTATTCTTATCTTTTAATTTATAATATTGTGATCTATGTTACTATGTAATGGTTGGAACGCTGACGCCTCAGGTCCTTTTGAGGTGGGCGTTAATAGCTGCGACACAGTTTTAACTAATGTAGCTATTATCGTACTTATGTAAATGTTAACATCTGTTTTAGTTCCAATAAAATATGATTTGATTTGATTTGATAACTACTGGGAATAGGCCAATTAAATCAGCCAGATTAAAAAGGCCACTTTCAGTGAATCGTAATATGAGTAAGTTACAGTTTAATTTTTCTTCGTATGTCAGCATAACACCATTTATTAGTCTGCTAATTAGTGCAAATAAATGAATTGGGTATGATTCACCTAAAATGTGTGATTTTTCAAAAACTAGTTAAAATTGTTAAGGATATGCTTGAAATTCAAAACATGAATTGCTTTTAGGTGAATTGCTTAATGTGGTCTTTTAATACCCGCTGTAATCACTGCGCGCTGTCTAGATATCGGCAACTCGGCTCGAGAGTGTACCTACGCGCGAGCTAGAGTTTATTTTTGCGAATTACCTTTGGAGAATATAAAGGCTTCAGATGACATGATGGTCTAGTAACTAGACCAACAGGCCCGTCATGTTTCTTTCGTTTGTAGTAAGGAGTCATAACTCTATGTGTAGCTACAGCCTGTAGCCCATCCATAAGTATCCTGAAAAGTGTTTATTTCTTCGGTTAGAGAGAGCTCAGAGGGCAGTGTTAAAAGTTATGTTATATCTGTAATGGTGCTATACAGGGTGTCCAAGAAATGGGGTATCAGGCTGGTAATATATAAATATACCCGAAAATGTATAAATTTCTTATTAAATTAGCCAGGCACGCAATCAATAAAAAGCAGTCTCCATAGGAATAGGCCCGATGACACAGGGTTGCTTAGAGACAGTTTTAAGACGATATAAATATTTTTTATGTAATTCAAAATATCATATTTTGCCGTATTTGACATCTTTTTCGGGGTATTTACTATCAACACTATACATACCCTTTGGCTTGATATAGGGGAGACTGGGTACGATTGTGCCACGGTACGGTTGTGACAGTCGTCGTATTAGCGAAACTTTATGGAATATCGGGATGGGTGCAAGAGAAGAAAGGAGCAGCGTGCTTGTCTGCATTTGTTCCACAAAATTGTATCAGCAATCGTGCGACGTTTCTGCTTGCAGAGTACCACATTACTTTTTATCAATGAAAAGTAAATTTTTTTCTTCGACATCTTTTAGTAATTGTTGAATCATGTGTACAGATAGAGTAATGAGTGTCATGTCTCGTTAAAAGTTAAACATCGGTAGTTAAATAGCAGTGATTACTTTGTACGTAGATTAAACGGTATAGTCACGGCAATTGTTTTTTTGCCGAATGCCTGCAATGGGTATAATTAGATGTTTAATTAACTGTTGGACTGATAAATATCAAGACAGTTATAATAATTATAGACGCTACAGTGCGTTACTAGTAATAAGCGTTTAAAGTGTTCCTAAATTTTATTTCCTTCGTTATTTATTTTTCCAGAAGTATATTTTATATTACATTATATTACATATCACCTGCAATAAAAGTGATTATAGACCAATTTGGTGTATTTTTGAACCTGTAACTTCCAACCCCAAGCACTGGCACAGCCGTCCCTGGGGTGAGGTCGATTGTGACATATTTTTCTTTTTTTCTAATTGCTTCCTATATGTTAACCATTGCACTTAAAGGCAAAATTGTAGTATTTATACGTAGACAAATGTACATTTAACTGTAAAAAAAACACCTTTCTTCCAGCTAACTATAATAATAACTAAGTTATGGGCGATCTAATGAAAATTGTCACAACCGTACCCCTCCCCCCGTCTCCCCTACCCTTTCCGGGACGCCCAGTATTAAATAAATAAATTACGTAAACCTATTATTTTCCCAACCAGTGAATTATCATATAATTCAGATAATATTAATGCTCTTTGTAATGTACACTCGCGGTCACAAACGGTGTACCACCATTAGGACGACAATTGCTTACACGAGCCGGCCCGAAATACGTGCGGGCGGGGTAAGCGCACATAATGTTGTATAAACTGCGGTAGTATGTACATACTGTTAGGCAGGCCCTGCTAAATATTATATGTCGTAAACATTTTGAGTTCAACCCCGGCAACTTGCAGGGCGGCTGGAGGGGCTGCGGCGTCCGCTAGTTGATGCAAAGCGGCGCAAATATGCAGCTCTAGGTTCGAACTATATATTTGCGCCCTTTGCGGTGGAGAACATGGGGCCTTGGTCTCATGAGATGCATGGTTTGGTGAAAGAAATTTCATCCAAACTTATCGTAGTCTCAGGAGTCCGCCGGGCTGGTAGCTTTTTCTGCGAACGTATAAGCTTGGTTATACAAAGGGGTAATGCCGCCAGTCTTTTAGGTACCCTTCCCTCCCAGTGCGGTGACTTTGAGGAAGTTTTTTTACCTAGTTTAAGTGTACATGTTTGTAAATAAATTGTAAAAACTTTAATTGAATAAATATAGGTATTTTGAGTTCATATTTGATTCTGAAGGAACAGTAAGTGATTAAGTAAACAAAGCATTCGTGCTGGTTGGGTCTGCGTGAAAGAACTAGAACAGTTCTATGTAGGAAACGGTACTATAAAAATACTGCCTAAGTTCTATACTATACTGGGTGTCCCGGAAAGAGATATGAAGCCAAAAGGTATGTATAGTTTACTATACAATACTAAATGTTTTTTTGAGGTCTTTAAAAAAGACAAATATGGCATAAATTAATATTTTCAATTCCAAAAAATAAAATCTTAAAATTATTTCTAAGCAACCCCGTGTCATCGTGCCTACACCTATGGAGCCACAGATTTTTATAGATTGCGTGCCTGCTCTGTTTAATAAAAAAATCATAAATTTTCGGTTAAATAACGTACAAAATTGAGATCCCACTGCACTAAAACCATTGATTTTTTCATTATTTTCTTTCACAAATTGATTTCTTGTGGGTTACACAATGCGTTATTACCGACTTGACCACTCATTTCTGGGACACCCTGTATAGTCATCATATTCAGCAGCAGCAGCCAAAATCCGCCCAGATCCGCCCGATGGGAGGGTGCCATTCTTATCCGGACACCCCACGGGTAATATATATACTACTAGCTGACCCGCGCAGCTCCGTCCGCGCTTTTATTACATTTTGCTTCCCTTTTCTCCCTCCACCCTTGATTTATTTCTCTCTCCATCTCTCCCTTATTAGAAAAATCTAATTCTATACTCTCTCTCTCTCTCCTCTCTCTCTCCTCCCGTTTCGGTCCCCGTCACACTCCCCCTCTTCCTCTCCCGTTGTCCCCTCTCTGCACCCCCTCCCCTTTCTCTTCTCCCACCCTGCTCTCCCTCACTCCCTCTTTCTCTTCTCCCACCTTGCTCCCCTCACTCCCCACTTGTTCCACCTTAATCACCCTCTCTCTCACCCCATCACCCCCTCCTCGAATCCCCTCTCCCTCTCTCTCCTCTCTTGCACCCTTCTCTCGTTCTATATATCCTCGCCAATCGTGGTATCTTGGATTCTTACCCACTTAAACCCCTGCGGCTGTCGCATCGCCACATAAGATGCCTGGGACCTCCAGTGGGATCTGCACGAAATACCCCTCAGTGCGCATTATACCCCCCGGAAACCTGGCACTGTGATCACGGGGACGGGGCTCGCAACCCCGTCACCGTCCTCCTCGGAGTGGCTGCCGTCACCCATCTATGTAATGACCTTGCCTAACATTGCTTAACCTAGCGGCATGAAATATACCTTACGACCTATACTCAGATCTACCCGATATGCACACAAAATTTCATACAAATCGGTTCACCCATCTATGTAATGTTGACCTTGACTTATGTTGCTTAACCTTAACCTAGCGGTATGAACAACGCACAGCAACCAGCAGGAGCGAATTTGTTTTATAATATTATGTATAGATATAGAAGATATAGATATAGATAGATAAAATACTTACTTGATATTTACCCACTTACGTTCACGGATTTATAATATTTACTTCGTAAAAACTGGATAGATCACTTAAATATATTAATAACACCGATTTAAACTTTATACTACATTCTTAAGGTTTGTTTTTCGTTGACACAAGTCGAAGTAGAAAAACGAGCCGAGTGAGATAGCTTAAAAGTAGATGTGTGTCCTTGTCATCCTTCTTGTCAAGTAAGTTGCCAACGCAAAATATGATTCTTTTTAGTAGTGTTAGGTAGATTACATTTGCTTATAAGTTTTTCGTGTAATAAAACATCGATATATAATACATCTAGGACGATGAAAATGAAATGTAATATCATAAATTAGCACACGAACAACATGCAATACATTGTCGTAGCAAATAACCGGTGTCGCGGTGTACTGTAAAAGTAGGGTGACCATTGTTATGTATGGCGTCGCGTCGGTCGTCTCGGATGATGGTTTCCATACAAACGTTAACTCAAACTGAATTTGGAAATGAAATACAGATAGGTATCCGGATGAAAACGGTAGCTAGGTATTACCACAAATTCAAATAATTTAATGTCTTAATTGCGGTAAGTACAACAGATCTTATATGTAATATTAAAATAATCATTTCAGTTGGTCACTCAAGTTAGGCAATACCGAATGCATCATTTGACAGTTATTTGATAGCCACTTAGCTTTAGAGATCATCACTTTAGTTGTCAAACAAGATACGCAATAGCCACGCTGAACGCAAAAATCGTCTCATGCAGTCCGCCTCGCAACATTCAGATTGATAGAGGTCACGCAGGAGCACCGATGTGGTACCGCTCGTTGTGACCCGATCCATCGCCAAAAGACCTTAGAAGTGAGAAATAATGGTAATGCGTGGACACCCTATTAGACAGAGATAAACTACTACTTTCGGACCTCTCATTCGGCTCGTGATCTTTAGTATACTGCGCTGTCCAGTTCTAATACAGGTTCGTGCTTACGTTATACCTAAAATTAACGCACACCTCAAAAGGACCAGAGACCCTAGACAAGATACAATCGCTTCATAGATATTCTAGTTCTTCATTCGCTAACGGTGTCAAAATTCCCTATAAATTGTCACGTGATTTTTCTATGCCTTGGCCTTATGTTATTATCATATTTTGAATACTTTCTATTCGCATTAACGCTTTTAGAATGTAAATGGGCCAAATGGGGCCCGCTAGCCTTATCTCTGTGTACAGTACAGTATACTAGACTTCGGGCCTTTTTTAGATTAACAGTAGTATTTTATTTATAAATGTACAAAAATAATGCAAAAAATGTCATTCGAATAAGGTTCGAATCAATAAATGTTCATTACACTCGCTTTTTCTCATAAAATAGCGCGCACAACGAATTTAAGTAAAGAAATGTCTTCTGGTAGTGGAAAATCCCTAATTTTTAAATAAATGCTATATTTCAAATATGCGATTTATCGTAATTTAATATACTTAGGGTAGTTATAATTAAACATACAATTTAGGCTAGATTATTGCGTTCCGCAGGGTAAAGCAGAAAAGACTATGTGGCCCAGAGGTAAAAAAGGTTGAGTATGTCTGATCTAGAGATTCCCCACCAATTTTCAGCCAAATCGGTTCACACGTTCTTGAGTTATAAGTGGTACTTATATAGTGTAACTAACACGAGTTTCTTTTATATTTAGGATCTATATATATAAAAGAAACTCGTATAAGAACTTTAATATACTCCATATTTATGTAAATATTCCTACAATTATGTAACGTAAGTGGGTAAATACCTATGTAAATTTTTACATCTGTTTTAGTTCCAATATAATTTAAAATATGATGAATTTCACTGCAAAAAAGGGTTACAAACAAAAGCCTCTAACTAAACCATAGTATGATTTATAACGTGGCGGCGCATAACGTAAACGGTAACATCGACTCTCACGCATATTTTTTTTTTTTAACTTTGTCAGGAACTTGCATGGCAACACCGGATACGCAATGGTCTAGTAGGCGTTGTGTCAAACTGTTTCATTCAATTTTCCTGATATGTTAATAGGACGATCCGTTGTAGTGGGCTTTTACTTTTATATGGCTTGAACTGAAAGTTTCCTTCGTTTGAGTTTGAGCGGCAGTCCTCCAACCACGCTCTGGACTATATTTTGCCTATGATTGATCTCAGGATGCCGGACCGTCGAGGCGGATGGCTCTACAGTAAACATTTGCAGAATCACGGCCAGACCGGCGAGGGACTGCATCTCACCAAGGCGGGCTCCTATGAAAAAACAATCATTAATTACGAGTATATACAAGTAGGTATAAATTATCATAAAAACACAAAAACCCGACTGCCAACAAACGAAATGTTGTTAAATTAAAATATATATATACCTACATACCTAAACCATAAAAACGTGTTTAGGTATAGTTCAACTTATCTGCTTAAGGCCTTTTAATTGATTCTCTACCAAAACTTAGTCGAATCTCACGACTATCAATAATTCAAAATCCATGAAGTCGTTCAGTCGTTTTGGCCGTGCCAAAAAAAAAAATTTATTTACCCTTCTGAGGCAATCGGGCAAGAAACATATAAACTTCAACTCCCCAAAGAGAGGCCACTAGAATTGTCTTAAAAGCTAGGCTTTCATAAAATTTCTTTAGTCCTTTCTGTCAGTTTCACCTAGATGAATCAAACAATGGAGCCAAAATGGAGCCGTAAACTAAAATTAAACTTGAACTTGAAAAGACATGTCAAAATCTGTAAAGCTGCAGGCAGTGCCAAAGAAATAGACTGATATACATAAGTACCTAAAAAAATGTATGCTGTCGTGTGGTCGTGAGACGGCTTAAACTGTTTGATGGAATCGTATACTTAAACCTGATCATCTAAAGAGTCTAGATTAGATATTCTTAGACACAGCCCCAACGGCGTGAAATGGTGAGCAACTAAAAAGTGTTATAGAGAGTATACAGCTACTTCCGACTTAAGACATGAGACGGTCATAAGCCTCAAATCCCGCGTTGTTTGATATATAAGGCGATAGAGTAGTATCGCTCTCACGTCCGCTGTAGTGTACCCCAAAACCTGCCTTTACGGATCCCGAAAAGAGCATTTTTTTTCGCCTAACATATACTTACCAATACATTGTCTTGGTCCTATCCCGAATGGTAGATATGCGTACTTGTGTCTCTCTACTGAACCCTCAAATCTCTCTGGCGTAAAGTTCGACGGGTTGACAAAGTATTTTTCATCGTTGTGAATCGCTTGCACCGGTATCATGATCTTCACACCAGGGTTTATGGAGATGCCCAGCTTGGGTATCGTGTACTGTCTAGCACAAACTCGGTGCAACACTCCCAGAGGAGGGAACATTCTCATCGCCTCTTTAAACGCACATCTCAAAAGTGTCATTTCTGATATCGCTTCGTAGCAAAATTTGCCGTCGTATTTTTTTAGCACCTTATCTATTTCTTTTTGAATTTTAGCTTGTATTTCCTGGTGAAAAGCAAGCTCATGGAGGGTGTAGCTCGTGGATGATGACGAGGTCTCGTACCCGGCTGCGAAGAAGATAAACATTTGCGCCGCCATTAACTCGTTGTTCATTTTCATTTCGACTAATTTTGGTTTTCCATCCGGGCCCTTTTTTTCTATTGATTCACCAGTAATTGTGTCTTCCACTTCCAGCTCTAGAAGAAGATCAACAAAATCGTTGCGACCGCATGGCTTACCATTTCTCTGTGTGCGAATAGTTTTCAAAAGAACTTCAATAGTTTCCAGTATTTTTTTCTCACCTAATATTTTTTGGGCATACCGCCTTAATTCTGGAAGTAAATCCCACACCGCACACAATATGCGTTTTTTCCAAGATCTCTGGAAAATATTCTTTCCCAGTTCTTTGAATAGGGAGTTTTCATTGTTAATGGTGTCCATATGTATTCCGAAGCCGCAGGCGCCTATAAACTCCATCGTGAACCTCGCCATCAAATCGTAAACGTCACATTCTCCGCCCTTGTTCATAATTATATCATCTCCCACAATCTGCAGTTTCTTTGTGCAGTTCATTATTAATGGAAACATATTTTTTAGCTTTGCAGTAGTAAACGCCATTGTCAGTCGCTGACGCAAGAGCTTCCATTTATCACCTTCGACATGAAAGAGATTTGCCATAGAGGGCTCCCCTTCGGGATCCCTGCCAAGACCCCTGGGATAAAAATATGAGAAGTCAATATTTAAAATTTTTCTCGCTATGTCCAAGTCTTTGATAATGAGTTCCGGCGTCCTCCCTCTGTAGAAGCCGACCACTCTCTCGTCGGGGTACTTGTTGTACAGCTCCACAGACACTTCGGTGATCACATTCTGGTACAGGTTGCCGAAGAAAGGTATATTTTTATCGTGCTTGACATTACGCTTGGCCCAGTAGTCATGATTATACGTGAAATTATTGTATGTAATATACATGATCAACAAAAGAAATAAAATAATGAACATGGTATCAGTTGAGCCTAGTCCGAATACTGCTGTGTAAGTCAGGCTTATCTTATTTTATACTTATATATACATATGGCAAGCGCCTATAGAAGAATAAGTAACATGAATATGTAAAATATACGCTGGGAAAACCTTTTAACATCATGATAGGGTAATGTCCATGCTTGACAATGATGACTAGGGACCGGATTTATATATATTTAAAATTCCAAAATATGTAAGTACATATAATATGGACTAAAGAAACGATAATATGGAATAAAAAGCGAAAATATGCCAAAATATGGAAATATGGAGTTAAAAACAGTATTTGTGTGTTTTGTAACCCCCAAAGCACAAAAGGTGTGTTTAAGTTTGTACGCTTTAGACTCTCTGTCTGTAGGTATGTCTGCCTGTGGCATCGTAGCTTCCTAACAAATGGATGGATGAACATTCAAGGTCTTTCTGTTTGTTCAAAATAAGGCTTTGTACTGGCTGAATAATCTTTCAACATCACAGTGTGTGACTGGCCTCCGGTTGTAGGCTCCGTGGCACAGTGGGAAACTGCTTGCTTTGCAAACCGGAGGTCGCGGGTTCGAATCCTGCGGGGGTCAACAACTTTGTGTCGTTGTTCCTTCCTGGCTAGGACAATGCAGGCCGATCACCTGATTGTCTGTAAAGAAAGATGATCCATGCGTCGGATGTGCATATAAAAAGTCAGTCCTGCGCCTAACTTCTCCCCCAGTCGTGTCAGTCTTTCGTCCCATCGGATTATGAGAGGTATAAAGACGGGAAAGTGTACTTGAGTCTACGCAAGCGCTCGTGCAAGCAAAGATTGGCCGCTGTGGTCGTATCGGCCAGGACGACATTATTTTTATTTATGTGACTGGAACATACTTGCACACTGAACTGACGGACAGTTATTTGCGACAGTGATTTTTTAAAGGTGTATTGTTAAGGTGAATACGGGGAAAGTATAATAAATTCAGTGCCGATAGCTTACTGTAATGACCCGTGACTGCGATGTGCACGTTTAGAGAAAAATAAATATTTTGCTCATTCGGAAATTGTTCCTACCCCGTATGTTGTTTTGTTATATAATCTACGCTTATCGTAACTACTTTGTTTCGTATACATCTATTTGCTACCCTTTATCTATACTTATAATAAAACTGTAACAGGTCCAATTCTGTGTACATTGAAGATATTTTGAAAATTATATTTGGAGGGCATTCTATAAACGATTCTGAGGACGAATATGTAATTTTTTTAATTTTTGTCTGTCTGTCTGTCTGTCTGTCTGTCTGTCTGTATCACGGCTGAGCATCACGCCGAAACTACTGAATGGATTCAAATGAAACTTGGCATGATTTGAGATCTTACTGCGAGGTAGGACATAGGATACTTTTTATCCCGTAATCTAGCACGGTTCTTTTGGGAGAGGGGATTAAAGTCAAAATGGGTACTTGGTTATACGCTTGGTCCGATTTTATCAATTTTTCTTTATAATATAATAAATATTAGTAAGGGAACACTCATAGAGAGATGTTATCAAGGTTTTGTAATCGATCGGGTTAAGCAACGTTAGGTAAGGTCATTAAATAGATGGGTGACCGTTTAACGCCATTTGAACTAAACGGGTCCGTGCTTCGGAGAGCAAGTAAGAAATGGGTCCCAGTTTTTAACCGACTATAAAAAAGGAGGTTATGTATTCGATGCGATGTCTGTTATTAAAAGTTTAGTTAATGTAAAAATAGCGCAGGCGGAGCTGCGTGGGTCAGCTAGTACAGAAATATATTCAATTTTGTAAAAATATGGACTTATTTTTGAAATATATGGACAATAAATATTATAAATTCTCATTCCAAATGTCATGATTCGTGAAGAAAACAACATACTGAGCAAAAACTATTGAAATTAAAAATATGTATTTGCATATAAATCCGGTCCCTAATGAATAAACAAACTTTAAATAAATAAAATAAAATTATTATTCCATTTATTCAATATTAAACATTTTGTTACTCCGCCTTCAAGAAGTTCTCGTCATGGGGGACAGTGACGTCTACAATCATTGCACGATGCTCAATCCGATCTATCAGCACAATATCAGTCTTATTGGCGACGATAATCCTGTCTGTGATGATAGATCGTTTCTAGTTTAATGTTTTATTGCCATCCTCCAGAACTGGTGATGGTACATACCTGTAGTAACCGCCTTGTAACCTCTATCGTTACAAGGCGGTATTTCAAAGCAAGTTGGTGGTGGATTATCCTGGCTACTTGTTTGTGTCTGTACAAGTCTATATCTATCTATACTTATAATAAAACTGTAACAGGTCCAATAGGCATGATGACTAATTTTGAAAAAATACTCTATAATGTACTTACGGGTCTACTATTGCCGAAAATAATCATATTTTTGTATTAAGTTTACTATTAATAGCAATATTTTCAATTTTTAAAATAGAGTTTGAATTTCGTTCCAAAACGATGGCCGGTGCATGGCGCCATGTTGTGACGTCACTACGGCAGTGTAAATAAACATAATTATGTCTAGGTATAAAAGTTAAAAGTGAATCATTGTATGAAAGAAAAAGTTGAGATGACAGTTTGACAATTGTTTATTTACACAGGATTGACGTCATTCACTCTGAGCAGCGTTTATTACAAAATGGCGATTAGCTGTATTTGAGTAATTTATTTGCTTAAATATCACGAAAATCTCTCTATTATTATGAAAATGAGATGCATTTTTGGAATCAGTGCAATCTGTTCTAATATTTAAAACCACAGATTTATAGGTATTGTGTTACAGTCATCATGCCTATTCTGTACATTGAAGATATTTTGAAAATTAGATATATTTGGAGGGCATTCTATATCCGATACTAAAGCCAAAAATGTATTTTTTATTTTATTTTTGTCTGTCTGTCTGTCTGTATCTCGGCTGAGCATCACGCCGAAACTACTGGATGGATTGAAACGAAACTTGGCATGATTTCAGTTAATACTCCGAGATAGGACATAGGATACTTTTTATCCCGACATTCGGCACGGTTCCCTTGTGAGAGGGGACCACAGTCAAAATGTGTACTTGGTTATAACAATGTTTTTAACAATGTTTTAACACGCTCCGATTTTAACAATGTTTCATTATAATTATAATAAATATTTGTAAGGGAACACTCATAGACAATTGTTAACAATATTTGGAAATCGATCAGGTTAAGCAACGTTAGGTAAGGTCATTAAATAGATGGGTGACCATTTAACGCCATTTGAACTAAACGTCTCCGTGCTTCGGAGGGCATGTACAAAGTGGGTCTAAGTTTTTAACCGACTTTAAAAAAGGAGGTTTTGTATTCTATGCGAATGTATATTATTGAAAGTTTAGTTAAAGTAAACACAGCGCGGGCGGAGCTGCGTGGGTCAGCTAGTATTCAATATTTGCGAGACGCGACCGGAGATAATATGTCTGAGGGATTCACCAAGGCGATGACATGCCCGATAACTGTGGATGGTGCCATTTCTCAAGATATTATTTTCGCTAGTTGTTCGTCATCACAACTTCGTCCATAATAGCACAGACAAAACCTTCGGTTTCCCCAAAGCGGTCACCGAATCGTAGCCAGGTTACGGAGGCTGAGAAGTCTACATCGGGCCCACGAAGAGCCCGGTAGAACCTTCCGCGTGTAGCTCCTTACTTTGCCATACCGCCTCGCGACCGACAGTGGTGGGAACCACAGGCTTGCCCAATTCCCTTTAGCTAGGGATAGAGGACTGACCAGTCCATTGTCCACAGCAACCACATCCGTATGCATGTCCCCGCCGCAGTGGACGAAGCCGAGAAAGTATTCCCTAAGGTTACATATCTCACGGTTGTGTAGGGTCTTAGCAATTTTAATAAGCCACCACATTTCCGTGTGATATATAACCTCATCACTGAAGAGCGAGGATGATGCATACGATATGTGTTTAATAGTGAAAGAACTGTTCTATCCAGGTTGTCTAGCTCAGTCTGAGTCCACTTCAGTATGCCAAAGGAGTACATATAATTATTATTGTTACAACCAGTAAATACATTAAGGTCTCAGCAAGCAAAATTTTAATCGGTTACTCGTTACACGTGTACGAAACGTACGACCAATAATATTTTTGTAGAAAATTTTCTATGACAAAATTATATGCATCTATAACCGTTGGGGAAGAAAGGTTCTCGAGTGGCGACCACGAACCGGAAGACGCAGCGTTGGCAGGCCTCCCACTAGGTGGACAGACGACATTGTGCGCGTCGCAGGCAACCGGTGGATGCAAATAGCCAATTGTCGTTCATTGTGGCGTTCTAAGGGGGAGCAGCAGTGGACGTCTTCCGGCTGATGATGATGATGATGATAAATGTATAATAAAAAACCGGTCAGAGTTATCAGCCAAAAACTACGTGAAATAAACCAAAATAAAAATCTGTTTTGAGATGTGCAAATGAAGCCCTTCTCCCTTCTTTTTCTATTCCCCCTCCCCGCGACTGAACGACACTGAATGACACTGAACGACACTAAATGACACTGAAGACACTGAACGACACTGAATGACGCTGAACGACACTGAACGACACTGAATGACATTGAACGACACTGAATGACACTGAACGACACTGAAATACACTGAACGACGCTAAACGACACTGAACGACACTGAATAACACTGAACGACACTGAACTACGCTGAACGACACTGACTGACATTGACCGACACTGAACGACACTGATCGACACTGATCGACACTGACTGACATTGACCGACACTGAACGACACTGATCGACACTGATCGACACTGATCGACACTGATCGACACTGATCGACACTGATCGACACTGATCGACACTGATCGACACTGATCGACACTGATCGACACTGATCGACACTGATCGACACTGATCGACACTGATCGAAACTGATCGACACTGATCGACACTGATCGACACTGATCGACACTGATCGACACTGATCGACACTGATCGACACTGATCGACACTGATCGACACTGATCGACACTGAATGTAATTCTGAATGACACTGAATGACAGTGAATGACACTGAATGACACTGAACGACACTGAACGACACTGAATGATAATGAACGACACTGAATGACACTGAATGACACTGAACGACACTGAATGACACTGAATGACACTGAATGACACTGAACGACACTGAATGACACTGAAAGACACTGAAAGACACTGAACGACACTGAAAGACACTGAATGATACTGAATGACGGAATGACTGAAGACTGAAGGACTGCGTCACGTGAGCGCTTTCATACCCCCTCCATGTTAGCGTTAAACATTTAACGCAACCTTGTTGGAAGTCGCATAAGTTTCACTTTCATAAAAAATAAAGTTGCGCAGAAAATTAGAAAATTACGCTGGTGATAATATAAAAAATATTGATTATTGTTTTTAGAATGGAGTTCTTTATCGCACAACCAACAGAGGCCTTAGTGTATTCGTTTTAAAAACAATACGTTATCACTTGCGTTAGCGTTTCTCCATATAGTTTCTATGGACATCTCACTTACGCGATTGCTACGTACGTACCTATTGTTTATAAAACGTATACACTCAGACCTCTGGGCTATTGCGTATATTTAGCCACCCAAGTGACTATCAAGCTTCAGTTATCCACCGAACTTGGATGTCAACTGAAACTGTTTTATCATTGGTATTTATTGGTCACTCAAGTGAGGCAATATCGAATGGGGGTTCAAATCCTAGTAAATCATTTGCTTTATTGTCACTGCTTTTTTATTCTACTATTATTACTTTCTCATTATTTATTGCAGAATTTGTAAAAAAAACTATCACTACCATTTTAACATTTTTTACGTAACTTTCATTTTAACGTTTAAATATCCTTTTTCCTTAAAGAGGGCTTGCCAATATGACCCGTCGTAAGCGAACAAAGACCCGATACCTGTCGTCGACACTAGCGCCATAGATCACAGCCACTCGGTACTGTCGCCATACATCCAATATACGAGAGTTATAGGCCAGGAAATTAATTCTGTCCGCACAAGTAGGGTTATGTGCGGTAACCGTGTTTTGGGCGGTTTTGTGGCTAATACTTTTTGAGACAAGATTCAAAAAATCCCCGAAACGAGACTACAATAACCAAGACAAGATTTTTGACGGGCCCGTTGGTCTAGTGGTTAGACACTCTGTCCGCTAACCGATGGGTCGTGGGTTCGATTCCCACCAAGTGTCTGGGTGTTATTTATCCATATAAGTATGTATTTACAAAAAAAAAAATAAGTATTAGTATCAGTTGTCTGGTTTCCATAGTACAGGCTCTGCCTAGTTTGGGATCAGATGACCGTGTGTGAATTGTCCCAAGATATTATTATTATTATTAAGATTAAGTTAAAAAAAACACTCAAAACGAGATGAAATCATAAAAAATGCCTCAATAGTTTTTGAACAAATATTTCTAGGTAAGAACCGTTGAAATTAAACCTGAAAGCTTAAATAAAAATGCTTAGACAGTCATTTAAGGGTTACACATACGGTTAGATATACGGACACACAGCCAGCAGGCTTAGCGTGATGTGCAAATCTTGACAGACAAGTGTGAGTATGACGTCACTATGACGTAGTATTTCACCTTTTTGTATGGAGAATTGATGTTTCAGTGTTGAAAACTACGTCATACGCCAAACCGATCTGTCAAGATTGCAAGTCGTGCTAGGCCTGCTGGCAAATAGACATTAGGCGTCCGTGTTTGGATTGATATCGTTATTCTTATGTCCCAGATGACAATCGTCAAAAGATAGCCTCTTACCATGTCGCTTCTCACAATTTGCGTAAATATTCATAACTTTTAGGACTTCACCGAAGAACTAATGTAATCAACATAGCTCTCAGAATCAAGAACCGAAAGACGTGGCGCAGGTAGGCCTCCCACTAGGTGGACTGACGATATTGTGCGCGTCGCAGGTAACCGGTTGATGCAAATAGCCAGTTGTCCAAGGGGAGGCCTGTATTCAGCAGTGGACGTCTTCCGGCTGGTGATGATGATGAGGGATGATGATGATCATTTTATACCTAGCTATGAATCAATGCTCTAATTAATGTAATACGAGTATTTGTATATTGAAATATAAATACTCTATCATAAAAATATATTAAAACATATTAAACATACCTATAATTTTTTTTCGAGCACTTAGTCTTTAGAACTTAGTCGATTTACTTAGTCTTTAGGAAAATACTTTACAAGGTAAATCCATGGTGCCCCTACCGACCACGACAAACGAAATTGATTTTTCCCATAAGCCGCTTAGGTAGCAGGGTGTAGGAAATAATAACTATGTTTTGATGGCTTTTGAGACATTATGTTACCTATCGAACTACTGTCGTGTGAGGTCGCATAAAAATATTATGGCCGTTCTTATTTTATAACTTCATCAAAATACCAGCGTAACTTTAATAACGCGGATCGTACTACATACTATAAAATAAAGATACGGAAAATAATGAGACGGATAATTGAATATGATTTATATTATAAGGATTTCAGTTATTACTACTTATAACATTATTGATGCGCGGACGGCGGTGAGGGACTTTGTGCTTGGCCACGATCTCACTGACGGTAAGCGTAGACGAAGACATGGATAATAGAATAATAGTATCCTGGGACAATCTACACACGGTCATCTGTTTGGTTATTCACAACTGTCGGAAACCGTAGCCGAATCTGATGATCACATTTTCGGTGATATCTTGTAAACTCTTTTTAGGGATTCATCATCAAAGTATTTTGTCAATTCTATTTGGAATGATGATGATGAGTCCTCCCGTGACCATGGGTACTTCAAATCATTCGAAACGTAGGGAAAGTAAAATCTAAAATCGTGGTTTATTTCTATAATCCGTAAAAGTAGGTATATTTCCATGTGTTCATAGGAACCATCAGATTTCTGCATAGCCTTTATATTTATAAGATATCATCCAAATCGTTTTCATCGTACAAGAAAAGGATCCTGTGTCTGAGGTTGATACCTCAGACACAGGATCCTTTTCTTGATTCATTGACCATCCTTATTTCATTTTACTACTGGCATAGTGATCTATGCCAGTAGTAAAATGAATTAAGGATGGTCCCACAGTCGCCAACATAGCGATTCTTCATGGAGCACTTACCCTTAACTGAAGGAACTATAACGAAAGGAATATTATACTTGACTGTGGGGTGCCCGGGTAAGAATAGCACCCAGCTATAGGTATCCTTCCGTTGGTCGTATGAGTAGAGAAACAAAAAAACGGACCATAGCGTCTTTCTATTGGATTACCTACCACCTACATCCTATACTGCGATCTCCAAGACACCTGCCAAGAGTGGGGATTGTGGCAAATGGCGGAGGCCTTTGTTTAGCTTAGCAGAGGACATTTTTTGGTCAATGATGATACTTGTAAAATAACTAAAATATATCTTCACTATATCGGGTCGGTACCCATGAACTTTGTTAAAGATTACTCTCGGAACGGAATGAGGCGTGAGAATCGACAGGCCCGAAACTTGGCACACATCAGCAGTAAGTGGAAGGGTTTGTTTGCGAAGGGTGCGGTCGCAGGTGCGAGCCACGCAGGCAACACTTATACTAATCTACGCTGAGACAAATAGCGCCCTCTGCTGGAACATGTGACATAGAATAAATGCATGTACAGTGCTGTAGAGGTTCCACAATTTTTATTTAAAACTGTTGGTGTTCTTTCTCATGAAACTTATGGATATAGATTTTAATTATGTACTTATATTTAAAAAAAAAAACTATAATCATCCTCATCCCATCCATGACCCGTAAGACTTATCCAAATTCTTCGTGTCCCTATCGTCCCGGGTCGTCTGATATTATTCAGAAATGTTTATTTTCAATAATACATAGATATGTATAAAATTCGATAAAAGAGTTCAATACAAGAAAGTAAAATAAAAGGCTCTGCTCTTTTTGATCGAGTTGATAATATTATAGTGATAACCTGGAAACTAAATAAATAATGGATTCATATTATCGACACGAATACATAATCATTTTCCTCTGTGTTATTCACACACCATCTTACGCAGAAATCTTCTAATGTCAAACCCTGCCTTTCTAGATACGCACAAGGCATAGCCGCTAGAGAGAGAGAGAGATCGTGAAAAGTTCAATTTGGCTAGCAGTAGTATAAATACTTTTCCATTTTTCTTTAACGTTTTAAGCAAATATCTGATTATTTCAATCTTAGAATTAAAAGTAGCCATATCTAGTGGATACAAAACTCTGCCCTCTTTGCTTTTGGACCCTCGAGTTAACGAGTTACTTGGAAGTAGTCCGTGGCGTGCAGGTGTGCCACGAGGATGTGTTCCTTCGTGACTCGACGATAATAAATTTTTGCTACACGCGAAAAATTGCTTTTTATACAACAAAGGTCCCTGGATAATAACCAGTTATCGCTACTTGTGGAGGCTGAGCGTTGCACAGGGTCTATAGTCTAGAAAAATCGCTGCAATGGTAGCAGAAGAAGCAGCAGTTTTCAGTATATACTATTCTTATCTATGGTGTGCCTGTGTGTGTCTGCATTGCAGCTGGTTAAATTATCGGGCTCTAGAGACTTATTTCTCTCTCTCTCTCTCTCTCTCTCTCAACAGGCGTGTTCTTTACAAGCTTAGAGGAAGGATCTCTATAGAGTACGCGTTTGTCTATAGTCCCATTAAACAAAGCTTAGGCAGATTTTCCTCTACGAGGCAGGTGAATTGAACTATTTAAAGTTATATTACAAAAGTTATATTGATATGTAAGTGATAAGTAGTAATAGGTTTGCTCTGTCACAAGCGCAAATGTCGATAAATACAGCTGACGGTATAGTACCTATTGTCGTGTACCTGATATGTATGTACTTAGATGTTCTTACCTGTGCCTACGGTTCTTACTTGCATTTGAGCATTCTATAGTACTTGTACTGATTTTTGTTCTGTGTTTACAAGTAATTAATATGCTGGCAGCTCAATAAATGTATACCTTGTTTATGGTAGGGTCCAATATGTCATATTCAATCCTACTAATTATCCTTGGCTGGCCACCGGTCAGCGATCACTTTTGTATTCACACCTTCCGATTTTCATCTTATAAAGATTTGTTAATCTTTATTACCTTGTTAGGTATAGATCAAATATTGACTATTCAATAGTGCTATTTTTAAATCTTTTTGGTACTAATTATTTATTTTTTACAGTGAAATCTAAAGTAAAGTATAAAGATAATTGATAAGCAGACAAATGCTAAAGATTAAAGTAAACTCTATATATCTTCTGCAATCAAACGACAATATAATTAAAAGGAATAGTGTTGTAAGCTTCGACTTGACAAAGGCCGGGATCGCTGGGATCCCGTTCACCCAATAAAACCGTGTTTAATCAATTCTAATTGTTTACGGGCAAACTTTTTGCGCTGTCACTAAAGGTCTTTGCGAGAATTTCCATTGCATTGAAATACATTGATGGTTTTATTACTTCACCGTAAAATATCCAGACATGGTGACTGTTATTTATTATTCGATTATTGTAAGTTATTGTCTTATTTAATGGTGTTTAATTTCCACACAGCCCTGGATAAAGCAATTTGACCCACTCTAAATTTAATGTTTTTCAATTACCTATCGGTTTTGATGATATATTATATGAGCTATGCTATGAGTTAAAACAAAGATAAAAACGCATTTAAATCTGTACAGTCATTTAAAAGTTATAATACCACAAATAGACCTACAAATAAACAAAGGCTTTAATACGTATATAACACTCAACGTTTTGCCGCGAGATTTTTCTATCGGACCGAATTTTCTAGGTTTTGTAAAAGTATGTTAGTTTTAAGTAAGTAAGTTGTTTTATTATTTTTAAGTAAAATTTCTTTGAATCAAATATTCAAAGAAATTTTACTATTTCTTTGAATATAGGTATATTTGTGACTATAAAATATGCTATAATTATTCCCCACACTGCACTGTACATACATACGCACGCTTCGTATTAATTAAATCGGCAACAAAAAGAGAAAATATATTAAAAATAAAACCGTGCTGCGAGCCCAGGTCCGCCATTTCAGTTCTGAGCAATTATTTATTCCCACGTTCAAAGGTATAATCTCCGGCACGACAAAATGGTGACCACAAAAAAATTTACATGAAAAATCCACAGCGGAGCGTTGAATCTAAATAATAAATTGTCCATTGTTAGATGGCCCCCGTTATACAAATGTATTTATTCAGACAACATAATGAATTCTCTTGGGATGCGCGATTATGCAGATTTTTCAGACTCTCGCTCTTTGAACTGTTTGTCCCTATTATGGATAGCGAACTATTATACTTACATACCTTTTATTTTTACGTGAGGAAATCCTCATGGAAGAGTCCGACATAACCCGCGCCGCTACCACCCGTGGCGGCGCGGTTTATGTCGGACTCTTACCGACTAAAACACCACGGTGTTCCTGGTCCACTATAAACTGAACTATTATACCTACCCTGTCCATGTTAGGCAAATTACTTGTATCTCCAATATTTTGTTCAAGTAGGACTAATAAGTGTTATCTATGTCCTAATGACCACGTGCTCCTATCTTGTTCAATGAATGGTCGTGGAAACCTGAACAGTTATTGTTGAAAGCGTTAGGGACCAGGCATACGGTAATTAATATGGGTTTGGACGTTAAATTTAAAAATTTTCATTATTCTTCAAGGCATGCCTTAGATTTTCTAAGGCTGAGAATGGGTTCGAACTGTGAGTTTGAACATGGCTGAGTACGGCCTAAGGCCCTTTTGTCTCTCATGACGCGAAGGGGGACTCCTAGGCTTCGTAAAAAGCTGACCAGTACCTAATAAAAAAAATGCTAATTCCAGTCAATTATTTTTTAAACATGTTCAGTGGGATGAATAAACATTTATATTATCGTTTACGTAGATAAATTACATCTTTCAAAATAGCTAAAAACCATCCCGACTAAACCAGTTTTCAAATTGAAAATGAAATCGTTAAAGCTACGATGCTACAAACAGGCAAGGTATATTAGCCAACCGGTCAGACATGAGACAAGTCGCTAAAGGAAACCAAAGTTCGTTCGCATCTTGATGGTGGTACGCGCGATGTATCCAGAATACAGCTTCGACATAATTCAATAATGAAACTCTGAGGAACGCCGCTAAATGAGGGCCAAGGAGGAATTAAACGCTAAATTTGCAGTTCTCAAGTCATTTGTGTAGAGAAATTCCACTCGTTATAAAGTTAAATGTAAACTCTGAACTAATTAATTCAGTTTCCTTTTTGTATCTTGATAAATAGAACTTGTTTTTCATTTAGTGTTGAAGATGGGCTTATTTTTAACGAAACTTTCCCTGAATTTGTATGTGAGCTTTATTATGAAATTCGAATTAAGAAACTATACGTATCAATTATACTTTACATACTCTCGGAATTGTACGTATTTTAGAAAAGGTTCAAACTAGCACGTCCGTTTTATAAGTTTAGTAGAAAATAATAATGATATCATATCATATATGTTAGTGATTTCTTATAGCCAAGCGAGCATCTCGTCTTCTTTACCATTAGAGCAAAAGCGCCATATTCCATGCACATACGAATTGATGATCAGATATGTCTTTACAGTAAATTCTAGGGTGCACGACTAGGTTTCCTTATTGAATTTCCCTGCCTAGCTTTTCGCCAGGGTGGGCTAACTCCGTGCCAACATTTAAAAAAATAATGTAAATAATAATGTCCCCCTAGCCGAAACGACCACAGCGGCCAATCTTTCACAAGATCAGCCATGTTCGCAGGAGATATTATAGTGCACAAGCGCTTGCGTAGACACAAGTGCACTCTCTCTTCCTTTATATAATACCTCTCATAATCCGACACGACCGGAGAGAGGTTAGGCGCAGGACCGACTTTTTACATGCCCATCCGACGAATGGATCATCTTACTTTACAGACAATCGGGTGATCGGCCTGCATTGTCCTAGCCAGTAAGGAACAACTACTCAAATTTGTTGCCCCCCGCAGGATTCGAACCCGCGACCTCCGGTTTACAAAGCAAGCGGTTTCCCACTGCGCCACGGAGGCTACAAAAAATAATGTAACCACAGAACCGCCATCTAGAGTGTTTCCCGTGAATTATCATCTTCATTCGTCTGTACAGCACCTAACTTTTCTGATACTCCTAAACCCAATATTGGGTTAGGATTATTTTCAACTAGTTAGTTTCGGAATCCTATAACAGGTGTCGCTAACTACCTACTGACAGAAATAAGGTCGACAAAAGGTACAGTTGCGTGCAAAATATAATCCACCATACATAGCCCGAGTAAACATTACAGTATAAGCTACTGTTTGACCACAATCTCACCTCATGGTAAGCGGTGATGGGACCGTGGATGGCAGAGCATACTACCTTCATATCAGCATAAATACCCCATATGTGAGGACAGCTGACAGCAAATTCAACAATGCGTTTTTTTCGGCCGCCTGCACTTTGTAAACAATGGCAACTTTACAACTGCATAATAACTATATGACCCGACTGGAGTTACCCCTGAATTATTAAGGGGGTAACATGCGCCAATGACCTTGAGAATCTGACCGCTCCGGCCGAGAGTTGTCATCGTAGAGGGCGTTACCATCAATTATGAATATTACATTTGAAAAACCATAGACTAAAAATATGCAGATGTGTCGAATGGAGTTATGCCTATTCCGTTTAATTTTGCCTATTCCGTTATAGAATGAAATTTCAATAAAATTATATCTATTGCAAATATACTTAATAATATCACTTTTCAATTTTTTGTTGATTATGTATACATAAAAGTAAAATAAATGACTGATGAATTATTTAAATGCATGATACAAAACAATTTTAACTCTGGCAAAGCTCTTTGTCATTTCATAGTGACACGAAAAGAACTAGACAATTCATTGTAATTGCATTGACAAGGCATTGTAATTAATCTATTCTTACGGATTATATCGCGATACAATCCGTAAGAATAAATTAATTACAATGTCTAGTATTCGCGTAAATAAAAGACAAGACTGATTCAGTTTAAGAACGGTAACCCACTGTTTTCTATCTTGATTTATACCTTGCCTTGCGTGCCACCTAATTACAATCTGATAACCCAAAAACTAACAGTGGTAACGTAGTTGACGTGTTGCGGCAGGATATGGATTATTTCATTTCGTATTCCAAGCTTCATATCAAAGGTTCAGTCCGTCTATTATAGAATGGTGAATGCCTGACTAGTGAGACTTATACATACTTCTATCACAGTCTATAAATTCTATTCTATTGTAGGCTGTTATTAGTTAGGTCCGGTTACAACCGGAACGCACTTCGACCCAGCTGAATACATTGTGCCTGCCATTCAGAATCCAACATTCGTACTACTTATAACTTACAGTAGTCACAGCGGATTTTTGTGTGTCTCAAGTTATGGTTGGCGAACCATTGCGCAAGTACAGTTGTGAGTTATGAATACATAAACATAAAAATAGCTACTGCGCAGCGTCTTGCAGCCAACTTCAGAGAGTAGTATCCTATAATCTGTGTTCAGAGACACAAAGATCCGCCGTGACAGTAGTCACGGCGGTTACAGTAGTAAGCGTACTTGGAATGAAACTATGCACAAAGTTCTAAGGTTTCTGTTTTGCACGTCAAAACGAAAGCGTTTAACAGAGCCGCCAAAATATAGATATTTTTTCTTAAAAAGTAGATTTTTTTCTTTCTTAAAAAGGGACCTTTTTAACCAGTGGCGTAGGTAGGTAACCAAAGGCCCTGGGGCAAAAAATAAACTTGGGCCCCAACTAAACTATTTAAAATCGTTTGTTCCGTATTCGTCGTTTTCCGAATTCGACGTACCTACTCCTTTTGCCTTAATCCAGATTCGTCGTACCTCAGATTATTATAAAATTAAAAACCAAACATAAATTGTAACTTATTTTTAACCGACTTCAAAAAAGGAGGAGGTTCTCAATTCGTCTGTATATTTTTGAAGTGAAAACTTCTTTAGCGGCGCTGTGCACTTTTTTGTGATGGAAAAAATGTTAAATTCGCGTCAGGACACGTGACCTGAGGGCCTAAACAAGATGCAATCGCTTCATAGCGAATCTATTTCTTCATTCGCTAACGGTGTCAATTCGCTACAAATTGTCACGTGATTTTTCGATGACATATGCCATTCTCATACATTTTTATACTTTCTATTAGCGATACCGATTGTAGAATGTTACATTGTCTAGGGGGGCTGATCGAAAATTCGTAAGACGTGGGCGGCGCAGGGCGCATGGTGCTTGCGTGAATGTTCGTGTGTGTTTCCCACTGAGTTTCTTGCCGGTTCTTCTCAGTGGGGGCGCGTTGTGAACCGGTGGTAAACTCAGCCCTCTCTTAAGCCCAAGCCGAGGCCGTGCCTCCCTGAGGTGCCCTTGAGCTCGTCGCTACTTCTGCCGTAAAGGCTAGAGCGCTTTAAGCGCTCGCCTCCTATTGTCCGGTGAAGCTGCAATGGCCATCTGCGGCCAACAGCGTCTATCATTCCCAAAAAAAAGCGCATCCATGGATGGTGTCAGCGGATGGCTCGACTGTCTATGTAGTTAATGTAAAATAATTTACTAGTAGCCATTCCAGAGTTCCGTCACCCACCATTAACACCTTTATTTTTAACATTAATTTAACACTATTTTATCATTATTTTAATACTATTTTAACATTATTTTGTTAACACTACTTTATTATTATTTTAACACTATTTTAACATTACTTTACACTATTTTAACATTAATTTAACACAATTTTATCATTATTTTAACATTATTTTTATCATTATTTTAACACTATTTTATCATTATTTTAACACTATTTTAATACTATTTTAACATTTCTTTAACATTAATTTAACATTACTTTAACGTTATTTTAACACTATTTTACTATTACTTTTTAACATTATTTTAACATTATTTTAACACTATTTTATCATTACTTTAACATTATTTTAACATTACTTTAACACTATGTAATCATTTATTAACATTATTTTAACACTATTTTAACATTATTCTAACATTATTATAACATTACTTTAACACTATATTATCATTATTTTAACATTAATTTAACATTAACTATTACACTACACTACTACTACTATTACACTATTTTAACATTTATTATCATTATTAACACTATTTTATCATTACTTTAACATTATTTTATTATTATTTTAACACTATTTTATCATTATTTTAACACAATTTAAAATTATTTTAATATTATTTTATCATTATTTTAACCCTATTTTAATATTATTTTAACGCTATTTTACAACATTACTTCGACGATATTTTAACATTATTGTAAAATTATTTTAACATTAACTTATCATTATTGACAACACAACATAACAACAACAACACAACAACATAACATTATTTTTAACCGACTTCAAAAAAGGAGGAGACGAATACGTCTGTAAATATATATTTTTTATGTATGTTCGCGCCATCCATCCATCCACATATCACACACACACACACACATATCATTCATTTCATTCATTTAAGCCGTTGATTGGGTCCCATAAAAAAAATATTGCTTACGAATAAGTAGTTCCTGAAAAATAAGAACGGGTACTGCGCACGAAACCTGATATTTTATCATAACCGGATAAGAACTTCCTGGAGGACCATGAACGATGTGAAGGAATTTATCTGGTAAAAACCATAAAACTGATGTTCTTACTGAAACTAAACTGATGTTTTCAATCCCGCATTCGTTTTGCAGTGCAGAACAGAAACCTTAGAACTTTTTGCATAGTTCCATTTTAAATACGCTTACAATAGTCACAGCGGATCTTTGTGTGTCTAAAGTTGGATGCAAGACGCAGCGCAGTAGCTATTATTATGTATAAGTATTCACAACTCAAAACTGTACTTGCGCAATGGTTCGCCTACTCGAACTTCAGACACACAAAGATCCGCTGTGACTACTGTAAGTTATAATAGTACGTATGTGTATGGATTCCGAATGGCAGGCACGATGTATTCAGCTGGGTTGAAGTGCGTTCTGGTTGTAACTGGGCCTAACTAATAGCCACCAACAATAGAATAGAAGTACCTATGTATAAGTCTCATTAGTCAGGCATTGACCATTCTATAATAGATGGACTGAACCTTTGATATGAAGTTTGGAATACGAAATGCAATAATCCATATCCTGAGGCACCACGTCAACTACGTTACCACTGTAAGTTGTTGGGTTATCAGAGTGTAATTAGGTGGCACGTCAAGGTATAAATCAAGATATAAAATAGTGGGTTGAACTCAAACAGCTTTCAAGTCAAATGTCAGCGTTACCTACTTTAGTTAATAATGTCAAAGCTATTCAGGACGAACTGGCTGAATTAAAATCTATTAAGTCTGAGATCGTGGAAGTAAAAACTTCGTTGAACTGTGCGTGTGAGTCGCTACACTCTTTGTCAAACAGAATCACTGAAATCGAGACTGAAATTCAATGTTTACACACAACCACAGGCGAAATTCCAGTACTTAAGGAACGACTGGAGCTAATGGAAATTAGAACTTAACGTCTCCAAATGCTACGTCTGTACTTATACACGCAAGCCTAAACCTATACAATATGACTATAAACTGAAAAACACCGTTATAACTAGGGTATATACTATAAGAGATCTCAGGATTTTTTATGATGCCAAACTTCTTTATGATAATCACATTGACTTTATTGTTAATAAAGCTTCGAAAGCGTCGTTCTACGTCTTTCAGCTGAGTTCAAAAATATTAAAACTTTAAAAATACTTTTCTGCACTTTCGTTCGTAGCCACATAGAATATGTTTCTCAAGTTTGGAATCCTAAATATAGCGTGTATATCAATCGCATTGAACAAATCCAAAAACGCTTTTTACGACACTTGCAATTTAAAACCAACAGACATCAGATCTCAGGTTACATTGGTCGCTGTAAACATTTTCATATTTTGCCCTTATGTGTCGGTCAATAGCTGACCTTATCTACCTTACAAAAATATGTAATAGTTCTGTTGACTGTCCAGAATTGCTCAGTAAGATTAATATAAGAACGAATTGTACTACGTTACGTAAACCAACTCTTTTGTCTGTACCAATAACCAGTACAAATTACAGACAGAATTCATATATTGCTCGTGCATGTAGACAATTTAATAACTTGTCGCCAGTACTCGATATTGACTTATTTAATACAAGTGCATATGTTCTAAGGAATATATTAACAAAGAGTTTCTTTCTGAGATGAATTGTAATCTCACACTGTAATGATATACTTGCATGCTTCGTTTGCTTAATTTATCACTCTGCTGTTTACAGCAGCATTATTTTAACATACAATTAGCATTATTTTTACATAAATATTTATGTACATATGTAAAGGTGAAAAAAGTGAAAAAATGACAAGCCCGCTGAGTTTCTTGCCGGATCTTCTCAGTTGAGGCCGCGTTGTGATCCGGTGGTAGCTTCTAAAAAATGACGATTCAAAAGTGCTAGCGTTAAGCCTATTTGAAATAAAGATTTTTGAGTTTGAGTTTGAGTTTGAGTTCTTTTTCTATAGGCGGAGACTTGTAAATGGCCTTCCTATCATTATTATTTATTATAATACACTATTATATCTGTATGAGCTGTAAGTCTTCCAAAAAGAAATAAAATAAAATAAATAAAAATTATTTTAACACTATATTAACATTACTTTAACATTATTTTAACACTATTATAACTTTATTTTATGATTATTTTAACAGTATTTTAACATTATTTTATCATTATTTTAACACTATATTAACATTACTTTAACATTCTTTTAACACTATTTAATCATTATTTTAACACTATCTTAACACTATTTTAACATTACTTCAACATTATTTTATCATTAATTTAACACTATCTTAACACTATTTTAACATTACTTTAACATTATTTTATCATTAATTTAACACTATCTTAACACTATTTTAACACTTTAATAATATTATTTTAACACTATTTTACACTATTTTAACATTACTTTATCATTATTAACACTATTTTATCATTATTTTAACATTATTTTAAATTATTATAACACTATTTTAACATTATTGTAACATTACTTCAACGTTATTTTAACATTAACTTATCATTATTGACAACATAACATAACAATATAACATTATTTTTAACCGACTTCAAAAAAGGAGGAGGTTCTCAATTCGTCTGTAAATATATATTTTTTATGTATGTTCGCGCCATCCATCCATCCATATCATACATTTCATTCATTTAATCCGTTGATTGGGTCCCATAAAAAAAAATTGCTTACGAACAAGTAGTTCCTGAAAAAACAAGAACGGGTACTGCGCACGAAACCTGATATTTTATCATAACCGGATAAGAACTTCCTGGAGGACCATGAACGATGTGAAGGAATTTATCTGGTAAAAACCATAAAACTGATGTTCTTACTGAAACTAAACTGATGTTTTCAATCCCGCATTCGTTTTGCAGTGCAGAACAGAAACCTTAGAACTTATTGCATAGTTCCATTTTAAATACGCTTACAATAGTCACAGCGGATCTTTGTGTGTCTAAAGTTGGATGCAAGACGCAGCGCAGTAGCTATTATTATGTATAAGTATTCACAACTCAAAACTGTACTTGCGCAATGGTTCGCCTACTCGAACTTCAGACACACAAAGATCCGCTGTGACTACTGTAAGTTATAATAGTACGTATGTGTATGGATTCCGAATGGCAGGCACGATGTATTCAGCTGGGTTGAAGTGCGTTCTGGTTGTAACTGGGCCTAACTAATAGCCACCAACAATAGAATAGAAGTACCTATGTATAAGTCTCATTAGTCAGGCATTGACCATTCTATAATAGATGGACTGAACCTTTGATATGAAGTTTGGAATACGAAATGCAATAATCCATATCCTGAGGCAACACGTCAACTACGTTACCACTGTAAGTTGTTGGGTTATCAGAGTGTAATTAGGTGGCACGTCAAGGTATAAATCAAGATATAAAATAGTGGGTTGAACTCAAACAGCTTTCAAGTCAAATGTCAGCGTTACCTACTTTAGTTAATAATGTCAAAGCTATCCAGGACGAACTGGCTGAATTAAAATCTATTAAGTCTGAGATCGTGGAAGTAAAAACTTCGTTGAACTGTGCGTGTGAGTCGCTACACTCTTTGTCAAACAGAATCACTGAAATCGAGACTGAAATTCAATGTTTACACACAACCACAGGCGAAATTCCAGTACTTAAGGAGCTGATGGAAACGACTGGAGCTAATGGAAAATTCGTTTAAAGATATGCAGCAATGGTCGCGATTGAACAATATTGAAATTAAAGGGGTGCCTGTGTCACAATCGGAAAATCTATACACTATAATCTCTAAATTAGGAGATTACATCGACAAGAAAATACCCAGTGAACAAATTAGCTATGCGACGAGGGTACCAATGCGTGGTGATACGCATAATAAATCGATAATATTGTCAGTAAGCAATAGATACCTAAAAGAAGATTTCATTGCCGCAGCAAGGATGAAAAAAACCATAACTCCAGCTGATTTGGGACTCCGTGGTAACAATAGAATTTTCGTCAATGACCATCTCACCCTTGAAAATAAAATTTTGCTGAACAAAACGAAACAAATGGCGAAAGATAAGGGCTTTGATTATGTTTGGGTGAAAAATTGCAAGATTTTTGTACGTAAAAACCAAACGTCCCCAATAAATGTTATTAAATCCGTTGCCGACTTAAATAAGTTTTTTCGATAATACAACATGTCTACATAATTAATATCGGCACGATTATCGCATCTTTCCGTATACACCACATATGTCGTATGCTGTGGTGTGTCTCATATCGTAACGGTGTATCCGTTACGATATCTTGTGTTTGTGCATTATGTTATCGTTATTTATCTTTTTACGGCATGTTACTTAGAAGCAACTATTTTTCCCCATACAATTGTGTAGTTAAGTTGCGGGTACCTCATGTGTGTGCAATAATATTACTGCGTATACACTCGCAACCCACCTGTATTATTCCTTATGTAGATGTTTACTTGTTTACGTACGAGGTGCATAAAATTATTTGTAATTACGTTATTTTTTTCCTAGCTACTTAATGATTAAACGAACTTACCTGTAAGCGAAGTTCTATCATAATTATGCGAGGTGTTTCGTTCTCGAGATTAGACATATTACACTTGTAGTTTCACATATTATGTCGCCATCAATGCACTCAGTTGAAAGGTAGAGGGAGAAAAATGAAAATTATCCAGTACTTGACTCCAAGATATTCCATCACTAGTAGTAGTACCTCGTGGGTACGATCCGGAGATATCGCACAAGTTTCAGAGGTTAGAAAGAGAAAACAACATTATTATCTCTTTCGTATCCACCCCGCCTCAGCCGAGCGGCAGCCACCTCATTCTTGTCCGTGCGATCACGGCGTTCGCACGAGTTCAAATACAAGGGATCTTTGAAATCATGGAAAAATCGAAAATAAAGAAGACATAAAATTAAAAGTGGAACATTGTTCGTGTCGCTGTTAACGAAGATGTATACTCTCGAGCTAAAGTGTACCCTTTGAATTCATTGGGAATCACTACTGTTTAATCCGTAGAATTCTACGGATATTATTGTGCCTAAATATTATTCTGCCTAAATATTATTCTGCCTGCCTGCTGCTGCTGTACCTGCGAAGATTTATACGCTCGAGCTGAGTTTGTGTACCCTTTGCATTCATTGGGAAGCACTAATTTTTATTATCCGTTGTATTCTTCGGATATTATTTGGCCTAATTATCACAATGTCCTAAATACGACAGTTGCATTCATCGGAAATCATACAGCTTATCTGTTGTATTCTTCAGATATTGCATTTTTTTCTTGGCCTAACTACCCGCATTATTTACTACTACAGGTGAGTTCGTCTATTTCTAGATAAAAGCTACTAAATATTCGCTGTTGTTGTACCTTCAATTATAATCGAAAGAAAAATTCTATATCTATGCATAGATACCTAATGGTAATCATCAGTCAAATGCAAGCTTCGCGTGGTATCGGAATTTGTGGCTCGAAGGTGGAAGGAATCTCTAACGAAGTTGATTCACTTAGTTTTATGAATCTTCATTACTCAATTTGTAATAGCTACTCTGAACCTGGAGTTTGGCACCATGCTGATCGATAGTTATAAGGCTATTAGTCAGTAAAGCATAATTGGCTTCATGAAAGGTGGACAATACTCTTAAATTTAAAAAAAAATAAAAATATATGATATGCCGGATAATATCCGTACTCTAAACGAAGGGGCCACTCTTGGCTTATTCTCACTATGCCGAAACTGATACCTGTCAGTCGGTTATCATTCTACTGATCGATCAAACCTTGACAGATCCTTTTAAGATTGTAAAACAGATTTCTTTTTTTTAGAACAAGTAGGTAGACGATTATGTAAAAAAAAAAATTGCCCACATTTCATACTTATTGGAAATTTAAACGGGAAAGGCTCCGAAAAACTATTTTTCGATTCTAGCACCAGCGCGATGACCGACAAAGTCACACACTACACTGACAAAGTCCGTGGTCTGAAACCAGTGAAGTTTTTAATGTGCACTCTAACCGCCACCAGCGCGGCGTCGAGGACTGTCATTATCGCCTCCGCTTGACTGATTGCCGACCGTGTCCGCCACTAGTCCAAGCGTCGCAACAATTCAATGAACCTCTCAGTTTCATCATTAATTACCAGTATAATGTTTGATTCAAAAACTTCTAGTAAAGTTTTATGCTGGGTCCATACTTTTGCTTGATTTGGCGCGCAACAGATATTCTAAAAAAATATATATATATACTATATATATAATTATTAATTTCATTACGACTATTAGCAGCCGAAAGACGTCCACTGCTGAACAAAGGCCTCCCCCTTAGAAGGGAGGGGTTGCCATAATCCCCACGCTTGGCTTGGCTTGGCTTAGGGATTTGGGGAATGTTGTTATAACTATTAACTACAATTTCAATCTTTCAATCTTTAGCGACATAGTACAATTAGTATGTAATTGTACTATGTCGCTTTAGCAAAATAGATACTAAACTCCTGCTTATATGAATGATAACTGTGATATCATTATGACGTTGACACATAGTTTACGTTTACTTTAATCGTTAATTTGATATCAAGATAAATATTTTCATCAGATTTTCATGGACGCATTTCTAACGAGTAGCGTGCTCCTCTGTACTCAAACTCTAAAGTTGGAGCGTAGCAAGTGGTTCGTAAAAACTGGTGAGCATTGGTCTACATACAGTGTGCTAAAAGTAATGGTAATCCATTGTTATATTGATTTAGTCTCTAGAGACAAAAAAAAAAAAAAAGTGACTTTCGTGTGTATACCTAATACCACTGCCTTTTCTTATTCACGCAGAATAAGTAGAGTTTATTACCCTAGCTAATATTGGGATAGGCTAACATTTGGAATTGGGGTGCACATACTAACAAATTCATATTTGCATCATATATATATTCATTCTTTATTATATTACTGAGGCTGATATGATATAATAATAATAGGATAAATGCAGACACGGAACGAGAAATAGTGTGTAAAAAATAATTATTTATACATAATTAATATATATATTTATGTATAATACAATTAAAACAATAATATTAAACCAAAAAATATTGTGAATATTCGACTTAAGTAGGGGGGTACCCTCATATTTAAAAAAAAAAAAACCTAATGCAAGGGTAAGAAACTAAAAATTTAATTTTTTCTTTAGCGATACGGATCGAAATGAGGCATGTATTAAAATTTAATCTTTATGAAAGGGGAAAGATTTACCTAGCCATATTCATGATCCTTTAGGTGAGTTGGAGATGGAGATTATACAAAGAAAAGGCGAGCAAGCGTCATAACCACTACCAAAATTACTACAAAAGGCGGTTTTTATTAAAAATTGACCTCAGAGGCCTTTATTTTATTTTCTATTTATGAATCTTATTGTAGCCTCCGTAGCGCAGCGGTAAACCGCTTGCTTTGCAAACCGGAGGTCGCGGGTTGAAATCCCGTGGAGAGCAACTACTTTGTGTAGTTGTTCCTTGCTGGCTATGACAATGCAGGCAAGATGATTCATGCGTCACATGGGCATGTAAAAAGTCAGTCCTGCGCCAGACCTCACCCCAGTCGTGTCGATCTTCCGTCTTAACGAATTGTGAGAGTAAAGGAAGATAGAGTGCACTTGTTTCTACGCAAGCACTTGTGCACTATAATATCTCTCGTGTAGTAGGCTGATTTGATGAAAGATCGGCCGCTGTGGTCAGCCAGGGGGACATTTATTTATTTATTTTATCATTTATGTACACACAATAACAATAAAAGATAGAAGGAATAAAGGCAAGATACTATTCTTAATACAAAGGCACAGCTTATTTCTAAAGAAAGTTATTCCAGCAGGCCTTATATTATTATTATTATTGACATTATTATGAGTCACAATTGTAATATTTCCGCTTGTTTTCGGTTCCTATTACAAAAATATTGCAACCTTTTGTATATTGTCTGCAGTCTCAGGGTTTTTTCTTTTTATACTCTGCCGGTATGTTATTCCATGACACTAAATGTCATGGAAAAATCTTCCAATGCTGTGAATATTTTATAAACGCTAATAAACCTTTATTAACCTGTAGATAACGTGATTAGGAGTTATCCTATTATAGCTGTCTTAACCTGGTATCACACTACATCTCTCGAGACAATTCAGTAATCCTTCGAATTAATATCTTCTTTCTTCCTCAAAATCCAACGCATTCAAGTAGTGAATGTATTGGGTTCACTACATCGACATGTTTCCCTAGCAGGATGTTTGATTTTCGTAGACAACACATACAACAATCAGCTTTTGAAGTTATTCTCTCCTAATTCACCCATTACTGGTAACATAAGTCTAGTTTCAAACAAACAACATCGATTTGATGATGACAATTACGTTATTTCTTTAACAAGTTCTGGACTAGATTGTTTTTTGAATATTGTATGGTTATTTACAACCAGCTATTTCTTTGATATCCACAAATAAAATTGGCAATATTATTAGAAGCAAAAACGGTTATTTCAAGGAACCTGTAAATTGAAACCAATCTTTCCTCGCTATGTTCTACATTGCATAGGATCTAATTAGTAGATTATTTAGTCACAATAACTTTAGTTACATAAAAAACATTACATAAAGTTACTGATTTTATTAGTTTAGAAAATATTATTCAAACCAAAAAATTACATATTTATAACTTTAATTCTCTGCCTAAAGAGTAAACAAAATATGCAAATAATTGTCATTAACATCATCATTCTATTAGAATTTACCAAATGTGTTGTAAGGTTTACACAGACTAAAAACCTTAGGTACGGAATTTGTAGATGTTAACCCATTTTAAATCTGCATCAATTCATTCAAAGACCTATTGATTTCCCACTTGTCTGGTAACAACATTAACTTTTCAGTTTTATTCTCCATGACATGGCTCACATCTTGACACCCTGTCCGCTGCCCGATGTGTGGTGGGTTCGATTCCCACCTTGTCTGGGTGTAGTTTGTCTGTTTGGGTTGATATATTTTGCAGGAAGGAAAGGTATTTAAGGTATAAGTACCTATTGATATCGTTTGTCTGGTTGTCGTAGTGCAGGCTCTGCCTGATTTGGGGACGAATGCCCGCGTGTGGATTGTCCCAAATATGGTATATTATTTGCTATACAGCAAACAAAATAAATGGTATATTATTATAAGTATATGTCTTCTCAAGCCATGGGACGATGTATAAAAGAGATATTATTTAACAACACAATCGACACTTCTATCTTATTACTTACAATACGAGACGAGCCCTGGCTTCAGCAGCTGTCCAGAACGCCTTTATTATTAAAACTATTAGAAAATTGGTCGCAAGATAGTCTGCACGATTAGCAGGCTATGCTATTTGCGATTACATGTTCAATAATGTTAATGTAAAATTTTAAATCATTGTATATTAAATAAGTTTAATTCATCAAATAATATGTATAAAAACATAATTACTTATATCAAATTAATTAATACGTACGTGTTTATGTATTCTGCAAAAAATTGCAAAATATATTTGGCTTTATTATAACTAATAGTTTAAGCAACAAGTTAAGTTAACTTTGTTTTATTCTCGAATCTCTTTAATTGCAACATTGATTTTGTATCTCTAAACATCTACTACTAGTGATGGAATATCTTGGAGTCAAGGACTGGATAATTGAATGATCAAACGAACTTACCCTAAGTGAAGTTCGATCTTAATTATCCAGTCCTTGACGAGAAGATATAAGGTCCCTCCCTACCCATTAATGACCCTGTTAAATCAATGTTGCAGCTGTATTTCATTTTACTCTAAAGATAATGAGGTGGCTGCCGCTCGGCTGAGGCGGGGTGGATACGAAAGAGATAATAATGTTGTTTTCTCTTTCTAACCTCTGAAACTTGTGCGATATCTCCGGATCGTACCCACGAGGTACTACTACTAGTGATGGAATATCTTCTCGTCAAGGACTGGATAATTAAGATCGAACTTCACTTAGGGTAAGTTCGTTTGATCATTCAATAAATGCGGGTAGTCCCGACTGCCACCCGCTCAGTGCGTTGTGTTCGGATCATTATTAAGTTTGGAGTAAAAAAACACTAAGATATTTCACTCTATCTAGGGGAAAAGATTAGGGAGGGAGGGATTCTAATCTCTTCGAACGAAACACCTCGCATAATTATGATAGAACTTCGCTTACAGGTAAGTTCGTTTAATCATTAATTATGCTTCGGTGTTTCGTTCTCGAGATTAGACATATTACACTTGTAGATGTTGAGAGCAATTGTGAAATATCTTAGTCAATACAATAATAATATACGCAGTTTAGATGCGAAATTTATTATATTTTTTGAATCAATTAGTTTATATAAACGATTGAACACTGTATATAAATCATGTAGGCAGTACATAAATTTAAGCCGATATAACCAGAACATAAATTTAAACCGTACAACTAGTAATCAATTAACTAGATATATTTAGAAGTAATATAACATAAATGCTATTCACAACATAAATGCTGCACAATCAATGCTATTATTCAATAATTAAATACTATTCAATATAGTTCTAGCAAAACGATGACTATCGGAATCATTTGATATAGCTTTATTATAAAACCTAGCAAAGGTTGTGGATGTGCCAGACCAACCGGCGGTCTTTCGTATAAGATCTAAACTGACATCAAGTTTCCGTGCTTTAGACGTACTGGCGTGTCTAGTGCTATGAGCAGAAAATACTGAAATGTCGACCCCACTGACATCTAAAGTGATCTTTATCCATCTGCTCAATGTTTGAGCTGATATTTTATTATGAGGTTTCTTGGTGCTAATAAAGAGAGACGTATTATTTGTGCGTAACGATTTGGTTATTTGTAAATAATCTATTAATAATTTAGCTGGGCATATTTCAGGTCTTTCTTTAAAAAATGGAATGACAAGAGTGGGCTGCTTGGAATTTGCACGTGACGTTTTTATCAAATTAGGAATTTTAATAATAATTTCATTGGGGAAAGAGCTAATATTTTGAATATCGATCAAGGATAGCGTCTGAACTCTGTGTGCTGTTACAAGAGCAAGCAAAGTTATTAATTTCTTTGAAATTTTATCTAACGAAAGAGCTTCGTTAGGCACCCAGCTTGCCAGGGTTTCTATAACTAATGAGGTATCCCAAATCAAATCATATTTGGGTGAGGGTGGTCGCAGCCTGAAAACCCCTTTAAAGAATTTCTTTATACGGTCGTCTTCACTGATTTGGCGGCCTAAAACTAAAGAAAGTGCCGATCGGCAGCTATTTAATGTGCCATATTGAGCACCAGATTGAAAGAGATTAGTAAAAAAATAAATAATCATTGGAACAGAGGCAGAATACATATCTACGCCATTTTCATTGCAAAATTTATACCATTTCCTCAAACAAGTGTCATATTGTTTGATAGAGTTTTCTGAAAGGGAGGCAAGCATGATGTGAAGAGAGGCTGGAGGAACACTTCTTCTTAATAGCGATTCCCGCATAATACCCCGGCAACCAGGGTAATCTGCCGGTGGATCTGGGAATTGCTGGAATAAGATACAATTAATTGTTTAGGATTATTAAGGGTCAAAGGTTTACAGTCTAAGAGCTTGCAAAATAAGGGATACCACGGTTGTGCCGACCATGCCGGAACAACCAGTATACATCTAGCTTTGTCGGTAATATTCTTTCTTAAAGTCTTTAAGATCATAGAGAAAGGTGGGAAACCGTAAAAGTACAGATCTGACCAACTAATTGAAAATGCGTTTACACTATATGCATCAGGGTCTCTGTGCCAAGATACGTATTTTGAGCATTTCTTATTTACACGGCTAGCAAACATGTCTATCTCCGGCAGACCAAAAGCTCGGATGATTTCTTGAAAAGCAGAATCGGCTAATTCCCACTCTATATCAGGGTGAATTCGTCTCGATTCAGCATCTGCAATACTGTTGTCAACAGATGGTATATACAAGGCAAAAATGAAAAGCTTACGAGCTTCGCACCATTGCCAATTTCTTTGGTAAGCTTTGTTAAATGAGGAAATTGTATTCCCCCCATGCGATTTAAATATGAAATTGCGGTCGTGTTATCAATACGTAGAATTATTTGCCTATCAAATAATTCTTTAGCAAAAATCTTAAGACCAATGAAAGCAGCCATTAATTCCAAATAATTAATGTGTTTACTATCCTGACTCCACCTACCGCTTGCTGTTTTTCCCTGACATGCTATTCCCCACCCCATAGTAGAAGCATCTGAGTATATTTCAAAATTATATTCATCGAATTTAATTTTACATATAGAGTTATCAATAGAATTTATCCACCAATTAAAATCTGGAGCGAGTGTAGATGGTAGTGTCATAAATTTATCGTAATTTTCATCACCCTTAAGATTTAAAAATTTACATCTCTCAAACTCCTTTGTATATACCCAGCCATATTCTATAGCTGGGCATGCAGATGTTAAAAGTCCAACTAATCTCGCAAATTCCCTAATTTTACATCTGTTAAGTTTATTAAATTTTAGTAATTCTGTTTTAATTTTAGCACGTTTTTCCAAGGGTAGGCTAATTTGCAATGTTTTTGAATTTATAATAAATCCTAAAAATTTACATAAGGTGCGTGGTATCATACAACTTTTTGACTCATTTATAATGAAACCAAGAGAACAAAGAAGTTTCTTTGTGGTCTCAATGTTTTGTACACATTCTACATAGCTATTGGATAGAAGGCACAAATCATCGAGATATATGGTGGACATATAACCAGCACTTCTTAATAGTTTTACAACTGGTTTCATAATTTTAGTAAACACATAGGGTGCCGTGTTTAAACCAAAAGGTAGAACATTAAATTCAAATATTTTATCTTTCCATCTAAATCTTAGGTATTTTCTGGAGCCCTCGCTAATTTTTAAAAAAAAATATGTATCCTTTAGGTCAATTGTTGCCATAAAACAGTCTTTTGTAACAAGTTTAACCATTGTTCGAAAGTCTTCTAGCTTAAAATGATTTGTCAGAATAAATTTGTTTAATTTTTTCAAATTTAAAATGAGACGTGTTTTTCCATTTGGTTTTGGTACTAAAAAGATGCTTGACAAAAATTGACCATCACAAGGCTCACATTTTGATATAGCGCCGATTGACAGTAATCCGTCTATGGCTTCATCAAAATTAGACAATTCTGAAGGAGAATAGTGTTGAGACTGTGGTGTACTGTACTGATGCGGAGTTTGAGAAAAAGGAATCTCATAACCCCTTATCCAAGACAGTAAGGTCTGGTCCGTTGTTATTTGTGACCATTGATTATAAAAATTAGAAAGTCTTCCGGCATAAATATTTACCTTATTGCTTAACGGCGGCCGCGATTGGTGTTCTGACGTGACGCTCTCGATGAGGGCGTCTGCTGCTGTCTCGCTGGCGGCGCAGACTCCTTCGCTCTCTGTGGTCCCGCCAGCCTGCGATTCGGGACCGGAGCCTTCCAGTTTAAATTCTTGCTGGACGTTGAAGGCTTTGGTTTGTTCGCAAAAGTCCTAGAAGTTACTGGTGTAACTACAGACTTCAGTTCGGCTCCTGATTTATTAATCGCCTTTGCTGATTTTAAAGTATCTGCAAGTTCTTGCCCAAAAAGTAGGTTATCGATCTTTGTCAGTAACAATTGGTCTTTGAGTTCTTTTTTCAGCACAGCCAGGATAAAGTTACGTCGCGTAATTGATTCGCTGTGCTGGGAATCACACAGGATACGCCCACAGTCCATTAATAGTTTTAATATTATTGGATCTTTATCTTCTTTCGACAAAAGAAGGGTAATAGCCTCACTTAGGCATGCGATAGCACTACAAACCTGTTTTTGCTTAGCATGCATAGCCTTATCTCGCTTAATAACATTGTCTGTTACAGCTGCTTTTATTTCCGGATTAAGCGCGGGCGCGTCTATTAATTTGCAATTAGCCGGAGGTAGATATGCTGTTAGAAGTTCTTTGCGAAATTCTTTTGTCAAACCAGAGGTGGCTATGAATTGAAAGCGAACAGCTAAGTCTTTCTGAATATCTTTACCAAAGACTGCAGTGACTGAAGGGTCAGCTCCCAAAATTTCAAACACCAGCTCGTCCAGTTCCTGTGTATGGTGTTCGTCGTTTTCGACAGGTTGTTCCTGCTCGATCACCTCTTGCGAAGCAGATTCAGTTGACGCTTCAGGTAACCCGAAACTAAGCGGCTCTTCTAAGGCTGACGCGCTTGTTGCTGGTTGATTTATGACCATAATTGGTCCCTCAACCTCCTCGGATTCAATAATTATGCCATCTGAAAACGAGGAATATTGTTTTTGATGTTGGTACTGCCTCAGTATATAATTACGCTGAAGAGTATACTTAGTATGCATCTATCGAAAAAATCAAATACAGATTTTAATTCTCGATGAAATGGCCACTCATAAATATAAACTAACTGTCTATTAATAAGCCACCTAAACAGGCAACAGGCATAGCATTGACTCCATCAAAAACAAACACTAAAAACCAATATTGGCCGGTATTCATATAAAAATACCAATACAGCGGGTAGGATGAACTCGAATCGTTGCATCGTGAACCCGTGTTAAACAAGAATAAGTTACAATTCGTACACTGTAACGGTAATCCTTTAGAAAAAAAACAGCAGGTAACAACTCAAATCGTTGAAACGTAAGCCATTAATTATGTTAGCTATATACACACAAAATAATATTTGTACAAATAAAAGTTTAAGAAAATAAAATAGTTTTAAAAAATAAATAATAATAAGGTAGATTACCTTGAGGTTCGTTTGACAAGGCCGTAGAATCAGAGGATGATGAAGACTTGCGGCGCTGTCTCCTTAGCAGCTTACGTTCCAGTTTCTTTATTTTCTTCTTAATATAAGTTGCAGAATCCACATCACTATGTTTCCTCTTTGGCATTTTTAAAGAATATTTTAACCACTACTATTATTATCTTTAATAATAATTTTAAGAACACTATTTATTATATATTTACTTTAAATTATTTAAAATTAATACTGTAATAACTAGAATAATTATTATGAGGACCTACGTGCGATGTGGCGGAGCACTAAAATGTGAATGATGATCCGAACACAACGCACTGAGCGGGTGGCAGTCGGGACTACCCGCATTTATTTTCATTTTTCTCCCTCTACCTTTCAACTGAGTGCATTGATGGCGACATAATATGTGAAACTACAAGTGTAATATGTCTAATCTCGAGAACGAAACACCGAAGCATAATAATATACAACGCAAATGTTACTTTATTGCTAAACTCTTCTGGACAATAATAATAATACTTAAAAGTTATATGTTATCTTCTTCTATAGACTGTTTTTCTTTGCTTTATATAGTAAATGCATTGATATACACATTATATGTATTACTACGCTTTCCCACTTATTATCTGTCTATTCAGAATTTATATGTTAACCCTCTGATTATAAATGATTGATATATTTTATCAGAACGTCAGGGGACTACGAACGAAATCGTCGACCTTTTTTAGAAATCTGTTGTCGCGTAGCGGGGATAGTGGCCCTACGAAATGGAAACAAGTATAAAAGAATAAAGAACTGTATTTTCAAAAAAAGGCACCGGCTAGAGAACAATGGTCGTGGGTAGGCTAACGGTTTTTCCTAAATGCCGCACTGAGAATCGGTCCGGTTCCCCCTTCTAAGTGAGGTGGACTTATCAGAGTCGTCGTAGGCAGCAGCACGATGACGGCAACGGCACGGCGCGGTCGTACAGAGAGCAGCACGGCGCAGCAGCTCGTAGAACGACCAGCTCAACAGCTAGTCTGGCAGGGAACGGCCTTAGCAGCCGTCCTTAGGCTCGACCGGTAGGGGTCGGCAGCAGCTTGAGAACGAAGCCTCGTACCAAGGAAGTTCGTTAGTGGAACTCTTCGGAGAAACTTGTAAGTGAAGCTAGTAGGTGAAACTCGTAGGGTAGCACCTGTAGGTAGAACCGTAGGTGAAACCCTGGAACCCACGGAAAGACACCGTCAGGTCCAGCCCGTGTGTCATAACCGTCCGCCGACCACAGAAGACACCTCAGCCTATTCAGTCCAGTCGAGGGTCTTGGCAGACGGTTATGCTACATTATTCGGTCGGATCGGTAAAGGAAACAATAAAAGAACAGTAAGAGAGTAGTATAAGGCAGAATAAGAACAGAGAAAGTACAAGAGAGATGACATTGCAGAATAGTAGGGATAGCGTCGGTTACAGGTTCGTTATATTATTCAAATTTGCGTACGTTGACCGCCAAATGCTTTTATCAACGGTTTAGGACCGTTGATAATACAAAGTGCCTAGAAACAGGAAAGAGAACAGATAGATAGAAAATAGATAGCAAGCACACTCACCCGTAAGTAGTTTCGAGGACACAGAATAGAAATGACGACTTTTTATCGTCTACTTATTTAAAACAGTAATACGTGTGCACGCGTCTATCGTGAGACAAGCACTGCGCGGGCTCGCCGCCGGCGAAATGGCTCGCCGTGTCGCATATCTGTAGTTATAGATGTATAGTTCGATAACTGTTTTAAATTTTAAGGCGCGTACACACGCGTAACGTTACAGTACCCCGGGAAATAGTGTAGGATTTTGCCTAGATGAAGCAAAATCCGTCTAGCTCTCCACTAACTATCTCAGCATTTATTCCAACCCATTCACTCACTCATCGTTCATCAACCATTCATTCAGTCTTCGGTCCTTACATGACCTCAGACCCTAACAGACAGAGTGTACATTTATTTAGAGCAATGTAGACTCAAGACAGGAAGTAAGGAATATTGTAATGTAGTGATTACAATACTCTGAGAGGGATGTTGGTTATGGTAGCAGGGTAATGTAATGTAATATTGTGTAGTTATAGTCTAGTCTAGTTTAGGTATGTAGGGAAGTTGACCGGCATAGGCATTTAACTAATTAAAAAAAATAAGTTAAAGAAAATATGTAAGTGTGTATTGCATAGGAATCGAACCCACATTGAACGTAGGCTCAGCGGTTCAAATCATATAGTTAGGGTAAGTATAAAGTTATGTAGCTAAGTAGCTTACTATAGTGTAATATAATTATGTAGTGCAATAACATTAATAGAACATTAGGTTGTTTTATTACATGTTTGGCAACTCCTCCCTTCTAAGGGGGAGGCCTGCGCTCAGCAGCGAACGTCTATCGGTTGCTAATGATGAAAGATGATGATGATTACTTGTACCTATATAAGTTACACTATATATAAGTTACATAAAAGTTATATATAAGTTAGTTGTTTAGTTAAATAATGTAGTAAATATAAGGTTATGTTTGGTAGTATATTGTTAAGTGTTAAGTGTTTAGTAAAGTTCGGTGGTAAGTTATGTTTTAATGTAAAGTATATTAAATGTTATGTTATGTTTATTTTGAACAAAAGATAGTAAAGAATTTAGAATAGTCAAATTAAATTTAGTTTAGTAGCTAAGTAAGTATATATTTTTATTTTTTGATATAAATATTTAGTGAGACCTTCTTCGTTGGTATAAGATAGTAATAACCCCAGATAAAACCCATAATATATATAATAAATCCAATGGTCAATGGATTATTTGAGTAGTGACCGCCGCTACCGTACTTTTTAAGTGGTACGAACACACTGTTAGCAGAATATATAACCCCAAAAGAATGTAAAAGAGGAAAGAGAAGTTTTCCACGTTGGCTTTCTCAGTCGTGACCCGCTGTTCAAGAAAAGTTTGTCATGTTAGGCTTATTTTTGTAGTGGGAGTTCATAACAACCGCTCCAGAAGAATAAAAAGAATAGTACCCAAGAAGAAAGTGTCAGTAAAGGCTTTTAGATAAGCAAGTAAAAAATAAAAATAAATTCTAGTTACATGTTGCATAGAAATAAGTACATGTCAACATAAAGTTACTACGGTTTGTTAAAGTGTTATTACGTAAGTAGTAGGACTGTAGAAGTAGGTTATACGTCTCGTATTAATAGTTCATAAGATAGTTTGTGTTTATTAAGTAGAAAGTATTTTGTTGGAAAAGATTCCATTGTGTTTTACGCTATATAAATGCAAGATAAATAAGTTTAAGGTAGTTTACTCTCACTAGTTTTTATAGTTTTAAATTAATAAATACTTAGATACAGGACGCTAAGGTTTATTCAAAAGTTATTCAGTTATATTTTAGTTGGAGGTAGTTTCGTGAAAAAAATAATTAAAAGATTATAAATGATCGCTAGTCAGCGTTAATACGCACGTAGTTTTACCACAAGTACACGGTATGAGTAGTAGTAAGTGTACAATGTATGTGTAGTAAGTGTAGCACACGAGATGATAAGTTGGTGTAGTGGTACTACCTTTCCATCAACCGCCTCTTACGGGACCCACTGGATGAGATGGGATGGTCCTATTCTAACCCGGGAACCATACGGGTAGCCAGGTTATAAAAATGACGCTACAAAAGAAACTACTACGGGGTGGTTGTGCTAGCCGTACAAGGTGTAAAAGAGAAAAAAAAATTGTCCGCGACCGTTACAAAACACAGAAGAACGTACAAAAGAACCGTCACCAAAAACCCGCGACGAAACCTGACCGCGAACTCAGTGATGGCAGGAGAAATTTAGAATGAAAGAAAGAAAAGCGAAGAAAAACCGTTATAACCGCGTTAAGGCGCCACTGTCGCGTAGCGGGGATAGTGGCCCTACGAAATGGAAACAAGTATAAAAGAATAAAGAACTGTATTTTCAAAAAAAGGCACCGGCTAGAGAACAAGGGTCGTGGGTAGGCTAACGGTTTTTCCTAAATGCCGCACTGAGAATCGGTCCGGTTCCCCCTTCTAAGTGAGGTGGACTTATCAGAGTCGTCGTAGGCAGCAGCACGATGACGGCAACGGCACGGCGCGGTCGTACAGAGAGCAGCACGGCGCAGCAGCTCGTAGAACGACCAGCTCAACAGCTAGTCTGGCAGGGAACGGCCTTAGCAGCCGTCCTTAGGCTCGACCGGTAGGGGTCGGCAGCAGCTTGAGAACGAAGCCTCGTACCAAGGAAGTTCGTTAGTGGAACTCTTCGGAGAAACTTGTAAGTGAAGCTAGTAGGTGAAACTCGTAGGGTAGCACCTGTAGGTAGAACCGTAGGTGAAACCCTGGAACCCACGGAAAGACACCGGTGGGGTGCTGATTGCCGTACGCCGTGATCTTGTATCTACAGGCCGCAGTGAGTGGTGCTCGTCGGCGGAAGATATGTATGGGGTTACTCTGTCACTTAGCACTATGAAGCCCAGGGTGACATATAGCATGCATATTTGCGTAGTTTACCTATGTGATCAAAACACCGGAAATACTATAACAATACAAACGTCTAACTTTTATAATAACTTAACGGATATTGTCTTAAAGCATCCTCATGATAAATTCATAATATTAGGTGATTTTAATCAACCAAACATAAGCTGGGTTCCGTCTAGTGATAACAATTTATATCTTTCTCCCACTAATATCCAAGGAATAGTTCAAACGGAGTTACTGGATTGTTTCAACCTCTGCAACTTATCTCAATTTAATTCTATTACTAATGTAAACAACAGAATTTTAGATTTAGCACTATCTAATGACATTATTAATGTTAGCAGGTGTAGTGACCCACTAGTACCGGAAGATCCCCACCACATGGCTTTGGCCCTATCGACTGATTTTTTGAAGTACCATACACTTTCACTAGCTCCAGCGCCCCGTGTCAAATACCTTTATAATGCAGCTGATTTTGAAACTATTGCACGGGAATTAGATAAAATTAATTGGCATACAGAAATTCACAATAGATCTCTGGAGGACGGGTTTTCTTTTCTATATGACACATTAAACAAGCTTCGCGATACTTATATTCCAACCAAAATAGTCACTCACAAACAGCATTATCTTAAAGTAAAACACAAGTATCATACAAAGTACAAAAAATACGGTAATTTAGCCGACTATGAGTCCTTCTCAATACTTCGTGAACGCGCAAAGTGTTTAGAAAAGGATCTGTATGCTGAATGATCCGCTGTGACTACTGTAAGTTATAATAGTACGTATGTGTATGGATTCCGAATGGCAGGCACGATGTATGCAGCTGGGTTGAAGTGCGTTCTGGTTGTAACTGGGCCTAACTAATAGCCACCAACAATAGAATAGAAGTACCTATGTATAAGTCTCATTAGTCAGACCATTCTATAATAGATGGACTGAACCTTTGATATGAAGTTTGGAATACGAAATGCAATAATTCATATCCTGAGGCAACACGTCAACTACGTTACCACTGTAAGTTGTTGGGTTATCAGAGTGTAATTAGGTGGCACGTCAAGGTATAAATCAAGATATAAAATAGTGGGTTAACTTCTGTTCTTAAACTGCATCAGTCTTGTTCTGTTGACAAGGAGCTTTGCCAGAGTTAAAATCATTAATTTAATGTGCATGTTTTTTATCATGAATTTTAATAATTCATCAGTCATTTATTTTACTTTTTTGTATAAGTACATAATCAATAAAACATGATATATACAATAAAAAGAGATATAATTAGATATAATATACTTATTATACACTAAAAATCATAGAAAGCAAACTAAAATCCGTTGCGTGCCGTGCGTGCGGTGCGTCCGGCGTCGGCCAATGGACGCGCACCTTTAAAATGACTTTCCTATGCTATTTATCAGACCCCGATCAGTATCTGTCTAACTACTCGTCAAGATTTCGACCGAACCATATACATATTTATAATTCGGTGGGTCCTACATTTAATGGAGCCTGTTAGTTATAGTTCCTGTTGCCACCTTCATGCTTGCGCTCATCACCTGACTCTGATCAAAATTTTTCTACTGACTACTCGCAGCAACCTATCCAACGAATCCAAATTCGGTGTGTCTACGTTTATTAGTGCAGAGATCCCGTGACCACCTTCCTGCTCCATCATCAGACCCTGATCACCATTTTTCTAGCAACTACTCGTTGAGACCTACCTAACGAGCCCAAACTAGGTGGATCTACGTTTATTGGTGCTGAGATCCCGTGACCACCTTCCTGCTCCATCATCAGACCCTGATCACCATTTTTTTAGCAACTACCCATGTAGACCTACCTAACGAGCCCAAACTCGGTGGGTCTACGTTTATTGGTGCAGAGATCCCGTCACCACCTTCCTGCTCCATTATTAGACCCTGATCACCATTTTTCTAGCATTTACTCGTCGAGACCTACCTAACGAACCCAAACTCGGTGGATCTACGTTTATTGGTGCAGAGATCCCGTGACCACCTTCCTGCTCCATCATCAGACCCTGATCACCATTTTTCTAGCAACTACTCGTTGAGACCTACCTAACGAGCCCAAACTAGGTGGATCTACGTTTATTGGTGCAGAGATCCCGTGACCACCTTCCTGCTCCATCATCAGACCCTGGCCACCATTTTTCTAGCAACTAGCCCAAATTCTATGGGTCTACGTTTGTCGGGGCCGAGATCCTGTTACCACCTTCTTGCTGATCATCATCAGACCATGGTGAAGGTTACCATTTTATTAAGTATCATCGGATTTACATGTTCTAAATTTCAGATCTTTCAGACTAATAGAAGTAATGAAAATTGTCTATTGTATACAAAACATCCCTACCTCGACTCGGAAAAGAGCTGATGGTCTTCAAACGGCTGGACCGATTTTCATGAAACATAGCTATGAACCATCTCGCTTAAACTTGCTTTCAAATAAATAAAAAAACCGCATTCAAATCCGTTCACTGGTTGGACCGCTACGATGCCACAGACAGACAGACAGACAGACTTCCGGACATTGGCGTCAAACTTATAAGTAACTCCTCGTTTATGGTCGGGGGTTAAAAAAAAATGTGCGTGCGTGGAGTCCCTCCGCGCGGAAGAAGTGAAACTTCATTCTCGCTCAGTCGATCGGTCGGTCGGTCGGTCGGTCGGTCCCTCACTCACTCACTCACACACACACACACACACACACACATACACACACACACACACACACTAACTCAACTCAACTCGACTCGACTCGACTCGACTCGACTCGACTCGACTCAACTCGACTCAACTCAACCCCACTGAAACCCACTGAAACCCACTGAAACCCACTGAAACCCACTGGAACCCACTGAAACCCACTGAAACCCACTGAAACCCACTGAAACCCACTGAAACCCACTGAAACCCACTGAAACCCACTGAAACCCACTGAAACCCACTGAAACCCACTGAAACCCACTGAAACCCACTGAAACCCACTGAAACCCACTGAAACCCACTGAAACCCACTGAAACCCACTGAAACCCACTGAAACCCACTGAAACCCACTGAAACCCACTGAAACCCACTGAAACCCACTGAAACCCACTGAAGCTCACTGAAGCCCACTGAAACCCACTCACCCACTCACTCAGTGACGGCGTCACATCAGCGCTTTCATAACCTTAACAAATTTACGCCTATCGCCTATCGTTTAACACCTATCACTTAACGCGTTAAGCGATAACGCGTTAAGGTGATTCATTTAACGCTTAACGCGTTATGTGATAACATTTTTGGAAGTCGCATAAGAAGTTTCACTTCAAAAAATATTTTTAAAAAAAATTGATCCGACTTCAATAACACTAAAAAGTATAAAATAATTTAAATATTAAAGAAGTTGGTGTTAGCGTACCTGCTGTATATATTTGGCACCAACTTCAATAATATTTAAATTATTTTATACTTTTTAGTGTTATTGAAGTCGGTTCAATTTTTTTTAAAAATATTTTATTTTATACTTTTTAGTGATATTTTCATACATAAAGATTGAACCATCGAAGACGGTAAAATGATCTAGGTAGGTTATGACATCATTATGATTTCACATTATCGTCTACATACTTTTACATGATTCATGTTTCTTCAGAAACTCAGAAACAATTTATCCGATCGTAATGAAATTTGCATGGAATCATCATAGTAGTTTACTCTCTCGAATAAAAAAAGAATCATCGAAATCGGTTCATATTTATCAGAGAAATGTAAAGGAGAACATCAGTTTTATGGTTTTTACCAGATAAATTCCTCCATATCATTCATGGTCCTCCAGGAAGTTCTTATCCGGTTGTGATAAAATTTATACAGGTTCATTACAGTGGTTTCTTCTTTCGAATAAAAAAAGAATCATTGAAATTGGTAAATATTTACCAGAGTTATGACCATTTTTGTCCTTAAAAAGCACCATAATGTCATCTATATAGGCTTTCTTGCAACTCTCAGTGCGCAGTCACCACTCTTGTTTTTTCAGGAACTACTTATTACTAAGCAATAATTTTTTTATGGGACCCAATTAACGGATTAAAGAATGGATGGAAGAAAGATTTTTTCAAATCGGTTCATAATTGCCAGAGTTATGCGCGAACATACATAGAAAAAAAAAAAAATATATATATACAGACGAATTGAGAACCTCCTCCTTTTTGAAGTCGGTTAAAAAGATGTTAACGCTGCAAATCACTATGTTGATATTATTGACAGTCTCGTTTCTCATTATGAAATTTGAATGAAGAAACTATACGTATGAATTATAACTTTAGTTGTACAATGATATTTTATACAATATTGTTTAGTTAGATACTATCCGAATTGTACGTATTTTAGAAAAGGCTCAAACTAGCATATCCTTTTTTTAAGTTTAGTAGAAAATAATAATGATATTTAGTGATTTCTTATAGCTAGGCGAGGATCTCATCTTCTTTATCATTAGAGCAAAAACGCCATATTCCATGATATATTCATATTCATGTCACACCTCAGGGCCCCAACTGTCACCTTTAATGAAATAACATTAATTCAATTGAGTTTTGTTTTGAGCTTATATTCACTATACTCTTAAAAATACTGTGACCTACGCTGAACATGGTTAATACAAAACCAAATAGTGCGGAAAATAATAAAGGATATAATACAAATTGTCTATGGCCTGCTGAGGTCAGAAAGAAATGACGCTATACGCGAGCACGTAGCGCTTTCTCTTTCATATGACGTTCCAAATTACGATTTTGGGGAGAAACATTAATAAATTATGTGTAAGAATATTTGCTTTAATAAAATATTTAAAAGTTGTTTTAGTTTAATAATTATTCATATATTTATTATGTACAATTGTATAACTTCATAATGTAAAAATAAAAAGAAAATTACATAATATTTATGCCGATATTTAGATAAGTAAATTTAAAGTGAATTGGAACGGAACTCTAAAACAAAAAAGTGGGCACACCAATGTTGCCAGATTGGCCCTTAGGCGAACAATTTTCGGCCTTTCGGAATGTACGTTGGCAGCCATCGGCTTTGAGCAAATCCATCCAAAACATTGGTTTGATTGTCATATTTCTATTGGTTTAGTGTGGCACCCACAGAAATCTAAATAACATGGGCCACCATGTTATTTAGATTTCTGTGGGTGCTCAAAGTCATGCAACAACCTACGCTTGGAGTTTTTTGACGAGATTGAAGTGGCAATGGGCAGGCCACATTATTCGTAGAATGATGCACTGAGGACAATCTGGAAGGAAGTTTCTTAGGTCCAAGGTAACCAATCCGAGGCAGGCGACGTCGCGGTGTAGATCCTGCGTTGTCGCAAGTAACGCGACGGTGCAGGGGACGGGAGACCCTTGTTTTCTCTGTTTCCCGGGAGGGACGGATGCTCTAGCAAGCGTCCGGTGTTGGAGGGATTCTGGTGAGGTCCGATCGGTGTGCCCAAAGTTCTACAGCGTCGATGAAGGCCACCGGGAAAGTTTTAATGGATAAAAATCCCACATCCCCCGGCCTGCACCGTAAGGAAAACGTTTTGAAAGTTTCCTCCCAGACAACAAAAATAAGCAGGCCTACCACTAGAGTGACCGCTGACATTATACAAGTCGCAGGATGCAAATAGACAAGTGTCGTTCTTTGTGGTGTTCCGGGGGTTTGGCCTATTTCTAGAAATTTTCCGGCTGATTATGATGAAATAGGCATAAATTCCTAATATGAATTAATACGCACAACTAATGCGAATCTAACAATATGCAAGTTAGAAACCATTAAGATAAGCAATCGTGCCAAAGAAATAGTACATACATTGAATATAATGACAAAAGAAATAATTCTCCGTCCAAAGCATTTGGGCAATGATCTTTTATATTCGGCCTTTCCTACAAAAAATCGGCCCTTTCCCGTAAAGCTTTCGGCTTTCGGCCATTCGATTCATCTGCTGGCAACACAGACATTGGCACTGGGACGGAGACAATACATAGGTATTTAATATTTATTTATCTCAAGTTTTAATTTTCGGTGCCTAAACAAATGAGATAAAACAAATGGAATTAGTACCTAAGCGAAAAATTATGGCGGCATATATAAGCGGCAAACAAACTGTGTTCATAGAATTATAATTTTCGCTATGGAAACAAGGTAAGGATTAGTCATAGTTGAACATAATTAAAACAATGAATATGTATTTTCTATTAATGAAATGATTACGTGTAAGCTAAATCGTTTTTTATTATTCATCTTGCAGAAGTAAAGTTGAATACTATCATCATACGTCGCCGCCTCCGAAACGTGATGCTGAAAGAGTTCACAATGAATGCAATAACAGCTGCTGCTAGCTGTTTGAGCCACTGCAGCAGGGCTAGAACTTAAAATACTTAAATATCATCAAACTCAAGAGGATTTGTTAGATCCCAGTGCAGTGATCCCAGTAAACAAAAATTTCATCATAATTATTCTGAGTTCACATACAGTTCAAACGACGGAATAGTAATTTTAATGCATTATAGGCTATAAATTCTGACAAATAGCAGATTAATTTACCCAAAGGCTAGCCGCACACTGTCAATATTCTACAACCCATCCGACTTAACTGTGCACCTCACTGGATTGCAAGTTCACACCACCAGGTGCACACTTAAATCATACGGGTTGTAGAATATTGACAATATTGTTGACAGTGTGCGGGCTACCAAAGGGGTAGATTGTGGTACCTTAGTCCATCCATCAATACTTTATTTCTAATCATAGTGTGCCGCAGATATAATAATTATTGTTGAATAGGATCCTATTCACTTAGCAACTCTGTACTAAGGAGTGACTAAGTACATACAACAGCATTAAACATTTGTGTGTGTAAGTAGGCCTCGACCATAATATAACATGAAGATTCTATAATAAAAGCAAACCAGCCTTGTTTGACTGCAACCCGGTTTCAAAAAATGTTAACTTATACTTACTTTGATTTTCTTGCTGTTTAGTATCTGAGTTTTGTTTATTTAAGCATACCTTTAGGTAATCTATCATTATTAAATGAGCTAAGTATATAAGTAAAGTACATGTTATTGGTAAAAACATGTAAGTAGTGCATAGTATTAATCTGTTATTGACAATTTGAAATAAAATAAAAATCTCTTAAAAAGCACATGTTTTATTGCATATTTACATCAATATTTATAAATTATCTTATGTATTAAAGTATGTACACTATGAGTTACTGACTACTAGATATTGGTCTAGTGGTAGGACACCCTGGCCCTTAGAGTAATAATGTTCTGTGCCCTGTCCGCTACCCAATAGGTTATGGGCACATTTCCCCTTATCTGGGTGTTGTTTATATCTATTATTAAAGGATGTATTTACAATAAAAAGTATGTAAGTATTTGTATCAGTTGTCTGCTTACCATAGTACAGGCTCTGCCTTCATTGGATGACTGTGTGTGGATTGTCCCAGTATTATTATATTATAACCTTAGACTTATAACTATTATAGTAGTTAGTTACTTATGTATTAGATAAATAAATACCTAACCAAAATGAAAATAAAAGCGGTATATTAATATCAAACTACAACAGTCTCCGAACCAGGGGGAATCGCTAACCGATAAACCCTGCTGCAGAGCTATATAAATTTCTTTCTGACTATTCGCTGGTATTGTTGTTCACGAATCACAACTTCGTTGTTTCACAGTTATGTAAGCTGCACAAATTGTGTATTACACTATGCTTATAGCAAGCTTTGATACAATCGGATGTTGCATCCAATATTGGGAAGCAATATCTGGATGATTTATAGTCCACTGGTACACATACAAGTTTCATGAGATTCACAACTATAATATTATCTACACTTATTATTTGCACAAATCGTCAAGTCTATTGTTGTCGGCTTCTTCATCAGACGGAGATTTACGGCGTTAGCTTGGATTATGCGTTAGGTTCTTTAAGTCCGTGTTTTTTGGCTTCAACTTAAGTAAAGTGGTCACTCACGAAGCTGCATACGTCGCAGCTTTCGTTTATTATTAGTTTCAGCGTAAACAGCATCCAAAAACTGAAATAATTCGTTTGCTTGATCACCATCTGAAATCAAACTTACTTATTACACACACGTAGATACTAAAGTAATATTTATACAAATAAATAAGTTTCACTAACTTTAAATGTCCCCAAAACTATTTTTTGTAAGTAACTCAACGTTTTTCATATAGAATTTTACAAAATAATGTTATTGCAGTCGCCTCCGAGCAACTTTTGTATGACGGCTAATTTTGACAAGAAAAACAATATTGTTAGCGTTGTTGGCTATCAAAAGCCACGTCACAGTAAGTTGTAATGCTTCTTGAGTAAAGAATTTAACGTTAATTTAACCAAAACTTCTTAAAAAACAATGTTATTTATGCACCCAAATAAGATTAGTTTTTGGACGTACCAGTAGGAAAAGTCGATCTAATATTGTATTAGCGCTGCTAATAGAGGTGACAGTTGGGCCCCAGGGCCCCAACTGTCACCTTTAATGAAATAACATTAATTCAATTGAGTTTTGTTTTGAGCTTATATTCACTTTACTCTTAAAAATACTGTGACCTACGCTGAACATGGTTAATACAAAACCAAATAGTGCGGAAAAGAATAAAGGATATAATACAAATTGTCTATGGCCTGCTGAGGTCAGAAAGAAATGACGCTATACGCGAGCACGTAGCGCTTTCTCTTTCATATGACGTTCCAAATTACGATTTTGGGGAGAAACATTAATAAATTATGTGTAAGAATATTTGCTTTAATAAAATATTTAAAAGTTGTTTTAGTTTAATAATTATTCATATATTTATTATGTACAATTGTATAACTTCAAAATGTAAAAATAAAAAGAAAATTACATAATATTTATGCCGATATTTAGATAAGTAAATTTAAAGTGAAATGGAACGGAACTCTAAAACAAAAAAGTGGGCACACCAATGTTGCCAGATTGGCCCTTAGGCGAACAATTTTCGGCCTTTCGGAATGCACGTTGGCAGCCATCGGCTTTGAGCAAATCCATCCAAAACATTGGTTTGATTGTCATATTTCTATTGGTTTAGTGTGGCACCCACAGAAATCTAAATAACATGGGCCACCATGTTATTTAGATTTCTGTGGGTGTTCAAAGTCATGCAACAACCTACGCTTGGAGTTTTTTGACGAGATTGAAGTGGCAATGGGCAGGCCACATTATTCGAAGAATGATGCACTGAGGACAATCTGGAAGGAAGTTTCTTAGGTCCAAGGTAACCAATCCGAGGCAGGCGACGTCGCGGTGAAGATCCTGCGTTGTCGCAAGTAACGCGACGGTGCAGGGGACAGGAGACCTTGTTTTCTCTGTTTCCCGGGAGGGACGGGTGCTCTAGCAAGCGTCCGGTGTTGGAGGGATTCTGGTGAGGTCCGATCGGTGTGCCCAAAGTTCTACAGCGTCGATGAAGGCCACCGGGAAAGTTTTAGTGGATAAAAATCCCACATCCCCCGGCCTGCACCGTAAGGAAAACGTTTTGAAAGTTTCCTTCCAGACAACAAAAATAAGCAGGCCTACCACTAGAGTGACCGCTGACATTATACAAGTCGCAGGATGCAAATAGACAAGTGTCGTTCTTTGTGGTGTTCCGGGGGTTTGGCCTATTTCTAGAAATTTTCCGGCTGATTATGATGAAATAGGCATAAATTCCTAATATGAATTAATACGCACAACTAATGCGAATCTAACAATATGCAAGTTAGAAACCATTAAGATAAGCAATCGTGCCAAAGAAATAGTACATACATTGAATATAATGACAAAAGAAATAATTCTCCGTCCAAAGCATTTGGGCAATGATCTTTTATATTCGGCCTTTCCTACAAAAAATCGGCCCTTTCCCGTAAAGCTTTCGGCTTTCGGCCATTCGATTCATCTGCTGGCAACACAGACATTGGCACTGGGACGGAGACAATACATAGGTATTTAATATTTATTTATCTCAAGTTTTAATTTTCGGTGCCTAAACAAATGAGATAAAACAAATGGAATTAGTACCTAAGCGAAAAATTATGGCGGCATATATAAGCGGCAAAAAAACTGTGTTTAGAATTAGAATTTTCGCTATGGAAACAAGGTAAGGATTAGTCATAGTTGAACATAATTAAAACAATGAATATGTATTTTCTATTAATGAAATGATTACGTGTAAGCTAAATCGTGTTTTATTATTCATCTTGCAGAAGTAAAGTTCAATACTATCATCATACGTCGCCGCCTCCGAAACGTGATGCTGAAAGAGTTAACAATGAATGCAATAACAGCTGCTGCTAGCTGTTTGAGCCACTGCAGCAGGGCTAGAACTTAAAATACTTAAATATCAACAAACTCAAGAGGATTTGTTAGATCCCAGTGCAGTGATCCCAGTAAACAAAAATGTCATCATAATTATTCTGAGTTCACATACGGTTCAAACGACGGAATAGTAATTTTAAGGCTATAAATTCTGACAAATAGCAGATTAATTTACCCAAAGGCTAGCCGCACACTGTCAATATTCTACAACCCGTCCGACCTAACTGTGCACCTCACTGGATTGCAAGTTCACACCGCCAGGTGCACACTTAAATCATACGGGTTGTAGAATATTGACAATATTGTTGACAGTGTGCGGGCTACCAAAGGGGTAGATTGTGGTACCTTAGTCCATCCATCAATACTTTATTTCTAATCATAGTGTGCCGCAGATATAATAATTATTGTTGAATAGGATCCTATTCACTTAGCAACTCTGTACTAAGGAGTGACTAAGTACATACAACAGCATTAAACATTTGTGTGTGTAAGTAGGCCTCGACCATAATATAACATGAAGATTCTATAATAAAAGCAAACCAGCCTTGTTTGACTGCAACCCGGTTTCCAAAAATGTTAACTTATACTTACTTTGATTTTCTTGCTGTTTAGTATCTGAGTTTTGTTTATTTAAGCATACCTTTAGGTAATCTATCATTATTAAATGAGCTAAGTATATAAGTAAAGTACATGTTATTGGTAAAAACATGTAAGTAGTGCATAGTATTAATCTGTTATTGACAATTTGAAATAAAATAAAAATCTCTTAAAAAGCACATGTTTTATTGCATATTTACATCAATATTTATAAATTATCTTATGTATTAAAGTATGTACACTATGAGTTACTGACTACTAGATATTGGTCTAGTGGTAGGACACCCTGGCCCTTAGAGTAATAATGTTCTGTGCCCTGTCCGCTACCCAATAGGTTATGGGCACATTTCCCCTTATCTGGGTGTTGTTTATATCTATTAAAGGATGTATTTACAATAAAAAGTATGTAAGTATTTGTATCAGTTGTCTGCTTACCATAGTACAGGCTCTGCCTTCATTGGATGACTGTGTGTGGATTGTCCCAGTATTATTATATCATAACCTTAGACTTATAACTATTATAGTAGTTAGTTACTTATGTATTAGATAAATAAATACCTAACCAAAATGAAAATAAAAGCGGTATATTAATATCAAACTACAACAGTCTCCGAACCAGGGGGAATCGCTAACCGATAAACCCTGCTGCAGAGCCATATAAATTTCTTTCTGACTATTCGCTGGTATTGTTGTTCACGAATCACAACTTCGTTGTTTCACAGTTATGTAAGCTGCACAAATTGTGTATTACACTATGCTTATAGCAAGCTTTGATACAATCGGATGTTGCATCCAATATTGGGAAGCAATATCTGGATGATTTATAGTCCACTGGTACACATACAAGTTTCATGAGATTCACAACTATAATATTATCTACACTTATTATTTGCACAAATCGTCAAGTCTATTGTTGTCGGCTTCTTCATCAGACGGAGATTTACGGCGTTAGCTTGGATTATGCGTTAGGTTCTTTAAGTCCGTGTTTTTTGGCTTCAACTTAAGTAAAGTGGTCACTCACGAAGCTGCATACGTCGCAGCTTTCGTTTATTATTAGTTTCAGCGTAAACAGCATCCAAAAACTGAAATAATTCGTTTGCTTGATCACCATCTGAAATCAAACTTACTTATTACACACACGTAGATACTAAAGTAATATTTATACAAATAAATAAGTTTCACTAACTTTAAATGTCCCCAAAACTATTTTTTGAAAGTAACTCAGCGTTTTTCATATAGAATTTTACAAAATAATGTTATTGCAGTCGCCTCCGAGCAACTTTTGTATGACGGCTAATTTTGACAAGAAAAACAATATTGTTAGCGTTGTTGGCTATCAAAAGCCACGTCACAGTAAGTTGTAATGCTTCTTGAGTAAAGAATTTAACGTTAATTTAACCAAAACTTCTTAGAAAACAATGTTATTTAAGCACCCAAATAAGATTAGTTTTTGGACGTACCAGTAGGAAAAGTCGATCTAATATTGTATTAGCGCTGCTAATAGAGGTGACAGTTGGGCCCCAGGTTACATGAATAGTAAATTATATAATACTAGCTGACCCACGCAGCTCCGCCTGCGCTATTTTTACGTTAACTAAACTTTTAATAACAGACATTCGCATCGAATACATAACCTCCTTTTTTTTATTCGGTTAAAAACTGGGACCCACTTTTTACTTGCTCTCCAAAGCATGGACCCGTTTAGTTCAAATGGCGTTAAACGGTCACCCATCTATTTTATGACCTTACCTAACGTTGCTTAACTCGATCGATTATAAAACCTTGATAACAACTCTCTATGAGTGTTCCCTTACTAATATTTATTATATTATAAAGAAAAATTGATAAAATCGGACCAAGCGTATAATCAAGTACCCGTTTTGACTTTAATCCCCTCTCCCAAAAGAACCGTGCTAGATTACGGGATAAAAAGTATCCTATGTCCTACCTCGTAGTAAGATCTCAAATCATGCCAAGTTTCATTTGAATCCATTCAGTAGTTTCGGCGTGATGCTCAGCCGTGATACAGACAGACAGACAGACAGACAGACAGACAGACAAAAATTAAAAAAATTACATTTTCGGCCTCAGTATCGTTTATAGAATGCCCTCCAAATATAATTTTCAAAATATCTTCAATGTACAGAATTGGACCTGTTACAGTTTTATTATAAGTATAGATAGATTATATAGGTATTACTTTAATACGCAGTGAGCTGGTAGTAATAACAGCTCACTGTTAATACGTCCAAAGATGGTATGGAACCCTCGGTGCGCGAGTCCGACTCGCACTTGACCGGCATTTTTTTCCCTTAGTCGCCTCTTACGGACACCCAACAGGAGAAAATGGGTGAGCACTATTCTTACCCGGACACACCACGGGTACAATATCATTGGGTGATAAAAAAAAGATTAGGCATTCCAAATTCAAAACACTACCTCTCAATCTCGTGAGCCAATAATGCAGGTGCCGTCAGTGGCTACTTTATGTGCCTATTACGTAAACACTGTTTCCATTCACTATGTTACCTACCAACATAATAATATGTATATTATTGTTTAGGCGGATGCGAAAAAAAATGGAGCATCAGACATGAATGAACGGATCTAGAGACTTGTGTCCAATGTTGGGTAACTTTTTTGACGGACCCGCTGGTCTAGTGGTTAGATACCCTAATCACTACCCATTAGGTCGTGGGTTCGATTACCACCTTACGTCTGGGTGTTATTTATGTAAAAAAAAGTATACAGGTATTTGTCGGGTTTGGAATCAGATGACCGTGTGTGGATTTTTCCGGGATATTTATTGTTACTACTTTGGGCATAATGTCAGTAGGTGGCGCTGACCTACTTGTGCCTATCCGGCGCCTTATCTTGCAGTTGACAATTTAGGTGCTATGCTTATGGAAATTGTCTTTCTCTCGTCTTTTTGTTTTCCCTTTATCACCTCCTACGAGACTATTCTCGTAGGAGGAGATAAAGGGAAAACAAAAAGACGGGCAGCGATGTTTTTCTATCATACCACTTATTATACTGCGATCCCTAAGACGCCTGACAATGTGAGGATTATGGCCCCCCATTCCCAGGGGGAGGCTTTTGGCCAGCAGTGGACATATTTCGGCTGATAATGCATCAGAAATTAGCTTTAAAAGAGAACGCTTCTCTTTATCGTTCTCCATTCTGAAATCGCACATCAATGGGCACGCGCTGCCTACGTAAGTACCTACGCTAAACAAAACATACGCACCTGTTTTCGCGCAAAACACCAATACGAAAATAACTCGCTGTTAGTCAGCGGACGGCGCGTGATGCGAAAATATTCGCAATTACCCGCGATTGCCCCCGAACGCCAGCCCACCGCGCCGTCAGGCTAACAGAGCCTGCACACATGACCAGTCGATAAATAAGGCCTTTATTTATTTTTTAAGCAATTGAGTGACGAGATAAACGGGACGTCAGTTTGGTAAGTGACACATCTGTTCAGATGCACTGCACTGCCACTCGTCAAACGAGACCAAAGTCATTAAGTGTTTATTTATATTATATTAGGAATACTATCGGCTACAAAAATAACAGTGTAAAAAATTTAAATAAATAACAAAAGATCCATTAACAAGTCTCCACAGATAGTAACAAAATATACAAGATAGAACTGTTCAATAACACAAGTATAAATTAAAAAAATAATAAAAAACCCCCGACTGTCAACGAACTCTTAAATTGACTTTCATGTGCTATTATCAGACCCTGATCAGTATCTGTCGAACTACTTGTCAAGATTTAACCATAGTTTTATAATTCGGTGGGTCCTACATTTAATGGAGCCAAGTTCCTGTTGTCACCTTCCTGCTTGCTGCCATCACCAGGCTCTGATCAACATTTTCTACCTACTACTCGCAGCAACCTATCCAACGAATCCAAATTCGGCTGGTCTACGTTTATTAGTGCAGAGATCCCTTGACCACCTTCCTGCTCCATCATCAGACCCTGGTCACCATTTTCTAGCAACTACTCGTCGAGACCTACCTAACGAGCCCGAACTCCTTGGGTCTACGTTTATTGGTGCAGAGATCTCGTGACCACCTTCCTGCTCCATCATCAGACCCTGATCACCATTTTTCTAGCAACTACTCGTCAAGATCCCGTGTTCACCTTCCTGCTCCATCATCAGACTCTTATCACCATTTTTCTCGCAACTGCTCGTCGAGACTTACCTATAGAGCCCAAACTCGGTGGGTCTACGTTTATTGGTGCAGAGTTCCAGTGACCACCTTCCTGCTCCATTGTCAGACCCTGATCACCATTTTTCTAGCAACTACTCGTCGAGACCTATCCAACGAGCCCAAACTCGTTGGGTCTACGTTTAGTGGGGCCGAGATCCTGTTACCACCTTATAGCTGACCATCATCAGACCCTGGTGAATGTTACCATTTTATTTAGTATCATCGGATTTACTTATGTTCTAAATTCAGATCTTTCGGACTAATAGAAGTAATGAAAAATGTCATTATATACAAAATATCCCTACCTCGACTCGACAAAAAGCTGATGGTCTTCAAACGACTGGACCGATTTTCATAAAACATAGCTAAGAACCATCTTGCTTAAACTAGCATTTAAATAAAAAAAACCGCATTCAAATCCGTTCACTAGTTGGACCGCTACGATGCCACAGACAGACAGACAGACTTCCGGACATAGGCGTCAAACTTATAACACCCCTCGTTTTTGGTCGGGGGTTAAAAATATACAGTAGATACACATTGCAATACCTCTATCAATACCCATTAGTGAGAATTCAAATAATTGTTTTGAAATTATATACAGTTTAGCTTCCTTCGCATCGCTTCAGTGTTGTTAAGCTCGGTAACTTGACCAGCTAAAGTGTTTTTCACGGATCTAAGTAAAGTTGACGCATTGCTTCTGGGTAGCAAGTAATTTCACACTGCGGAGATAGCTGGAATGTACCTACATATCTAATCAGTCATAAAAACAAAAAAGATTCGTCAAGTTATTTTTACAAAGGTCATTCAAATGAATGAACCACCAGTGTTTTTGCGTGGGATGCCATACTAGGTACGTATCTTTGGACAATCACCATTTCAACAGCTGACGTGTTTAATACAACTGTAGGGAAGACAGGTTTGTATTGTACGGTTCACGAGTTATTTATATTTCATATGAATCATAACAATTATAAATAGTTTGTAATTCTTGTGTAATCACAAATATTGCTAAAATGTTTTGCTCAGGACACCAGAGCTAAATTAACCCGACGCGACACTACACTGAGGACATCCCAGACATCAGCCTGTACGAGATTAGAATGGCTCTCAAACAGCTTAAGAACAACAAGGCGCCGGGTGAAGACGGAATTACAATAGAACTTCTGAGAGTGGGAGGAAAACCGGTACCTTTAGTCCTCCAGAAGTTATTTAATTCCGTCTTACTCAAGGGTACTACGCCAGAAGCATGGCACAGGAGTGTGGTAATGCTTTTCTTCAAAAAAGGTGATAACACCATACTGAAGAATTATTGACCCATCTCACTCCTGAACCAGGTGTATAAGCTGTTTACGAGAGTCATTACGAACCGTCTCGAACGCAGGTTTGATGAGTTCCAGTCTCCCGAACAAGCCGGGTTCCGAGAAGGCTTTAGCACCGTAGACCACATACATACGCTCCGCCGGATTAAACAAAGGACTATACGAGGAGTATAATCGGCCATTATGTCTAGCGTTTGTGGACTGAAAAGCCTTCGATTCAATCGAGACCTGGGCGGTATTGCAGTCCCTCCAGCGATGCCACATTGACTATAGGTATATCTATGTGTTGAAGTGTTTGTACAGTAACGCCACCATGTTGAGCCGACTACAGGATGAGATTACTAGACCAATCCGATTGCAGAAAGGCGTGAGACAGGGAGACGTCATTTCTCCGAAACTGTTCACGAACGCATTGGAGGACGTTTTCAAGCTCTTGGACTGGTACGGATTCGGCATCAATATCAATGGCGAATACATCACTCACCTTCGTTTTGCTGATGATATAGTCATTATGGCAGAGTCGCTGGAGGACCTCAATACGATGCTCAGCGACCTCAGTAGCGTTTCCAAACAGGTGGGTCTTAAAATGAACATGGACTAAGATCATGTCTAATGTCCATGTTGCACCCGTACCGATAGTCGTTGGGAACGACACACTCGAATTTGTTGACCACTATGTTTACCTTGGACAGATTGTCCAGTTAGGTCGGTCCAACTTCGACAAAGAGGTCGCCTGAGGAACCCAACTCGGATGGGCAGCGTTCGGGAAACTACGTGACATCTTATTTATTTATTTATTTAATTCTTCATGCACAAATTTTGTACATAGGCGGACTTAATGCCTTAGACATTTTCTGACATCTTCTCATCTGAAATTCCGCAGTGCCTCAAGACAAAGATTTTTAACCAGTGTGTGTTGCCAGTGATGACATATGGTACTGAGACGTGGTCTTAAACAGCTGGCCTTTTAGAAAGAGAGAGAGCTATGCTCGGAGTTTCTTTGTGCGACAGAATCCGTAACGAGGAGATTCGCCGAAGAACCAACGTCACCGACATAGCTCTCAGAATCTACAAGTTGAAATGGCAATGGGCAGGCCACATCGCTCGAAGAACCGATAACCGTTGGGGAAGAAAGGTTCTCGAGTGGCGACCACGAACCGGAAGACGCAGCGTAGGTAGGCCTCCCACTAGGTGGACAGGCGACATAGTGCGCGTCGCAGGTAACCGGTGGATGCAAATTGCCAATTGTCGTTCATTGTGGCGTTCGAAGGGGGAGGCCTATGTTCAGCAGTGGACGTCTTCCGGCTGGTGATGATGATGATGATGATGTTTTCATGGGTTTAATACAAATTCTATGTATATACAACAAGTATTTAAAAATAATATGCCAAGAAAAAAAAATGCAAAAAATTTGATTTGTTGCAAAAATTTTACACTGTCTTTGTATCTATAACGTTTTTATTCTTTTTTGTTAGCAATGTCAAACTATAAATATTAAAACACAATAAAACATGTTTCTAATTCAAGTTTTTTTTTTGCAACGCAACTCAAGGAAAGAACAATAAAGTTATTATGAACGCATTGTAATAAATAAATCACAAAAGATTAACAACTTTTTAAGAAATATCACAATAAAATCCAATCATTAATTTTATTACGTTTCATTTGAACACTTAGTCATACAAAACCTAGACTCCTCATTTGAAACGCGTCCAACTCCGTGAGTTGTGAACTAGCGAGACGGAGGCAAGTGTACATAATGCTTTATAGTCGAATTCGTCATGTGACGAAGTGGGAGGTCCGAGAAATAATGTAAAGTGACGTACGGCTGACGTCGCCGTAACATCCCGTCATGTTATGGAAATTGCTGCGAAATGTGTTTTTTATACATTGGCGTATGAAACTAATTTTATCAATAGCTAGCGACAGGCTGCAGCTTAGTTTCTAGCCATGGTCGATCTCGAACCTAAAGAAAAAATATTTGAATGATTGTATAACTGCATCATCATCTGTATGGTTTTGAAAAAGAAAAAAAACAGACCGACTTACTAACACTTACTACTAGCGATATGCTTTTACTGTCAGCGCTCTGAGGTTTTACCGGAAGCTAAGGGCTTGTGGCGTTAGTGAGATTGCAGTTTTCCTATAACCAATGGGGAAGAAAGTTTCTCGAGTGGCGACCACGAACTGGAAGACGCAGCGTAGGCAGGCCTCACACTAGGTGGACCGACGACATTGTTCGCGTCGCAAGTAACCGGTGGCTGAAAATGGCTAACTGTTGTTCATTGTGGCGGTCAAAGGGGGAGGCCTTTGTTCAGCAGTGGACGTCTTACGTGCAGCTGATGCTGACGAATGACGAGTCTACGACGCGAGATTTCACTATCTTTCATCACCTGAAGCATTAGCATAACCAACTTATACGAACGAACAAATAGACACGATAACAGTTTACTATTAAAAAAAAATCATCATCAGCTGGAAGACGTCCACTGCTGAACAAAGGCCTTAGACCACCACAATGAACGACAGTTAGCCATTTTCAGCCACCGGTTACCTGCGACGCGAACAATGTCGTCGGTCCACCTAGTGGGAGGCCTGCCTACGCTGCGTCTTCCAGTTCGTGGTCGCCACTCGAGAAACTTTCTTCCCCATCGGTTATCAGTTCTTAAACACGACTAATAAAACATTTCTGCAAAAAAACTAAATGTTCCACTGTACTTATACATATTCTAAGGTTTCATCTGACTGAACACCACGCAACGAAAAATCCCTACAGACAATGATATAAAATATAATTATTGCCTTTGCCTATAGATTTTATAATCTTTAGAACCGGACGATGATGTTGTAAAATGTTTATTTATATCATATTTACGATATTATTTAATGTCAAAATAAACCATTTTTTTTATTTCACCATTAAATCTGTAAACACGAGTGTTAGTTGAATAATGGCCCATACAAGTTGGATATAAATGAAAGTAACTAAATATAATTTTGTGTACCTTAGTATCTATATGCAAATTGTTCAGATATAGAGTAGGGAGAACGTAACCAAAAATAACCACTTTTTTATTCGGATTTATAACACTGTGTAGACGAAGGTTTTTAACCAGTGTGTGTTGCCAGTGATGACATATGGTACTGAGACGTGGTCCCTAACTGTTGGCCTTTTGGATAAGCTCAGAGTCACACAACGAGCTATGGAGAGAGCTATGCTCGGAGTTTCTTTGCGCGACAGAATCCGAAATGAGGAGATTCGCCGAAGAACCAAGGTCACCGACATAGCTCATAAAATCTGCAAGTTGAAGTGGCAATGGGCAGGCCACATCGCTCGGCGAACCGATAACCGCTGGGGAAGAAAGGTTCTCGAGTGGCGACCACGAACCGGAAGACGCAGCGTAGGTAGGCCTCCCACTAGGTGGACAGACGACATTGTGCGCGTCGCAGGTAACCGGTGGATGCAAATAGCCAACTGTCGGTCATTGTGGCGTTCGAAGGGGGAGGCCTATGTTCAGCAGTGGACGTCTTCCGGCTGGTGATGATGATGATGGTGATGATGATAACACTGTATAATTATAGTAGAATGAGAAGTGAAAAAAATAAATCAATTTTCCCGTTTTCGTACACTAAGAAAATGGCGTAACGTTTAAAAAATGACGAGATTTAATTTTATCGTTTTCGTGAATTACTAGTGGTTTCACAGATTGATATATTTAATAGGCTTAGTTATACATACAGAATATTAAATCATACTTATATTGATTATAGTCTCAAAAGCCGTAACAATAGAGTTAGAAATGGGGTGATGTCATTTTTAACAAATAAAATAAAGAATTGTGATACCGAACCATAATAAAATGTAAAAATACTTACAACGCAATAACTTTCTCTGGCTTTAATTTTATCCTAGATCAAATAAAATTTGACGTTTGTAGCCACTAAACATTAATGCTTCGACAATGAAATGCTGCCTTAGAATAGGCGCAGTCATTAATGCGTTCTTTCGTTGAATATAAAATCTTGAATCGTGTTTGTTTTAGCCAGAGATTAGAATTTTTTCGCTACGTTCGTTTTACCCTTGGCGAGCCTATGAAATTCGTTTTTTTTTTATGTTCAATTTTCATAATTTGAACGGAAGTAAATAAGATCTGAAGTGGCAGTGGGCAGAACACATCACTCGAAGAACCGATATCCGTTGGGGAAGAAAGGTTCTCGAGTGGCGACCACGAACCGGAAGACGCAGCATAGGCAGGCCTTCCACTAGGTGGACCGACGACATTGTGCGCGTCGCAGGCAACAGGAGGATGCAAACGGGTAACCGTCATTGCCTTTGTTCAACAGCAAAGCTCTGCCGGCTGATGAGGATGATGATGATGATGAAACAAGATCGCCTTATACAAAATTGTCATAAAGCGACAGAGACCTAATACATAATTGTTCTGTTGTCCGAGTTTCGGCTTTTTCTGTTGTGAGGAATATTATAGGACTCTACACTCAACACATTCGATTTAGCTTACCTAAAAGTAATCGAAGATATAGTAGAGTGTGAGCAAAATAATAAATATTATCGACAACGAGTGAGAAATTACTTCATGTAAAACGCTGTACAGCACTCACAGCGGGTCTTCGTGTCTCTGAAGTTGGGTTTGGCAAACCATTGCGCAACTATAGTGAGTTGTGAATACAAATACACAAAAATAGATACTGCGCAGCTTTTTGCCGCTGACTTCAGACACACAAAGATCCTTTGTGACTGCTGTGATAGCCGAAGTCGTACTCTATCTTTGATGTGTATAATGTGCTTTAGGCTTTGACAGCAGCAGGCAGTGAATACGTCGTCCAAGGTTCATACAGTTTGAATAAAAAACACTAAACGAAGCCAAAACCAAACACTAGAACAAAAAAGTTTTACCGAAAACCAGATACTGCTGTTACAATACCTACTGCTGCTACGTATCGACCGTAGTTATTTTTATAAAGTCCGTAATCTCTTTGTATACTTTATGATTTCTATTAGTTACATGAATCTGAATAAGATTTCCTGGAATTTAGACTAAACATACTCGGTTAGATCAGGGAATAAGGTGAATCAGTCGATTTGTTCTCGCTTCTATAATGGTTTGTTTGGTAATATGTTTTAATACATTCACGTAAAACTCTTTAGCCGACTGCCACAAAATGGTGTTTTATTATACGTGATATATACAGAGTGTTAATAAAACGCTGTCGAATCGCTGAGTGTAGATATTTATTATTCGGAGTCGCGATACAATCATACGTATATAACACATTTGTTAAATATCTAAAAAATATTTTTCCTGATTTGTACCACAATTTTGTACCAATAATGCAAATATTCCTCGTACAAATCGGACAGGGGGTTTTAACACCTTTTATAAGTATAGCTATAGCACAGCTCTATCGGCATGATGGACTTTAAAATTTGAGGTACAGTTTGAATTATTGTTAAGTTCATGTTAGGTGTTTATTAAATGTTTAACATTTATAATACAGATTTTTAATCTACTAGTTGTTACCAACCACTCAACCTACTAACATTTTATTTACTCGGGTACACATTTATTTGAGTAATCTACTTAAAAGCGTGCCCTACGCTTCTACTTTTTATATAATTGATGTTTCTATTTTATCTACAAACGTCAATTAAAGTTAGTGATCATTAATCCACTTTTTGAAATCGTATTTTTTCGTCACTCGAAGCCCATTAATACTTAATACGCAGATAGTGAGTAGAAATATCAATTATCTCGTGTTCAGTAATCGAAATTAATCATAAACTGCTCCGACACTCGAAATAAATAGATATTAAAAAGTGACTTAATTATAATTAAAGTTTGTTAGTGCGGCAGTTAATGACTATCATGGGACATAGGCAAACTGATTTAATATCGGCCTTTCAAACGACATTGGGTCCGGCAACCCACACTTGGCCAACGCGGTGGACCATGGCCTAAGCCCCCTTCATCTTGAGGGGAGGCCCGTGCCCAACAGTGGGACAAAAAAAGAACTGTTAGGGGAGGCCTATGTTCAGCAGTGGACGTCTTCGGACCACCACGACTTCGCAAATATGAATATGAAAATGTAAAAGCATGTTTTCTTTATAGTTTAAAAAAATAATTATATACAAAACTATCCATGACCTTGTTGATTTTACATGAAAATGCCTTTACAATTGCCAAAACAAATGCTTGTCACATGTCTATTATATAACTCGTGTCCTCGCCAGCCCATGCCAAGAACCACAGCCGAGCTATGTCCGAGCTATGTCACAAATAGATGAGATGCTATTATTTATAAAATCGTTTTCTATATTATACTGTAAAGTAAATTGTCCGTGAAACCGCGCGTGGAAACACACAAGGAATGCAATAATTCTCACGTGGGCTGCAGTTGGTGATTGAGCATATAATATTAAGACTTCAATCATAAAGTCTAACTTGAGTTTGACTATTGATCCGTGGGTTCGGTTAATAATTGCACCCTCTTATCTCCTCTCGTTGAGTGTCCGGAAGAGGCGACTAAGGGAAAACAACAAGACGGTCAGCAGCGTCTTGCTATTATATTAACTACCTGTACTGCGATCACAAGACGACTGCCAAGTGTGGGGATTATGATAACCCTAAGGCGGAGGCCAGCAGTAAACGACTTCCGGTTGATGATGATGATAGACTACCATCATTGGAAAAATAACAGAAAAAGAAAAGACGTAAGCTGTCCTGGCTGCGTAAAGAAATCAAATCTGTACAATCTATAAATCTCCAGACCGCAGTGTCAGATATTCTGCCGCCAAGCAGCAGTGTGTAAGCATTGCTGTGTTCCGCCGTGAAGGGCACTGTAGCTGGTGAAATTACCGGACACAAAGACTTAATATCTAATGTCTTAAGGGTCGGCAACGCTGGTGATTCTTCTGGTGTTGCTAGCGTCTATAGGCTGCGGTGACTGCTTACCATCAGGCGGGCCGCAAGCTTGCTTGCCACCTTAGTAGTAAAAAAACAAAAAAAACCTATCTATATCTATTAATCATTATCTATCTGTAATCAGTGACGCAAACATTAGTTGCGAGTGTGGTCATCATCATCATTTCACCAGTAGGTTGATTTCATCATCAGTGAGTTGCTCTGCCTGTCCGACTAACCTGCACGAGAGAGTACTTGTTCAAGGCAGAGCAGGCAGAATGCTTGATATGCTACCTCTTTTTAGTCAACGTCAAAGACCTGGCTTTGGGATCTATCCTTAACCGGACTCTACACGGGGTAACGGAACGGCGAGGATAGTCTGTAGCAGGTTGAAGACATTCATGATGGTCCCAAGTACGCTACCGTATGCTGCTTGATTATTTGATCCGGTTAGACTTTCTTCATTACCTACAAGTAATTTTTATACATATTTTGTGTCCAACTCACACATGTTTGTTAGTGGCGTACCTATTGAATATTGACCCTTAATAGATCACAAATAAGACATCTAATAGGTGCACTCATAGTATATTTTGGTACCAATGAGCACCTTCACAGAATGAGGCTAAGTAGGTACTATTGATACTTGCAGATTTTGTAAAGGTAAAAAACAGTCAATGCGACACATATTGTGTGACTGCGACGCTCTTGCGAGATCGTTGGCGCAATCGTTGCGTACCGAAGGGAACACGCCAACAACAGAGTAAGGGCTAGGGCATGCACAATGGATCCAACTGGGTCGAAGTGCGTTCCGGTGGTTACCGGGCCCGATGTTTAGTCGCCAATAATAGAATAGAATAGTTGCGTATAATTTTGACTTAATGAAGTCAAAACTGATGCTGTTCTTTTTTTTTTTTGCTTAAACATCCCACTGTTTCAAATTCTCCTCTCATTAAATCATAACATTCATCCCAATCGTAAAATCTTCCGTACTTATTCGCATCGCAAATATTATCTTCAATAACAAAGTAAGCAATAACAAGGCCAATATCATAACAGCGGGAAATTCTAGTTCAACATTATATTAATAGTCTTTGCTGTTACAATATTTATATAATAAAGTCTGTAATCCACCCATAACAACGGAATACTCCATTGTTTTATATCTTTATTACTGAAACATTCACATACTTTATAGCATCAAGGTATATAAATAGTTTGTGAATAGAACGCTTTATCATCAGTGATTCATTACTGGACGAAACAGTTAAGTTAAAGAAATTTATATAATCCAGTCATCGTCCTCATCTTCAGCGACCTAAACCTTAGAACGCCACAATGCACTATTAGTTATTTGCATCTATCGGTTGCCGAAGTGGCAAAAGGCAGGCCACACCACTTGAAGAACCGATAACTAAGAAGGACGAAAGGTTTTTGAATGATGACGTTTTTGGATTAAAAATAATCATAATAGTTGTATACCTTTTTGTTACTAACAACTTTGAAGTAATAAACCACAGAAAATTATATCCAAAAATAATCTCGATTTTATTGAAGGCAGTATTTATAAGTTTAATAATAAAACCGTAAATTAGCATTATACTGAAAGATTTAATGTTAAAACACATAAAAATGCAAACAAGTCAACAGTAACGACCCAATGCACACTATTATCATTTATTTTTATTACTTATAGTGGTGTCCAAGTGGTGACTCAAACTGAACATAAAATGCATTGTCCGAATTCTCTTATGTGCAGCTAGAAAGATTCGTCATACGATACTGATCTGTATGTATTAGCAATAAGAGTTAAAATTTTGTGATTAGAAATACATTTATTTTTGTGACTTTTGCGCAATGTCAAATAGAGCTAGGTCCTAAATAAACCTCAGAAATAAACAAAGAAAAAGCTGGGATTTGGTTCGCGGCCGCCATCTTGGTGGTAACAACCGCGAACGCAAATTTTATATTACTTGATATTCTAATTTATTTTGCAATTGCTATTTAACTACTCGACACTGGCGAAATCATCAATCATCACCATCATCAATTGATGGAAGCCATATTTTTAACTGACTTCAAAAAAGGAGGAGGTTCTCAATTCGTCTGTATATATATATATTTTTGAAGTGAAACTTCTTATGCGACTTCCAAAAATGTTATCACATAACGCGTTAAGCGTTAAGTGAATCACCTTAACGCGTTATCGCTTAACGCGTTAAGTGATAGGTGTTAAACGATAGGCGATAGGCGTAAATTTGTTAAGGTTATGAAAGCGCTCATGTGACGCCGTCACTGAGTGAGTGGGTGAGTGGGTTTCAGTGGGTTTCAGTGGGTTTCAGTGGGTTTCAGTGGGTTTCAGTGGGTTTCAGTGGGTTTCAGTGGGTTTCAGTGGGTTTCAGTGGGTTTCAGTGGATTTCAGTGGGTTTCAGTGGGTTTCAGTGGGTTTCAGTGGGTTTCAGTGGGTTTCAGTGGGTTTCAGTGGGTTTCAGTGGGCTTCAGTGAGTTTCAGTGGGCTTCAGTGGGTTTCAGTGGGTTTCAGTGGGTTTCAGTGGGTTTCAGTGGGTTTCAGTGGGTTTCAGTGTGTTTCAGTGGGTTTCAGTGGGTTTCAGTGGGTTTCAGTTGGTTTCAGTGGGTTTCAGTGGGTTTCAGTAGGTTTCAGGGGGTTTCAGTGGGTTTGAGTGAGTTGAGTTGAGTTGAGTTAGTGTGTGTGTGTGTGTGTGTGGGTGTTTGTGTGTGTGTGTGTGTGTGGGTGTTTGTGTGTGTGTGTGTGTGGGTGTGTGTGTGTGTGTGTTTTTGTGTGTGTGTGTGTGTGTGTGAGTGAGTGAGTGAGGGACCGACCGACCGACCGACCGATCGACTGAGCGAGAATGAAGTTTCACTTCTTCCGCGCGGAGGGACTCCACGCACGCACATTTTTTTTATGTATGTTCACGCATAACTGGCAATTATGAACCGATTTGAAAAAATCTTTCTTCCATCGATTCTTTAAATCATTGATTGGGTCCCATAGAAAAATTATGAAAAACAAGAATGGCGACTGCGCAGGAAAGCTGCAGGAATGCCTATAAGATGACTTTATGTCGCTTTTTAAGGACAAAAATAGTCATAACTCTGGCAAATATTTACCAATTTCAATGATTATTTTTTTATTCGAAAGAACTTCCTGGAGGACCATGAACGATGTGTAGGAATTTATCTGGTAAAAACCATAAAACTGATGTTCTCCATTACATTACTCTGACAAATATGAACCGATTTCGATGATTCTTTTTTTATTCGAGAGAGTAAGGCACTATGATGATTCCATGCAAATTTCACGACCGGATATTTTTTTTTGAACAAACATGAATTATGTAAAACTATGTAGACGATAATGTGATCATAACCTACCTAGATCATTTTACCGTCTTCGATGGTTCAATCTTTAGGTATGAAAATATCACTAAAAAGTTTAAAATAAATCCTTTTTTTTTAAATTGAACCGACTTCAATAACACTGAAAAGTATAAAATAATTTAAATATTATTGAAGTTGGTGGCAATAGTGCCAAATATACACACCAACTTCTATAATATTTAAATTATTTTATACTTTTCAGTGTCAAGGACAAGAAGAAAAAGCAAAATTGTGACTGACGACTGTCATTTTATATTGATGGTCAATTAAAGCTGGCCACACCTTGAACGTAGTGAAAAATCCTAAATCTATGGGCCGCGCACATATCATACTTGATCCGTTAGTTTTATAATTATTTACGAATGAACACGTAATCAACACAATTATCAACTCCGCGACCACCAATGTTTTGATTCCAACTCAAACATAAAATAGCGCATAAAATACGTATAGTGGGTTTTGTAGAGAAAATATTTGTTCGCTGTGAATACCATGCCAGGTGCACTTCTGAACTTCAAAGTGGTCGATAGCTAGAAGTGCATACGAAGATCATTTAAATTTTCGAATTCATTTTAATGAATTGACAGACCGCATTGAACTTGCTTGCATTGTTTATATAATACCACTTCCAATTCTATGTTTTGTAGATTGTATATTTAAATAAACCAATGTTTGCATGCATACCTAATACGGTGGACCATAGAGGACATTATCATAATAATAAAACACTGATGTTAGTTTAAGCATACCTATGGTCAGCAAATAAAGATGATTTGATTTGATTTGTAGTCCACTTTTTATATAATTTGTAGTTCATTTATATACACAAAAAGTGTCTGCAAGAGTTTACAGATCTCATTAAATGAACACAAAAAAATAATAAACAATATAAAAATTCTTACACAGTCATTTTCCGAGAATAATCTTGAGATTAGCATCGTCACTGGCGGGATTTCCTTTGTGTGAACAGGAAGATGACACGTCCAAAACCTTCACCAGATTGTATTTCTGGTGCGAGCGACGTTGCATGCTCAGACATTTTTGCTCGGCTGTGACGATTCCGAGATTGCCAAATTACCACAAAATTCTTAGACGCCTATTAAAAAATTTCAAGAACATTTTTCTTTATTTTATTTACTTTCTCATCTGTTTGGATTTCGTTTATACGCTTTCTTACAATTATACATTTGCTCTTCCATCAGTATACTAAGCTTTTATTTTCACGTTTATAAATTGTTAATTTTTATTTTCTCACAAAATTACTGTCATGAAAATTAAACTTTGAAACTTAGTTGTTATAATGTCATTATCAGAATTTGGTCTTAAAATTTGTTGTTCTACTACAGGTGTAAATGAAAATATCTAATTTTACAAGTACACTTTCCTCTTATATCACTCTATAACAGCGATTCACTTTGAGAACAGCACAGTAAAGTAACGGATCTAAATATAACCGTTTGTATTGCAGTTCTAATTCGGTGAGCGCATCACCGCTCAACATTGATGCACCCTGACTCACGGCACGTGAATAGAATGTTCTGAGGTGGTATAATGGCTGGACTATAAATGAGAATAGGATTTAAAATGACTACACAGGCAGCATACTTCCTAGGTATTTCTTGGATCGTCAGCGTAGAATACGTAATAACGTACGTACGTAATTATAAATGTTTAAAATATAAATATTCTTCACAAACTCACAAAACCCAGCATTTCTTTAGAAGCTGCTTAGAAGCTGTGATGCCATAGACGTAGACGTAAATCTTATAACGTTACTTCTATAAAAAAAGACGAAAGATAAAGAAAGAGAAACTGTGAACAATTCTTGACGTGATGTTAGTAAGAAAGCGCCTCGAACGATCATCAACATCAGCAACTAAAAGAGGTCCACTGCTGAACAAAGGCCTTCCCCTTAGAAAGGAGGGGTTGTCATAATCCCACGCTTGGCAGGTGTCTAGGGGATCGCAGTATAGGAGGTAGGTAGTTACGGACATCTGACGGGAGGAGATGGGAGGGTGCTATTGTATACAAAGTAATAATTTCTCGTATTAAGATAGTAATGTTAACAGTAATAAACACAAGATTACAATAATATATCTTCTGTTCATGTCGAAATGAATACCAGCGGACTATTAATATCTACACACATAAACACACAAAATATAAGGAAGACTGGACAATTTTATTTGTGTTCTTAGAATGATTATTCTATTCTAATGATACGTGAAATGTTTTGACATTGCACGTATAGATTTTGTTAGAGATGCAATGATCCCATTAATAAGTAGTGAATCATAATTCTCCACAAACACTTGGCAATGACATGTAATAAATTGAAATTTCTTACAACTGCAGATCGTTAATTATAATAAAACAAGTGTGAATACAAAGGTAGAAGTAGAACGAGATCATTTTATTTCCTTTGCACGTATGCCAGTTGGACGAGAATGAGTAACTATCTATATAGTATGAATAGAACTCCATATTTTTTTGTTATTTGTTATGTTTTTGAAGAATCCTTACTGTTCGAGAGACCGAAAGCAGTGTGGAAACATTACTGCATTCCGGTGAGAAGCGCACTGTAGTTGGAATAAATCCTGGGCTCGAGGGGCTCATAACTAATGTCTCAGGTAACGAGCGAGGAATGGAACTCATCAGCTTCATCATTTTCGATGCAACCCATGAAGCCGTAAAGTTCAACCTACCGATAATGAAAGGAACAGAGGTCAGGTGTAAAGAGTGTGTCAATGACAATCCTATCAATAATGGCAAAAGAAATGAAAGAGTTACCATGAACGGAGGAGCACATCACAAGGAAACCCAGACATGCTCTATAATTTATTCCGGTCCATAACCAGACCCTGACATACTCGCGAAATAGATAATTACAGATATTAACCCACATACCGAGCCATTAAAAGACATTTCCATGTAAACTGTTCTTGAAATGTTATTCATATGCTACTTAAAACTAAGCCATCTGAACATTCCACCATCAAAGACTATAATTTTGGTCAAGTGTGACTGAACTACGAGTCATAGATTAACAAACACATTACTTCTTGTAATTTGTTATAATTTGTTAATTAGAAATCAGAATTTGATTTCATATTTTATTTCCCTACTTCAAATTAAAGATTTAATATTTTGAGAATTGAAAATGTAAGTCTACTTGTTTCCGTGTTAAAAAAATAATATATTATTATATTTTATGACAATTTAGAAATAGAACAGATTTCATAAATACCGTACAAACTCTCCATCCTTAAACGAGTAATCATAATCAGATTTTTTAAAATATAGTATCCTGTGCTCAATCGCAACTCTACCTAATAGTATGTGGTGATGCAGTTGCGTTAGAAAATTGTACATTATAGGAATGTCGATCTCGCATCAGAAGTTATGACAGAGCATAGCTGCCCCCTTAGCTGCCAGCAACAACTGCTTAAAAACCACCAGAGCCCTTACGGAAATTCAGTGCCATATGCATTGACTAACGCATAGAATAATTATTTGGATCAATTTGGTGTAGTAATTCATAGCTACTTAATGTCGTAAATTGAAACGACCTTGCTAATTCGTGTCAATTAGTATCTCACTGTGCTATATAACGTGGTCAATCAGGAAAGATGGTACGTCCTGCTATATCAGAAAAGATGGTATGTCCTGTTCCAGAACACACGAAAGTTAAGACGTAATTAAGCCATGCTTTTTGCCGTTTCTCGTTCTTCGTTTTGGTACGATTTTTCTGAATGATTACAATTTAAATAATCTTAAGTATAAAGTTTCGTTTTTAATAGTTAAATATGTCTTGTAACATCAGGTCATTATATGGATATTTGAGAATGCACAATAAACACATTTTGGGTTTAAGAAATCGCGATTTTCTTTGCTAATTTGCTTATTTAGCCTACCTTGTTTGCACGCCACTATATCTCAGCCATTAACACAGCAACTTATCATACATTGCATAAATAAGTAGGTAGCGTTGCCCTGTAAGGTAGCGTTGTTCAGCTAGGTCCTTTTGTAACGTGAAGTTACTTCCAGGCTCCACCAATTTTCGAGTGGACATACAAGTTATTTCCTGAAACTCTTGAATTATGTAGAAGGTAGAATTTTGGCTTATCGTGGCTGGTTTATGTGAATATTGGCATAAGTTTAATCACACAACGCTTTGCTTTCATCATCACGCGTCATTACGTCAAGAATGAGGAAGTGAAAGAAATAGGTTTTGTAGCAAAACACGATGAGTTAAAACCATATTCTCATTTTTGATTTGTTTTTATTCCGCAACTGTCTAATAAATTTGTCAATGCAAATCATTAACCTAGAACACAGCAGCAATAAATAACAAGACAACGGCGCCTAGATATGAACAAAATTATACTTCAAATGTATCGCGCGTAAATCGTTGGGACCGTGAAGATTTAAGGCGACAGGAGACAAATGTCCGGGATTTGCGTCTCGACTTGCTCAGACGATACATGTTTTCTGTGATGTGAATTATTGTCATTAAATGATAGTGTATTGTTTCATGTAAATATGTATTGTAGACTCGGCGGCGCAGCGAGAAGCTTAACAAACCAAAACTCGCGGGAAGTAAAAACTTTTTGTAGTGTTTTCTAACTGATTAGGTCAATGTGGATCGCCTGAATAACAAAGATAACATAAAAAAAAATTCAGAAAGTAAAAAGTTTGAATTAGAATCAAAAGAATTTTACAGATTTTTTTATTAAGTACTTATATCACAGGTTATTTTAGATTTACATTATTTAATCATAACTTAATGTGTCATTTTTATGAAAGACTTTGAGGAGACAGCCCGCACCTGATACTCTGAGATTCTACAAGCGTAACGAAACGAAACTCTGAGATAACGTAGATGATCTTTCACAATATTATTACCATTTGATAAAGTAAATGTATTCCTAGGCCATACGCTGTCAATCCTAAATTTAATTGAGTTAAACTCAAATAACTCACTAGCTTTTTTAGATGTATTAGTAATTCGTAATACTGATAACACCTTGGGCCATACTGCGTATAGAAAACTAACCCATACGGATAGTTACTTGAATTATGAGTCTCATTACCCCCAGCACAATTAGTTACCGTGGGTAAATCTTTGTTTCAGAGAACATGCGGAATCTGTAATGATGACCATCTGAGGGCTGAGCTTCATCATGTCAAACAAATACTGCATGACAACAAGCTCCGAGTCCCGCGCCGCCATCATAATGAACGTATCAAGCCAGCCACTGTCGAGCGTTAGCCTGCTATTGTACCATAACTATGTTAGAGGGGTAAAAGACAAGATGGGCTATATCCTAAAGGGGGCATGAATCAAAACTTCTTTTAAGCCAATAAAGAAAATTAGTCAGTTTTACTAAATAAATTATAATTAATTATATAATCATGAAATAATTAATTATGATGTTTGTAAACACATTTATTTGATTGCACCGGCCATTATATCAGATTTGATATACCTCAAATCCTCGCAAAAGAACACGGATTCCTACCAAGAAAGGTTCATAAGGCTATTGAAATCAACAAACACAAGCATAACACTGTATGGCCTCGAGATACTGCTTACAGTATCTTCTGCTTTATATCCTACTGCGTAAAAGGGACGAACAATAAAAACTAAGACTTGAATCGGGATAATTGTAACGTAGGAACAAGTTCAACATCTCAGTGCTCCTGTGACCATGGGTGCTGCAAAGCATCGAAACGTCGGGAAGGTAAAAATCTAAAATAAACCGCGATATAATGGAAAGTAGTTTGATTGCAATGTGTAGTATTCGCGTAAATCAAAGACGGAAAACATTAAAATTTAGGATTGCGGTCAAGCACTAAGTTAATAATAGGTAAAAAAAGACTTTAAGAATATCACGCAAAAAGCCCAATCTGTATCCCGGTACCTTTTATTTTTGTACACTCTATCAAATTTATAAGCGATGCGTCCTACATTCGGGGAATTTCTTTGCAAACGTGTAGATCCAAATTCTTAATGTCAAACAAACAACTCCAGACATGTTAAATGAATTCTTGTATCCTATTAATATAATAAATTTGCTTGAGAGACATGTCGGTTAGTTATATGAGGCGAAGCGAGATTTCTTCAATTTGGGGCGAACGTAATTTCGAGAAATGTATTTTCTTTTTAGCTGGAATTAATTGATCTGGAAAGAAATTTATTTTATCACATATATTTTTGGAGTTATTAATAATTGAAAACCTCTTTGGACTTTTGTACTTCTTAGGAGTATGCACGTACACCAGCTGATAATGTTGATGATATTTTGCCTGAGCAATTTCCTTATGATTTTGCCAGATACTTGATGTATTAATTAAGTCAATTTATCGTCTGGCTTCTAAAGAAATTATTAATGACGCAAGGAAAAGCACGCTCCCCGGAACCCAGTGTAACGTTACTTTCACCTATCACTTATAATGTCATCATCGATCTATCACGGAATTGCGAAACAAAGTAAAATGTTTCCTAAGCGACTTAGGAAACACGAAGTTCCTTTGCTTTGCTTTTGTTTCTTTATCTGGGTAGTGTCTAGACACTCGTTTTTACTCCAATCATTTAAGTCTCTTGAGTTCGATAATCCCCAGCCACAATGCCCTTCATACCGGAACACAGCAATATTTACATATAAAAATAAATTTCATACATATTTTTTGCTACACATCAAGCGTGACGCTTGATCTGGATATTCGTAATGTAGAAAATATGGATTCCTTAGCTTTTTAGGTCAATGCATTCGTCACTGAAAAAATAATTGGGTCACTTGGAAGTGGGTTATATATTTAAAGCAATCGTGTTCTAATATTTACTCGTTGATAAGTTTCCGCTCAAAGAATCGATAACCGATGGGGAAGAAAGATTCTTGAGTTGCGACCACGAACCTGAAGACGCAGCGTAGGCCACCCACTATGTGGACTGACGACATTGTGCGCGTCGCAGGTAACCGGTGGATGCATAATAGCCAATTATCGTTCATTGTGGCGTTCCAGAGGGGAGGCCTATCTTCAGCAATTGACGTCTTCCAGCTGATGGCGATGTTGATGATGATGAAGCTCCTTATGTAATCCTAAGATACGTTTACTAGATGTTAGGTCACTTGAAGCCGGTAACTTCACCAGCTACAGCCATCGCTGCTCATCGCTGCGGCAGAATACCTGACACTGCGGTGGATCTACATTGACGGTCCCTTGCACGAGGAACCTACCACCTAGTAGATTTGAAACTACGAAGGGAAGCTACAATGTCTTAATTTGGCATTTTGGCTTCTAAATACGTACATAAACTTTCCATCCAAACCCACGGGTTTTCAAAAATAAGTACCTACCTACTATATAAAATAAAAGCGTCTTCATATATTTTTGTATACCGCATTCCAGGTCAACTATTGGCAACATTGCGATGTAAAAACAACAAAACTGTTATCGGCGACGAGGCCCAGTTAGCACGACGGATACGCCGTAAAATGTTGGGTTAATTATTGTGTATTGTTCTGTTAGTGGATAGATAATAATTAGATCATGTCAGGGTTTCGGAATTTATTTACTTTTTATATTTCTGTGAAGTAAAAGTTCTTGATGATCGACTTTGGATATTAGGAACGAGGTTAGATAAAAAACAAAAATACTTCTTTAACTCAGAAAATCATTTACTAATTTTATAATTTTCCACACTAACTCTGGTTCATAAGAACCACTTACTGCCGGTCCCAATATCCTATCTACCTCTTGCTATCAGTTAAAATAGATACCATCGATAGCTATTATGACACATTTGCGTTTCAATAAACAAAGACAGATAAGAAATATTTACCTTTACTGATTGATCTATCTTTCCGTGGTCCCAAAGCTTACCAAAGTTAAGTAGATTCATAGAAAATGACTGTCAAGTGTTTCTATAAAATATTAGCAGCTTACTGTTGGTAGTTCAAATGACAGTTTTAGGCTATCGCTCCATTTCGGAGGTTTATCGCGGGATAATCATCTGATTTCTCGTACTTTGTAAATAAATGTAATGAAATTAATATGAATAATAATAAAAATAACATTATTTTAATAAATGAATGAACCAATATTTTTTATTATACCCCAGAAAACCTGTCACGGTGCTCACGGTGACGAAGGTCGCAATCCCGCCACTGTCCTAGCAGCCACCGCCGTACTCGATGGCTAGTCCCCACACTCCAAGCGTTCTGGTGACTCCGAAGCTTTATCGTTATATTAGAGTCCCGGCCTACTACCGATGCCTTTTTTGACGCGAGGGAAACCTTCAAAAGGTCCCCACGACCCTGTGAGGGTTCCTGCGGAACCCTCAAATAGCTTAGTTAGCAACATATAATAATAATAATATCCTGGGGTAATTCACACACGGTCATCTGATCCCAAACTAGGCAGAGCCTGTACTATGGAAACCAGACAACTGATACTAATACATAATTATATACTTTTAGTATATTTTTTTTGTAAAATACATACATAAATAGATAAAACACCCAGACACTTGGTGGGAATCGAACCCACGACCCGTTGGGTAGCAGACAGGGTCACTAACCACTAGACCAACGGGGCCGTCATGTGTTTGTCATTTGTCTCAAGTGGCAGAAAGTTGAGCGCAGGAACACTAAAGGCACGCGTCCATTGGTCCGCGCCGGACGCACCGCACGCACGGCACGCAACGGATTTTAGTTTACTTTCTATGATTTTACATAGCGCTGCGTCCATTATCCGCGCCGGCATTTTTCGATGCGGGCCGTCAAAGAAGTCTATAATATAGACTTCTGTCTATATTATAGACTTCTAAGTCTGTTAATAATACTTATAAAAGTATTATTAACAGACTTAGAAGTTGCTGTTTCCTGCTAGTGAAGCTGAAGCAGGTAACTTAGATTTGAAACAGACCATATTTGTAAACAATTTGGATGTTTGTTTAATGGACATAGACTCCATTGAGTAAGGCGGCGATTTCCAAAAAGGACGGTGGCAGAGGTGTTGCAATTCCCACCCCCGTAAGCAGCGTGACAGGTTCCCGGGGAGCTATAATGCGCCTCCCAGCGCAAAAGGTTCAAAGGCAAGGCAGTGAGGGGCACTTAGTGCAGATCCCACCTGAGAATCTAGGTCCCCATATACTATATCCCAACTTTACAGCCGCGGGGGTTTTTCTGGGCAAGAATACATACTCCAATGACCTTTTGAATATTTCTGCGGCAACAACTACTACAAAAGTCTACAAAAAAAAGGTTTTGAACCAAATCAAACGGCTTCTGCTGCGCCAAGAAGACTACCAGGGTTACTAATTGGCAGCATGCTATGGCAGCATCCAGTTTGACCCCCACAAAACTCACCTCTGTGGTGAGCACAAATTTTACCGCCCGATATCTGTAGTGGGTATGTCGGTTAAATTAATGTGTTTTCGTTGGTGATGTCTCATTGGGAGACAGGCGACATTACACTGATGTCAACGATAATATATACCTCTAAGTGCTTCCCACTAATTACACAATATATCTTGGCATTGATTACGTTCTCGATAAACCATCTTCCCATTGTTCCTACTGTTATTTGTTTAATAAACTTACTAGCTGAACCGCGCAGCTCCGCCCTCGCTTTTTTTATGTTTTCCAAAATAAAAAATATGCTATAGCCACCTGTCTAACAGTGAAAGAATTTTCAAAATCGGATCAGTAGTCGTCCGGATCGGATAATAATGCCTACCAGAAGAACCACTAGCGCTATGCCGTCCCTTAAGACATTAGATATTAAGTTTTTGTGTCGGGTAATTTCAACAGCTACAGTTCCCTTCATGCCGGAACACAGCAATACTTACTTACACACTGCTGCTTGGTGGCTATATCTGACACTGCGATGATACCTACCTGGTCGGTTCCTTGCACAAGGAACCTTGGAAAGGAATTTAAGATCAAGGGTGCCGTTTACATAAAATTTAAACACATCCGTAGTGATTGTTTCTTTAATCAGCATCTTGAAGCTCAGCAAGGTTGAGAGGCGTTCAAACAAGGCCACGAGAAGGTCGAGCAATATGCTCGTTCCGATAGATTTATAGTAGAAAAGCCCGTGTTTTACTTTGATGTATTTTTGCAAAAAGCGTTTGGTGCTAGATAAGCGAAGCGTTGACGTACTTATTTTGCTTTCTATTCGATGTCAATTTTAATAAGGTTGTCCTATATGTAGGTACGAAAATTTCACTGGCGTATTTAGAGGTAAGGGCTCGACAAACCATCACCGGCTAAAAGACTCTCTGCACCTGAATCCGTGAAGCAACAATACAGAATTCTTTTGTGAATATTTTTATTTTAGTTTGCCCAAATCAGTGTACTACCAGCCTTGTACATTGTACTCTTGCGCAACACGTGTAAAACGAACCAATTCGGTTCGGTATCCACAAGCTAAAGCCACAAAATAGATAAGTGCAGAAAACTACTCGGTACAGTGCGTCCAAGCCATCACCCATTACATTGACACCACGTTCTACAGAAATATCAGGTTAGTAACGCCTAAATTACGAAAATATAATTTTGCTTTGACCAAATTCTGGATCTTTTTTTAAGTAATTTAGTAACGTTTAACTTAAGTTATTAAGTTTTATGAGCTCGATAATTTTACCAGGTACAGTGCCCTTCACACCGACAAACGTTAAAGTTTACTCATTTCTTCGTGGCGACAGTACGGTACGACCCAATCTCTTCTTGCTCCCTTGGAGGAAACCTTCAAGAGAGCAAGGGTTGAGGCTGGGTTATGAGGGATTTTTACCCACTAAAACCTCCAAGGTGACCTTCATTAGTGCTATGGACGGACTCTGAGCTATCCGTTCGAACCTCCCCAAAGTCTCCAACGTCAAATGCTCCCTAGTGCACGTCCCGTAGAGGAGCAAAAATGTTCGCTCCCCTAGCATCCTCACGGTGCTCATGACGAGGCAAGGCCTACACTGCGTCCTTGGTCGCCCGCGGTGGGTTCCCATGTAATAAGAACGCCCAGAAACCCATTATGTGCGTCCACAACCTACAAGCCCTCTAACAGGAGATACCTCGTTAAAAAAAGCTGAGAAAGAAGTTTGGACTAGATGCGTTGTTCTGAACTATATTTCTGTATTTATTTATGATGTCTTTAAAACCATTTGCCAGTCTCCACGCAACAACTATTGGTTACGTTTCCTGATAATTCGCATTTATGATGTTTTGTCGGTAAGGTGTAATATTTTATTTTATACTTATTTGTGAAATTTTCACACATATAAGGATTCTCTCGCTCAAAATAAACCACTGCGGTTCTTATATTTAGTTTGTTGGTTGGCCTTAAGGACAAGCCACCAAACTACTTACTTCAGTGTCCTAATTCTCTATGACCAATTATATTGCGCGCTATCTTACCCCAAAATACACGTCAATATCGCCTAAGCAAAGCAAAGCAAAGTGTATTAAGATAAAAGCCGGTAATTGTTTGTACACGTCGTTTATCAATTCATAACAATGTAAAATTATTGCATCAATATAAATGTGGTTGTAAAAGACATAAGCGTGGATTATTAAAATTATCATCATCATCACTCGTCCGGAAGACGTCCCCTGCTGAACATAGCGCCTCCCCGTTCGAACGTGGGAGGCCTACCCACGCTGCGTCTTCCGGCTCGTGGTCGCTACTTGAGAACCTTTCTTCAACATGGTTGGTTGGTTATTGGTTTTTCGAGCGATGTGACCTGCCCATTGCTACTTCGACTTGCAGATTCTGAGAGCTATGTCGGTGACCTTGGTTTTTAGGCGAATCTCCTCATTACGGATTCTGTCGCGCAAAAAACCTCCAAGCATAGCTCTCTCTCTATAGCTCGTTGTGTGACTTTCCTGAGATTCTTAAAATGGTCTTAGAGAATTAGGGGCCCTGGTAAGACACTAGTGATTTAATAACTCTAAACACAAACACTAATGAACCCATATTTCTACTCACCAACACTAATGATTCCATAAGTCTGTATATTATGTGGCGCCAAAGCGACGTGCTCCATTCGACACGAGTCATCTATATCGGGACATGGGGACGCTCCAGACATTCTTTGGACCGTATTCTTGTTTACAAACTTTGAATATTTTCAAAGAGAAATATTTTTATTATAAATATTTGTTAAATTTTGTTCTTTTTTAACCGACTTCATTTTACTACAAAGGTGACAAGCAGGCTTGCGGCCCGCCTGATGGCAAGGCCGCCTTGCTATCAGGCGGGCCTACCCTACTAAAGATATAAGATATTAAGTCTTTTGTGTCCAGTAATTTTACCAGCTACAGTGCCCTTTCTTCACACCAGAACACAGTAATGTTCACACACTACTGCTTGGCGGCAGAATATCTGACACTGCGGTGGTACCTACCTGGATTGGATCCTTGCACAAGGAACCTGACACCTAGTCAACACTGTCTTGTTGGCTCATCCACGAAACAGCATGAAGGGACAGTAAAATCTTATTATTTGTTATGTTGATGTAGTCTCCGTTGCCCAGTGGGAAACCACTCGCTTTGCATACTGGAGGACACAGGGTTATACCCTCCGAGGAGCAACAAAAAATTGTTCTTTACTTCTTAGAACAATGCAGGACGATCATCTGATTGTCTGGACAGTAAGATCCATGTGTCGAATAGGTATGTAGAAAATCGGTCCTGTGCCTCTCCCCAGTCGTGTCGGTCTTCTGCCTCATTCGTCTTCATCTATTGAGATGTATAGTAGTAAGACTTTACCTACCAGTGCATCACTTAACTGTTTTCATAATTAAAAACAAACTAGCAAAACGTGACAATAAAAAAATACACAATAAATACTTTGACTTCACGAAACGTTTACAAAATTATCTTAACGATTAGTGCAGAAGAAAAAAAAGTTATGTTTTTGTTATTCGACTATAAATCTATCTGAACGATCGTATCGACCGACAGCTCGACCTTGTTAACGATCGCTACTCAACCTTGTTGAACTCCAAGATGATTCCGCTTCTAAACACCTTTGGGATTATTTCAGTTTCAACCAGAAACTTTTCGAAAGGTGAGTCGATGTAATGAATGACGCTTCAAAATCACTTCCAAAGATTTTGACGAGCTGGCGTCTACATTATTTCTGCTACAAACAGGACGTTTCCATGATGGTGAACGACACTTCTGTGCATAATCATTACAATTATACTCAGTAACTTCACCAGCCATTCTTAATTTTACTGATTTTATCATGTCCCCCATTTCATTATCATGTATCCCATTTCAGTTTGTCTGCAAGCTGAAATGGGATGCGGCTGGTTATGTTAGCCACATGCCAGAAAACTTCGGGGCCAAAGTTATCACAGAGTGTCTGGGGAATTTTGACGTGGCGGCAGAACAAAAAAACGATGGTGCAAAAAAGAGCTACTGGTAAAAAGCTTGCAGCTCAAGCGTTTTGTAAGGACTGCACAACCAAATCCCAAAAATTCCAACGCCTCCTTTCTGCCGGTTTCAACATTTTAGTGTTCCCAGAATCTTGCTGAGGTACCTACCTCAGAACCACACACATTCCCACTACTCTTGTAAGCAAGTGAATATACCTATATTCACTTGCTTACAAGAGTAGTGGGAATGAGTGGTGGAACAATATTAACTTCATGAAATACTGTCATAAAGCCGTAATATTATCAAACATTCCATGCAAAAGATATATTTAGAAGTACAGGTTTCCTGTCTGATGGGTGAAGGCATCCGTGGCATCTGCATTCCGTCGTGGGACACATCGGTACACAAATGGGTCACCGGCGTTCAGCGACTGAGGTATGCAGCCCAATAATCTGTTTATATTTACACCTTAACGTGAGGAGAGCCACGTGTTACTGCGGGGATCTCCACGATCACAGACATAAGCTGTTTGTTTTTTTTAGTCATGTGGTAAGTGGTCATCTTGATGTCAGAGTCGATCAAGCTTAGGCGCTCTTGCTGGTCACTAAGTTTAATAACAAAAATAAATAGTATACTTAACCTGTTTAACTTAATCATCATCATCAGCCAAAACACGTCACACACACACACACACAAAAGGCCTCCCCCTTAGTAGAGAGGGGTAACCGTAATCTTCACGCTTGGCAGCGTCTTGGGGATCGCAGTATATGATAGAAAGGCGCTGCTATCCGTGTTCTTGTTTTCCCTTTAGTCGCGTGTGACGGACACCCAACGGGAGGAGATTGGAAGCTGCTATTCTTATCCAGACACCCGGGTAAGATTTTGATCTTATAAAGAAAAAGAGGGTACTTATAGAAATTTTTAGCAACCTTACACAAAACTATAATCTATCTGCCACACTTAGAGTAGATTAATTAATTATTTACACATTTCAATACCTACAACGTCTATACTTAGGGGTGAGATGATTACTCATTAAACATAAATACCAACTTAATACTGTTTTGAGATAACCACACCCACGATGATACTCTCTATAAAGATAAATCGGAATTTCTTATATATAAATTTAGTGTCTGTGAGCCTTCAAAACATATTCGTATTTGGCTCAAGGACAGGAATTTGGCATTTTTGCGACGACGATGAACGGATTAATATTATTTATGAATCATAAGCCAAAATTCATATTATATCGATGCCAAAATTACAAGAAAATAAAATAATTAACAAAAGAAAAATATGAAACTGTACTAAGTAATACGCAGATCTTTAGGTAGCAGAAAACCAAAACAGCGTAAGTTTTAAGTAAATAAAATATTTAAAAGATTTTAATGAAAATTATTTTACTACACAAATTGTTTTTGATGTACCTAACCTTGTTTTATAAAAAAAACCTTTTATTTTTTAACGAATTGCCTATCAAGGGATCAAATTTTTTTAAAGTCTTTAGAGATTGACCGCTGTGACCGTATCGACTTTCAGAAGGACATTTTTATATCGCTAGAAATCCTTAAAGCCTATAAATATATTCATTAGCTCAATAAAATTTCTCTGTGTTTTGGAAATGGCTGACATCTTTAAGTACAAATTCTGCTAGTACATAGCTTTCCTCATTTCGTCGACGATTTTCTTTACGAACATACTGAAAGTTATTATTAAAAAAATTATAATCCTCTTAAAACGAAGTCGATCTAGAAATAATATTGATTAAAAAAAAATTGCTGGCTTAGTATAATAATAATTCGAATTATATAAAGCAGTGACTAAAGTTTGCGCTGAATTTCTTTGTGATATCGGACCGGGCCAATGGATGCCTCTCAGAATAAACGAAAGGTCATTAACATCAGTCGTTTACACTATAACATACGGTGTATTTAATCGCGGTAAATCTTCGGTACCATCAGCGGGACGTTTAACACGCAATTTGTAAGATACAATGCTATAAACGCGGATCCACTTTGATATTCTTGTGAGACTGCGTAAAGCCAGAAACACATTAGGCTCACGTGTCGTGACTCAACGCGTCAGCATCATATTGGTTACATATATTTTGTATGGTTAGAGACCACACTATTATGGCGTGTCGTGGCGCAGTTCAAACTATCCGATTGGCTGCTGACGCGTTGAGTCACGACACGTCACCCTAATGTGCCGGAGCCGTAACGCTAAAGAAAATTAACGAAATGAATAGAACACAAACGTGTATAGACATAGTTATCCAAGGAAACAGACAGACTTACATAGATAGAAAATAAGAATGATCAAGATGAAAGACAACCTTCAGTTTGGCAACCCTGCTATGAAGGTGAATTTAACAGACCTTGCACGTGCAAAAGATCTTTTAATCTCAACTTATACTCATAATTAAATGGAGATTTAAAGTTGCTAATTATCTCGTAAGGTCGATTGAATTAAGCCACGTGAAAAATTGAAAATCTAAATTTTTAATGCTACAAATTATTTACAATCTTAATTAAAAGTTTTGTGTATACAACATTAGTTTTTGTATCCCCAAAAGCATCTATCTAAATTCAAACGCCGAATTCACCTTAGGGGATTTCGGCGTTTGAATTTAGATTCAGAAGTAGAAGCAGAAGAACGAAAAAAAAAACCTACCTACATTATGCTACTGAAGTGGGTAGTGGGTGTGGAAGTGGGTAGATACTGCGCGGGCGCAGGGGAAGGTGAGTAGATCAATGACCGCACGAATTGTGTAATAATAAAGGCTTGTATTTTAGGTAAAATATAACTCTGGTTGTAAAACATTGCAGTAGGATAAATTAGTGGTTCTGAACAAAGTATTAAGGTTACACATAAAATAAAGTTGTATAATTATAATGGTTCCTGAACTTCAAAACGAAATAAAGATTTTGACGCTGAATGACCACTTTGCATAATGTCAACTCGACGAAAAGCGACTATTTCGCAAAACATCCACTTCGCAAAACGTCCACTTCGCAAAACGTCCACTTCGCAAAACGCCCACTTTGCTAAAGTGTCTTTAGAACGATGTAAAATGCTATGCAAATAGATGGCGTTGATGTTGAGAAATCGGTAAATATTTTTTATGAAACTGTTAATAACATAATTGAGGAGTGTGTTCCCTCAAGGGTATCTAATAATAATAAGTATCCAGTTTGGTATTCCCGAAAATTAATTAAATTAATTAATAAAAAAAATAGATTGCATAAGAAATGGAAAATGTATAATAGGCATAGTGATTATGATAATTATTCTGATATGCGTCGTATGGTTAAAGAGCTCGAGGGAGTTTGTTATGATCATTTCATTAGTCGTACTGAAAATAATATATGTAAAAGTTCTAAAAATTTCTGGACATATATTAAATCTAAACGAAACAATGTTGATATTCCCGATACTCTTTGCCTTGGTGATACTAATGCTTCAGATGGTCAGGTTATTGCTGATCTTTTCAACTCATATTTTCTTAACTGTTGCCAATGACATTGATGGACCGAATAATGAGTGTGTAATTCAATATGTTAATATAAATGTTAATGTAGTTGAAAAATGAAAAATCCTGATGGGATTCATCCTGTTTTTCTAAAACGATGCAGTAAAGAACTTGCAGTGCCACTTTCGTTGTTATTTTGTTTATCATTAAAAACGGGCTTGATGCCAATACTCTGGAAACAATCAATCATTGTCCCTATATTGAAAAATGGCGATAAACACAATATTGCTAACTACCGCGGTATTTCGAAACTTTCTGCAATACCAAAACTTTTCGAGAAAATAATATATGACTCGCTGTTTCCGGCAATCAGACCGCTACTTGCAGCTAATCAGCACGGTTTTATAGGTGGGCGATCCACAGAGTCCAACTTGTGTGAATTTCTGGACCTGGTTATTGAGGCTATGGATAATGGTTATCAGGTGGATGCCGTGTATACGGATTTTTCTAAAGCATTCGATAAAATTTCTCATGATTTGCTCATAAAAAAGCTAGAAAATATCGATATACACGGTGACTTACTTAGATGGCTGGATTCCTATTTGCGTGACAGAACACAGGCAGTTGCGGTAAAGGGTTACACGTCTAGTTTTATACCAATAACTTCTGGAGATCCTCAGGGCTCACACCTTGGTCCATTGCTTTTTAATATTTTTATTAATTCTGTTGCTAAAAGTTTATTTTCCTCGAATATTTTACTATATGCTGATGACACAAAAATATTCAAAATTGTAGAATCTGTTGAAGATAGTAAATTACTTCAAAATGATCTGAACAATTTTTATAAATATTGCACAGATCATAACTTAAAATTAAACATTGATAAATGCCATGTTATATCCTTCTCGCGTAAGAAACGCCCAATAAATTTTGCTTATAACTTTAATGGAATTTCTTTAAAAAAGGTATCTGAGGTTAGGGATTTAGGGATACTGCTTGATAATGAACTTTCGTTCACTTCACATATTAATAACATTACATCGAAAGCATATAAAATGTTAGGTTTTGTCCTTAGACAGTGCATCGATTTTAAAAATATAAATACTTATATTATTTTATATAATGCATTGGTGAGAAGCGTTTTGGAATATGGATCAATAATATGGAACCCTTTATATTCAGTTTATAAAAAACAAATTGAAGCTGTTCAGAACAGATTCCTTCGTAGAATTAAATTTAAATTCAATAACCTTCTGCTACAGCTGCCGTCTTTGGAGCTACGCCGGGAGTATAGGGATCAATTTTTTCTGTATAAGATTGTTCACAACTTTGTGGATTCGCCGTATTTTTTTGGTCGTATTGCGTTTAAGTGCCCTAGGTTGAGTGCTCGCTCCAGAACTCTTTTTTCAACTCCATCTTGTAGAACTAACTATACTGTCAATCGATTCCTGGTCAGAGCATGTAAAGTTTATAATGAAAGTTATTGTCATGTTGATATGTTTAACTGTAAACTAAGTAAATATGTATATTTCTCTGGTGAAAATTAAATAGTAATTTATGTTAATGTTATTTTTTTCATTTTAATTTAATTTATTCATATCGTCTTTCATTCATAATCATCTTCTAATATATAAAAATCTTTTTTTAGCGTACCTGCTGTGTATATTTGGCACCAACTTCAATAATATTTAAATTATTTTATACTTTTCAGTAATATTGAAGTCGGCTCAATTTTTTTTTAAAAAGATTTTATTTTAAACTTTTTAGTGATATTTTCATATATAAAGATTGAACCATCGAAAACCGTAAAATTATCTAGGTAGGTTATGATCACATTATCGTCTACATAGTTTTACATAATTCATGTTTCTTCAGAAAAAAATATCCGGTCGTAATGAAATTTGCATGGAAACATCATAGTAGTTTACTCTCTCGAATAAAAAAAGAATCATCGAAATCGGTTCATAATTGTCAGAGCAATGTAATGGAGAACATCAGTTTTATGGTTTTTACCAGATAAATTCCTCCACATCGTTCATGGTCCTCCAGGAAGTTCTTATCCGGTTGTAATAAAATTCATACAGATTCAATACAGTGGTTTCTTCTTTCGAATAAAAAAAGAATCATTTAAATTGGTAAATATTTGCCAGAGTTATGACTATTTTTGTCCGACCGAGCGAGTCCGAGCGACTAAAACGTCATCTATATAGGCTTTCTTGCAGCTCTCAGTGCGCAGTCACCATTCTTGTTTTTTCAGGAACTACTTATTACTAAGCAATAATTTTTTTATGGGACCCAATTAACGGATTAAAGAATGGATGGAAGAAAGATTTTTTCAAATCGGTTCATAATTGCCAGAGTTATGCGCGAACATACATAGAAAAAAAAATATATATGCAGACGAATTGAGAACCTCCTCCTTTTTTGAAGTCGGTTAAAAATTCTCGTGTCACAGTTTTCGTTGCCATACTCCTCCGAAACGGCTTGACCGATTTTGATGAAATTTTTTGTGCTTATCCGGTATCTATGAGAATCGGCCAACATCTATTTTTCATCCCCCTAAATGTTAGGGGTAGTCCACCCCAAAATTTTTATTTTTATTTTATGGCAAAACAACGTTTGCCGGGTCAGCTAATATATATATATATATTTATTAATTTAACTTTTTTTTTGTTTACGTCATAAATTCTAATCTTTGTCTGTCTCTTGTGTTCTATTGTCTTCACTTTGTGCTACCTATTCGTGGAAACTGTTTTGCTAATGTTTTAAACATCTAAATGTATCTTTATGTGTTATAAAAGCTGTATGTTTTCCTTAAATAAATAAATAAAAGGAAAACATATTTGATGGTAATTATCGTTAAAGCAAGCTGATTATTCTGCATCATCTCGAGTTCAATTTTTAACCGACTTCAAAAAAGGTCCTCCCTGAAGTCGGTTAAAAATCGGTCGGTTCTCAATTCGTCTGTATATATATATATTTAAATTACCATACATTGAATTATTGAGCCATGAACCAACGTTAAATTGAAATTATTTTTTCCCAAAACGGTAGTGACATTGCTTTTAAAGTATAATACCTGACGCAAAAAAATAGGTGCGTTATAAAGTTGACGTTTAAACGCAGCTTTCTATTTTGAATGCTAGTTTAACCGAAGTGTCTTTTACTATTTAGCTAAGTTTCTCGTATTGGTCTATCCTGGAGTCCGAGTGTGCAGCAGTCTCTTTCACAGTGGCCAATCTCATAAACAATCTGGTATACATAAGGCACGCTACACCTGCCAACCTTTGTCTTAAAAAAATACGTCCCCACCGATTTCAACGCAGCCATTAACATTTTAGTGTAAGATTTGTGTGAAACGGTGGTACGGCGCATTCCATCGACCGGTGTCATCTTGGCCAGCGGCCAATGTATGGAATACCGACACCCCGTTTCGTATGCGTCGCGAACGATTTGATTGCGTAGCGCACATGCGTGGGCGACTTACATTATTTTGTTGGAAGGTTGCGTATTTTTTTGCCATTCACCGTATTTAGTTTAGAGTGGGCAAAATATTAAATAGAATAAATAAATGTAAACGTAACTTATTATTATACTGTTTCTTTCTTTGTTTCTATTTGTAACTGTTCCTTTGCAGTCACTAGATAAATTGCTTTTTCTTTATTTCCAATTACAAGTCTACTATTTAGAACCTTTTCAACTGCTAAGCTTTTGAAATAAAAAAAAAAAACATTATTTCATTAAGGGTAACATGCATTAAGTATGTTGAACCACAACCACAGAAGAGTTGGTACAATTACAGAAGAGTTGGTAAAATCAACACACTTCACCTACAAGAATTATGTGCATGTTGCCGCTCTCAACGAAAAAGACGTCACTCAGCATAATGCTGAGACTCGAAGTATCCTAGCGCTGCAGCATAATGCTGAGACTCCAAGTATCCTTGCGTTGCAGCATAATGCTGAGACTCGATGTATTCTAGCGTTGCAGCATAATGCTGAGACTCGAAGTATCCTAGCGTTGCAGCATAATGCTGAGACTGGAGTATACTAGCGTTGCAGCATAATGCTGAGACTCGAAGTGTCTGAACGTTGTTTTTCAGTAGTCTTTTTGAAGCTCGTTTTTTTGCTTTTACTTTGTGTTTATTTTAAATAGAGATTAGCTTAATTTTTGGTGACATTATTCGACCTTATATTCTGTTGAGACCTTCTGACTTCGCTATCACGAAAAATATCCTTCCAATAGGTATTAAGCTGTCTTAGAAGTTAGTTACTTTTTAAACAGAGGTAAAATTCCAATAGTAACCCCAGTTACTTTTTCTAATCTTGACTTTAAAACTCAAATGATATAATATCTTTAAAATGAAATTAAAATAAATATTTATAACACTAAGACCAAATCACAATACGGCTTCGTGTCAATAGATCAGGCTGGAAAATCAGTCTGGAAAGGTAGTCTTTAAAAAAAGTACTTATATTCTATTTACACATTGCTCTTACTTAGATAAAAAGTACACCTAAAAGAATAAAAGGCAAACCAGTCCTTTCAAAATACAAACACTGTTATATATATAGTACCACGGAATAGTACATGTACATTTTATTCTTCCGTGTTTAGTACAAAGACACTGTGCTTTGAGAGTGGAGTTCCGTGCTACGCAGGCCCCGGTCATGGAGGAGAACACACAAGAACAGAATACAACAAAACTGATTTTACTTATAGAAGACTGGTCGAAGTTACATTATAGGTTAAGAAATACATCGATTGGTCAAACCAGAAGGCGTGTCAGTGACGCAAGTAACGCGTTTAGTTCGATTATGACACTTTTGATGACTATAATTATTATTGTGATTCATTTTCTACGGGCAAGCCTGCCCGGTCCGAAGATCAGGAAGTTGAACATCAACATTTCAAGTACTTGAATCTAAATTAACAGCCACGACATTGATCTCTACTGCTATTATGCGAAGTCTCCAAAATAGAACATCAAGTAAGCCGAAACAATGCACTACAAGATGCACGTATTACATTCGGAATTAAAGCTTATGGACATAATGATTTCCGATATTTCCATGACCATGGATTATTTAAAGTGTTTGAAAAAAATCCATAAAATTATTAAGCACGACGATTCGGGGGCATATTTGCAGAAAACTTGGCACTCATTTTTAAGGGCCGAAAGAGTTGACAGTCTATAGTGCAGCAATTTTATATTCTACTAGCTGACCCACGCAGCTCCGCCTGCTCTATTTTTGAATAACAGACATTCGCATCGAATACATAACCTCATTTTTTATAGTCGGTTAAAAACTGGGACCCACTTTTTACTTGCTCTCCGAAGCACGGACCCGTTTATTTCAAATGGCGTTAAACGGTCACCCATCTATTTAATGACCTTACCTAACGTTGCTTAACCCGATCGATTACAAAACCTTGATAACAACTCTCTATGAGTGTTCCCTTACTAATATGTATTATATTTTATAGAAAAAATTATAAAATCGGACCAAGCGTATAACCAAGTACCCGTTTTGACTTTAATCCCCTCTCCCAAAAGAACCGTGCTAGATTACGGGATAAAAAGTATCCTATGTCCTACCTCATAGTAAGATCTCAAATCATGCCAAGTTTCATTTGAATCCATTCAGTAGTTTCGGCGTGATGCTCAGCCGTGATACAGACAGACAGACAGACAGACAGACAGACAGACAGACAGACAGACAGACAGACAAAAATTAAAAAAATTACATTTTCGGCCTCAGTATCGGTTATAGAATGCCCTCCAAATATAATTTTCAAAATATCTTCAATGTACAGAATTGGACCTGTTACAGTTTTATTATAAGTATAGATGATTCAATGTTGCACACAATTACATCTGGTAAATAGCATAACATACGAAAATAAAACCAATTCAAAAATAAAAGATACTCTCGATTTAGCCGTGACTCAGTGAGTTACACGTGCTTCGGTTTAAGCGAATCCGACTGAACTCAGACTGAAGACTATCAATCATTGTGCACCATTGAAAATCTTCCTCATACTGTGCCGGAATTTAAATCGAGACATCGCGGATTATTTCGACTTTTCTGGTCCGATTTAAAGCATTATCTTCATTTAAATTTTAGACACGGTGCCACTTTCGCCGACGATCAATAAAAGTCAATGTGGATATCATAAACAAGCAAATAAAAATAAAACAGTGAATTTGGGATACAATTTCGTAAGGATGTCACAAAACAAAATTGAGACAATCGCTGTTAATTTGTAGACCTACCGCTGAAATCGAAACTAAAGGTTGAAGCACACGGCACAAGCAAAGGTCCGTAAGCAGATCGGCGGAATGTTTTGCCGTATGGCCAAGTTGTTTTGGATGAACACCGCCACCACTGAGGCGATGCATGGCGCGGTGACCGCAGCCTGACAATAACTCCTAAGAAACTCCATTCATACAAATAATCCCAAACCGATTGAGTTGAATCGATGCCGATCTGGTGTTGATTTGTTACGAGCTTGAAATAAATTAAAATAAAATGAGGCGCTACGTTGCGTAAAGCTTGAAATAAATTTTAAAAAAAAAGGAGGGACGGACGTCTGCCATTTTTTTTAGACGTCGATCGAACTTATTAATTACTGTTATGTCTACAGACACGGAACATACATAAGAAACAGATATAGAAGAAGAAGAAAAAGAAAAAAATATCAAATGGCATACATGAATACACTTGACAATCTCTACGGTTTTCTGGGACTGGCTAAAACTAATTCATATAGAAGTATTGCGTCGTTTACGTCTGAATTATAACAAGGGATCGTCCAGATAGGTATCACTGCAGGTGCCAAATATTCTATCCACCAAGCAGCAATGTATAAACATCGCTGTGTTCCAGTGTAAAAATCACGGTGAAATTATTGCTCACAAGAGACTTAACAACTAATTCAGAGAAGCTCATAAAACGGTCACGTTTTCTTTAATACGATTGAAGACAACCCAGTTACGACACGTGTTAACGCCACATCTCGTAACGCATGCCATACTAAATCGGATTTGGCAACAGATGAGGAATTAGAAGTCGATAAACAGGTACATCATGTAGACAGTTTTAAACCATCTTTGTTGAATTTTCAAGGTTGACAAACTCATAATAGAAATAAAGAAAGAAAGAAAACATTTGTTTGCTAAAACTAACGCATAAATTAAAAATAACTAAACATATAATGATTTCTGATACTTACGCGAATATTACACAAAAATTCGGGAAATTAAAATCAAAAATAAACCGCGATATAATCCGTAAAATTAGTTTCATTTCAATAACTAAACATAAATAATATTATAAGAAAACATTAAAATAAATGTGAAAAAAGTATAGGGTATAAATAGGAAGTCGCCGCTGTTCCAGCAAGCTAGTTAGGCCATGATTTATACCCATCTCGGCACCTTCCCATCTCGGCACCCATGAATTTATTTGTAATTCCTACGAATCGTTCCCATCTCGGCACCCTTCATTAATCATTGTTAGGTTCACAGTGTAGAAAAGAATGGAAACACAATATCAGATAGTAAGTAAATCAACTTGATTGTTTATTGAATCAAAATAATCCTTTTCCAAAAATTACCGTTTATAAAACAAGATTAATTCACCATCATCATCATCTATACTTTAATCCTTTTTTTTCTACGTTTATATATGTATTTATAGTTATTATTTCGGATAATTTCGTTAAGTATATTATTTTTATATTGGACTTTTTATATTGGATTTTGAAAATTATGTACAATGTTGATTTCTGTGATATAGAAATAAAAAAAATTATGTGTATTTACAATTTTTGTAAGTGTAATATTTTTATTATTATTAATAGTTTGCAATTATAACTACTTTGTTTTTTGTATGAAGATATACTTTTGAGACTGATTTAAGACTGCCTTTTTTAAATTAATATATTGTCAAGTACTAGATACGTATAACAATTTACAATTCTGATTTATATGATAAGTTAAGACTGAAAATTAATGTACAGTGATCGTGTAATCAAGCGTATCATTCAATACGAGTATGAAAGCCCTCAAAATATGGACGACCAAACTTGCCTACGTTCTGATTACACAGGTTCTGATAATATTCATTGTACTTTTTATAGCCTGTTGATTTTTTTAATATGTTTTTAAATAATTGCTGTAAAGATTTTAAAATGATTATTTATACGATCTGTAGATTTTTTATATATTTTAAGATTTGTTAAGTTACTGCCAAAGCAGAGATAACGGAGCCTCTAAATTCCCATAAAAATATATTTTACGTTATCCACTATACCCTAGTATTTTAAATTAATCTTGTTTTATAAACGGTAATTTTTGAAAAAGGATTATTTTGATTCAATAAACAATCAAGTTGATTTACTTACTATCTAATATTGTGTTTCCATTCTTTTCTACACTGTGAACCTAACAATGATTAATGAAGGGTGCCGAGATGGGAACGATTCGTAGGAATTACAAATAAATTCATGGGTGCCGAGATGGGAAGGTGCCGTGATGGGAATAAACCTTCAGTATAATGTATAACTAGATCGATAACAATGCTTGCTGCTGATGATCCAGCGCCATTCAAAGCCAATCTCAGCTCTCACATACAGATGTCGGTAAAGATTTTAAAATAATAATAAAAAACATATAAGTATACATAAGAAATTCTATGTAGAGTCGAAGTTGTTGAGTACCTATTACAGTTTTGTGACACTATTTGATCATGTTTCTGGCTGTTTATATAAAACACACATACATAACGTAATACATTTCTAATAAAAACAATGTACAGCTCTCTAATGTATGGTTCATAAAAATATCCAGATAACCTAAGCACGGTCTTAGCTCGAAGTCCAAATCGGACTTCATCAAATCAAATAGTATGACAATATGCAATTTTCGGCACAACCATCCATTAAATATAAAATTAGCTTAAAATATTCCGTGGCAGACGTCGAAAAAGGGAATCCGTTTAATCTTGTTGAGCGCTAACGTATTTGAAACTGATTCTAATTTAACTAAGTCGTGCTATGCGTAAAGCTTCTTAATAAGTAATAGTTCTATAATTATTGCAAAAATTAAATGAAAAATAAAATGAAAACGATTAACATTACGTACAATGAGAAGGTCATGAATAATGTACACAGATACACAATCAAAATAAAAATAAATGTTGGTCTGCCTACCGCTGACCCTTAGGTGACCGTAGCGTGAATATAGTTTTAATAAAGTGTTTAATTGTAGTGCTTAATAAAGAAAAATAATGGTTAGTTGAAGTTTTTCAAAAATAACAAAGCATTGTTTTTGAAAATATATACAAAAACAAGCTAACGGTGCTAATGGCATGAAAGGATAAAGATTATTTTCCTAAAGGTCATTTTGTCTTCAAAATTTATAATTACAATATAATGTGTACAAATAAAGTTTACATAGGCACACATCACTAACAAAATCTTAATAATCGATAAAAAAATATATCATATTTCTCTCCCTCTGCTCTGTAATTTCTTTATTTTCCTCTCCATCCAAAGGTGTCCATCCTGGAAGAGATCGGCCGCCCATTGTTGCATGTTTTATTAATTTGTGTCTAATTCTTCTATTATCTGTTTGTTTGTGCGCAATAAAGAATTGTCTATCTATCTATCTAAATCAATTTTGATTTTCTGATACATTCTTTAGATATTATTATTTTTGGCTTTAAACATACGACAGTATTGTCTGTTTTGACCAAGGTGAGACCTGGTCAGACAGTGAGACGGATCAAAGGGGATATGGAATGGAATGCCATTCACTAGACATCGTGAAGACAGACGTAATTAACTCTGATTACATGTCATACACAATTATTTTTGAAATTAACATAAGATTTTTGTAAGAAATATTAAAATTCTCCGCAGATCTCATGACTTTTGCATTGCTCAACATGTAGGGTAAAAGTGGGATAGTTGACCCAGGGGTATAGTTGCCTCGATTGTAATTTCTCTAGTTTGCCGGATGAATCACATGTTATTTTATTTATCTTTCGAAAGACTCTAAAACTACCACTAAGTTGACCGTGTTGCATGTCTCTGTGCGATTGCATGGAAAGGCAAGGTGCAATCAAAGTTTTTGCGGGATAGATGGCCTCTTTTTCAGTGGGGCATCTATCCTATACGTAATTTATCCCCTATATGGGATAGATGCCCCAAAATTTAGAGGTCCGCAAAAATCGCTAATACTCTGGAAATATCAAAGATGATGGTTTTTCCTTTCATAAGTTTGAAGATAATAAATCAAAGTACCTACTTACCCGTATTACAAATAAAGAATTTTGCTTTTTCACTGAGAGATATAAAGTAATTTCAAAAAGTGTGGCAACTATCCCACTTTTACCCTATTACACGGTAGTAAAATTACCAGCTAGCAACCACTATACCAAATTCCATTAATCTAATGTCAATTTAATAGATCACATCTGACATCAATCAGTTTCTTTCTTCTGTCTGTTTCTTTTGTCATTATTAGATGGTTATGGTTAAATGTTAAGGGCTGATATTGAATGTGAACCACACCTAAACGTCAAGATTTTTTCTGCATTTCATTTGACATTTCTCAATTCCAGACTAACTCAATTTGAACCATGGAAAGATACACAATCGAGCAACGCGTTAAAGTTATTCAGGCTTATTATGAAAATGGGCAACAGTGGATGATCAATTTTCGAAGGAAATCACCTTCAGTGATGAGGCACATTTTCACCTCAGTGGATTCGTCAATAAGCAGAATTGCCGCATTAGGGCGAATGATAATCCAAGAGTGATTGTCGAAAAAACAATGCACCCACAAAGAGTGACTATTTGATGCGATGGGCTGGCGGCATCATCGGGCCGTATTTTATCCAAAATGAGGCCGGTCAGGCAGTTACTGTGCGCTATCGTGAGATGATAACGAACTTTTTATGGCCCGAATTGGAAGATATGGATGTGGACGATATGTGGTTTCAACAGGACGGTGCCACTTGCCACACAGCTAACGAAACAATGGCTCTTTTGCGCGACAAATTCAATGGCCGTGTTATCTCACGTGGTGGCGATGTCAATTGGCCGCCAAGATCATGTGATTTGACACCGTTGGACTTCTTTCTTTGGGGTTATTTGAAAGAAAAGGTGTAAGTCGATAAGCCAGCAACAATTCAAGAGCTAAAGGATGAGATAATTCGGCACATTAACGGCATAGAACCGCCTCAGCGTCGTCGAAAATTTGGACCATCGGATGGAGGTGTGCCGCCGACGTCGCGGTGGCCATTTGGCCGATATTTTGTTTCATACATAATTGAACCATACCAATATTATCACAATAAAAAGCAATGACAATAATTTCCTAAATAATTTGTGTTTTATTCAAACTCAACATCGGTCCTTAAAATTTAACCACCCTTTACAATAAATGGGTGAATTTCCCAAATTACTTATTTTTTTGTCTTCGGTGAAATTTGTATTTGAAAAAAGGAATATTGTTCTGAATTATTTTTTTTAGTATTCTATAGGTAGTTATTGGGTTGTGGCAAAAATATAATTTGCCTAGGACTATTACAAAGGTAGAAAAAAAATCATAAACCTCTATTTTTTTTCAAATCGGTGCTGTCCCTCTACTTTTTTTACAAACAAAACAGCTTATACACTAATAAAAATAAGTAAGTTAAGTACATAACTTATTCTATTTCATAGAATATTAGTTTTTTTATTAATATATAACATATTTTATTACATAATTAACGATTATTATTACTGAGAGGCACAAACGTACTTGTCCTGAAAAATGTTCTCATATCGCTGGACAAAAGTAATTTAAACCTAACTTTACATCGACGAGTCCGACAGCGTCTTCACCCCAATTTTATTTCCCTCGTTAGTGTGTGCTAGTGCGCAGTCAGGACGGATGTGTGTCAAATCGCTGCATATTCCCGAAATTAAAGTAAGTACGCCATTTCAGTTGCTCCCGGACAATCTATACTTATAATAAAACTGTAACAGGTCTAATTCTGTACATTGAAGATATTTTGAAAATTATATTTGGAGGGCATTCTATAACCGATACTGAGGCCGAAAAAGTAATTTTTTTAATTTTTGTCTGTCTGTCTGTCGGTCTGTCTGTATCACGGCTGCGCATCACGCCGAAACTACTGAATGGATTCAAATGAAACTTGGCATGATTTGAGATCTTAGTACGAGGTAGGACATAGGATACTTTTTATCCCGTAATCTAGCACGGATCTTTTGGGAGAGGGGATTTAAGTCAAACTGGGTACTTGGTTATACGCTTGGTCCGATTTTATCAAATTTTCTTTATAATATAATAAATATTAGTAAGGGAACACTCATAGATAGTTGTTATCAAGGTTTTGTAATCGATCGGGTTAAGCAACGTTAGGTAAGGTCATTAAATAGATGGGTGACCGTTTAACGCCATTTGAACTAACCGGGTCCGTGCTTCGGAGAGCAAGTAAAAAGTGGGTCCCAGTTTTTAACCGACTATAAAAAGGAGGTTATGTATTCGATGCGAATGTCTGTTATTAAAAGTTTAGTTAACGTAAAAAGAGCGCAGGCGGAGCTGCGTGGGTCAGCTAGTTATTTTATATTATCGGTGGTTGAATTTTTCTAGTGTAATGAGTAGTTTTATTATTGTTGTTTGGTTCTAACAGAGGTAATAAGTGAATTAGCTTCATTGACTGTTATTGAATTTATCCTAGATATTACGCATTTTTTCTAATTTCTTAAAAAGTGTGTTATTTCTCACGTCGCTGTTCTCATATCGCTGTAATCGGTGGTCTTTATTACCACCGATTTGATGATTTACACCGAAATAATAAGAAAAAAATCAATCGGTGTCTTATATCTAATATCGGTGTTTTGATTCATGTTCAACGCACAGTTTAGTCACATCGGTGGATTGCTTTATCATATCGGTAGATCATTTTATCATCTCTGTGAGTCGTTTTATCATATCGGTAGTTCCCGTGGCATTTCGTTAAGTATACAAAGAAACAATGGAACATACAAACATACATACATATATTATACCTACATACAAACATTCATACATACATACCTACACATATTGCCAAAATCATTACCACGATACCACTGGGACTACCTAGTAGTTCTCAGTATCATAATATGTCATCACTGGCAACACACACTGGTTTAAATCCTTTGTCTTCAGGCACTGCGGAATTTCAGATGAGAAGATGTCACGTAGTTTCCCGAACGCTGTCCATCCGAGTTGGATTCTTCGGGCAACCTCTTTGTCGAAGTTGGACCGACCTAACTGGACAATCTGTCCAAGGTAAACATTGTGGTCAACAACTTCGAGTGTATCGTTCCCAACGACTACCGGTACGGGTGCAACATGGACATTAGACATGATCTTAGTTTTGTTCATGTTCATTTTAAGACTCACCTATTGGGACACGCTACTGAGGTCGCTGAGCATCGTATTGAGGTCCTTCAGCGACTCTGCCATAATGACTATATCATCGGCAAAACGAAGGTGAGTGATGTATTCGCCATTGATGTTGATGACGAATCCGTACCAGTCCATGGGCTTGAAAACGTCCTCCAATGCGTTCGTGAACAGTTTCGGAGAAATGACGTCTCCCTGTCTTACGCCTTCCTGCAATCGGATTGGTTTAGTACTCTCGTCCTGTAGTTGGATCGACATGGTGGCGTTTCTGTACAAACACTTCAACACTTCGATATACCTATAGTCAATGTGGCATCGCTGGAGGGACTGCAATACCGCCCAGGTCTCGATTGAATCGAAGGCTTTTTCGTAGTTGATAAACGCTTGGCCGATTATACTCCTCGGTATTTTGTATAATCTGGTGGAGCGTATGTATGTGGTCTACGGTGCTAAAGCCTTTTCGAAACCCGGCTTGTTCGGGAGGCTGGAAGTCATCAAACCTACGTTCGAGAGGGTTCGTAATGACTCAAAAACAGTGTAGTGTCGGGTTAATTTAGCTCTGGTGTCAGGACACACACAGGTACAGGTAATGGGTGTAATGGGTTCTCTTGTCGAGGTGTATAATTGTCCGTAAAACCTCTCAAGCTCTCTCAATATTTCCGGTTTTGATGAGATGATACTACCGTCGTCAATCTTCAGCTTGGTCATTTGGCTACACCCAATAGACGAATTCTTTGCGAACACTTTAGAGCCTTGGTTCCGCTCAATAGCGTCCTCAATACATGCTGTATTATAGGAACGCAAGTCGTGTCGCATGCATTTCGAGATTCGTCTATTGAGTTCACCATATTCTAACATATCAGCTGAAGATTGCAGTCTCATCTCAGTCCGGTTTTCCATTAACTTAATGGTTTTATTGTAGAGTTGTTCAGGTTTCTTGTGGCGTGGGTCTTTAAAGAACTTGGACCCCACTGCGTGGACAGTATGCACCAACCCATTATTTATCTCGCCCGCAGTATCGCATTCGGTTATGCACTGGAAGCGATTGTGCAGTTCGAGTTGAAAGTGTTCTGGATTTGGGCGGATACTGGACGGAGCGTAGACCTCATCAGACGGGACCTCTCGAGCTTGATATTGATACTCAATGTGCCTCTGATAATACGGTGATCGCTACCGGTTTTTACCTTGCTGATCACAGATACCTCATTGAATATGTGCTTTTTGGTCGTCATGATTAAGTCAATCTCATTTTTGATTGAACCATCGGGGCTTATCCTGTGATGTGTACTAAGAACAAAGATTTAAAAAATATTAAAGTAAGTAATAATTAAAGCTGTGATTATTGTAGTGTGGTTGTGATTAATGTTAAACTGTATATAAAGTTCCTAGTCTTATTATTGTTAAACCTAGAAGGCTACAATGTTTTAAGTGTACACACAGCAAAACAATTAGCTGGATCGTCCACAGTAATAAATGTGTATTGTGCAATTTTAATCTTTAAGAGTTTTTTTATATACTTCATTTTAATAATGGCAATGATAATAAAAATAAACATTATTATTTTAATTCTAAGTACCTATAGCAAATATAATAAAAAAGAAAGTAAATATAATAAAATAGGTACATAATTTCAAAAAATATAAAGAACTCAGTTCTCTTTGGATGTGATCTACTTACATAAGACCCTCAGTTCAGGTCTTCAGTTCTAAGTCACCCTTGTAAAAATACTACTAACTATTTCCTTTTTGATGTTCAAAGGTGGATAGATTATCATATCTCTGAATATTTACATCATTTCGGTGGATAAAATTATCATATCGGTGTACAGAAAAAATAATCGGTGCCGGTTTGTCATATCGGTGGAAACCAGAATTCAAACTGAATTTTCTCCTTAGTCTTAAATGATACGTTAATGATATTCAATTTGGGGATATTTGATATCCTAAAGATTACATAAAACCTGAAAAATATACAAAAAAAATATAAATGAAAAAGTTCACCGATATGATAAAAAAATGGCATTTGTTGAAATTCACCCAAATATGTAAGTAATCGTAATTCAAACAAGTTAAGCAATTGTGCAGTTCTAACTTCGAAAAAAAATATTAATATTTTATAGACACCGCCGTTACAAGGTTACGTTTTTAAATTTTGATGTAGTATCAAATGTGATCCATTAAATTGGCTCTACTTTTTTTAAGCTATATATTCTTAATGGTCCACGTCATTCTAATCCCAAACTAGGCAAAGCCTAACCCGTAGTAGTTTGACAAGTGATATATACCTATATATTAAATAAAACCCATTGTATTAATTCTCTGTAAAACAATCGCTTTCAGCGTATGTCTATCTGTATATCAGATAACTCCTCCGTAACCACGCAATGGACCTTTAACCGGTTTTTTAACCGACTTCAAAAAAGGAGGAGGTTCTCAATTCGTCTGTATATATATATTTTTTTTTCTATGTATGTTCGCGCATAACTCTGGCAATTATGAACCGATTTGAAAAAATCTTTCTTCCATCCATTCTTTAATCCGTTAATTGGGTCCCATAAAAAAATTATTGCTTAGTAATGAGTAGTTCCTGAAAAAACAAGAATGGTGACTGCGCACTGAGAGCTGCAAGAAAGCCTATATAGATGACGTTTTAGTCGCTTTTAAGGACAAAAATGGTCATAACTCTGGCAAATATTTACCAATTTCAATGATTCTTTTTTTATTCGAAAGAAGAAACCACTGTATGGAATCTGTATGAATTTTATTACAACCGGATAAGAACTTCCTGGAGGACCATGAACGATGTGGAGCAATTTATCTGGTAAAAACCATAAAACTGATGTTCTCCATTACATTGCTCTGACAATTATGAACCGATTTCGATGATTCTTTTTTTATTCGAGAGAGTAAACTACTATGATGATTCCATGCAAATTTCATTACGACCAGATATTTTTTTCTGAAGAAACATGAATTATGTAAAACTATGTAGACGATAATGTGATCATAACCTACCTAGATAATTTTACGGTTTTCGTTGGTTCAATCTTTAGGGTAAGTCCGGGGGAGATGGCCGTAGTTTTTATGAGGCGCTATTAAAATCAAACTAGGCGTATTTTTTCTCAAATTTTTATTTTAAATTAGTCTTTAATCATTGAAATATAAAAAAACACACTAAATAATTTATAAAAAAATCATAACTGTAAATCTCGTTTGGCCATCTCTCCCGAGATATCCGGGTGAGATGGCCATAGGTTAGGGGGATGATGGCCAGTACTTTACTTGACTCTTTTTCTATACCTATTTCTGCTTCTCTTCTCTTTTCTTCCGCTGCCCATACTTTGAGTACATATAGTCAAAATCAGTACAGTTTTCATGAACCCATAATGAACAAATCACACATTTCAACCACTCCTCTATGAGTTGGGTAGTGTAATAATTTTCCCAGCATCCAGCACACTTGTCTTCTTCATTTTCTTTTTCAATGTCTAAATCGCTGCTGTCCGAACTGTTATTCTCTTGTAGACGTTAGGCATCTGCAACAAAATATTGAAAGGTTAAATTAAACATCTAGAATTAAAAATAATAATATGGCCATCTTCACCGGACTGCATGTGGCCATCTCTCCTAAATTGACCAGGAGAGATGGCCATATCAATAAAAATATGAACGAGTAGGAATTGGTTGCAATTTTGAGGTTAGAATACAACACAACTATCATTTCAAACATAGTAAAACATAAAAAGTACAAGATTCCATTGAATTTTTTTCACCACGAGGTAAGATGTAAACCCATTGAAAAGTTTTTGTACTTTTGAAAACAAATAAACTGCTTTTTACTTACCTTTTGATTTAATTTCACTATCACTTTGCGCGTGCCGCTGGTGACCTCCACTGAAAGGATCAAACTGAGTGTAAGCCTGGGCCATCTAGCCATTAGTTTCGAAAATAATTGAACTGGCCATCTCTCCCGTACGGCCATCTCCCCCGGACTTACCCTATATATGAAAATATCACTAAAAAGTTTTAAATAAAATCTTTTTAAAAAAAAATTGAACCGACTTCAATATCACTGAAAAGTATAATATCATTAAAATATTATTGAAGTTGGTGCCAAATATACACAGCAGGTACGCTAACACCAACTTCAATAATATTTAAATTATTTTATACTTTTCAGTGATATTGAAGTCGGTTCAATTTTTTTTTAAAAAGATGTTATACCATCAGTTAGATAATTTTTCACTGAAGGGTTACAAAATCTAATTAACCTTTAAGTAATGGAGAAAAATTTGGGAACCGCGTCTTTTAAAAATAATAACCCTTGCGAAGCTGGGGCTAGTATTGTATAAAATATCATTGCCTGTAATATTTGTCTTCAAGGCTAGAGTTAATAGGCTTTTATTAAGCTAGTGTGCTTTACCATCCTCAATTACGTCACCGCTTTCCGTCAGGTGGGACAACAGTCAAGCACTAGCTTATAAGTATTGAAAAAATGAGATTTATTTATACTTTTAAAAGCATTAATTAACCACAGATTCAATTGAAACAGATATATTCATGCATACAGAATTTCAGTTGTGAATCGAATGCACAACCATTAAGTAAGTCATGGTATTTAACCGCTACACTAACTGGCTCGTCGTACATAATATATGGGTAAATAACAATTATATACAAGTAATAAGTTTTAAAAACTAAAACCCGACTACGGATAAAATCGCAGTCTAATAATGTGATATTATATAGCCTATAACCAGCGGACAATTAAGACGCTTCTAACGACTAGGGTGTCGTCTTGTCAAATTATGTTAAGTAGATTAGAAGATATGCGGGAACAGATGAACACACATACATACATACATACATACATTCTTGTTAAAATCATAACCCTCCCGCCGTTCCGTAGTCGGGTAATAAATGCATACGCTATATTCGTAAAGAAAATGTTCTTAATCTTGTTCATCGAGAAAACTCTGTTGTTTAAATGCCGCGTCGTGTATTATACAAAATAGGTAAACCTTTGCTTTGGAATCGAAAAAAAATAACTCTCTCTGTCCTCCATGTCCTCCAAGGACTAATATGTCCTTACATATGAAATTGGCGTTTTCTACGGGAGGAATATAAAGTCTTTGTTTTTTTGTAAAATATATATAATTAATCAAAGTATGCACCGTTGTTATCTATGCCCTTTTGCCATCTCATAGGTAGTTCATTGATCCCTTTACTAAAAACACCATGGGGGCGAGAATCAATAAACTCTTTGAAGGCGGTTTGGACTGCCGCATCGGAGTTGATTTTTTTCCTTGTAAGAAGTTGTCCAAATTCCGGAATAAATGGTAATCTGTTGAAGCAAGGTCCGGGGAGTACGGTGGATGTCGCAGACAATCCAATTGTAGCTCACCTAACTTAGTGTTTGTTTGTTGTGCTGTGTGTGGTCTTGCGTTGCCGTGAAGCAGCAGTGGCCTAGAGCGATTGACCAGTCTCGGTTGTTTAGCAGCTAGTTCTTCCTTCATGGTTTGCAGTTGCTGATAATAGATATCTTACGTAATCGATTAGCCAGATTTTAGAAAGCTGTAGTGAAAAACACCGGCGCTAGTCCACCAAACACTCACAAGTAACTTTTTTTGAGTTAATTTTCGTTTAGGGCAGGATTTGTCTGGGGCTCCAAGGTTCAGCCTTTGCGACGAGCGCTTCCGATTATCGTACAGTATCCACTTTTCTTCACAAGTAATGATTCGATTTAAAATTCCTTCATTATTGTGTCGGTTGAGCAAAGTAACACAGCAGTCGACGCGTGTTTGCAAGTTCGATTCACTCAATTCAAGTAAAAAAACTTGAACGATGGGCACCTCGCCCATCGTTCAAGTTTTTTTACTTTCCCGATTTGCTTCAAGTTGATTAATAGAGTTATATCACTTACCCCGAAGCCTGCAGCTATCTCTAAAGTGCTTTGTGATGGATCCGCTTCCACAATAGCCTTTAATTCTTAATTTTCCACTTTGGTCTCCGGCCGTCCACGGGGTTGATTCTGAAGGTCGAAATTTCCAGAACGAAAACGTTGAAACCAAAAACGCACTGTGCTTTCTCTTGCGACACCAGCGCTGTACCCATCATTAATCCTTCGACCTGTTTCTGCAGCCCTGGTGCCACGGTAGAAATACTCGTAAATATACCGATATTTCATGTTTCCCATTGTGCGGTAATAAGCGACGCCAAAGAAAAAAATAATGAGGAAAAAACAAATGAATGACTTTTTTCAAAACTCAAATGTATCCCCGGCACGTAAGGTGGCAAGGTTTTGACGTAGTTCACGCAAGTGCACTTAGTTGCAACAAAACATATATACTTATATTAAAACTGTAACAGGTCCAATTCTGTACATTGAAGATATTTTGAAAATTATATTTGGAGGACATTCATAACCGATACTGAGGCCAGAAATGTAATTTTTTTTAATTTTTGTCTGTCTGTCTGTCTGTCTGTATCACGGCTGCGCATCACGCCGAAACTACTGAATGGATTCAAATGAAACTTGGCATGATTTGAGATCTTACTACGAGGTAGGACATAGGACACTTTTTATCCTGTAATCTAGCACGGTTCTTTTGGGAGAGGGGATTAAAGTCAAAATGGGTACTCGGTTATACGCTTGGTCCGATTTTATCAATTTTTCTTTATAATATAATAAATATTAGTAAGGGAACACTCATAGAGAGTTGTTATCAAGGTTTTGTAATCGATCGGGTTAAGCAACGTTAGGTAAGGTCATTAAATAGATGGGTGACCGTTTAACGCCATTTGAACTAAACGGGTCCGTGCTTCGGAGAGCAATTAAAAAGTGGGTCCCAGTTTTTAACTGACTATAAAAAAGGAGGGTATGTATTCGATGCGAATGTCTATTATTAAAAGTTTAGTTAACGTAAAAATAGCGCAGGCGGAGCTGCGTGGGTCAGCTAGTGGTCAATATAATATATTGCAATTTTATTGCAATATTTTTAGCCATGTCATAAAAAAAAGAAAACTATTTTTCAAAAACTCAAAAATAGTTTATTTAACACTTTTTAGTTACTTTTTTTTAGCAAAATAGGTATCAGCACTATCGCGCAACTCAAACGTCTACGTTACAGTAACTTACTGAAAACATAAAAAGATTATATCTCTGAAACTACTGGACCGATTTTGATGAAACTTATACTCTACCCTAAGTTGAAAAATACTCAAACTATTGCAAAAAGAATTTTCGAAATCGAACCTGTAGTTTCTGAGAAATTCGTGGACAAACCTAAATACATACATACACTCATAAAATTTGGTAAATTTGTTTAGAAGCCCACATAGACTAACATATATTAATATTACGCATTTTTATTAATGTTACATACATACGCGTCGAATAGAGAACCTTCTTTTTGAAGCCGGTTAAAAACAGAGGAAAGATTGAAATATAATGATGCGTGTATTTGTCTGATGCCCAGCACGCCTTTAGGTTGGGTCGTTTTATCAATTCGAACCTATTAATCCATACGGATTTCGTTTCTAAAAGTTTGGACTCGGGAAGGCAAGTTGATGTTCTGTATTTTGATTTTTGCAAAGCTTTCGACAGAGTCGACAATGATTTGCTCTTGAATAAACTGGGAGCTTTGGGCTTTGCCTCAGGATTTCTGAATTTTTTCGCAGACTACATGCGCGATCGTAAGCAGTTCGTCAGACATGGCTGTTTCGAGTCAAAGCCATATGATACCCGATCAGGAGTCAGTCAGGGATCCGTGTTGGGCCCGCTTCTGTTTCTAATCATGATTAATGACTTAGTCAACAAAGTAACATCTTCAAAGTGCTTATTATATGCCGATGACTTAAAAATAGCAATGGAAATAAAAACTGATGAAGATTGTAAACTGTTACAAAATGATCTAGACGCCATTTATCAATGGAGTATCCAGAACAAACTGTATTTCAATACGACTAAGTGTCAAGTAATGACTTACACTCGAGGGTTGCGGCCAATACGATATAATTATACATTAGGTGGTAAGCCAATCGCTCGTGTAACCAACATCAAGGACCTGGGAGTAACATTTGACCAACGTCTTACATTTAGAGACCATATTTTTGCCCTTGCCAAGGAATCCTTTAGACGTGGATAATATGTTAATATTTATTTCCAATTAAATGTAACTAATAATCGATAAAATTGTTAATAGTCTATGTATCACATAAGATCATAGATTCTTGTTGAATACCATGTATGTAAACTATGCTTTATAGCAATAACGTTCGTATGTGCTCTATGCTTAATATAGAACTTCCCCTTCCGTTTCGGCTAATTTTCCTTGTAAGACGTGTCAATTGTGTGCTCTTGAATAGAAAATCTTTATCACCGCACTGAAGCTTTTTATTTTACCAGCGACCTACTACATATTCACCAAATTGGTCCTCCATCACCGTGAATTGAAGAAACCGAAGGCGGTGGTATTTTGTTGGATTTTCTGGTGTGGACCGCGTGGGCGCGTTGGATCGCGCGTAATGGCGGCCGAAGAGCAAAAGTTGGTGAACACGCGTCGCTATTTAAAGGGGCGTATAACAAATGTAGAAAAAGAGTGCGACATGGAAAAACTTACCTCGCCCGTACAATTAAATATACTATTGGAACGATTACAAGACCTATTCGAAAAATTAGAACCCACGAACATGGCTTTGGAGGCCATCGATGAGGAGGCTCATATGCAGGAGGGCCTTGCCATTGAAGACAAATATACAAAATTGGTTACGGCCATAAGACTGCAATTGGAGCGTTTGCAGAAGCCGTCATGTGCCACGGCAGTCGACGCGAAGCCCAACCTACCCAAAATGGAGCTGCCTTCGTTCAATGGAGACTATGGAGACTGGTTGGCTTTCAAGGATCTTTATATGTCCATGGTGCATCGTAATGCGGACATATCTGCAGTGCAAAAGTTCTTCTACCTGAAGTCATGCTTGGTCGGCGAGGCAGCTGCCCTGGTGTCAACGCTCGAATGCACAAATGAAAATTATGCTAAGGCGTGGTCTATCTTGTTAACGAGGTACGATAATAAAGTGCTCATTGCAAACTATCATATTCAAACCATAATGAATTTGACTAAAGTAAACAAACATTATAGTTTGCGTAGGCTTATAAACGAATTTGTACAATGCAAAAATTCACTGTTGTCACTAAACATACCTAATCTCTCTGACATAATTTTAATCCATATTATATCTTCTAAGTTAGACTATAGTTCACTCAGAGACTTTGAATTGCAGAGGGATTCCAAGGAATTTCCCAGTTTGGATGTGTTTATTGATTTTTTACAGCAGCGGTGTCAAGCCTTGGAAATGCTGGCGCAAGATGCCTCTCCATCCAAGGGCTTCAGAAGTAGCACCAGCTTAGTGATCAAAGCAACCGGTAATGTCCGACCAGGAACGGCCGGTAAGGTTACTTGTTTATTTTGCTCTAAGGGGCATTACCTTTCTAAATGTTTTAAATTTATAAAACTTTCTGTGTCTGACAGGTGTACCTTTGTAAATAAAACTAATGTCTGTAAAATATGCTTAGCGAATGATCACTTCACATCCAATTGCAAAAAAACTAACTTTAGTTGTAAAAAGTGTCAACAAAAGCATCACTATTTATTACATTTAGATAGCAATGAGCCTCAATTTTCCAATGTTGCAATGAACAATATTAATTTGCCCCAAAATAATAATATTGATTGTGGTAATACATCACATTCTATGTCGACTTTGTCACTGGCCCCGCATAGTAGCTACTTATGTCAGGTATCACTTCTCCCTACAGCTTTAGGTTATGTTTGTGACGAGAAAGGTAACCGAGTACAATGTAGAATGCTTTTAGATATAGGGAGCCAGCGCAATTATGTCACTGCTGATTTTGCAAGGAAATTAGCTAATATTCATTATAATAATCTTGACCTGTCATTGGCTGGTGTTGGTGGTCACACCACAAGAGTCTCAAAGGGGGTTAAGTTGTCAGTGTTTTCCAATTGCACTGATTTTAAATATACATCTGAATTTGGGGTGTTAGATTATATAACTGATCCGTTGCCAACGGTTGACTTTGACAAAAGTGCTTTGCCTTGTTCTTTGCCTGCACCTTTAGCTGATTCTTATTTTAATCATAAAAAAAATATAGATATGATTTTAGGAGCTAATTGTTTTGCATTGTGTTTAAGACAGGGTAAAATATGTTTGGGTACTGGTTTGCCAATTTTGATTAATACTGCATTTGGTTGGATTTTCTGCGGTGATTTGTCTGTTGCACCAAGGCATGTTACACACTCTAAAAATAGGAGTATATGTTTTTTGTCTACTTTGCACGATGACATAAAGCGATTTTGGCAATTAGAGGAAATTCCTAACAGGCCCATTTTGTCATTACAGGATAAAATCTGTGAAAAAAGTTATATTGAGTCTGTAGTTAGAGATAAAAATGGTAGATACCATGTTGATCTTCCTGTTAAAGAAGGTATGGTTGCCAAGCTTGGCAACTCATACAATTTTGCTTTCCGGTGTTTTCTTTCATTAGAGCGGAAGTTTAAGAAACACCCATTATTTTATGAGGCTTACAAAGCCTTTATTCATGAATATATTCATTTGGGGCATGCTCAGTTTGTAGATCCAAGCGCAGGGTCTAATGCTATAGAATATTATATGCCGCATCATGCAGTGATTAAGGAACATTCTTCTTCGACTAAGCTTCGGGTTGTCTATAATGCTTCGGCTCCCACTTCTACGGGGTTGAGCTTGAATGATGTGCTTCTGGTGGGCCCGGTGGTGCAGCCAGATATGCTTACCATCCTCTTGCAATTTCGTATTTATGTATATGTATTTGTTTCTGATATTGCTAAAATGTACAGGCAAATAGGTGTTAACCCTGAGTACCAACCTCTGCAGAGAATACTATGGCGCGATGATCCAGCTGATGACATCAAATGTATACAGCTGAACACCGTAACCTATGGTACAGCACCAGCAAGTTTTTTGGCTACCAGGACATTGTTAAAATTAGTTGAAGATGAAGGGGCTGCTTATCCATTAGGGTCTAAAGTATTGTTAGAGTCAACTTATATTGATGACATTCTTCATGGCAGTGATGACTTGCATACTGCCCTTAATACTGTAAGGGAGCTAGAGTCTTTATTAAAACTTGGTCAGTTTTGTTTGCACAAGTGGTCATCAAATAGTCAAGAATTCTTACAGCATATTCCTATTCACAAACGTGAGCAATGCAATTATTCATTTAATAATAGAGAAAATTCTTCTATTAAAACATTAGGCTTAAAATGGGAGCCTAGTTCAGATGCGTTCCAGGTAGTGGTTCCTGAGAACTTGATGCATAATATACCAACAAAACGTAATGTACTGTCAGATATAGCTAAGGTCTTCGATCCTTTAGGATTTATTGCTCCTGTTTCAGTATTTGCTAAATTAATAATGCAATCTATATGGAGGGAAAATATTGAATGGGATTCTCAAATCCCAAGTTCTATTTTAGAAGTCTGGACAAGTTTTTGTGTCAATTTGCAGAAATTAAATTATATTTCAGTGCCTCGCTTAATATTTACTCCGGGCAGATTGAAGGTTGAACTGCATGGGTTTGCTGACAGTTCTACTAAAGCATATGGGTGCGTCATCTATTTGCGCTGCATTCTTCCTAATAATGAATTTACAGTCCACTTAGTCTGCGCAAAGTCCCGCGTCGCTCCGCTTAAGCCTGTTACTCTGCCCCGATTGGAATTGTGCGCTGCATTGTTACTCGCTAAGCTCATGAATAATGTTGCTAGAACGCTGCATATTGCTGTTGAACACAATTGGTATTGGACAGACTCACTAATAACTTTATGTTGGATCAAGGCAGATCCAGCCCGATGGAATACTTTTGTTTCAAATAGGGTTGCTGAGATACAAGATTTGTCTCTCAAGAAAAGTTGGAGACATGTTAGGTCTGCCGATAATCCTGCTGATATAGTTTCAAGAGGACTGGAACCGCAAAATTTAATAAACTGTAAGTGCTGGTTCAATGGGCCTAGTTGGTTAATGTTGCCTGATGCACAGTGGTATAATTCCCAGCAGTATTCTGATGTTGTTGTTCCAGAAGAAAAGATAGTTGCAGCTGTGTGCCAGGTTGTCCTGAGTCCAAATGCATTATGTATATTCGAACGGTTCTCTAGTTGGAGTAGACTGGTTAGGGTGTTTAGTTATGTTAGGCGTTTTATAAATAATTTGAAGCCTAATAATGACAAGTTGTCTGGGTTTCTTACTCCTAAAGAAATTAGGCAAACATCTGATTTCATAATCTTATGTGTTCAGCGAGTACACTTTTCTAAGGAACTTATAATGCTGTCGAATAAATCTAGCGATACAGCCAAAAGTTTTTCTGTCAAACAAATGAAATATTTGAATATGTTTATTGATGATGCAGGTATGATAAGAGTAGGTGGTCGTCTCCGTCATGCGGATATTACTTACAATCATAAATTTCCACTGTTAATACCTTCACATAGTCATGTCACAGATTTACTGATTCGCTATGAACATGAGAGATTGCTTCATGCTGGAACACAAACCACATTATCCAGTTTAAGAAAATATGTGTGGCCACTGAATGGCAGGAATAGAGTACGGCACTTAATATTTAAATGTATTCGCTGCTATAGACATAAGGGTGAAGCGGCATCACAGATTATGGCAGATCTCCCAAAGTATCGTGTGACTCCTGTTAGACCATTTTTAAATACAGGTGTTGATTATGCGGGGCCAGTGTCATACAAAGTCGCTCGTATAAGAAATCCCTTAGTAATGAAAGGTTACATATGTCTGTTTGTATGCTTATCCACCAAGGCCATTCATTTGGAATTGGTCTCAGATCTTACAACAAAGGAATTCCTTAATGCCCTACGCAGGTTCATTGCTAGGCGAGGCAAGTGTTCTCGTATGTTTAGTGACAATGGTACCACCTTTCAAGGAGCTAAAAATGAACTTAAATGTTTACATAACATGTTTAAAAATGATTATGATCAAATTAATAACTTCATGATAAATGAGTGTATTGAATGGAATTTCATACCTCCTAGGTCACCCCACTGGGGCGGTCAATGGGAGAGTTGCATAAAGTTAGTTAAACATCACTTAAAACGAATATTAAATAATTCTTTGCTGTCATATGAACATTTCAATACACTTCTAATTCGTATTGAGGCTGTGGTAAATAGTAGGCCCTTGACCCCCCTACGGGATGATGCAGGGGATGATTATTGTCTTACACCTGGCCATTTTTTAATTGGTGACAGTCTCACATCCTTTCCCGAAGGTGATTTTTCAAATATTCCATTTAATAGACTTACTGTGTACAACCAATTATGTAAATTGCATCAAACATTCTGGAAGAGATGGAAGACTGACTATTTAAATACATTGCAAATGAGGTACAAATGGTACAAAGAAAAACCAGACTTGTTACTAGATTCTGTTGTATTGTTAAAGGATGATGACTGTCCTCCACAGTCGTGGCCCCTAGGCCGTGTAACACAACTATTTCATGGCAAAGACAACCATGTCAGATCAGTGTTAGTAAAAACTAAAAATGGTTCATATACCAGACCCATAACAAAAATTGTTCCTTTGCCTATTGACAATTAAACTTGCTCCTTTGTCTATTAAACATGTAATATACAATGTGTAGCTTCATAGCAGTTTCATTATTATTTTTCAGTAGTTAGTGACACTGCTTTCATAAAAAGATATAGGTACCACAAAATATAGAGTATATTTTGTGTAGGTACTGTGTGAATATACCTAAGTGTAAAGTTGATTGTTTTATATCTTAATTTGGTTAACATTAATCAAATATTAAAATAAGTTAAAAGTATAATTAATTTTGTTTATTTTTTCCATAAACAGTTTTTTTTAGTTTTCAAGTTTTTTGTAAGTTATTATTTAAAGATAAGGAGAAAAATATTTAAGTTTATTTTCTAAGTAAGGACACATGATTGTCAGTCAGTATAATTTGTTTTGTTTTCATACTTGTAAGTTCAGGTTGCACATTTTTGTTGTAATAGCATATTGCATTTACTTACTTTACCCAGTAATTTACTTCAGTTTAATAAAATTTCACTCTCAATGTAAACGTTAATGGTTAAATTTACTAAGAGTTGAAAGATTTGTTTAGTACTTTCAACGGGGCGGTGTATGGATAATATGTTAATATTTATTTCCAATTAAATGTAACTAATAATCGATAAAATTGTTAATAGTCTATGTATCACATAAGATCATAGATTCTTGTTGAATACCATGTATGTAAACTATGCTTTATAGCAATAACGTTCGTATGTGCTCTATGCTTAATATAGAACTTCCCCTTCCGTTTCGGCTAATTTTCCTTGTAAGACGTGTCAATTGTGTGCTCTTGAATAGAAAATCTTTATCACCGCACTGAAGCTTTTTATTTTACCAGCGACCTACTACATATTCACCAAGACGTTTGGGTTTCGTTTTGCGTAATGCTCGAGACTTCAAAAACCCACAAATCATCAGCCTTCTGTATACTGCTCTAGTTAGAAGTAAACTCGAGTGTAGTGCCTGTGTCTGGAATCCTTATTCAGCAAATCAAGTACTGATGCTTGAAAAGATTCAAAAAACTATACTACTTCTTTCCATACATGTACCCGACTAACTATATTATGGGGATGTTAGGCTTTAATTCATTGGAGGTGAGGAGAGGTCTCGATCAGCTTGTAGTGGCATGCAAAACCCTTCGAGGACGTATTGACTGCCCTGAACTTCACAACCTAATCTGCCGTCTGTATGTGCCTGGTAACTACATTGCGCACAGTCGCAACCGCCGGCACAGATTGTTTGCACCGCCTATGTGTCATACTGTTGCCAGAGCAAATTCCCCGGTGTGTCGTACTCTTGAGGTCTTCAATGCCCTCTTGATTGCCTACCCTGAATGTCATGTGTTTGCTGATGAATGGAAGAAAATTATCCGAGTGTGTCTGGCGTTCTGTGAGAGAAAATATGTGAGGTTGTCCACTGTTCTGTGTTAGTTTCAAATCTAATTTAGCTAAATAAGTATTTATTTATAACTGTATATTTATGAAATTATGTTAATTAATGTAACTGGTTTAAATATCGTTTTAATTAACAATAAACAATTAAACAATTAAACAATAATGAGATGTAATAAATGAAATTTTTATAGTTAAACTTACTTACGAAATGTATTTTAAAATAAAATATTGTGATAAAGTTATTAATTACTGATTTAATGCAGTTGCAGGATGAAAAGTCGGAATCTGCTTAGAGTGATAAAATAACATTTTTCAAAAACTTGTAACAAATACTTAACAAAAACAAACTGAACCATTTTAGTGCACGCAAGTTTACTCGGGAGCGAACGGGACGTTAGGCGAGTTGCGGGGAGCGAGGCTCGACCGGTTAACCAATAGCGCGCCCGGAACGATGTTACCTTGTTCCCCGCGACCCGCTTGATAACCAAAGAGACCTAAAAAATTACTTCTGTGCATCTAACGAATCTTGCCAAGTTACGTGCCGATGGCTTGTAAATGAATTTATACATTTGAATTTGGAATTCTTAACCAAAGAGGAGATATTTCAGATCAAAGTGGCCAGTACGACAAAACGCTAATTTCTTATGTAAGGACCTAATATTTATATGTACCCGTGGGGTGCCCGGATAAGATTAGCACCCTCCGTAAAAGATGACTAAGGAAATACGAGAAGATGGGCAGCAGCATCTTTCTATTGATTATTACCTATGCTGCGATACCCAAGACGCCTGCCAAGCGCGGAGATAATGGCAATCCATGCCTTCATGAGAGATGGTCTTTGTTCAGCAGGGTACGTCTTTCAGCTCTCAGAATCTGCAAGTTGAAGTGGCAATGGGCAGGCCACATCGCTCGAAGAACCGATAACCGTTGGGGAAGAAAGGTTCTCGAGTGGCGACCACGAACCGGAAGACGCAGCGTAGGTAGGCCTCCCACTAGGTGGGCAGACGACATTGTGCGCGTCGCAGGTAACCGGTGGATACAAATCGCCAATTGTCGTTCATTGTGGCGTTCCAAGGGGGAGGCCTATGTTCAGCAGTGGACGTCTTCCGGCTGGTGATGATGATGATGATGATGGACGTATTTCGGCTGCTGATGGTGTATCTTTAGAATTTGTTCAAATAAAATAACACCACAAAAGTATGAAACCCGCCAGCCGAAATGGTTCAGTGCTAGGAACTTTATTATAAATAGAATGGAATGTACTGCGGTATGTCGGCGACACGCAGGGAAGTTAACTGTCTCGGAACATCGGCCCCGATGGGGAATGTACGGCCAAGTGCGTAGTTTTATAACGAGTTAACGCAACGTGACTGAAAATCGTCGCGTTCACAATACACTTGAATTACCTAACACAATTTTAGAATCTAGCTTAATAAAGCTACAGAAACAAGCTTAATGAGTGATTAACAAGCTTTTTTAACTTGTGGTGACTCTACATACCTAAGCAGATGGCGCTGTAATAAAGATACGTCATACGAACAAGTCTGAATCACGCTAGTGAAGTTTAAAAATACATAAAGTGTATAACCAACCCCTCAACATAAATCCTTGTGGTCTTTGGGCCTGGCCGAGCATAACCCCTGATATAGTTAGATTCTAAGAATTTAACGCAATCCAAAAAACTTAATAAAATCTAGTATTTAAATGCAACCCAACCCATCCCACGGAAAGCGACATTCATCGACGTTTAAGCATACTAGCTTATCAAAAGCCATATTTATGCACTTCAGCCTTGAAGACATCCAAAATTGGTCTGGAAGATCGACGCAACCAAACTATTCCAGTCCTCCCATAAGCAAATCGCTTAACTAATAAAAGGAATAGGCCAGGCCACATCGCTCGGAGAACCAATAACAGTTGGGGAGGAAAGGTTCTCTACTAGCGACCACGAACCAGAAGATGCAGCGTAGGCAGGCCTCCCACTAGGTGGACAGACAACATTGTGCGCGTCGCAGGTAACCGGTGGATGCAAATAGCCAATTGTCGATCATTGTAGCATTTGGGGGAGGCGTATGTTCAACAGTGGACGTATTCTGGCTGGTGATAATGATAAAAGGAACGTAGTAAGTATATATACTCGGCGTACATCTGATGATTCGATGCTAGAAAAGGGTTGGTGGAATATGGGTGGAATCGAGTGATGTGATTCTTGCGTCCCCTCTCCAAAAAGTATACCTACTACAATAATGAGAGCATTGTGATAAAATAAAATAGGGACTGTTTTTTTTATTTAGATTATTGCCGTTTGTTGCTGACTGTTTATACATATCCGTAACGCTTTTTGTTGCCTTCAATTTAGACAAATTAAACCGGTCAACAGTATTTTCAAGTTACACAATGTGTAGGTATGCTACTGGGTTACATTAACTGATGCTAGATGCTAAATGCCAAAGTTAGAACCGACATTTACAATGCATGCTATTTCGAAATCAATTAGAATGATTTGTGTTGATTAACACGTTGGTTAAGGTGTGAAAATAGGGAAAATAGCCAATTAGTTCAAAATACGATATAATGACTCCTTAAAGGTCTCCGAGTTCAAGGTTATGTTAGTAAGTTATTTATGAACAAAGTTATTAAACTACTGAGAAACAGATCGGCAATAAAGTGCAAAATTTTCCTGTTATTAGTGATAATATGTTATGCAGCGTACTAAGTCCTAAGTTCCACTCCGACATTTTTTTATACGAAAAAGTGATGAATCTCATGATGATAAAATAACTGAATGAATAAAATCTGAAGAATGTAACAAAAGTGGATGTCAACGATCTATAATTTCTACCTAGGAAGTACTAGATTAATTAATCAAAACGGTGTTCATAAGCACCTAAGTTAAATTCATGTAAAAACAAAATAAGGAGAGAACTCTTATTTATATATCTCATATCTTGACCATTTTTATACACGTCACACGTAATCGACATATAATAAATCGATACTGGCAATTAAGAAAGTGGAACACAGATTTTGTTTGAAAATGTCCCCCAAAGGCTTACTATAATATTTACACCCGTATTCACAAAAATCACTCGACGATCCCTTGGCACTTAATGCGGTGCTGTGATTGGCTATAGTAGTCTTTAACCAATAGGTACAGAGCCGCATTCAAACTAAGTGCCAAGATCCGTTAAGTGTAGTTTGTGAATACGGGTTCTCTTTGCTTAAAATATTAGTACATGCATAATATTGGAAGTGAGATATTTACCGTTATCTCAAGCCAAGCCAAGCCAAACTGTTATGAACAAATTGCGTCGGTCTAAATAAATAGTTTTCGTCTGTCGTCTCAGTCACGTATTTCGACATTCCATTTGTATCACGACTAGAATTTATAGTTTATATTAAAGATTCAATGACCTATAAAGAAAACAACTCGTGTGATAAATATGACTATACAACACTAAACTATTACCGTAACTGCTGGTACTTAAGACGTTAAAGTGTTCCAAACAGATATGCTCGTAAATATTTCTTAGAGGTTACTTCTATATTTACGTATTTAATGCGGGATGAAAATAGTTGGGAATGCACAGGAAGGTAGCGAAGGCCGGTGATTGATACTGAGGCCAAATATTTTTCCATTCTAAAGGTCGGAATATTAAATAAGAAAATAGTTCGATAGTCAAACGTGAGAAAACTCGCGTGAGTTTGATTCTAGCAGTCATTTTGCGGTATTTCATATTTTTTAATACCTTTTTATTCTTTTATTTTTAACCAGCTGCCCCGAGCAGGTCTTCGCCAGTGCTTTTTCCGACACTTCCAACTATTATTATCGTTATATTTCCACAAATTTACACAAAACCCTGACAAATTTATATCTAAACCTTCCGCATGAATCACTTTATCTATTGGTGAAAACCTCATGAAAATCCGAGACCGAGATTATCGCGAACAGACATACAGGCAGACAGACGCGGGGTAAGACTTTGTTTTATAATTGTGTAGAGATATTTATTACGTCTTCCATTATTGTTGTCTGGATTCTTCTCTGACTTCCATTTGTACCAGCCAGCATCATTATGTATTCTATTGTTTGTGTGTGTATGTATAGTAAAGTGTATTCTATTAACTAAACTTTTTGTATATAGTTAAGTAAATAAAAAACTTTTGAGACTGACATTATTTTGAGTACAGTTAAGGATTGGCAACTGTAATCTTTTTTGTTTTTTGTTATTGAGGGTTCCTTCAATAGTTCACCCTGTGGGGGTCAACTGTGGGATTCTTACCCACCAAAGCCCCCGCGGCTGTCCCATCGGCACATGAGCCTCCTTCAAGTGCCGACGCGACAGCCACCTGAGCTCTCCGGTGGGATCTGCACCAAGAACCACTCAGTAACTTGCCTTTGAGCCCCCCGCCGGGGGACGCACTGTAGTCCCGCGGCCCGGGTAACATCACGATGCTTAAGGTGCCGGCGCCGTCCTCCGCGGAATCGCCGCCGTACTCCATGGACGACTCCATGGAGCGACTCCGAAAGATAGCTGTAATCTATACTACCCAATCCACAACCTTTATTTCCCTCAGTAAAATTTTCACTGACGGGGAAACTGCTCTGGCCCTGGGGGTCCATAAAAATAGTATAAACTTGCTAGTCACATATCTAGATCATTTAGTCATGTCATAAAGCAGAGAATGAGGATATAAAGTTAAAAAGAAAATACCTATAAGTTGTTATTGGTATCCGATAATTGTTTACTAAGAAGAAAATTAAATTATGGTGAAGCTCGGAGGTGGAGAAGTGCGAAATGCGAATAATGTTACATTAAAATTTTGGCAGACCTACCAGTTTGTTAAATGTATTTATTTTATGCAATGATATTATAAACCATAGATATGTTATATCCCTGCTTATACTCGCCAAAAATTGTGACTCATGTAATTAAAATATTTTGTCATATATAGTTAAGGTATGATATCCTTCCCTTATTAGAATCCTTCCCTAGAAAAAGAAGGTTCTCTATTCGACGCGTATGTATGTAATATTAATAAAAATGCGTAATATTAATATATGTTAGTCTATGTGGGCTTCTAAACCAATTTACCAAATTTTATGAGTGTATGTATGTATGTATGTATGTATGTATGTATGTATATATGTATGTATGTATGTATGTAGGTTTGTCCGCGGATTTCTCAGAAACGACAAGTCCGATTTCAAAAATTCTTTTTGCAGTAGTTAGAGTATTTTTCAACTTAGGGTAGAGTACAAGTTTCATCAAAATCGGTCCAGTAGTTTAAGAGATACAAACTTTTTATGTGTTCAGTAAGTTACTGTAACGTAGACGTTCGAGTTGCGTGATAGTGCTAATACCTATTTTGCTAAAATAAAAGTCACTAAAAAGTGTTAAATAAACTATTTAAAAAAAAATAAAAACCGACTTCAAAGTAAATTATCTAAAAAGCATAAAATAACGAAATTATATTGAAGTCGGTGTCAGCTCGTGCTAGTCTTAGTTAACATGATGTGCTAGCACCGACTTCAATATATTTTCGTTATTTTATGCTTTTTAGATAATTTACTTTGAAGCCTGGTTTATTTTTTTTAAATAGTTTATTATTTACTCTTGTACAGTACTTTGATTGTGCATTTTCTAAATACACATTATGGCACTTTACTTGACTTTCAAAGGTACACGTTACGTTCGTTACATTTTACCGATGCGTTACCTACTGCTAGACTGCTAGTTCAACTAATTTGGGTGAATTTCGTTGTTACACTTTTCATGCGCTAATGGCATATCTATTGTATAAAATATAATTTATTTTATGTATACAAACAAATGCATCATAGAATATCTGAATGTTATTATGCCTTTCGTCCGTTTCACTGAATTACAAAAAAATTACGTCTCAAAAGCTTTTAGAAATGAAAACAATCTCACAAATAGAAGATCATAAAATGCACGAAAATCATTTAAATTTAGACCGCGAATGTATTGGCAACACCTTTCTAACCTTGCACTTCATTCGTTGGTAATTTTATGGCGAACAATATTTTGGCAGTTGTGGCCAAAACATAAATAGGGTCCACCTACAGCAAAGCCAAAATAACAATTTGGTAACAATCCAATAACATTTTAATGAACCTGAGCTTAAAGCCAGCGTAAATAGTCGTTGGTTTTAATTCAGAATACCTACATATTAAGGTATGCATGACCATACGAGGAGTACTATATTGTTGCAAATAAGTATAATTGTATCTTTACATATACATTTTTAACCGGCTTCAAAAAGAAGGTTCTCTATTCGACGCCTATGTATGTAATATTGATAAAAATGCATAATATTAATATATGTTAGTCTATGTGGGCTTCTAAACAAATTTACCAAATTTTATGAGTGTATGTATGTATATAGGTATGTATGTATGTATGTAGGTTTGTCCACGGATTTCTCAGAAACTACAAGTCCGATTTTGAAAATTCTTTTTTCAATAGTTAAAATATTTTTCAACTTAGGGTAGAGTACAAGTTTCATCAAAATCGGTCCAGTAGTTTAAGAGATATAAACTTTTTATATTTTCAGTAAGTTACTGTAACGTAGACGTTCGAGTTGCGTGATAGTGCTGATACCTATTTTGTTTGGTAAAAAAACTATTTAAAAAAAAATAAAAACCGACTTCAAAGTAAATTATCTAAAAAGCACAAAATAACGAAAATATATTGAAGTCGGTGCTAGCACATCATGTTAAGTAACACTAGCACCAGCTGACACCGACTTCAATATAATTTCGTTATTTTATGCTTTTTAGATAATTTACTTTGAAGTCGGTTTTTATTTTTTTTTAAATAGTTTATTTAACACTTTTTAGTGACTTATTTTACCAAAATAGGTATCAGCACTATGACGCAACTCGAACGTCTACGTTACAAAAACTTACTGAAAACATAAAAAGTTTTTGTCTCTTAAACTACTGGACCGATTTTGATAAAACTTGTACTCTACCCTAAGTTGAAAAATACTCTAACTATTGCAAAAAGAATTTTCAAAATCGGACTTGTAGTTTCTGAGAAATCCGTGGACAAACCTACATACATACATACATACACTCATAAAATTTGGTAAATTTGTTTAGAAGCCCACATATACTAACATATATTAATGTTACGCATTTTTATCAATATTACATACATACGCGTCGAATAGAGAACCTTCTTTTTGAAGCCGGTTAATAAGTCACTAAAAAGTGTTAAATAAACTATTAAATTTAAAAAAAAAAAAAACCGACTTCAAAGTAAATTATCTAAAAAGCATAAAATAACGAAAATATATTGAAGTCGGTGCTAGCACATCATGTTAACTAACACTAGCACCAGCTGACACCTGATAAAAATATCAAAAAAATAGTATAATATTGTATTTTTGTATCAACATGCGTCACTACTGTAAGGAATAATACCTTTTTTTTTTTTGACGCGGGGGAAATCTTCGAAAGATCCCCGGGAGCTGTGGGGCTCGGCCGGGGTATGTGGGATTCTTACCCACTAAAACCCTCGCGGCTGTCGCATCGGCACATGAGAGGGGAGACCCCAGGGCTCTCCGGTGGGATCTGCACCAGGGGCCCCTCAGTGCCTTGCCTTTGAGCCCGCCGCCGGGGGGCGCATTGTAGCCCCCCGGGAACCAGTCACGGTGCTCACGGGGACGGGGGTCGCAACCCCGCCGCCGTCCTCCTCGGAGTCGCCGCCGTACTCAATAAGGAATACCCTACTGTAACATAGTTCTTACTAGTACCCGTTCTAGTAAGAACTGCAAATAGCAAAGCACAGTAGCAGTAGTAGTGCGCAGTAGCAAATAACAATACCGAGGGGTATTGTTATTTGCTACTGCGACCAGATATAAGATGTGCACTTTAATTTCGATAACTAGAATAAGGGGTCGTCCATTAATCACGTGAGGCTCGAAAGGGGGGGGGGAGGGGTCCCGAAAAAATCACGAAATATCACCAGGAGGGGGGGAGGGGTATAATGAGACATCACGTGTATTTATTTTTCGTTGAATGCACGATTTCTAAACCAAACAGCGGCACGTGGCCTTGACTCATCGTTGCCGGCAACGACTTCCCCTTCAATATTTAATCAGTTAAGTACCTGTATTTAAAGATAATATTCCGAAAATTTCAATATATGTAGTTTGTACAAAAAAATACACGTGATTTTGGGTTGGGGGTTAGTTTAAAACCTCACCACATATCACCAGGAGGGGGGGAGGGGTTAAAAAGTTGCTAAAAAACATCACGTGAACGACACCTAAGGCATACCTACATTGTTTTATGAAATACATATAGTTTGTTGTAAAATCTGCTAGTATTTATATATACCTTATTTTTACTTAATTTTTTAATGGCTGATCAAAAATAAAATGATAATTTTACATGTTGTAAATATTTATTAATCAGATTAAAATCGATCAAACACGTAGAAGCATTATCCTTAGAATACATTCCTTAGAGTTATTATTAAAAAGATTCTTTAAAATAAATTTATTGAAGAGACGAGCAGGCTGTTTGCCATGATGATAAGACACGCACCTGTGCAGAAACTTGTATATCACCGCTACACGTTACCGATAGTTTCTAAAGTCCCTTGAACCCGATAATTTCTAGAGCTGCAGGACCCATTATACTAGACCACCACATTAATGTTTAAATACTACTACTTTGCGGCATAATACCTGACACTTCGTTAGGATCCACCTGGACGGTCTTGCTGAAAAGGCCTACCACCCCCACGAGTTTGGTCGACTTAGCTCTTAATCTTTTAAATTCGTATTTAAACCTTGCTTAGAATATACGCCTCTTGGTTTCAGCTGGAGCGGTAATCCCCCCAGTATGTTTTGAATGATATTGTGCTTGTGGTCAACCTCAGGATGGGGACGTGTGCTCGCTGCCGGTACTACTTTGAATCTTTGCAGAACCCCAACTAGGCCAGCCAGAGACTGCATTTCTCCCAGGCGAGCTCCTACAAAACAAAACGCAAATATCACATATGGAGTCTAAATTTTTTAACCATACTTGGGTTGATTATAACGAATTTTTACTCACCAATACATTGTCTTGGTCCGTCACCGAAGGGCATAAATGCATGGTTATGTCTTATCGCCGAGTCTGCAAACCTCTCAGGATTAAACTCCGATGCATTGTCAAAATACTTTTCATCGTTTTGAATCCCTTGCAGCGGAACCATTATCTTAACACCAGGGTCTATAGTGATGTCCAATTCCGGGATCGTATACTGCTTAGCACATACACGATGAAGCACTCCTAGTGAAGGAAATATCCGCATCGCCTCTTTAAAAGCATAGCTCAATAACTTCATTTCCGACACAGCGTCGTAACACAACTGGTTGTCGTATTTTTTCATCACCACATCTATTTCTTTCTGGATTTTAGCTTGTATCTCTTGATGAAAAGCGAGCTGATGAAGTGTGTAACTTGTGCTTGAGGCTGAGGTCTCAAAGCCGGCCGCAAAAAACATAAACATCTGCGCTGCCATCAGCGTACTGTCCATTTCAATCTCAACATGCTCTGGTTTTCCATCTGAATCACTCTTTTCTAGTGATTCTCCGTAAATTTTACCTTGTGCTTCCAACTCTAAAAGAATATCTACGAAATCATTTCGACCGCAAGGCTTGTAATTTCTCTGAATGCGTAGCTTTTTTAAGATAATCTCTATATCCCTTAGTATTTCATGCTCAGCCATCAGTTTTTGGATGCATCTTCTCAAATCCGGAAGTAAATCCCATACCGCGGTCAACATCTGGTGCCTCCATGATTCCCGAAAAATCTTTTTTCCTAGCTCTCTAAAAAGTGAATTTTCATTGTTAATGGTTTCCATCTGTATGCCGAATCCACAGGCACCAATGACCTCAATGGTGAAGCGCGCCATTAAATCCCTAACATCACATTCTCCGTTTTTGTTGTTTATAATATCATCTCCCACTTCTTGCAGTTTCTTCGTACAGTCCACTACTAACGGGAACATGTTTCTAAGCTTAGTGGAAGTAAATGCTATAGAGAGGCGATTTCGAAGTAACTTCCAGATGTCTCCATCGACTTGGAAAAGATTCATCATAATGGGTTCCACGTCCACGTCTCTACCGATGCCTCTTGGGTAGAAGTATGTGAAGTCTTTGCATAAAATTGTTCTAGCAATATTTAAGTCTCGAATAAGAAGTTCCGGTGTCCTTCCTCTGTAAAAACCGACCACTTTTTCATCAGGATATTTGTTGTAGAGGTCCACGGAAACCTCGGTGATGCTTTTCATTTTCAGTGCATTTTCGTATAGGTTACCAAATAACGGTAGAGGTTTATCGTGTTTCACATTACGTTTAGCCCAGTAATCGTGATTTTTCGTAAAATAATAATAAAGTAAAAATAAGGAGACAGATAGAAATATTATAAACATGTTGTGACTTTGAGTTAAATAGCCGTATTGACGTGTAAACTGAATTTGAAACTATATCATTGTTTCGTGGTTAAATCATCTTTTTTTAATGAGTAACTTTTTTTACAAATAGTGTTGTTTTGTAAATGCTGAATTGTGGTAAGGCGGAGTTTACATATTAAAAGTCAACGTTAGACAGGACCGCTAAATTATTTTGGGCTGTATATAATTATACTCAAAATATTGTTCTCAGAGCAATCATGTCAGTAATATAGTTTTGTGATGCGACGCGGTGTCGGTGTGTACAAACCTAAGCCAGTATATCTAGTACCTAGTAGTTTGCCGATTGTGCGAACAAACAATTTTCGCCAGGCTTTGTAAGCCGTCAATGTAAATAATTCTTATGTCCTTGTAAAATCTTACGTAGGTACCTATCTTATTTGTTTTTATACTATATTATGCAGGTGTAGAATAAAAACTTTTTTTGTTGGCTTAATTTATGTATTTAAGAATCAATTAAAATACACAGATAAATATACATAATTTTAATATTAATTAGCCATTGTTGTAGAGAGCAAAATTTTGATAAGAGGAATGTCTAATACCAGATCACGTGAAGAAAGGTCGGTTTTCATCAATAGTAATTGTTTTGAAAAAGTGAGCTACCACTGAAGTTCTAAATAGCGTCAAATTAAATTAAACATAACACATACAAGCTGTTGGCGCTTAAACAACTATCGAACTTGACATCTTGACTCAGAATGCAGTCCAAAAAGCATATCATAAAAAATCTAAATGCGGTAAAGTCGTCATCAACACACATTATTTTTACACTTCACAGCAGTCACGAGTTGCGAAAAGTTAGGAGCCGTAATAAAAGTGCTTATTTTCGTACGAACCATCAACGTGTCGCTTTAAAAACCTGTGAGATCATCACAAAGCATTTCTAATTACTAGCACGTGAGGTAATTACCGCCACAGTAGCATTGAACTTGGGAGACAGTGCCAACGTTCCGCCACGTCTACCCTCAAGTTTCAAACCATTCACTGAAGTACCACAATTGAAACCTTAACCTTCTAGTCATAAGAATAATAATTGCACATTAGAACAACAAAAAGATATTCATCAAACCACATGACAGCGTAATGAAAATTGGCACTACTCCAAAAAGAACAATTCCAAAAACCTGCAAAACATTAGATATAGTACTGTTTGTGACTAACGCAAGTCTTAGCGTTGAAGATATGAAAATATACTTAACAGGCCTTTTGGTCTAGTGGTTAAGCTACCTTGGCCCAATAGGTCGTCGGTTCAGTTCCCACCGTGTCTCTTGTTGTTAATTTATTGATTTATGTATGTATTTTTATTTATGTATTTATTTATTTGTGTATTTTCTTGATACGCGTGTGACGTCGGTGGATCTGCACTAACAGGATTTCAACATACTCGTCAGCGATTCGATATCAGAGAAAGGCTATTACAAAACGCAAAACATAAACAAACTATTACAAACAGGACGACAGCAACATCCATGCGCCGTCTCTGAACTCTCTGATATACGACACACTCGCTAATGCCCAGAAGCATCTCTCACAAACGAACGCCGTACTCGAACGAACCTTGCCTTGATAGGGAAAACCATCAAACGTTCAGATCAAGATCTGAGTAGGGAATCGAAGCGCTACCTACCTAATGATCGGCGTCCACCATATCCCCATACAGCCGACCCTGACCCACCAGTTTCCTATCACGACCTTCTAACAAACTCCACCACCTACGCACACATGCTCACATTGCACCGTAACCATCACCACTATCTACATAGAAATACACCAAGAAATACCTAGGTACCAAGGTCCACACGTCCACGCTACATTAATATCACACGGGAGTACACAATGCTTTCTAAGGTAACAGTATAAGGAATATAGAACTTAGCTCTCCCCGGTCGCTACCCGTCGCTGAGAGCATCATCATCATCATCACCAGCCGGAAGACGTCCACTGCTGAACAAAGGCCTCCCCCTTAGACCGCCACAATGAACGACAATTTGCTATTTGCATCCACCGGTTTCCTGCGACGCGAACAATGTCGTCGGTCCACCTAGTGGGAGGCCTGCCTACGCTGCGTCTTCCGGTTCGTGGTCGCCACTCGAGAACCTTTCTTCCCCAACGGTTATCGGTTCTTCGAGCGATGTGGCCGGCCCACTGCCACTTCAACTTGCATATTCTACGAGCTATGTCGGTGACTTTGGTTCTTTGGCGAATCTCCTCATTCCGGATTCTGTCGCGCAAAGAAACTCCGAGCATAGCTCTCTCCATAGCTCGTTGTGTGACTCTGAGCTTCTCCAAAAGGCCAGCTGTTAGAGACCACGTCTCAGTACCATATGTCATCACTGGCAACACACACTGGTTAAAAACCTTTGTCTTCAGGCACTGCGGAATTTCTGATGAGAAGATGTCACGTAGTTTCCCGAACGCTGCCCATCCGAGTTGGATTCTTCGGGCGACCTCTTTGTCGAAGTTGGACCGACCTAACTGGATAGTTTGTCTTAGGTATACGTAGTGGTCAACAACTTCGAGTGTAACGTTCCCAACAACTACCGGTACGGGTGCAACATGGACATTAGACATGATCTTCGTCTTGTCCATGTTCATTTTAAGACCCACCTGTTGGGAAACGCTACTGAGGTCGCTGAGCATTGTATTGAGGTCCTCCAGCGATTCTGCCATAATGACTATATCATCGGCAAAACGAAGGTGAGTGATGTATTCGCCATTGATGTTGATGCCGAATCCGTACCAGTCCAAGAGCTTGAAAACGTCCTCCAATGCGTTCGTGAACAGTTTCGGAGAAATAACGTCTCCCTGTCTCACGCCCCGCTGCAATGGGATTGGTTTCGTGCTCTCGTCCTGTAGTCGGATCGACATGGTGGCGTTGCTGTACAAACACTTCAACACTTCGATGTACCTATAGTCAATGTGAAAAGGCCACTTTCGGGGAATCATAATATGAGTAAGTTACCGTTTAATTTTTATTCGTATGGCAGCATTAACATCAAATATGAGTCTGCTAATTTGTGTTAATAAATGAATTGAGTATGATTGACCTAAAATGTGTGATCATTTTACGAAAATTACAGGAATTGCGAAGAATTTGATAGAAATTCAAAATACGAATTCCTTATAGAGGAAATGCTTAATGTGGTCTTTTTAGGCCCGCAGACTCTCGTTCAGATCTGCTCACAATCTACTCCTCACTGATTTATCTACTAAGAAATATCACGATAGAATGGGCATTCTATCGTGATATTTCTTAGTAAATAAATCAGCAACACTTTCGATACTTAGAATAGTACTTCATTATAATTAAGTGATCAAACGAACTTACCTTAAGTGAAGTTCGATCCTAATTATCCAGTCCTTGACGAAAGATTACTTGTAGTCCTTGTACATATACGTTCCGGTCTAGTCGCACAAGTTTAGAGAGGTTTAATAGAGAAAACAATATTATTGTCTCCCTCTCAACCACCCCGCTCCAGCAGAACGGCAGACACCTCATTATCTTTAGAGTAAAATGAAATACAGCTGCAACATTGATTCAACAGGGACATTTAGGGTAGGGAGGGACCTTAAATCTTTCGTCAAGGACTGGATAATTAGGATCGAACTTCACTTAAGGTAAGTTCGTTTGATCACTTAATTATCCCGTCCTTGACTTCAAGATTACTTGTAGATGTTTAGAGATAAAAAATCAATGTTGCACTTAATGAGATTCCAGGATGAGATAAAGTTTTCTTAATTTGATGATTAAGCTATTAGTTATAATAAAACCAAAGTAGAAATTGCAAAATGCATACCTACATTCATTTAAATTAATTACTATAGTTATATTTATATATTTAATGATTTCTGATATTTATATCTTTCTTTAAATATATTTATTTTAATTATTTATCTATTCAATAGTTTAAACTTTTACCTTAACATTGTTGAACAATTAATTCCGACATTGTTACCCAAGTAGCAATTGAGGTCCATTATAGAAACTTAGAGACTGCTTGCTAATTGTGCAGACCATCCTGAAAACAGTTTTATAATGGTTTTAATAATAAAGCCTTTCTGGACAGCCGCTTAAGTCATGACTTCATTTCTCGTATCTACTGTAAGTAGTAAAGATAGAAGCATCAATTGTGCTGTTTAATAATATCACTTTTTATATGTTCATCGTCCCATGGTTTGAGAAGATGTTGATAAATTTATTATATAAATTAATAATATACTTAAAATAATATTTTGAGACAATCCAAATACGGTAGAGCTTGCGTCATGGCAACCAGACAACCGATACTAATAAGTATTAGTAGTGAAGGTATATAACTATATACCTTTCCTCCTTGTAAATATAAACTAAAAAGACAAACAACACCCAGACACAAGCTAGGAATCGAACCCTCGATACATAGGACAGTGGCTAGAGTGACAAGATAAGACCATATCATGGAGGATATAACTGAAAAGTTAGTGTTGGTGCCAGACAAATATCAGGTCTTCGAATGAATTGATGCATATTTAAAATGGTTTGACATCTCCTTAGAAATTCCTAAGGTTTTAAGTCTGTAACTGGCCTTACGTTTGATATATTCTAATAGTTTAGCTTTTGTTTATTCTACAGGCAGAGAGTTAACGGTATAGCTATGTACTTTTAAGTTTTGAATAATATTTTCTAAACTAATAAAATCAGCTACTGTAAGTAATGTTTTATAAGTAACCAAAGATATTATGGTTGTATGTAATATAGTAATTAGATTATATGCAATGTCATAGCGAGGAAATATTGGTTTCAGTTTACAGATTCCTTCAAAGAAACATTTAAAACTTTTAATAATATTGCCTATTTGGTTTATGTATATCAAAGAAATAGCTAATTTGTTACTCTTCAAATAAGTATAGAATTTATAAAAACTACTTATTAACGAACTTATCAGAGATGAGACGTTAATATCATTATAAAATCAATGTTCTTTGCTTGAAATTAGACTTATTTTACAAGTTCTCTGTGAAACAAGAGAGAATAACTTCTGCAAAAGCTGATCGTTGTATGTGTTGTCTTCGAAAACATACCAGAACAACAAATATGCTGCTAGAGGAAGATGGCAGTGTAGTGAATGCTTTGGAAATAATTTCTATATAAGTAAATATTTTCAGGATTTAAAGATGGTGTACCACGGTTAAGACGACTATAATAGGAAAACTCCTAATCAAGTTATTAGGGTTTATCCTAATCAGGTTAATAAAGCCTTATTAACATTTCCAAAATATAAGATGGAAAGATTTTCATTTAATTTCATCCGGGCAGAGTATAGAAAGCAAAAAGCCTGAGACTGCAGATAATATACGGGAACCGAACACAAGCGTAGATATTAATTACATTTGAGGCTCATAATAAAAATTATGTCTATAATAGTAGGTAATAATAGAACTTTTAAAGGCAGAACTTTCTGAAATAAGCTGTGCCTTTGTAGTAAAGAATAGTATCTTGCCTATATTTCTTCTTTCCTTTATTGTTACTGTGTGTACATAAATTATAAAACAATAATATAAATGCCCTTCCGGTTGATACGACCACAGCGGCCGATCTTTCACAAAATCAGCCTTCTACGCGAGAGATATTATACTGAACAAGTGCTTGCGTAGACACAAGTGCACTCTATCTTCGTTTACACTCACAATTCGTTAAGATGAAAAATTGGCACGACTGGGGAGAGGCCAGGCGCAGGACTGACCTTTTACAAGCCCATCCGACGCCTGGATCATCTTACTTTACAGACAATCAGATGACCGGCCTGCATTGTCCAACCCAGCAATGAACAAGTATATAAAGTGGTTACTCTCCACGGGATTTCACAGATTTGAACCCGCGACCTCCGGTTTGCAAAACAAGTGGTTTACCGCTGCGCCACGGAGGCTAATAAAATGATGAGACTCATAAAATAAGATATAAGATAAAGGCCTCTTAGAGGTCAACTTTTATTATATGACAGCCCTTTGTAATAATTTTGGTAATGGTTATTACGATTCCCAGCCTTTTTTTTTTATAAAATCTCCATCTGCAACTAACTTTGAGGATCATGAATATGGCCTATATTCGATATATAATATATGCCTCATTTCGATCGTTATCGCTAAAAAATAGTCTTGGAAAAAAAATTACATTTGTATTTTTGTGCCCTTACCTGTTTTTTTTTTTTTTTATATATATATGAGGGTACCCTATGTTATTCAAAATATTTTTTCTTTTAATATTATTCTTTTAATGTTGTTATACATATATTATTATAATTGTTTACACCCGATCTCTTGTTCTGTGTCTTTGTTTATCCTATTACTATTATATCGGCCTGCATAATATAATAAACTTATACTTGAACTAATGAGTTTGTTAATATGTGCACCTCACTTCCAAATATTAGCCTATCCTAATACTAGCTAGGGTAATAAACTGCTTATTCTGTGTTAATAAGAAAAGGCAGTGGTATTAGGTATACACACGATAGTCACAATTTTTCTTGTCTTCAGAGACTAAATCAATGGATTACCATTCGTTTTAACACACTCAATGTGGACCAATGCTCACCAGTTTTTCAAACCAATTGCTACGCTTCAACTTTAAGGTTTGAGTACAGAGGAGTATGCCACTCGTTAGAAAGGCGTCCGTGAAAATCTGAAGAATATATTCATCTAAAAAAATCAAAAAGTTCACACATTTCACACAGTTAGAATATTCATTTAAGCAGGAGCTAAGTATCTAACTTGCTCAAGCGACATAGTACAACGTAGGTACATTGTCACAATGTAGTGTACCTACATAGTGTAATGGGACTTGCCGAAATAAGTCTAAAAAGGTGCAGACGTTTTTTTTTTTTTTTAGTATATTATTATTTTAATTGTTTTTATTTTGTATTTGAGTTTAACTGTTGCGGGAAAAAACAAGCAAAATTATGGAGCCCAGAATAAAACTTACTTTACTACAAGTTTTCGAAATAAACATTTATATTAATAATAATTAGTGATTAAACTGAGAGATAGATTGAGTTGCATAACGGTGCTGTGACTCGTGGCGGACACGGTCGGCAATCAGTCAAGCGGTGAAGATGGCAGTCCTCGACGCCGCGCTGGCGGCGGTTAGAGTGCTCATTAAAAACCTCACTGGTTTCAGTCCACGGACTATGTCAGTGTAGTTCTGGCCAACATGCTGGTGCTAGGATTCAACTTAGGTCTTCGGAGCCTTTCCCGTTTAAACTTACAGTAAGTATGAAATCTGGGCAAGTATTAACTTAACTTACTACTGGTTTTTAATCATATATCTACCTGTTTTTTTTTTTTTATAATTGCCTAGATATTCTTCATAAAATCTAACAAAAAAGAAATAAATCTGTTACACTATCTTTAAAGGGATCTGTCAAGGGTTGATCGATCAGTTGAATGATAACCGACCTACTGGTATCAGTTTCGGCATAGTGAGAATAAGCCAAGAGTTGACCCCTTCGTTTAGAGTACGGATATTATTATTATTATTATTATTTTATGATGTATAGGCTTGTCCACCTTCCCTGAAGCCAAAAGAGCTTTACTGACTAATACACTTACAACTATCAATTAGCATGGTGCCAATCTCCAAGTTCAGAGTAGCTATTACAAATCGAGGAATAAATTTTCAGATACATAAAACCAAGTGAATCAACTTCGTTAGAGATTCCTTCCGCATCACGAACAAAAATCTCATCTGATCAGGGACTATTATGTGACATTTGTTACCGTGCTTTGTTGCCTCCGCACCTTCGAGCACAAATCCCGTTTCAGCGCAACATTTGACCAAGGAATACCATTAGGTATCTTTGCGTTGTTTTTTTTTTTTTTTAATCATAATTGAGGGTACATCACCAGCGAATATTTATTCGCTTTTATCTAAAATAGACATACTTACTTACTTGTAGTAAATAATGCGGGTAGTTAGGACACGAAGAAAAAATGCATTATCTGAAGAATACAACAGATAAGCTGCACGATTTGCGATGAATCCAATTGTCATATTTAGGACATTGTGATAATTAGGCAAAATAATATCCGAAGAATACAACGGATAATAAAAATTAGTGCTTCCCAATGAATGCAAAGAGTACACAAACTCAGATCGAGCGTAGAAATCTTCGCAGGTACAGGAGGTACAGCAGTGCAGCAGCAGCAGGCAGGCAGGATGATATTTAGACACAATCATGGATGAATTCATCCATGGGCACAATAATATCCGAAGAATTCAACGGATAATAAACATTAGTGATTCCCAATGAATTCAAAGGGTACACTTTAGCTCGAGAGTATAAATCTTCGTTAACAGCGACACGAACAATGTTCCACTATTAGTTTTATGACTTCCTTTACTTTTCTTATTTATTTTAGTTTTTTTCATGATTTCAAAGATCTTTTGTATTTGAAGTTTGAACTCGTGCGAACGCCGTGAGCGCACGGACAAGAATGAGGTGTCTGCCGTTCTGCTGGAGCGGGGTGGTTGAGAGGGAGACAATAATATTGTTTTCTCTATTAAACCTCTCTAAACTTGTGCGACTAGACCGGAACGTATATGTACAAGGACTACAAGTAATCTTGAAGTCAAGGACGGGATAATTGGTAAAAGTGACAATTCTACCTTTTTCTTTTTAAAAGATCAAATATGACACATGCAATTGTGTTGCGAGCACGGATTTATATTATACTTCGTAAAAACTGGATAGATCACATAAATATATTAATATCACTAATTTAAACTTTATACTACATTCTTAAGGTTTGTTTTTCGTTGACACAAGTCAAAGTAGAAAAACGAGCCGAGTGAGATAGCTCAAAAGTAGATGTGTGTCCTTGTCTGCCCCCTTGTCAAGTAAGTTGCCAACGCAAAATATGATTCTTTTTAGTAATGTAAGGTAGATTTTTTAAAAGTTGATTACTTTTACTTGAAAATTTTTCGTGTAATAAAACATCGAAATATAATATATCTAGGACGATGAAATGTAATATCATAAATTAGCACACGAACAACATGCAATACTTTTATTAACAATAATATTAGTAACAATTTATCATTATGAAGGTAGCAGCACTGAGCTGTTGTGTGACTGTCGACATTGTCGTAGTAAGTAACCGGTTTCGCGGTATACTGTTAGAGTAGGGTGACCATTATTATGTATGGCGTCGCGTCAGTCGTCTTGGGTGATGATTTCCATACAAACGTTGGTTAACTAAACCTGAATTGTGGAATGAAATACAGATATCCGGAAGAAAACGATAGCTAGGTATTACCACAAATTCAAATAATTTATTGTCTTAATTGTGGTAAGTACAGCAGATCTTATATGTAATGACTGCGGACTTCCATTAAATTCCATTCAATTATAAAATACAAATAATAATTATAATTAGTATTATGTCACCAAAATTACGATTTGAACGCAAAAATCGTCTCATGCGGTGCGCCTCACACTCTTGACGGAGGTCACGCAAGAGCACCGATGTGGCACCGCCCGTTGTGACCCGATCCGCCGCCAAAAGGCCTTAGAAGTGAGAAAAAGAATCCTTCCACATAGTAATGCGTGGACACCCTATTAGACAGAGATACACTACTACTTTCGGACCTCTCATTCGGCTCGTGATCTTTAATAGACTGCGCTGTCCAGTTATAATACAGGTTCGTGGTTGCGAGATAACAACTTGTACAATGAGGATTTAATACCACATTTCCAACCAGTAATAACTCTAGCTACGACATATATGTAAAAAAGTAGGTAAACAAGTAGGTACATATTTGAATCACCTGTCTGGTTACAGTAGTAAATGGATCTGACTGGTTTGGGATCTGATAACCGTGTGTCGATTGTCCCAGGATATTACAGGCTATGGGCTATGGGCAGAGCTCCAGTAATCGTCGTTAAGTTCTGACCGACTCAGACGCGCAATGGAAACAGCCATTTTGGCCATGTTGGTTATTATTTTTACTTTTAAAAACAAAGAAATTAACTAGTAAAAGATATATGACACAGCGTGATTATCATTATCTGCAGCAACAGCCGAAAGACCTGAACGAAGTCCTCCGCTTTAGAAAGAAGAGGTTGCTAAAATCCCCACGCTCCTCAGGCATCTAGGGATCGCAGTATAGGTGTAGGTATCATTAGATAACGCCGTTAAGTTAAGTATAAGAAACGCTGCTGCTCGTCTTCTCGTTTTCCTTTAGTCGCCTCTTACGGGCATCGAACAGAAGGGGATGTGAGGGTTCTATTCTTAGCGAGCACCGCACGGGTACACAACGTAAATACTTGCTCAAAATTGAAGCACCCATTTGGGCTGCTTCAATTTTGAGAATGCCACATTCAAGTGGCGTTCCGTTTTAGTGTTAAATCAGGTAGCCAGTGATCTATGAAGAGTCGTTGTATTGGCAACTGGAGGACTATAGTCGCAGCCAGTACAGGAAAACCTCTGAAACAGGGTACTCGGTACTCCTCAGGGGCGTAGCTACCGCCGTATCAGCCGTATCTATTATACGGGGCCCTCGACCTACAGGAGCCCCGAACATGTAAGTAAAAGTTCGTAAAATTTTATTCTCGTCTCAGTCTCACTTAAACCCTTAGGCCTGGCCTTCATTTGGGCCTGCAACAAACTTTGATCCAGGGCCCGTTTCGGACAAACTACGCCACTGGTGATTCCCTTTCTGTTATAAATAAGCTAGTCCACTTTTAACTAAAATAAATTAATAGTTTATAAAACTAAAAACGCTTTCATAAGGATTAATGCACTAAAAAGCAATAAATAAATTATCGAAACCGTTCTTTATTTCTTTCTACCCCGTGTTTGTAATTTATGGATTATATTTATATGTAAAAGCGAGGGGCGCTTTTTCTCTGTAAATGATTACAAATTATTTCCATATGAATACAAATACTTACGGTCTTATTCATAAAAAAAGCTTATCAAAGGTTTTAAGTACTGATTAGTTATAGTGTTCTATAAGGTTATAAAACGTTCTATAAAGTTGCTTATTCATAAACGTTTCATAAACCATCTATAACTAATACGTTTTTCAATCAAAGTATTGCCATTATAATGAAGTTGGTCAACAAATTGACCGAATACACCCAATCGCCCACAGATAATATGTGTCTACACACCGCCTAGGTGTGATCATAGACATTATTACAGATTATAAAACATTTTATTGTCTACGACACGATGACGACTGTCGATTTGACGGGCGTGTTAGTCTAGTGGTTGGACACCCTGGCTGCTACCCAATAGGTCGTGGGTTCGATTCCCGCTAAGTGTCTGGGTAAAAGTACTTATATAAGTATAAGCATCAATTATCAGGTGTCCATAGTACAGGCTGTGCCTAGTTTGGGAACAGATGACCATGTGTGTATTGTCTCAGAATATTTATTTATTTATTGTATTTATGACGCCTATGCGGAATTCGTCATACATCCATCGATCATTGTCATTGTTATTTGATTGATAATGTTTGTTTGGTAATGTTGTAACAAGCGCGTAATAATAACTAACCTAAAATAAACTAACTTATATTAAAATATATTAAATTGTATAATAATAATAATAAAATAAACGTTAAGTACTGAATAAAATAATAAATCATAATAGTTTGTAGTGTGTATACTGCTATTTTGATTTCTTACGAAATTGAACGGATATGAAACCTGTATGGGCTAGTACTCTTTGCCTTCCCAATGAGGCTCAACTAAAGAAAAAAAATGAACTGATGCATGTGACACTGACACAAATGTCATTTTCTTAATAATTAATAATCAGCTGTTGAAACTCGGCCATTTTTTACCTTATATCACGCTTATAGCACTGTTATACGTTTTACGTTTTAGTGCTAAAATGCGTTTATGAATAATACTTTTTCAAAATCATACTATAGCGAGCCTATAAGTGTGTGATAACTTTTTATGAATAAGACCGTTAGTGTTCTTGAAATTTGACAGAAATGTTAAGCTGTTATTCAGAAAAGGCGCCCCGCGCTTTTACACATAAATATAATCTAGAAATAAAGAAAGAACGGCTTCGATAATATATTTATTGTTTTTTAGTGCAGTAGTCCATATAAAAGCGTGTATTTTTAGTTTTTTAAACTATTAATTTATTTTATACTTTTTAGACTTAGAAATATTCGCCTAAACTACGGATAAAATTAGCCCAAGTATTGACTTGTTCATAGCTTGAATCGTAGGCAGGTTATGGCAAAATATATTTTTACTCAATGATATTTTAAACAATAGATATGCCATTAGCGCTCGCCAGACGTTCAGCGAGTATCCCCCAACTGGGTTTTGTAGCAGTTAGTCGCACGCCGTCCCGCGTAGTTAATGCGACATCGTGACGTCTATCATTAAAAATTGAAAATGCCGTCCTGCGTATTTATAATGTGCACAAATTACCAGGCAAAAGTAAATAAACAGTCAGGAATAATATAGCACAACTTTGAAAAAATAATTTGATTTTCAATTTGTATTTCAATTTTCATAATAATATTGTAAGAAATAATTGTAAAATTGTATGTGTCAGTTGACAAGATGACACTGACAAGCGTTTAACCAACGCTGACAACGGAACGCACAAAATATAGCCATCTCGTTTTCTCTTACTTTTACACTCGTTATGCATCTGTCCTTGTCAGACTATAGGTAGGAAAATGTATAGCTAGGTATAGCTAACTACAAGTGAGACAACTTTTATCGTGCGTTAGTAGGGATATAACATATCTTTAGTAAAATATCATTGTTTTTACTAGACTAGATATTACGCGTAGGTACCTGAATGAGTAAGCGAAGTTTAAGAAAGCACTACGTATTTACCGTTTAAAGTCGAAAGTACGCTAACAGTCTATAGCTTCACAAATAGTAATCAAGGGCTCCGTTACTAACCTTCCGGGTCCATCAACAGGTCCACGTTATTAAGCAAAGTGAATATAACTCCCTAATACAAATCAATTGAGTCCAAGCTCGATGGGTTTACTAGTAATCATTTCAGCGTTCCGTCAAACACCTTTAATTTCCATCATCAACCCTGATTATTGGGCAAAGTAAATAGAACTTTTTAATGCGAATCAAATGAGCCCAAACTCCATGAGTTTACTAGTAGCCGTTCCAGGGTTCCGTCACCCACCTTCCTGTTCCATCATCAGGTCCTCTTTAAGGGTCAAAGTGAAAAGAACTCTTTAAAACAAATCAAATGAGCCCAAACTCGATGTGTTTAGTAGTAGCCAATCCAGGGTTCCGTCACCCACCTTCCTGTTCCATCATCAGGTCCTCACTAATGGTTAAAGTGAAAAGAACTCTTTAAAACAAATCAAATGGCCCAAACGCGATGTGTTTACTAGTAGCCATTCCAGGGTTCCGTCACCCACCTTCCTGTTCCATCATCAGGTCCTCAGTAATCGTCGTTAAGTTCTGACTGACTCAGACGCGCAATGAAAACAGCCATTTTGGCCATGTTGGTTATTATTTTTATTTAAAAAAAAGAATTTTACTAGTAAAAGAAATATGACACAGCGTAAATCATTATCATTATCTGCAGCAGCAGCCGAAAGACCTGAACAAAGTCCTCCCCTTCAGAACGGAGGGGTTGCTAAAATCCCCACACTTCTCAGGCGTCTAGGGATCGCAGTATAGGTGGTAGGTAATCTAATAGAAAACGCTGCTGCCCGTCTTCTCGTTTTCCTTTAGTCGCCTCTTACGTGCATCCAACAGAAGGAGATGTGAGGGTGTGTGGAAAGCAACTCTTTAAAACAAACCAAATGAGCCCAAACTCGATGTGTTTACTAGTAGCCATTCCAGGGTTCCGTTACCCACCTTCCTTTTCCATCATCAGGTCCTAATTATTGTTCAAAGTGAAAAGAACTCTTTAAAACAAATCAAATGAGACCAAACTCTATTAGTTTACTAGTAGCCATCCAAGGGTTCCCTTATCCACCTTTGAGCCCCAGCATCAGATCAGCTCGATGATACCATATTATTGTATTGTCACCGGTCCTTGATACATGTGCAAAATTTCAAATTATTTAGACGTCGTCGTCGTTTAGACGTCGCTACATTCGATCATCATAGTACGTACCGCGATTTAGGCTACCGCGATGCAGCCCCCCTGTCGCCGCGTGACATTGTTGTCGCCGTTATTTAAAAAATATATACACATATCTACAGTCCAATTGAGAATCTTCCCTTTCTCAAGTCGGTAAAATAAAACATACGATCCGTACGAAGGTAGCTAACTAGATCCAAAAGTTGCCTGATAAAGATCATATTATTGCTAAGGCCGCCCATTGCAACATCTAACATTAATGACCTGTATCTGCCTACAAATAAAATGTAGTTAAAAAATTCCTAACACTATAACTATTATTCAAAGCAACTAACAATATACACTTACCAAATAAAATGAATGTTCAAAACACATAAAACAGTACCACGGAAGAAAATAAAAAACCTTCGGAGAATTTATTCGTAAAACGTGCAAATTAATTAGATAATATTACATCACAACACGGAAGCGCGTGCGCATAGAATTGTTCATATAGCTCCACCAGTCAACGGGGATATTTCTGGATGGCGGCTACAGCTCAATGCCACGGGGCCAACAACATCTGCTCAATGAGATTACTCATTACTCCACTAATGCAATCATATTTTTTTCTACCTATGTTTATCAATGTTTGCACAAATATTTTGCACAAGCATATAAATGGTGCATTGGACTTTATGAGTGTTTGAAATCAACATTTCTATAGTTTAATTTGTTTTATTTCTGCCTGTTCTTTTACCAATATTATCCTTTTGTTCTTATTAGTTTTCCTCTTGCTGTCATCTTTTTTTCAAATTATCTTCTACAATGTTAACTACTACAACTCCAATGGTATCTCAATTGAATAAATTAGTACTATTACCTATCCCTCGTCTTCAGTCCAATGATATATTGTGTAGTATGTCTAGTAATCGGTAATCATTGTCATTTTGTGTTTGTGAAAATAAAACGATAACATAAAATTACCTCTTATTTATTTTGGTCCCATCATAATTATGTATACATTTTAAAAGTAAGCAAATAAGTACTTAATATGTAAAGGACAATACGTTAATTATCACATTGTTTAAAAATATAAACTTATGTCTATATGCATCAAGATAACATATAATTATGTTTTTATATTACGTTTAAAACATGCAATCAATTCAGAGGATCTGTGCCGTGATTGTAATACAATAGAATTTAATAATACAAACGTCATCTTAAATTAAAGTGACTACATGTCCTCTAAATGATTTACAAGTTTATAGGCAAATACTAACATCGATTCATAACGACTTTCATCCATACATTCATCACTCAGTCTTATATTTATGTACGTTCAACTTCTTTCATATTGATTTCGTCTTTCTCTCTCACCTTAATCACAGGTATTCTCTTCGCTTAAATTATAGATTCATCTCTTTCACACCTCAGCTCTTCTCAATCGGTCCGTACCGTTGCCTGAACCAGGTCATCCCGCTGTAATCGGGTTCATAAACGTCGGGTATTTCCTTGTCGATAGCTTCACAGTAAACCATCTTAACAGATGGCTCGCCAAACAGCCTCTCTTCAAATTTGATTAGCTGTTTGAAAAACCCTGTATTCGGTCGAATTTGTGGTCTGTAACAATCAAAAAAGTTTCAATTTAAATAAAGATGAAATAAAGATACAAGACAATTGGTAATAAAGATAAAATAAATACATAAGTAAATATATTCCAAAATAATTACTTACTAGAATTTATAACTCAATACATAATTTGAATTAGTTTATTTGATCGGTACTCATAAAATATCTCCAATAGCCCACAAAACGGCTTAAGAGTGAGTAATCGTTTAATGAATCCATCCATTAAATAGGGAAAATTATGTTTGTTATTCTATTTACCGTCGTTGCTTCGTGTGGTGATAGGCGTCCCTCAGGGTCATTTTCTGCCATTTGACGAGGTACGCCAGGCAGAGCGTGACAGATCTGGATATACCGGCAACGCAGTGGACCAGTACTATTTCACCGTTTGTGATGACCTGTGTTTACAAATAAATTATTAATATGATATGCTGAATGTAATAAACCAAAACTTAGACTTTACCAAAAATAGATTACTAATATATTAATCAAAAGCAGCTATTTCACTAGACCTAAGTAAGTACTAGCAGTAACCAAGAATCAATCTATTAAAGTTTAAGAAATAAAATAGCATTAATATAGGGAAGGTTTACATTGTCTTTTCGTTAATTTACAATTCTTTACAGGTAAGATTTATTAGTTTTCTACCTAATATTTGCATAGATCTATTTCATTTGTTTTCGAATATTTATGAGGATAAACAGACGATTCATATATAAACAGCTTTATAATTTGTTTTTATTACTATTGGGATCTAAGGAACATTATATTTGGAGTAAGTAATGGCCAAATTGGCAAAATGTATTCTACCTCATTGATCAGGTCCGCAACATTCTCCAAGTAAGGGTGCATATCCGAGTTTGGTGTATCCAACAGCGGTACGAAATGTCTTGGAACATAGTCTTCTGGTGGCGGTGGCAATTCTGGAGCTGCACTCACTATCAATCCAGGATGTAGTGCTTTAACAGCTCCTGGGAGAGCGTGGGCCCCGCAGATATACAGAGATTCGGTAACACGTGACACTCCAAGAGGACAGCCTCTATAAATAAAATAAACTGATTAGAAAAATTGACTACAAAACATAAAATTTTGTGGCAACTGCAAACTTGCCAATCATAATAGAATCCGAAAAATAACAAAAAGGTTGATTATTGAACTAAAAAATAAAACTCATCACATTAATGACAAAAAAAGAATGGATGCCACCAAAATGAACACAGTTACAGCAATCCTGACCCGGATCATGACAACAACTATTCAGGCACGTAAACACTGCATACCAAGCGGTTGTGTCATTTTGGCGTTGTGCCGCGTGATCTGACCTAGGGAACTTGCTAATACTATGGTATATATCATAAGTCTGTCTGCTTAAATCATCTAGCCCGTTCCCTGATATAAATGTCTCTTAAATATTTCGAAAATGCTAATATTAAACAACCAGTTTAGGTGTAAATTACGGCACTGAGATCCTGTAGCTTCATGTATCGTTAAAGTTAAAAAAAATCATATTGAAACAAAATATACCCTTAGTTATTCAATTCAATTATTAATTCATTATTTCAAACAGACTGGTTTTATTAGTCATTGTTTTGATTTATAAACACTTTTTCAAGAAAAGTACATCATATTTATCGATTTATGTATATAATTAGTGGATATGAACTATTGAATACCGCTAAATGAAATAAATTACCTGTTTAATTCCTCTTTAGTCAATATCTGCGTATCCACTACTACAGTCGGTTCATTCTCGTTCCCAACACTCTTCACTTTATCTTCGACTGTTAAGACTTTCATAGCTTCCACTATAAAAATGTCTTCAAATAATCAATATTTTATTTATTTTTTGGAATTTCTTCACTGGAATTTTTTACACTTTCACTATTCACTTTATCGTATTTAAGATCGATGGTTTTGTTCGTGCGGACGTCGAATTGCGTGCGTATACGCGGCGCGTCGTGCTCAGGCGCACTGTCCAACTCCCGTATCCCACCACCTGCGATCCATACTCCGGGACGGGACGTATTGCAATATCCGGCATTCCACAGTTATTTTAGTACAAAGTGACGCGTATTTTGTTTACATCGTGTGATACTGTTTTTGGTTCTGTATAATGGGTTTTGTTGATAAATAGAGTCTGATTTCTTGTAAGAATCTTAAACTTTGATAACAAAACTTACTATATATAATAATAATAACATCTTGGGACAATCCACACACGGTCATCCGATCTCAAACTAGGCAGAGCCTGTACTATGGAAACCAGACAAATGATACTAATACTTATGTACATTTTTTTTTTGTAAATACATACTTATATAGATAAATATAACACCCCAGACACTTGGTGGGAATTGAACCCATGACCCATAGGGTAGCAGCCAGGGTGTCTAACCACAACGGGCCCGTCGTTACCATTCGCTTTACCTTTTTACCGACTGTAAGTAAATGGTATACTATACCAACTATACCATTTAGCCTGCTTAAAATCAGTAGCGTAGCATGGCGGCTGGGGCTATAGCCCCGCGTGGCAAATAAAAGGAGGCAGCGTCAAACGCCACGTTTTTTAAAATTGGTAATTAAAAAAATTACTCCCATAATGTTGTGTTTTACTTTAGGAGGAGAATTTTCAAAAATCCTGAAAGATTTTTGGTCAGTAGGTTCTTCGTCATAAGAAGAACCTACTGTCCAAATTTCAGCTTTCTAGGTCCAGCGGTTTGGCCTGTGCGTCGATGAATCAGTCAGTCAGTCAGTCAGGACAAGTAATTTTATATGTATAGATAGATTTTACTATCCCGACGTTTCGAATGCTTTGCAGCACCCATGGTCACGGGAGGACTGAGATGTTGAACGTCCTTATGTCACAATTATGTCAGTGTACCCTCAGTTCTTCTTAGTTATTATTGTTGGTCCAATCTACGCAGTAAGAGCTTACAGTATCTTGAGGCCGTGCAGTGTTTTGCTTGGTAAAATCCGTAAAAGTAGTTTGATGTCAAAAATTTCACGGCGACAAACACAGAATAATAAATAGACAATTCACCACTGAACAGATTGCATTAGTGTATTACACGAATTAATAATGATCTAGCACGTATTTCGATGTGGAGCAAGAATTTTGGTCTAAAAGTTAATGCTGCTAAATCACAAGTAATAATCATTGGTAACTCGCGTATCATATCGAGGGTAGACCAGCAAAGCCTACGTGTAGTTAATTTGAATGGGTTACCCCATAAATTCCCCTATTCCGTATAGTGAAACTGTTAAAAATCTAGGATTAACAATGGATCGTTGCATGAATTGGATTCCACAACTTCAGGTGACTAGTTAAAAATTATTTGCTGCAGCAGCTACGTGAAAGAGACTGCGTAACTTTCTCCCAATTTCCACAAGATTGCGCTTGCACAATCCTTACTACTTCCCATCCTTGATTATACTGACACCTGCTATCTTGACCTTACTCAGGACCAGTTAAATAAGCTTGAGCGTCTCGAAAACTTCTGCATAAGGTTTATATTTGGTTTACGCAGATATGATCACGTCTCCCATTATTATCGTTGGTTCTAAGCTGAAGTGGCTTCTTATTTGACTTCGCCGGAATACTCATTCATATCCTATCTATTCTTTTTAACATTATTTTTAATCCGTGTGCATCACTTTATCTTAAGGAACCTTTTAACTACCTTCACTGTGACAATGTTCGTTCTCTTAGGTCATCTGAAAATACTTAACACTTTCCTTCACATAAAAGCACCACTCATGGTGGTTCATTTACCGTTGAAGTTGTATGCCTATGGAATTCTTTACCAACTTCAATAAGACGAGCGAGAGTTTAAATAACTAGTAAAGAAGTTTTATCTTACGCAATAACTTCATAATTGGTTATTATTATTTAATCACTCATATTTATGTAAATAATATTAGTATTTTATATATGATTTTATTTTATTTTGTTTGTCTTTTATGTTCTGTGAAATCCTCTTCAACCAAAGGTTGCCTGGTAAAGATCACAGTTAGTGATTAGGCCGCCCATTGTTGCATAATTGTACATAGCTTACCTTTTCCTTTTATTTCTTTCCTTTTTAGGGATCCATAACTAAAAGGTAAAAAAGGAACCCTTATGGTAAAATTTCGTCTATCTGTCACAATATATTTCAGGAACCTCATCGCAAATGAAAAAAAAAATATTTTTATTTCTTTTAGTTTTTTCTTTTAGTTTGTTTTTAATGGGAGTCGAAATGGGTCATCAAAATTTCAAAGTGAGACTACTATATCAAATGGGCTCTCATATGAAAGGGCGTCATTTGTACATCTCAAAACAAAATGCTAGAAATGGACACATAAAGGAATGGAGGGAAGCATCAGGCCTAAACCACTCCAAGACTTTCTCTAGCACAAGGGTGGACTGTGGGGTTAAATTATTAAACCTAATCAGATCACAAATAAGGCACCAAATAGGTGTACTTACGGGACATTATGGTACCAATGAACACCTCCACAGAATGAGGCTAAGTAAGTACCTACTTACTTGTTGATACTTGCAGATTCTGCGAAGGTGAATAAGAGTCAATGCAACACATATTGTGCGGCTGCGACGCTCTTGCGAGACGTAGGTTGAGTCATCTGGGAGTAGCCTCCTCTCAAAACATAGATAGATTTTTATTTCAGTTTATGTCACGCGTAGACATAGAATGACAAGACGTCTAGCTAGCATGCCGCCGATAAGGACAGAAAATTAGCATTCGTACACGAAACACACCTTATGGATATTTAATCAAATACCGCTATTATATACTTTATACAATACTAGCGACCCACCCGGCTTCGCACGAGTGTAGTTTAGAAATAAAAATAAGTAAAAAATTTAAATTTGCCTTTGTTTATAGGATTTCTTCCTTAGACGGTCTAAGTCTTCCCCCCCCCGTCCAAAAAAAAGGTGATACCACTCAGTGCCTTGCCTTTGAGCCCGCCGCCGGAGGGGCACATTATTAGCTCCCTGGCAACCTGCCCGGGTGGGACCTGCACCAGGTACCCCTCAATTACTTGCCTTGGAGCCCGCCGCCGCGGGGCGCATTATAGCTCCCCGGGAACCTGTCACCGTGCTCACGGGGGAAGCCTTCAATAGGTCCACGGGACCCTATTGGCGGTCAACCTGGTTATGTAGGATTCTTATACACTACACCCCCAACGGCCGTTCAATCAGCACATAAGAAAGGGACCTGGACTATCCGGTGGGATCTGCATCAAGATCCCCTCAGTGGCTTGCCTTTGAGCCCGCCACTGGGGGGCACAATAAAGCCACCCGGGAACCTGTAACCGTGCTCAAAGTTACGGGCTCCAATAGCCCCCAGGATCCTGCGGGCGATCGACTGCGGTATGTGGGATTATTACCCCCCTCGGCTGTCCGCACAAAAGAGGGGCTGGCAAGGGGCTGCACCGTGTACCCCTCAGTGCAAGGCAAGAGCCTTTGAAGCCACTGCTGGGGGCGCATTATAGCCCCTCGGGAATCTGTCACCGTTGTCACAGTTAAGGTACGCGTCCATTGGCCGGCGCCGGACGCACCGCACGCACGGCACACAACGGATTTTAGTTAGCTTTCTATGATTTTACATAGCGCTGCGTCCATTATCCGCGCCGGCATTTTCCGATGCGGGCCGTCAAAATCATAGAAAGCAAACTAAAATCCGTTGCGTGCCGTGCGTGTGGTGCGTCCCGCGCGGGTCAATGGACGCGTACCTTTAAGGGGTAGGTGGGGGAAACATTCAATATATCCCCGGGATCCTGTGGGGAAGTCAACCTGGGCATTTGGGATTTTTGGGATTCTTGCCCACTAAAACTCCCGTGGCTGTCACATTGGAAGGGGAACCTGGGTTCTCCGGTGGGATCTGCACCAGATGTCCCTCAGTGCACTTCCGGAACGCCCTTCGACCCAGTTGGATCCATTGTGCACGCCCTAGCCCATACTCTGTGGCTGCCGTGTCGAAGAGTTCCCTTAGGTACGCAACGATTGCACCAGCCTGGAGCTGTACATAATCATCTGGTGAAGGATAGGCTACTCCCAGATGACTCAACCTACGTCTCGCAAGAGCGTCGCAGCCTCTTTTTCACCTTCTCAGAATCTGCAAGTATCAATAGTACTTAGCCTCATTCTGTGATGATGCTCATTGGTACCAAAATGTCCCGTGAGTGTACCTATTAGGATTAGGTGCCTTATCTGTGATCTGTTAAGTTTCAATAATTCTGTCTTTGTGAGCCGGCCCTTGCTAGTCTGTCTGCCTTCTCATTACCCTCGACGCCTTCGTGTCCAGGTACCCAGATAAGGCTGACGCTGTTGTGTCTTCCCAGATTATTCAAACCTGTAACACCTTCTTTAACCAGTTTAGAGACAACTCGGAAAGAGTTTAGAGCTTTCAGAGCTGCCTGACTGTCACTGAGAATGTATATGGTTTTACCTTTGACATTTCTCCTATGCATTTTTTTAATGCTGGCAATTATGGCATAGGTTTCCGCTTGGAATACCGATGCATAATGCCCCATGCTCTGACTGACCCGGCAGTTCTTGGAATAAATTCCTGCCCCTGTACCTGACTCCATTTTAGAACCGTCAGTGTACCATAATATGAGGTGAGTTCCACCAACCGGTTTGAGTCTCCTCGTCCACTCGTCCCTTGATGGTATGTGTACTCGGTATCTCTTATTAAACATGTACACTGGATTTATTTTATCACAGGGCATGTCCATTAGATCATCCAGTTGTTTCACGGGATCCAATAAAGTGTGTTTTGTACAGGGCTTGTTACGATTCCAAACACCTGCTTTTGCAAGTCTATAAACGACTTCCTTGCCTCTGTTTGTATATAAGTGTGTAGTGGGGTTAGTTTCACTATCCACTCAAGAGCCTGTGTAGGCGTTGTTTTGAAGGCACCTGTAAATGCCATGCAAACTACCCTTTGCACCTTCCTGAGAGAATCTTTACAGATCTTTACTTTAGTCCTAGGCCACCATACGGCGCTACCATATGTGAGAATAGGCCTCACCATCGTAGTATATAACCAGTTATTACCTTTGGTTTGAGTCCCCAAGTTTTCATTGCACCTGTGCAAAGCCGGGGCGGGTCGCCAGAGAAGTCAGTGATTTAATGCATCATGTTTGTTCTGAAGATTGGCATCCCGGCAGATGTACCTGTTGCAGATCAAAGAGGATTTAATATCTATAGTAAGTGCTAGTGTTACTATACTTACATTGAAGAACATAGATTCATACCTAATTAAGTTTATGGAAAGATAATAATGCTAACGCTTTTGAAATCCAAGAAACGGCGTGAAGTGTTATTGTGCAACTACAACAATTGCACTATTACTCAATATAGACTATCATGTATGACCTATATAATAGGAGATTAAACGAATTAAGTGTCGTAACGCAGCGATATGGAGTGGCGTAAAAATGACCGAAGCAGACAATCTGTGATCTTTCTAGGTGCACTAGGAAATCCCGAGAGCACCTCTGCTATACAAAGTATTCAATTCCATGCACTTCTCACTTACATTCAAATGACATCAATCATTTAGAGCTTAGTCTGGAAACTAATATCAATTTAATTCATTTTTACTTTATTTGTTACTAATAAGCGTAAAAAATAGTCATTGCATTTGATAAAACGGCAATAGGAAACTCTTAGCGCTTTGCCGTAAGTCCAAATTCAACTAAGGGAAATAAGGGAAGAGCATAGAGCTATGGGAACAAAGCCGACCACGTGGTTGGCTTCCAGTCCGTATCGCAAGTGGCACTGTGGATTTTGTTGGAATGAGGAATGTAATTTTAGGTTTTCTTTTTTGGTTTAGGTTTAATTTTTTCGCTGATTGGTATACAGTACCGGATAGATTTATGAGACGCGAGAGTACGGGCAGGCATTCCTAGGAGACCATTCATAACTTTTGGAGATAATTAATGCTCAATTTCGGAAAAAAGTACAGTCAACGAAAAAAATATTAAAATACAAAAACAACTAAAAAGTTGTATGAAATAGGATCGATAGACAAAAAAATTATGTCTATCGATTCTATTTCATATATACAACTGTGAGCACACGTATATATGTATGGTACCATTTAAGGTATGAGTAATAAAAATAACAGAAATCGCCAAAAACTGTTTCCATACATTGTCAACGGAAAAACGATAAATCATCTAAAACATAAGTTTTAACTTTCAAACTTCGAACTCGATTCGAATATCTTCGGGGCAGGTTTAGGCTGCCAGAATTCTAGATTGTTATAATTTATGAAGTTCTTGTTGAAAAATGTTTTGCATTTTAATATGTATTTTAATAATATACACAGACGTAAATGGGTAAAATTTAGGCGAAATAAATTGCTCAAAATGATCGCCGTTTTCACCGTTGAGCCAGCCGCCGGAGGGCGCATTATAACCCTCCGGGAACCTGCTTACCGGTGCTCACGAAACGGGGGTTGCATCCCCGCCGCCATCCTCCTCGGAGTCGCCCCCTTACTCAATGTACGTCCCAGGGCCCACACCCCGAACGTCCAGCGACTCCAAAGAATGGTTATGGTACCTGCCCTTACTGTCCTGTCTCAAAAATGCAGCCTGTATTTTAGGTAGGTACAACAGGTTCACAATATTCTTTTTGGTGGTTGTTGGCGACCAATGAGGTCGCTCGGTCGCTCGTTATTTATTATTTATATGGAACAATACATGTCTCTTTTGTAAAAGTAACCATTGATATAGCCATATCAATGGTTAGTTTTACAACTATAAATTATAATGATTACAGACATTAGGTGCCCCTAATGTCTGTAAACATTATAATTTAAACTATTTAATAGACACACAAGAAGCATTTGCCTGCCTTTTGATTTACTCTGCTCTCAGGCGACCAGCCACCGTAGACCACAGTGGTCATTCCTTTTTTTATTTGACCTAGTGACCAGACGAGCAAGACTTTCGCCTGATGGTAGGCAACACACCTGCCTAGACTAGGAATGGAGTAAATATAGATAGATAGATAGAGAACTCTTTATAGCACACCAAAAAGTACAGAAAAAAAAAGAAGTACAAAGAAAATATACAATGGTATGCATTGGGCGGTCTTATCGCAAGTTGCGATTTCTTCCAGACAACCTTAGGATGGAAAGGAACGATCAGTTAGATAAAAATTTTATTAAAAAAAATAAACCGACTTCAATAGACACCACACTAAAAAGTGAAAAATAACTTCAATATTCTTGAAGTTGGTGCTAAAATAAACAAGATACTTACCCCCAACACCAGAATCAACTGACCAGCACCAACTTCAATAATATTGAAGTTATTTTTCACTTTTTAGTGTGGTGTCTATTGAAGTCGGTTTATTTTTTTTAATAAAAATTTTATTTTATTCTTTTTAGTCATATTCTCTTGAAAAGTCTTTATTCAACTATATACCGATTTGGATATAAAGCTTTAATACCAACAGGTATAAATTTATTTTAATTAAAATCTCCCAACCCAACCACAGATCTAAAATTCGGTGGGTCCTACATTTCATGGAACAGAGTTCCTGTTAACATCATACTGTTTGCTCCCATCACCAGACTCTGAACATCATTTTTCTAGCAGATACTCGTCGAGACCTACACAGCGAACTCAGTGGGTCTACGTTTATTGGTGCAGAAATCCTGTGCCCACCTTCCTGCTCCGTCATCAGACCCTGGTGAAGGTTACCATTTTCTTAGTACCAGTTTTTTAGTACCAACGGATTTACATATGTTCTAAATTTCAGATCTTTCGGAGTAATAGAAGTAATTAAAAATGCCCATTGTATACGAAATATCCCTATCTCGACTTGGAAAAGAGCTGATGGTTTTCAAAGCTAAACCGATTTTCAAGAAACATCGCTAAGAACCATCTCCAATAAACCAGCATACGCCAATCTGTCCACTCGTTTGAGCGTTGCGATGCCACAGACAGTTATCAGACAGATAGACACGACCCCCCCCCCCCCCCAAACTAATAACACCTCGTTTTTGGTCGGGGGTCAAAAAGAAACCATCGAATTCGTTACGATGATCTGGATGGCGTATGACCATTTTGTAGACGAAGACATCATCTATTTTATGGTTTCTCCCAGTTATATCTCCTTCCCATCACTCATGTTCTTTGAAAAAGTTCTTATCCGGTCTTGATGAAATTCATACCGAACCATCCTTATGGTTCATGCTTTCAAATAAAAAAAGAATCACTGAAATTGGTAAATATTTGTATGAGTTATAACCATTATTGATTAGAACATCATCTATTTTTAGGCGTTTTACCAGATAATTCTAACATTCCATTCATGTTTTCTCAGGAACTACTGGTTCATAAGGAATAAAAATTTTATGGGACCAACTTGATGGAATGTCCATTAGGTACAAAAAAGAATCATCCAAATCGGTACATGTTTGGCGGAATTATGAGTGAACATACATTTAAAAAAAAAAAAAAAAAAAAATACATACACGATGAATTGAGAACCTCCTCCTTTTTTGAAGTCGGTTAAAAAATAAGGTAGCCAATGGTGTACAGAAAACAAAATAAAATAAAATGAGGAAAAGCTATAAATCTACATGTAATATAAATAATAATATATAAGATAAATATTATATATACCTACATTGAAATAAAAATATATATATCTATATATTCGATATACATAAAACATAATATAACATAGTTTATCTATGGTGAGGAAATAAGTAATAATACTATAAAATATATTATAATAGTATAGAGGTGATATCGTGGATGAACAGAAAAGAAAATAAAAAAATAAAATAAAAAAGTCATGGCTAGGAGATCAAGAAATATTCCTTCAGGAGCCTTTTAAATGTAACTAAGGACTCGGCACGTCTAATTGTCAAAGGTAGACTATTCCACAGTTTGACAGCACGAACTGAAAAAGAGTTACCGTAATATGCTGTGGAATGCGTTGGAATTTTAAGGATTAAATTCTCTGACTATCTTAAGGAACGAGAATGCGATTCATGTAAGTATATGAAACGATCTTTAAGATAGGGAGGGGTAAAGGGATTAAATATAATGTTGTATAAGAGAGACAGAATGTGGAGATTACGGCGAAGCCGAATTGGAAGCCATTTAAGCTTAACACGAAATTCCGAAACGTGATCAAATTTCCGTAATCCGAATATGAATCTGATAAAAAAGTTTTGCAGTCTTTCAAGCTTATTAAGTTGATCTTCTGTAAGGTCAAGGTAACAGGCATCAGCATAGTCTAGGATAGGTAGGAGAAGAGATAGAGCAAGTGCAATTTTAGTGGAGACAGGCAAAAAGTTACGAAGTCTTCGTAAGAACCCCGCTGAAGCGAACAGCTTACGGCTGACTTCCTGTAATTGGGGCTTCCAGGATAATTTCTGATCAATGAATGTCCCGAGATCCTTATCATACCTTCAAATTTAACTTGAGGAAGTAGAGTCCAATCGATTCTGGAAACTAATCTACTACTGCCAACAACCATGACTTGAGTCTTATTAGGATTAACCTGGAGACCAAAACACTTACTCCAAGTAGAGATCTGAGCCAAATCTAAATTAATTTAACCAATGGCATCTGGCAAACGGTCTAATGAAGCATGGGAATAAATTTGTAGATCATCAGCATAAAGGTAGGGTAGGTACATATACAGTAGGTATTATGTATTTTGGGTATAAAATATTTACCCAAACTAAAGCCATTCGTAGCCATGTGACGAATTGTGTTTATCCACAAAAAGGTCAAGATGAGATAATATTGTATTTGTACATAATAGATATTTTCCTCAAAAATATTTCATTTTATATTTTGAGTCCAATTTCTATAATTACATTAACATTTAATAAATAATTGCGTAAGTGCTTATAATAATTAACAGGTCGAGATTAATATAATACACTTATCGCACCTGTATCAGTTGTCCCTTTAAACTGAATGTGACAACATGTATATTATAATATTTTTGTTGGTACTTCTATATACAGTTTATAATTATTGTACAAAACATCACGACTATTGGGCCAAGCGAAATGTGAAGTACGATAAGCCTGTACCGTTCTTTGGCAACCTGTACGATAATGTGATGGGAGTTAAGAGCATCACCGAGGTGTCTGTGGAGTTGTACAACAAGTACCCCGACGAGAGAGTGGTTGGGTTCTACAGAGGGAGGACGCCGGAACTTATTGTTCGAGACTTGGGCATAGCGAGAAGAATTTTGAATATCGATTTTGCCTATTTCTATCCCAGGGGTCTCGGGAGGGACCCTCAAGAGGAGCCAGGAATGAATAACCTCTTTCATGTCGACGGTGACACCTGGAAGCTGTTGCGACAACGGCTAACAGCGGCGTTCACGACTTCAAAGCTGAAGAACATGTTCCCGCTAATAATAGATTGCGCGAAGAGACTGCAGAATTTGGGAGACGAAATTATTATTAACAAGGATGGGGAGTGTGACGTGCGCGAGATGATGGCGCGGTTCACCACCGAGTTCATTGGAGCCTGCGGCTTCGGTATACAGATGGATACGATTAACAATGAGAAATCGCTCTTCAGAGAATTAGGGAAAAAGTTGTTTAAGATTTCCTGGAAGGAACGCATATTGCTTGCAGTGTGGGATCTTCTCCCTAGTTTGAGGAGATTGGCACAAAAAGTAATAGCTGAACGTAAAGTATTTAATGTTATTGAAGTTATATTACATAATATTAGAGTACAGAGAAATGATAAGCCTTGCGGTCGCCACGATTTTGTGGATCTTCTTCTGGAGTTAAACGCTAAAGGTACAATTTCTAGTGAATCATTGCAGAAGAGAGATCCGGATGGGAAACCGGAACTAGTAGAAATAACAATGGACGTTAAGTTAATGGTGGCTCAGTTGCTTGTGTTTTTTGCGGCCGGTTTTGAAACGTCATCATCAGCCACAAGTTACACATTACATCAGCTGGCTTTTCACCCAGAAACGCAGGCTAAAATTCAGGATGAAATTGACAGGGTGCTAAAAAAATACGATGGCAAATTATGTTACGACTCGATATCCGAAATGACGCTGTTGAATTGTGCGTTTAAAGAGGCGATGAGAATGTTCCCTTCTGTAGGAACGCTGCACCGAGTTTGTGCTAAACGGTACACGATACCCGAACTGGGTATCACTATAGACCCTGATGTTAAAATCATTGTGCCGGTGCAAGCTATTCAGAACGATGAGAAGTATTTCGACGATCCATCGGAATTCAAACCTGAGAGGTTCCTGGATTCGGTTGAAAGACACAAGTATGCGTATTTGCCGTTCGGAGAGGGACCACGACAGTGCATAGGTAAGTGAAATAATGGTGATGTTATAAAAAATAATTCCATAATGCACCACTTTATTCGTGACTAATTTCACCCCTTTCTAAATATTATGTTCCACGATTTTAGAACCCCCAGGGTTATTTATTGTGCCGGCATGGTTTATCATATCATACTGCACTGATGAAACTTTGTGAACATTCATTCAATTAAAGCCATCGAGTACAGATAATCATTTTTGAAAATCAACCTTTTCAGGGGTAATTGGAGTCCAAAAATGTTGTTTAACCTACAGTCACAAGACTTATTTTATGTATTACACACAAGAATCTAAGAAACCTATTTCCAGCATTTTTTGAAAACAACCCCCAATGTCATTTAATGGGGTTGGAAAGTTGGCTTGAAGTAGGATCTAAATTTAATAGCATTAAATGCATTAAATGCACTGCGGCTACAGTAACGAAACTCAGTGTATGAACTCAACAAAATAATTAAACAAACTAATAATTATCAGCATTTTTCATAAATCAACCGCTGAGGGTTAACGTCGGCACGAAACGGACTCTGTATGTTACTTAATATAAACTACTAAACCGATCTTATAAAAGGTAGGGTGCACCGTGAGAAAAATATTTCACTTATCATTCCCATATGTTAATAATGGAATTGCAAAAAATATACAGTACGCTTTTCTATTTAATGTTAATAGCGCAGTCATGATTTTTCGAGTTCCATACCTAAGAGGTTATAAAAAGCCGGTCAAGTGCGAGTCGGACTCTCGCACCGATGGTTCCATACCTTTTTTGGACCTTGATAGGTAATTTACGATTTGTCTAATACCTCAGATATACAATTAAATATTTTCAGAAAAAATAAAAATCGACTTCAAAGAATATTATGATCTAAACGACACACCGACTTCAATATAATTTTCGTTATTTACTGCATTTTATATCATTTTCTTTGAAGTCGGTTTTTATTTATCTGAAAATATATTTTTGACACTTTTTAGTGAATTGTATGTTACCGAGATGTAGAATAATGACAAGCTAAATGCGATTTACTATTATTCATCATTATCATTATGATAACGTGAAACTTATACTCTTCCCTAAGTTGAAAGATACTAAAACTATTGCAAGAATAATTACTTACCACAATCGGATTTATGGTTTCTGAGAAATTGCTTGCTTACATACATACATTCATACGTATATACACTTATAAGATTTGGTACATTTGGTTAAAAACCTACATAGAGGACATTTTATTCTTCCTGTCCAGGGTTAATAAAAGTGTAAACAATATTTTAAAAAACCTTGTACAAAGGTAACGCAGGCGAAGCCGCGGTTTACAGCTAGTAAACAATAATAATATCTTGGGACAATCCACACACGGTCATCCATTCCCAAACTAGGCAGAGCCTAGTACTATGGAAACCAGACAACTGATACTAATACTTATATACATTTTTTTGTAAATACATACTTAAATAGATGAAAAACACCCAGAAACTTGGCGGGAATCAAGCCTACGACCCATAGGGCAGCAGCCAGGGTGTCTAACCACTAGACCCCACGGGCCCGTCAATCAAATAGCTCTTTATTTCAGGCAGGAAGAGACCCATAAAAATAAGGCCTCTCCTTTGAAGGGAGGTGTAGCCATAATCCCCACGCTTGGCAGGTGTCTTGGGGTAAATAAGTGGATAGAAATAATTTTAAACCTAAATATTAATAAAAAAAACACTCATACACATTACCATAATTCACTATATTTTAACAAATAAACGCATCTCTATGTTTGTTTCCATAGGTGCTCGTCTCGGCGAGATGCAGTCCCTCGCTGGGCTGGCCGTGCTGCTGGAAAGGTTCACATTTGAACCAGCCACCGCGACCCTCCGACACCCTGAAGTCAATCATATGTGTAATGTAGTCCAGAGTGTGTTAGGAGGACTGCCGCTCAAGCTCAAACTACGAAGTATACATTCAAAACCCAAAATTATGTAAAGCCCTATAAACGGTAAAGACAGAGATTTCTTCAAAGTATAAAACTATGTATGTATCGTTGGGTATATACACCTACACCTTATTATGTTTAAGCCATTTAATTCCTTAATAAAAAAAATACAATAAATGATTCAATGTGTACATTATCTTTATTTATATAATTCTACTGTACGTGTGTATGTCACTGAACTCCTCCTAAACGGCTGGACCGATGTTGATGAAATTTTTTGTGTGTGTTCAAGGGGATTCGAGAATGGTTTAGATTCACAATTTGGTTCATTGGAAAAGGTCTAAAGCGCGGGCGGAACTGCGCGGGTCAGCTAGTAATTATATAAAATTAGATATTTTATTAAATTGAAGGAGATAACACAATTAAAATGATAAAAGAATTGGATTAATTAATTGTCTGATTACATTATAACATAAAATATTTAGAAAAAAAAGAATAATAATTTAATTAATTGAATTGATTATGTATACTGATTATTTTCATTATTTATTATTAAGGACCTCTCTACGAGTATAGGCCTCCTCCAGACTTCTCCACTTGTTTCTATCTTGAGCTATTGCTATCCAGTCATCTTCCCCGATACTTTTTATTTCATCTATCGATCTTTCTAACGGTCTGCCTCTTTTTCATTTTCCAGAAGGTCCGTCCCAGGTAGTAACTTTCTTCGTCCACTTTTGTTCATTCATGCGTGCAATGTGGCCTGCTCAGTTCTACTTTAGCTTCTAGCAATGCGATAGAGCATCTATTAGAAGGCATAAATCTAAAATTTTCTTCTTTATTCCTAGAGGGATGTTAGATTTCAGAATTTCTTTTTTGTTCCAAAATTTATTCCAAGTTAAATTTATATGTCTCGTGAGTTCATCTCGATGTCGAGATTTTGCAAATGATATCTGCTTGCCTAAATATATGTATTTTTTCACATATTCTATAGGTTGATTATTTAATTTATTTAATTTAATGGGCGTTTCTATGTGATTGGTCATAACTTTTGTTTTATTCGTGTTCAGTTCCAACCCTATTGTGTGACTGACGCAGTAAAGATCGTTTATCAGTTCTTGTAATTGTGATGCTGTTTCTGAGAATAACACGATATCATTAGCAAAGCGTAAGTTACTCAAATATGTTCCTTCCATATTTATACCCTTTCTCGACCAATTGAGTTTCTTCATAATATATTGAAGTACAGTTATAAATATTATTGGAGACAATGGATCGCCCTGTCTTACGCCTCGACAAATTTTTATTTCAGGACCTTTTCTATCGAGTTTTATCCGGCTAATACTTTTCTTATAAATGTCTTTTATGAGGGCAATTATCTCAAATGGTATTTTACATTCTTGCAGGGCTTCCCATATGCTACTATGCGAAATTGAATCAAAGGCCTTGGCGTAGTCAATGAAAGCCAGGTAGAGTGGACGTCTCTTCTCCTCGTATTTCTCTATAACCTGTTTTAAAACATGTATGTGATCTGTCGTTGAGAAACCCTTTCAGAAGCCCGCTTGTTCTATAGGCTGGTACTCTTTGATAAATGTAGAGATACGTTGTTCCAAGCATGAGGCGAATAGTTTGTGGATATTTGATTGTAAGCTAATAGGTCTATAGTTACCAATGTCTGCAGGATCTCCTTTATTGTACAGTAATATTATGTCTGATTCTGCTCAGTCCTTTGGTATCTCTTTAGAAACTAGAATTTTATTGAAAAGGTTGGTTAGGATTTTGCTAGAAAGAGTTTTCCTAAAATGATTATTTCATTTGATATGTTGTCTGGTCCGCTACTCTTCCCTTTTTTTAGTTTTTCTATTTTCTTAATGATTTCAGCTAGGGATTTTATTGTATTTCTGAAGATTGTTGTGCTATTTTTTTTTTATATTCTGGAGTTGAAGATGATTTGACTTAATATTCTGATCACTGTATAATTTTCTGTAGAAATCTGTTGCTGTCTCTATTATTTTTGTTCTGGAATAGTTCTTTCCAGTTTTCATTTTATGGCTTGGAATCCAGTGCTTTGTTGTACTTAGCGCTTTGTACCCCCTTTTTAAGCTTCCGGAAGAGTTTAGATGCTTCTCTACAATTTTAAGTTTGTTATCTTGGTATTCCTTTTTAATTTTTTTGTAGAGAAAAGTAAGTTATTGTTCTTCCTCCTCTATTAAAGATTTTTTGTGCTGTAGTTCACATCTTCTCTTTAGTAGAGCTTTTGGATCTGCGGAGATAACACTTTGCTTTGGGGTATTTAACCTTGTGATAGAGTTTAGCCCATTGTAATAGCGATCTTTATTTTTGCATAATAAGTCTCTACAGTTTCGCCTATGTCCAGATTGGCATGTTCCAACTTCCGTTTCAAGATTTCCAGAAACAGATTTTCGTGTTCTTGTGTACTTAAAGCTGTTTTTTGATGCTGTACTTAGCTCTGCTTCTCTTGATTTTTGTTAATTGGAAAGTACTTCTCACTAGGAAAATTGAGTTGGTTAATAATTTCTATATTTATGAAATATTCTTTAAAATTAGATAATATGTACTCCAGTTGACTTTTCGTCTTATTTGGTGAGAGTCATGTCCACAAATTACTGAGTTTCTTGCAAAAAGTAAGAAGTTCTCAGCTCTTTTATTTCTTTTACCATAGCAGTATGGCCCAAGTGTTCTTTTTTCTTTAGGTTGTTGTTGTCTAACTTGACAAATCCTTGTCACTCGCTTTACTTGTAGGGGAATATGCTTGTATTATAGAGATATAAGTAGTATCGAAATTTAAATTCAAAATGCATGCTCGCTCTGATATAGCTATAAAGCTTTCAATATTTGGTTCTAAATATTTTTTTGTTAAGAAACCAACACCATAAAGACCTTTAGTTATGCCGTCATAGCAGAATATGTGGTAGCTATCTTCTGTTATACAATATCCTGTTCTTCGTATTTCTGCGACTCCAATTATATCATAATTTATTTTTGAAATAGCTTCTTTAAATTCCAGTAACCTTTCTTCGGATAATAGCGATCTTGCTTTATATGTACAAATGTATTCTTGATTGTACGACACTTTTACTACTTTGTTTAGTAATACGCAATAATTTATTTTTAAAATAAATACACAGCCGTTGTTGTCTTTGGTACTGCAGCGCCCTCTCCACCATACTACACCTAGTATGATGAAAATGGATTTAGGTGAGAATCAGATTTAAGGGTCACTTATCCTAAGAAGTTCCTACGTAAGAACCTTTAGGGGATTGTTTGTGAAATCAGGATTTTTTTTAATATATCGATGGCCACATCGAATAAACGTCCAAGTTAAAATCACCAACTTTTCAGGAGAGCATAAAAACGTTGAAACCTTAATATCGCGGGTTTCTTTCTAAGAAGGTCTATAGAATGTATAACAAAATTAAAGGAAAAAAAATATCTTTAGACTGTTATAATTACTTTTAAGAAATCTTGATTCATTTTCAAGAAAAACCTGAGAAACGATTTAATATTATTACTCGTGTGAAATCAGAGTAGTCAGCTTATTGTTATCGATCATTACACGATTATTCGTGTTAATTTATACGAATTTAATAAACACAATGTAATGTTATACTATTATTCTAGACAAATTACGCTTCTATTGATTCCGGGTATATCTTTTGGCACGCTTGTATAACCATCAATCAATCTTGTATAATCATCAACGCTTGTATGTTCATCATCACCAGCTGGAAGACGTCCAATACTGAACATAGGCCTCTCCCTTCGAACGCAACAATGAACTACAATTAGCTATTAGCATCCATTGGTTGCCCGCAACGCGCTTAATGTCGTCTTCACATCTAGTGAGAGGCCTACCTACGCTGCGTCTTCTGGTTCATGGTCGCCACTCGAGAACCTTTCTTCCCCAATGGTTATCGGTTCTCTGAGCGAAGCGATGTGGCCTGCCCATTGCCACTTCAACATGCATATTCTAAGAGCTATGTCGGTGACCTTGGTACTTCGGCGAATCTCTTCATTATGGATTTTGTCACGCAAAGAAACTCCGACCATAGCTCTCTCCATAGCTTGTTGTGTGACTTTGAGCTTCTCTAAAAGGCCATCAGTTAGGGACCACGTCTCATTCGGCATCACGGCAACACACACTGGTTAAAAACCTACGTCGTCAGTCACTGTGGTATTTCGGACGAAAAGATTTCGTGTAGTTTCTCGAACGCTACCCATCCGAGTTGGATTCTCCGGGAGTCCTCTTTGTCGAAGTTGGACCGACCTAACTGGATAGTTTGTCCTATGTATACATTATTTCTTCAGCCTGTGTCAGTCGTCCATTTCTAGACATAGGCCTCCTCCATTTCTCTCCAGTTCCGGGCATCTTGTGCCCTTCTGATTCAGTCTGGGCCTGCGTGTCCTCTGATATAGTCCAACCAATATTTAGGTGGCCTAAGACGCCTCGTCTACCTATTGAACTGCATACGAGCTATATGTGCCGCCTTTCTCCATTTCTTTTGGGTAATTATTTGGATGACATCCCTCAGTCTGGTTTTGTTTCTGATCTATTCGTTGGTTTTGTGGTCACGCAATCGTACTCCGAGCATTGCCCTTTCCATTACTATTTACACGACTCTGAATTTCTCAGTGGACTTTTTCGCGAATCCATATACCAGCTGGACACACTCCTTAAAGACTTTGACTTTATATTTCATACTGATCCTTCAGAGATATACATAGTGGTCAACAACTTCGAGTGTATCGTTCCCAACAACTACCGGTACGGGTGTAACATGGACATTAGACATTATCTTCGTCTTGTCTATGTTAATATTAAGAGCACCTGTTGGGAAACGCTGCGGTCGCTGAGCATCGTATTAAGGTCCTCCAGCGACTCTGCCATAATGACTTTATCATCGGCAAAACGAGGGTGAGTGATAAAATCGCCATTGATGTTGATGCCGAATCCATAAAAGGTTTTAATTTTATGTTAAACTCAAAAATTCTCTAGCAATGTTAGCCTCATCAATTCTACACAAGTAGTGGTATATACACCCTAAGACGCTACTTTGAACTTCACCCTGGGGTGAGCCAAGGCCTTGGCATGATTCAACTCAAGCTATCCCTTTTTAACGTAACAATTGACCAACAGAAATGGCGATGGATAGGCCACATGATCCGTAGCAAATATGACAAATGGAGCAAAATAGTAACGAATTGGTACCCAAGAGACGGCAGAAGAACAAGAGGAAGGCAGAATAAGAGATGGGAGGACGAGATAAAATTGGCAGCGGGACCTTCTATTCTATTCTATTGATGGTGGCTAAGAATCGGGCCCGGTAAACCACCGGAACGCACTTCGACCCAGTTGGATCCATTGTGCATGCCCTAGCCCTTACTCTGTCGCTGGCGTGTCGAAGAGTTCCCTCAGGTACGCAACGATTGCACCAGCCTGGAGCTGTACATAATCATCTGGTGTAGGATATGCTACTCCCAGATGACCCAACCTACGTCTCGCAAGAGCGTCGCAGCCACACAATATGTGTCGAATTGACTCTTTGCCACCTTTACAAAATCTGCAAGTATCAATAGTACTTAGCCTCATTCTGTGAAGGTGCTCATTGGTACCAAAATGTCCCGTGAGTGCACCTATTAGGTGCCTTATTTGTGATCTGCTTAGGTTTAATAATTTAACCCCACAGTCCACCCTTGTGCTAGAGAACGCTTTGGAGTGGTTTAGGCCTGACGCTGCCCTCCATTCCTTCATGTGTTCGTTCCTAGCATGTGCATATAATGCTTGGTGATATGTTCCATACGGAATCCCTACAAATGGTTCGGGGCCAACCAAATGTCTCTGTGAGCCGGCCCTCGCTAGTCTGTCTGCCTTCTCATTACCCTCGACGCCTTCGTGTCCAGGTACCCAGATAAGGCTGACGCTGTTGTGTCTTCCCAAGTTATTTAAACCTGTGACACCTTCTTTAACTAGTTTAGAGACAACTCGGAAGGAGTTTAGAGCCTTCAGAGCTGCCTGACTGTCACTGAGAATGTAAATGGTTTTACGTTTGACATTTCTCCTTTGCATTTCTTTAATGCTGGCAATTATGGCATAGGTTTCCGCTTGGAATACCGATGCATAATGCCCCATGCTCTGACTGACCCTGCAGTCCTTGGAATAAATTCCTGCCCCTGTACCTGACTCCATTTTAGAACCGTCAGTGTACCATATGAGGTGAGTACCTCCAACCGGTTTGAGTCCCCTCGTCCACTCGTCCCTTGATGGTATGTGTACTCGGTACCTCTTGTTAAACATGTACACTGGATTTATCTTATCACAGGGCATGTCCATTAGATCATCCAGTTGTTTCACGGGATCCAATAAAGTGTGTTTTGTACAGGGCTTGTTACGATTCCAAACTCCTGCTTTTGCAAGTCTATATAGGGACTTCCTTGCCTCTGTTTGTATATAAGTGTGTAGTGGAGTTAGTTCCAGTATCCACTCAAGAGCCTGTGTAGGCGTTGTTTTGAAGGCACCTGTAATTGCCATGCAAACTACCCTTTGCACCTTCCTGAGAGAATCTTTACAGATCTTTAGTTTAGTCCTAGGCCACCATACGGCGCTGCCATATGTGAGAATAGGCCTCACCATTGTAGTATATAACCAGTATATTACCTTTGGTTTGAGTCCCCAAGTTTTGCCATAGGCAGAACGGCACATATTGAAGGCTCGTAAGGCCTTTTTTGTTATATTTTCAACATGATTATACCACGTTAGTTTCCTATCGAAAGTTACCCCCAGATATTTAACTTCCGTAGCCCATTTTAGTTTGGTGCCGTACATTTCGAGTTCCCTAAGGCCCTCCAAATGTCTTTTCCTCGTGAACGGCACTATAACAGTTTTGCTTGGATTTATGGAAAGGTTAGTGTTTGTACACCATCTTTCCACCCTACCCAAAGCACCTTGCAGCAAATCCGCTACTACGTTTGGAAATTTTCCATTTACTTGTATGACTATATCATCTGCATAGCCTACTGCTTGAAGTGGTCCACTGTTCAGCTCTACTAACAACGAGTCCACCACTAGACTCCACAGTAGTGGGGATAGTACGCCTCCCTGTGGACATCCTTTAGTTGCCTTTACGGTAACCTTATCATTTAATAAACTGGTTTCAATAACTCGTTCCTGTAGCATAGTGCTAATCCATTTAACAATTGGCGCTTCTATGCCATGACTTTGTGCTGAGGTTCTTATTGAATCGAAGGTCGTTCTGTCGAACGCCCCTTCAATATCTAAAAACGCTGCAGCACTTATTTCTTTAGTCTCCAATGCATGTTCTGCTCGGTTGACTACGTAATGCAGTGCCGTTTCCGTAGACTTACCCGGTTGATACGCACATTGCATCTTATGGAGCGGTCGTCTCCTCAGTGGGCCATCTCTTATATATCTGTCTATCATCTTCTCCATAGTTTTAAGAAAGAATGAAGTGAGACTGATAGGACGATAAGATCTGGCATCCTCATAACTTTCTTTCCCTGGTTTGGGAATGAAGATTACTTTTGCCTGTCTCCAAGCTGATGGGACATGCCCAAAGGCTAGGCATGCCCTGTACAATCTGCATAAGTGAGGTATAAGAATATTTTTCCCCTCCTGTAGTAAGATCGGATATATATCATCAGATCCAGGTGATTTATACGGACTGAAGCTCTTGATTGCCCATCGTACCTTGTCTGCGTCAACGACTTTCCTTGCTATACGCCAGTCGTCTTTGGAAGTTTTTGTGTTTTGTTCTTCCATGGTGATGATATTATCAGTCACATTTTGTATCTCCACTGAATCCGGGAAGTGCATTCTTAGCATATGCGTAAGAGTTTCCTTCCCAGTTGCAGTGAGGTTACCTTGGTCATTCCGGATAGATGTAAGTGGATTAACCTTTGCAGAGCTCATTGCTTTACTGAGCCTCATACCCTCTGGAAGGCTATTGATGCTACTGCAATGAGATCTCCATGATCTCCGTTTCGCCTTGCGCACTTCCTTACTATAGTGCGTAAGAGCTTCGGCATATACCGTAAAGTCATTATTTGACTTCGCCCAGTTGAAAACACGTCGCGTCTCCTGCCTTAGATTCTCAAGGGCAGGTGACCACCACGGTTCCTTTTGCGTCGCCGCCTCTTTCTCCGGGCAGTTCTTGATCCAGCTGGCCTGAACTGCCTGGGTAATTCTGTCAGACTCAAACTCGATATCTATGATTGAGTTGAGTCGCTCCGTAGGATCCCCGAGGTGTTCCTTAAGGTCTCTCCTGAAAGATTCCCAATTGGTTCTCCTTGGGTTCCTCCTTCGTACCTTACCAAAATTATTGGAAGTTACATACCTAAAGCATGTAGTGATGTAGTTGTGGTCAGATAGACTGACCTCTTCCGACACATGCCAATTACGGATCGCTTTACTCGCTTTATTGGATGCAAGCGTTATATCAATGACCTCCGCCCTGCGTTTATTCACAAAGGTTGGTCTATTGCCTTTATTTAAAATTTGTAAGGGTGAGCTAACCAGAAAGTCCAATAGTGCCTCCCCTCTTTTGTTGTTGTCTGTGCTACCCCAGGCAACGTGGTGAGCGTTCGCGTCACATCCTATGATAAGGTCGTCGCGAGCACCATTGTTAACCAGGTCTTGCAGCAGTGCTGATACCGGGTCCTCATTTTCATAGGGTAGGTAAGCAGACGAAAGAATAGTGTCTTTATTGCCCCCTCCCGTTAACCCCTTAATCTTCACAGTAGTGAGGTCTCTGGAGCAGAAGTCATATAGAGGCATTGCCATTATGCCATTCCTGACAAAGACACAGGTCCTCATATTATTTGTAGGGCATCTATAGAAAAGCTGTCCTCCACGAACGTTTAGACCTCTGATGACGCCCTTGTACAGATAAGGTTCCTGTATGAGAGCGACATCATATTTATCCATATTAAGCGACCGGCAGAGTACTGCCGTAGCCGCCTTACTGTGATGTAGATTAATTTGTATACATCTTAGATAACCCATTGGTGATGGAACACCAATGGCCTGATCACGCCTGCCTCTCCTTTCAACGGCTCCAGGCTTGCTTCTGCGCGTTAGCGCTGTACTGGTTGTGGCCCTTCCCAGCAGCGTTGCTGTCCTGAATCCAGGCTCTGACGAGCCTTCTCCAGTGACTGCTCCGCCAGCCGAAGTCAGGGCCAAACCTTTCTTTGCCGGCTCAGTTTTGCCACCTTGAGCCCTTCGGGTCAGAGTTTCGGTCACATTCCTGTTCCCAGGCACCTCCGACACACCAGGTCCTACAGTAGCTCCACCGGCCGGCAAGTTATTAGTTGTGGCCCTTCCCAGCAGCTTCGCTGTCCTGAAACCAGGCTCTGACGAGCCTTCTCCAGTATCAGCTCCGCCAGCTGAAGTCAGGGCCAAACCTTTCCTCGCCAGCTCAGTTTTGCCACCTTCAGCCCTTCGGGTCAGAGTTCCGGTCCCATTCCTGTTCCCTCGCACCTCCGACACACCAGGTATCGCAGTAGTTCCACCGGCCGGCATGTTTCTAGAGCAACCCTTGGAAGGGCCACTCCCGTCATCCCTAGGGACAGTGCGCGGTTTCTTGTGCGAATCCATGCAAATATTATTCGTAACTTCATTTCACTGACTCCCCACCCTCCACGGAGCCCGCACCTTTGGGGATGCTTCTCTAAGCACCAGGGCTATCAGTGAAATATAGTCCTCCCAAGTGAGTTGTCCACGAGTCCACACAACGTTCGCCTATGCAGCGCCGCGCTGCGCCACGTTCTCGGCTCACATTGCTGACTGCGGACCCCATCACCCAAGAAGACTAGCCGGCTGGTCTTAAGGACCACCAACAGCCGATTGATTGCGACCGGCTCAGTCGCAACCGCCCGTGTTATAAGAGTCCGGGACCGAAGAGTCGTGTTGCCGCATGGGACCGCGTCCGCAGGCCCACTATGCAGCTCATCCTCCAGGCCTCCCTTCCCCCTCATTACGGGTCCCCACGCACGGCAAAAACCCGCGGGAGGTCTTACCTACTTCCTACCATCTGCTGATTTGTTGAGATGGTAGGACCGCAACGCCCGACCTCATGACGCCGCAGTAGACACCTGCTTCTGTGACATGAAACTCGAGCCACCCTTTTTCGTTCGTTCAAAAGGGCACCGGGACAGTGTGTGGGGTCAGCCAGTGTATTCTTACTCACTGAAACCCCACCCCTACGGCTGTCGGCCATCGGCACATGAGAGGGGAACCTGGGTTCTCCGTTGAGATCTGCCCGTCAGTGCCTTGCCTTTGAAGTCACCGCCGGGGAGCGAATTATAGCCCCCCGGAAACCTGTCAAGGTTCTCAGGGGATGGGGGTCGCAACCTCACCGTCGTCCTCAGAGCAGCGCCGTATTTCCGCCTAGGCCTACAAGGCCCGGGCCTAGGGGCCCAGCCAGCCTAGGGGCCCTGCCAGCCTAGGCGGCACTTCCATGGGCGGGACCTGCACAAGCTCAAAAGCCTGGCTTGCCTTATCAAAAAACTATAATGAAAATATTCTTAAGTCTTGAAACAATATTAGGTACTCATTCAAGTTATCTGCAGGTGTAGCGCGATGTGCAAATCTTGACAGATAACGGAATAAAGAAAAATTAGAAAAAGAAAATGAACTTCTTCGTAATGTTCCGAAGTTAAATAAATTTTTCGCTTCGTCTACATCTAGACCTAGTTCTGACTGTAGTCCTAGTACGAGTAGTACTAGAGTATTAGACAGTGGCTGTTGCAGTGATGCTGATAACCGTCAATAGGCAACTCAAGCAAACTTATCTGACTGCGACGAGATACCCGAAAGCCCTGTTTCTGAAAACCGCGTCACTGCTACAGAAAATTATTTGCATTCAGACACATGATTTGTGATTCCTTCTTCTTTAAATGACGATCCTGCTAAGTGGAAGCTAGACGAAGTTACATTGGAGTATCTTGTACAAAATGGCGCGAAACAAAATTTTGATGCCGACTTTTCTTCTTCAAGGCGTCAGTAAGCAGATAAATCCAGGTATCTATCACGGTCACTTTTTAGCCGAACGTTGAACAATGGTGAAAAACGACCTCGATCTTGGCTTGATTTTCGAAGAGCAAGGGTGCAGTGTTTTGCGCTCCTTGTAAGATGTTTGGAAAATTGGGGTCGCTAGTGAAGGGTACAACGATTGGAACAACGCAGTTCAAAGAATGAAGGAACATGAGAATTCAGACGAACACAGGTCAGCACTTGCGAGACTATTAGCTAGGAAAAATGCTGGCGATAGAGTTGACAAGAGTCTTGTTCTGCAAATGGAAGAAGAGATAAAATACTGGCATGAGGTTTTGAGGCGCATTGTGTCTGTCGTGAGGTCACTTTCTGTACGCGGATTGCCGTTTAGAAGTTCCCATGAGAAATTTGGATCTAAAAACAGTGGGAACTATCTTATGACCCTAGAGCTTTTGGCTGAGTTCGATCCTTTTTTGGATTTACACATAAAACGCCACGGTAACAAAGGTAGTGGCACAACATCATATCTTTCCTCAACAATATGCGATGAAATGATAAATATTATGGCAGAAAAGGTCATAAATACAATCGTGACTGAAATAAAACATGCCAAATATTTTTTCATCTCTGTAGACTCTACTCCGGACATTTCCCACGTAGATCAACTTTCTTTTATAGTGAGATATGTCTCTGAAAACGGATGTCCTGTCGAACAATTTTTGAAATTCATTCCTAATTGTGGGCATAAATCAGAAGACCTGCTAAAATCGTCCTAGAGACATTAAAAAAACACGACTTGGATATCTCCGATTGTCGGGGGCAGTCTTACGATAATGTTAGTGATATGTCAGGTGTGTATTCTGGCCTTCAAGCGAGACTAAAACAAGTGAACCCTCTGATAGATTTCGTTCCCTGTTCGGCTCATTCGCTGAATCTTGTAGGAACATGTGCGGCCGAGTCTTGTCAAGCTGCTATATCTTTCTTCGGTATTTTGCAATCATTGTATAGTTTTTTTTCGGCATCAACACACAGATGGGAAATTTTGCTGTCGAAACTGAAACCAAATTTGACAGTCTTAAAGAGTCTTTCTCAGACAAGATGGTCTGCTTGAGCTGACGCCTGCCGAAGCCTATGTTCTTCCTGGGATGAAATCATGGCAGCTCTTCAGATAATTACCAATGATACAAATGAAAAACCATCTACGCGCTCTGAAGCTTCAGGTCTTCTGAATTCGTTAGACTCGATGGAAACTTGCTTTTTGGCACTTCTCTGGAATGACATCTTAGAAAGGTTCAACAAAGTTAACAAATCCCTTCAATCTGTCAACATCGACCTGGGTACTATTGTTGAACTCTATCAATCTTTAGTAACTTATCTAGAAGAACTTAGGAAACCCAGTACCTTTAATCTTTAAGAGTCAAAAGCTGTCGAAAAATCAGGTGATAATAACTTTGCATATGATATGCAGAGGAAACGTAAGCTTAAAGTCCAGTTCGACGAAGTCAAGGGAAACGAGACCGAACTCTCTGGCAAGGACAGATTCAGAGTTACCATTTATAATGTCATTATAGATAGACTGATTGCAGAACTACACAGACGCGGATCTGCTTATAAAGAGTTATGTAAAAAGTTTGACTTCCTTACGAAACTAAATTGCTTGGAATCTAAACACATCAGTGAAGGATCCAGAAACCTAATAGTTAGTAATAAGTTATAGAGCCATCGTCATTAAAATGTACACATATTTATTAGAAACAGGCTTTTTGGATATTTATCCAAATGTAGGAATTGAGCTCCGAATGCTATTGTGTACACCAGCGTCAAACTGCTCAGCAGAACGTTCGTTTTCAGCGTTAAAGAGAGTAAAGAATTACTTAAGATCTAGCATAGAAGAGAAGAGGACAGGATAAATTCACTCTCTGTAATACACACAAGTCAAAAACAATGCAGTCAATTAACTATGATGACGTCATTCGTTCTTTTGTTCAAAAGAAAGCTCACCGTATAGATAGTTCTATAAAATTGATTAACGTAACTACAGTAACATAACTGCGTAATTCTGATTATGATTCTGATTATACTATGAATTGTTTTGTACTTGTATTTAATTTGCTCAAACAAAATGGAATGATTTCGAGATGTAGGGTCCTCAAATGGCAAGTGCCTAGGGGCCCTGGCCCTCTAAATCCGGGCCTGCCTCAGAGTCACCGCCGTACTCGATGAACGTCTAGGGCCCACATCATCCAGGTTCTTATGTAATATTATACATAATTACTGCTTAGTTCCATAAATTACGAAGATTACGAATCAAAGAATACTAGTGCTTGATTGATAAAGATATGAATAAACGTGCAAACGTCTATCACCTAAACTGAATAACAGATAACTAACAATAACAAAGGTTTTTTTGTTTATAAATGTTTATTCTTGTGTATTCGAGAATGCATTAAACGTGCGATAGTCACATATATTTATGTTCTTGTAACAAAGAAATATATTATTTCCGTGGAAAAAAGGAATCAAGTACGCTCGCAGATGTATTTCTGGACTAAAATTTATGATAAAAATTAGGGAGTAGGGGGATGGGCTAAGAAACCGAAAAATCTAAAAAAAAAACATTTCGATGCGGCCATCGATATTGTCAAATCATCTAAATCTTATCTTATATGGCTTTCTCTTAAAAATAAAAAAAAATGGCACACATCCATCTCCTTCCGGTGCGTTGATTCTTATTCGCCACAGCACATAACCTTATAATATTGATTACATGACAATAAAAAAATAAACTATAAAGAGCATTGGGAATAAGCGTCCCAGACCTTATAGTACTTTTTCTCATATATCAAATGAAAGAGCGTAAAAAATACATCATTTTATTGTATGGCAGTAAATGTGTAAATAATAAGGGAAAAAGTTATTTATCCATAAAGATAAATGTTTTTTATTGAGAAATATTTTTGAGTACTCATTACATGCAAATAAATAATAATTATAACCAAGAATCGTGACAGACTACACTAAACCCACAGAATAAATAATAGTGCTACACTTGGAAGGTGCTACGCCCGGTTTCCGAAAGGATGATCAACGCAAAAATCAACTAACAAGATGTCAAATCTCCTGTCAAGCGTATTTTGGGTTGCAGAAAGCATGATCAACTATTTTAATTTGAACATCCTGTCAGTTGACACGGCTGTTAAATTTTGCTACAGAAAGTTCATGTCAAAGCCAATTTTTCACTATCGTAAATTTCAAAAGTAGCAATTGTTAATACAATCTTGGTATTTTTGTTGCAAAGGACTTTTTATACCTAATAATTACGTAATCTGTCATAAACTAGTAGATTATCCAAAACAAATAGTATAATTTAATACTTAATTGGTCGACCAACACCGATTAGTTGACATTGTATTCGACAAGAGAATAATCTATGATCATGGCTTAATTAGCCTTTCAGAAACCCAAATTGGCTTTGACATGAACTTTCTGAAGCAAAATTTAACAGCCGTGTCAACTGACAGGTTGTTCAAATTAATATAGTTGATCATGCTTTCTGCAACCCAAAATACGCTTGACAGGTGATTTGACATCTTGTTAGTTGATTTTTGCGTTGATCATCCTTTCGGAAACCGGGCGTAAGCCTGACAACACACGTCCGGGTGTGTGGTGACTTGACATATAACCAGATGGCGCCACATATGGTATGATGATGTAGCGATGAAAGTAAAGTACCGCATACAAGATAACAGATGGCGCCACCTCTGATCCTGAATCTCGCAAGCGAAGTTTCTCTAACTTGGAGAATATATAAAACATCCCGACAATAACTGTCGAGGACTTCGGCCCTGACCGAGCATCACACCTCGCTCGGTCGGAGGTACCGATTTTCATCCGATAGTCTGATCCAGTGTTACCACTGTTACCAGATACACCGTAGATGCACGGTACTTTTGACCAATGCACGATCTACGGCAATGAGTAATTTTCTACAGTGATTTTCAATATTTACTACCGTGTTAAGTTTTGTATATTTTAGATACCAAAGCAAGATATATTTACACAAAATAGACCGGGACCACTATAGTTACGAAACTGAACATTATAAAGAACAGTCTTCTTCCAAGATTAAGCAAGAGAACTGAAAAAATCGTAAACATTACAAAATAAAATTTGTGCATAACCACAATGGTTAATATTATTATAGGCTAGATGACTAAAAACAATTTTTTTGTCCGTCAAATAGATTATCAAAAAATATTGGACACGTATATTTTCTTTAGTCGATTAAACAAAAAATTACGAAGATATAGTGCTTTAAAATGTTGCGTGACGTCACTCCGGTATACAATTTTTACTGAGGTGTGACGTAAAAAGCCCCCACCCCCGAACTTGACGCTTTATATCTTTGGCAATTTTTATTGATTTGTCAAATAATAAAATACGTATCCAATATTTTTTGATAATCTAACTGACAGACTAATTAGATTTTTTTTATCCAGTCACCATCCCTATTATGAATAAAGATATTAAATATGTTTGGTATTTTATATTGCTTTTACACGATAATATACACGGTATTTTTCGAATGTGCGCGGTATTTTGAGTTCGAAACTCCGTATTTTTAATCTATCAACACGGTAGTTAACTTTTGTTCATCTGGTAACACAAATCGGATCAGACAATCGGATGCAAAACCGGAAGTATGTTGTCAGGCTAAAGCTTAGAGGACGTAGACAGAATATAATACAGACATATACCAAGCGTGCCGCCGATAAGGACAGAAAAATAAGTACATACTAAATTTAGAGTTGCCACGTAAGGGAAATTTTACCCTTTGTGTAAAGCAAATACGGAGGTTGTTGTAAATTATATTTTCTTTCCTAACCAAAATCACTTTTTTGACACAACATTTACTTTTCTTACATTATATCGTCTTAATCTATGACAGTCTGCAAAAAGTACGAAAGTGATTGTTATAATAATGTCCTCCTAGCCGAAACGACCACAGCGGCCAATCTTTCACAAGATCAGCCATGTACGCAGGAGATATTATAGTGCACAAGTGCTTGCGTAGACACAAGTGCACTCTCTCTTCCTTTATATAATAGGTACCTCTCATAATCCGATGGGACGGAAGACCGACACGACTGGGGAGAAGTTAAGCGCAGGACCGACTTTTTACATGCCCATCCGACGCATGTGTGGCGTATCTCGGATCACGGTTTCGGAACGCCAAAGGGGCTGTCAAAAAGATGACAGCGCGCTAGTATCTATGGCAGAGACATGTTTTAATTATTACGATTACTCCACTGTATTATAAGTTGTTCTCTCTCAATTTGATTATAAGTGTTTATTACCAAAGCTCGGTGTTTTAATTTGACGGACAGGAGTCGGGCATACGTCCTATCGCAAATCCCGACACATGGATCATCTTACTTTACAGACAATCAGGTCATCGGCCTGCATTGTCCTAGCCAGTAAGGAACAACTACTCAAATTTGTTGCCCTTCGCAGGATTCGAACCCACGACGGAGGCTACAAAGTGAATGTACACTTAAATTAGCCTCATACAAAAAAGTTAAGAGATAAAAACAATAATATGCTATTTCCCAGAGAGGTAGGCAAAAATTGGCTTTCTTATAACTTAATATAATACATACTATGGCCATTTACCGGGTAAGTTTTAGTAAATTTCTCCAATATACAAATCTATAGTACTAGTATCTTGGGACAATCTACGCTTGACCAATGACCACCTGATCTCAATCTACGCAGATCCTTTAGTAAGGTAACCAGATAAATGATTACAAATACTTGTAAACTGTATAAATACATATTTAAATAGATAAATAACACCCAGACAATTGTTCGGAATCCTTCGGAATCGAACCCATGTCCTATTGGGCAGCGGCCAGGTCCCTCAGATCGTCGAACAGCCGTACATCGCCGCCGTCCGCGGCATGTACTGCTCGACCCACCCGACCCGATGTCCGTCCTCCTGGACCATGACACAACACCAACACCAACACCGACAACGATGTCAAGAGTCGTAAACACATCAACACACAGACACCGGTCTCGCCGGCGAGGCCGAAGGGATCCGTACGCATGCGACCTCGACATGCATCCCCTCGCTGAGTTTCTTGCCGGTTCTTCTCAGCGGGGGCGAGTTGTGAACCGGTGGTAAACTCATTTTCTCTAAGCGGCAGCCCAAGCCGAGGCCGTGCCTCCCTGAGGTGCCCTTGTGCTAGTCGCTACCCAAACCTTTCTGGCTGGAGCGCTTTAAGCGCTCGCCCTCTTGTCCGGTGAAACAGTACTATTCCTAAAAAAAAAAAAGTGATGATCAATAAAGCAAAGTGACTATCAAGCTTCAGTTGTCCACCAAACTTTGATGTCTACTGAAAGTGTGTTTGGTATTTATTGGTGATTCAAGTTAGGCAATACCAAATGAATAATTTGATAGTTATTTAATAGTCACTTTGCTTTATTGATCATCACTTTAGTTGTCAAACGAGATAGGTACATAATAGGGGGGCAAATGAAACAAACTATTCAACGTCGGTACTAGTTATTTATAATTCAGACAAATTTACCAATAAATTGTAACCAACAACATACATACATATATTTAAACAACATGCATATAGTAAAAGCACGATTAAATGTACAATGACCATTGTGCCTATAAATAACGAATGAATACGTCCTGCGCAGCCTTGGACGAATTACTTGAGCGCTTACGTTATTTCTGAATATTTAAGAATTCGGGAATAACTTTTAGCAACCTAATTAATTCTTTTTGTTGCTGCTATCCACAGTATACAAATATCCATATTTTCAGGAAATCATAAAAATAAATTCGGGAAATCTGAGAAATTTTTCGATGCACCCAGCATGTGGGATCGTGAATGATGCACTTAATAATAATTTACCACTTATTTATGGTAGTCTCTCTTTTATACACTGGCAACACTGATAATGGCGATCAATAAACTGAAAATTTTAGGTTATGGATGAAAAACAAGAATTTATCGATCTTACACGTAACTTTCAAGTATAATAGTAACTAATTTAGAGCAATAAGATCTAAATAAGTCGTTTACATGTATTAGTTTCTAAATGTAACCTCTAAATTGGCCATAATAATTCACGTTTACCTGTGAAACGATACTCCATTAATTTTACGTTCACTGTCACTTTTACAGCCTATAATACTGCACTGCACGATTCTTATAGGATTTCCACAACACACAGTAATGTCACAGTTAGTTGTTTATTGAATTTTAAGTTATTTATTTAATATTAAAACCACGATAAAATTGTCACGGAGCAAAGTGGGAGCAAACGTCAAATTTGTTTCGCACCCACGGCGCGGAAAAATCGAACACATGCTGAGGGACAAAAAATCATATACACTGTTTCTTTCTATCACACGTAACCTACATAAACGCATTCTTTTCTTGTGTGAATGAGAAAGAAAGTGTCCAGCCCTCTATTGTTTTCTTCCTCTAAGTTAGAGGAGATACCACTGGAGAGAGCATGATGTGCTAACCCCTCTGCCAAATTTTTGTTCATATGTTCAGGTCTTTCTTTATTTGTGTGCGTATCTTTTTGAATGTGTTGCGAGTTTATTATAGTGTGGGTATGCGTGAAATTGTATATGTGTGTGTTTACTTCGCCTTCCGCACCCCGCAAAAGTGCCACGAAAAATTTGTACGGGGAATCGAAGCGATACTAGCTCCATTCTAATTACTCTGAGGGCTAAAGCGAATGAAATACGGAGCATAAATATGGCGGTTCGTAGCGGACTGCACACAGCAGCAGCAAACGACGACGTGTCGCTGTGACACTACTGATACTGGTTTCTATGTATTTCTATGAAATACCTTCCGCAGCGTCGACACGTCGCACCACAGCAGACGACGTGTCGTCCGACTGCAGATCAGTAGTGTCACCAAAAAATACTAGATTTACTGGCTGTCTGCCGTCCTCTGCAACCGTCTGCGGTTGGGTTCGAATTCATGACCGCAGCATAACAGGAAGCACCGAAATTGTTCTATAATTACCAACATTATGTCTATCACCGTTTTTGTAGATTGGTCGCTTAAGAATGTCTGGAAAAACACTAGTAGTCAGGCATAGATTGCATAAGTGCTTAAAGCTTTGTGTTCAAACTCAAACTCAAAACTCAAAAATAGTTTATTTCAAATAGGCTTAAAGCTAGCACTTTTGAAGTCATGTTTTTTTTTTAAAGAAAGCTACCACCGGATCACAACGCGGCCTCAACTGAGAAGATCCGGCAAGAAACTCAGCGGGCTTGTCATTTTTTCACTTTTTTTTTAAACAGTGTGTTACAATTAGATCAAAGCGACAGTGTGTCTTGCCGTTCAAAAGATCAAATAAGACAGACTTGTTGTGTTGGGATTCCATCAATACCAGCTGCAGAATTGTTTTTTAAATTTCCAATGATCGCCTCGATCTCGATACAGTCAGTCAGTATCTGTTAGATACTGACTGACTGTATGATGTGCCATAGAGTTTTTCTGAGATTGGAATTCGCACAAGTTGTTTGATACAATATGTGGTTCTCTGCTAGGTATATCTATCCGTTATAGCACTAGCAAGGTTCGCGCCAATTCCCACGAAATAATTATTTACCACTATTGGATCTCGCGTTAAGTTAATTAATTCATTTGGAGGTTGATTGCTTAATATTAGTGATCTTATTTTAGTCATCCATGATCCCGCTATTTCTATCAAATTCAGATATTTCGTTTGCTATTTTTAACTTTTTTATAAGATTGTTGCGGAAATTGCGGTATCTAGTATGTGCGGGGGCCCCCAAGGCGCGGGGCCCGTAGCATTTGCTGACTCCTGCTATATGGTTAATCCGGCACTGTGTACTGCCCCACATGAGTACCTACATTGCACCCGTGTGAGGCCGAGGCGGGTCGCCAGAGAAGTCATTGATTTGATGCATCATGTTAGTTCTAAAGATTGGCATCCCGTCAGATGTACCTATTGGAAATCATAGATAGATTCATATCTAATTAAGTTTATGGAAAGATAATATGCTAACGCTTTCGAAATCCAAGAAAGGCCGTGAAGTGTTATCGTGCAACTACAACAATTGCATTGTTACTCAATATAGATAATCATGCTTGACATATATTAGGAGATTAAACGAATTAAGTGTCGTAACGCAGTGATATGTAGTGGCATAGAAATTACCGAAGCAGACAATCTGTGATCTTTCTAGGTGCACTAGGAAATCCCGAGAACACCTCTGCTCTACAAAGTATTAAATAAATATTTAAATTCCAAGCACTCCTCACTTACATCCAAATTACATCAATCAGCTAGAGCTTACTCTGGAAACTAACATCAATTTAAATCAATTTTACTAAATCTATTACTAAGATGCGTAAAAAATAGTCGTTGATAAAACGGCAATAGGTCTCCTATTGCCGTTTTATCAAATGCATCTTATCACTTTGCCGTAACCAGGGTAGAAATTCAGCTAAGTATATGGGAAGAACATGTAGCTATCGGAAGAAAGCCGACCGCGTGGTTGATTTCCAGTCCGTATCGGAAGTGGCAGTATGGGATTTTGTTGGGAATGTGGAACGTAGGTAATTTTAGGTTTTCTTTTTAGGGTTCCATACCTAAAAGGTAAAAAAGGAACCCTTACGGTGAGGCGTCGTCTGTCTGTCTGTCTGTCTGTCACACCTATATATTTCAGGAACCGCTAACGCTATCGATTTAAAACTTGGAATAGTTTTAGATCTTTTTTACCCAACATCATCAGAAATGAGAAAAATGATATTTTTACTTTTAGTTTTTTTTAATGGAAGTCGAAACGGGTCATCAAAATTACAAAGTGAGACTACTATATCGAGTCGGATATCATATGAAAGGGCTTCATTTGTACATGTCTCGTCTCAAAAATGTCATAAAAATACCTCCAAAGATGAAAAAATTACAAAAAAAAGACAAGCCCGCTGAGTTTCTTGCCGGTTCTTCTCAGTAGCGGCCGCGTTACGATCCGGTGGTAGTTTGTAAAAATGATTTTTGTGTAAGTGCCTCCGTGGGGCCTATACATAATAAATATATTTTGACTTTGACTTTTTTATTCAAATATTTTATGTAAACATAATACATTTGGAAATCTAAGTGGTCGTCTGTGAGAACTGAGTGAGCATAAGTACATTATTGGATTAAGTACATTATAATATCTTTTGTTTTATCTATATAAAACTCTCATAGCCAAAATCTATCACTTTTGAAAATGAGGTCGGTGTGTAGTTTACGAGTACGTGGATCTAAAATTGACAACTATTCTGAATGTTTGTTTCTGAATGAGTTTTTTTTTTGTGTTACCTTTATTACACGAATTGTTAAGATGGAAAATGTATTGTGTATGTTATGTGCTTTCCTGAATGAAAAATCGTATGCTATACTAGCTATCAGACACCGGTCTCGCCGGCGAGGCCGAAGGGTCGTACGCATGCGACCTCAACGACGTGCATCACCCCACTGAGTTTCTTGCCGGTTCTTCTCAGTGGGGGCGCGTTGTGAACCGGTGGTAAACTCAGCCCTCTCTTAAGCTACAGCCCAAGGCGAGGCCGTGCCTCCCTGAGGTGCCCTTGTGCTCGTCGCTACTTCTGCCGTTAAGGCTAGAGTAGGTACTTGAGTGCTTTAAGCGCTCGCCTCCTATTTTCCGGTGAAGCTGTAATGGCCATCTGCGGCCAACAGCGTCTATCCTTCCCACAAAAAAAAAGGAACCCTCGGTGCGCGAGTCCGACTCGCACTTGACCGGTATTTTTTATTTTTTGTTTAGGTTTAATTTTTTCGCTTGTTGGTATTCAACTTTTTTATGTGAATCGATCCTATTTCATATAAACAGGGGAGCAAACGACTCAATGAGACCATCCAAAACGATAAATTTTCTAAATCATAAGTTTTAACTTTCAAACTTCGAATTCGTTTCGAATATTTTCGGGTCAGGTTTACGCTGACAAAATACTAAGTAGCTAGAATGTTTTCCAATCGTGCACATTATTATGTATTTTAATTATAAACACAGGCGTAAATAGGTAAAATTTAGGTGGTCTACGGTATAAATTGCTCAAAATGACCGCCGTTTTTACGAAGAGGTAGGTTATATATAAGTTCACTCGTTTTTGTACTGAGCAAGTAGCAGGGGAATTTATTTCTTGAATGGGTATCATTTTAAAATCCTTGTTATTATAATGCATCTAAGCTTCTGACTACTGTTGTTTTTCTTTTTTTAGACTTCGTTTTTTCAGTCAACAAATCGAGAGGTGAGATCGGGGCTGCAGCATGCAGCTGCCGTGTTTCTATTTGTTACAAATACGCTATACCAATGATATTTTACTAAATATCATTGCGCTATACGCAAATGACGTCCAAACGTCGTTCGCGATTTAAAGATTTTTTTAAATAGTCTCTCAAACTTAAAAATGACCTGAAGATATTTGAATCGAATTCGAAGTTTAAAGTTAAAACTTATGTTTTAGAAGTTAAATCCCTTTTCCGTACAAAATGTATAGGAGCAGTTTTTGGCGATTTCATTTCATACATTAAATGGTCATTTGATCCGTACATGAATAGGATCGATTGACGTACTTAAAAATATTTTTTTCACCGACTGTACATTTTTTCCAAAATCTGTGAATGCTGGTCACAATATCTCAAAAACCTCCTAGGAACGTTTTTCTGTGACTATAACGGTTATGGTACCTTTTTTCGCGGAGGTACCGTCGCCGGGGGGCGCATAATAGCCCCCGGGAACCTGTCTCGGTGCTCACGGGGACTAGTTTGTAAACCCGCTGCCGTCCTCCTCGGAGTCACCGCCGTACTCAATGGATATCCTAGGGCCCACACGCCCCCGAACGTCCAGCGACTCCGAATAACGGTTATGGTACTGTCCCGTCTCAAAAATCCAGCCTGTATATCTTAGGTAGGTAATAGAGGTAACGGTCACAATATTCTTGTTGGTGGTCATTCCTTTTTTTATATGACCTAGTGACCAGACAAGCAATACGTTTGCCTGATGGTAGGCAACTCACCTACCTAGAATAGGAATGGAGTAAGTATACAGTAAGTATATGTAGTTTGATTATAAAATATTTATCCAAACTAAAGCCGTTTGTAGCCATGTGACGAATTGTGTTTATCCACAAAATACATATTTTTCTCCAAAATATTTTACTTTATATTTTGAGTCCAATTTCTATAATTACATTTACATTTAATAAATCATTGCGTAAGTGCTTATAATAATTAACAGGTCGAGATTAATATAATACACTTATCGCACCTGTATCAGTTGTCCCTTTAAACTGAATGTGACAACATGTATATTATAATATTTTTGTTGGTACTTCTATATACAGTTTATAATTATTGTACAAAACATCACGACTATTGGGCCAAGCGAAATGTAAAGTACGATAAGCCTGTACCGTTCTTCGGCAACCTGTACGAGAATGTGATGGGAGTTAAGAGCATCACCGAGGTGTCTGTGGAGATGTACAACAAGTATCCCGACGAGAGAGTGGTCGGCTTCTACAGAGGGAGGACGCCGGAACTTATTGTTCGAGATCTGGACATAGTGAGAAATATTTTAAGTATAGATTTTGAATATTTTTACTCTAGGGGTCTCGGTAGGGACACTCAAAAGGAACCAGCTATGGCAAATATTTTTCAACTGGGCGGCGATAAATGGAAGTTATTGCGAAAGCGACTAACAGGGGCTTTTACGACTGCAAAGCTGAAAAATATGTTCCCCCTAATAGTAGACTGTGCGAAAAAACTGCAGCATAAAGGTGATGAAATTATTAAGACCAAGAATGGAGAGTGCGACGTGCGCGAGCTGATGGCGCGGTTCACCACCGAGTTTATAGGCGCCTGTGGTTTCGGCATACAGATGGATACAATCAACAATGAGCGATCGCTCTTTAGAGAACTAGGAAAAAAGATATTCAGACATACGTGGAGGCAACGCATTTTGCTTGCGGTGTGGGATCTTCTCCCGTCTTTGGGGAGATGTGCCCAAACATTAGTAGCCAATAATGAAGTAGGGGATACTATTGAAGTCATATTGAAAAATATTCGCGAGCAAAGAAATTATAAGTCTTGCGGTCGCAATGATTTTGTAGATATTCTTCTGGAGCTGGAAGCAAAGGGCACAATTTATGGTGAATCTATGGAAAAGAGGGATTTATATGGAAAACCAGAACTTATAAAAATGACAATGGACACTAAAATAATGGCAGCACAAATGTATGTATTCTTCGCGGCTGGGTTCGAGACTTCGTCATCGGCCATGAGCTACACACTCCACGAACTCGCTTTTCATCCGGAAATACAAGCTAAAATTCAGACCGAAATCGATGAAGTATTGAAGCAATACAACGACAAATTGTCTTACGAATCCATATCTCAAATGACGATGTTAAGTTGTGCGTTTAAAGAAGCAATGAGAATATTCCCTGTCGGTGGAGTAATTACCCGTGAGTGTGCTAGACGGTACACGATACCCGAGCTGGACATCACCATAGACCCTGGCGTGAAGATCATGGTGCCGGTGCATGCGATCCAGAACGATGAGAAGTATTTCGATAACCCATCGGAGTTTAAACCAGAGAGGTTTGCGGTTTTGCTGGATAGACACAAGTTCGCGTATTTACCGTTCGGCGAAGGACCACGACAATGCATAGGTAAGTGAAATTTTCCAATAATGCAATTTCTGAATATGGTACTAAAACAGGATTTGAGGATTATAATGCAAACAACAAGGCGCTATGAGAAGCTTTTACTAGGTAGCATCAGTCAGATGATCGTATGTGGATTGTCTCAGAATATAAGTATTTATGAAATTCACTATGCTCTAGAAATCCGCTCGATGCACCTGCTTCTCCAGACAATAATATTTATAATATACTAGCGACCCGCCCCGGCTCCGCACGGGTTTAATCAAGACTCATAGCTGCAAATTATTTTTCTTAGGTTACCTAAAACATAAAAAACGAACCCTTACGATGCCACTTCGTCTGTCTGTCTGTACTTACTCAACTTCATAGCAAATGGAAAAATCAGTGGGGGTCGAAATGAGGCGTCAAAATTTCAGGAATATCATATGAAAGGATTTCATTTGCACATTTCAAAATAGATTTTAATTTTGGTTGATGTTACATAGTTTTTTACGAATGTATTATACAGGGTGGAAACTTTCAGTGGGGCAGTAAGGGGAAGTACCTTATCCATAGCAGCTACACGAAAATGAACTTAGGAAACTATCCATAATTTTCCATGAAATTTTGGTCCCCATTCACAGATTTAAAAACAAATGTACAGTTAGCAAGAAACTGGCCCATTTTACACAAATTTTTTTAGATGCCAATGGGTCCTGTTTTTAGAGTGTAGAGTCAAAAATCGCAAATACCTTTTCCCATACATCTTTTATATCATCATCAGCATCCGAAACGGTCACTGCTGAACAAAGGCCTTTCCCTTAGACGGGAAGAGCTGCCATAATTCCCACGCTTGGAAGGCGGCTTGGGGATCGCAGTATAGGTGGTAGGTAATCCAATAGAAAGACGCTGCTGCCCGTCTTCTTGTTTTCCCTTAGTCGCCTTTTACGGACACCCAACGGGAGGACATAGGACATCTTTTATATGCACTTATAATAATAATGCAGATGGGGAAAGGAGCAGACGTCATCCTCGCTGCTGCGCCTTGACTTGCAGTCAATCATTCAATTCTATTATATTCTATTTAACAATCACTATCATCATCAGCAGCTGACAGAATGTCACTGCTGAATAAGTCTGCCTTTAGACGGGTTGATTCATAATTAGATTGTATGCTTTTCCAGGAGCCCGCCTCGGCGAGATGCAGTCGCTCGCGGGGCTGGCTGTGATGCTGCAAAGGTATACCGTGGAGCCAGCCACAGCCACTCTCAGACACCCTGAAACCGACCATACAAGCAACTTAGTCCAAAACGTGGTAGGAGGATTACCACTCAAACTTAGACTAAGGAAAAAACTTTATATTTCAATGATTAATTAGGATGCTTATATATTCGCAATAATTAGGACATCATTATTGCAAACTATCCTAATTTCACTTATACATTTGTAGAAACGAAGGCACAGGTATACACAATTGCCTGACAAATCGCATAAAAGAGATTTATTCTTGACGATGTATAGGTTAAAAAGGGTGCTGCAAAAGAATTGGAAGTATTTTTCTCAATTATACAGTTATAAGTTTACAACCATCGATATAATATATGAGCTAGATAAACATTCACGAACAAAATGACATCTAAAATGTGGTCGCGAAGGTTGCAAACTTATCTGTGCTGGTGGCGGAAACGTGAACTAACGGGTTTATTATGACAACGACGTGTAGTTTGACAGTTTCATATAGACAGTAGCGACACTCCTATCGGCAAAAATAATTTTGTCAGGCTGTGGCTTGTAAAGAAATAGCGACACAAGGGCGCTATTTCTCGCTACCACTTTCTGGACCGTGACATCAAATCTAGTTTAAATTTTATATTGATGTTTACAACTAAAGTGGGTACCTTAAGAAATTAGTAAAAAAAATTGAATAGCGTATTTTTTAGAAACACAACTTTAATTATTGCACTTGCGTTCAGCGACTGTTCTGAGTAGACGCGAAACCCGATTGGCCGCTTGATCAAATTTAGAGGGTGCATACTTATAACCGTTAATAAAGATACTTTAAAATGGCTTTGTTTTTTTTACTACTGAATCCTAAACTTGGGCAGTCTCATGCATGAGTGCACCAGGAGGACGGCAAACAGAGAGAGATGGCGACAAGTCGTGAGGCGCGTAACATAAAGATGGGCGACTATGAATGATTTCATACGAATTATTCGACTTTATAAATCATTCGACTTATTCGAACGATTTTTTGAAATTAGTTGAAATTAGTACTAATTTGATACTCGCTTGACTTTGATTATCGGCGAATTGAATGATGTGATTTGTCAGGCGCACTGACATCATTCGTTCCGGGACCGGAACGGCAAATAATTCATTCATCTTTCATTCGAAAAACTGCCGACTGAGTCGCGAATAGTCTAATTCAAACGCCGTTAGTAGTTACTAATTAGTAGTGGTAATTCGACTATGAACATTAGTATATTACTAATATTCAAGTCGAATGCGTACATTAGTAGTTGTAGATGATTCGAATCGTCGGATTAGTAACAGTCGCGCATCTTTAGCGTAACATCTGCCCCTAGTGACGCTACATAACGGCCACGACCGTTCTGTCAAGAGCTTAGAGAATGAAAACCAATAGAGCGCTGGCACTTTCTTTCTCATTCGCGCAAGAAAAGAATGCATTTATATATATTATATGTGATAGAAAGAAACAGAGCATATGATTTTTTGACCTTCAGCGTGTGTTCAGCACCGGGCGCACCGTCGGTGCGGTTTTCTTCGAGTACTCATGAAATTTTCTCGTTTGTGATGTAGCTGTGGAGTTTTAAATTGAATTTCATTATGAAATATCGTTTAAACTACATAATAGGCGCATTTGAATAAACATCCATAACGTGTGTTATGTGTACAAATGATTATTTTCTGTCCTTATCGGCGGCACGCTAGCTAGATGTCTTGTTATTTTCTGTCTACGGTCAAGAGCGATATACAGACAAAAAGAATAAAAAATAATAATATTTCTCACAAACTCACTACCCATCTAGTATAGTAGAGGCGAGAGTGTGTAGTACTAGACCAACGAGGCCTTCGCTTAAAGTATGTATGTATGTCTAACTCTTTGGCACGACTTTGACAGCCCAAACCAAGGGCCAAATCCAAATCAGCCCAAATGGTTTGATGGAGTTTGACTCATGATAATTATGTCGTTAAAAGCAATTATATTTTTAACCGACTTCAAAAAAGGAGGAGGTTCTCAATTCGTCTGTATATATATATATTTTATGTATGTTCGCGCATAACTCTGGCCATTATGAACCGATTTGAAAAAATCTTTCTTCCATCCATTCTTCAATCCATTGATTGGGTCCCATAAAAAAATATTGCTTAGTAATAAGTAGTTCCTGAAAAAACAAGAATGGTGACTGCGCAGGAAAGCTGCAGGAAAGCCTATATAGATGACTTTATGTCGCTTTTTAAGGACAAAAATAGTCATAACTCTGGCAAATATTTACCAATTTCAATGATTCTTTTTTTATTCGAAAGAAGAAACCACTGTATTGAATCTGTATGAATTTTATCACAACCGGATAAGAACTTCCTGGAGGACCATGAACAATGTGGAGGAATTTATCTGGTAAAAACCATAAAACTGATGTTCTCCATTACATTGCTCTGACAATTATGAACCGATTTCGATGATTCTTTTTTTATTCGAGAGAGTAAACTACTACGATGATTCCATGCAAATTTCATTACGACCGGATATTTTTTTCTGAAGAAACATCAATTATGTAAAACTATGTAGACGATAATGTGATCATAACCTACTTATATCATTTTACGGTCTTCGATGATTCAATCTTTATATATGAAAATATCACTAAAAAGTTTAAAATAAAATCTTTAAAAAAATTTGAACCGACTTCAATATCACTAAAAAGTATAAAATAATTTAAAAAATATTGAAGTTGGTGCCAAATATACACAGCCGGTAAGCTAACACCAACTTCAATAATATTTAAATTATTTTATACTTTTCAGTGATATTGAAGTCGGTTCAATCTTTTTTTTAAACTTTTTTATATGTAAAAAATATAATATCATTATTAAATGAGTGTCAGCTGTGGAGAAGACAGCTGCTATAATAGTTTAAAAAAAAAAAAACAATATGTAGGTAATAAATATTACATCCATAGTAGGTAAGTACTTTCGAAAACTTCATTAAGGGTATCAAATATAAGGCTTTAATGAATCAAGAATAAATATATTTCAAGTGTAGTATACGTTTTATTTATGTAATATAAAAAAAATGTTTTTATTTACGCGAATACTGCATAATGAAATCAAACAACTTTTACGGATTTCATCGCGGTTTATTTTAGATTATATTATTCGAAGTACGTTACGTATACGTTTCGAATGCTTTGCAGCCCCCATGGTCACGGGAGGACTGAGATGTTGGATGTTCTTATATCACAATTATGCCGGTGTACCCTCAGGTCTTCTTAGTTATTATTGTTGACCAACAATCCGTAAAAGTACCTACCTACCTACTTAGTTTGATTTTAATAAATAATTAGTTAGGCTAATCCCAACTCCAGGAGTCGGCGCCTGACTTTCACGAGTCATCGGTTTATAGAAAAAAAATTGTTTGGCACCATGACTGCTCCGGTCTTCGTCGCTTTAGGTACTGTTCTATTTAATTTTCGGTTTGGAATGTATACTTCTGAGTTTGAGCTTGAGCGGTAGTCCTCCCACCACGCTTTGAATCACGTTACTCTTGTGATTGATTTCAGGGAATCGGAGCGTCGCTGCAGCTGGTTCTACGGTGTACCTTTCCAGCAGCACAGCCAACCCTGCGAGGGATTGCATCTCACCAAGTCGAGCACCTAAAGTAAAATTGCTAATTTTTAGTCTGTACATGTATTATTTTGTAATTTAAAGGATAAACCTAATATGGATTAGGTGTATGGCGCGTCTCGGAGCTTTATCTATTATGGAATAGACTAAGCTCCTAGCGGAGCCAGACATTACTCATTTTCTAAGCAACAAAATGTGTCAGATAAAGTAGTTCGGATATTTATGTTTCGTCGAATATCTTTAAAAACAAATCTATACTTATAATAAAACTGTAACAGGTCCAATTCTGTACATTGAAGATATTTTGAAAATTATATTTGGAGGGCATTCTATAACCGATACTGAGGCCGAAAATGTAATTTTTTAAATTTTTGTCTGTCTGTCTGTCTGTCTGTCTGTCTGTCTGTATCACGGCTGCGCATCACGCCGAAACTACTGAATGGATTCAAATGAAACCTGGCATGATTTGAGATCTTACTACGAGGCCTACCTCGTCCTAACATAGGATACTTTTTATCCCGTAATCTAGCACGGTTCTTTTTGGAGAGGGGATTAAAGACAAAATGGGTACTTGGTTATAACCAAGTACCCATTTTGAAAAATTGATAAAATCGGACCAAGCGTATACGCTTGGTCCGATTTTATCAATTTTTCTTTATAATATAATAAATATTAGTAAGGGAGCACTCATAGAGAGTTGTTATCAAGGTTTTGTAATCGATCGGGTTAAGCAACGTTAGGTAAGGTCAATAAATAGATGGGTGACCGTTTAACGCCATTTGAACTAAACGGGTCCGTGCTTCGGAGAGCAAGTAAAAAGTGGGTCCCAGTTTTTACCCGACTATAAAAAGGAGGTTATGTATTCGATGCGAATGTCTGTTATTAAAAGTTTATTAACGTAAAAATAACGCAGGCAGAGCTGCGTGGGTCAGCTAGTAATCAATATTGCCAGACACTTTCCATCAGCGATAAATTACGCAACATCGTTGCTTTATAAAACTTTATATTTCCCGAGTGAAATGTACGGTATTCAACATTCAGAACATTTTAAAGTACCAACTTATTTAAGGTTTCTTTCTAAGTGATAATCATTTTTAAAGGGCTCCAATATATTCATTGTCCTCTTACCTAAGCACTGTCGTGGTCCTTCCCCGAAAGGCAAGTATGCATACTTGTGTCTCTCCACCGGATCGACAAACCTCTCTGGTTTAAACACCGATGGGTTGTCGAAATACTTATCATCGTTCTGAATCGCTTGCACTGGCACGATGATCTTCACACCAGGGTCTATAGTGATGTTCAGCTCGGGAATCGTGTACCGTCTAGCACAAACTCGATGCAACACTCCCACAGAAGGGAGCATCCTCGTTGCTTCTTTAAATGCACAGCTCAATAGCGTCATCTCCGATACTGACTCGTAGCACAAACCATCATATTTTTTCAGCACCATATCAATTTCATCCTGAATTTTAGCCTGTATTTCTGGGTGGAAAGCGAGCTGGTGGAGTGTGTAACTCGTAGATGATGACGAAGTCTCGAATCCAGCCGCGAAAAATAAAAGCATTTGTGCTGCCATTAACTTAGTATCCATTGTCAGCTGCACGATCTGCGGTTTTCCATATATATCCCTCTTCTCTACTGATTCACCAGAAATGGTACCTCTTGCCTCCAGCTCCAGAAGAAGATCCACAAAATCGTTGCGACCACAAGGCTTAAAATTTCTCTGCTCGCTAATATTTTTCAATATAACTTCGATAGCCTCCACTACTTCATTCTCAGCTATTAATTTTTGTGTACACCTTCTCAACTCCGGGAGATAGTCCCCCACCGCGTGCAATAATCGATACTTCCAGGAATGCTTAAATATCTTCTTGCCAAGTTCTCGGAACAGCGAATTTGCGTTGTTAATGGTATCCATCTGTATTCCGAAGCCGCAAGCACCAATGAACTCGGTGGAGAAACGCGCCATCAGCTCGCGCACGTCACAGTCTCCGCCATTGTTCAATATAATGTCGTCGCCTAAATTCTGTAGCTTTTTAGCGCAGTCTGTTATAAGCGGGAACATATTCTTCAGCTTCGCAGTGGTGAACGCCGCTGTCAGCCGTTGTCGTAATAGCTTCCAGGTGTCACCATCGACATGAAAAAGATTTGCCATCGCGGGCTCCTCTTGGTGCTCCCTTCCAATTCCTCTGAGATAAAAATATGCAAAGTCAGTATTCAAAATTCTTCTCACTATGTCCAAGTCTCGAACAATGAGCTCCGGCGTCCTCCCTCTGTAGAAGCCGACCACGCTCTCGTCGGGATACTTGTTGTACAACTCCACAGACACCTCGGTGATGCTCTTAACTCCCATCACATTCTCGTACAGGTTGCCGAAAAATGGTACAGGCTTATCGTGCTTCACATTTCGCTTAGCCCAGTAATCGTGATTTTTCGTGATATAATTATATAAAATAAATAGGCATATCGTTAAAAATATTATAATAAACATGTTGGTCGGTTCAATTTGGTGAAACAACTAACTCTTTTGAGTTAGTTGTTTCGTGTAAGAGGCAATTAAGGAAAAATAGGGTCATGGGAAACAATTGTGAACACCGGGACCGCAACTCTACAGCAATAATTAATGTTATTTCTTTTTTTGTTTATTCATTAGTAGCACCTAATCACCTGATTGTTGGAGTATCGCAGGGTTTTGGCGCTGTAAGCCATAATACAAGCTTTAAAAAGCTTATCACAACTTAGCAACAGATGCTAAGTACTACTGAATATGAAAACTTAATTAATCTTTCTTTGTAATGTACTGTTAATGTAAAAAAATATTGGACATTAAATAAATATTATTATAATTTAATAACTGCTAAGTCACACCGTCACGTTCGTGCGTCACAAAGCGTCATAAAATTAATAAAAAGGAGTTGTTCCAGAAATGTATGGAGCCTGGGCCAACACCATGTACACTATATGAATATATAAATATGCAATATAGTAACTGTTTTGTACTGTTCTCTTTTTTTAATATTGCTTCGTTTTATTGTACATTTAAGATATCTTGGTCAAGGAGAGCAACACCAAAGAGAATATAATACTACTGTAGCAACACCACACAATAATATGATGGATCGGAAATAAGTAACTAAAATGTCATTTTGACGGATTTTGATTTTAACGGACGGATTCCAATCCAAATCACAGGCGATAATCAATACAGTAAAGCCCCGTGTCAAGAAAGAAGCAGTCAATTAATGTCCGTAAACATAAATAATCACTAAAAACTCCGAAATACAATATGTACTCCATGCGTAAACAATCTATTACGAAATGTCACCTATAGCATTAACTGTCATGTAGTAAACCAACGTCAAACGCAACTGTCATGGCTGCCCTAAAAACAGGGTGGACATATTAAATAACTCCATAAGTAATCATTTATGTACAATTGTACTCTGCTTCAAATTAATGTATAAGTATTTTTATGAAACTCTCCTATGTTTTTCCTATTTTTCCATGTAGTGTACATAGTGTTGGCCCAAAATGGAACAACTCCTTTAATTACAATTTTTAAAATTAATTTAAAATTTCAAAGATTATGTTGCAATAAAATTAAGGTGCTCATAACCATTTACATATTATCACTGTTGAGCAAACGAACAACGTTGTATATCTCAGTCTATAGATGCGTGAACTTAGCGGCATTTAAACTGAGCATCTCCGTGCTTCGGAGGGCATAGGAAAATATCTGTCCAGAATATTTCATCTAGTAGATTATTTCAGCAGTCGTTAAGTCACAGTCCTAAAGACAGCTTGAATAACTCTTGACATCAGGATCATCAACATCACCATCATACTCAGCCGGAAGACGTCCACTGCTGAACATAGGCATCCCCCTTAGAACGCCACAATGGACGACAATTGGTTATTTACATCCACCGGTTACCTGCGACGCGCACAATGTCGTCTGTCCACCTAGGGGAGGCCTGACTACGCTGTGTCTTCCGGTTCGTGGTCGCCACTCGAGAACCTTTCTTCCCCAACGGTTATCGGTTCTTCGAGCGATGTGGCCTGCCCATTGCCACTTCAACTTGCAGATTCTGAGAGCTATGTCGGTGACCTTAGTTCTTCGGCGAATATCCACATTTCGGATTCTGTCGCGCAACGAAACTCCGAGCATAGCTCTCTCCATGGCTCGTTGTGTGACTGAACTTACGCTGCCCATCCGAGTTGGATTCTTCGGGCGACCTCTTTGTCGAAGTTGGGCCGACCTAACTGGATGGTTTGTCCTAGGTATACGTAGTGGTCAACAACTTCGAGTGTACCGTTCCCAACAACTACTGGTTCGGGTGTAACATGGATATTAGACATGATCTTCGTGGCCACACCGACAACGACGTCACGAGTCGTACACACATCATCAACACACAGACACCGGTCTCGTCGGCGAGGCCGAAGGGTCGTACGCATGCGACCTCGACATGCATCCCCTCGCTGAGTTTCTTGCCGGTTCTTCTCAGCGGGGGCGCGTTGTGAACCGGTGGTAAACTCACACTCTCTAAGCGGCAGCCCAAGCCGAGGCCGTGCCTCCCTGAGGTGCCCTTGAGCTAGTCGCTACCTATCTTTCCGGGCTGGAGCGCTCAAAGCGCTCGCCCTCTTGTCCGGTGAAGCTGTAATGGCCATCTGCGGCCAACAGTACTACTCATACAAAAAAAAAAAAAAACATCTTCGTCTTGTCCATGTTAATTTTAAGACCCACCTGTTGGGAAACGCTACTGAGGTCGCTGAGCATCGTATTGAGGTCCTCCAGCGACTCTGCCATAATGACTATACCATCGGCAAAACGAAGGTGAGTGATGTATTCGCCATTGGCCCGGCAGGGTCTCCACCGCTTTGTCGTTGACACTCCAACTTGCCGCACTAAGCGTTTCGCTTCTTCTTTTCTCATGCGCACGGCCGAGCTGTGGAATACCCTCCCGGACAACGTTTTCCCTGATAAATATAACTTGGGTGTATTCAAGTCTAGGTGAGCATTACCCCAGCAAGAAAGATGTTCGTAGAGAAGATTGAGTTAAACGAATAATTAGAGCATAATCTGTGCGCGGAATAAAAAATTAGTGCATCCTTTCGTTTTCGAGAAAAATCCGAAAAACGATTCTTGCTGGGGTAACGTTGTTCCAGCAAGAAGATTATAACCCAATGATCGGAGAGAAACATAAACTTCAGGACAGATAGCTTATATTGTGCGTAATTGTGCGCTGAAAATGAAATTTGTGCGTCTTAAGATTTCAGAGTTATTGCAATTCCTGCTGGGGTAACGTTTTGCAGAATCGTGTTTCTCGGAAACCAATAATTGTGCACCTGTAGAATAAACGATTATCAGTAGCTCTTAATTTGTGCGTATTTGTGCATCAATTAGATTTTCAAAAATATTTACCGTTTTAGCGTAATAATGGATTTATGAAAACCAAAAAAAAAGGTCCTAGCGCTTAAACGAACAAAAATTCATACACACTGAAAACGGTATTCGGTCCTTTTTAATACTCTTAACATCCACGAAAAGTTTCAAAACATATTACATACGCATTGTTGAATAATATCACTTTGAATCAAAACTGATAATGTCTAGCTTTGACGTCAAAATACAAAAAACAAGACAAACCCTAGAGTTTTTTAGAGCCAATAAACCAAGAATTAGAGCACTTAATGAAATACATATCCTGAAAATTTCAGCTTCAAATATCTCATAATAAAGAAGATACAAGCAAAAACTAGAACCCCTGTTAGATTACTGGTTATCCGACCAAATTGGAATGAACCCAAAAAAGCGAAGATTTCATACATACTCGTGACCTCCTTAACTTTGCACACAAACAGCTTTGCCTGGGTACACTGAAGTATAAAACTGTTAACGGAAGTTACTTTTATTCTAAATTTTAATATAATCAAGAACCAAAATTGGTGCCGTTCTTTTTATAAAGTTACTTATAGTTCATGTAGGTGAAGAGTTCAATACAATGTCAGTTATAATATTACGCAATTAAACTTTATTTTAAAACTAAATGTAGGTTGCCTGGATGAGATTGCTTTTTAGCGTTAAGGCCACCTTTGTACATTGGTGTCTTCAATGTATTGTTCAATTTACATGTAACTTTTGGTGTACAATAAAGTGTATTTATTATTATTAGTTTTGTTTTTTTTTTCTCTGGTTTTCACACCCGGACTTTTTAAAGGCTTGCGAGGAGACGAATCCAAGACGTAGAGGTCTGTTGGGTGAAATTAATGATATGAAAGACACCTGTCAGAATAAACTGCTGGAAATAAGATATAAACAGCAGTTGACTCTGGCAGACTACTCTGGCCTATTATAAGTATGTGGAAAGATTTCTATATGTTTTTGAGTGGACATTTGGTTGACTGAACACTGGGCTGTTGTAAAAGGCCGGGGTCTCTTGCCACCTCATTATTTTTTGAAAAGTGGTGACTTGCCACCGACTAGATGGACTCTCCATACGGCCGTCATGAGACGGCGGAAGGCAACAACGGTGTGGGCGGCTCAACACCCCTGTGTTGAGAGGTGTGCTGCGCTTTCTCCGAAGTTACTCGCGGCGTTATGGCTTTTAACACTTCCACCCCTGGAGCATATAGCTCTAACAACTCCTCTCTGGACGGCCAATTAAGGTAAGCCAGAGCTGAGTCCCGCGGGTCCCCTTCGGTTTTCACTCGGCCGACGAAGACACGCCAAGGTGGGGGCCCTGACCGACTCGCTGGAGCACTCGGGTCCTTGGTGTCGTTACGCACCAAGACTAGTAAGTAGACTATCTTTCCATATATTTACAATAGTTCCCATGCCTGCCGAGGTAAACTGTTATTTTTTCTTCAATTAAGTAGTCGATCTCGGTAGGTACCAACCACACACCATTTAATTGTAAAAAGGGCCTCTATGTGTTGGATTCGTCCCCACGCAAGCCTCTTAAAAGACAATCCCGTGAAACAAAAAACATGAAAATAATAATAATATCTCGGGACAATCGACGAACGATCTTCTGATCCCAAACTAGGCAGAGCCTGTACTATGGTAAACAGGCAGCTGATACTAATACTTATAAGTATACTTATTTTGTAAATACATACTGATATACATATGACGCCCAGACACTTGGTGGGAATCGAACCCACGCCCCTCGGTTGGCTGCCAGGGTATTTAACCACTACACCAACGGGCCCGGTCAATTATGAAGTGGAAAACCAGAAATTAAATTAAAACTGCATTGCAAATTCAATATGAACCATGGAAAACGAAGATTTGCTACAAAATTCTTTGACCTTCTACCTGGATGGACGATCTAGTTACCTTTTTCCTTGTCATTAGATTCTTCAGTGGGCGGGAGTGTTCTAAGTTCCTTAGTTTAGCCCATAAAAAAAGATATATGATTTTTTCACCCACCAATTTTGTTCATGGAACTACACACATCAAAAGTGTCTAGGGATCAACATATATTTTTGCAATAACTTTTCTCCTGATTGATATTAATTAAAATTTTCTTTAAGGATTCATCAAATAAAGTGTTTTCGTTTGTCACAGTAACGATAAACCAAGTCACCTTTGCATTAATAAAGAAATTTGCCATTTTCCTAATAAAGGGATTTTTGACATTTGAACCACTAACACAAAAGTTCGAAAAAAAGACTGAAATAACAGTTTTCTTTAAAATTTTATTGGGTAACTTAAACAATTAATAATCCGTGTTTCTACCGCGAACACTAACAACACAAGAACATCGGTTTGGCATACTCAAAATGAGTTCATCCAAATCACGCTGTGGAATGGCCGCCCATGTTCGTTGCAACAACAAAAAAAGGTCTTCTTGCGACTGGATACCCTCCATATTCGGCAGAGCTCTTCTCTGTAGCATATCCCATGCATGCTCAATCGGGTTCAAGTCTGGCGACTGAGCAGGCCAGGGCAGGACATTGATGTTAGCTGCGGCGAGAGTCTGTCTTACAACTCTTGCGGTGTGCGGTCGTGCATTATCATGCATTAACTGAAATAAGGGACCGATTTGCACTTGTAGAGGAACGATGACGTCTGATACAATCGTCTCAGCATAAATTTGAGCGTTGAGGTTGCCTCTGATCCAAATCAACTCAGTTCTTCCGCCGATCCAAATACCCGCCCATACCATGATGGTTCCACCACTATAAGGATGGACTTCCTGGCAGGATTTTAATCGCTGTTGGCGTCCAGGGGTTCTCCAGTGTCGTATACGTCTTGTATCCGGTCTCATACCAAAACGAGCCTCATCAGAAAAGCACACGAAACGCCATTGTTCTTCTGCCCAATTTCTGTGTTCAAGAGCCCATTGATATCGAATCCTACGATTGTGCATTGCTATAGGTGGTACCCGTAGCGGTCTTCGGGAATGAAGGTTCACTTCATGCAAGCGGTTTCTGACTGTTTGGTCGCTAATTAAGTTCCCTGAAGAGTGATGAAGCCTCACGGCTAACATCATGGCAGTTATTGTTGGAGCTCTTCGAGTTAAGATTTGAATATATCGGTCTTGTCTCCGTGTGGTGCAGCGATACCGTCCTCCATGGCGCTCAGCCACGGTACCAGTGCTTCGGTAACGTGTCCAAAGTCGACTGATAACACTCTGACTTGTATTCAGAGCTAAAGCCACAGTACGTTGCCGGGAACCAGCTTCTATCATTACCACGGCTCTGAGCATTTCTTCCCTGCTTAAATGACGTCGCCGCTCCATAATAACGTTGGTTTTAATCAGTAGTAGGGAAACAGTAGCACTAATAATGTCTTCAATGCGTTGTATGTTTTTATAGGGAAAATATTGACAGCTGATTTTCATCTTTTACTCGAATTTGATTCACAGTTCCTGATTCAAATTATGAAATGCACCAAAAAGGATCCATATAAATTTATAAAATCATAAATTTATTACAAAGCCACATCTCAATCTCAAGAAATCCGCTTAAAAATGCTTGATCCCTAGACACTTTTGATGTGTGTAGTTTATCCCATTGTAAAGTTGGCAACACTGATCCCTGTTTAAAAAGTAAGTAGGTTGCGCTCGCTTAGCTCGGCCCAATCATGACCTACGCGAGTGTAGTTTTCGCGTACGCTGCCCGCACCCGTATCGACAGCCTCCAGGTTATCCAAAATCGTTTTCTCCGACGTGACGTCGGTGCCCCGTGGTACATGCGGAATGTAGATTTACATTCCGACTTTAAGTTAGATCCCCTTCGCAAGTTCCTTAAAGAAGCGTCGAAACGCTACTTTGAATCCACGTCCCGTCACGCGAACAGTTTAATCCGCGCCACCACCGATTACGCCCCTAGTCCTTCTGACTCGCGCCGCAGACCACAGCACGTACTGCTCGACCCTCCTGACCCCATGACGGTCCTATTGGACCTAACCCACCCCGACAACCGTTGCTACACTAGCTATCAGACATCAGTCTCACCGGCGAGGCCGAAGGGTCGTACGTATGCGACCTCAACGACGTGCATCACCCCACTGAGTTTCTTGCCGGTTCTTCTCAGTGGGGGCGCGTTGTGAACCGGTGGTAACCTCAGCCCGCTTTTAAGCGACAGCCCAAGTCGAGGCCGTGCCTCCCTGAGGTGCCCTTGAGCTCGTCGCTACTTCTGCCGTTAAGGATAGAGTGCTTTAAGCGCTCGCCTCCTATTGTCAAAAAAAAAACGCTTAGCTCGAGTGCTGCGCTAAAAAAAAGTTACGAGAAAATACAATCAAACTGAAAGGCCAAAGGGATAGTAGTCAGAGCAGTCCCCCTAAGCAGCACGCGCGCACGGGTTGACTCAAGAAGCAGCCATCACTCCCCTCAACCATATTGGAGGGAAGGGGATGACCCGCCACACGAAGCCGCCACAAGCAGAGACATTTCGATAGCGAGCATGACATATTTTTTTGTGATGAAACTGGGAAAGACACGGCTTATGTCTTTCCCAGTTTCATCACTAACAAGTATAAATTTTTAAAAAAACCGCCGTACATAACATTATATCAAATAAAATTATAGATTCAGTTGTTATATCTTGTAAATATTAGAGATTTTGTAATTATATCAAATATTACTTACCCCAATTTTATGGTCTTTACCAGATAAATTCCTCTAAATTAATCATGGTTCTCCAGAAAGTTCTTAATCAGTGGTGATCAAATTTATACAGATTCATTATATACAGGTTCCTTCTTTCGAATAAAAAAAGAATCATTGAAATTGGTCAATATATGCCAGTGTTATGACCATTTTTGTCCTTAAAAAATAATAAAGAAATTATTATTATTATTATTCCATTTATTTACTCTTTAAACTATTAATTACATTTTTAAATATAATTATAAAACACAAATACATTTAAAAATATAAAAAACACCTTCCAACCGGCTGCGGGAACAGGGTCCTAGCAGACGGTGGTTAAGGCTCCAGAGAGAGGAACTTCCTCACAATGCGTGCCGTTTCCAATAGCACTGCCTTCTGTATCTGGCCCTTGATCCAGCCGTCTAACGAGAGCCTCTTGAGATGTTTATCGAGGCTCTTGGCCATAAGGCCATGGGCGGAAACGACTATAGGTACAATGATTGCGTCATCAATGTCCCACATGTCGACAACCTCGTGCGCAAGATCAAGATATTTACATTGTTTATCTTTTTCCGCCTTCACGAGGTTCTCATCATGGGGGACAGTGATGTCTACAATCATTGCACGACGCTCGGTGCGATCTATCAGCACAATATCAGGCTTATTGGCAACAATAGTCCTGTCTGTGATGATAGATCGATCCCAGTATAAGGTAATATGGCCATCCTCCAGAACTGGTTCTGCTGCATACCTGTAGTACGGTACCTCTGACGTTACAAGGCGGTATTTCAAGGCAAGTTGCTGGTGGATTATCCTGGCCACTTGGTTATGTCTGTGCAAGTATTCACCGTTTGCGAGACGCGAACAACCGGAGATAATATGCCTGAGGGATTCACCAGGGCGATGACATGCCCGACAAATGTCGATGGTGCCATCCCGCAGGATATATCTCCGGTAGTTATTCGTCATCACCACTTCGTCCATAATTGCACAGACAAAACCTTATTATTATTATTATTAAAAAGCCATAAAAACATCAACCTTTATGCATTCCTACAGTTTTTTCAGTCGCCATTCTCATTTTTTAACCGACTTCAAAAAAGGAGGAGGTTCTCAATTCGTCTGTATATATATATTTTTTTTTTATGTATGTTCGCGCATAACTCTGGCAATTATTAACCGATTTGAAAAAATCTTTCTTCCATCCATTCTTCAATCCATTGATTAGGTCCCATAAAAAAATTATTGCTTAGTAATAAGTAGTTCCTAAAAAAACAAGAATGGTGACTGCGCACTGAGAGCTGCAAGAAAGCCTATATAGATGACGTTTTAGTCGCTCGGACTCGCTCGGTCGGACAAAAATGGTCATAACTCTGGCAAATATTTACCAATTTCAATGATTCTTTTTTTATTCGAAAGAAGAAACCACTGTATTGAATCTGTATGAATTTTATTACAACCGGATAAGAACTTCCTGGAGGACCATGAACGATGTGGAGGAATTTATCTGGTAAAAACCATAAAACTGATGTTCTCTATTACATTGCTCTGACAATTATGAACCGATTTCGATGATTCTTTTTTTATTCGAGAGAGTAAACTACTATGATGTTTCCATGCAAATTTCATTACGACCGGATATTTTTTTCTGAAGAAACATGAATTATGTAAAACTATGTAGACGATAATGTGATCATAACCTAAGTAGATAATTTTACGGTTTTCGATGGTTCAATCTTTATATATGAAAATATCACTAAAAAGATTCAGGTACTACTTATTCGTAATTAATATTTTTTTTATGGGACCCATTTAATGGAGCGGCCTATCCGTACAATTCGAATCCGAATTGAGAACCTCCTCCTTTTTTGAAGTTGGTTAAAAGGGAGGAAGTTCTCAATTTAATTGAATTGTATGTATTTTTAACACGCTTTTACTTGCTTGAGCTATATGTATGATGGTAATGGAATCTTGCAATGCAATTTTGATTTTGACTCATTGTAGTCTCGCGGTCTCGAACGGTGTCGGTTGATAATCGCTTGCACGAGCCGCCCCGAAATACATGCGGGCGGGGTAGGAGTACGTACGTTCGTTCAAACGATTCTGATTGAAAACTGGTACACCGTTCGTGTTCACGATAGTTCGTATACAAAGGCCAGTGAACTTTCTCGGAGAGCGATTTTTATTATAAGTATTGGAAATTTAGATTTTTTATTGCAATGCGAATCATTGCTATTTACTGGGGGACTCAAAACTCAAAAATAGTTTATTTCAAATAGGCTTAAAGCTAGCACTTTTGAAGTCATGTTTTTTTTTTAAAGAAAGCTACCACCGGATCACAACGCGGCCTCAACTGAGAAGATCCGGCAAGAAACTCAGCGGGCTTGTCATTTTTTCACTTTTTTTTTAAACAGTGTGTTACAATTAGATCAAAGCGACAGTGTGTCTTGCCGTTCAAAAGATCAAATAAGACAGACTTGTTGTGTTGGGATTCCATCAATACCAGCTGCAGAATTGTTTTTTAAATTTCCAATGATCGCCTCGATCTCGATACAGTCAGTCAGTATCTGTTAGATACTGACTGACTGTATGATGTGCCATAGAGTTTTTCTGAGATTGGAATTCGCACAAGTTGTTTGATACAATATGTGGTTCTCTGCTAGGTATATCTATCCGTTATAGCACTAGCAAGGTTCGCGCCAATTCCCACGAAATAATTATTTACCACTATTGGATCTCGCGTTAAGTTAATTAATTCATTTGGAGGTTGATTGCTTAATATTAGTGATCTTATTTTAGTCATCCATGATCCCGCTATTTCTATCAAATTCAGATATTTCGTTTGCTATTTTTAACTTTTTTATAAGATTGTTGCGGAAATTGCGGTATCTAGTATGTGCGGGGGCCCCCAAGGCGCGGGGCCCGTAGCATTTGCTGACTCCTGCTATATGGTTAATCCGGCACTGTGTACTGCCCCACATGAGTACCTACATTGCACCCGTGTGAGGCCGAGGCGGGTCGCCAGAGAAGTCATTGATTTGATGCATCATGTTAGTTCTAAAGATTGGCATCCCGTCAGATGTACCTATTGGAAATCATAGATAGATTCATATCTAATTAAGTTTATGGAAAGATAATATGCTAACGCTTTCGAAATCCAAGAAAGGCCGTGAAGTGTTATCGTGCAACTACAACAATTGCATTGTTACTCAATATAGATAATCATGCTTGACATATATTAGGAGATTAAACGAATTAAGTGTCGTAACGCAGTGATATGTAGTGGCATAGAAATTACCGAAGCAGACAATCTGTGATCTTTCTAGGTGCACTAGGAAATCCCGAGAACACCTCTGCTCTACAAAGTATTAAATAAATATTTAAATTCCAAGCACTCCTCACTTACATCCAAATTACATCAATCAGCTAGAGCTTACTCTGGAAACTAACATCAATTTAAATCAATTTTACTAAATCTATTACTAAGATGCGTAAAAAATAGTCGTTGATAAAACGGCAATAGGTCTCCTATTGCCGTTTTATCAAATGCATCTTATCACTTTGCCGTAACCAGGGTTGAAATTCAGCTAAGTATATGGGAAGAACATGTAGCTATCGGAAGAAAGCCGACCGCGTGGTTGATTTCCAGTCCGTATCGGAAGTGGCAGTATGGGATTTTGTTGGGAATGTGGAACGTAGGTAATTTTAGGTTTTCTTTTTAGGGTTCCATACCTAAAAGGTAAAAAAGGAACCCTTACGGTGAGGCGTCGTCTGTCTGTCTGTCTGTCTGTCACACCTATATATTTCAGGAACCGCTAACGCTATCGATTTAAAACTTGGAATAGTTTTAGATCTTTTTTACCCAACATCATCAGAAATGAGAAAAATGATATTTTTACTTTTAGTTTTTTTTAATGGAAGTCGAAACGGGTCATCAAAATTACAAAGTGAGACTACTATATCGAGTCGGATATCATATGAAAGGGCTTCATTTGTACATGTCTCGTCTCAAAAATGTCATAAAAATACCTCCAAAGATGAAAAAATTACAAAAAAAAGACAAGCCCGCTGAGTTTCTTGCCGGTTCTTCTCAGTAGCGGCCGCGTTACGATCCGGTGGTAGTTTGTAAAAATGATTTTTGTGTAAGTGCCTCCGTGGGGCCTATACATAATAAATATATTTTGACTTTGACTTTTTTATTCAAATATTTTATGTAAACATAATACATTTGGAAATCTAAGTGGTCGTCTGTGAGAACTGAGTGAGCATAAGTACATTATTGGATTAAGTACATTATAATATCTTTTGTTTTATCTATATAAAACTCTCATAGCCAAAATCTATCACTTTTGAAAATGAGGTCGGTGTGTAGTTTACGAGTACGTGGATCTAAAATTGACAACTATTCTGAATGTTTGTTTCTGAATGAGTTTTTTTTTTGTGTTACCTTTATTACACGAATTGTTAAGATGGAAAATGTATTGTGTATGTTATGTGCTTTCCTGAATGAAAAATCGTATGCTATACTAGCTATCAGACACCGGTCTCGCCGGCGAGGCCGAAGGGTCGTACGCATGCGACCTCAACGACGTGCATCACCCCACTGAGTTTCTTGCCGGTTCTTCTCAGTGGGGGCGCGTTGTGAACCGGTGGTAAACTCAGCCCTCTCTTAAGCTACAGCCCAAGGCGAGGCCGTGCCTCCCTGAGGTGCCCTTGTGCTCGTCGCTACTTCTGCCGTTAAGGCTAGAGTAGGTACTTGAGTGCTTTAAGCGCTCGCCTCCTATTTTCCGGTGAAGCTGTAATGGCCATCTGCGGCCAACAGCGTCTATCCTTCCCACAAAAAAAAAGGAACCCTCGGTGCGCGAGTCCGACTCGCACTTGACCGGTATTTTTTATTTTTTGTTTAGGTTTAATTTTTTCGCTTGTTGGTATTCAACTTTTTTATGTGAATCGATCCTATTTCATATAAACAGGGGAGCAAACGACTCAATGAGACCATCCAAAACGATAAATTTTCTAAATCATAAGTTTTAACTTTCAAACTTCGAATTCGTTTCGAATATTTTCGGGTCAGGTTTACGCTGACAAAATACTAAGTAGCTAGAATGTTTTCCAATCGTGCACATTATTATGTATTTTAATTATAAACACAGGCGTAAATAGGTAAAATTTAGGTGGTCTACGGTATAAATTGCTCAAAATGACCGCCGTTTTTACGAAGAGGTAGGTTATATATAAGTTCACTCGTTTTTGTACTGAGCAAGTAGCAGGGGAATTTATTTCTTGAATGGGTATCATTTTAAAATCCTTGTTATTATAATGCATCTAAGCTTCTGACTACTGTTGTTTTTCTTTTTTTAGACTTCGTTTTTTCAGTCAACAAATCGAGAGGTGAGATCGGGGCTGCAGCATGCAGCTGCCGTGTTTCTATTTGTTACAAATACGCTATACCAATGATATTTTACTAAATATCATTGCGCTATACGCAAATGACGTCCAAACGTCGTTCGCGATTTAAAGATTTTTTTAAATAGTCTCTCAAACTTAAAAATGACCTGAAGATATTTGAATCGAATTCGAAGTTTAAAGTTAAAACTTATGTTTTAGAAGTTAAATCCCTTTTCCGTACAAAATGTATAGGAGCAGTTTTTGGCGATTTCATTTCATACATTAAATGGTCATTTGATCCGTACATGAATAGGATCGATTGACGTACTTAAAAATATTTTTTTCACCGACTGTACATTTTTTCCAAAATCTGTGAATGCTGGTCACAATATCTCAAAAACCTCCTAGGAACGTTTTTCTGTGACTATAACGGTTATGGTACCTTTTTTCGCGGAGGTACCGTCGCCGGGGGGCGCATAATAGCCCCCGGGAACCTGTCTCGGTGCTCACGGGGACTAGTTTGTAAACCCGCTGCCGTCCTCCTCGGAGTCACCGCCGTACTCAATGGATATCCTAGGGCCCACACGCCCCCGAACGTCCAGCGACTCCGAATAACGGTTATGGTACTGTCCCGTCTCAAAAATCCAGCCTGTATATCTTAGGTAGGTAATAGAGGTAACGGTCACAATATTCTTGTTGGTGGTCATTCCTTTTTTTATATGACCTAGTGACCAGACAAGCAATACGTTTGCCTGATGGTAGGCAACTCACCTACCTAGAATAGGAATGGAGTAAGTATACAGTAAGTATATGTAGTTTGATTATAAAATATTTATCCAAACTAAAGCCGTTTGTAGCCATGTGACGAATTGTGTTTATCCACAAAATACATATTTTTCTCCAAAATATTTTACTTTATATTTTGAGTCCAATTTCTATAATTACATTTACATTTAATAAATCATTGCGTAAGTGCTTATAATAATTAACAGGTCGAGATTAATATAATACACTTATCGCACCTGTATCAGTTGTCCCTTTAAACTGAATGTGACAACATGTATATTATAATATTTTTGTTGGTACTTCTATATACAGTTTATAATTATTGTACAAAACATCACGACTATTGGGCCAAGCGAAATGTAAAGTACGATAAGCCTGTACCGTTCTTCGGCAACCTGTACGAGAATGTGATGGGAGTTAAGAGCATCACCGAGGTGTCTGTGGAGATGTACAACAAGTATCCCGACGAGAGAGTGGTCGGCTTCTACAGAGGGAGGACGCCGGAACTTATTGTTCGAGATCTGGACATAGTGAGAAATATTTTAAGTATAGATTTTGAATATTTCTACTCTAGGGGTCTCGGTAGGGACACTCAAAAGGAACCAGCTATGGCAAATATTTTTCAACTGGGCGGCGATAAATGGAAGTTATTGCGAAAGCGACTAACAGGGGCTTTTACGACTGTAAAGCTGAAAAATATGTTCCCCCTAATAGTAGACTGTGCGAAAAAACTGCAGCATAAAGGTGATGAAATTATTAAGACCAAGAATGGAGAGTGTGACGTGCGCGAGCTGATGGCGCGGTTCACCACCGAGTTTATAGGCGCCTGTGGTTTCGGCATACAGATGGATACAATCAACAATGAGCGATCGCTCTTTAGAGAACTAGGAAAAAAGATATTCAGACATACGTGGAGGCAACGCATTTTGCTTGCGGTGTGGGATCTTCTCCCGTCTTTGGGGAGATGTGCCCAAACATTAGTAGCCAATAATGAAGTAGGGGATACTATTGAAGTCATATTGAAAAATATTCGCGAGCAAAGAAATTATAAGTCTTGCGGTCGCAATGATTTTGTAGATCTTCTTCTGGAGCTGGAAGCAAAGGGCCCAATTTATGGTGAATCTATAGAAAAGAAGGATTTATATGGAAAACCAGAAATTATAAAAATGACAATGGACACTAAAATAATGGCAGCACAAATGTATGTATTCTTCGCGGCCGGGTTCGAGACTTCGTCATCGGCCATGAGCTACACACTCCACGAACTCGCTTTTCATCCGGAAATACAAGCTAAAATTCAGAACGAAATCGATGAAGTATTGAAGCAATACAACGACAAATTGTCTTACGAATCCATATCGCAAATGACGATGTTAAGTTGTGCGTTTAAAGAAGCAATGAGAATATTCCCTGTCGGTGGAGTAATTACCCGTGAGTGTGCTAGACGGTACACGATACCCGAGCTGAACATCACCATAGACCCTGGCGTGAAGATCATGGTGCCGGTGCATGCGATCCAGAACGATGAGAAGTATTTCGACAACCCATCGGAGTTTAAACCAGAGAGGTTTGCGGTTTTGCTGGATAGACACAAGTTCGCGTATTTACCGTTCGGGGAAGGACCACGACAATGCATAGGTAAGTGAAATTTTCCAATAATGCAATTTCTGAATATGGTATTATAATGTAAACAACACTGATAAGGCGCTATGAGAAGCTTTTACTAGGTAGCATCAGTCAGATGATCGTATGTGGATTGTCTCAGAATATAATTATTTATGAAATTCACTATGCTCTAGAAATCCGCTCGATTCACCTGCTTCTCCAGACAATAATATTTATAATATACTAGCGACCCGCCCCGGCTCTGCACGGGTTTAACCAAGACTCATAGCTGCAAAATATTTTTCTTAGGATACCTAAAACATAAATAATAAAAAACGAACCCTTACGATGCCACGTCGTCTGTCTGTCTATCACTCCTATACTTACCCAACTTCATAGCAAATGGAAAAGTCAGTGGGGGTCGAAATGAGGCGTCAAAATTTCAGGAATATCATATGAAAGGATTTCATTTGCACATTTCGAAACAGATTTTAATTTTGGTTGATGTTACATAGTTTTTTACGAATGTATTATACAGGGTGGAAACTTTCAGCGGGGCAGTAAGGGGAAGTACCTTATCCATAGCAGCTACACGAAAATGAACTTAGGAAACTATCCATAATTTTCCATGAAATTTTGATCCCCATTCACAGATTTAAAAACAAATGTACAGTTAGCAAGAAACTGGTCCATTTTACACATTTTTTTTAGATGCCAATGGATTCTGTTTATAGAGTGTAGAGTCAGAAATCGCAAATACCCTTTCCCTTACCTCTTTTATATCATCATCAGCAGCCGAAACGCTCACTGCTGAACAAAGACCTTTCCCTTAGAAGGGAGGAGCTGCCATAATCCCCACGCTTGGAAGGCGGCTTGGGGATCGCAGTATAGATAGATAGATAGATTAATACTTTATTGCACAAATTTTGTTGAACAATACATGAAACAGTTACATAACAATGTGAGCAAAGGCGGTCTTATCGCTCAAAGCTATCTCTTCCAGACAACCTTTGTAAAAGGAGCTATACTAAAATAAAACTGCAGTATAGTGCACAGTAATAATATAAAGTAGACAAACAATAAATAATATATTAACAACACATTATGCATATATTACGTATAAAAATATTATCATATACTAATACATATTTAAGTGAGTAGTGAGTATAGGTGGTAGGTAATCTAATAGAAAGACGCTGCTGCCCGTCTTCTTGTTTTCCCTTAGTCGCCTGTTACGGACACCCAACGGGAGGACATGGGACATCTTTTATATGCACTTATAATAATAATGCAGATGGGGAAAGGAGCAGACGTCATCCTCGCTGCTGCGCCTTGACTTGCAAATTATTCAATTCTATTATATTCTATTTAACAATCACCATCATCATCAGCAGCTGACAGAATTTCACTGCTGAATAAGTCTCCCCTTAGACGGGTTGATACATAATTAGATTGTATGCTTTTCCAGGAGCCCGCCTCGGCGAGATGCAGTCGCTCGCGGGGCTGGCTGTGATGCTGCAAAGGTATACCGTGGAGCCAGCCACAGCCACTCTCAGACACCCTGAAACCGACCATACAAGCAACTTAGTCCAAAACGTGGTAGGAGGATTACCACTCAAACTTAAACTAAGGAAAAAACTTTATATTTCAATGATTAATTAGGATGCTTATATATTCGCAATAATTAGGACATCATTATTGCAAACTATCATAATTACACTTATGTATACATTTGTAGAAACGAAGGCACAGGTATACACAATTGCCTGACAAATCGCAGCAAAGAGATTTATTCTTGACGATGTATAGGTTAAAAAGGGTGCTGCAAAAGAAGTGGAAGTATTTTTCTCAATTATACAGTTTTATGTTTACAACCATCGATATAATATATGAACTAGATAAACATTCACGAACAAAATGACATCTAAAATGTGGTCGTGGAGGTTGCAAACTTATCTGTGCTGGTGGCGGAAACTTGAACTACTGTTTGACAGTTTCATATAGACAGTAGCGATACCCCTATCGGCAAAGATAATTTTGTCAGGCTGTGGCTTGTAAAGAAATAGCGACACAAGGGCACTATTTCTCGCTACCACTTTCTGGACCGTGACACCAAATCTCGTTTAAATATTATATCGATGTTTACAACTAAAGTGGGTATAGAAAGTAGTAAAAAAAAATTGAATAGCGTATTTTTTAGAAACACAACTTTAATTATTGCACTTGCGTTCAGCGACTGTTCTCAGTAGACGCGAAACCCGATTGGCCGCTTGATCAAATTTAAAGGGTGCATACTTGGAACCGTTAATAAAGATACTTTAAAATTGCTGTTTTTTTTACTACTGAATCCTAAACTTGGGCAGTCTCATGCATGAGTGCACCAGGATGACGGCAAACAAAGAGAGATGGCGACAAGTCGTGAGGCGCGTAACATCTGCCCCTAGTGACGCTACATAACGGCCACGACCGTTCTGTCAAGAGCTTAGAGAATGAAAACCAATAGAGAGCTGGCACTTTCTTTCTCATTCGCGCAAGAAAAGAATGCATTTATATATATTATATGTGATAGAAAGAAACAGAGCATATGATTTTTTGTCCTTCAGCGTGTGTTCAGCACCGGGCATACCGTCGGTGCGGTTTTCTTCGAGTATCTACTCATGAAATTTTCTCGTTCATGAATCATGATGTAGCTTTGGAGTTTTAAATTGAATCGCATTATGAAATATCGTTTAAACTACATAATAGGCGCATTTGAATAAACATCCGTCCGATAAGATTACCTTTTAATAAAAGTTGATATGTTTTTGAGGTGCAAAAGTAAGCCTGTTTCGGTCACCCCACTCAGATATCATGTATAGACATGTTTCCGCTAACTCCTCAAGACCGGACCTAGTATTGGACTCTATAAGAAGTAGACCGTCATCTGCATATCCGGTTAGAGAGCATCCCTGTGGTAATGGCAATCCTAAGAAATCGTCAAACCCCAAATTCCAGAGATAAGGGCTCAGGACAGAACCTTGAGGGCAGCCGACTGTAAGTTCTTTACACACGGCATGATGGCCAAGTTTCAACTTTGCTGTCCCTTGAGATAGGTATGACTAAATTAATGAATAGATGTTTGTAAAGCAACCGCGCGATTTCAGCTTAAGAAGTAACATCGGCCACCAAGCATTATCATAGGCGCCTGATATATCAAGGAAAATACCCAACACGTATTTATATTCGGAAGTATTTATGGTTTTTCTAACTTCGATAGCCGCGTCAACTGTAGATTTTCCGGGAGTGAAGCCGAATTGCCTCGGACTAAACGTAGGGCCACCCGGCAACAAGCGCGGCACTATTAGGCGTTCTAGGAGCTTGCCCAGAGATGGTAATAATGTAATTGGGCCAGTGCCGGATCAGCCATATAGCACGGGTCAGCAAATGCTACGGGCCCCGCGCCATGGAGGGCCCCGCGCATAAAGCAAAGAAAAAAAAAGAAGTAAATAAGATAAGGTTTTTTATACCATCCACCGTCCATTTGGAATAGATAGTATATCTGTTCAGGACGACTACAATAGGAAGAAAGGACAAAATAGTGTTTGTGTTACAGAGTGTTGTGTTTTATAGTAATATATAGTTAAGTTTTATAACTCTGCGATAGTTAAGAGCCTAGATTTAATTACCTAATAAATTATAATATAGTTTTGTGTATAAGCTCACTATCCCGAGGAGGGGTGAGCTGAATCAGTTATAGATAGCCTAGCCTAGGTCTCATAGTACTTGCTATTTGTAATTAGCGTAGGGTAATAGTATAATAGAAGTACCCACATGCCCTAGATGTGCTAAGCACATATATGAACGGCAAATAGCTATTTGCAGCTGGGTCCCAAATCTAGGAACCAACTCAGGACCTAGATCTGGGTCCGCCTTGGTGGGTCTAAGTGCCTAAACAGCACTGATGTACATATTTCCATAGTTATAGGCAGTTGTACTATCGCATATCATGTTTTCTAGGGTTTTCGCTATGACCTAGGCCCCTAGGTGGTCTAGATCATAGATATACAGATAGTACACATCGCAGGCTACCTATCGGTACTATTTGTGGGCATGTGGATGCTACGGGCAGGGCGCAGGCGAAGTGACAAGCGGCCAAAGCATGGTCGTCGCGCCCCTATTACAGTATTTATCGGCCTGTAGTTCCCTAACAGAAATAGATAGATAAACCCTATGTACACCGTTAGAAAGCTGCTTACACGCACTTTCTAACGGTATAGGTATCATGTATGTGTCTAGAATAGTCTAAGTAGAATAAGCGAAAATGTACAGTTTTTATAATAAAAATAAAACGTTAGTGGCTGCCTCGGTGGGGCTCTCGTTACGGTAAAGTTCCCTGCAAGGATAGTAAATGCGCATTCGGCGCCACTGTCGGTGAACAAGCAAGCGGTCGACGCGGGAACTAAAAGCAAGATATAAATAGAAGAAAAGAATATTCAGTACGAAGAGCGCCACCGTCGTAGCCACTATCAAGCTTGCTATCAAATTGGGAGTTCTTATTTCACGGACACCTTGTAACCAACCTACATTGTAACCAATAGCGTCAACACTCTTCGGCGGGTTCATACCGTACCAGCGATAGCTACAGACACACAGGACGTCAGTGGCTCGTGCATTCGGGTCCGCCCGTCCTGCACATTCGCTGGTCGCGTCGAGCCGGATAATAGAAGAACCGGCTGAAGAACTGAAAATTTGGACTGAAGACTTACAAGATGCCCATAACGCGTTCAAGAGGACGGGCTCCCGAGGCATGGATGATTGAGGTGGGGGGGGCCCCCACCCCCAGAGAAGAACCGTCCGTTCGCCACGAGCTGCCGCCGCGTTCCCCGTCGACCGTCAGCACCGACCCGCCGCGGCCCGCGACCCCGCGGCGGTCCCCTCCGCCGGCCCCGAGGACTGTTCCAGAGAGACCAGAGCCGCCGAGCCAGAGGAAGGGGAAACATACAGGAAAACATTCAGATGCGACGCTGCGCCCCGCCGACGAAGCACACCGACCGGACGCAGCGACCGTAAGCCGGGAAGAAGAAACCCGGACCGAAGAATCGAAGAGGCCGACCGGCCCACCGAAGTCCCACAGGACTCATCGATCCCAGAAGAGGATACTGAAAGCCCGTGAAGAAATACTGAAACTCAAGTTGGAATTAGCCGAGCTAGCGCTACAGAAGGCTGAAGAGGACTCATCGGAGGACGACTACGATGACGACGGTCACTCCAAGACAGAATTCGTACGTTCCTGGCTGGAAGAAGCACCGGAACCAGAGTCACAGCCACGCCCAGAAGAGGACGAGACCACCGGGAGGGATGCCGACGCCGACGCCGCGCAGCCCGTTCAGACACTGCCGCTCTGCCCGGAGGACATCGCGCCGGCTCAAGACAGAAGACTTCACGAGCATCGACCGGATCCCGACGCCGCACAGAAGACTGGGGTTCCGGATACAGAAGAACAGAAGTGTGCTGATCCAGTGAAGATCCCGAAGGAAGGCGACGCACTCCGTCCGTTCATCAGCGAACTAACGTCCGCTATCGCCGCGCTCGCCGACCGAAGCAAACCGTTCGAGACGTACGCAGTCACGCCGGTTGCCGCCGCATCGAAGGTCATCATGGACCTGCCAATCTTCAGTGGAGCACACACCGAGTGGTTATCGTTTCGCGCCATATATGACACCACTCGCAGCTACTTCAACGACGTTGAAAATACAGCAAGACTAAGAAGAAGTCTCAAGGGAAGAGCCTTGGAAACAGTTAGCTCGGAACTCATCGGGCACGCGAAGCCGGACGACATTATGAAGGAATTGGAACTACAGTTTGGCCGTCCGGACTCCATCGCTCAAGCGGAAACAGAAAAACTCCGAACTTTGCCGCGCTGCACGGAATCGCCGAAGGACATCTGCACCTTTGCAAGCAGGGTCAGAAGCAGCGTGGTCACACTTCGCGCGTTGAAGAAAGAATATTATCTCATCAACGCCGAGCTACTGCGGTGTCTCACCGAGAAGCTACCGAACTCTCTGCGCGTCCAGTGGTACAAGATGTTCACCGAGAAGTATAATTCAGTTCCGGACTTAGCAAGATACAGCGACTTCGTCACCGAGCAAGCCCGCTACTGCAGCGCCTTCGCACCGCCGGAGCTGATCACCGAACCACGGGCCAGTCTACGGACGACGCCGACGCACAGAGCGCACACCGCAACAGAGAAGCAGACGCCGCGGTGCAGGGTCTGCAACAAGGAGGGGCACGCCATTACAGATTGTGCCAAGTTCAAGGAAGCCGATTCAGATGGAAGGTGGGATCTCGCGAAGAAGCACAGCCTATGCTTTCGCTGTCTGAAGCCAAGATACGCGAAGCATCACTGCAAGATCAGAAGGTGCGAGATCAAGGGATGCAAGAGGACGCACCACCGCCTTCTCCATCACGAAAAGGCGGCGTTGGTAGCGTCCACCGAAGAGAGGAATGCGGAGGAAGCCAGGGAGACAGTCGCCAACGCATGGATGTCGCAGAAGCCTCAAGCCTATCTGAAGATAGTTCCGGTACGAGTCATCGGACCGGCGGGAGAGACCTCGACGTACGCCCTGCTGGACGACGGGTCTACGGTGTCTCTCATCGACGAAGAGATCGCCAAGCAAGTGGGAGCCGAAGGACGTCTGGACCCGCTCAAGATGGAAGCCATCGGGGACATTATCGTCGACACGCCAGAGTCTCGTCGCGTTGCGGTCTCGCTCACGGGGCCGCAAGGACAGCGCGTTAACCTACACGCGCGCACCGTACCAGGACTGCACCTGTCGCCGCAAACCGTGGACCGGAACGACGTCACGGGCTGCGAACACTTAGAAGATCTGCGCGAGAAGCTCGCCTACGAGGGAGCGGTGCCACGAATACTCATCGGGCAAGACAACTGGCACCTGCTTCTCGCCAGCAACGTGCGAAGAGGCCCGCGACATCAGCCGGTAGCTTCGCTCACTCCGCTGGGATGGGTGCTACACGGCGCGCACACCAGAGCATTAGGTCAGCGCGTCCACTTCGTGAACAGATTGACTGCCAGCGAAGACAGCGTAGAAGAGCAAATGAGGGAATTTTTCGCCATAGAATCTCTCATCGTCAACCCTCGTCGGCCGGCGAACGACCCCGAGAAGAGGGCCGAAGACACGCTCAATAAGCACACACACCAGTTGGAGGACGGACACGTACAGACTGCGCTGCTATGGAAGAAAGAAGACATAACGATGCCAGACAGTTACGGCACCGCTATGAAGAGGCTTGTCTCCACGGAGAAGAAATTGGATCGCAATCCCGACCTGAAGAATAGGTACGGCGAATACATGGATTCGCTCGTACAAAAGGGATACGCAGAGATAGCACCGAAGAACAGCGTACCCGGAAGAACCTGGTACCTGCCCCACTTCGACGTCCACAACCCGATGAAGCCTGAGAAGCTGCGGATCGTACACGACGCCGCCGCAAGATCAACAGGAATGTCTCTCAACGATTACCTGCTCACCGGACCGGACTTGCTGCAATCACTGCCAGGAGTGATGATGAGATTCCGCCGACACCCCGTCGCAGTCTCGGCGGACATAGCTGAAATGTTCATGCAAGTCAAAGTGAGACCAGAAGACAGAGACGCGCTCAGGTACCTGTGGAGAGGACACCGGCGGGAGGGAGCCCCGCAAGAATATAGGATGACGTCGATAATTTTCGGCGCAGCAAGCTCACCGTGCACCGCCATCTTCGCCAAGAACTGGAATGCACAGAAACATGCCAGCAAGCATCCGGAGGCGGTTGAAGCAATCGTCCATAATCACTACATGGACGACTATCTCGACAGTTTTCGTACAGAAGAGGACGCTGTGCGAATAGCGAAAACAGTACGTGACATACACCGAGAAGCACACTTCGAGTTACGAAAATGGGTCTCCAATTCAGAAGACGTCAAGAAGACGCTGGAACCAGAACGGGACGCAGTCAACACAGTCAGTATAGGCTGCAAATCAACAGAAGAGAAAATTCTGGGACTGATCTGGAAGCCGGAAAAGGATGAACTGAGCTTCAATCTAAAGCTAGCACGTCTACCAGAAGACATACTGCACAGAGTCGCGCCGACCAAGAGAGAAGCCCTCAAGATCGTGATGTCGCTATACGATCCCCTCGGCCTCGCCTCACCGGTCACAATACGGGCCAAACAAATACTGCAAGAAGCCTGGAGAAGAGGAATCGGATGGGATCAACAGTTAGACGAAGACCTGGCGCATCAATGGAAGGAATGGGTCGAGCACCTCAAGAATCTCAAGACCGTCAGTCTGCCGAGAAGCTATCCCGGATACACAGACGCAGAATCTCTCCAAGTACACGTATTCACCGATGCCAGTGAAGCCGCCTACGCTGCTGCCGTCTACTGGAGGACGACTTCGCTCGACGGAACACCGCACATCAGCCTGGTCATCGCCAAGGCGAGGGTGGCGCCGCTCAAGACCACGTCAATCCCACGTCTTGAGTTGCAAGCCGCCGTAATGGGAAGTAGACTGGCTGCTGCCGTCGTGCAAGAACACCGGGCGAAACCAGAGTCGGTAACATACTGGACCGACAGCAAGACCGTTCTCACGTGGCTTCGAAGCGGCGCGCGGTCGTACAAACCGTTCGTCGCTCATCGCGTGGCCGCCATAGAAGAGCACAGCAGGGTGACGGACTGGCGCTGGGTGCCGTCCAAAATGAACGTCGCCGACGTCGCTACCCGCGACGTGCCGCCGAACTTCAACGCCGTACACGAATGGTACCGGGGCCCGACGTTTTTGTATGAAGATCCGTCACAATGGCCGAACGAGAGACCAAGCATCAACGAACCAACGGGAGAAGAGAAGACTCTGACAGTAACAGAAGCTCGCAGCGCACCGAAACACAGAGAAGTCGTTCCCGATCCGCACAGATTTTCGAAGTGGGAACGATTACTGCGGGCCACGGCAAGAGCGCTTCAATTTATAGCACTGTGTCGAAAAACCACAGCGAAAACGTGCTACAAAAGGACCAGAAAGAATCCGGAACAAGATCCCGACTGGAGACGACAGAAGAGGACTCAGAAGACCTGCAGACCTCCACAGAAGGCAGTCACCACTCGAAGATTCGTCACGTTACCGGCCGAATTCCTAAGGGAAGCAGAAGTACTACTGATCCGCGTAGTACAAGAAGAGTCCTTCGGACGGGAAATCAATGACCTCCGGAAGGGCAACAGTATCGCCATCGACAGTCGCCTGAGATCGCTGCCGATAGAACTCCGCAACGACGGCATCATCACGCTCAGAAGTCGCATCGCCGCTGCTGAAGATGTAGCAGAAGAGACGAAAAGACCGCCCGTGCTAGACGGCGATCACTACATCACGCAGCTCTACATCGACTGGACGCACCGCGATCTACACCACAGTGGAACAGAAATGATCGTAAACGAGGTGCGCCAGCACTATTGGATAGTGCGACTTCGGCCCGTCACGAAAAGCATCGTGAACCGTTGCTTGAGATGTCGCATACGACGAGCACAACCTCCAGTACCGTCCACCGGCGACCACCCGAAGACACGACTGGCGCATCACCAGAGACCGTTCACATTCACCGGTCTGGACTACTTCGGACCGTTCTCCGTCACCGTCGGTCGTCAACACCAGAAGAGATACGTGGCCCTCTTCACCTGCCTCACCACACGGGCCGTACACCTCGAAGTCGCGGCCAGCCTCAGCGCGGACTCCGCCGTGCTCGCGCTACGAAGGTTCGCGGCACGCCGCGGGTGCCCCGCGGAGATCTATTCCGACAATGGCACCAACATGCACGGCGCGGACAGGGAGCTGCGCGACGCACTCGCCGAGGAAGCCGGCCGTCGTGGGATGGCGTGGCGCTTCATAACGCCCTCAGCGCCCTTCATGGGAGGCGCCTGGGAGCGTCTCGTTCGCTGTGTCAAGACCACACTGAGCACAGTACTACAGGAGAAGCACCCGCAAGAAGAGGTTCTGGCCACGCTGCTCTGCGAGGCCGAATACACAGTCAACAGCAGACCACTGACGCACGTATCAGTGGACACCGGGGACGACGAAGCCATCACGCCCAATCACCTGCTGCTCGGGGGGTCGGCGCGGCTGCCGACACCCGGGACGTTCGACGAGAGCGACCTAGACAGCAAGAAGCAATGGCGACGCTCGCAAGCGCTCGCCGACATGTTCTGGCGACGCTGGGTGCGCGAGTACCTGCCCGAGCTACAGTACCGGCGGGAGCCCCACGGGAGGGGTCCCAGTCTCCAGGTGGGCGATCCCGTCCTGATCGCCGACGGACAGCTGCCGCGCAACACTTGGCCGCGCGGGAGGGTCGAGGCAATCTACCCCGGAGCCGACGGAGAAGTCCGCACTGTGGAGGTGCGCACTGCGGGGGGCATCTTAAAACGCCCCACGAAGAAGATCGTGCCACTACCGAAATAGAAGCGTCGAGAGCGCCGGAAGCGTCGCCCTTCACCGGAAGAGGATGCAGCATCGCTCCGGCCCGTCGCGCTGCAGCACGGCGGGAGAGATGTTCAGGACGACTACAATAGGAAGAAAGGACAAAATAGTGTTTGTGTTACAGAGTGTTGTGTTTTATAGTAATATATAGTTAAGTTTTATAACTCTGCGATAGTTAAGAGCCTAGATTTAATTACCTAATAAATTATAATATAGTTTTGTGTATAAGCTCACTATCCCGAGGAGGGGTGAGCTGAATCAGTTATAGATAGCCTAGCCTAGGTCTCATAGTACTTGCTATTTGTAATTAGCGTAGGGTAATAGTATAATAGAAGTACCCACATGCCCTAGATGTGCTAAGCACATATATGAACGGCAAATAGCTATTTGCAGCTGGGTCCCAAATCTAGGAACCAACTCAGGACCTAGATCTGGGTCCGCCTTGGTGGGTCTAAGTGCCTAAACAGCACTGATGTACATATTTCCATAGTTATAGGCAGTTGTACTATCGCATATCATGTTTTCTAGGGTTTTCGCTATGACCTAGGCCCCTAGGTGGTCTAGATCATAGATATACAGATAGTACACATCGCAGGTTACCTATCGGTACTATTTGTGGGCATGTGGATGCTACGGGCAGGGCGCAGGCGAAGTGACAAGCGGCCAAAGCATGGTCGTCGCGCCCCTATTACAGTATTTATCGGCCTGTAGTTCCCTAACAGAAATAGATAGATAAACCCTATGTACACCGTTAGAAAGCTGCTTACACGCACTTTCTAACGGTATAGGTATCATGTATGTGTCTAGAATAGTCTAAGTAGAATAAGCGAAAATGTACAGTTTTTATAATAAAAATAAAACGTTAGTGGCTGCCTCGGTGGGGCTCTCGTTACGGTAAAGTTCCCTGCAAGGATAGTAAATGCGCATTCGGCGCCACTGTCGGTGAACAAGCAAGCGGTCGACGCGGGAACTAAAAGCAAGATATAAATAGAAGAAAAGAATATTCAGTACGAAGAGCGCCACCGTCGTAGCCACTATCAAGCTTGCTATCAAATTGGGAGTTCTTATTTCACGGACACCTTGTAACCAACCTACATTGTAACCAATAGCGTCAACACTCTTCGGCGGGTTCATACCGTACCAGCGATAGCTACAGACACACAGGACGTCAGTGGCTCGTGCATTCGGGTCCGCCCGTCCTGCACAATATCATTGATACTATACCAGTGTAATAAAATTATCTTTATTTCCTTTTTAGTTATCCTAAAAGAGTACATTGGCCGCATCGTATTATGATTTTGCAAGTTGCCAACACGACAATAGAGAATATTTAGATACTTTAAAACTATATAGCTTGAAGACTTTTAAGCCTGTCTTGTCCAAGGAACTTAAATTGCCCTTACGCTTCAAGCTGTTCTTATAACCAAACGATTTATTTGCAAAAGTTTTCAGTTTATAGACTATTGGCTACTTTCTTATTAGCAAGACCAGCCCCCCTAGACAATGTAACATTCTACAATCGTTATCGCTGATAGAAAGAATAAAAATGTATGAGAATGGCATATGTCATCGAAAAATCACGTGACAACTTATAGGGAATTGACACCGTTAGCGAATGAAGAAATAGATTCGCTATGAAGCGATTGCATCTTGTCTAGGCCCTCTGATCACATTAAATGTTCGAATGGAGAAAGGTTTAACCTCGCTCGCTTTAAAACTAATGATCCAACAGGTACCCGTCCTTGAAACTGTGCCGATGATGTCTGCCTCATGGCTGACAGTCAAACGAATCCTGTTAAACATTCGGTTTAGTTATCAATACGTCAAAAACTCAGATTTTGAAACAACCTGCATAAGGCCAATCTGCAGATGACGTTGCAGTAGATCTCGCTGAAAAGCCAGTTGATGAAGTTGTAGTAGTATTCGATATCTTGAAAGTCTAGTGCGTAACGAAAATCGTCTTGATTCTGAACCGGTCTCGCCGGCGAGGCCGAAGGGTCATACGCATGCAACCTAGACATACATCCCCTCGCTGAGTTTCTTGCCGGTTCTTCTCAGTGGGAGCGCGTTGTGAATCGGTGGTAAGCTCACTTTTTCTAAGCGGCAGCCCGAGCCGAGGCCGTGCCTCCCTGAGGTGCCCTTGTGCTACCCCAACCCTTCTGGCTCTAGCGCTTTAAACGCTCGCTCTCTTGTCCAGTGAAGCTGTCATGGCCATCTGCGGCTAACAGTCTCAGACTCTGAGCTAACAGTACTACTTCTACAAAAAAAAAAGTTTTGATTCTGAGACCAAAATTGCCGAGTACAAATCTATTGTGCTTGCTATACTGTTGTACGCCTCGGAAACCTGCTGCATTTACAGGAAAGATATTAAACGCCTTGACATATTCCATTTAAAATTCCTCCGCGATATTTTAAGGCTAAGATGGCAAGATAATGCCTTAAATTGTCACACTGCAATTTTACTTTTCCCTTTTAAGCTGTATCTTCTCTTTTGGTGTACAATAAAGAATATTTGTATTGTATTTGTATCATGTAGCGAACACGGAGGTACTTCGATGAATAGGGTTTGGAAGGGTTTGTTAATGAAAGCCAACTGCGTTGGTGTGGGCACTTAGTTCACATAGGCTCATCCAGGTTACCTTAGATTAGCTCCTGCGCTGAGGTTGGCTCAGGTAAGCATAAACCCGGAGGGCAATACCTGCGCCTCAAAGGCGTCCGAAAACGTCACCTTAAATCATATAGCATAAGTGGTGATACGTGGGAGGGGATCGCGGCACAAAGACTGAAGGGCTGTGTCGCAACTCCTGCTGAATCCGAGTGGCTCAAGTAATAGTGTTGCCGTCGCTTATATACCATGGTAGTAAGTCCCTCTTTGGCGCGCCAGTGTGGGCGCACATCCTGACTGCCCAAACCGACCTCACTGCAACGACTACGTAAGGTCATGGTGGTCCGGGTGATACGTGGATACCGCACAATTTCGTGCAAGGCCACATGTGCGCTGGCGGGGGCCATACCCTAGGTCTTTGAGGTGCTGGTGTTGACCGCAGTTTACTGGCAGAACACAGAAACGGAGCCGGGTGAAGCACCTCCTGGCGAAGTTTAGCGATGGTCAAGGGAAGTACAAGACGACGCCCTTGTGTGGTCGCACGAGCATATCGGTGGTGCGCCCGGTCGTAAAAGACTGGGTGCATCGGAAATACGGCACGCTCACCTTCCGGTGGCTCATAGGCGAATAGCCGCTGGCGGGACGAGTACACGGCGAAGCTACGCTCTCTTAGGTTGTTAAGGTCCTGTCTGAACGAACAATCTATTCCGTCAACAATGTGTACCTACAAATAAGGACTGAAATTGCTTTTTTCCTGCCTGTTGTCCAGGCAATAAAATAATGTATGTGTTTTCAAGGCTAGATCAAACAGGGTTTTTATAAGCTAGCTTGCCAGCAGGTGCGATTGCGGTCAAGCAAACACTACTTCTTATATAAAGTAAAAAAGGTAGCGTATTGCACTTTTTTGTCTTCTTTCAACGTCTGAACCTATGCAAGTCCAGGGCCCCGCGTTCATTTTTGCTACGGGCCCCGCGCTGGCTTAATCCGGCCTTGAATTGGGCGATATGATTTCGGATCGTCAGGGGTTTGTCCCCATTTTTTGGTATTATCCGGATAAACCCGCGTATTCTTCTTTCACTCCTATCCCTATTAATACATACTTTAGTATTATAAATGTGAAAGTGTGGTAGGTTGTTTGTCCACCTTTCACGACTGAACCACTGGACCGATTTTGATGAAATTTGGTTTAAATATTGTTTGAACTTCGGAGCATATCATCGGACATAGCTTATCTTTTGGTGCTATAACCGACATTCATATGGGTGGAGCTGCGGGCGAAAACTAGTTATTTTATACCTAAGTGCGAAAAAAAAAATATCAAAATGCTACCTACTATACTACCTTTTTACAATAGAAATAAAGAGCACTATTTGCAAGAAAATTAGGATTATTTCAATCTAACCTCTTGATATAAGCTAAGCTGATAAATAGAAATGTATGACGAAATTTGGCTCAAAATTCGCCTTGCACCATATAAACTATTTTTAGACAAATGTGAGGGTTACATATCAGTCAGATGCTACAATTTAAACTAGGAACACAAGGCAAAGTGTTGACGTTTCTACAATAAATGATAAAGAGAGCATTATGAATAATTGCAAGGGAAAATCAACCTTGTTGTTTTATGATATACATATGAACTTCAACCGTAGGGTGGTAAACCAAATTTTTGGGTGACCGTACCTACTAGACCAACGAGGCCTTCGCTTAAAGTATGTATGTATGTCTAACTCATTGGCACGACGTTGACAGCCCAAACCAAGGGCCAAATCCAAATCAGCCCAAATGGTTTGATGGAGTTTGACTCATGATAATTATGTCGTTAAAAGCAATGATATTTTATGTAATTTTTTACATAAAATATATATATATTATATCATTGTTAAATGAGTGTCAGTTGTGGAGAAGACAGCTGCTATAATAGTTTTTCAAAAAAAAATAACCATTATGTAGGTACTTAAGTACTTTTGAAAAGTTCAATATGGGTATCAAATATAAGACTTTAATGAATCAAGAATAAATATATTTCAAGTGTAGTATACGTTTTATTTATGTAATATAAAAAAAAATTATGTCTTTTATTTACGCGAATGCTGCATATTGAAATCAAACAACTTTTACGGATTTCATCGCGGTTTATTTTAGATTTTACTATTCGAAGCTCAAACTCAAACTCAATAAAATCTTTTTAAAAAAAAATTGAACCGACTTCAAAAATATTATTGAAGTTGGTGTTAGCGTACCTGCTGTGTATATTTGGCACCAACTTCAATAATAGTTAAATTATTTTATACTTTTCAGTGATATTGAAGTCGGTTCAATTTTTTTTTAAAAAGATTTTATTTTAAACTTTTTAGTGATATTTTCATATATAAAGATTGAACCATCGAAAACCGTAAAATTATCTAGGTAGGTTATGATCACATTATCGTCTACATAGTTTTACATAATTCATGTTTCTTCAGAAAAAAATATCCGGTCGTAATGAAATTTGCATGGAAACATCATAGTAGTTTACTCTCTCGAATAAAAAAAGAATCATCGAAATCGGTTCATAATTGTCAGAGCAATGTTGTGCACGACAGAATAGACTCAGTGTGTGAGACAGTGCATTTACATGTGTATATTATTGTTCAGGACGACTACAATAGGAAGAAAGGACAAAATAGTGTTTGTGTTACAGAGTGTTGTGTTTTATAGTAATATATAGTTAAGTTTTATAACTCTGCGATAGTTAAGAGCCTAGATTTAATTACCTAATAAATTATAATATAGTTTTGTGTATAAGCTCACTATCCCGAGGAGGGGTGAGCTGAATCAGTTATAGATAGCCTAGCCTAGGTCTCATAGTACTTGCTATTTGTAATTAGCGTAGGGTAATAGTATAATAGAAGTACCCACATGCCCTAGATGTGCTAAGCACATATATGAACGGCAAATAGCTATTTGCAGCTAGGTCCCAAATCTAGGAACCAACTCAGGACCTAGATCTGGGTCCGCCTTGGTGGGTCTAAGTGCCTAAACAGCACTGATGTACATATTTCCATAGTTATAGGCAGTTGTTCTATCGCATATCATGTTTTCTAGGGTTTTCGCTATGACCTAGGCCCCTAGGTGGTCTAGATCATAGATATACAGATAGTACACATCGCAGGCTACCTATCGGTACTATTTGTGGGCATGTGGATGCTACGGGCAGGGCGCAGGCGAAGTGACAAGCGGCCAAAGCATGGTCGTCGCGCCCCTATTACAGTATTTATCGGCCTGTAGTTCCCTAACAGAAATAGATAGATAAACCCTATGTACACCGTTAGAAAGCTGCTTACACGCACTTTCTAACGGTATAGGTATCATGTATGTGTCTAGAATAGCCTAAGTAGAATAAGTGAAAATGTACAGTTTTGATAATAAAAATAAAACGTTAGTGGCTGCCTCGGTGGGGCTCTCGTTACGGTAAAGTTCCCTGCAAGGATAGTAAATGCGCATTCGGCGCCACTGTCGGTGAACAAGCAAGCGGTCGACGCGGGAACTAAAAGCAAGATATAAATAGAAGAAAAGAATATTCAGTACGAAGAGCGCCACCGTCGAAGCCACTATCAAGCTTGCTATCAAATTGGGAGTTCTTATTTCACGGACACCTTGTAACCAACCTACATTGTAACCAACAGCGTCAACACTCTTCGGCGGGTTCATACCGTACCAGCGATAGCTACAGACACACAGGACGTCAGTGGCTCGTGCATTCGGGTCCGCCCGTCCTGCACATTCGCTGGTCGCATCGAGCCGGATTACCGAAGAATCGGCTGAAGAGTACCAACCAGCATTCGCTGGTCCTACGGAGCCGGATTACCGAAGAACCGGCTGAAGAGCTGAAGATTTGAACTGAAGGACTGAAAATTTGGACTGAAGACTTACAAGATGCCCATAACGCGTTCAAGAGGACGGGCTCCCGAGGCATGGATGATTGAGGTGGGGGGGGCCCCCACCCCCAGAGAAGAACCGTCCGTTCGCCACGAGCTGCCGCCGCGTTCCCCGTCGACCGTCAGCACCGACCCGCCGCGGCCCGCGACCCCGCGGCGGTCCCCTCCGCCGGCCCCGAGGACTGTTCCAGAGAGACCAGAGCCGCCGAGCCAGAGGAAGGGGAAACATACAGGAAAACATTCAGATGCGACGCTGCGCCCCGCCGACGAAGCACACCGACCGGACGCAGCGACCGTAAGCCGGGAAGAAGAAACCCGGACCGAAGAATCGAAGAGGCCGACCGGCCCACCGAAGTCCCACAGGACTCATCGATCCCAGAAGAGGATACTGAAAGCCCGTGAAGAAATACTGAAACTCAAGTTGGAATTAGCCGAGCTAGCGCTACAGAAGGCTGAAGAGGACTCATCGGAGGACGACTACGATGACGACGGTCACTCCAAGACAGAATTCGTACGTTCCTGGCTGGAAGAAGCACCGGAACCAGAGTCACAGCCACGCCCAGAAGAGGACGAGACCACCGGGAGGGATGCCGACGCCGACGCCGCGCAGCCCGTTCAGACACTGCCGCTCTGCCCGGAGGACATCGCGCCGGCTCAAGACAGAAGACTTCACGAGCATCGACCGGATCCCGACGCCGCACAGAAGACTGGGGTTCCGGATACAGAAGAACAGAAGTGTGCTGATCCAGTGAAGATCCCGAAGGAAGGCGACGCACTCCGTCCGTTCATCAGCGAACTAACGTCCGCTATCGCCGCGCTCGCCGACCGAAGCAAACCGTTCGAGACGTACGCAGTCACGCCGGTTGCCGCCGCATCGAAGGTCATCATGGACCTGCCAATCTTCAGTGGAGCACACACCGAGTGGTTATCGTTTCGCGCCATATATGACACCACTCGCAGCTACTTCAACGACGTTGAAAATACAGCAAGACTAAGAAGAAGTCTCAAGGGAAGAGCCTTGGAAACAGTTAGCTCGGAACTCATCGGGCACGCGAAGCCGGACGACATTATGAAGGAATTGGAACTACAGTTTGGCCGTCCGGACTCCATCGCTCAAGCGGAAACAGAAAAACTCCGAACTTTGCCGCGCTGCACGGAATCGCCGAAGGACATCTGCACCTTTGCAAGCAGGGTCAGAAGCAGCGTGGTCACACTTCGCGCGTTGAAGAAAGAATATTATCTCATCAACGCCGAGCTACTGCGGTGTCTCACCGAGAAGCTACCGAACTCTCTGCGCGTCCAGTGGTACAAGATGTTCACCGAGAAGTATAATTCAGTTCCGGACTTAGCAAGATACAGCGACTTCGTCACCGAGCAAGCCCGCTACTGCAGCGCCTTCGCACCGCCGGAGCTGATCACCGAACCACGGGCCAGTCTACGGACGACGCCGACGCACAGAGCGCACACCGCAACAGAGAAGCAGACGCCGCGGTGCAGGGTCTGCAACAAGGAGGGGCACGCCATTACAGATTGTGCCAAGTTCAAGGAAGCCGATTCAGATGGAAGGTGGGATCTCGCGAAGAAGCACAGCCTATGCTTTCGCTGTCTGAAGCCAAGATACGCGAAGCATCACTGCAAGATCAGAAGGTGCGAGATCAAGGGATGCAAGAGGACGCACCACCGCCTTCTCCATCACGAAAAGGCGGCGTTGGTAGCGTCCACCGAAGAGAGGAATGCGGAGGAAGCCAGGGAGACAGTCGCCAACGCATGGATGTCGCAGAAGCCTCAAGCCTATCTGAAGATAGTTCCGGTACGAGTCATCGGACCGGCGGGAGAGACCTCGACGTACGCCCTGCTGGACGACGGGTCTACGGTGTCTCTCATCGACGAAGAGATCGCCAAGCAAGTGGGAGCCGAAGGACGTCTGGACCCGCTCAAGATGGAAGCCATCGGGGACATTATCGTCGACACGCCAGAGTCTCGTCGCGTTGCGGTCTCGCTCACGGGGCCGCAAGGACAGCGCGTTAACCTACACGCGCGCACCGTACCAGGACTGCACCTGTCGCCGCAAACCGTGGACCGGAACGACGTCACGGGCTGCGAACACTTAGAAGATCTGCGCGAGAAGCTCGCCTACGAGGGAGCGGTGCCACGAATACTCATCGGGCAAGACAACTGGCACCTGCTTCTCGCCAGCAACGTGCGAAGAGGCCCGCGACATCAGCCGGTAGCTTCGCTCACTCCGCTGGGATGGGTGCTACACGGCGCGCACACCAGAGCATTAGGTCAGCGCGTCCACTTCGTGAACAGATTGACTGCCAGCGAAGACAGCGTAGAAGAGCAAATGAGGGAATTTTTCGCCATAGAATCTCTCATCGTCAACCCTCGTCGGCCGGCGAACGACCCCGAGAAGAGGGCCGAAGACACGCTCAATAAGCACACACACCAGTTGGAGGACGGACACGTACAGACTGCGCTGCTATGGAAGAAAGAAGACATAACGATGCCAGACAGTTACGGCACCGCTATGAAGAGGCTTGTCTCCACGGAGAAGAAATTGGATCGCAATCCCGACCTGAAGAATAGGTACGGCGAATACATGGATTCGCTCGTACAAAAGGGATACGCAGAGATAGCACCGAAGAACAGCGTACCCGGAAGAACCTGGTACCTGCCCCACTTCGACGTCCACAACCCGATGAAGCCTGAGAAGCTGCGGATCGTACACGACGCCGCCGCAAGATCAACAGGAATGTCTCTCAACGATTACCTGCTCACCGGACCGGACTTGCTGCAATCACTGCCAGGAGTGATGATGAGATTCCGCCGACACCCCGTCGCAGTCTCGGCGGACATAGCTGAAATGTTCATGCAAGTCAAAGTGAGACCAGAAGACAGAGACGCGCTCAGGTACCTGTGGAGAGGACACCGGCGGGAGGGAGCCCCGCAAGAATATAGGATGACGTCGATAATTTTCGGCGCAGCAAGCTCACCGTGCACCGCCATCTTCGCCAAGAACTGGAATGCACAGAAACATGCCAGCAAGCATCCGGAGGCGGTTGAAGCAATCGTCCATAATCACTACATGGACGACTATCTCGACAGTTTTCGTACAGAAGAGGACGCTGTGCGAATAGCGAAAACAGTACGTGACATACACCGAGAAGCACACTTCGAGTTACGAAAATGGGTCTCCAATTCAGAAGACGTCAAGAAGACGCTGGAACCAGAACGGGACGCAGTCAACACAGTCAGTATAGGCTGCAAATCAACAGAAGAGAAAATTCTGGGACTGATCTGGAAGCCGGAAAAGGATGAACTGAGCTTCAATCTAAAGCTAGCACGTCTACCAGAAGACATACTGCACAGAGTCGCGCCGACCAAGAGAGAAGCCCTCAAGATCGTGATGTCGCTATACGATCCCCTCGGCCTCGCCTCACCGGTCACAATACGGGCCAAACAAATACTGCAAGAAGCCTGGAGAAGAGGAATCGGATGGGATCAACAGTTAGACGAAGACCTGGCGCATCAATGGAAGGAATGGGTCGAGCACCTCAAGAATCTCAAGACCGTCAGTCTGCCGAGAAGCTATCCCGGATACACAGACGCAGAATCTCTCCAAGTACACGTATTCACCGATGCCAGTGAAGCCGCCTACGCTGCTGCCGTCTACTGGAGGACGACTTCGCTCGACGGAACACCGCACATCAGCCTGGTCATCGCCAAGGCGAGGGTGGCGCCGCTCAAGACCACGTCAATCCCACGTCTTGAGTTGCAAGCCGCCGTAATGGGAAGTAGACTGGCTGCTGCCGTCGTGCAAGAACACCGGGCGAAACCAGAGTCGGTAACATACTGGACCGACAGCAAGACCGTTCTCACGTGGCTTCGAAGCGGCGCGCGGTCGTACAAACCGTTCGTCGCTCATCGCGTGGCCGCCATAGAAGAGCACAGCAGGGTGACGGACTGGCGCTGGGTGCCGTCCAAAATGAACGTCGCCGACGTCGCTACCCGCGACGTGCCGCCGAACTTCAACGCCGGACACGAATGGTACCGGGGCCCGACGTTTTTGTATGAAGATCCGTCACAATGGCCGAACGAGAGACCAAGCATCAACGAACCAACGGGAGAAGAGAAGACTCTGACAGTAACAGAAGCTCGCAGCGCACCGAAACACAGAGAAGTCGTTCCCGATCCGCACAGATTTTCGAAGTGGGAACGATTACTGCGGGCCACGGCAAGAGCGCTTCAATTTATAGCACTGTGTCGAAAAACCACAGCGAAAACGTGCTACAAAAGGACCAGAAAGAATCCGGAACAAGATCCCGACTGGAGACGACAGAAGAGGACTCAGAAGACCTGCAGACCTCCACAGAAGGCAGTCACCACTCGAAGATTCGTCACGTTACCGGCCGAATTCCTAAGGGAAGCAGAAGTACTACTGATCCGCGTAGTACAAGAAGAGTCCTTCGGACGGGAAATCAATGACCTCCGGAAGGGCAACAGTATCGCCATCGACAGTCGCCTGAGATCGCTGCCGATAGAACTCCGCAACGACGGCATCATCACGCTCAGAAGTCGCATCGCCGCTGCTGAAGATGTAACAGAAGAGACGAAAAGACCGCCCGTGCTAGACGGCGATCACTACATCACGCAGCTCTACATCGACTGGACGCACCGCGATCTACACCACAGTGGAACAGAAATGATCGTAAACGAGGTGCGCCAGCACTATTGGATAGTGCGACTTCGGCCCGTCACGAAAAGCATCGTGAACCGTTGCTTGAGATGTCGCATACGACGAGCACAACCTCCAGTACCGTCCACCGGCGACCACCCGAAGACACGACTGGCGCATCACCAGAGACCGTTCACATTCACCGGTCTGGACTACTTCGGACCGTTCTCCGTCACCGTCGGTCGTCAACACCAGAAGAGATACGTGGCCCTCTTCACCTGCCTCACCACACGGGCCGTACACCTCGAAGTCGCGGCCAGCCTCAGCGCGGACTCCGCCGTGCTCGCGCTACGAAGGTTCGCGGCACGCCGCGGGTGCCCCGCGGAGATCTATTCCGACAATGGCACCAACATGCACGGCGCGGACAGGGAGCTGCGCGACGCACTCGCCGAGGAAGCCGGCCGTCGTGGGATGGCGTGGCGCTTCATAACGCCCTCAGCGCCCTTCATGGGAGGCGCCTGGGAGCGTCTCGTTCGCTGTGTCAAGACCACACTGAGCACAGTACTACAGGAGAAGCACCCGCAAGAAGAGGTTCTGGCCACGCTGCTCTGCGAGGCCGAATACACAGTCAACAGCAGACCACTGACGCACGTATCAGTGGACACCGGGGACGACGAAGCCATCACGCCCAATCACCTGCTGCTCGGGGGGTCGGCGCGGCTGCCGATACCCGGGACGTTCGACGAGAGCGACCTAGACAGCAAGAAGCAATGGCGACGCTCGCAAGCGCTCGCCGACATGTTCTGGCGACGCTGGGTGCGCGAGTACCTGCCCGAGCTACAGTACCGGCGGGAGCCCCACGGGAGGGGTCCCAGTCTCCAGGTGGGCGATCCCGTCCTGATCGCCGACGGACAGCTGCCGCGCAACACTTGGCCGCGCGGGAGGGTCGAGGCAATCTACCCCGGAGCCGACGGAGAAGTCCGCACTGTGGAGGTGCGCACTGCGGGGGGCATCTTAAAACGCCCCACGAAGAAGATCGTGCCACTACCGAAATAGAAGCGTCGAGAGCGCCGGAAGCGTCGCCCTTCACCGGAAGAGGATGCAGCATCGCTCCGGCCCGTCGCGCTGCAGCACGGCGGGAGAGATGTTCAGGACGACTACAATAGGAAGAAAGGACAAAATAGTGTTTGTGTTACAGAGTGTTGTGTTTTATAGTAATATATAGTTAAGTTTTATAACTCTGCGATAGTTAAGAGCCTAGATTTAATTACCTAATAAATTATAATATAGTTTTGTGTATAAGCTCACTATCCCGAGGAGGGGTGAGCTGAATCAGTTATAGATAGCCTAGCCTAGGTCTCATAGTACTTGCTATTTGTAATTAGCGTAGGGTAATAGTATAATAGAAGTACCCACATGCCCTAGATGTGCTAAGCACATATATGAACGGCAAATAGCTATTTGCAGCTAGGTCCCAAATCTAGGAACCAACTCAGGACCTAGATCTGGGTCCGCCTTGGTGGGTCTAAGTGCCTAAACAGCACTGATGTACATATTTCCATAGTTATAGGCAGTTGTTCTATCGCATATCATGTTTTCTAGGGTTTTCGCTATGACCTAGGCCCCTAGGTGGTCTAGATCATAGATATACAGATAGTACACATCGCAGGCTACCTATCGGTACTATTTGTGGGCATGTGGATGCTACGGGCAGGGCGCAGGCGAAGTGACAAGCGGCCAAAGCATGGTCGTCGCGCCCCTATTACAGTATTTATCGGCCTGTAGTTCCCTAACAGAAATAGATAGATAAACCCTATGTACACCGTTAGAAAGCTGCTTACACGCACTTTCTAACGGTATAGGTATCATGTATGTGTCTAGAATAGCCTAAGTAGAATAAGTGAAAATGTACAGTTTTGATAATAAAAATAAAACGTTAGTGGCTGCCTCGGTGGGGCTCTCGTTACGGTAAAGTTCCCTGCAAGGATAGTAAATGCGCATTCGGCGCCACTGTCGGTGAACAAGCAAGCGGTCGACGCGGGAACTAAAAGCAAGATATAAATAGAAGAAAAGAATATTCAGTACGAAGAGCGCCACCGTCGAAGCCACTATCAAGCTTGCTATCAAATTGGGAGTTCTTATTTCACGGACACCTTGTAACCAACCTACATTGTAACCAACAGCGTCAACACTCTTCGGCGGGTTCATACCGTACCAGCGATAGCTACAGACACACAGGACGTCAGTGGCTCGTGCATTCGGGTCCGCCCGTCCTGCACAATTATCATAGGATAGGCATAGGGACATAAGGACATCATATTTTACATGTTTAAAGTAGTTTTTTACAGTATTTAGATGTTAAGAAAAATAGGATAAGGTAGTCGTATAAGAATTGTATCTCAACTAGTGAGTAGTGTAACTAGTAGAATAAGGATTTTTTGGAAAATAAAATATACTTGCTATTGTGTTTTATTTTAAAGGAAAATGATTAGGATATTGTAATATGTTTAGATATGTTTAGGTATGTTAATTATGTAAGAAATAAGTAAATTTAAGATCATAATGTCATGCATGTGCGTACGACGGCTCGCTATCATGGAATGGCATGCGGAGCGCACGTAGGGCGAATATTTATACTAGGACGGTGGGGGGCGAGGTCACTTAAATATCCCCGCCGCGTCCGCGCGCTCTCATTCTAAAATCAGGCAACGCCGGGTACGCACGCATATGTCAGGAAATATAAAATTACCTAACCTAAGACCTAGACATAAGGAAAAACCTGTATATAATATATGTAAGATGTTATCAATAAAGATTGATCAGAGGGGGTGAGGCAGAGAACCTTCCAGAAAAACACTCGGGCAAAGTATAAAAAGGACGCTGATTGGCCGAGGCGTCATTCGCAATTTGGAAGTGATTCGCAAGAACAAGTCAAGAAAAAGGAAGAAAAGGAATTCTGCCCCGCCTCCGCTGCCTCCCTACTGTTTCCAAGAAGACTGGTGTTTTATTATCAAGCTTCTCAAGATCCTAGGAAACCTATCGCCCACATTGTTGGTCGCTTGCTCGCCGGATAATTTAAGAAGAAAGAAGATTAAACAGCGCGGACTTGGGAAGAAAGCTATCGAAGGACTAAGAAGATGCCTGTCACAAGATCGCAGAAGGGAAGCGTCGCGGACACCGCAGAATCAAGACTGAATCCAGCGAATCAAGAACCTGCGAATCAAGATCCCAGCGGCTCAAGAGGTGCCGTCAGAAGCACGGGGATCGCCACAAGAAGCACGAACACGGCCAGGACGACGCGGCAGGGGGAACTTACGCACTCGTCGGAAGAGGCGACTACGGGCACCACTGCGACTACGACCACGACTTCCACCGAGAGCACCGACGTCACGACCGCCACGACGCAAGTAGAAGACGCAAGCACAGTCAAGCCGTCGAAGCGCGCCAAGTCAAGACGTTCGGACACTCAGAAGAAAAGGCTCATGGAATTAGAAGCGCAAGAGAAGATCGCCGAATTGAAGCTGGAAGAAATACGTGCGTCGCTCGCCCTCGCCCAGGCTCGGCTTGAAAGACAGCGGGCCACAGAAGAAGAAGAAGACGAGGCACCCTCCGCGTCGGAAGACGAAGAAGAATGCCCTAGCCGAGTTCAGGAATGGTTGGAAGGGCAGAAGAAGGACCCTCCCGCAGAAGACAAGAAGGAAAAAGAGAAGACGCCTGTGGAAAGTGAAGAGAAAGGACGAGGACAGGGCGCTCACAAGGACCAGGATCGTGAGCACCGGGAAGACATGGAAGAAGCCCGGCCTGCGCGTCAGCCACCGAACGTGGACGTCACTTCCCTGGCAGCAGCTCTTACTCAAGCGGTGCGAATGACAAGGGACGCGCCGAAGTATCTACAGGAACTGCCTACCTTTAACGGGCAGTGCGGCAGCTGGCTCGCTTTCCGCGCCGCCTACTATGAAACTGAAGCACTATTCTCGAAGACCGAAAATGTATCAAGACTGAGAAGAAGCATCAGGGGGGCAGCTACGGAGGCGGTCAGCAGTCTACTCATCAGCCAGCCGGATCCGGGGACAATAATGGAAGCCCTGGAAAGAAGATTCGGAAGACCGGATGCACTGGCGATGAGCGAAATGCAGAAAATGAAGACATTAGCAAGACTCAGCGACAACCCGCGAGACTTATGTATATTCGCCAATAAGGTGGCTAACATAGTGGCCACGATAGAAGCACTGAAGAAAGTTCACTATCTCTACAATCCGGAGTTAGTGAAGATCATCATCGACAAGTTTACGCCGATAATAAGAAGCAAGTGGTATGACTACGCAGCGAAGAATAAAGAAGACATTCCCGACCTGAAGAGACTTGCTGCATTTTTAAATGAAGAAGCGGACAAGTGCGGCGCCTACGCGCAACCAGAAGATATCGCCATGAACACGACGCCGGAAAAATATTACAAGAAGAGGTACGAGCGCACTTTCGCAACCAACGAGAATGTCAAGAGAGAAGAACACTGTTCCACATGCAAGGGTGACCACCATCAACTGCCTGACTGCAAGCGGTTCAAAGACCTCGACGTTGGCGAGCGTTGGGAGATAGCGAAGAGACACCGCATCTGCTTCCGCTGCCTACGAAGCACACACCGCCGAGGTACCTGCCGAGCGAAGACGTGCGGAAAAAATGGATGCTCGATGGCACACCACTACCTGCTGCATCGAGACGCACCACGAAGAACACCATCACCACCACCTTCGCCCGCAGTACAAGAAATCGTGTCGGCAGTAGAACTCGTCAACAACGTCGACCGCATCGGAAATTGTCAAGCATTTCTGAAAATCGCGCCTGTAACTATCACCGGTCGAAACGGCACCCGAGTGAACACCTACGCCTTGATGGACGACGGAAGCACCATCACCCTCGTCGATGAACAGCTGGCGGAGTTACTCGAGTTGGACGGCCCACGCGACGAAATGTGGGTACAGGGCCTGAACGAGACCGTCAAGCACGAGAACAGCAAGAGGGTCGACATCAAGATACGAGGGAAATACAGCGAGGAAGAATACGTCATGCGAAACGCACGCACAGTACAGCGATTGATGTTCACCAGGCAGAACATAGAAAAGGAAGATCTTCTGGACTGCACTCACCTACGCGACATGGAAGACCAGCTTGTCTACAGGGATGCCTGTCCGAAGATACTCATTGGACAGGACAACTGGGAACTGCTCGTGGCACTTGAAGTAAGAACAGGAAAGAAGGACCAGCCTGTCGCCTCACGCACGCGACTGGGTTGGGTGCTACACGGGCACCGACGGTCATACCAGAAGACGGTGGCCTTCTGTGGACATATTATCCTAGGAGGCCCAGAAGAATCGATGGCTACAAGTACGAGGTCATGTTTCAACCCGGAAGTCGAACGGCAGAAACAGAAGTACAAGGCAAAGAAAAAGAAAAGAAGACAGAAGAGGAGCTTCTTGCCAGAAGAAGAAGCCCCTGAAGTGTCAAAGGAGAGGAGCTTTCCGCCAGAAGAAGAAGCCCATGAAGTGTCAAAGAAGGTGGACCACATCAAACGTCAAGCTGGCTCCGACGTGCAGCATCGGCAGTCCCATGGACCCGACGTCTCTCGTCCGCAAGAAGGGAAGCCAGCGAAAGGACGAAAGTCAAGAGCCTGGCGAAGGAAGGCGAAGAGACCACGTAGCGCACGAAGAGAAGACCCACAGTCACCTGCTTGCCATAAAGAAGATCGTGAAGTGGCAAGTGGTTGTGCGTGCTGCGACACGTGTCCGACAATTTATAGACATGTGTCGCGCAAGAAGACACGTCGCCGCGGCAGCAAGACGCCAGAAGACAAAGGGAAACGCGAAAAAGGACCCTACGTGGAACACCAGCAAGACTAGGAAGACGAAAGAAGACATGAATGTGGCCACAAAGAAGACGGAAAAAAGAAGATTCATCTGCCTGGACGCAAGATATCTTATACGGGCAGAAAAGTTATGGATAATGAAGGTACAGGACGACTGCTACGCGAACGAGAAAACGCGTATTATGTGCAACGCAGCGCCCTCCACAAAGGATCGTCTCGCCGCATTAAGTGTGTACATGGAAGACGGAACGCTGCGACTACGCGGAAGGATTGCAGCGGCACAAGACTTAAGCGACGAGACAATCAACCCCGCTGTATTGGATGGACAACATAGATACACGCGAATGTACATACAACATGTTCATGAGAAGATGGGACACGGCGGCGTTGAGTTAGTGGTGAACGAAATAAGACAGCGATTCTGGGTGACACGTATACGACCAACAGTGAAAGGGGTGATAAGAAGCTGCCCACAGTGTCTTCTGAGAAGAGCGAAGCCAATGAGCCCTGCGACGGGAGACCTGCCAGCCGCGCGCCTTAATCATCACGCGCGGCCCTTCTCCTTTACGGGACTGGACTACTTCGGGCCATTGGAGGTCACCGTCGGAAGACACCGAGAGAAGAGATGGGTCGCTCTCTTCACCTGCATGACAACGAGGGCGGTTCACCTGGAGGTCGTCACATCACTCAGCGCGGACAGTGCCATCGCCGCGCTACGAAGATTCATCGCCAGAAGAGGACAGCCCACGGAGATCTGGTCAGACAACGCGACGTGCTTCAAGGCGGCAGACAAGGAGTTGACGGAAGCGGTGAAGGAAGCCTGGGACGCGACGGAAGAGGAAGCCAACGCGCGTCACATCACCTGGCGCTACATACCGCCCGCCTCACCTTTTATGGGCGGCGCGTGGGAGCGCCTGGTACGCAGCGTGAAGGAAGCCCTACGTGCCACGCTGCGCGAGAAGTACCCCAGTGATGAGACTCTGCACACGCTTCTCGTCGAGGCCGAGAACATCGTCAACTCACGGCCGCTCACTCATGTGGCTGTGACACCGGAAGAGCCAGAAGCATTGACCCCGAACCACATCCTGTTGGGGTCAAACAGTCACGTGTCAGCACCGGGCCAGTTCACCGAGGAAGATCAGTCTGCGCGGCAACTCTGGAGGCGCGCGCAACGGCTGGCGGACGAGTTCTGGCGGCGATGGGTCAAGGAGTACCTTCCCCTGCTCCAACACCGGCGGGAGCCTCGCACCAAGGGCGCGGCACCGAAGGTCGGTGACTTGGTCATCGTCTGCGACCCGAACCTACCGCGGAACATCTGGCCCAGAGGAAGAGTGACCAGAGTCTACCCGGGAAAGGACAACGAGGTACGAGTCGTGGACGTCACTACGAGCAACGGGCACGTCCTGCGAAGACCCTGCAAGAAGATCGTCGTGCTCCAAATGGGATCGCAAGCTGCGACGGCGGGAGAAATGTGCACGACAGAATAGACTCAGTGTGTGAGACAGTGCATTTACATGTGTATATTATCATAGGATAGGCATAGGGACATAAGGACATCATATTTTACATGTTTAAAGTAGTTTTTTACAGTATTTAGATGTTAAGAAAAATAGGATAAGGTAGTCGTATAAGAATTGTATCTCAACTAGTGAGTAGTGTAACTAGTAGAATAAGGATTTTTTGGAAAATAAAATATACTTGCTATTGTGTTTTATTTTAAAGGAAAATGATTAGGATATTGTAATATGTTTAGATATGTTTAGGTATGTTAATTATGTAAGAAATAAGTAAATTTAAGATCATAATGTCATGCATGTGCGTACGACGGCTCGCTATCATGGAATGGCATGCGGAGCTTTTTTTTTTTTTTTTTTTTTGTTTTTTTGTTTGTTTGTAGGAGTAGTACTGTTGGCCGCAGATGGCCATTACAGCTTCACCGGACAAGAGGGGCGAGCGCTTTGAGCGCTCCAGCCCGGAAAGATAGGTAGCGACTGGCTCAAGGGCACCTCAGGGAGGCACGGCCTCGGCTTGGGCTGCCGCTTAGAGAGTGTGTGAGTTTACCACCGGTTCACAACGCGCCCCCGCTGAGAAGAACCGGCAAGAAACTCAGCGAGGGGATGCATGTCGAGGTCGCATGTGTACGATCCTTCGGCCTCGCCGGCGAGACCGGTGTCTGTGTGTGGGTGTGTGTACGACTCGTGACGTCGTTGTCGGTGTAGGTGTTGTGTCAAGGTCCAGGAGGGCGGACATCGGGTCGGGTGGGTCGAGCAGTACATGCCGCGGACGGCGGCGATGTACGGTAGGTCGACGATCTGAGGGACCAGGACCAGGGTCGGGGTCGGGGATATAGTCGGCAGCGGCGCCGATGAGCGGGTTCGGGTGGACGCATGCTTTTTCAAAGTAATGTTCGGACATTTCTTTGAAAAATTTGCGGATAGGGACTAGACCGAAGTCGGAATGAAGGTCGACATTCCGCATGTACCACGGGGCACCGACGGCATGTCGAAGGAATCGGTTTTGAATAACCTGGAGGCTATTGATGTGGACGGGAGCCGCGTGTGCGAATACGGCACTGGCGTAAGATAGGATGGGACGGATGCAGGTTTTGTAAAGTGTCAACTTATTCCTAAGCGACAGTTTACTCCGCCTGCAGATCATGGGGTAGAGCCGGCCGAGGACGAAGGCCGCTCGGTTGCGTGCTGACCGTATATGCGGTCCAAATGTCATGCGGGAGTCTAGGGTGACGCCTAGATATTTGACCTTTTTGGTCCAAGGGATGGGACGCCCATAGAGGGTGATCTGACCTAAACGACTCCTGGGATGGCCCGCAGTGTGGGATCTGGTGCTCCGGGAGAAGAGCACCGCGGCGCTCTTTTCCGGGTTCACCGCGATCAGCCACTTTTGGAACCATTCGCCTAGGGCGTTGACGGCGACTTGAAGAGTGCGCGTCAGAAAAGCCTTATTTCTGTGTGAGAAATATAGTGCGGTGTCGTCCGCATATAGGGCTAGTTGCACCCTGTCCGAACGAGGGATGTCGTTCGTGAACAGGCTGAACAGGAGTGGAGAGAGCACGGAGCCTTGAGGGACTCCGGCCTGAATAGGGTGGGAAGTGGATCGCGCACCTTCGACTCGATATCGAAAGGTGCGATTCCTGAGAAAATCTCGTATGATGAGGACCAGACGGTCTGGCACGCCCATGAGGTAGAGCTTGTGAAGCAAGCCATTGTGCCAGACCTTATCGAATGCCTTGGCGACATCGAAGAATAAGGCTCCGGTGTATATGGGTCTGGGCTGGTTGAGCCCGGAGAGGACGTGCTCCGTGATGCGGTGCACTTGATGGACGCAGGAGTGTCCGGCTCGAAAGCCGAACTGCTCGTGTATGAGTATGCCCTTCGAGATGACAAACTCTTTGAGTCTTGCGAAAAGCAAGCGCTCGTAGAGTTTGCCCAGGGCGCTAAGGAGACTAATGGGACGGTAGCTCGTGGGATCGTCACGTGGCTTACCGGGTTTGTGAATGCCGATGACGTCTGCTTCTTTCCACTCCGAAGGGAATATAGCGTGCGTCATGGCGGCATTGAAGATGGCTACCAAGAGGTAGATCAAGTGGTAGGGAAGGATTTTTAGTACGCGGTTCGAGATGCCGTCAGGGCCGGGGGATTTCTTAGGCTTAAGGCCTTTGATGAGGTCTTCCACCTCGGAATGGGTGACCGGGGTGAGAGTGTCGGATGGCGGGGCAGAAACCCTGCGCTCTACTTCCCTATCTACGAGATCGCGATGGGGTGGGTCGGAAACTGAGACACTAGGAGAGCATTGTCTCTCTAGAGAGTCTGCGAGGACCTCGGCTTTTTCCTCGTCGTCGAAAGCTGGTGGGGCGCCTGAAGGGCGGGTCAGGGGAGGCATGGTGGCTACCGTGTCGGACTTGAGAGCCCGCGCTAGCCGCCAGTAGGCTAGGTGAGAGGGAGTGATACCCTCGAGAAAACCGTCCCACCGGTCCCCCCGGAGTTCTGCGATGCGGTTCTTTACGTCCCTCTGTAAAGCGCGCATGCGGATCCGGTTGGCTGCGGTGGGGTAGGAGTCGTGAGCGCGGATAGCCGCGTTTTTGGCTCGGACCAATTCTTTGACGTCGGCCGGCAGTTTGAAGCGTTGGACATAAGGGTCCACCGCTTCAACCTGCCGGGAAGATTGGCTGATGGCCGATTGGAGGTTGTCAGTGAAAGCACTGACGGCTTGTTCGGTGTCCTGAGGGGACGAGAGGTGGACTGGGATACGAGAGAGCTGTGGCGTGTCGGCATTGGCCAAGCAGGTGCTCAGCCGCTGCCAGTCCACCACGCTCTTCATGACCGGTTCCGGTGAGGGAGGTGGTCCGAGCTCCATGAGAACGGGACGGTGGTCGGAGTCTAGTTCATGGAGCACTTCTAAGGAGCGCAACCGAAGCGTTACGCTCTTTAGAAGTGCCATGTCTAGGACATCGGGACGGTGGCCGATGATAACGGGAAAATGGGTGGGGCGCATTGGTGCAATGACGTCAAAGTCGAGAGTATCGACTAGAGCGTCGAGGCGCACGCCGTTATAATTGGTGGTGTGACAGTTCCACCTGACGTGTTTGCAATTAAAGTCACCGCCAAGGATGACGGCGCTATCCATGTCAAGAAGTGCTTCGATGTCACTTCTGAGAAGTTGCTTGTCAGGTGGAAGGTACACCGAGACGAGAGTGACAGGGGGATGACCCGAGAGAGAGAGGCGGCAAGCCGAGGCCTCGATATTGGTGAGCGCAGGGACATCGAGTGGGATGCAGTGCAAGGATTTCCTATAATAGATGACAGTGCCGCCTCCGCGGGAGGCAGTTCTGTCATTTCGCACGAGATGGTAGTTGGCGATGTTGGGACTCCTATGAGCGGGTTTGAGGAATGTCTCTTGCACTAGCATGACGTCAACTTGGTGATCCCTAAGGAATTCACCAACTTGATCGCGTTGAGGAGAGAGGCCATGGGCGTTGAAAAACGCCAGGCACAAGGAGCGGGGCTTGATTCGTTTTGGGTGTAAATCCATAATCAAGGATAAGATTGGGTGGTGGGAACCACTGACAGGGAACTGAGCACACTCTCGTGCTCGACAAGGGCCATGGTGCGTTCGAAGTCGTTTTTGGCGACTCGAAGCTTGTGCGCGAGGGCGCGGATGGCGGCAATGTTGAAATTGCTCATGGTGTTGCGGATCAGTTGGATGTCCGACACCAGGGTGTTTTGTGCTGAGGGCACTGGGGTGAACCCGGCGTGAGGCGCCGGGGCGCTAGTCGCAGGGTGCATGGGCGCGCTGGGAACATGGGTGTTCCATGCGTTGGGACGGTTGAGCCGTGGGTCGCGGAGCGCAGAAGGCGCGACGCCTTGTGGAGCCTGCGGCACGAAGGGTGCCGAACTTGGCGGGACTACTTTTTGCGCAGAAGGCGCAGGAGGAGCAGGGGGCCCGGGCACAATGGGTGCCGAAAAAATGGGCGCTGAAGGCGCTGGATTCCTGGGCGCACGGAGACCGTTGCGCCTCGCCACTCGGCGATTCCTCTTTGGGGCCTTCGAACATCCGCGATAATTCGCGGGGTGTCCGACGGTCCCGCAGAGGACACAGCCGGGAGGCTCGGTCGCGGTCTCCTGCTTGCGAGAGCAGGTGGATGTCGGGTGGTCCCCGATGCATTTGACGCATCGGGGAGTGGCGTGACAGTTGCGGGCCGAATGGCCGTACAATTGGCAATTGTGGCACTGACCGGGAGTGCCACGTTTGTGGGGGGGTTCGACATAGAAACCCCCGGTAAGGTCTAAAAGATGAGACAAGTCGAAAATACGCTTGCCTTCGGGGGTACGGTCGAGAATGACAGTCACCATACTGTATGGGACCTTGGGACCGCGGCCACTCGCCATGCGGTGGACTTCATGGGCGGGGAATCCTTGGGACTGAAGGTCCTCAAGGATGAGAGAGGGCTCGAATTCCTTCGGAACTCCCCTGATGACCACTCGAAGGGTACGGTCCTCTTCGAGGGTGTAGGTATGGAAGGAGATCTTCTCCTTCCTGAGATGGGATGTCAGTTGACGGTGGTCGTCGGTCGTCATGGCACTGACACTGATGCCGTTGGCCGTGTTCGAGGCCTTGGTATATCGGATATTTTTCGCTTTAAGAGCGTTAGTGACTCGCGGCCATGCGGCTTTGTCCTGTATGATTACAGGAGGAGGAGGGCGGGGCTTGCGGCCTTCGGGTTGGCTCGCCGGGGCGGCTGAATCGCGCGGCGTGGGTGAGGTGCGTGGAGACGGAGAGGCACTCAGGGAGTTTGGGGAGGACGCACAGGCTTCCTCCTCAACGCACTGGTGCTTGGACGGGCGCTGGTCCCGGGGTTGACGCGCCCGTTTCTTGTCGCGGACTAGCGTCCATTCGTCCTCCGAGGAGGAGATGGGGCGCTTGGCGGACTCTACTTCGACCTCCATGTCCGAGGCTGACTGAGGGTCGGCCTCGAACCCCGGTGGAGGGAACTGGGTTGGCGCATCCAGGTGCGCCGGGGTGGGTTGCGGCGAGATAATCGCGGCGGAGGGTGGCGGGGTAAGCGCCGCTGGGGTCGGTGCGGTAAACGCAACGGTGGACTGCGACTGAAGGTCGGGCGGGGTCGGCGAAAGGATTTCGCTCGAGGTGGCGGCGGCGTTCATGGCCGAGATTAACTCCGTCCAGATCGTCGGATACTTGACGGAGATAATCTCCACCATCCTAACCGCGAAATCGGGAGGCACTGCGGAGAGTGCGGGGGACGACATTTTTCCGTCCAAAGGGAAACTCTTCGGACGGAAAACGGGTGAGTGATCCTCCCCGCCGGCAAGGCGGGGAGTGGGTGAGTGCCTAACGTGTGGCCCTAGTGTATGTGGGTGTGTAGGGTGTGTAGCCTAACAGCCCCGGGGCAGAGGAGACGAGACCGGCAAGCCGGCGGTTCGAAACCAAACAGCACCCGAGGAATAGGAAATAGGAGGCGGAAGGGTTGGGAAGGAGACGATCAAGATCGACTAGGGGGTCACTCCCAGGGCCGGTTGCCTTGATCCCGTCCGAGTTGCCGTTTCCTGAAGGGAACCGGCGAGCGCTCGGGTCACGCTCCGCCTAGGTGCGTTAACACCGCAAGGATCCCCTAGGCGACCACTAAAAACACGTGGTTTTTAAAACGCGGAATGACTGCTTTGTTATTTGGAAACAGGAACCTGTTTTCAAGTAACAAAGAGTCACTCACGGGCGGGTGCGCGCGACGCAGGTGTGCGGCGCGCGGGTGGCCGGCGAGCAGGTAGCCGGCGGCACAAGCCGCGGCAATCCAAACACGCGGCGGGTCGGTGGGCCGTCACGAAGCGACGGCGGTGACGCCTGGCGGCGAATCTGTGAACACACAAACACACGGAGCGTGAGAGAGCGTAGCGAGTGCGCACGTCCGATCGGGACCGGAGCGCGCAGCGGAATGTGCATGCATGCGGAGCGCACGTAGGGCGAATATTTATACTAGGACGGTGGGGGGCGAGGTCACTTAAATATCCCCGCCGCGTCCGCGCGCTCTCATTCTAAAATCAGGCAACGCCGGGTACGCACGCATATGTCAGGAAATATAAAATTACCTAACCTAAGACCTAGACATAAGGAAAAACCTGTATATAATATATGTAAGATGTTATCAATAAAGATTGATCAGAGGGGGTGAGGCAGAGAACCTTCCAGAAAAACACTCGGGCAAAGTATAAAAAGGACGCTGATTGGCCGAGGCGTCATTCGCAATTTGGAAGTGATTCGCAAGAACAAGTCAAGAAAAAGGAAGAAAAGGAATTCTGCCCCGCCTCCGCTGCCTCCCTACTGTTTCCAAGAAGACTGGTGTTTTATTATCAAGCTTCTCAAGATCCTAGGAAACCTATCGCCCACAAATGTAATGGAGAACATCAGTTTTATGGTTTTTACCAGATAAATTCCTCCACATCGTACATGGTCCTCCAGGCAGTTCTTATCCGGTTGTAATAAAATTCATACAGATTCAATACGGTGGTTTCTTCTTTCGAATAAAAAAAGAATAATTGAAATTGGTAAATATTTGCCAGAGTTATGACCATTTTTGTCCGACCGAGCGAGTCCGAGCGACTAAAACGTCATCTATATAGGCTTTCTTGCAACTCTCAGTGCGCAGTCACCATTCTTGTTTTTTTAGGAACTACTTATTACTAAGCAATAATTTTTTTATGGGGCCCAATCAATGGATTGAAGAATGGATGGAAGAAAGATTTTTTCAAATCGGTTAATAATTGCCAGAGTTATGCGCGAACATACATAAAAAAAAAAAAAAAAAAAATATACAGACGAATTGAGAACCTCCTCCTTTTTTGAAGTCGGTTAAAAATAGTTTATTTCAAATAGGCTTAACGCTAGTGACACTTTTGAAAGGTGGAGCACAACGCGGCCTCAACTGAGAAGATCCGGCAAGAAACTCAGCGGGCTTGCCATTTTATCACTTTTTTTTTTAGTACGTTACGTATACGTTTCGAATGCTTTGCAGCCCCCATGGTCACGGGAGGACTGAGATGTTGGATGTCCTTATATCACAATTATGCCGGTGTACCCTCAGGTCTTCTTAGTTATTATTGTTGACCAAAAATCCGTAAAAGTACCTACCTACCTACTCAGTTTGATTTTAATAAATAATTAGTTAGTTAATAATTAATTTTTGTATTTTTTTTACCCGGAAATGCTAATCCCAACTCCAAACTGTAACACACCAAAAAATAATAGCAGCTTATATTTGTATATAAATTCCTCGATATAAGACCCAGACCCGTGGTGGGAATTGAACCGACGACCTATTGCGTAGCGACCAGTGTCTAACCGCTAGCCACCCAATAGGCCCGTTAAATAATAAAAAAGTAGATTGGTCGTACAATACAAAAACACATATTATTTTAGGAGTCGGCGCCTGACTTTTAACGAGTCATCGGTTTATCGAAAAAAAATTGTTTGGCACCATGACTGCTCCGGTCTTCGTCGCTTTAGGTATTGTTCTATTTCATTTTCGGTTTGCAATGTATACTTCTGAGTTTGAGCTTGAGCGGTAGTCCTCCCACCACGCTTTGAATCACGTTACTCTTGTGATTGATTTCAGGGAATCGGAGCGTCGCTGCAGCTGGCTCTACGGTGTACCTTTCCAGCAGCACAGCCAACCCTGCGAGGGATTGCATCTCACCAAGTCGAGCACCTAAAGTAAAATTGCTAATTTTAAGTCTGTACATGTATTATTTTGTAATTTTTTTCCCCATTTAAGCCGGTAAAGGATACACCTAATATGGATTAGGTGTACGGCGCGTCTCGGAGGATCTATTATGGAATAGACCAAGCTCGTAGCGGAGCCAGACATTACTCATTTTCTAAGCAACAAAATGTGTCAGATAAAGTAGTTCGGATATTTATGTTTGGTCGAATATCTTTAAAAACAAATAATCAATATTGCCAGACACTTTCCATCAGCGATAAATTACGCAACATCGTTGCTTTATAAAACTTTATATTTCCCGAGTGAAATGTACGGTATTCAACATTCAGAACATTTTAAAGTACCAACTTATTTAAGGTTTCTTTCAAAGTGATAATCATTTTTAAAGGGCTCCGATATATTCATTGTCCTCTTACCTAAGCACTGTCGTGGTCCTTCCCCGAAAGGCAAGTATGCATACTTGTGTCTCTCCACCGGATCGACAAACCTCTCTGGTTTAAACTCCGATGGGTTGTCGAAATACTTATCATCGTTCTGAATCGCTTGCACTGGCACGATGATCTTCACACCAGGTTCTATAGTGATGTCCAGCTCGGGAATCGTGTACCGTCTAGCACAAACTCGATGCAACACTCCCACAGAAGGGAGCATCCTCGTTGCTTCTTTAAATGCACAGCTCAATAGCGTCATCTCCGATACTGACTCGTAGCACAAACCAACATATTTTTTCAGCACCATATCAATTTCATCCTGAATTTTAGCCTGTATTTCTGGGTGGAAAGCGAGCTGGTGGAGTGTGTAACTCGTAGATGATGACGAAGTCTCGAATCCAGCCGCGAAAAATAAAAGCATTTGTGCTGCCATTAACTTAGTATCCATTGTCAGCTGCACGATCTGCGGTTTTCCATCTATATCCCTCTTCTCTACTGATTCACCAGAAATAGTACCTCTTGCCTCCAGCTCCAGAAGAAGATCCACAAAATCGTTGCGACCACAAGGCTTAAAATTTCTCTGCTCGCTAATGTTTTTCAATATAACTTCGATAGCCTCCACTACTTCATTCTCAGCTATTAATTTTTGTGTACACCTTCTCAACTCCGGGAGATAGTCCCCCACCGCGTGCAATAATCGATACTTCCAGGAATGCTTAAATATCTTCTTGCCAAGTTCTCGGAACAGCGAATTTGCATTGTTAATGGTATCCATCTGTATTCCGAAGCCGCAAGCACCAATGAACTCGGTGGAGAAACGCGCCATCAGCTCGCGCACGTCACAGTCTCCGCCATTGTTCAATATAATGTCGTCGCCTAAATTCTGTAGCTTTTTAGCGCAGTCTGTTATAAGCGGGAACATATTCTTCAGCTTCGCAGTGGTGAACGCCGCTGTCAGCCGTTGTGGTAATAGCTTCCAGGTGTCACCATCGACATGAAAAAGATTTGCCATCGCGGGCTCCTCCTGGTGCTCCCTTCCAATTCCCCTGAGATAAAAATATGCAAAGTCAGTATTCAAAATTCTTCTCACTATGTCCAAGTCTCGAACAATGAGCCCCGGCGTCCTCCCTCTGTAGAAGCCGACCACCCTCTCGTCGGGATACTTGATGTACAGCTCCACAGACACCTCGGTGATGCTCTTAACTCCCATCACATTCTCGTACAGGTTGCCGAAAAACGGTACAGGCTTATCAAATTCAAATTCAAATTCAAATTCAAATAATTTTATTTGCGTAATATGGGTAAAACATTACATTTTGATGTTACATTTTAGCATAGTACCTCCACATTCGGCCGAGTGGCATGCAAATTATTCTTATTACTATCTAGGCATTAATTATCATTTATATCAATTTATTAATAATTATTATTAACTAACATGTTAAACATTACATTAATAGATTTTACAAATAAGTCATATAATTAATTCAGTCATTTTATATTAATTAATTATTGAAATTATACATATGTAACTGTTAGATAAATACGTTTTATATTATAATGTTGTCAGACAGGAATTCACTTACACTGTAGTATGCCTTCTTTAGGAAAAACGATTTTAATTTATTACTAAATACATCAGTGCTTGCAATCTCATGTAGCGATTTGGGTAAATGGTTGTAAACTCTAGCAGCCATGCAGAATACACTTTTATTTAAATAGGCTGTTCTATTTGGAGGCATACTTATTTTGTAATAGTGCCTTTTACTTAATAGTTTAACAAAAAGTCCTTGGTTTTTTCTAACAAATAATACCAGTTCATAAATATACATACAGGGCAATGTCATAATTTTTATCGTGCTTCACATTTCGCTTAGCCCAGTAATCGTGATTTTTCGTGATATAATTATATAAAATAAATAGGCATATCGTTAAAAATATTATAATAAACATGTTGGTCGGTTCAATTTGGTGAAACAACTAACTCAAAAACTACACGTGTAAGAGGCAATTAAGGAAAAATACGGTCATGGGAAACAATTGTGAACACCGGGACCGCAACTCTACAGCAATAATTAATGTAAATTTTTTTTTTTGTTTATTCATTAGAAGCACCTAATCACCTGATTGTTGGAGTATCGCAGGGTTTTGGCGCTGTAAGCCATAATACAAGCTTTAAAAAGCTTATCACAACTTAGCAACAGATGCTAAGTACTACTGGATATGAAAACTTAATTAATCTTTCTTTGTAATGTACTGTTAATGTAAAAAAATATTGGACATTAAATAAATATTATTATAATTTAATAACTGCTAGGTCACACCGTCTCGTTCGTGCGTCACAAAGCGTCATAACATTAATACAAATTTAATTACAATTTTTGAAATTAATTTAAAATTTCATAAAAGAAAAAAAAAATTAAAATTTCAAACTGTTTATTTCAAATTTTGTTAATAAAATATACAAAAAACTCAGCGCTTAATCTAGTTAGAAAAGATTATGTGCTTGAGTGATTCAATACACGCTCGATACATCCTACTTTACCACAATTCAAGACTTATTTGCATTACGTTATGTTACATAAGCAGAGGCTGTAAGGTTTGGAAGTATATATTGTCCTACAGTAAAATGGTGTTTTAATATACTTTTAATTTGTTTGGGGTTCTTATCTCTTAATTTACTGACTAAAGTCTTTGGTAACGCGTTTAAACTGAAAATTAAGGTGCTCATAACCATTTACATATTATCACTGTTGGGCAAACGAACAACGTTGTATATCTCAGTCTATAGATGGGTGAACTTAGCGGCATTTGAACTGAGCATCTCCGTGCTTCGGAGGACATAGGAAAATATATGTCCAGAATATTTCATCTAGTAGATTATTTCAGCAGTCGTTAAGTCAGAGGCCTAAAGACAGGTTGAACAACCTTGACATCAGGATCATCAACATTTATTATATTAGTCCTTATTACTAAGTTTAGTGTGGTTTACTTTTAAAAGGAAACTAATGTGATATCAGTTCATCTAAGGGAATTTAAGGAAGCACAATAAAAACACCATAGAAACTAAGAATTCGTAGACAGTTTGGTAAATTGCGTATTTTTCCTAACCTGGCGTAAAAGTCTCATTATTTTGTGGTAAAAGTGTGTGCACGCTACTGTACCATATAGTACACATAAATAGTTTTATACTTTAAAGACGTCCATGTCTTCACCATTTATTCTGGGCTTTACATAATTTTGGGTTGCGAATGTATACTTCGGAGTTTGAGCTTGAGTGGTAGTCCTCCCAACACGCTCTGGACTACGTTACTTAGGTGATTGACTTCAGGGTGTCGGAGGGTCGCTGCGGCTGGTTCAAATGTGAACCTTTCCAGGAGCACGGCCAACCCCGCGAGGGACTGCATCTCGCCAAGACGAGCACCTATGGAAACAAACATAAAAGTACGTTTATTTGTTAAAATATAGTGAATTATGGTAACAAAAATGAGTATGAGTTTTTTTATTAATATTTAGTTTTAAAATTATTTATATTCCTATCCACTTATTTACCCCAAGACGCCTGCCAAGCGTGGGGATTATGGCTACCCCTCCCTTGACCGGCCCGTGGGGTCTAGTGGTTAGACACCCTGGCTGCTGCCCGATGGGTCGTGGGTTCGATTCCCACCAAGTGTCTGGGTGTATTTAAGTATGTGTTTACACAATAAATAAAAAAAACAACATTATGTATTTACAGAAAAAAATAATATAAGTATTAGTTTCAGTTATCTGGTTTCCATAGGTTCTGCTTATTTTGGGATCAGATGACCGTGTGCGGTTTTTTTTTATTTTTATACAACCAAGGTGGCAAGCAAGCATGCGACCCGCCTGATGGTAAGCAGTCATCGCAGCCTATAGACGCTAGCAACACTAGAAGCGCTAGTGATTGCGCGTTGCCGATCCTTAAGACATTAGATATTAAGTCTTTTCTGTCCAGTAATTTCACCAGCTACAGTGCCCTTCACGCCGAAACACAGCAATGCTTACACACTGCTGCTTGATGGCAGAATATCTGACACTGCGGTGGTACCTACCTGGACGGTTCCTTGCACAAGGAAGCTACCACCTAGTAAATTGATTGGATTGTGGTCCCAAGATATTATTATTATTATTTTTTATAACACGGGCTTTCACACCCGAACTTTTAAAAGGCTTGCGTGGGGACGAATCCAACACGTAGAGGCCTGTTGAGAGAAGTTAATGGTAGGTATGGAACACACCTGTCAGGATCAACTGCTGGAAATAAGATATAAACAGCAGTTGACTCTGACAAGTGTAGGGACTATTGTAAGTATGTGGAAAGATTTCTAGATTTTTTATTAACGAGCATTTGGTGGACTGAATACTGGGCTATTGCAATAGGCCGGGGTGACTTGCCATAATTAGTGTACTAATTATATTTTGGCAAGCGGTGACTTGCCACCCACTAGATGGGCTCTCCATACAGCCGTCTGAAGACGACGGAGTGCAACACCGGTGTGAGTGGCTCAGGGGTGTCGAGAGGTGTGCTGCGCTTTCTCCGTGGTTACTCGCGGCGTTATGTCCTTTAACACTTCCACCCCTGGAGCATATAGCTCTAACAACCCCTCTCTGGACGGCCAATTAAGGCAAGCCAGAGCTGAGAGTCCTGCGGGCCCCCTTCGGTTTCCACTCGGCCGACGAAGACACGCCGAGGTGGGGGCCCTGACCGACTCTCTGGAGCACTCGGGTCCGTGGTGTCGCTACGCACCTACAGCTCGCCACTAGCTGCCCTGCGGGTATTATTTATTATTATTATTATTATTTATTATTATTATTTATTATTATTATTATTTATTATTATTATTATTTATTATTATTTATTTGTTCAACACTAGACGTCTTTCGGCTACAGCAGATGCATCTTACTATTTCAATGTATTAGTAACGTTGTATCATCTGCATATAGAATGCATTTTTATATAAGTCTGGCAGGTCAGTTATATAAACTTAAAACAGCAAAATTGTGGGTAATACAGGTTACTATGATAGCTATAATACCTAAACTATTCAAGATAATCTTCGCAATTTATCTTTTGAATTTGTAAATAAAATTAAAACTTTATTAAATATTTTTTTTAAAAAATTGACTTTTAATTACTTAGGTTATAAACACACAAAAAAAAATTCATGTGATTTCACTTATATCCTTATCACTAAGATTGATCTCTACCAGGCAACCTTTGGATGGAGAGGATCTAGGGTTATAAACCTTTAATGTATTTTTAGATTAACAATCTATAGTAACACTCTTATAAAGATTATCTTCGATGGTAGATCTTACAAATTAACATTTTGCCTTACTATTGAACAGCGTTGTTTTGCAATTCTATCTGTTTTCATTGGGGCACATTTGTCCCGCCTCTACGGACCATGGACGACTAAAGTCGCAGGCAACGACCAGGACCTCTAATTGCAATATTATTTTCACCTTACTTTGTCGATAGAAAGTGACAGAGCTATAAACTACGTATAGTAACGTCTCTACCTCATGTCTATTAGGACGATAATAATACTGCTAATAGAAGTGGTAGTAGGGCCACATAAATAAAACTATACTTTTTCCAAGAACGGGATAGGTCCATAACCTCTTGGAAACAACGGAGCTACAAGTCTAATTTAAAGTATGTATATTGGTAATAATTAATATAACAAGAATTGCAAGTGAACGGCGCGCGAGCAGAGAACAAAGAGACTTTTACACGGCTAGTTACTCTACACTTAACTAGATGGCGCTGCTTGTATTTGAGTGGCTTGTGTTCATAATTTATTTACTTCACCAGGCCATCTACACCGGGGTCGCCAAATGGCGGACCGCGGTCCGCATCCGGTCCCCCGACCCATTTTGTGCAGACCGCGAGAAAACAGCAACTTGCACTACAGAGTACGTAATTTCATAAAAATGTATCCCCCACATTACCACGCTTGTAGAATGTTACATGTCTAGAGTCTAGACAATATAACATTCTACAAGCGCTAACGCGAATCGAAAGTAATGTATGAGATTGACATAAGACATCGAAAAATCACGTGACAAATTAATATAATATAATAATATAATCTTTAATAATAAATTATAGGGAATTGACACCGTTAGCGAATGAAGAAATAGAATCGCTATGAAGCGATTGTATCCTATCTAGGCCCTCAGGCCCTCTAAACAATTTAACATTCTAAAAGCGTTAACGCGAATAGAAATTACCTACAAAAATGTATGAGAGTGACATAAGGGATAGGTAGGTATAGGGAATTCAGGGAATAGACAGCGTTAGCGAATAAAGAAATGGAATCGCTATGAAGCGATTGTATCGTCTCTAGGCCCTCTGGGCCTCTACTACCAGTGGTAGTCTACCACCACTAATTAATAGCAGTATTATTATCATGTTATTTGACACGAAGTAGTGACGTCAATATATGTAGTTTATAACTCTGTCAATTTCTGTAGAGAAAGTAAGGTGAAAATAATATTTCTCTTAGACATTGCAGGCATCATCTACGAATCGCGCAGTATTTCGCACGCTAGTTACAAACGCTCGCAAAACAGAGGGCCTAGGCCTAGACAATGTAACATTCTACAAGCGTTAACGCTAATAGAAAGTACAAAAATGTATGAGAATGACATAAGACAGAAAAATCACGTGGCAAAGACAGCATTAGCGAATGAAGAAATTGAATCGCTATGAAGCGATTGTATATTGTCTAGGTCTAGGTGTAGCAACTGAGGAGTTACTCTCAAGGGTGCAAAGACATTTTGTAGGGCTCCCTGTCGGTCGAAATGATAATAATTTATTTGTTACAAAAGTGATGTGAGAACATATATTTCTATTTCATATGATCACATGTGTCGCTCTACTACTTAGGAATAGACACGCCTATAACAAGCTAAATTTTAATCAACATCTTGTTACACGTGTAATAAGTTAGTTTAGTATAGTATGCGTGCCTACACTCCAATCCGACAAATTTAATATTATTTTTGAAGTGAAACTTCTTATGCGACTTCCAAAAATGTTATCATTTAACGCGTTAGACGTTATGCGTTAGATGTTAAGCGTTAAATGATAGGTGTTGAACGTTAAGTGTTAAACGTTGAGCGTTAAATTTGTTAAGGTTATGAAACCTCATGTGACGCCGTCAGTGAGTGAGTAGTAGGCGAGTGGGCGAGTGGGCGTGTGGGCGGGTGGGCGAGTGGGCGGGTGCGCGAGTGGGCGAGTGGGCGAGTGGGCGAGAGGGTGAGTGGGCGAGTGAGGGAGTGGGCAAGAGGGTGAGTGGGTGAGTGGGCGAGAGGGTGAGTGGGCGTGTGGGCAAGTGGGCGAGTGGGCGAGTGGGCGAGTGGGCGAATGGACGAGTGGGCGGGTGGGCGAGTGGGCGAGTGGGCGAGTGGGTGAGTTGGTGAGAGGGTGAGTGAGTGGGTGAGTGTGTGAGTGGGTGGGTGAGTGGGTGAAGTATGTGTGAGTGTGTGTTAGTGTGTGTGAGTGTGAGTGAGTGTGTGTGCGTGTGTGTGAGTGTTTGTGAGTGTGTGTGAGTGTGTGTGTGTTTGTGAGTGTGTGTGAGTGTGTGTGTGTGTGTGTGTGTGAGTGTGCGTGCGAGTGTGTGTGTGTGAGTGTGTGTGAGTGAGTGAGTGAGGGACCGACCGACCGACCGACCGACCGACCGACCGACCGACCAACCGACCGACCGACCGACTGACTGACTGACTGACTGACTGGCTGACTGTAGAAAGAGACAGAACGAGACTGAAGTTTCACTTCTTCCGCGCGGAGGGACTCCACGCACGCACTTTTTTTTAGGAAATATGCCTTATTGCGTATCGCGATACTGCAAATCTAACTACGATAAAATTACTAAATGTGACCACAGTTTAATAAAGGTGCAGTTGTAGTTGTCTGCGCGTCTTAATGTTCCTCGAGAGTCGCTTCAACCCGTCTCAGTGCAGTGTAGACAAGACGAGTTGAGTAAACGAGCAACCCTGTCCTAAAGTCTCAGAATGTTGAGTGAATGTGCACAAAGCATTATAATAATAGTAAATCGGATATAGTATGGAATTATTTTTTATAATTTATTATTTAGCAATTATTACATAGTAATATATTATTACACAAGAGTTTAATAGTTACAGAAATAATAATGTACATTGATTAATGATTAATATATTAACATTGAAATCAAACTGCTTTTACGTATTTTATCGCGGTTTATTTTATATTTTACTATCCCAATGTTTCGACGTTTTTATTACCATTATAAGCATTTATTTATTGCATTATTTCACTTACCTATACATTGTCGTGGTCCCTCTCCGAACGGCAAATACGCATACTTATGTCTTTCCACCGAATCCAGGAACCTCTCTGGTTTGAATTCCGATGGATCGTCGAAATACTTCTCATCGTTCTGAATAGCTTGCACCGGCACAATGATTTTAACATCAGGGTCTATAGTGATACCCAGCTCGGGTATCGTGTAACGTCTAGCACAAACTCGGTGCAACGTTCCTAGAGAAGGAAACATTCTCATCGCCTCTTTAAACGCACAACTCAACAGCGTCATTTCGGATATCGAGTCGTAACATAATTTGCCATCGTATTTTTTTAGCACCCTGTCAATTTCATCCTGAATTTTAGCCTGCGTTTCTGGGTGAAAAGCAAGCTGATGTAATGTGTAACTTGTGGCTGATGATGACGTTTCAAAACCGGCCGCAAAAAACACAAGCAACTGAGCCGCCATTAACTTAGCGTCCATTGTTATTTCCACTAGTTCCGGTTTCCCATCCGGATCTCTCTTCTGTAATGATTCACTAGAAATTGTACCCTTAGCGTTTAACTCCAGAAGAAGATCCACAAAATCGTTGCGACCGCACGGCTTATCATTTCTCTGTACTCTAATATTATGCAATATTACTTCAATAGCATTAAATGCTTCAAGTTCAGCTGTTAGTTTTTGTGCCAATCTCCTCAAACTAGGGAAAAGATCCCACATTGCAAGCAATATGCGTTGCTTCCAGGAAACCCTAAACATCTCTTTCCCTAATTCTCTGAAGAGCGATTTCTCATTGTTAATGGTATCCATCTGTATACCGAAGCCGCAGGCTCCAATGAACTCGGTGGTGAACCGCGCCATCATCTCGCGCACGTCACACTCCCCAGCCTTGTTAATAATAATGTCGTCACCCAAATTCTGCAATCTCTTCGCGCAGTCTATTATTAACGGGAACATGTTCTTCAGCTTTGAAGTCGTGAACGCCGCTGTCAGCCGTTGTCGCAACAGCTTCCAGGTGTCACCATCGACATGAAAGAGGTTATTCATTCCTGGCTCCTCTTGAGGGTCCCTCCCGAGACCCCTGGGATAGAAATAGGCAAAATCGATATTCAAAATTCTTCTCGCTATGTCCAAGTCTCGAACAATGAGTTCCGGCGTCCTCCCTCTGTAGAAGCCGACCACTCTCTCGTCGGGATACTTGTTGTACATCTCCACAGACACCTCGGTGATGCTCTTTACTCCCATCACATTCTCGTACAGGTTGCCGAAGAATGGTACAGGCTTGTCGTGCTTCACATTTCGCTTGGCCCAATAGTCGTGATTCTTTGTCATGTAATAATATAATATAAATAGGAGAATCGATAAGAGTACTATAAACATGTTGCTTTAATGAGTATAGTGGAACAACTGGCGCGTAAATGGTGAAGCAAATCTTTATATGGTCCTTGATAATACGAGTATCTAACGTATAGCTACTTAAGTAATTATAGTGTCACTTTTATGACGAAGCATATATTCGATTGCAGTTTCCTATTAGCTATCGCGATTTGTTTATTTATTACACACAAGAATAATAAATAGCTACAATCATTACACAAATATGTAACAGTACATTTAAATATACAACAAATTACATCATTTGAAGAGAACTTAACAATTAATCTTATCTGTTATCAATTATTACAGATCCTCTCCGTCCAAAGGTTGCCTGGAAGAAATCACTAAGATAAGGTCGCCCATTGTACATTTGCAATGTCCCAGCCATTTTGAAGTGCTCCGCGCCGGCGTTTATGTTAGTCTCAAGTGTCATGCGCGATAACGGCGCACGTCATTGAAATAACGATATCTCAAGTTGTTTCTATTAGAGTACTATACGATACATACATCGTTAAAGCATTAATACACGATCGAACTTGTCCGCCCGAACCGCCGGACCGGTACGGTGCGCTCAACACGCCACACCACCGCACCGCACACGAGATGGTCCAGTGTGCTATCCGTGCTTGATCGCGTCAGACATGCCTCCAACCTTGTCAAAGGAAGCTAAAATAGCTTTAATTGCGGCAACCGTCGTAGCTAGCACGCCTATCCAAAGGCAAAGGAAAAAAAGGAAAGAATGGGCAAAATTTTATTTAAGATACAGAGACTCATACAGTCATATGCGACTGATAAAGGAACTAGACGATGAAGACTTTCGTATATACCTTCGCATGAGTTCTGATATATTTGCTGAATTGCTGGAAATGGTGAAACCATATATTACTAAAACCGATACAGTTATGAGAAAAGCTGTGACTGCTGAAGAAAGATTATTAGCAACCTTAAAGTATCTCGCGTCAGGAAGAGAATTCAGAGAACTTAAATTCAGTACAAGTATATCATCGCAACTATTGTCAGAGATAATACCAGAGACCTGTGCAGCAATCTGTAAAGTGCTAAAGAATTATATGAAGGTATGTTTTTTAAAATAATAAGACTAATTCCATACAATCTTATTTATTTATTTATAAATCACAATAAGACTAATTCCATACAATCATATTTATTTATTGTATTACAGTCAAATATTTATGTATGTTTGCTTTTTAATTATAATTTTAAAATTATTATTATTATTTATTTCTTAAAAATCAAAAAATCTTGTAGTTCTGTCCCTTGACCCCTAAACACAGTCTGCGTCATATTAAATTGTGTTGCTTCGCTTGGAGTCAACTCTGATGGAGTGTCAGTTGGTGATAATACTTGACTATAAGGCAAATACTGAGCTTGTGGGTCTGCTGAATAAATTGTTATCGAATCGGCTGGTGTTTGAGGTACAGAGGATGTCGATTGTAGGCTTAATGATGATGAATGTTGCAAATAGTGTGGTGGTGATAATGATTGCGAGTGTTGAGGTGACCGTATTGGTTGAGTATGTTTTGTTAACGATGAATGTCGTGAATTTCTAGGTGATGGTGATGGTTGCGTATGTTTAGGTGACGGTGAATGGTGTGAATGTATAGGTGACGGTGATTGTTGCGTACGTTTAGGTAACTGTGATTGTTGTGAATGTTTAGGTGACGGTGATGGTTGGGTATATTTAGGTGACTGTGATGTTTGAGAATATTGAGGAGATGGTGAAGGTTGTAAATATTGCGGAGACGGCGACGGTTGTAAATATTGAGGAGACTGTGACAGTTGCATATATTTAGGTGACTGTGATGTTTGTGAATATTGAGGAGATGGTGATGAAAGGTGCTGATATAAATGGCTTGTATATGGTGGAGTGTAGTAGGGTTGTGTACCAGTATGCATGTTTTTATTTAACTTTATCGAAGCGTCTAAAGAGAGTTCTCCTAATTTAGCATAAAACAATAGTTCTCCAATCATTTTTTCTACAATACATCTTTGCAGTTTCGGTAACTCTTTTAATTGACAGCTCACTGAGCGTCCAAACGCATCTGCTGAGGTGTCTTCATGCGAGCTGCTTTCTTTAATTAATTGTTTCGCAGATAGTATCAACTCTTCTTGTTTCTTGTATAGATCGTTTTGGCGTTTGAATGTACTCTTTCCCTTTTTTGTTGCAGGTACCTGAAACAGAAAATGAATGGTTAAAAATAGCAAAAGAATTTGAACGAAAATGGCAGTTCAATCATTGTGTGGGTGCAATTGACGGAAAGCATATTCTTATCGAAAAGCCACCAGACTCCGGTTCAATATATTACAATTACAAGGGAACATTCAGCATAGTTTTGCTTGGCATTGTTAATGCCAATTATGAATTTATTTACGTGAACGCAGGTACAAACGGGAGTATTTCTGATGGTGGAGTATTTAACCATACATCCTTTCATGAAAAGTTATTGTCCAAACAACTGCATTTACCAGGACCCTCTATCTTGCCGTCATCAGATGTAGTTGCCCCATATTGTTTAGTAGCAGACAGTGCATTTGCCATAAATGAAAATCTTTTAAAGCCATATCCACAGAAAAACTTGACACATGACAAAAGAATATACAACTATAGACTTTCCAGAGCTAGGAGAATTGTTGAAAATACATTTGGTATATTAGCTGAACGCTTCAGGGTATTTAAAAAACCCATCACAATCAATGTCAAAAATGTACCAATAATAGTAATGGCTTCATGTTTTCTGCACAATTTTCTAAGAAAAAAGTCTGCTAACTACGTCACAAGGAATTGTGTCGACCGGGAAGATACTGAAGATAATACTTTCCGACCAGGAGATTGGCGGGTAAATGATATATCAATCGGTCTCAATAGATCAGAGAGACAACGTACTGCAGATGGTAATGCAGTTAGACAGATATTCACGGAATATTTTAACAATCAAGGTAGAGTTGATTTTCAGGAAAGAATGATCAATGTACTAAATATTTAAGTATACATACGTCGTCGGTATTATCGATTCCCTCTGATGTCGGAGTGGTCTTCTCATGAAGAAAAGTCAGATACGTATAGTACCATAGTATCGGAGTGTACACTTCTTCCGACCCAGCACCAGTTGATTTGCTGGATTCCACCTACAAATTACATTTGTTTATCTTAGTACGAGTATGCACCTGAATAACTTACAATATAAATAAGTTCATTTTGTAAAGTTTTACGTACAGTCGAGTGCAGATCAACCTATACAAAAAAAGGTGCACCACTGTAAAGCTTGACCTGCACTTGACTGTGTACCTAAATATGTATTTACTAAATATAATTAAAATATTAATTTTACAAAGAGTGTTATTTATTTGCAATATACCTACCTTTTTTCGTTCACGCCTATATGCTGCTCTTAGGTGTTCAATTTTTTTCTTAACGTCCTCTATTGTGGCATGTGGGTAACCCGTTTTCCACTTTTCTAATATAATTTCTAATGCTTGATTGCGGGCGTCTTTGTTAGAATAGAGTTCGTGGGAAGAATCCCATAAACATGGAAAATCCTTATAAATTTGAATGATTTCTAAAATCAACTGTTTCTCCGTAATATTTACGGCTTCTTGCTCCGACGCCGCCGCCATTGCAACTTCGTTAACGTGTGTCTCGCTCGGAGGCAGAATCGCGACTAAAGCGCTAAACGGTGCGGTGCGTGGGCCACACGCGCGAACAACGCGCGAACCGCACCGAATCCTTTGGTAGAACCATCGGACCGAGCGGACCGTCAATAATAATAATAATGTGCGGCGGACCGATGTACACACTATCGAATATTGTCCGGAGCGCACCAAGGTCACGGTGCGGTGCGATCGTCTGTTATGGCTTTTAGAATCGTTATGAATTAAGCTAATAGGATATGTATGAATGAGTACGCATTTATCTTATAGGGTACTGTTAATTCCGAGTTTTTTTTTAACTTAAGTTTTTTTTTTCTAGGTTTGTGAAAAAAGTTATAATAAATATAAATTAAAAACATTCTTAATAAAAGTATTTGTTTTATTTGCAAATAGATATATTATTTTACACATATTAGTTAAAAAAACACGCCTCCCCATACATTTTTCCATGGCGATTAACTACCGAGTGACGATCTGACGAAGCGCGCCAAAAAGCGCGCCAAAATGTTTGCACAGATTAATAAAGAATTCAAATGTTCGATGTTCAGTGAGTCTATTTTTATGACAAGTGACATTATATGTCATCCTTATCTAATAACGAACTCCTTGTGAAAGTTAGAGCAGTACAGATACACTATTTATAGGCCGACCGTTTAACTCGCGTATCGCCTGCGCGGTAAGAAGGGAGCGGGGGCGGGTAACGCTACACACGGAGTCAATAATCCAAAGATTTATCTCGAGATAGACATTGTTGGTAAAGAATAAAATAATAAGTATCTTTTTTTTAAGTATTTATTTTTAAGTTTTACAAATATTTTATAATGGCTTCATAGGTACAAAATCATAAAACAATAATTAACTCCGTTTAAGAAATATTTAAACACAGATAAAAAATTTATAGGACTAAGTATTCGTCACTAATATTCATATCGCTTGAATCATCATCACTGTCTGTGTAGCTTGAGGAGTCAGAATCTTGCAAATTAATAATAAATCGGTCCATCTCTTCATCAACGATGCGATCGTGCAGACAATATTCATCTTCAATAGTTTGTACATGTTTATCGCAGTTAACCCATTTTTCTACAGAGAATTCGGCAAATAACTGTTCCAGTGTATTATTCTTTTTGTCTAAATTAGAATCAATTTCAATTTTTGCGAGCTGTCCTTTGATATCCCCCCAAACCAATTGGATTGGGTTCAGGTCTGGGTGATATGGAGGCAGTCGTAAGACTTCATGACCTGCCGCCTTTAAAATTTCATCTATTTTGTAAATATTTTCTGTCGCGTGTTGTTTGATTAAATTCAATAAATCACATTTTCTTAGAGACGTATCAAATTCAACATTGTGTCTTTGCAGCCAGGTTTGCATGGTGGCTTTTGTGGATGTCATTGTAGGCTTTTTGTCCTCTTGTACCGAGTAGTATGCGGAATGCCGCATACCACTCGGTAAATCGGTAATGGATAATGATCCATAACAATAACTGAGCTTGGCGGTAAATTTGGCAATAGCTTTTCTTTAGTCCATTTGCTGAAGTTTACAAAATTCATATCGCTATGATAATCTCCGGTTTTGCTTTTGGATTTAAAAATTAAAAGAGCTCCATCGATAAATCCGGCTTGTCCACCAGCATGTACAATAATTAAACGTGGCCCTTTGCCAATATGCGACAGCACCCCTCGTTCTTCATTGGATTGCCAACACGCCGGTACATTTAATGACGAATTGACATATGTTTCATCGAGGTAAACAATGTTTCTTTGATCTCTTCTGTGCTTCTTTATCGCATTAAGATAACGCCACCGCCACGATACGATGTTTGGTTGTTCAATCAGTAATTTTCTTTTTGATTGACATTTCTTAAATCGAAAGCCAAGTTTATGAATCAATGTTCTCAAATATTCTCGGCCACAATTTAAAATTCCTTCTTCTCTGAGTTTCGCATTCAAAATTTTTAATGTAGGAACCTTCTTATAAACCGTATAAAATTGAGTTATTTTTCTTCTAACAACGCCCTCTGTAAAACTGTCAACTTCAATTTTTTTCTTTCGGATTTGCTTAATTTTTTTTGGTGATTTAAAATTTACATTATTTTGTTCATCTTTCAGTTCATTTCCTTCTTTTATTATTTTACATATGGTAGTCACCGAAAGTCCTGTAGCTTTAGCAACAAGTTTGTTTAGGTTTACGTCTTCAAGATACTCTGTAGAATTATGATCTTGTTTTCTGGCTTTAAAAAAGGAATATACATTGTATGCTATTTGTTTAGCTTGCTTGTTAATTTTGTTCGCAAAACTGGAAGAGCGATTCATCTTGATCATTTATCTTGGCAGTCGTATACCTTGTGCGTTTATCTTCAAGCGTCCGTAACAAACACACCAACCGCGCGCTGCGAGCACAGCCAGCGCACTGCCGCACTTGACGTAACCTCTCTGCTCCGCGCACCCCTTTCACCCATCCGCTAACATCTGCCCTCGCTCCCTTCTACCCCCTCAGGCGATACGCGTATTAAATGGTCGGCCTATAGAGGTAAAATTGTTTATTAAAATAGCGCGGTAAAACGCGACCACGAGGAGGTCGCGGACAGATGCGCTATAAAATACCGCGACCACTAGGAGGTCGCGGGACATGGCAGGGGATGCAAACCTATTATTGACAGCGCTGTTAGCCTAGTGGTTAGACACTGGCCGCTAGCCAATAGGTCGCGGGTTCGATTCCCACCAAGTCTCGGAGTATTATTTATCTATTTAAGTAAATACTTACAACAAAAGACTATATAAGTGTAAGTTGCCTATCAGTTGTCTGGTTTCCATAGCTGAGCAGGCTCTGCCTAGTTTGGGATAACCAAGTGTGGATTCTCCCAGAATATTATTAATATTATTATGTACTTACCTACCTATATGTAACAACAATAATCCCGGGTTAATATAACGGGTGTAAGGGACATCGTACCGAAAAAAAATTAATTAATAAGATGTTAAATAATGTCCGTTACAACATTACAGAAACCATTTATATGGAAAATGACAAATGACTTGACTTATTAATTTTCGAGCATGTAATGAATTTATGCGGAATAATATTTATTTCTCAAATTACATTGCTAATTTTCTAAAATAATATCTAATAATTAATTGCCTATGTACGTACTGTTTTAGTGCATCTATATCTATACATATTATAAAACAAAGTCGCTCCCGCTGTCTGTATGTCCCTATGTATGCTTAGATCTTTAAAACTACGCAACGGATTTTGATGCGGTTTTTCTTAATAGATAGAGTGATTCAAGAGGAAGGTTTATATGTATAATACATGTGTAATATAGTACAGAAACACTGATAATTTTAGAGTTTTCTAATGTGGTGTCGTAAATAAACACATTTTTTTGCGCTTACATTGCAAACGCTGGCTGAACCCTACGAGATAAATCAAAATAATGTACTACAGTATTGTACACCTTAACAAGGTCTACAAAAAAGTCCGCAATGGTATATGTTTATCTCTTAGGGATAACCCACAATAAACCATTTTTATCCTTTACTTTTTATGAGAAATAATTAACTATTAATAAATTGTTATTAGAATGAATTTCTCCCTTTTCCAATATAATGAAAACTTTACTAATATTTACACCAATGAAAAAATGCGACAGATGCAGGGGTTTAAGTGGGTAGAAATCCCAGATACCATGATTGACGAGGATATATAGAAGGAGAGGAGGGTGCAAGAGAGGAGAGAGAGGGAGAGGGGATTCGAGGAGGGGGTGATGGGTGAGGGATAGGGGGATTAAGATGAAGCAAGGGGGAGTGAGGGGGCGCAAGGGGGGTAAATAGAAAGGGGGAGGAGTTTCAGAGAGGGGCCAACGGGGAGAGGAAGAGGGGGAGTGTGACGGGGACCAAAGCGGGAGGGGGAGAGAGAGAGCATAGAATTTAATTTTTCTATTAAGAGAGATATGGAAAGAGAAAAAAATCAAGGGAGGAGGGAGAAGACGGGAGCAAAATGTAATAAAAGCGCGGGCGGAGCTGCGCGGGTCAGCTAGTCTATCTATACTTTAATAAAACTGTAACAGGTCCAATTCTGTACATTGAAGATATTTTGAAAATTATATTTGGAGGGCATTCTATAACCGATACTGAGACCGAAAATGTATTTTTTTAAATTTTTGTCTGTCTGTCTGGCTGTCTGTCTGTCTGTCTGTCTGTCTGTCTGTCTGTCTGTCTGTCTGTCTGTCTGTATCACGGCTGAGCATCACGCCGAAACTACTGAATGGATTCAAATGAAACTTGGCATGATTTGAGATCTTACTACGAGGTAGGACATAGGATACTTTTTATCCCGTAATCTAGCACGGTTCTTTTGGGAGAGGGGATTAAAGTCAAAATGGGTAGTTGGTTATACGCTTGGTCCGATTTTATCAATTTTTCTTAATAATATAATAAATATTAGTAAGGGAACACTCATAGAGAGTTGTTATCAAGGTTTTGTAATCGATCGGGTTAAGCAACGTTAGGTAAGGTCAATAAATAGATTGGTGACCGTTTAACGCCATTTGAACTAAACGGGTCCGTGCTTCGGAGAGCAAGTAAAAAGTGGGTCCCAGTTTTTAACCGACTATAAAAAAGGAGGTTATGTATTCGATGCGAATGTCTGTTATTAAAAGTTTAGTTAACGTAAAAATAGCGCATGCGGAGCTGCGTGGGTCAGCTGGTAATGAATAAATAAATAAATAATTAAATAAATTTTCCACAAATAAGTAATTTATTGTTTTTAAATTAAAATTATGCTTTACTAGCTTTTGCCCGCGGCTTCGCTCGCGTTAAGAAGTAAGTATTATTATTAATTATGTATAGTTTTTGCGGCTTAACTTTTGTTTAGCGTGCCTAAAAAAATTAGGATTATTTTTTTAATTTTTGGGCTGTGCGTTGATAGATCAATATGTCAGTCAGTCAGTCAGCTTTGAGATAAATATATTTTGATTTGAGTTATATATATTTAGAAAATATAATCCGCTGGATACATTATCTATGCACTATGCACAAAAATTGTTATTTTGGTGTATAGCGGGCTGGTTTCCGCAACTCCACGACAAAGCGCGTATTTTGCGTGTGGGTGGGAATGGGTTTATTCAATCCTCGTAATAACTCCTCGAGAAAGGCCAGCAAGCGCTTGATGCCACTGACCATCTCTTGGAGAGTACTCGGGTTTCCGAAGTACTTAGCCCTGTATGCAGCGACCTCCGGGCATCTCAGTAGCACGTGAGCCGCCGTTTCCTCCTCCTTCATACACGCTCTGCACAGAGGACTGTCTGTAACTCCTATGGTGAAAAGGTGTTTATTAAATGAACCATGTCCGGTAATGGCTGCCGTGACTATGCGTAACCGTTGTTTTGGTAGTCGAAGCAGCTGCTTGGTGAGGCGACAATCTATGACTGGAAGCGCCTCTTTGGCCTGTCTGCACTCACCATGATTCGTTCAGTGGTCGTTGTGTTTTGCCCTAGTGCGCTGTCTTACCAGGGTGCGTAAGTGTCCGAAGGGGATTGGCACTATAGGTTCAGGTCCTACAGCATCCATGGCTGATCCTCTTCTGGCGAGCTCATCCGCGGCATCATTACCGCGGGAGCCACTGTGTCCTTAAGTTTTTGGTGACATTCGTATAGCAGCCCAGTGTTGACGATGTATCCTTTAAGGGCTTGTAGAACTGACCTGCTATCGGAGAGTATACGAATAGAATGATCCTTTACCCCCCGATTCATGATAGTTACTGCTGCCATATAGATTCCCATACATTCAGCTTGAAAAACTGTGTAATGGGTTCCTAAAGGTGTAGATATATTGATATCGAGATCCTCTGAGAAAATCCCGATACCAGTTCCTGTTTCGGTCTTAGATCCATCTGTGAAGATCCTTAGCTCCTTAGTACTAGAGCCTTTGCTCTGGTAGTCTTCATACAGTTAAATCTTGTATTTCTTATCGAAGATAAGTTGCTTTGGTACGCGGTCGTTGATTGCTCGTGTTATTGGGATATTCTCAGCGAGCTCGTCCAGTATTGCGGCATGCGGTATGTTGTAGTTTTTCCAGAGGCCCGAGGTCTTTAGGCGTAGTGCCATCGCTGCCTCCTGTTGTATAAATAGGTGCAGCGGTGGGAGGTTCAGCATGGCTTCCAGCGCTGCTGTGGGTGTAGTCCTCATACACCCTGTAATAGCCATGCAGGCGAGTCTCTGGAACCGCTGTAATTTGTTAGATGCTGTGTCAAGTCTGGTCCTTGGCCACCAGACCACAGCACCGTATGTGATCATCGGGCGGATCACCATGTTGTACAGCCACAGAATTATCTTAGGTGATAGTCCCCATCGCTTTCCTATCATCCTTTTGCACTGCCACAGGGTGATACTGGCCCTTTCTATTTTGTTTTCCATATGGTTACTCCAATTTAGTTTACTGTCTAAAGTGACACCAAGGTATTTCACTTCATTAGCCAGTTAGAGTTCTTCGTTGAACAGCTTTGGTAGCCGATGTGGACCAAGTATTCGCTTTAGTGTGAACATGACTAGTTCAGTTTTCGCAGGGTTGACTGCCAAGTCAAATTCTCTGCACCAGCGTTCTACAATCCGTAGCGCCTGTTGTGTATGGTCACAGATAATACTAGCTACTTTGCCTGATGTCAGGATAGCAAGATCATCCGCGTAGCCTATTGTATAGTAGTGGCTGGCATTGAGTTTGGTGATGAGGTCATTTATGACCAGGTTCCAGAGGAGCGGAGATAGAACGCCTCCCTGGGGACAGCTTCTGGCTATCATAGCCGACTGCTCTTTACCCTCAAGTCTCACTACGCGTTTGCTTAACATGTTTTTGATCCAGCCTATAAGTACTGGATTCAATCCGTGTCAATCCAGAGCGGCACTTATGCTGTTACAAAAATGGTTAACTCAAAGTTCTCTCCAAAATAACTCAATGTAGATGGCGCTAGCATACAGAAATTCGTATATTTTAAACTGAAAAGTTACTAATCTTATATAGCCTGCATCTCAAAATCCTTTCTTAGGGGATGCCTACGTCATAGTAGCTTTATGCATGCAAAGTCTCAGCCCGATCGGTTTAAAATTGACAAAGTTTCATACAAACTTTCACCCCCTATTTTATCCCCTTGGGGGTAGAATTAATCAAAATCCTTTCTTAGCGGATGCCTACGTCATAACATCTACCTGCATGCCAAATTTCAGCCCGATCCGTCCAGTGGTTTGGGCTGTGCGTTGATAGATCACTATGTCAGTCAGTCAGTCAGTCACGTTTGAGTTATATATATTTAGATTACTATACCAATAATGATATTATACTAATTTTATTTAAAAAAAGTGTTTTTTTTTTTGGAAATTCATGAAAAAGCCGATGAGAATTTTCAACACTAGAGTGTTTAGAATGATGTACTGGATCCCTGGTATCGTTATATATCGGACGGAAAAAATAAAATGATCCAGTATAAATATATTATAAATAGTCACGATGTTGGGATGGGATAAACACGTGGCGATAGATAATATGAATCAACAATTAATTATAAATGTCGGCGATAGCTCGAGTGACAGCGACGATGAATCTGATTTTGATTAATAAATAAATAAAAGTAAAAGTCACAATAATTGTTTCATATCATTTCATACCAATCTATATTTATACTACATTAGAATGCTACATTATACCCGTGTAAAAATAGTTAATAAACAATATCGATATCTCAATCGTAACATCACTATGTTGATAGCCATAGAACATAATTTTTTCAAACGTTTATTATTTTATGTAATTTATAAAATAACTACTGCACTTATGGACTCAATTTGTCAAAGATGATTATTATACGGGATCAAGAAGCCACGGATTTATATTTACTTCGTAAAAACAAGAAGCAAACTTAGGCAGTTGTCATATTTTTAAAACCTCGCCGTAACATGACGCAGTTACGTTCTATTGGTGCTGTCAAAAAGAAAATAAACGGTTGGATCTATTATAGTCACGATGTTTAAATATATAGATTACATGTTGCACTGCAATACCTAATATTAATATCTTCTTGTTTATATAACCATCGTTATCGCTATCAAAACATACCACCGATAAACAGGTCCTTAGAATCTTGCGGTATTTTTTTGGCTGGCCAAAAGTCCATCGCGTACCTACTGCGGCGAATTCGAGGTCGGCGGCGGGCGGGGGCCCGAATTCGCCTGTAACCCCTGTCCCCGTGAGCACCGTGGCAGGTCCCGCCGGGCTCAAAGGCAAGGCACTGAGGGGTTCCTGGTGCTGATTCTAGTGTCTCCCACATACGCCGGTTGACCCCTCACATGGACCTATTGCAGGTGTCCCCGCGACAGCAAAAAAAGAAAAAGAAATGGCTCAATGCCCACAATATTTGCCTGTGTTTCAGAAACTATCTGAAACACCGTGGCTACACGGTTATAAACCACAGGCACTAACTTGATAAAGTGGCTATGATTCCAGGAAAAATATCGATATGTCGATATTTTATGTTTAGTAGTCTTGTGTACTACAAGAACGGTGAACGGTTAGGAACCGTTGCGCAATGCTCACCGAATAGATTCGGTAATCTTAATCGTACATCGGACACTTGCTGTTTTAGTTCAGCTTGAACGATGAACAAGCAACCGTACGAAGTACTACGTACGAAAGAGTCCGGTCCTCATCTTGCGGATGTTGTGTGTTGCCAGGGCCAAAGTTCGGTGGGGGTGGTAGCGGGGCATCTGCCGGAGATTCTTAGCACCCCCTGCTCGACCGTTACCCCACCTGCTACCAAGACGAGGAATAGAGGAGCCGCCGGGGACTAGGGGCCATTTGCAAGTCGTGTCTGTCATTGTGTGTTTAGAGGGGATTTGCCATAATCCCCACGCTTGGCAGGCGTCTTGGGGATCGCAGTATATATGAAGAAATGAATCTCAAACAAAAGACGCTACTGCCCGTCTTCTTGATTTCCCTTAGTCGCCTCTAACGATACACCCAACGGAAAAAGATGGGGGGATGCAATTCTAACCCGGCACCCCACGGGTATTTTATACTACATATACAAAATTCCTGTGACCAGTAACCCCCCGTCCCCAAACCATGTGATGATAATGATGATCGTTGTGTGATGATGTGATGATGATCTTCATCACCAAGATATGGATTTACTCTGATGGAGTACACCAGCCCCATTTAGACTGTTTTATAAAACAGTTTATCGTGGACGATATACGGTCTTGTTTTGTCGAATGAAAATGCGTCGACGATAGACTTGTGTAGTACATGAGAGAACTATTCTTTTCATTTTTAGTACAACACTCTTTTAGTACTTCGTCTTTCAGTATGTATTCGACTATTCGTAGTCTCTAGCTCTGTAATAACTGGTCAGCTATTCCTATTCGTTTTTAGTACATCATTCATTTGGATTCATTTAGTACTTCGTCTTCCGCTCGAGATTTATTCGTAGTCTCTGGTTCTGCACGAACTGGTCCGATCAGTTACTCGTTGACACACTCAGAACGGGACTGAATGAGCAGGAATGATATGTACTAAAAGTACTAAAATAATAAATTATTACATTTAAAAGATTATACTAGTACGTAGCGCTCCGTTCAATGTCCGAGCAAAAACAAGCCTAGAAGATATGCATACCTATATGAATGTTAAAGAACATGAGGATTAGGTTATTATTGAATATTAATTATGTAACGTTTGTGATTTTAATAGTTTTTGAAATATTATTGTTGTATGACGCAGTATGTAAACAAATAAAGCTAACAAAAAAAAACAAGATAATTAAATGGCTGAAATGCGTGGGGTGGTGGCGTCTTCAATTCGAACAATGATGATGATATAGATGATGATGGTGATGATTATGATGATAGTTGTGTGATGAACGTGATGAAAATGTGAATGATGATGTTGAATGGTGATGAAGATATGAATGGTGATGATGGTGATTATGTGTTATAATGGTGATGAGGATGTGAATGATGATGATGATGAATAGTGAAAATGTGTGATGATGGTGATAAACATATGAATAGTGTTGATGATGATGAATGGCGATGATGGTGTTTGATGACGATGATGAACGGTGATGAATATGTGAATGGTGATGTAGATGTGAATAATGATGATGATGATGTGTGATAATGCTGATGAAGATGTGAAAAATGATGATTATGATGAATGGTGATGATCAGTGGCGTGCACTGGGTTATATGACAGGGTAGGCAAAAACTGACTTCAACCTCATCAGCAGCCGAAACGTCCACTGCTGAACAAAGGCCTCCCCCTTAGAAGGGAGGGGTTGCCATAATCCCCACGCTTGGCAGGCGGCTTGGGGATCGCAGTAAAGGTGGTAGGTAATCCAATAAAAACACGCTGCTGCCCGTCTTCTCGTTTTCCCTTAGTCGCCTTATACGGACACCCAACGGAAGGAGTTGGGTGGGTGCTATTCTTACCCGGATACCCCACGGGGACCTAAATTGACATTAATGAATGATGTGAACACAAAACATTTGATGAGTACCTAATACTTATGTTTTTATTTCGAATAAATATATATTCTATTTCACTTCCACTACTAAGACGACACGTAGGAAGTACCTACGTTAAAATCCATCCAGCCATTTAGGCCGCAGAGCGTCTTAAAGAACCAGACATACTACACAGTCAATAAAAACAATAATAGAGTAAAAAAACTTACAAATATGACTTGCGAGTTACTTGTCTTGCTTGTACACATACATTAAGATGATTATAAATATGCCACCTCAAAATATCAAAAAATTCAATGATATTTAGATTCGATGTTTCCAGCTGGCTAACCGATTGTAAATATACTTTAAATCTAAATATTTTAGATTATTTATCGTGTCGAAAACGCGTGAATTTTTAATTTTTCTATACACACTTGGCCAGAACATCGATCACACGTTACCACTTCCATTTTCTACTTAGTAAGTTTTATAATTTGGAAACACATACACATACTGCACCGAAAACAATCGTTATCAATCAAATCGTTAAAAAAGTATAGAATAAAAACCAACAAAAAATTGATGTCATTATGAAATCTTGAAGTTTGAACAAACTAGGTATATTATATTTGTAGTATTTTTCATTCATCGATCACCCATTCTCACTCATCCATCCCGTTCGATGCATTGGGCTAAGATTGAGCTGCTATTGGTCAACATTTCTTTAGTCCTTCCTCCAAGGTCGTCATTGCTGCCGAGAGCACCCGAGCAGACCCGAGCACACCCGAGAGGCACTGTCTATTTTTGCATGGTGTGCGTGACATTTATACTGTTTGAATGGTCGGCGTGCCTACTGGTGTGTGTAAGTTTGTTAGAAAAAAATCTGTGAATGTGTGGGAATTAAGAGTTTCGATCATAAAATCTTAAAATTTTGATTAGCGGTCCTCGCGGTTTGGCGCGCGGGAAATTTAAATCTCCGCTTAGTTTAATAGTTTAATGCCTGTTTTTCGCGAGCTTTTGCTTATTTATAATGATGAAATAATTCAAAACAAAATGTTATTGAGCAGATAAATTATTTTTGTATTGTTCCGGAAATCACAGGGTAGGCAAACACTTTTTGCCTATATGGACTGCACACCATCATCACTGATGATGGTGTGCAGAAGTACACATGAAAAATTACACGAAAATATACTGATTACAATTTGTAATTAAAGTCATTGATCTATCGATTGGTAAACGTAAACGAGAAGCCTACACTAGTTTCGTCGTTGACCAAAAGACAACGACAACGATAGACAACGACGTCGACGATCAACGTCTACAGCTAAAAACATTCTGCTTACGATATAAACTGCTCGAAACTTTAGACTGTATTATAAACTAGTTTATCGTGGACGATAAACGGCCTCGTTTCGTCAACCGAAAATGCCGGAATGCCGGACGCCGGAGTTCTAAACACACTGAAAGTTCAAATTAGTTTTTGTGTGTAGTACAAGAACCGTGAACAGTTAGGAACCATTCCGCAATGCTGATTAACCACCAACCGTTAATCGTACATCGGACACTCGCTCTATTAATTCAGCTTGAACGATGTGCAAGAAACCGCTCGATGTACTAAGTATGAAGAAGTATGGGTACACGACTATCAGATGCAAGTGGAAAACAGAACGATGAGAGGGGGAACCCCAGGGCTCTCCGGTGGGATCTGCACCAGGTGTCCCTCAATGCCTTGCCTTTGAGCCCGACGCCGGGGGGCGCATTGTAGCCCCCAGGGAACCAGTCACGGTGCTCACGGGGACGGGGGTCGCAACCCCGTCGCCTTCCTCAATGGATGTTCAAAGAGCCCACACCTCGAACGTCCAGCGACGTCCAGCGTCATATTCAGCTTTCATCTTTTGCCTTACTGGACACAGACCCAATGGAAATACATGATGTGATTAATTCGTTGAAATCTAGCAGTGCTCCAGGCTGGGACAATATACCTTCTAGTTTTTTAAAACTTGCCATAAACGAAGTTACTCCAATTATATGTCATCTGGTCAATCTATGCTTCAAACTGGGCGTATTTCCTGCAATGCTTAAGCAAGCTCTTATTACTCCGGTATACAAAAATGGTGACAAAAACGATGTTAACAACTATCGTCCTTTTTCAGTACTATCTTCTATATCTAAGATAGTAGAAAAAGTAATGAACAAAAGATTAATCAATTATTTGAGTAAATATAACATTTTATCTGATTCGCAATTCGGTTTTAGGCAAAACAAGTCGACAGAGGATGCCGTCATAGCTTTAAGCTCACTAATAGTGCAAAATTTAGATAAAGGATACAAGAGTCTTGCTGTATTTCTAGATTTAAAAAAGGCATTTGACACCGTTTCTGTCCCCATTCTGGTGCAAAAGCTTGAGAACATAGGCATCAGGGGTACCCCCCTACTGCTTTTCAAAGACTATTTGAGTGGTCGGAAACAGAAAGTAAAAGTTGGACAATATGTCAGTGATGACTCACATATATCTTACGGAGTGCCACAAGGCAGTGTGTTGGGCCCGACGCTGTTTTTGATTTATATCAACGAGCTGTGTAATTTACAAATTAAAGGTGCTAATATATTTTGCTATGCCGATGACAAAGTCTTGGTTGTTAATGGTTCTTCATGGAATACTGTTCATAACGATACTGAACTGGCACTTATGCAGGTGGCTCATTGGTTAAGGATGAACCTTCTTTCGCTCAATAGTGAGAAGACTAACTATATATGTTTTTCGAAAAATATTCGTACCCAGCCTGCTACTAACTTTAGTATTCAATTACATACTTGTCATTATTCACCTGAAATAAATTGCAATTGCTCTACAATTAATAAAGTAGCTTCGACTAAATACCTAGGTGTAATGATTAATCAAAGATTATCATGGCACAGTCATATAGATTTAGTTTCTACCAGAATAAGAAAGTTAAATTGGATTTTTAAAACATTAAGATATGTAGCCTCTGAATCACTTTTGAATAGAATATATTTAGCATTAGCTCAGTCTGTGTTAGGTTACTGTGTCTCTGTCTGGGGTGGGGCATCCAAAATAAAATTTTTGGAAGTGGAACGAGCTCAAAGGGCGCTCTTAAAAGTGATGTATTTCAAGCCGTACATGTACCCCACAAATGAGCTTTACATGGAAAGTAATTTATTGACCGTCAGAAAATTGTATATTTTATTTGTAGTACTGAAAAGGCATAAATCTGTAGTCTTTGATCCCAGTATTTTAACTAAAAGGAGGAAAGATATCGTTTTCACTATAGACAATGTCAAAACTGTTTTTGCTCAACGACAGTATATTAAACAATCGGCCCTCTTATATAATATAGTTAATAAAATCTTAAACATCTATCCTATGGATACTCGTACTTGTAAATTAAGGATAACTAATTGGTTAAAATCTTTAACATATGAAGACATTGAACGGAGCGCTACGTACTAGTATAATCTTTCAAATGTAAAAATTTATTATTTTAGTACTTTTAGTACATATAATTCCCGCTCATTCAGTCCCGTACTGAGTGTGTCAACGAGTAACTGATCGGACCAGTTCGTGCAGAACCAGAGACGAATAAATCTCGAGCGGAAGACGAAGTACTAAATTAATCCAAATTAATGATGTACTAAAAACGAATAGGAATAGCTTACCAGTTATTATCTGTAATAACTGGTCAGCTATTCCTATTCGTTCATAGAGCCAGAGACAATGAATACATACCGAAAGACGAAGTACTAAAAGAGTGTTGTACTAAAAATGAAAAGGAATAGTTCTCTCATGTACTACACAAGTCTATCGTCGACGATAAACTAGTAATATCGTCCACGATAAACTAGTTTATAAAACAGTCTAAAGTTTCGACTAGTTTATATCGTAAACAGAATGTTTTTAGCTGTCGACGTCGTTGTCAATCGTTGACGATGCATCCGTCGTTTTTTCAACCTCAAAACTAGTTTAGTCTTTTTGTTTACTTTTACCAACCGATTAATAAACGAATTTTATTTACAAATTGAAATAAATACATCGTGTATTTTTCATGTATACATAAGTACACATAAAAAGATAAATCATCATCACACATCATCAACTTCGTTCATATCTTGGTAATGAAGATCATCATCACACAACGATCATCATTATCATCACATGGTTTGGGGCTGGTCACAGGAATTTTGTATATGTAGTATAAAATACCCGTGCGGTGCCGGGTTAGAATTGCATCCCCCCATCTCTTCCCGTTGGGTGTATCGTAAGAGGCGACTAAGGGAAATCAAGAAGACGGGCAGCAGCGTCTTTTGTTTGAGATTCATCTCTTCATATATACTGCGATCCCCAAGACGCCTGCCCCTGCGTGGGGATTATGGCAACTCCCCCCTAAACACACAACGACAGACACGACTTGCAAATGGGCCCCAGTCCCCGGCGGCTCCTCTATTCTTCGCCTTGATAGCAGGCGGGGTAACGGTCGAGCAGGGGGTGCTAAGAATCTCCGGCAGATGCCCCGCTACCACCCCCACCGAACTTTGGCCCTGGCAACACACAACATCCGCAAGATGAGAACCGGACTCTTTCGTACGTAGTACTTCGTACGGTTGCTTGTTCGTCGTTCAAGCTGAACTAAAAGAACAAGTGTCCGATGTAAGATTATGATTAGGGAATCGAATCTATTCGGTGAGCACTGCGCAACGGTTCCTAACCGTTCACCGTTCTTGTAGTACACAAGACTACTAAACATAAAATATCGACATATCGATATTTTTCCTGGAATCATAGCCACTTTATCAAGTTAGTGCCTGTGGTTTATAACCGTGTAGCCAGCATGTCAAATATGTTATAATTAGAGATGTGCCAATTATGACTGGCCGACTAGCCGATTAGTCAGTTGGGAAGAGGCCGATTAATCGGCCAAGCCGATCACGGTTTCGGGCATTTCTGTGACGCTTCGTTTACAGCTGATTCGTACGTAAGTCGCAACCACCGCCTGCGAGCGTGTCGGAACCATGTTGATCATGTTTCTTGATTTTTGCTTTTGTGAGGGTCAGAATTATGTATTTATTGTTCATTAGGTAAACTAAAGTGAAAGAGTTCAATTTAATTATGACAAAAAGAAAGTTGTGTATGGATTTTTTAACAATTGGACAATGATTCCTGTAAAGTCAAGTAGGTATAACCAATGCCAACGACCAAAGACGATTCCTCCCAGTCGCAAATCTAAGCAGAACTGGCAGAACTACCTACAACAGTGCCTAATCCGTCAACTTCAGTGTCATCAGTCAATCAGTCAGTCAGTTTATGTCAGACAAGCCAACAAAATATTGAAGATAGTTTTGCTGTACAATGGTCACGTGAAGACTCAAGATCAAGAGACATCAATATTGCGACTGTTACATACATTTCATTAAGAAATACGTACAAAGTAAGAAGCTGTAGTCGCAGACTCTTTGCCGAATAGTCGCCGACTATTCGGCGACTACGATAGTGGCCGGATAGTCGGCTTTACAGACTAGTCGGAACATCTCTAGTTATAATAAATTTGAACCAATTTGAACATAGCAAGTAAACAATGTCATCGCTGCTTCGCAAAACATCGTTTTATGCAACGTTGATAATCTGTTTTTAATGGCTACTTACGTCATTAGAAAATCATCCTTGTATTACTTTTATAAAGCGTATGCGATCACGTGATCGAATTCAAGAAAACGTGTATTTTAATTCTTAATTCGTGTTTTACAGAAACATCTTACTTTATTTTTCAGATTTTATTCGATACAAAATACTTTTTAATGTACTTAATAGTGTTATAAGATTACAACAGCTCGTATAATATTATTAATATAGTCAAATATCTACCGTACCTATTTACTTAGCAAGAAATATGTATTTATTTAATTGATAACGCTCATAATTAACCACTCAGTGTTGCCATATCACATAATTAGACACATCATGGTGTATAAATATGGATATAGCTATCTTATCTACTATATTGTTTGAATTTCAGCTTGCCCTGTCTAATTAATTACAACTTAAATAATCTTGTAAACTTCGTAAAATAAACTTCGTAAGAGTTGAAACTTGAAACACTACTTTTTTTATTATCTCTCTCTCGTTAATGATGTAGGTAAGTACCTACACCAATTAAACAAAAATAAAACTCGAGATTTCCTTGTATTGCGAAATTTCGAACAGACTACGTAGGTATATCACCACTTGACAAGTAAATGCTTTTTGAAAAACTACTCATTAGGTAGGTACAATTCCAGATGCTTCGGAGTCGCCGAATGTTCGGAGTGTGGGCCCTAGGACGTCCATTGAGTACGGCGGCGACTCTGAGGAGGTCGGCGGCGGGGTTGCGACCCCCGTCCCCATGAACACCGTGACAGGTTTCCGGGGGGCTACAATGCGACCCCCGGCAACGCGCTCAAAGGCAAGGCAGGTGCAGATCCAAGGCAAGGCACTGAGGGGCCCCTGGTGCAGATCCCACCGAAGAGACCTGGGTCCTCTCTCATGTGCCGATGCGCAGCCGCGGGGGTTTTAGTGGGTAAGAATCCCACATACCCCGGTCGAGCCCCACAGCTCCCGGGGATCTTTCAAAGCTTTCCCCCGGGTCAAAAAAAACGGTTCCCGGGGGTTACAATGCGCCCCCGACACACAGTGCACGACTTCTGGTGCAGATCCCACCGGAGAGCCCGGGGATCCCCTCTCATGTACCAATGCGACAGCCGCGGGAGTTTTAGTGGGTAAGAATCCCACATACCCCGGTTGACTCCCAGGCAAAAAAAAAAACTATTTCAGGAGAGTATGTATAGCAGTAACACATTTTACAAGTTCCCTCTGCTGCGGCATAGCATAGATACCAAAGAAGAAAAGAAAGATGTATATTACGAGTATGTACCTACCTTTGATTGTTAGTTGTTTGCTCGCTCTGACTGTGTTGCTCGCAACTTTCTATGCAAATCCGTCAAAGTAGTCATAATTTTCATACCAATATTTAGGTCCTATTTTTACCACCTACTTACACTAAAAAACTACTATTTTACAGATCGATACGTTGGTCGATCTGTAAAATAAATATTTTATTTGATTGTGTATAATTTTAACGCACTAGCGATAAAAAAATAGCTTAAGTGGCAGCCCTGTCACAAGTATCATCTATGCCTGTCACACACAAACATAGCAATTACTGTATATGTATCTAATTATTATGCAGATAAAGTGTTTGGAATGTTTTGATACTGTATTTTATTAATTTATTGCATTTATGTTGTAAGGTACCTACTATAAAGTAATATAATTAAGTTTATAATTTTATATTTATAGCACCTCTGTAAAACGGTACCACAATATTAATGGGCTGTACCTACACATCTACATATTATGGTATAATCTATATTAGCTATTACTCTCCAGACCTTTCGAAGACATCCAAATTCCTTGTCTGGTTTCTGCCTAGTTTGGGATCAGATGATCGTGTGTGAATTATGATTTGGTATTTAGAAGCCCACATAGCCTAACATATGTGAATATTAATGATTTTTCATTAATACTACATACATTCCGGCCGGTTAAAGAGAGTTGGGCAAAAAAGGTACTGCAGTGGAGACCGCGCACGGGTCGCATCAGAAGCCTCCTAGTTATGTTAGCCGGACGAAGCTGGATGAGGAAAGCTCAAGACCGGGAAGGGTGACGTGCACTGGAGGAGTTTTTCACTCAGAATATCTCTGTAGAATTCTAATGTACGGCTAACACTCCGTACGGTTAGGAAAACGTAAAAGAGGCCTTATCTGTTACTTTAACTGTTCAGCTTTTGTAAAATCTCTATATTTGACAAAATATCGCCTGTTAAAGTTTCCAGCCTTCCCATTTTTTTTTTAAATACACATGACACAGTGTGGGAATCGAACCCACGGCCGGATATTGGGTAGCGGCCGGAGTCTCTTACTCCTACTAGACCAACAGACCCGTTATAAAAAGAAATAAAGTATATAAGTACTAGCTGACCCGCGCAGCTCCGCCCGCGCTTTAATTACATTTTACTCCCCTTTTGTCTCTACTTCCTTGATTTATCTCTCTCCATCTCTCTCTCTTATAATAAAAATCTAATTCTATGCTATTTCTCTCCCCTCCCGCTTCGGTCTCCGTCACACTTCTCCCCGTTGTCCTCTCTGAACCCTCTCCCTCCTCTCTCTTCTCCCAACTTGCTCCCTCTCACTTCCCCCCCCCCCCCCTTGCTCCACCTAACTCCTCCGATCACTCACTCCATCACCCTCCCCTCTCCCTCTCTTGCACCCTCCTCTCGTACTATATATCCTCGTCAATCATGGTATCAGCGGCATAAAATATACTTTATAACCTATTCTCAGACCTATACCGATATGTATAAAATTTTGCGGGTAGCAAAATTTCATACATATCGGTTCACCCGACTCTCGTGCACGTAACTCAGAGGTTCTCAGATTTTGTTGTGCAAGGCGTTGCGAACGTTCGACACTCGACTCTCGTGCGCGTACCTGAGAGTTTCTCTGATTTTGTTCAGCAAGGCGTTGTGAACGTTCAGGTGAAGATTCTCCCATACGACGTATTCTTGCTGCCCGTGCTTGAGAACTATGTTTAGACAGTTGAGACCTGGCTCTCTTAGGCATTTTCAAATGTTTAAGAAAATGCTAATAGCGTGTAATATTCTAGCTCTGAAAAGAACTGTTGTTTAGCCCTGAAAAGAACTGTTGTTTAGCCCTGAAAAGAACTGTTGGTTACCTCTGAAAAAATCTGTTGGTTAGCCCTGAAAAGAACTGTTGATTAGCTCTGAGAAGAACTGTTGTTTAGCTCTGAGAAGAACTTTTGCGTAGGTGTAGTTTTAAGAAAGAAATAAAAAAAAAATCGCACGAAAATTATTAGAATTCGCGCACGACCGCTGCGTAGGGAGCCGACCTCGCGTTTCGCGCGACCTAAACTCCCGCATGCGCACCCCCGCCTCGGTGACGCTCACTTCGCAACGGGCCGTGCAGCAGAAATCTTTTAATTTATAAGCAGTAATATTTTAATTTCGCCATAACTCCAAAACCAAATGTCCAATTTTAATCATTCAAAGACCAAATATGATCTACATAAACTGTACTTAATGATGAAATAATTTATTTTGATAAGGATTAATAGCATGAGTAAAATAAATGCGTTTAAATGTAGTCCAAACAAAATTCAAGATTTTTAAATAAAAAAATGGTTGTTGGGCCTCACTCGACATAGATACGCGCGTGTGCCGCGGACTTTTTTGTAAATATTTATAAGATCTACAATTGATTAGAACATTTTATGGTTCTATCTTTTATAGTTTAGGCAGCGTACGCAAAATTAGTAACTTTTCTGGTTGATTTTTTACACCTTGTGTCCGAAAAACCCCAAATATCTTACGGAACCCTATTTTTTCCAAAATAAAATTTAGCCTATGTTACTCGTGGATAATGTAGCTTTCGAATGGTGAAAGATTTGAGCCTATTCATTACAACCAAACAAACAAAGTTTTCCTCTTTATAATATTAGTGTAGATTAGTATCAGTTGTCTGGTCTCAATAGTACAGGCTCTGTCTAGTTTAGGATCACATGACCGTGTGTGGATTGTCCCAGAATATTATTAAGTACTAGCTGACCCACGCAGCTCCGCCTGCGCTATTTTTACGTTAAACAAAACTTTTAATAACAGACATTCGCATCGAATACATAACCTCCTTTTTTATAGTCGGTTAAAAACGGGGACCCACTTTTTACTTGCTCTCCGAAGCACAGACCCGTTTAGTTCAAATGGTGTTAAACGGTCACTCATCTATTTAATGACCTTACCAAACGTTGCTTAACCCGATCGATTACAAAACCTTGATAATAACTCTCTATGAGTGTTCCCTTACTAATATTTATTATATTATAAAGAAAAATTGTTAAAATCGGACCAAGCGTATAACCAAGTACCCATTTTGACTTTAATCCCCTCTCCCAAAAGAACCGTGCTAGATTACGGGATAAAAAGTATCCTATGTCCTACCTCGTAGTAAGATCTCAAATCATGCCAAGTTTCATTTGAATCCATTCAGTAGTTTCGGCGTGATGCTCAGCCGTGATACAGACAGACAGACAGACAGACAGACAGACAGACAGACAGACAAAAATTAAAAAAATTACATTTTCGGCCTCAGTATCGGTTATAGAATGCCCTAAAAATATAATTTTCAAAATATCTTCAATGTACAGAATTGGACCTGTTACAGTTTTATTATAAGTATAGATTTATTATTATTATATGTTTCTTCCGTTTGGAGTTCGCAGTCAAAAACAGGGTAGGGGCGGTATATAACTATGCAATAGATCAGAAATAGGTCATCACAGGTGCTACTAGAACTAGAAATTTCCTTGCTCTGCTAGTATCTTTAGCAGCCAACGCATTGGGTACCCTATTATATGGGAAACTTATTGATAGGTAGTTTTTTAATTGTATTATTTTATTATAAGTATGTACACATGAATTTATAATAAAATTTTATACTTATGTCACGACCAAAACCGGTAATATAACGATAGACGCTTGTTTATTTTATCATACACATATTATTATAACGTATAATACATATTTTCTAATGTCATGACTTGATAATTCATTTATTAACAACTTAATTATTCTGGTTGCTTAGTATATCATGTTTAGGCATTTTACCACATAATTCCAACGCGCCATTCATGTTCAATCAGGAACTACTGGGTCCTTTGTAATATTTTTTTATGGGACCATCGTGACGGATAGGTACAAAAAGAATTATCCAACCGGTACATATTAGGCGGAATCATGATTGAACATCTATAAAAAATACACATACACGACGAATTGAGAACCGGCTCCTTTTTGAAGTCGAAAAAAAAATTACTTATGGAAACACTACAGTACATTACACAACTACAATACAATTATTTATTTAAATATATATATCGACGCTGGAAAGGAAAACAAATGAAACGCCACATTGGTCGTTTTATATACAGTTCGATAGGATTTTGGATTCTCAATCGATGTACAAAAAAAGATATTTTAAATATTCAAACACCCTTCAAACGATCGTTTTATGGTAGGTATATTCTTCAACAATGTCGTATAAATTAATTTAAATAATTCTAAGCGCCTACTTACTAAGTTATTGATTGAACAAACTTATTTTTCTGCGAAGATGGCACATCATGCAATTTACCCTTCATAATTATTTTTTAATTTGGCCTTTCAATACTTTTTCCCTAAGTTTTGTCAGGATGTGTCGTAACAAGTTTTGTTCCTGGAAAGTAAAGTACAATTCGTACCGTTTCAGTTGTAATTCCCGTCCTACTTTTAAATAAAAATATTATATGATATTTTTATATCAGTTACTTTTACGGGTTTACTTTTGCCTGTAGCAAATACATAAATTGATTTTTCTTTCTTGATTTTAACAATGTTGGCGTTTAATAGGTGTATTTTAAAACGTTACCCCATAATATGCACTATATTTACATAGAATTGAGCCCTCGAATAAGTTAAAAGTGGACAGACAATACTGATGACTGAGGTAAATGGAATGCACTAAGACAAATGAATTACGTAGGATCATTCGCTGCGGAGATCATCGCAGGATAGTTTTATCGAACAGTAATAAAGCTAAAATAAATTGATCAGCGGTAACGGTCGTTCCTTTTATCCTTTTGTCATTAAAATTTTAATTATGTACAAACGGCGACACCTCAACTTAGACTGTTTGGACTTTGAACTATTAGAAGTTGAAGGCTGCTAATATTTCGAGGGGGCGATATGTTGTTGTAATTTCGTCACACTCGGCGCATGTCCCGTCCCTTTCAACAATTCCCTGTGTTGTATGTAGCGTAGTTATCGTTATATAGGGTGTCAACTTGAACCCTATCCTAAAGTCATAACGTCGGCTTAGAGTGTAAACCTGCTAACTAACTTCAACATAATTTTACAGGGCAGACAAAAAACTTCTTATAATTTATATTTGTAGCGTATGAACCAAACCCAAAATATGGGTGATTTATTATGTAATATTCTATAGTATAAACTATAAATTAATAAAAAAAAATTGTATTTACTGGTTTATAAGCGATTTTGCGACATAGCAGGTTTTATTATGTGTAAGTTGTACATTGCGATGTGATTTAGCAGGTTTTCTGGTTTATATAAAGAATTACGTTACTATAGGAAATAAGTATTTTAATCAAGAAATAAAGTAAGTTTTCATTCAATTAGACTCCCATAAATAAAACAATCATACATATAAACAAAATATTTTGGAAAAACATAATAAATTAAACGTAAGTTTTGTTTTTATAAAGATTACTTTATTATTACTTTTACGCGTACTTAGTTACTTACTGTTGAGGAACAACGGTTTGATAGGTCTGTTGGTCTTGTGGTTAGTCACCCTGGCCGGCTGTTACCCAATACGACGTGGGTTCGATTCCCGCCAAGTATCTGGGTGTTATTTATCTATTTAAGTATATATTTACAAAAAAGGTTCCTATATAAGTATTAGTATCTACCTAGTACAGCCACTACCTAGTTTGGGATCAGATGACCGTTATTTTATTATATCGTCAAATTATAATTAACGTCATCTGTAACAGAGAGCACAGTAAATAGATACTTATTGTCCGAAACATTAAAACTTTACGTAACCTTTGGTTATTAAATAAAATTATATGTTTTATAATTAACAATCGTTAAAGTTGTTATGTACTTTTATAGTTGGGTGAATCTCCAAGAAAATGTTTAGAGTAGACATACAAAATACTAGCAAAGTCTTAAAACTGTTCAATAACACTGTTTAATAAAACTGTTTCAGGTGAATGTGATTTAATTTTATTATTTTTTTATATATTTTTAGATAGTTTTTAAATTAATTGATCTTAATTGTTGTTACTTTTTTCAATTTGTCCATCCTTTTGTCTTGTTAGCTTTAATTTAGCGTATTGAATATTCTTAGTTGGTATATGGTTGCGTTCGTGGGGTCACCTAGGGCTTCCCCTGAAAACCAGCGCTGTGTTGTGGCTTGTTCCACACCACAGCATTAAGCTGAGTGGGAGCCCTGTTTCACACAGACGACGTGCATTCAATACTGTTATTAAATTATTTGTGTAATCTGTATTCTGTCTGTTTGAAATAAAATTCATTCTATTCTATTCAATAGTCACACTGCAACAGGAGCAGTTTAGGTAATGTATTTCAAACCAATGATATCATAAGTAATGGATACGTTACATTCTAAGCAATCGACAATTAAAAGTGACACAGAATTAATTTAGAAGAAATAATGAAATGTTCATTTCCAGTTTTGTTTCTGTACTTGGATAATTTACATAAATAGTATTTTCGATAATATCGATGATCGATTATTCCATAAAATTCAAACGAATTGACAATACTTCCGTGGGTGATGTGCTACTGATTCAAGTTATTCTCACGTTTAGCTCACCTTTTGCTGCAGCTTCCAGATCGCCATGACCTATTTTTACTTATATAGGTAATATTGTTTCAAACCATATTTTTACTAAAATATCAATGAGTTCATCTAAAATAAAACTGAGTTTAAAATAATAGGTACCGTTGGAAATATCTGTCATCAAGTATTAGAACACGAAATATACTATTTTGTAGCGGAGTAACAAAACGGCGGCAACACTGTAATACAAAATAGCGGTGGTGCTGGATTTAGCTGTGAATATTTGAAGTGACTCAATTTAGCAGTTTTACTCATCACACTTTTTTTTACACTTACAGTCTTAGATATGAGTAGTCGATTTGTTTGGACGATGCGGCGTCTCTTTCTCTTTCGAACGGTATTAATATGTCAGAAATGATAAAAAATGGATTTGGCAGGTTTACACTCTAAGCCGACGATAAGTCATTTATTCATTTGTATAACATAGGTACAAAAATGATGTAGGTCTTCATTAATGCAAGGGAAACGCTATGTTATGCCAGACGGCATACAAAAGTGCTGTTAGTAACTAATTCCTTAAATATTATTATTAAAAATGAATAACATCTAAACTTCATAACCATATGGTCAATAAATTGCTTTATCAATCTAAAAAATTAACAGGCATCGTACAATGTATTATCGAAATGATATGAATTATTTTTCCTGCTGTGTTGTTAATTTGATCTGGTATTTAAAATAATTTTACTCTAATTTCTATGAAGATTTGGTGAATTAATTAATTTCTTTCCTTTTTGCCATTTAAATTAAACGCCACTTTTCACTTCCTTGAACTATTAACCTTAATTCATTTAAATTAAATTAGGTTACAAAATATAGAGCATAAAAAACTTGACCTGCACATAAAATTTCAAAAAAATCCATTATGTAAAAAAGTTATAATCATTTTCTTTTTTAACTTTAAACAGGCCTGCTGAACAGTTGGCCAAATCCTTCGTTTGTTTTCTTTTCCGCCGTCAATATATTTTTTACGTGATAAAGAAATAAAATTACAATGGCACATCATGAATCATTCATACTACTATCAGCTGAATTACTCAGATCGATCTCCGAATGCACTATATCAGTGATCTCATTCAACACTGTTAAAACACAGTTGACCATCTCTGGCGTCTTCATTTTGACTATCCCATTGCTTTTAACCTCTGCTCTCGGAAGAGATATTTCACACAGATTGAATGCCGTTATATCTAACAGTATCATGTCGAATATTTGGTTCTGTAATAATTGGTATGCCAATATCGGTAGGTCTGATTTACTTACAAGTGCACCCCTTAGCCTGGAAGTAAAAAGAAAATATAACTTTATTAAAACATTAACTGTGCTGGTTTTCTTGCTTGCTGTTGTACTTTGCACTTACTACTGAATCTAAAATCTATAATGCAAACTTTCACTTAGTACATATTAGAATAAAATTATTTTAATAGATCCTGTAATTTATTTTGGTAGATCCTGTAGCTTTTTGCTCGAATGCCCCAGGGTGAGGGTTATGTTTTGCGAGAGTACGTATGTATGTATGTCATGTTTGACGGGCTCGTTGGTCTAGTGGTTAGACACCCTGTCCGCTAACCGATAGGTCGTGGGTTCGATTCCCACCAAGTGTGCCACTTTTTTGTAATTTTTTACTTCCAAAAACATCAGAGTATCAAATGAAAGATGTCAATGAAGTTGAAATATGTGTATATTCATGTGTATATGTTTAATGTATGTATAACATAATTTAAGACCATTTTCTTTGTTGATACAATAAGCTGTAAGGGGTAGTTGCACCAGTTTACTTGATTGAGGAGAAGACCGGGTATATAGCCCGCTATTATATTATCCCGATAGTTATAATGTTACCGTAAGTGCTGTGATTTTATATTTGATAATTCCAAATCAAACCAAACTGCTATAGGTATACAGGTTGGATTTTTGAGACGGGAAAGTAAGGGGAAATACCTTAATTATAGTTACAGGAAAACATTCAAGAGACCTGTTGTATTTTAGGCATAAGACACCATTTGTCTATCTATATAGATATAATAAAACTGTAACAGGTCCAATTCTGTACATTGAAGATATTTTGAAAATTATGTTTGGAGGGCATTCTATAACCGATACTAAAGCCAAAAATGTAATTTTTTTTATTTTTGTCTGTCTGTATCTCGGCTGAGCATCACGCCGAAACTACTGGATGGATTGAAACGAAACTTGGCATGACTTGAGTTAATACTCCGAGGTAGGGGACACAGGGGGTACATAGGATACTTTTTATCCCGACATTCGGCACGGTTCCCTTGGGAGACGGGACTAAAGTCAAAATGTGTATTTGGTTATACGCTTGCTCTGATTTTAACCATTTTTCATTAGAATTATAATAATTATTAGTAAGGGAACACTCCTAGACAGTTGTTAACAATGTTTGGAAATCGATCAGGTTAAGCAACGTTAGGTAAGGTCAATAAATAGATGGGTGACCGTGTAACGCCATTTGAACTAAACGTCTCCGTGCTTCGGAGGGTAAGTACAAAGTGGGTCCAAGTTATTAACCGACTTTAAAAAAGGAGGTATTGTATTCTATGCGAATGTATATTATTGAAAGTTTAATTAACGTAAACACAGCGCGGGCGGCGCTGCGTGGGTCAGCTAGTTTTAAAATAAAATAACAAACATCATAGTTTGCTGAAAGGTGACTTACAATCATTTGATACGACTTGCTACAAAGTAATCAAACTACTATTAATTAAAATGTTTACCTGTTCCAAATTATTTGTACTTCTTCTACCTCAAAAGATAGAGTTAGCTTTTCCTTAAAATTAGCTTTTGGTGATCTGTATGATAATTTAAATGGATCTGTACCTTTTGACGAGTCATTCTCAACAAAACTAAATCCGAATTGTAATAATTGTGTCTGAAACAATCCAAAGTGAGATAATTGTAGAGCTTCCTGTACACAAGCGGAGAAGAGGAGTAGAGCTATACTGTTTTTCTTTACAAGATCAAAACTTGAACAGTATATGTATGAACGCACTTGTGATGGCTGACCAGTGGCCAGCCAAAGACGATTGGCCGGGTTGAAAGTAATATACGACCCTACTATTTAGTATTTACCTATTATACATTTATGAAATATCGATCAGAATTTAATAAAATCTCAGGTTCAGTGATAGATTAAAAATGAATACATTTTTAACGCACAGTGGTGAACCGACGTCAAAGAAAACTTAAGCTCCAATCAACTTCAATAAGACAATCATGTTTTCTTATAGGTTCTTTTCTATTTCATCATCATCATCATCACCAGCCGGAAGACGTCCACTGCTGAACAAAGGCCTCCCCCTTAGACCGCCACAATGAACGACAATTTGCTATTTGCATCCACCGGTTGCCTGCGACGCGACCAATGTCGTCGGTCCACCTAGTGGGAGGCCTGCCTACGCTGCGTCTTCCGGTTCGTGGTCGCCACTCGAGAACCTTTCTTCCCCAACGGTTATCGGTTTTACGAGCGATGTGGCCTGCCCACTGCCACTTCAACTTGCATATTCTACGAGCTATGTCGGTGACCTTGGTTCTTCGGCGAATCTCCTCATTCCGGATTCTGTCACGCAAAGAAACTCCGAGCATAGCTCTCTCCATAGCTCGTTGTGTGACTCTGAGCTTCTCCAAAAGGCCAGCTGTTAAAGACCACGTCTCAGTACCATATGTCATCGCTGGCAACACACACTGGTTAAAAACCTTTGTCTTCAGGCACTGCGGAATTTCAGATGAGAAGATGTCACATAGTTTCCCGAACGCTGCCCATCTGAGTTGGATTCTTAGGGCGACCTCTTTGTCAAAGTTGGACCGACCTAACTGGATAGTTTGTCCTAGGTATAAGCAGTGGTCAACAACTTCGAGTGTATCGTTCCCAACAACTACCGGTACGAGGACATTAGACATGATCTTCATCTTGTCCATCTATTTGCTGCCTTGCAAAACGGAAATATGTTTAAAGAAACTGTTCCTACAATATAATGTAGTTGCTAACTTACCTGTGTAAATGAATACTGTTTAATATTACAATCAAACAATTTTTGTAATTCTGATTTTACAGCCGCACCCAGTCTTTGCTCTCCTCGCTCCAACATGTATGGTAGATGTATGGCATTCTCCAGACTAGAACTCACACCCCACGATAAGAGAATCGCCGAATACACTACATTGCTTTTACTACTATTCTCACGCGAGGATGAAGACACATTAATCTGAAATTATTATTTTAATATTTGCTACTTGTAGAAAATCATTGTACCTAGGTACACACGGCGACACCTAGAACTAAACTGTTTGGACTTTGAACTATTAGAACTTGAATGCTTATGAATTTTGCGATATGTTGTTGTTATTTTGTTCCACTTGGTGTGTGCAGACGCATTTTATTTCAAAAACAAATGGTGTCTTATACCTAAAATAAAACAGTTTTAATGAAAAGTACCTGTGAACCTATAGTTACTTTTCTCAAGCTTTAATTTATATGCAAATACTTTAGTAGTTGTTACAGGGTATTTTGTAACATGTTACAAAATACCCCGTAAAAAAATAGATAATCATCAAAGCCAAAAATGTTGTCAACCCTAGTAAGGTTAGGTCTTTTAAAATTTTGTCATTCTGCAAATTATACTCCATCCCAAATAAGCTTAAATGTGATTACAAGTTCGTTTGCGGCTCAATAACTACATAATGTCAACTAGGTGCGTCAGCAAAAACAACTTTGTATTACCAACCTCTTTTTGCTGGCGCGTTAACGTTAACTATACAGCGGGGGGTGTTTTATGACTGCATAATAAAGTTGTTTTCACCTTCAAGCTTATTTGGTTTAGAGTGTAGGTAGAAATGTAGGTACATTCTGCATAGTTTACTTTTTAATTTTACTGAAATAGGGTTTGCACATCAGTGAAAATAATAATATTTATTTTTAACGGGGTATTTTGTAACACATTGTATTTGTTATTCAAAATAATAATTTAACTATTCATATCATATACTAACAATCAAACTACTGGCGTCATCTTCAGAATACTTTAAATTGGCTTGTTCTTCAATTTTAACCACATATTGTATTGAGGAATTAGCAGCCACAGTCCTCACCAAAGCTTGTTTAATTTTCGATGCATATTGCTTAAGTTTAACAGTGGTATACGTTAAATTGTACAATGGTGACACCATGCTCAGCTTCCACGAAACTTCATTGAAAAGAACTAAAAAAAAAACAATTAAAAATTATCACATGCGCAAGGAATAAGCTTAGACTTATTTTTTTATTTATTACTATCACACATAAAACTATATTCACAGGCAATCGCAAAATTGCTAAAAACAACACTTAAAAATATTCTAAAATATTAACACATTACCGGCTAGTGGATCTCCGATATATGACGTAGATCTGTTAATATTCCCATGCCGAGTAGGCTCAGGACGAAATAACGACATCTTTAATATTTATCGTTATTGTGATAAATTACACAAATAACACACGCAACAAACAAAACAATCAAACAAAATCAAAACAACGGTTCAAAACTTCAAAAATATTGGTCAAGCTCAAGTCTATTTCAATGATTGAACCATAGAGTAGTAAAGCAAGCTGTTGCAATCACAGAGTAACTTCTTCGTCCTTCCCGAAGGTTGCAATCTTAGAGGAAGAAAACAATAGAGGGCTGGACACTTTCTTTCTCATTCACGCAAGAAAAGAATGCGTTTATGTAGGTTACGTGTGATAGAAAGAAACAGTGTATATGATTTTTTGTCCCTCAGCATGTGTTCGATTTTTCCGCGCCGTGGGTGCGAAACAAATTTGACGTTTGATCCCACTTTGCTCCGTGACAATTTTATCGTGGTTTTAATAATAAATAAATAACTTAAAATTCAATAAAAAACTAACTGTGACATTACTGTGTGTTGTGGAAATCCTATAAGAATCGTGCAGTGCAGTATTATAGGCTGTAAAAGTGACAGTGAACGTAAAATTAGTGGAGTATCGTTTCACAGGTAAACGTGAATTATTATGGCCAATTTAGAGATTACATTTAGAAACTAATACATGTAAACGACTTATTTAGATCTTATTGCTCTAAATTAGTTACTATTTTACTTGAAAGTTACGTGTAAGATCGATAAATTATTGTTTTTCATCCATAACCTAAAATTTTCAGTTTATTGATCGCCATTATCAGTGTTGCCAGTATATAAAAGAGAGACTACCATAAATAAGTGGTAAATTATTATTAAGTGCATCATACACGATCCCACATGCTGGGTGCATCGAAGAATTTCTCAGATGTCCCAAATTTAGTTTTTTATGATTTCCTGAAAATATGGATATTTGTATACTGTGGATAGCAGCAACAAAAAGAATTAATTAGGTTGCTAAAAGTTATTCCCGAATGCTTAAATATTCAGAAATAACGTAAGCGTTCAAGTAATTCGTCCAAGGCTGCACAGGACGTATTCATTCGTTATTTATAGGCACAATGGTCATTGTACATTTAATCGTGCTTTTACTATATGCATGTTGTTTAAATATATGTATGTATGTTGTTGGTTACAATTTATTGGTAAATTTGTCTGAATTATAAATAAATAGTACCGACGTTGAATAGTTTCTTTCATTTGCCCCCCTATTATGTACTTATCTCGTTTGACAACTAAAGTGATGATCAATAAAGCAAAGTGACTATTAAATAACTATCAAATGATTCATTTGGCATTGCCTAACTTGAATCACCAATAAATACCAAAAACACTTTCAGTAGACATCAAAGTTTGGTGGACAACTGAAGCTTGATAGTCACTTTGCTTTATTGATCATCACTTTTTTGTAGGAATAGTACTGTTTCACCGGACAAGAGGACGAGCGCTTAAAGCGCTCCAGCCAGAAAGGTTTGGGTAGCGACTAGCACAAGGGCACCTCAGGGAGGCACGGCCTCGGCTTGGGCTGCCGCTTAGAGAAAATGAGTTTACCACCGGTTCACAACGCGCCCCCACTGAGAAGAACCGGCAAGAAACTCAGCGAGGGGATGCATGTCGAGGTTGCATGCGTACGGATCCCTTCGGCCTCACCGGCGAGACCGGTGTCTGTGTGTTGATGTGTTTACGACTCTTGACATCGTTGTCGGTGTTGGTGTTGTGTCATGGTCCAGGAGGACGGACATCGGGTCGGGTGGGTCAAGCAGTACATGCCGCGGACGGCGGCGATGTACGGCTGTTCGACGATCTGAGGGACCTGGCCGCTGCCCAATAGGACATGGGTTCGATTCCGAAGGATTCCGAACAATTGTCTGGGTGTTATTTATCTATTTAAATATGTATTTATACAGTTTACAAGTATTTGTAATCATTTATCTGGTTACCTTACTAAAGGATCTGCGTAGATTGAGATCAGGTGGTCATTGGTTAAGCGTAGATTGTCCCAAGATACTAGTACTATTGATTTGTATATTGGAGAAATTTACTAAAACTTACCCGGTAAATGGCCATAGTATGTATTATATTAAGTTATAAGAAAGCCAATTTTTGCCTACCTCTCTGGGAAATAGCATATTATTGTTTTTATCTCTTAACTTTTTTGTATGAGGCTAATAATTATCTACAGCTCTTAGCCACTTTAATCACCACGTGATATCACCCAGGTGAACAATGTGGAATAGACCTTAGCTACAGCATATATGATATTAAGTGTACATTCACTTTGTAGCCTCCGTCGTGGGTTCGAATCCTGCGAAGTGCAACAAATTTGAGTAGATGTTCCTTACTGGCTAGGACAATGCAGGCCGATGACCTGATTGTCTGTAAAGTAAGATGATCCATGTGTCGGGATTTGCGATAGGACGTATGCCCGACTCCTGTCCGTCAAATTAAAACACCGAGCTTTGGTAATAAACACTTATAATCAAATTGAGAGAGAACAACTTATAATACAGTGGAGTAATCGTAATAATTAAAACATGTCTCTGCCATAGATACTAGCGCGCTGTCATCTTTTTGACAGCCCCTTTGGCGTTCCGAAACCGTGATCCGAGATACGCCACACATGCGTCGGATGGGCATGTAAAAAGTCGGTCCTGCGCTTAACTTCTCCCCAGTCGTGTCGGTCTTCCGTCCCATCGGATTACGAGAGGTACCTATTATATAAAGGAAGAGTTGTGTCTACGCAAGCACTTGTGCACTATAATATCTCCTGCGTACATGGCTGATCTTGTGAAAGATTGGCCGCTGTGGTCGTTTCGGCTAGGAGGACATTATTATAACAATCACTTTCGTACTTTTTGCAGACTGTCATAGATTAAGACGATATAATGTAAGAAAAGTAAATGTTGTGTCAAAAAAGTGGTTTTTGGTTAGGAAAGAAAATATAATTTACAACAACCTCCGTATTCGCTGTACACAAAGGGTAAAATTTCCCTTACGTGGCAACTCTAAATTTAGTATGTACTTATTTTTCTGTCCTTATCGGCGGCACGCTTGGTATATGTCTGTATTATATTCTGTCTACGGTTGCAATACTTGAGATCAAGGTGACGGCTTGGGCGAGGGAGGCGCTGGATAAGGCCCCTCTGGCCTCTGGTCTGAGTGAGGCCTTGAAGATTGGGCCCTATTATTCCTTCCTCCAAGATTGAGCCCAAGTTGGGCCCTGAGGCCGAGTCTATTTTAATGATTGAACCATAGAGTTAAGCAAGGTGTTGCAATCATTTTAAAAAATAAACTTAAGTTAGACTAAAAAATCACTAAATAACATCGATATAATATGTAAACGGTTAGTTTATATATTATATCGATGCTAAATAACCTAAATGCCCACAAAAAACATTTTTGTTGGAGTAATTATCTATAATACGCTTGCCCTAACTGGATATATAAATAACTTTTTCAATTCATTTCATAGGTATCATAGTTTTTTTATTACGTCACTCCCGCAACTACTAATAAAAATTAATAAAAATCTTACGACATAGACATACCATAAGTTGAAACCCATTCATTGAGCCGTTTAACTTACATACTCTTGAAAAACATAGCCCTCTTTCTGGGGCAGTCGGGCAAACATCAATTTCTGACCGGAGACCGTCAGGGGCAAAAGTCATTACTTTTGCCACCCCGGACTCCCGGCGGCGGCGGCGGGATTAGTTAAGTACAAATATAAGCTTAGTCCGCCACTGATAAAGTCAATTATAGGCGTTGTATTGTAGTCAATGGCCATTAAATGGCCAATGCAATGCCCCATGTCGAAGCCCCATAATGCATCCAAGAAGCTTATTTAATAGGAAAAGATTGCATCCACAGAACACAAATCATTCTAATTGCATCCTTGATTGATAGATCCATACTTAGATCCTCTTTGTTGCATTTCATCTTTTCACATCTCAAAAATACGTCTGTGTCAAAAACTTACAAATTTCAGTTTGATTTTAAAATATCATAAGTAATGGCTTTTTCGTACGTCAAAGTGTATCACGGACCATGCGATTCTTTTCACACAGTTACACATAAACCGCAGAAACTGAAAGGCCTGCGAGGTAATAAATTAGACTCTCAATATTCTGTCGTCAATAAAATAGCACACGCCGGCAGCTATCCCCTTTGTTGCGCAACCCTTGGGGTACCCTCACCTCCTAACTCCTAGTACAGCGACAAGGTTTTTTACTAAGTTTTGATAAAATGTAAATATTTCGCTACTAAGCCAATAAAATCCGTATAGTAAGGTACTGTGGTAACATCGTACTATTAACTATGAAGTAGACCACCAAAACCTCTCGGGACCATTCCCACCTCTCCTCTGTCTACTGTTAAACCAACATTCATGGGATAACTATACCTACAACTTAATTGTGAGAAGTCCACCCATGCGCGGTTGCATTGCCCTACAGCTCGTTTCCTGGGCCATTAGTTATTTAGTCTCACCAGTCAATTTTCTGTTGCCCCTGGCGAAGCGTGAAGCCCCTGGGTTCGAATCACAAAGAGAGCAACAGCTTTATTTGTTTATTTAAACTCAAATTAAAACTCAAAAATCTTTATTTCAAATAGGCTTAACGCTAGCACTTTTGAATCGTCATTTTTTAAAAGCTACCACCGGATCACAACGCGGTCTCAACTGAGAAGATGCGGCAAGAAACTCAGCGGGCTTGTCATTTTTTCACTTTTTTTTAAACATTGTTTTGTTACAAATGAATCGACATTAGCGATAGTGTGTCCTGCCGTTCGAAACATAAAGAAAGGGAGAAAAGAAGAAAACAATAAATTACCACAAAAATTACAACAAACTAAAAGGCCAAAGGGATAGTAGTCGGACCAGTCCCCCCAAGCAGCAGCAGTATATATTTACACTTTGGTAGTACCAACACAAAATACAGAACACTAAAAGAAAGAACTTTGTGTAGGTAACCATACCAGTTAGGGTACGAGTACTACAAGCCGAATACCTTTTCGGAGTCGCTGGACGTTCGGGGTGTGGGCCCTTAGAACGTCCATTGAGTAGGTACGGCGCGACTCCGAGGTGTACGGCGGCGGGTTTGCAACCCCCGTCCCTGAGAGCACCGTGACAGGTTCCCGGGGGCTATAATGCGCCTGGTGCAGAAGCAGTGTAAAATTGCGTTTAATTAAGTAGAAAATTACCTAGGTGGGATCACTGTCAAGCACGAACTATTAGAGAAGGTCAGTGTCACACGAGCTATGGAGAGAGCTATGCTCTGAGTTTCTTTTCGCGATAAAATCTGGAATGAGGCGATTCACCGAAGAACCGACACCTAGCTCTCAGAATCTACAAGTTGAAGTGACCACATAGCTCGAAGTACCGTAAACCGATGGGGAAGAAAGGTTCTCGTGTGGCGACCACGAACCGGAAGACGCAGCGTAGGTAGGCCTCCCACTAGGTGGACCGACGACATTGTTCGCGTCGCAGGCGTCGCGTCGATGCGAATTGCGAATAACCAATTGTCGTTCGTTTGTGGAGTACCAAAAGGAGGCCTAGGTTCGACAGCGGACGTCTTCCAGCTGGTGACGATGATGTATTTAGGTATACGACGAGCCAAATGCTGAAGTTTAGATACCGTGGGTACTACGCAAAAGGTCTTGGGGTCGATTCACACCGCAGAAATACATGTATGTGTATCTGGCGTATTATGTTGGTATATGTCTGTGTTTAGTATATACAGTATAGTAGTAATATACTACGTAGGTAAGTACATACCTAGGTATATTACTCACACGTCATGGATTGTTATAAAAAATATAATTGAACTATTTAAAAAAATATTTTGCTCGACAGATCGGCTGCAGAAGCGAGGGTTCAGAGTGGACTTCGTACCTGTGGATTACATTAATTATTGCATGTTTGAAATGTGCGGACATGAAGTAAGAAGAATATTTATTACTTTCTCGACAGTTCCGGAAACAACTCGCAATAAACTAACAATTTGATCATCGTGTGTGATTAGAAGCGCCACGAGTCACGACTCATATCGAGCTTTTGGTGTGGACATCCCTAATCCGGATGATGCGCTTAGCTTCATAAATGCACTAACACTCACACTCTAAAGTGGTGTTGTGCTTGTGGCTGTAAAGGGAATATACGTAACGGTTGTGGCAAATGTACCAGGAACCCTCTGTGCCTTGACTTTGAGCCCCCGACGGGGGGCGCATTTTAGCCCCCCGGGAACCAAATAAGGTACTCACGGGGACGTGGGTCCACAACCACGCCGCCGTCCTCGGAGTCGCTGCCGTACTCAGTGGACGTCCTAGGGCCCACACCCCAGACCTCCGGCGATTGCGAAGAGACGATCAAATAAAAGACTTTTAGTTAAAAGACCGTAAGTAGATCAAATAATGTAAAAATTTACAGATATTTAGATGCAATATGAAAAACCTTGATTTCAACACGCCGTATGAACTCGATCCAATTTGCCAGCGGGCGGTGGCGGCCGTCGAGGAGTCCTCCAACAAGTTCAAGAGATCTCGCAGTTACCTGTGGTTCTGGACTCTCATAGAGGAGGAGATCTTCACACGCAGCGAGTTCGCACCCCAAGATCACTGGCCGGTCGAAATAGATTTGGATAAATTCGCGACGTGCCAAGATTGTGTCAAATGCTGCGGTCTTTCGTACTCTAGCAGTAAGAAACCTGACAAAGACGATAAAGACCTGCCTAAATAAATTGTAATGTATTGAAACTTATTTTTATTTCACCTAAAATTGAGACCATACGTCAGGGTGTTATTTAGTATGAAGATTTATGATTCCGTCCACATAAATCCCCGGCTTGGACCCATTTGGGTATCCTCGACAGAAATGATCTTCTACTGATCCATGTGGATTTTTTTCTCGTCCACATGGAGAATATTTTAAGTTTTCATTTATTTTTATGCTCTTTGTAGCCGTTTACTTGAACATTCTTATACTTAGTTAGAAAGTTACGTGAACAGACTTTTCAAAAATATTTATAAGTCATTCAATTATCTTTACTTCCTGAATAATTATATACTGGGCATGTTCATCATCAGTCGGAAAACCCCCCTTTGAATGCCACAATGAGATTAAGGTAAGAGCAATACCACAAAGTATAATAGTGTGGCAATACAATCAAACAAATTATTCTGTAGATAAGTAGATACCTATACCAGGGAAGCACAATTATGCAAGAAGGCCTAACGTCTTGCTTGTGCCTTTTTTAACCTAAAGCAGAAAGGAGTTTACTTATTAGTGTAAATATCCAATATAATATCCCAATATATTTTTCAAGTATTATAACGTAAACCAGCTTGTCTGATCCTAGTCACCTCCTGATCCCGCGCTATCCGTATCCACTTCTTCCCCACGTGCCCCACCGCGAACTGTGCACCTATACTTTATAGACTAAGTATGTATAATAATATGGTTTTGAAACGATATATAGAGCAGCGGCAGGCGAAAGACGTTCACGGCTGAACAAAGGGCTCCTTCTAGAAGGGAGGGGTTGCCATAATCCCCACGCTTGGCAGGCGGCTTGGAGATCACAGTACCTATAGGTGGTAGGTAATCCAATAGAAAGACGCTGCTGCCCGTCTTCTTGTTTTCCTTTAGCCGCCTCATACGGACACCCAGCGGGAGGATATGGGAAACGAAATTTATATTACTCAATTCATAATAATCACTATATTTTTTTTAACTATAATTCTCAGTCATCTCTGATCCAGAGAGATCGGAATTAACCTCGTCTCAAGAAAAAAGAACACTACCTTCAATTTCATAAATAAATTTATTAAATTTACAATAACAACGAATTACAATTAATACATAGGTACAGGGGATTAAAGGTTGCTAACTAAATACACCCTAGCACAGAATTATTACCTTACAAAATTATTGCAACAACAACGGGGGGATAAATCCGCCATTGCACACTCCACACTAAGGCCTCGTTTACGAAGGCGCAGAGCGTCGAGCGTCGCGTGTGGCGTGGCGTCTCGCATCTCTCTCTCACTCCTATAACGCCATATGTTTTATCTCAGTGCGTGCCGCGCTGCCCAACGCGACGCGTGACGCCCCGCGCCTCCGTAAACGAGGCCTAAGGCTAGCCTCACACATTCAATAATATTGTCAATATTGTACAACCCGTGCAACTTAACTGTGCACCTGGCGCTGTGACTTTGCATTCCAGCGAGGTGCACAGTTAATTCGGGCCGGTTGTAGAATATTGACAATATTATTAAAGGTGTGTCTGGCTACCTATGGTTCTGTAAAAAAACATACCAAATATTTTACAACAACACATTGGAAAAGGCAGAAAAATCTTACGTATCACTTAATATAATACAAACAAATAGTAGGTGTGATACGGGAAAGAAGATTATAGATATTCAAATGTCTAATGGACTTTATTTATTTATACATAAAGTACAAGGCGGACTTAATGCCTTAGCCTACCTTTGGGTACTTAAAGAAGAAATATTTTGTGGTAAGTGCCAATTACTTAGGCCCAAGTGCACCGACATTTAATCATCCATTATCTATTTTTCAGAATCGATTATCTATTTTCCACCACCACCATCTTAACCTAGCTCGAAACCCCTGGTCACTGTTACTGTTATGTAGTTAAATAGATAATCGATTCTGAAAAGAGATAACGGACGATTAAATATCGGTGCACTTGGCCCTAGGGCTCCAATGAATTTTCGATACAAAAATTCATTTGTTTCTCACAGATATTTGCGATGCGATGCGAATTCGCAGTTATGTGTGGGGAGCCTTAGTGTACAAAAAACAAAAGAACATAGATATAAGTACTTATTAGTTTATTGACTATTTAGTTTATTACTTGAGTTTATTGACTTCAGTTTTTTACTTATAGCCAATACTAAACATTTTAAAGGTAAAGGTACATAACTTCATAAATAGTAACGATTCCAGCCATGTAGATATAGCTTGAAAGTTTTCAAGCTGTTTGTAATACTTAACTACAATAAAGGTGCGGTAATTTTGTTCAAGTTAAAAAAAAACATTATTTTTTTGAAAAAGAAAACTATACGAATTTACTTTTTTCGTTACAGTTTTGTACCTTGTACAAAATATTATGGTCACTGTTTGATCTATAAAAAAAACATTTGAAAAGGAAGGCTTATAAAATAGTCCCCATACAATAATTCTATGATTAATCTAAAATTATTGTTTGTATTTAATTCACGATTCGTGAAAATTACATTGTTCGCTTGTTTCAGTTTTTTAAGCAAGTAAAATTTACATTCCCTATAAAATACCGCAGTAAAAACAATCCAAAAATAATATCAAATAAACAAAAATAAACCGCAGCAAAAAAAACTACAAAAATATAATGTCTCGCTTCTCTTTATCCAATATAGTCCGACACATAAGCATAGTAGATGTTTAAATCTGTCGAATCAGCTAAAGCTTTTCATTTAAACAAATATAAAGTGGATCTAAATATATAAGCCAATGATTTATGTATCGGTATAGGCAAAGTCCCGTAAGCAAGAGACTGGTATGTACCACCACTATCTAAGGCCCGAGTCCTTGTAGCAATCTATTCGTTTTATAAACTATACGTACCAATCGCGTACTCAGGTATTCTACCGTTAAGCAGGGGGGTCTAGTACGGGTTCTGATAGTTAACGAACTCAATCAAACTGTCAGTTTTCTCCATACATTTCACACCAGCGCCCCTAGCGGTAACTATCAAAAACTAGTAAAATGTAAATGCACTCACTGTAGCTGGTCCCGGGCATAAAAGAACAAGCACAAAAAATTCTTTATTTTTTTCATTAAATATTTATTTCCAAACTGTTCGATCACAGAAGCCAGTCGGACAGATGGGAATATTTTTTTCCAAACTGTCTGTTGATCGAACTACTTGGAATAAACGTTATTTTTGTTCAATGAATGACATTTTTACCATGAATGTCGTCGGCATGCCAGATGGTCCGCTGCGGGGTGTGATAGATAAGTCTCACTGTTAGACATAATGGGTTCCCCACTGGCGTGTTAGGTGTTCCACAGCTGTACGAGGCTATCATAAGAGCTGAAAGGGTTAAGCAGCGGCGTAGCTACCCCCGTATCAATTATGCAGGGCCCCGAGCTACAGGGCCCCCGAACGGGTGTAAGCAAAAGTTCGTAAACTGTTATCCTCATCTCAGTCTCACTTAAATAATTAGGCCTTATCTTCATTTGCAAACAAATTTCGATACAGGGCCCATCTCGGACAAGCTACGCCACTGGGTTTACGCCACCCACCAGCAGGTTAAAGGATCAGACACACTATTCGAAAACTATGACTATAACTGTACCTACAAATTCTCGTTGTTCATAATAGCGCTTCTGGGCTGTATAGCTGAGCATCAGCTTTTTTATGTGAATGCCTACCTCATTATGCTTCAGAGGATAATTTAAATATCACTAAGATAGTTCCTACTGACATTTTTAAGCGGTATTTTAAAAATTGATTTAGATAATATGCCGTCTGTTGATGACAGGCATTGTAAGATAGCTTGCTAGATTTCTGCGTGATATTTCGTTTACAGTCTTATCATCGAATGGTGTTGCTATCAACAAATATCATTTTTTGACTTCACTATAATTCAGACACCATCTATGTCTCTTAAAGAAATTAGAATCACCTTGACATATATTTATAATTGTAACATAATATACACAAGAAAATAAAATACATATATTGTTCTGTATAAACAATTTTAATTAATATAATTTTAATTTCCATAACTTTACATGCTTAAATGCGATAGCAATAAATAGTCACATAATTGTCTCGAAAACAACGCCAAACAGCTACAGCCCGGTGTCCACTAAAGCTTAGATAGTATTTAATTTCTGGAGGCACGTTTATAACAATAATATCCTCGGGCAATTCTCACAATCATCCGATACCAAACTAGGCAGTGCTATGGCACCCAGACAACTGCGGTTCTAGTAGGGGTTTGATAGCTTACAAGCTCGAACAAACCGTCAGTTTTGTCCCGTACATTTTACTAGTTTTTGATAGTTACCGCTAGGGGCGCTGGCGTGAAATGTATGGACAACACTGACATTTTGATCGAGAACGTTAACCCGTACTAGACCTCCTGATAAAGATATTTACACAAGACATGTCCACACACACAAATGTTTGTCTGGAGTGTGAAATTAACCCTGACCTTTTAGGTAGGTAGCCATACGGATGGCTTAGTAACCCTTCACTAACTATCGGACAATCGTTATAGACGGATTGTTCGATAGGTAACGACAGGCGGTAATACTTGTTGCGACGGCAACGAATCACGTTACCGGTACTACCGTTACCGGTAAATACCGAGGTTCTGTTATAATACATTTAAATAGAGGCGCAATTTTTCACGGTTAGCACTCTTAGAGGAGATACCACTGGAGAGAGCATGATGCGCTAACCCCCTCTGCCAAATTTTTGTTCATATGTTCAGGTCATTCTTTATTTGTGTGCGTATATTTTTGAATGTGTTGCGAGTTTACTATAGTGTGGGTATGCGTGAAAGTGTATCTGTGTGTGTTTACTTCGCCTCCCGCACCCCGCAAAAGTGCCACGAAAAATTTGTTCGGGGAATCAACGCGATACTAGCTCCATTCTAATTACTCCGAGTTAGCACTGCATCCAAGTTATGTCAGATAATTTTAATTTTTAAGATATGCCACGAATGGAGTACCGTCTCTTATTTTTAAAGTCTGTTACAAATGATGTTCCTATGTGAATTACTACGTGATAGTGACGTCACAGTCATAATAATCTGTCAAGACTTGCAAGCTGTGCTGTTAATACTGACGACCCTAGCTAGGCTTGTGGGCCTAAAAAGGCCACATTTCATCTAAAAGAACTTCATATTCTAAATTCCCAGCAGATCCTTCGCAATTCCTGTAATTTTCGTAAAATAGTCTCACATTTTAGGTGAATCATACTCCATGCAACCATACGAATAAAAATGAGAGCGTCATCATCATCATCATCATCATCAGCCGGAAGACGTCCACTGCTGAACATAGGCCTCCCCCTTAGAACGCCACAATGAACGACAATTGGCTATTTGCATCCACCGGTTACCTGCGACGCGCACAATGTCGTCTGTCCACCTAGTGGGAGGCCTGCCAACGCTGCGTCTTCCGGTTCGTGGTCGCCACTCGAGAACCTTTCTTCCCCAACGGTTATCGGTTCTTCGAGCGATGTGGCCTGCCCATTGCCACTTCAACTTGCAGATTCTGAGAGCTATGTCGGTGACCTTAGTTCTTCGGCGAATCTCCACATTTCGGATTCTGTCGCGCAAAGAAACTCCGAGCATAGCTCTCTCCATGGCTCGTTGTGTGACTCTGAACTTTTCTAAAAGGCCAGCCGTTAGAGACCACGTCTCAGTACCATATGTCATCACTGGCAACACACACTGGTTAAAAACCTTCGTCTTCAGGCACTGCGGTATTTTGGACGAGAAGATATCGCGTAGTTTCCCGAACGCTGCCCATCCGAGTTGGATTCTTCGGGCGACCTCTTTGTCAAAGTTGGACCGACCTAACTGGACAGTTTGTCCTAGGTATACGTAGTGGTCAACAACTTCGAGTGTATCGTTCCCAACAACTACCGGTACGGGTGCAACATGGACATTAGACATGATCTTCATCTTGTCCATGTTCATTTTAAGACCCACCTGTTGGGAAACGCTACTGAGGTCGCTGAGCATCGTATTGAGGTCCTCCAGCGACTCTGCCATAATGACTATATCGTCGGCAAAACGAAGGTGAGTGATGTATTCGCCATTGATGTTGATGCCGAATCCGTACCAGTCCAAGAGCTTGAAAACGTCCTCCAATGCGTTTGAGAACAGTTTCGGAGAAATAACGTCTCCCTGTCTCACACCCCGCTGCAATGGGATTGGTTTCGTGCTCTCTTCCTGTAGTCGGATCGACATGGTGGCGTTGCTGTACAAACACTTCAACACTTCGATGTACCTATAGTCAATGTGGCACCGCTGGAGGGACTGCAATACCGCCCAGGTCTCGATTGAATCGAAGGCTTTTTCGTAGTCCACAAACGCTAGACATAATGGCCGATTATACTCCTCGGTCTTCTGTATAATCTGGCGGAGCGTATGTATGTGGTCTACGGTGCTAAAGCCTTTTCGGAACCCGGCTTGTTCGGGAGGCTGGAAGTCATCAAACCTGCGTTCGAGACGGTTCGTAATGACTCTCGAAAACAGCTTGTATACATGGCTCAGGAGTGAGATGGGTCTATAATTCTTCAATAAAGTGTTATCACCTTTTTTGAAGAAGAGAACCACCACACTCCTGTGCCATGCTTCTGGCGTAGTACCCTCGAGTAAGACGGAATTAAATAACTTCTGGAGGACTAAAAGTACCGGTTTTCCACCCGCTCTCAGAAGTTCTGTTGTGATTCCGTCTTCACCCGGCGCCTTGTTGTTCTTAAGCTGTTTGAGAGCCATTCTAATCTCGTACAAGCTGATGTCTGGGATGTCCTCAGTGTAGTGTCGGGTTAGTTGGGCTCTGGTGTCCTGAGCTGTTCGGGCAATGGGTTTTCGTGTCGAGAAGAATGAAGAATGAGAGCGTACCTTACTTATATTATGATTCACCGAAAGTAGCCTTTTCAGACCCTAACGGGTCTGGACCCTTGGAGCTATAATTTATACAATCTACAGTCACTATTGATAACTTTATTCTAATCGGGAACGGATCGGATCGGGATCGGGGGGTTTGATAATGGAACGCGAAAGTCTAAAAGTATACTATTGATAACTGTCTACAGTGCCTTCGAAACCGCCAGTTAAGATAAGTAAAGAAATAAAAACATCGATTTCAGAATTACTTTTGCACCTGGATAGGTGGAAAGTGGATACTTTAGTGGACACTGAGCCTACAGCTTTGAGTATTGGAAAGACAGATAATCAAGAAAGAAACAAATTATTGGCCGCGCCTTAGTCACTGCTGATTTTAGTGATTGACCTTGTATCAGCAGCGGGTCTAGGTAAAGTTCTGATTGATCAAACATTCAGATATATTCTGTATATTTTACCCGGTTTTGATTGTTACCACTAGAGATGCTGGTGTGAAATGTATGGAGAAAAACTGAAATTTGATTGTTGTGCTCGTATGAGACACACATTGCACTACATGTGCAAACTACTATCGGATGCTCCAAGAATATCAACTGACTGATTCAATTTTTACTGACAGTGTAAGTCGCGAATATCAGATAACCTAGATACCGTAAGTTGTGACTGTCAATGCGACAGCGACACCGAATAATTTGTTTCTATCTTTACATACTTTTAAAATTTCCAAAACCAAATTTTAGCGCATAAATTCGATTCGAACCACTACCATTAATATTTACAGAACTCGCAGCCCAGAAGTGCCAAAAACCATATCGATAGGTACTAGGGCAGTACCGCGTCATCGTTGGACTGTCCAATAGCTAGCGACAGGCGTTATAGCTTGTTGCAACGTCAACGAATCAAGTTCCCGTTACTTTGTCACTACCGATCATCGATATAATATATAAACTAGATAAACATTCACGAACAAAATGACATCTAAAATGTGGTCGCGGAGGTTGCACACTTATCTGTGCTGGTGGCGGAAACGTGAACTAACATTTCTATTATGATAATTACGTGTAGTTTGACAGTTTCATATAGACAGTAGCGACACTCCTATCGGCAAAAATAAATTTGTCAGGATGTGGCTTGTAAAGAAATAGCGACACAAGGGCGCTATTTCTCGCTACCACTTTTTGAACCGTGACACCAGATCTAGTTTATATATTATATCGATGCTACCGATACACATCGAATTTCCGCTATTTTATGAGTACTCATAAATACCGAATTACCGTTACTTCGTCAGTACTGATAAATATCCCGTTTCTGTTACTTTGTCAACATTGATAAATATCGAATTACCATTACTTTGTCAGTACTGATAAATGCTGTATTACAGTTACTTTGTCAGTACTGATAAATACTGTATTACGGTTACTTTGTCAGTACTGATAAATATCCCGTTTCTGTTACTTTGTCAACATTGATAAATATCGAATTACCATTACTTTGTCAGTACTGATAAATGCTGTATTACAGTTACTTTGTCAGTACTGATAAATACTGTATTACGGTTACTTTGTCAGTACTGATAAATACTGTATTACGGTTACTTTGTCAGTACTGATAAATACTGTATTACGGTTACTTTGTCAGTACTGATAAATACTGTATTACGGTTACTTTGTCAGTACTGATAAATACTGTATTACGGTTACTTTGTCAGTACTGATAAATACTGTATTACGGTTACTTTGTCAGTACTGATAAATACTGTATTACGGTTACTTTGTCAGTACTCATAAATACTGTATTACGGTTACTTTGTCAGTACTGAATAATATCACATTTCTGTTACTTTGTCAGTACTAATAAATATCTCGTTCCCGTTACTTCGTAAGTACCGATTTCGCCTTATCCGTTATTTTGTCAGTTCGTATTTGTTGATATTCAGTACTGGTAACACGTATTCATTATTTCGCCAGAACTAGTATTGCATAATGCATTCCTTCAACGTACTGTATTATATTTCCGTCAGTACTGATTTGAAGTTCCAAGTTACTTTGCCAGTAATCGATTTTAAAGATTATAACTCCTGCCCTATTACGTATCTCGTTTGACAACTAAATTGATGATCACTATAGCAAGTGACCATCAAACAACTGTCAAATTATTCATTCGATATTGCTTTAACTTGAGTGAGCAATAAATACCAATACTAAAACACTTTTAGTTGATATCAAAACTCAGTGGACAACTGAAGCTTGATAGTCACTCGGAGTGGCTAAAGATACGCAATAGCCCTGCAGAACACTTATCGATAGTTCATCGGCATCGTACGCCTATCGCTAGACATGATTCACTTCATTACCTAACGCGTCGGGGCGTTCGTCTCATCACTAAGCGCGGTATTTCCCGTGTCTTTATAGTCACTTGTTTGTCACTTGAAACTCATTTCACTTGGTTTTTCACGTGCTGTAAGAACTCGTAGTAGGAGAACGCGGACTCGACCCGGTCGTCCACTAGCCTCTCTGTGAATAACGTCCGGGAAGGCGAGTTGTCCCTGTGGAAGTGAGAATTAGATTAATAGTGTGTTTCGGTGAAGGAACACATCGTGAGGAAACCTGCATGTCTGAGAAAGCTTAACTGGCTATCGAATGACGTGTGAAGTCCGCCAACACGCACTTGGCCAGCGTGGTAGACTATGGCCTAAGCCCCATCTTGAGGGTAGGCCCGTGCCCGCAGTGGTACAAAAAAAAGGGCTGGTATTTTTTGTTTTATCACCAGGAAGACGTCTACTGTTGAGCAGAGGCCTACCCTTTAGGGAAGGGGGCTGTTTTTTTTTAAATACTACCACTCATACCATCAATGTGACTCCTGTCAGCCACGACCTTACCATCAGGCTTAGAGGAGATACCACTGGAGGGAGCATGATGCGCTAACCCCTCTGCCAAATTTTTGTTCATATGTTCAGGTCATTCTTTATTTGTGTGCGTATCTTTTTGAATGTGTTGCGAGTTTATTATAATGTGGATATGCGTAAAATTGTATCGGTGTGTGTTTACTTCGCCTCCCGCACCCCGCAAAAGTGCCACAAAAAATTTGTTCGGGGAATCGACGCGATACTAGCTCCATTCTAATTACTCTGAGCTATCAGGTTACCATCAGGCAAACGTGCTTGTTTCAACTCCAACTCAATTAAAAATACTACTCACCTCATAATAAGTAATTCGGAAGCGTACGGCCGTTCATCGTTAAGTTTATCGATGAAGGCGTGCAGTAGCGCGCTGCCCTCCGTGTCGAGTCGCGGCAGGGCCCGCGCCTCGTCGGGCAGCTGCGAGAAGGCCGTCACGCCGAAGGTCTCCGAGAGGAAGGCCGGGCTCACGGCCTGACACACGTAGATGATCATCGTCTCGCCGTCGTCGAGGAGATAAGCGCCGTTCAGGTTTATCCTGGGTGAGAGCAAAATTTTTAGTTGTAAATCCAATATTATGCAATAACTACATTCGAGGCATTCGCTAATTGCGGTTATTCCGTAGTCCAAGTGCGAGCCTCGACAGTGGCTCGTCCTCGTCATGTTGTGTCATCATAATGTACACAGAATCCGAGAGTAAAGTGCAAAATAAAATGAAGACCATCCGAGAAATATTTCTCGGAACCTTCAGAATCGTAGTCAAAAGCTCTGATGTTAAAACTGTTTTAAAGGTGGAAGTTCCTGATTCACATAGAATTTACTGTCTACCTCTTCCACCACCGTTATCTTTAAATCAAAAAGATAAATTGAACTGACTTCAAGACCCCAAGATACCTGTAAGTTCGATCTCGGTACAGCTCGGGGTACACGGAGCGCACGAGCCGAGCGAGATAGTGAATAGTGAGTATTACCTCTCAGCAGTGAGCTGCATCCGCGGCGGGTCGGGCGTCGGTTCGTCGTCGTCGTGGTCGGGGCGCGGCGTGTGTTCCCGCAGTGAGTGCACGGGGTACAGCTCGGGGTACACGGAGCGCACGAGCTGAGCGAGCGGAGCGCACTTCAGCGCGCACATGTCCGCCACGCGGTCGTCCAGACGCGTCGACGTGCCCGTGCGGAACGCTTTCTGCGACACACCATCTTACCGATCATGTTTACTATTCTATTGTTGGGGGTTAAGCGTGGCTAAGAATTTTGACCACCGGAACGCACTTTGACCCAGTTGGATCCAATGTGAACGCCTTAACCCTGTTGCTGACGTATCGTACCGCACACCTAATGCGTAGACGTAAGCGGACAGTGATTTTTAAGTGCGTAATTTTGAAGGAGTTTAAAAGAGTTCAGAGCTAACATACGGTCACTCAAAATGCATGGTTTTTGGTGACATTTCTCCTTAGCATTACTCTAATTCTGACTATTATAGGATATGTTTTGGCTTGAAATAATACCGATGCTTGAAATAATAATAATGCCCCATGCTTTGACTGAAACTACAGTCCTTGGAATAAATTCCGGCCCCTAACCCGACAATTAGTAAAACATAGGTAAATATTTGGATACCTATGTAAATGGCACTTTTTAACAGAGGGTATTTGTTTTATAATAGGCGGAGTTTAGCGTGGTTCGAGACGATGCGACTAGCACTCAGTACCTGCAATTATAAAGTGTCGACCAATCAACGTCGGCCACCGCATTAGGTACTGGGTGTTCCAGACGGTTCTAAGCCCTTCCCTTTTTCTAGGCTTCGTTTTTGGCTCAGTGGATGGACAAACCATTACCATCTGAGCTAAGCACCAAGCAACACTTCCGACCTTAGTTAACTGACTGTTTGCCAGTGTCGTCCAGTCTTATATGTTCAGGATTAATATAAAGTAAATTATTTATTATTTAATAGTCTAATTGTGAATTGGATCCCAGTTATTACTGGTAAGTTGTTTTGCTTATAAAATACTGATGTAGGACTTTTATTGTGTTTTAATGTGTATTAGGTACTGGTTAGGCCTATTTATTGTTAGGGTGTATTTTCCTGTAGACGTCTCCTTAATGCGGCAGCCTCCACCAACTGAAAGCTGGTCTGGAGGGTGTCGCGTTAGGGAACGGCGACTACAGGGACGCTTATGTGGCGTTCCAGGGTTCGATTTACGGGGTCAAGACTTCGACCATCGGAGTCAAGATTTCGGCCTACGGTTTCCAAGGCACCTTGAAGTTTTTGCCTTCGACGTCGGGTTTAACACTTAGTTAAACGCCCGAGCTGCTGACCGACCGGGCCTAGTCCAGGCTCTGCGTCCGTGTCGTTCCTGGCCACTACACCTAGAAGACAGACGCCAGAAGACCGCCGGAATCGCCGTTGCGTTCCCTACAGACCTTTAGTTGAGTGGCCAACTGTTTTTATATGCGAACAAGCTATATAGTAATAACGAACCCCTCTGTACTCTATCTTTTCTCTTTTAATTTAATTATAATAAATTTGTGTAGCCCCTTCTGTGTTTGCATTAACTCTCTTGCCCGTCGGCTAGGCTACAAGGTGGTAGGTAATCCAATAGAAAGACGCTGCTGTCCAATTTCTTGTATCCCTTAGTCCTTTACAGACAACCAAGGGGAGTAGATGGGGGGTGCTATTCTTACCCGGACACAAGTATATTATTACTATATTATTATTATATGGTACGTTACCCGCTTGAGTGTGGCCAGTAGGTAGAGAGGCAGGAGCCGCAGCTCCGTGGGCGCGTGTAGGGCGGAACTGAGCGCCCCTACCGGCAAGTTCTGCGAGAGACGGAAGGCGGAGAGAGCGTCCACGGCTACATTGATGATCGCCTCGCGAGCCTCGCTCAGAGACGCCGTTATACACCGGTCCACAGCTAACAAACGAATACAATAGAATATTAGCCCTGACTATTTTACACTAGCTGACCCCTGCACGGCTTTGTACGGGTATAAAATAAATTATAATGTTCGAGATTTCGTAGTTACCGTAGAATTTGCGTCTGATTCCGCGATCCCCTTCGATATCTGGCTTGAAGGATCATATATCTTTTCTTTCATGTTTAGATTATCATTTAAGTTGCCTTGTAGTCCACGTGAAAAAGGCCAGCCTCTTTACAATATAAGTAAAGTATCGATTTCCAAATGAAATTTCAACCTCTATTTTACAACCGTACACGTATTTTATTATTTTTATTTTACGTCAAGTACAAAATGATACTGTAATTTTTTTATGATACTAATATTTTTTTATAATCCCATCAATAATTACCACCATTGTGCCTCTTGTAAGCTGGGATCTACAGTGCCCGCCAGCAGACACTCAGATTGGACCCTAAATTGTCTTGGAAACCGCATCAAACTTAACTAAAAAAGTAGCAAGGTGGCCTTGAAAAACTCAATTTAGACCAGAATCATGCCATTTTAGTACTTTTTTAGCAAAGTCTACAGCTGCTACGGAGTCAAGTGGTAGTGGGCGCGCCCATACAATAGGCATGATGACTAATTTTGAAAAAATACTCTATAATGTACTTACGGGTTTACTATTGCCGAAAATAATCATATTTTTGTATTAAATTTACAATTAATAGCAATATTTTCAATTTTTTAAATAGAGTTTGAATTTCGTTACAAAACGAAGGCTGGTTGGGGCATGACGCCATTTTGTGACGTCACTAGGGTATAAGTAAACATCTGTCTGTAGGTATAAAAGTGAATCATTGTATGAAAGAAACAGTTGAAAGATCAGTGTTTATTACAAAATGGCAATTAGCTGTATTTAAGTAATTTAATTGCTTAAATATCACGAAAATCTCTCTCATTATTATGAAAATGAGATACTGTTTTGGAATCAGTGCAATCTGTTCTAATATTCAAAACCACAGATTAATTGGTATTGTGTTGCAGTCACCATGCCTATTCTAGTAGTATAGTTAGAGAACATGAACTCACCCATTTTACATAGTAATCCTATAATACACTGCTGGTCCGCGGAGTGCAACACGTCGGTCAAGTTGCTTGCGATCGGTAACGCTAATGTGTGCACGCGTATCCTTCTTTCACCTAGAAACGAAAAATCACAATATGTATCATCGAACTGTCGTTTTCGCATCGATTTATTACTCACGCATAGATTTGAAATAAATTGAAATCGGCTTGGGATCCTGTGATAAATATAATTAAATCCAATATCAAGCAAAACACTGCACGGCCTCAAGACACTGTAAGCTCTTACTGCGTAGATCGGACCAACAATAATAACTAAGAAGACCTGAGGGTACACCGGCATGTGACATAAGGACGTTCAACATCTCAGTCCTCCCGTGACCATGGGTGCTGCAAAGCATTCGAAACGTCGGGATAGTAAAATCAAAAATAAACCGCGATAAAATCCGTAAAAGTAGTTTGATTTCAATGTGTAATATTCGCGTAAGTAAAAGACAAAATCACGCATAGATATTAACTCGTAATGTAAACATGCATAATTATAAAATGTTTATTTATTTGCATTATATCCATAATGCCTTAGTTAGGCATGTTCTGCCAGTCTACCTTAAGGTTAATGTTATGTTCCCTTTGTCATTAGCATTGGCTTACTAGTTTCTAAACTATTATACAGTGATTTAAAAAGGTGGAGCGTAATGTAGTCTAGTGATAATTACCTTTGCTGCTAGTGTACAAGAGTGCGGCTTGGAAGCAGACTTGCTGCAGGTCGGCGAGTGACTCCTCTATAGTGAGCTGCATGCCGAAGCCCGCGTCCGGAGACACGTTGGGGTGGAGCGTAATGTAGTCTAGTGATAATTACCTTTGCTGCTAGTGTACAAGAGTGCGGCTTGGAAGCAGACTTGCTGCAGGTCGGCGAGTGACTCCTCTATAGTGAGCTGCATGCCGAAGCCCGCGTCCGGAGACACGTTGGGGAGCGACAGCAGGTCGGTGGAACGCACGAAGAAGTTGCCGTGGAACGTGTGGATCGATATACCCCTGCCACGGAAACGTGGATGATAATATCAGAACAATAAACAAATTTGAACTGTATCACATTACGATAAAGTGGAACTTTAACAGCGGAAACGCCTGCTTAATATACAAAAGATATAGTAGGGGAGCCCTAAAAGGGATTTCGGGATTTACTCGGGCGCGGCAGTTTAACATAAGGGAGGTACCTAGCATCCTACTAAGTACCTCCACAAAATATATGCATTCTAGATAGAGCCGCGCGTGTAGGGTAGCCCGTCAGATTAGTAAAAAGAAATCAATCATCAGAAATACTCAAGCGCGTCAGATAAGGTCAGGTAAGATAAGGTGGGTTAATTACAAACTAAAAGGTATAAATTCCGAAAATCTGACGATTTGAGCGTGACGAAAGGGAGTGAGAGGGTTACAAAGTTGCAAAAAAAAACGATTTTTGGACATTCTCGAGCGCGGTTGATTTTATGTTATTTGGACGAAAATGATGAAAAAATAGTAAGATTCCATTTCCTCAAGCCGAAGTTATAAAAATCGTCAATGAAGGTGAGAGCGTTTAGCTGGAGTTAGGCATGTATTTCTGTATTCCCCACTCAGCTAGTAATATTTTGAACGACGCTCTGGTTTGTTCATGCTTCAAAGTTAATTTTAGCCCGACTGCCCCAGTAGGAGGGCTATGTTTTTCCAGAGTTTGTATTTTTTATGTAAGTATGTATAAAAACCAGCACCAACAGCTGAACATCCTATGTGTTCAGCTGTTGGATGAGGTAACGCCCTCAGTCTTTTAGGTACCCTCCCCTCCCAGTGTGGCGACAACTTAGAGGAAGTTTTTTACTTAGTTTTAGTATATTTGTACATGCACACTAGATCGAACTGGGTTGAAGTGCGTTCCGGTGGGTACCGGGCCCGTGTTGGCAACATAATAATTAACCATTTATTGTCTTCTCTGGCAACATTATATTAGTATCTCTGCTTCCTGTACCACCACAGTGACCGCACGTACTTTTGATTGTAATTGCAAATATATAAAAATAAAGGCCATATATATTATATTAACTCCAATATTTTATTTTTGTATTTTCAGAAGTTTACTACGAGCTTGCATCACTAACGAATACTCAGTCTTTTGAATGGGGGCATTTTAAGGGTCCACTTAGCATCCCCTCTGAATATCTGACGCGCCAGTTTATTTTTTTTAATTTTCTACACTACATATGCAAGTCGGCAGATGAATATACCTTTGGTATCAGAGCTATAGTGCGTTTCACGAAAGAGTTCTCTTCGCTGTTAAGTTGGTCATCCTGTTTGTCAGAGACGATCGCATGTTTTGACACATGTTTTTGTTTTTCCACATTATTCTCTAATTTAACGACAAAATCATTGTAATCAATCTATTCTTACGGATTATTTTAATTTTCCCGACGTTTCGAATGCTTTGCAGCACACATGGTACATTGAGAAGTAGTGAAAGATAACTATTTATAAAGATGAAAAGATTTTGTGCGCTTGACAATCTCACCAAAGGACTTTAATTACCTTTGAACAAGTAAGATCCTGAGTTGCCGCCATTTCAGGTAGGTAAATAATGTTACCAGGGTCCATGTTTTCCCAAGTAAATTAATGATCAAAATTTATAAGTGGTAAACGATTTATGTCCTCAAGTTATTGACATGATTGTATTTATCCGTTACAATTGGCCAAGCCCAACCTCATATGAGCATAAAACGATTGAAAATGATTGATGTCTTTAATTCTATTTATTTAACCTGTATAAATCGCAAATTATAAATTAGGGTACTGCCTATTTATGTAATTTTGGACCAATGAATACGTCCGTGTGATTAATATTAGAGTGTATTTTCCCTATATTGAGGGTAAATATTATTAAATTTAGTGACAACACCTAATTCAATTATACCAACTTAACCACGAAGGTAAATCTTTCGTGAAACGCACTCTATGTTCGGGCATCTAAACTATCAGTATCTGACACGCTAGAGTATGTCCATGTAACGATTTTTTTTTTACATCTTTGACCTGTAGTCGCTTTCCCCACCACTAAAAGGGGAACATTATATAATATTTTCTTCTTCTTATCAACTAATCTACAAAACCTATTAGGTCCCCACGACGCTCGAGTAAATACACATTTAGCATCAGTGCCTCCTCTACCAACGGAAATGTTCCGATTGTGTAAGAAAATTTTACAGATTGAATATTTGCAGTGAATGCAGATGGCCAAAATTACTCAAAGGTGTCACAGGCCCGATTTTGATGAACACTCAAACGGCATCAGTGGATAATTTTAAAACAAATTTGAAAAAAAAACACCCTATAAAAAAAGTAGGAAATAGTTAATACCTGGTACATCGCACCCGCATAACGGCTTCAAATCCGATCTTCCTGGTGAGGTATCTGTTCAGCATGCGTTGTAATTGTTCTGCGTGATGCGGTCGCGACGCGCGGAACAACGGCATGTGGTATACAGTGCCCGCACTGAACTTACTCATACCACCTGCAAATATACCACCCTTTGATTATATATACGTCTAGATACCTAATAGTCTTGTAACGTTACGTTAATAAGCATCACAACCTCATAATTCGTGTGTGCGTGCAGGCCTCGTTGTACACTCGCGTCATCTGTGGTTGTGTGCGTGTATGGGGATCTCCAGTTATAAATATTTTTCCCATAAATAGCGATAGCGTTGTGGGCTATGCATTGATATGTACTGTGTAAATGTGTAATTCCTTTTTTTGTTAAATATAATGTATAGCTGTTTGATGTCCAAATAAAATAAAATAAATAAAACAAAATAAAACAATTCAATTAAATGGCGTGTCCCTTACCATCAGGAGAACGTCTTATTTGCCTTAATTTATAAAAAAATATAAAAATATTTTAATTGATTTGTTTAATGTTTTAGTCACTATCTACGTATTACGTTTCATTGAATACATTTTTGTTAAAAGAAAAATTACCCCAGACTTAAGATATATTCCCCCATTATTATCTAGCAACACCAGTCTAGTCGGACAATGTACAAATTGTCGTAAAAAACAATCGAGTTTTTATAATAATCCTTCACAGAATCTTAAGACTTATGAATGGAAAATTAAGTTATGATCTTTATTAATTTTACTTAATTAATGTTTTCACGATTTGATTACACAATTCGGCAAATTTTTTTTTTTTGCGAGCACAAACCATCGGTACAGTTCAAGTGATACTAAACAACCAAGTATACCAATTTTATGTTTTGGTGTACTTGATATTGTCAAGTGTTTGAACATCGAACACGCTATCTAGACGTATATATAATCAAAGATACCACCATATATATTATTACGGTTTTTTTTTTGCTTTTTTTAAGGTTCTTACCTAAAGGGTGAAAAGGAAGTTTTAAATTTCATGGGAAGTTTTTTTTTAAATGGTTTACTGCCGTAACAATGGTTTACGGACGTTTGTAGGTACAAACGTCAATTATAGTTAATTGTGATTGAGTCATATTTTGTAAATGGATTATTTCGACTTTCGAAGCCAAGTAATACTTAATACGCGGATAGTGAGTAGATATAACAATAATCTCGTGATTGATACGAAAAGATAATCATAAGAGACTCGGAGCGTCGAAATAAATAGAATACAAAAAATGACTTAATTGCGATTAAAGTTAATTGATGTCTGTGAGTGCGGCAGTTAGAAGTTCAATGTTAAATAGCCGCGTTTGGCTTGCCCGTGCAGCCGGTGGATTTTGGGCATTTATTAATGTGCATTTTTGAGAGTTTTGAAGCTATTTGAGCATATATTACATGATTGGCTTCAAATGTCAAAATAATCCCATTTGAAGAAGTGGGTTAATGATAATTAACATTTTAATGAGTAACAACAAATTATAGTAACTACAAGAGTATTAGAATCGCATGACCAATGACAAGAGTATGAGTTTGGCGAGAGTATGAGTATGGCACTAGGATGAGTATGACAAAAACGAGACACGATTATAAGTTTTTCAATATTATGAATATGGGTATGGCATGAGTATACGTATGGCATGAATATGAGTTGAGAGTAGGTATGAGTATGGCAAGAGTAGTCTTGCCACTTGAGTATAGCAGTACTTACTGAGCGTGGCCAGATCGCAGTACTGTGAATTTAGCAGGAAGAGGTCGACGGCCACCTGCGCCCCGCTGCAGTCTAACGCCAGTCGCTTGTAGAAGTCAGTAGCGGGACTCAAATGCGCCACGTCTTTTGACGAACGGGCGTTCGGGTCCTCTCTGACGGTGAAAAAAAAATATATTACGACTTCTCATTTCGCAGACTTAGCACGATGTGCAAATCTTGACCGATAAGTGTGAGTCTGACGTCACTATGACGTAATATTTCACAATTTTGTACAGGGAATGACGTTTCGATATTGAAAACTATCATACTCAACACCTAGCACAACTTGCAGACTTAACCTGTTAAGACTGCAAGTCGTGCTAGGCTTGGTGGAGTCCTTCGAAGTCGTTTAGGGGGTGTGCTACACTCCCCAACGATGGGCTACAACGCAAGTCACTGACGGCCGAACCTACATAATAATAATAAATAATAATAATACCAACCCTTGTTTATGTCCCACTGCTGGGCACGGGCCTCCCTTCAAGTTGAAGGGGCTTAGGCCATAGTCCACCACGCTGGCCAAGTGCGGGTTGGCAGACTTCACACGTCTTTCGAAAGCTAGTTAGGCTTTCTCAGACATGCAGGTTTCATCACGATGTTTTCCTTCACCGAACGCTAGTAACAATCGCACAAAGACGATTCGCACATGATTAATTAAATAAATCAGAGGTGCGAGCCGGGGATCGAACCTGCGCACCTCGTTTCCAAGGCAAGCGCTCGCCCACTGAGCTGTTACAGCTTGCGAACCTACATATATTACTTATATTAATCGTTAATCACAATTAGTTAATTGTAGTTAAATTTCTTAAGTAACGTTCGCGCCCACTGTCAAAATTTAATGCTTACTTTACAAATATTAGAATTTAAGGTTGCATAGTGTGCGATTAGTGCGTCCAAGGCGATAAATCTATCTACAATTGTCGTGTGTTGCCAATACTAAATGGGTTCATAAAAGTTTTATTCTAAACGCTGGGTTAATTTGCAAAATATATATATTTATTCAATACAAGTAATAATATCAATGGTATTTGGAACAAATACAAGATAAACACGCGTTGTTTTTAATAATTCCCACTATTATTTTTTCATGTGGCAGTAGGTATTGGTACAGCAGTCCCGCTTGACAACTTCAGTAACAGCAGACAAGCCCATAAATTATTTTTATAGCATCATCATCTAGTTTATTTTCAGGGCCACCTGACCGACTGTTGATAGGTAGGTATAGCACTTTAGCCCTTGATATCCCGATCTCCCAATGAATTCAATCTTCTTTTCGTGTCGTAGTGGAAAGATTGGTGTCAATCTGCAAGTACTTCTACTGTTGATTGTCCAGAGAACACTCGAAGAACATAGATTATGACGCCATTCGCTGACGCTCTCCTCCCGTACCGCAGAGAATAATCGAATCAATGAGACCTTCAAATATCATACTCTGTTTTTGCTTTTTCCATATTTATGTTAACACAATTAAAATATGCCCAAAATTCGAGAAAAGGACTTCTTGAAATAAATAATCTAGTTATCAGCTGTTTGTTGCCACCATAAAATATGTCAAAATCATTGATTAACTAATCTAAGTAATGTCTCTCGGCCACTTAGTTAAGTACGATTAACGAGCGCTAACTAAGCATTAACCCACTGAGAGCGCCGATAATTTGACATCTACACCAAGTAACGAAATACGGATCAATTAACCCACTGTAGGTTCAGCCATTAGAGGCTCTTTACACAGAGCCCACCGAAGAGCCCATGTCACCCCACTCTCATGTGCCGATCCAACAGCGCGGGGATTTTGGTCCCACATACCCCAGTTGATCCCCACAGATCCCGGGGACCATTAAAGGTTTCCCCCGCGAAAATAAGGCCTGCTGTGGTTGCTGTGTGGAGTACTCGCAATCTTACTCAACGCAGATACACCAATCGAAAGAGGCCGGTGAAAAGATTAGTATGTATAGTTGTCTTAGGTCTTACTTACCTAGGCTGCAAGGCACCTGGTCCAACATTTGGTAGACAAGTCTGGAATACTGTGATGCGCCCGCCAGTGGGAGCCTGGAATATATTTTTAATTCTTGTATTTTTTCTCTTTTGAAAAATATATAGCCTATGTCACTCCCACAACTAAGATGAATTTAACGACATATTATAAGTCACTGTGCCAAAGACTCTTTCTTTGGCATATACATACGTATTTACATATACTAGAAAAACATAATCCTCCACCTGGGGAATTTGTGTAAAAAATAACAAAGATGGCAAAAAAAACAATAACGAAACAAATTTAATGTCTTTCCTAGAAGGTGAAAAAGAGTCAATGCAACACATATTGTGCGGCTGCGATGCTCTTGCGAGACGTAGGTTGAGTCATCTGGGAGTAGCCTACCCCACACCAGATGATTATGTACAGATCCAAGCTGGCGCAATCGTAGCGTACCTAAGGGAACTCTTCGTCAGGTCAGCAACAGAGTAAGGGCTAGGGCATGCACAATGGATTCAACTGGGTCCCGGCTGGCCCGATTTTATAGCCAAAACGATAGAATAGAATGTCTTTCCTAACTCACCATGAGTTTATATGCGGCCTGCAGGGCTGCGCCGAGGGCCGAGGCCGGAACCCCGGGGGCGGAGCACCTCTGTGGCAGTACCGACAGCAACTCCTTCAACAACTCTCGCCGCTCTCCTAGGTTTACCAGCAACGACTCCGGTGCCGGAAGGAACACGTCTGTAGGTACAGTGACTAACTATATAACCGGCGCTTGTGCACTATCATATCTCTAGCGTAGATGGTTGATCTTGTGAAAGATTAGCCGCTGTGGTCGTATCGGACCTTATCATTATTATTATATAACCGGACGCGATTTAATGTCAATTAACGTTAATTCTAATTAAGTATTTTTTTTCAATTCTAATTATTTAGACTCTAGGAAATGTTAATGATTATTTTTTAGTATTTAGACAAGATAATTAATATAGATAATATCGACGGGCCTGTTGGTCTAGTGGTTAGTGACCCTGTCTGCTACCCAACAGGTCGTGGGTTCGATTCCCACCAGGTGTCTGGGTGTTTTATCTATATAAGTATGTATTTACAAAAAAAAAGTATATATGTATTAGTATCGTATTGTTCAATTTACATGTAACTTTTGGTGTACAATAAAGTGTATTTATTATTATTATTATCAGTTGTCTGGTTTCCACAGTACAGGCTCTACCTAGTTTGGGATCAGATGACCGTGTGTGAATTGTCCCAGGATATTATTATTATTTATCTGGTTTTGTTAACACGGGCTTTTACACCCGGACTTTTAAAAGGCTTGCGTGGGGACGAATCCAACACGTAGAGGCCTGTTGGGAGAAATTAATGCTAGGTGTGGAACATACCTGTCAGGATCAACTGCTGGAAATAAGTTATAAACAGCAGTTGACTCCGGCAGGTGTAGGGACTATTGTAAGTATGTGAAAAGATTTCTAGATTTTTATTGAGTGAGCATTTGGTGGACTGAACACAGGGCTATTACAAAAGGCCGGGGTCACTTGCCATAATTAGTGTACTAAATATATTTTGGCAAGCGGTGACTTGCCACCCACTAGATGGGCTCTCCATAAGGCCGTCCGCTAGAGACGACGGAGTGCAACGCCGGTGTGAGTGGCTCAGGGGTGTCGAGAGGTGTGCTGCGCTTTCTCCGTGGTTACTCGCGGCGTTATGCCCTTTAACACTTCCACCCCTGGAGCATATAGCTCTAACAACCCTCTCTGGACGGCCAATTAAGGCAAGCCAGAGCTGAGAGTCCTGCGGGCCCCCTTCGGTTTCCACTCGGCCGACGAAGACACGCCGAGGTGGGGGCCCTGACCGACTCTCTGGAGCACTCGGGTCCGTGGTATCGCTACGCACCTACAGCTCGCCACTAGCTGCCCTGCCTATTTAATATTAATGGGTTTCGAATTTTGAAATAATACGATTTCAAGAAATGGATCAATTATAACTAACTAGTACACAGGGATGTCCGGATAAGAATATCACCCACCCATCTCCTCATGTTGGACGTACGTAAGAGGCGACCAAGGGCGAACAAGAAGACGGGCAGCAGCGTCTTTCTATTGGATTACCTACCATCTATACTGCGATCCTCAAGATGTCTGCCAAGCGTAGGGATTATGGCAACCACTCCATTCTCGAAGGGGAGGCCTTTGTTCCGTACTGGATGTCTTTCAGCTGCTGAGGATAACGAAAAGAAAGTTTGATAGAAGCTTTAATTCTCACCATCTATGTCGAGTACAGTCATCTCTTTAGGCCTGGTGAGTCCCTCGCTCATCAGGTAGTAGTGGACGTGCGAGTCGAAGCAAATGAATCCGACTTGAGTTCGCGCGTCGCCCGGCAGTTGGTCCAGACACGACTTTAGCGTGTCGCATACCACCTGGAGACCAGCATGATTAATTAAATACTAGTTAGTGACAAGATTCTAGCACGACGTTGGCCTTACAAACATGAAACGAGCAGCAGCGTCTTTCTATTGGATTAACTACCACCGATACCTACTGCGCCCCCCCAAGACATCGGGCGCGGGGATTATGGAAAGCCGAAGGAGCTTTCCATAATCCCCGCTAAGGCGGAGGCATTTGTTCAGCTACAAAACTGATCGACCAAACTGAACTAAATTTAATATAGTTTTTGTTACACATAACGCCGAAATGGTTTTTATTTTGCTGTCGCAGGGGAACCCTTCAAGGAAAAGTCCCTGGAATTATATGGGTGTCACCGGGGTATGTGGGCTTCTTACGCAGTGAAACTGCCGTGGCTGTCATATCGGCACATGAGAGAAGGGACCTGGCCTCTCCGGTGTGATCTACACCACTCAATGCCTTGCCATTGAGCCATTATAATGCCCCGAGAACCTGTAATGGTGCTCACGGGCCACACCTCAGAGGTCCAGCGACTCCAAAAATCCGAAAAGGATCTAATTCAACATGATTCACAGCCGAAGTTGAGACGTTACTTTTCAGCTCGACTCATACATAGCACCATATCACTATAATATCTTTTGAGTAGTTGGCTGATTCTGACAAAGATTGGCCGCTGTGGCAGTATCGATCAGGCTGACATTATTTCACTAACAGGAACAGATAGCATGTACACGCCAAGCTCTATGTAATCGATCATGTACTATCAGGCTAGAGTCTCACCTGCAAGTAGCCGGACTCCCTCGCGAGCTGCGATACATCGAACAGAAACAGGTAGACAGCTGGCTGCGGCGGCCGCAGCATGTACTCGCCGGGGGCAATGAACTCAATCGTTGCCGATTTGATCTCGGGCCGTCTGGAGGGGTCGCCGTATGACTTGCTTACTGGGTCGTATTGGAACTCCTCGGGCACTGGGATTGGGAATCATACATGTAGTTTTACTTGTCTAATATTATAAGCACTGTAGCTTAAGTAAGCCAAGATCTAGTGGTCACCAGTATACATCTTGTGGACGTAGCGAAACGGCAACGTCACCTACCAAACTCACAACATCTTGTGAATTTTGACAGGCACGTGCATAGAACAGCCAGATACGCAACAGTGATGTTCACGTTGTTTTTTTTTATACTACCAAGGTGGCAAGCAAGCGTGCGGCCCGCCTGATCGTAAGCAGTCACCGCAGCCTATAGACACTAGCAATACCAGAAGAATCACTAGCACGTTGCCGACCCTTATGACATTAGATATTAAGTATCTGTGTCTGGTAATTTCACCAGTTACAGTGCCCTTCACGCCGGGACACAGCAATGCTTACACACTGCTGCTTGGCGGCAGAATATCTGACACTGCGGTGGTACCTAGAACAATACTGCGGTGGTTGCACAAGGAACCTACCACCTATAGGCCGACCGTTTAACTCGCGTATCGCCTGCGCGGTAAGAAGGGAGCGGGGGCGGGTAACGCTACACACGGAGTCAATAATCCAAAGATTTATCTCGAGATAGACATTGTTGGTAAAGAATAAAATAATAAGTATCTTTTTTTTAAGTATTTATTTTTAAGTTTTACAAATATTTTATAATAGCTTCATAGGTACAAAATCATAAAACAATAATTAACTCCGTTTAAGAAATATTTAACCACAGATAAAAAATTTATAGGACTATTCATCACTAATATTCATATCGCTTGAATCATCATCACTGTCTGTGTAGCTTGAGGAGTCAGAATCTTGCAAATTAATAATAAATCGGTCCGTTCGCAAAACTGGAAGAGCGATTCATCTTGAGATTTATCTTGGCAGTCGTATACCTTGTGCGTTTATCTTCAAGCGACCGTAACAAAAACACCAACCGCGCGCTGCGAGCACAGCCAGCGCACTGCCGCACTTGACGTAAGCTCTCTGCTCCGCGCACCCCTTTCACCCATCCGCTAACATCTCCCCTCACTCCCTTCTACCCCCTCAGGCGATACGCGTATTAAATGGTCGGCCTATAGTTTCATACTGTTTTATGTAAAAAATATTTTTATGCCTGATACTTTGGTATGATCTATCTAAGTATGGTTTGGTGTAGTTGTTCAAACAAGTTGTTTTCAAGTAACATCATGCTACTTAAACATAGCAAGTATAACTGTGAGGAGTGTCTAACAAATCAACTATCGATAAAATTAGAAACACAATTATTTGAATACATCATAACTAATCAGCTACCGTAGATAAGGTGAACAAATACTCACAGTCATTGACCCTGTAGCACAGATTGCATTTCCAACGCTTTGCGTCGACGAAGTAAACAAATGGGTTTATGTACGTTCGACACGAACGGCAACGGACGATCGTCGTGCACTGAATGACTGGCAAGTGCTGGAACAAACATGAAATTCTTCATGAATATGGGATTCGTTGAACAAAATAAAATCAAAAATAAATCGCGATAAATTCCGTAAGAGTAGTTTAAGTACAATTCGTTGAACAAATTGGATTTATCAATGCATAATGACGACATTTATGGTACTGAGACATGGTCCTTAACAGCTGGCCTTTTGGAGGAGCTCAGGGCTCAGAGTCACACAAAGCTTAGAGCTACAGAAAGCTGTGCTCGGTGTTTCTTTACGCGGCAGAATCCGTATAGAACAAAAAAGAAAAAAAAAAAAGGCCAGTTGGCCTTTTACGTTTTGAGATAATAAATATTAAAAGAACAATTAGTAACATGTTAGTATGCAGTTACCGGCAGTTAGAACGAAATGAGTCATTCATTACACACCAAGTTTAATTATAAGTATAATCAAAGTGCATCATATTATTGTTTTTAAATAAACACTGGAAAACTATCGTGAGTAATATTAAACAAAATTATTATAGGCACAGAACATTCTACAAGGCAATGTTTAATATTTATTAAATGCTACAGTAAATACACAGACCAAATAATTTTTGATAGATATGAGTTTATGCTTTGGTTGTGGATGGCAACGCACCTAAAATTATTTAAAAAAAAAGCAGAAGAACCCTGTGTCTGGAAATTAATTACGCTGGAAGTAAAAGGCACGACGCTAAGGTCTCTCAGCCTACAACACGGCATCTCCTCATGATTCAGTAATGTTACTGGCAACGTTAATTACCACAGGATCACAAATCCACTGAAAGTGGAGGTTTCTGACAACGGATTTTAGTTTGCTAGTGAAAGTTGGTAATGAAAAAATAAGTCAATACTTACGTTGAGATCTTTGAATGGATGTATTAGTATACCCAGAGGAAGTCTCGACTTCTGTAACAGACTATTCGTCTCTGGTATACGGTTGACTGTACACCTGAAGATTCTGAAAATTAACAAGACATTGTCAATATATGTAGACAGTTTGAGCATTTTCTCTGTCACCTACTCTGCTCACCATTATAGCGAGGTTGTGACTTCAGAATAGAACTATGGATGCTAGGCTATTTATTATTGCTAGGTTATTTATTATAGCTAGGTTATTGTTTGTCATAGTCACGTCATGTCTTTTCGAAGTATCATGCTTGCTCTTAGTACAAGCAATGTTAACATTGATATTTGTAGATTCTGTAGTGTTCTTTACTTTGTAATGAAAGGTCATTTCATTTATAATCTTTAGATACAACATAATGTAAGCATAGTCATAATCATTAAAAAATAATTTTTACAAAAAAAAGAACCGCCTTCAAAATGCAACTAAAAAGCCTGAAATAATTTCTAAGAATTTGTGGTTTTTACATCTACATTGTTGGACTTGGACTACAACATATTATAAATACATATTACTATCAAAGACGGCGCCAAACTAGAAAACAGTTAGGCACCTACTGCCCTTGTAAGTATTTGCTAGACGTTAGATGGGCCCGTTGGTCTAGTGGTCAGACACCCTGCCTGCTAACCGATGGGTCGTGGGTTCGATTCCCGCCTAGTGTCTGGGTGTTGTTTATCTATTTAAGTATGTATTTACAAAAAAAAAAAGTATATAAGTATTAGTATCAGTTGTCTGGTTTCCATAGTACAGGCTCTGCCTAGTTTGGGATCGGATGACCGTGTATGGATTGTCCCAAGATATTATTATTATTATTATTAACTACTCGTCGAGAGCTACCCAACGAACCCAAACTCGGCGGATCTACGTTTATTGGTGCAGAGATCCCGTGACAACCGTCCTGCTCCACCATCAGACCCTGATCTCCATTTTTCTAACAAATACTCGTCGAGAACTATCCATCGAGTCCAAATTTGGTAGTTCTACGTTTAGTAGGCACGGCTAGGATAGGATGGATTGTTAATTTTATTACAGAGTTCCGGTGGCCATCTATGGCCTTCTTCATCAGATCCACTTCACCAAATGATACTTTTTGAATGAAAATGCTTGACTAGTTTCTAAAAATACCAAAAACGCTATATGTATGCCTATAATATTTAAGGAGTTCCCTCAGTTACTCATGGTTCCCATCATCAGAACTTGATTTTGAAAAAAATGGGACCAATCTGGAAGCATATCCTTTCAATTAAAAAAATATTTTTCCAAATCGGTTCGTAAACGACAGAGTTCTGAGGTAACAAACATATATAAAAAAAAAAAAAAAAAAACAACCGAATTGATAACCTCCTCCTTTTTTTGAAGTGGGTTAAAAATAACTTGGTTTGTTTGTCATTTTGTTAGTGACCAACCTAGTGTGTTTTTCTACCTGTTATTAGGCCACTGACCTACCTTAACAACTATTGTTTACATTCAGGACTTTCCAACCGAGGGAGCGTAGAGTGATCGCAGGGAGGGGGGAGTGGTACGATTGACAGTATCAAAAATTCGTAAGTTTAGTACAAAGCTAGCAACTGAAAAGGGGGCATGATGTAAAAAACATTGGAAACCCCTGGTTTAGGTGCTAACAACTGCGACCGAAGGGTGTCCGGGTAAGAATAGCATCCTTATGGCAACCCCTCCCTTCTAAGGGTGAGTCCTTTGTTCAGCAGTGGATGTCGTTCGGCTGCTTCGACTTTTTACGTGCCCCTGTAGCATGGACACGCTCAGTTAAAATTCCACTTAACGGTTACCTAACCTTACACTGATCTGGCGGCACGTTGTTAAACGAACTGCTTGTTGCATCATCAGCCCACATCAGTCCACTGCTGGACATAGGCCTCCCCCAAGGCACGCCACTGAGCCCGATCTTCGGCTCTCCTCATCCATTGTCTGCCAACTGCTCTGCGGATATCGTCGCTCCACCTAGTCACAGGACGTCCTACATTACGCTTCCCGATTCGCGGTCTCCACTCAAGAACCAGTTTACCCCAACGGTCTTCGGTTCTTCGGTAAATATGACCAGCCCACTGCCACTTCAGCTGGCTAATCCTTTGAGCTATGTCGATCACATTGGTTATCTGGCGAACTACTTCATTCCGTATTCGGTCCCTCAGAGAAACACCCAGCATAGCTCTCTCCATAGCCCGCTGAGCGAACTTGAATCGGTGGACTAGTCGTACCGTGAGTGGCCACGTCTCGGCTCCGTATGTCATCACGGGTAGGACGCACTGATTAAAGACTTTTGTCTTTAAACATTGCGGTATCGTCGACGAGAAGACTCGACGAAGTTTTCCGAATGCTGCCCAGCCTAGCTGTATTCTCCTTTTGGCTTCCTTTACCAAACAGTAATTACAACTGCCTATGACTAAACTAATACAATTAAAATTCTTAATTATGACTAATCAAATAGATATGTGCATAACAATTAAATGGTAAATATGGTGGCAGAACTTCTATAGATGGGGTATTTAACTCTGCCATCATAATCCTGATATAAAGAAAAAAAATATATAGGGACTATAAATAAGCTCCATCATAAAATTTAATTTATCTGTCATGCATACCTTTTTTTATAGTCACACAAAGTAGATCATAAATATCATGCCCATTGTAAAGTCCTGAAGAGGCAGTAATAAAAAATATAATAAAAACATTTTTAAACCTGAAGGTAGGAAAATTGTAGATAAGTGTAGATTGAAACTGGTTAGGTAATCATTATTGTATCTAGTATATTTGTGGAGAATTATACTAATATAAATGGTTATTTATGCATATTATTCCATCATAATTATTGGTTAATTAATGTATGGTAAATAATGGGGCAATTGGTTGGGCTTGACAGCAACTGCTCTTCGGAGTCGCTGGACGTTCGGGGTGTGGGCCCTTAGAACGTCCATTGAGTACGGCGGCGACTCCGAGGAGGACGGCGGCGGGGTTGCGACCCCCGTCCCCGTGAGCACCGTGACAGGTTCCCGGGGGGCTACAATGCGCCCCCCGACGGCGGGCTCAAAGGCAAGGCACTGAGGGGCCCCTGGTGCAGATCCAGACTGGAGACCTGGGTCCCCCCCCCCCATGTGCCGATGTGACAGCCGCGGGGGTTTTAGTGGGTAAGAATCCCACATACCCCGGTCGAGCCCCACAGCTCCCGGGATCTTTGGAAGATTAACACGCGTCAAAAAAAAAAAAAAAGACTAACTGCTACCCAAAAAGGAAGTAGGTTTGATTCCCACCCAGGGCAAACATTTATGTGCCTGAACATGTCTGTCTTGTGTCTGGGTTCATGATGATGATGATGAGGCACACAGTCATTGGATCTTTCAGTGCCTCATCATCATCATCATCACCAGCCGGAAAATATCCACTGTTGAACGTAGGCCTTCGAAAGCCACAATGAACGGCAATCTGCTATTTGTATCCACCAGTTACCTGCGACGCGCACAATGTTATCTGTCCACCTAGTGGGAGACCTACCTACCTGTGTGGCTCAGTATAGTAATATTGCCGGGCCCGTTGGTCTAGTGGTCAGACACCCTGCCTGCTAACCGATGGGTCGTGGGTTCGATTCCCGCCAAGTGTCTGGGTGTGGTTTATCTATTTAAGTATGTATTTACAAAAAAAAAAAAAAGTATATAAGTATTAGTATCAGTTGTCTGGTTTCCATAGTACAGGCTCTGCCTAGTTTGGGATCGGATGACCGTGTGTGGATTGTCCCAAGATATTATTAGCAAAAAATTTTTAACAACAATAAACCCACTGCAAATAGAACATCTTGACCTTCTAACTATGTGATTAAAACCATATCACAGATTGTACAACAGTAGATCTGTTTTATCTGCAATCAAGATAAGAACTCTTTCATATGGTAGTTTAAAGAGCCGCACTAACAGCTTACCTTGCTTTTAATATGTGCCATGGCCATGGTGGTAAATACAAGAAAACATATTGACTTAGTTATAATACTTTTAAACAACATTACTGGATGTCTTATTTATTAGAGAAATATTTAACCCAGTTCCATAAATTTATTAGAAATAATATTCTTTTGAAGTTGAAAATAACTGTACATGTGTATTTAATGTTGAAGAGCACTGAGAAATTTCTGACTCAAGATATATATAACTAAGAATATCAAACTTTATTCTAATCGGGAATTTACGCGATTTACCTTATATTAACCCGGCCGAAACGTCAAGCCAAAATATAAGGTAAATCGTGTTAATTCCCGATTAGAATAAAGTTTGATAATGGAACACGAAAGTCTAAAAGTAACTAAAAATATATCTAATATCCACTTACTCAGGGCTGCAGTTTGGTGATTCAGCAAATTGATGTCCGAGTTTAATTTCTGGAGGATCCTCAGGGTACTCGGGCAGTATATGCCTACACTGCAACAAGTCCACCATATGATGCCCCCACAACTGATCAAAGCCTTGCTTCGTCACACTGAGTTGTCCCATTTGTTGTGTCACTCCTTGAGTACTGTACTGTTGAGGATACTGCGGTGGCTTCATACTTTGTGGGCCCATTTGTGGAGCTTGATGATTCACATAGTTGCTAGGAGCTTGTGGATAGCGATTCTGCATATTACTCATCGGTGGGCCAGTTTGAACAGGCCCTGATGGAGGTCCCATTGGAGGCAAACTTTGTGGCCCCATCGGAGGTAAACTCTGAGGCCCTGCCATTTGTGAAGTCTGAGGCCCAAATGTGTTTGATGGTCCTATAGGCCCTCTTGGGGGACCAGGAGGCATTGGCTGAGCAGGAGGGCCATTGTTATGTGGTGCTGGGTATGTTTGTGTTGGAAGACCACTTACTGGTGGCCCCATCGAAGATGTACTAGGTGGTGCCATCATTGATGCATTGGGAGGCCCCATTGGTGGTATGCTTCCAACAGCTTTTGGAGGGCCAACTTGAGGTCCTGTTATATTAGGACCATTGATTCCCAGAGGATGCTGTGGTGGCTGTAGAGGTGGTCTCATTGGAGGCCCACTGAAGCTTGGTGTACCACTAACAGGTGGCCCAGGGACTAAAGGACTGTTTCTTGGAGGGCCCGTAACTGATGCACTAGAGAATGGTATGTTGGGTTGACTCATTGGTGCAGGAGGCCCAGGAGGTTTTGTAAACCCTGATGGTGGAGCATATGGTGGATTTACAGCTCCTTGAACATATCCTGAAGGTGGTGGTCTTGTTCCAGGTGGGGAACTATAGCTTGATGAAACTGGATATGGGCCCGGAGCGGACACAGGCTGGGGCATAGGTGGTCCATTAACCAAGGGCTGGCTATATTGACTAGAAGGAATGAGAGGAGGTGTGTTTGCATTTATCTGCCTTTGTGGGTTATAGCCAGGAGGATAGATCATCGCAGGATTGACAGGTCTAGAGCTGGCTGAAGAAAGAGGAACACTTGGGGGTAGGGGATTTGGTTTTGAGCTTTGGATTGAAATTGGTGGCCTTATTGGTGAGGATTGGAGCCCCTGTGGGACAGGTGACATCATCCCAGGTTGATTGAATGCAGGTGAACTGCTTGCACTCTGGCTGTAGTTGTTTACATTTTGGACAACGCTGTTCTGTAATGATGGCGCATGCAGAGGGCTATTTGAGTTCTGGTCCTGCTTTATTCCTCCGTATCCTGGCGGCAATTGGCTCAGTGGCACTTGACCATATGGCTGGTTGTGGTTAATAGCCGGCGGGCCCGGATTAGCGTTCACTTGAGGCGGCCCCGGGTAACTGTTATACGGATTTTGTGGTGGATTGGACATGGCTTGTCAATCTGGAAACACACAACTGCGTTGTAATTAATGTTTTCGCCGGAATACTGAATAAAAGATTGAGATACCTTCTTGAGCGTTATGTCTTAATGTTTGTATAGTGATAAAAACACTGATATCAAGTTGGATTTAATTAAAACATGCTAATTCATGAGTACAATGACGGATGGGCGATGGAAGGCCAGAAATTAACATTGACACTTACCGAAGTCGGGACGATATACAGACGTAAATAGTTTCACAGACACTTGTATATTGTTATACCATTCTCACATATTATCACAGCATGTAAAATAATGTAATTAAAATAATTCAAGGAAGAAAAATACGACCCTGACTTACGTGGCCGACCAATTTAAAGCGCCCTCTGGATTGATTTTTTGACATGTCACGTCATTTAGTGTTGTTCCACATTCATCGATACGAATAAATAATTTAAATCGACTAAAACAAAAAAAAATACTACAATGCAATGTAAGCTGAGGGCTGAGAGTAAATATTATACGATTTTAAAAACTGGTAACATTGCGACCAATGTCACCGTGGGGTCTAGTACAGTCTTCCGATCAAAAGTGGAAAAATTCTATAACTATGGATCCGATAGTTTACGAGCTCGATAAAACTGTCAGTTTTCTCCATACATTTCACACCAGCGTCCCTAGCGGTAACTATCAAGAACTAGTAAAATGTACGGTACGGTACGGTAAATATGTACGCAAAAACTGTCAGTTTGATCGAGCTCGTAAACTATTGGAATTCGTACTAGACCCACGTATCTCTTAGTTAGCGTGTGGCCCTTGGTGCGGGCGGCCCACCTGATGGTAAACAGTCACCGCAGACCTCCGCAGCCTAGAGACGCTAGCAACACCAGAAGAAAGACATGCGCGTTGGTGACCCATAAAACATTAGATAGTGTTTGTGTCCTGTAATTTCACCAGCTACAGTGCCCTTCACAGCGGAACACAGCAATGTTTACACCAGAGTCCTAAATCTATTGTTTAAACAATACTGCTTGACAGCAGAATACCTGCAATAATATGACACTGCATGTTTTTTGTGGGCTTAATCTGACTTGAGTTTAGGGGGAAAAAGCGAGGAAAAAGCAAATGATTGCGTGCAACGGTGCAACTGCAACCAATCTATGGGTGCAAATCCTTGCTTTAGTCTATGGTTCTATCATTAAAATAGGCTCGTCCATTGGTTGGTCTTGGTTCGTCCTTCCTCCAAGGTTGGTTCGGATCAATGAGTATATAAGTATGTTCGGATTAGTTGGTTGCACAGACTACTATGATGCTATGATGCTACCCCCTGGAGGCTCGTTGGTGCGCTCCGCATCATTATAACGCGAACTCGCTATTCCGTCAGAGACCGTTGGTGCTATATGCACCAAGGGTGCGGACACGTTTTGATACCGGTTTTTTACCGGTTTAACTGTCTCCATGTTTGGTTACTCTGAGATCTATGCTTAAAGGACTGTGTCTCCGATTTTATAAAGCCATCAGTCACTTGTCATTGTCACTTTTTAAGTCATGAATTCAGCTGGCAAAAAAAAGAAAAAAGTGGGCGGTACCTGTCAGTGAATATTTATTTGGCGGTCAGTGAATGTTTATTTTTTTAATGTAAACAGTATTTATTTCAGGTAAAGTGATTATAATTAGGTATGTTTATTGTTATAACGTAATAATAAACCAGTGTAGATGTTAGATAGGTCCGTATTTTATCAAAAAAGTGGATATTTTCGAACTGAAATCTGACCCGGGTGATACTTTGTTTGTTTGTTTACTTTTGGAATATTTTCGGTATTACTTGTAATGTAGTTGTTGTAAATACATCGTAGTTTCATCGTAACGATAATAACTCAAAGTTAAAGCCATAAAATCCAATCTAACAAAGGATTTTTTTTCATAATATGACGTCATGACGCGCGATGACGGCAGTTGTAAAAAAATTTGAGTTCATTGTTTTTTTTTTGGTAGTGTTTTGTTTAAAACCTGTATGAAAAGGAGTTTGGATGCAAAGAATGGATCTTTATTAGTGCCTGGGTCAATATTCTATCCTCAAAATCGAGATCAAAAATAGGTAAAATCAACATTGCCAAAAATTCATCAATTTTGACCTTTTACTTTAAAAAATCGATATTAATAACTCAAACAAAGGGTATAGTACGTAGCTAATAGTTTTATAAATAGAACACAGTTTACAGAACGCAAATCGGATAAGTGGTTCAAATTACATAACATTCGTAAGTGGTTTGAAACTTGAGATCGCGGCGCGCGATAAGATATAAACAAAAACATGATATATATGCGCGTAACAGCGCCGGGCCTCCAGGGGCTACGCATGGTTGGTTGGACGCAAGGTTGGTCGTTCGTTGGTTTGATTCCTAAGGGAGTGTCCTAACAGAACGCGATTATGTACTAATTATGACTAATTTTAAGCTACTTACACCTTTGTATAGTATTGTTATTATTTCTTTTTTAGTTTATGATACGTAATTTTTGTTAAACCTGTTTCAGTTGTATTACCAATTTTGTAAAAATTTAAATAAATAAAAAATTTACACATCTGAAAACTTAGAATAATAACGCCTAGAACGATAGTTTCATACGAAAAAACTGTCTCGTTTGAGGCACAATATCATTGATGTAGGCGTAAGTCGCGCGTATTGACGCTCTGCGACTGCGACACGCACACAAGTGAGAAAATAATGTTGTTAGGGGAATCAGATTTTCCCCAAAATTAGGGAAAATGGAATTGCTTCTTACTGAGGTCATTATTTAATTTTTAGAATAAAATTACTATTATTGCTGACAGTGATGAATTACTTTTTAATTTAAAAGATAAAAATCTGAAATAACAAATCTACCATCTAAAAATCTTGTGTCACTGTTTTTGTGGTCGCACTCCTCCAAAACGGCTCGACCGATATTTATGACTTTTTTTATGTATACTTGTTAGGTGTGAGAATAGGTCGTAAAGAATATTTCATATCACTAGGTTAAGCAACGTTAGACAAGGTCATTACATGGATGGGTGACCGTTTATTGCAATTCGAAAACTTAAGCGTGCGCGGATCATCTAGTACTTAAATAAATCTTTTCTTATTAAGCAAATTTAGGGTGGCAATTTTCCTTTTATTGGCAACATTTCATATAAAGTCGTCTGTTGAAATTTAAAATTATTGTTTTCACTTTGGCGATTGTTTTACGTTATAATATTAGATTAAACGTAATGCTTGCAAGTGAAATGTTATGTTACAATGTTTCTTAAGTTTTTCCAATGTACTATGATTTCCATTTATTGCACAAACCATCATCTATATCTATACATATTATAAAACAAAGTCGCTCCCGCTGTCTGTCTGTCCCTATGTATGCTTAGATCTTTAAAACTACGCAACGGATTTTAATGCGGTTTTTCTTAATAGATAGAGTAATTCAAGAGGAAGGTTTATATGTATAATACATGCACAATATAGTAGAGAAACACTGATAATTTTAGAGGTTTCTAATGTGATGTCTTAAATAAACACATTTTTTTGCGCTTACATTGCAAACGCTGGCTAAACCCTACGAGATAGATCAAAATAATGTACTACAGTATTGTACGCCTTAACAAGGTCTACAAAAAAACCCGCGATGGTAGGCCCTATATGTTTATCTCTAGGGATAACCCACAATAAACATTTTTTTATCCTTTATTTTTTATGAGAAATAATTAACTATTAATAAATTGTTGTTAGCATGAATTTGTCCCTTCTTCTATGTAACTTAATCTTCACTAATATTTACACTAATGAAAAAATAGCTGTAAACGTTGTTCATACCGCTAGGTTAAGGTTAAGCAACATAAGCCAAGTTCATTAAATAGATGGGTGAACCGATTTGTATGAAATTTTGTGTGCATATCGGGTAGGTCTGAGAATATGTCGTAAAGTGTATTTCATGCCGCTAGGTTAAGCAACGTAACGCAAGGTCATTGGAGGGCCCAGGTCAGATCCCACTGGAGGGCCCAGGTCCCCCCTCTTGCAATGCGACAGCCGCAGGGGTTTAAGTGGGTAAGAATCCCAGATACCATGATTAACGAGGATATATAGAACGAGAGGAGGGTGCAAGAGAGGAGAGAGAGGGAGAGGGGATTCGGGTAGGGGATGATGTGGTGAGGGATAGGGGGATTAAGGTGGAGCAAGGTGGGAGAGGAAGGGGAAGGGGGAGTGTGACGGGGACCGAAGCGGGAGGGAGAAAGAGAGAGGAGAGAGAGAGTATATAATTAGATTTTTCTTATAAGAGAGAGAGAGCAAAATGTAATAAAAGCGCGGGCGGAGCTGCGCGGGTCAGCTAGTTTTAAAATAAAATATCGAGAGCTGCTAGCCCTACGACTCGACTATAAGCACAGAACACTTGACTATAAGCACTGACGCGGGCTGTTCGCTACTGAGCCATTCTGGCTCGGTTTTACTTGCCTCACTGCTGTGCGTACATGTTCACGGTTTCTATGCGTTATTATTCTAAGTCTGAAAAAAAAAAACAGAACGCGATCATCGCAAGTTCGCGCGAACTTGCGGTGATCTCGTTTAGTTAGCACATCGCCTAACAATAAATCTATGGTTCCAAGATGCAAGAAGCTTCTTGTTTGATTCCAAGTCCAAGAAGTTTCTGTTTCTTGTTCTGTTTGGTCGGAGTTGGGTGATAGACTATCGCCCAACTGAGCACCTGAGTGGTTCTGTAGTTGGTTGGGTTGGAGGGGTGTTGGTGGTTAGAGGGTTGGGGTGTTCCACAGACTACTTAAAATAATAACGGATGTTCCACCCAAGAAGCTTATAGTTCCACCTGATGTTCCACCCAATCCACCCACAGATTACATGCGAGGTGTCCAAAGGCGGGATTTGTAAAAACTTAATGCTCGAAATCGAAAGTTGCTTGAAAGTAAAAAAAAATCTAACAGACAGAAGGTTTAATGCTAATTGCTAAGTAAGTACTACACTTAGCATTAAACCTTCTGTCTGTTAGAAAGGATCGGAATGCAATGAATTATCGATTCATTCTGTTTGATGCAGGGTGCAAGTATTGAGATTATTCCCAGTCGTCACCACGTTGGTCGTGGCTACGTTCCCGCATTGAAATATGATCAAAGAATAAGCTTGCTTGACGAAAATAAAATAAGAATGACATGGACTTTGACTCATCCCTTTTATAGGTAGGTTTTTTCTCATCATCATCATCATCAGCCGGAAGACGTCCACTGCTGAACATAGGCCTCCCCTTAGAACGCCACAATGAACGACAATTGGGTATTTGCATCCACCGGTTACCTGCGACGCGCACAATGTCGTCTGTACACCTAGTGGAGGCCTGCCAACGCTGCGTCTTCCGGTTCGTGGTCGCCACTCGAGAACCTTTCTTCCCCAACGGTTATCGGTTCTTCGAGCGATGTGGCCTGCCCATTGCCACTTCAACTTGCAGATTCTGAGTGCTATGTCGGTGACCTTGGTTCTCCGGCGAATCTCCACATTTCGGATTCTGTCGCGCAAAGAAACTCCGAGCATAGCTCCTCCATAGCTCGTTGTGTGACTCTGAGCTTCTCTAAAAGGCCAGCTGTTAAAGACCACGTCTCAGTACCATATGTCATCACTGGCAACACACACTGGTTAAAACCTTTGTCTTCAGGCACTGCGGAATTTTAGATGAGAAGATGTCACGTAGTTTCCCGAACGCTGCCCATCCGAGTTGGATTCCTCGGGCAACCTCTTTGTCGAAGTTGGATCGACCTAACTGGACAATCTGTCCAAGGTAAACATAGTGGTCAACAACTTTGAGTGTATCGTTCCCAACGACTACCGGTACGGGTGCAACATGGACATTAGACATGATCTTAGTCTTGTCCATGTTAATTTTAAGACCCACCTGTTGGGAAACGTTACTGAGGTCGTTGAGCATCGTATTGAGGTCCTCCAGCAACTCTGCCATAATGACTATATCATCAGCAAAACGAAGGTGAGTGATGTATTCGCCATTGATTTTGATGCCGAATCCGTACCAGTCCAAGAGCTTGAAAACGTCCTCCAATGTGTTTGAGAACAGTTTCGGAGAAATAACGTCTCCCTGTCTCACACCTCGCTGCAAAGGGATTGGTTTCGTACACTCGTCCTGTAGTCGGATCGACATGGTGACGTTGCTGTACAAACACTTCAACACTTCGATGTACCTATAGTCAATGTGGCACCGCTGGAGGGACTGCAATACCGCCCAGGTCTGGATTGAATCGGCTTTTTCGTAGTCCACAAACGCTAGACATAATTGTGAAGGGGCCGGTAGAAATGAAAATAGTTTATCCATTACAAAAGTGATGTAATTATATCTCTATTTATTATGATCACATGTGTCGCCCTACGCGTACAGATTCAGTCTGCGGGCCCGGCTGCGGGCCCGCTATCCCAAGAATGCCACTCGAATACTTAGATGCAAAAAATACATAACGACAGCCAAAGAGTAATATGATGTTATACTGTTGACAATAGCGATACGCACATAATCAGGTATACAAAAGGGGTAAATTATAGCTAATAATATTATTTATGGTTGCGTGAGTGATGTCTGTAACATTCGGCCATCCTGTCATCGCTGTGTCTCACGGCGGTTATTTGTCGATTCGCACCACTTGGATTGCATATTATCTGTAACAAAAAATTGCGCAGTAATTTCTTTTTTTTTTTCCACTAAAACAAATATTGTGGGCTCATTTGTTAGAAATCGCTATCAGGCTATCAGTGTTTATTTCTGTTCCTGTTTTTTTTTTGAGCTTGGGCCCGTTGGCGCCATCGTTTTGGTACTCCACTCCTATAGAGTAGTTTTTTTTGTCGAACATCAAGTGTTGTATTCTCCCAGTCCCACAGGTTTTATTATCACACTCATAATTGATTTCGAGTACCTAGTGGTTTCTCCAAAACGTTTGAGCAATAATGAAGTGGGGTAAATAACTGTAGCAAAGCTTTCGACATTTTTTCTTGTGACTCAGACTACAAATTAATAATGTTTGTGCTCGCACTTCTAATATGAATCCCTTATCTACTCGTAGAAATCTCTAAGGGTTAATGTTTTTACACAAGTTAGTTAATTTAATGATAAACTGGATAGCCCACAGCTAGTTTCCAAGACTAATTTTCATAGCCCGTAAAATATCCTAAGGCAAAAAAAATATCCTTTATTTTATGTTTGCAATTATTACTCAAATCTAGGTCTCAATTCGCCTATCAGTCGTTTGTTTAAATAATATAAGAGGTACTATTTTACATAAGTCTGCAGCTGATGATATCGGCATAAATATTTAGTGTGTTTCCCATAGTATGGCTAAGTTTCGTAAATCTTTGATGAGTCATTTAGCAGACACTATATGACATTTCCTTGACTATATATGTGTGTCTATTTTTTTATTTATACTATATACTACTATGCTATAGACTCAATAATTTTAATTATATATTTGTCCATGTTTGTGATTTCATTATAAATTATCTCTTCGTTTCTTCCAATTAATTTGTCTTTAATTTGTTTTTGTTGTTTATATAGTATTTTATTTACTTGGTTGTTATCGCACTTACATTTGTGCATCTCGTAGTAACCTTTAATTATTACAATATTTAACTTGTGTTCTGTGCTCATATTCTACTAAGTATATATTTTTTCATAAGCTATGTTATATTGGCGATCCTTAATAAATAAATAAACGTGCTTATTCGGTTATTCAAATTTGTTAATTATCCAACCGAGCCGAATTTGAATTTAGAGGTTTCATAAAGGTTATAGGTATAAGGTTTTATACTAGATCGCGTTAAAATCCGTAAAATGATTATTATTTCAAATAGATATTACACAGTAAGTTGCGAAAATTTATTTACATCGATCGAGGTTATCGGAATCACATAGTACCTAAACAATCTATTTACATATTTATTTAGGATATTTTAATCGCACAGATCTAGATTAGCCGTATCACACAGCATAGCTAAGCTAGATATTACTTAGATGTTGACGTTTTAGTTATTATTAGATATTGCTGTTTTGGTCACACAGATCTAACTTAGCCGTATCACACAGCATAGCTAAGCTAGATATTAATCACACAGATCTACATTAGCCGTATCACACAGCATAGCTAATCTAGATATTACTTTTTTTATTTTTTTTTAATTTTTTTTTATTTAGATCTTTATTTTTTTAAGATATCGATATTTTAATCTAGGTCAGCCGTATCACACAGCATAGCTGAGCTAGACGTTTCTTCCGTATTTGTGTATTAGTTGTTAGTATATATTGATGTTTTAGTCACACAGATCTAGGTTAGCCGTATCACACAGCATAGCTAAGCTAGATATTACTCACACAGATCTAGATTTGCCGTATCACACAGCATAGCTAATCTAGATATTAATCACACAGATCTAGGTTAGCCGTAGCACACAGCATAGCTAAGCTAGATATTACTTTTATGTTGATGTTTTATTCACGCAAATCTAGTTTAGCCGTATCACATAGCATAGCTTAACTAGATATTGCTTTGATATAATTATTTTGTTTCGGGAGCCAAATGGCTTAAATAGTCGTATTTTTTTTTGTAAGGTTGTTATTTATTTCGTTTCATCTCATTCTAGTATGTTAACAATTAACATTGTTAGGCTTTTAAGTCTTAAATGTGTTTGTTTGTACTCGTAGATATTGGTATGTTATTGTTGAGGACTTTCGAGCATTTATCATGGTCAACTGATGGAGGTTACAGTTGAAACAATGATCTTTTAGTTTTTATTATTATTATATTTTTATTGGTATTTTGTAATAAGTCGCTGAAATCACAATACAATTGCTACACCTTTAAAAGGTGCTAAGTCATAAGTATAGTGTATTATTATTAAGATATAAATGTAGACTTAGCAAGCAATAAAAGATTTGATTTGATTTGATCATCACGGTATAATTTTAGTTATGAAGAATTTGAAAATATGTGATACTGGCACCGATATAATGTTCATACGTTCATACTAATATTAATATGGATGGATACCGGTGTAGTGTTTCTTAAAATTGAACCTTATTAGCCTGCCATCCCATCCAAGTGCAATAACTTTCCGTCATAGCGTTGAGACCTTTTTTTGTCGTAAAAATCGTTATCTCCCTTCGTCCGTTCGGTCTTGTTGGCCCTGAGACAGCTTTCAAATTAAATAGGTACATTTTTTCTTCTAAACTGCTAGTTCCTTAAAATATACAAGTAAAGTACACGCCGTGCCGTGGAGTAAATTTAACATACATTATTTGTAAACATATAGTAAGAGACACCTAAAACGGGGTTCCGACTTTATGTACCTAATTAGTTAGGTATAATTTGTAAATCATTGCCAGGCCGATATCATATTTCTTAATCCTTTATGAATGTGGTCATTCGATCCCTGTCTTGAGACGCCAAGGAGCAATAGTTTTACATCCTTTCTGTCTTCTTCTCTCTCTCTGTTCTTCTAATAAATATTGGTATGTATTTTGAACATTATAATCTCATCACTAAATAAACGATAATATTTTAGAAGATCCATAGCCGCGATGGGTTGTGCATTTTCGAATAAATTTCTGTATATTTATATAACTGGCAATTGATGGAAGTTTTAATGGGACGTTTGGAATCAGAAGACCGCGTGTAGGTTGTCCCAGGATATCCTTATTATTAATGGGCTAGCTGCTTTGAACTAGTTTTACATTTTCCCACTGACTTATTATTATCTCTAGTAAGTCAGTAACTCTAGTAAGACAGTGGACATAATAATGCTCTTCCAATGATCTCAAATAGACTAGGTACATAAAGAGATTGCAACACAATTAGGGAGTAAAAGCCTAAAACCATTTATACCTAATCAGCTTGAAACGTTTCTTCTTGTTATTAAAGAATAATATTAAAATTACGCACACCAGCAGGTTGTCTATATAATGAGGTTAGTGTTACTCGAGTGTGTTTACTTTTCGTGTAATATATTAGCCCCATTAAATTTTCCATTTTTTTCTCTCATGGAAATCAATTGTCGGGGTAAGATACTACGTATTACTAATCATGGTCACAGAATACATAATAGTAGTAGTCATAGTGAAACGTAGGTAGGTATTCCCGATACAATTGTACTAAAGAGTTGGAAGTATCTAAATATTACGAACCCTTTTATATTAACAAGGAATATCTAACGTGATTGGATCCTAATGTTTGTTAGTTTTGTAAGTATTATGCGATACGCGGTTTACAGCTTTTTGTCATTATTCAGAGGCCTAAGTATACAGGGTTACAAAAAAAGCAATCTAAAATCTCTTAGAAATAACGGGCTAAGGTACTGGTCTGTAACTTGTAAAGTTTACATTTAATCCCTGATTTGTAAATAGGACGTGACTTATTTTTGGAATAACGTTGCGATGTAATTTGCATCATGATTTGCCAATTAAGTGATATAAGACTTTAGCGAAATAGGTAACACTGTAATAAGAATCTCAAAATTGTCCTTTACCTACATGTTCATCTAAGCCTACATGTTATGACATGGAAATTAATATTGCCCAGAAAGTTCGCATAAATTAATTTTAGAGCAAAATAGCTAATTGCAAAATCGATTGATTACTTTTCAGGTAGATACGGAGCTATTTTTTCGAATTCATATGACGCGTTACAATTGAAATAAATACGTGTACCTCGAATTGTTTGTTGCGCTGACTGTGATATGATCGCACGTGGACACCCGCAGGTTTTTCCACAGGCGGCGCGATTGTGTGGCTCGACGCTGACTCTGCCGGCATCTCCTCACCCGACAGACCTGGATACATGATGACTTGTTCTTCGGCGAAGTCTTCGGGGACGGTGACGGATTGTTTGTAGTTCCACGTCAACGGTCGCTTACTGTTCCACAATTTTGCTGTCCGTTGTTGAAGGAAATAAATGCCTTGAGATTTGGTAATTCGTCTGGTAATTTTCTAATGAGTTCCCGGATGCATTTGTTTAGTAGTGATATGTTTTCATGGAAATATTTCCGTATTGTTTCGTTTTCGTGTTTTTGCTGATTCAGTTTTTTTTTTTTAGGTGGTCGGTCTACATATTCGGTAAACCGTTAACATTTATTTTCTTTCTAGTTATCGCAGTTAATGTCGTAGTCTTCTGGTTTGCCGTGTCACTCTCTCGTTGCTCCTCGCAGCCTATCAGGTATCCTCGCAGGTCTTCATTATAATATAAAATGTTTAGTCTCGTTCGTGTCGGTCATAAATATCTCCCCCTTGGTCGACCTTGTGCAGCCATCCTTTCACGGTTGTGGTTAACTTCTCCGGATCATATTTGGGTAGTTGGTTGGGTAGCTTTGTTTCCATATGATGTAACACACGATATTTCTTGAGTTTTATGATTTGTGGTCCATTACTGTCTGTGTTTAAACGAGGACAAAATCGTTTGTCTTTCGGGTCGTCGACGGAAGTAAATATCTTCTGATTTAATAAATCAGAATATTTTAATTAATATCACTAAATAGGGCGTAGCATTTTCCAAATCCCACTTCTGAGGTGTGAAGGGGCCGGTAGAAATGAAAATAGTTTATCCATTACAAAAGTGATGTAATTATATCTCTATTTATTATGATCACATGTGTCGCCCTACGCGTACAGATTCAGTCTGCGGGCCCGGCTGCGGGCCCGCTATCCCAAGAATGCCACTCGAATACTTAGATGCAAAAAATACATAACGACAGCCAAAGAGTAATATGATGTTATACTGTTGACAATAGCGATACGCACATAATCAGGTATACAAAAGGGGTAAATTAATATAGCTAATAATATTATTTATGGTTGCGTGAGTGATGTCTGTAACATTATGGCCGATTATACTCCTCGGTCTTGTGTATAATCTGGCGGAGCGTATGTATGTGGTCTACGGTGCTAAAGCCTTTTCGGAACCCGGCTTGTTCGGGAGGCTGGAAGTCATCAAACCTGCGTTCGAGACGGTTCGTAATGACTCTCGAAAACAGCTTGTATACATGGCTCAGGAGTGAGATGGGTCTATAATTCTTCAATAAAGTGTTATCACATTTTTTGAAGGAAAGAACCACCACATTCCTGTGCCATGCTTCTGGCGTAGTACCCTCGAGTAAGACGGAATTAAATAACTTCTGGAGGACTAAAAGTACCGGTTTTCCACCCGCTCTCAGAAGTTCTGTTGTGATTCCGTCTACACCCGGCGCCTTGTTGTTCTTAAGCTGTTTGAGAGCCATTCTAATCTCGTACAGGCTGATGTCTGGGATGTCTTCAGTGTAATGTCGGGTTAGTTTGGCTCTGGTGTCCTGAGCTGTTCTGGCAATGGGATCCCGTTCTGAGGTGTATAACTGTCCGTAAAATCTCTCAAGCTCTCTCAATATCTCCGGTTTCGATGAGATGACACTGCCGTCATCGATCTTCAGCTTTGTCATTTGGCTACGCCCAATAGACGAATTCTTTGCGAACACTTTAGAACCTTGGTTCCGCTCAATTTTTCTAGGGTAACATAAAAAGGCACGAACATAGGGTAAATAAAAAGACAAAGTGTAAAAATTCAAACATCTGTATTTCAATGAAAAATTCATATCAATGATTTAGTCGAAAACAAAATTTAACAAAGTATTGCGTAAGTATAGTTTTGGATTGATTGGATAAAGTCACCGGTTCACAAAACAAAAAAGAAAACAAATATATAATTAAAATTTATAATTTCAATCAAAATAAAATTTATGTAAATGTAAACCATAACGGTGGCGTGGCCAATTGCTACGTGAATCTTTCTCCAATCAACATTCTACGCAGTGTTACATCTAGCAGGTCTACACTTAACATTATTATTCAACACTTCATTCTTTCAGCAATATAAAAGTATTCAAACTGATCACAAGATATGGCAGCTCCATGGAACCCCATGCAACACTTAACATATGTTCCAACACAGCTCGAGTCATACATGACATTTCATCCAATCAGTTCACAAGTGCCCTCCGGCTCATCGGACACTACAAAGCGAATTTTATTCTTATTTATCATACATAGTATCTATTTAATGATAAAAAAAAAACAACGAGCGTCTTATCTACACTTGCACCTCTCATAAAAATGTCACATATTGCCCTTAATTCTCTTATATAAACATATTGATGTTACAATCTTAATTAATGAGATGTGGTTTTCCATCGTTGGTAAAAAATGCAAAAAACAATCACATAACAGACTAGTATCCAAAAACGCCATCGAAAATTACATAATTTCTATTTATTGCGAAGGATAGGCCACGAACTAAAGGCGATTACACGAATACATAAGCTCAATTTCCAAACGCGGATTTCATAAATCCAAAATAACATACATATATAAATGTATATATATATGTGTGTATAGATATATCGGTACATCTCCTGCGCGGTGGGCACGAGGACGCGCGAGTCGGCGGCACATTACAGGGTTAATTTGGCAACCAATGCAAGTTACAATTAAATCCAATTTAATTTCTACCTATTAGTGGAATTTTGAATTAGTTTTGATTGAAATTTTAACAATAGAACGATGGTTATCGCCAGTCGCCGGTCCGCGGGCCGCTCGCGTCGCCGCTTAACAAACTCGCGAATACACTACATATCGATAAAACTACTCAGTCGTTTGTGTTTATTCATAAAAATATATCTTTAAAAGGCTCAAAGGAAACCGCAACGGGCGCACGGGGCGTAAGTTCACTCGCACTGTGCCTCTCCCGGTGGCGAATTCTCAAAACGGCAAATTATGAAAACGGCATATTCATAGGTATATTAAATATATGTTTTTTCTAAATTTATCTCTTGGTATCGGGTCTTTTAAGCCAAGGTATAAATCTACATTTTTCAAATGTAACAGATATTAATCGAAGCTCATTCAACTTTCAAGATGAAATCAGGAACACCGGTCCTAGTCTTCTTGGAAATTGAAGAGCAGTTTGTGTTTTATCATTATCGTGTCTTATTGTATCCCGAGCTATTAAAGGTTCCCAATTTTCAATATTAATTTAACCGTTCAAGCTAAATAGCCATGTGGTTGAAAACGTTTGGAGAGGGGGGACGTTGTCAGTTTGGCAAATCCCCGTGAGGCCTATGTTCAGTAGTGGTCGTATTCCGCTGATGATGAAGATGATAAGTGTTGGGTTGTGGTACGAATATTATTAGTATTTTATTTTATTTTACAGTAAATGTTTTAAATAGGCCGTTTTGAGAATAAGCCAGCGGTCGGGAGGAATGCAATGAGTGCAGTGTCACTGGGTGGCAGCGGCCGCGAGGCCAGTCCACAGGCAGCGGCCGAGCGGAGCGTCGGCCTCAGCCTCGGCTTTGGCGAAGTCGGCCGACGAGTGCACAGGTAGTAGCAGCGCGCGGCGCCGCAGCAGTGTCGAGTCGACTGGCGGCGAGAGGCCAAACGGCACGTCGGCCTTGGCGTCGGCTTTGGCGTCGGCCTCTATTATTTCGGCCGGCTAGTGTACGGGCAGCGGCAGCGCGCGGCGCCGTAGCTGCACCGAATCGGCGAGCGACGAGGCCGAGCGGCGCGTCGGCCTCTGCGATGTTGGCCGGCCAGTGTACGAGTAGCGGCAGCGCGCGGAGTCGCAGGAACGCCGAGTCGGCGGACGGCGAGAGGCGAGGCCGAGCGGCTCGTCGGCCTTGACTCGGCCTCTGCGATGCCGGTCGGCTAGTGTACAGGCAGCGGCAGCGCACGGCGCCGCAACAGCGCCGAGTCTGCGGGCGGCGAGAGGCCGAGCGGCGCGTCGGCCTCGGCGTCGGCCTCGACGATGCCGACCGGCTGGCACGACTTGCTGCACCGCAATGCCACCGGCCGCTCCATGTACGAGTAGTTCATGGAGAAATGTTGCTGGATCACGCGGTTCACCGCCATCGCTGACTCCGCGAAGTCGGACAGATTGCGCGCCGACCGGTTTCTGTTTAAGGTATAAAAACCAAACGTTATTTTGTAAGTTTTATACTGCAGGTGAATGCCGATTGTCTATAAATGTTTTATCATTGTATTTAGGTGGTACGCCCCTTACGAAAAAACCTAACGAGTGGGTTTAGTTACCACCGGAGTGTCAGATATTCTGTCGCAAAACAGCAGTATGTAAACTTTGCTATTCTGCGTAAGGGGCACGGTACTACATTCTAGATCTAGACGGACCTTTATGTAAGGGTACTTTGTTATGTTCCGGGGTCAACAACACTGTAATTGCAGAAATTAGTTTCTTGATTGACGAGCGGCAGTGCGACACAGTTGTGTATACCCAGATGTATCTCTTACCATCAATCGAACATCGCGCTTACCTCGAATTGAGAACATTACGTTCTCAATTCGAGGTTTGAAGGATCGACGGCAAATAAAAATAATGCACTGGCAACACACAACCCTTCCGGCATTCAAACTTAGTTTCATATAAAACACGCTTGTTTCATTAAACATAGTGTGTGGTCCTTCGAGCCGGATATCAACCAGCGACCAGTGGCGTGCACAGACTTTTTGATCAGGGTAGGCAAAAAAGCAAATTTCTTAGATCTCTAGAGTCGTAACAGTCTTTTTGTTTGTATGTATTGCCACTGTAACATAAGTAATTAAGTAAGTAGTATTTATTTGTACTTATTGATGTTTTTTTGAATAAATGAGCACTGTTTGACTGTTATGCAATAATGTCAACCCACAAAAATATAAATAATTCTGTGTTAACGCCATCTATCTCTTGTTATAGGCCTAGGCGACAAACAGCAAACTGCATTAAGATTTTTTTTTGTTAGATGGAGCTTTAATAAATTTACTACATACTATCGACATTGGCATTTTTTAAACGTCGCCTGGGCCTATAAAAAGAGATAGATGGCGTTAACACAGAATTATTTATAGTTTTTATTTTATATACTGTGGACGCCAGGAGAATTTTTTTACTGTTTGAACTCTTCCAAAACCAAAATTCCGGCCAGCTAGGTCTCTCAGGATATAAGATAACTTTCTCTTTTAGACAAATCCAAAAAGGGGCATATCCTTAGTCTGGAAGACAAAGGAAAAGCAAATGAGTATATTTTATTGACTAAATGCTAAATGATTATTATTACGACTTGTTTGTTTCGAATCAATACAACTCACCCCCTTTGTGCACTATAGCTATATAAATAGCTAAATTATTATCTCTCGCAAAGTACGACCTACGTGCTCACACGTCTTTTCTTTTTCGTTCCTTATTACATACCCGCACCGCTTTATATTCTATTAAATAATTTAAAAAACATTACATAATAAAGAAGCTTCGATTCTAAGAGGATACGAACTCGCGTCTCGTGATTCGCTTCCGAACGCCTTACCAAATGTTCTATGGTTGCGATGGCCAGGCGCGTAAAATTAGCATTCATGTCGTAACATAATTATCTATCGGGACTAAACTATATTGAAATGTCACTTTTGGTAGGCAGTGTCTCTTCCTTGTCTGTGTGCGTGATATTTCTTCTATTAAACATGTCAGATTATTTATGAGTGCGTGTATCGGTGTGAGTCTGTGTGCAATAAATCTGTTTGAATGTGTGAAAATTGAGGCAGAGCCGTGTCGTGTCTTTGCGTGGCCCGCGCGCGAAATCTATCTTTACATTTATGAGTAGATATAGTACAGTGCGTTTATGTTAAGTTCGTCGCGCATAGGTGATTGACTTCAAACACTTTGCGTGCTTTTGTTTATTTACAATGGTGAAATAATTGAAAACTAAATATTACTATGCACACTTTATATTGATATGTCTGATTGGGAAAATCACAGGGTAGGCAAACACTTTTTGCCTATATGGACTGCACGCCACTGCCAGCGACCTATACCCTAAACTTTTAGAAATCAATGGATCCCAGGTAGTATTTCTCAGGTCAACAGACATATCACGACTTGTATTAGCGTATAATGGTAAGCGCACTCACCGCCTGATGTTGATGTGCGTCTGCAGCGGCGGGTGCGAGGGCGCGGGGTCGGCGCGCCGCAGCCAGCGGTGCTGCAGGACCCGCTCGGCGCTCAGCCGGTCCGACGCCTTGTGCACCAGCAGCTGTCCGATCAGATGCTTGGCGTCGCTCGAGATGCCCGCCCACTCCTCCTCGGGGAACGAGTACCGACCCTCCTGTAGAACGATAGACGACGTCAGACCCTCCTGACCCCATGACGGTCCTATTGGACCGGGATGCGCCGAACCCTCCCCGACAACCGTATGCTACACTAGCTATCAGACACCGGTCTCGCCGGCGAGGCCGAAGGGTCGTACGTATGCGACCTCAACGACGTGCATCACCCCACTGAGTTTCTTGCCGGTTCTTCTCAGTGGGGGCGCGTTGTGAACCGGTGGTAAACTCAGCCCTCTCTTAAGCGACAGCCCAAGCCGAGGCCGTGCCTCCCTGAGGTGCCCTTGAGCTCGTCGCTACTTCTGCCGTAAAGGCTAGAGCGCTTCAAGCGCTCGCCTCCTATTGTCCGGTGAAGCTGTAATGGCCATCTGCGGCCAACAGAGTCTATCATTCCGAAAAAAAAAAACGGCTTACAATACGGGCAATACGATCGAGGACTTCAGAGATTCGGGTGAGCCAGAATCTCTCCGACGCCGGACGCTCGCTAGAGCACACCCCGGGGTTCAGTTTATCGATTTAAGACAATAGTTTTGTGTATGTGTTACTTTATAATTTAGGGGGAGGGCACAAAATAATAATCCATTTGTCGAATAGGTTCAAGTCAGTCCTGTCGTGTCGATTTTCAAAAACATCGGGCGGAAAAAGTTGTTTATAGGATTTGTATTTACAAATTTTAGTGCATTATAATATCGCCTAAGAAGTCGTTCTTTTTGTAGCCTGCTGAGATCATTATTGAAATTAGCAGTAACATACAAATTCTTTAAGTCATCACGTGAATGTCACACTGCTAGCTGGTCGGAGTCATTGGCTAGACGTCCACTGCTGAACAAGGCCTCCCTCTTGGAACGCTACAATGAAAGACAATTGGCTATTTGCAACCGTTTGTTCGAGCGATGTGGCCCGCCCATTGCTACTTCAACCTGCAGATTCTGTAAATAAACATTAACGATATGTTAACTTACTTGTATAGAGGTAAATAGCAGTTCCTGGCAAGCGCGACAGTTCTCGCCGCGCTCCCAGCCGCAGTCGGATCCGCAGTCGGCGCGGAAGGGCGGATACCCGCACAACAGGATGTACGCGATCACGCCCAGCGACCACAGGTCGCATCGCTTGTCGTAGTGTGTCGCCGCCGAGCCCGCGAATAGCGACACCACTTCTGGTGCCATGAATTCGGCGCTGCCCACCTTTTGACAATAGAGAACTAAGCTTTAAAGGCGGCCGAAAAAACCTAGGATTTGGTTAGAAATTGAGACTATCTTGCTTGTGTTTTGAAACTAAGAAATATGTACCGAAGTATAGGAGCTTCTACAAATCTAAACCCCTCATATAAACTGTAAAAATGCGCATTTTGTTGACGGACGACAATAAACCGTAAAGTATGTTTGATTTCAAAATGGATCAAATCAATGGTGCATTTTAACGGCGGTTTCATGCAAAATGCAACAGTGTAGCTTTGCTACATTAGATACAGCTGATGGGAACCCTCAGTTTCCTTCACCAAAAAATAAACTTAATCACGGTTTAAAAAAATATTGTAATTCCACTCCATATATGTCTCCACAGCATACTCAGTGGTGGGTGTTTTAACTTGTATCATAATACACCATAATATTAAGATACAAACGAACTTGATACCTTGTATAACTTGAAATGAAATATCGTTCAGATCAAATGGAACTAAAACAATTTTCCACAGCATTAAGTGAATATACATTTTAATTAGACACGTATGGTATAAACTAGACCTGTCGCTTAAAAGAAATGTACCATTATAGTTTTTAATTGATCTATTACAATGAAATAGGTACGTGAGACAAAACGTGCACAGGTTTACTTTTATTACGTACTTTTGCTATTGTTAAGTAACGTTTACTACAATAATGACACCAATTACAGTGTAAGGTCATTTTGTGTAAGTAGTTATTATATATTTTTCTACTAATTTCTCAAACAACTATAATTGGTTGGCCAATATACCTACTTGTAAAATTGTCTATTTAAAATAAATAAACCCTAATATGTCAGAATTGGTGGGTATTTTTAATATTACTCAAGTAAACTTAAAAGTTAAATGAATAATTCGTTTTCTTAAGTGCATTCATTCGACTTTTAAAATCTGCGACACATTTTTCGAAATACGTAAACATGCTCAAGTACGTCCACTAGATTTGCGTGTCCCAAATACGAGCCGCGAAGATACACGCCACATGTCGTAATTACTTAATACATTATGGATGCAAGACGATATAGAGCAATTTGCCTTGTTAGCGACGATTAAATTTGAAACTTATTTCTGTACACATAAGGTCTACATTGGTAAATTTACGTGTACTTCTTTTCGCCCTTATGCCTCCAAAGTACACATTTTGTCGTGCCATGATACCAATGACACGTGTATAAATGTATTTATGTACGTTAAACAATACACATGTGACTCATACAAAGCTAATATGGCAACTAAAATTCCATGGTTTGGTATGAAAGTACATTAGCATAATTTTGCATCGCTAATAAGAAGTTGTGTGTTACGCGATTTATTTTGTTTGTCGTTTATTTTTAATTTAGCATTTGCGTCATTTTATACAATTGGAAATTAGCTCATTTGTTCACGTCTTGACTATAAGATGGAATTTAAGGCTTTTTTTTAACAAGAGAATAAAGCATTGTTATAGTTATAGGTAGTCAAGCACAAAAGCTTAGAGCTGCACCTGTGCGATTAGATTAATCATTTATGTCGTGCAGGCATCGATATAATATTATATCGATGCGTGCAGGGGACGATGTGAGTGTATTCGTTCACGTAGTCACGCATCATGTCGTGATAAAAAAAAACGATATACTTATGCACTTCAGACGCGTCCACTTCGTTAGTGGTTTAATTAGCTTAGGTCTGACCGAAGTATTCTATTTTATCAACATCACTGCACCTATATTTTGTCAAGTATGTTCACTCTCATTTCATGTAATCATTCAACATATTATTATTATTTTATGACAGCCTAAATGAACGAGGCCACAATCAAAAGCAAGTCACCTTGGTGTACCTAAATTGTAATAATTTAAAGCCAATTGTATAATTAAAGACTTGTATTCATATTTGGGTAGGTATGTAAGTATTATAATTTTTCCCAAGATACAACGGCTAATAAATAGTAGATTTGATATCAGAAAGGTCGTTATACAGTCTCAGACATAGTAAACACTATATAATCAGATAAATAATTGCGATATACAATTAAATTTGCATAAAAAAACACTATCGGTCTAACTTATCAAGTAGGTATAAGCAGTGGCGTGCACTGAAAGCATGCAAAAATATCTGCGAGTTGTTTACGCTTTATGCTATTTGTTCTTGTTCCAGCACAAATATCCTTCAATTAACCAATATTACCAACATATCCATTTACATAAAAAAAATTACGTTAATTTAGGTCCAAACTAAGATTTTTTTAAATTAAGACTGTTTAGAGAAATCCTAGGGTAGGCAAAGTATTTTTGTCAGTGTGGAGCCGCTGAATAAACTTATTAATGTTTTCAAATGCAAATTAATGTGTCTATATTATTTGCTTGCATATGGATATTTGAAATGGTATAATAACATACTTAAAATAGGTTAAACAAGCCGAATACATTTTTTTGCCTACCCTCTGTGCACGCCACTGGGTATAAGTATAGTAAGTATACTTATCTGTCAAAAATACAGTATCAGTATTTATATAAAAGACTACGATAAATATTAATAACAACATAATATTATCAATACGCAGTCAAAAATACGCGATTTTTATTTAAATAACAATATCTATTGATATGAATTACAGACGTGACTACATAATATACTTACATATTTAAATTTGTACGTAAAAAATAAGATATATTCAGAAATTGAATGAAATGAAACTAAAAAAACTCGTATACAAATGAATATAAATTTGTATCTTATTTGGCGATATAAACAGTATGGTACCCTACTATAGGTACTGTCTATATCGCCAAATAATATTATTATTTCTTGAATTATAATAAATAATATACCTAGATCCTTTTTTTAGGGTTCCATACCTAAAAGGTAAAAAAGGAACCCTTATGGTCTGACTTCGTCTGTATGTCTGTCTGTCTGTCTGTCACACCTATATATTTCAGGAACCACTGATGCTATTGATTTGAAACTTGGAATAGATTTAGATCTTACTTACCCAACCTCATTGCAAATGAAAAAAATATATTTTTACTTTAACTTTTATTATAATGGGGTTCAAAATAGGCTATCAAAATTTAAAAGTGAGACTACTATATCGAGTGGGGTATCATATGAAAGGGCTTCATTTGCACATCTCAAAACAGATTTTTATTTTGGCTTATGTGACGTAGTTTTTGGCTGATAATAAAAAATGACAAAAAAAAATAACGCCCCCCCCCCCCCCCTTATCTCCGAAGTTTGTGGAGGGAAAAATCTAAAATAATTATGGGTAATGCATGTCTATCTATATTTTACAGGAAAAATAAAATAATCTTTCTAAGTAGTACAGCTTTTTAGTAATCCTAAAAAAAATCTCGACAAACAAACTTAGTTTTGCGGTTTGGTTTTTTGGCTATCTGAGGTGTTACATGAATAGTAAAATTACGATAATACGTCGAAAGATGGTATGGAACCCACGGTGCGAGAGTCCGACTCGCACTTGATCGGTATTTTTTTCTTATATAAATACGAGTGAGTATAAATAAAACCCAGACACAAACCAAACAGACATGTTCATACAAACAAATTTTTATCCTGGACCACCCCGAGCCTGTCCAGGTTCACCGGTGTATAAGTTATTTTAGTGTACAATAAATGTTTTCTATCTGTATATGTCCACCGTGCACAGCGGAGACTGCAGTCCCCGTTAGACTGCAGTCACTGTGATGGATTCTCTAGGGGGCTATAATGCGCCCCCCGGCAGCGGGCTCAAAGGCAAGGTACTGAGGTGAACCTGGTGCAGACCCTACAAGAGAACCCAGGTCCCCCACCTTATGTGCCGATGTCACAGCCGCGGCGGTTTTAGTTGGTCTAAATATATATATATTTTACAAAAGGTAACAGTTGTATAAGTGAAGGTACTCACTGGCGTCATTAGCTGCGGCGTGGCCAGCGGGCTCGCGAGACTCGAAGTGAAACTGATGCCGCTACCGAGATCGAAGTCGCATATCTTCACTGGACAGAGTCGATCGCGGTGCACGCATAGTATGTTCTCTGGCTTGAGATCGCGGTGAGCGACGCCCTTGCCGTGCAAGAAATGTAAAGCGTTCGCTATCTCGCGCACGATCTCAGCGGCTTGCGGCTCTGAGAAATAATGGTGCTCCTGGATGCGAGCCAGGAGCTGGCCGCCGTTGATCTGGAACAATTGAGAATTGGAGATAAGCCGGAGTATTATTAGTCTACAGTATAAGCAGTGACAGTTCAGTGGGCGAGCGTTTGCCTTGAAAAAACAAGGTGCGCAGGTTCGAACCCCGGCTCGCACATCTGATTTCTTTAAAATCATTTGCGAATCGTCTTTGTGCGATTGTTGCTTTCGGTGAAGGAAAACATTGTGAGGAAACCTGCATGTCTGTAAAAACCTAATTAGCTTTCGAATGACGTATAAAATCCGCCAACCCTCACTAGGTTAGCGTGGTACACAATAGCCTAAGCTCCTTCTTCTTGTGGAGAGGGCTGCTAAAAAATGGTCTACAAATCATTACCATGTGTATTAACCAAAGCCTAATGTATATTTAAGTACGACCTAATGTACATGTACGACCAAGATATGTAGCAATAACTCTGGTACAGTAATGGTCAAAATACTTTTGTTGATACAGTCATCCTTAAATCCAAATTCTAGTATTTTGACCAAGACCAATAGTGACTGTCATAGATTGGTACAGTAAATCAGTATAGCAGTAAAAAGTAATAGTTATTGTAAGAGTAGTAATTTGGTTGTCTGGAAGAGATCGTTATTAGCGATAAGACCGGCATTTGTAATTAATTTAAGTTATTTTCTAAGTTACCTTTTACTTAGTTATGTTTTACTTTGGTGTGCAAATAAGAGTATTTTATTCTACCTAGCTTAGTTCATCATCTACAATCATAAAGTTACGAAATAACGATACCGAGAATAGAATGAGATCGTTCACACTACTGTAACTATAATTATAATGATAATATGATTTACTACTTTGTAATTAAACAATAAATTTCAGCTAGTCTCAAAATAAGCGTAGTTCATAAGTTTATCGCTAATTATTGTGCTTACTAGGAAGAGACAAGCGGACAACACGATAACAATAGAATACAATAGCATCATATCAGATCACGCACAACGCACAAGAAAGAAAGTATATGTGTACTTTTTGAGGGTTGCCAAAATGTTGTTTTAATAAGTCAATGTTATTAGATCAAAAATATTATCATCATCATTATCATCACCAGCCAGAAGACGTCGTCTCCTGAATATAGGCCTCCCCCTTCGAACGCCACAATGAACGACAATTGGCTATTTGCATCCACCGGTTGCCTGCGACGCGCACAATGTCGTCGGTCCTAGTGGTAGACCTACCTACGCTGCGTCTTCTGGTTTGTAGTCGCCACTCGAGAACCTTTCTTCCCCATCGGTTATTGGTTCTTAGAGCGATGTGGCCAAAATATTAACTTTTAAGTATATTAAGGAGCTGCTTAAAATGTTTACTAGCGGATTTTTTAGTTGAAGGATAGATTCATAGCTTGTATTACATCGAAATCGTAAATCGGATTATATTGCATCGGAATTTCTTAATTGCAAAACACAATTTATCTTTAAATTCCTCAACCATTTTCAACCCACTATTTAATAAAATCTTTTTAAAAAAAATTGAACCTACTTCAATATCACTGAAAAGTATAAAATAATTTAAATATTATTGAATTTGGTGTTAGCTTACCGGCTGTGTATATTTGGCACCAACTTCAATAATATTTAAATTATTTTATACTTTTCAGTGATATTGAAGTCGGTTCAATTTCTTTTAAAAAGATTTTTGTTTTAAACTTTTTAGTGATATTTTCATATATAAAGATTGAACCATCGAAGACCGTAAAATGATCTAGGTAGGTTATGGTCACATTATCGTCTACATAGTTTTACATAATTCGAGTTTCTTCAGAAAAAAAATCTTTTTAAAAAAAAATTGAACCGACTTCAATATCACTGAAAAGTATAAAATAATTTTATATTATTGAAGTTGGTGTTAGCGTACCTGCTGTGTATATTTGGCACCAACTTCAATAATATTTAAATTATTTTATACTTTTCAGTGATATTGAAGTCGGTTCAATTTTTTTTAAAAAAGATTTTATTTTAAACTTTTTAGTGATATTTTCATATATAAAGATTGAACCATCGAAAACCGTAAAATTATCTAGGTAGGTTATGATCACATTATCGTCTACATAGTTTTACATAATTCATGTTTCTTCAGAAAAAAATATCCGGTCGTAATGGAATTTGCATGGAAACATCATAGTAGTTTACTCTCTCGAATAAAAAAAGAATCATCGAAATCGGTTCATAATTGTCAGAGCAATGTAATGGAGAACATCAGTTTTATGGTTTTTACCAGATAAATTCCTCCACATCGTTCATGGTCCTCCAGGAAGTTCTTATCCGGTTGTAATAAAATTCATACAGATTCAATACAGTGGTTTCTTCTTTCGAATAAAAAAAGAATCATTGAAATTGGTAAATATTTGCCAGAGTTATGACTATTTTTGTCCGACCGAGCGAGTCCGAGCGACTAAAACGTCATCTATATAGGCTTTCTTGCAGCTCTCAGTGCGCAGTCACCATTCTTGTTTTTTCAGGAACTACTTATTACTAAGCAATAATTTTTTTATGGGACCCAATTAACGGATTAAAGAATGGATGGAAGAAAGATTTTTTTCAAATCGGTTCATAATTGCCAGAGATAACTCTACGCGCGCGAACATACATAGAAAAAAAAAAATATATACAGACGAATTGAGAACCTCCTCCTTTTTTGAAGTCGGTTAAAAATATCAGGTCGTAATGAAATTTGCATGGAATCATCATAGTAGTTACAAAAAAGAAAATAAAATAAAATCTTTTTTAAAAAAAATTGAACCGACTTCAATATCACTGAAAAGTATAAAATAATTTAAATATTATTGAAGTTGGTGTTAGCTTACCGGCTGTGTATATTTGGCACCAACTTCAATAATATTTAAATTATTTTATACTTTTCAGTGATATTGAAGTCGGTTCAATTTTTTTTAAAAAAGATTTTATTTTAAACTTTTTAGTGATATTTTCATATATAAAGATTGAACCATCGAAAACCGTAAAATTATCTAGGTAGGTTATGATCACATTATCGTCTACATAGTTTTACATAATTCATGTTTATTCAGAAAAAAATATCCGGTCGTAATGAAATTTGCATGGAATCATCATAGCAGTTTACTCTCTCGAATAAAAAAAGAATCATCGCAATCGGTTCATAATTGTCAGAGCAATGTAATGGAGAACATCAGTTTTATGGTTTTTACCAGATAAATTCCTCCACATCGTTCATGGTCCTCCAGGAAGTTCTTATCCGGTTGTAATAAAATTCATACAGATTTAATACAGTGGTTTCTTCTTTCGAATAAAAAAAGAATCATTGAAATTGGTAAATATTTGCCAGAGTTATGACCATTTTTGTCCTTAAAAAGCGACATAACGTCATCGATATAGGCTTACCTGCAGCTCTCAGTGCGCAGTCACCATTCTTGTTTTTTCAGGAACTACTTATTACTACGCAATATTTTTTTTATGGGACCCAATCAATGGATTGAAGAATGGATGGAAGAAAGATTTTTTCAAATCGGTTCATAATTGACAGGTTCATGCGCGAACATACATAAAAAAAAAAATAAAAAAAAAATATATACAGACGAATTGAGAACCTCCTCCTTTTTTGAAGTCGGTTAAAAAGAAGAGTTCTCTTGAATAAAAAAACAATCATCGAAATCGGTTCATAATTGTTAGAGCAATGTAATGGAGAACATCAGTTTTATGGGTTTTACCAGATAAATTCCTCCACATCGTTTATGGTCCTCCAGGAAGTTCTTATCCGGTTGTGATAAAATTCATACAGATTCAATACAGTGGTTTCTTCTTTCGAATAAAAAAAGAATCATTGAAATTGGTAACTATTTGCCAGAGTTATGACCATTTTTGTCCTTAAAAAGCGACATAAAGTCATATATATATATATATAGGCTTTCCTGCAGCTTTCCTGCGCAGTCACCATTCTTATTTTTTCAGGAACTACTTATTACTAAGCAATATTTTTTTTATGAGACCCAATCAATGGATTGAAGAATGGATGGAAAAAAGATTTTTTCAAATCGGTTCATAATTGCCAGAGTTATGCGCGAACATACATATAAAAAAATATATATACATGTATATACAGACGAATTGAGAACCTCCTCCTTTTTTGAAGTCGGTTAAAAAGTCAATGTCAGTCCGTCTGTGGCATCGTATGTAAGTCTTTGCTCTGTGAATGCGGTTATTTATTTGTAACATTGTTGGTCTGCGCGATGGCAGTTTCTTACTTTTGGTTGACAACCTTTTTTTTTTGACGCGGGGGAAATCTTCCAAAGATCCCCGGGCACTGTGGGGCTCGACCGGGGTATGTGGAATTTTTACCCACTAAAACCCCCGCAGCTGTCGCATCGGCACATGAGAGGGGGGACCCCAGGGCTCTTTTTTTTATTTTATTTTTTTGTTTTTTTTTTTGGGAATGATAGACGCTGTTGGCCGCAGATGGCCATTACAGCTTCACCGGACAATAGGAGGCGAGCGCTTGAAGCGCTCTAGCCTTTACGGCAGAAGTAGCGACGAGCTCAAGGGCACCTCAGGGAGGCACGGCCTCGGCTTGGGCTGTCGCTTAAGACCCAGGGCTCTCCGGTGGGATTTGCACCAGGGGCCCCTCAGTGCCTTGTCTTTGAGCCCGCCGCCGGGTGGCGCATTGTAGCCCCCCGGGAACCAGTCACGGTGCTCACGAGGACGGGGGTCGCAACCCCGCCGCCGTCCTCCTCGGAGTCGCCGCCGTACTCAAAGGACGTTCAAAGGGCCCACACCCCGAACGTCCAGCGACTCCACCCTGACGCTGCTTGCTTGACAACCTGCTGATCATTTTGAGTTTCGATTTCTTCTAACGGAGATATTTTTTCATTTTAATAAAATATAGTAGGTAGGTACTTGTGAACCGAATGCTGCTTAATTTTTGTTAAAAAAATACACCTTGTTCAGAATAAAGTACAGTGAAACTTGGTTAAGTGAGACATCAAGGGACCTGCAATGTCGTTTCACTTATAGAGGTATTCCACTTACCCAGTGTCTCAGATATACAGGTATAAATAAATATCTGTCTCATTTACAGAGGGTTCAATTAATAGAGGTGAGAATACAGGTTATTTCAGTTATACAGGTGCGATCATTAAATAAAATAACGTGTTAGTTTTCCTTGTCCTTCAGAACATTGTGATTCAATTTTATGTTTACTCTGAATTATTCTACAAAGAGTAGATTTTGGCACATTAAATTCGGCACAAACTTCTTCGCGTGTCTTCCCACTTTCATAAACGGATATTAACTTCAGTTTTTCACGTAATGATAACGATTGTAGCTTTCGTTTTGGCATTTTTCAAATAAACATCTATATGATAGTAAAGCGAAACTAAAACTGAAGGTAATTGAAGCTCAAAATTACTTACGTACTTGGAATTACGTGTGGAATTTGTGGGTAGAATAAGAATGAGTAAACAAACAATGTTATCTCAGTTACAGAGGTTTATGCATATAAAATTACTCGCTGTCTCAGTTATAGAGGTAACTTGATGGTAAATCGAAAGAACAAATCCCAGATATAGAGGCTTACCTCGTCCCACTAACAGAGGTAATTCAGTGCCAAAGTGTTGGGACCTCAGCATGAGTTCCAGTTATGGAGGTTTCTCACTTATCCAGGTCTCACTTAACCAAGTTTCACTGTACTTACCTAATATTACCTTTTTTCAGTGGGCCCTAGTACAGTAGTAGATAATTTATATATAAGTACTGATGAGTAAGTCTAAGATGGAAGGATGGGTGGTCATGGATATGCATAAATTATCGACCGGCTCGTTGGTCTAGTGGTTAGACACCCTGGCTGCCAACCGATGGGTCGTGGGTTCGATTCCCACCAAGTGTCTGGGTGTTATTTACCTATCTAAGTATGTATTTACAAAAAAAAAGTATATCAGTATTAGTATCAGTTGTCTGGTTTCCATAGTACTGGCTCTGCCTAGTTTGGGATCGGATGACCGTGTGTGGAATGTCCCAAGATATTATTATTATTATGTTTGTTTTAAAGCTATTTTTTTTTCTCTCCGGAGAGGTGAAATAAGCACGGTATTATTATCTAAGAGTAGGGAGGGTTGGCAACCCTAGTGTTGGATGTCTATAGCCGACGGAGTATGGAATTGTAGTGTAAATGACCTTGTTGAACATAACAAATAATGAATTGCCATGTATGACGGAACACTTTCCACAGTTCAATGATTTTTTGAAAATCATAAAGAATGTCCGAGGTCTGTTAGATTAAAGTTATAGTACAATTTATTACAGAAATAATAATGCAAAATTAATGTAAAATTATTAAGGGCGCCTGATACAGTTATGTTTATAATATTCAATACACTCGTTTACACGTTCTGTTCTGGGTAAATATTTTGCATACTTTGTTCATACACATTTTGTATGAGTTTTATTGTTATTTGACCCGTGAACAATGTGTCGTATCTACATGTGTTTGTTGGCATCGTCGATATATTATTATAATATTTATATCAATGGTTGGCATAAAATCTTTGTGATGTTCTATTCAGCTATTGACACATTAAAAATTCTGAAACATCACGTTATTATGACTCATAATGGCAATAAAGAATGAAATTAAAGAAAGAGTTATATAACCAACGCGGTGTAATATATTAATTTGCTGTAGAAAATTGTTAGTCATCACAGCGTTAACAGTTTGCAGGAATAATTAAATTATGATCGAATTGAATGGCACAATGGAATAGGTAAATAGTAACAATTAAATAGGAAATTGATAAGTCCATTGTCGAGTTTTTGTAAACAGGAATGGAATTGCAAATGTTCCGCCATATTTTGACAACAATTTAACAGACCGACGAGACACGATAACAACTGTTGTTATCAATTAACAGAATTTAACTATCATAACACAAACCAGAAATTTATTTTAAAAACTTAAAGACGACACGAAAATATTGCTTCGGCTCCGGTCCTTAGCAGTTATAGCACCAGAAGTATGCCACTATTCAAATAACTTATTAGTAGTTTTAACAATTAATCATATTCATGAATGGAAAGATGACATATAGACTAATGCTATAGTATAGAATGAATACCGTTGCAGCTATCAAGACTGGACAAATAAACATAAGTACGTATTGTAGTGCCTGTAACAATGAAGTATGGGTCAATACCCATAAAACAACAACATGGAACAATTTCCATCACCTTTAACAACCGTGGATAGTAAAGTGCACTAGCTTATTAGAAGCCTATTCACTCTGGCCTTGAAGACACCCACCATATTAGACTCATTGGACGTATCTACTTCTACAAAAAGGAGCCAGCCAACCCACACCTATGCTAAAATTGATGTATCCAAATGTTTTACAAATTCTCTCGTCTTTTTCAACCCAGTGAATATCAAAATGATTATGAATTTTTGTTTACTCCGATATAAACTACTCAAAACATAACAGAACCGACTCTGAATTAAAGCGGAACTCATATGGTAATCATTAGTCAAGTGACGTACCCTAACATAAAAGTAGGCATATTTATGTGTCCTTAACAATGTATGGTGTGACAACTTTAATGATATTCTCAAGTGGGTGGACAGAGAAACTGAAGATCTTGAATTCTTTGCATGCATACATTTTTGATCGCGACCTCGCTATTAATGCTGTAGTAGTACCTAGTTAGTTCTGATTGCTTCTGGTTCTTCACGACATATGGATATAGAAATGACAACAAGAGGGGTTCAAAACGTGTGGGAACTATTGTAGCTAGGAGATATAGATCAGGTAGAACTCAAGCTATATATGCTCCGTGTATTCAACGAAAAAGGGGTCGGTGTAGTATTCTACGATTTTCACAAGTGCCAACGTGTACAGGCTGTTCTTAGTTGTGAACAAAAGCCTGCGTTTTATCGATTAACAATTATCTAACTCACTGTTATCTATATTACTTTTTGTATTTGTTGCCAAAGTGTCATTACACGCTGCCGTTTCTTTATCAAACGATTTCAAAGTTGATAATGAAACTTGCATCATTTTCTGATGCAATGATAAGCAGTATTGATGTATGGCTACGTGCTACCACACCACCACCCACACAGTTCAGCTAGACAACAATATGTATGAGTAATATGGCTTCGTTAAAAATGAGAATTCCTACAACATGACTCAAAATATGCTTAACGACAGATGTACAATACCAATATAAATGTATTTTTCAGAAATTTTCCATTTTGCATATAATTATAATATACAATTATTCATGCATACATATATTCGCTGAAAACAACATAAGCTAATGGATTAAATGTACGGTGGCCAATTAGCAACAGTTGGTAATATCCTATCGGGGAGATTATTATAGGTTTACATATATTATTTTAGTATCAGTATAAGCAGTAATTTAAACATATCATCGAGTCAGTAAGACTCGTCGACTTCCTTTGACTTACAGTAGCTGAACCGGTCTATTTTAAAGCTACTACTGGATATCAGAAAATTTCCTAGTCACTAGATCGGACCTCCAGTAAAAGACACCGTCTTGGCGGGTATCTCAGCCCCTTTAGCCAATTTTTCGTTATACACTACGAAACGCTAAAGAATAGAGAACTAATGTATGGGAATGACAAATCTCTTGGTTCAGTCACGCAGCAGCGTGCAGCTCAGATGTGATTGGCAATGTAGCTAAAGAAGCTCAGGAGACAAATACTATCTAGCAATGGAGCAGTAAACATTGCAACTGTCAAAGAGCAGGTGTGTCATCACCAGACTACTGTGCCAAATAGTTGTATGGAAAGCATCACCAACGGGTTGCTTCGTGCTGTTAGTCTATACAGGGTGTCAAAAAACTTCCGTCTGATTTGTATGGGGATTATTCGCATTGCTGGTGCAAACCAGGAAAAACATTTTATGAGTTATAATATAGTAATATTTTGGGGCAAGGCTTGTACTATGGCAACCAGACAACTGATATTAATACTTATTTACTTTTTTTTTGTAAATATATACTTAAATAGATAAATGAAACGCATACACTTGGTGGGAATCGAACCCACGACCTATCGGGTAAAGGCCAGGGTGTCTAACCGCTAGACCAACACGCCCGTCAAAGTTATCCAACAAATGATTTATATACTTACGTATGTTTGTATTGCGACACCGAATACCCTCAGCGATCGGACAGGGTTTTATTAACACTCTGTATGACGAGTTGATATTTGACAGTAGAATTTGAACTTAGTGCGAGCAGGCCCTAAAGATTGCATAATTCTGCTGTGTCATATGTAGGACGTTAGTATACCTATATTACCTCAATATTTACTAGGAGCCGGCGTTGAATGAACGAACTATTTTTGGCTTCCACTAATAAACCAGTTTACAGTCCACTGATGACCTAGTCTAATGATAGACTAGTGTATTCGGTGAACTCCATGAAATACGTAACCAACCAGTCTGTGAACATCGACTGCTAAACTTATCGTCAACAGTATAAACTAGTCTATACTTTATAGTACTGTTTCATGAATAACGATTAACGGTCTCGTTTCTTCGACGGTAAATGCGTCGACGACCCATCACTAATGTTTACTATGTGGAAAACTGCGACTTCCCCGCCGTGCTAAACCTGCAGTAAAAGAAGAACAGTTTAATGCAACTCACCTTCTCGAAGACAAGAAAGAACTTGTCCGTGTCCTCAAAGAATTCAATGAGCTGGATTATGTTCGGGTGTCCCTGGCAGTAGTGGAACGTCTCCACCTCGCGGAACACCCTGGCGCGGGCGTGCCCCGGCACTTTGTCGATGATCTTCACAGCGAACTCTTGTCCCGTGTAGATGTTCACGCACGTCTGCACCGAGGCGTACGCGCCCTCGCCCAGTACCTCGCCAGTTAGCTTGTAGAGGTCTGTCGACGGAACAAGGACAATGTTGTCATTTATAATCATTCAACCTAGTGTTTACCTCTAGGTTTTATCTCATAAGTCGCTATCTGAGTTTGTTTGTTCGCTTAACTCTTTTAAACCACACAATGAATTGTGATGCGGTTTTTGCCTTCATTTAGAGGATTTCTTCCGGAAGGATGTGGTGCACGGTATACATTTAGGATATGAATACAACATTTTATGACTAAAGTCACGCGAAGCTGCGGTGGGTGCAAAAATAAACACAATAAAAGTCTTGTAACATGAACAGAAATAAAAAAAGTAACGTTTTCTTTTTACCGCCTTGAGAAAACCAATGCATATTTGTAAAGATATAGGTACTAATGCGCAGACTAATATCAACAATCTGTGGTCTTAATCGTACGGGAGATAGCATTAATTACTCGCAAATAGGTATAGTAACGTACCTTGGAAACACGATGTGACGACAGAGCTCCCTGAACGCTTCTTCCTGCGGCGCTTCCTACGCGCCTCCTCCTTGCGGCGCTGAAGGTCTTCGTTGTCGGGAATGGGCACGGGCGCGGATGGCTCCGTGCCGCGTGGACTCTCGTCCGACTCACGCTCGCTGCCCGACTGGCTGCTGCAGCGACCCACACCTAAAAGGACAAAATAAAAACTATGAATATTTTTCTGAAGATGATCCCCCTTCAGATGGGTTCATCCCACTTTTGACGTGCGTCATAATAGGCAGAGTGTGCGATGAAAAGACTTCTCGAATGATTTAATAATATACTATATGGTGCTGTTTGACCTAATTTTCCAACTGAATAGAACTCAGGGGTTATGTAGATACGAAAAGATCTAACTGCATCAATTAACTTTCGATTTATCCCATTGAGGTATGGAATTCGGTACATACACCTTAATAACCAATACTTTATCCGTTTATTAGAGCTTAGGTCTGCCACGCTGTTGATATTTTTGGGACCAAGCTAAAGAAGTTTTTCACTAAGTGATTAAGTAGCTGCCGCCAAACAGCACTATGTATACATTGTTAACTGCACTATAGCTATAGCTGAAGTAATTATTGGGCTAAAGACTAAATAACTAATGTTTCAGGTGACGAGCGGTAGTGTATTACAATGCAATCGTTAATGAGCAGGCGTCTTGTAACAAGTTGTATATAATAATAATCGTTTTGTGAAAGTCTACATACATTTAAATATATCGGGACCTAAAGTAATCGAAGTGATCGGGATCACTTCAGAAGACTTATAAGTAGTTCCTTGTAAAAGCACAGAACAAGAAGTCAGTATTAACAGTTACACGTAGGTACAAGTACCTCGTAGTAAATTATAAATGATCCTATTTTTTTAAAAACGTTGGCGATATCTCTTGCAACACGTAAGTAATGAATGACGCAGCAAAAATGTTCCGTTGGCGAATATTGCAACTTCCCGTGTTTTATGCACATGAATAATTGCATCACGCAGACCAGACCGCATCAGTACAAATCTCGCAACATCTACATACCTATACAAAACTCTTACTTTGATTTTTAGTGCCAACTGTCAACCCATTGTTTCATGATTTCACCAAGTTCGGCTCTTAAATTTTAATGCCATCGTCCGCTTTTTGTATCGAATTCATTGTTTATATGAATATTTTAAGGAATATAAACTCGTCGCTGCATCGTAAAACCTTGTACAACGATCCCGGAACCAACGGTGGTCCTATCAGGGAGAGTGTGTTGCTCGTCATCGATAATATTATTCTGACGTACGAGACGTGACTGTGCACGCTGAGTTGGCAAACAAAGCCGGTTCAACGACCGAATGTGGCCGCACCCAGAGCTGCGCGTACGCGCGCCTACGTTACGCGAACGCTGGCTTTTGTAAAAATGAGAGAACTTGTATCTACTAGAAAAGAACATCTAACTAGCGTTAGTAATTCAGGCTTATAGTTTATAAATTGGATCATATATTTGTAGTGCAGTCACCGATAGAGATACGCATAGATTATGCGGTCTGTGAGATAATCTATTTAGGCACACAAAGCTTTGTCAACAAATAACAAACTTTATCTTATACTTGATATGTAATAAGATAAACTAAAAGAATCAAGCTATGATGATAAGGAAGACACCAAACGAATGAGAATCTGAACGTGATTGGTGTAGTCAATGGATCATCTGATTTCTTCTTCCTCATTATTGGTATGTTTAACAATGTAGACAATTTGAATAAAGACACGTTTATTAAATAATTAAACACGTACGCGTAGTGCATTTGTGCAATCTATTCGTCATTAATTGTGATAAAGAGGAATAAGCGATGACCTCAACATAGGATGGTCAAAAGCAGACTGAATGCGCAATAACCGTATGGGTCGCACGGCTGTAACAATCGAGCTAGAAACACACCCACGCCCAGTCACCCGTTTCAACACAGATACTTCCTGTATACATTAATTGTTCTACATTTTCATAGACATTAACGCTTTATTAGCTGAAAGCAACTCGGGAACGTCAACATGAGAATATCACTTTACAAAACTACAATATATTTACAAACAAGATTTAACATACAAGGAAAGCTCAATCTAACGCTAAAATCGAGAGTTTCTGACTTACATCTAAACAACTGAGGCCCAAATTTGATGGATGTTAACAAAACTGTTGCCCACACAGTCTATCTGCGTACAACAAACGTCTCATATGATTAGTAAGGATCAACAGAAGAAATATCTAACAAAAAATATATGATTCCGGGAGCAATTCGATAACGGACAATAAAACGAATTCGGTACGCACGCGAGCGTTACAGAAACAAACGTAGAATATAAAATTCTTAGAGAATCTACCTGGTGTTACAGATTTCATTTCCGATCAGACCATAGTAATTGAACACTTGTCTCTAAGTCTCGCATGTATGGTTGTGTGACAACCCACACCGCGAGACTCCACGTGGCCAAACACACGGCCGGCAACGTGGCTTGTTATATAAATGTAAAGAATCAGCAGCTGCCATATCCTCCATAATTACTGCGCATACAATACAATAAAAGATACCTAGTGAATCAAATAAATTCGGAAAACTCGTGTAATTTTACTAGAATCAGGATTAATGTAAAACAATGAGTTACAGTTAAAGCAATCAATTATATTATAATATCAATCGGCCTGCTAATAGGCACTGAATTTTCATTAGACTTGTTGGAGCGTAGCAAAGGAACTAATCACTGACTCATTGTAAATACTAAACGTTGTTCCGCAAATTAACCTCGCAATCATGCAAATCCATGTAGGCGTACATTCGATTTGCATTTAGAATGATTATAATTCTAGTAAAACATATCAACAGCTAGTGGATAGATTCCACTTAATTATTAATATCGTGTACATACTACCAAGTTGTCACCACAATTTGTGCCCTCGGTCTTGTAAGTTTCTACTTTCTAATCTGGTTGGCTGACATTAACGCTTGGCCACGAATACGCTCTCTAGTTGCCCGATGGTAGGCTCATAATAGTTTTGTTTTAAACCCTCTAAGCTAAGCTATTGAGAGTTGAGGCGCTTTCTAATTGCAATGCAAATACCCTTACAATGCGGTCCACCGTCTATACAATAGACTATAGTAAAAAGTTAGAAATATTCCTTGGAAAAGATATATACGATCATTAACTCATTCACTACTAACGAACCTATTGTTTTACCTGTTGACCACTCAGTTTTTACCATGATTCTTTTGCTTGATCGGAAATTACTTAGTATAGAAATTAATATCAGTTATCAACAACACGCCTCTTTCCATTTTTCTCAATTCACGCCCTAAAGTACGTGGAGCTTTTTCAAATGACTCTCAGCCCAGAAAGATCATGCGACTGAACAATCTTTCCACTATGACATGCTTATCTATGTTGATTGGAAAAGAAGTGAGAAAAGATTCCTCATGGAGGTTTAGGAATTTTCAGAATGACTTCTTTAAGACATACTTCAACAACGATTTATCACTGTAAGCCGAGTAAGACTTCAAATACGTCTACGTCTATCGCATTCGAACGTATTCATATATCGCATATTTTGTACATGACGATGTGCCTTGTGATGTAAACCAGTAAGCATAAGCAAACCCATGCTCAAATATATAACATCAAGACATATCAAGTGGTAAACATTGTTTCTGTCATTGCTAATTTAGCTATAGATCAGTCATAATCACTATCACCTGAGATCAAAGTCGACGGTTAGAATAAATTGCCAACTCGGCCTGGCACCGGTACACAACCAAATGAGATAACAACATCAGGGTGAAACTTTAACTAGGACGATTAAGATAAACTACTAGAATATATAACAAGCCGCTTTCACTAGAACTGACTTAATTCCCTTGCTTCGATGATAACAAAGCAGAGAACATAGTAATCGAAACACTACCACGTAAATGTTACGTTTTAAACTGTACAAAACATGATTTCGCGTGATTTATAAATATTTATTTATTCCAATTTCTTACGATTTTAGTGTATTAAAAGTTAGATTTTATGCTTGACAATCGATTTCATTAGTTAGATTTTTTTAAGTGCAATTACTGCAGTGCAGAATTATTGGTGTGGAGCTCCAGAACTGTTACAAATAGAAACAATTATTACTCCTTCTCTTCTAGTTAACTGAGTTAAAACTAGCCAACACACAAAATTGATAGATTGTCATCTAACAACAGAGGTCCTATGGATGGTCCTATCGTTCTTGTGTTGCAGAAAATTCAAAATAGAAAATTTCAGAATTGAATCTTAAGCATTATACACGGGTTGTATATGCTTAAGATTCAATTCTGAAATTTTTTGAAATACATTATTTAACAACAAGATGAAAGTCTGTAACGGGAAGAATAAGTATAGGTATCACAATGTCGAGCGGGAGGAGAAACGTTAACCATGTCTCTACAAGGTGTGGTTCACTTTCGCATTTGCGTATTTCAGATTATGGATGAAAATGCAACTAATGGCAAAAATCGATTCGCAAGGGCGAGTTGCAACGCAGGGGAACGAACGGGGCGAAGAGAGCGGAGGTATATATTGCAGGAACTAGTATGTCCGTCATGGTCAAGGTTACTCCGTTTTACTCAACCAATCGTCACGAATGGCTGATTCCAAATAGGCAACTCTGGTTACTTGCATCAAGTGATTATGATAAAAACATTTTTTTTTCTATTTGGGAAAGGCTCTAAAACTCCTTGCAGGCTTTAGAACATAATTTGGAGCTTTACAGAAGGTTTCAATGAGGCACATAGAAAGAAGACATATAAATAAGACAAACGAGGATGAGAAATTAACATTTAAATTAAGTACTCTATTAATTAGAAATGAAAACTTCTTCAAGAACTGAAAAGTAGCAAACAATCGTTATAAGATAATGATAATCTCAAACACTTATATAAATAAAGTAATTCTAATGCGCAGTTTCGTTTATTAGGTGACCTTGGCCGTGAACGCCGTGGGGCGACGCGCTCCAGCGGCCATGTTGAATTGAAACGGTGGAGAGAGTAATGAAATTGCATCAATTATAAACGCATTCTTACCATATGCAATTTAAAATTCAATTCAAAATAAAATTCAATTTAAAAATAGGTATTAGAAGAATCCGTTTAAATTTTAAAACCAAAGATCATTATCATCATCGTCATTTTGACAATGAAGAACTTATTTGCTCTATATAGTAACTAAACGATCGCCCGATAGTTGATCTATAATCGGCTTAAATACAATACAAAAAGATATACGAACTCTAGACTATATAATTACCACACATGGAACATTATCAAATTGGTGAAGAATTTTTTTTATTCACCAGTTTGATAATTTTACAAGTGAAGACGAACTGGTGAAACAGGTGAAGAACGGTTCTAAATCAAAATACAGGAAATTATGAATCACTTTAGAGCTTGTTATGGGTTAAACATTCTTATAACTGTAATTGTTTGACAAGCTTTCTTAAATTCTTTAATATGTTATTATCCTTAGATTTGAATTTACATGAAACGGTTTTTCTTTAAAACAAAAATTACGGTGATACCCAAAATGTTGTTGCATGAAATACTCACAAAATTTAAGCCAATCGGAAACGGAAACACGCGTATGTTATATCATCGAACATAATAATTCTGCAAAATGCTACTCAGCGGTATCGTAAAAATAAAAACTCATTCTGTGAATGTTGCAAAATTGGCGATTGTGAAACATGGTGCTTGGCAGACCGGTCAATGCTCGTTACCCGAACTACAATTTACAACGTGAACTTTGACATTCGAAGTTTTATACAGGTTTCAATTATATTTTTACGTGCAACGGACATGGCTGTGCAAAAACACGTCCCAATCAGCACGATGGGGATTGGGGATATGGGATAGTAACAATATCTATTGTTGATTAAGCAAATTGCTAATGTTTGTAATGAATTGGTAGGCAATAACTAAGGATACGTTACTATTCATTCAAAAGAACCCTAAATATATATAGAAATATAATACCTACACAGATTGTGTGGTCAATGTGTATTGACAAGAGATTTACAAACTTTAGCACTGTCATTGAAAATTAAAATAGGATACTTCTATGTATCTTCTACAAATAAAACACAGAACATCGAAGTGTCAAATGCCAATAAGAAACCACCATCGATGTGAATAGCAAAACACGTAAAAATGTCGCTATATGTGTTTCGATGCCACTTTTTGACAATCAGTTAATTTAATTACAGAGTTGGATGCAGACAAGCATAATTTAAAGTGTATATGTATTAGGTAGGTATAACCAGAGATCGATTTACCGGCATTTAGTTTTACAAAATCTACAGAGAAGCAAACTAAAATTCTAATCAGCAATTTCATAGTAAAAGCTCTAAGTTGTATCTATCTACCTATTCGTACCTAATTGAGATACTTTGTTTACTATAATATTTTACCAGAATCTGGTAAAACAGTGTTATGTACGCAATAGAATTAAAAAAGCAAGTCAGAATCTGTTTGAACATCGCGTACCAATTAGGTGAATGATTGTATTAATAGCGCTGAATGAACATCCATTCAACTGTAAACTAGAAATAAATACTTACCGCTGTCTACACTCTCTTCTGAAACCTTCTTCACCATCCTGATTGCTTGATGCGTTGATACAACGATATTAAAAATGATAACGAGTAGGTGTACTACTCTTGAAATGCCGCTTTCAAACTTGTGGCGGTCGCCTTCTCGACGTGAAATCGGAACGGCGTTTAAGGTAATATAGAAAATAAACGCCAAAACAAAAATTATAAAGCACCACGATCGAGAAGGATTTACGGAAAGTGTGCCGGAAGGTAATAAACAAACACTATTAGAAGGCGGAATGAAAAAAACTGCTTGTATTGTTAGCGATCCATCCTACACACGCCCGCCCGTCCGATGTTCTAAAATCCAACTGAAGAATCGGCCGCGGAGCCGACTCAGCCGGGCCGCACATAATGGCCCGCGCGCCCCTCGCCCCTCGTCAATCTCCGCACTCGCAAAGCTGTGCGTCGTCGATATTTTGTCTTCCTCGCTCGCGTGCATGCCTACTCACTCACTGCTGACGTGTTTATATTTTTTTGACATTTTTTTCTTCACGTCGTATGTGATAACTATGTAGGCACAGTAGGCACAAACGTAATACCTCTCACTCAAGTACATAAACACCAGATGTTACACAAAACAATAATCAATAATGTCTACAACATACTAAGATTTCAATTTTTTTTGTGTTTATATTGTTTACATTGTAGTGTCCTTCAATAGTATCACTATGTTCAATTGCGTCATAATAGTTATAGACTAATAAATAAACTTCGTTATTACATTATAGCTAATCTTGGCGTTATAATTTTAAATATTATATAAGTACATAATATAATTTTGTTATTCCCTTAATTTTGACGTTTCAGTGTTAGTATTATGAGCTAAAATATTAACGTCTGCAATACTGAATTTACATTTGTGCTCCGCTATTACATCATCTTAATTCCTAAATCTGGTTTGTGAATGAATTCCGATTATATCGTTTACTTATAAGATTCTATATTTGTTAACGTTGTTATGCAATGCGTGCGTAATCCTTTGTCTTTCTAACCCCCTCATGAGTGACCTTCGCAGGGTATTTGTTGACAAACAAGCTATGGGTACCCAGAGCACGACGCAAAATGCACGTGGTACGGGCTAACCGGTCCAACCGGCAACCGGCGCGCCGCCATGTTTGTTGTCATTGTCACGCCACTTTTCTCTCCCACTCTAACATTGCCCTCAACTCTTCTAATATCTGCTGTCTCTTTTGCACACACTCCTCGCTCACTTGCCTACGTGACCGACAATAACAATAACATTACCCAACCAAACAGCAGTAGTACTGCAAGTCAATACCAGATACCAGTGTATGTTTTTCTGGTACTTATATTAAATTTTGTAGCATTCTGATTAAGTTTCGTATCGTTTAATGTTGTCTTTTACTTACGCGAACATTACACATTGAAATCACACATTTCGTATCGTTACTCCTGTATAATTACAATCCTGTTTAATACTGTTAATGTTCAATATTAATAGTTTAGAAATTGAATATATATAATAAAGGTTTAGAAATTTAAGCCAAAAACGTTGATTTTTACGTTACTATAAATTATTGATTTGGAATTTTAGGGTTCCATCGCAAACACTCAAACTTGTGCACAATGCAAAAATAAAGAAGTTAACTAAAAAGTTATTAATGCAGGTGGTGCAAACTTTTTCGCCATCCATAAATCAAGAATTGCCAGAATTGTTAAATTTAAGAGCCCTCGCTCTAAAATTTAATATACATCTTTAACTATCAATTTATCTAACGGAGTCTTTCGCGAAAATCAGGATCCTGTCCTTTGTTTGGGGAATACAGATCACGTCTTTACGAGATCATACATTTAAGCTTAGGAATTACTAACATAGCTGTCGCTACAGAGCGGCTTATGTACTCCATTAAATTGTAAATCTAAAAGATTTGAATATAACTTACCTTTTTTTAATACCTTCCAAATGATGGTATTGATATCTTCATTCTCATCCATCTTCAGAACACTGAAAAAGGGCAAAAAATATAAATATGTATACTGGTGGTATATCACAGACGAATTGGGAACATCCTAGTTTTAAAGTTGGTTTAAAATACTCAATTCGAGAGATGCTCAATTTTAAATCTAATATTGCTGCCTGACATTGTGACGAGTTATAAAACTATATTTAAAACCCACCGCAGATTTGATTTGAATAGTCCATCGTATAGGTGAATGCCTGAGAGGTCTCCTGCCTACCAACCTGCCCTGAACGACAAGGAGCTATATGGAGTCTTCACTTCTTCATGGAACGTGACCGACCGCATCTTTTATAGCTAGATGTAAATCTATTCATTGAAAATTTATTAGCCTGTCCCTTTGAAAATGCAGATAAATAAAATTATCTCTAATGTCACTTGCTTAGAGTCTATTTCGTAAAGGTTTGAAATAACTGCCACCTTCTACTGTAGCCGTAGTGAAACCGAACTGTATCGGGGTATTCCCGTGGATCAATTTTTTTGTTAATTCTTTGTGTTCAGTTTTTTGGGTTATATAATGGGGCCCACCGTTTGAATTAGATCACGTAGGTACGCAATCGTTCATCAGCTGCACCTGACGCCATCACAAAGAACTTAAACGAATAAGAGAATTTTCTTTTTGCTGGGATTTAAAAACGAGAATGAATTAAAAAAAAAGTAAAAACTACCATATGTGCTAGACAGGGACGCGACAAAAATACCGCGACTTTATTATCATTGAAAATAAAACGTAGATACAAAAATAATAATGTTGGAAGTTTAAATTGCGCGAATTGGTCGTAATTTTCCCAGAATGATGACGCAGTATCAAGAGAATGTTTACAAAACCTACAAAGACATATTGAGCTGGCAAACTTCAAAATATTTGCACAAATAGAATATCATCTATAAATATTTAACTTGTAAATATCCTAGTACTAGACTTAGTCAACTTTTAACGTCAAATCTAGAAGCTGTGTAAATAGATTTATATTCTGCAATATTAAAGGATGTGGAATGTTCAAACAAGATAAATAAGCAACACCTAATGCTTATTATGTTTATTTATATGCATATTTTAATGTTACGTTATAATTTTGGTAGCAAATATGATATCATCCAAGTCACTAATATACCTGATATAGGTTTACGAACGATAAGCATCACAAAATTATCAATTCTATTAGATAACTGAAGAACACAGCCACGCCAGACAACAATTTTTTTTCTAATTTGTGCCAGAAACACAAGATAGGATTCGTTTTTCTGGAACAATATAGAAAAAAAAATGAGATATTCAACAAATGAGTTACGTACATGTATTTGTATTGATACACTGAATAATACCCTCACGGCTCGGACGCGTGTTTTTAAACACTCTATTTGAAATGTAGGTTATTATTATGCAGGTATGCAGAATAAAATATAGTACACTTTTCATGGAGTGCGAATAGTTTCTAGACATTAATAGACCACAGAAATGCTATGTAGTAATCAGTGGCGTAGCTTGTCCGAGATGGGCCCTGTATTCAAATTTGTTGGGGGGCTCAAATGAAGGTTTAAGTGAGACTGAGACGAGGATAACATTTTACGAGGTTTTGCTTACACACTTTTTGGTATAATTGATATGGCTGATACGGCGGTAGCTACGCCCCTGGTCGTAATGTGTTTTCCTCAATTTCCTATTATCTTTTTGATTGCAGTATGTAGAAACGCATAGCGTTTTATGGTCTAGCACCATAAAACATCCTTAATGAATAAATGCGATTAATTATTGCCAAACGGAATTACATTTCTTTAGGTTCGAAATCATACATTTTTTATGCATGCGGCCTGCTTCATGGTAAGCAGTCACCGCAGACTATAGACGCCTTGCAACACCAGAGGAATGCTAGCGCGTTGCCGACCCTTAAGACATTATTAAGTTTTTTGTCCCCGGTAATTTCCCTTGTAAACTAACCTCCCATATAGATAGCTGATCTTATGATACATTACCCGCGGTGATCGTATCTATACGAATATTATTATTACATGGAATCAAATAAGCATATCATTAAAATCTTAATCTGATTGTGATTATTTTTTTCCACTTTGAATCTGTTTAGTCTTCGTTCATATGAATAAATTTGTGTACAAAATGTACGTTACAGCTTTATTGTAAGTTTGAAATTTCAGCTTTTGGGGCACTTCCTCGTGACTAACTAATCGAAGTTGAAAAAAAAATGTTAAAGTTTAATTCCTGTGCATATAATATTGTATGAATGTTCTGATCCAGCAATCTAGTGCGCCTCTACGAGAGAAAACTCCAGAGCGGGTAAGACTATAACGGTTTTTACAGGCATGTGTAATCATGGGTTTTAGGTTTTATGACGAAGTACAATTGCAATTAAGACCTTCTATAGCCAACCAGCGATTATCTTGCCCACACGACAGACACCTATCATCCCGAAATTCGGGATCCGAATTCAGTATGGTTGGTATGGTCTGTATGGTTTGGATTATAAATCACAATATAAACATGAACCTAGCCATGAATGCAGCCAGGATTGTCTCCAACTACTTGAGGAAATCATATAAATGTTTTCTTGAATTCGGTATAAATGTAGCAATGTTCAGAATTAACTACTAGATCGAGTAATATTTACAAAAGTATTATTTTTCTGAAATAGATATTTGATGAAAATGTCAAGTCATTGTGTGCATACCTATACGTTTTTCGCGCAAGTAAATAAGTAATTTCTTCAAGTTAAATATATTTAGGTTTTTCATATTTTAATTACTACTGCTAGTTTCTATCATTTACCATAATTGTCTAATGGAGGTGTCCAAGGTCTTGCGAATGTTCAGTTACAGGTTGTATAATCGTGAAGGGTGGTCAGTTTTTTATCGACACCAATAGTATCCTATTACGCGGTCACCCATACCAAGGTTACAGAAAAACATATTTGCATTGGTGATGTGGACTTTTTGCGCCGTTCTCGTTATATTATGTTTTATACATGCGAGGCTCAGGACGGAGCGGTGAAGTAGTGTCGATCACCTCTACACAAGCAACAGTATGTACATAATCAGATCCTTTAGACTTTCATATGAACAGAGAATGAATCTCAAAGTAGATGTTATTGCACAAACATCATAAGTACCTATTGATTTCCAGAAAAACAACTGTGAATTGGAACAGCTCCGATCAATGATATTAATATCATTGAGCCCGATTGATGATGTACTCACTCCTCCTTTCAGAGCCTTGCTGCCTAATAATTCCACTTTCGATCGGTTTTATGTAATAAAGTTGCTACTTCTCTAAGAAAATTTGCTGATAAGGTACTTGCGAATGAGATACCAGCGTCCCTTAAGCTACCAGCACAGCGATTGAAGCAGGGACCCTTTTCTTAAAAAGATCACCATCCTCATACAAGACAGGTTCGCCACTTGGTGGGATCCGATCGCAATCTAGCAATATATTGAGAAAAAAAATAACGTTATAAACCGCCATCGCCGCAGGCAAAATTCATGTCTGTACTTTCTTTTTTTCTGATACCTACTTATTTTCATTTGCATCGTGTTAAGCTATGAGAATTTCATCATAATTATATAGCACTTTACACGCATACAGGAATTTAATATATATCTTACAATAGTAAATGTACGTACATAAAATAAACTAAACTTCCATAAGAAAGGAGAAATGATAGATATTTTTACAGCAATCGTAGTTGTTACTTCAAGAAGTATTCTTATGTCTTCATTGTGGACAGACAGGACTTAAAATGTTATGGTGTTAGACCCATTAGGGTCTAAAACCATAACATTTTGAACAGTAGTTTCTTATATCTATAACGTACATGAACAATTAGAAAGGATCAAGCACACAACTAATAATGAAAATCAATACGATGCTTTATCCGTATGTACAGTCACAACCTGATGATTTCATTTTCTATTATCTAGAGAAAGATGAACATAGTTATCTGGCTCAGATAGTGCTTGGCAAACTTGCTTGTAATTCGTCTTTTTTTTCCTTTTTTCTCTCTTTTATTTTATCTTTTGAACGGCAGGACACACTGTCGCTGATGCAGATCTAATTGTAACAAACAAAAACTGTTAAAAAAGTGAAAAAATGACAAGTCCGCTGAATTTCTTGCCGAATCTTCTGTTGAGGCCGCGTGACCGTTAAAAATTGCTAGTGTTAAGCCTATTTGAAATAAATATTTTTGAATTAGAATTTATAATTTACCCCTACCCGAGCCCTTATCTGCAAGCTAAGTTTTTGTTTAATAAGATACAATCAATTAGTTTAATTAAGTATGTTTAAGGAGTAACCGCAGAATAGGCACGGCGGGCGACAGTGTCGTGTGGCAACATAATATAATGGCTACGATTTGTGGTCAACGCGATTTCAAGTGATTGATTACCTAATCATAAAATATTATAAGTAGACTGCGAGACTTGTAGGGGTACAAGGAATCAAGGAAAGAAGAGGTACAAGAAATGTTAACTTCCTACGAAAAGAAGGTTAAAAAAATAACAGACAAAAAGTTACGAAATCTTAGATGACAGAAAAGATGTTAAATATACCTAAGAACTATCCTGATTAAACTAATCAAATAAAGTCACCGCATTCAAGTCCATCTTTTCGAAGTCTGCGATGCCACAGGCAGACATAGGCTTTAAACTTATTATGTACACCCCTCGTGTTTGCGTCATTTAAAAAGACGTAAGACTACACTTTAAGTCTTGTAGTCTGTTCCAAGATTTTACCAGACAAGTAAATCTAAAATGATGTAAGCAAAGCTTATGCAAACATTATGCAAGTAAAACATTGATTATGTGTAATTGTTATACAAATAGAAACGTCCTCTGGTACTTCTTTACAAACACAATACAGAAACGTATTTATGTGTAGTAGGTATACATATAAAGGTTAATATTTTTTGAAGTGAAACTTCTTATGCGAATTCCAAAAAGTTTTACGCTTAACGCGTTAAACGTTAAGCGTTAAGCTTGATCGTTATGAAAGCGCACACGTGACGCAGTCATTCCGTCATTCAGTGTCGTTCGGTGTGGTTCGGTGTGGTTCGGTCTGGTTCGGTGTGGTTCGGTGTGGTTCGGTGTCGTTCGGTGTCGTTCGGTGTCGTCGGAGGGGGAATAGAAAGAGACAGAGCGAGAGTGTAGTTTCTGTTCTTCCGCGCGGAGGGACTCCACGCACATTTTTTTTTAATACTCACACCTACATCGTTATAAATGTTCAAATTGTTTTCTCGAAATAACAATACGTGGGAGCAAAAATCAATCAATAGGCATGATGACTGCAACAAAATACTGCACTGATTCCAAAAATGCATCTCATTTAATTTTATTTTATTTTTAAATTCAGAAAACTTACAGCTAGTACAAGGATACAGAGTGGAAAGTAACAGAAGGCCAATTAAAAGTTTTCGCAGATAGAGACAAGAAATAACAGTGATGAAGACTACTAACAGCGGTACAGAATAGTAATAATTAAGCGGTATTATAACACTCGCATCTACGACTGGAAAAAGACATTGCTCATTTTTTTTTAAGTGCAGTAATACTTGTATTAAATAAATCTAGATCTAAATCTAGTGCTACTGTGTTAAAATATTTGCTAGATCTAATAAGAAAAGAATTTTGTCGATAGTTAGAATTAACTTTAGGTACATGTAGTAATTGCGGTTTTCTTAGACGTGCAGAATGTGTGCATAGCCCTATTTTGCCCATCATTTATTCATAATAATAGAGAGATTTTCGTGATATTTAAGCAAATAAATTACTCAAATACAGCTAATCGCCATTTTGTAATAAACGCTGATCAGAGTGAATGACGTCAATCCTGTGTAAATAAACCACTGTCAAACTGTCATCTCAACATTTTTTTTCATACAATTCACTTTTATACCTAGACAGATGTTTATTTACACTGCCGTAGTGACGTCACAAAATGGCGCCATGCACCGGCCATCGTTTTGGAATAAAATTCAAACTCTATTTTAAAAATTGAAAATATTGCTATTAATTGTAAATTTAATACAAAAATATGATTATTTTCGGCAATAGTAGACCCGTAAGTACATTATAGAGTATTTTTTCAAAATTAGTCATCATGCCTATTGTAGCATCGATATAAATATAAATATCGATGAATTGTAGGTACTATTTCTTTAATCCTCTTTTTCGCACCTGCGTGATTTTGCTATTAAGAACAGCGTAGCAATACCCTGTTTTAATTTCTTTCATCATTATCATCATCCAGTTAGAAAGGTGAAATTGAAACGACCATCAGCTCCTTGGATGAATAGAGGTATTCGTATGAGGATGAGGCGTAGGAACCGAGCTTTTCGCAAGTTCAAAAAAGAGCGCACTGATGAAAATTGGATTTTGTTCAAGCATGATAGGAATCGGTGTAACAAGATGATACGTGATGCTAAACGTCGCAATATTCTTAATAACATTTCTTCATCTTCTTCTTCTGCTGAAGTCTGGAAATTCTTAAACACTTTGGGTGTTGGCAAAACTTGCAAATTTGATTTTCCTAAGATAATAAGTTTGGACGATCTCAATCTCCATTTTACTTCTACTTCTTCGCTTGATAGTCGAATTATTAATCAAACAATTACTTATATTGAGAGTTTAGAACGTCCTGCTATTTCTCCCTTTCTTTTCGTTCCAATTGATTCTGAGAGTATCAAAAAGGTTATCCTCTCTATTAAATCTAAAGCGATGGGCTGTGATAACATCAGCCGCTTCATGATTACATCCTTGTTAGACTATTTACTCGTTCCTATTACTCACATTATTAACTTTTCCCTCACGTCTGGTGAATTCCCATCTTTATGGCGTAAAGCTTTTGTCCGACCCTTTCCTAAGATTTCATGCCCTTCACTTCCCAGTCATTTTCGTCCTATATCTATCTTACCTTTCTTGTCTAAAGTTCTTGAAGCTTGTGTACTTAAGCAATTCTCGTCCTTCATTAACGTTCACTCCTTAATCAATCCACTTCAATCTGGTTTTAGATCAGGTCATAGTACAGTTTCTGCCCTCCTTAAAGTGACGGATGACATTAGAGTGGGTATGGAGAATACAAAAGTCACTGTGCTCGTGTTAATAGACTTTTCTAATGCTTTCCATTCTGTCTGTCATGATATCCTATTAGCTATCCTTTCCTATCTTATGGTCTCTCCTGATGCACTAGGTTGGTTTTCTTCTTATCTTCAGGATCGTCAGCAATCGGTGCTGGTTGACGAGGTTTTCTCCAATTGGAGGTCAATGGTTGCTGGTGTCCCTCAAGGTGGTATACTATCTCCTCTTCTGTTTTCTGTCTTTATTGATCTCTTAATTCCGGTACTTCAGTGTTCGTATCATCTTTATGCTGATGACTTGCAATTATATTCCCATGCTCGTGTAGACAATCTGTCGGAAGCCATCAGTCAGTTAAACTGTGACTTGAATGCTATTCAAAGTTGGGCTGATAAATTTGGTGTGGCGGTAAATCCAGATAAATGCCAAGCAATTATAGTAGCTCTAGAATCTTGAGCAGGGTGGATGTTTCAAATTTGCCTCCGCTTGAGTATAACGGGACCAGAATTAATTTCAGCTCCAAAGTTAAAGACCTCGGTCTATTCATAGATAATACTCTCTGTTGGCAAGATCAAGTGAGCAATGTAAGTCAAAAAGTTATTGGGTCCTTGCGGTATCTCCAACGTTTAGAGAATTTTCTTCCACCTAGTATCAAAACAATGCTTGTACAATCCTTAATTTTCCACTCATCGACTATGGTGATGTGTGTTACTACGATCTGAATTCAGAACTTCTCAATAAACTAGACAGGCTTTTAAACAATTGCATTCGTTTTGTTTTTTTATAATTTACGTAAATATGATCATGTTTCAGAGTACAGATTACAACTCAAGTGGCTGAATATTCGGCAGCGCAGAATTTTTAGAGCTTTAACTACTTTATTTTTTTTTCTTCATTCTCCCTCTCCCCCTGCGTATCTGTCCTCACATTTTCAATATTTATCTTCTTCTCATAATAAACACCTTCGCTCTTCTAACAACCTTCTTCTGCATTGCCCCTCTCATCGATCTGATTTTCTCCACTCGTCTTATCATATTCAGGCTATACTCCTTTGGAATGCGCTCCCTCAGGACATTAGGATGGCTGAAACTTTGTTTTCTTTAAAAAAAAAATTGCGGTATCATATTGATAAGACACCTATGGAATCTTTTCAACACTAGTCTTTGTATTTATATATATATATATGTATATATTATTTTTGGAAGTATATATATATTTATATTATTTTATCTTGATATCATTTATTTTTTTATATTTAGTCTATAGTATTTATAGTTATAAATTTTTGTAATTATTATTATCTTCGCTTTCAATTTTTATTTTTGTTCTATACTTTCTTTTTTTTTGCACCCACCTTGTAACCTCTCTGTACCACCCTAAGGTAGACTGGCAGAAAATGCCTAAGGCATTAAGTCCGCCTATGTACAAAATTTGTGCATGAAGAATTAAATAAATAAATAAATCATCAGCCGAATGGCGTGTACCCCTGAACAAAGGCTTTCTCCTTAGAAGGGAGGGGTTGCCATAATCCCCACGCTTGAAAGGCGGCTTGGGGATCGTAGTATAGGAGGTAGGTAATCCACTAGAACGACGCTGCTGCCCAACTTCTTCTTTTCCCTTACGACACCTAACGGAAGGAGATGGGAATGTGCTAATGTTGTTTGTTAACCTAACTTTAACATAATACCTTCAGTATGTAATGTAAAGAAACTACCTATAAGAGGTTATTGATATTTTTAAATTAACGCTGTGGCATGATTAATCATTCCATTCAAAATACGAATAATACACGGAGATGATACTGTAAGAAATTTTCACCTGTATCTTCAAAATTTCGGTACACGAGAACTCTGGTCAAGGACAGACCTATCGGAAATTTAGATTACCTATCCAAAAAATAATCTCCAATTCTGTATGAGCAGGCGAAAAACGATAACTCGGGAGTTCAATGCACTTTCAAATGACCTATGGCCATGTAAAAAATGGATTTCAGAAAAAAAAATATCTACAGTCTACATGCATTCATACACTGATATTTAAAGAATCGTTTAAAATTACCAAACAAAAAGCTTATAAAGGCACATACATACATAATAATCATGATATGCAGACAGACGTGAAAAGAGAGTTTGTTTTATATTATGTAAAAAGATAATTCTAATATGATTACATGTTTAAACACATGTGTAAAGGCACATATATGCGTGTTATATAAATGTCTAAATGTATACATGTTCTGGTTAACGATTACGTCGATCAAATTGAACATTAAATATTTGTGAATATCAAACGACACGTGACTTCGAAAAAACTCTATCTCATTTCCATAAGCAAATTCATTACATTAATAAAGAGCTCGACTTGTAACAAGTTTGGCTAGATTAGTGTAATGCCGTGTTCGTACGAGCCTCACTCATTATGATGTCATCGTTAATACTTAGAGCCTCAGCACACACGAGCGATTAGCCGCTTTTTGGAAGTTTGTTATAGAAGGCGAGCTCTACTAAGCTTCGCAGTCGCTAAAGTATCGAGTTTTATATCATGCTCATTTACTGCGAATCGCCCAAATCCGATGCAGCAACGATGCAGACACGCTTCATCCCTGATAATTGATACTGCTAATATTTAGTATCTTGTGTGCAATAGCCCTTAAATCCTCGACAGCGCGCCCATGTATGCGTGACTGTATAACTTATCTAAACGTTAACACATACAAATTAATTCTATAGCCGACTGGAAAAATCCATGGTGCCTATAATACTTTTAAATTTGAAACCTTGCTTTAGCATCCCTTACTGACTACTGAATAGAGCAGCATTATAAAAGGAAATGAATCGCAGCTCGAGCAAAAATCCAGTTATGTGATGGAAGAAACGAACCGTAAACAAGTTTTTTAAACAACGTAATAGATCCGACTGTTCTTTCAGTTGATCACGTTTCGATTACGGTCAAGGATAGTGCGGCGAGCAAATTAATAAACATTGAGTGGAAAATTAAAACGGATAAGCAATACATTCATACTGTTTTGTAACTAATGATTCAGAAGAAATCCTGATTTTTGGATCAGGCTCATTTTATGTTAAAGATTTGAGTTTTCATATAGATCTTCGTGGAAAAACATCACAATTATCTATATTAAGTAATCATAATGTACCAACACTCTTTCATATCTTTTACGTTATACAACGTCGATAACCTGCAACTAACGCAGTGTATATTGATAACAACTGAAACGGAATAAAAACACGCCTATTATGTAACCGTTAATGCTACTAAAATAACAAACTTATCTAATAATCTTCTTCTAATTAATAAAAACTGACTGACAGACAACGTGCAGCTTAACCCGTCGGTCTAGAAGCATAAATATTTTACAGGATTATCAACGTTAGCTGAGCTGCGAGAAATGATTTTTGATAGTTCAACCCATAAATGTGTCGGCTATTTTATACAGTAGAGAAAAAAGTGCTTACTAGCTTAGATATTCTTAGCTTTGTTTTTAATTAAGTTGTGTGGTCAAATAAATGTTTTTCTTCTTCTTCTACTATGTGAATGTCTAACTGACAAGAAGCGTCAAACATGAATTTAAATTAATTGCCCAATTCAAAATTGCAAATACAAAAAAACTGAGCCCCTATGTCACAAACGAAAAGTGTTTCTTCTATATGCGAAGGAAACTTAAAACCAAATCATTAGGTCCGGATTTTACCTCCTACAAACTAATTTAAACATTACAAACTAATTTCTTTATATTAGTATAGAGAGAAGCACACAACTAAGTGTCTTTGCACACTAGGATAGTTCACAATACAAGTGATAAGAAACGGACTGCCAATTTACTCGTACGTCGCAGTTTGCGTAGACAGGGATTTTGCGACATACCTGGGAAATGGCGTATAGCTGGGCTTGAAATACTATCTCATTGGAAATAATGTAGTGAAATAAGTCCGAATGATCGACATTCTCTCTAAACATACATTTACGAGTAATGGTGCGATCGAAGGATTTGTTATTGGGTCTAATCCCACCACTGTGACTCCTGTAAGCCAGGATTTACAGTGGTCACCAGTGAAGACACCGAGGTTTGACCCTCGGCGAGTTTGGATGCCGGCGATTGCCGGCTATTCGAGAATAGTTGGTGAATACGGACGGCAATCCAGTGGAGCTCAGACTTTTATCAGCAATTTTTATTTTATCTAAAGTAACATTGCTTCAATACGACAAAAATATGTAAATTAAAAAATAAAATAAATATATAATACCGATGTGTTATGATCTGTTCTACCACTAGGTATGCGATTAAAACTGGTTATTGGAAGATATAAATAGGTACAAAGAGAATTTATTCTCGTATAATACCTACATTGATTGAGAACGAACAAATCGAGTTTCAAGAATGAATATAAAGCTATATTGTGGCACATTGTGATTATACTTTCAAGAGGTGTAGTGACGTAGATATAACTCGTGACCTTCTACGTTCAAAAACAATTCTCAAAACCCACGCAAAAACTGTAGGTACCAGTTCTGTATACAGGGCACTTGCCGTATAAACCATATCTGATGAATATATTGGTAGTAAGATTTAGGACAGGTCATGTCTGCCGCATGTCGGAAGAGCAGTGGGTCCACAGAGCGACATTTTGAAGCCCCGATACAGCGACGCGAAGACAGACCACGGAAAAGACCTAGATGCCTTCCTTATAGATTGGCCGATAGAGGCGCGTAATAGACTAAGATGGGGGGAAAGGAGGGAGACATTTGCCCAGTAGTGGGACAGAACAGACGAACATAATAATAATGTTTAGGATGAGATCTTTCAAAGCGAATCAGCCTAAATTAGGTTTTATGAATTTTGACTTCAGTTTAGATTCGTTTTTCTAAATGAGAAATTATAGAAAATCCGTGGATTTTTTTAATATTACACCTATTTTATCGTTGTGACTTAGATACAGCAAAATTGCGTTGCTATTTCTAGTAAATCAACGTGTCAAATGATTCATGAATGTTAATGGAAGTGTCACTTCCTAGCAATTCCGCATGCAAACAATAACAGTTTAGTACTTGTCACTTAAACCAACGCAATTCACTATTCTGTTCTTTATCGTCCCCGAACTGTGTTGCGCACATGGCATACGCAATGCAATTCATATTTACCATCCATGACCCGCTTATCCATGTTAAGTTGTTGCTCTCATATATTGACGATAAATTACGTTGTATACATATCTTTACTATGTATTTACGTTATCTGTTGCAACGCTATTATAAACGTAGTGACGCGACAAGCAAGACGTTCGTCTGATGGTAACCGATATAGACAGCTGCACTACACTACCGGAAGGAAAGATTTGTATGTTTGTAACGAATTCACTCAAAAACTCCTGGACCAATTTCAAAAATACTTTCAACAGTAGAATGCTACATTATCCCTGAGTAACATAGGCTATATTATGTCACTAGAAAAAAAAATGACCACCCGTGCGAAGCCTGTAAATTCACCAGCTACAGTGTGCTACACACCGGAACACGGTGATATTTCCACACTGCTCCTTGGCGGCAGCGTATCTGACAACGCGGTCTAAACAGTGCATTGCACAAGAGATTTACCACCTAGTAAAAATTAACCACTTTAGAGCCTTTATTAGAATTGCATCCCCCCATCTCCTCGCGTTGGGTGTCGTAAGAGGCGACTAAGCGAGAACGAGAAGACGGGCAGCAGCCTTTCTTTTGGATCTTCCACCTATACTGAGACCCAAGCCGACTGCCAAGCGTGGGGATTATGGCAACCCCTCTCTTCTAAGGGCCTTTTGTTCAACAGTGGACGTGTTTCGGCTGCTGGTGATGATGAAACCACACGTATAGAGGGACGTCTCACTTTGGTAAGTATTGGTTATAAAACGAATACAATCGGGCCTCTGCTCCAAACTGAAACAGTTCGACTGCGGAAACTCCACCTTGCAGATAATACAGTCCCATAATAATTTTGAGTAATGTTCATGTGGTGAATAAGGTTGCTAGTCAGTTGCCGGTGCTCTTTTAGCCCGTCCGATACTAAAGGTAGGTTAGGCTTAGGCTGACCGAGCGAGGTGTGGTGCTGTGCCGTGCTGACGGCTGTGAAGCCTGAGGCTTTCAGGCGCTAGTGATGAGTCGACGACGCATTTTACCGTTAACGAAACGAGACCGTTTATCGTCAACCATACCTAAACCAGTTTATAAAACAGTCTAATGTCTCGACTAGTTTATACTGTTGACGAAAAGTTTAGTTGTCGAAGTTCACAGACTACCTCCGTATTGCATAGAGCAGGTACACTTATTTCAAAGGAGTACACCTTGGAGGAAGGACTAAAGAAGAATACACTAATTATCTACTATAATCATGAAACTAGTTTACGGTGGACTGAAAACTACTTTATTCGTTGACGACAAAAGTCGAGGTTGTTCGTTCAACGCTCACCCCTATCAGCCGCCGCCACCACCATTTTCATTGTGTGCTTTAGCTGCCAGCGTACCGATACTTCTGTGTGCTTTTCCATATAGGCCAGCATCACCAGTTACCATCAATCAGGTCAGGTTCTTATTGAGTAAAAACCAGCAGAAAAACTTAACAATAATTTTGCCAACAGAAAGTAAACAACGGGCTTGTTTTTCAACCGACCATACCAACGTATACTTATACTTCGCATTTGTATGGCCAAGATACGTGTTTATTGGGACGTGGTCTCAGTGATGATCACCTATGTAGAGTCAAGGTGAACTGATGTAATATCGACTGCTCTCCGCTCCGTGGCGTTACCTATTTTATTTCTTTTTGTTATGGTAATTACACCGCATCGTGCTCTTAACCAACTTATCATCGAACCCTACAAGGTTAAAAGTTTTAATACTAGTGCTAGAGTGCATAGCACCTGGCGGTAAGGGAGTACATTCGCAGATGGCGAAGTGCACTGGCCAGCAAGAATCGCTGTACTGGCAGTAAAAGTACTAGAATTGTCGTTGAACGAAACGACGAAAGATTACGCACTTTGAGCATGTACACCACTCAAAGTTGGCGTCATTCTAATACATTTTGTTCCTTACAAGTATTTTACTCCTCAACCTTCATGTCCTTCACATGGACACTTGTTGGTATTGAAGGCACATTGACTTCACCCCATCGGACAAACCACGGTTAATATGCTCATGAATCCTCATTGCCCTATACTAATAAAACAATCAATCAACTGAAAAATAAACATCGTAAGTTCTACATACAAATTCTAAGAAAATGATGGAATATACAGCAACGCACTTCAATTTGTTTCGACAGACGGTAATCATGTCAGTAATCTATCACTATTTTGACTGAACAAAGAAATGACTCATGATGACATAAACACACTAAAAACATGTGATGATATACATCAGATACCTTACCGCACCTTAAAAATGATAAGTTATGTATACTTGATGTTAGATCCTTGACAGTGTAGAGACAAGACACTGTCTAGGTAGGTACCGCAATGTCAGATATCCAGCCCCATAACAGCTGTGTAAATATTGCTGTTTTCAAAGCAAAGGGCACTATAAATGGTAAAATTATCTAATATCTCGAGACACGCAACTTATTATGGTCAAGCATATCATACCATCAGGCAAAGGATCAACGCGTCTCATCAATAATTTGCATACAAAAGTAGGTATGTATGTACTCTTACCTATACTGATCGACCTTCGAGTTACATAAGACTATGCATAGTTAAAATTGAAAACAAGATAAGAATGACTGGTAAAGAAAGAAATACTTATAACTTGGTAAACAGTTCGGATTATCTTTCGCTTAATATCGACGCACAAGCACAACCTTGAATTTGGTAAACATTTCAAAATCAACATGCACGAACACTGTAGGTAAATAGTTTATCTCTCCATTCTACGTTTTAAAGTGGAAGTAGCTTTGTAAAATGAAATTGTTTTAATATAAAATCTTTTAAAAAAAAAATTAACCGACTTCAATATCACTGAAAAGTATAAAATAATTTAAATATTATTGAAGTTGATGTTAGCTTACCGACTGTGTATATTTGGCACCAACTTCAATAATATTTAAATTACTAGCTGACCCGTGCAGCTCCGCCCGCGCTTTTATTACATTTTGCTCCCCTTTTCTCCCTCCTCCCTAGATTTATCTCTCTCCATATCTCTCTCTTATAAAAAAATCTAATTATATGCTCTTTCTCTCCTCTCTCTTTCCCCCTCCCGCTTCGGTTTCCGTCACACTCCCCCTCTTCCTACCCTGTTATCCCCTCTCTGAACCCTCTCCCCCTGTCTCTTCTACGAACTTGCTCCTTCTCACTCCCCCCTTACTCCACCTAACTCCCCCGATCCCTCACCCCATCGCCCTCTTCTCGAATCCCCTCTCCCTCTTTCTCCTCTCGTGCACCCTCCTCTCGTTCTATATATCCTCGTCAATTATGGTATCAGCGGCATTAAATATACTTTATGACCTATTCTCAGACCTCCCCGATATGCACACATAATTTCATACATATCGGTTCACCCATCTATTTAATGACCTTGCCTTATGTAGCTTAACCTTAACCTAGCGGTATGAAATATACTGTATGACCTATTCTAAGACCTACCCGATATGCACACTTTCATACAAATCGGTTCACCCATCTATTTAATGACCTTACCTAACGTTGCTTAACCTTAACCTACCGGGATAAAAAGTATCCTATGTCCGTTTACTGGTTCTAAGCTACCTCCCCACCAATTTTCAGCCGAATCGGTTAGGCCGTTCTTGAGTTATAAATAGTGTAACTAACACGACTTTCTTTGATATAATATATAGATTAAAGTCCTATAGTTATTGTATGTTCAATTTCACCGATAGATGGCGCTGTTCATAATGTAAATCACGCTAACATCGTAAATTACTGTCTAATGATATTCGATAATGAAAGTTTTAAGTTTTCCGCATCTTTTATTGTTGCGACTGTAATACATACATAATCTAGTTTCGATCCGCTCGGGATTTACAGATTTTAACTTTTCAAAGATATAATGTCATATTGCTATCAGCAAAGTACTTAGAACAATACAGAAATCTAATGAAAATGTCCTGGGTGTACCGGACCGGCTTACCCCTTACAAAAATTGACCCTTCGCCAATGCCATATCTTATGCAAACTAAATGTCTGCTCAGTCCCTATTGTATGTAGCGTAATAATACATATCTTAATGAATAACTGATCAGTCTATAATTACCCTATTCACATACAAAGGAAATTACGTGGTAATATGTGCAAGTAATGTTTCACTGCTTAGCCCCTATGAAACATAGCGTGATGTTTTATATACCAACTTACACCTTGACTTCTACACAACACATCAGTGAAAGTCCTATCAAAATCCATCCACGGGTTTTCAAATGATACCTGGACGAACAGAACGACAGACAGACAGACAGACAGACAGACAGACAGACAGACAATAATTCCAAAAAAAATTGTTTTGGCCTCTATGTCGATAGTATAGTACCCCCACATAGAAATTTTGGAAAAATATTCAATGTACAGAAAAAGTGCTCTTTGAGTTTTATTCTAGTATAGAAGATTTTATACTTTTCAGTGATATTGAAGTCGGTGCAATTTTTTTTTAAAAGATTTTATTTTAAACTTTTTAGTGATATTTTCATATAAAAAGATTGAACCATCGAAGATACGAAAAAAAACCGTAAAATGATCTAGGTAGGTTATGATCACATTATCGTCAACATAGTTTTACATAATTCATGTTTCTTCAGAAACTCAGAAACTATTTATCCGGTCGTAATGAAATTTGCATGGAATCATCATAGTAGTTTACTCTCTCGAATAAAAAAAGAATCATCGAAATCGGTTCATAATTGTCAGAGCAATGTAATGGAGAACATCAGTTTTATGGTTTTTACCAGATAAATTCCTCCTCATCGTTCATGGTCCTCGAGGAAGTTCTTATCCGGTTGTGATAAAATTCATACAGATTCATTACAGTGGTTTCTTCTTTCGAATAAAAAAATAATCATTGAAATTGGTAAATATTTGCCAGAGTTATGACCATTTTTGTCCTTAAAAAGCGACATAAAGTCATCTATATAGGCTTTCCTGCAGCTATACTGCGCAGTCACCATTCTTGTTTTTTCAGGAACTACTTATTACTAAGCAATATTTTTTTATGGGACCTAATCAATGGATTGAAGAATGGATGGAAGAAAGATTTTTTCAAATCGGTTCATAATTGCCAGTTATGCGCGAACATACATAAAAAAAAATTATATATATATATATATATATATATATATATATACATATATATACAGACGAATTGAGAACCTCCTCCTTTTTTGAAGTCGGTTAAAAATAAATGCGAAAATATTTAAAAACATCACTTCCAGTTTTGAGGACGATAGCTCTTTTTACCCGACTACGGAACGGAGGGAGGGTTAACATTTTAACAAGAATGTATGTATGTATGTTCATCTGTTCCCGCATATCTTCTAATCTACTTAACATAATTTGACAAGTAGGGTGTCGTTAGAAGCGTCTTGATTGTCCGCTGGTTATAGGCTATATAATATCACATTATTAGACTGCGATTTTATCCGTAGTCGGGTTTTAGTTTTTAAATCTTATTACTTGTACTTAATAAGCCATCAATCAAACACAAAATAGACACCAAAACATCTAAATTTAAGTCACCGATAGAATTAGAAAATGTTTTGAATTTCTAATCAAGAGTTAAAGAACATGTCGTCGTAGGGTTCGCCCACGCACTGTGTGACCGGTTTTAAAGAATACATAAAAGGGACAAAAATACAAATAAATTACAATATGGAAATGTAGAATCAAAATTGAGCAGACGCATTAGATACCGTTTCCTCAAACACTTATATTTTTTTATACATATTCAGATCCATCCTAAAAACCTTTCATCTGCAATCAAATTGGTAACAGATTTGAATGCAAAATGGTTAATTTTATGAAATTGCTTCAAATTACAAAATTAAATGTAAACACTAAACTAATTCTGCAAAAGATAAGATATGGACAGACATCATAATCCGCAGTGAATATTGTATACATGGTGAAATGTATACAATGTGCACTGATAAGCGAGGGGCACGGGTGAACAGGTTAAACGCATAGTAATTGCCGCACTAACAAACGGCAATTAGCGTTAATGACCGCCCGCGTATTTATAAAATTTTCTGCACCACGTTTTTTTTTTGTACCGTAAGAACCTTCTGCTATCCTGGCTTTGAACAAATGTTTCTTGTTATCGAATGGCTATAAAATCTTTAAAAAAAAATTGTACTACTTCAATATCACTGAAAAGTATAAAATAATTTAAATATTATTGAAGATGGTATTAGCTTACCGGCTGTGTATATTTGGCACCAACTTCAATAACATTTAAATTATTTTATACTTTCCAGTGATATTGAAGTCGGTTAAATTTTTTTTTAAAAAGATTTTATTTTAAACTTTTTAGTGATATTTTCATATATAAAGATTGAACCATCAAAGACCGTAAAATGATCTAGGTAGGTTATGATCACATTATCGTCTACATAGTTTTACATATTCATGTTTCTTCGGAAAAAATATCCGGTCGTAATGAAATTTGCATGGAATCATCATAGTAGTTTACTCTCTCGAATAAAAAAAGAATCATCGAAATCGGTTCATAATTGTCAGAGCAATGTAATGGAGAACATCAGTTTTATGGTTTTTACCAGATAAATTCCTCCTCATCGTTCATGGTCTTCCAGGAAGTTCTTATCCGGTTGTGATAAATTTCATACAGATTCATTACAGTGGTTTCTTCTTTCGAATAAAAAAAGAATCATTGAAATTGATAAATATTTGCCAGAGTTATGACCATTTTTGTCCTTAAAAAGCGACAAAAAAGTCATCTATATAGGCTTTCCTGCAAGTTTCCTGCGCAGTCACCATTATTGTTTTTTCAGGAACTACTTATTCGGAAGCAATAATTTTTTTATGGGACCCAACTAACGGATTAAAGAATGGATGGAAGAAAGATTTTTGCAAATCGGTTCATAATTGCCAGAGTTATGTGCGAACATACATAGAACAAAAAAAAGATATATATATATATACAGACGAATTGAGAACCTCCTCCTTTTTTGAAGTCGGTCAAAAAGGGCATTCAATAACAAGAAACATTTGTTCAAAGCCAGGATAGCAACTGCTATAAGAAAACGGCTCATTAAAACCTATATTTGGAGCATCGCTTTGTATGGCAGTGAGACATGGACCTTAACACAGATGGATAGAGAAAGGAAGCATTTGAGATGTGGTGTTGGAGAAGAATGGAGGGAATAAATTGGACAGAAAGAAAGACTAATGAGGAAGTTTTGGAATTGGTTGATGAAGAAAGAGAAATTTTAAGATCAATTGAGAATAGGAGAGTAAAGATGATTGACCACTTGATACGACACGACACTTTCTTTAAAACGATAGTGGAAAGTAAAATAGAAGGGAAAAGGGGAAGAGGAAGACCAAGGCGAAGTTCCATGAAGCAGGTAGTAGAAAAAGTGGGTGGAGTGTCGTATCAGGAGGTCAAAATAAAGGCATATAATAGATCAGATTGGAAATCGCTTCACCGACAAGAGCAAAGCTTTTAAATTGAGAGAGATGAACCTTCTACAATGTATTACAAAACTTAATAAAAAAGATGGATGGAATCGAGACACTGAAGCTTTCTAGTTACGTTTATGTTCCACTTTCGAGTACGAGATAATTTACATCTCTACCCACTAGTAGAGTATAAAGTAATAATTGACTTCGAGTGTCGAATATGTCTTTAGACAATATGTCATTACCGGAATTATAGATCAGTAAATGTTTCAGTAACTTTTTGGTTCACCGTAATTCACTCTTTGGTTATGGATGTTAATCAAACGATCACCTTAGCCAAGCTCGAGACGGCAAACCTGCGGTACCCTCTCATCTCTTGGGTACATTCAAACGATATGTGAAACAGTATTCCCTAAGATCTAACATCATCTTAGTGGCGAGAAGTGCGAGACTTTCGCTTATTTGGCGGGCCTGTTGGTCTAGTGGTTAGACACCCTGGCCGCTGACCAATAGGTCGTGGGGGTTCGATTTCCACCAAGTGTCTGGGTGTTTTATCTATATTAGTATGTATTAAAAAAAGTGTATAAGTATTAGTGTCACTTATCTGGATTCCATAGTACAGGCTCTGCCTAGTTTGGGATCAGATGACCGTGTGTGGATTGTCCCAGAATATTATTATTATTTATTATGGACAGGTGCTTTTTCCTTTGGAAATTTATGTTACAGGGCTATTTGTTACCAAGGGACCTACTTACTACCTGGTCGGTATGTCTCAGTGAAATTTATGAATTACAATCAAATAGCCCTCGTACTATACCAATGCTATGATACTACCGCCCAGGGTATTAACCCTGGGCGGTAGTATCATAGCATCGGCGGTATCTGTCACACCTATTAAGGTGTGACAGAATTTAACAGATGTAATTAATTAACAGATGATTGATAACGTATCATCGAAGACTGTCGAACATCGAAAACTTAACCATACATAAGGCAAAGAAAAATATTTAGCGCCCGTTTGACATATAAGCTTGTCAGAAGAAAACACATAACCACAACATTAAAATCAACATGATAATAATAAAGTACACCCAAAAACTTCAAGCATTCGTCAATAGTATAAATACGAGTACTATTTTTGTTTGGTTGTCCCTGCAGCGAGTAAGGTTGACAATACCATGGATGAATTACTTTATTCATCCATGATAGTAATAATACTATGTGAAGCTAATGTGCTGTTGGCTGAAGGATTATTATTTGTATATTTTACTACCGGTGATACCTCTGAGTTATGTCCCTGTCCTTTTCCCTATTTTGTTAATAAGATACCTAGTACATTTTCATCCAAGGTTGTACCACAACTTGCTGAGAAAAAATCATTGAGTTGAACATTAAATTGTTGTATAGATAAACATCAGTCCCTTGACCCTTTCCAAGGTTTACTATGCTTCCGCTTCCAAGAGTACGGACATCAATTAACTGAGATCACTGATCGACAAATGGTACCAAGGTACCAATGCATTTTATAAAGCCTATTATTGGTACAAAATCATTATGAATGTTTATTGAAACGGAATAGATAGTTACCAAGACGAATCAAATTTTCTATATACCGGCTGATTATCTTTTTACGGGTTGTAGATTGAAAGATTCATATGGGCAGAATAGGAGTCCGTCAGTTAGATAATCAAAAAATATTGGACAAGTATTCTTTTATTTAGCAAATCAATAAAAATTGCCAAAGATATAGAGCGTCTAAGTTCGGGAGTGGGGGCTTTTTACGTCACGCCTCAGTAAAAATTGTATACCGGAGTGACGTCACGCAACATTTCAAAGCACTATACGAGTATCTTCGTAATTTTTTGTTTAATCGACAAAAGAAAAAATACGTGTCCAATATTTTTTGATAATCTAAATCAGGGATGTTGCGGATGCCGATTTTTTCACATCCGCGGATGTGAATGCGGATGCGGATTTTTTAAGGCTCACATCCGCGGATGCGGAAGTTTAAGATCTCATATAAATCTATACTTATAATAAAACTGTAACAGGTCAAATTCTGTACATTGAAGATATTTTGAAAATTATATTTGGAGGGCATTCTATTACCGATACTGAGCCCGAAATTTTATTTTTAATTTTTTCTGTCTGTCTGTATCACGGCTGAGCATCACGCCGAAACTACTGAATGGATTCAAATGAAACTTGGCATGATTTGAGATCTTACTACGAGGTAGGACATAGGATACTTTTGATTCTGTAATCTAGCACGGTTCTTTTGGGAGAGGGGATTAAAGTCAAAATGGGTACTTGGTTATACGCTTGGTCCGATTTTATCAATTTTTCTTTATAATATAATAAATATTAGTAAGGGAACACTCATAGAGAGTTGTTATCAAGGTTTTTTTAATCGATCGGGTTAAGCAACGTTAGGTAAGGTCAATAAATAGATGGGTGACCGTTTAACGCCATTTGGACTAAACGGGTCAGTGCTTCGGAGAGCAAGTAAAAAGTGGGTCCCAGTTTTTAACCGACTATAAAATAGGAGGTTATGTATTCGATGCGAATGTCTGTTATTAAAAGTTTAGTTAACGTAAAAATAGCGCAGGCGGAGCTGCGTGGGTCAGCTAGTGTCAGGTGCAGGAGACATGAGTTAAACAACAGGTACATGTAAGGACTGATTTATTATTCTGTGAGTAGCATAGACACAGCAAACAATGTTTACTACCTACATATTATGATATAATATGACATCTCCTTTCTTAAAAAACAAAAAAAAAAACCTAAAATAAACTATTTTGCTTACCAAATTACCAAATAATATGTAGGATATAGATACTTATATAGGAACAATACATATTTTATGAAAACAAAAAACATGTAACATACAGAATAAAGCTTGGCAAATTATTTCATAATAAATGAGTTTACCAAATTCAAAGCTTTAATAATTTCATCATAAAAATGAGTTACTAAATAGAAATTATGCAATAATACAAACCAATGTATATACTTATTAATCAAATTCATTCTTCATATATCATTATAATATGTGTAAGAACTATAATTATAACTTTAAATTCATTCAGCATTACTGATTAGTACATCTTAGGTACATAATAAGTAGGTAGGTAAGTATAATTATTATAATTTGCATGCGAAAAATTATATTTTTAAATTGTTATTATTTTTTTGCATTTTTTTTTACATACATCACTTTTTATTTTATTTTACAATAAAACTTAATTTAAGTACTTACTTTCATGACAAACATTATATAATCAAGTTGTTTTTAATATCATTAATAACTTATATTGGAATTGGAAAACACAAAACATGCAATCATAACATTTTCATAACCATCTAAGTAAAACCAAAATTACAAATCATTAAAAAAAAAAACACAATTCTAATAAGTACATGTAAACGAATAATAATTTCAATTTATTGTTAATTTTAATAATAAAATAATACTAAATTTTAACACAAAAGATATTCTAAATTATAAATGTTTGCGATAGGTGAATAAACTATGCCCTTGTATAGTTATTATAGTATTAATTCGGGCAGTGGTACGTCATGGGTGTGTGTAGGCCCATCTATCCGGAGGTCTCACTGTCCTGCCAGAACGAGTAATATATAAATTAGATGACATAATATTACTATGCTGACTATTATTTTTATTAGAGTCATGTAAAATATGATCATAATCAAAACTATAATCTGTCGGAGGGTTATGCCTGAGTGAGTGATCCTCTATGATGTGCCTTCTATTTCTAATAATTACTTTACCATTAGGTAAACGAATACTATAAGATCTAGTTCCTAAAATACGTTCAATCACACCTGGTACCCAGCGTTTTTTGATAGTATTGAAAAATCTAACATTCTGATTTATTTGTAATGGTGTCATATTTTTAGCACTTCTGTCATAATACATTTTTTGTTTATTTTGCTTTATAATAAGTTTTTTCCTAACATTTTCATGCGCTCTGGGTTTTAACAACTGTACTGGAGTTGGAACAATACTCCTCAACTTTCTACTCTGTAAAAGTTCTGCTGGTGAAGGCAGATCACTACTTAGTGGCGTGTTTAAGCATTCTAACAGTGCTAGACGATAATCAGAATTATCATCTGTTGATTTTTTAATTATATTCTTCACTGTTTGAACCGTGCGTTCAATCTGTCCATTCGACTGAGGATAGTACGGCGACGACGTTACATGAGTAAAACTCCATTCAGACGCAAACTTTCTAAATTCAAACGCTGAAAATTGAGGTCCGCAATCTGACATTACAGTATTTGGTATTCCTTGACGACTAAATATATTTTTTAAGCAATTAATTATACAGTTAGAAGTAGTACTATGCAACTTAGTTAACTCAAAGAACTTACTATAATAATCAACAAGCAGTAAATAGGAGGTATCTTTGTACTGAAATAAATCAACACCGACCTTATCCCAGGGCCTGTCAGGAACCTGGTGAGAATGTAGTTCCTCTTTCTGATTACTCCTTCGATAAGTTAAGCAAATGTTACAATTTTTTATCATATTCTCTATGTCATTGTTCATAAACGGCCAAAATACTATTTCTCTTGCTCGCAACTTACATTTCTCAACACCCATATGCCCTATATGAATTTTTTTTAACAAGTCTTTCCGCATTGCTGACGGTATTACTATTTTATCTGATTTCCAAATTAACCCATTTGCTACTGTTAAGTCTTCTTTAAAATTCCAGTAAGGTTTTATAATATCTACAGCCATATTCTTGTTATCGGGCCAGCCTTTTAAAATGCATTTCTTTAATTCTATCATCTCTTTATCGACTTCTATTTGCTTTTGTATAATTATAAATTGACTATCCGTTAGATACTCACACTTATTCTTTACTATATCTGTCAATACGCACACTTCATCCCCGCGACTACCTACCTCTTTATGCAACACCTGATCGTCGCGCGCACAAACTAACGGTCCATGCGCACGAGATAATGTGTCCGCGATAAACAAGTGTTTACCCGGTTTGTATACTAATGTGAATGTATAACGTTGTAATCTTAAGAGCATTCTTTGTAATCGAGAGGGTGCATCAACAATAGGTTTTTTTATAATACTGATCAACGGTTTGTGATCCGTTTCGATCGTTACGTCTGAACGCCCAAAAATATACGCATAAAATCTTTCACAGGCGAACACACAGGCATATAGCTCCTTTTCTATCTGTGCGTATCGTTGTTCGGTCTTAGTAAGCGCTTTAGATGCATAGCATACTGGAAGACCATTTTGCATTAAACAAGCTCCTAAACCTGTACTACTGGCGTCGACTGATATAACAATAGGCGCGTCCATACTGTAATATTGCAGTACAGGACGTTTTGTTAAGCATGACTTTAAATTATTAAAACATTCATTATGTTTTTCATCCCAATGCCATTCAATTTCTTTTTTAAGCAATTCTCTGAGAGGTAACGTTTTGTCTGACAAATTTGGAATAAAGGAACCCACATATGTAATTAATCCTAGAAATCGTTCAATGTCTTTACGGTTTTTTGGAACTGGCATGTTTTTTATTGCCAGTAAATGCGAATCATCAGGACTTAAACCATCTTTTGTTATACGATGACCTAAATATTGTATCTCGTGCAATCCGAACTTACATTTACTAACATTTAATTTTAAATTAATTTTCCTACATCTTTCTAAAACTCTGTTTAAAATCTCATCATGCTTATCCTTATTTGGAGCGTATATAAGTAGGTCATCAATATACATGCAAACACCTTCAATATCGTCAAAGTGTTGAAATATTTTTTTATGAAAGACTTCCGAAGCTGAACAGATCCCGTATGGCATTCGTAAGAACTTAAATCGACCAAAGGGCGTATTAAATGTGCAATACTTACTACTGTCCCCTAGTTTAACATTCCAGAAACCTGATGAGGCATCCAATGTACTAAAATACCTAGCGCCTTCTAATTTTGACACTATTTCATCAATTGTCGGGAGCTTAAAATGTTCCCTTTTTATTGCCTGATTTAGTTCTTTTGGATCCAAACAGATTCGCAAGTCACCATTTGATTTTTTAACCACAGTTATACTGCTCACCCAGTCTGACGGACCTTCAACTTTTTCTATAATACCTTGTGACTCCATCTCTAGTAACTTTTTTCTTACATCTTCTCTTATCGCAAACGGCAACTTTCGAGGCGCATGCACCACTGGAACAGCATCGTCCTTCAACTGAATATTGTATTCACCTGGTAAACAACCTATACCGCTAAATACATCTTTATAATTATTGACCAACTCGGGCGAACTATTAAAGGATCTCTGCACCGACATAACCCTCTTTACTAAATTCAACTCAACGCAAGAATAACGTCCCAATATTGGTGCACTGGTAACATCTGCAATTTTAAACTCTAATAAATATAATTGACCTTTATAATATATTTTTAAATGTATTTTACCCGTAACTGTTATTAAATTACCCGAATAGCCACTCAATTTTGTATTTGTTTGCAATAAATTGTTAACAGACATGCCAATCATGGGTAAATAACGATATGGTAACACATTTACATCAGCGCCCGTGTCTAACTTAAAGTTTATCACATAATTATTTATTTTTAAGTCTACTGTCCATTCACTCAAATTATTATTTAACGAATATATTACCTGTTCGTCTGCCTCTTCTACAAAGTACACCCCACATACTTTAGCAAAATGGTTTCTTTTCGAGCATCGTAAACACGTTTTCCCGTAGGCCGGACAAGCATTATACGCGTGCACAGTACCACATCTGCTGCACGTAGGTGTCGTGCGCGCTCTGTTTGCAGGCTGCATCGCACGAGTAGCGGACCCGCCGGCGCCGCGGCTATCACGCCGGACGGCACCTCCCCGACGCTGACCGCTGCCCCCGCGCACCGGGCTTGACATGTAACTGCTGCCAACTCTCGACGTTTTGCCTCCCGTTCCTTTATAATTGCGGCTTACTGCCCATACATCAGACTTTTGCGACTGAATAATATCCTCCTCAACTTTATGAACTGCATTCCCTTCACGCTTGATATTTTCAGAATATATTCTCGACACTATAGCCGCTCGACATATCTCCAAAGCTTTATCCAACGTTAGCTCATCTTCGCGTAACAAACGTTCTCTTATTGACGAACTCACGACTCCACATACTAGCCGGTCTTTTATAAGATCATCATTTAAATTTCCAAATTCACAAGTCTGGGCTAATCTTCGTAAATCAAACACATATTGATCTATTGTCTCATTCTGCTGCTGGTTCCTTGTAAAAAATTTATGCCGTTCCACCGTTAAATTTTTCTTTGTTTTAAAATGGTCATCCAACTTTTTACAAACACCTTCTAAAGTTTTTTCACTAAATTGCTCCAGTATCTCTCGACATTGTTCACCCACGATGTGTAAGAATATATTCAGTTGCACTGACGATGCTTTTTGGCTTAATTCACATGCATTATAATAAATATAAAAACCTTTTTTCCACTTTTGCCAACAATCCGTTAACTTGCCAGACGCGACATCAATCGAGTTCTCATCAAATCGGAACGGCGGTGGAGGTGATAATATTGTTTCCATTCTTGCCGTTTTTATTATGTCCTTGTTCGTTATACAATAGCCGATAGCACTTGTTCACTAAACTAAGACTTTATTTAAATTACCGTCTGCGCCATGTCAGGTGCAGGAGACATGAGTTAAACAACAGGTACATGTAAGGACTGATTTATTATTCTGTGAGTAGCATAGACACAGCAAACAATGTTTACTACCTACATATTATGATATAATATGACAGCTAGTATAGTATATGAATGAAGAATTAAAACAATGTTAAGGTCATTATTAACATTTTTATTAATGAGTATTAAGTAAAATACTCCAATTTTGATTTAAGTACTAACTTATTTGCATTTACCTGAAGATTTCCCAATAAATAATTATTTAAGTACACAAACAATGATCACTGTATCACAATAACATTCAAAATCTTATAATATAAACGTTATGATTTATTTACAATTTCAATTTTTTTTTTATTATTTTCTTTGTTTTCTTGTACTTTTTGGTGTGCAATAAAGAGTTCTCTATCTATCTACAATAAACAAATGATGCACCAAAACAAATGCGTCGGATCTTGTCCACCAATTTCTTCGCTTCCATTGGTCATTCATTGTCAAGTGCGAACGGCACGTGCCAGTCGGCGGCCCTGCCAATTTCTTTCTCGTCGCAACTTTACATTCGCATTCGCATGAAAATCCGCATTGATTATTGCGGATGCGGATGCGGATGCAGAAGTCCAATTCTATGCGGAAGTTCCGCATTTGCGGATGCGGATGCGAATATTCGCAACATCCCTGATCTAAATGACGGACTAAAAATTTTTTTTGTCATCTAGCCTATTACATAATAAATCCAACATCATTTATCTTCTTGAATTTTGATTTGAATTTACTCCCCTCATAATAAGCGTATTAAAAAAGAATATAAATGGCATTTTAAAACTAAGAAATATACAGTACAGAAATATACATATCTTGACTGTTTGAAGTTATAATGCAGAAGAGATCGCAGTAAATATCTATAGCACACAGTACAGTTGGGACTATTTGTTTGGTTAGAATAGGATCCAAAATCTTCTTAAGAAAAGTTTTATCATTGACGGATTTGCATAGACAGTAGTCAGTTCTTAGGTATGTTACATTCGAAAGATTGGCTATTTTAGCCATACATATGAAAACGCACGAGGGTTACTTACAACGCGGCAACAGTGGCGTTAAAGTGGTCGCCGTAGCCGAAACCGGCTGGAGAACATCATCATGTTACATTTAACGACTGTGGTTTTTAACCGACTTCAAAAAAGGAGGAGGTTCTCAATTCGTCTGTATATATATTTTTTTTTTTTTTTTTTTTTATGTATGTTCGCGCATAACTCCGGCAATTATGAACCGATTTGAAAAAATCTTTCTTCCATCCATTCTTCAATCCATTGATTGGGTCCCATAAAAAAATTATTGCATAGTAATAAGTAGTTCCTGAAAAACAAGAATGGTGACTGCGCACTGAGAGTTGCAAGAAAGCCTATATCGACGACTTTATGTCGCTTTTTAAGGACAAAAATGGTCATAACTCTGGCAAATATTTACCAATTTCAATGATTCTTTTTTTATTCGAAAGAAGAAACCACTGTATTGAATCTGTATGAATTTTATTACAACCGGATAAGAACTTCCTGGAGGACCATGAACAATGTGGAGGAATGTATCTGGTAAAAACCATAAAACTGATGTTCTCCATTACATTGCTCTGACAATTATGAACCGATTTCGATGATTCTTTTTTTATTCGAGAGAGTAAACTACTATGATGTTTCCATGCAAATTTCATTACGACCGGATATTTTTTTCTGAAGAAACATGAATTATGTAAAACTATGTAGACGATAATGTGATCATATAGTATGCTATACCGTAAAATCGAAAACCGTAAAATTATCTAGGTAGGTATTCGATGGTTCAATCTTTATATATGAAAATATCACTAAAAAGTTTAAAATAAAATCTTTTTAAAAAAAAATCGAACCGACTTCAATATCACTGAAAAGTATAAAATAATTTAAATATTATTGAAGTTGGTGCCAAATATACAGCCGGTAAGCTAACACCAACTTCAATAATATTTAAATTATTTTATACTTTTCAGTGATATTGAAGTCGGTTCGATTTTTTTTTAAAAAGATTTTATTTACCACATTTTGTACTGAATCTTGCACTCACAGACGAAATTGTAGATGGATACAATATTAAAGATGTTTGTTTAATATTGAAACGTAACTTTGGAGAGAGGCTTTGCTCACGGCCTTCAATTCTGTTTTGTTTTTGAACCCAGTAACCCGTTTCTTTATTACATTATGTAATATTTTTATTGGCATGTTTACGTTGTTCATTTCTTATTATTTAAGCACTTATCTCAAATGTTTTATGAAATACTTATTTGATTATAATTACAGGCTATCGCACTCGGATTAGATATTAAATTAGATCAACAATAATAAATAAGAGACGTTTATTGAAATATAATGACATAACCACTATTTTTATAATTGGTTATCACAAAAGTACTTATATGAAAAATGAATAATTAGCATGTAGACAAAAGTTATCATTGTTGCATCCTTGACAAAGAGTAGGAAAATAAATAATATTAAAATCATTTTGTGAAATAAATAGTCATGATTTGTCGAATTTATCGGTACAAATTTCTAATTGATGGTGGTGTATCAATTAGAAAAATATTCATGAGGATGTAAATATAATATGTATTTGCTTTTCATTGACTTTGTGCATAGAATTTAATAGAATGCCGATTTAAATTAAAGAGATACATATTACGATATTATGACATAAGTGCCATAACAATCTCACAAATATATTTGCAAATTAACGAGCGGAATAGTTTATGTAATTCAGTTTGTCATTGTGTCAGTAGTAAAGTAACACGTTAACGGGTGTCAATGTGTGCGAAGTGGGTCAAACGCGAGATACCTACATAATGTAACTGTGTGCAACAGCTGACGGCCGTCGGAGGTCATTGCCCTTGGCTATAACGAGGCCGACGACCCCGCAACCACACCCCTGTGTTATTTGCAGGTGAGCGACTGAGCGCGATATCTGGGGTGGTTCTCATCTCGCTCTACATTCGTAACGATGTAAATAAACAAGTTCATTCATTACATCTTCACAAACTTGTTACCATATCACTCGAAGGAAGAGCCTTGGGACGTTTGTTTGTCTGTGGAGTAAGACTGATTCATCTTTATTTTAGTCACGTGGTAGACGTGGAAATATCATATTATTATCTATCGTTTAGTTAGCGTTAAACGAAATATATTTTTATCTCGAAGTAACAATATGGTTCCTTAATGGACATAAATTAACATATTATGAAACTGTTTTAAGTGACGAGGATCCAATGGTACATTGTTGGCGTCCAAGATTTGGGGCACGTTAACGAGAAAAAAACAGATAAGTGGCATGCGAACCGCCATGGAAAATTTTAACTAATAACAAAAGCGATTAAACGCTTAAAGACGATAGCGCTGTGTGAGTTACGTTGTCGACCGAAATCCAGCGAGTCCCCATTCCCCAATATTCGAGACGCAGTAAACAGTACGCAGAAACGGAGAGCGCGTTGCTGGGAGCACGTAGGCATATAACAGCGGCCTTGTCATCGTAATCGTAACTCCAACAACAACCATAAATGTACACAAACAGCTTCATGGTGTATACGGAAAAAAATCATGGGTACACTTTCCATTGATTGTAGATTGAACATTCTAAATTAACAAGTTGGGATACGTAGGTGGAAAGGGCCTCCTCGAATGATGAACATGTTCGCTGACGCACCGTGGACAAACAGCCTTTGAAGAATCTTGCTGATTATAACTCATCTATCCACGATAGGAATAACTCCTGTAATAAGATTAATGTCGGTACGAAATCTAGATATAGGTACACCATCTTGGATTTTAGCTACTGTTCAATGTTGAATATCGACCGTATATCCCCATCTGTTCCCCAAAAATAATCCTGGCATTAAAGCCGTAAGTCAATACAGGGTGTAAGGGACATCGTACCGAAAAAAAATTTATAAGACGTCAAATAATGTCCGTTACAACATTACAGTAATCATTTATATGGTAAATGACAAATGACTAACTTATTAATTTTCGAGCATGTAATGAATATATGCGGAATAATGTTTATTTTTCAAATTACATTGCTAATTTTCTAAAATAATAATAGTTAATTGCCTATTAATTAATTGCCTATGCACTGTTTTTGTGAATAAAGAATAAATAAATAAATAAAAATAAAATAAAAACACAAATAATTAATTAATTGTTTTTAAATTAAAATTAGGTTTTTTTATTATACCAATAATCATGTTATACTAACATTATTTAAAAAAAGTGTTTTTTTTTTGGAAATTCATGAAAAAGCCGATGAAAAATTTCAACACTAGGATGTTCAGAATCGTGTTCTGGATCCCTGGTATCGGTTTTCGGTACGATGTCCCTTACACCCGTTATAACTTAATATCGAGAGTAAATAGAGCATTGCCCTGAGGTGCCCTTGAGCTCATCGCTCCCCTGTCCTTCACTTCATGCTAGCGTGCTATAAACATCAGTGCATTATATCTCAATAGCTATAAGCGCTGCCTCTTTGTTCGTAAGTCATGGCCATTTGCGGCCAACAGTACCTAACATTCATTAAAGAAAGCGAAAGTGAAAAAGCCTAATGGCTGGCATTTTGGCACTGCTATGCCGAGTACCAAAGCAAAATAAAAATACATTACTACCGCACTCAGTGTAAATTATTCGTTATCACGCCAGCTAGTATACACATAAAATATATATTTCAATACCAAATCTAAATACTATCTCAAGTCACACAACAAGCTCTGAGATAACGAGCCATGGAGAGAGCTCGGAGTTTCTTTGCGTGACAGAATCCGAAATGTGGAGATTCGCCGAAGAACTAAGGTCACCGACATAGCTTTCAGAATCTGTTGAAGTTGAAGGCAAGGGCAGGCCACATCGGTCGAAGAACCGGTAAAGGCAGGCCTTCCACTAGTTGGACAGACGACATTGTGCGTGTCGCAGGCAACCGGTGGATGCAAATAGCCAATATAGTTCAATGTTCAGCAGTGGACGTCATCCGGCTGATGATGATGATGATACATACTATCTATACTTATAATAAAACTGTAACAGGTCCAATTCTGTACATTGAAGATATTTTAAAAATTATGTTTGGAGGGCATTCTATAACCGATACTAAAGCCAAAAATGTATTTTTTTTTATTTTTGTCTGTCTGTCTGTCTGTATCTCGGCTGAGCATCACGCCGAAACTACTGGATGGATTGAAACGAAACTTGGCATGATTTGAGATCTTACTACGAGGTAGGACATAGGATACTTTTTATCCCGTAATCTAGCACGGTTCTTTTGGGAGAGGGGATTAAAGTCAAAATGGGTACTTGGTTATACGCTTGGTCCGATTTTATCAATTTTTCATTATAATTATAATAAATATTTGTAAGGGAACATTCATAGACAGTTGTTAACAATGTTTGGAAATCGATCAGGTTAAGCAACGTTAGGTAAGGTCATTAAATAGATGGGTGACCGTTTAACGCCATTTGAACTAAACGTCTCCGTGCTTCGGAGGGCAAGTACAAAGTGGGTCCAAGTTTTTAACCGACTTTAAACAAGGAGGTTTTGTATTCTATGCGAATGTATATTATTGAAAGTTTAGTTAAGGGGGTAACATGCGCCAATGACCTTGAGAATCTGGCCGCTCCGGCCGAGAGTTGTCATCGTAGAGGGCGCTACCAGCAAATATGAATATTACATTTGAAAAATTATAGACTAAAATATGCAGATGTGTCAAATGGAGCTTTATTAATTTTGCCTATTCCGTTAAGGAAGGAAATTTCAATATAGTTACAATTACTGCAAATATACTTAACGATATCACTTTTGAATATTTTATTGATTATGTATACATAAAAGGAAAAGAACCTGATGAAATATAAAATAAATAAAATAAAATTTATTGGGAACTTAAAATAATACATGATAAAAAATGTATGATAAAAAAATTATATTAGTTCATAGTGACGCGAAAAGAACAAGACTGATGCAGTATAAGAACGGTCCCCACCTGCTCAACTCGTCGTTCACTGGAACATATTCTGTTACGTCAGTCAAAAAGACGGGGAAATTTACATTGCCGATAAATCTTACTTAGCTTGTTGATCTACCAACACGAACACCGGATACCGAGAACTACACTGCATACTGCTGGGACCTTCTGCTGGTGACTGATCTAAACAAATGTCTAAATACGAAGTCATTTTACCCTCCATAATCACTCTCTGGGGAAATCTGTATCTCACTTTTTTATACCTTGATTTTGATGTATACTTTGGCGTGCCGCCTAATTACAATCTGATAACGCATCAACTTACAGTGGTAACGTAATTGCGTGTTGCGTCAGGATATGGATTATTGCATTTCATATTCCAAACTTCATATCAAAGGTTCTCTCCGTCTATTATAAAAGGGTCAATGCCTAAATAGTGAGACTTTTACATACTTCTATTCTATTGTTGGTGGCTATTAGTTGGGCCCGGTAACCACCGGGACGCAAATCGACCCAGCTGGATCCATTGTGCCTGCCCTAGCCCTTACTCTGTTGCTGACTTATCGAAGAGTTTGTTTAGGTACCCCAAGATTGCACCAGCTTGGAGCTGTACATAATTATTTGGTGTAGGATAGGCTACTCCCAGTTGACTCAATCTACGTCCTGCTAGAGCGTCGCAGCGACACAGTATCTATAACATCGACTCTTTTTCATCTTCACAGAAACTACAAGTATCTACGGTACTTAGGCTCATTTAGTATAGGTGCTTCTTGGTGCTCCCATTAGGTGCCTGATTTGTGATCTGTTTAGATTTAATATTTTAAGCTCACATCCACCCTTGTGCTGGGGAAAGTTCTGGAGTGATTTAGGCCAATCGCTGCCCTCCATGCTTTCGTTTGTTCCTTCCTAGCGTTTGCATGTAATGCTGGTAGTTCCATTCGGAATCGCTATACCTATGTACTACGTATAATTTACAGTAGTCACAGCGGATCTATGTATGAAGTTAGGTTTAGCGAACCATTGTGCAAGTATAGTTTTGAGTTGTGAATTCAAAAATACAAAAAATAGCTTCTGCACTGTGTCTTGCAGCCAACTTCAGACACACGAAGATCCGCTGTGACTACTGTAAGCGTACTTGAAATGGAACTATGCACAAAATTCTAATGTTTTTTGTTATGCACGTCAAAACGAAAGCGCTTAATAGAGCCGCCAAAATATAGAAAAAATATCAGAAAAAGGATATTTTGAACATATTTCCTGAATTGGTTCCAATTCTTCCAACCATCCATCTGATAGTAAGGCTTTTTGGTACGTGGAAAAATGAATTGAAACGAACTGTATTTAAGATGTTCGCATTTGCCAACGACAGGGACTTAAAATGCTGCAAAGACTTCTCACATGCCAGTGGCCCTGATGAAATGTCAACGTTATTATTAAAGACGCGTCTAACTGTATTGTTTCCTATTCCCACTAGTACCCAAATAACAAATAACCTAACTCCACCTATACTTAAACCCATAATTACTAGATACCCATCGTAGACCCAAGTCGTGCAGACCCATAAAACCGTATATTATTATTATTATGGCAATTAGTTCCGTGATCGACTCCGGGATGGCGATCGAATATAAACAATGATAAGATACTTAACTTTTTTACATAATAATGTACAAGTCAAAACCACCCAGACCCAAGACAAATAGATTATGTTCATGCACATGAGTGTGGGAATCGACTCCAAGATCTTATAGGTAGCGGCCAAGGTAGCAAACTACTAAATCAACGGGCATGTGTTGTTAATCAATACGTGGATGCCAAAGTAATCCGTAGTACTGTTTGTTTGAACGCACGAATTTAGTAGAAGAAGAAGAAAGAAGAAGAAGAAGAGTTTTTAGTGTAACGTCATATGTACGTAACGTAACTTCGTCTTAAGTTCTGTACCGATGGCGGGGTTTGAACTACGCGGAGCAGTAGACATCGATTTTAATAAGCAAACAGGTTTTAGAGTAACTAAAATTTTAACGTGGTGGTACTTTTTCTCGTTTCTGCCTACACCACCATGAGTTTATTGTTACGCAACTTAGTTAAGTAAAAAGGTATTACCTGATAGTAATCGAATCACCGACCCATAGAAAACTCCCTTTCTGTCCCTGTCATCCAAAACTATAATTATAGCATTTCGGTCCAGTAGTTTCACCAGTTTTGTTACTTAGCGGCAGAAATCTAAGATTGCGGTGGCACCACCTAGATAGCACACAAGTACCCTTCCAACCTAACCAACCCAGATATCTCAAAAGACGAGCAACTGTCCGTTGGTAAGCGTGTCACTCACCACCAAGCAAACCATCTGGGTACTATACTCGTTGCTAAGTTGAAAAAACCAACATGATAATAATAATAACACCATTCATGTTTTGATAAAAAGTAGGCATTGTCAAGTATATCATAATGTATGTCATTTTGTCGACCTACTCAGTATTAAATACGATCTAAATTAGTAAGATCGTATATGACTCTGGTACGCTTTAAAAGTTAGGCATTATACACGGCAACGATACTTTCGCATACTCTATGATGAACCACAGAAATGGTAGTAACATAAAAATATATTTAATTAAATAAACAAGTATAAATTCCATTTGCAATTATTTATAGTGTTATAATTATACCATTTTTAACATATTTTAATTAAAAATATGTTTAAAATCATTTAAATAAAATCCGACTTGTCAAAAAAAAATCGGGCATGTCCACTCGCCGTCACAGTCCACGAAGGACTGATATATGGCGACCGCGGGCAGGGTCTCCAGATCATGCATGTGTTATTTCCCCAAATCAGGTTTTATTTTTCCCCAAAAAGATACATTTTTGTACAATTTTCCCCAAAATTGATTTCGTATCTAATACTCCCTTAATTACACCTACTATTTTTTTATGAGTGTTAGCGAGTTGGTTTCTTATACTATTTGTTACGCTTTAACGTGTTTGGCTGAATTTTGGTCGTATAGAGATAGATGGAAACTTTTAGGTTAGAGTCTACTTTTTGTAATAAGAATTATTAGTGTTAGTTATTTTTTTTACTACTTATAAGCTAGTGCTTGACTGCAGTCCCACCTGATGGAAAACGGCGACGCAATCGAGGATGGTAAATCACACCAGCCTATTAAAAGCCTATTCTCTCTAGTTCTGAAGACATCTACATTATAATCGGGCAGGAAAACCGACGCAGGCAAACTGTTCCAGTCCTTTGCTGTCCTTATTATAAATGAAGAAGCAAATCGCTTAGTCCGGAGTCCGGACTTAAGGCACGCTCACCACATAAGGGTGTGTACGTGTCGTGCTTCTCGTCGTCCGATGATGGAATCAAGTCATGCAATTCCTGCGCATACTCTCCAAAATGCATCCTGTAGAATACCGAGAGGCTGGCTACTCTACGCCTGTGCTCTAGGCTTTGTAAATTGTCCGCTACGAACCCTGCATCACCAATAAGTCTCTTAGCACGCCTCTCCACTCTCCACAGTCGAAAGCAGAAAGATGTTTTTTTTTTCAGCACCAGCCCATTTGTGACTACAGTACTCCACACACAACCGGACTTGTGCTTTATATAGCATCAAAAGCAACCCTGGTGTGAAGTACAGGTGGACCTTTGCAAGGTCTAGTAGCTACCTTGGCCTTGGACTCAATGAACCGCCCAAAGTTGTGGTTTGAAGAAATTTCAAAACCCAACAACAGAAGGTGGTTTCCGTATTCAAAGGATACATTCTGAAAAGTAGGATCCAAGATGAACAAACGTACTTCTTTTCAAGGTGAACAGACATGCCTGAGTTTTGGTGGTATTGAATCTCACAAGATTGCCATCACCCCATTCGGGGACTGCCTGAAGTGTGAGATTTGCGCGCCCCACCATGGCTACTCTTTCAGACTGGATAACCTCCTTACTCTCTCTCCACAATAGTGCTGTCATCTGCATACCCATAGATACCGGACATCAGCAGATCGTTGATATGAAGCAGGAAGAGAGTTACGCAGAGAACTGACCTCTGAGGAACTCCGGCATTAGTCGTCAACGATTCCTATGAGCAACCGTCAACAACCACTCGGAGTGACCGTTCACTCAGGAAGTCCTTTATCGAGCCGATCAAACCAGGGGATATGCCGTACGCTGGCAGCTTGTTTAAAAGATTAGCATGCCAAACCCTATCGAAGGCCTTTGAGACATCCAGAGAAACAACAAGCGCTTTCCCATTTTTCTCGAGGGCCTCACCCCATAAGTGAGTGAGTGTGTTCCAGAGACACCCTCGCCCGCCATTCTGACTATTGACCGTGAGGGGGACAATAACGAAAGTGTAATGTTAACAACATTGTATTGTTTTACGTGAGATATTGTGAAATACTCGTATTTTTGATTATTAACCTTTCTGAATTAGACTTTTGTTTCTCCCCAAACTTTCGCCAAGAAAAATTGTGTTCGCCAAAATTTTCCCTACAGTTTTCGTTTCCCCAAAAGTTCCCCAAAGTTTTTATTTTTCCCCAAAATGGGGAAAAAAACCCCCAATCTGGAGACCCTGACCGCGGGGGCGCTGCAAGGGGAAATGCATCGCGTACATGGTTTTTCTATAATTTCTTGTAAATCATGTATGAAATTAAGAAATGTAATCAATACAAATTGTAGAATAGACTATATGCTTTTTAATAGTCCAAGTTTGACGTCTATCCGATGAACGGATGTTGAACGCTAACACAATTCATTACCAACGTAGTACATTTTTTAAATACATATTGCTTGAAAACGTTATATTTAATCCAATATCTAATCAATAAAACTATTTGCTGAAGATCTGAGGTATAAGTACATATAATTTTCATAGCCAATGCAATAGCGGATTGATCCATCGAACTCTTTAAACTAAGGCTGTTTTTGCAATTTTACCGTTGTTACCCCCTTAAAGTAAACACAGCGCGGGCAGAGCTGCGTGGGTCAGCTAGTCTATATTATGAGAGAGGGCAGTCGGTGTTTTCTGGCCCAACTTAACTACGCGATGTTTTAACAATTGAATATTACATAATTAAATATTGTTTAGCACAAGGTTACAGTTCGGTCGTTTACTAAAATGAATATACAAAAAAAAATAACACAACACTGTAAATGGTATAGCTTTTAGATGTCAGCCAGCTGACTTATGGTATGCTCTAACAAGATCCTAAAGTTTAAAGCAAATAGAAATGTATGTGAATTAGACACGCGGTAGGTGTTAAACGATATGTTGTTCGACGTTATCATCCGATGGCAGTATGGCTCGTTACTAGCCACGCCAAGCAAACTAAAGACCAACAGACATGATACAACATAACTATAAAAGATTTTTCAATACCTCAAGACGCTCCAAAAACAAACTCGTTGTCGTGCAAAACGACCAAAAAGACATCTGGCATTAAATCACTTGCCTGCCTATGTAGGTTACCGTAATCACAATGCGAGTAATTGAACTATGCATAAATAAGTTCAAAAGAATGTAGGATACACCTGTAATCACTACACTATTTACAAGAATAGAATATGTTACGCGAAACGTGCTTAAAATTAAATTGGAAAATCTATTGAAAGTATATCTAAGAACGTAAGAACTGAACACCGCCCAGAAATCTCGAATATTGAGCAACATGTGATCGACAGATTTACTAAATTCAATAGGACCGTTTTTGCTGTTTATAGCATAAACAAAACGTACATATCCAGTCTAAATTTAGACACTTTCTTGGATATTTGGCATGGAGAGCAAAACAACGTCAGATTAAATGGTCGAAAACAAGAACCATATACATACATATATTTGTGCTTACACAGCTAGTTCATATAGATTACGGAATTTGAGGTATTGGAAAAAGAAACATACATGTTATTTTTGCAGAACTTGTTTTATTACTATCCGGTGTCCAATAAAGAGTTAATAAATAAATACGACCTGGGGCCTTAACATGAATTCTTTTAGCAGGGCAGTTTAACACGAAAAGTGACCCGTCTTACAAATTTGTACCATGAACGCACTAAGTATCAGTTGTCTGGTTTCCATAGTACAGTCTCTGCCTAGTTGGGGATCGGATGACCGTGTGTGGATTGTCCCAGATTATTATTATACACAAAGCTATCAACCTGATCAACCGGATCAGGTTGATATAACAAAAAAAATATTAAAAAGTCGACGTATGTGCCAACGTTTAAATTATGCCGTAAGATTAGATTTCATATTGCAATAAAATATTTTAAAAAAAAATTGAACCGACTTCAATAACACTAAAAAGTATAAAATAATTTAAATATTATTGAAGTTGAATATATTTCATATTTATCAGTTCATATTTATCAGAGAAATGTAAAGGAGAACATCAGTTTTATGGTTTTTACCAGATAAATTCCTCCATATCATTCATGGTCCTCCAGGAAGTTCTTATCCGGTTGTGATAAAATTCATACAGATTCATTACAGTGGTTTCTTCTTTCGAATAAAAAAAGAATCATTGAAATTGGTAAATATTTACCAGAGTTATGACCATTTTTGTCCTTAAAAAGCACCATAAAGTCATCTATATAGGCTTTCTTGCAGCTCTCAGTGCGCAGTCACCATTCTTGTTTTTTCAGGAACTACTTATTATTAAGCAATAATTTTTTTATGGGACCCAATTAACGGATTAAAGAATGGATGGAAGAAAGATTTTTTCAAATCGGTTCATAATTGCCAGAGTAAAAAATCTACTAATTTTGGAAAATCTAAATAACAGTCCGCTCTTGGAACGGTAAAAAAATGCCATTGTGACAGGCATGACATTATTATCATTTAGGACACCTACGAATGATTCAGCGTATTAACATTGTCGGTTGTAGGATACTTACTTGATTATAGTGAATACAAAAAACCTCAATTACGACCATGTTCGCGGCATCTACATATCTATCTATACTATAATAAAACTCAAAGAGCACTTTTTCTGTACATTGAATATTTTTCCAAAATTTCTATGTGGGGATACTATACTATCGACATAGAGGCCAAAACATTTTTTTTGGAATTATTGTCTGTCTGTCTGTCTATCTGTCTGTCGTTCTGTTTGTCCAGGCATCATTCGAAAACCCGTGGATGGATTTTGATAGGACTTTCACTGATGTGTTGTGTAGAAGTAGGGGTATAAATTGGTATATAAAACATCACGCTATGTTTCATAGGGGCTAAGCAGTGAAACATTACTTGCACATATTACCACGTAATTTCCTTTGTATGTGAATAGGGTAATTATAGACTGATCAGTTAATCATTAAGATATGTATTATTACGCTATATACAATAGGGACTGAGCAGACATTTAGTTTGCACAAGATATGGCAGTGGCGAAGGGTCAATTTTTGTAAGGGGTAAGCCGTTCCGGTACACCCAGGAAATTTTCATTAGATTTCTGTATTGTTCTAAGTACTTTGCTGATAGCAATATGACATTATATCTTTGAAAAGTTAAAATCTGTAATTCCCGAGCGAGTCCAAACTAGATTAGGAAAGAAATAGGCAAGGGAAAAATAACATTTCATTTTATTAAGCCAGTTCATGAAATTTTAATGAAACTCCCCAAGTCCAGGTATTGTATAGGTATTGTATCACAGTCGCAACAATAAAAGATGCGAAACACTAAGAACTTTCATTATCGAATATCATTAGACAGTAATTTACGATGTTAGCGTGGTTTACATTATGAACAGCGCCATCTATCGGCGGAATTGGACATACAATCACTATAGAACTTTTATAACTCAAGAACGGCCTATCCGATTCGGCTGAAAATTGGTGGGGAGGTAGCTTAGAACCAGTTAACGGATATGTCCGGATAAAAAGTCCTATGTCCTATGGACATAGGACTTTTTATCCCGGTAGGTTAAGGTGAAGCAACGTTAGGTAAGGTCATTAAATAGATGGGTGAACCGATTTGTATGAAAGTGTGCATATCGGGTAGGTCTGAGAATAGGTCATACAGTATATTTCATACCGCTAGGTTAAGGTTAAGCAACATAAGGCAAGGTCATTAAACATATGGGTGACCCGATTTGTATGAAATTTTGTGTGCATATCGGGGAGGTCTGAGAATAGGTCATAAAGTATATTTAATGCCGCTGATACCATGATTGACGAGGATATATAGAACGAGAGGAGGGTGCAAGAGAGGAGAAAGAGGGAGAGGGGATTCGAGGAGGGGGTGATGGGATGAGGGATCAGGGGAGTTAGGTGGAGCAAGTTCGTAGAAGAGAGAGGGGAGAGGGTTCAGAGAGGGGACAACAGGGAGAGGAAGCGGGGGAGTGTGACGGAAACCGAAGCGGGAGGGGGAAAGAGAGAGAAGAGAAAGAGCATATAATTAGATTTTTTTTATAAGAGAGAGAGATATGGATAGAGATTAATCTAGGGAGGAGGGAGAAAAGGGGAGCAAAATGTAATAAAAGCGAGGGCGGAGCTGCGCGGGTCAGCTAGTACTATAATAAAACTCAAAGAGCACTTTTTCTGTACATTTAATATTTTTCCAAAATTTCTATGTACAGAATAGGGGATACTATACTATCGACAATTTTTTTTGGAATTATTGTCTGTCTGTCTGTCTGTCGTTCTGTTTGTCCAGGTATCATTTGAAAACCCGTGGATGGATTTTGATAGGACTTTCACTGATGTGTTGTGTAGAAGTCAGGGTATAAATTGGTATATAAAACATCACGCTATATTTCATAGGGACCACGTAATTTCCTTTGTATGTGAATAGGGTAATTATAGACTGATCAGTTAATCATTAAGATATGTATTATTACGCTATATACAATAGGGACTGAGCAGACATTTAGTTTGCATAAGATATGGCAGTGGCGAAAGGTCAATTTTTGTAAGGGGTAAGCCGATCCGGTACACCCAGGACATTTTCATTAGATTTCTGTATTGTTCTAACCAATATGACATTATCTATATCTTTGAAAAGTTAAATGTAAATCCCGAGCGAGTCCAAACTAGATTAGGAAAGAAATAGGCAAGGGAAAAATACCATTTCATTTCCGCTGCACCACCAAGGCTACATTTGTACAGGTAGGTAGAAATTGAGAATACGAAATTGCTAAATTTTTACTTAGGTAAAGGACCTAAAATGACTCGAAATGATCTAACGCAATAAAATGTACAACTACAATTCACACTACACACAATGAACAGCGCTCCCAAAAAACGCTTCAAGGTCAGGGCTCAGGTGTCATGAAATTTTAATGAAACGCCCCAAGTCCAGGTAGTGTATAGGTATTGTATTACAGTCGCAACAATAAATGATGCGGAAATCTTAGAACTTAGTGATTTACGATGTTAGCGTGATTTACATTATGAACAGTGCCATATATCGGTGAAATTGAACATACAATCACTAAAGAACTTTAATATTTTTACATAATTATAAAAAAAAGTTACACTATTTATAACTCAAGAACGGCTGAACCGATTTGGCTGAAAATTGGTGGGGAGGTAGCTTAGAACCAAGAAACGGACGTAGGATACTTTTTATCTCGGTAAGTTAAGGATAAGCAACATAAGGCAAGGGCATTAAATAGATGGGTGAACCGATTTGTATGAGATTTTTTGCGCATATCGGGTAGGTCTGAGAATAGGTCGTAAAGTAATTTTCATGCCGATAGGTTAAGGTTAAGCAACATAAGACAAATTCATTAACTAGATGGGTGAACCGATCGATATGTATGAAATTTTGTGTGCATATCGGTCGGAATAGGTCTTAAAATATATTTTTCACACCACCTGCTCGATAATGTCACATTATATGTCATATAAAGATGACATAAAGTGCCTCATTATTGCCCTATAGTCTAGCCGGGTAATAATGTTGTACTAAACTCCCTTGGGTAATAATGTGTTTGAATTTCGAACGTCAAACGAAAATTCCTCAACACTTACCACAGATATATATTACTACCCTAAGCAGAGAACTGCACGAAAAACCAAACATTTGAAAATCGAACTGAGCGCGACGAGCATAACCCAGTGTTCTATTCTAGAAAATAAAATGAAATAGATGATAACGCGGCAAATCACTATGTTGATATTATTGACGGTCTCGTTGGTCTAGTGTAGTAATGGGTAACTCGTAAATTTAAAATGAGGATGAGGGAGTACATCATTTTCGTTCGTGAGGTACTCGCGAGGTACACCTCATTTGAGGTGAGGATATCAATTCATGGCCTCACCTCATGCGAGTTACGCGCCACAAACGAGGAAGCTAGGAGGACGCCGGACCGTTGCAGCTGCAGCGTGCTTCTCTATTGCTATTTCTCTCACACACATCATTTTCTTTCGCTCAGTGTTTTAGTCCATTATAAACAAAAAACACTCAATCATCACTAAATAAATAGATAATAATTTTAAGAGAATTAAGATCACGAAATTAATATTGATATTTCAATTCCTGATTTAAATAAAGTTTAACTACTGAGGTCATCGTCAATCATCCATATATCCTCACAAATTTTTACATTTATAATATTAGTAGGATACGATTATCTAAATACAAACCTAACTCGCAAAATTGTAACTCACGCCTCACCAGTCACCACGCTCACACAGATCGTCCTCACTCATTTGGTCGATTTGTTCGCTCACTCATTTAGTAATCCTCACTCGCTCGCCTTTCGCTCGCACGACGAGGCGAGGTAAACGCGTGCGGCCTCAAACCTCAATCTCGCGAGCGTGAACGAGGAATGAAAGATAAAATGAGGTGGTTCATCTTTAAAAAATGAGGAACTCTTTGAATTTGTCCTTACGAGTACCTCGAATGAGGCGACTCATGAGTGAGGAACGCACCACTAGTCTAGTGGTTAGACACCCTGGCCGCTACCCAATAGGTCGTGGGTTCGATTTCCACCAAGTGTCTGGGTGTTATTTAACTATTTAATTAATATTAGTTATCTGGTTTCCATAGTACAGGCTCTGCCTAGTTTGGGATCAGATTACCGTGTGTGGATTGTCCCAAAATATTGTTATTATTTTAATTCTAGCAATATTTGTATTTTATTACCTCGCAGTAGGTGTGAAAAGTAGTGTATTCACCTCGGGGATAAAGGTGCCTTTGTCTTGGGCGAGCTTAAATCCCTCGCTGTACTCAGGATTCTAGTATTAACTCCCTCGCTACGCTCGGGAGTTAACTCTATACTCCCTCGCTGCGCTCGGGAGTTGCTAGAATCCTTCGTTATGCTCGCGATTCAATTAAACGCCCGTGACATAAGACACTACTTTATCCCCTTGGTGCATAAACTACTATTATGCCGCTGATAACATGATTCACGAGGATATATAGTACGAGAGGACATGAGAGGAGGATGAGAGCAAGAGAGGAGAGAGACTGAGAGGGGATTTGAGGAGGGGGTGATGGGGTGAGGGTTCGGGGGAGTTAGGTGGAGCAAGTTGGGAGAAGAGAGAGGGAGAGGGTTCAGAGAAGGGACAACGGGGAGAGGAAGAGGGGGAGTGTGACGAGGACCGAAGTGGGAGGGAAAGAGAGACGAGCAAAACGTAATAAAAGCGCGGGCGGAGCTGCGCGGGTCAGCTAGTAAAAATAATAAAAAGCAAGTCAATTATGATAGACGTCGAAAAGATCCCATTTTCAACATAATTTAGGTCACAATACATGAACAATTAATTTTTCGAATTGATTTTCAAGCACGTGTTGAAAATATTGAAATTTAGAACGGTGCTACTAGGTCACCAGTCGGTTATTTAAGTTTTATCTCTACTGAAAAACGTTCTATATGCACAAGTAGTTAGATATTGGAAATAATTCTTACTAATTTATAAAAGTTGAATTAGGATATGTACTCGCTTTCCTTCGGAGTCGCTGGACGTTCGGGGTGTGGGCCCTAGGACGTCCATTGAGTACGGATGCGAGTACGAGGAGGAAGGCGGCGGAGTTTCAACCCCCGCCTCCGTAAGTAACGTGTCTGGTTCCCGGGGACTAAAATGCGCCGGCGGCGGGCTCAAAAGCCGAGGGGTTCCCGATGCAGATCCCACCGGAGAGCACTGGTGTCCCCTCTCACGTGCCGATGCGACAGCCGCGGGGATTTTAGTGGGTAAGAATACCACATACCCCGTTTGACCCCCACAGGTCCCAGGGATCTTTGGCAGGTTTCTATCACGAAAACGCACTTTATTTGCGAGTGAATCATGTTTCATCATATCGAAGTAGTCCTATCGACATATAAAATTCGGTGATAAAGGACATTTAAGATTTTGATATCAGTGCACACTGCTCAGGGTAAAAGTTTTGTTTCAAAGTGCTGTTGATAAACTCAATACTGAGCTGAGAATAATCAGGCGGTATTTCGGTAAAAAAAAACTTCCTCCCTCATAATGAGTAAAAAATACATGCTTCAATTATTTTAGGTTAGTTCAATTTAAATAATTTAAACTAATAACTTTGTTCACAGACCGGCTCTAAACGTCGATACTCGTCGACAGGAACTGATAAAGGAAAGGTACTGCGCATATTGCTGCAAATCAAGCAAGTGCTCCGTGACTAATATCCTTATTAATAGGCAAAGATCAAATAACTCATTGTTAAGGGGGTAACATGCGCCAATGACCTTGAGAATCTGGCCATTTCGGCCGAGAGTTGTCATCGTAGAGGGCGCTACCAGCAAATATGAATATTACATTTGAAAAATTATAGACTAAAATATGCAGATGTGTCAAATGGAGTTTTGTTAATTTTGCCTATTCCGTTATAGAATGAAATTTCAATAAAATTATATCTATTGCAAATATACTTAATAATATCACTTTTGAATGTTTTGTTGATTATGTATACGTAAAATAAATGACTGATGAATTATTTAAATGCATGATAAAAATCGATTTTAACTCAAAGCTTTTTGTCATTTCATAGTGACACGAAAAGAACAAGACTGATGCAGTTTAAGAACGGTAACCCACTATTTAATATCACCTAATTACAATCTGATAACAACAACTTACAGTAGTAACGTAGTTGACGTGTTGCGTCAGGATATGGATAATTGCATTTCATATTCCAAACTTCATATCAAAGGTTCAGTTCGTCTATTATAGAATGGCCAATGCCTGACTAGTAAGACTTATACATTCTTCTATTCTGTTGTTGGTGGTTATTAGTTAGGTCCGGTTACAACCGGAACGTACTTCGACCCAGCTGAATACATTGTGCCTACCATTCGGAATTCATATTAATTCGTACTACTTATAACGTACAGTAGTCACAGTGGATTTTTGTGTGTCTGAAGTTAGGGTTGGCGAACCATTGCGCAAGTACAGTTGTGAGTTCTGAATACATAAACATAAAAACAGCTACTGCGCAGCGTCTTGCAGCAAACTTCAGACACACAAAGATCCGCCGTGACTACTGTAAGCGTACTTGAAATGAAACTATGCACAAAGTTCTAAGGTTTCTGTTCTGCACGTCAAAACGAAAGCGTTTAACAGAGCCTTCAAAATATAGTTTTTTTTTTCTTAAAAAGTAGCTTAAAAAGGGACCTTTTTAAACATATTTCCTCAATTAGTTCCAAATTCTCTAACCAATAAACATCCATCTGATAGCTGTTAAGCTTTTTGATCCCTGGAAAAATTAACTGAAACCAAATTGATGATTGATTGAGATGTTCGATTTTGATAAAGAGAGTGACTTAAGATGCTGCAATGCATGCCAGTGGCCCTGATGAGACACTAGCGGTATTATTAAAGAAGCGTGTAACAGTAGTGTTTCCTATTCTAATGCGTATATTCTCTTTAAGAGCGGCACAAGTACCCGAATCTTGGAAGCTTGCTAGCATCCAACCTTACTCAAGACCAGATACCCAACGTCGACTCAAGTCGTGCAAACCCAAAAATCATAAATTATTATTATTGCAACAATTAGTTCCGTGATAAGAATTATAGCACCCATCCATCTCCTCCCATTGGGTGTCCGTAAAAGGCGACTAAGGAAAAACAAGAAGACGAGCAGCAGCGTCTTTTTAATGGATTATCTACCACCTATACTGTGATCCCCAACCGCCTGCCAGGCGTGGGGATTATGGCAACCCCTCAACAAAGGCCTTCTCCCTTGGAGGGGTCCAAGGGAGAAAGGGCCTTTGTTGAACAGTGGACGTTTCGGCTGCTGATGATGATGTTGATGAGTTCCGTGATCGACTCCATAATGGCCATCGAACTGAAACTGTGATAAGATACTTAACTTTTTACATCATTAAGTACAGGTCAAAATGACCCAGACCCAAGACAAACAGATTATGTTCATGCACATGAATGTTTTTCCTGTGTGGGAATCGACCCCAAGACCTTAAGGGCAGCGGCCAGGGTAGCAAACTACAAAATCAACGGACCTGTGTTGTTATTCAATATACGTGGCTGCCAAAGGAATCCGTAGTTCATTGAACGCACGAATCAGTAATCGTCTTTTTTAATGTAACGTCATATTATGTACGTAACGTAACTTCATCTTGAGTTCTGTACCTATCGCGGGGTTTGAACTACGCGGAGCATTTGACATTGATTGTAATAAACAACAACTAGAGAGTAACTAATATATTATTATTAATATGTTAGTTACTCTAAAACCATATACGGTGGTATTTTTTCCTCGTGTCTGCCAACAACACCATCTGTTTATTGTTACGCTACTTAGTTAAGTAAAAAGGTATTACCTGATAGTAATCGAAACACCCACCCATAGAAAAGTCTCTTCCTGTCCCTGTCATCCAAAACTATAATTATAGCCTTTTGGTCCAATAGTTTTTTGCCAGCTACAGTGACCTTCTACTTATGTTACATAGCGGAAGAAATCTAAGATTAAAGACGCGCCACCTAGATAGCACATAAGTACCCTTCCAACTTAACCATCCAGATGTCTCAAAAGACGAGCAACTGTCCAATGCAACTGTCCGTAGGTAAGAGTGTCGCTCACCACCAAGCCAACCACCCATGTACTCGACTCGTTGCTAAGTTGCAAAAACCAACATGATAGTAATAATAACACCGTTAATGTTATGACAAAAAAAAAACATAATGTAAATGATAAAGGATATCATAATGTATGTCATTTTGTTGACCTACGCAGTACAGTATAAAATACGATTTAAATTAGTAAGATCATATGACTCTGATACGCTTTAAAAGTTAGGCATAATACTCGGCAACAATACTTTCGCATAATCTATGATGAACCAAAAATATGGTATTACTATAAAAATATCTCTAATTAAATATAGAAGTATAGATTTCATTTGAACTGATTTATAATGTTATAATTATACCATTTGTAACATATCTTAATTAAAAATATGTTAAAAATCATTTAAATTAAATTCGTCTTGTCAAAAAAAATTCGAGCACGTCCATCCTCCATAACAGTCCACGAAAGACTGATGAAAGGCGATCGCGGGGGCGCTGCAAGGGGAAATGCATCGCGTACGTGGTTTTTCTATAATTTCTTGTAAAACATGAATGAAATTAAGAAATGTAATCAATACAAATTGTAGAATAGGTTATTATGCTTTTTATAGTCCAAGTTTGACGTCTATCCGATGAACGGATATTGAACGCTAACACAATTCATATCCAACGTAGTACATTTTTTAAATACATATTGCTTGAAAACGTTATATTTAATCAAATATCTAATCAATAAAACTATTTGCTGAAGATCTGAGGTATAAGTACATATCATTTTCATAGCTAATGCAATAGCGGATTGATCCATCGAACTCTTTAAACAAAGGCTATTTTTGCAATTTTACCGTTGTTACCCCCTTAATAGGGCCACTATTCATTTACTGCTTTTAGAAGCTCCTCAACAGCCCGTAGTGAGTTTATGTCTGTTTTATGGTTACAAAGATCTACTTTTCACATTGTAAAATTTCACGAGTTCTTGGTATATTAATTTATTGCTTTTGTTACGATATTAATAAAACTACCGAACAAGATGTTCTGAAGGTGGTTATTTCACAGAATACGAGTATTTTACAAATAAGTCGTACGTTTAGACTTGTGGCTGACGTTTTTTATGACTAACCATACGCAACATATGCTACAATATTATAATATATTAAATTATTCTTTCAAGAATTATAAAGAAAATATTTTATAGTAAGCAATTAACAAGTCTAAAATGCCTAATGCCATTTTGGAACTTCTCGCTCATATTTCCTACTGGATGGAACCATAGCAACCGAAACAGGGCACATCCATTAATTGATCCAAGAAAAACTCTAATGATATTAATTATTAACCTACTTATGTACGGCGATAATTTAGTTAATTTTACCGAAGATCAAATTAGAATGATAATAAACCCTTAAAAAATCGGTAAATATGTAGAAACAAAGGCTGACGTAACGTAAGTCCACGGTTTCATTTCGTGTTAAGTACATCTTATCGATATGATAAGACAGATTAAAACAATTTGGTTTTAATCGTTTCTTTGTCTGTTGAAATGATAAAAAGCATTATTTTATTGGTAATTTGCTGTAAAATAAAACAGTACGTATAAGTGGTTTTAACAAAGAACAAACGCAAGTGATGCTTACGAACTGTATCCTATTTCATTCATTGTTTGAAATATGTATAAAGTACACATTTAGTCGTATATCAATTTGATATCCTTCATCAGACTAGCATGTAACCGGCCTGCGAAAAGTTCAAAGTTACAAAAGAACCTATCAGATATAAACCATGGATATGAACTCTCATAGGATGATGCCAATCCTCACCACAATCCTCAACTCAAAAATCATTCATAGCTTCGGCAACAAATGCAAAGAATAGACTACTTAAACTTAATTTAAACGGGTCGTTAGTAAGTCAGAAAAACATGATTCGCGTCGAAACAATGGCTCTTGTGCAATTTTTTTTTGCTTACTCTCCATAGAATTCAAAAGTAAAGCGTGATAGACGTGAGAAGATTGTTATACAAAAGAAAACAATACGCTATTATCGATGGCATCCTATTCATTAAAACTTCTGATTATGAATACTTAACTTCTGATTAAATCGATTTATTCGAAATAGTTCTAAATGAAAAAACTAGCCTATCCACGCAAGTTCGCGTTAAACATTAGAAACAACTTCAATCTATAATCATAGATTGTCATGTAACTCATTAATATCCTGGTGGTTCAGAAAGGTTACAAGGTATATAAGACAATTACTAGTAAAAAATAGAAAATAAATGATATTGCAGAAACATCGACATATGAAAATAATATATCGATGTGTTTGTGGAGTAAAACAAAATCCAATGTAGGATCAAATCTCACAAATAAATTGTAGGTGCGAGGTGCTCATCACCGATTGGTAAACGATCAGTTGGTTAAGCAACGTTAGCCACGGTCAGTACCTAGATGGGTGACCGTTTAGTGGCATTTGAACTGAACGTCCCCGTCGGTCTGTCTCAGTTGTTTTCATTTAAGCAGCACTCGTTAAGCCGTTAAGTCAGAGGCAGCTTGAACATATCTGACACCAGACCACCAACCATACGACAAAAAAATGTAGGTAATATCTCACTATAGTAGATCCCTGGCTTATGCTTATTATTTGCCAAGCATACGCTTATTATTAGGTTTGATCTCAGCCCTGTGTTGGAAGGTTTTCAGTTGTTTAGTAAGTACACACATCAAAAGTGTCTAGGGATCAAGCATTTTTGGGCAAAAAAATGGGCAGAAGAACAATGGCGTTTCGTGTGCTTTTCTGATGAGTCTCGTTTTGGTATGAGACCGGATACAAGACGTATACGACACTGGAGAACCCCTGGACGCCAACAGCGATTAAAATCCTGCCAGGAAGTCCATCCTTATAGTGGTGGAACCATCATGGTATGGGCGGGTATTTGGATCGGCGGAAGAACTGAGTTGATTTGGATCAGAGGCAACCTCAACGCTCAAATTTATGCTGAGACGATTGTATCAGACGTCATCGTTCCTCTACAAGTGCAAATCGGTCCCTTATTTCAGTTAATGCATAATAATGCACGACCGCACACCGCAAGAGTTGTAAGACAGACTCTCGCCGCAGCTAACATCAATGTCCTGCCCTGGCCTGCTCAGTCGCCAGACTTGAACCCGATTGAGCATGCATGGGATATGCTACAGAGAAGAGCTCTGCCGAATATGGAGGGTATCCAGTCGCAAGAAGACCTTTTTTTGTTGTTGCAACGAACATGGGCGGCCATTCCACAGCGTGATTTGGATGAACTCATTTTGAGTATGCCAAACCGATGTTCTTGTGTTGTTAGTGTTCGCGGTAGAAACACGGATTATTAATTGTTTAAGTTACCCAATAAAATTTTAAAGAAAACTGTTATTTCATTCTTTTTTTCGAACTTTTGTGTTAGTGGTTCAAATGTCAAAAATCCCTTTATTAGGAAAATGGCAAATTTCTTTATTAATGCAAAGGTGACTTGGTTTATCGTTACTGTGACAAACGAAAACACTTTATTTGATGAATCCTTAAAGAAAATTTTAATTAATATCAATCAGGAGAAAAGTTATTGCAAAAATATATGTTGATCCCTAGACACTTTTGATGTGTGTATATTATTGAACACTATACACGAAATTCGTGAACAACGGTAACTGTATTTTGGCATCCATATGGTATTTGCAAATCTATGAAAAGTCCTAGACTTGAAGCACTTTTAGTACATTTCATAATAGTATTCGTCTACTTCGTCAGCAGCTGACGCAATCCAACGATAAAAGTATTAAGAATTGTTGATTTTTGTATGATGTCATGTTATTAACACGAACACTAGAAAATAATTGAGAAAATATTACTAAAAAACCTAACTTACACCATATCTAGTAAATGATGAGAACAGTAGTAGAATAGATAGTTTTCTAAAAAGATCGAAAACCGTCAGTCTGTTGATAACTACGCACGTAAAGGTCGCGACTGACATGAAAATTTGCTCGATGTGAATATTCGCACCCAGAATTTGTTCGTTGTGACACCTGAATTTTCGTGACCAATATATGCTTGATTGACTGTGCGCCATCCCCAGCAGCAGTTAGAAGTCAAAATGGCGGACGTAGAGGTAGTGTGCTGCGTTCTTTTTAATCCGTTATTGCTAACTAAAGAAGAAAGAAAGCGTTATTATTATTGTTTATTACGTATCTCTACCTACACCGATAGCATATATTATCATAATAATAATATATAATAATGCGACGCGAATATATAATAAATAACGACTGCCTTGTTTGTGTAACATTCAAAGGGATTCGCTAAAAAACCGACAGACGGGTGAAGCGCGAACGTGTGCTCGGCGCTCGTTATCCAGCTGCTCGGCTCGCTGTACTGACATGCCGAACATTCGACTTGTAACGTGCTCACATCGAGCAAATACTCATGTCAGTCGCCACCTTTAAACATAGGTTCAATTCACCGTAAAACCAGACGTGACTCAACGTTTAACTAACTGCTGTAATCACAGTAATCAAAGAAGGCTGTTTAGAAAGTAGAGCTCTTTACCGATTGCATTGTGCGAGTAGGTAGTAATACATTTTCTATTAGAATGCAACCTTTAAAAAACATTTTTAGTTTAGGTATTTTCATTGAGTACACGTTACGAATGGTGGATAGAATACGCTTATCGGAATAATAGTCGTATAGCTGAAATAACCTTCTTGCTCACCGTTTAGGACGAAGGTTGTTTCGACGAACGGTGAATCTGTTAAATTTTCTACTCGTTCTGTTTATAACCTGTTAATATTTTCCAGCGTTATTCAGCGTGAAGAAGCATAACGAAATATTCTGAATCATGCTGAAATTTATCGATTCAGCGCGACATTTGCATACAATATTGTGATAAAATACTGAATCACGCACTAGAAAAACGATAACTAGACTGACTAGGGAAGACATTCGTCTTACTGAAAACCGAACCCAAATAACGCAACCTTCGACTTCACCATCGTGTTCCATCTTTATAAGAAGTCAGTGTGCAAGAGTCTGAGAGACTTCGCCAACTAATCTCTATTGGTGACAACGCACCGCCTCCTCTGACGCAACTTCCTTGTCTCATCAGAGAACTAGTGTGCTTTATATGATCCATAAATGTATCACGACATCGCCATTAGCTGGGTTTGCGTTCAAACTCTAGCCTATATAATTAAATACCTAAACTATGTGACGTTTATGTCCCACCATGACATCTATTGTGAGAAGTGAAAATTTCACAATTCATATTCTCACAAACGGAACGTGATACCTATAGTAATGGTGACGGTGTGCTATTTTTGATTATTCGATTTGAACATCGTCACCACAAAATAGTTTTTCTCGAGGACATATGACCGGCACAGCACATAAGAATTCACTAGGAAGCGATTAGAAATAAGAATTGTAGACTCGAGATTTGACGACATTGACAAACACGTGGCTTCTTTAAATAACAGAAAATTCTAGATGTTCATACTTTACTTTCATCGGCTGATTTGTTTGATGGGTTTCTGTGAATTTTAGGGTATATTAGTTTTACTGACGCTCCCAGACCATGTTATGATGATGTAGTGCCAAAAGCTACGCCAAGTTTATGCCTCACATTAGCTTTCATGTTAATGGACGGCCGACGTCATGTATATTTTCTATAAAACTAGTTGCTAGGGTTCACACATAATTGTCTAAACTCTAAACGCAACCATATTACGAGAAACAAGTACTGCACGAGCCTAAAGCAAAGCCTTTAAAACTGTTCCGTAAAATGACGAATATTCAAGAGCTCTTACGCAATTATTTTACTAGTTGGTAAATCCCTCGTACAAGAGACTGTCCAGGTAGGTACTAACTAAAACAGTTTCAGATGGTGGCAGTGCGATGCAACAGGCCATAGCAAATGTCTTACAGGTTATATTACGAAGTTGCATTTAAAAAAACTGTTAATCGTCGAATGAGTCATTAGGTACTATCGCTTACGTAAACAGTTGCAATTAGAGACAGAACAAACCACGCGGCGACACGTATATTCCGTGTGTAACTACCTACTTAACTAGCTACACCTTGGCGCGGCGCCAGCACCTTTCGCCAGGTCATTCTCTCAAGAAAGCTGGAATATCTGACGCAAGACGTCTAGTCCTATATGATGTGAAATCATAACGGCGTGGTTCGGGCCTGCAGTAAGAATGAGTGAGCTGTTCAATATATCCACGATGATAACGCTAACTCTTGGCACAGAATCAGGATGTTGACTAAACTAGATCAAGAGAATCATTGTTAAAGAGTGTGTCACCAGGCTTTTTGCGATGATGACTTGATCTAATGATCAATCAAATTTCAACTCTGTGGTAAGTACGTAAGATACGTAATCAGAATCATATACAATGTATTGACAATCATTCACTTTCTTATCAAATGTCCAAGGAAAAAAATCATCCTTTGGATATCAATTCCAATAATGATTGTTATGTAACAACCATAAAGCGTAAGCATGTGCTTACGATGGAAGATTTTGACGAATCATACGTAACTGGAGAAGGTCCTTCCAGAAGACTCGCATTGGCTCATCACCTATGACCTACCTACCGCGGGGTCAGGCTAGGACTTGAAAAAAAAAGAAGTTGCCCACATAATATTTTGAAACAAAGTGAACTTATAATGTTGTCTTTTACTTATGCGGATATTACACATGGAAATCAAACTACCAACTACTATTAGAAGACCTGAGGGTACCCTAAGACAACTATGACATATGGACAGCTACCACCTCAGTCCGCCCGTGACCATGAATGCTGTAAAGTATTCGAAACGTCGGGAAATTAAAATCAAAAATAAACCGCGATATAATCCGTAAAATTAGTTTCATTTCAATGTGTAATATTCGCGTAAGTATCAGAAATCATTATGGAAATCAAACTACTTTTGCGGATTCAAGATACTGTAAGCTCTTACTGCGTAGATCGGACCAAAAATAATAACCAAGAAGACCTGAGGGTACACCGGCATAATTGTGACATAAGGACGTTCAACATCTCAGTCCTCCTGTGACCATGGGTGCTGCAAAGCATTCAAAACGTCGGGATAGTAAAATCAAAAATAAACCGCGATAAAATCCGTAAAAGTAATTTGATTTCAAAGTGAACTTACTCAATTTATTTCTTTGTTGCACGTGTTGATTTATGAAATTGTCAAACTGATATAGCTAAATACTTCACTGGTCCTATTATTCTAACCGGTTCTATTATACTATTGTTAATATCCGATGAATAGTATATAAATTCGTCTAAGCTTGCCGTATTATTTTATCAAATCGTCATTAATTAACATAGCTAATCTATGGTCGTCTACTGCGCAGTTACAAATGACCAAGGAAAATGGCGTACAACAATACGAACGAATCGTGTCGCTAATTACATTGTGTTGAGCTATTTTATTTATTTACTACAAAGTATTATTTTACTATGTGAGTACGCACTCAACAGATGATATGAGATTGACCGCAATACAATTTAACACTGGTACTTGATATTGTAATTGAATTGTCAGTATTGAAGCTGAGAAAGTAATTTATAGGACCTACATAATTAATGTAATTGCACCCGAAAATAATTCTCATTTCCTCAGTAAACAGCTCGGATCTGAAGTCTTGAAATACATAAAATATGCAATACATACCAATACACAACATAGGCAGAGACAAGACCAGAGTCACGTAACATTTATTCACCTTAGTTACGTCATTGAAACTAACTCACTGCCGCACTCACAAACGTCAGTTATCGTTAATTCTAACTAATACATTTATTTAATCTAATTATTTCGAATAAGCAGCAACAGCTCAGTGAGCGAGCGCTTGCCTTGGAAACAAGATGCGCAGGAACCCCGGCTCGCACCTCTGATTTCTTTAATTAATCATGTGCGAATCGTCTTTGTACGATTGTTACTAGCTTTCGGTGAATGATAACATCGCGAGGAAACATGCATGTCTGAGAAAGCCTAACTAGCTGTCAAATGACGTGTGAAGTCCGCCAACACGCACGTGGTGGACTATGGCCTAAGCCCCTTCATCTTGATGACAAAACAAGGGCTGGTATTATTATTATTAATTATTTCGACCCTCGGGAGTAGTTAATGAGTTCCATTATTGAGTACGAGATAATAGATATATCTACTCACTATCAGAGTATAAAGTATTTATTGGATATACGAGTGTCGAAATACACCTATTTTAAGAACTGGATTAATGATCATAAACTAATTGACGTTTGTAAGTGCGCCAGTTAAACTCTTAATTAATGTTTTAAATGACTACGGCAAGATACCCTGACTAAGACAATACCTACACATATTTATGTATAATACAAGTGAGTGTAAACTCACTATCCAATCATCGATCATAAAATTATCAATATTGAAATGAGCACTCAAATGATTAACACTACGGAAATAATATTTGCAGCAAATATAGAAATTGGATTAACACAAACGGGATAAAGTAATTTCCACATGTATCGCAATAGTTAACCGAAGGCGATATCGGGAGAAGATTGCAATTTTGTATCTAATGGTCAAGTATACCTAATTAACCTAAATTGGACCGAGTAAATTGAAAATTAAAAAAATCGTCACAGGAATACTTGTTTTCGACGACTAATTTAAGCGATGTTTCTATTTCCACCACCCACCATAGACTAAAGACCTATGAAGTATATAAGCCCTTCATGAAAACATCTGTAGAAGGAAAAGTACAGGTAGACCTAGAAAACCTAAAAAGAAGTTTCAAGCAACAAAGACAAAATCAATGCAGAGTGGCAATTGCTTCACTGTCAAGAGCAAAGCTCTAAGTTGAAGAAGAATAAAAAAAAATCTGCCCGTGCATTTTTTGTGACAAAGTCGAATATTATTGAGTAGCTAGCATTTGGATTTATATTTAGAATGCGCCGTTTCGAATTCATCCGCTACGCAGTACGTTATTTTGGTTGGAAGATACAGCTGACACATGGAAACGTGGAACACGGGCACATCTCACCACATGGCCGGAGCCACTATCAATATTTTTTTCATTTACATCTGTTTTATAGACTTTTAAAACTTTATTTATTGCTATATAAACTTGCTTGACCGCAATCCCATCTTATAGTAAGCGGTGGTACATATAGTCAATGTTAGTATACTGGACAGCCTCAGAATCGCTGCGCCACAAAATGTATACACAGAATATTAATTATATTCGTGATACATGGGATCCAATGGGTGCTTAGCTGCCATCATAGTGATTACTCATAAAGCAAATTCACGGCAAAATGAAAATCGTAGGGCGACGACGTGTGCAATCCCTCCGAGACATTTAGATTGATCCAAAATTGATAGCATTTTTTGAGCATCCCTGCTGTTCTTCACTCCTTTTTAAAATTATATTGATAAGTATATTGAACATAAACGATCAAATAATCTGTTGCTTTTTTAGCTCAAACACTTTAGAAGTGAAACGAGTTCTAATCTCAGTGAGCATATTTGTTTACACTATGGATGAATCCTCAGACTATTCAAATGACACTATCTTGATTGATATGACGTTGTGGTGACTATTATCAGTTTAACCTTAATTAAAACTAATGTAAATATTGATGCTCATAGTAGAAGTTATCGTCGTACGATTATTAATGTTATAAAAATATTGTATAATAAATAATAAGAGCTGCGGTTATTATTCATTATCATAATGTTGTGCTCTCTCTCTCCAACTTAAGAGCTGGGCTCTTGTCGGTGAAGCAATTTCCAATCTGATCTATTATATGCTTTCATTTTGATCTCCTGATACGACATCGAAATGTTGTGCATCTAGTGTCAAATATTAAATATATGCTATACTAACGGAAAAGTAATTTTAAATCTCACCTAAAAAGAATATGATTTCAAAAATCCCTTTATTTGCCAGAATAAATTCATTTCTTTTTTTTAATACAAGAAAGTAAATTTTAATTTATCTATTCGGGATTCTCTTTAAAACCTGACGTGTGTGAAAAGATTGTTAATGAAATGAACTATAAAATTGTCTATTGGCAGTAACTATTTTAAAAAAAATAAAAACCGACTTCAAAGTAAATAAACTATTTTAAAAAATAAAAACCGACTTCAATGTAAATTATCTAAAAAGCATAAAATAACAAAAATATATTGAAGTCGGTGCTAGCACATCATGTTAACTAAGACTAGCACGAGCTGACACCGACTTCAATATATTTTCGTTATTTTATGCTTTTTAGATAATTTACATTGAAGTCGGTTTTTATTTTTTTTAAATAGTTTTTTTACTTTGAAGTCGGTTTTTATTTTTTTTTAAATAGTTTATTTAACACTTTTTTTTTAGTGACTTATTTTACCAAAATAGGTATCAGCACTATCACGCAACTCGAACGTCTACGTTACAGTAACTTACTGAAAACATAAAAAGTTTATATCTCTTAAACTACTGGACCGATTTTGATAAAACTTGTACTCTACCCTAAGTTGAAAAATACTCTAACTATTGCAAAAAGAATTTTCAAAATCGGACTTGTAGTTTCTGAGAAATCCGTGGACAAACCACATACATACATACATACCTACATACATACATACATACATACACTCATAAAATTTGGTAAATTTGTTTAGAAGCCCACATAGACTAACATATATTAATATTACGCATTTTTATCAATATTACATAATACGCGTCGAATAGAGAACCTTCTTTTTGATCCGGTTAATAAAATATTTTCAAAAAAATATAAACCGACTTCAAAGTAAATTATCTAAAAAGCATAAAATAACGAAAATATTATTGAAGTTGGTGTTAGCGTACTTGCTGTGTATATTCTGCACCAACTTCAATAATATTTTCGTTATTTTATGCTTTTTAGATAATTTACTTTGAAGTCGGTTTATATTTTTTTGAAAATATTTTATTTAACACTTTTTAGTGACTTATTTTACCAAGATAGGTATCAGCACTATCACCCAACTGGAACGTCTACATTACAGTAACTTACTGAAAACATAAAAAGTTTATATCTCTTAAACTACTGGACCGATTTTGATGAAACTTGTACTCTACCCTAAGTTGAAAAATACTCTAACTATTGCAAAAAGAATTTTCGAAATCGGACTTGTAGTTTCTGAGAAATCCGCGGACAAACCTACATACATACATACATACATACATACATACATACATACATACATACATACATACACTCGTGAAATTTGGTAAATTTGTTTAGAAGCCCACATAGACTAACATATATGAATATTACGTATTTCTATTAATATTACATACATACGCGTCGAATACAGAACCTCCTTTTTTGAAGTCGGTTAAAAACAGCCGCCGCATTCGCATGACTTCACTAATCATACCAATTGTATCCGTGGCTCGCTGCTGGAAAACTAGCAGCTGTGGGTGAATACACTATCCCGCGCCCTAACCGAAGTTATGTGAGTCACAATTAGCAACCCTTTTGTTCAGTTCAACAACCATCGGCAATGCTAAGTCGTGCGTGAACAGCTGACGTGTGCTCAACGCTGTCGCTCCACGATTACCGTTCATAACAATATTAGACGTGAATGCTATTTTAACAAGCCAATATTTAAAAGCTTACGTCAAGGTTTATAAATGATATAACTCGAATACTTCTTGCCCTAGCTCATAGTTTGCATCTCGTAGACTTGATTCGTTCCCCGTTAATATATCATTCAGACATATAAGTAATTATTTGCCATTTGACACGACTTTCGTGACTAAACATAATGTAAATGGATTAGTCACAAATCTTAATACAATTGTTACGTCTGTCGCGATTATACAAGTCACTAAAGCAGCTTATAAACATGAAGGAAGTGAAACTATTGAAGTGTACGTACTTAGTAATTAGCTGCCAATGATATACCATGGTTAATAGAGCCAGATTTGGAATAGGCAGAATATTCGTTTGCAGTGAGCTCATCGGCACACCTTAAAATTCTTGCACATTATCAATTCTGTAACAAAATAATTTATTGCTCCGTATGTTTCAATAAATTAGTTTTCACTTTACAGTTTCTATAATTTGCACGAGTATTACGTGAGCATTTATCGGCTCGGTTGTATACCTGTGGTTGCTGATAACGTTAATTTCGATGCAAGCTGATTGCCGGATACTATTATCTAGAATCTCCGCCTCTCACCAGCCGGTTAGACCTGCGCTACCGGTAGCAAGCACAAATGGATCACGCCTATAATTTGTTCCAAAGACTGAACTAGCTTGGTAACGGGCGCCATTTGTACATTTGCATAGCTGGTTTAACCTTGGGCGATCTGGGGTCCAATCGTGAGACTATCAATTGCTAGACGTGACTAGTGTAAATTACATATAAATCGGAACATGACGCAATCCACGTCCTGAAAATCACAATCATCACAGCGATCGTCATAAAAGATTCTGATATACCAAAGAAAGAGCTTCCGTTCATTATTATAATATTATGGATACATTAAAGCAGTACGCCTCTGAATATTAACTGCCTGCTAATGAATTTCGTAATTATTTCTGAGTAAAAACATCTATCGAAGCAGGCATCCTTTCACCGCGAGTTCGACTCAGTTCGAGCCTAGTACAGTCGTATTTAGCTCGTGACCACTTATGGGGTCTAGAATGAAGGTATGTCTTTTAGTGTTCTGTGGAACGGTCTCGCTTTGCATTTTCGTACATCTTAGCACAAAATACTTCTCGTGATCGTGATTCTATGTACAAACACGGTAAGTATAATTTACTCAGAGCAAATATTTTAGGAGTGCCGTAATAGCAGAGGCCATTCGGTACGTGGCTAATAGCATATGATCTGGTTACGTAACAACTACATGTTTAATCTTTCCGGTTTCATCCTATACTAAGTCCAGATACTATGCAAAAGGCTGATCTAACACGGAGAGCATTTCATCACCTTCTAAGCGTTTATTGGTTGCAATCAGAATGGAATCTAGGCATCCTTGCAAATTAGAGCGGTAGAACTTTTAATTCTTACGTAGAATGAGTATGAGGTACCAACCAAATAAATTCAGTTTTCAGGTGAATAACGTCGAAAAGAAAACAAACGAAATACCTAGAATAGCTTTCATAACAACAGAACCGCTGTAGGTCGTCTCTGTCGGTGTTTAATTTACTGCTGACCTTTCCATTATGAGTAGGCCAAAAGCTCGTGCTCGGTACTTTTTAAAATAGCTCGAGGCTAATAGATAACAGCTTTGTTATATTCGGCGTGTACGCACATACGAGTAGTTGCACAAGAGGTAACGGAAACACGTCAGAATGAGTCGCGATGGACGGTCAAAGGGTTTGAAAAATGCATGTTAGCCACAAAGGGAAAGTAGCCAACGCAATAGCAAAGTACGTACAATAATTTGATTGTGCGTGCAATTCCATAGAGCCAGTGGGTCACGCCTTCCGTTACTGCCTGGAGCGCAGACAAAGGGCTAGTGGGAGGCACACCTGTCCCGAATAGTTCCTCCCACATCACAAAATGTATTCTTATTACAATTTTATATACACAACACAACCAGTGAATTGGATCAGTTAAAGCCATGGTCATCTGTTGGGATAGATTCAGGCTTTAATTAATGGATTGATGCGCAAGTTCACACCCTAAATGGATGAATGTCAACGTGATTTCTAATTTCCAATTAGAGATTTTAAGCCAACGTTTTAGGATATGCTAACTATATAAAACATATATCATGATGGAACTTATAAATTCTAAAAAAAAAACTGGGTAAACTATGTAACTCAACTGTATGAAGCCCAAAGAAAGACGATGGACCCAGCACCCAAAATGATTTGAATTAAAATATGATAATTGACCCATTTCAGTTTTGTAATCTGTTCATTTAGTATGGATTAAAAAGTAAGAGTATTCAATAAACGATGCAACACAATTGTTTACAATACATAATAGCCGTTCCAGCCTAATGAACATATTAAACACTTCGCTAACTTGCACATAAGGACCACTTCTTTGTATGGCACTTTGAATATTTATGAGGAATGCTTTCGACCCACGCTCTGACCGAGTTTTTATAACGCATCTTACGCTTGCGGCATCGCTTGCTACAAAATGTTAAAATTACAGGTACCTCTTGCTTTAGAATGTATTGAGTGTGCATCGTTATTTTTAGAGATCTTTGTAACAGTTATGGTACTTAGGTACATTTTTCGGATTGCAAATATTGCAATGATAATAAAAAGCAGATGACCTGGCAACATTCAATAAAACCACAATTAGTAGCCTACTAGTGGTCACAATAAAAAAACGGTCAAGTGCGAGTCGGACCCGCGCACCGAGGGTTCCATACCTTTTTTGGACCTATTAAAGTTATTTTACTATTCGTCGAACACCTCAGATAGCAAATAAAATATTTAAAAAATAATTGAACCGACTTCAATAACACTAAAAAGTATAAAATAATTTAAATATTAAAGAAGTTGGTGTTAGCGTACCTGCTGTGTATATTTGGCACCAACTTCGATAATATTTAAATTATTTTATACTTTTTAGTGTTATTGAAGTACCATTTTTTTAACCGACTTCAAAAAAGGAGGTTCTGTATTCGACGCGTATGTATGTAATATTAATAAAAATGCGTAATTTTCATATATGTTCGTCTATGTGGGCTTCTAAACGAATTTACCAAATTTCACGAGTGTTTGTATGTATGTATGTATGTATGTATGTATGTATGTATGTAGGTTTGTCCGCGGATTTCTCAGAAACTACAAGTCCGATTTCAAAAATTCTTTTTGCAATAGTTAGAGTATCTTTCAACTTAGGGTAGAGTACAAATTTCATCAAAATCGGTCCAGTAGTTTAAGAGATATAAACTTTTTATGTTTTCAGTAAGTTACTGTAATGTAGACGTTCGAGTTGCGTGATAGTGCTGATACCTATCTTGGTAAAATAAGTCACTAAAAAGTGTTAAATAAACTATTTTAAAAAAAATAAAAACCGACTTCAAAGTAAATTATCTAAAAAGCATAAAATAACGAAAATATTATTGAAGTTGGTGCAGAATATACACAGCAGGTACGCTAACACCAACTTCAATAATATTTTCGTTATTTTATGCTTTTTAGATAATTTACTTTGAAGTCGGTTTTTATTTTTTTTAAAATAGTTTATTTTAAATATTTTATTTTATACTTTTAAGTGATATTTTCATACCTAAAGATTGAACCATTGAAGACGGTAAAATTATCTAGGTAGGTTATGACATCATTATGATTTCACATTAGTGAAATCATAATGATGTCATAACCTACCCTACCTATATATGTAAAAGTATGTAGACGATAATTCGTCTACATACTTTTACATAATTCATGTTTCTTCAGAAACTCAGAAACAATTTATCCGATCGTAATGAAATTTGCATGGAATCATCATAGTAGTTTACTCTCTCGAATAAAAAAAGAATCATCGAAATCGGTTCATATTTGTCAGAGAAATGTAAAGGAGAACATCAGTTTTATGGTTTTTACCAGATAAATTCCTCCATATCATTCATGGTCCTCCAGGAAGTTCTTATCCGGTTGTGATAAAATTCATACAGATTCATTACAGTGGTTTCTTCTTTCGAATAAAAAAAGAATTATTGAAATTGGTAAATATTTGCCAGAGTCATGACCATTTTTGTCCTTAAAAAGCGACATAAAGTCATCTATATAGGCTTTCCTGCAGCTTTCCTGCGCAGTCAACATTCTTGTTTTTTCAGGAACTACTTATTACTGAGCAATAATTTTTTTATGGGACCCAATTAACGGATTAAAGAATTGATGGAAGAAAGATTTTTCAAATCGGTTCATAATTGCCAGAGTTATGCGCGGACATACACACATTTTTTGAAGTCGGTTAAAAAATAAACAAACCGCAACACCTAGTTCGTTTGTCGGGGTTTTTTTAACCGACTTCAAAAAAAGAAGAGGTTCTCAATACGTCTGTATATATATATATATATATTCTATGTATGTTCGCGCATAACTCTGGCAATTATGAACCGATTTGAAAAATCTTTCTTCCATCCATTCTTTAATCCGTTAATTGGGTCCCATAAAAAAATTATTGCTCAGTAATAAGTAGTTCCTGAAAAATCAAGAATGTTGACTGCGCAGGAAAGCTGCAGGAAAGCCTATATAGATGACTTTATGTCGCTTTTTAAGGACAAAAATGGTCATAACTCTGGCAATTATTTACCAATTTCAATTATTCTTTTTTTATTCTAAAGAAGAAACCACTGTAATGAACCTGTACGAATTTTATCACAACCGGATAAGAACTTCCTGGAGGACCATGAATGATATGGAGGAATTTATCTGGTAAAAACCATAAAACTGATGTTCTCCTTTACATTTCCCTGACAAATATGAACCGATTTCGATGATTCTTTTTTTATTCGAGAGAGTAAACTACTATGATGATTCCATGCAAATTTCATTACGATCGGATAAAATGTTTCTGAGTTTCTGAAGAAACATGAATTATGTAAAAGTGTGTAGACGATAATGTGAAATCATAATGATGTCATAACCTACCTAGATAATTTTACCGTCTTCGATGGTTCAATCTTTATGTATGAAAATATCACTAAAAAGTATAAAATAAAATATTTAAAAAAAAAAATTGAACCGACTTCATTATCACTGAAAAGTATAAAATAATTTAAATATTATTGAAGTTGGTGCCAATTATACACAGCAGGTACGCTAAAACCAACTTCTATAATATTTAAATTATTTTATACTTTTCAGTGATATTGAAGTCGGTTCAATTTTTTTTTAAAAAGATTTTATAAAGATTACTAAAACACCACAAGGGCGCAACAGACGACGTCGCACCGTAACCTTTTTTAACTCTTAAGTATGGAATCCTAAAAGCAAGCAAGAAAATATTTTGTACTTTACTTTTCAATCTATTTTTGTAATGTTTATTTTGTTAATTTTAGTAAAGGTACCGAAATCACTTAATGCAGAATTCAAGCCTTAAAAACCAACAATTCAGTCATTTTGTAAAAAAAAGAGAAGGCCATTATAACCAGTCATCAGTGCGCTATATGAATCTGTGGTGGCTATAGCACAACGATTTGTCTGAAGTCACAGGATCGGCAACGCACACGTCATACTTGTGGTGTGCTAGTGATTTGCACAAAAAGAAGTCCCCACGATCACAAAACTTTTAAAATTACTATTTTTGGTCTACACAGCTCTCTCAATCTCAGCTCTCTTAGCTTGGGGAGTCTTGAGTTTAAAATGAATTATCTTAGATACATACTCATCTATCGCGTAAGTAGTTTTCTTTCAAAAAATATACGCCAAGTTCTTTCACCTTCAACCTGACACATAAAATGCACGGCTAATAGTGGAAGAAAGTCCAGAAATATCTAATAGACACTTGACAGGCGAGCGTCAGCGGAGCTTTGACCGAATGTGTGCGTCAACGGTTTCTGTCCGCACGGAAATAACAGATATCTACGAACGAAACATTGGCAACGTATACCTTTGCAGGAGACCAGCACCTAAATACAAATCCATTTTGTACACGGGAGAAGTATTATTATTATTTTTAGAGTAAGCAACACCTACCGAGCGTATATTTGACTAAAATACTTGTTTGTTAAACCAACGCTTAAATAAATATGGTGCGACATTATAACGTTGTTGCTATCAAAAAGCACGCGTGCGATGGTTGGTGTGACAAATGTTTGTATTGGTTAGCAGTCTTTCAGTATTGCAACTATTTGTTGTCTATTTTATTTGATGTGACAAAGACAAAGAAGGACCAATACGGTTTATTCTTACACCACGGCGGCACGGCGCGTAACCCCCTTACGTGGAAAACGGTTTTTCATCGCCACCAGCCGGAAGACGTCCACTGCTGAACGGTCCTTCAGTCCGGACTAAAGTATTTGCTTCTTTATTTATAATACCTACGTACAGTTACGTACACTACTGGAACAGATTGCCTGCGGTGGTTATTCCGCCCGATTATAATGTAGGTGTCCTCAAAGCTAAATAGGCTTTTAATAAGGTAGTGTGCTTAAATATTAGTAGTGTGCTTTAATATTATCATTATTATATATTGATAGCATCATGCTTTCCCCCTAATGGAAAAACAGTACTGGATACACCGTACTATTACAGTCGATTTGTTTTTTATAATAATAATAATAATAACAGGGCAGGGCAGCTTGTCAGGGCAGGGCAGCTTGTGGCGAGCTGTTGGTGCGTAACGACACCACGGACCCGAGTGCTCCTGAGAGTCGGTCAGGGCCCCCACCTCGGCGTGTCTTCGTCGGTCGAGTGGAAACCGAAGAGGGCCCGCAGGACTCTCAGCTCTGGCTTGCCTTTATTGGCCGTCCAGAGAGGAGCTGTTAGAGCTATATGCTCCAGGGGTGGAAGTGTTAAAGGGCATAACGCCGCGAGTAACTTCGGAGAAAGCGCAGCACACCTCTCGACACCCCTGAGTCACTCACACCGGTGTTGCTCTCTGTCGTCATCGGACGATCATTTGGGGAGCCCATCTAGTGGGTGGCAAGCCACCACTTGTCACAAAATAATTATGAACGTAATTATGGCAAGTGACCCCGGCCTTTGCAATAACCCAGTCGCCAGTCCAACGAATGCTCAACCCCATAAACCTAGAATTCTTTTCACATGCTTGCAATAGTGCCTACCACCTACCGAGGTCAACTGCTGTAATTTCATCATTGTGGCAGTTGACCCCGGGAGGTGTTTTACACACCATTTTCTTCTTCTAAAACAGGCCTCTACGTGTTGGATCCGTCCCCATGCAAGCCTCTAAAAGACCGGGCTAAAGCCCGAGAGTAAATAAAACATAAAAAAATAATAATAATAGTGCTTTATTGCAGACTCAAGATCCATATACAAAATTATTAATTGTTATGTTGTTATTATTAAAATTAAATAATTGTTATGATTAATAATAATTATATCAAAATAAATAGATTATTATCTATATTAATAAAAGAGCAGGGTGTTTTCTAGGAATCACGATACAGCAAAAACCATTTAACGTACAATCTTGAAATTTGGAACCAACATTATTCAAATAGTCTAGGTCAGGAGTTCCCAAAGTATGGGTCGCGACCCACTGGTGGGTCGCGGGAGACTATTGAGTGGGCCCTGAAACATAAGATAACCCGACCGATGGGTATGGCTGCTTTTTAAGATGGCCAAGAGGTGGGTCCCGAATTTGGCAGTTTTTGTTGGGTGGGTCGGAGCCCAAACAGGTTGGGAACCACTGGTCTAGGTGAACAATAAGAACGGATTTTTCGAAATTCCATACCTAAGTGGGTCAAATGGGCTCCCAAAGTTTGTATGAAAAAAAAAATGTTTTTCGTCACACGGACATGAAACTTTGTCAGTGTACTAAACAAAAGAAATAAAGAAACACGTGTATCACACTTTTTGAAAATCGACCCTTATAGGGATTTTAGCCTGGTTTTTGAGTATGCAACGCAGAAAAAAATTTTCATACTGCATTGCTGAAACTTTGCGGATACATTAATCAAATTATAGTAATTCAGGTGCAAATAATCATTTTTTGAAAATCAACTCCGAAAGGGGTCCAATTGGGGTCAAAAAAATGTTTCTCGACCTACAGTCATAAAACTTAGTTTATATATTGTACACAAGAATCTAAGAAACCTATTTCTAGCATTTTTCGAAAAACTACCCCTAAAGTTTTTTAATGGGGTTTCTAAGTTTGCACAAAGAAGGATTTACATTTCATCATATGATGCAGCTAGAGTAACGAAACTCGGTAAATAAACTTAACACAACAATTGAAAAAACTAATTTTGAGCATTTTTGTAAAATAAACCCCTAAGTGGGTCAAATGGGCTCCCAAAGTTTGTATGGAAAAAAAAATTTTTTTCGTCACACGGACATGAAACTTTATCAGTGTACTAAACAAAAGAAATAAAGAAACACGTGTATCACACTTTTTGAAAATCGACCCTTATAGGGATTTTAGCCTGGTTTATGAGTATGCAACGCAGAAAAAAAATTTCATACTGCATTGCTGAAACTTTGCGAATACATTAATCAAATTATAGCAATCCAGGTGCAAATAATCATTTTTTGAAAATCAACTCCGAAAGGGGTCCAATTGGTGTCCAAAAAATGTTTCTCGACCTACAGTCATAAAACTTAGTTTATATATTGCACATAAGAATCTAAGAAATCTATCTCTAACATTTTTCGAAAAACTACCCCTAAGTTCATTTAATGGGGTTTCAAAGTTTGCACAAAGAAGGATTTCCATTTCATCCTGTGATGCAGCTAGAATAACGAAACTTAGTAAATAAACTCAACACAACAATTGAAAAAAACTAATTTTGAGCAGTTTGTTAACCCCTAAGTGGGTCAAATGGGCTCCCAAAGAAGGCATGGATATATTTTTTTCATCACATGGTTATGAAATTCTGTAAATGTACTAAGCCAAAGAAATTAAGAACCACGTGTATCACAACTTTTTCAAATTCGTATCCCGTAAAGGGGTGTTAGCATGGTTTTTGAGTATGAAACGCGGAAAAAAAATATCATGCATTGATGAAACTTTGCGAATACATTTATCAAACTAAAGCAATTATTGTATAAATAATCATTTTTTGAAAATCAATCAATTCTTTAAGGGATCCAATTAGGGTTCAAAAATATTTTTCGACCTACAGTCATGACTTAATTTATGTATTGCACACAAGAATCTAAGATACCTATTTCCGGCATTTTGCAAATAATAACCCCTATGGTCATTTAATGGGGTTGTAAAGTTTACACGTAAAATGATTTCCATTTAATGCTATAATACAGCTAGAGTAACGAAACTCGGTACATAAACTCAATAAAAATATTGAATAAACTAATTTTCAGCATTTTTCGATTTCAACCCCTAAGTGGGTCTAATGGGGTCTCAAAGTTTGTATGGAAAACAATTTTTTTTTCACCACACATACACGAAATTTTGTCAACATACTAAACAAAAGAAATGAAGAAACACCCTTATTACAACTTTTTGAAAATCGACCCTAAAGGGGTTTTAGTATGGTTTTTAAGTTTGAACCGCGGAAAAATATTATGCTGCATTGATGAAACTTTGCGAATACATTAATCTAACTAAAGCAATCCATGTGTAAATAGTTTTTGAAAATCAACTCCTAAATGGATCCAATTGGGGTCCAAAAATGTTCTTCGACCTGCAGTCATAACACTTAATTTGTGTATTGCACACAAGAATCTAAGAAACCCATTTCTGGCATTTTGCGAAAAATAATCACTAAGGTCAGGTCATATAATGGGGTTGAAAAACACGTAGAACGATTTTCATTATATGTTATAATAATGCAGCTAGAGTAACGAAACTCGGTACATACGTACAACATACATACATATATACATAAACAAAACAATTTAACATACTGATTTTCAGCATTTTTCGAAAATCCACCCCTAGGTTGGCCAAAAGTTACTATGGAAAGAAATATTCATCGTATGGACACGAAAATGTATCAGTGCGCTGATAAAAAACACGTGTATCACATTTTTTTTTAAATCAACCCTTGATGAACTGATTTTATTAAAAAAAATATTACCTACTTACGAAAAAGCAGTTCCTGAAGAAACAAAAATGGCGACTCAGAAAAACTGTAGGAATGCCTAAAAGATGATGTTTTTTTAATAATCGCTGGCAAATATTCACCTATTTCAATGATTCTTTTTTATTCGAAAGAAGGAACCGGATAAGAACTTCCCGGAGATTCATAATTGATTTAGAAGAATTTATCCGGTAAAAAAAAATACATACAGACGAATTGAGAAACTCCTCCTTCTTTGAAGTCGGTTAAAAAACCATGAATCTGATATACTCCATTACATTACTCTGACAAATATGAACCGATTTGATGATTCTTTTTTTATTCAAGAGAGTAAACTACTGTAATGATTTCATGCAAATTTCATTAGGACCGGATAAATTGTTCCTGAAGAATATATACACAGTAGGTACGTCAACTCCAACTTCAATTATTAGCTTTTTAGTGTTGTTGAAGTCGGTTCATTTTTTTTGTTGTGTTGTGTGCAATGTTTTATTCGAAAATCGACCCGTGGGACAAATGAGGTATCAAAGTTTGTATGTAAAAAATATTTTTACAGACACGAAACTTTGTCAGTGTACTCATAAAAATATTGAGAAACATGTCTAACACATTTGTTTTGAAAATCAACCCTTAACGGGGTTTAAGAACGGTTTTTGAGTATCAAACGCGAAAAAAAAATTCATGCTGCACTGATGACACTTTGCGGATAAATTCGTAATATTGAAGTAATCCATGTCTTTTTTTAAAATTAATCCCTAATAGCGTTCAATTCAGTTCCAAAAAAATATTTCATTCCTACAGCCATACGACATATTTTATGTATTGCATACAAGATTCTAAGAATCCGTTTCCGGCATTTTTCAAAAAATCCCTACAGTTTGCGTGAAGAAAGATCTCCATTTAATGCTATAATGCAACTATGGTAGGTATGGTAACGAAAATCAGTAAACGAACTAAACAAAACTATAGAATAAACTAACTTCCAGCATTTTTCGAAAATCAACCGCTAAGGGCATCTACCAAAGGGGTTACCAAATGGTTTCCACTTAACAACCTCAAAAGTTTTTTAATGAAATTGCAAAATAGGTACTGTATCTTTTTAACTAAAGAAGTAAATATTTAAGAAATGGGAGCTATGATAGCTTACACAAAAATACAGGCTACATACTCGGTACCGATTAGATCAGGGTTAATAAAAGCGTGAACAATATTGAAATCGATCGTCCGAAGATCGGACCAACAATAATAACTAAGAAGACCTGAGGGTACACCGGCATAATTGTGACATAAGGACGTTCAACATCTCAGTCCTCCCGTGACCATTGGTGCTGCAAAGCATTCGAAACGTCGGGATAGTAAAAGCTAACATAAAATTTGTTTGAATTCAATGTGTAGCATTCGCGTAAATAAAAGACAACATTAGTGTAAACAATATTTTAAAAAACCTCGATCCATAATTCAAAACGCGTTTGAGTAACAAAGTGAACGCGAGCGAAGCCGCGGGCTACAGCTAGTTAACAATAAGAAATAAAAATGTTTAGATAAGTACATATCTACAGTTAAAATACTTACATATTTTTAGGTGGCAATTTCCACCCAACGTCTGTAAGTTGCAGTTAGCAGCAGTCTGGCAGCTAGGCTTCTAATAATTAAATTATTACATGAGCTAACCCTATTCATAAATGATGCTACTCGTTTTCTTTGGATAGCATTGAACGAGTCGACCCTAGCCTCCGTAAACATTTCGGAAGCACTGCAGAAGCGCTTTAAGCCCATAATGTGTCTAAATATATTGTTATATGTAACTCTGATACTATCGTGTGACTTTTTGGTATAATTTGTCCACAGATGGCAAGTATAAAGAGATTGGCAGAAAGACCTAAACAAAGTATTTTTAACGTCAAGCGACGACCTGTAAAATTTCCTTGCTAACATATTACCAACAATACACAAAGCTCTTCGTTGTCTCTCTATATCGGCGTCATCTTTTAGGCTAGAAGTTACGATAGTAGACGTTAATGAAGATGTTGGTCGTAGCTGACAAGGACGGACGTCTACAGCGGACAAGCTGCTCGAGCGATATTAATGATTCAACCTGTAGGGCAGGAGAGTGACGGCTCGTGACCACCTCAGAGGAACCAGGGTCTCTGCTCTAAGAGAAGGCCGATCCCACCGCGCCCCCACTGAGTGGATCCGGTAAGCAACTCACTGAGGTGATGCACGCCGAAGCCGCATGCCCTCCGAGCTCAGGCGAAAACGGGTGAGTCTATAAAAAAGTGCCTTGATCTATCTATACCATATTCTGGCACCACAGCGTCGGCGAGCGGCGGTTTCTACGGTGTAGCGCAACTCTCTTACTGACTGCGATCTAACTTTACGGTAATAACAAAAATCTACCTAAAGGTTTCGGCAGACACCAGACGGGACGGGACTGCGATGGGATGTGAAGAGTTGTAACGTATGGACTATTTAATACAGAATATGTCACACAGAGCAGAGTCCCGTCGCCACCCCGTTCTACGGAAATACAACAGGCAAGTCGCGTCGGACGTGACGCCAGTGTTGCATAATGGGCGTGAAACCATGTAAAATGGATAATATGCGTTTACGCCGTTTTTTGGTAACGCAAACGAAAGCAGCGCAGCTTCCACGTCTGAATCGCTGGACATTTCTCGCGCCACGTCACCGTCCTGCTAGCGTCCCGTCCGCTGTCTGCCGAAACCTTATGTATCTAGAGATAATATCGTTTTTGGTTTATTACCGGGTATTAATACTCTTAATACTCTAGGAGAAGCTCAGAGTCACGCAACGAGCTATGGAGAGAGCTATGCTCGGAGTTTCTTTGCACGACAGAATCCGGAATGAGGAGATTCGCCGAAGAACCAAGGTCACCGACATAGCTCGAAAAATATGCAAGTTGAAGTGGCAGTGGGCAGGCCACATCGCTCGAAGAACCGATAACCGTCGGGGGAGAAAGGTTCTCGAGTGGCGACCACGAACCGGAAGACGCAGCGTAGGCAGGTTTCCCACTAGGTGGACCAACGACATTGTTCGCGTCGCAGGCAACCGGTGGATGCAAATGGCAAATTGTCGTTCATTGTGGCGGTCGAAGGGGGAGGCCTTTGTTCAGCAGTGGACGTCTTCCGGCTTATGATGATGATGATGATTAATACTCTAAATTGACATTCGCACATAAAATATATATAGCTTTTACCTGAAAAATTAAACAGTCCGAACTGCAAGCACGGTCTCGGTTCTCCAACTTTATGGTTAGAGGAAAGCGTCTAACGAAGAACACGAAATGACGAAGGCGAACACCTGAAAAGAAATACTTTTATTAGAGTGGTTTTATATTTCCACGCCAGATACTGGTCCAAAATCTCATCACCAAATTACGCAGTTGACGGCCAATAGTCCGGTATGGGGTCGAGTTTCCGGTTTTTAACGACTACCTAAAACTTATCTAAGACACGTTACATGAATAGAAATCTTTATACTCTCAATAAATGAATATAATTTATAATCGTTTTAACGTATTGATCCAAGTTGACTTTATTTTTAAAAACTAGCAGGCCCGCAAACGCAAATGGATTTGACGCAAATTTCAAATGAATTGGGCAATCTTCCAAACAGCCGGAAATCGCTTGAACTATCACAAAATTATACCTATGTATCAAGATAATAATTATAGACATGCACTAATATCATCCTGATACAAAATAGTATATATTATATTAATATCTCTTGACCACGGCTTAGCTCCTGTGATTTTTTCGTGATAAAGACCTGTATAAACCATTTTATGTGAAAAACCACGTGGATCTATTGCTTCAGCAAAAGTACAAATCGACAAACATACTTTCGCATAACAGTGAGGATAATATTAGCTTACCGCGAGATTAGTAAGTAGAAACTTAGTTTGCTTTTTCGCATAATTATCTACATAGTTAGTTGCTGTCATCGCAATGTCGGAACTCGGAACATATAATTATAAAAACAAGCCAACACGTGGCTTGTTTTCGCAACCAATGAGAAAACGTGCTCACTTAAAACTCGACGCGGATATTTAAAAATTCGTGATTACAATCTATTCACTAGATTGCAGATTTTATTTTTATCAGTACATTTATATCTTACGCACATCGCAAAAACGCGTGGAAACCTGTAAACATTGTTAACATTTGAGATGTAGCAGACTGCGCGCGCGCGACCACGTAGATAAAAATCGAAATAGAATTTGGCTAGGCGCCGCGCGCGCCGGTCGGTGCGCCGAACAATGCTCTGGAAACTAGGTCGCCAATCTGTTTACCGTGTCAGAAACGCGAGATATCTGCATCTGGGCCTGCCACTAGCAGCAGGCCATGTAAGAATCCTGTAGCATTAATTTACCATTGTTTGATCTGCTTACATTACAATTGGGACAACATTCAAAGAATCTGGCAAGTTTTTTTTTAAATCCGTGTCAGTGAAACAGGAAAGTGTGTCATTTAAATAGGGAGCCGCAACTCCCAATTCGTGAGCTATAATGTGGCTGGTCATGACGGCAGGGCAAAACTCAGTAAAAAGCTGAGCTCACCTATTTACCCAACCCAATTTGCTATAATAAAAAGATTTATACAATCATTCAAAAGACGGAAAATATAAAGTAAAAGACAAACAACGATAATTCAAATTGTTTACGGAATTACTACTTTACGTATTCGGCAAGGAAACAATATGGCGTCCTTGTCTGGCCATCCTTCCGCGTTAAATCGTCCACGAGAAAGTTCTGCTTGCTTATCATTCATTGGCTGAGGGTCGTATAAATTTTAAGAGGCAATTAACGTCGAACAGATTTTTCTACATTATGCTTCCGGATGCCCGACATTTTGGCAATCTTTGTAGTAGCAACGTGCAACGTGGACGTAACCGAAGGCATTATTTTTTATTAATCTTACTCGAAAATTGAAAAAAAAACTGTCAGAAAGCGGTATATTAGAACCAGTTCTGGAGATTGTTTGATTTGATACAAACTCCAAGAGTAGGTACCTAGCATGTTGCATGAATAGTCATAAAATATTAGTAGTGAGCAAAGACAACTGTTGACTTTTTAAACCAGCATTTCGAACGGTGTTGCACGTCACAGAAACGATATCGCAGCAAGGACTTTAATTTTCTTCCGGACCGCATGTATCAACAACTTAACACCTTCCTGTAGAAAAGTTCCTTTATATGTTATATAACTGTACCAAGTAGGTACACTAGCAATAAGTGGACGACAGATAGGCATGTTCAAAAAATATCATATCGATATTGTTATTCGATGGTATCGATATTTTGGGCGATATTTAATATGGCTTAACGATATGTCGATATTTTTTCTTCGGTATATTGAAACTGATATTGATAAGTCTATACAGACTTAGGTAGGTATTTAAATATATCGATACTATACATTACTTGTATCAATATTTTTTTGCCATTTCGACATACCTGCTCGTATCGTCCACATGACCCACGCATAGGGTTGCCACTTGTACTAAATTATATAGTATCGTACTATATTTTAGCCAATTGAGGAGCATCTGTTCAAAAGGTTCATCTCTATCATAAACAAACTTTACAAAAACAAAAAAAAACTATATGTTCCTATTATGAAAATGCTAACATATATTTAAATGTAAGTTAATGTGAAGATTAACACTACAATATATTATGTGTTTTAAAAAATAAAAAATGAACCACCAGAACTTTCTTTTTATTAGTTTTAGTTTAGAAATACGACCTATTGATCAGACAAGTCAGAAATACGACCTTTTGATTTGTCACTTCAAAAATAAGGCTTTTTGAATGGATAAAAGTTAGAAATATGAATGAATAACGTATCAGATTAGTGTCATCTGTGTGTCCGTGTCGACTGCTCGGCCGCCAATCGACCACAGTGTCGTAGAAGAAAAACGACTACGTCAATATTACGAAGGAATTTGCTAAATATTAACAATGAAGGTCGCAAATTCACAGATCCAATATTCAGAAAGTTATGAAGGGATATCGATCCGGTCGACACATCGAGACTGGATGGATATCCCTTCATAACTTTCTTGCCAAGCAGTCAAAATGGACACTCATCTATCGACGTCGTTCTAGGTAGGGGTGCGGAGCCAAAAAAAATATATTTTTTTTTTATTTACAATGGTTGCTATTGACGATGACATTCATGCACATATAAAGAACGGTATCTATTCAAAATACGACGTATTTTGAATAGATACCGTTCTTTATAATCGAATGAATCTGGTAGTGAAGTATGAAAAAAAATATGACCTTTTGAACAAAATCTATACTATAATAAAACTCAAAGGCGAAGGGTCAATTTTTGTAAGGGGTAAGCCGGTCCGGTACACCCAGGACATTTACATTAGATTTCTGTATTGTTCTAAGTACTTTGCTGATAGCAATATCACATTATATCTTTGAAAGGTTAAAATCTGTAAATCCCGAGCGAGTCCAAACTAGATTAGGGGGGGGGGGAGGGGTTCATGAAATTTTAATGAAACTCCCCAAGTCCAGGTAGTGTATAATAGGTATTGCATTACAATCGCAACAATAAAAGATGCGAAAAACTTAGAACTTTCATTATCGAATATGATAAGACAGTATTTTACGATGTTAGCGTGATTTACATTATGAATAGCGCCATCTATCGGTGATATTGAACATACAATCACTAAACAACTAATCTATTTTAATAAAAGAAAGTCGTGTTAGTTACACTTTTATAACTCAAGAACGGCCTAACCGATTCGGCTGAAAAGGTAGGGAGGTAGCTTAGAACCAGGAAACGGACATGGGATACTTTTTATCCCGGTAGGTTAAGGTTAAGCAACGTTAGGTAAGGTCATTAAATAGATGGGTGAACCGATTTGTATGAAAGTGTGCATATCGGGTAGAATAGGTCATACAGTATATTTCATACCGCTAGGTTAAGGTTAAGCAACATAAGGCAAGGTCATTAAATAGGTGGGTGAACCGATTTGTATGAAATTTTGTGTGCATATTGGGTAGGTCTGAGAATAGGCCGTAAAGTATATTTCATGCCATTAGGTTAAGGTTAAGCAACATAAGGAAAGGTCATTAAATAGATGGGTGAACCGATATGTATGAAATTTTGTGTGCATATCGGGAAGGTCTGAGAATAGGTCATAAAGTATATTTAATGTCGCTGATACCATGATTGACTAGGATATATAGAACGAGAGGAGGGTGCAAGAGAGGAGAAAGAGGGAGAGGGGATTCGAGGAGGGGGTGATGGGTTGAGTGAGGGGGAGTGAGAAGGATCAAGTTCGTAGAAGAGAGAGGGGGGGAGAGTTCAGAGAGGGGACAACAGGGAGAAGAAGAGGGGGTGTGTGACGGAAACCGAAGCGGGAGGGGGAAAGAGAGAGGAGAGAAAGAGCATATAATACGATTTTTTTTAATAGACAGAGAGATATGGAGTGAAGTAAATCTAGGGAGGACGGAGAAAAGGGGAGCAAAATGTAATAAAAGCGCGGGCGGAGCTGCACGGGTCAGCTAGTATTAAATAAAATATGTTTTTGTAGAAGAAATGTGCCTGTTCTGTTTGAAACAATCTAAGAGAACATTTTAATGCAGAAATACATCCGTTTTGATTGGAATCTTAATTTTCTGGATTTTATTGTATTGGAAATAGACTCCTTTTTGACAATTTTTTAGGCTCATTCGATGGGCTTTTATGCCACGGGTCCAAAAAAAAATTAAATTAATTAATAGTTGGAAAGTGAAATACGACTTTTTGAACAGACGCTCCTCAATTGTACTATATATTATAGAAAAATTATATAGTACGCAATGTACTATATTTTTAACCGACTTCAAAAAAGGAGGAGGTTCTCAATTCGTCTGTAATTTTTTTTTTTATGTATGTTCGCGCATAACTCTGGCAATTATGAACCGATTTGAAAAAATCTTTCTTCCATCCATTCTTCAATCCATTGATTGGGTCCCATAAAAAAATATTGCTTAGTAATGAGTAGTTCCTGAAAAAACAAGAATGGTGACTGCGCAGGAAAGCTGCAGGAAAGCCTATTTAGATGACTTTATGTCGCTTTTTAAGGACAAAAATGGTCATAACTCTGGCAAATATTTACCAATTTCAATGATTCTTTTTTTATTCGAAAGAAGAAACCACTATAATGAATCTGTATGAAATTTATCATAACCAGATAAGAACTCCCTGGAGGACCATGAACGATGAGGAGGAATTTATCTGGTAAAAACCATAAAACTGATGTTCTCCATTACATTGCTCTGACAATTATGAACCGATTTCGATGATTCTTTTTTATTCGAGAGAGTAAACTACTATGATGATTCCGGATATTTTTTTCAGAAGAAACATGAATTATGTAAAACTATTAGACGATAATGTGATCATAACCTACCTAGATCATTTTACGGTCTTCGATGGTTCAATCTTTATATATGAAAATATCACTAAAAAGTTAAAAACAAAATCTTAAAAAAAAAAATTTAACCGACTTCAATATCACTGAAAAGTATAAAATAATTTAAATATTATTGAAGTTGGTGCTAAATATACACAGCCGGTAAGCTAACACTAATATAAGCTAACACTAATATAGCTAACGCTAATTATTTTATACTTTTCAGTGATATTGAAGTCGGTTCAATTTATTTTTAAAACGATTTGTCATTGCTAAAATAGGAATTTAATCAACTCGACAGCATATTAACTTATTTGAATTTAATTAATAAATTAAACCTTAATCTCAATATTTTGTATTCAGAACTAATAATGGTTAATTATATTATTTCGAAAATAAATAAAGAACAGGCATTTCAATCTAAAAATACTGCTGAAAAATGCCAAATGCTTTTCAAGGGTGCAGATGAATGTTTAATTAATACATTTAAAGTCATTGCTTTTTTTTCGTTCCATTCCTGCAACATCTGCTTTTTAACCCCCGACAAAACGAGGGGAGTTATAAGTTTGACGCCTATGTCCGGAAGTCTGTCTCTCTGTCTGACTGTCTGTATGTATGTCTGTCTGTGGCATCGTAGCGGTCCAACCAGTAAACGGATTTGAATGCGTTTTTTTTTATTTGAAAGCTAGTTTAGGCCAGATGGTTCTTAGCTATGTCTCATGAAAATCGGTCCAGCTGTTTGAAGACCATCAGCTCTTTTCCGTGTCGAGGTAGGGATATTTTGTATAGACATTTTTCATTACTTCTATTAGTCCGAAAGATCTGAAATTTGAAACGTATATAAATCCGTTGATAATAAATAAAATGGTAACCTTCACCAGGGTCTGATGATGATCAGAAAGAAGGTGGTAACAGGATCTTGGCCCCAATACACCTAGATTCATCGAGTTTGGGCTCGTTGGATAGGTCTCGACGAGTAGTTGCTATAAAAATGGTGATCAGGGTCTGATAATGGAGCAGGAAGGTGGTTACGGGATCTCTGCACCTATATACGTAGACCCACCGATTTTGGGCTCGTTAGGTAGTTCTCGACGAGTAGTTGCTAGAAAAATGGTGATCAGGGTCTGATGATAGAGCAGGAAGGTGGTCACGGGATCTCTGCACCAACAAAGGTAGACCCACCGAGTTTGTGCTCGCTAGGAAGGTCTCGACGAACCGTTGCTAGAAAAATGGTAATCAGGGTCTGATGATGGAGCAGGAAAGTGGTCACGAGATCTCTGCACCAATAAACGTAGACCCACCGAGTTTGGGTTCTTTAGGTAGGTCTCGACGAGTAGTTGCCCGAAAAATGGTGACCAGGGCCTGATGATGGAGCAGAAAAGTGGTCACGGAATCTCTGCACTAATAAACGTAGTCCCACCGAATTTGGGTTCATTGGATTTAGTTACTGCGATTAGTAGGTAGAAAATTGTTGATCAGACTCTGGTGATGGGAACAAGCAGGGAGGTGGTAACAGAACCTCGGCTCCATTATATGTAGGACGTACCGAATTAAAAATCTATGGTAAAATCTTTGACGAGAAGTTAGACAGATACTGATCAGGGTCTGATAATAGCACAGGAAAGTCATTTTAAGAGTTTACCTAAGTCGTAGTAAGTTTTTAATTTTTTTTAAATTTATACTTGTAAAGAAAGATTTTTTCGGTCACGATCGTAAAATGGCAAGTACTAAGAAATAACGCATTAATTAATTTAATATGGATCTGACTTGTTTAAATAAATATGATTATTTAAAAAATAATACAACTATGCAATCAGTAATAATATGTAAATATGTATGGAAAGTAAATAATGTATAAAATAAATAATGCTAAATTAATGTGTACTATTTTTTTGCCCAAATTTCCCAAATGTACTATATTTTTATAACTTACAACGAAAAATACTAGTTTTTCTTCAAAAAAAAAGGTGGCAAGATGGCAACCCTACCACGCATGACACATCTCAATGTCAACACTATTGTAGTCGAAACCTTGACTCGTCGTTGAACTTTCGCTCGAAAAACTATTGAACAAAAACTAAGCTTCCGCAGAAACGTTCAAAAGACCACCTGACCTAGTATTTTATCACAAACATTGGGATGATTCAGAAATTGTGTGGATTCAAATGTTTGTTTGTCAGGTTATTGTGTCACCTATTTAAACATAACTAGTCATCAAATTAATCTGCGATGGCCATGAATATAGAACAATAGATAGGTGGATGAAGGTTTGATAAAATATTGGTAACATTGCATTTGCCCAGCTGAGAAAATTGCATTTTGTACATTATTCTTGATCATATACTAATGATCCCCAAGATCATGATGGAACTACCCCATCACGGGTAGATCTGCAAGGCAGAGACCATTCAGATCATTCAGATGGCCATCTGGCTGACCTGAATACCCTCCGAATATACCACAAGCTCAGAGGAACTTTTCAAATATAAATACCAATCAATGGTGCAACTTTAATATAATATATACAATGTACATAGATAGAACTTACAATCCACAGAGTGACCTCTACATACTTATCAAATCGTGATCCGAGCTTAATGAACAAGTTTATTAACTCGACTCATGATACATACTCCATTTTGTGTACCTAACTATCTCTAAAGCAATACAACATAAACAAACGTTGAAACAAATTATTTCTGATATTAATGCGATTAATACACATACAAATGAAACTAATTTTACGGATTATACATTTTACGGATTATAGCATTCCACTTCAAAACCGCAAGATACTGAAAGCTTTCTGCGTAGATCGGACTAACAATACTTAATATTAAGAAGATCTGAGGGTATACCAAGACAACTATGACGTATGAACAGCTACCACCTCAGCCCGTCCCGTGATTATGAATAATGTAGTGTTCGAAACGTCGGGGGACAGTAAAATCAAAAATACACCGCGATATCATTCGTAAAATTAGTTTCATTTCAATTTGAAGGAACCTATTTATAGATGTATAATATATCGCGTACGTGCCTTTTGGCACTTTGGCACCACGTTCAAGACAAGCTTGCCGTAATCTTCATTCCGTAGTAGATAATGAATTTGCACTACTACGTATTTAAAAGATTAGCAACAGTAATTTTAACAAAAATAAGCCACTTAGTACTTCTGATTTAGCCATATAATACCATAAGGAAAATAGAGTACTTTGAAATCTTAAATAAAGCCAGTGGTACCAAATAAACACAGTCTTACTTTAGGTCGCTCTTCAAGCAGATAACAATAAGTATTTGCTGAAGAGGTAGCTTATAAGCCCTGATGTGACCAATGTGGCATCCTGATCACTGATCGATCAATGCCTAACAATAAGTATTTGCTGAAGAGGTAGCTTATAAGCCCTGATGTGACCAATGTGGCATCCTGATCACTGATCGATCAATGCCTAACAATAAGTATTTGCTGAAGAGGTAGCTTATAAGCCCTGATGTGACCACTGTGGCATCCTGATCACTGATCGATCAATGCCAACAGACTTGCAAAACAGAAAGTGCAGTTTTCAACGTATATCTTCGGAAAGAAAGAACACTTTAACTTTATTATCATTTTTTTTTTTTTTTTTTTTAGAGCGGACTATAAAATCGCCAAAATCGCCTTAAATTATTAATGGATGCCCCCTTACAACCGAAACAACTTTTAGGGGTGCAGAAGGCGAAATAAAGCAGTTTCGCCTGGCATACCCTGGACAATTTGACGGGCCCGTTGGTCTAGTGGTCAGATACCCTGCCTGCTAACCGATGGGTCGTGGGTTCGATTCCCGCCAAGTGTCTGGGTGTAGTTTATCTATTTAAGTATGTATTTATAAAAAAAAAAGTATATAAGTATTAGTATCAGTTGTCTGGTTTCCATAGTACAGGCTCTGCCTAGTTTGGGATCGGATGACCGTGTGTGGATTGTCCCAAGATATTATTATTATAATCAGTCTTAGAAGACCTTGGGGAATGATCAATATTTCCACTACGCGGCTAAAATTAAGTACTTAACATCGCAGTATTCGTGTCGACTGGACACGAATACTAAGTACAGAATCGAATGTCGCCAAAGCAGACAGTCTCTCAGTCTAGTGGTCGAGTTGTATTACTTTCTATTATCCGTGGGGTGACCGGGTAAAAATACCCTGCCATCACTACTCGTTTGAACTTAGAGGAGATACCACTGGAGAGAGCATGATGCGCTAACCCCTCTGCCAAATTTTTGTTCATATGTTCAGGTCATTATTTATTTGTGTGCGTATCTTTTTGAATGTGTTGCGAGTTTATTATAGTGTGGGTATGCGTGAAGTTGTATCTGTGTGTGTTTACTTCGCCTCCCGCACCCCGCAAAAGTGCCACAAAAAATTTGTTCAGGGAATCGACGCGATGCTATCTCCATTCTAATTACTCGGAGCGTTGGAAGTCCGTATGATGCGTATAAGGGAAAGGAAAATGGGCAGCAGCGTCTCTCTATTACCTACCACCCATACTGCGATCCCTAAGACGCATGGAGATTACTGCAACCCCTCCCTTAAAAGGAGGCCTTTGTTCAGCAATGGACATCTTTCCGATGAATTACCACGACGACGGTGTTTCACAGGGAGAAACCACAAGGAAACGTGGATGGAGCATGAGACCGAATATGTATGTACTTATATATACATATATAAGTGGCGGCGATGTGGTTCGCCACCCATCACGTCTCGTTTCTCACGGAGGCGAAAAGCGGCCCTTGGGCTCTGCCTACCCCTACGGGAAAAAGGCGTGATTTTATGTATGTATACATACATATACCTATGTATATATTATTACTCGTGCGCACTATAACCATACAACGATCGCGGCTCGGCAGTCGGCTAAAAAGAGTGTACATTTTACAATATTGATATAACCTTGAATATCTTGATATAGATGTGTGTGGGGCACTGGAGGAGTCTACATTAGTGTGCCGTTCAAGCGATGTTATATACACAGATATTTAAATAAGATATCTAGTTTTATTGACGCAAAATAACGAAATGAGATGAAAATTATGATAACAGATAGGTAGTTTTCTGTTTTAATCAAGTTTAAGTGAAGGGCACTATCTATACATATAAAATTACTTGTCCTGACTGACTGTCTGACTGACTGACTGATTCATCAACGCACAGGCCAAACCGCTGGACCTAGAAAGCTGAAATTTGGACAGTAGCTTCTTCTTATATCGTAAGCATCCACTAAGAAAGGGTTTTTGAAAATTCCACTCCTAAAGGGGTTAAATGGGGGTGGAAAGAAAAATTGCGGGCGTAGCCGCAGGGAATTGCTAGTAAATAAATATTTATTTTATTATTAAATACAAACTAGGCATTTTGTAATCTTACTTCCACAATTTCTTGTAAATTTTTGGTTCCATAAAATCAACTCCAATAACGACCAGTATTTACATAGAGAACAAAGTTAAATGCTTATAGCCACAGAGACCAGAGTAGTGAACTTATTTTATAAGCTTTTTTTTAAAACCCCGACGTGGGAGTACGAACTGTTAAAATGAATATCCTACTTCATTATCAGACCCTGATTGCTATCTGTGGCCAACTAATGGCCAAGATCTGAACCATCCATCGTGTAGAAATCCGATACGTCTACATTTAATAGAATGGAGTTCTTGTTACCACCTTCCCGCTCCATCATCAGACCCTGATCACCAGCTGCTCATCAAGACCTGTCCAACGAGTCTAAAATCGGTGGGTCTACGTTTATAGGTTAGGTTGGTTTATAGTATAAAATTGCAAAAATATGTGTGGTAAAAAACGACGAATCGACGAATCTGAAAGTGTGTAGTGTTATTGGTATGAGAATATAGAAATTTAAAAATAATCGAATATTTTCCGCATTCCCACACATTTCAGTGGCGCCAATTTCTCGTCACAAGTACCTAAAAATATACGTAGATCAAAGAGTGAATTACATAGGACAGTAGTAGTTAGGTAACAGTGCACAACAAGACTGAATAACCTTAGATAGAATTCAGTAAATTATAGTCACATCAGTCTCAAATGATAATAAAATAAAATATTTAAAAAAATTGAACCGACTTCAATAATACTAATGTATGTATGTGTATACTAATGCATGTAGTATGTATGTATGTATGTAGGTATGTATGTATGTATGTATGTATGTATGTATGTATGTAGGTTTGTCTACGGATTTCTCAGAAACAAGTCCGATTTAGAAAATTCTTTTTGCAATAGTTAGAGTATTTTTCAACTTAGGGTAGAGTACAAGTTTCATCAAAATCGGTTCAGTAGTTTAAGAGATATAAACTTTTTATGTTTTCAGTAAGTTACTGTAACGTAGACGTTCGAGTTGCGTGATAGTGCTGATACCTATTTTGGTAAAATAAGTCACTAAAAAGTGTTAAATAAACTATTTAAAAAAAAATAAAAACCGACTTCAAAGTAAATTATCTAAAAAGCATAAAATAACGAAAATATATTGAAGTCGGTGTCAGCTGGTGCTAGTGTTAGTTAACATGATGTGCTAGCACCGACTTCAATATATTTTCGTTATTTTATGCTTTTTAGATAATTTACTTTGAAGTCGGTTTTTATTTTTTTTTAAATAGTTTATTATCAATATTACATACATACGCGTCGAATAGAGAACCTTCTTTTTGAAGCCGGTTAAAAAGCATATAAAAACTTTTTTTTTTAATTGAACCAACTTCAATATCACTGAAAGTATAAAATAATTTAAATATTATTGAAGTTGGTGTTAGCTTACCTGCTGTGTATATTTGGCACCAACTTCAATAATACTCAAATTATTTTATACTTTTCAGTGATATTGAAGTCGGTTCAATTTAAAAAAAAAATATTTTATTTTCATCTTTTTAGTGATATTTTCATACATAAAGATTGAACCATCGAAGACGGTAAAATGATCTAGGTAGATTATCATCACATTATCGTCTACATAGTTTTACATAATTCATGTTTCTTCAGAAAAATAATTAGCCGGTCGTAATGAAATTTGCATGGAATCATCATAGTAGTTTATTCTCTCGAATAAAGAAAGAATCATCGAAATCGGTTCATATTCGTTAGAGATAATGGAATAGAGAACATCAATTTTATGGTTTTTTAACCGACTTCAAAAAAAGGAGGAGGTTCTCAATTCGTCTGTATATTTTTTTTTTATGTATGTTCGCGCATAACTCTGTCAATTATGAACCGATTTGAAAAAATCTTTCTTCCATCCATTGATTGGGTCCCATAAAAAAAAATATTGCGTAGTAATAAGTAGTTCCTGAAAATACAAGAATGGTGACTGCGCACTGAGAGCTGCAGGAAAGCCTATATCGATGACTTTATGTCGCTTTTTAAGGACAAAAATGGTCATAACTCTGGCAAATATTTACCAATTTCAATGATTCTTTTTTTATTCGAAAGAAGAAACCACTGTATTAAATCTGTATGAATTTTATTACAACCGGATAAGAACTTCCTGGAGGACCATGAACGATGTGGAGGAATTTATCTGGTAAAAACCATAAAACTGATGTTCTCCATTACATTGCTCTGACAATTATGAACCGGTTGCGATGATTCTTTTTCATTCGAGAGAGTAAACTACTATGATGATTCCATGCAAATTTCATTACGACCGGATAAATAGTTTCTGAGTTTCTGAAGAAACATGAATTATGTAAAACTATGTAGACGATAATGTGATCATAACCTATCTAGATAATTTCACGGTTTTCGATGGTTCAATCTTTATATATGAAAATATCACTAAAAAGTTTAAAATAAAATCATTTTAAAAAAAAATTGAACTGACTTCAATATCACTGAAAGTTGGTGCCAAATATACACAGCCAGCCGGTAAGCTAACACCAACTTCAATAATATTTAAATTATTTTATACTTTTCAGTGATATTGAAGTCGGTACAATTTTTTTTTTTAAAGATTTTTACCAGATAAATTCCTCCACATCAATCATGGTTGTCCAGAAAGTTCTTATCCGGTTGTGATAAAATTTATACAGATTTATTACAATGGTTCATTTAGATACAATGTAGCATTTATTTACAATGTGGCATTTATTTCTTTCAAAAAAACATCCAAATCGTTTTATAAATGACAGAGTTCTGAGGTAACAAACATAAAAAACGACATTAAACAGATTTGAGAGAGAACCTCCTTATTTTTTAAACTCTGTTAAAACCCACACTAATCGATTAAAAGGTCAAACGAACAATCTTACAATAATAAATGGCAGTTAATGATCGACCTACCAACCGGTGTAATAATGACATTAATTTATTTCGGTCACTATCTCGCAGAATTACGCACAATACGAACAGTAGGTAAGTAAGTAAACGTGTTATATCTTCTCTAAAATAATAAGTAGTTTCAAACAATGTCTGTCTGTTTGTTGCGGTAACGATTTTGGTCAGGTTTTCACTGTCATTGGGACAATTTCGTCCAAAAGGTTTATTAATTTTGTATAAAACAAGATACATAAAAAAGGCGGATGAAGCCGCATGGTTAGGTTAGTAATAGTATAAACAAAAGACGTATCTTTGCGTCTTTCTGGGGTAGATGGACCGCGTTATGGAAAACAACTACTTGACCAAGAAGATGCGCAATGCCCGATACAATGTGTATGTGCTTTACATAGCACAAATTATATATGTGAAAATCTGTGAATATGAGACTTTGTTATAATGAAAGATCTGTGAAGTTGTTAATCCTGAGAGACCTGTGAACTAACGTGAGAACGGCTGACAGGGTTTTATTTTATTTCGAATTTCAATGCAGTTTTTGTTATGTCAATTATAAAAATAATAAATATAATAGAAAGGGGCAACATTTCATGCGAATGGAATCACACAGCAGCGCACAGCTAGTTCAAAATCTTATACATTCAAAGTATGTGTTTACGATACACGAACGATCACGCATTCGCTGCCCTCTCCGCTCTGGCTTTGTCTAAATACAGAATCTCCACAATCAATAGTAAAACATTTATTTATTCATTTATTCATAAATAAATTATATAACAAAATGTCGAGGCGTGCCGGAAATTGTATGTTAGATCGCGGCGCCGCACTGTGGGCTTAAAATCGACCTTCATAGACGGTATCTTAACGATTTTTTGGTATACTTCCTCCACATAATATAACAGTTACTTTTTTACTTTTCTTTTTTGTCCTAACAGTAAATTATTGTCTTTAACGTAGCAAGTATACTTAGTATAGTTGCATTGTATACACGTATAAAACATATATTTTACGACATTCTTGAAAAAACACTTCCGCAGCAGTAACCGTTATGTGGAATATACCAAAATATCGCAAATAAATAGTACCTACCTATTAAAATCTGAGGGGATATCACGGTTTTGTCTACGGTTCCCAAAATAACGTAAGTTTTACATAAAATCTCCATACAAGTTTATCGTAATATATTTTTAATTCATCTGTTTTCGTGCCAAATTAACGGATTGCAATATTTAGCCATAGTAAGGATAAACAGAGGTTATATCCAGCAAAAAAAAAAACATGCACACACAACAATTTTCTGCACACAGGGCGCCGCCGCCGCGCCGAATTAATTAATTATGTGGCTGCGAAAATAAATATGTAGATACAAAAAAATTAAACTGTATGTTTGTGGTTTCAGTATTTTTCAGGTTTGATTTATTTTCCGTTAGTGAATTGGTACCTTATAAAACTAATGTCTAATCAAACTATTATACATCTTTCTTGTTTGGTCGGCAAGTCCGAAATTATTTCACTCATACGAGTACAGTAGTACAAATTCAAAATTTACTTTTCTCCATTCGTTTCACAAATAGCGATAACTATCAAAAACTGGTAAAATGTACGGAAGAAAACTGACATTTGGACCGATATCCCCGTTTTTGATAGATTCCCTGGTGACGAGAAAAGCAAGACTTTCTCCTGATCTGCGTCACGCCTGCCTAGATTGCTGCACTGCACTTGCCGCTCGTCATCCAAGACACAAGTTATTCTCAGTCTATTGAGCCTGATAATTTCACCAACCACAGTACTCTTCTCACCGAAACAATACAATATTTAGACCTCACATTTGTAGATTGTGGACAACATTATGCTACTTTTTATTACGACATAATATCCCATTCCCACGCGATTTATAGGTGATTTCAGCGACTACTAAAACGATAACAATTACAATTTTATTATAAACCCACTTCAAAAAGGAGGTTCTGTATTCAACGCGTATTATGCAATATTAATAAAAATGCGTTATATTTATATATTCTATTTGGGCTTCTAAACACATATTATACCAAATTTCATGAGATGTATGACATGTAGGTATGTATGTTTGTCCAACGATTTCCCAAAAACTACAAATCCGATTGCGATAATTCTTTTTGCAATAGTTTCAGTATTTTTCAACTTAGGGCACAAGTTTAATCAAAATCGGTTCAGTAGTTTAAAAGATATAGATTTTTCAGTAAGTTACTCTAACGTAGACGCTCGAGTTGCGTAATAGTGCTGATACCTTGGTAAAATAAAAGTCACAGAAAAGTGTTAAATCAACTATTTTTAGAAATAAAAACCAACTTCAAAGAAAATTATTTAAAAAACAATAAATACGTAACGAAAATATATTGACGTCGTCGCCGCGTTGGTGCCAGCTGTGTTAGTGTTAGTTAACATGAGGTGCTAGCACAGACTTCAGTAGGTATATTTTCGTTATTTAATGGTAGTTAGATAAAAAAAAAATTGACGGTTTTCTAATAACAGTTTAAGAGCAAGAGCATGACCTCTTGGCTAATTCCTATTCAGGACAAACAATTGTATTCATAAAATTTGCTGGTCTTATGTCTGGGTGTTAATTATTTAAAATGTGGATATTTTATATTGATTTTATATCAGTTGTCTAGTATCATAGTATATACTACACTACCTAGTTTAAGATCAGACGTCCGTGTGTGAATATTCCCAGGATAGTTTTTTTATGTTATTAAACCTTCCAATTGAAATTAAATGAAATTGACAAAACAGTTCCATAATTTTTGCAATAAAAAAATACGTATCAAAGTCAATCATGTAATTTATAATAAGTAAAAAAAAACGAACAAATAGACGCGCAACTTTGTCTTATACTTTTTTGATTAGATTGTGAACCGTGCGGCAAACTCGTTTACTGGAGAAAAATAAGGCGAATCGTAAAATTATTTCGTTTTACATATCAACTACGTTGATTTGGCCATTAAACACCACTGCGGGCGTTCAATACGATTTAGAAGATTAATTCAGTTGATTACGAATGCAATTATTTGTACTAGATAACGTGTAACGACTTGAAAAACGGTCGCAAAAATAAAAATCAACGTAAAAGCGTGTTCATATTTAATTTTCAAATTACTTGCTAATGCTTTGAACCTTATTACGTAGGTAGTGTTTGAGTTTTATTTTCAATTTTTTTTTTCAGATTTAAGTTTTGTATTTATTTAAATGATTATAAATGTATATGTAATTCCTACCCCATTTTGGATGCCATTTTATCGTGATTATCAATCTTTTATAAATAATAGAACGATGACATATCCACCGTACATTATAAACACCTTTGCAAATAAAATACCAATATGAATAGCCGCAATTAAAAGCAACAATGTTTAGTCTACATTGTTAACATGTTAACCCGTCCCCGTGATATGTAGGTTCGGCAATTGCACGCGACAGAAATATTCAAGAAAATGTGTCACCGTTCATTTTTTAAACTAGAACGCTAGGAATGTACAGTGTTTGAAGTGAGAATCATAAACATGCCAATATTCACACGAAGTCAGAAACTACGGTAGGTGATGTACTTTAATTTGTATCTGTGCAGTGTCACACTAACATATGGGTCAAGGATCAAGGTAGATTTAGAACATTATACAAGCGATAATCTGTACAACATCGCGCGTGTTCCAACTGTAACACCGTGAAATCATTACAACAACAGGCAACGCATTATATTATACACACAAATCTTGAACAATATCCAAAATTACAGAGATCCAGTGCCTTTTATAGAAGCAACCTCGGTTTTATGTTTCTACAATATAACTCGAACGCTACGAATTGTGGAAGCTAAGAAAAAATCGTGAAGCTGAGGTCAAAATCCCATAGGGCGGAGGGTCAAACTGTCAATAGAGTTTACCTTGTGATAGACTTCATTTAGAAACAAAACAAACATCGTGTTTCGAGGGACCTAATGAAAATGTATGTGATCCAAGGAATGAAATTTAAAATACATGAAAATTTTAAAGATCGTAAACCCTTGGGGCTTAAGGAAAATGACATCAACTGCATACCTAATGGACAATGGATGGTTCCAGAATGCATACCTACTATGCTGTAGTTCAGCAATTACACCTAAGATCAAAATCAGTAGGCTTTTAAATTAAAATCCATTATATCATACACCTGGTGCAAATGCTGAACAAATAAAATTAACTAAGAGATAATAATAAAAGTTTACTAAGTAAATAGTACATGCATTTGTAGTAACACAAATAGAACGCCACTTGACAACAAAGGCAAAAATGTTAAAATCAAAATAACTGAGTAGGTCAATGTCGAAACGACTATCGATTTGGGATGCGAATCGTAAATACTGAATTCACTTGTACTACTTTTTTGCCCCTGATAAGAAACATGTAGGTAGGTACGATGACGATTCCTGAATATAACATATCTAAAATTAAGCTCAATGTTGCAGCAGTTTGACTCTGGAGGTACCTCCACATTTCAGCAGATGTATGCAGTAGGTATAGACCATAGAGTAGCAAAATTAACATCCATGAAGGAAAGCAATTTCAATTTAGGCCAAGGCTAACGAAGTCCGATAATCGGATGTGTGAAAAATTGAACCAAGAATATCCAAAAAATAGCAACCGTGCTTAAGAAATAATAAGTGACTAATATACAAATGAGTTTGAGCAAGTAGAAATTATATTTACCTACATATTGTTAACAATACTGCAAATTATTCGCAGTATTGCATCAGGCATTGCGTAACCAAACGACAGGTCAAAGCAATAATTTAATCTCGACGAGTTTAACATAAAACAATTAATAATCAGGTAATAAATAGGCTTGTTGAACTTAATTTAGAACAGTTACAGAAAACAACATAACTGCGCCACAACGAAAAACTAGTTGCATCGAAACAAAAAGTCAAAAAATAACCATTTACGGGAAAGAATATCTCTATGTTTGCATGTCAGAGATGCTGTTTGAATTTTAAATGAAGGGTATAGGTTAGCGCCCCAGTTTTAAAGGTCATAGATATAGTTGGTCACGAAGGTAAACAAACATTACTCTATAATAAACCTATCAACAGACGCGATTATAATAAAATTTATTTTGCACACGGGTTCACCCGTTTACAATTGGTAATATGCCCCGGCGGGCAGCAGGGTGGACAGGGGGGTGCAAGCGCACCCCCCTGTCCAAAAGTCAAATCATTTGTTTCGCTTTTGTTTGAGCTTTGCAATAAAAAAGTTATAAATATGGTGTCTCTACCTTATAAATTTTATTATTCTGAAGTCATCATGTCGTTAACTCCTAAAGAATGTACCAGGATCCTGACAATGCTTGAAAATGGGCACAGTCGGCGAAAAACAGCGACAACTGTTGGTGTGACTCTTTCTACAGTTCAGCGAGTACTCCAGCGTTTCCATGAAACTGGATCCAATCTATGAAGACAAGAAACAGGCCGAATAAGGTGCACGCAAGCGCGGGAGGATCACTATATGGTGTCAACAATTTTGAGAAATCACTTTCTTACGGCTGTTGAAGTAAAGAATCATCATTTATTTTATTTTTATTTTGGCGGGCCCGTTGGTTTAGTGGTCAGACACCCTGCCTGCTAACCAATGGGTCGTGGGTTCGATTCCCGCCAAGTGTCTGGGTGTTCTTTATCTATTTAAGTATGTATTTACAAAAAAAAAGTATATAAGTATTAGTATCAGTTGTCTGGTTTCCATAGTACAGGCTCTGCCTAGTTAGTAGCCTAGGGATCGGATGACCGTGTGTGGATTGTCCCAAGATATTATTATTATTATTATTTACGTGCTGGAGGAAACAATCTGAGTATGGATACAGTAAGGCGGCATTTGGCTGAAGCAAATTTAAAGCCATTAATAGCTGCAAATGGCCCAAAACTAGAAAAACACCACAGAAACTCAAGGTTGAGTTATGATAGAAAACACGAGAATTGGACTCTGAATGACTGGTCAAGATTTGTCTTCAGAAGAGTATAGATTTTGTTTATACAAGCACCACGGGATGAAAGGAGTATACAGAAGACCGGGAGAGCGCTATATCCAAGCCTGTATAGAAGAAAAAGTACCAAACGGCGGAGGCTCTTTTTACGTGTGGGCTGGGATTTCTTACGAAAGCCGCACTGAGCTATTGGTGATAGAAAACCGAACTTTAACTGCAAAAAGATATGTCACTGAAGTTCTGAATGACTACGTTGGTCCATTTTCAGTGGACATGGGCGAGAATGCCGTTTTTAAGCAAGACAATGCCCGCCCGCATACAGCTCAGATAGTGTTTGCTTATTTTCAAGAAGTCGGTATTGCACACATGTAGTGGCCAGCACGCAGCCCCGGCTTAAACCCCATTGAGCATACATGGGACGAACTGGGACGATATGTACGTCAGTGGAATCCGCTTCCAATCACGCTACGTGAAGTGGAAGAAGCTCTAATAGATGAATGGCATATATTCCGCAGCATCGCCTCAAAAACCTAGTAAAAAGTATGCCAATCGCATAACAGCAGTATTGCGAGCTCGCGGAGGCAACAAAAGTACTAAAAAGCGTGAAAACAGCACATCTGTAACCAATCTACATTTACGAAAATACCGGAAAACGTACGCATTTTTATTTATTTTACATTTATTAAAAATAAAAAGCTTGAATTTATTTATTCTTTATTTTCATTTAAGCACAATAAAATATTCCTTAATTTAGTTTTTATTTCATAAAGCTAGGTCAAGTACTTTTGAAGATATTCAAGATTTTCTAACCGACCCTTTTTCTTTGCTGTCCAGTGTATTAACTAATATAAAATTATATTTAATTATATATTAATTCAAAAATTGAATTTGATTTTACATTTATTTATATAACATACATGTATAATTTTATATTAGTTAATAGTATAATCTGGAAGTTGCATCTCCATCTACACATTAGATGGAGATGCACCTCCCTGAAAGTAATGCTGGCGGCGACCATGGCCCTGGCCGTTGAAAATAAATTGCTAAAAGGTTTTGGTGTTTAATTAACATCTTTAACACCTCCGTCTACACTCTGAGTTAAGGAAAAACAGTAATAAATTATGCAATTTTTGTCACTCGTGTGTTACTCTTGAGCACGTAATCTTCATACCTACTTTGAAAAAGGTCTGACTGAGGCGTAATAAACCAACAGATTCCCGCCGCGCGCACGCCGAAATGAAACAAACGAAGCCTAATTATAAAGAGAGAATTATCTTAAAATTATCTGTAAGCTTTGATATAACTGATGATTATTTTCAACTTTCTTTACCAGGTTTTATAAATACTTTATCTATGCAGTGTAGAATATAAAGCTTTATATTAGGAATCCATATAAGAAAAATCTTTTGTCAAACCATTACCAGTAGGTATGTTGAAATAAAAATTAGCAGTTCACGTATAACGTATGTATATTCTAATCTCCGGACGAGCAGCGGTCAATCAACGCTGTAGCAATGACGTTAGTGTTTGCCGTCTATGTTTAATCCCCTTCAATCATTACAGTCAAGTAATATTTATCAACGACCGAAGCTGTCAGGTCACATTAACGTGTGTTATAAAGTAATATTGATTTTACTATATTTTCTCACCACCAATCAAGCAAGGAGCTGCGAAATATAAATATAAAGACTGAAGAACAAGAGAAAAGAATTGATCAGATAGAAAAACAACTAAGAACAAAAAACTTAATTTTCTTTGGAGTGGAGGAGGGCGAGAAGTCATATGAGGGCCTAGAACTGAAGGTGCTGAATATAATAAACAAATCTATGAATATAATTTGCTCAGAAAGAGACCTCGAAATAGTCAGAAGAATGGGAAAAAGAGAGGTAGGCAAAACCAGACCCATCAATTTAACTCTATCTACGCTGGGCTTAAAAATAAAAATACTCAAAGCGAAGAGTTGCCTACAGGAAACTAATATCTATGTAAAGGAAGACTATCCCCCTAAAATACTGGAAATACGAAAAAAACTACAAGAACAGCTCAGAAAAGAAAGGGACGAGGGAAAAAATGCAATATTAAAATATGACAAAATAATAATACTTAAAGAAAAACGATCGATTTCGCAAAGTGAAACTGCCAGTAAAAAAGGCCGCTTACTATAACGCCACCTAAGCAAACCAAAGATGCTATCTGCGCTTCCACCTCCACTGGTAACACCTCACGATTGGAGATACAAATAAATAAGAAAAATAAAACATCTTCACATGATATACGACATTTCGTCCAACCATCAACAAAAGACGCTAAAAATAAAACAACAAATATAATGTCAAACCAATAGCAACCAAAAGGTCAATCCTGCTGTAGTACTACGCGCCAAATAATAGAAGAAGAAAGAACATATAATACAACCACCACAAAGCTCCCAAGCCGGCTAGTCACCGTGGGAGTTCATGACTATCACCCCCCCTACCAACAAAATAATTACCTGAAAGAGTCGCATAGAACACCCAACATCGCACAATATTCACCAACTATTACACAAACAACGAGGAAAAAACAAACACGTCCATACCTAAACATTTTAACACTAAATACGAGAACCCTACAATCAAACGAAAGACTTGAAGAATTAAGACAAGCACTTAAAAGTATAAAATGGGACATAGTGGGGCTGTGTGAAACTAAACGATTTGGTGAAGAAATTATAGAATCCGATGATATTATATTTTACTACTTTGGAAAAACAAAAGGACTCTATGGAGTAGGCTTTTGCATTAATAAGAAATGGAAACAACATATTGTAGAACTCCGTGGTATCACAGATAGATTGGCACTTCTAACCCTCAAGATTTCAAATAAACAAAATTTACACTTACTTCAGGTATACGCCCCTACGGATATGGCGACCGAAGAAGATGTTTTCGTGTTCTACAGTACATTAAAAGAGACATTAGACGGTCTAGACACCAACAGTAATATGGTTATGATAATAGGTGACTTTAATGCGAGAATTGGCAAGAGACAACATTTCGAACACCAAATAATTGGCCAATATTCAACAGATAAGAGGACTAAAAACGGTCAACATTTGATAGACTTTTGTTCAGAAAACCAACTGAAAATCTTAAATACTTATTTTAAAAAACGTAAGAACAGACGATGGACTTGGCTTTCACCTGACTCAAATACAAAAGTAGAAATGGATTTTATGTTAAGTAAAAACCTATTAGGAATACATGATATAGGTGTCATAAATAATTTTCCTTTCTACACTGACCATCGTGCCTTAAGATGCAAATTAGACATAACAAATAAACTATCAAGAAGAAAAATAAATAATAATAGCTATAATTACAAGAAAACATGCTATAACAATAATAAACAAATCGATTTCTATAGAGAAAATATATCTTTAATTCAACAACTACTAAATGATAACCAGACAATACAAGAAAAATACAATATAATATCTAATGAAATTAAGTTATCAGCACAAAAACATCTGATATATAAGGATACTATCGATAAAAGTACGTTTTTCTCAGAAGAAACTTTAAAGAAAATCAGGGAACGTTCTCAACTCAGCAGCAAGCCGCAAAGATCTAAGATAGAGAAAGAATATTTGTGGAAATTAAACAAACTGGTGAAAAAACTAATACGAAAAGACCTTAGAGAACAAGAAAATAAAGCAATAGAAAAATTCATTAAGGAAAACACGTCAGTAGTGAAGTTAGACCGACATTTAAATTCAAATAAAAAATGGATTCCACATATAAAAACAAGAAAAAAGGATAACACACACAAAGTTTTGAGTAACAGAAAAGATATAATAAAAGAAGCTACATACTTTTACGCAAATTTATACAAAAGTCAGCTCTCTACACAACAAATTTCAGAGCTCACACCGGCACTAAACAATAACGAGCAAATAACACCCATTTTAAAAAGTGAAGTGTCGAAAGCAATAAATTTGCTCAAAAATGATAAATCGGCCGGCGATGAAAATATACCAGCAGAGTTTCTTAAACTAGGGTGTCAGCAATTGTGTGAATGTCTTACGGATTTATTTAACCAGATATTATTAAAAGAGAAACAAGAAGAAAGTAAAAGAATTAAGGTAACACAAAGAAAGTTAGAAAGAAGCTTACTTGGTATCAAATTAATGGACAAAGTGCGAAACAAAACAATAAGAAAGCAAACTAATACAATGGATGCTCTGAAACACGCCAAAAAACTCAAATGGAAGTGGGCTGGACACGTTATGAGGCTGACAGACGACCGCTGGACGAGGGAGTGCACGGTGTGGTGCCCTCGCTATATCATACGTAGTCGCGGCAGACCACGGACCAGATGGCGTGAAGAAATAGAGAAATTTAATGGACTTGGCGTGCTCTGGACCAGATTGGCCACAGAGAAAATACTTTGGAAAAGGAGGGGGGAGGCCTTTGCCCAGCAGTGGGATGACCTATAAAAGTCTAAACTTATTTCATCAATTTTGTAAATTCTGTTAATTTTACATGTATTTTATAGGAGGCTTAAATATAAAAAAAAAAAAAAAAAAATCAAGCAAGGACATGATTTTTGTTTTAAGTCATATTCATATTACGCAAGAACAACGATTAGCTACAATCGTTAATAAGATTGTGGTCATGAAGCGTGTCGGTTTAAAAGTCATTAATCAATCACAAAGCAAACGGCTACACTGAGATCTTTCAAGTACTTCAAGGGTTCTTAGAAACAAAATGTATTTCGAACGCATCGAGGTGTGATATCTTCCTCATCAACGTCGTGTAGTTAGTGGCAAAAGATGGTCAAAGGAAACTATAAATTGTTACTTTGTTTACGAGTTTAAATTTTACAACTAGTCCATTATACTAGGCCTTTTAATAATGCTGAATGCTGTTTACTTCTGGTGGAACAGAGAACAGGCGTATAAGTCATTTAGCCAATCGGAAATCATGAAACCTAATGACAGAAATAAAGAAAGTCTTATTGACAAAAAAAGTCATAGTGTCCATTATTGTCAGCTATACATGATATATTATCATAATAATCAAGCGAATGCGCAGACACATAGTGCACTCTCTCTTCCTTTAATCTCATAATCCTACGAGACAGAAAACTGTCATGGCCTGGGGGCGATCAAGCGCGAGAACAACATTTTACATGGCAACCTATAGATCATCGAAGAACATCGTGCTTTTCAAGCAATCAGGTGAACAACCCGAATAGCCCTAAAGAAGCGAGTAACGCAGCGGCGTCGGATATGCAAACAGATTTGTCCGCTGTAAGATGAATCTGCCTCAAGCCGCATACCTCAAGACAACAGAACCGAAACAATGCAAGTGAGGTATTAGCTGTGCCGGAAGTGGCATATGAAACTGTCTATACGACTAAGTGACCTCGGTGCGCATAAACAAATATTTTCTAAGACGCAAAATACTAAAATTAGTTTTGCGTACAATCGTACGAAATCACTTTTTTATGGCGGTGTTGTGACAAGAAGATGTAGGTATCCAATCAATCAGCAAAAAACAGGGTTCTACTATCAAAGTAGATTGACGACGTTCGATGGATTTAATAAACAAAATTGGCAAGTAAATCTAGTGTTATTAAACCATCTAGTTATGTATATACAACTACAACATATAGAGTGGTGATAACAATCACTGAATGAAATACCAATAAAACTATTACTTTTTTGCTAATTCTTTTGAAATTATACACCATACATAACACATATTCATCAATACAGTACAATTACGATAGTTTGTAATAGCTCAATTTTCAATACCAAAGTAACAAATACAACAAATGGATCAAGGGTTTCATATTACATTCAGGTAAATGACCCGTAAGAATAATAAACAAGATGACTGTAATTTTTAGTCCATAGAAACGCATTTAAAAAAACACTGTCCATTCGGGCCTATATTCTAGTCCAAATGATAGAACTAAACCAACTACTACGCACTACGGTACTTACAACAAACCATTATTCTTTAATTAAGTAAAAACTTAAAACAATATTTTGCTATTATAACTTTGTGATCTTCTTTGGTAACAGTGATTGACATTTTGATCACATGGAATTACAAAGATGATTAACAATGTAGGTGACATTTTAGATGCAACATCAGGGCGCGCATCGATCGAGATCAGGGCTCTAGAGGAGGCCAGCCATCCGTTGAAGGTGAAAGGAGGGCACTGCACCGTACATGGTACACTTTTAAAAACTAGTGCGTCTCACCCTAACACATCCGATAGAGAATGGCTTGTATTAGTTTTTACAGAGCAGATAAAAAAACCTTAAACGAGACATGACTATAAGTAAAAGTCTGAAAGCTGCAACTTCTATCAAGAAAGCATCGAAAAGCAGAGTAATATTTTAGACCCAGAATAACCTAGATACTCTCTCTACAAGTATCATGTGTTGAGCATGACATAACACAGTTGTTGTAAACTTGTTGCGAGGAGCGTAAAAGTTTTTGGCTAGTAGTCACTCAGAGAAGAAACGTTTGACGTAAATGATTGAAGATATTTTTCTGCGTTTTAATATTACGCATAGATCTACAAGACTACGCACTACAATATGCAAATTAAATGATGGGCTCTCGTAAAAAATAAAACTTTCCATATTTTCTCAATTATTGCAAATTCTAAAAGTTCTACTACTCTGAACTAAGTAGTAACCGTCTATTATTAGGAGTGTTCCGAAATTTCACGACGTCACTCCTCAAGCTACTTCGAGGAAACGAAATAATGTTTGCCAAAAACTTTTTTGCACCCATTATTACTAGTTTTCCGAGTGTCACATTAATTTTAGCTATGGAGGTCATGTCTACGATTCCCACGTAGTAAAAAAATCTGCCATTTTTTTCAAGCTGAATTAATATGAACATGCTACATCTGCTGAAATCACCCTCTAAAAGAAACAATTAATAGACATTTCCTGAGTACTGTGGCACTCTTGTTCACATAAACTCACACTAGTAAGTCAGCACGAACATTTGTTTTGATCAAACCCGTGACGTTATTTCAAATTTTATTACTTTTAAATTCCAAATAAGTACATAAAAGAATCAACGTCTATTATGAAATAAATACCCTAGCTAATAAGATTAGCATCAATACAGTTATCAGATTAATATATTAGGCAACTCACGTGGCTTCACAGTTCTTAAAGCTGATTCGGTAGCTAAATCCATTGCAGTAATCATTTAGTGCTACTCTTATTTTAAATACTCTATAAGTACCTAGTTCTGTAGTTCTATTTAGGTCTAATGCATAATGTTTATTGTTCGTCTTCGTCTCGTGGAGATCATAACCTATCCGTCGGAGTCAAGCAAATGCGACATTTGACCCGAGTTTTAGTGAACAGTGACTCGTGCAGACAATTTGAAGAACGTGGTGGCCTTATGCCAAATTTTCACCACAATAGCTCTTATCTTTGTTTAGAGCTGTTTGGTATTAATAATGTAGACCGGAGATGACATACCATCGATACGTAAAACGTTTATCAGATTAACCTAACAAGACCTGAAAATAAAGATGTTCGCACACTACGCGCTGTCACAGCTGTAAACACTGATCGAAGTGTAAACAATAATATTACCTTTAAGAGATATGTTCCTGCTGTAAGTATGTTTTCAGTGCTCTATAAGGAAGGAGTCACTGCGTTGATTCTATTCTATTGGTGGCTATAAATTGGGCCCGGTAGCCACCGGAACGCACTTCCACCCAGTTGGATCCATTGTGCATGCCCTAGCCCTTACTCTGTTTCTGGCGTGTCGAAGAGTTCCCTCAGGTACGCAACGATTGCGCCAGCTTGGAGCTGTGCACAATCATCTGGTGTAGGATAAGCTACTCCAAGATGACTCAACCTACGTCTCGCAAGAGCGTCGCAGCCTCACAAAATGTGTCGCATTGACTCTTTTTCACCTTTACAAAATCTGCAAGTATCAGTAGTACTTAGCCTCACTGCGTTGATAGTTAAGGAATGCTCGTTTCGCCCCTTCTATAGCCAGCGCAACGATTTTTCTGTTGTTGACGACTATATAGTGTGCTGCCTTCCATGGTTCAAAACCGTTAACCATCGGATAGAATTACGTTCAAGCTTGATAGGTATATTGATAAAAAAAGACACTCGGGCAGTACCGAAAACGCAGCAACGTCAGTCGGATCGACAACCGGCCGTGACCGCGTTGCGTTGCCAGCACCAGGCTGTCCTCCGCAGGCCACTAAACTACGCGTTGCGTAATATTAATATGTCTTATTATAACACTATGCAGAACTACGCACGTTATGTATACGTAATATGAGGTTTAACACGCAACTAAGTCTTGAATTGAATTTATTTTTAACTGCATTAACTTTAAGAATGAAGACATCATATTAGGTTATCTGGTATTTAAGATCTAGTTAGATACGTATGTGTAAGCTCTATGTTAGCTTAAGTCATTTCATCTTTAAAGTCAGAATAAATGTTTATTTTTTCCAACGAACTCGCGTTTAAGACCCATATTTAATATTGATCGAGCCGCTTGATCTGACGGGGCCCCAAGACTAAATAATAAGTGACATCATATTCTTTTTCTGTTATTTTTATGTCTACATAAGAAAAAGTTGATTACAGAGACAAACTTTTTTATGTTCGGTGCGAGTCGCTCGAAACCTGTTGTGATAATCACCAGATACGGCTATACAATAATTAACTTGCGGCGCAGAACGAGTATGAAATAGCATAGCCAAAGTATCAGGCCTATACAACTGGTTCCAAAACTGGAAATAGCAATGTAAACTTACATAATGGACACCCGTATTTACCTAAACAAAACTGTCGTGTTCACAATCTACAGTGGAATGGAATCCGGCATAATATTCCATCGACACCCACAAACATTAGTGGGCAGATCATGGACAAACAAACGGTTTAGTTGAATTCATAGTAAACATATAAATACGGTGACCACTGGTGATTAAATTGTGAGCCTTAAGTTGGAGGTAATAAAGTTTATATTTACAGATAGATAACTAAGGAACCTTTGTATGTGTTTCACGTTACAAACGAACGCCTCCAGATTCATTAAAATTCATTGTTATGAGACCAAAGCTCTCTTTGTTGTTCGTAACGCGATAAGTAATAGGCAACGTATTGTACATCAGAGCTTTATTGCGCAACCAAAACAATAAAAAGCTGCCAGTTGTAAGCAAAATTGGTATCAATAATTCAGATCTCTTTCATGTCCAATTGTTTGACGAGCCCTTGTGTAATGCTGTGGTCCGACACATCCGTACAAAGGTAGTTTGATTGTTAATGGGGTCTTAAATTAAATATTACTAGTTACCTTGTTGATAAACCAAACCGTTTCTATTTTGTAGTAGTCATATTTTGATAAAAAGAAAATGGTAAACAGTAGGTATCTACGTCATTCGGCTCCATTGATGAACGAAGAATCAAGTTTTATAATAATTTATAAGTAGGTAAGTACATTTAATATACTTATACAGTACAGTATTCACTTCTCATAGTAATTTTCCATCACACACTTATAAAGTATACCTACTATTTGACGAACGACTAGTTTAATGAATGATAAACATGGAAACGAGGAGGTTCTAAAACCATCTAAAAATGTATAAGCTCTTGACAAAATGTATACCGATTTCGATGATGATTTATTTATTAGTGTCATTAAAAAGTTTATGATAAGTATAATAAGACATTTATACTTGCGTATGCATGATCGTTGTCAATACAGGTGGGTCATGAATTACTTGACATACAAAACACGTAAAAACTGTTTGTGATATGAAACAAATTATTTATTTCCTAGGAAGCTAACATACGGGAATTTACTTTTAAAAACAACTTCATTTAAATAACCACCCTCGCGACTTCGGAATTCTTCCAAACGGGAACAGAAATTTTCAATGACGCTGCGGCACAAGGATGAGAAACCGAAGTATTTTTGTCTTTTATCAATATTATGAAAATCCCAAAACCGAGCACCAAAGGCACTTTCATTCAGAAAGTAACTGTATGGGTCGCGATTCCAGCGAAAGGAAATATTGGGCCCTATTTATTTGAGGATCCTCGGGGTCGTGCAATCACTGTTAACTCTACAGAGTATGTGAGAATGTTAAGAGAGTTTCTGTCGCCAAAACTACATGAATTTGCTGGTTACAATCGCAATACGTGGTTCCAACAACACAGAACCATTTGATATACCTCTAACGAGTCTAACAGCTCCAGTCATAAAAGAGCTGTACCCTAAATAGCTGATTTCTCATAGAGGTGGCATTCTCCGTGGCCTCCTAGGAGTCCTGATTTGACGCCAGCGGACTTCTTTTTATGAGAATATCTGGAGCATCGGGTGTACACCCATAAGCCCAAAACATTTTCTGGCTTAAAGGCTAAAATAAAAGAAGACATGACATCAATCTTCTTTGTTCCGAAGTCATTGAATATTTCGGTTTCTGTGTGGAAAAATTACTAGGTGGTAGGTTCCTTGTGCAAGGAACCGTCCAGGTAGGTACCACCGCAGTGTCAGATATTCTGCCGCCAAGCAGCAGTGTGAAAGCATTGCTGTGTTCCGGCGTGAAGGGCACTGTAGCTGGACTTAAAATTAAAAATTAAAAGACTTAAAATCTAATGTCTTAAGGGTCGGCAAAGCGCTAGGGATTCTTCTGGTGTTCCAAGCGTCTATAGGCTGCGGTGACTGCTTACCATCAGGCGGGCCGCACGCTTGCTTGCCACCTTAGTAGTATAAAAAAAATATACCGAAGTCGCGAGGGTGGTTAATTAAATGATGTTGTTTTATAAAAGGAAATTCCAATGTGTTAGCTTCCCAGGAAATAAATAATTTGTTTTATTTTATATCTCGAAACAATTTTTTTTATACGTGTTTTGTATATGAACTAATTCATGGCCCACCCTGTAGATATATGAAATCATTAAATAAAATATAAAACTAAAGATTTTTGTTACAATAAGTCAGTCTTCAGAACCATACTAGGTACTTATTAATTAAGATGCAGAACGTTTTTCTATTGGGGAAAAAAAGAGGAATAATGTGTCAATTTACATTCAGCCTCTCACGTGAGCTATAAACCTCAAATGACAGTAATTGAACGCCGCGACACGATCGTAATAGATTCAGCCTGTCGCTAAGTGTACTTCACAATAACACTCGGGAATGGCAACAATAAGTTAGATCATGTTCAATGGAGTAGGAATGAAGAATAGAACTGTGACACTAGAATAACACTATTTTATGTGACTTAACGGCCGGTCCCAATACTCTACCGCCGATAGCAGACATTAATTTTCTTATCTCTAGTAAGCTTTAAGGTCTCGAAGCTAGACCAATAGTAAGGACAGATATTTCTATCTTTGTTTATTGAAACCGAAATATGTCATAAAGTTATCGATGGTAACTATTTTAACTGATAGTAAGAGATAGATAGGATAATGGGACTGACAGTGGCGTAAAGAGCACAGGCCTCAGTGTATTCGTATTATTTTACAAGTAATACTTCCCATCTCTTCCTATACCCATCAGGAAAAGATGGAAAATATTATTCACTTGAACTCTTAAAATTTCTTTCTGTCCCATTATTAGATCCTGATCAGTATCTATCTACCATCTACTAAGACCTATCCATCGAGTTCCAATTCGATTGGTCTAGGTTTATTGAAGCAGAGATCCTGTACCAACCTCCCTGATTCATCAACAGACCCTGATGAACGCATAAATTTCGGACGCATAGAAGTAATAAAAAATGTCTATTGTATACCTAATAACCCTATATCGAACGCATTCAAACCCATTCACTGGCCAAAGAGCTAAAATTCCACAGACAGATATAGGCGTCAAATTGATGACATCGTTTTTTTTGGTCAGAGCAATGATATTTTACTAAAGATATGTTATATCCCTAATAGCGCACGATAAAAGTTGTCTCACTTGTAGTTAGCTATACCTAGCTATACATTTTCCTACATATAGTCTGACAAGGACAGATGCATAACGAGAAAAGTAAGAGAAAACGAGATGGCTATATTTTGTGCGTTCCGTTGTCAGCATTGGTTATACGCTTGTCAGTGTCATCTTGTCAACTGACACATTCAATTTTACAATTATTTCTTACAATATTATTATGAAAATTGAAATACAAATTGAAAATCAAATTATTTTTTCAAAGTTACATGTGCTATATTATTCCTGACTGTTTATTTACTTTTGCCTGGTAATTTGTGCACATTATAAATACGCAGGACGGCATTTTCAATTTTTAATGATAGACGTCACGATGTCGCATTAACTATGCGGGACGGCGTGCGACTAACTGCTACAAAACCCAGTTGGGGTATACTCGCTGAACATCTGGCGAGCGCTAATGGCATATCTATTGTTTAAAATATCATTGGGTCAGAGGTTAAAAATGTAAGGAGTCAACGACACTGACCACATGAATTTCGAAGCACTCCGGCTGGGTAAACACACTTAATAAAAATGCGGCATGAGAGAGAGCCAAATGTATTATATGCATTAATATTTACTGAGCCGATACAAAACTGTGGATGTTCAGTAATATGTGTAATTACTTTATCCTTTTATGTCAGTAAGCTAAAATAATAATAAAAGACTGTAAATCTCGTAGAATATAAAACTATCATAGCACTTTCTGTGCTGGATTAGTATTCCTGAAGTACCTATTCGGACGGAATAAGCTTTATAACGGTTACAAGCTTTGAGTATTAAACCAAAGTTACAAGGCGCATTTTGAATGTCGCAAACCAAATTCAGTACAATCGCAAATGTATGTATGCCCTGTTTTTAACCCACTTCAAAAAAGGAGGAGGTGCACAATTCAACTGTATAATATATATATATATATATTTTTTTGTGTATGTTCGCGTATTAATCTTTACCAGACCAACTGTTGAACAATTAATGTACGAACGCGACGCAGTTGAATATGTCATACTCGACCCTACTGGCCCTATTTGGCTGGCCACCGATCAGCCATCACGCCTGCGTTCATACAATTATTGTTCCATTTTTGATCTCGCAAAGAAAAACAGGGTTTTTTTTTTTTTTTTTTTTTTATACTACCAAGGTGGCAAGCAAGCATACGGCCCGCCTGATGGTAAGCAGCCACCGTAGCCTATAGACGCTAGCAACACCAAAATACAAAAATAATACAAAAAAAAAAAGGGTATACAAAAGTCAAAAAGTCAAAGTCAAAAATAGTTTATTTCAAATACTGGCTTAACGCTAGCACTTTTGAAAGGTCATGTATTTTTTTTTTTTTAAAAAGCTAACACCGGATCACAACGCGGCCTCAACTGAGAAGATCCGGCAAGAAACTCAGCGGGCTTGTCATTTTATCACTTTTTTTTTTTTAAACAGTGTGTCATGTTACAGTTAGATCAGAGCGACAGTGTGTCTTGCCGTTCAAAATATCAAATAATAGAGGGAAAAAAAAAATACGACGAAAGTAGGTACAACAAACTAAAAAGCCAAAGGGATAGTAGTCGGACCAGGACATTTGCGATTGTACTGAATTTGGTTTGTGACATTCAAGCCAGTTACTTAATGGGTGCAATAGCTCCTGTGAGTCTTATCACAAAACACCTCTCGCAGCCTCCTAGTTAATGGGTGCAGTTGGTCCCCTGAGTCTAGCACAAGCTTAGCACATACCGCAGCCCCCTGTAGCACGGGTCCGGTGGACTCAGGGTTATATCAGAAATTGAACCCAACTGGGCAAAATTGCATGAATGAAATCCTGAACATACACCTGAATAGTGCAGTAGCTATAGCCAGCTCGTTTCCCCAAGTGACATCTAGCATGTTGCTTGCAGAAACGACAGGAAACACTTCTTGTAATGGGATAAAATCAGTTTCAGAAAAACGTAAGGGCATTGACTTACTTACTCATCATTGCGTAAGGGGGTACCCCTTTAAGTAATCTCTCCATGGGCCAATAACTAGAAACATGTTAAGCTCAAAGTAGGTGTCGTAAACACAGCCATTAGTTCTTCAATTATTTCAAGTTATGCAATAAAAATAATACATGTATAGTCTTTCGAGCTGGTGTTTTTTTATCACGTGTAAACGTCAGCTGAGCCGACCAACTGATAAAATGCTATGTAACCTATAAAGATATGTCGAATTATCAATATTTAAATTTAAGACACCGCCAATCAAACAAAAACACGCGTTTACGAAAGTATACCTACAACATGGACATACTTTAGTAAGTCTATGACCTACAATAATGCAAAGATTTTTTTTTTACATATTATTATTCTTAAATAAACTTCAAATTATAGTTTGAGATCGACAATAAAATGAAAATACGTGTTTCCTGTTAGTCACATTCTCGATTCCACACTCGTAAATTGACAAGAAAATACTATGTTAGTAATAAATACAGTGCGCAGTAAGAGTATGATTTTTTTTTTATATGTATACTAGCTGACCCGCGCAGCTCCGCCCGCGGTTTGTGAATCTAAACCATTCTCGAATCCCCTTGAACACACATCAAAAATTTCATCAACATCGACATTTAGGAGGAGTTCAGTGACATACACACGTACAGTAGAATTATATATATAAAGATATCTTGTGATCAGTCCATCAATACAGACTATAAGCAGATGAGGTGCATGCAGTTAGTTGATTAACAGGTAAGGTCATTCTCCCAGCAGAGTAAGCCCTTTCTTTGAGATTTGCTGCCTGTTATGGTTGAATATATCCCGCCGCCAATGTATACTTTCAGGGATAGTGAGTTGCCCCGCTAACTGGTGCGGGTGGTTTTGAAGTCTAACCCTATATTTGTGTATGTTTATGAGTATGACTTTAGGTACTATAAATTCCTGACTATGACGACTGAAGGATTGGGGTCTAGCAGATGAAATGTCATAGTTTTTATTAACATCAGATTCTATGGAAGGTGTATAAGAGAAATCTAAAACTAGTGTGGTATTGCAAAGGCTTGCATAGAGATAATAATAATGTCCTCCTGACTGATTACTACCAAAGCGGCCAATTTTTTACAAGATCAGTGTTTGCGTAGACACAAGTGCACTCTCTCTTCCTTTATACCTCTCACAATCTGCAGGCTTAGCACGATTTGCCAAGACTTCATAATCTTGACAGTTTGGTGTGGAGTATGACGTAGTTATCGACGTAGAAACGTCATTTTCGGTAATAGCTAGGTCGATAACTACGTCATACTCCACCCCGAACTGTCAAGATTACGAAGTCTTGGTAAATCGTGCTAAGCCTGCTGATGGGATGGAAGACCAACATGACCAGGGGAGAGGTTAGGTGCAGGACCGACTTTTTATATGTTCATTCAACACATGGATAATCTTACTTTACAGACAATCAGGGGATCGGTCTGCATTGTCCTAGCCAATAAGGAACTACAGAGATACTTGCAGATTCTGTGAAGATGAAAAAGAGTCGAAGTTACACATACTGTGTGGCTGCAACGCTCTTGCAGGACGTAGGTTGAGTCATCCGGGAGTAGCCTATCCTACACCAGATGATTATGTACAGCTCGAAGCTGGCGCAATCGTTTAATGCTTCAATTGAAGGAAAAACCAGGGGGTTGCTCTTTGAACAGATGGCGATGGCTGTTGCACTGTGCCTACCTGTCTTACGTACACCTTTCCACATTTTATACTTTCTTTAAAGTTGCCTGTACTATACGCATAGTAAAAACCGGCAGCCGGTGCGTAACACCGGTTAGTTAACCTCTTCAAAATTACTTATGTACTAGCCAACGCAATTTAAATCTACAAACAAATTAAAAATATTTCTAAATATACTTACAATTTAGGCAACTAGCAGTTGCTCATCCATCATCGCCCATGGTGCAAAAAACTTTATATTTTCCGTATTCGGGATTTTAAAACAAACTCTAATAACCAAGCTTTTTTTGTTTATTTTGATTTATGTCACACACATACATACACAACCTTCACACAACAGAAGCCAAGCCTATTTTAATGATTGAACAATAGAGTAAAGTAACCTAGAGCAAAGGAGCGAAACTAATAAAAAAAAGAGACTACACAGGATTTAATAATGTAACTTGTTCGCTCTTAAAATAGTTGGGCACTCAACTAATGGTCTGTGGGGCTAGGGGCTGGCGAGACCACACTGCAGCTACTCCGTCTCGAAAACCCGAATCACGGTATTCTGACGGCTGAAACTTGGCGCCGACCGGTATTGACCGATCACGAGAGAACCTGGGCGTGGTAGGCCCAGTAATATTTTGAAATAAAAGTCAAATATTTACTTGAATGATGTGAAAACAATGTAGCTATGCTACAAATCAAATTAGAAAATAAACTTCGGAATTCTTACTTGAGTTTAGGGGGATTTTTTTTCAAATGATTGCAGCACCTTGCTTTACTCTATGGCTATGGTTCAATCCAGGTATGGTATCTTAGAAGAAATGGAAAAAGGTACCAGTGGCACCCTCATGCGGCGTGATTTGCAACTTTTATCTGTTCGGAATGAAACTAAGATAGTAGATCAGTATTTTGCAACTGACGTCATAAGACTTACAGCGGTAGCGGTAAATAGGTTGGATTCAAATTAATACGAAGTCTAGGGGGCGCGGGTTCGAATCCCAGCCCGTATGAAATCATTTTTGTTTTATTTATTTTATTCCTACAATACTTATGCATATACTATTGACGTCCGCGTACTATACATCGAATACTACAAAGTTTTAGCTATTTTTTTATATAAAATGCTCGAGGCTATTTAGAGTTTCAAATCACACCGCTGGAGGCGCTGGTGTTAGGAGGCACGTTTTGACGTGGGAGTTACCTATCTATTTCTAAGTAATTAAAATAGACGAAATAATTTTATTCTCTTTTCTATTTTTGTTAGAGCTAAGTGACGATATTATTCCATTAATTATATTAAAATTTACAATATCCTAAGTTTAATTACAACAAGAAATCTGAAATATACACATTACTGATTTTAGACATTAAGATGCTCAGATTTCTGTTGTGTCAATAATTAAGGTTAGGTGTTGCAGCTGCCAATACCAATAGTGAAGTAGAAAAAGTTTATAAAGAAAGCTGAACAGTGAAAAATGAACAGTGAAAAGAGGAATTCCCGCGGTAGGGGCCGCGGCCGCGGCCGTGGCAGAGGCAGGGGACGCGGCAGGGGCCGCGGGAAAAAAGTGCCGAAAGTGATGTCAAGCGACGAAGAAGAATGTTCTGTAGAAGAAACTGCACAAGAACAAGAGGAAAGTGTCAGTGAGGATACTAAAGAAGAACCTGAACAGACTGAACCGCCGAAATGTAAGTCTGTTTCATTTCATTTTGTTTTTTGTCATACTTACCTAGTTATTCAAATTCATTTATTTCAAATAGGCATAACGCTACTTTTGAACTGTCAATTTTTTTTTTAAAGCTGCCATTGGACCACAAAGCGGCCTCAACTAAGAAGATCCAGCTAGAAACTCTGCGGGCTTGTCATATTTTCACTTTTTTTTTTAAACAGTGTGTCTTGTTCCAATTAGATCAGCATTCAGCATCCACTTTTACCTTTTTATTTGATTAGCTGCAAGAAGTAAACGGTTTATTAATATAGCAATTATGTCCTAGGACACTCCACACACAGCCATCTAATCCCAAATTAGAACCTGTACCATAGTAACCTGACAACTAATATAAATCTGTACAATAACAGAAAATAAAGACATGTTCATGCATAAAAGAGTTTGCCCTGTGCAGGAATTAAACCAACAACCTTTCGGGTGTTTAAACACTACACCAGGCCTACGTCACTCCATGTACTTACGCGCTATAATTACCTACCGCTCAGCCAAGCGGTCACGGGCCGTTTGCGGACCAAATTCAGTGCGGTTTTCGCAAGCTAAGCGCATGCGCGTTGTTCAATTTCAAAAAAGGAGGTTAAGTTATTTTTCACTTTTTAGTGTGGTGTCTGTTGAAGTTGGTTTATTTTTATTTCATCATCATATCATATAGATATTCATAGAGATATTAAGCTGTAACAGCTCAGTGGGCGAGCGCTTGCCTTGGAAACAAGGTGCGCAGGTTCGAACCTCGGCTCGCACCTCTGATTACTTTAATTAATCATGTGCGAATCGTTTTTGTGCGATTGTTACTAGCTTTCGGTGAAGGAAAACATCGTGAGGAAACCTGCATGTCTGAGAAAGCCTAACTAGCTTTCAAATGACGTGTGAAGTCCGCTAACCCGCACGCACTTGGCCAGCGTGGTGGACTATGGCCTAAGCCCTTTCATCTTGAGGGGAGGCCCGTGCCCAGCAGTGGGACAATTAACAAGGGCTGGTATTATTATTATTATTGAAGTGAAACTTATTATGCGACTTCCAAAAATGTTATCACATAATGCGTTAAGCGTTAAATGAAGGTGATAGGCGTTAAGTGATAGGTGTTAAACGATAGGCGATAGGCGTAAATTTGTTAAGGTTATGAAAGCGCTCATGTGACGCCGTCACTGAGTGAGTGGGTGAGTGGGTTTCAGTGGGTTTCAGCGGGTTTAAGCTGGTTTCAGCGGGTTTCAGAGGGTTTCAGCGGGTTTCAGAGGGTTTCAGTGGGTTTGAGTTGAGTTAGTGTGTGTGTGTGTGTGTGTGAGTGAGTGAGTGAGTGAGTGAGGGACCGACCAACCGATCGACTGAGCGAGATTGAAGTTTCACTTCTTCCGCGCGGAGGGACTCCACGCACGCACATTTTTTTTATTTTACTTCAGTTTATTTTTGTTTATTGAAGTGAAACTTCTGTGAGTGGCTTTCAGTGGGTTTCAGTGGGTTCGGTGGGTTTCAGTGAGTTGAGTTAGTGTGCGTGTGTGTGTGGGTGTTTGTGTGTGTGTGTGGGTGTTTGTGTGTGTGTGTGGGTGTTTGTTAGTGTGTGTGGGTGTTTTTGTGTGTGTGTGTGTGTGTGTGTGTGTGTGTGTGTGAGTGAGTGAGGGACCGACCGACCGATCTACTGAGCGAGAATGAAGTTTCACTTCTTCCGCGCGGAGGGACTCCACGCACGCACATTTTTTTGTTATTATTTTTGGGTTGTTTTTACTGCGGTATTTTATAGGGAATGTAAATTGTACTTGCTGAGTGAGTGGGTTTCAGTGGGTTTCAGTGGGTTTGAGTGAGTTGAGTTGAGTTAGTGTGTGTGTGTGTTTGTGTGTGGGTGTTTGTGTGTGTGTGTGTGTGTGTGTGTGAGTGAGTGAGGGACCGACCGACCGATCGACTGAGCGAGAATGAAGTTTCACTTCTTCCGCACGGAGGGACTCCACGCACGCACATTTTTTTTATTATATAGATATTCAGCAATTGGTGTAAAAGTTCTATATGACTTGAGTGGGGTTTGTCTATAAAATAGTCCACTAAAACTCAATTTCCCTTTATATAAGGTCTTGAGGGAGCCTTTTCTTCAACCTTCTAGTGGTTGTTGGTGTGTTCATTAGGTTTACTGCCAGTACATTTGGGTGTTTTGTGATTTGGTCTTTATATGTCTTGGTTCTTTCAGATATTTCTTCTTTGACGGATTTGATGCCTAGATCATGGTGTATTCTGTCATTTGTGATATACCAAGGTGCATTAGCTATCATTCTATAGTCAGAACATATTCACAGTTCCCAATAAAATAGACACAAATAGTTATTTATGTTAATTTAATTTTATCGAAGGCAGCCCTGCGATTGCTGTGCGATCGCGCGGTACGAAGCAATCACAATTGTACGCTTGAGCATTTAGGCACATTTTGGCATGCAGTGGTTGCTGACGCGACAGAGTAGGCTATTATAGCAGTAGGTATTGGTAATTTTCAGAGTGAAGTATCTGTTCTTTATTAATCTGTGACTACCTACGCTAAACGGCCTGTCATGGGGTCAAAAATTTTATCCTCATTTATTATTACTTTTCATACAATGCTAATCCATACCAGAGTGGCCTTATATATATATTGGAATAGAAATATTCTACAAAAATAGGGAATAAATTTAGGTTTTATTCAATAAGGTTTCAGCATTTTTTACACCACTGTTGGTGTAGTGTAGCATACACCAACGTAGTTTAACACCTGGAATTAACCTCTGCCTGTGCATAATAATGGTTGTTATAGGTAACAAAATGATTAAGCTATGCTCTTCTCATAGATACATCCTAGATAAAATATTATGTATGTGATGAGTTTAAAAACTAGTCAATTCTTTTTACTGGACTGTGACTCATAGACACAATTATCTCATAATCTATGGTATATCTGAAGAGAAGAAGAAGTATAAATTTTATTTTTTCGCAATACGTGACGCTACAGAAAATAATGTTTAAATATCAAAATCAGATAAAAGAAAAAGGATTGTTGCTACAATAGCAAACAACATTGCTTAAAAGTAGTCATTATTCATTAAGACCCCTAAGCCATTTGACATAGATACTGCTATTTGAACACTTCCTATGCATATAATAAATATTTTTATTTGATTTTTGTATTTCCAACAACATCTATCATTACGAGTAATACGACCATATGATACATTATTAACACTGTTTATAAGTTGACATTTGTTATCTTTTATCAATGTATCACAGATTTGTATAAAGATTATTATGTGTCAGCTAGCCATTATCATGTAAAAAGATATTAGCTTTCTGCAGTTTTATATTATATCATAAATAAGTGAATATAAGTAATTATTTTATTTATTTGTGTTATCTATGTATATTGAGTTATAGCACCCTCTAAAATATTTATGCATATTTGTTTTATGTACTTATATCAATCTTAATTTATGCCCTATAGCTTTATGTCCTTCGAATTAAATTTACATCCACCTGATTAGTATATTTAACCAGGCTTAATCTGTAGGTTGTAATTGATTAAAGTTTATAGTACTTCTTATAAATTTATTTTATGCACCAACTGGTTCTTGGCCTATGTGTACAGTCTTCAGTATATCATATAAGTTTAAAAAATAATCTCATGTTGGAAGTCACACCACCACATAGTCACTATTTATATTCTTTGTTTTATTTGTTGCAGTGGAAGTCCCATCAGATATATCACAATTAGAGGCTCCTGTTTTCACGACATTACAGAGAGGCCCTCCTGAGCCTATGCTCAGGCTGGACTGGAGTCACCGAGCAACACTCATCGGTGAGAAGGTCCTCAACCCCATGATTTACTGCTGTGATATATGCTCTAAGCCTATTCTAATTTATGGACGAATGGTGAGTACTACAGCCTATTTTATCTTAGTTTAATAATAAATATTGTATTTAATAAATTTTTAATAACTGTCAACTGTTATAGTTTAGTTGATCTTTTTAAATATGGTCATAAATGCTTAAGATATTTTAAATATATTGATGAAAAGGTGGCAAGCTTTCACATGAGCTTGCGGATTTACACATACACACACCACCTTTTTGCCTTTAATATAACATTTTATTACATAATACAGGTGGTGCTGTTTTAGTTTTTTGCATTGTTAAGTTAGCATTATTTCAATATAAAATACATGAATGTCAATTTGTTTTCAGATTCCATGCAAACACGTATTTTGTCTGTCATGCGCAAGAGCAGAACACACTCATTGTCCACGCTGTAGAGAAAAGGTAATTACCATAAGGCCGTGTGTACATGCATGAACGCTAAGAAAGTACCCCGTGTCTGCTGCAGATAATAATAATAATATCTTGGGACAATCCACACACGGTCATCCGATCCCAAAGGCAGAGCCTGTACTAATACTTGTTTCCTTTTTTTTTGTAAATACATACTTAAATAGATAAATAACTCCCAAAGACTTGGTGGGAATCGAACCAACGACCCATGGGGTAACAGCCAGGGGGGGTCTAACCACTAGAACAACGGTCCCGTCAAACCACCAATATATCATGTATCCAGATAGGACCAATATATCATGTACACAACTAGAATTTTATCAGATCTAGCCACAAAAATTTCACCTCACCTACCCCCCTTCCTCATTGGTGCCGTAGCAACTTCGCGCGTCGGGTCTAGCGCAGAGAAGATTTTTTCGAAGCAGTGTACAGAGTTCGTGTGTCGTTTCTAATAGAATTTGTGTGAATTCTTGCATAATTACGCCCAGCGACTTTTCTTACCGTGTACACGCGGCCTAAGAATTTTATATACCCCCAACAATCTGTTTTGGTTACAGCGCCTGTGTTTATTGCTAGTTATTTGCGATATTCGCTCTGGTTCCTGTGACACTTAGAATTTTCAATATAATATTGTAAAAAAATTATATTTTCAGGTGGTGCGTGTAGAACAGACTGGGTTGGGAACAGTATTTATGTGTACACATTCCGGAACAAGATATGGCAACACAGGGTGCAGAAGGACATATCTTTCACAGGTATTTTTCATGGGGTTTATTAAAAAAGGTATCTTAGGTTCTTTAGAAAATGTTAGGGTCTCTGTGTAGTAGAACTGTAGAATTATAGAAAGTGTATTGTAATATAATATCAATGATATACTAATGATGATGTCATATATTATGAAGTAGGATTGTAAGTAAATGAGTAATATCATCTTACAGAGGGATCTGCAAGCGCACATCAACCACCGGCACGTGTCGTCAGGAGTAGCTGAAAGTAAACCTGAACCAGAGCCACCATCAAACACTGTTGCTATCGTAAAACCTTTAACGGTGAGCTATAATTTTACCCTAGGGTTGCAATGGGGATGATGACTGGGTAAAATAATAATAATTCTAATTAATCAGTCAGTCATTATCAAAAAATATTGGACACATATATTATTTAACAAGTCAATAAAAATTGCCAATGATATAGAGCGTCTAAGTTCGGGAGTGGGGCCTCAGTTAAAATTGTATACCGGAGTGACGTAACACGGCATTTCAAAGCACTATATCTTCGTCATTCTTTGTTAAATCGACAAAAGAAAAATTACGTGTCCTATATTTTTTGATAATCTAAATGACGGACTAAAAAGATTGTTTAGTCATCTAGCCTATTCTTGAAGCTTGATAACTTTACCTCCAATTATAAGTGGGGGTTGATATCTAGAATATTTGTCATTTTGGTGGTACCCACCCACCTGGACTGACCCTTGCATAAGAGACTTACCTAATGGTATTGGTATAACCGGCTGGTTCCCGCAACTCCACAAAGTGCCTATTTTGCGTGCGGGCGGGAATGGATTTATTCGATCCACCCTAATTCCTCGAGAAAGGCCAGCGGCGGCTTTAGGGTTTTCCAAATCCCTTACTTAGTGGATGCTAACGTCATAAGAAGAACCTACTGTCCAAATTTCAGCTTACCTAGGTCCAGTGGTTTGGCCTGTGAGTTGATGAATCAGTCAGTCAGCCAGGACAAGTAATTTTATGTATCAAATATTAGTATTATAGTATGAATCGATAAACCAAAGCTTCATGTTTCGTTCTACAAAAGCTGGGCGCGTCGGCCAATGACCCCCGCGCCGGCGGAGGGGCGGGGGGCGAGCGAGCGCGCGGCGCTAGAACTAACCTCATCACGGTGCCCATACACGACCAGCCCGACACGCACGCCTACTACAACTACTACCCTGTAAGTATTGTGTGTGTGTGTGTACTATATGGTATGTGTGGTGTGTACTATATGGTATGTGTAGTGTGTACTATATGGTATGTGTGGTGTGTACTATATGGTATGTGTGGTGTGTACTATATGGTATGTGTGGTGTGTACTATATGGTATGTGTGGTGTGTACTATATGGTATGTGTGGTGTGTACTATATGGTATGTGTGGTGTGTACTATATGGTATGTGTGGTGTGTACTATATGGTATGTGTGGTGTGTACTATATGGTATGTGTGGTGTGTACTATATGGTATGTGTGGTGTGTACTATATGGTATGTGTGGTGTGTACTATATGGTATGTGTGGTGTGTACTATATGGTATGTCTGTGTGTACTATATGGTATGTCTGTGTGTGGGGGACTATTTAATCGACCGAAACTCGTCCACTGTTGGACAAAGGCCACCCCGTTGAAGGGAGGGGGTTTGTCTAGGGTATCGCAGTATAGGTTGGCAATCCAATAGAAAAACGCTGCTGCCCATTTCGTAGTCGTCTCATATGGACACCCAACGGGAGGAGATGGGTGGGTGCTATTCTTACCCCGACACCGCACGGGTAATAACAGCTATAGGTATGTTTATTTATCTTTACTAATGCATGCCAGAAGTTGTGGTCTATGAAGCGCTACACACATATGTAGAAACGAGTGATAAGGACTGAAGGCGTAACAACAGTGAGATAAAACGAGACGACTGTATGTCTGTTCGGTTCTGGCAGTCCGTTGTCAGCCATGGACACTCAGGCGTAACATGGTCTCTTTCTAAGATTTACGAAAATAATTGAAAGAAGATATTATTACATTACAGAATTAAAGTGATGCGGTAACAGCTCAGTGGGCGAGCGCTTGCCTTGGAAACAAGGTGCGCAGGTTCGAACCCCGGCTCGCACCGCTGATTTCTTCAATGAATCATGTGCGAATCGTCTTTGTGCGATTGTTACTAGCTTTCGGTGAAGGAAAACATCGTGAGGAAACCTGCATGTCTGAGAAAGCCTAACTAGCTCTCGAATGACGTGTGAAGTCCGCCAACCCGCACTTGGCCAGCGTGGTGGACTATGGCCTAAGCCCCCTAGGCATCTTGAGGGGAGGCCCGTGCCCAGCAGTGGGACATAAACAAGGGCTGGTATTATTATTTTACAGAATTAAAATATATTATTCATTTATAGTTACAGTGTTAACAAAACCCTTTTTTTTTCCGCGAAGGAAACCTTCAATAGTTATTCGGTAGCTGTGGGGCTCGACCGGGGTATGTGGAATTCTTACCCACTAAAACCCCCGCGGCGGTCGCATCGGCACATGAGAGGGACCCCAGGGCTCCGGTGGCATCTGCACCAGGGCCCACTCAGTGCCTTGCCTTTGAGCCCGCCGCCGGGGGACGCATTGTAGCCCCCCGGGAACCTATCTCGGTGCTTACGGGGAAGGGGGTCGCAACCCCGCCGCCATACTCAATGGAGTTAATAAAGCCCTATCCGATCGCTGAGGGTATGCTTTCCCCCGACATCAGTTGCTGTTGTGTTCTATCATTCTATCCTCACAATGATATAAGATATCGAATAAATCGGTCGTGTGTACAGGCGGGCTCTGTGGGGTCAACGACCTCTGTGCCAGTACTGCACGCTATGAGCGTGCCTCCGCCCGCCTACTACGCGGCTCCACCGTACTCCGCGCCCCCCGCATACGTCGCCGCAGGTTAGTACACTACTATACATTTACGAGACACGTTGGTTAAGCTACGTCGGACTAGGTCAGTTATTAGATGGGTGATCGTTTAGTAGCATTTGAAATTAGTGTCTCCGTGCTTCGGAGGGCAGTCTGTCCCGGTTGACTAACTATAAGACAACAAAATGTGGGTACAATTATCATGATATCCAAACCGATTCGGCCATGGCGGCCAATCTTAAAATAGTGAGCACAGGTGCACTCTTTCAATTGGATAGAAGACCAATATAACCACGGATATATAAGCCGTAGGATCGAATTGTACATGCTCGGCCTCATGGATCATCACTGACAAATCATCTAATGATCCTGTCTTGTCCTAGCCAGTAAGAAACAAATACAATGTTTATCGACGCAGAATTTGAATCTACACTGTAATGTTTACACATTGCTGCTTGATGGCATAATATTTGACACTGCAGAGGGATCTTCAACCAAGTAAACTGTTTTCTCTCGTATCTCAGGCGGGAATATGTCCTCGAGCGTGTCCCCAATGCCGCCGGCGGTGGGCATGGGCGGTGTGGGGGGTGTCGGCGGAGTGGGGGGTGAAGGCTCGCGGTGGCCGGAGGGGTACCCCCCGCCCGCCGCCGTCCAACCGTGGCAGCAACCGCATCACTACTACAGGTAGCCACGCCGCATGTACTCGCACCGCGAATATCTGGCTTAAAGGTCTTTGAACCAGGCCATGAAACAATAGATACCTCCAACACTTGAACCTCACAGGTGCAATGGAAAATATCGAAGAGATGCGTCTGTCAGCTGACAGAATGGCGAATATTCTGTCATATCAGAAAAGGAATCCGTCTACGCATTGTGCAAACGGGAAAAATAATCAAGACATGCCTAAACCTAGGTTAGGTATACGACAATTTCGCTATTAGGGAATGTGAAAAGTCAGCTCCATACAATGAATGTGTCAAGTGGGCGTGGATAGCTAAATCCGAAACTATAAGGAATTGCGAAAAATACTCATAGGAGTCACGGGCCCAATCTTGATAAAAATTAAAACTGCATCATTGGATTTTTGAAAAGCTTTTGACTAACGCCGCCGGCACATTAGGCTGACGTGTCGTGACTCAACGCGTCAGCAGCCAATCAGATAGCTCGAACTGCGCCACGACACGCCATAATAGTGTGTCTCTAACCATACAAAATGTATGTAACCGATATAATGCTGACGCGTTGAGTCACGACACGTCAGCCTAATGTGTTTCTGGCTTAAGTATTTTTCGCTATTTCTTATGGTTTCGGATGTAGCCATCAAAGCCCACTTGAAAAAATCACACTGTATATGATCGGACACTCGAATAGTGTGAATTCTAGAGACGTGGCGTGAACTTACTATGCCCTAATGATAGACGTACTTTTAGGTTTAGCGCTTATCACGGATGTGATAATCTCATATTGTACAGGTCACAATTTAAGTTCGTATTTTTTAATTCTTATATAGTTTATAGTAGTTATTAAGGCTTATTTTTGACTGTAAAATATTTTTAATTATTTCTCTTGAAGTGTCTATAAACTAGTGTAAGTTTAAAGAAATGTGAAAAAGAGCAATAAAATAATTTGTATAAGTGATTGAATATTTTTTTAATAATTAATAACACTAACCAATATTAATTATATTTACAAAAACCTCACATCATCCGCTCATCTCGAATCGACACTATCAACAAATGCATTAAAATCTGCAAAAATATTTTACTTTTTCACCATACCATGTACGTACATACAACTAACCATATGATTGTAATTTATAAACAAAATAAAATAAACTGAATACTATACTGCAAACATTCACAGTGCCACTGCAGAAATTCAACATCTAGTATGAACTCATACAATACAAAGAGAAGTCTGTCATAACATTCTACAACAAGTTACAGAAATGCACAATTCAATATTAACAACTTATTAGAAAATTGTCAATTTTATACCTGTATGCAACCGATTATTATATTGTACTGGAACAAGTCTATACAGCGTGTTACTGAATTAATGTTAAACCTGAAAATAGCTTCTTCAATATCGACAGCAGAATATTGAATACACTTTATTTCACATGCTAAATCTAAAAGCATATGCGGTCTACTCAATACGCAGACGGTAAGAGATTTACTTCCAGCGAGCGTATACGACACATTCCATTCCACGACAGTTACGAACAAACAGAATAGTTGCGATATATTTGAAAAATAATGTGTGATATTTTTTTTTTAAATAAAATTAAGTGGGGGTCTTGCGTTATTTCATTAACACATTGTATACATTACAATAGGAAACATCTAACACAAGCATGTGAATCTTTCTCAACTGTTTTGCACCAATCATCTTTCAGGAGAAAGACCAACATTGGTCACATGTTTTTGTCCTACTTAATATAACATGCTCGACAGCGATCCACTTAACATCAAGTGGTGATGCAGCTATCCATAAATGGAAGCACACTAGCTTATTGCCAATATAAGGAAAATAAACCGGGTACTGATGTATTGCTGTGCATGCAGCAATAGGAATGAACTTGAATGATAATCACTACTTGGTCACCAACATAATGACTCCTCGAAGAGTTCTGGCAACATTGCTCACCACACAGACACAATGCTATTCTAAGGGTGGCGTTATTTGATCTTCTTTAACGTGGAAGTATTTTTCACATCAGATGGCAACAATCTCGACAAGGATTCCACTGTCTATGACGAAAATTTACAGTATTTGGGGAACGGTTTCATTATTCATTCGTACTTGTATTCGATTAAGACCAGTGGTTTGTTATCCAGTACAATATCTTACACTCGCGGAATTTACACTTGAGATCGTGTGACAAAATCTTTAAAAAAGTGGACCTATTTCTACATTGGTTCTGTGAACAGTCTCGAGGCATGATGTTTAAGATCATGACTGTTTCGTGGTGGGCGGGACCGGTTCCGTGCCGAGGTCGACGAGGGTCGCCTCGGCGGCCGCCGGTGGGGGTGGACTGCTCGCCGCCTCCGACGGGAACTGCGGTATCACCTGTGACTGCATCTTCCTCACCGCATCCATACTTACTTTGGTCGATAGATTCTTTTGTCGCGTTTGCTCGGACGTTTTTGATAATCGTTCGCTCAACGCTTTGAGAGCGATTTGCCTGGAAATAACAATATAATAAGACCGCTGTTCGTAACATAAAAAAATATGGTTTTAATGGGGTAAGTAAAGTGGTGCGTCTGGTGAGTGAGGAGTCTCACCTGCGGCGCTCCATGTCCTGCGGCTCGACGCCGGGCATGGAGATGGTGACCCCGCGCGGGGGGAGCGAGGGGTCTCACCTGCGGCGCTCCATGTCCTGCGGCTCGACGCCGGGCATGGAGATGGTGACCCCGCGCGGGGGGAGCGAGGGGTCTCACCTGCGGCGCTCCATGTCCTGCGGCTCGACGCCGGGCATGGAGATGGTGACCCCGCGCGGGGGGAGCGAGGGGTCTCACCTGCGGCGCTCCATGTCCTGCGGCTCGACGCCGGGCATGGAGATGGTGACCCCGCGCGGGGGGGAGCGAGGGGTCTCACCTGCGGCGCTCCATGTCCTGCGGCTCGACGCCGGGCATGGAGATGGTGACCCCGCGCGGGGGGAGCGAGGGGTCTCACCTGCGGCGCTCCATGTCCTGCGGCTCGACGCCGGGCATGGAGATGGTGACCCCGCGCGGGGGGAGCGAGGGGTCTCACCTGCGGCGCTCCATGTCCTGCGGCTCGACGCCGGGCATGGAGATGGTGACCCCGCGCGGGGGGAGCGAGGGGTCTCACCTGCGGCGCTCCATGTCCTGTGGCTCGACGCCGGGCATGGAGATGGTGACCCCGCGCGGGGGGAGCGAGGGGTCTCACCTGCGGCGCTCCATGTCCTGTGGCTCGACGCCGGGCATGGAGATGGTGACCCCGTGCGGGGGGAGCGAGGGGTCTCACCTGCGGCGCTCCATGTCCTGCGGCTCGACGCCGGGCATGGAGATGGTGACCCCGCGCGGGGGGAGCGAGGGGTCTCACCTGCGGCGCTCCATGTCCTGTGGCTCGACGCCGGGCATTGAGATGGTGACCCCGCGCGGGGGGAGCGAGGGGTCTCACCTGCGGCGCTCCATGTCCTGTGGCTCGACGCCGGGCATGGAGATGGTGACCCCGCGCGGGGGGAGCGAGGGGTCTCACCTGCGGCGCTCCATGTCCTGTGGCTCGACGCCGGGCATGGAGATGGTGACCCCGTGCGGGGGGAGCGAGGGGTCTCACCTGCGGCGCTCCATGTCCTGCGGCTCGACGCCGGGCATGGAGATGGTGACCCCGTGCGGGGGGAGCGAGGGGTCTCACCTGCGGCGCTCCATGTCCTGTGGCTCGACGCCGGGCATGGAGATGGTGACCCCGTGCGGGGGGAGCGAGGGGTCTCACCTGCGGCGCTCCATGTCCTGTGGCTCGACGCCGGGCATGGAGATGGTGACCCCGTGCGGGGGGAGCGAGGGGTCTCACCTGCGGCGCTCCATGTCCTGCGGCTCGACGCCGGGCATGGAGATGGTGACCCCGCGCGGCGAGAGTGCCAGGTGTACTCGGCGCGGGGGGGAGCACACGCCGGCGCGCACGAGGCAGCGGTGGAGAGGGCCCAGTACGCCGCGCACCGCCGGCTGCAACACCGTCGGGAAGAAACTGGACAGACAAAAACCAATCATTACGAGGCTGCACCATGCGCCAAAAGAATGTGTTTTTCGAGATCATGTGAGGGGCTTAGCAGGTAAATCCGTTTAAAAATTGTAGCAGTCTCTAGTGAGGCTGACATGGTTGGAAAAAACCTCCCCACTTATATTGTTGCCTAACCTGCTATAGTAGTTCGAAGAAAAAATATGCCTTTGGATTTTTTCAAAGAATTATTCATATATGTGACGAGTGGCAGTGCAATGGTATCTATACAGTGTTTAAAAACTCCTATTGGATCCATGAGAGTATTATTCAGTGTAATGTATGTAACTCATTTGTTGAAATCTCACTTTTTTCCTTATTTGTACCAGAAATAAAGTTGTATTGGTACAAGGAATAAAACCCTCATGAATTAAACAGGGGTTTTTAAACAGTCTATAGCCTATAGACTGTTTAAAAACCCCTGTGTGTCACTTTAATATCAGAACAGAACAGTAACTTTTGCACTAGGTTGGATAGAAAACTTGTGAAATAATGACCCTTGTGAGCTCAGTATGTTCTGTGGTGACAGTGCCCATTACATCAATATATATTTTGTACTTGGTGCACTTTGCAGCAGGATTAACGAAATAACAACATTAACAGTAACAAGTAGTTGTCTTGTACAAGATACAAAAATAATCATAAATAAATATATTAATGTATTTACTTGTCAAAGCTGAAGTTATCTGCCATATCTCCCCTGGTGCCGCTGCTATGCCTCTGCCAGAACCTCAGATATATCCATGATAGGATAGTTCCACTGCCCCACATGCATGGGTATGTGCCCTCTAGTGCTCCAATAGCCCACAGTATAATGGCCATTATAAGGATCAGTAGTGGCAATGACCTGTTTGTTAGTTTACCTGAAAATATAAAGATTAGGGTAATGAAGATGTAAAAATAATTATGATTGTCTATATTATCCATGTCACACTTACTACAGCAGTCCTCAACAAGACAGCAAAAAATGCCATTTGTTATAAAGGGTGTAAGGGACCACGTACCATTTTTTTTATAAGATTCGAATAATGTCCTCTACAACATTACAGAAACCATTTATATGGAAAATGACAAATGACGTAAGTTATTAATTTTCGAGCATGTAATGAATATATGCTGAGTAATATTTATTTAACAAATTAAATTGCTAATTTTCTAAAATAATAATAGTTAATTACCTATTAATTAATTGCCTATGTACCTACTCTTTTTGTGCATAAAGAATAAATAAATAAAAAAAAGTTCCACAAATAAGTAATTTATTGTTTTTAAATTAAAATTATGCTTTATAATTATACCAATAATGATGTTAGACTAATTTTATTAAGTAGCAGTGACCAAAAACGTGGTTTTTTTTTTTGGAAATTCAAGATAAAGCTGATGAAATATTTCAACACTAGCATGTTCAGAATCATGTACTGGATCCCTGGTATCGGTTTTCGGTACGATGTCCCTTACTCCCCGTATATTATATATAAAAATTTAGTAGTTAGTAAAAGTCCATACAACTTTTTAATACTGTTTATCTCAATAATAATAAAACCATTATAGATTCAGTACATCTCAAGTGACTAGTATGTATCCAGTAGAAAGTACCAATATCAAATATCAAACATTTCTTACCGAGAGGAGTTTTTATCAATAGATGATCGGGCAGTATTTGTTTCACAGCAACACTCACTGCTGCCAAGTACCCTGCCAGCCCATGCACGTGTATATCAAACAAGTAGGACGTCTGCCCCGTACACGCGAATATCACCAAGTAATAGAACGTAGTCAAAAATGCAACACCGAAGTTCGTTAGCAGGAAAAACTTCATCATTTCCATCTGACCCCATAGCGGCTCGATCAGTTTCCCGCACAGCCCTACTGTCACTATATCAATGATCACCTCCCACAAGTGTATCTCGAGAAACCAGAACGTGAAAGTGGACCACAATTGAAAAGACGGTGGCAACAAATAGCCCGGAGTAACACTGAGAACGTCCACCACATCGTCAGAGAAAGATAACACGTAACCAATAATCACAACTACGCAAATGAATTTTACAGAGGGCGATGTGTTTCCTAATAATGCTGAAAATTGTTGTCGTAAATACGGCAAATTACGACTAAATACTCTAAGCGCAGCCATTTTTATGACTGATAAATGAGCGAAACAAAAAATCAAAACTTAGACATTTCCGACATTAAAACAACTGTCAAAACCAAATCTGTCAAGTCAAAGCAGTGTCAAAATGAACGTTCAGCTACACGCATGATTTACAATCCTTATAATTATTCCAACCCAAAGATATAAGTGAAAAATCCTAAATCTATGCTCCAACCACAATGTTTTTCAGGGGCATTTGTCCCAGGATATTATTATTATTTATGGGTATTCTGAGATGAATGGGCCCGCCCATTTGGATGTATGTATTTACAAAAAAAAAAGTATACTAGTTCCATAGTACAGGCTCTGTCTAGTTTGGTATCAGATGACCGTGTGTGGATTGTCCCAAAATATAAAAAAAAATGTAGGGGGAAATTTTTCAAACGATTGCAATACCTTGCTTTACTCTATGGTTCAATCTAATCTTTGGTTCAATCATTAAAATAGACTCGTCCGGTTCAGTTCATGTTCTTTTCCTTTTTTTTTCACTTTGTTTGTTGTTTGTTTTTGGTTTGTTTGTGTTTGGTTGGTTTTTGAAACAGTGAAATACCTAATTCTTTGATTTCGCGTGATAAAAACTGATAAAATAATCTGTAGATCATTATCATAGAACACAGAATCGTCAATGCTTGTCTTTCGAATAATTGGAAGTGCTTTGTTGGTATGACCGAGCGGACCATCAAATTTTTAGTTGCACTGTTTATATCTTATCGGTATTTATCATTAACTCTTAATGTCTGATTTAGTTGAGGGTCACTAACGTTTGGGGTGGTGGAGCAAGTGCAACTATGGCAGCGTGTGGAAAATGCAACATGGGGAATATATCATATTTGACGCAATCTGAAGCCACCACACTTGACGAGGATCTATTCAATGAATATAAGTTTAGCGTGGATCAACTCATGGAGTTGGCTGGACTGAGCGTCGCCACGGCTGTCGCACGCGTCTTTCCACCATCGACGTAAGTTTTTTTAAATATAAAGAAGTGTTTTTTACCCTTCTTTTGTCATAGTCCTTTCACCATAATATACTGTTATCATTTATCATAATACAAATTCTTTTTTTTTAGTCATAAATCAGCCTTAGTTGTCTGTGGCCCAGGCAACAATGGAGGTGATGGTCTAGTTGCTGCACGACACATGAAATTATTCGGCTATGATGTCTCACTTTATTACCCAAAACGAACACAGAAACCTTTGTATGAAAACCTCCTTGAGCAATGCAAGAAATTCAATGTGAATATTGTAGATAGTCTACGTCCACCAACGGAATTGAAAGAAGAATATCAATTACTTGTGGATGCTTTATTCGGATTCAGTTTTAAACCACCTGTGAGAGAAGCGATGAAGCCTGCATTGGATGCTTTAATTGACAGTGGATTGCCTGTATGCAGGTACATACAAAATTATATAAAATCTATTGTTACATATTCCAAATCACTAAGTATACAGGCAGTCTGATGGGATTAGACTGGCTGATAGTGATTTATTATCTGAGTAATAGGCTGCACAGTTATACATTTTTTTAAATCCAAATTATCTGCAACCCAATCACATTTCTTACTAATATTGAATAGAATGGAGCCCTTTATTGTACTAAACTTTAATGTGTGGTATGGGTTTACTGACCTGAGTATAAGTAATAATAATTTAAAGTAGGTGTGTTAGGTGCTTTTCATTCACCCCTACAACTTGTGACACCAAGATTAGATGTAAATTATGCATGTTTTGTATACAGGCATGATGTCAACATTTTACTTACATTAGAATAAAAATAAATGTCAAATGTAATAAATAGGAATTTAATGATATGTTATTCATCTCTCAAATTACAGTGTGGATATCCCTAGTGGCTGGGATGTTGAAAAGGGACCAGGAAGTGAACGGGCTCTTCAACCAGCTCTCCTTATCTCGTTATCTGCACCAAAAAAATGCGCGACACCTGAAAACATAGGTACAGCCAGACACTTCCTAGGTGGAAGATTCCTACCTCCTGGAATTATAGAAAAATATAATTTGATGTTGCCGCCATACTGTGGACAGGATCAAGTTGTGGAACTGAGTTGTAAATAGGATTGTATTCTGTATAATTGGGCATTATATTATTTTTGTTGGTTTAGTATGTAAGTTGTTTATTAATGTTTAATATCAATCAATAAAAGATGAGTTTTTACTTGGTTTGTTTGAATTTTTTTAAATATCGTATGCAGGACAGGGTTTTTTTGTTCTATACCGTTATTCAACCAAGGATTGAACTTTTCTAGAATTCCTTCTATTCAAAACGTATTCAACAAATTGTAGGATATACAATTATATTATATCTAGCAAATTAAAAGTATAGTACTTATTTATGTCCAACTCCGTTTGTTTGTCGGGCATACAAAAATATATTTGGGCTTGCAGCCGGTTTCTGAACGGTTATACAAGCTGTCACTTGTCAGAAGTGTCAGTGAATCACTTTTTCGCGCCCTTTTTTCCCGCGACCGGCTGTCAACTGTCATTTTAAGTTGTGAGGTCAGCAGGGTCTCCAGATTGGGGGTTTTTTTCCCCATTTTGGGGAAAAATAAAAACTTTGGGGAACTTTTGGGGAAACGAAAACTGTGGGGAAAATTTTGGGGAACACAATTTTTCTTGGCGAAAGTTTGGGGAGAAACAAAAGCCTAATTCAGAAAGGTTAATAATCAAAAATACGAGTATTTCACAATATCTCACGTAAAACAATACAATGTTGTTAACATTACACTTTCGTTATTGTCCCCCTCACAGTCAATAGTCAGAATGGCGGGCGAGGGTGTCTCTGGAACACACTCACTCACTTATGGGGTGAGGCCCTCGAGAAAAATGGGAAAGCGCTTGTTGTTTCTCTGGATGTCTCAAAGGCCTTCGATAGGGTTTGGCATGCTAATCTTTTAAACAAGCTGCCAGCGTACGGCATATCCCCTGGTTTGATCGGCTCGATAAAGGACTTCCTGAGTGAACGGTCACTCCGAGTGGTTGTTGACGGTTGCTCATAGGAATCGTTGACGACTAATGCCGGAGTTCCTCAGGGGTCAGTTCTCTGCGTAACTCTCTTCCTGCTTCATATCAACGATCTGCTGATGTCCGGTATCTATGGGTATGCAGATGACAGCACTATTGTGGAGAGAGAGTAAGGAGGTTATCCAGTCTGAAAGAGTAGCCATGGTGGGGCGCGCAAATCTCACACTTCAGGCAGTCCCCGAATGGGGTGATGGCAATCTTGTGAGATTCAATACCACCAAAACTCAGGCATGTCTGTTCACCTTGAAAAGAAGTACGTTCGTTCATCTTGGATCCTACTTTTCAGAATGTATCCTTTGAATACGGAAACCACCTTCTGTTGTTGGGTTTTGAAATTTCTTCAAACCACAACTTTGGGCGGTTCATTGAGTCCAAGGCCAAGGTAGCTACTAGACCTTGCAAAGGTCCACCTGTACTTCACACCGGGGTAGCTTTTGATGCTATATAAAGCACAAGTCCGGTTGTGTGTGGAGTACTGTAGTCACAAATGGGCTGGTGCTGAAAAAAAAAACATCTTTCTGCTTTCGACTGTGGAGAGTGGAGAGGCGTGCTAAGAGACTTATTGGTGATGCAGGGTTCGTAGCGGACAATTTACAAAGCCTAGAGCACAGGCGTAGAGTAGCCAGCCTCTCGGTATTCTACAGGATGCATTTTGGAGAGTATGCGCAGGAATTGCATGACTTGATTGCATCATCGGACGACGAGAAGCACGACACGTACACACCCTTATGTGGTGAGCGTGCCTTCAGTCCGGACTCCGGATTAAGCGATTTGCTTCTTCATTTATAATAAGGACAGCAAAGGACTGGAACAGTTTGCCTGCGTCGGTTTTCCTGCCCGATTATAATGTAGATGTCTTCAGAACTAGAGAGAATAGGCTTTTAATAGGCTAGTGTGATTTACCATCCTCGATTGCGTCGCCGTTTTCCATCAGGTGGGACTGCAGTCAAGCACTAGCTTATAAGTAGTAAAAAAAATAACTAACACTAATAATTCTTATTACAAAAAGTAGCCTCTAACCTAAAAGTTTCCATCTATCTCTATACGACCAAAATTCAGCCAAACACGTTAAAGCGTAACAAATAGTATAAGAAACCAACTCGCTAACACTCATAAAAAAATAGTAGGTGTAATTAAGGGAGTATTAGATACGAAATCAATTTTGGGGAAAATTGTACAAAAATGTATCTTTTTGGGGAAAAATAAAACCTGATTTGGGGAAATAACACATGCATGATCTGGAGACCCTGGAGGTCAGCGACATCCAAGCATCTTGCTTGGTTTCTAAGTTTATTTTCGTTGTTTTTATTCGATTGATATACAGATGTAAGTAATTTGTTACGCATTTATACGATTATAACTATTATCGAGCTTTAGATCCATATCGCGAAGTCTTATAGAATTTATTTATTACACCTTGCCAACAGGCATTTCAACTCGACCTTCGATCATTTCTATACTCTACTGTGGTTTTTCTAGTTGTTTTATTATTCTAAGCTCATTTTACTGACGGGATTTGAATCTACGGTCGTATTGCCAATTGGTGACCAATTCTGAGTGTATTGTACAATTTACAGACAAACATGTTCGAAGCACGTCTACTCCGAAGCTCTATTCTGAAGAAGGTGTTGGAAGCCATCAAAGATCTGCTTACACAAGCCACATTCGACTGCGACGATAATGGGATCCAATTGCAGGTACTTCTTTATTATTCATTCCATTATTTCATGAGCACAAAATTATTTCAAATGTTTATTTCAGAGAGCCATATCATCCTGTTACCTGGTTCACTCATAACATGGGTATTGATATCATGAATTTTAAATTGCCTAATGTAGTCCTTTCTGTCTGTATCTGGCTACAAGTGAATTTTTATGAATTTTTATTAATATTAATTTTGATGTGGTGAAAATTAATGACATAAATTGAATCATACACCTTAAGTGTTTAAATTTTACACAAGTATTATTGAAATCATTTGCATAACTTACTGGCACATTTAATGCTGTAAACTTCTTATTCAATTAACTTATAAGTGTGCCTTTTATTTCAGTTTAGTTTTAAAACATTGTCCTTAGTTTGTAAAAGCTGTGTTTAGCCATTATATAATAATATCCTGGGAATTCACACACAGTTATCTCATCTCAAACTATGACAATGGATATAAATACTTGCATAGTATTTTGCTTGATAATCAATTCTAGTGGTGTTATATAAAACAAATAAATTATTAATTCAGCAGGCTGGTTGCTAGTGTTCTAGGAAATAAACATTATTATGGGTATAATATTTTAATTAATAAGGAATAAAAGTTTTTCCCTAATAAAAATAAAACTTATTTTTAGGCAATGGACAACTCCCACGTGTCACTTGTGTCCCTCACTCTCAGAGCAGATGGTTTTGACAAATACAGATGTGATAGAAATATTTCCATGGGAATGAATTTGGGAAGGTATGTAAGGAAACTAACTCATTTTAAATAGAAAATTTAAAAGTCTTACTGCTGCACTCACAAACCCCAATTAACTTTAATTCTAATTAAGTCACTTTTTAAAATCTATTTCTTCTGAATGTCGAAGCTATTTATGATTAATTTCTATTATAGAATACGAGATAATTGTTATCTCTACTCACTATCAGCGTATTAAGTATTCATTGGTTTTGAGCGCCGAATGCGATTTAAAAAATATAATAGGGTAATCATTATTATCATTAATTGACATTTGTGGGTTCGGCAGTTAGACACAACAAATTTAACACAGGATAACAAACTTGTAATAAACATCCGGATACCTTTTCATCAAAAATAACTAAGGAACATTCTAATTAAACCTGCTTTTATATGAAAATCTCAAATCTATTAATTTTTTTCTCAATTTAAATTAGTGTTGGACTGTAATCTTATTGGAGTATTTAATAATTGTTGGGATTGGTAATGCAGCCATTGATAGGAATGCACTAGGGGTGGATGTTAAACAAATTGACCTTTTTCGACTTTTTTAACTTCAACTAATAAACTAGTTTACAGTCCACTCATAAACCAGGCTAATGATAGACTAGTTTATCGGTAAACACCCTGCAATACGAAAGTAATCTGAAAGTTCTGTTAAAGATTATAAATACATTAATGTTGCAGCATGTCCAAGATTCTCAAGTGTGCAGGTGACAAAGACACGGTTACCATCAAAGCGCAGGACAATGCAGACACAGTCACATTTGTGTTTGAGAGCCCCAACCAGGAGAAAGTGTCAGATTATGAGATGAAGCTCATGAACTTGGATCTTGAGCATTTAGGTAAGTGTTATCAAGACTTATCTTAAGATTACTTGTGAAAATCCTTAGGATGCAACACTCCTTCCTATCAAAGACAATTTAAATAACAGCTCATGTGTATTACATCATTATCATCATCTGTAAGATATCCACTGCTGAACAAAGGCTTCCCCCTCAGAAGGGAGGGGTTTGCCATAATCCCCACGTGTGGCAGGCATCTTGGGGATCTCAGTATAGGTGGTAGGTAATACAATAGAAAGATACTGCTGCCAGTCTTCTTGTTTTCCCTTAGTCACCTCTTACGGACACGCAATGGGAGAAGATGGATGGGTGCTGTTCTTACCCAGACACCCCACTGTTATGTTTAGGTTGTGGTAATCAATGAATGTATCTTTCTCTCCTATCAGGTATTCCCGAGACTGAGTACAGCTGCACTATTAGACTGCCCAGCGCCGAGTTCGCGAGGATCTGCCGCGATCTTTCCCAGTTTGGGGAGTCCATGGTCATCTCATGTACAAAAGAAGGTAAGGGAAGGTAGAGAGGCCACTTGGTTTTGTGAAGTCACCCTGGCTGCTACCCAATTGTTTGTGGGGTTTGATTCCCACCTATTGTCTGGTTGCTATTTATCTATACATATAAGTATTTACAAAAAATGTAGGTATGTAATAATAATAAATATCCAATAATGCGTGTTTTTACCAAAAAATCCCTTCTTTATTTTTTTGACGCGGGGGAAATCTTCAAAAGATCCCTGGGAGCTGTGGGGCTCGACCAGGGTGTGTGGGATTCTTACTCACTAAAACCCCCGCGGCTGTTGCATCGGCACATGAGAGTGGAGCCAGGTCTCTCTGGCGGTATCTGCACCAGGGACCCCTCAGTGCCTTGCCTTTGAGCCTGCCGCCGGAGGGCGCATTGTAGCCCCCCGGGAACCAGTCTCGGTGCTCACGGGGACGGGGGTCGCAACCGCACCGCCGCCGTACTCAATGGACGTTCTAAGGGCCCACACCCTGAATGTACAGTGACTACGAAGGACCAAATAACAAAAATCCCTATATCAACTAAGAAAAGACCATAAAGTTTGTTTAGCTGTGCAGATCAAGCTAAGTACCATCCCAAAATGGGAGTTTTTAAATAGGCAGTCATCCATTCGTTTGAGAGTTCTTTTCTACAAATAGATGTAGGCTGCATATTTGTGCTGTAATTTACATTTTTACTAGGTGGTAGTTTCCTTGTGCAAGGAAATGTCAGGTAGGTACCACCACAGTTTAAGGTATTTACACTAAGCAGTATTGTGTAAACATTGCTTGCTGTGTTTCAGTGTGAGACACTTAAATGCTGATGTGACAAGCGGCAGTAAAGAGCTTGCTGGCTTGGTTGGATAGCAAATAAAAAATAAGTCATAGGTATAACGGGCTGGTTTCCGCAACTCCACGTCAAAGCGCGTATTTTGTGTGCGGGTGGGAATGAACTTATTCGATCCACCCCAACTCCTCGAGAAAGGCCAGCAAGCGCCTAATGCCGCTGACGATCTCTCGGAGAGTACTCGGGTTTCCGAAGTACTTAGCCCTGTATGCTGCGACCTCCGGGCAACTCAGTAGCACGTGGGCCGCTGTCTCCTCCTCCTCCATGCACGCTCTGCACAGAGGACTGTCCGTGACACCTATGACAAAAAGGTGTTTATTAAATGAACCATGTCCAGTTATGGCCGCCGTGACTACGCGCAATTGTTGTTTGGATAGTCGAAACAGTTGTTTGGTGATGCTGCCATCGAGGGCCGGAAGCGCCTCTCTGGCTTGTCTGCACTCGTCATGGTTCGTCCAGGCTTCATTATGTTTGTTCCTAGTGCGCTGTCTTTACAATTAGATCAGCACCAGCGACAGTGTGTCCTGCCGTTTCAAAATATCAAATAAAATAAAAAATACGACGAAAATACAACAAACTAAAATACCAAAGGGATAGTAGTCGGACCAGTCCCCCGCGCGCAGCACCCGCGCACGAGTTGACTCGAGCAGCAGCCATCACTGCCCTCAACCATATTGGAGGGAAGGGGGTGACCCGCCACACGAAGCCGCCACAAGCAAAGACTTTTCGATGGCGAGCATGACCGATCCAAAATCACAGTGGCACACGTTAAACATTTACCTTCTGCTGTTAAGCAGTGCCTCGTCAGGCAAGACACAAAGCACTTTAACATATTACCAACTTTTGTCACAAGTCGTCTAAGTTAGATACACACCAAGAATAATTTACAAGCTCAAGTGAATTGCCTTCAGAGCGTAAATAAAGTAATAATCAATTTTGCTGCTAGACTACAAAAGAAAAAAAATAAAAGAAAAAAAGGATAAAAGGACATAGATGATCCTCTTCTAGCGAGCTCATCCGCTGCATCATTGCCACGGGAGCCACTGTGTCCCTTAATCCATTGAATGGTTATGTTGTTGAAATTGCCTACCTGATTCAGTTTTTGGTGACATTCGTACAACAGCCCAGAGTTAACGGTGTGTCCGTCTAGGGCTTGTAAAACTGACCTGCTATCGGAGAGTATACGGATGTGAAAATCTTTTACTTCCCGATTCGAGATAGTTGATGAAAATATAAGCTAAAACAATTAAAAATACCCGCTTTTAATATACATATAACCTACTAGCAATTGCTTGCGGCTTCGCCCGCAATTTTTTTCCAAAGTTTACCAACCCGTAACGCACCCCATAAGGTTGTTTTTGAAAATTCGCGAAACACGTATTGATTTATTTTATTTAGAGAATCTTTTCAGTAAATTTCAAGTCAATCGAACCATAAAATAAAAAGTTACATACTAAAGAAAACACCCCAATTAACCCCTTTAGGAGTCGAATTTTCAAAAACCATTTCTTAGTGGATGCTTACGTCATAAGAAGAACCTACTGTCCAAATTTCAGCTTTCTAGGTCCAGCGGTTTGGCCTGTGCGTTGATGAATCAGTCAGTCAGGACAAGTTATTTTATATGTATAGAAGCATTGAGAACTAACTTTTTTATTATGGTAATGACGTGTAGTTTGACAGTTTCGTATAGACAGTGGCAACACTCCTATCGGCAACATTAATTTTGTCAGACTCGGCATGGCAGTTGCGAACTACTAGCGGAGAAATTATCAAATAAATAATTTTTATTTCGTATTATAATGATATCTTACTTATTTATTATTTAAACTAGTAGTAATAAGAACACGAAACGAAAAAAAATTCTCCATCTGCAATTTTAGTATTACGATAAGTATTTGGACAGTTTATAAACGCGCAATAAGGAATTTCGATACGTCCTTACGCTAGCTATTGTCGGCTCGGACTAATTTGAAATAGCGACACAACCGTCTCCGTAGCTCTATTTTCGTGACCACTTTTCTAGTTGACAGCGTCTAGGTGACAGCTAATCTAGTTGGTATAGTATATCGATGTATAGAAGATTAAAAGCGTGTATTTTTAAATTTTTGTTGCACTTAAAAGCAATAAATAAAATATGGAACCGGTTCTTTCTTTCTAGCCCGTTAGTCTTCTCGAAATTTTTCAAAAATGTTAAGCTGTTATTAGAAACGGCGTCCCACGCTTTTGCACTTAAATAACTGTAACTTTGGTGCTTCCTACTTCTTTTCTCTTCTTTTTTTTTCAGGTGTAAAATTCTCAGCGACCGGCGACATAGGTTCAGCAAACGTAAAGCTCGCTCAAACTGCGTCCATCGACAAGGAAGAAGAAGCTGTGGTCATTGAGATGGATGAGCCCGTGACTCTTACCTTCGCCTGCCAGTATCTAAACTACTTCACTAAAGCCACATCACTGAGCCCACAGGTGAGAACAGTTGATTATTAGAAGTTTAAAGCTGTTGATATATTTGCTATTAAAGGCTTGGGATCAACGATAATCCACGAGAGACCAGAGAATGTGGTGTATTTGGGTTGGATAAAATTGGAGAGGAGTAAACGCATTGCATCCAGTCTTAACATGCACTCTATGTATAGGCAACAGGTTCTATGTATAGGTAATGTATAGGTATTGCAGCCATCACATACTACTACTAGAAATACTTATAGCAAGCAAGCAAAATTTTCATCAAATACTAGTTAAACGGATTAGTAGAAACATGCAGATGCTCTAAACAAAAAAATATATAAATTTACTAAATAAGATGAGAGTTTATTTCTATTTTTTTTTATGTGTTATGAATCTGATTGATTAACTTTCTTAATATAATATTTTATTAAACGAAACAAAATAAATACTTACTACAATGAATATACAATTAGTTAAAACTAATAAAATAACGTAAAGTATAATCAATATTTACAATACATGTAAAAAATTAGGCCCATGTGGCATGGACCCAAAATGCTGGCAGCATTTCCTCGCTGTATCGAAATACAAACTCGCTGAGCGAGAAAATGGCCAGCTCTTGGATTCCCTGTGATGTCGCCCAGCCGTTTTGAAAGTGAATTGAAAAGACAATGGGCAGAAGGGCCCCAAGGACCCAGGGTCTCAACTCCGCAAGGCATAAAAATATATTCGGAGCCGATGACCTTGTATTTATGTCTTAATCATTTCGGCCGCCTGCGCCGCAGCACCTTTTTTTTTTTTTGGGAATGATAGACGCTGTTAACCGCAGATGGCTATTGCAGCTTCACCGGACAATAGGAGGCGAGCGCGCCGCAGCACCAGCTCTCTTACTAGTGTAAAGAATTTTAATGTTGTGATTGATAAGTGACGATAGTTTTTGTATGAAAAAAACTCCCAAAGGCTGCTCTATGAATCGAAATTATTGTTATAGTATCATAATCATAACAGCTAATAAACGTTGTATTAAATTCCAGGTACAACTCTCGATGTCGGCAGATGTTCCTCTCGTTGTTGAGTACCGCATCCAAGATATCGGTCACATCCGTTACTATTTGGCGCCAAAAATTGAGGAAGAAGACAGTTGAATTAAGATTATGTCTCAATATTTTGTACGCGATTGTTATACTTCGACCTTCCCATACATCAAGTTTATAATTACAACTGTTACATACACTGTGTGTATCACAGAAATATTAGGTTATTGTGATATTTTCATAAAACAAATAAAATTTGCATTCTTATACAATTTATTATTATTTAGCAGGTGATGGCCGCGGCTCAGCAAGACCACTAACATACCCTTACCACATTACCCACTAATTTATCCGATTTCAGGCAAGTCTCCTCACAGACAATAACTAAGCTGAATGGTAACAAACGTACATTTACACGGACTTAAGTTAATAAATAGGAGGCCACAGGAAACTGCCATTTCGTTTTTATAATGTGTAATTACGCCAGGGACTCGCCAATATTCTTAACTAATAGAATAATAATAATAATATTCTGGGACAATCCACACACGGTCATCTGATCCCAAACTAGGCAGAGCCTGTACTATGGAAACCAGACAACTGATACTAATACTTATATACTTTTTTTTTTTGTAAATACATACTTATATAGATAAAACACCCAGACATAATGATTGTACTATGGAAGCTATACAATTTTAATACTTTTATACTTCTGTTTTGTAAACACATACATAAACAGATAAAACACCCAGACACTTGGTGGGAATCCAACCCACGACCTATTCGGTAGCGGCCAGGGTGTCTAACCCCTAGACCAACAGGCCCGTCAAACATGTCAGTCATAAGTAGAATATACTGTAGACCATGAAGTTATAGGCTGTAGACTCTTACTGTCACACGCATAGACGTAAATTAGTGTTTCTACGACGTATATCACTAATCCATTTTTGATATTTCGGTACTTGAAGACAAGTATTCATTCTATTTGTTCGTGGTTATTAATTGGACCCGGTAACCACCGGAACGCACTTCGACCTAGCTGGATCTAATGTGCCTGCCCTACCTAACCCTTACTCTATTGCTAACGTATCGAATAGTTCATTAAGGTAAAGTGGTATGGTTCAGGGCCAACTAGATGTCTTTGAGAGCCGGCCCTCGCTAGTTCATCGGCGTTTTCATTCCCTTCGACACATTCATGTCCAGACTTAGAGGAGATACCACTGGAGAGAGCATGATGCGCTAACCCCCTCTGCCAAATTTTTGGTCATATGGTCAGGTCTTTCTTTATTTGTGTGCGTGTATTTTTGAATGTGTTGCGAGTTTACTATAGTGTGGGTATGCGTGAAGGTGTATCTGTGTGTGTTTACTTCGCCTCCCGCACCCCGCAAAAGTGCCACGAAAAATTTGTTCGGGGAATCGACGCGATACTAACTCCTTTGGTACTTTCTCTGAGTGTCCAGACGCTGTAACGTCCATGTAACGTCAGCCAGCTGTGTCTTCCGCTTGTTTAAGCCGATGTCACCTATGACTAATATGGAGACAACTCTGAAGGAGTGTAATCAATGTAATGTCTTCAGACAGAACTGCCTGACTGTCACGTGAGAATGCATATGGTTTTTCCTTTGAAATTTCTTTAATACGTGCAATTATAGTATGTTTCCGCTTAGAATTACTGATGCATATTGCCCCATGCTTTGACTGACACTGCAGGCCTTAAAATAAATTCCTGCCCCTGTACCCGACAGAATTTTAGAGCAGCCAGTGTACCATATGAGGTGAGAAGATCCATCAACTGGTTTGAGTCCCCTCGTCCACTGTTCCCTTGATAGTACCTCTTGTTAAACATGTACACTGGATTTATTTTATCACAGGACAGGTCCATTAGGATATGCGCGGTAGCTTATATTCAAAGGAGTCGTAGTTAATAAAATAAATGCTAAAATTTCCAATTTTATTTTCCACAATAGTAAAAATCAATTAAATCATGTTATTGTTTCACATGAGTATTGGACAAGTATATCTAATGACAAGAATTAAAATACACTGACATTCAGTGACAAATAGAAATTAAATAAATTCTAAAACAATTGGAATGTTGAACTTAAAGCATTGAGTTTTTACATTTATAGTATAGTTACATAATATGTTATACACCTTGAAATATTGTTGGCTCAATTGTTATTCGTACAGATTAAAAAAATACAATTACAAATAATATTAATTATGGAATTATGGTTTTTAAATTGAATACTTATTTTTAGTAGAACGACTATAACCGGTTGTGCAAACTATTATATATTATTGGTAAGGATCTTATAAAATTAATAAATGGTAAAGAACTTCACTGAATATTAAAGCTCTGTTGGTTATGGATAAAAGACTACTGTATAATAATAATAATATCCTGGGACAATTCACATCTGATCCCAAACTAGGCAGAGCCTGTACTATGGAAACCAGACAACTGATACTAATACATATATACTTTTTTTTTTGTAAATACATACTTATATAGATAAAACCACCCAGACACTTGGTGGGAATCGAACCCACGACCTGTTGGGTAGCAGACAGGGTCACTAACCACTAGACCAACAGGCCCGTCATCGATCGATTCGTATCGATTTGCAGTACTAAACCTGGCCTTAACCGCAGAGTGAGAGAGATATAATGCTGCGACCGCAAAACCAATATAATTCAAGGTGTATTTATTCTTAAATTCTAAACATTTATGTATTATTACGTCCCCACAGCAATATTTGTACATAAAATGTAAGAGCAAAACAAAACTGAACATTTGAAATTAATAAAAAAACAGCACCAAAATATTTAGTTTTGTGTTCATGCAGATAAAAAGTGGCAATGATAGCTTGACACAAAATTATATTCAGTTAATCATCCACACATCTTGTATTCACACATTCTCAGGGATCACAAAATAATAATAATAACCACTAAAAATTACATTACACCTAGTAATGACCAGATAATGAGATCTTAAAATAGGGACTTATAATAAAAATAATTCACTCAATAATAATTGAAGAATTTTAAAATACGAAAGGAGGGTGGGCAGGTAAGTGAAAGAAAGTAACTATGCCGACCTCGCTACGAACTCAACCATAGAGACAGTAACTCTAGGGGAACGTATAACTGGCGAAGACGTTCCATACATAGACAACTCTGAATCTGCTACATTTAAGACCAGCGCACACCAAATGCGTTGACGTGCACGTACTATGACGTAATGTGTGGAACTTTATGAGACCAGACACACCGCTTGCGTGACGTAATGACGCATTCGTAACTGCTGTGCCTCACATATAGTTCCATACATTACAACGTAATGGTACCTACGTCCTCGTGAACGCATCTGGTGTGCACTGTCTTTAGGAAGAAAGTATTGAACCAGTTTTGCCCGTTTGAATTAGCATAGATTATTATTGATAGCGGATTATATAGGTAATTATTTGTAAGAAAGAGATTCATCAGCGAGACTTCAACTTACGTAATAAGCGCATCACGATTCAGGAGCACACCACTGCTGCTTGCTGCCTGGTATGATTGGAGTGAAATTCAACCGCAAGTGTCTGGTGTCCATTCCACATTTGAAGCCAAAATGACAAATGCACTAATGATTAGGCAATTGGATCCATAATAATATGCTACAAATAACAACTCTCGATTATGGTATTCAACAAATTATAATCAAGTAAAGTGAAATTGACTCCGAAGCCTCTATTTCTTCTCGTATATTAGTCTTAAGTATTTTTATTTATAGAAAATCCAACAAAACAAAAATAACTTCTTTAGTTTAATTTTAGCTATATCTGTTTTAATCATATTTTTGTGTGTGTGAGCATCATATGATTAAATTTAATACAAAGTTGGTACTAGTAAATTTTTCAAAATAAATATTAATAAAAACGAATCTTATTATTCGTTAAAAGGGATACATCGTGTAATGAGGGCTCACTCAGGTCTCGCAGACAATCAGCCACATTTGAAAATATATTCAATCTAAGTTTGCTGGTTCATAGGAAATTGGATCTTTCGTAAGTATTTTTTTAGAACTTTACTAAATGGTATTTTATTAAACTTATTCAAGGGTTGTTCACTCAATGCACATGAATATATCTGTGACGTTAATTTTAGATATATTTACTATTATTGTCATTTAAAATTACTTATTCCGGGATTTGTTAGTATTTTCTAAAAATAAAAGTGTTAAAATAAAACTCTACGGATTTTAAGGGTATTAATATTATAATAATTAAACGTCGGAATTCATAAAATACCTATAATTCTCAAGAAGAAATTTAATTATTGTTACGATTTTACTTTACTTAGTAAATTTTTTTTATTCGATTGACTGCAATCATCCACCCATCATAGGGAAAACGGCGATATGTAATCGGGGATGGCGTTTTTTATTTCATCTATCTAATTTTGGATAGATACCGTGACTAATTGATTGAAATGCCGCTATAAAATTTATGGATTGCGTGATACCGTCCTAGAAAGTAATTATTTTTTCAATTTTATAACGCGCCTGTAAAAATTTAAACGTTTAATACAAGTAGAGCTGTTCGCAAACATCGGAAATTTCCGTTCTCGAATCCGAAACGTTTCCGGTGACATCCCGTAAATGCTATTCAACGAATCCATCATCGAAATGACAATTCTATTCAGAATTATGTAATTTTATAGAAAGTTCTATACTTTCCAACCAAGTCTGCTAATTTTAATAAAATAATATACAATGGCCATTGCAGTGAAACAATATTAATATTCCATTACGATTGTGGTAAATTCGGTACTCTGCTAAAATAACCATAACCAGTGGTGTCACACCACTGAGACGCCATTATGGTTTTAGATCTTAAGTGTGTCGCTGAAATGGCAAATGTCATATTATTAGTAAAATCAGCAGCCTTAGGGCCCTGGTCAGTGACGCGCCACTGTTCTTATAAAATTAGTAAACTACCAAATGTGTAAAAACATCCAGCTGACATACTATCAACACTCAATTGAAGTATGTATTTGTAAGTTGGCAGACTTGAGGCCCAGATCTGTGATTAGCATTTACATGAATCACCAGAAATCTCTCTGGTCCTTTGGCCTTTGAGTTTGTTGTATTTTCGTCGTATTTTTTTTAACTAGCAATTCCCTGCGGCTACGCCTGCAATTTTTTTTCCACCCCATTTAAACCCTTTCTTAGTGGATGCTTACATCATATGAAGAACCTACTGTCCAAATCTCAGTCCCATGACAAACACTATTGAAAAAATGACAAGATCGCTGAGTTTCTTGCCGGGTCTTCTAAGTCGAGTCCGCGTTATGATACGGCGGCAGCTTTAAAACAAATTACCGTTCAAAAGCGATTGATTGAGCGAATGATTTTGAATTTTCATTGCATTGGATTCGAAAACGGAAATTTCCGCCGACTGTGAAATAACCACTAATGTTCAGAACGGGTCCCCTCTAGTCGCGGTATTCATGGGAAGTCTATGTATGGATCGCGTCCGCTCGCGGGTCGGTCGCGTCGCTCGTTCACTGTTTCCACTTCTTGGCGGAGAAGAGCACGGCTCGCTGCTTCAGGAACAGCGAGTAGCTCTGCTTGCGCTGCGCGGGCGCGGGCGCGGGAGCGGAAGCGGAGGAGGTTGTCCGCTTGCGCTCGTTGGCGCGCCGGTTGGCTTCCGCCATGGCCGATACGTACGCCGACCGCCGTCCGCGCCCTCTACCTGCCGACCACAGGAAACAACAAATTAAATAATTTCTTCTAGTTTGGAAACAAACGAGCATCTAATAATAAGTGTTTAAGAAAGGAATAAACCGTTTATTACCAAATTTTCCATAAAAGATAATAATCTATATATATATATAGATGAATGTTTGTCTGTATGTCCTTTACAGAATCGTAAACTATGCATTTAATCATGTCATGATCTTCAGCAAAAGTGTTGTGCATGAGCCCAAGAAGGTTTCTGAGTAAAAAGAGCGCGAGCAGAGCTGCGCGGGTCATCTAATTAATCATAAAATACTCTGACAGACCCTCTGACGGCTTTATAACGAAACACGAAGTTAAGACCGTACATTTATCTTCAATTCTTAATTATACACACAAAATGAAATAACTACATTATAATAAATTTGATGTACAGTTCATACTTAAATGAATTATACTTATTGCTATTTTCTGGAAATTAAAAACCACAAAATGACGACAGACTGCCACGATATTAGATTGTAATAAAAAGCGCGTCACCTCCTCAAGAAAGACCAATTTAACGACACGTCATAATAACATCAAAATCAATCAAGCCGCTTAGGCTACAAGCCGTGTCAAATCAATAGTCATATACAGTAGTCACAGCAGATATTTAAGTGTTTGTAGTTGGATGCGAGACGCTGCGCAGTATCTATTTTTGTGTTCTTCTCACGACTGCAGTTGCGCAATGGTTCTCCAAACCTAACTTCAGACACACAAATATTCGCTGTGACACTGTGCTCGAAAACGTACCCATCATAAATCAGTCTAATATTAAACTAGATATATGTTACCCTTACCTGCCCCCCCTCCGCGTCCTCAGGACTCGCGCTTGACGTCGCTGGGCCCGGGCGCGTCCACGTCGACGTCGGCGCCGGCCTCGGCGTCGGCCTCGTCCTCCACCTGCGCCGCGCTGATCAGCTGGTCGTGAAGAGTGCGCAGGTGTCGAAGCAGGTTCGACTTCACGTTGAAACCTTTGTTGCACAGTCCGCAGACGAACGGACGCTCCCCTGCAGGCGCGGGGGAAAGATATTGATGACTAATTGTACTCTAACTACTTATTACACGATACATTTGAGTTGGAGGTCGTTGATTTAAATCCGGCTCGAAGGACCAAAATAGTAGTTACAGTATATTCAGTTTAGTTAAGTAACCACCTTCATATTAACCACCAATAAATAAAGCACATTTAACTCCTCTGTACGGTTGCGTGCGCGGGTTTAATATATCTATATGACTAATAAAAGATGTTAGCTATGACAATGAACATAATTATATCTACACTAATATTATAAAGAGGAAAACTTTGTTTGTTTGGTTGTAATGAATAGGCTCAAAAACTACTGGACCGTTTTTAAAAATTCTTTCACCATTCGAAAGCTACATTATCTACGAGTAACATAGGCTAAATTTTATTTTGGAAAAAAATAGGGTTCCGTAAAATATTTGGGTTTTTTCGGACACAAGGTGTAAAAAATCAAGCAGAAAAGTTACTTATTTTGCGTACGCTGCCTAAACTATAAAGATAGAACCATAAAATGTTCTAATTAATTGTAGATCTTATAAATATCTACAAAAAAGTCCGCGGCACACTGTCTATGTCGAGGCCCAACAACCATTTTTTTATTTAAATATCTTGAATTTTGATTGGACTACATTTAAACGTATTTATTTTACTCATGCTATTAATCCTTATCAAAATAAATTATTTCATCATTAAGTACAGTTTATGTAGATAATATTTGGTGTTTGAATGATTAAAATTGGACATTTGGTTTTGAAGTTATGGCGAAATTAAAATATTACGAATTCTGCTGCACGGCCCGTTGCGAAGTGAGCGTCACCAGGCCGGGGTGCGCATGCGGGAGGGGAGTTGAGATCTATGTGTAAGGTACCCGCTCGGCTCAGACGCGAGGTCGGCTCCCTCTCGATTTTTTTTAGATTTCTTTCTTAAAACTACACCTACGCAAAAGTTCTTCTCAGAGCTAATCAACAGTTCTTTTCAGGGCTAACCAACAGATTTTTTCAGGGGTAACCAACAGTTCTTTTCAGGGCTAACCAACAGTTCTTTTCAGGGCTAAACAACAGTTCTTTTCAGCGCTAGAATATTACACGCTGTTAGCATTTTCTTAAACATTTGAAAATGCCTAAGAGAGCCAGGTCTCAACTTTCTAAATATAGTTCTCAAGCACGGGCAGCAAGAATACGTCGTATGGGAGAATCTTCACCTGAACGTTCACAACGCCTTGCTGAACAAAATCAGAGAAACTCTCAGGTACGCGCACGAGAGTCGAATGTCGAACGTTCGCAACGCCTTGCACAACAAAATCTGAGAACCTGAGTTACGTACACGAGAGTCGGGTGAACCGATATGTATGAAATTTTGCGGGTAGGTCTGATAATAGGTTATAAAGTATATTTTATGCCACTGATACGTAGTAGAAGTATATAGAACGAGAGGAGGGTGCAAGAGAGGGAGAGGGGAGGGTGATGGAGTGAGTGATCGGAGGAGTTAGGTGGATCAAGGGGGAGGGGAGTGAGAGGGAGCAAGTTGGGAGGAGGGAGAGGGTTCAGAGAGGACAACGGGCAGAGGAAGAGGGGAAGTGTGACGGAGACCGAAGCGGGAGGGGAGAGAAATAGCATAGAATTAGATTTTTATTATAAGAGAGAGAGATGGAGAGAGATAAATCAAGGGAGTAGGGAGAAAAGGGGAGCAAAATGTAATTAAAGCGCGGGCGGAGCTGCGCGGGTCATCTAGTATTCTATAAAGTTATACATCTATGCTACGTTTAATGTGGCTAGATACTAAATGAATGCACACCACCGGTTGCTGTCACGCGATTACCCGTGTGACCTAGACCATAACTGCACCTTCAGCATAATTGCACCTTCAGGTAAGTGTTCGATGTGCATCAAATACATCTAAATAGTAGAAACAAAGTCTGGTTATTTGAGGGATAACTTTTAGAGGGGATAACTTTTAGAGACACACATGTGACTTTGATGCGGTTTTTATTATTAGTTAGAGAATTTATTCCGAAAGGTTTAAATTTAGAACCACAAAAATGGGCCGGGCTAAGTGACAATGTATGGAATTTAAAAAAAAATTACAGAATATCTATTACTGAATTAAATCATCAATCTCAACCAATAACACGGTTCTAATAATCGTCGGCGACTGCTAAGGTTGAGGTTATGCCTCCCTGAGGTGAACTTGAGCTCGTTGTTAGAACTCTAACAAGGGCAACTACCCTTCAGACTAGAAAACTACAACCGCTCGCCCCTCACGTCGTGGTCCGTCATGACATACGGTAGTAACCTTTATTCCAAAAGAAAAATAAGAACTAACCTGTGTGCGTACGCATATGTATTAGCATCGACGCATGCGACGGGAATGTTTTCTTGCAATGCGTGCAAGTCTTGTTTTGCGCGCCCTCTGTGAAACGATTGTGACGTTTTGGTGGGGCACTGTTGTTTGATATGGCCAATTCTAGACAATCGACATCGAACGAACATTTAGAACAGGGTTCAGTCAGACAATCACATAAACATGCAATGCTTTGTTTGTGCCTCAGCAAATGATACGGGAAACATTGAAATGCTTGCATGTTGGTGACAAACTAAGCATTACAATTGTTAATTTAATACTTTTAAAACATAACTGAAGTGATTATCATGAGTGCAGCGAGGTTAGTGTTAGATTACAATAATTATGTGAGTGAGATATTTGTGTGTAATAAAGATAATATTCAGAAATAGATGTTCGTTGTCGAGAATTAGCCACATACATAACAATCAGATTTCAGCTATGTTAGTAGAAATACAAGTTATTAGTTAGAGGGAAAGGCATGCTCAACAGATTTCGGTATACATTACGCAGTTGCGAGTATATCCTGTTTTTCCTTAAAATATAAAAATCGTATCAATAAATTTATAAATATAGGAGTGATGGCTGACCAACGGCCCGACAAACACAATTGGTAGGGTTCAATATGTTATATTCAATCCTATCAATTGTCTAAAGCCTGCGATCTTGTAAAGAAAAACAAATTATACATCTGTAGAATAATAGTCGTGTTAAAAGTTCGCCTTATTGTATCTCTGGGCCTAACTTTTACGGATAAGGGAACTGGACTAGCGGCAGAATCACTTACAACAGTAACTAGATTAATACGAGGGAACAATCCTCAAGGGCATTTTGCTCTTAAGGATTATCAAACTTAAACTCATCTCGAGCTATTAGTGTTGTTTAACTTCCAATTCAGTAGACTGCAAAATGGTCAACCCCTTGTACTGTGATACAATAACGTTTACCAATTATTAAGGAGCTCCACACCCAAAATACTTAATTCACTCTTGATCATTCTCTGTAAATCAACTAATTGCTTACACAACTTACATTATCGTTTTATTTATATTGATATACAGGATGTGGTTCTGCATTCTTGCCATATTTACGGAGGTTGATATATACCTTTTAAAGAACATAAATCAATCATTAAATGATAGACGTAAAATTATGAATTATTTTTAACCGACTTCAAAAAAGGAGGTTCTGTATTCGACGCGTATGTATGTAATATTAATAAAAATATGTAATATTAATAAAAATGCGTAATATTCATATATGTTAGTCTATGAGGGCTTCTAAACGAATTTACCAAATTTCACGAGTGTATGTATGTATGTAGGTTTGTCCACGAATTTCTCAGAAACTACAAGTCCGATTTCCAAAATTCTTTTTTGCAATAGTTAGAGTATCTTTCAAATTAGGGTAGAGTACAAATTTCATCAAAATCGGTCCAGTAGTTTAAGAGATATAAACTTTTTATGTTTTCAGTAAGTTACTGTAATGTAGACGTTCGAGTTGCGTGATAGTGCTGATACATATCTTGGTAAAATAAGTCACTAAAAAGTGTTAAATAAACTATTTAAAAAAAAAAAAACCGACTTCAAAATAAATTATCTAAAAAGCATAAAATAACTAAAATATTATTGAAGTTGGTGTTAGCGTACCTGCTGTGTATATTCTGCACCAACTTCAATAATATTTTAGTTATTTTATGCTTTTTAGATAATTTATTTTGAAGTCGGTTTTTATTTTCTTTTAAATAGTTTTTTATGTTTGGTACGAAAAGAAATCCCGTGTGCAACCGTCACTATAAAATAACCCCGTCTGGCACCGCTCTTCGCGCAAAGTAGATAACAAGAGTACGCGCGGTTTGCCATCCTTGGGACCGATTCTGAGCTCTTATTATGGTTGAACGTTAATCGTGAATCATTAATTATCTTTTAGTTATAAGCCACTGAATTATTAATCGATTTTTAATCAATTAACATAATCCTTAACTGTTAGGTCTACAAATATGGCAAAAATGCAAAACCACACCCTGTAAATATCTTAATTCTAAGCAAAATTCAAATACCAATTTATTACATAAATACTGTAAAATTTGAATTAATGTTATATTTTTTTCATATGTAGTGAAAATGTGCCTTTTTAGTGTGGAGCTCCACAATTAAACTCTGCTTCAGATGAACTTGTAAACATATACAACAAAATAGTAATTTAAACTTTATTAATAAAATCAAGGAAGAAAGCTTTCTACAGTCACGCGACATCGATACACATTATACAGTTCTTGTCAACTGACGCTAATAGCCACTGTTCGGTAAACATAAGTTAGTTCAAGCGACGTCAGGCAAGGTTTGAATTGAGCGTTTCCATGATTCTGAAGGAAAGTAAAGTTCGTTCCAGTTCTCATTATTAATCTAGACGGCGCTAAGCTAAGTCAGAGGCCTGAGAGCAGTTTGTACAACTCTAGACACTAGGTTGACAATATTGAGTTGCTTAAAAAAGAATGGCCACGGCCCATACAATTTCTTTTTTACAATAAAAGCCCATACAAAAAAGATTACAATAAAAGAAGTCATTCCATTTCTTTTCTTTATGTAAGTAAATTTTGTTTTACTACCAGTATTTTACTGTCTATAATCGTTCTATAAAAAAATCATAATTATTTACAGCTTTAAAAAAAACACGATTTTCCTTGAGCGCCTACGCAATTTTGCCACTGAATTCAGCAATAGTGACAACTGAGAATAACTATACCAATTTAATATTAAAATCTGAAAAAAAAAAGCGCCGGGCTTGGGTATTTTTGCTATCTTCCTTTCCAGACGTTTTCAGGAAGTGATCTTTCTCTCTCTGGTTCTATCATGTGGTATTAGCCTAGTTATGTTGGTATTTGTATAACGGGCTGGTTTCCGCAACATCACGACTTTTGCGTACGGCTACAGATTTCTATGTCTATGTTATATAATACTACTAACCTGTCTCTGTGTGCGTGCTCTGTATGTGCCGCACCCATTCGGCAGGGTTCGGGAAATGTTTCTGACACAAGTCGCATCGGAGCAAAGCCATCGTCTCTTCTGTATCGTCACTCTGTATAACAGAAGATTGTTTACAGCTATCAGATTCAGGTAGATTATCAAAAAATATTGGACACATATTTTTTTATTTTAAAAATGTATAGAAAATGACAAATGAAAACAGTCGTCCGAGGTATGTTGATATCTACATCCGTAACAATAGGTCACGACCCTCAGCATTGAGGTATCGACGCGATGTGGAGGATAAATAAATGCGGCACTCAAAAGTCTAAAATAGTTTATTTCAAATAGGCTTAACGCTAGCACTTTTGAATGGTCATGTTTTAAAAAAAAAAAAAAAGCTACCACAGTATCACAACGCGGCCTCAACCGTGAAGATCCGGCAAGAAACTCAGCGGGCTTGTAATTTTTTCACTTTTTTTTTTAAACAGTGTGTCATGTTACAATTAGATCAGAGCGACAGTGTGTCTTGCTGTTCAAAAGATCAAATAAGACAGAGAGAAAAAAAAAATACGACGAAAGTACAACGAACTAGGCGGCCAAACAAACAAACTAAAAACTAAAATGCGAAAGGCATAGTAGTCGGACCAGTCCCCCCAAGCAGCACCCGCGCACGAGTTGACTCGAGCAGCAGCCATCACTACAGCACTAATCAAGGCTAATAATGGGCAGGCATAAAACATTATTCTTGTTTCACTCTCAATCGTTTGTTGAAATGTACATATCTGGACATGGGACAAGACTCAAAATTTCGTAACTTCTCGGATTTCCTGGGAACACTAATTAAAAAGCAAAAGTACTATATGAAAATATGTTCTAAGATTTAAACGGTCCTCAGCTTCATTTATAAAAGGGTCAGAACACACATAAACAGTGACGGCGCCGGTCCCGCGCTGGTTACGTACCGCGGAGCGATGTTTCCGTTTGCGCGCGTGCGTGGTGTCGGCGCGCGCGTGGCCCTGCACGTGGCGCACCCACGCCGCCGGCAGCGTGAACACCTCCGCGCACAGCTCGCACGCCAGCGGACTGTAGATCTGTATACGGTGCGGACTGATGAGCGATCACCCTAATGTTCACTTAGAAAGTTCCCTATTGTTGGAATTATCGTTGGGTATCCGAATCAAGGTAGTTGGCGTAGGCCGAATTTAAGTCTTCAAAGTCGCTGGACGTTCGGGGTGTAGGCCCTCAGTACGTACATTGAGTACGGCGGCAACTCTGAGGAGGACGGCGGCGGGTTTGCGACCCCCGTCCCCGTGAGCACCGGGACTGTTTCCCGTGGGGCTACAACGCGCCCCCCGGCGGCGGGCTCATAGGCAAGGCACTGAGGGGTCCCTGGTGCAAATCCCACCGGAGAGACCTGGGTCCCCTCTCATGTGGTGATGCGACAGCCGCGGGGGTTTTAGTGGGTAAGAATCCCACATACCCCGGTCAAGCCCCCACAGCTCCCGGGGATCTTTTGAAGATTTCCCCCGCGAAAAAAAAGGCCGAATTTAAGAATACTAAACCTCAGAGATTTCTTATCCATAAATACTCACCAAGCTGTCTTCTTCAATGTCGACTTCGTCTAACGGCTCTGACTTCACACTCATTTCGGCTTGAAACATCTCTGCTATAGACCGTTCTTCCTCCTCTATGCTACTCGCGTCCCATTCCGGTTCATTTTTAATTTGCACCTCTGTCGTGTCCCCGGATGCTTGTGTTGATTTCTCTGTGAAAAATTAAGATATGAAACTACACCAAATATAATAATCACAGACACACAATAAATAATCACTTTTATTTATTCCGTACATGTGTGCCCAGGGAGAGTGGAAATAGCCTCCGCGAATGGAGAAATAATAATATTCATTGGGCGCACCTTGGACAATCACTTTTGATTGCGTCGCCGCTTTCCATCAGGTGGGACTGCGGCCAACTGGCTTATATATAAAAAAGCCAAGCCAAGTTGCCAATACTGAACGCTAGGGAATAGAAAACAAAATGGGAATGACATAAATCTCTTCGCTAAGTCACGTGAAAAGATTTAGGTATGTCCTTTCCATATTCTATTAATCTAGAATGACAACTTGGCTAAGTAGGCTGAAGTATTCATGCATACCAAACGAATATAAGAAGACGATTGTATGAAGCTCAAAAATGTTTTGAATTACGCGCGCTTGCTGGGTGACGTCATGATGCCACCTACGTAGGGACTGGTGTGACCAGAATAAACGCAATCTTGCGATTCTAGCAAAATATAACTACTTTAGTCTTGAATATGTTTTAAACCATATTTACATTAGAAGCTTTGTTTAGTTAGCTTGATATGTCACTGAATTATTTCATCTATCATACTCCATTATTTAAAACATTTCACAAACGAGTAGAAAATGTACAGTTACCAAAAGTCACTATTATACCTGTCAAAAGCGACAACGCACAGTGCCACTGTACAATTCCTCAACCTACTAGTTTCTGAAGCAATTATTAACCTTTTAAATAGATTGTATACAATACAATATTTTTTTACAGGATTATTATCCTAGAAAAAATAATTCCCTACAGATTAGTAGAATCTTAAATTGAAGTCTGGTCACACTTCCGCCGACAGCTTTGGAGCAATTAGAGGCGATATATTCTCAGTTCTTTGATTTATTTATTGAAAAGTGTTTATTTTGTTATATCACTGACGACGAGAACTTATGAGTCACGAAAATGGAAGAAGGCTTCGAAAAAGGTCAATCTGATAATCTGCCTAAAGTCGACTGTTTTATGGTGGCCAACTACTTCATTACAAATAGTGATGTTTTTAAAATGTGTGGAGTAAAAATGAAAAGGTATGCATATTTTATAATGTTTCGGTTTTGCCTTTAGTTATGTATGAATTATGATAATCTCTGAGATTACCGATTCGATTTTACAAATTATTTCACTGGAAGACAATTTTGCTGAGTGACATTATATAGGATGTTCATATGTACATACATAGAAAGTTCATACATAGAAAATTTTGTTTTATTTGTTTATTAATTTAAAAAATAGGAAAATCTCTGGTAATGAACATTTTTTTATTTAACCTAGTGACAAGGAAAACAAGTCGTTCGCCTGATGGTAAGCACACGCCTGCTTATAGAAAGCAGTATTGAACACTCGCTTGTTACCAGAGACATTAGATATTAAGTCTCATGAGTCCAGTTCATCTATTTCACTTCTTGTCCGCTATCTGTTGTGGTTGTGGGTTCGATTCCCACCTAGTGTCTGGATGTTATTTATCCATGTATGTATTAACAAAAAAAAAAAAAGAATACATGTACAATGTATGTGTTGTTGCGCGCGATAGCGGCGCGGCCCGATAACCCGCTCGTGATGAGATGGTCAATCGGACCAAATTCCTTTCAGTTGTTAAGTATTAGAAATATAATTTAATACTAACATAGCTTAAGTTTTATTGTTACTAACATGGACCTAAGTTGCCGCAATAAATAAATTAAATAATAATAAGTATCAGTTGTCCGGTTTCCATAGACAAGCCCTGTCTAGTTTGAGATTAGGAAAATGTGTGTGGATTGTCCAAGAATATTAAGTTTATAAAGAGTTAATTATATATCAGGGTAGGTACCTGAGTGGGCTTATCTTTTATAACCCAATGACAATAATTGGTTTCAGGTCAGGAAGAGAGAGCTATGGAGATGACGCAATTGGATATGTACAAGTTAAAAGAGATGGAAACAAATGCACAGTCAAATGTCAAATAATACCTGAACAAACAGCAGGAACAAAACCATACCATTGCATAATACAATGCGATGAAGTAAAAGAGGAAATTTTAAGCGTGTATTGTGAAGACTGTGCGAGTGGCAGAAATGGCTGCAAACATACTGTGGCTTTCGTGATGTGGCTGCATCGTAGAACGGAGGAACAATCAGTCAAAAGCTACTGCAAAGAACCAGTTCTTGCTGGTAAAGGTAAAGATAAATTTAGTTGTACATGTCACATTAATATAGCATTTAAACCCATCCCACTTCTGCTGCAGAAGGGACTGCTATTGTAAGACCTTAAAAGTTCGACCGTAAATCCCTTACGACAGATGCTGATTTACAAATGACAAGGCTTTTGAATATGTTTTAACCTTAGACATAGTTTTCACACGATGTTTTCACCGTTACTAAACTGGTAAATCTTATGATACTTATCCTATGATTCACAAAGGTACAGTCATGCTTGAGATCGAACGGCGTCCGACGGTGTTTAAGTCTTTAAATCAGCTGCAAATAGATTCTATTTTTGCGTCACTTCACCAACCTTTACCTATCTCAATATTTTCAGGGAGGACGGAAAGAAGGACATCAACCAATTTTAACCAATTCAATGGTTATGGCAAGAAAGTGACAATTACTGAAGTCTCACTAGAAAAACTAGTGGTGAAACTGCATGATCTGGATATCGGTGCCGAAAGACTGTCGATGCGTAATCTTATAGGTAAATTTCTACAAACGCAAAATGATCATGAAGTCGAAAAGTTTCTCACGTTTTGTAAAACTGAGATGACAGCTGAGGAGTGCAAGCTCGTTCAAGTTGCAACTATAGAACAATCCAATTCAGATGTCTGGTTTCAAATGCGCAAGGGACGAGTGACAGCATCTAAAGCTCACGAAGCAGCACAATGCCGCACCAAAGATGGTTCGCTCGTCAAGGAAATACTAGGCGTTAATCGTACAGTGGAAACTAGCGCCATGAAACGAGGCAAGCTGTTAGAAGGCAGCGTGAAAGAGGAAGTGGAGAAGCTAAGAAATATTAAGATAAAGCCGTCTGGACTTGTACTTAGTGCGAATCTACCATTTTTTGGAGCATCGCCTGATGGTGTGACGGACAGTCACGTTATCGAGATTAAGTGCCCATCAAAACCTACAACGTATTCTACATACTACAAGGATGGAAAGTTGGGAATGAAATGTAACGCTCAAATTCAGACTCAGATGTTTTTAACTGGAAAAGAAAAAGGCCTATTTTGTATGGCACATGCTGACTTTGAAACCACAAAGAAAGTGGACGTATACGAAGTTGTGTTTGATAAAGACTATTGTGATAAACTGGTCAGAAATATCACCAAGTTTTGGAAGGAATATGTTTATGAAAATCTTATTAATGAATTAAAAATGCCGACTACATAAAAATTATGCGGTGTGCTTATTTTCTTGCCTTGAACTGAACTCGAAAACAATTTTGTAAAATAACTAATTATTGACGAAGATAGGTTTACCAGACTAACACCACGTCAAATAATATGGTGGCGCGATTTGATTTTTTTAATGTTCACGATGGACAAAATTGCCCGACATTAAAGTAGTACCCTAGCATGTACGTACGTGCATTTCGAAAAGGAACTTTAATAGGCAAATATCCTTTAGCGCTCTTTGATCCATATCTTAGAATTAATTAATAACTTAGCGACAAAAAATATTTCTTAAATCTATGTTAAATCCCGTATAAAAGATCCTGGAATGGCGAGATAACATTTCTAATCAAATTGTATTTAAGTTACACAATATAAGTTAGTCATCATCATCATCATCATCAGCCGAAAGACTGTTGCCTACTGCTAAATAAAAGCCTCCTCACCTTAGAAGGGAGGTGTTGCCATTATCCCCACGCTTGGCAGGCGTCTTGGGGATCGCAGTATAGGTGGTAAGTAATCCAATAGAAAGACACTATTTCTAGTCTTGTTTTCCCTTAGTCGCCTCTTACGAACAACCCATGAGTAATGATGAACAATGGCGATCAAATAATATTCCTGATGCTCAAGAAGATAGACCATAAGAAAAGAAAAGATTAAGATTTTAATATTGGATGGTATAGGTTGGTAATAACCAATGGACCAGAATCATGTGTGACAGGAATTCCTGTGGTGAACAGTAGTCCCTTAGCTTTGAGTACAGCAACTTCAAGGAGCACTGGCAAACTTGCTCACTGCAAGAAGACATCGCCAATCAGATGTAACAATTATCTGGCTACATTCTTCTGTAAGATAGTTTTCACGTCTGCTTGCTCTAAATCATGATTAGGCATTCCCAATGTACCCTAACCTCAGACTAAAAGAATAGATAGAGCACACAGTACTCCTAAGTAAAGTCAACTAAAGTAATACCAATTCGCAAAGTAATGCCACAGTGTAAATAAAAACAACACACATTAAGTACAATAGGAACAAAAATGATTATAATTCACAATTATCGTGCTTTATTTACTCTGTGACGTTACTTTGAGAATTGGCTTCACTTATTAGTGCCATGTCCATTCTTACTCTTTTGGTCTGAGGCCCTAAGTCTCAAAATGACTTACTTGAATTCTCAGAAACATTATCAGGGCTGTCATCAGTCTCCTTCTCTTCAACCTCCACGCTTGTATCAGTCTTTTGTCTCTTGCCGTATTTTCTTTCTGCCGCGTGCCGCCTTAAAATCCTCGGCGGAGGAGACTCAGCCACAGTTTCATTAGCTGTACTTGTAGCTACGGCGACTGTTGTTGTCGGTGATGTTGTAGCGACCGTTGCGAGAGTGGACGCGTCGGCAGTGGGGTGCGGAGCGACTAGTATAGTTTGGCCCTTCGGAGCCCCTGGCCTTAAGGCAGCCTGTGTGCCACCTTCAGTTGTTTTTATGAAGACTAGTTTAGGAGGGCCGATAAACATTGGCCTGGAAGAAAATACGTGATTAGTTTATTCTGTTTACTACTTTTGGTAGTTACTTTTTGAGGAATTTTTCATTATGATAGGAAAGGAAATATTTTTTTGACGACCGACATTGGAAAGGAAATATTTTTTTTTCCTTTGTGGTGAAGTTGGGTAAGCAATATTTAAAACTATTCCAAATTTCAAATCAATAGCATGAGTGGTTGCTGAAATGTATTGGTGTGACAGACAGACAAAGTCGTAAGGGTTAATTTTTTACCTTTATGGTATAGAAAGGTAAAAAACCTAAAATAAATAACTTACTTTTTTCAGACCTTAACAATTAAAATCTGTTTAGTATACTTAAGCTTTAGGCTATACAAAAACTAATGTTGTATATTTTCTTGACCAAAACATTTGGATTGAAAAGGATCGAAACTCTTAAGCAAGCCAGACACTTATTCCAAATATTAATAAATGTTTCCCCAATATGAATAATGTTTGTCCATATTAAAAAAGATATTCTAAACATCAGCCTGAAAAGATATATAAACACTACTGTAATTCAGTAGGTAAACCTTGTTAAGCCCTTAGGGCCCCTTTAATTTAATGGTGGTGGAAGTAGTTGTTGCTTAGATATATAGACCTACCTTGTTACACCTTGTGACTGCACTGGACTGAATGCTTTGAGCAACTTATCATCTTTCTTAACAGTTAATTTTGGTTGTGCATTCTCTGGTTTTTTAGTAACTGGAACCGGTTGTTTATTTACACTAGCGGATACCATCGGTGGTGTTGCAGTTTTCTCGGCAGGGGTGCTCTCACCACCGGATTCATCAGTTTGCCTCCATAGACCTCTGATTTTTAAAACCTCGCCTGCTTTAAGTACCGTGTCCAGGACTTCATTGGAGACTGTTGTTTCACCTAGAAGTTATTTAGTGTGTTCAGTATATATATATGTATATACACATATAAGATATTTGGTATATACTTTTAGACTTTCGCGTTCCATTGTTAAACTTGATTTTAATCGGGAATTAAAGAGATTTACCTTATATTTTCACTTGACGTTTCGGCCGGGGTTGCACCAGCCGTGGTCACAAGCAGACCACTGCTTCACTGCTTTGCTTTTGTCTGCTTGTGACCACGGCTGGTGCAACCCGGCCGAAACGTCAAGCCAAAATATAAGGTAAATCTCTTTAATTCCTGATTAAAATCAAGTTTAAGATATTTAGTACATGTATTTTAAGCTTTATGTAGTACATGTACTGTTGTTTAAACACACAAATCTTAGGGACACCATTAGGCCCACAATTAATAGGTGTAGAGAACATATTATTCCTTATAATGTATTGATTCAGTGACCATCTATTACTGCATTCAAGTGCAGTCCCACCTGATGAAAAGCAGTGAGGCAATCGAGGACCACATTCACCTATTAACTCTTGCCTTGAAGACACTCATGTTATAATTGGACCTGAAAACTGATGCAGGCAAACTGTTCCAGTACTTAGCTGTCCATATTATAAATGAAGAAGCAAATTGCTTAGTCCAGACTGGATATGGTTGGTTCCTTACATAAAGGGCAGTGGCATGCAGTCCATACAGGCAAAAAGACTGCCTTCCCTATTGCCTTCTCTGAGTTATTATACAGATTTCAGGAAGTACAATAATAATACAATAGAGCTTAAGCTTCATAGTAGTTGTAGTCCTTTGGCAACTCTCTTTTGACTACCCTTAGAAAACATTGTGCATATCGGAGGTAAGACTTAGAAACAAAAATTCACATTATAAACAAAAGCAACAAACGTTTAGGTTCACTAACCTTTATACATATACTCGACCAAGATCTTCAGAGCCTTCGTAGATATCTCTGATGGTAGTACCACGTATAGCATACCACCCATACGGGTCACGGACCGCTGGCCCTCGAACAGAGTGCTCAGGTACACACTGCACGAGCTCAGGATGAACTTGTGAGCCGGTATTTGAGACCCGTCCATCGTACACAGAACCACATCGGTGAACCGCTCGGAACGCAGCAAAGACGCCACGGAGCCATTCAAATGGGAACTGTGCGAGTGCCATTTTAACTGATACGTGTCAGTTGAAGTCATTTTTCTATTAATTTCTTACATTGTCTGCTGGAAACATGTTTATATAACCTTACTTTTTTGTTTACGTACCACAGAACAATGTTACGCACGGACGCACTCACTTAAATTTATTTTGTTTACATTAAGCTTATAGCGAGCGCCGTAAATATGCAGCACGCTGCGCTTCCACGGCCACGCTTAATTATTGTAGTTCAACTTTTATAATTCCACTTCAATATACGTAAAGTAACATTATGTAAATAAACAGTTCAGTGTTTAAATATTTTTCAAAGATTATTCTTATTCCGGTCTAGGATATCTGAAACTCTATGATTCCGGTCCATAAAAAAAAACAAAAAAGCACAAACATTTTATTTCCGTTCTTGGCTTCCTTTTCGCTAGCCAGTATAAATACTTCTTTTGATATAAAAAAGTATATTTCATTTCAAAATAGAAGAAGAATTGAAATATAAAAATAACTTCTTCAGTTTAAAATTACATTGCCAGGTGGCCAGGCCCGTTGGTCTAGTGGTTAGACACCCTGGCCGGCCGCTACCCGATAGGTCGTGGGTTCGATTCCCACCAAGTGTCTGGGTATCTAATAAGTAAGTATGTATATACAAAAAAAAGTATATAAGTATTAGTACCAGTTGTCCGGGCCCTGCCTAGTTTGGGGTCATATGACCGTGTTTGGGTTGTCCTAAGATTATTATTATTGCTTGCAGTGAGAGCTAGAGAGATGAAACATGCAATGCATAATTGAAACTATGGAGAATGGAAAATATGAATGAAAGAAAATCCCATTTGTGTTGTGATACAACCAAAACAAACAAGTAGGTAAGCGTAGAACAGCGGCATCTATTGACAGCTTGGTTAAAATTACGAAATAAATATTAGAATGCGCTGCAGCTGCTAGGCGCTAATATTGTTAGACCTTAAAAAAATACATTGTTTAACTTTTCTAATGTAAAGAAAGTTACAACTAAAATAATTAGTTTATGTAATTGTAATAAAATAAAATTGATAAACTAGCTATTAAGACCGAGAAAATAAAAATAGAGCTTTACCTTAAAAAACCGACATTTTACGATTAAAAAACACATATTTCTAATTCCCACAGAAATCACAATATGGAACAGTATACATTTGAATAAAATCGAAAAATATGCGCGCAACCACCGCGTGCGACCCTCAAATCTAATATGCGGCGGCTGCGGCTGCAGAAATCGATAGAATTCGTATTGATTTACCTCGGAAACCGGGGTTGCGCGTTTATCTCATCGATCCAACCGAGTGAGCGTCGGTTGATGGTACGCGCCTGCGTCATAATCAAGAGGGGCGCGATCGGTCGCCAGCGGCGGCGGCGCCCGCCCTGCACCGCACCACCACCCTGTTCACGCGCAAATTGCTTTTATTCTACGCTGTCTAGGATCCCAACACAATAATTACGTAACTACAATTTTTGCGTATTATTTACGTCCTAAAACGAAATTTAATGAAGAATAACAATGACCATCGAATTTTTCTCTTTGTGTACAGTAGGTACAAATATTATTTGAAACATTATTGTTAAGTTAAAACTACTACATTTGAGAATTCTTCAATATTATTAATATTTACGTTTATATTTGTAGTAACTACCGTGTTCAGTTTCATACGTTTCATACTGGGACTTAATACATATTAAATACTTACTAGCATTTTAAAGAACATAACCCTCAAACAAAAAGGAACTAAAATAAATAGCTGAACAGCATATTTACATCAAAATTAAATATATCTAGAATCATTTTATACAACCCAGATTTCAAATTAAATTTGTTCGGAAGCTACAATGATACAGAAAGGCAAAGCAACTATACCCATAACACAACTTTATAACACGTGCCCGTTGTATGACTCCTGACTCAGGAGTTAATAGCTACGAAACGTCATGTCATAAAGACATGATTTGGTGTTTTTACAACAACACTACACTATAAAACTAGACACTATAGAATGAAAACATAATACTCATATGGTAAAGTAAGGAGTAGAAATATAAGTAAAGCCTCAGCTTACATTACTCCTTCCAAAGTAAGGTTTTTTTTATTCAATTGATAAACGACACACCTGCCTAAACACCTGCATTGTATCTCCGCTTGTCACCCGATGACCCGAGACGTAAATTATTAAGTCTTACTCGGTAGTTTCACCAGCTGCAGTGTCCTTCACATGATTACAGACTGCTGCTTGGTGGCTGAATATCTGACACAGCGGTGGTACCTACCTGGACGGTCCTATCCACAAGGGACCTATGGGGAAAATCCTCGGGTATTATATTTCCCAAAAATCGTGCTTTTTTTTTTTACCAATTAGTTCTTTAACGCCCGCACTCACAAACCCCAATTAACTTTAATTGTAATTAAGTCACTCTTTAAAATCTATTTATTTCGACTGTCGAAGCCATTTACGATTAATTTCGATTATTGAATACGAGATAATTGTTATCTCTACTCAATATCAGCGTATTAGGTATTAATTGCCTTCGAGTGTCGAAATAATCCGATTTCAAAAAGTTGATTAATCATCATTAACTTTAATTGACGTTTGTAGGTTCGGCAGTTAGGTTGTGAGTACAATATTCAGTTGCTATGGGAACATAATACGTTATAGTATGTATATCACGACAGGAGTGTTCCACAAATGGGGCGAGCTTGCGCTGTCGCGTGCGCAGACATTATTGATTTTCCTTTCCTGACCCACGCGTTTCATCCCCCATCGACTTGCGCTTTTACCAAATACTAAAAATATCTACGTACATATTTTAATTTATGGCTATGATTTTTCATTATTTTTACACCGGGAGGAGTCTAACAATAAACAAAATGAAAAGTAAAGGTACTAATCTAGTGTTTGACTCCGAACCGATATGGTAAGTAATGATGCAGGCGTAAATGAAAATAATAATAATCTAGGACAATCTACACACATCCGATACTAGGCAGAACCTGTACTATGGAAACCAGACAACTCATAATACATAGAATAGAATAGAATAGAATATACTTTATTGTACACCAAACAAATGAACAAGAAAATGGTACGACTTAATACAAACAAAAACAACAAATAACAACATTAAAGAACAAACAATAAAGGATAGTACAAACGGCGGTCTTATCGCTAATAGCGATTTCTTCCAGACAATCTTATTGAAATGGAAGAAACTATTTTAAATACGGGCAGATGGTGGTACATATATACTTTTTTTTTGTAAACCCATAATTGAATAGATAGAACACCCAGACACTTGGAGGGAATCGAACCCACGACCTATCGGGTAGCGGCCAGGGTATCTAACCCACAGATATAGATATACATCGTATATCTATATCTGTGATCTAACCACTAAACCAAAAGTTAAAAACAAATTTAAAAATAAGGGAGCCGGTAGAGCTAGTAGCTAAAGGATGAACGATGGTCTCTCAGTCTTCCCGCATAGCGATTCTCGTCACTGACAACCTGAATCACAACAGGAACACTCTGAGCAGGAACACGAATATATTTATCTACGAACTTCTATAAAATTTATTGTACTTTGCCAGACAGATTGTTCCAATTTTGAATCAATTTGTCGCGGCGTGCTACTGAAAAATAGTGAAAGGCTTCACTCAGAGTCATTAAGCTCGTCACTTAAGATTAACGATATAAGAATACATGGATGAATAAACTAAATAGAATAAAAGTCGAAATACTTTTCAATCCAATTATTTGTGTAAGGCACACCTATCGGTTTGTTCTCCGGTTAGCAGTACTAGTACACGTAGTCGTTAAGATTTTTACTGAGAAGTATTAGTTCCGCCCGAAGAATCGACAGGAGGTTTTGAATCGTCAACTCTAGTCTCAATTTTCAGCATAGCATATATTGTAGTACACATAAAAATTCAAGCAACATCAATTAGATATTATAGGTTGCTGCTATAGATGTTAGAGTTTTATTCTAACTTACTCACTTGATTATTAACAAACCTTCTATCTAGGGTATAAGCCGCGAAGTCCTAGAAAGCTAAAAATTGGTTATAACTCTGAGCTCTCTTTACAATACTTAAAACTAGAAAATTAAAAACCTTGGCTTCTCTTGCTGCATAAAATCGGGGGTGCTAATCTGGTAGAGGTGAAATAAATATTACTCAATTTAGCAATTTTAACCGTTCTATCATTATAATATCATGTGTCCTTTAGAGACGACTAAAGAGTCGGGTAAAAACAGAAAGTAAGAGCTACAATAGTGTTAGTAGTATTGCGAAACCGAATTGGAGACTTCGGTGATCGGGCAGAGGTTTTATAATACTGTATTTGTAAATAAACTAAATAATTGTTTATTTGTAAATAAATGATAAGTAATTCATATTTAAAAATATATTAAAGTTAGTACTAAATAAACACGCTAGCAACCAAATTGATTGAGTAACAACAGAAGCTTCATAGTTTTTTTTTAAATATTTGTTACAATTAAGTATATTATTTAATAAGTATAAAATAAACTGAAACTAATTTCTATGTATTCATAAAAATGGCTAGAGTATTAATTATGCAACAAATGTTTAGTATTTACTCAATTGCGATAGCACTGCCCTCATACGGGCAATAAATGGTACTATTTGCTACAAAAAATAATTTATCGGTTTTTAGAGTAAGCAACCAGCTGCTCTACATTTCAACAAAACAGCCCTTGATTGAAGTTCCCGCGACTCCGATTACCTAGTGTCTACGAACGAACCTAATGAGTGTGTGTACTATTTCTAACAACCATTTATAGATGGCGTTAGTTGTAATAAATTAAACGAAGTAAATATAAATCCGTGATTAAAACAGACAGTCGTGCACAGAGTACATTATATACTGAAACCTAGCCCTGAACCCAAGGAGCTTACATAAGCTTCTTGCCTGAACCCAAGCCTAACCATAATATTGTACAAGTACAACATGTATGTGGAGGGGCTTTATAAAAACAAACAAACTTCCTGTTGACTGTCACTGTCAATTGATTGTTTAGACTGTCAAGTCAACGTCAATCATCAAAACATTTTTTTGCCGTGCCGTGGCGTGTGTGTGTTTCCGAATCCGAATTGTTTGTCTTATTGTTTTTCCTATACATGTGATAAAACTGTGAATTCTCTGCAATGAATCCTCAAACTAAAACTACGGCGCTTTCCGCCGACCTTAACAATTTTATATACGGTGTATCACGACGGAATGCACAGAATGCGCCGGAATTGACCAAAACTGGTGTAACTCTGTTGAAGAACTTCCCTGCCGCTAGAGATGCCGTGTTGGAGTACTTCGCTATGGTGTTCCATGACGCTGTGAACGTTTCGATCAACCAGGGTGATTATGAGGTAAGCAATATCGTACTAACTCAAGTACAGTTTAAAGATAATATTACGAAAATTATTTCTCTGTTTGCCGCACACTGCACTTACAATGCAGTGAAAATATCCTGTTTCGTTTACTCATTAATTGTTTTAGAGTGATCTCGGTGCAAATGGTTCACTGGAGAGTGTCAGCATGATTGGTCCAGAGTTGTCCAGCTTAGGGCCATCCTGGGCGCCCTTTATTGCCCCATGGTGTATCAATTTGATCATGGATATTGCTACTAAGAAATCAAATGTACCAAGTGAGTGATTTATTTAATGTTAACAGTTAATATATATATTTTCTTCAGTTAATATATTCATTCATTGACGGGCCCGTTAGTCTAGTGGTTAGTGACCCTGTCCGCTAACCGATGGTACCAATAAATGATTTTTCTTCTTCTTCTTCTTCTTCTTCTTCTTTCTTGTGAGTTCGATTCCCACCAAGTGTCTGGATGTTATTTATCTATTTAAGTATGTATTTACAAAAAAAAAGTATATAAGTATTAGTATATAAGTGTTGTCTGGTTTCCATAGTACAGGCTCTGCCTAGTTTGGGATTAGATGTCCCAAGATATTATTATTATTATGTTTATACCAAAATTGGTCTCAGGTCGAGCCTGGTTTCTTATTTTTAAACCACACGGGTGTAAACCAAGTGCAATCTAAAGTTATTATTATCATTTCTTACTCACAGACAACTCAGGACTATAATGTATTTGTGTATTTAAATTCTTGTGTTATTTAATAAGTTTTTAGGATGTTTTAAAATTAGTATTGATAAGGCACCACTATCGCATCAGGCTGCACCTGCAAATATAGGTGTTGTTTGAAATAAAGAAATAAAAAAATTGTAAGTAAAATTACTCAATTTACATTTTTATTTCACACCTTTTGTCTCGGTGTTATCTGTTAAATGAAAATGTTTTAATAAAAAAAAGTATATAAAAATTTGTATCACTCTGGTTACTACAGTACAGAATCTCCCTAGTTTGGGATCAAATGACTGTGTGTGTGTGGATTGTAATATCCTATTATTAAAAGTAATGTAACTGAGAGAACTTATGTTAGTGGGTAAAGTCTACTACTTATGGGTACTGTAAACAATGGATCTGCTCTTGATTAAGTACCTTCACTACATGCTTCAAAATGACAGATTTAGAGAGTAATGAAAGAACTGAAAAATCTAAAAGTTACTCATAAAAGTACTAACACGTGTACATATTTGTTCACAGATGCAACACTACAAAATGCAGATCCAGTTAGAATACTGCTGGACATTACCACACAAAACCTTACCTTGTTGGATTCTGAGGAAAGAGCTAAATGCATCGACATGATGTTAGGTAAAAGATTTTTACTATGTTGTACACTATAATTTCTTGTAACGATTTGCCAAGGTTTTCATGGACTGTGACATTTAATCTCACCCATAGACTTGACACTGGTTTTATGGTCAAGGCAGACTGCAGCATATGCATGGTACAATGTTAAACCACAGTGAGGGTTCACCCATGGGGTGTCCATCCATTTGATAATTGCTTAACTACAGTATTCTGTTAAATTTCTGCTGAACTTCATTAGATTCTGCTAAGATTTCCTATTTTGCGACATAATCTGCTAAACTCTAAAATGAGGGTTCAATTCTGCTAAATCTGGTCACACTGACCAAAATGGCGCTTCTGTTTTGGCGCCCCGGGAACAAGTTCAGGTTGCTCGGCCCAGCAGGCTTAGCATGATGTGCAAATCTTGACAGACAAGCGTGAGTATGATGTCACTATGACGTAGTATTTCACACTTTTGTATGGAGAAATGACGTTTCAGTGTGTCACACTCCACACCAATCTGTCAAGATTGCAAGTCGTGCTAGGCCTGCTGATAATAGGCGTGAGTGTCATGTGCTAAAACGTATATTAAGACAGTGTTGGTCGTTGGTGTGGTGGTGTAGGGTCATGGGCGTGTTCGTGGGCGGTGGGTCGCGTGGGGCGCGCGGAGCCAGCGCTGGTGGCGCCGCGCGCGCTGGCGTTGGGCGCCGATGCGGCGCGGGCGGTGCTTGCCCACCTGGCCCACCATCCGCCCGCGTTGTTACACGTGCGAGCCGCGCTCAGGGACCTATTCCAGGTGCTCTAAATATTATAAGTCCCTTTAAATCTAGTAACCTCTATGGTCCTAGCCTTACAGGTGGACTGACTACTTGGTGCACCTGTAAGAATCTTTCCTTCTGAGGTTTTATCGATCTGTGTGATTTTTACTTGTCTCCCGCTTTGCAAAGAGGGAGTGGAATTTATATTTTTTTAACTTCTACCTTTTCAATTAAATTTGTTGCGGCTTTCAAGACTGTTTAGCTTGGGATCCGCGGAGGGTCAAACCTTAGTGTCTTCACCACTGTAGATCCTGGCTAACAGGAGTAACAGCGGAGGGAATTAGTGTACCACACTTTACGACACTAGACTCACATTAACTACCGTACACACAAAAGTCAATTGAAGTTAATCCATTTCAGTGAATTCGACTCTAGAAGCCGTTTTTGATTATTTTCCATTATTGAATTCGTCTGTCGCACAGGGTAATTAACTGTTTATAGGTAATGCATTAATGACATTATAACTTAAATTATAAATATGTATTGTCTAGGAAGCGATCAGAGAAGACAGTAAACCGGAGAAGAAACGAGATGTAATACCGTACCTTCTGAACTTGGCATCAAAGTCCGACATAGTGCTTAAAGCTCTTATACAAGACATAGAACAGACTCGTAAGTATGATATGTTTAAATATATTCATTTATAAACTTCGCAGTCTTTCCCTATTATATGTTAATCTCTGAATTTCTACAGCACACTATCCATTTACATCTTCTCTTATGAAGAGAAAAAAAAATTTGAGATATTGTATTGTTCTCCACTAGAGGCGACTAAAAGAAAGCAAGAAGACAGGCAGCAGCGTCTTTCTGTTAGTGTACCTACCATCTATATTGCGATCCAAGACGCCTTCCAAGCGCGTGGGAATTATGGCCACCCTTCCCTTATAAGGGCGAGGCCTTTGTTCAGCGGTGGTCGTCTGCTGATGATGATGACATACCTTATAAGCTGTAACATATTTGTAGCCTGCAGATCGAATTCCAATTAGAAACAACATAAACTATTTAAAAAGAAAACAATGTGTACAGCAGTGGCGTGCACAGAGGGTAGGCAAAAAAATTTATTCGGTTTGTTTCACCTATTTTAAGTATGTTATTATACCATTTCAAATATCCATATGCAAGCAAATACTATAGACATATTAATATGCATTTTAGAACATTAATAAGTATATTCAGCGGCTCCATACTGACAAAAATACTTTGCCTACCCTAGGATTTCTCTAAATAGTCTTAATTTTAAAAAATATTAGTTTGGACATGAATTAACGTAATTTTTTTTATGTAAATGGATATGTTGGTAATATTGGTTAATTTAAGGATATTTGTGCTGGAACACGAACAAATACCATAAAGCATAAACAACTCGCAGATATTTTTGCCTGCTTTCAGTGCACGCCACTGGTGTACAGGATGGAGTAAAAACGAACGGGACACGGAGGGAAAGTACATAATACTAAATATTAAAGAAAATAATTTTACTAAAAGTAAATATTCGTTTTTAAAATATGAAATAATAATCGCATGGTATGGGGTGCCATTCAGGTTAAATCGATTTCAGTAAAATTTGATATCTATCTAAAATTTGATTTAATATGTATTTTCCCTCCATGTCCCGTACGTTTTTTTTCCATAAGGGATAGAGATGAGATATATTTATCTACTTGCAGTGACAGACGAAGTAATGGAGAAGGTATGTGCGCTATGTTCATCGCAACGTCATACGCCTGCGTGGGAGGCGGTGGGGCCTGCCTCGCTCGTTGCTTTGTTGCTGCGCGCCGACATCCGTTGCCTACTGTTGTTGCTGCGACACGCGCAGACCAATCTGTTCTGCAGGCAGTTGCTTGGTGAGTAGACTTTGTATTATTTTATGGATATGTACTAACTTACATCCTATGATATAAGACTTAAGATTCAAATGGTACTAAGAGATTTTCAAAAGCGTTTAAAAGTCAAGTAAGTAAAAAAGCGAGGTTAGGGGTTGAATTCTGCAGATAGCAATGATTTCTTGAAATCGTTATTATTTAAAAAAGATGTTCCGTAAGATTGAGTAGAAAGTCTGCTCTGTGTATGATCTCTTCTGGTCACGTCGATTATTCGTCTCATTAGACTATGAGACATAACAAAGAGAAAGTGTAACTAGGTCTTCGAAAGACCTTGTGCACGATAATCGATAATTGATTGTTGGCTAATCTTATTGATGATTGGCTGCCTAGGCCATAGGAGGTCATATTTTTAAAGTAATGTACTGACATTTTACAAACTTCAATAGGTTTTGATAAAGAATGATCCATTATTATGTTGTTGTGAAAAATTGCAGAGTATCTCTTACAAAAAATGGAGTATGAGAGCTTATTCCCTGACAAAAATATACCATTAATAACTAGTGCAGCAGAAGAGATCAACATTGTGAGGGAAAAACTGCTCATTGGTAACCAACTGGAGAAGTATTCGCTCGCGAGAATACTCATATTAGTATGTAAGTATTGGTTTTTAATATGTATTATTTATTTAGGTTATTGGTTTTTCTTATTTATTTTCTGGTACATTATCTTCTTTGATTTTGGCTTGTCTTATGTGTTTTGATACACATTATGTTAACAAAGAGAACATTAATATAATATGTTTCTAAAGTTAGGTCTGGTTAAACTCATAGTTAAAGTATTTGTCTTTTACACGCTAAGTATAAAAAGACATACTGAACGTAAATTGAACTTATTGGTTAAACAACTCAATATTTACCAACATATTTACGTTAAGTACAAAACTTCCTCAGTTGCCGCTGTACTGAAAGAGTAGGGTACACCTAAAAGTCGGATGATATTTTCTTTTTAATTGGCTCCTCCTAAATCCTAGCTAGACACTGGCAGTAAAGCTACCATGCCGTCGTTTTGTCAGGCTGGTAGTAGCCTTCGATCAGTCAAATCCCTTGTCCTCTGTGTCTTAGGAGACGTTTCTAGTTTTAATTCGGATTGCAGGTTATAATCTCCCATCGGAATTCGTAAGCACTATAAGTTTTCTCCTCCAATATTCTCGTGACGACAACACCTTGGCTCTGTTAGTTCGCATCATTGCCGGAACCATCAGTATGCACGTGCCAAATGACACGCCAGACATCAGTATGGACACAGAACGATACCAGAACTTCATAAAAACTGGCGTTGAATACGCTCTAAGAGACTCCATGATATCCGACATGGAGGTCAAGAGCTGCTTCATTGAAGGCGACGTGCCCAAAGACCAGAAGACCTATTTGCATCATTACTGTTTGAACATTATCAAGCTGTTGAGGTAGGTTACTTCTTGATGTATATAAATGATCCTCAAATTCATTATTGACCACAACCTCGAATGAATAACTCAAATATTACCACATTGAAAAAAAAAAAATTAATGATTTTCAGCTCAGCATTTAGCTGTAAAGCTGACTTTTTAGAATGATTTGTTTTTCAGTTAGCTTGTAAAAGTAATGGGAATAATTTTGTAACTACTGTGTAACAAGATAAAATTCCATATAAAATAATGGCGTACAATCCAAAATTTAAAAAAACTTATAATTTCTGTTTGGATAGTGTTTTTAATCAACTTTTTACATAATGAATACCAAAGAACACTAATGCAGATTTATTATTTTACTGAAAATTTTCGTTACCCCAGGTGGGAGAACTCGAACCGTGTGTCCCAACTGCGCACGCGTCCGATCGGTCGCGCGGTCGAAGCCAATCTATACAGAGTGGGCGGGGCCTTGCAAGAGTACTCGTCGCTACTGAGAGTGAAGCCTGACTGTACCATGAGCTCGCTGGACGAGATGCCCACTTGCCACGCACTGGCCGAGGTAACTTCCATGTGTTCTCTCTTTCTCTTAGTTTTTTTCTCCTCATAATTAATTATCCTTTCTGATTTATGACGTCCACGCTAGATTTGGTTTAATAAAAGGACTGCCATTGTAAGTTAAGATAATATATAAACTGTGTATGTACATTCGTAACTCTGCCTCATCATTAAAATATAATATAGTCATTCTACATTTCTGACTATTACTCGAGAACCCTTTTACGTAACCATAGCCGTTCCAAGTTATAAACCCCTTATCCTAAAGTTTTGTTGTGTGTTCCTGTATGAAGGACACTTTAGCTGAAGAAGTTACTGGGCTCAAGAGACTTATGATAAGATGACAAACTAACAACTTGGGTGATGCGCGCAGTGCGATGCCACTGTCCGCGTGAAGGCGCGCCACCATCGGCCTTAAAAATAGACTGTCTGTGTTCTAACACACAGGTTAGACGGCCATTTAGTACTAGTGTAGGTGATTTTATAGCTAATGTAATTTTTTTATACTTAGGTCCTGGACAGAGTGGATATGTCTGGCACTAAAGCGCCGCCACCTAGTGTGGAGGCGATTTTGAAAGTGGTGCAAGCGACTGTCAAGTATTTCTTCCGATGCTTACATCTGTATGGTAAGTGTCGAAATTTGTTTTTCGGTTTATAGACATTTATTCCCAAAAAAGACGAACAGTCACTTACTTGAGAACAATATTCACATATAACTATTACAGTCGTTCGTTAGTTTTAGGTACCTACTTATTATGACTACATGCAGATAAATCCATTGAGGTTTGCGCTATGTAGTTTTAATAGTGTTAAAGCATGTAATGGAGTAAATTGAATAGTAAAATAAATAATAATAATAATGTAACACTTATGTAGTTAAAAGTATTTTTCAAAAACATGTTGAGCTAGTTGCGATTTAAATATGTTTAATGAGTTTGCATTTTTAATAATTGAAGGTACTTTGTTATAAAGCTGTGCGCCTTCAAACGTTATCATTTTTTTACCATAGTTCGTTCTAATCTTAGGTAGGACTAAAAAACTTCCGCGGTGCGTAACTCGTTTAGTTGTTTTGATTTTACAAAAGATAAATTAGTATGGAGTGAGCTGCTTAATATTTTTTTAACTAGAATACATGTATTATAAATGTACAATTGTTTTATGTTCATCAACTTTGTTTCTTGATAAATTTTGGATGTAGAAGTTAAATAGTGATAGTTAAACAGTATTTTTACTATTTTATTTTGAATGATTTGAAGATCAGCTAATTTGGTTTTAGAAGCAATCCCCCAGATTTATATTAAATAAAGTAGATGTGGTTTTACTAAAGAGTTATAAATGGTATACCGTATTTGACGTGGGATACACCGAGTCGGAGTGATCGTATTAGCGACAAGAGCTTGTTTCTGACATACTCAATCTGTATAATTATTCCACGTCAGACAGCTATCCATTCTTAGACCGAGATATTTTTCAGAGTGCTTTTCGTTTAAAACTACATTGTTAATTTGTAATGGTCCATGAGATGCGATCGGTTTATTCTTTGCTTTAAAAATTACGTTACAGGTTTTGGTATATTTATTGATAATAGGTTATGCTGAAACCATGCAGATAATGTATTCAGATCGTTTTGAGTTTCAGTAATTATATTTTGTATTGACGACCCGAAGTAAAACAAGTATCGTCCGCATACACTGTTAAATGGCCATGCTAACCTAATTCATGTATATTATTAATATAGATGAGAAAGAGAAGAGGGCCTAAAATTGACCCTTGTGGGACCCCGCACGTTATTGGTAATTTATCGTTTTAATCGTTTTCTAACTTTACTATTTGAAACCTGTTTGTTATGTATGATCTGAACATTTTAAGTGCAGTACCTTTAATACCGATACTCTCTAATTTTGTCAGTAACAAACTGTGGCTTATCGTGTCAAAGGCTTTTTTCAAGTCGATGAATACTCCAAGGGCAATATTTTTCTTATCTATTTTCTGTTTGATTTTATTAACTATACGTCAACAGTAGCTGCAAGGGTGTTACTTTTGGGCCGAAATCCATACTGTCGATCATAAATGAGTTTATTTGAATCTAAATAGTTTTCGAGACGCTTATGTAATATTTTTTCCAATATTTTAGATAGCACTGGTAGAACAGAGATCGGTCTATAATTGGGTATTTGAATTTTTTTTTAGTTGATAAATTGAAAGATCATATATAAGGTAGGAGAGGGCGCTGCAGTACCAAAGACAACAACGGCTGTGCATTGTTGTGTCTTAAAAAATAAATTATTGCGTATTACTTAACAAAAACATTAGAAAAAGTGTCATACCATCAAGAAACATTGAAATAAATTGAAGTGTAGTGTCTAATAACAAGTTAAAGTGTAAAAAACTAACAAAGAACGACATCATCCGCCAGTGGTTATTTCTCGTCAAATTTCCAAACAAGCAGTGCTGTTTAACAAATTAAACCACATACATAACATCAAGACGTCAAAATTGGAAAGAAAATAGCTTTCGGACAGAATTCAGGCCAGAAAAAGTCTTTTCATAACCTATAAAAACATCAATTTGAAAAAAAAAAAATGCAAGTCATTCTAGTAAACACGAAGCAAACTATATACACTGCTGACATCTAGCGAGAATCTTGAACTACAGCGGTCACCGTCGAAGAATTTAAATAACCAACAGTTCCTTCCAATTATTGCCTTGATTGCAAAACCCAAACAGTAAGCAATAATTATCTATATCTTTTACGAAAATAACAGAAATGGAAGAATTAACAGCCTTAATAAGAAACCTGCAACAGAAATTTGATGACCAGACTAGTGAAATTAGGGACATGAAACAAAGTATCCCAAAAATTATAATTGAAAATATAGATGAAAAATTTGTACAATTGGAATCTAAATACAATTTGTTAGAAAAAACTGTAGAAGAACAAGGACAGCGCATACAGCAATTAGAAAGACTAACCAGGAGGAAAAATATATTATTTTTTTGTGTAGAAGAAACGGAAAGAAATTACCACGAGCTACAAAATAACATAATAAAAATTGTAAGTACCAACATAAACATTATCTTTAATGAAGGAAGTATAGAAGACATAAAGCGCCGTGGCAAAAAACATGAAAACAAAATAAGACCTGTTGTTGTGACATTAAACTCAATGATGACGAAAATTCTGCTACTGAGAAACAAAAAAGGCCTAGCAACAACACCATACTATATTAAAGAAGATTTTCCTCCTGAAGTGGTTGAAGAAAGAAAGAAACTTATGGGTCAACTGAGAGAAGAAATAAATAAAGGGAGAAAGGCATTTCTGAAATACAATAAATTAATAATATTACCTGAAGATAAACAAGATAGCTCCCAATCTAAAAAGTCTAATAAAAATCAAAATAAGAGAACTCTTTCAGAGTCTCCCGAAATAACAAATGAAAACTCTAATACAAAAAAACAATCATTTATGAAAAAGCTTCCAAAAAAACAAAACTCTAACATCAATAGTTTTATTATAAGAAACAAGAGCAAGGATGATTCTCCCACTACATCTACTTCTGCTTCAAATGCCCACACTATGTTAGTCCAAAACAAGATTTGACGAGGCGCTGCGACCTCTCCACGAAGTTCCCCAACTCGGCTGGTCACCGCGGGGAAAGAAGACCAAAACCCTCCACTCCACCCACTATACATTTGTACATATAATGCAAGATCGCTATTATCCGAAGAAAGGTTACTGGAATTTAAAGAAGCTATTTCAAAATTAAATTATGATATAATTGGACTCGCAGAAATACGAAGAACAGGCTATAGTATAACAGAAGATAGCGACCACATATTCTGCTATTACGGCGTAACCAAAGGTCTTTATGGTGTTGGTTTCTTAGCAAAAAAATATTTAAAACCAAATATTGAAAGCTTTATAGCTATATCAGAGGGAGTATGCATTTTGAATTTAAAGTTCGATACTACTTATATGTCTATAATACAAGCATATTCCCCTACAAGCAAAGCGAGTGACAAGGATTTGTCAAGTTTCTACGAAGAACTTCAAGAGGCTCTAGAACAGAGCAGTGAGATCGTTATTTTAATGGGCGATTTCAACGCCTGTGTTGGACAACAACAACCTGAAGAAAAAAGAACACTCGGGCCATATTGCTATGGTAAAAGAAACATAAGAGGTGAGAACTTCTTACTTTTTGCACTGCAAAATAACCTCACAATAATCAATAGTATATTTAAGAAGAAACTCAGTAATATGTGGACATGGCTTTCACCAAATAAGACGAAAAGTCAACTGGACTACATATTATCTAATTCTAAAGAACATTTCACAAATATAGAAGTTATTAACCAACTCAATTTTCCTAGTGACCACCGCTTAGTGAGAAGTACTTTCCAATTAACAAAAATCAAGAGAAGCAGAGCTAAGTACGGCATCAAAAAAACAGCTTTAAGTACACAAGAACACGAAAATCTGTTTCTGGAAACCTTGAAATGGAAGTTGGAACATGCCAATCTGGATATAGGCGAAAATGTAGAGACTTACTATGCAAAAATAAAGAACGCTATTACCGATGGGCTAAACTCTACCACAAGGATAAAGACCTCAAAGCAAAGTGTTATCTCCGCAGATACAAAAGCTCTACTAAAGAGAAGATGTGAACTACAGCACAAAAAACCTTTGATAGAGGAGGAGAAACAAGAACTTACTTTTCTCTACAAAAATATTCACAAAAAAATTAAAAAGGAATACCAAGATCACAAACTTAAAATTGTAGAGAAGCATCTAAACTCTTCCGGAAGCTTAAAAAAGGGGTATAAAGAGCTAAGTACAACAAAGCACTGGATTCCAAGCCTTAAAATGAAAAATGGAAAAGAACTATTCTCCAGAACAAAAATAATAGAGACAGCAACAGATTTCTACAGAAAATTATACAGTGATCAGAATATTAAGTCAAATCATCTTCAACTCCAGAATGTAAAAAAACAAATACCACAACAATCTTCAGAAATACAAAACATTTCCCTTGCTGAAATCATTAAGAAAATAGAAAAACTAAAAAAAGGGAAAAGTAGCGGACCAGACAACATATCAAATGAAATAATCATTTTAGGAAAACTCTTTCTAGCACCACTTTTAACCAACCTTTTCAATAAAATTCTAGTTTCTAAAGAGATACCAAAGGACTGGGCAGAATCAGACATAATATTACTGTACAAAAAAGGAGATCCTGCAGACATTGGCAACTATAGACCTATTAGCTTACAATCAAATATCTACAAACTATTCGCCTCATGCTTGGAACAACGTATCTCTACATTTATCGAAGAGTACCAGCCTATAGAACAAGCGGACTTTAGAAAGGGTTTCTCGACGACAGATCATATACATGTTTTAGAACAGGTTATAGAGAAATACGAGGAGAAGAGACGTCCACTCTACCTGGCTTTCATTGACTACGCCAAGGCCTTTGATTCAATTTCGCATAATAGCATATGGGAAGCCCTGCAAGAATGTAAAATACCATTTGAGATAATTGCCCTCCTAAAAGACATTTATAAGAAAAGTATTAGCCGGATAAAACTCGATAGAAAAGGTCATGAAATAAAAATTTGTAGAGGCGTAAGACAGGGCGATCCATTGTCTCCAATAATATTTATAACTGTACTTCAATATATTATGAAGAAACTTAATTGGTCGAGAAAGGGTATAAATATGGAAGGAGCATATTTGAGTAACTTGCGCTTTGCTGATGATATAGTGTTATTCTCAGAAACAGCATCACAGTTAGAAGAACTGATAAACGATCTTTACTGCGTCAGTCACACAATAGGGTTGGAACTGAACACGAATAAAACAAAAGTTATGACCAATCACATAGAAACGCCCATTAAATTAAATAAATTAAATAATCAACCCATAGAATATGTGCAAAAATACATATATTTAGGCAAGCAGATATCATTTGCAAAATCTCGACATCGAGATGAACTCATGAGACGTATAAATTTAACTTGGAATAAATTTTGGAACAATAAAGAAATTCTGAAATCTAACATCCCTCTAGGAATAAAGAAGAAAATTTTAGATTCATGCCTTCTACCCTGCCTCTCATATGCGAGCCAAACATGGATTTACAATACGCACACAAAACGAAAAATAGAAAGATGTCAAAGAGCCATGGAACGAAGTATTCTCAACCTAAAACTTAAAGACAGAAAACGGAACACCGAGATAAGACACAAGACTAAAGTAATAGATGCTCTATCGCATTGCCAGAAGCTAAAGTGGAACTGGGCAGGCCACATTGCACGCATGAATGAACAAAAGTGGACGAAGAAAGTGACTACCTGGGACGGGCCTTCTGGAAAACGAAAAAGAGGCAGACCGTTAGAAAGATGGATAGATGAAATAAAAAGTATTGGTGAAGATGACTGGATAGCAACAGCTCAAGATAGAAACAAGTGGAGAGGTCTGGAGGAGGCCTATACTCGTCGAGAGGTCCTTAATAAATAATGAAAATAATCAGTATACATAATCAATTCAATTAATGAAATTATTATCCTTATTTTTCTAAATATTTTATGATTTAATGTAATCAGAAAATTAATTTATCCAATTCTTTTATAATTTTCATTGTGTTATCTCCTTCAATTTAATCAAATATCTAATTTTATATAATTTTAATGTACACATTGAATCATTTATTGTATTTTTTTTTATTAAGGAATTAAATGGCTTAATAATAATAATAATATTTGCCTTAATTGCCTTGCCTTAATTGGCCGTCCAGAGAGGAGCTGTTAGAGCAATATGCTCCAGGGGTGGAAGTGTTAAAGGGCATAACGCCGCGAGTAACCACGGAGAAAGCGCAGCACACCTCTCGACACCCCTGAGCCACTCACACCGGTGTTGCTCCCTGTCGTCCGCTGACGATCATTTAGGGAGCCCATCTAGTGGGTGGCAAGTCACCACTTGCCGCAAAATAATTTGAAATAAAATTATGGCAAGTGGCCGGCCTTTTGAAATAGCCCAGTCGCCAGTCCACCAAATTTCTTTTCACATACTTGCAATAGTCCCTACCACCTGCCGAGGTCAACTGCGGTAATTTCATCATTGTGGCATTTAATCCCGGGAGGTGTATTACACACCATTTACTTCTTCTAAAACGGGCCTCTACGTGTTGGATTCGTCCCCACGCAAGCCTCTAAAAGACCGGGTTATGCCCGTGAATAAAGAAAAAATAATAATATAAGTTTTATAATAAAACTATTTTTAGTTTTTTTTTATTCGCAATGCGACCCACACTGACGTCACACTGAACGTCACGTTAGTGTGACGTCAGTGACGTTCAGTCGTATCCAAAGGTAATTATTTCCATCTATGTACTTTGATTCCGATAAACTATGATTTAAATTATTGTATACGTATGCCGAGACTCCACCTCCCTTTGCATCCGTTCGATAGTTATAGTAGTGTGTGTAATTAGGTATTTGCAGTTCTAAAGCCTGTGTTTCATTTGCAATCCAGGTTTCTGTTAACAAGATTAAATGTACAGTTGTTGAAATTGACTTGAGAATGCATTTTAATTCATCCAATTTTCCCTTCTTTCGGATACTACGTGCATTCAAATAAAGGAAAGTTAGTCGAGATTTACCGGATTGCAGACATTGATAATCGTTCAATATTTGATATGTATTACTTTTTTTTTGTTATAGTTGTAGCAGGATTCACTGAAGGGGGTTTTTTGGAATGGTTTTAATGATTGTTGGTGTTCCGTTTAGATACTTAATTGTGATATCAGTTTCGCCATCAGCTAAGCGCTGGGCTAACTGTTCTTTAAGGCTCTGTAAGTATTTTAGCTGCGTGGGTGTTTGATCTGAGTATATTCTAATTGTTTCTTTGTTACCTAAAAGTTTTTTTGTTACCTAAAAGTCTTTTCGCAGGGCATATCATAACAGACCTTTACACTTCGATTTTTTTTGAAGCTGTAATGGCCATCTGCGGCCAACAGCGTCTATAATTCCCAAAAAAAAAATTTCGAAGTTTTGACGGGTTGTATTTACCAATTCGGATAACTCTTGCTGGTTTTGGTATATCTAAACCGATCAAGTTTGTAATATTTATTATATCAGCCTCGTCCTTGGGTGTTCTTTCTTCATCATTACAGGAAATTTGTTCTGGTAGGCCAACAATTATAACATTTTTTTCTCTTTCGTTGTGCTCCTGTACCTCACGAATCAATTGTTCATTTAATTGCAGTTGACTCTCTAACCTTACAGGTGATTGATATGGTAATTTTGTTTCGTCTATTTTTGATTCAACTGCAGTATCTAATACCCGTGGAGTGTTTAGGTAAGAATAACACCCTCCCATCTGCTCCCGTTGGGTGTCCGTAAGAGGCGATTAAGGGAAAACAAGAAGACGGGCAACGGCGTCTTTCCTTCCTACCACCCCAAGACGCCTGTTAAGCGCGGGGATTAAGGCAACCCGCCCCTTCCAAGGGAGAGGTCTTTGTTCAGTAGTGAGCGTCTTACGGCTGTGGCTGACAATCTAAAACCAGCGGCCCATCTCGCCTTCGTAGTGTGGAGGAGCGGCGGTGCTAAAATAAGGATATGTTATGTTCGGCCCTGAAGCCGAAGCCGCCAACGGTTTATTTTGGGATATTGTATTATTATTGTTACATCGCAGGGTTCTTAAAAATGCCGTTTGCTTGGTGACGATGATTTATTTTCAAACACACTTCAAAGTACAGTAGTTTTACAGTCCAGATCGTATCTATATCACTCGGAGTTCGTTATTACACGCTTGAAACGTCCACGGTTATCCCATCAGTGTATCGCGTTGAGATTCTTTCGAGATCGCAGCTTAGAACACACTTTCGGTTGGCTCGGCGGCGTTATACGGGCCTATACTTTTCTATATCGTTCGCAAGTTGTAAACAAAGTTGTAAAAGTAGAGGAATAATAGCTAATAATATTTTAACAATAGGCTTACGTCCGTAAAGTTGTAAATACTCCAAAAAAGAAACAAACAGTAGCGCGTAAAAGAAACAATACCGAGGTTCACGGAACTGATAGTAAACATGAAACAACGGGCTATTGTCTCACAACTACAAACGTGGGAATTTTTATAAAAGAAAAGCATGGGCATTTATATTACAAAACACAAAGACGTCTCGATTTGAAACTTCGCTAGCGGGATTCAGGATGGGAGCTTCGCTAGCGCCATCTGTCTTGTTTACGTAGTACTTGATCATCTCGTGTCTAATTTGTACCACAGATATAATGGACAAGCTGCGAGGCGTGCAGACAGCTTGTCGTCTCCTCCGCAAGCTGTGTGTGCATAGCAAGCTGGCGCGAGCGGTGGCCCTGCGAGCTCTGCTAGAGACCGCCATGTTCCGGGAGGAGAAGGCGTTCGGCAGCAGGCCGGTGGTCGCCAACACTGTCACTGCGGCCAAGGACTGGACCAGTGAGGATCTGCTGATACATTTGAATCAGAAACACGTGAGTATGATTATAGAGTTTTAGTGACGACCATAATTCCTGAATTCGGACATTATTAGGGATGAATATTTTCTCACCAATCCAACCGACTCCTATATTCCGTAATCGACAGTGACGCCGCCTAGCGTCCACTTAGCGTCTCTGACTTTATTTTTCGCCGCGTAACCTTCAAAAGTTCCCCGGGAGCTGTGACGCTCGACCAGGGTATGTAGGATTCTTACGCACTAAAACCCCTGCGGCTGTCGCATCGGCACATAAGAGAACCTTTCAGTACCTTGCCCTTGCGCCCGCCGCCAGGGGGCTTTTATCGCGAATTTTCCAACGTTTTGAGCACATTATCGGGCGTTCAACATTACTGTAAAATATTATATTACTAGCGGCCAGTCTCGGCTTCGCACAGCTGAATATTTTTGAAGTGAAACTTCTTATGCGACTTCCAAAAATGTTATCACATAACGCTTTAAGCGTTGAATGATAGTTGATAGGCGTTAAGTGATAGGTGTTAAACGATAGGCGATAGGCGTAAATGTGTTAAGGTTATGAAAGCGCTCATGTGACGCCGTCACTGAGTGAGTGGGTGAGTGGGTGAGTTGGGGTGAGCTGGGGTGAGTTGGGGTGAGTTGGGGTTAGTTGGGGTTAGTTGGGTGAGTTGGGGTGAGTTGAGTTGAGTGTGTGTGTGTGTGTGTGTGTGTGTGAGTGAGTGAGTGAGTGAGTGAGTGAGTGAGTGAGTGAGGGACCGACCGAACGACCGATCGACTGAGCGAGAATGAAGTTACACTTCTTCCGCGCGGAGGGACTCCACGCACGCACATTTTTTTTTTCTAGTAATAAAGATAGCTTAGATTACTCAGGGATCCTTTGGAGTCGCTGGACGTTCGGGGAGTAGGCCCTTTGAACGTCCATTGAGTACGGCGGCGACTCCGAGGAGGACGGCGGCGGGGTTGCGACCCCCGTCCCTGTGAGCACCGTGACTGGTTCCCGGGGGGCTACAATGCGCCCCCCGGCGGCGAGCTCAAAGGCAAGCCACTGCGGGGCCCCTGTTGCAGTGCCAGGGTTTTAGTGGGTAAGAATCCCACATACCCCGGTCGAGCCCCACAGCTCCCGGGGATCATTGGAAGATTTCCCCCGCGTCAAAAAAAAAGTTACTCACTGATAATGTGGCATTCTAATGGTGAAATAATTTTTGAAATCGTTCCAATAGTTTTTGAGTTTAGCTTGTTCAAAACATCCAAAACTACAAAAATATCTTTTGCCTTTATAATATTAGTTTGTATTTTTTTTGCTTTTCCTTACAAAAATCTAAAAATACAAATATTTCCTCTATACATATAATATTACTGTAGAGGTGTAGATTGTGAATCAATTATAAAACACATTAGTCCCTTATTATTTCATAATGTTCTAAATCATTGAACACAGGGTCCGATAACCCAGTTGACACAAAGCCACACGTCCGTATTCCACGCGGGTATCATTGGGAAAGGCGTTAGGAAGCAGGATGACGTCGACACGAATCCCATCCCGCCAGCACTCACCACCAACAACGAACTGCTGATGGCTGCGCTTATGTCTTGTATGGTAAGTATATAATATAATATAATATCTTGGGACAATCCACACACGGTCATCCGATCCCAAACTAGGCAGAGCCTGTACTATGGAAACCAGATAACTGATACTAATACTTATATACTTATACATTTACATTACATTTTTTTTATTTACTTATATATTTTTCATTTAACATCTATGAACTAAGCAAGACATTCGTCTGATGATGCGCGATACGTTTGTCTGCCCGCTAGCGCCTCTAGCGGAAACTATGGAAAAATCGTAAAATGAAAAAGTCTAGGACCAATTTAATAGATCATATTTGACACTTCATCAAAATTTAACAACGTAATCTTGTAACGGCGGGCATAAAATCTTATTAATTTATTTGAACTTAGAACTGCACAATTGCTTAACTTTTTTCAATTAAAATTATAGAGCTTATTGTAATAATGACAAAAGAAACTGACTGATGTCAAGTGTAAATTGGCCCTATATCAGGAGTCTGATAATATTAGTTCACGGTCAAAACTCATACCTACTAAACCAATAACCATGCATGGGGTAACTACTTTGAGGTTTCTAAAATATATTATCCTGCGCTCCGCAATGCCGCGGACAAGTCACAATGTAGAGCAGATCCGCATGTGTTTCTCGAGTTCACGACTTATTCCCCAATTTACGGTTCTGCACCCGAAGCAGGCGAAAAACGAACGAGGAACGTGAATGCACTCCGGGCCTTTACGGGTTCGCGCGCGAATTTAGAGCGGTTATTAGAATAAGGAACGGTATTCGATGTTTTTTCGTTAATGTTTAGTGACGTGGTACGACCACGAAAACGACTATGCCCATATTAGTATGGAGCTGAAAGTCAGCAATGCCATGCAATGCCCAAATTGCAGCTCTATGTCATATGATAACTTTTTAACAGTATTTATATGATATCTAGATTTAATGACATATAAAGCACCGGTTCAAAAGATATTGGACATTAAACATGATAACCTCCTACTGGTTTTTTATACATTTTATCGTTTACAGACGGCATTGCTATTAGTTGTTCACTAGGAACTTCATGATCATCACAAGCTAAGCCAGATCAGTGTTCTTTTATATACTTATCTGTATGTTATCAGATAAACATGTCAGCTATTTGGAATTATCTAGTCTGTCTCCATTGTATAGTGTCAATATGTATGTGAAAACAATTTGGTTAGATACACTGGTACTGCAATGTCAACAGAACGTCTTATTTTTTATTATTTTTTATCCAGTGCTTTATATGATTTAATATTAACAACATAATTCTAGTTTTTATTTATTAGAGCAATCTTGTAATATACTTTATCTCTGGGGCACAGATGGGCATTGTCCTTTCTAACTCGTAAAATCGATTAATCGACTAAACCTTCGTAGGTTTAGTCGATTAATCGATTTTACGGGTTAGTAATTTTAATGGATTAGCATCGGCTAATCCAATTTAATACTTGTCCGGTGAAGCTGTAATGGCCATCTGCGGCCAACAGTACTACTCCTACACAAAACCAATTTAATTAATTTTAATTTACATAATCGACTAAATCATCGGATTTAGTTGAATATGTAAATTTAAACATTATGCAGAAAACTGTTGGAATTTTATTTGTGTTCTTTGGTATATACTTACATAATTCATTTCAACAAAAATAGTATTTTTTCTTGATTTGCTGTAATTTAAAATTCAAGCAGTTTAGTTTTAAGATTTGACAGCTGGCATTTTCTAATGCAGAAGAAGGCATTTTCTAATGCAGAAGAATACAATTACATTTTTTTTAATTAGGATGGCAATAGCGGAGTCGTAGAAGGTGCTACTTCAGTGTCACTGCTGTTGGTGGAACTGGTGTCTCCTGACGTCATGTACAACGGCCTACCTTGGCCCGATGAAGATTTCACTAAGGTATTGAGGTATTCCTTAATTTCGTCGATTTAAATAAAAGTTACATAACATTTTATCTCAATAATTTACCAAGATATTTGTGATGGATACATTATATTTGCTAGCTGCCGAAATGTATTCAGCCGGTTAAGAAGTATGATCAAGTTGAGTGACTTGATTTAGTTTCACCAGCTATATTAGATTCCATGCAATAGAGGGAGGGTTTGGGCGAGTCCATAACCGGGCATTGCTACCGGCAACACTAGTTTTTATTGCACTCTCTAATCTGCTTACTGTTTTAAAGAAGTCACAGTGATGAGAAATAGTGCTTGCGTTAGTCCCATTACAACAGCAGCCCCCTTAGTATGGGAATTACTTATGATGATTTAGCGAATAGATATGTCATTTCCATATATTGGTGTTCAATTCTCTAGCGTTCGGTATTGTAGAATGACAACTCAGCATCCGCTAGTTCACAGTATAGGAAGGACCATCTCCTCTCTAAGTCACGTGATGAGAATGCCATTCCCATACACTTTTTTTTATTCTCAAGCGTTTCGTATTGTAGAATAAAAACTTGGTTACCTTGGTATTAGCAACCCCAAGTTGTCGGCGTAGGAAGTTCAATCGTTGGTGTGCGTTGCACCAGCAAGGAAGTAGCTCGTAGAGACGATTGAGTTAAACGAATAATTAGAGCATAATCTGCTGTAAATGCGCGCGGAATAAATAAATTGTGCGTGGTGTCGTTTTCGAAAAAATGCCCAAAAACGATTCTTGCTGGAGTAATTTTGTTCCAGCAGGAAGATTCTAAACCGATGATCGGAGAGAAAAATAATGAACCCGGACAGATAGCTTATATTTGTGCGTAAATGTGCGCTGAAAATGAAATTTGTGCGTCTTAAGATTTAAGAGATATTACAATTCCTATTGGAGTAACGTTTTCCAGAATTTTGTTTCTCGGAATATTGTTTTCTTGCTGGGGTAATGCACACCAATCATTCCCCATCGGTCACCCAGATATTCTTCTATTGTTTCGTCTCTGACGTTATCGTTTAGTATTGATTACATTGCGTCGTTTGTGTGTGGGTAGCAAGTGAGCATCGAGCGCGAGCTGTACATGCGTGGTGCTTTAGAAGCTTGTGCCGTAGCCCGAGGAGCATTGAGGCGAGCGGCGGCGGCGAGGCCCTCGCTCTGTCTGGCCTCCGCCTTGCTGCGGGCCACTGCCGCCTCGCTACTGCACCGGCTGCGTGCTTACTTGGGTAATACACACCTACTTTTTTTTTACGCAAACTTTTTTTTTTTCGATGCGGGGGACATTTTCGAAAGATCCTCGGGAGCTGTGGGGCTCGACCGGGGTATATAGGATTCTTACCCACTAAAACCCCCGCGGCTGTCGCATCGGCACATGAGACCCAGGTTTCTCCGGTGAGATCTGCACCAGGGACCCCTCAGTGCCTTGCCTTTGAGCCCGGAGGGCGCATTGTAGCCCCCCGGGAACCTGTCACGGTGCTCACGGGGACGGGGGTCGCAACCCCGCCGCCGTCCTCCTCGGAGTCGCAGCCGTACTCAATTGTTATACATACCTTACTGCCAAACCTACGATTAATCCATTATATGAAATCGGATTATTTTGACATTCGAAGCCAATTAATATTTAATACGCTGATAGTGAGTAGAGATAACAATTATCTCGTATTCAATAATCGAAATTAATCATAAATGGCTCTGACAGTCGTAATAAATAGATTTTAAAAAGTGACTTAATTAGAATTAAAGTTAAATGGGGTTTGTGAGTGCGGCAGTTATTGTTCATTGTTATCAATGATAATGATGATAAAAGGAGGTAGATAGTTGAAGGGCAATCCGAAAGTGGTTGTAAAAGGTGAGCTAATTAACACAACTCGAATCAGTAGCACACCACCCATGGAAGCATTGACAGTGTCACTTCGTTTTAATTATTATTAAACAATCACACTCCGTGGGGTGTCTGGGTAAAAATAGCACCCTCCCATCTCCTCCCGTTGGGTATCCGTAAGAGATTAAGGAAAAACAAGAAGACGGGCAGCAGCGTCTTTCTATTAGATTACCTACCACCTATACTGCGATCCCCAAGACGCCAGCCAAGCGTGGGGATTATGGCAACCTCTCCGTTTAAGGGGGAAGCCTTTTGTTCAGCAGTGGTCATATTTCGTCTGATGATGATGATGAAGGGTATCTTATACATGATATATCTTTTTATATAGATCGCCACACCCAGTCAGCAGAAATGGCGAAGGAACGCGCGGCGCTCGCGGAGTTGTTATCGACTATGACGTTGGGGCAGTTGCTGCCACACCCGTTAAGCCATATGCTTGAATTGGCACCAGAACTCACCGCCAACGAGGTAGTACACAAATCCTGAACTATTTTGCCCGAATGCTCGAGGAGAAGACAGGAACACAACCAACCGGTTAGGAACGCATTCTCTCGGCGTTCGGACTATAATTAATTTATATTTATAATTAAACTTCAGACTTTAATATAGTTGTTTGCAAGAGATGCCCAGTTATTTTTTGCAATATTGTTATTTGTTGCAGTTGGTGCAAGTATTGCGCGATTGCTTGTGGAACTATACAAGAGATAATGTTCCGTCACCGGCGCTGTTTACCTGTGACTCCACAGGTACGAAGGACAATTTATTTTGTTTGATAGCATAACAGATTCCCCAAACTTTTTTGTGTCGTAGACCACTTGCCATGTTTTTCCGTGTTGGGTAGACCCCCTACCCTACACGGAACCCTTTTTTCTCGCTGACGTAGACCCGTTGCAGGTTGTCATAGACCCCTAGGGGTCGATATAGACCACTTTGGGAATCACTGGCATAACAAGTATATTAATCTGTTTCCCGAAGTGAGCAGATGTATGTCTCACGTAGTTGGAGCCGACTAAAATGGTATTTTCCAGGCCACAACTGACTGTCAGATACAATTTTTGAAAAAAAAACTTGGTAGGTAATCAAAGCCTTGTGACCAAAACAGCACTAATGACTAAAGCACTGAGGCAGTATTTTATTTGTGGTCTTATTTCTTTCATAATTAAAGTTGATGTTCTGTTTTTCACAGGTCTTCACTGGCGTGATCCGTCTTCGTGCAAGCCACCTGCGACGTATACAGACACACTCAGATTGATAATACAGAAGAGGATTTCTAAACTGGGCCACATGTATCCCATAATGTTTCTAAATCTTGAAAAAGACAGTTAAATGTAATAAAGATCATTGTAAATATGTAAATAGTCAGTGTTAAGTGAAGAAATAAAGTGCCTAATTTTACACAATCAACTGTTTTATTTATGTGATCAACACACGGCATTTTGAAAAAATAATATAAGGTTGCGTTGTCAGACAACGAACACATTTTCGTACAAGCAACAATTCAAATCCCTGGTTTTCTTCTAGATGGTTGCATTCAAACTGCCTCGGATATATTCGTAATATATCGCGATATATCGTTAATAAAGTAACGACACGGAAAAGCTTGTGCATAAAGATTGAGCATATAGCTTGAATCGGACCGGACTCTTAGGGACTTAATAGCAGAAATAAGAACTACATTATGTATTTTCTTCCTCCAAGATAAATGCTTCTGCCTCCCACCACTCACTGACAAAGTTACCTTCCCTTTAACACCTTCACAGACGAGCCAGAGCACCTACACATGTATGTTACATACAACTTGATTCCAAAAATTATTCATAGCTTCATTGTAAATATAGGTAATGTACGTAAATCAAAAGAGTAGTAATAGGCTCAATTCATACCAAGATGGCAGCGGCCGGCAGCGCACTTTCAGTGTGAAAGAATTTTTTTTTCGAACGACGCCGCTCGTGGCCGCTCGCGGCCGCCCGCGCGCCGCGTTTTTCAAGCGATACTGGTCTTTTACGTATTATAATAATAATATCTTGGGACAGTCCACACACGGTCATCCGATCCCAAACTAGGCAGAGCCTGTACTATGGAAACCAGAGAACTGTAAGTAAGTAAGTAAAAATTTTATTCGATACAAAGTACTTACAAACAAAATACAGAGAAACACACACAAAGAAACGTTTAACAAGTAGAGATAAAAAAATAAGAACAACTGCGTGTTCTGCAGCCCCAGGAAACTTGCGTCGAATAGGTACCTGGCTCAGCATGTGCTGGTCACAAACTGCAACCAACGCTGGTTTTCAGCCAGTACCTCCAGTGACTCAGGGAGGTCTAAGTTTACCTTAACAATAATAAAAACTTGCTCCAATAATAACTTCAAATGTACTTATATAATATTACTAATACTAATACTTACTACTAACTGATACTAATACATATATTATTGTTTATCTATTTATGTATGTATTTACAAAAAAAAAAGTATATAAGTATTAGTATCAGTTGTCTGGTTTCCATAGTACAGGCTCTGCCTAGTTTGGGATCGGATAACCGTGTGTGGATTGTCCCAAGATATTATTATATTATTATTATTATATATACTTTTTTTTTGTAAATACATACATAGATAAACAACACCCAGACACTTGGCGGGAATCGAACCCACGACCCATTGGTTGGCAGGCAGGGTGACTGACCACTAGACCAACGGGCCCGTCAAAGAAGTCCGCCCGTCGTATTGTAGATAAAGTTTAAAATTCTTTCACACAGAAAGTGCGCTGCCGGCCGCTGCCATCTTGGTGTGAATTGAGCCTTAATCGATTTGTTTATCGATATAAACTTGCTACTAATACCTCATCGATTAGGTATAATCAACATTTATTTTTTTATTGATAGAAGTGACAGTTTTTCGGTACTGTCAAGTGTCAAACAAGCAAGTCATTGTGACAGTTTGTCAGTCAGGTCAGGTGGTTTCGTTTTATTGTTTGTTATTATTCGCTGATTATCCGATTATTCCAAAATTAGTGAACAATTTGTTAAAATAGACTAGAAGATAAACTGTAATAATGGCTACAGCTGAATCTGTGCCAGGAACAACAGAAGGAGCCCCGAAGAAGCCGATATGTTTGATAATTTTAGGTTAGTACTCACTCACTACGCCGCAGTAACTATTTTTTTTTAAGTTTTTCAAGTTTTATAAAAGAAATATGTTTGTCACGAAGGTATGGCTGGAGCTGGAAAGACGTCTTTCACACGGCGCCTGTCTGGAAAAGTAGTAGACGGCTCTAGACCTTATCTCATCAATTTGGACCCAGCGTGTCGAGAAGTTCCTTATCCAGCTAACATAGGTACAGTGTCTTACGAAAGTATCATCATTTTCAATTCAGAAGAAAGGCCTCCCCTTATAAAGGTACGCGTCCATTGGCACGCGCCGGACGCACCGCACGCACGGCACGCAACGGATTTTAGTTTGCTTTGTATGATTTTACATAGCGCTGCGTCCACTATCCGCGCCGCCCGCATCGGAAATTGACGTCACGGATAATAGACGCAGCGCTATGTAAAATCATAGAAAGTACTAATATCCGTTGCGTGCCGTGCGTGCGGTGCGACCGGCGCGGGCCAATGGACGCATACCTTAAAGGAGGGGTTGCCATAACATACATGCTTGACAGGCATCTTGGGGGTCGCAATATATGTAGGTGCTAGATAATATAAAGGAAGGTGCTTCCTGTCTACTTGTTTTCCCTTAGTTGCATATTACAACACCCAACGGGAGGATATAGGTGGGTGCTATTCTTAGCCAGACGTTAAAATGTGTAGTCTTTACAACAATCCTTATATCTCTATCTGAAGCTTACCTGGTCAACTATGGGTGATAAGGTTGCCTATTATAAAATTTAATTCAAATGTTATTTTTGTTTCTTATGTTTTTTTTATGAGTGTGGAATGGAGTCATAAAGAATTATCTATCATCTGCCTTTCTGTTTCTATATTTCTGAAATACAAGTAATGCAGTATCAAAAGCAATGTTAAAGCTAGATATAATAAGATGATTAAGGATGATTGACTCCCATGCTTGTCATCCACACCTTTAGAGCAAGACTACCCACCTGGTGGGCATAGAGAGATCTCAGGTGGGGTGGGACGGAATATTTCAGCTATGGTCCAGGGGCAGCCGATGTAAAAAATGTTAGGAACCCTTACTTTAGAGTATATGTCTTTCGAATACAATATCTTAGCTAGTCACATTATATTGTTTGTCAAGTAAATCTTGACTTTTTTTTTTTATATACCACCAAGGTGGCAAACAAGCATGCGGCCCGCCTGATGGTAAGCAGTCACCGCAGCCTATGGACGCTAGCAACACCAGTAGGATCACAAGCGCGTTGCCGACCCCGTAAAAATTTGTTAACTCCCTTTTTAAAAACCCCATGCTGTAATTATTCGGGAAAACCTCGGCAGGCAATTCATTCCACAACTTCAAAGTGCGGGGCAGAAAACTTCTTTGAAACCGTAAGGTGCGGGATGACATTATTACTTATTTATACTCTTTATTGTACACACAAAAAAATTAAATTAAAAGGACTTGAAGAAATTTGTACAAAGGGCGGCCTTATCGCTATCCGCAATTTCTTCCAGGCAACCTTGGGATGGAAAAAAGATTGCATGGAATACGAAAAGTACTACTTAGTGTTTGGAAAATTAGTTAGTACCTAATTTTTATGATTGCAATCTCTATAGCAGAAAAGTGACTCCTTTTCTTAACCAGTGTTGGCCATTAGTCAGCATATCATTACTAAAAAAATAAATTACTAGTTTAAAAAACTAATAATACACGCTTTTAGAAGGACTACTGCACTAAAAAGCAGTAAATAAATTATCGAAACCGTTCTTTCTTTCTTTCTACCCCGAGCTTGTAATTTATGGATTATATTTATGTGTAAAGGCGTGGGGCGTTTTCTCTGTAAATGATTACAAATGATTGTCATGTGAATACAAATACTTAGCGTCCTTGAAATTTGACAGAAATGTTAAGCTGTTATTCAGAAAAGGCGCCCCACGCTTTTACACATATATATAATCCATAAATTACAAGCTCGGGGTAGAAAGAAAGAAAGAACGGTTTCGATAATTTATTTACTGCTTTTTAGTGCAGTAGTCCTTCTAAAAGCGTGTATTTTTAGTTTTTTAAACTAGTAATTTATTTTATACTTTTTAGTCTTAGAAATATTCACCTATACTACGGATAAAATTAGCCCAAGTATTGATTTGTTCGTAGCTTGAATCGTAGGCAGGTTGTGGCAAATCATATTTTTACTAAACTTGTTATTACGCGTAGGTATCTGATTGAGCTTAACTCAACGAGTTTACTAGTAGCCGTTCCAGGGTTCCGTCACCCACCTTCCTGTTCCATCATCAGGTCCTTTATTAATGGTCAACGTGAAAAGAACTCTTTAAAACAAATCAAATGAGCCCACACTCGATGTGTTTACTAGTAGCCAATCCAGGGTTCCGTCACCCACCTTCCTGTTCCATCATCAGGTCCTGAATAATGGTTAATGTGAAAAGAACTCTTTAAAACAAATCAAATGAACCCAAACTCGATGTGTTTACTAGTAGCCATTCCAGGGTTCCGTTACCCACCTTCCTGTTCCATCATCAGGTCCTCATTAATGGTGAAAGTGAAAAGAACTCTTTAAAACAGATCAAATGAGCCCAAACTCGATGTGTTTACTAGTAACCAATCCAGGGTTCCGTCACCCACCTTCTCCAGTTCCACCATCAGGTCCTCATTAATAGTCAAAGTGAAAAGAACTCTTTAAAACAAATCAAATGAACCCAAATTCGATTAGTTTACTAGTAGCCATCCAAGGGTTCTCTTATCCACCTTCGAGCCCCAGCATCAGATCAGCTCGATGATACCATATTATTGTATTGTCACCGGTCCTTGATACATGTGCAAAATTTCAAATGTTTTGGACGTGTAGAAGTGGGTCAAAATTGCATCGCAAGAATCCGTTACCATCATACATACATACATACATACAGGTCAAGCTAATAAAAGCGTGTTAATTATGCCAAACTGTGACAGACACAAAACACATCAACATACTTGCACATGCACTGAATAGCAGGCAGATTATCTAATCACTACACCAACTGTTGAGTTGGGTTTTTATTAACCGACTTCAAAAAAGGAGGTTCTGTATTCGACGCGTATGTATGTAATATTGATAAAAATGCGTAATATTAATATATGTTAGTCTATGTGGGCTTCTAAACAAATTTACCAAATTTTATGAGTGTATGTATGTATGTATGTATGTATGTATGTATGTATGTATGTATGTATGTATGTATGTAGGTTTGTCCACGGATTTCTCAGAAACTACAAGTCCGATTTTGAAAATTCTTTTTGCAATAGTTAGAGTATTTTTCAACTTAGGGTAGAGTACAAGTTTCATCGAAATCGGTCCAGTAGTTTAAGAGATATAAACTTTTTATGTTTTCAGTAAGTTATTGTAACGTAGACGTTCGAGTTGCGTGATAGTGCTGATACCTATTTTGGTAAAATAAGTCACTAAAAAGTGTTAAATAAACTATTTTAAAAAAAAAAATACCGACTTCAAAGTAAATTATCTAAAAAGCATAAAATAACGAAAATATTATTGAAGTTGGTGCAGAATATACACAGCAGGTACGCTAACACCAACTTCAATAATATTTTCGTTATTTTATGCTTTTTAGATAATTTACTTTGAAGTCGGTATTTTTTTTTTTTAAATAGTTTTTTTTCCTTCTATTTCTTTTATATCTCTGTCTTTCTTCATAGAATCCAAAACAAATCTGTTTCATATAAATGTTGAATCAATTTATCCAATATTATTTTTATTACATCTTGCAGAGTTTTTTTCAGACATCGTCTTTGTGTGATTATTACTAGCTTTCGGTGAAGGAAAACATCATGAGGAAACCTGCATGTCTGAGAAAGCCTAACTAGCTCTCGAATGACGTGTGAAGTCCGCCAACCCGCACTTGGCCAGCGTGGTGGACTATGGCCTAAGCCCCCTCATCTTGAGGGGAGGCCCGTGCCCAGCAGTGGGACATAAACATATATGGTATTATTATTATTATTAAATAATGTTTATTCATAATTTCTTTTAACAGATATAAGAGATACAGTGAATTACAAAGAAGTAATGAAACAGTATGGCCTTGGACCTAACGGAGGTATTGTGACTGCTCTTAACTTGTTCTCAACCAAATTTGGACAAGTGGTGGATCTGATAGAGAAAGCCGGCATGAAGCATAAGTATTGCATTATTGACACACCAGGTAATTTATTGATACAGATTTGTATATTATAGTCTTAGAATATGTACAAGTACTACAGAATGCTTTTATTTTCAAGTAAGAACCCTAAGCATGAGTAAGAACATCGAAAATCGTAATATCATACTCGTTTACACAATAATAGGTACTCTACCGTCAGCTGTATTTATCGATATTTGGGCTAGTGATAGATCAAAGCCTTCACTACTTGTCACTTACATATCAATATAACTTTAAATAGTTCACCTGCTTCTTGGAGGAAGGACTAAAAAACCTGCCTGACTACGATTTGTTTAAAGGGACCATAGACAAACGCATACTCTATACGTAATATACAAACTCTATGATTATAGTAAATTAGATTTTGTAAGATATTGGCATCTGCGGCAGTTCTTGGTTTTTCAACTTAGGGGCCAATCAAGCATTACGTCAGCACTAAAGAGTGGCAGGCAGTGGCGTGCGCACACTTTCTTGACAGGGCAAGCAAAATATCAAAGAACAATGGGAAAATTTGTATGGACCCCGTCCCTAGTAGTGTAGCACTATGGGTCATATGTGGAAAAATAGATAATATTCCGAATAACAGATTACTGAAAGAAAGTATGAAAGAATTAATGTATCATCATCATCATCATCATCAGCCGGAAGACGTCCACTGCTGAACATAGGCCTCCCCCTTAGAACGCCACAATGAACGACAATTGGCTATTTGCATCCACCGGTTACCTGCGACGCGCACAATGTCGTCTGTCCACCTAGTGGGAGGCCTGCCTACGCTGCGTCTTCCGGTTCGTGGTCGCCACTCGAGAACCTTTCTTCCCCAACGGTTATCGGTTCTTCGAGCGATGTGGCCTGCCCATTGCCACTTCAACTTGCAGATTCTGAGAGCTATGTCGGTGACCTGGGTTCTTCGGCGAATCTCCACATTTCGGATTCTGTCGCGCAAAGAAACTCCGAGCATAGCTCTCTCCATGGATCGTTGTGTGACTCTGAACTTCTCTAAAAGGCCAGCCGTTAGAGACCACGTCTCAGTACCATATGTCATCACTGGCAACACACACTGGTTAAAAACCTTCGTCTTCAGGCACTGCGGTATTTTGGACGAGAAGATATCGCGTAGTTTCCCGAACGCTGCCCATCCGAGTTGGATTCTTCGGGCGACCTCTTTGTCAAAGTTGGACCGACCTAACTGGACAGTTTGTCCTAGGTATACGTAGTGGTCAACAACTTCGAGTGTATCGTTCCCAACAACTACCGGTACGGGTGCAACATGGACATTAGACATGATCTTCGTCTTGTCCATGTTCATTTTAAGACCCACCTGTTGGGAAACGCTACCGAGGTCGCTGAGCATCGTATTGAGGTCCTCCAGCGACTCTGCCATAATGACTATATCGTCGGCAAAACGAAGGTGAGTGATGTATTCGCCATTGATGTTGATGCCGAATCCGTACCAGTCCAAGAGCTTGAAAACGTCCTCCAATGCGTTTGAGAACAGTTTCGGAGAAATAACGTCTCCCTGTCTCACACCTCGCTGCAATGGGATTGGTTTCGTGCTCTCTTCCTGTAGTCGGATCGACATGGTGGCGTTGCTGTACAAACACTTCAACACTTCGATGTACCTATAGTCAATGTGGCACCGCTGGAGGGACTGCAATACCGCCCAGGTCTCGATTGAATCGAAGGCTTTTTCGTAGTCCACAAACGCTAGACATAATGGCCGATTATACTCCTCGGTCTGCCGTGGGATGCCGGCTAAGAATTTGCATCCCCCCCTCTCTTCCCGTGGGTTTCGTAAGAGGCGATTGAGGGAAAGCCAGAAGACGGGCAGCAGCGTCTTCTGTGTAATATATCCATCTTTTCGAAACTGCGATCCCCAAGACGCCTGCCAAGCGTGGGGATTATGGCAACACCCCCCCCCCCCAATGATTGACAATTAATGTATGAATGTGGGAAAATATATTTTAATATTTAATTATTTTTATATTACACTGCTCTTTATGATTAGTATTTTATGATTAAAATCATGTTATTACATTTTAAAACAACAAAGTAATCATAAGATATTACAAATTAATAAGTATACGTATGGTTCAGTACAGTAATAATCAGTATCAGCCAATAAGTGGTCAATACAAGAAACAACAAGAAATAAGTTACAAGATGCTATTAACAAGTGCAGCTACAACTGCCCGCATTGTTTAAACATGAACAAATAAGTAGTCATAATAATAAAAAATTAAATAGGTATATTGACTACTTGAGTGCGTGTGAGTGCACAACAATAGTTGTCAAAGCGGCAACGCGCGCACCCGCCGGCCACCGAACACGCTCATAGTTCTCACCTTAATCAGACTGTCTCCATCACATATAAGGTGCCGGTAAGTAGCGGACTGCTCACAGCAGCAGCAGACTAAGTGTCACTGCGACGCGTCGCAGCGACATGATGCTGCGGTCATGAATGACCGTAGACGGTTGCAGCAGTCGGCAGACAGCCAATAAACGCAGTATTTTGTTATGATGTTGTTATTTGAAGTATGGGGGTCCCGTTTAGTTGGCACTACTGATCTTCAGTCGGACGACACGTCGTCTGCTATGGTGCGACATGTAGTCGGGCGACGTGTCGAACGCTGCGGAAGGTATTTCATAGAAATACATAGAGACCAGTAGTGTCACAGCGACATCGTTTGCTATTGCTGTATGCAGTCCGCTACGGACCGGCACTGTTATGTTCCGTATTTCCTTCGCTAATAGTGTAGCAATATGATTCATTCTGTGGTATTAGTGCAGTCTGGCACGATTCTCGGTTGAATTGATTGCTCAAACAATATTTCACAGTAAAAATAATTTATCTTTATGTATAAATAACTTTTTTCCCTTATTATTCACACATTTGCTGGCATACAATAAAATGATGTATTTTTTACGCTCTTTCATTTGATATATGTGAAAAAGTGCTACAAGGGTGGGGACGCTTTTACCCATTGTTCTTTCTGAGATTATTTACTTTGAAACGATGATTCAGAGAAGTTGTAGGGTAGGCAAAGTCTTTTTGTCTGTATGGAGCGTACGCCACTGGAGGCAGGGTGTCTTCGCTTTGCGTAAACTCTAAAAAGCGATGCAGTCGCCGATGCTAAAAGAAGCGTGTCTGCTAAGTCCCTTACCAAAGAGATTGTAGCACAAAATAACTTCTTATCTTCATTTCACAGGTCAAATAGAAGTATTTACGTGGTCAGCATCAGGGACTATAGTGACTGAAGCATTGGCAGCGTCATGTCCCACCGTCGTTGTGTATGTAATGGACACGGTCCGCAGTGTCTCACCCGTCACATTCATGTCCAACATGTTGTACGCATGTTCTATATTGTACAAGACGAGACTTCCATTCATTGTAGTTATGAATAAGGTGAGTGAATATTTATTAAGATTTTTAAAGCTAAGATGGCAATGTAGTATGTGGCCGGCCTGATGGCAAGCAGATAGTCTATCATATGAACAAGCATCACTTGTGCTTTGCTGTCCGGATCTGCATGGGATGAAGCGGGCCCCTCAGCTGTCTAGACACCCGATACTAATGCTTACATACTTTTTTGTAAATACATTCAGGGTGTCCTGGAAATCGATGTCAAGCCAGAACTGAGTGATAGGCTAAGTCTATTAACAGAAAAATATAAAAAAACTTTGCTATGTATTTTAATAAAAATGTCATTTATAAAAAATAATCTGTTGCAGGGGTAGATTTTTTTTTGACGTTGACGTTGAATTGACGTCGATTACCGGAACTTTAATCGATAAATAACACCCAGTCACTTGGTGGGTATCAAACGCATGACCCTTTGGGTAGCAGCCAAGGTGTCTAACCACTGGACCGACAGGCCCGTCATTTAGTATATGTATTGACAGACAGACGTGGTGGACAACGCTTATGCCGTGGAATGGATGAGGGACTTCGAGGCTTTCCAAGAGGCTCTAGATGCTGAGGGCGAAGGGGACGCGGAGGGCGGTAACACCTACATCGGCAACCTGACGAGGTCCATGGCGCTCGCGTTAGACACATTCTACTCGGACCTCAAGTGCTGCGGAGTCAGCGCGCATACCGGCGAGGTAAGTGACTTGCGACGCTCATGAGAAACACCGCGTCTTTTTGCCGCATCTTCAAACCTCAACTATAGTTAATTATTATTAATCCAGTTTTTGAAATCGGGTTACCTATTTCATTTAATACTCGAAGCCAATTAATACTTTGAACGGCCTATGTCCAGAGATGGACCAGCTAGGGCTGAAGAAAAGAAGCCTCTGATGATATCAATTATCTCATACTCAATAGTCGAAAATAATCATAAACGGCTCTGACAGTTGATAAAATTAGATTTTAAACAATTACTGAATTAGAATTAAAGTTAATTGAAGTTTATGAGCGCGCCAGTAAGTAATTTTTGTCCCTGTAAGAGTTCAGCATTCACGTTTTGTAAGCAGCACAGGACACTTATAACATCGAATATCAGTAATTTTGTCACTTTTCAAAGCGATCGAGTTCTGAACGCCAGACATTATAGTACACACATCAAAAGTGTCTAGGGATCAAGCATTTTTGGGCAAAAAAATGGGCAGAAGAACAATGGCGTTTCGTGTGCTTTTCTGATGAGTCTCGTTTTGGTATGAGACCGGATACAAGACGTATACGACACTGGAGAACCCCTGGACGCCAACAGCGATTAAAATCCTGCCAGGAAGTCCATCCTTATAGTGGTGGAACCATCATGGTATGGGCGGGTATTTGGATCGGCGGAAGAACTGAGTTGATTTGGATCAGAGGCAACCTCAACGCTCAAATTTATGCTGAGACGATTGTATCAGACGTCATCGTTCCTCTACAAGTGCAAATCGGTCCCTTATTTCAGTTAATGCATGATAATGCACGACCGCACACCGCAAGAGTTGTAAGACAGACTCTCGCCGCAGCTAACATCAATGTCCTGCCCTGGCCTGCTCAGTCGCCAGACTTGAACCCGATTGAGCATGCATGGGATATGCTACAGAGAAGAGCTCTGCCGAATATGGAGGGTATCCAGTCGCAAGAAGACCTTTTTTTGTTGTTGCAACGAACATGGGCGGCCATTCCACAGCGTGATTTGGATGAACTCATTTTGAGTATGCCAAACCGATGTTCTTGTGTTGTTAGTGTTCGCGGTAGAAACACGGATTATTAATTGTTTAAGTTACCCAATAAAATTTTAAAGAAAACTGTTATTTCAGTCTTTTTTTCGAACTTTTGTGTTAGTGGTTCAAATGTCAAAAATCCCTTTATTAGGAAAATGGCAAATTTCTTTATTAATGCAAAGGTGACTTGGTTTATCGTTACTGTGACAAACGAAAACACTTTATTTGATGAATCCTTAAAGAAAATTTTAATTAATATCAATCAGGAGAAAAGTTATTGCAAAAATATATGTTGATCCCTAGACACTTTTGATGTGTGTATATACAGTTATTAACTGTTGCAGTGGGAGTCATTATGTAAGCCAGTACCATAGATTAAAGTTACACTCGTATAATGAGATAATGATTCATTGAGTCTGTGTGCGGCTATTAGTCATTAAAATTTATTACTCCACTTTTACCCCTATTGGTTCATGGTCTTGCCGTACGTTACAGGGGAGTTGACGACAAAGGGAATGGCGAGGGAGGGAATCACATTTCACTGATGATAAGGGCTCCTCCACTCCCCTATAACGTCGGAGGGTTTCGTCGCGCGCTGCCTACTTTCGCACTTTGGTAACTTTTTAGTATTTTAATGTAATTTGTAGCACAATGCCAACTTTTTAAAACCACCACCATACATTAGATCGCACCATGCCTACTTTTTATTTCTGCCACAGTTACATCGCAATTCGCCAACTTTTTAGAAATTCAAATCTTTCGATCGCGTATTGCCTATTTTAGTACAGTTACGTTAAAAATAATTATTTCGAAAAACATACCGCCATGGTTATTCCATGTATTGTAACAGATAGATTATATTTTTAACCGGCTTCAAAAAGAAGGTTCTCTATTCGACGCGTATGTATGTAATATTGATAAAAATGCGTAATATTAATATATGTTAGTCTATGTGGGCTTCTAAACAAATTTACCAAATTTTATGAGTGTATGTATGTATGTATGTATGTAGGTATGTATGTATGTATGTATGTAGGTATGTATGTATGTATGTATGTATGTAGGTTTGTCCACGGATTTCTCAGAAACTACAAGTCCGATTTTGAAAATTCTTTTTGCAATAGAGTATTTTTCAACTTAGGGTAGAGTACAAGTTTCATAAAAATCGGTCCCGTAGTTTAAGAGATATAAACTTTTTATGTTTTCAGTAAGTTATTGTAACGTAGACGTTCGAGTTGCGTGATAGTGCTGATACCTGTTTTGGTAAAATAAGTCACTAAAAAGTGTTAAACTATTTAAAAAAAAATAAAAACCGACTTCAAAGTAAATTATCTAAAAAGCATAAAATAACGAAAATATATTGAAGTCGGTGTCAGCTGGTGCTAGTGTTAGTTAACATGATGTGCTAGCACCGCTAGTTAGTTTAGTAAATATTTCTTATTCTTTTTTAACCTATGTTTTCCGACCACTGGGCCAAGATCTTGCCCTATGGCCAACTACGTCCTTGTCGTGGGCCACATCAGATCAATCTTTCGTGAATGTATCTCATCACGTCAACGTTGCATAAGCCTTCCCCGGCGACTACGTCCATCCTTCGGCATCCATTGCGTAATAACTTTGGCCCATTGGTTTTTAAAAGTTTAATACAGTGCCTCTAAAGCTGTTTTTCCAAAATTTACTAAACAGCCAACCATTTTTTGTGGTGACTGTACAATTTGTAAGCAACATACATATTTAATGTACTGCCGATAGTAAAAGTAGGCATGCTGCGATAAGAATATTGTGTTAAGAAAAAAGTTGTCCATATGCGAAAGTAGGCAAAGTACGATCTAGTGTATGGTGATTTTAAAAAGTTGGCATTGTGCTACCAATTACATTAAAGTACTAAAAAGTTACCAAAGTGCGAAAGTAGGCAGCGCGCGACGAAACCCGTCGGAGGCAGGACTGACTTATGAGGTGGTCCTATAGTTGTACAGGCCTAACCACAATTTATTTTTTAGGGCTTAGATGAATTCTTCAAATTAGTAGACGAAGCGGCTGAGGAATATGAAAGGTTAGAATCAATAAAATCTATAATTCGATTTTATATCTAATTGTTCGAGAAGCGATGGGATATATTTTGTTATAAATATTTTTATGTTTCAGAGAATATAAAGCGGATTGGTTGAAGATGCGCGCTGAAAAATTAGAAGAAGATAAGCGAAACGAAGATGAATTGAAAAAAGATAAGGGTGAGTTATTGAAATATAGAAATAATTCTTAGTCTGTCTTGTAGGAGTTCGAACACTCTTACGGGAGATTATCTTAATAATTCAGTAATATTAAAGGCATTCGATACACTGATAGGCTTATAAAAATATGGGGACTTCCCCAAGTGGTCTCCACCAGCCCACACAACCACACCCAACGCCAACTCTTGGTCATCATCATCAGTTATTCAGTTATCCACTATAGTCAACTATCGTTAATTAACTAACCATCATCAATTATATTACATAATAATATTAAGTGAATAATAATCTGCACGTTAACCACTCATATTAATCAAATATATACCTATATCACTGGGTTGCCACTTACCCATTGAACGCATGAAACCTAATAATGTTCGTCGGTCCCATCTCAATCTTCAATGCAGTTCCTCAGATAGCACATCTTGATAACCTGCCAATCAAATTCGCAAACACATTTTATAAACCATGATAAATGAAAACAACAAAGTATCTCCACTATAAAATATCACGTCAGACTGTGATCAAATCCCACAATCACTATTCGCTACAAAGTCTCACAATCGACTGTTCACCATGAAATCCTACCGTTGACTGACTAAAGCAGCTATTACATTATCCTAAATATCGGTCTCTGAATTCAGAGACCGATTTAGAAGCTTCTAATCACACTATCCTAAAGTCAGTGACTGAATCAATTACCCGTTAGCGCGCGACGAAGTCAGACGTGTCGTTTACAACGAAGGATGGCGCCAGTCTTGTCCAGACACCAAATAATTGGCCTTTGCCTAGCCCTGACCGTTGGCTTAATTAAGCCAACAATTAATATAGTCTTTTATTTTTTAACAATAGAATAGAACATTTGCGTCGAATACATAACCTCCTTTTTTTGAAGTCGGTTAAATACTAATAATACCCACTTTTACATGTCCTCCAAAGCATGGAGACGCTTGATTCAAATGGCATTAAACGGTCACCCATCTTTGTAATGACCTTGCCCACCGTTGCTTAACCTGATCGATAGGCAAAACTTTATAAGAACTGTCTATGATTATCTCCATAATTTAATTGTATTAGATACATTTACGTAAACATAACCTCCTTTTTTTGAAGTCAGTTAAACAGTAGAACCCATTTTAACATGTCCTCCAAGCACGGAGACGCTTGATTTAAATGGCAATAAACGGTCATCCATCTTAGATATGACCTTGCCTACCGTTGCTTAACCTGCGATTGCCAAAATTTGATAACAACGTCCTCACGCGCGGAGTGCCACGCAGCGACTGAGTTGAAATTCAGTGACTGAATGCGATTACACCTTCCTAAATGCGTTTCTAATTAGGATCCTAAGTGATTTAGTCAGTTAGAAACCATCCTTGCCTCTGAATTTAGAATCCTAACTTCCTAAATGCGATTACACTTCACTGAATTCAGTGTCTAACTCATTTAGCTTCCTAAATTTAGGATAATGTAATAGCTGCTTAAACTATTCAAGTCGCCAACGACTATCGCTACGTCGGCAAAACAGTACAAGTCAACTAGCGCCATCTATTAAATACTATGTCAAACTACCTGTTCTACCTTTACAATATCATGATAAATACTTATTATAGTTTAACAATGTATTAATAAGAATAGATTCTTACAGTTTTGGCTACTACTGACCTTCCTAATGATATAATCGCAGGATTTAAGAGACTTAAATAATACTGGATTTAATAATGAACATGAATTTATTTCAAACCCCTGACAGAAAATAACTCTCATGCTGTAAGTTTATTCTTAAACTACAACCGAAAGACTGCTGACCCCCCCCCCCCCCCCCATTGGAAAGGTTGCCATAATCCCCATGCTTGGCAGGATTCTTAGGGATCGCATTGCAGTATACACTCCGTTTCTATTGAGCTTGTAAACGATTACAAGTTCTTTTGCGGCTTAATAATAACTACATAACGCATACATTGTCAACTAGGCGCGTCAGCAAAAACAACTTTGTGTTACCAACCTTTTGTTGCTGCCGCGTTAACGGCCAAACATACAGCGGGGGTGTTTTATGACTGCATAATAAAGTTGTAATCGCTTTCAAGTTTATTTGGTTTGGTATAGGTAAGTAATGCAACAGAAAGGCGCTGCTGGTCGTCTGCTTACTTTCCCTTAGTCGTCTCTTACGACACCCAACGGCAGGAGATGGGTTCTTACCCGGAATCCCCCACGGGAAAAGTCAGAGATAAAAATAAGTTTTCTTTATTTAAAAGAATCGAGATGGTTCTTGGAGACCGGCTGTAGCACTTTTTAGTCTACAATCTTGTTCTTGACCACAATCACATCTGATGATAAGCGGTTACGCAGTCTTAGATGGTTAGTTCATTTGCTTGTCGATAACATACAATATGTTTACAAGGTGCCGATGATACAATCATAGTCAAAAAGAAACTCATCGAGGAGGTGCCAGCAGGCAGAGAGATCAGCGATATGTATCTCAAGCACCCCGGGAACGAGAGCTCCAGCGATGAAGAGGGCACCGAAAATCAGCCTGAAATTGGTATATATCATCACTCACGTGTACAGACTAATGATAGGTTATAGAAAGACCTTCGAAGTCGCTGGACGTTCGGGGTGCGGGCCCTTAGGACGTCCATTGAGAACGGCGGCGACTCCGAGGAGGACGGCGGTGGGGTTGCGACTCCGCGAGCACAGTGACTAGTTCCCGGGGGGCTACAATTCGTCCCCCGGCGGCGGCCTCAAAGGCATCACGTGCCGGTGGGACAGCCGCGGGGGTTTTAGTGGTTAAGAATCCTACATACCCCGGTCGAACCCCGGGACTCTGAAGGTTTCCCCCGCGTCAAAAAAAGACATAAAAAGAAAATTCTTTGGACGCACTATTGTTTAGTTGTTATTTTATACTGTACAAATCATAATCGTTTAATATTAAAATCGTTTATCAATTTATAATGCTTTTTTACTTCCAGATGACAAACCCGAAGACGTTACGATGTTTCAAGAATTCCTGAGAAAACATGTGAAACCTAACAACACAGGAAATAATACGTAGAATAATCTTATACTTATAATATCTGTACATATTAGGTAAGAGTTTTTTTTTATTAAAGCCAATGGTGCAATTTTCTTTTTTCTTTAAAAAAATATTCTAGCTAGTTTCTCAACCTTTTTTGCGTCTCGTGACCCCCGAATTAACCTTGCAACCCCTTTTTTTATCTAGTATCTGGTAATATTTTAATACTTTTTTGGATACGGCTATTATTCGTGTTGAGTTCCACTATTCCCCCAAGGGCCCACCCAACAGACGAGTAACGTCTTGTTATCTGGTGTGAATATAATATTATTACAACTGTTCCATATATGTCCTTTATGGCAGGTGAACTAGGGAAAAGGCATTTCAATTAATATGAGTCTTGATTACATTTGGCCAAGGAGGCCTTCACCAGTGAAGATGGGGTTCATGCAAATTGAAAATAATTTTCTTTTGTAACTTTCATTTTAACTTAATGACACTGTTTTTAAAAACAAGGTTTTGTAAAATTTTGAAGAAATAAAATATTTTTATTTTATATGTTCACATAAGTAAGTGATTTCCACTCGAAAAATTATTTTTATGGATCTTGAGGGGGTTTTTGTTATATTTAAAAGGTAGGATTTATGAAAATCTAAATAAATTACTGCCAAATCCGCGAGTTGTCTGATAAAATCAAGAATAAATGGTTAATTACATTCTATTTTACTGGGCGATAAATTGTTATAGACAAGAATCGATACATGAAATAAGCCTGCAGAGGAAGACCATGCATCCATTTAAATGCAGTCTTGATATCCAGTAAGATTTTGATAGCTTTTGTCAGCGTTGGGGGTGAGGGACTTACGCAGAGAAGCAAATTTCTTTAGCTCTCTAACAAAATTTATGTACTGTTGTGATCGTGCTTTGCAATTTGTAATAACTTGCCATATTATTACGAACATTATGCTTAAGCGGTTTTGTATAAAGAAACATTGGTAACTAAAGTTGTCGATTTTTTTTTATTTCAGATATTGAAGGAAAAAATATTAAAAAGATATTTTTTTTTGCAAAAAGTCGTTTATTTCAATATTGTCTATCCGTAATTGGCAGATCCCAAAAATAAATGTGAATGTAGGGCAACCTTAACATTTTAAATGTCATTTTTTGAAGAATATACATTTATAATGTTTAATATTGGTATATCAAATTGTTAAATACAGTAATATAATTTAACAAAACAATCTATGATTCAAATTAAGATACCTATTAAACTACTGTAAATTGTAATAGCTACTTAAATCACAGGTACCTTTGTATAAAATAGCGAATTAATATAATAACAACATTATTGCAAAAATAAGATGAATTAAGTAAAACAATATAAGTACAAAAATCCAGGTAAACTCGTGAATTTTTAAAATAAACAATAAATACCCAATAGATAGGACAGTCATAAAAATGCGACTAACCTTTTTTATATTAAAAAATATTATTAAAAAGCCGTTACAACATTGTTCTATCGCATTCTTATCACAATTGAAATTATCACATTAATACTAGTATTCCACGGTTTTCACCAAAACACATCAATGTCTTCTCAATTCACAAATGGTCGCATTTAATTTTAATGGGTCCATAATGATTCGACATGGACTTAAGTATCTAAGAGACATTTCTGAATACGTCATCGTAATAATTCAATCATGAACACATGATGCATTCAACTTAGCATCATCTCGCAAATCAGTGCTTACAATAATTGCATTGATATTGTTTACGTCTGACGTTCTATCATAAGTAGAAACCGTTTAATGACGGAATAGTATCATTGTTACATAATTACAAGCCGTAATTATAATTGTCTAATTATCAAATGGTACACTGTGACCCCAATAAAATCATGAGAGATTAAATTCGGACTAGGGACGCGTGTAGATTGGACTTAAAATCGGCTACTGTAAATAGAACCTATTGATAGTATAGCAAATTGATACAGAATGCTATACCTTTGTATAAAACAGCGATATTGACCATCAGATCCAAAATGGGTGTACAAACAAAATTTTGTAATAGATTACTAACTTTGAGATTGGAAAAATTCTCGAGCAATTTTCCGTTTGGGTACATTGGTCAAAATATTCTGTTCGCACGGAGGCAGACCTATGCATTAAAGAAGCAATGATTTCATAATTATGTAATGCGTGTGCATAAAGAAATACAGTCTGATGATGTATACATATATTTTTACATGAAAATCTCAAAATATCTGCCTTAAGTGAAAGGATCATTTCTAACGCTAAAACTATCGAATAAATATAAATCTCTGATATTCTAAATCTATTCAATAGGTATTCATTCATATCACGCTTGAACATGGTTAACTGGCAGATAACTAAAACTATTGAGATTTTAAAACCTTAAACAAACCGTGTCTCATATCCAACGAAAATTCGCGGATTTAAATAAATAACAAAAAACAATTACATTCTTATAAATAATTAAGTAGTAACAAGTAGTCGATTAACTGTCAAATCCACACGACTTTGGACGGAAATTAATAACTGATTTTGATTCACAATTTTGAGATTATTACTCATTCTTTTGAGTTTTTTATTCTATCAATATTACATTTTAACTTTAAAATCGTTGATCAAAATCAGTTATTAATTTCCTTCAATAACTAATGTTCGCTATCACCATTACTTATACAATTTTCAACACCGTTTTGTTCACTGTGGCCGTTGTGATTGATACAGGTTGGTAGTCCATCGGCGGATATCATAGGCTCTGCACCCCGACCAGCCCGTTCTAACGAAGCGTCGGACAACCGCCAAGCGGGTAGATACGTGACGCATCCGTGGCAGTCTTTGTATGCTAGTGCGGGGTTCGGCCATGTGTTTTGTATGCTGCCTATTGATGTGTAACTGTAACGAAATACATATGCGTTAGTCTCACATTGAATGTTCAAAGACCACTTGTCTCTGTTGTCTTGGTTCATTTATAAGAGTCGGAGCACACCAAATGCGTGCCACGTCATAGTGACGCTGCACACCCCTTGAAACACCGGGCTTTTAGGTATAAGTTATGGTGGTGTGCCAAGTCTCATAAAGTTCCGTGCACAAGCACGCCACGGCCTTAAATCTCTGATATATTCTAGCTGGTCTTTTTAGCATTGGAGTTTCGAAATGGAACTATGTTATCCCCAAAAACCGCTTTATTAGCTGTCAGACGGTTGTCTTTCTCCTGCCTTTCCTGATAAAGAGCCATAACTTATAACAAAAAAAAATTGGTGAACAAACGCTTTGGTGTGGCCAAAAGTGGCAAAGCGACCTTCACTCCCCAAAAATATTATTTTGTAATTTAGTTTAATGGCGTTTACTATGCTGTGATTGCCAAACCACTTTTATTGTCAAATTTTGCAATGGGAACAGAATGATTTTAATGTAACTAGCTAAAATGCTCACCCTTTATCATAAAGACTGCAGTATGGAACCCGCTTTTCTAGTATATAGCTCCATATATGGTGGTACGACCACTTAAGCAGGGGTGACACTCGAAGTACCTGAGGCCAGCTTGGGTCGGTCTTCTGTAAATATGAGGATCATGGTTAGTCATCAGAATCAAATTAAAATACATAGTAACAAATTTTAAACCAAATGAATTTCTGATCTAACCAAAACCTTTCTGTTAGACTGGTCTTCTAAAATCTCTGTGCTTGATATTTTTTTTAAAATAGCAGCCTAACAGACCCAAACATTATTAAATTTTTTTTTAAATGTCATCTACTAGACAGCTAAATGTAAAGGTTTGGATTAAATATTAGAATGTATTTACTCTAAACATACTTGCATAAATTTCAAATTTTCACTATACGGGTCTGTTTGTCGCGTTCCGATGAAACATGCCTTCAACTTCTCGTCATCCTCCAATAGCCTTTGCAGCGTCACCTTCATTTCGCCCTCCGTCACCACCAGCCTCACGCCATAATGATGTTTAATCTCTTCCACGAAGGTCTCTATTTCCACAAAAGGTCCTTTTGTCCTAATATATACTACTTTTAAGTCATGTGCTATATCCTCTCTTTTATGTATGTCCTTTAAAACATTTATAACTATGTCTAGGAGCACTGTGCAGTCTTTGCCGCCATTAAATGATAGGAACACTTCGTCTATATTGTATTCTTTAAAACATTCTTTTATTATCTGGAAGAGAATAATTGGCAGATATTTGTGTGAATGTAGTCAATGATAATTAATTATTATTAACGGAAAGGTATGTTTAAAAAATATGCTATGTGTGGATGTTCACAGACTGACACAGATTCCCGATTATTGTGAACTGTAGTCTAACGTTTGAAACTATTATACATGAGGACTGTGGCAAGTGGCAGTGGGCAGGCCACATCGCTCGAAGAACCGATAACCGTTGGGGAAGAAAGGTTCTCGAGTGGCGACCACGAAGGCCTCCTACGACCGACCGACCGACGACATTGTTCGCGTCGCAGGAAACCGGTGGATGCAAATAGCAAATTGTCGTTCATTGTGGCGGTCTAAGGGGGAGGCCTATGTTCAGCAGTAGACGTCTTCCGGCTGGTGATGATGATGACATGAGGACACATAAAATAAAACATCTGCATCGCTGTTTTCTTGACCTTGGATTTTAAGTTTTCACTTTTTACCTGTTATTGCAGCTACGTTGGCAACAAATAAGCAGCTGTTTTAATTATACGTAAAATTTTAATTACATTGCTTTCAATTTTAAAGCGATATAGAAAGAAAAACAAACGTTTCTATTCAAAACGTAGACATGATTAGGTAGAATTAATTCATTAACAAAATATTTTTAAATAAAGAATGAAATCTTGTTTTTTATGCTTCAATAAAATTGGACTGCATTCGTTAAATTGTTAAATTTCAAATAAAACATAAAAAAGTAAAAATAAATTGGAATACCTGTTCTGTCTCTTTTAAAACTTCGGTGAAATCTGGCAAATCCATGTCGACCACCTCACTTCGCGGCAGCATACTGTATTGTGAACTGAAATATGGAACATAATGAGTTATTAATTTATTTATCTTATTAACACGCGATATTAACTAATAAATATGTGTAAAGTAGGTACGTCCGTCCGCCAAGGTTGATACATTGTTAAGTTTAGATTCTCTTGATTCGGATTTTAAATAGATAGATAGGTACCTACGTGAGTTTGTTGATTTCGCCGTTTTTGTATGTATGACGCTTTGATTATATCTATATAATCAAAGGTATGACGTTAGACTAGCATGATCACGTTTTTTTAACGAGGCACAAATGTGAGTTTGTTATATTTTCCTTTTTTTTTAGCAAGAATGTTTAACCTGGACCTGGGTATACATATTTGGCCATTTGTTTATAAGATTATCTACTGGTAAGGGGTCGTCCATTAATCACGTGATGTTTTTTAGCAACTTTTTAACCCCTCCCCCCCTCCTGGTGATATGTGGTGAGGTCTTAAACTACCGACCCCCTACCCAAAATCACATGTATTTTTTTTTGTACAAACTATATTGAAATTTTCGGAGTATTATCTTTAAATACAGGTAACTGATTAAATGTTGAAGGGGAAGTCGTTGCCGGCAACGGTGAGACAAGGCCACGTGCCGCTGTTTGGTTTAGAAATCGTGCATTCAACGAAAAATAAATACACGTGATGTCTCATTATACCCCTCCCGGTGATTTTTTCGGACCCCCCCCTTTCGAGCCACACGTGATTAATGGACGACCCCTAAGGCAAATATAATTGAGGTAACGCTTTATTAACTTTTGTAGATAATTAACTACTTTATTCGATCAAAGGGTGTAGTGCATATAGTCTTTGTATTTTGCACATCTTGCGACCCCCTAGTTGGGGTTATAGCTAAACATGACCCCAAGTTGCGAAGCCATGCTTTCATCCAATATCAAGCAAATCACTGCACGGCCTCAAGATACTGTAAGCTCTTACTGCGTAGATCGGACTAACAATAATAACTAAGAAGATCTGAGGGTACACCGGCATAATTGTGACATAAGGACGTTCAACATCTCTGTCCTCCCGTGACCATGGGTCACAGAGTACATTATTATATACTGAAACCATGGGTGCTGCAAAGCATTCGAAACGTCGGGATAGTAAAATCTAAAATAAATCGCGATATAATCCGTAAAAGTAGTTTGATTTCAATATGTAATATTCGCGTAAGTAAAAGACAACATTAGCCATGCTTTCATTAAGATTAGGTGGAGCGGGAATTTTTGGTCACGCGACGTGTCCTAAATTCGGACTACGAATCCGTGTGACTCGCAGCTAAGATAAAGGACGCATCATTATATCGTTTGATCTCCTGCTCCGTCTATATACTTACAACCTACTAATAAATATATCTCTTTAATTGCAGGACCTATATGATTTCAAAATTAATTAGAAAGGTAGATACTTAACTAGATAGAGAGATCTTTTCATGCGAATACTCGTACAAAGAAAAGCGATTCTCCGAAACTCGCCGGTAGTCAAACCCTGATGTCTTTACTTGTACCTACTTGTAATCACTGTAAATCTTGGCTTGCCGAAGTTACAATGATTGTGGCAAGGCAATGAGCGGCGGGATTATTAAAATGAAAAATGTAGTAAGTAACGCCACCATATTTAGTTAGTTTTATTATTGTTAAGATGCTTAAAGGTGTGTGTGAGAAATTTGCATATTTCCATTACTTGGCGAAACCGGACTGGTTGAGTGGAAATAAACAATGCAAGGGAACAGACATACCATATTGGAACAGCTGATAACATACACGTTTCACGTAAATTACCCAAGTCGCCCAGCTTGGGTAATTTACCACCCAAGATTGATACACATTAAAAATTGTAGCCAAAGACCTTGAGTGATGTGGTTCTCGTGGTAAGTAAGATTTCTAGTGTTTTGTCCTTAGTTTTTGTTAGCATGGGAATAAAATACTACAGGCTTGTCGTGAGCGCACGGAACTTTTAATAATTATCATCATCAACGGAAGACGTCCACTGCTGAAGCCTTGGTGCGGCACAATGAACGACATACATACGGATATTTGCATCCAACGGTCAACTGCGACGCGCACAATGTCGTCAGTCCACCTAGTGGGAGGCCTGTCTACGCTGCGTCTTCCTACAATTGATGCAAATACTTCAATAAGAACTTTTATAAATACTTGGTATAAATTATACATTTATATAGCAAAGGTGGGAATCAAACCCCAAGATCAAACAGGATCAAACCACCACTTGATTGGGCAGATACAATTTTTTTAAATAAATAATGCTTTAGAGAACTACTACTATCTTGAAAAACAGAAAGTATATGTATTCTTAAAATACAGGAAATAAATTACAAGCCCACTGAGTTTCTTGCCGGATCTTCTCAGTTAAGGCCGCATTGCGATTCGGTCATAGTTTTGTAGATGGGAAAATATGACAATTGGAAAGTGATATTAAATTTATTTTTAATAGATAAATGGTTAAATTTCATTTCATCTGGTTTTTTGTAAAGTGGAGGTTGTGAGGTGAGTGGTGGTTTTTATCTCCATAAGACTGCTGCAATTTATGAGTATGTTATCACTAACTTGTTCTACCTCCCTAGTTTTTCATGATTGATTTTATTTTAATATACGGTACTTATGTAATGTAGTAGAAACAGTTAAACGAAAATAATACAATTGTTATACTTATAAGAAGAAAATTATATTAGCACACAAAATTGGATATGAAAAAAAATATCTAAATCTATGGGCACACATCAATCTTTAATGTGACCTTTTGCTCTTAAAGTTTATAACAGTATTCTAAAGATAATGAGAACATTAAAAGGCAATTAAAATTATCAACAATAACTTTATTGAGTAATAATTAAATCTGATAAAACATCATTACAAATATTATCATAATATGATAGTAGCCGACTAGCTGGAGATTTGCTTAGAATGTCACGAAACCGGAAGTTGAACGGCCCGCCTATACATATAGCTCGAAAACAGGTACCAATCTTCTTCCCAGACAACAAAAAATGTATCAATCCTAAAGTAAGTATCAATTTGATCTTCTAAATTGCTAGATGTTTGAGCAATGAGGTTGCTAAAGCTGTCCCTATGAGCACCATGCCAGGATATAAGGCTAATTCTCTAGGGTGCACCAGGCAAAAATTATTACACTATACAAGGAACTCTCTTCCTTTCTTTCTTAAAACTTTTCACTTGGCACTTAGCTATTGAAATAGGAAACCCTTTGTTCAGAGTCGTCAAGTTAATAATTATCAATATAAGAACAATTCTTATTTCTCTATGCACAGTTTCTTATTAGGAGGTTCACCAGCACTTTCACCCAACAAAATGTCTTTAGTAAGTTCAAATGTCACACGCATCATTTCCTTCTTTGGAGAGACGTTTCTTACATCAAAAACATCTAGTATATTTGCTGATATATCATACCCAATGTTATCATTTACCATTTTCTTGGCTACTTCGATGGGGTCATCTCCTACAGCAAAGCAATATATGTAAACCATTATTTTCAGATTAAAGTTTGCAATAAGCTCACTATCTTTCACCAAACCATTGAAATGTTTCAAGAACTCCACGGCCATTCCTGGCAAATTCATGGTAACATGTATTTTACTATTAAACTTTTCATTGCTTTTACATAAATCAATTATGTAATCTTTGAATATGGTACAGATAAAATCCTTTCCATCCAGATTGTACGATTTGAAGAATACAGTTTTTACTTTGTTATTCTTTGCATTATGATTTAACCATTTGTAAGCATCAGGGTTTAAGTCATTAGCAAATACTTTTGTTTTCCGTTTTGCAGCTGGAATTGAAAATGGGCCAACACCACAGAATACATCGAAAAGAACATCGTCTGGCTTCAAATAGCTCAATATTCTCTCATGTTCTTTACCCAAACGAGGATTCCAGTACACTTTTGAGAAGTCAAATTGGAAAATGCAACGATTTTCTTTCACAGTAACAAAAAAGTCATTATTTCCGGCAATAACTTCCATGCGGAAGTTTCTATAAGTATTGTCAATAATGTTGCTCTTGTTTACCACTGTTAAGCATGTCTTGATTTTGTCAACTAACACCTCTCCAATTAACTGACGGTATTCAAGCAAATGGTCACGAAGATTCAAGTGTATTATGTGTCCAATCTGAGAGTAGCTACTTACGATTTCCTCATTTTCTGGTAGTACTGCTTTAAAAATTGCTTCAAAACTCCAGTTTTCATAAGTTAATGTTATTTCCTTGGTATCGAAATTAGTTTCTGTGACATCCAGTTGAGTCAGCTTAGCACGGTCACACTCAGAGATATCGGTCCACTGAGTCACTTTTTCGGGGTGTAAGTGTAAACATTTTTTTTTGGGTCCGCATTCCTCGCCCTCCAAATTCTGCACTGGCTTGAATGCTTCCAATTTCAAAAAATAAGCCTTGCAAATTGAAATTATCTTGGACAAGCCTTCTTCTTTGACCTTTAGAATTGGCACTTGGATGTTGCGCGAGAATTTCTTGCGATCGAGCACTTTCATACCTCGGACCCCTACTGGCACCAAAACAGCACCGACTGACGAAGTCATTTTACGTATAAATCCGCTTATACTACTCAATATCATACTATTTATGTACAAAAAGTTTTCAGACAACACATCGCCAATACTAACCTATCTATCTTCGATGTCAAAGTGGTGTAGTATCCAGGTTTTGAAGGTACGGAGCTTTTTAGAACTTCCAGTTTTAACTAATGCGTGTGTTGTTATTTATAATTATCACAATTTTTATTTAAATTAATAACATTATAGCAATAGATACGTACGTGACACTCATGAAATTTACGATCTGTCATGTGTGTGTCTGTCATCCTGTCATCTGTCATTCACAGTGTTGCCAGCAGATAATATTAAAATGGTCTGAATTTCTGAAAGCAGTGCTGGCAGGGGCCGATTTTAGGCAGTAAAGACCGACATTGAAAAAAATATGTTATATACGATTTATGTTTTGAACGTATTTGAGTCTATTTCTTTTTATGTACTATGCAAACAATAAGAATTGGCACCCTGAGATGAGATTATTTGGAGATTACTGTCTAAAAGATTCTCTTGAAAAAATTCTAAATATTTGTCTTCATGATAATTCTTGGACCCAAGCAACTCTTCCCATTAGACATGGTGGCATCGCATCGGCGTGAGAAAAATTTCGAGTGTAGCTCTCCCGGCTTTCCTTGGTTCGGTGCACAGTGTGCGGGATCTTTGCTGCCTTGAAGCAAGATGATCTCCGTATTTTGTGCGCATATGACATGACCAGGGTTGCCAATGCAAAAGGAATTTTCTAAACTACGAGAAAACTCATCTCAATTGAAGATTTTGTGGGGATAGGTCGTAGACAGAATATAACAAGACATCTAGCTAGCGTGCCGCCGATAAGGACAGAAAATAACGGAAAATAATCATTCGTACACTTAACACACGCTAAGGATATTTATTCAAATGCGCCTATTATGTAGTATAAACGATATTTCATAATGAAATTCAATTTAAAACTCCAAAGCTAGGTCGTGAACTAGAAAATTTCATGAGTACTCAAAGAAAACGCACCGTAGGTGCGCCAGATTTTGAACACACGCTGAGGGACAAAAAATCATATGCTCTGTTTCTTTCTATCACATATAATATATATAAATGCATCCTTTTCTTGCGCGAATGAGAAAGAAAGTGCCAGCTCTCTATTGTTTTCTTTCTCTAAGGGATAGGTACTGAGGGGTGGATTTTCACATTTTACCGTTAATTAAGCCATAGCAGCTGATAAATCTATAAATTGACTTATGTCTTTGTAAAACATTGATTACAATTAACGAAATTGACATTTTATTCGCACCTTATTTTGAAATTTACAGAAACACCATACATAATTTCTAGATAAGTATTATATTTGTTAAGTTAATTTCAGCTATATTTTAGAGTACCTACCTATTAGTTTTATATTTAATGTAAGTTGTGACTACTACTACTACTTTTTATGTATTAGCTATAATGAAAAGACATATTATTTATTGAAACAAAATATTTACAGTTTATTTACAAATATGTACACTTAAACTAGGTAAAAAACTTCCTCGAAGTTGTCGCCGCACTGGGAGGTAAGGGTACCTAAAAGACTGGCGGCATTTATTGGATTATTAGGGTTATGGGCCGAAATGAAACGAGGGAATTTAGATATTAATTAACTGTTCAATATTTTATTATTGATTTTAAATGCAAGGAAGGTTGTACGTCTGAGACTTGTCAACACACAGTACGAATGCTCAGATACGACTGACAGGGAACTCGCCCAGATCAAACAATTAAATACAAACAAAGATGACGGTACTTCCGTAAGATTAATTTTTGCAAGTCAAATTCAAATATGCCAACACGCCCCCTCAAAAATTAATCATCAACTATACAAACATATTCAGTATGTTTTTAGGTAATCAGAACATATAAGACTTCCTTGCATTGCTCTGGGGAAATACATTATGGTCCAACATTTGTTGCATGGATTAGGAAAACCCAGGAAAACCTAATCAGACCATTTAACAAAAAATATAAGCATATCACATTTACAAAACATAATTATATCATTATCAATAACACTTTTACATTTCCCGCAAAAGCTTTCGTTTTATAGATGATATTTACAATATGTTTTTATCTCGTTTACAATATTAAATTCGCAACTTTTATGTTTTTATTATGATGTAACATATTTTCAAAACCATTATGACTTAGGTACTTCAGCAGTTCAGCACCCTTTTCAATGAGATGTGTTTGAAGGTCGGTTGACCCTTCATTGTATATCCGCTTCAAATAATTAAATCCGTAGAGGTTTCAAAACATTTATTTGACCTGTAAAGCACTGAAGGAACTGATCGTTTACATTAGGACTAGTGATTCCGCGATCACTAACATTATGTACAATGACTATTTGTCTATAAACTGCACGACTGTTCTTTACTAGATTTATAACATGAATGTGTTTAGCTGTTGACTCTACTAAGTCATAACAAAGAATGTGTCAAATACTATTCAGACAGCGCGTTCTAAACTGAGCTGTTATCTATTCAAAATACATAGAAAATACAACAAGCGGCAAAGAGGTTCTAGTCGCCACATCACCCCCCCACGCAGAGAGGAAACCCCCCCCAAACATGGGGCAGGGGCCTGAAATTAAATTATAAATCAATAATTTCTCTAAACCTAACTTTACGACCGGACCGAGTGACAATGGGGGCAGGAGGAGAAAAGGAAGCTGGCGGAGCAAGCTCAACGAACGGATGATCCGAATCGTTGCTCGACGGAACACTAGCTGGACCGTCCAACACTGATCCTCGCGAGGCTGGCAACTCGTGATGCCCTATCTCTAAATCAGCCTCAATAAAAGCAGGCTTAACGCGATCAATGCTAACTGTAACCTCACGCCCCTTAACATCTAAGGTTAAAGTTTTGTCCTTACGCCTAATTACCCTGTATGGACCGGAGTACGGTGGTTGAAGTGAACGCCTAACGGTATCGTCCCGTAGCCAGACGTGAGACGCTGATGCTAACTCTTTGAAAACGAAAATTGCTGGACGTGCATGATTCGAAGCTTCGACTGGACGCATTGCTTCCATTCGCTTCTTAAGATTTGATACAAAATCATTGATCGAATCAGGGCTACCCGAGGCATCGGCGGGAACAAGGAACTCTCCTGGCAAACGTAACGATTCGCCATACACGAGCTCGGCTGAAGAAGATTTGATATCCTCTTTAAAAGCCGATCTCATACCAAGGAGAACAAATGGCAGTGCCTTCGACCACGTTTCAGCATGGCACATTAATGCCGCCTTAAGCTGGCGGTGCAACCGCTCGACCATGCCATTTGCGCATGGGTGGTAGCTGGTGGTACGAATCCTCTTGGTCGCGCAAACACACATTAGGCGCTGAAAGAGGCATGATTCGAATTGGCGTCCCTGATCCGATGTTAAAATACTGGGAACGCCGAAGCGAGACACCCAGCCATTCACGAAGGTGTCTGCGACTTCTTCGGCAGTGATGGATGTCATCGGCCAAGCTTCCGGCCACCGCGTGAACCTGTCAATCGCGGTGAGGCAGTAATTATGACCGTTAGAGTGAGGAAGTGGGCCGACGATGTCGATGTGGACATGTTTAAACCTGTCCGACGGACTACTGAAGTTACTAAGCGGAGACTTGACATGTCTTGTCACTTTGCAACGCTGGCAATCTAAACATGAACGAGTCCATCTGTTACAATCTGCGTTGATACCAGGCCAAACGTATCTCTCAGCCACCATGCGTGCAGAAGCCTGCGCACCAGGATGGCTAAGGTTATGGCACTTGTTAAATACTGCTTTACGAAATGGTGGCGTTAGGTATGGACGAGCTTTACCAGTCGACATGTCGCAAGTGATGCTTACATTAGTGCCGGGAATTAATACATCCTCCAGCTTAAGCGAAGAACTCGCGCGAGCGTGTGCTAATTCTTCATCAGAACGCTGTGAAGTAGCAAGTGCGGCGTAGTCTGCTTCCAAGGAAATACCCTCGATACGAGACAATGTATCCGCTACAACGTTATCGACGCCCTTGATGTGGACAATGTCTGTGGTAAATTGGCTGATAAAAGATAATTGATTCAGCTGTGCAGGCGGAAGCTTTTCTCTTCGCTGGGCGAACGCGTAAATCAACGGCTTATGATCCGTAAAAATTGTTGCGTGCTGCGCTTCGAGAATATGCCTAAAATGCTGAACGCTCTCATAAACGCCGAGGAGCTCTCTGTAGTAAGCTGGCCATAATGTTTGTTTAGTGTTCAACTTTTTGCTGAAGTAAGCGATGGGCTGCCAATCATCTGCTTCGGTACGACGCTGTTGCAGGCAAGAGCCTACGTGAGTGCTCGATGCGTCAGTGAAGAGACCGAGTGAGGCGCTGCAGTCTGGATGCGCCAGGATCTTTGCAGAAGTTAAACTTTTCTTGCACTCTTCGAAACACGACAAAAGCTCGGAAGTCCAAACGAAAGGCTTGGCACCTTTGCCCTGGACAGCAGCTACTGCGTCAATTAACGGTGCTTGAAATTTGGCGGCAGCTGGAATGAATCGCCGATAAAAATTGGCCATGCCAAGGAATCTACGCATTCCTTCAACAGTCTTGGGGGGAGGGAAATCCACTAAGGCTTGGATTCTGTCGACGGGGGGTCTAGCACCCGCCTCATCGATGTGATACCCCAAAAAGGTTACCTCTTTAGCCCCAAAAACGCTCTTAGCAGTATTGATAACGACTCCATACTCATGCAACCTTCTGAAAAGTATTTCCAGGTGCTGAGCATGCAGGGAGCTGGAATTTGAGTACACCAGGATATCGTCCACGTAGGCATAACAGAAATCAAGGCCACGCACGACTTCGTCGATAAAACGTTGAAATGTTTGACCTGCGTTTCTAAGTCCAAAACTCATGTATGGAAATTCGAACAACCCGAATGGTGTGATTATTGCGGTTTTGCAAATATCGGTAGGATTTACCGGAATTTGTTGGTATGCCTTCACTAAGTCGATTTTGCTATAAATGGTGCTTCCAGCAAGGTTCTGGCAAACGTCACCTATGTGCCGAACCGGATATCTGTCCGGAACAGTGCGTGCATTCAAGGTGCGATAATCGCCGCACGGTCGCCACGTTGAATCTTTCTTTTCCACCAGGTGTAAAGCTGAAGACCAAGGACTAGAAGATGGCCTGGCTGTCCCAGCCTTGACCATGTCCTCAAACTCTTTCTGTGCAGCGCGAAGCTTCAATGGAGCCAGACGACGTGGCCGCGATGATACTGGTGGGCCATCAGTTGTCTTAATATAATGTACCGTTGAATGTTTGGGCTCCTGAAGTACACCAGGGGGGCGCGTGATACTCGGAAATTTCTGAAGGATCGCTGAGAAAGGCGATTCGGGGATGGAAATAATTTTGATGCTGGACTGGCTAACGTCTTGGAGTTCCGCGAAAGATGACAAACCTGTCGTCCCGTCGCGAAGCTTCCCATGAGTGCAGTCAGGAAGTAGGTTATACTGCGACAAAAAGTCTGATCCTATTATTCCAGTTTCTACATCCGCAATTATGAAATTCCAAGATAAACTGCGCCTAAGACCTAAGTTTAAGCATAGCGTGACTAAACCGTAAGTTTGAATTTTTGATCCGTTTGCTGCCACTAAATCGTACGGCTGCGGCTGGCTTTTCAGTTTGCTAACACTAATAACTGGTACGCAGCTTACGTCTGAACCAGTATCCACCAGAAATTTTCTGTTGGTATACCGGTCAGTTACAAAAAGACGGCGACTCGTGGCTGAGCGTTGGGCAGTCGCCAAAACCGGACGCTCTACAGGTTTTCCGACGACTGGTTGCAGCCACCAGCCGCTGAAGGTGGAGGGCCAGACCATTTGCACGGTTGGACGCACTTCCTTGCTTTCGTTCCGAATCGGTCATGGTAATAGCATAGCTCGCTATTGCGCGAGCGTGATCGGTTCCTAAATCTACCTAAGCTACGTTCTCGCGAGCGGCCCCGTTGGTCAAAACCTCGGTTGGCTAAAGAAGCCACTACGCGAGTAAGTTCCTCTATTTTGTGGTTCAGCTCTGCAATCTGCGTATCGTTGGTAGAGGTAGATGGTAGCGAGGTTGACGCACATGCCATGTGTTGAGATGGCTGAGCATTGATTTCCATCAGCTGGTCAGCCAACTCGCTAAGTTCAGGCAAGTCCTGAAGACGCTGCGCCGTGAGCACGGTTTGAAGATATCTGGGGAGTCTGCTCATCCAGATGGTCTTCAAAACATCCTCGGGGAATGTAGTACCTGCTAGGGACCTAAGATACCGCAAGAAAGATGATGGCTTGCGGTCGCCGATCTGCTCCTTCTCTAGGAGACACCTAATTTTCTCCTCATGGGAGACCGAAAACCTGCGTATGATAGCGTCTCGCAAGGTGTTATAGGGATCCTTTGCTGGGGGAGACAGGATAATATCCTCAACCTCTCTCGAACAGTTCGTATCTAAATGGGCCACTGCGTAATGGAACTTCGTTATTTGGTTCACCAACCCGTTGATGCTAAATTGCGCCTCCAGGCTCGCGAACCATAACGCTGGACGGTCTTTGCAGAAAGGCGGGGTGCGGATGGACACGCGGTTAACGACTACCTTTTCGCCTGCTGCTTCTCCATAGTCACTTTCGCTTTCAGCCATGTGGATGGTGGTGCGTATGGCGCGGAACCCTAAATTTAATCAAAAAAAAAAAAAAACCCTACGTGGGTTGGTGGTGGAACGACCAGCAGGGTTATTGCGTATCTTTAGCCACCCAAGTGACTATCAAGCTTCAGTTGTCCACCGAAATTTGATGTCAACCGAAAGTGTGATAACATTGGTATTACGTATGGCTTTCGGTGGACATCAACCTACGGTGTACTACGGTGCTCATCACTTGTCTTTTAGCCATCTCTACTTTTTTATCGACATTATGCGACCAAGTTGAATTTCCCCCCGAACCATTATACAAAGAACATTTAGTGGTACTTTTTAATTTGCAGGTATTTTCGCCTAGTGGATATTGGGAGCATAGACAACAAAAGTTTAATAAAAAAAACCCAAAGATATTGTGAAACATCCTAATTCTATGAAAAAAAACAAACTCACTAAATTAAAATAAAGTTTTCAAGAAATTCGAGGTGTTTTACATCTTTTCATGCAATTTGCCGCTAAACTATAAGTCAGTGACAAGAGAAAGGCAGCATCCGAAATTAATCAAAAATAACTATGTACCTACTTCAGTACATTATAGCTCAATGTATTATCGCGGACAAGAATGCTGTACCAGTTTACAATCAAAATGGTTTGAACGTCGTTACCTACGTGCGCTTACCCCGCCCGTATGCATTTTGGGCCAGCTCGTGCAAGCATTTATCATCATAAAGGTGGTACACCGTTCGTACCGCGAGAGTAGTAGGTACACTCGCGGCACGAAAAAAAATCTTCAACGATTCATCTAAATCTCAACTTCACAGCGCCCCCACCATAGCCCCCAAGGATACACTCCAACCAAATACTTTCTTTAGGTCACAAAAAAAAGTCATAATTCTGCGAAAATAGTTGTCACATTTTTACCTACGTTGATAATGCTTCTAGTCAACGTTTCAAATAGCCGGCTTATAGTGACGATCACCTTCAACTGTATAAAACACTGCTTCTTATTAGTTGCTTTCACGATGGTCATCGCAATTTGGGTGACCATCAGTTTGATGTACACTTTACTTACATAATACCAATTATAGGTTATCGATACAGAAACATCTGTCAAATATTGTCTACGGTGATCATCACCGAGAATCGGTGCTCATGACGTCATTAAAGTTGGTCACTCAAGTTAGGCAATACCGAATGCATCATTTGACAGTTATTTGATAGCCACTTAGCTTTGGTGATCATCACTTTAGTTGTCAAACGAGATACGTAATAGCCCCGCAGGACCTTTACAAAATTTATTTAAATATTTTATTTGTTGTTTTAAAATAAAAACCTTCAAATGTTTCACTAAATGTCATTGCGAAACAAAAAAATAACGATCGCCGAAAATTCGCAGGCAGGAACCACGACGAACACGGCGAACACGGCGAAAAACGAGCTGATTGCTCGTCGAATCCCAGTATGTCGCTCCACGTCGAATGTTTTTGTTATTTAATATTCAATATTTAAATAAAATAAAATTTCGTTGTATAATGGCCGACGTAAATTCCGTTAAATAAAAAGGAACACCGTTTCTTTTCTTATTTTCCTTTTCTTTATTTATAGGTACTGAGTTGGTTACCTTGTTATCCTTTTCTTGTCTAAGTGCTCAACGTCTTACGTGTAATCCTCTAGATCACGTCACTGGTCACCAGATGAAGGTCGGTTGACCCTTCATTGTATATCCGCTTCAAATAATTAAATCCGTAGAGGTTTCAAAACATTTATTTGACCTGTAAAGCACTGAAGGAACTGATCGTTTACATTAGGACTAGTGATTCCGCGATCACTAACATTATGTACAATGACTATTTGTGTATAAACTGCACGACTGTTCTTTACTAGATTTATAACATGAATGTGTTTAGCTGTTGACTCTACTAAGTCATAACAAAGAATGTGTCAAATACTATTCAGACAGCGCGTTCTAAACTGAGCTGTTATCTATTCAATACATAGAAAATACAACAAGCGGCAAAGAGGTTCTAGTCGCCACATGTTTAAATTAAAATGAATACAACACATTATATAGTACATTCACACATTGGACAAATTATAACTATTTGACATGGGGCATACTTAATGCAAGAGGCATTCAAGTACAGGTTTACAATCGTAAGAACCTTTACCATAGTAAGAACCTTTACCGTATGTAGGCCAGACGTTGGTTTTATTTACGGTTAATTACATGTGTTTAAGACATTTAAATACACAAATCTACATTACTCAATTAAATCGTACAATTGTATCGATAGAAGTGCCGTGGAACATGGTGTCACGTGAGCAGGCCCTTTTACCCTAGACAGCACGCCACCACAACACCTACACGATACTTTATTACTTATTATTACTCAAAATATACTAATGTATTTTTGTTTGTATGCTGCACGCATTATCATCAATTCTTCATTACAGATTTAGTGATCAAATACCATTTTGTAATTATTCATTGTTGAATTATTAGCGCATAGAGTCACTAAATCATAGACTTAAAAACACCTCAAATATCTTAAATGTACCTACTGGTCAGTTATAAAAAAATATAAATACACCGATTGACTGATGGATTTTTAAACACATTTTTTTTATTCAAGTGCTTTTTCAAACAGCTAAAACATTCAGCCGCTGCTGAACCTTGCAACACCCTATTTTACAAGTGCTTCTTCCAACAGTTTAAACGAACATTTAATTACCTGCTGAAGGCCGTACAGGTTTTAACTTAGTAACCTGCTTAAGACCGTACAGGTTCTACTCAATTTACAAATTGAATTTTATCTTTCCATGTTATACGATTATAAACTATAACCGTTTATATCATAGAATTAACAAAACAAATAACTGAATACTAGCAACTTTTGTAACAGGTTCAAATGTTTTATTTGAGTCTGTTAAATATTTCAGACTTTTTTTTTATTATAAATCCATTTACAGTCTAATCATTTTGTGCTCTGACCTTGGTATAAAAAGTCTATGTTTTTATTAGCGAGAGAAAATTTAATTCACCCGTGCGCTTTCCACAGAGTTCGACTGAACTCACCTTTTTTTTATTCAATGAATTAGGTATTTGACAGAAAATAATTTGATTGAACAAACATGAAACAATCATTATCTGTATTATATGAAAAACAATATAAAATGCACACAAGACAATATAATATTTATATCAATACTTATGCAAGACACTTATGTATTACAATTCACTATACATTTTGCTACAAATATAGAAACATCCTGTGATACCCATCACTCCTTTTAAGTTAAATAAAATTACCATCTGTGTTTCGTGGTGAAAACTAAATATCAAAATGTATATTCACTCTGTTTGCTTTTAGATTCTACAATATTATTGTTAACTTTGCGAATTTTATTAGAACACACTTGCTCAACAGATTTATACACATCTGATTTCGGACAGTCAAGAGTTCAGAGACTATATTGACACTGACTTCAGCACATCAGTTTCGTCATGAGAATTTCTAATATTCCCTTCAAGCCTAGACATTATTGACACTGACTTCAACATATCAGTTTTGTCATGAGAATTTATAATATTCCCTTCAGCCCTAGACTTTATTGACACTGACTTCAGCTGACATCAGCATATCAGTTTTGTCATGAGAATTTCCAATATTCCCTTCAAACCGAGACTTTATTGACACTGACTTCAACATATCAGTTTTGCCATGAGAATTTCCAATATTCCCTTCAAACCGAGACTTTATTGACACTGACTTCAACATATCAGTTTTGCCATGAGAATTTCCAATATTCCCTTCAAACCGGGACTTTATTGACACTGACTTCGACATATCAGTTTTGCCATGAAAATTTCCAATATTCCCTTCAGGCACAACAGCAGGCCTGGACTTCACAAAGTCAGTCTCGTCCACAATAACCTCTGACTACAACAAACTTGGAGCATTCCGAATTCCAAACTTTATACCCGTTTGGTTTATACCTCACAAGTATGTTACGCACTATGACGCTAATTATTAGATTAAAATTTATCTGATTTAAAAAGGTCAGATTTTCGAAACTTTGTTGATACCGATTTAGATAACCTATCATATCAGTTTTAGTACGAGAATTTCAAATATTCTCTTCATGTTTTAGTAAAGCCTATTACAGGGAGTCTCGTCAGCAATATTTTTTTTTTTACTAATAAAATTATTCGCATTAATAGGATTCCAAACTTCATAACAGCTTGGTTCAGACACAAGTATAAGATTCCATGATTTCGGATCATGTTTAGTTTTACTACCTTTATTTTTACACATAAACCGTTGAGCCAAAACTATTTTATTCGGGACTACTTCTCATACTATATTTCATTTCAAACGCTGCTTGTAAGGATTTCAAAGTTTTAGATGGTGACAAATTAGTCAAACAAACTAAACCTGATGACCAGAAAACGTTTTCCAATCAACCACATCCTAAACTAGCACGAGTTTCCTTTTTTTTTAATGGTTCCAACTACTCGCTCAGAAACACCGTTCAATTGCAAATTGTCAGAACTCACGTAATAACTACTTAATCCCTTTTGAACTAGTTTTTTTTTTTTTTAATTTCGATAGATTCGATTCTCTACCGTTATCGCAATACACATACGCTCAACATAATATTAATTGAAGGTTGTGAATCCAACTTGTAAATAAATAGTTAGGTAACACGTTTAGTATTGATCAAGTACAAAATAATTAGTATAATCAATAGTTGAAGGAGTATTAGGTTCACAGAGTTCCATAGGCACAACAATTAGGTACAAACTAATATTATTTTTATTCTCCGTTTTTTTTTGAACCGCAATCGATTCATACACACAACAGAGTCAGTTTTAACTGTACCAATTTCATATGTCTTACATTGTATTACTTTTATTATTATCAATATGGCAACATTTGGAAGATTACCTCATCTTCCATTCAACACGAGTTACATAAGCCACAAATTCTATAAAATATAATAAATTTACTGACTTACGTGTGACTGACTGACAGAGTCAGTTTAGTTTACCTTCCATTCATTATAACTAGTCCCTCGTTTGTCGAAAATGTAGCCCAAATGTGCATTGTAACTTTTTCTTGTAACATTATCAAAAGTGGTGAAGTGGCACTGTAGAATTTTCTCAACTGGAATAAATTTAAATTGATATTAATAAAGGTGAACTTGAACCGATTTCACTTTCCTGTTAAAATGTTAAATCTTAGGTAGATGTACACCTCACTTAAAGCCACTATAAATATAAAAAAATATTTATAGGGTATTCGTTAGCTTTGATAATTTTTAACTTTATTTCTGCTAAGTTAAGGTAATTATTTCTCAGAGGTACCCTCCAACAAAATATCAGATTTATTAATTTTTCGGAAGTGAGGTAGGTATTGCTAAATAAAATTAAATACTGATAATTTTTTACTCAAATTCCTCAATAGGGAATCTAATGAGAAAATACAGATCAAAATATAGTATAGATAGTAAAAATCAGAAATTAATAATCTGTAATAATCACAATGTCAACCCGGTAGACCAGATACACGGCCAATCCTTTAAAAGATCAACCATCTAAGTGGGGAACACTATACCCTGCACAAGTGCCCAAGTGCCCCGCGCAGACACAAGCGCACTCCTCTACTTATATACTGAACACAGACACGATCAAGGAAAAGTCAGGCGCAAGACAGTCCCTTCACAAACCCATCCGATGCATGAATATTCTATTTGTTCAGACAGGTAATCGGCCTGCACATTTCTAGCCAGTAATTAACCATTAACACAAATTGTTGGTCCCCGCGGGATCCAAATCCGCGACCTGCAAAGCAAGCGGTTTCCCGCTGAGCCACGGAGGCTAACAAAGAATAGAACACTTTATAATAAACAAGGTACTTAGCTTTCATTGTTCCGTAGTCACTCCAAATCAGTAAACACATCTGTCGATTACTGAGGTCGATTAGGATTGCTGTCTTTACACCGTTGACTCTAAAACTCGAACAACCCTCACAATAGACTACTAGAATTGTTAAAATACGCAGTATGCAAAACACGTACCTACACTGGGCCCATAACCTATTGGATTATTAGGGTTATGGGCCGAAATGAAACGAGGGAATTTAGATATTAATTAACTGTTCAATATTTTATTATTGATTTTAAATGCAAGGAAGGTTGTACGTCTGAGACTTGTCAACACACAGTACGAATGCTCAGATACGACTGACAGGGAACTCGCCTAGATCAAACAATTAAATACAAACAAAGATGACGGTACTTCCGTAAGATTAATTTTTGCAAGTCAAATTCAAATATGCCAACAGCATTACCCCTTTGTATGGCCAAGCTTATACGTTGGCAGAAAAAGCTACCAGCCCGGCGGTCTCCTGAGACTTCGATAAGTTTGGATGAAATTTCTTTTACCAAAGCGTGCGTCTCATGAGACCAAGGCCCCATGGTCTCCACCGCAAAGGGCGCAAATATATAGCTCGAACCTAGAGCTGCATACTTGCGTCGCTTTGCATCACTAGCGGTCGCCGCAGCCCCTCCAGCCGCCCTGCAAGTTGCCGGGGTGTGGGACGCAGCAAGTGTGTCGACACATGTCGCATCCCACACCAGCGGCTTACCATGTTGCCATGGTATTAAAGTGACACCATCAGGCCTCTTGCCGTCATCTCGTGTAATGCCGACTGGTTCCAGTACGGCAGGGACACCGGCAGTGACAAGCCCCCTGCGAATAATATCATTAAGGGCGGCATGGCGTGACATACGGCCAGCGCTACGCGAGCAAGACAGCCCGTGGTGACCATATTTATCTACGTACTCCCCACAGCGACAACGATGAGGTAGGTTGGTCCTGGCACCCACCCGCAAACAAACTGCAAGGCTAACTGTGGTGTTGGTCAATAAGGTACCAATATGAGACGATGGCATAGCCTGCAGCCAGTGACCGGACTCCTTCGCAGAGACAGCTAGCAACCGCGCACGATCCAAATCGTTAACGCTGGATGATAAAAGTGAATGCCAAATTGAATTACAAAGTGGTTTATCCCACTGTCTCTGAGAGTGAGTTAAGATTGGAGGGTCGGAACCCGGGCCAGCCAACAGCCAGGCATTTCTGGCCTCACTCAAATACTTCACCTCAACAGATCCTAAGGCTGAGACAATAATAGACCTGCTGAGGATTTCCGTACTATATACCGAGGACAAAAATGCCGGGAGTGCTAGATCGGAAATTTTGCGGACACCCAGACCACCTAAACAAACCGGTAAAGTAGCCTGGGTCCATACCCGCTCCTCTTCAAAAGGACAGTTTAAAATTTTTGTTAAACAACACCGAATTAAATCATCCAAAGTTGTTAAATGACTTTTAAATTTAAATAGTTGAGAACAGCGAAGAAAATAAGTGAATTTGGGCAACGAAAACGCATAATGAAGAATGCCAAATGTGAGTTAATTTTGAAGATTCGATAAGAAGAATCATGGAATTTTTTAATTTTTTCATCCACGAAACTGGGTATGGCTTCGTCCAGAATGGGGGCACCGAGAAGGTACAGAGATTCCTTAGACAGTACCTTAATATTAGATGCCAAAATACTAAATTTGTTAATAATGAGGTTCTTTCGAGCCTCAGCCACTGAGTCCGAAACAAAGATTTCACACTTTGAAAAGTTAAATTCAAGACCGATTTTTTGAAACTCGTTAATAAGAATTTCGAAGTCAGCATAGACCGAATCTGCTGAACCCCCCAAAGTGCCATCATCCAGATACCAGACATTAAATTTGGAATTTAGAGTACATATGATCTGATGGATTGCCAAACTAAAGATAGCAGGACCAAGAGGGTCACCTTGTTGACATCCAACAGCTGAACAAATAGGATGTTCATTATATAATAATTTGGATGGTTGGCCATAACATTGAAAGACATATGGGTAAATTTCTGGAATGTTGTTTTGTACTTGTGTCAACAAAGCAGCTCTGTCTACAGAATTGAAAGCATTTTTGACATCCACCTTAAGCAAGACCTCACCTCCGTTCTGCAGTAAAAAGGTGCGTGCCGCATGGACGGCTGCCTCACAACCACCCTTTGAGCCAAATCCGAGTTGTATAGGCTGAAAAATTTGGGATACAGTAGGGAGGATGCGACGGCAACAAACTTTAGAAGCGATACGGCGGATGGTAGAGCCTATCGCTATAGGCCGAATGCCATCGTCTTTTTTGGATAGAGCGCACATTTTAGCGCCATATAAAACATCGGTAATTTCTAGAGGCATCTTGCCCGCCAACATTAGATTAATCAGAGCGGTTAAATTAGAAAGGAGTGACCTGCCAGCGTCCCCGACGGCGTTACTTACAAGGACTTTGAGATGTTGAGGGGTAAGGCCATCAAGGCCGCCAGCAGAGCCACTCTTAAAGGAAGAAAATCTGAAGGGGGTGCGTTAGGGAAATGAAGACCTACTGAAGGTGAGGGATGTTTGGAAATCAATGCGGAAAGCGTGTCCGCATTATTTGGAGCAATAATATCGCTGGAAAAAAGCATCCGTGCTGCGCCTTTAAAATCACCATCATTTGCTTTTGTTTCAATTTTGTGAATGGTATTACCAGAGACTAGAGATCGAATAGGGGAAATGCCAAAAGACAAATCCGAAATAACGTTATTCAAATCAGAACAATTTAGTTTAATTGACGGGCCCGTTGGTCTAGTGGTCAGACACCCTGCCTGCTAACTGATGGGTCGTGGGTTCGATTCCCGCCAAGTGTCTGGGTGTTGTTTATCTATTTAAGTATGTATTTACAAAAAAAAAAGTATATAAGTATTAGTATCAGTTGTCTGGTTTCCATAGTACAGGCTCTGCCTAGTTTGGGATCGGATGACCGTGTGTGGATTGTCCCAAGATATTATTATTATTTTCTTTTTTTTTGTTTTTCTTTCTCTCCTTCGAGGTGGGTAAAATAGCTGGCACACGGACCTTAGTCAAGTGTATCAGTATTTGATGATGTGAGGAATTTTCGTGTGAGACGACAGGTATTTAATATAACGGCTTTTTGGCTTTTTGGATAAGTATGAGAGTGTGTTTAGGCATCTGAAGTGTATTGAGGCTAGTGTGGAGAGTCTTGGGGATAACACCTGTTGTCGAGATTATGACTGGTATGATTTTTACTGTGTCTATTTGCCATTGTCTTTTAATTTCGGTCGCTAAATCTACGTACTTCGAAACTTTCTCTGTATGTGTTGTTAATAAATTATGTGTGTTACATACTGCAATATCTATGATGTAAACTATTTTATTGATTTTATCTAACAGTGTTATGTCAGGTCGGTTATAGTGTATTGTCTTGTCTGTTATTATTGATCTGTCCCAGTAGATTTTAAATAGATTATTCTCCAGGATGGTGCTAGGTTGGTACTTGTAATAGGCTATTTTTTTATCAATAAAGTTGTATTTGTGTGCTAGGTTTTGGTGTACTATTGCTGCAACTTGGTCGTGCCTATGCTTATAATCAGTTTGGACTATAGACTTGCACGCACCTGTTATATGCTGAATTGTTTCAGAACTACTGTGACAACGGCGACATATGTCTGTAGCTAGATTGGGTGTGCGGATTATGTATTTTTTGTAATTACGGGTGGGTATAACTTGGTCCTGGATGGCCATTATAAAAGCCTCAGTCTCCGGGAAGAGCTCACCTTGCCGCAGCCATTCGTTCGACGCAACCTTGTCGACGTGAGCTTGCCTTAAATCGGCTAGGTGCCTACCGTGGAGCGACTTTTGGGATCAAGTATCTATTTTCTGTTGCCTACTTATCACTTGTAAATTTGATTGTGTACTTCTGTCGTGTAAGTTCAGTGGAGTTAGGGTTATGTCCATGTTAGTTATATATCTGTGTAGCTGCGATTGTTCTGATTTAGTGTGAAAATACTTTCGGAGTTTAGTTATTTGTTCGTTGTGTAGATATCGGATGTCAATTAAGCCTCTCCCTCCATCTCCATCATCCCGGCGTGGTAACACGAGGCGTTGTATACATGATTTGGGATGATGTTTCCTGTGGGTGGTCATGTGTGTATTAATGATACGCTGGAGCCTAAATCTGATTGAGACCATTTAATAACGCCAAATGAGTATGTAAGTGTTGGTATTGCGTATGTGTTTATTGCTTTGATTATGTTTCGTGAGTTAAATTGGGATCTCAAAATTTGATTCAGTCTAAGTTTAAATTTCCTAATCAATTCCAGTTTGGTTTGTTTTTGGTGTATTTGTTTGGATTGGTGGAAACCTAAGTATTTGTAAGTACTACCTTCGTCCATAGGCTCTACTTTTTCACCATTGTCCAGTGTGTATGTATTATGTTGTGTTTTTCCGCGGGATATGGAGTGAATTTTGCATTATTATTAATTTTTTGCGTAAGAGATATTTTTTCACCTGCCTTGATTGCAGTAACATGCAGCACTCTGTAAGGAAATGTTAGCAGCTCTTCCCAAGCACACTGTGTATTATGGTTTAGAATTTTTTGAATGCAACTGCTCAGGGAATTGGCCACTGAAATACGAGCACCACGAGGAATGCGCTTAATGAGAGGAACATTTCTTTTTAGTGAACTAATACGCTGCCAGAATGGAATGTTGGTGAAATTAGAATTTGCAGTCGAAACCGGGCGAGAACAGGATGGGTCTGACACAGGCACAGCAGGATGGGACTTATGAGCCCTCCCGATGTGAATATTCAAACCTCGTTTCCCGCGAAAGAAGCGTGCTTGAGAACACTGATCTCAATTTTTTCTAAATTTTCCAGCGAACTATTACTCACCTGGCTGCAAGGCTGCGGCATTGGGGCCAGGATAGTTCTATTTACATCTTGCATATAAAACACTTATATATAAATGCACTTAAAAGTCACTATACACCACTTGGCGTCGATAGGTAGTCGACTGGCCGATAGCTATAATTATTTTATAAATTACCTATCTGTTATTGTAGCTACTTTAGAATCCAACTCGGAAGTCGGTTGGGCAGCGTTCCGGAAACTACGCGATATGTTCTCGCCCGAAATACCGCAGTGCCTGAAGACGAAGGATTTTAACCAGTGTGTGTTGCCAGTGATGACATATGGTACTGAGACGTGGTCTTTAACGGCTGGCCTTTTAGAGAAGCTCAGAGTCATACAACTAGCTATGAAGAGAGCTGTGTTCGAAGTTTCTTTGTGCGACAGAAATCCGAAATGTGGAGTTTCGCCAATGAACTAAGGTCACCGACATAGCTCTCAGAATCTGCAAATTGAAAATGCAATGGGCAGGCCACATCCCTCGAAGAACCGATAACCGATGGGGAAGAAAGTTTTTCGAGTGGCGACCACGAACCGGAAGACGCAGCTGTAGGCAGGCCCCCTAGGTGGAGAGACGACATTGTGTGCGTCGTAGTTAACCTGTGGATGCAAATAGCCAATTAGGTACTTGAAATATTTTTTTTATGTATTTTAAAACTTTATTATTAATAATATTGATAATTAAAACAAAAAACTAAAAAAAGAAAAAACAATTAATTATAAACAATTAAAAATTGATGAAATTTCACGTGACTAAACGCGCCATGATTGGTCACCATAGTCGTGACGTCATAATGTTAAAGCTATTTATTAACAGTACAGCGTCAATGGCTATTAGGTACACTTGACTAGACAATAATATTGAAAATTTATTGCTAAAAAACGACTCTGAACAACTGAATGACACTGAACGACGACACTGAAGTCTGAACGTCACTGAACGACACTCAGTGTCGACGTTCAGTGTCGTTCAGTGTCATTCAGTGTCGTTCAGTGACGTTCAGTGACGTTCAGTGTCGTCGTTCAGTGTCATTCAGTGTCGTTCAGTGACGTTCAGACTTCAGTGTCGTCGTTCAGTGTCGTTCAGTGACGTTCAGTGTCGTTCAGTGTCATTCAGTGTCGTTCAGTGTCGTTCAGTGACGTTCAGTGTCATCGTTCAGTGTCGTTCAGTGATGTTCAGTGTCGTTCAGTGTCATTCAGTGACATTCGGTGACGTTCAGTGACGTTCAGTGTCGTCGTTCAGTGTCGACGTGACACTGAACGTAACTGACGTGACACTGAACGGCACTGAACTGAACGTCACGTCAGTGACGTTCAGTGTCACGTCAGTTATTTCAGTGTCATTCAGTGACGTTCAGTGTCGTTCGGTGTCGTTCAGTGTCGTTCAGTGACGTTCAGTGTCGTCGTTCAGTGACGTTCAGTGTCGTTCAGTGTCATTCAGTGACGTTCAGCAACGTTCAGTAACGTTCAGTGTCGTTCAGTGACATTCAGTGTCGTTCAGTGTCATTCAGTGACGTTCAGTGACGTTCAGTGACGTTCAGTGACGTTCAGTGTCGTCGATCAGTGTCGTTCAGCGTTGTTCAGAGTAGTTTTTTAGCAATAAATTTTCAATATTATTGTCTAGTCAAGTGTAATAGCCGTTGACGCTGTACTTGTTATTAGCTTTAACATTATGACGTCACACCCGCTCGGGTTTGTTCAGGAGCTGTCGGCGTGTTTCCGGTACTGGATTCAAAAATTATATTGTATATTTTGAAATAACTTTTGAATTATTGCGAAAAAAAAAAACAAGAAATAGTTTTATTATAAAACTTATATATGATCTTTCCATTTATCACAAAAAAAAAACAAATACCCAATTGTCGTTCATTGTGGCGTTCTAAGGGGGAGGCCTATGTTCGGCAGTGCACGTCTTCCGGCTGATGATGATAATATAATAATAATATAATATCTTGGGACAATCCTGACATGATGATGATGTAGTTACTTTAGGTCTTTATAATTACATACATTTTAGGCTTTCGGTCTTGCCCATTCAGCTATTTTCAGATTATTCTTAACTGCTAGAACGGCGGCGGCCATCGATGGCGGCGGACGTCGCTACGGTCTATGAAAAACTGTCAAAATTTGGCATCTTCTTCATGATACGATATTACGGTCGAACTTGCCTCGTATTATTTTATTTTTAGGGCACCTTCAAGCATTTATTGCACATATAGAACGTCCAGACAGACATTTTATTTGTTATTTACAGTACAAAGGTAGGTACTAAAAGTTTTCTTAGCATCTCGAAAGGTGAACAGAGTCATTGAAAGTTCATTGGAGTACCCATTACGAGAAAATAGTGTGCAATTTGGAGGTTCTTTCTTTAAGGTTCTTAATTGTAGGATTTATTTTGACTTTATGATTGCTCTTGTTATAATAACTTACATTACATAGTTATTGAAGTAAGAGCTATAATATCTAATACATTTTTATATCGTGTAGTTAGTGCCTAATCTGGGGCAGGTACGGTCGCAGCCAACGATTTGGGGGGTCATATGTGACGGTCCCGTTGGTCTTGTACTCCTAGACACCCTAGCCGCTACCCAATTTTGTCGTGTACCAATATATGGATATGGGGGGGGGGGGGGGGGGACATGACCCCTACGGAAAGATCATATATTATAAGTTTTATAGTAAAACTATTTTTTGTTTTTTTTTTATTCGCGATAATTCAAAAGTTATTTCAAAATGAATAAAATCTTTTTAAAAAAAAATTGAACCGACTTCAATATCACTGAAAAGTATAAAATAATTTAAATATTATTGAAGTTGGTGTTAGCTTACCGGCTGTGTATATTTGGCACCAACTTCAATAATATTTAAATTATTTTATACTTTTCAGTGATATTGAAGTCGGTTCAATTTTTTTTTAAAAAGATTTTATTTTAAACTTTTTAGTGATATTTTCATATATAAAGATTGAACCATCGAAAACCGTAAAATTATCTAGATAGGTTATGATCACATTATCGTCTACATAGTTTTACATAATTCATGTTTCTTCAGAAACTCAGAACCTATTTATCCGGTCGTAATGAAATTTGCATGGAATCATCATAGTAGTTTACTCTCTCGAATAAAAAAAGAATCATCGCAATCGGTTCATAATTGTCAGAGCAATGTAATGGAGAACATCAGTTTTATGGTTTTTACCAGATAAATTCCTCCACATCGTTCATGTTCCTCCAGGAATTTCTTATCCGGTTGTAATAAAATTCATACAGATTTAATAAAGTGGTTTCTTCTTTCGATTAAAAAAAGAATCATTGAAATTGGTAGATATTTGCCAGAGTTATGACCATTTTTGTCCTTAAAAAGCGATTATAAAGTCATCGATATAGGCTTTCCTGCAGCTCTCAGTGCGCAGTCACCATTCTTGTTTTTCAGGAACTACTTATTACTACGCAATAATTTTTTTATGGGACCCAATCAATGGATTGAAGAATGGATGGAAGAAAGATTTTTTCAAATCGGTTCATAATTGACAGAGTTATGCGCGAACATACATAAAAAAAATAAAAAAAAAATATATACAGACGAATTGAGAACCTCCTCCTTTTTGAAGTCGGTTAAAAATTAATTCTTAAGAATACAGTCCGCAAACGAAGTTATCGCAGTTTTATTATCCAACACCACCTAACTAAGGATACTACGTGCCACTACACTTATGTATTATGTATATTTACCCGACTACGGAACGGAGGGAGGGTTATGATTTTATAACAAGAATGTATGTATGTATGTATGTTCATCTGTTCCCGAATATCTTCTAATCTACTTAACATAATTAGACAAGAAGGGTGTCGTTAGAAGCGCCTTGATTGTCCGCTGGTTATAGGCTATATAATATTACATTAAATTCAATGTGGCGCCATCTACAGGACAAAAACTTCTGAAGTAAAACAAAAATATTTTTTGATTAAGTTGAAATTAGGTACACATGTGTATTTCTGTTGCCCAAGCATGATCGTGTAAAGTAAATAATCATCATCATCAATATATATAAAAGGAGATGTCCTGATTGATTGACTTATTGACTGACTGACAGACAATGCACAGCCTAAACTGCTGGCTCTAGAGACTTGAAATTAGGGAGGTGTATTCTTCACAATACGGAAACGCACACTAAGAACGGAATTTTCAAAATTCGCATCCTAAGGGGTCCAAATAGGGGGTTTTAAGTTTTGTAAAAAAGCGTTATAATTCATGAACGGTTGGTACTACCGCTTTGAATTTTCACACACAGATGCCTCAAAGCAAATAAACAATAACGTGTTTTTGCATTTCTCGAAATTTTCTAAGTAGAAGTCACAGGACCTAAATTTTTGTGTAAAATAAATATTTTACAATTTCTTAACAATTTTCACTGTTTTCCGATACAAAATGATAGATAGGATTAGGACGAAGTCAGGTTTAAGAAATTATGAGGGTTTTAAGGTCAAAATAGGACCCCTAAGTTAAAAATCTCGCGTGTGGTGTCTTTTAAAAGGTAATTGGAAACCGTTTTTCTTATGATATAAGCAGTAGGCATGAGTTATATCATGGGTTTTAAAACTAAAATACGACATCGATGTTTAAAATTTGAATCTGATATGATTGAAATCATATCAGATTCAAATTTTAAAGTGATGGGAAAAATCATATTGTTTAGTTAAACTATTTTGCTAACTGCAGCGTTAGCTCAAGTGTGGCTTCTAAGTACACGCAAGGTTACAATTCAATAAGAGGCTGCCGAGAGTGTCCGCAAATGCGCGCTCCCGCGTCATGCTGACACCTAAAAAAAAAACAAGCTGCCGCCACGCTCCTCAGCCATACGCCCGGACAAATAACGGGCAACCTTCGGAGTTGTCGGTTGGACGTTTGGGTTGTGAGCCCTAGATGCCCATTGAGTACGGGGAGTTTTAGTACGTAAGATACTCCGCTTTGGAGCTAGGTACCGAAACAAACAAAAAAAAAAACCGGTCAAGTGAGAGTCTGACTCGCGAATCGAGGGTTCCATACCTTCTTTGCGCGTATTAATGTTATTGATTTCAATTCAATAAGAGGCTGCCGAGAGTGTTCGCAAACGCGCGCACCCGCGTCAATCTGCCACCTAAAAAAAAAAAGCTGCCGCCTCGCTCCTCAGCCATAATCCCGGACAAATAACGGGCGATCAGTCTAGTGCGAGTCTGACTCGCGCATCGAGGGTTCCATACCTTCTTTGCACGTATTAAAGTTATTTTAATCATCAATCAATATATATAAAAGGAGATGTCCTGACTGATTGACTGACTGACAGACAACGCACAGCCTAAACTGCTGGCTCTAGAGACTTGAAATTAGGGAGGTGTATTCTTCACAATACTTAAACGCACACTAAGAACTGAATTTTCAAAATTCGTATCCTAAGGGGTCCAAATAGGGGGTTTCATGTATTATAAAAAAGCGTTATAATTCATGAACGATTGGTACTAGAGCCTTGAATTTTCACACGCAGATGCCGAAAAAAAAACAATTACGTGTTTACGAAATATATTTAGTAAAACTAAGTAATTATTATAGCGATACTAACTTAATTCTAATAATTCTACGTGATTTGTAACGAATTATAAAGCCCCAAAATAAATAAAATAAAAAATAAGTTTTAAAAACTAAAATCCGACTACGGATAAAATCGCAGTCTAAAAAGTAGAAAACAAGAAAATATTTCTTGTCAGATGTACTTATCTACCAACGCCTTAAGCAATTAATTATCGTCTAGTAAGTAGATAATTTGTATATTTCAATTTAACGTATTATAAGTATAATTACTATAGATTGTAGCCGTAGTCGCATGCCACCTTGCTAATGTCGAATATGGCCAATGTTATATTGTCGCGTTGGGAACACAAAATTCAGGATGCACTTCGACGACTAGCAGCAGATCGCCGACTTATGTATAAACGACAACGCCACGACGGATCATCAGGCATCAGTGGCATGCGACTACGGCTACAATCTATAGTAATTATACTTATAATACGTTAAATTGAAATATACAAATTATCTACTTACTAGACGATAATTAATTGCTTAAGGCGTTGGTAGATAAGTATATCAGACAAGAAATATTTTCTTGTTTTCTACTTTTTAGACTGCGATTTTATCCGTAGTCGGGTTTTAGTTTTTAAAACTTATTTTTTATTATCATTATGTATTGTGTAGAATCAACATTGTAAAGCGAAAATCAGCACCCAATGCACGTAATTTGATAATACCAACGGGTTGATTTTACCAATTTCCATTGCATGGAAACAGAAAGAAAATTAAAAAATAAACATTGCCCGCGCGATAGTAAACAAAGGGCCGTTCGGTGGCGAAATAAATTACATAAATTGAACAAAATTTGTGTCGGGTGTTTGGCACGAGATGTGTGAATAAATAATGCGATCGATTTTATCGGTGAATCAGTTCATTTACCTCGTCACTAGATTTCTTAAGACCTATTATTGAAAACAAGTATGATCATTCAACCAATTCGACCAATGTAATTGATTGCTTGTACTCGTATATCGCTTTGCAAAGTCAAGAATTGGTATTTTTTTCAGCTCCTCCTATCCTATGTCCTCTTCTAAGTATACAAAAGTCAAAGTCAAAAGTCAAAAATAATTTATTTCAAATAGGCTTAACACTTTTGAAAGGTCAATTTAAAAAAAGACTACCATCGGATCACAACGAAACTCAGAGGGCTTGTTATTTTCTCCCTTTTTTTAACAGTGTGTCATGTTACAATTAGATCAGAGTGACAGTGTGTCTTGCCGTTCAAAAGATCAAATAAGAGAGAAAAAATACGAGGAAAGTACAACAAACTATTCTTGCAGAGTAAAACCTAAAAATATTTAGGATTCGTTTTATTAGATCTCCGGTGGTTTTCACCGACGCAATTGGCACTTCGTTCGGATCCCACCAGTCTGTCCAGCGCCGGACGCTTGCTAGAGCACGTTTGTCCCGGGGAGCTGAAGTCCACGCTACCACTTGGTTTTTTGTCCCATAGCCATAGTCCACCACGCTGTAAAGAAAGAATGTAATACTAGATATCAGGGGCGTAGTTATCGCCGTATCAATAATGCGGGACCCCCGGGCTAAAGAGCACGTGGAAGCAAAAGATTCCCATGATGTTATCTACAATCCCACTTACACTCTTAGGCCGTACCTTCATTTCTCGTGGTCCCTCACGAATTCTTGACACAGGGCCGGTGTAAGGCAAGCTACATCACTGCTAAATATTCACGCGGAGTAAGTATACTGCAATCCCAAATTGGATACTACAAAATCCTTTTAACGCCTCAAAACGCTCCATTGATAACCAGGGTGCGGCCATAAGTAATAATTACACGGTGTACAACCGTATATCATGATTTACACAGACCGAGGCTCTTAAGTGAAGGAAATACGCGAGTTAGGCCTGAACTTTGGAGCAAAAACTCGTAACGACCGCCGACACATCACCTATACCGAACCTTCAATAATGGTGCCCTTAACAATCCTTTTTTTTTTCTTTGTCAGAGATAATTTTCAATTTGGCGATGCAATTAAGGTTTAGGATTACAGTGAAAAGAAAACGAAAATTAAGTTGTTCCGGTAGGTACCTACCTATTGAAGTATCAATCTTAACACGTTCGTTGTCGCGCTATGATTTTCTAAAATCTATACGTATGGCCATGGCCACCACTATAATTTGCCAGAACTCGCGTAGTGAGTCCTCGGCCGTACGAATGAGGAGGATAGACCCAAATGCAAATTTGCACATTTCAAGGTATTTTTATAAAAAAATAAATACCTTTTATTTCGTAATATTTTAAAAGAAAATGCGATAAATCACTGGGACTCGCGTGACGAGTCCTTGGACTCCAGAATGCAATGTTAATGAACTTGCGAGGCGAGTCCTCGGCAACGAACGTGTTGAAACACGTCTCTTAATTAATAGGTACTGTAGGTACGGTCAGCCAAAAATATGGTTTACCACCCTACGGTTGAAGTTCATATGCATATTATAAAACAAGGTTGATTTTCCCTTGCAATTATTCATACTGCTCTCTTTATCATTGATTGTAGAAACGTCAACACTTTACCTTGTGTTCCTAGTTTAAATTGTAGCATCTGACTGATAGGTAACCCTCACATTTGTCTAAAAATTGTTTATACGGTGCAAGGCGAATTTTGAGCCAAATTTCGTCATACATTTATATTTATCAGCTTAGCTTATATCAAGAGGTTAGATTGAAATAATCCTAATTTTCTTGCAAATAGTGCTCTTTATCATATTATATCTATATTATTATTAGTAAAAAGGTAGTAGAGGTATAGTAGGTAGCATTTTGATGTATAATAGGTATATAATAACTAGCTTTTGCTCGCAGCTCCACCCATATGAATGTCGGTTATAGCACCAAAAGGTAAGCTATGTCCTTCTCCGAAGTTCAAACAATATTTAAACCAAATTTCATCAAAATTGGTTCAGTGGTTCAGTCGTGAAAGGTGGACAAACAACCTAACACACTTTTACATTTATAATACTAAAGTATGTATTAATAGGGATAAGAGTAAAAGAAGAATACGAGTCTTTCCAAAAACAACTTTATCAGTAATAAAATAAAAATACAATTAGGTATACCTATCTATATTAAATACAATAAAGCAATACAATACAATTAATAAATAACATAACTTATAAAAATTGAGAACGAACTAGTTGCTGGTAAATGGAAGAAATTTAATAGAAACTTTCAATTAAAAAATGCAAAAATCTAAAATAGTCATAATAATAACTCGTGTAACCGCCATTTGCGTCTATGTCAGCTTGGAAACGGTCACCCATTGAACCCACAAGCCTTAAACAGACATCAGATCCGCGGGTTTCCTCCCATATCTCATTACAGTTTCGTTTCAGAGCTTCCTTCGTTCTTTCGTAGCGGTTGGACACAGAACTCAGTGTTATTCCAATCGAAATTCAAGTGTTCTCTAGCCAAATTCAGTCAAGCAATTTTATGAGCGTCAGTCATATGTATTTTTTTTTTTGCATAATGCCTGTAATGCAAACCCAAGTAAACATTAAACATTTCGGCAAAATGTTCAGTCGGTGTGAAACCATTATTTTCTTATATTTTATTTTCTTATATTTTACCAATATTTTCTTTTCGTCGAAGCGGCCGCTTCGACGAAGATCATTTAAATTTCCTTCTTCGCCATCACGTGTAATCCAACGACGAACAACTTGTATCTAAAATTAAAGATTAACTAAGTAAATGCTTATAGAAAAAATAGAAAATGTATAATGTTTATACTAAGGCACGGTGAACTTAATAAAACTTACCGACACATTTAAAAATCTCACTTATATGAGGCTATTGTTAGTAGTGCAATTATACTCGCTCTTTCGGCTATTGATAAATTGCGAGGCATTTGCAAATTCGAGAAATAACAATGTAATCCATATTTACATTTACATATAAATAAAAATGACAAATCTTGATAGTTGTTGTCAGTGATATTTTCTTTTTTCAGTTAAAAAGAGGTTTTCACCTAAATTTACTTACATATTGGAATCCTCACTAAAAAGATGAAAAAAAAGACTAATGGTTGTATTTGTTGAAAATCTTAGCTTATTGCATTGAAAATAAAGGTCAAAATAACATCTTTAACCCATGACTTCAGATGTTAGGCATCTCAGATAATAAAAAATACGTCATGATTGTGCATCTCTTTCATTATTAGAAATGTTCAACCTTGATGTTATTTTGATTGCATAGGAAGATTTGTCAAAACTGGTAAACCACTTTCTAGGCCGACCGTACCTAATTATTTTCAGACTTAATAAAAACTAGTAAGTACCTAGTTTACCTACTGGTAAAGCACACAAGCTTATTAAAAGCATATTCATTCTAGCCCTGAAGGCGCCAACATTAAAGTTGGGCGGGAATTCCGACAATCCCCTCAGACATCTGGCAACCCTGGGTCTCCTCGGGTCAGGTAAGTGGCTAAGTGTACAGATTAAGGCTGCCTGTCCACCGAAGCGGAGCGAGGCGGCAGATTGCACAAAAACACTGCTCCAAAATCTTAGTGCAATCTTATTGGTCAATGTTGCACCGTTTCTCCGCTCCGCGGCCTCGCTCCGCTTCGGTGGACAGGCAGCCTACGAGCTTTCAAATATAAAAAATAATCAAACAGGTGCCATCCAAAGACATTACGTATTTAACTAAATAGAATAGTTAAATACTTACTATAAAATCTTTGGATATTTCGATTAGGGACTGCGATGTCACAGATAGATTAGTACGTATGCGATTTAAGGAGCATACAAATATGACAAAAACAACAATAATTTTACCGTCTGTTAAGCAAATAATGCCATCAGGGGAGAGCCATCCGTTACCCGTCATTCAGGCTCCGTGGCTCCTTTAACGGCGATGTAATGGTGTTTTTATGATTTCCCCCCCGACATTAACACTGTCTAAAGCTCTGTTGTTTCACGCAAAGTGATTTATTTACACGGTGAAGACGTATGAGGTGTTTAGAGGCACGCCAAAGTTGATTTTCAAAGTTCTTTTTCCTTGGTGGTTTAAATTAAGAATAATAAGAAATTATATTTTATGTATTGAGATAATTTAACGGTATTTCTTTTAATGTTACGGATTTATTGAAATTAGCTATTTTGGCGTGAGAATTGGCTATGGAAAAAGGCACAAGTAAGTACTCTCGCGGTCACAAGCGGTGTATCACAAAGGTGATACACCACTTGTGACTGCGTCCTGAAGAGGACGATAATCGCTTGCACGAGCCGGATTAAAATACTCGCGGACGAGGTAAGCGCGCGTAATGTCGTTCAAACGATTTTGATTGAAAACTGGTATACCGTTCGTGTCCGCGATAGTACATTATCATCATCGTCATAGTCAGCAGCGGTAAGACGTGTCAACGCAAGTTTCCAAAATACGCGTGTGCGTGAAGAATCGCACTCACGCACACCTACACGACCAGCGACGGCCGGGCTGCGCCCCCACCATTGGCGCGGGGCTCGGGACTCGACGTTCGGCACGCGATCTGAGCACATCCTATTGTATTTACTGCATAATTACCTAAGTATACCAATGTTGAACACAGATTATGATATTATATGTTTAAGCGAGACGTGGCTTTTGCCGGGCATCTATGACGCTGAGTTGTTTGATTCGAGATACCAGGTTTATCGTACTGATCGTGACTATAGTCAGTTGGGTGTCACAAGGGGAGGTTTGATTGCAGTTCGTCGGGGATTCAACGTGAGTATGCTTAATTTATGCCCTTTGCCTCATTTGTTTGATGCCGATGTTACATGTATTAACATTTTATTAGATCAAATGCCAGCATCAAGTATGTTTAGATTATTTTGTTGTTATTTCCCGCAAAACAGTAATCAGTCCTCATCACAACTTTCATTCTTTGAATATATTTCGGATTTAAAGCTACAATGTCCTAACGATGTATTTTTACTTGTTGGTGATTTCAACATTACACATGCTAAGTGGTCCATTGTGCCTGACTCTCAGCATTTAGCATTGACTCTTGATAACCCTTATGGGAATATATTAACCTCACAGTTATTTACATTTTTATGCTTTAATGGGTGGTCACAATATAATAGTATTGGAAATGTTAATAATAGGGAATTGGACCTTGTTATATCGGATATACCTTGTACAGTTAAGCGTATTACTCCTTTATCATTACCTGAAGATGCCCATCACCCATCTCTCTGCATTACAATTGATGTTAATTTTAAGGTAACTAGCTTACGTCCAGCCTTACGGACCATACGGCGCTTTTTTGCTGCAGACTATAATAAAATAAATGAGAAATTAGGTAATATAGATTGGTATCAGCATTTGGAAATAGATGGCGTTGATGTTGAGAAATCGGTAAATATTTTTTATGAAACTGTTAATAACATAATTGAGGAGTGTGTTCCCTCAAGGGTATCTACTAATAATAAGTATCCAGTTTGGTATTCCCGAAAATTAATTAAATTAATTAATAAAAAAAATAGATTGCTTAAGAAATGGAAAATGTATAATAGGCATAGTGATTATGATAATTATTCTGATATGCGTCGTATGGTTAAAGAGCTCGAGGGAGTTTGTTATGATCATTTCATTAGTCGTACTGAAAATAATATATGTAAAAGTTCTAAAAATTTCTGGATATATATTAAATCTAAAAGAAACAATGTTGATATTCCCGATACTCTTTGCCTTGGTGATACTAATGCTTCAGATGGTCAGGTTATTGCTGATCTTTTCAACTCATATTTTCAGTCTGTTTTTGAATCCGGTCCAACTGTTGCCAATGACATTGATGTACCGAATAATGAGTGTGTAATTCAATATGTTAATATAAATGTTAATGTAGTTGAAAAATACTTATCTACTTTGGATCTAACTAAAGGACCTGGTCCTGATGGGATTCATCCTGTTTTTCTAAAACGATGCAGTAAAGAACTTGCAGTGCCACTTTCGTTGTTATTTTGTTTATCATTAGAAACGGGCTTGATGCCAATAGTCTGGAAACAATCAATCATTGTCCCTATATTGAAAAATGGCGATAAACACAATATTGATAACTACCGCGGTATTTCGAAACTTTCTGCAATACCAAAACTTTTCGAGAAAATAATATATGACTCGCTGTTTCCGGCAATCAGACCGCTGCTTGCAGCTAATCAGCACGGTTTTATTAGTGGGCGATCCACAGAGTCCAACTTGTGTGAATTTCTGGACCTGGTTATTGATGCTATGGATAATGGTTATCAGGTGGATGCCGTGTATACGGATTTTTCAAAAGCATTCGATAAAATTTCTCATGATTTGCTCGTAAAAAAGCTAGAAAATATCGGTATACACGGTGACTTACTTAGATGGCTGGATTCCTATTTGCGTGACAGAACACAGGCAGTTGCGGTAAAGGGTTACACGTCTAGTTTTATACCAATAACTTCTGGAGTTCCTCAGGGCTCACACCTTGGTCCATTGCTTTTTAATATTTTTATTAATTCTGTTGCTAAAAGTTTATTTTCCTCAAATATTTTACTATATGCTGATGACACAAACATATTCAAAATTGTAGAATCTGTTGAAGATAGTAAATTACTTCAAAATGATCTGAACAATTTTTATAAATATTGCACAGAAGTTATGAAACTTAAAATTAAACATTGATAAATGCCATGCTATATCTTTCTCGCGTAAGAAACGCCCAATAAATTTTGCTTATAACTTTAATGGTATTTATTTAAAAAAGGTAACTGAGGTTAGGGATTTAGGGATACTGCTTGATAATGAACTTTCGTTCACTTCACATATTAATAACATTACATCGAAAGCATATAAAATGTTAGGTTTTGTCCTTAGACAGTGCATCGATTTTAAAAATATAAATACTTATATTATTTTATATAATGCATTGGTGAGAAGCGTTTTGGAATATGGATCAATAATATGGAACCCTTTATATTCAGTTTATAAAAAACAAATTGAAGCCGTTCAGAACAGATTCCTTCGTAGAATTAAATTTAAATTCAATAACCTTCTGCTACAGCTGCCGTCTTTGGAGCTACGCCGGGAGTATAGGGATCAATTTTTTCTGTATAAGATTGTTCATAACTTTGTGGATTCGCCGTATCTTTTTGGTCGTATTGCGTTTAAGTGCCCTAGGTTGAGTGCTCGCTCCAGAACTCTTTTTTCAACTCCATCTTGTAGAACTAACTATTCTGTCAATCGATTCCTGGTCAGAGCATGTAAAGTTTATAATGAACGTTATTGTCATGTTGATATTTTTAACTGTAAACTAAGTAAATATATTTCTCTGGTGAAAAGTAAATAGTAATTTATGTTAATGTTATTTTTCTCATTTTAATTTAATTTATTCATATCGTCTTTCATTCATAATCACATATATATAATTTTATGTTTTTTTTTTTATTAAACTTTTTTTTTTTTTTGTTTACGACATAAATTCTAATTTTTGTCTGTTTCTTTGTATTCTATTGTCTTCACTTTGTGCTACCTATTCGTGGAAACTGTTTTGCTAATGTTTTAATCTAAATGTATCTATATTTATGTGTTATAAAAGCTGTATGTTTTCCTTAAATAAATAAATTATTATTAAATTATAAATATCGCTAAGATCCATAAGCTCGACTTTCCTTGGAAGACCTTGAAGACTACCTCGGCGGCCACAGACGTCCACTGCTGAACAAAGGCCATATAGAAGGGAGGTGTTGCCATAATCGAACGCTTGGCTGGCGTCTTGTCATCTTAGCGTAGCGCTATATTCTCTTACACTAGCTGACCCGCGCAGCTCCGCCCGCGCTTTAATTACATTTTGCTCCCCATTTCTCCCTACTCCCTTGATTTATCTCTCTCCGTCTCTCTCTCTTATAAGAAAAATCTAATTCTATGCTATTTCTCTCCCCTCCCGCTTCGGTCCCCGTCACACTTCCCCTCTTCCTCTCCCCGTTGTCCTCTCCGAACCCTCTCCCTCCTCTCTCTTCTCCCAACTTGCTCCCTCTAACTCCTCCGATCACTCACTCCATCACCCTCCCCTCTCCCTCTCTCGTTTTATATATTCTCGTCAATCATGGTATCAGCGGCATAAAATATACTTTATAACCTATTCTCAGACCTACCCGCAAAATTTCATACATATCGGTTCACCCATCTATTTAAAGACCTTGCCTTACGTTGCTTAACCTTAACCTAGCGGCATGAAATATACTTTATGACCTATTCTCAGACCTACCTGATATGCACAAAAAAAACATACAAATCGGTTCACCCATCTATTTAATGACCTTACCTAACGATGCTTAACCTTAACCTACCGGGATAAAAAGTATCCTATATCCGTTTCCTGGTTTTAAGCTACCTCCCCACCAATTTTCAGCCAAATCGGTTCAGCCGTTCTTGAGTTATAAATAGTGTAACTAACACGACTTTCTTTTATTTTATAGATTAAAGTTCTATAGTGATTGTATGTTCAATTTCACCGATAGATGGCGCTGTTCATAATGTAAATCACGCTAACATCGTAAATTACTGTCTAATGATATTCGATAATGAAATTTCTAAATTTCCGCATCTTTTATTGTGACTGAAATACAATACCTATACACTACCTGGACTTGTGTTGAGGATTTTTGAACCCCCCTGAGCCCTGACCTTGAAGCGTTTTTTGGGAGCGCTGTTCATTGTGTGTAGTGTGAATTGTAGTTGTACATTTTATTGCGTTAGATTAGATCATTTCGAGTCATTTTAGGTCTTTTACCTAAGTAAAAATTTTTAGCAATTTCGTATTCTCAATTTCTACCTATCTATACAAATGTAGCCTTGGTGGTGCAGCGGACCTAACCGCTGGCTTTTAAATGAATGAAATTGTATTTTTCCTATTTCTTTCCTAATCTAGTTTGGACTCGCTCGGGATTTACAGATTTTAACTTTTCAAAGATATAGTGTCATATTGCTATCAGCAAAGTACTTAGAACAATACAGAAATCTAATGAAAACCCCTTACAAAAATTGACCCTTCGCCACTGCCATATTTTATGCAAACTAAATGTCTGCTCAGTCCCTATTGTATATAGCGTAATAATACATATCTTAATGATTAACTGATCAGTCTATAATTACCCTATTCACATACAAAGGAAATTACGTGGTAATATGTGCAAGTAATGTTTCACTGCTTAGCCCCTATGAAACATAGCGTGATGTTTTATATACCAATATATACCCCTACTTCTACACAACACATCAGTGAAAGTCCTATCAAAATACATCCACGGGTTTTCAAATGATACCTGGACAAACAGAACGATAGACAGACAGACAGACAATAATTAAAAAAAAATTGTTTTGGCCTCTATGTCGATAGTATAGTATCCCCACATAGAAATTTTGGAAAAATATTCAATGTACAGAAAAAGTAAGTTAAGTTTTATTATAGTATATAGATAGATAGAAGAAGAAGATTAAATACAAACTAATAGCAATGAGATGGTAGTGTAGTAGCTGGAATAGACTGCATCGAAAATTGTAAAGAAATTGCCGACTCAATCACTGCATAGATATAAATAAATCTCGAGAATTTATCGCTAGAGTCGTTCGTGTTTAATGAAGTTATCGAGATTAAACTTTACAAACTACGAGATATTTATGTGGCAAATAAAAATTAGATACTTTAGGCGACTACTCTAATCTACTCTAACAATCTATCCGAATATAAATTCGGTAGGGCGTAGGGTTAAATGTTAACTTAAATTGCTGTGGTGCCTGCCTGGATGGACTCCTGCTTGGAACTACTAGCTGGTAAAATGTGTTCAACTTCATTCATCATCACCAGCCGGAAGACGTCCACTGCAGAACATAGGCCTCCCCCTTCGAACACCACAATGAACGACATTTGGCTATTTGCATCCACCGGATACCTGCGACGCGCACAATGTCGTCTGTCCAAATAATATAATAATGATAATTTATTAAATATACATTCTCTTCATGTAAACATGTACAGCGGTACATAGTCAGATGTCGTATTTTGTCTCTAATTAGTGAGTATTGTGAGTCTTGGGAACCGGCTACATTAAGAAGACAGGATCTAATTAGATGAATGGTTGTAATCAAATATTCCGCCCAAGGCGGCACGTTTGTTGCTTCTTGTATCATGCTAATGTCCTTATTCGGCCAAATTAATAATTGATGCTTTAACTTCCGCACCCACAAACATTAATTTGCGTTAGTTCTTAAACAATAATTAGTCATTTTTTGCATCTAATCTACTAGTACCTCTCTCTAAGTCATACCAAAAGTAATTCTTTATTGCTATAGCGCAGGATTTTGTCAAAACAAAAAGGATCCTATGTGTTTGATGGAGGATGGTGGAGTGATGGCTGCTGCTCAAGTCAACTCGTGCGCGGGTGCTGCTTTGGGGACTGGTCTGGCCGCTGTCCTTTTGTCCTTTTTTTATGTTATTTTTTTGTTTTGTAGTCTAGCAGCAAAATTGATTATTACTTTATTTACGTGCTGAAGGCAATTCACTTGAGCTTGTAAATTATTCTTGGTGTGTATTTAACTTAGACGACTTGTGATAAAAGTTGGTAATATGTTAAAGTGCTTTGTGTCTTGCCTGACGAGGCACTGCTTAACAGCAGAAGGTAAATGTTAAACGTGAGCCACTGTGATTTTGGATCGGCCATGCTCGCCATCGAAAAGTCTTTGCTTGTGGCGGCTTCGTGTGGCGGGTCACCCCCTTCCCTCCAATATGGTTGAGGGGAGTGATGGCTGCTGCTCGAGTCAACTCATGCGCGGGTGCTGCTTTGGGGGACTGGTCCGACTACTATCCCTTTGGCATTTTAGTTTGTTGTGTTTTCGTCGTTTTTTTTATTTTATTTGATATTTTGAACGGCAGGACACACTGTCGCTGGTGCTGATCTAATTGTAAAAAGACAAACTTTGTTTAAAAAAAAATGTGAAAAAATGACAAGCCCGCTGAGTTTGTCGGATCTTCTCAGTTGAGGCCGCGTTGTGATCCGGTGGTAGCTTTTAAAAAAAATGACCGTTCAAAAGTGCTAGCGTTAAGCCTATTTGAAATAAAAATTTTGAATTTTGCTATTATGATGTTTTGTTATTATTTTTTTGTTATTATGGGGCTTACTTGCTTATGAAGAAGAAGGCTTTTTATATATTTAAATTATTTATCTTCTGTTTTATAATTCAACCTAATAGTTAAAAAACTTTTACCTTGATACATTTTTTAGATAATTATGTAGAGTTATGATTTGGGCATTCATAAACCATATTAGCCGTTTCAGTTGGGTCGGAAGGCATCCGTGCATTGTCAGATCGAATCGATAGTCAAAATAAAACGTTAAGACATACGTGCATTCTCTAAAACACAAAAAAAAAAGAAAACCACTGTGGCCAGAACCGTGACTATTATATTAAAATAATAGCCACTGTCTCTTCAATACGAACTCGCAAATGTGTTGCGAAATAAAATTTATAGGGGTGTTGTTATTCGTCAAATCGTTTTATTGCCCTCCTAGTTCCGGTATCCCTATAAACTTGTCTCTAAACCGGGCGAAAGGCTGAAGGATACTTTTACACACACACACACACCCCCAGGAATCGGCATTAAGGGCCGCTACATATGGGCCACTCGGGACGGCTACTGCGGATAGTTGCAAGTTTAGACAACCATAACTGTTGCCGCTAATGGCCTGTTGACGCGATTTTTGTTTAACCCTTACGAGGCAACAAGATGGACAAAATCTGCTGCGTCGGTGTAAAATATCCTCTGAATAGGTCAAGTAGCCACGCCTACTGTTCCTCAGAGTGCTTTAGTTTGATGTATTTGGAAACTCTCTCTATTATGTTATTTCTGTAGTACGACCTATGTAACTTTAGTTTTTTACTAAAGGCACTGGCTTCCAATTCACGTAACTCTGGTCTAAGTCTATAATGGCCTTAGGGGATGAGGTTAGAACTTTCTTATGTTTGGTTTATGTTGTGCAGCGATAGTCCATCGATATATTTCGTTAAATTCGATTGTGTTAGCTCCAACTTATAATTAGTTATTGAAAGGAACATAAATAGAGACTGGAAAATTAGTACTTAGGAATTAAATGCTTTTCAAAGCAAAATGTTTACTATGTTAGGGTTCCGTAGGCTAAAACGGAATTCTGAAGAGTAACGAGCGTTCTAGATCCAGTGATGACAGTTCATCAATAAAACTACGGCCACTTTTCTGTTTGCTCGACTGAATACAACCTTGGCACGCTTCGTATAAGGTCTTACATCGTAGAAATGACATCAATTGTCAGTTGCTTAACTCAACTGTTTCTCATAGGACTTTATTTTAGGATCATATAAAACAGGGGCTGAAAATGTGTGAATAACAAACAGCTCGATCACGCGTGGCCGTGACTATTGGGCCCGTGTGTGGGGGCCTAACCGCCTGTTTAAACGCAGACAGAGGCTTGTGAAAACCCGTCCCCGCATTTGTACACCAACTGGCTTGGGCAAATGTTTACTTGGCCCGATATTGCACGCCACATGACGCTTTTTGCCCTCCACTCTCGCCACCGACGGCTGTTTGAAATCATGCTCTGTTTACAGAGATATCGTTTGGTTGTACCGCGGGGCAGGATGTCGATTGGAATAATGTACCTAATCGGAGTGGAATAATATTTGTATGTTTGATAATGAACTAAAGCTGCTTGAATTTTAAACCTCTCTTGGTTTTAAACCACAGTCATTTTTGCAAATTCTTGATGATAAAAAAAGAACTTGAGTGGTTGGAGTTTTAGACGAAAGTAAGGTTGGATAACGTTCATTTGAATTTACCTCTATCTGTATAAGATCATGTAATAAGCTCGTTCAACTAATTAAATATCTCACAGCCGATTCAGATTTGGAGTTTGTTAAATGTTCTTACAGAATAACCACTCTGCTTACTGTGACAATTATGTAGTTAAATACTAATATTTAAATTTGTTTTAATAATAAGTGCAAACGATTTAAAAAAGTAATTATGTAATTTTAACACTTTAAGCACATTCTATTACATTGGTATTCTATCATTATTCACTGGAATAAATTTTATGTGATATTTAAGATATTTTTATGTCGCGAGTTTAACGTACTCGTACTTACTTGGACTTACATGGAACATTTTAAACATTAAAGTCAATAAAATCAAATTATTAATTGTCTTGTTTAATTTGTTATAAGTAAATCTCGCGACAAGCTTTTATATCATATAAATTGTGTAATGACGTTATAAATTGATATTAAAAGTTTTAAAGGAAAAGTTTATTTTATTCTTTTTAGCGCATTTAAATAAAAGCTTGTTTTAAAAAGTTTTTTATTTTAATTTATTATTTACTTTTTAGTTATTTATTTTACTTCTTAGGTTTTCCTGGACCTAATTTAATTAAATGGTGAGTTTCCGTTTTCGCTATCCATTCCAGGGTCCCGTCACCTACCTTCCAATTGCATCATCAGGTCCTCATTGTTAGGCAATGTGAATAGAACTCTTTAAGACGAATCAAATGAGCCTAAACTCGATGTGTTTACTAGTAACCATTCCAGGGTCCCGTCACCTACCTTCGAATTGCATCATCAGGTCCTCATTGTTAGGCAATGTGAATAGAACTCTTTAAGACGAATCAAATGAGCCTAAACTCGATGTGTTTACTAGTAACCATTCCAGGGTCCCGTCACCTACCTTCCAGTTCCATCATCAGGTCCTCGTTATTAGGCAAAGTGAATAGAACGCTTTAAGACGAATCAAATGAGCCTAATCTCGATGTGTTTACTACTAACTATTCCAGGGTCCTGTCAACTACCTTCTAATTTCATCACCAGGTCCTCGTTATTAGGCAATGTGAATAGAACTCTTTAAGACGAATCAAATGAGCCTAAACTCGATGTGTTTACTAGTAACCATTCCAGGGTCCCGTCACCTACCTTCCAATTGCATCATCAGGTCCTCATTGTTAGGCAATGTGAATAGAACTCTTTAAGACGAATCAAATGAGCCTAATCTCGATGTGTTTACTACTAACCATTCCAGGGTCCTGTCAACTACCTTCCAATTCCATCATCAGGTCCTCGCTATTAGGCAATGTGAATAGAACTCTTTAAGACGAATCAAATGAGCCTAAACTCGATGTGTTTACTAGTAACCATTCCAAGGTCCCGTCACCTACCTTCCAATTCCATCATCAGGTCCTCATTGTTAGGCAATGTGAATAGAACTCTTTAAGACGAATCAAATGAGCCTAATCTCGATGTGTTCACTTCTAACCATTCCAGGGTCCTGTCAACTACCTTCCAATTCCATCATCAGGTCCTCATTGTTAGGCAATGTGAATAGAACTCTTTAAGACGAATCAAATGAGCCTAATCTCGATGTGTTTACTACTAACCATTCCAGGGTCCTGTCAACTACCTTCCAATTCCTTCATCAGGTCCTCGTTATTAGGCAATGTGAATAGAACTCTTTAAGACGAATCAAATGAGCCTAAACTCGATGTGTTTACTAGTAACCATTCCAAGGTCCCGTCACCTACCTTCCAATTCCATCATCAGGTCCTCGTTATTAGGCAAAGTGAATTGAACTCTTTAAGATGAATCAAAGTAGCCTAAACTCGATGTGTTTACTAGTAGCCATTCTAGGGTCCCGTCACCTACCTTCCAATTCCATCATCAGGTCCTCATTATTAGGCAATGTGAATAGAACTCTTTAAAACAAATTAAATGAGCCTAAACTCGATGTGTTTACTAGTAGCCATTCCAGGGTCCTGTCACCTACCTTCCAATTCCATCATCAGGTCCTCTAATTATTAGGCAATGTGAATAAAACTCTTTAAGACGAATCAAATGAGCCTAAACTCGATGTGTTTACTAGTAACCATTCCAGGGTCCCGTCACCTACCTTCGAATTGCATCATCAGGTCCTCATTGTTAGGCAATGTGAATAGAACTCTTTAAGACGAATCAAATGAGCCTAAACTCGATGTGTTTACTAGTAACCATTCCAGGGTCCCGTCACCTACCTTCCAATTGCATCATCAGGTCCTCATTGTTAGGCAATGTGAATAGAACTCTTTAAGACGAATCAAATGAGCCTAAACTCGATGTGTTTACTAGTAACCATTCCAGGGTCCCGTCACCTACCTTCGAATTGCATCATCAGGTCCTCATTGTTAGGCAATGTGAATAGAACTCTTTAAGACGAATCAAATGAGCCTAAACTCGATGTGTTTACTAGTAACCATTTCAAGGTCCCGTCACCTACCTTCCAATTCCATCATCAGGTCCTCGTTATTAGGCAAAGTGAATAGAACTATTTAAGACGAATCAAAGTAGCCTAAACTCGATGTGTTTACTAGTAGCCAGTCCAGGGTCCTGTCACCTACCTTCCAATTCCATCATCAGGTCCTCTAATTATTAGGCAATATGAATAGAACTCTTTAAGACGAATTAAATGAGCCTAAACTCGATGTGTTTACTAGTAACCATTCCAGGGTCCCGTCACCTACCTTCCAATTCCATCATCAGGTCCTCATTATTAGGCAATGTGAATAGAACTCTTTAAGACGAATCAAATGAGCCTAATCTCGATGTGTTTACTAGTAGCCATCCAAGGGTTCTCTTATCTGCCTTCGAGCTCCATCATCAGATCAGCTCGATGATACTATATTATTATATTGTCACGGGTCCTTGACATATGTGCAAAATTTCAAACGTTTTGAACGTGTAGAAGTGGGTGAAAATTGAGTAGCAAGATTCCACCCGAACAAATTACATACATAGTACATACATAGATACATACATACATACATTGCTAGTTAAATAAAAGCTTTTAATAAGACTAAATTAGGAATCTTCTTAATTATTTGAAAAAAAAAACCTCATTAATCGTCAGAGGCATTTGGAAAAAAGACGAAGTGAAATGACTAAGTCGACAGCCGTCATCGCATCAAATTCGACTACACACATCAAAAGTGTCTAGGGATCAAGCATTTTTAAGCGGATTTCTTGAGATTGAGATGTGGCTTTGTAATAAATTTATGATTTTATAAATTTATATGGATCCTTTTTGGTGCATTTCATAATTTGAATCAGGAACTGTGAATCAAATTCGAGTAAAAGATGAAAATCAGCTGTCAATATTTTCCCTATAAAAACATACAACGCATTGAAGACATTATTAGTGCTACTGTTTCCCTACTACTGATTAAAACCAACGTTATTATGGAGCGGCGACGTCATTTAAGCAGGGAAGAAATGCTCAGAGCCGTGGGAATGATAGAAGCTGGTTCCCGGCAACGTACTGTGGCTTTAGCTCTGAATACAAGTCAGAGTGTTATCAGTCGACTTTGGACACGTTACCGAAGCACTGGTACCGTGGCTGAGCGCCATGGAGGACGGTATCGCTGCACCACACGGAGACAAGACCGATATATTCAAATCTTAACTCGAAGAGTTCCAACAATAACTGCCATGATGTTAGCCGTGAGGCTTCATCACTCTTCAGGGAACTTAATTAGCGACCAAACAGTCAGAAACCGCTTGCATGAAGTAAACCTTCATTCCCGAAGACCGCTACGGGTACCACCTATAGCAATGCACAATCGTAGGATTCGATATCAATGGGCTCTTGAACACAGAAATTGGGCAGAAGAACAATGGCGTTTCGTGTGCTTTTCTGATGAGTCTCGTTTTGGTATGAGACCGGATACAAGACGTATACGACACTGGAGAACCCCTGGACGCCAACAGCGATTAAAATCCTGCCAGGAAGTCCATCCTTATAGTGGTGGAACCATCATGGTATGGGCGGGTATTTGGATCGGCGGAAGAACTGAGTTGATTTGGATCAGAGGCAACCTCAACGCTCAAATTTATGCTGAGACGATTGTATCAGACGTCATCGTTCCTCTACAAGTGCAAATCGGTCCCTTATTTCAGTTAATGCATGATAATGCACGACCGCACACCGCAAGAGTTGTAAGACAGACTCTCGCCGCAGCTAACATCAATGTCCTGCCCTGGCCTGCTCAGTCGCCAGACTTGAACCCGATTGAGCATGCATGGGATATGCTACAGAGAAGAGCTCTGCCGAATATGGAGGGTATCCAGTCGCAAGAAGACCTTTTTTTGTTGTTGCAACGAACATGGGCGGCCATTCCACAGCGTGATTTGGATGAACTCATTTTGAGTATGCCAAACCGATGTTCTTGTGTTGTTAGTGTTCGCGGTAGAAACACGGATTATTAATTGTTTAAGTTACCCAATAAAATTTTAAAGAAAACTGTTATTTCAGTCTTTTTTTCGAACTTTTGTGTTAGTGGTTCAAATGTCAAAAATCCCTTTATTAGGAAAATGGCAAATTTCTTTATTAATGCAAAGGTGACTTGGTTTATCGTTACTGTGACAAACGAAAACACTTTATTTGATGAATCCTTAAAGAAAATTTTAATTAATATCAATCAGGAGAAAAGTTATTGCAAAAATATATGTTGATCCCTAGACACTTTTGATGTGTGTATTTAGCATAAGAAAAGCTATTGAATCACAATATAATTCTGACATAAAACACAGGCGTGCGATTCATCTCAATTTTGTCACTGTGAGAAATGGGCAGACTGGTTTTTGCTATTATCTTAGATTACATATAAAGTCGTAAATTACCAGTAGGTACGGCGGTGGGGTTGCGACCCCCGTCCCCGTGAGGACCGTGTCTAGTTCCCGGGGGGCTATAATGCGCTTCCCGGCGGCGTGCTCAAAGGCAAGGCACTGACGGGCTCCTGGTAAAGACCCCACCGGAGAGCCCGGGGTCCCCTCTCATGTGCCGATGCGACAGCCGCGGGGGTTTTAGTGGGTAAGAATCCCACATACTCCGGTCGAGCCCCCCCCCCATTTCATTTCATCCCCATCGGTTCTTGGCTCTTCGAGCGATTTGGCCTGCCTATTGCCACTTCAATTTCCAGTTGACTAGTTCTTCGGCGAATCACCTCATTCTGGATTTTATCGCGCAAGGAAACTCCGAGCATAGTTCTCTCCATAGATCTTTGTTGCATAGTTTACCAAAAACTAATTATGGTAGCACTTGCCTATGCCCTATACTAAATATATATAGTAAGTACTAGACTATTTTTTTTTGTAGGAGTAGAACTGTTGGCTCGAGAGATTTTACGGACAGTTATACACCTCAACACAGGAGCCCATTGCTAGAACAGCTCAGGACACCAGAGCCAAACTAACCCGACACTACACTGAGGACATCCCAGACATCAGCCTGTACGAGATTAGAATGGCTCTCAAACAGCTCAAGAATAACAAGACGCCGGGTGACGACGGAATCACATCAGAACTTCTGAGAGCGGGTGGAAAACCGGTACTTTTAGTCCTCCAGAAGTTATTTAATTCCGTCTTACTCGAGGGTACAATGCCAGAAGCATGGCACAGGAGTGTGGTGGTTCTTTTCTTAAAAAGTTGATAACACTTTATTGAAGAATTATAGACCTATCTCACTCCTGAGCCATGTATACAAGCTGCTTTCGAGAGGCATTACTTACTCTTTAATTTTTACATAAATAAGCTGAATATTGAAATGAAACTAATTTTACGGATTATATCGCGGTTTATTTTTGATTTTAATTACCCGACGTTTCGAATACTTTACAGAATTCATGGTCACGGGCGGACTGAGGTGGTAGCTGTCCAAATGTCATAGTTGTCTTAGGGTACCCTCAGGTCTTCTAATTATTATTGTTAGTCCGATCTACGCAGAAAGAGCTTACAGTGTCTTGAGGTCTTGAAGTGGAATGCTTGTCTTTGGATTTGACTATGTTTATCACGGGATCCCAAGCTGGTGGTAGCACCCAGCCATCTTCTCTATTGAAATTTGGATGCTTTTTAATTTCAATAGCCTCACGGATCATCCTTGGTAGGTAGCGCTGTTCTTTTGCGAGGATTTGTGGTTTGTCAAATCTAATATAATGGCGGGTGCGATCCTGAACATGTTCACAGACTGCAGACTTCATATAGCGTCGATGTTTAACGTCAGCTATATGTTCTTTTACCCGGGTTTTTACCGATCGTTTTGTTTGCCCGATGTATGAGAGCCCACAGTCACAATCCAGTTTTTATACATACTCCTGCATCTTGTAGAGGTATATGGCTCTTGACTGATGGTAAAAACTGACTAATCTTCTTTGGTGGCTTGAAAAATGTTTTAATTGAAGCTCGCTTTAAGATATAGCCAATCTTGTCTGTTACCCCTCTAACATATGGCAATACAGCAGGCATACTTTCGACTGTGGATGGCTTGACACGTTCACAGTGACGGCGGCGGTGAGTGAATTAGTTTCATTTCAATGTGTATGATATAAATAAGCTCATTGAGGGACTCAGCAACTCCAAAATCGGCTGTTCGATATATAAGCTACGCCGATGATATGGTATTGCTGAGTCCTTAATTAGCGGTTTGAGAAAAATGGTGCAGATGTGTGAGGCGTATGCTAAGGCCCATGAGCTCAAGTACAATGTGAGCAAGAGTGAAGTTTTGGTTTTTCAACCTCGTGAGCACAGTGTGGATACAGTGCCTCCTGTGTGGTATGTCACTGAATAGAGTTTCCTCATATAAGTACTTGGGTCACTGGGTCTCGGAGGATCTCAAAGATAATGTTGATATTGAGAGGGAACGAAGGGCATTGGCGGTCCGGGGGAATATGTTGGCCCGTAGGTTCGCGCGTAGGCAGAGTCGCTGGAGGACTTCAATACGATGCTCAGCGACCTCAGTAGCGTTTCCCAACAGGTGGGTCTTAAAATGAACATGGACAAGACGAAGATCATGTCTAATGTCCATGTTGCACCCGTACCGGTAGTTGTTGGGAACAAAACACTCGAAGTTGTTGACCACTACGTATACCTAGGACAAACTATCCAGGTAGGTCGGTCCAACTTCGACAAAGAGGTCGCCCGAAAAATCCAACTCGGAAGGGCAGCGTTTGGGAAACTACGCGAAATCTTCTCGTCCAAAATACAGCAGTGCTTGAAGACGAAGGTTTTTAACCAGTGTGTGTTGCCAGTGATGACATATGGTACTGAAACGTGGTCCCTAACTGCTGGCCTTTTGGATAAGCTCAGAGTCACACAACGAGCTATGGAGAGAACTATGCTCGGAGATTCTTTGCGCGACAGAATCCGGAATGAGGAGATTCGCCGAAGAACCAAGGTCACTGACATAGCCCTTAAAATCTGCAAGTTGAAGTGGGAATGGGCAGGCCACATCACTCGGCGAACCGATAACCGTTGGGGAAGAAAGGTTCTCGAATGGCAACCACGAACCGGAAGACGCAGCGTAGTTAGGCCTCCCACTAGGTGGACAGACGACATTGTGCGCGTCGCGCAGTGGACATCTTCCGGCTGGTGATTATGATGATGATGAGTACTGTTGGCCGCAGATGGCCATGACAGCTTCACCGGACAGCAAGAAACTTAGCGAGGGGATGCATGTCGAGGTCGCATGCGTACGACCCTTCGGCCTCGCCGGCGAGACCGGTGTCTGTGTGTTGATGTGTTTACGACTCACGTCGTTGACGGTGTTGGTGTTGTGTCATGGTCCAGGAGGATAGACATCGGGTCGGGTGGGTCGAGCAGTACATGCCGCGGACGGAGGCTATGTACGGTACTTCGACGATCTGAGGGACCAGGGTCGGGGTCGAGGATATAGTCGGTAGCGGCACCGATTAGCGGGTTTGGGTGGACGCACGCTTTTGCAAAGTAATGTTCGGACATTTCTTTGAAAGATTTGCGGATAGGGACTATACCGAAGTCGGAATGTAGGTCGACATTCCGCATGTACCACGGGGCACCGACGGCATGTCGAAGGAATCGGTTTTGAATAACCTGGAGGCTATTAATGTGAGTGGGAGCCGCGCGTGCGAATACGGCACTGGCGTAAGCTAGGACGGGACGGATGCAGGTTTTGTAAAGTGTCAACTTATTTCTAAGCGACAGTTTACTCCGCCTGCAGATCATGGGGTAGAGTCATCGATATACTATACCAACTAGATTTGCTGTCACGACCCGAAAAGTGGTCACGAAAATAAGAGCTACGGAGACGGCTGTCGCTCAATTGTCTGCAATTATTATTGAACCTTATTTTATAGTATGTAAGTCATCTTTTTATATTGTCGGGATGTTTGGTTCCGATCTTCCGAGAGTTGTTGGTTCTTAAATAAGAGGCGAGTAACTGAAGCGTAAACCATATTTAATCGGGAAAAAATAGCCTATATATACAATATTTACATGCTTACACTAGTGCACTCTCTACACAGTAAACGCGCGCTGGGATTGGTCGATTACTGCGCGTTGCGCTCGCGACCGAAGTCATAAATATGACCCGCGCGTTCCGTACCGCAATAGTTGTCCAGCTGACGCAGCGGTGCGCGGACGCACAGCAACGCTGCGCGTGCGTGGCGATGCAGGTATTGATGTATGCCACTACAGTATTCCCCCCTAAGCGAAGCGTAGATTTTTCCTTACTACACGTCCAGAACGCGTAACATAGCGCTCTCTCGATGCTGATGTCGTTAGTCCTTGGTCGCTCCGACCGGCCGCCGACGCGACAGCATGCGGCGTAGGCGCAGTGGTTGGAAGCATCACTGGCGATGTGTCCCCATGTTCTTCTTCTTTGCAGATGAATGCCGGCTTAAGTCTATCCAGCGACACAACTGCGGTGCGATTGGGCAACTGGATTTTAAAAAACTTGTCGTGTCTCTGCAGCACTTGATACGGCCCATCGTACGGCGGTGTTAGAGGCGCTCGAACTGTGTCGTTTCGCACAAAGACATGCGTGCAGGAGGGTAAATCCTTATGGATGAACGGCTTGGCCGATGTTCTGTGCTCCTGGTACGCCGGTGCGAGTGTCGCCATACATTCACTGAGACGGCGTACGTACTCTGCGTCATCTACTACGCTGGGTCTTGAGCTGGTTGCGAAGAAATCGGATGGCATGCGCAGGGTAGCTCCGTACGTCATGAGCGCAGGACTGAAGTTATTGTCCTCACGCAATGCTGTACGCAGACCCAGTAGAACGGTCGGTAGCTCTTCGCTCCAACATGAACTCGCGCTCCTAGCCATGAGAGCAGCTTTTAAAGTGCGATGCCATCTTTCAACTTGTCCATTCGCTTGCGGATGAAATGCTGTAGTCCGTATTCTCGTGACGCCGAATTTCTTCATTAATGAGTTGAACAATGAAGACTCGAATAGAAGGCGAGGGGCTTCCAGATCCCATTAATTTTCTGTTGTAAGACGGCACCCATGCTAGTATCTGAGGCGTCTGTGAGTAGGCATAGCGGAGCGTTGTGCACGGGATGAGTCAGCGAGGTCGCGTTGAGTATGCTTTGTCGGCATTTGTCAAAGGCGGCGTCGGCTTGCGGTGTCCACGAGAAATCTCTCTCTAGTCTTGATGTCGACGACGCATAGGCGGTGACTGGCTTTAGGAACATCAACGCCCGCCACGGTTGATGTTTGTTTTAGTTTTCCTGCTTCTTTCTTGAACACGGTGACTCACAGCGACGCGCGTTTTCACCGAATTTGAAGTGGTAACGACAGAGCCATTCGCTGTCTAGAGGCGGGCGGGACGCGTCTCTTGGAGTCCTTGAACGAGTTGGGGAACGAAAACGCGTGCCAAATGGTCGGCGAAATGAACTTCGGCGTGGTGCTCGTTGATACGTTCGTAGTTCGGCTATTTCTAAGGACAGTCTCTCGACTTGTTTGGATAGGAGTTCAAGTGGTGTGCTGGCATCGCTGGCATTCTCTGTGCTTGAAGGCGTGGAGACTGCGGCCACGGTGTTGTTGTCAAATTGTTCCATAATTTTGTCTGCCATGACTGCTAGCCCGTCTAGTGTTGACTCCGTGTTGACTGACAAAACGGCGCGAACTTGGGTGGCCATCTGGTTCATCCACAATATTTTTAGCGCGTCGTCATTCAGTAGTTTTCCGCCCATAACGCGCATGCGTCGGAGGAGATGACTGGGCTTTTGGTCTCCGAGTTCTAGTCCGGTAAGAAGCTTTTGTAGCTGTTGATGCTCGGACTCTTCGTACGCTGTGATGAGGCGATTTTTTAAGGCTTTATATTGTCCTGTTGCCGGTGGATTGAGAATGATGTCGCTGACCATTTCGATGTCATTTCTTTCAAGCATAGTAACAGCGATATTATACTGATGTTGCTCGGAGATCTTCTGTGCGGAGACGGCGGCTTCAAACTGATTGAACCAGAGGCTTGGTCTCTGGCGCCAAAATGGTGGAATACGCGCCTGTAGCGAGACTGTGGCTACCTCGCCCAGTGGGACGATGTCTTCCTTTTTCTGTTTTTTTTTTTTTTTTTTTTTTTTTTTTTTTTTTGTGTAGGAGTAGTGCTGTTGGCCGCAGATGGCCATTACAGCTTCACCGGACGAGAGGGCGAGCGCTTTGAGCGCTCCAGCCCGGAAAGGTAGCGACTAGCTCAAGGGCACCTCAGGGAGGCACGGCCTCGGCTTGGGCTGCCGCTTAGAGAGTGTGAGTTTACCACCGGTTCACAACGCGCCCCCGCTGAGAAGAACCGGCAAGAAACTCAGCGAGGGGATGCATGTCGAGGTCGCATGTGTACGATCCTTCGGCCTCGCCGGCGAGACCGGTGTCTGTGTGTTGATGATGTGTGTACGACTCGTGACGTCGTTGTCGGTGTTGGTGTTGGTGTTGTGTCAAGGTCCAGGAGGACGGACATCGGGTCGGGTGGGTCGAGCAGTACATGCCGCGGACGGCGGCGATGTACGGTAGGTCGACGATCTGAGGGACCGGGAACAGGGTCAGGGTCGGGGATATAGTCGGCAGCGGCGCCGATGAGCGGGTTCGGGTGGACGCAAGCTTTTTCAAAGTAATGTTCGGACATTTCCTTGAAAAATTTGCGGATAGGGACTAGACCGAAGTCGGAATGAAGGTCGACATTCCGCATGTACCACGGGGCACCGACGGCATGTCGAAGGAATCGGTTTTGAATAACCTGGAGGCTATTGATGTGGGCGGGAGCCGCGTGTGCGAATACGGCACTGGCGTAAGCTAGGATGGGACGGATGCAGGTTTTGTAAAGTGTCAACTTATTCCTAAGCGACAGTTTACTCCGCCTGCAGATCATGGGGTAGAGCCGGCCGAGAACGAAGGCCGCTCGGTTGCGTACTGACCGTATATGCGGTCCAAATGTCATGCGGGAGTCCAGGGTGACGCCTAGATATTTGACCTTTTTGGTCCAAGGGATGGGACGCCCATAGAGGGTGATCTGACCTAATCGACTACTGGGATGGCCCGCAGTGTGAGATCTGGTGCTCCGGGAGAAGAGCACCGCGGCGCTCTTTTCCGGGTTCACCGCGATCAGCCACTTTTGGAACCATTCGCCTAGGGCGTTGACGGCGACTTGAAGAGTGCGCGTCAAGAAAGCCTTATTTCTGTGTGAGAAATAAAGTGCGGTGTCGTCCGCATAAAGGGCTAGTTGCACTCTGTCCGAACGAGGGATGTCGTTCGTGAACAGGCTGAACAGGAGTGGGGAGAGCACAGAGCCTTGAGGGACTCCGGCCTGAATAGGGTGGGAAGTGGATCGCGCACCTTCGACTCGATATCGAAAAGTACGATTCCTGAGAAAATCTCGTATGATGAGGACCAGACGGTCTGGCACGCCCATGAGGTAGAGCTTGTGAAGCAAGCCATTGTGCCAGACCTTATCGAATGCCTTAGCGACATCGAAGAATAAGGCTCCGGTGTATATGGGTCTGGGCTGGTTGAGCCCGGAGAGGACGTGCTCCGTGATGCGGTGCACTTGATGGACGCAAGAGTGTCCAGCTCGAAAGCCGAACTGCTCGTGAATGAGTATGCCCTTCGAGATGACAAATTCTTTGAGTCTTGCGAGAAGCAAGCGCTCGTAGAGTTTGCCCAGGGCGCTAAGGAGACTTATGGGGCGGTAGCTCGTGGGATCGTCACGTGGCTTACCGGGTTTGTGAATGCCGATGACGTCTGCTTCTTTCCACTCCGAAGGGAATATAGCGTGCGTCATGGCGGCATTGAAGATGGCTACCAAGAGGTAGATCAAGTGGTAGGGAAGGATTTTTAGTACGCGGTTCGAGATGCCGTCAGGGCCGGGGGCTTTCTTAGGCTTAAGGCCTTTGATGAGGTCTTCCACCTCGGAATGGGTGACCGGGGTGAGTGTGTCGGATGGCGGGGCAGAAACCCTGCGCTCTACTTCCCTATCTACGTGATCGCGATGGGGTGGGTCGGAAACTGAGACACTAGGAGAGCATTGTCTCTCTAGAGAGTCTGCGAGGACCTCGGCTTTTTCCTCGTCGTCGAAAGCTGGTGGGGCGCCTGAAGGGCGGGTCAGGGGAGGCATGGTGGCTACCGTGTCGGACTTGAGAGCCCTCGCTAGCCGCCAGTAGGCTTGGTGAGAGGGAGTGATACCCTCGAGAAAACCGTCCCACCGGTCCCCCCGGAGTTCCGCGATGCGGTTCTTTACGTCCCTCTGTAAAGCGCGCATGCGGATCCGGTTGGCTGCGGTGGGGTAGGAGTAGTGAGCGCGGATAGCCGCGTTTTTGGCTCGGACCAATTCTTTGACGTCGGCCGGCAGTTTGAAGCGTTGGACATAAGGGTCCACCGCTTCAACCTGCCGGGAAGATTGGCTGATGGCCGATTGGAGGTTGTCAGTGAAAGCACTGACGGCTTGTTCGGTGTCCTGAGGGGACGAGAGGTGGACTGGGATACGAGAGAGCTGTGGCGTGTCGGCATTGGCCAAGCAGGTGCTCAGCCGCTGCCAGTCCACCACAGTCTTCATGACTGGTTCCGGTGAGGGAGGTGGTCCGAGCTCCATGAGAACGGGACGGTGGTCGGAGTCTAGTTCATGGAGCACTTCTAAGGAGCGCAGCCGAAGCGTTACGTTCTTCAGAAGTGCCATGTCTAGGATATCGGGACGGTAGCCGATGCTGACGGGAAAATGGGTGGGACGCATTGGAGCAATGATCTCAAAATCGAGAGTGTCGACTAGAGCGTCGAGGCGCACGCCGTTATAATTGGTGGTGTGACAGTTCCACCTGACGTGTTTGCAATTGAAGTCGCCGCCAAGGATGACGGCGCTATCCATGTCAAGAAGTGCTTCGATGTCACTTCTGAGAAGTTGCTTGTCTGGTGGAAGGTACACCGAGACGAGAGTGACAGGGGGATGACCCGAGAGAGAGAGGCGGCAAGCCGAGGCCTCGATATTGGTGAGCGCAGGGGCATCGAGTGGAATGCAGTGCAAGGATTTCCTATAATAGATGACAGTGCCGCCTCCGCGGGAGGCAGTTCTGTCATTTCGCACGAGATGGTAGTTGGCGATGTTGGGACTCCTATGAGCGGGTTTGAGGAATGTCTCTTGCACTAGCATGACATCAACTTGGTGATCCCTAAGGAATTCACTAACTTGATCGCGTTGAGGGGAGAGGCCATGGGCGTTGAAAAACGCCAGGCACAAGGAGAGGGGCTTGATTCGTTTTGGGTGTAAATCCATAATCAAGGATAAGATTGGGTGGTGGGAACCACTGACAGGGAACTGAGCACACTCTCGTGCTCGACAAGGGCCATGGTGCGTTCGAAGTCGTTTTTGGCGACTCGAAGCTTGTGCGCGAGGGCGCGGATGGCGGCAATGTTGAAATTGCTCATGGTGTTGCGGATCAGTTGGATGTCCGACACCAGGGTGTTTTGTGCTGAGGGCACTGGGGTGAACCCGGCGTGAGGCGCCGGGGCGCTAGTCGCAGGGTGCATGGGCGCGCTGGGAACATGGGTGTTCCATGCGTTGGGACGGTTGAGCCGTGGGTCGCGGAGCGCAGAAGGCGCGACGCCTTGTGGAGCCTGCGGCACGAAGGGTGCCGAACTTGGCGGGACTACTTTTTGCGCAGAAGGCGCAGGAGGAGCAGGGGGCCCGGGCACAATGGGTGCCGAAAAGATGGGCGCTGAAGGCGCTGGATTCCTGGGCGCACGGAGACCGTTGCGCCTCGCCACTCGGCGATTCCTCTTTGGGGCCTTCGAACATCCGCGATAATTCGCGGGGTGTCCGACGGTCCCGCAGAGGACACAGCCGGGAGGCTCGGTCGCGGTCTCCTGCTTGCGAGAGCAGGTGGATGTCGGGTGGTCCCCGATGCATTTAACGCATCGGGGAGTGGCGTGACAGTTGCGGGCCGAATGGCCGTACAATTGGCAATTGTGGCACTGACCGGGAGTGCCACGTTTGTGGGGGGGTTCGACATAGAAACCCCCGGTAAGGTCTAAAAGATGAGACAAGTCAAAAATACGCTTGCCTTCGGGGGTACGGTCGAGAATGACAGTCACCATACTGTATGGGACCTTGGGACCGCGGCCACTCGCCATGCGGTGGACTTCGTGGGCGGGGAATCCTTGGGACTGAAGGTCCTCAAGGATGAGAGAGGGCTCGAATTCCTTCGGAACTCCCCTGATGACCACTCGAAGGGTACGGTCCTCTTCGAGGGTGTAGGTGTGGAAGGAGATCTTCTCCTTCCTCAAGTGGGACGTGAGTTGACGGTGGTCGTCAGTCGTCATGGCGGACACACTGATACCGTTGGCCGTGTTCGAGGCCTTGGTGTATCTGATGTTTTTCGCTTTAAGAGCGTTAGTGACTCGCGGCCATGCGGCTTTGTCCTGTATAATTACAGGAGGAGGAGGGCGGGGCTTGCGGCCTTCGGGTTGGCTCGCCGGGGCGGCTGAATCGCGCGGCGTGGGTGAGGTGCGAGGGGACGGAGAGGCACTCAGGGAGATTGGGGAGGACGCACAGGCCTCCTCCTCAACGCACTGGTGCTTGGACGGGCGCTGGTCCCGGGGTTGACGCGCCCGTTTCTTATCCCGGACTAGCGTCCATTCGTCCTCCGAGGAGGAGATGGGGCGCTTGGCGGACTCGTGTTCGACCTCCATGTCCGAGGCTGACTGAGGGTCGGCCTCGAACCCCGGTGGAGGGAACTGGGTTGGCGCATCCAGGTGCGCCGGGGTGGGTTGCGGCGAGATAATCGCGGCGGAAGGTGGCGGGGTAAGCGCCGCTGGGGTCGGTGCGGTAAACGCGTCGGTGGGCTGCGACTGAAGGTCGGGCGGGGTCGGCGAAAGGGTTTCGCTCGAGGTGGCGGCGGCGTTCATGGCCGAGATTAACTCCGTCAAGATCGTTGGATACTTGACGGAGATAATCTCCACCAGTCTCACCGCAAATTCGGGAGGCACTTGGGAGAGTGCGGGGGACGACATTTTTCCGTCCGAAGGGAAACTCTCCGGACGAAAAATGGGTGAGTGATCCTCCCCGCCGGCAAGGCGGGGAGTGGGTGAGTGCCTAACGTGTGGCCCTAATGTGTGTGGGTGTGTAGGGTGTGTAGCCTAACAGCCCTGGGGCAGAGGAGACGAGACCGGCAAGCCGGCGGTTCGAAACCAAACAGCACCCAAGGAATAGGAAATAGGAGGCGGAAGGGTGGGAGGGCGACGATCAAGATCGACTAGGGGGTCACTCCCAGGGCCGGTTGCCTTGATCCCGTCCGAGTTGCCGTTTCCTGAAGGGAACCGGCGAGCGCTCGGGTCACGCTCCGCCTAGGTGCGTTAACACCGCAAGGATCCCCTAGGCGACCACTAAAAAACACGTGGTTTTTAAAACGCGGAATGACTGCTTTGTTATTTGGAAACAGGAACCTGTTTTCAAGTAACAAAGAGTCACTCACGGGCGGGTGCGCGCGACGCAGGTGTGCGGCGCGCGGGTGGCCGGCGAGCAGGTAGCCGGCGGCGCAAGCCGCGGCAATCCAAACACGCGGCGGGTCGGTGGGCCGTCACGAAGCGACGGCGGTGACGCCTGGCGGCGAATCTGTGAACACACAAACACACGGAGCGTGAGAGAGCGTAGCGAGTGCGCACGTCCGATCGGGACCGGAGCGCGCAGCGGAATGGCCTTTTTCTGTTGCTCGGCCATTATGGATTTATTCTTGATGGTCGCTTTGTTCTGAAGGGGTCACCAATGTCGGGATGTTTGGTTCCGATCTTCCGAGAGTTGTTGGTTCTTAAATAAGAGGCGAGTAACTGAAGCGTAAACCATATTTAATCGGGAAAAAATAGCCTATATATACAATATTTACATGCTTACACTAGTGCACTCTCTACACAGTAAACGCGCGCTGGGATTGGTCGATTACTGCGCGTTGCGCTCGCGACCGAAGTCATAAATATGACCCGCGCGTTCCGTACCGCAATAGTTGTCCAGCTGACGCAGCGGCGCGCGGACGCACAGCAACGCTGCGCGTGCGTGGCGATGCAGGTATTGATGTATGCCACTACAATATGAACATATTATTGTTTTGCGTGTACGTGTATAGTTGTGTAGGTATATGTAACCGCGACCACATTTTCGATGTCATTTTGTTCGTGACAGCTAATCTTGTTGGTATAGTATATCGATGGGTAGAGTCGACCGAGGACGAAGGCCGCTCGCCAAATGACATATGGGAAGTACTAGACTAGTGCAAGCGTCTAATGAGCCAGAGGTTTCCATTGTTATTTAATAGTACAGTTTCAAGCGTAGGTAGCGCCGAAACGTAATATTATGCAGAGGGTCGCTAGTCTACATCCCCGCGTTAAGTTTGTGTTATGTGGCGCTTAAAGCGCGAAAATTCGTAATAAACTTGTTGAGGCGAGCCGCGCATGGCCGTTTAGAATGGTTCACAGACCGAAACTTTCAACTGGCTATTTCATTCGCAAGGAGACATTGCCTCCATCATAAATATGAAATAGGACAAGGGTTTATGCGGTCACTGTTTTATACCGTTAGAAATGTATGCTGTGCTGCATCTAATAGTGATGTACGAACACTGCGAATGGCTAATAGTGCGATACATTATGGTCAAAGGTGGGAAACAATCATTCGTACGTCGCGTCGGGAGACTGGTTTTACCATCGATCGTCTTTTTGAATTTCTGACTAGTAATTTTTAGGGTTCCGAAAAAAAAAAAAAAAAAAAAAAAATTAAACATATTATTTGTAAGAGCATAATGAACCGACATACCTACTGTATTCAGCAGCAGCTGTAAGACCTCCACTGCTGAACAAAGGCCTCCCCCTTAGAAGGGGGGCCATGATCCCCTCGCTTGGCAGGCGGCTTGGGGATCGCAGTATAGGTGGTAGGTAATCCAATAGAAAGACGCTGCTGCCCGTCTTCTTGTTTACCCTTACGGACACGCAACGGGAAGAGATGGACACCCCCCGAGTAGCCATACCTACTGTATTGGAAAACACATAATACTAAACATGACGGACGATGACGGTGACGGGCCTGTTGGTCTAGTGGTTAGTGACCCTGTCTGCTACTCAACAGGTCGTGGGTTCGATTCCCACCAAGTGTCTGGGTGTTTTATCTATATAAGTATGTATTTACAAAAAAAAAAGTATATATGTATTAGTATCAGTAATCTGGTTTCCATAGTACAGGCTCTGCCTAGTTTCGGATCAGATGACTGTGTGTGAATTGTCCCAGGATATTATTAATATTAAACATAGGTATACTTAGTAGAGGAAAAAAATAGCTCATTGAGTTTTCTGCTGTATCTTCTCAGTGGAGGCCAGTTTGCTGGTGACAGTTTTATTTAATTAACGATTTAAAAGTATCAAATGTAATTTGTGTATCTTACAAATCCATTTAACGATTTGCAAAATACAGAATAGGATAAATTACCTACAGCCCTGCGCAAAGTTCATCGTAGATTGTATCCATTTGTTTCGTCCGATGTAATTTAAAAAGATAGCGTCCTGATGAGTATACTGTTGAAGGAAATCAGTTGTCTGTTTAAGTATTCAGGACAATTCCACGATAATTTTATTTGCTTAAATACCCATTACCTTTTAAAATCTTTTTTTTTGTATTGTACATAGTATTTTAACTTTGTTTTTTTTTTATACAGCCAAGGGCCCGCCTGATGGTAGGCAGTCACCGCAGATTATAGACGCTAGCAACACCAGAAGAATCACTAGCGCTTTGCCGACACTTAAAATATTAGACAGCCGGACTGTACCTATTTAAAAAATACTGTAACTTAAAGTCAGGTAGTATAGTAGTAGTGTAGTTTTAGGTTCATGGGCTATTGTAGCACTTCCCACCAGAAGACCTGCGGCTTGTCTCATCAGCTTTTAAAAAAGGCTTCTACAAACAAGTAAAGTATAAAGTTACTTTCCAATTTCTAAAAGCAATTACAATGCAATTTGCAATTTTACTAGTCCTTATACTTCTTTTATTGGCCAACTGAGTCCGTATGTTTTAATACAATGTAAGAAGTTTTAACCTTACTTTATATCCTTTAGTAGTAAATAAAACTTTTATCTAAATAAAGTTCCGTCTTATTTTTACGTTGTAGAAGCTGTAGAAGCAAACTCGCTGGCAACTGTTTTAACGCGCGATAAATAAGGAATTTAAGTTTTAGTGTAAATATTTTCCCCGTGGTACGGACTCTGCCGGGATTAAGGTGCAGTAAATATCTCTGTGAGCTACCCCAGCGATCGGGCCTTGCGATAATTGGGTTTGAACTTTCCGTTTTCCTTAACTTCAGGAGTTAACCGTAGCGTGACATATAGTTAAACCCGCCGACCCTGGGCTTCATGATACAAAATGAGGGATGAGGCGTTGGTCTAGATTTTGACGGGCCATGTTCCGAATTAGTTTACGGCTGCGATAGCTAAATTAAATAATTACACAGTTTTTGCAAGACACTAGTACCTAATAGTGCCCGAAGAATGGCAATCGATTCACTAATGCAGATTTTTTTATACTACCACTAATACCTTGGGTGGCAAGTGAGCGTGCGGCCCGCCTGATGGTAAGCAGTCACCGCAGCCTATAGACGCTAGCAATACCAGAAGAATCACTAGCGCGTTGCCTGCGCGTTGAAATTAAGTCTTTGTGTCCGGTAATTTCACCAGCTGTAGTGCCCTTCACGCTGGAACACAGCAATGCTTAACACTACTGTTTGGCGGCAGAATATCTGACACTGCGGTGGTACCTACCTGGACGGTTCCTTGCACAAGGAACCTACCTACCTAGTAAATATATATTGACAATACATACGGTGTGCCAATATAACGGAAGTGCAAGTTAGTATAGCATACATTCACTGGGCGGCCACTGCGGGCACTCATCGGACAACCTTGATCAGGATAATACTGTGAGGTTTGATGAAGCAAGACTGTGAGTGATGACACAAATATCTGCCTTTCAATTTCTATTGAAACAGACATTTCTATGTCTGTCTTTTAATAAATATATTATGAACGATGAATGATTGCTGTGTTATCATCGTGAAGTATGCACTCTTTATAGTCGTTGGCGCAAGGAATGCCTGCAGGGGCATTTTTAGAAATCCGAGGCGAGTATCTAACTTTTACTCGGCATAATAGAAGTTGTACATCATAATATGCTCTAAGATTCTTCATCCTTAGTCCCTTTACAGAAATGAATGGATTACAATATAAGTATACACTTCTGTCACCCCTATTCTATTCTGTACTGATTTAAGTAATTAGATATTGAATACGTTATCCAAATTACTTGACTGCGTAATATAACAAATCCTTAAACCTGTGACAACTTTGTTAATACAGAAACTGTCCTTTATCACATTTTGTGTTCAAAGCTTATAAACTCGAACTTCGTTATACAGAAACAGTTCCAATTAAACGACTGACTATTCGTTGGCACGTGACACCGTGACACAAAGAGCGTCACGCAGTTGTCACGGTTTGACACTGCTCTCTAATATCACCATGTGCACCAAAGCACTCTCAAATTGCAGCCAGAACAGCAATTAGAGATAGCTGCATCGTGCTTCGCTTTTGGGCCGTACTTTTCGATAATTAGTTTACGGATAGCTTTGGGCGAGTGAGTTGCTTGCTAGTGAAGGGTAAAACGATTAGTTTCGACTTCTGATTAGTTGGTAGCTTCGATTTTGGTGCAGTTTATTGGGCATGTTGATTTCAGTAGTACACAGGTGAACATTAGATTTTGAACTGCTGCTGTTCAAAATTGGGTGCAGCTTGAAGAGTCCAACTCGGGGACATTAGTTTTATGAATTATGTACCTACACTTTATACTCAGACTAAAAGAATAAGATTAGAATAGAATCCCATAGTTCAACAGCTCACTGTGACCTTTTGAAGGTTTCCCCCGCGAAAATAAGATCCATGAGGTCCTTCGGAGTCGTCTATACGGCGTACGGCCGTATTGAGTACGGCGGCAACTCCAAGGAGGACAGCGGCGAGGTTGCGACCCCCGGCCCCGTGAGCACAGTGACAGGTTCCCCGGGGGCTGTAATGCGTCCCCTGGGGGCAGCTCCTGGGGAACCTGGTGCAGATCCCACCGGAGAGCCCGGGGGTCGCCTCTCATATCCCGAGGTCATCTCATGCGACATCCGCGGGAGTTTTAGTCGGTAAGAATCCTAAATACCCCGGTTGAGCCCCAGAGCTTCCGGGGTTTCCGGGGTTTTTAGTTAAAGGTTTTCCCTGCGAAAAAAAAGTACGCCGAGGCGGTCGACGACGTGGTGTAGATGACTTGGTGTAGACCCTGCGTCATCGCGAGCACCGCGAGGGTGCCGGGGGGAGCGTACATCTCTGCTCCCCCCGGGGCGTGCTCTAGCGAGCGTCTGGTGTTGGAGAGACTCTAGCGAGGTCCGAATAGAGCGTCCAGAGCCTCTCCAAAGTAACAATCAAAGCCACCAGGGAGGATTCACTGGATACAAACCCCGGCCGCTGCCCTTCCGGTGACTACGGAGACTGGGTACTTTTTGAAGGTTTCTGCTCTGACAGTAAAAAAAAGGTGTACAGAACTGTTGTATTAAGGTGACTATAAGGTGAGATTGGAGGTCATATTTTCGGGCAAACCTCCTACGAAGCGGCCGAAGCATAAGTACTTTACATAGGACAGACAGGTAGGCAGGCCTGCCACTAGGTAGACTGACGACATTGTGCGAATCGCAGGCAACCGGTGGATGCAAATAGCCAGTTGTCGTTCATTGTGGCGTTCCAAGCGGGAGGCCTATGTATGTTTATTAGTGGACATCTTCCGGCTGATGATGATATACAGGGTTCATGGACCATAATGCTATTAGGACATTTTGTGTAGGTCTTGACTTATTGCGCGTAGGTCATTTTGCTATTAGGACTTTTTGCGCGCAGGTCGATCTGTGTCTCGGTTTCGGTCATTTGAAATAGAGCCATTAAAATACCCCTGTCCGATCCGTAAGGCGAAAATTCGCATTGTTGGTACATTGACGGGCCCGTTGGTCTAGTGGTTAGACACCCTAACCGCTACCCAATCGCGCTAAGTCGCGGGTATGATTCACACCTTGCATCCGCGTGTATTTATCTAATAAGTCGTACGTATTATTATTATTTCTCTGGTTACCATAGTACAGGGTTCTGCCTACTTTGGGATCAAATGTTCGTGAGTGGGTTATCCCAGGATATAATTATTACCTTCGGAGTCGCTGAACGTTCGGGGTGTGGGCCCTAGGACGACCATTGAGTACGGCGGCGACTCCGAGGAGGACGGCGGCGGGGTTGCGACCCGTGAGCAACCCGGGGGACTACAATGCGTCCCCCGGCGGCGGGCTCAAAGTCAAGGCACTGAGGGGCTCCTGGCGCAGACCCCACCGGAGGGCCCAGGTCCACCCCTTTTCGTGTGCCGATGCGACAGCCGTTTCAGTGGGTAAGAATCCGAAATACCCCGGTCGAGACCCACAGCTACCGGGGATCTTTAGTACATTTCTCCCGCATAAAAAAAAAGGATATACATAATTATTAAAAAACAAAAGTTATGAGATATTTCTTAAAAGAGTTAGAGTTGCGACACAATAACCTTAGTTATCGGACAGGGGTTTCATTAAACACTGTTAAAGGGATTAAAATAAATAAAAATACGTAGTTACTTTTTATAATTAACACAATCTTATAGCAAATTAACACCATAAGAAAAAAATGACAGTACTTAATTATTCCCTAAAAATTTATTAAAAAAAAAACAAAACTGGAGTAACAAGGGAATAATAAATACAATAAAATCAATTTTACAATATATACAAATCGTCCTCACTCTTTGGTGGCAAAGTCCCCAGAACGCTGGCAGCATTGCCACGCTGGATGGCAATGCTAATCTGCTGACCGAAATAAAAGCCAGCGTTCCGGTCTCCAGATGTTCCTACGAGGAGTTCGGAATTTTTTTGGAACACCTGGTGGGCTCCCGGCCCCCACGGACCCAACGTCTCTACCCCAAATGCCTCAAATATGTAACCCACTCCAAGACATTCATATTTGCGGCGTTTGAGGTACTCTGCGCTGTGAGCAGCAGCACCAGCCTCAGTCGACGTTACTGGAAGATGAGACGGCGCGAGTGTATCGACACAAGTTGCGTCCCATACAAGGGGCCGTCCCATCTTCCAAGGAACTAGAGTCATTCCATCAGGTCTCTTACCATCGTCGCGATGTAGGCCACAAGGCTCTAAAACAGCGGCCATGTTGACACTGGCAAGAGCCCGATATATTAGTTGGTTGAGACTGGCGTGGCGTGCTGCTCTTCCCGCACTTCTGCAGCAAGACAGTCCGTGGTGTCCGAGCCGGCAAACATTATGGCCACACCGACAAGAGTGAGGAGCGATGCAAGGTGTTCCTAAACGAAGGCAAATAGCGATCCGAAATGCAGTAGGATCTAACAGTGTTCCGATGTGTGTTGATGGTAAGGCCTGTAACCATAAACCTGACTCCCATCTAGATACTGCGAGAAGGCGTGCGCGGTCTGTGGAATTAAGAGCCGAATCTTCAAGACTCTTTAGTGTGGTGATGCAAGCCGGACGGTCCCACTGACTCTGAGAAGTCATGTCTGAGGGGTAAACCGCATTCGGGCAGGCTATGGACCATGCATCCAAGGCTTCGGTGTACGGAACGGCACTTCAAAATCTGAGAAGCTTGTAGACAATATTTTTTTAACAAGACCATGAGTGCCGTGAACCGAAGACAAGAAAGCTGGCAGTGCAACACTAGAAATTTTACGGACTCCCAAACCACCAAACCTTATTGGAAGAGTGGCTTGTGTCCAGGCGCGATCATCTAAAGGAATGTTAAAAATGGAGGTGATACTATCTCTTATAACGTTGTCCAGTCTTTGTAAAATATCATTACGTTTCCAAAGAGGACAACATCGAAGAGTATAGGTAAATTTTGGCACGAAAAGACAATACTTAATTATGTGATAAGCCATGTGGGAATTTATTTTATGTAACGTTCCAAAACTGTTTTAAATGATTCAATTTTATCTTAGACAAAATTGTCGAAGGCATCATCAAAAATAGGAGTTCCTTAGAGCTGAAGAGAACTTTTGGTGATAATTTTGATACCGGGTGCTAATATATTAAATTCGTTCACAATAGAATTGGTTGTGGCAGAAATTTCGGAGATAAATAGTTCGCATTTAGAAAAGTTAAGTTCTAGGCCAATAGATTTCAGTTCACAAATCAGCAGCCGGAGATCTCGCAAAACAGTGTCTGCGTCACCACCTAGAGTCCCATCATCGAGATACCATACATTAAATTTTGAATCCAAACGCGTGATGATTGGATGAATTGCTAAACTAAATATAGCCGGCCCAAGAGGATCACCCTGCTGACAACCGACAGCTGATACAATGCGGTTGCCTCTGTACATTAGGTTAGATGATGTGCTGTACGATTGCCAAAGAAAATTATAAATTTCAGGTGCTTTTAGTTTAGTTTGTGTCAACAGGGCACATCTATCTACAGAATTAAATGCATTCTTAATATCCACCTTCAGCAGCACTTCACCACCTTTATTGAGAGTAAAGGTACGGAGAGCGTGTACAGCTGCTTCACAACCGCCTCTCGAACCAAAGCCTATCTGATGTGGTTGAAAATATTCCTTCAACGAGTTGAAAACTTTTTTGCAACAAACTTTGGAAGAGAGGCGACGTAGAGTCGTGCCTACAGCAATTGGACGGACTCCACCATCTTTTTTTGTAAAAGCACATAAATTGCCCCCAAATAACGTGTCCGTTATTTTTGGTTCAACTCTTTGGGTTATTACAAACCTGACCAGTGCTGTAATCGCATTTAGGAGATTTCGACCTGCTTTACCAGTTCCGAAAGTTGTAAGGTCTTTTAAGTGCTGTGGGCTTAGACCATCTAGGCCGCTTGCTGAACCCGATGGAAAAGATACAATAGCACTTGCTACATCCTCAGCGGTAATGTGAAGATTGGTGGGAAAAGTAGAAGAAGGTGGGTCGGGCAGGTGGTGATGTGAAGCTGAAGGGTGCTTACTGCGTAAGGCGGCCATTGTATCTGGACTGTCCGGTGCGATGCCATCACTTGAAAACATCAAACGAGCAGCCCCTCTGAGATCACCGTCGCTAATTCTATTCTCCACCGAACGGAAGAAGGAAGATTCAGGCTGAATCTTATTATTTTTGCGTGTTCCTGTAACATTATTTGTATGTATATGTAAAGGTGATTGGGTATTACAATTTTGTTTAAGGCGCAACGTCAATGAGTCAGTATTTGTAGGGTCATACGGAACATGGAGGACCCTAAAGGTAAAAGTCAGCAGATGCTCCCAAGCACGTTCTGAATTATCTTTTATGGCGGCATTGATGGTTGAAGTAAGAGCCTCAGCGATAGTTACACGAGCTCCTCGAGGAATTCGCTTAATAACAAACTTTGATGATTTTAGTTGAGTAAGTATTTGCCAAATAGGAATATGACTCGTAGAGGGATCAAAAGTAGGAATCCTGGTGGAAGTATTATCAAAGACTGGTAACGATGAGCTAATGTAAGAAGATGAGGCTGAAACTGGGCACGAAAGTGATAACGGGGCATTGTGAATTTTTGCTTTATGGATTTTCAAACCTCTCAGTCCTTTAAAGTATCAAACTTGGGAGCATTCGGGACACTGGACCTGGTTTTCCTCGGCTGCGTGTCCTACTGCACTTTGGTACACATTATTGTTTGCCGGCATATACACATAAAACACAATTAAAATTACAATAAAGATAAAAACTAATAAAAGCATAAAAAACCCACACACACGAAAATATATACTTACCTACTTATTATAATAATAATATGTACATTTAATAAACAATTAGCATTAACGTATATACATGTAATACTTTAACAACGGACATAAAACCATGAAGAAATGTTCACTAAAACAATAATTCTTCCCGATGTTTGTTTGGTGGCTGACATTCCAGTAACCCGCCTGCGCGATTACCGTACTCCGATTGGAGGCATCTGTAGTGTAGATTGCAGCACATCAATTTCTACCAATAAACGACGTTGCTGCAAGTGTTGCGTCGCAGCACGAGGGTCCGAGTTACTAGGCAATGGTCACCGGGCAACCAAAACTGGCGTCAAAAATGGCATCAAAATGCGCAAGGTAAATAAACTTGAAAAGCAGGGTGTAGCCCATAGATAATACACTATATACTTAAGAATAGATGGGTCACTCTGGTTCATCTTTTATTAAACTAATTTTACCCTCGCCTAAAGATGGCGTAACTTTACAAGAATCCAAAATGTGCCAACAGATGGCGTTTTTTAAAATAATCACTTTACTTTATAATAGGTAAATGAAGCATGAATATTTGTAAGGAACATGTTTAAAGGCAAACCAAAGAGATATTTATTGTAAAAGTTTATTTGGTAACCAATAACTTTATTCAACATATCTGAAGCACAATCATACTCTATTAATTATATAGTCCAATCCCCTTGAGTTTCTTGTTTCAATACAGCTTTGCATTAAATTTTTCCAATTCAAGCCATTGTGGTTAAAGACAATGATGTAGTGGACCTGAAATAGTTCACGAGTAGTATAAATATTATTATATTTATATACTTATGCTAGGTGCATAATGACTTGTTTGTTTAAGCTTTTGTAAATAAGTACATACCTACATAAGTAGATAAATAACACCCAGACACAGAACAAACAGAATTCTTCAAAAACATATTTGTAAATAAACTGTAAATATTTAGTTTCAATAAAATTTATAAAAGCTGTTTATCTTCAATGAAACAAGTTATTTTGAAAAAATGACATAACAACTTAGGTTACCATAGTAACCGCCAAAGGCAATTTACAATAGTACCTGGTAACCTCCTTGAGTAAAACCATAGTGTTTTATTAGGCATCCGTTAAGGCCGGCTGTTGCATAGGTTTTATTACATTATGGAAGTTTACTAAAAATATACGAAATGTATCAGATTTACTCAAATAAATTGAAGATATACAATAACAATATTAAACTAATTAAATAAAAATATATAAACTGCATTTTTAACGCCATCTAGGCAAATTATAGTAGAATCTTAAAATTTAGTTCCTTCCATTGCCTGAAGATTGTGCTAGTTTCCATACATTAAAATTTTGTCAGCTGTTTTAAGGAGAGTGCCACTGGCATGGTGTAGCCACTGTTTCGCAAAATGCCCACACGTACAGGGTCCTTATGAAAACACGTGCATTGGTTTTTATCAATCAACAGACACATTAATATTACTTAATATTTTTTTACGTCACGTGAAAAATTAACGTCACGTCGACTCGTATTTTTTTTTTTTTACTTAATTTGTATCGTATGTAACGATATCAATCAATACTGGTATAAAAATAACCCTTTAGGTTATCCTTTATTTTTTTACGCGTTTCAGATATGAGATTGAGTCGTTGAGATATACTATCTACTTTGTTAATTATTTGGAATCGTTAAATGGGCTATATAAATATTTCTGAAAGTTGATTGACCCCAGTAGTACTAAATACCCTTTTCTTTCAATATAGATAGCAAAGATCAGCCAACAGGCTACAATTCTGCTCCGACACATGAGTTCTCAGTATTAATAGTCCATTTTCTTGTTTTTCTTTTTTTTCCATATAGTATTCCTTACTGTTAGTTTTCTTTTTTCAAATTAATGTTCATACAATCCTCGGTATGTATTTTATAAGTACAAAAATCCCTAAAGAAAAGAAATAAATAAATTCAGCCAGCTCCACAGGATAGGAGATGCTCGTATTATAGTAGTAGTTCTAGTGTATACCCTGTTTTTGTTTACAAGATCCAAAATTGAACAATAAGGATAATAATGTACGAACGCTGGCGTGATGGCTGACGCCTGCCTTCATACATTTACTGTTCAATTTTTGATCTTGTAAACAAAAACAGGCTATTTAAATGCTTGCGCAAACACATATGCATTATTTCTTCCTTCCATAAGGATCTTTCGTACAAATTACGTAGACTATTCGTATTTCGCCTCTTAAATTGTTGCATGCATGAATAACGCCAAAAATATCAACGCTTTGTACTATAAGTTTTAGTTCTAGCATTCCCTAAACTGCGCCGTTTATAACAACTATTCATTTCCAAAGGTAACTTTAGCTTTTCGAATATTATTGTAGAGTAATGCAGATATATTATAATAATAATATATATAATCAGATAAAATTTTAATCTGGATATAGACTATACTAAATAAATAAATAACAAATGCAGACATATTGATGAATTATTGAGAAATCTTTATGCAAACCAAAGGAGTATTTTGTAGATATGCTTCTTGATGAAGGAACATAGGTACACATAGTAGAGTATTTTATTATCTATTGTCACAATTCTATTGTCTATAGACAAATAGTAGTAATAGTTGGGTTCGGAGATGGTGGAATATTCGGCACGTTCAGCCTCTTCTCCTTTTCGTCTTTCTTGTGTTGATGGTAGAACCAACTGGAAATTTAAATAAAATAAAATACATCATTAATGCAAATCAAATTTTAAAAAATGCGCGACGTGATTGAAGAATTAGGTATTTGAAAAAAAATATATTAAAAAAAAAAAAAATTTAAAACTTTATTATAAATAATATTGATATTTAATGCAAAAAAGTTAAAAAAATAATTTTTCAATTAATTATAAACAAATAAAAATTTATGAAAAATCACGTGTCTATAAACGCGCCAAGATTGGTCACCATATAGGTGTGACGTCATAATGTTAAAGCGATTTAATAACAGTACAGCGTTAACGGCTATTACAGGTGACTAGACAATAATATTGAAAATGTATCGCTAAAAAAAGACGCTGAACGACGCTGAACGACACTGAACGACACTGAACGACGACACTGAACGTCATTGAACGACACTGAACGACACTGAATGACACTGTTACGTTCAGTGTCACGTCAGTTACGTTCAGTGTCACGTCAGTTACGTTCAGTGTCACGTCAGTTACGTTCAGTGTCGTCGTCCAGTGTCGTTCTGTGTCATTCAGTGTCGTTCAGTGTCGTTCAGTGTCGTTCAGTGTCGTTCAGTGTCGTTCAATGACGTTCAGTGTCGTTCAGTGACGTTCAGTGACGTTCAGTGACGTTCAGTGACGTTCAGTGTCGTCGTCCAGTGTCGTTCAGTGTCATTCAGTGTCGTTCAGTGTCGTTCAGTGTCGTTCAGTGTCGTTCAGTGTCGTTCAATGTCGTTCAGTGACGTTCAGTGTCGTTCAGTGACGTTCAGTGACGTTCAGTGACGTTCAGTGACGTTCAGTGTCGTCGTCCAGTGTCGTTTAGTGTCATTCAGTGTCGTTCAGTGTCGTTCAGTGACGTTCAGTGACGTTCAGTGACGTTCAGTGACGTTCAGTGAAGTTCAGTGACGTTCAGTGACCTTCAGTGACGTTCAGCGTTGTTCAGAGTCATTTTTTAGCAATAAATTTTCAATATTATTGTCTAGTCAAGCCGTGACGCTGTACTGTTATTAAATAGCTTTAACATTATGACGTCACACCCGCTCGGGTTTGTTCAGGAGCTGTCGGCGTGTTTCCGGTACTGGATTCAAAAATTATATTTTTTATTTTGAAATAACTTTTGAATTACAGCGAATAAAAAAAACTAAAAATAGTTTTATTATAAAACTTATATATGATCTTTCCATTTATACACAAAAAAAACGAATACCCACTTGTAAAACATCAACATTCAAATTTTTTTTTCAAATAGGCTTAACTTCACTTTTGAACGGTTTTTTTTTTTAAAAGCTACCACCGGGTCACAACGCGGCCTCAACTGAGAAGATCCGGCAAGAAACTCAGCGGGCTTGTCATTTTTTCACTTATTTTTTAAACAAAGTTTGTCTTTTTACAATTAGATCAGCACCAGCGACAGTGTGTCCTGCCGTTCAAAATATCAAATAAAATAAAAAATACGACGCAAATACAACAAACTAAAATGCCAAAGGGATAGTAGTCGGACCAGTAAATGTAATGATAATGACAATATGACTATAAAATACTACCCATGAGCACGATGACTTCAGCCAATAACAAACCTGTGCATATGTGTCAAGTGAAAAATGATTCCAAATATGACAGCTACTATACTATCGATTGTTTATAGTAAGTACTTTAGAGTAAGTACATTGATTATAGTAGTACTTTAGATAAATACAATACAAATACGACAAGGGCAAAGACGAATGACGACGACATTACTTTTCATTGTTTTTATTAGATATGGATTGCTAACGATCATTTACATTGTTATTTTCAAAGATAAAACATGTAACACAATTCTACTAAGTATAGTGAACACTAAATAATTGCAGCATTTACAAGTTGTATGCACTGTCACATATTAGAAAACAAGGCTATAATAGTTGTGCTGAAGGTTTAGGATAATATATTAATTGCTACCATTGAACTGATTACCGATCACGAGAGATTTAATAACTAATAGTAGAGGAAACGGTGAAGACTTCACCCATCTAATAACCAGATGACGATGAGACAGATAGTTTATTAAATTTTATTGATTTAAAAACACGCCTATCGAAAATTGTTCAAACTTGTGATAAAATGTATTTTTCTAAAATATTTCATTAAAATTATAAAGAGTTAAGATGGGCTAAAGGAAAGACACCGGTTTCCCTTATAAATATTAAACTCAAACTCAAAAATCTTTATTTCAAATAGGCTTAACGCTAGCACTTTTGAATGGTCATTTTTTAAAAGCTACCACCGGATCACAACGCGGCCTCAACTGAGAAGATCCGGCAAGAAACTCAGCGGGCATGTCATTTATTAACTTTTTTTTAAACATTGGTTTGTTACAAATGAATCGACATTAGCGATAGTGTGTCCTGCCGTTCGAAACATAAAGCAAGGGAGAAAAGAAGAAAACAATAAATTACGACAAAAATTACAACAAACTAAAAGGCCAAAGGGATAGTAGTCGGACCAGTCCCCGCGCATATAACTTGGGTTTATTAAAGTCTAGAGTGAACAGGCATCATATGGGTAAGTGCGGTCCATCCTAGACCACATCTTCACTTACCATCATGTGAGATTGTGGTCAAACGCAAACCGATTGCTTATAAAGAAAAAAAAGTCATGGAACCAATTAATTACGTTAACAAACATACCAATTATCTTGGTTGAATCTTCAATCAGCAGTGTCTAAAGAAACATATTATGCTAAGTCTTTCTTACCTGAAAATTCCCAAAGCTGGTATCGTTGCTGTCACACTCAAAAGGAAGATGGCCCCTGGGAGCACTCCCAACGTTGCAATGTACACTTTGGAGTACAGCGGTGAGAATATTAGAGGCATCATCGTCTCTGCTATTCCAATTATAGAAAACACTTTTCCTGAAGATGAAGATAAGTTCGTTTAATATAAACCATTGTTGGCTTTAGAAGTTCTAAAGAAAATAATGCTTAAAACAATTGTTTTTCACATTAATGCTACGAAACAGTATTTACCTAATTCTTGATTCGACACTAATTTAGAGGAAATAGATTTGAGAGCGATGCTCGAGGTTCCGTTTAATATTTCCAGTAATGGTGCTGTAAATACAAAAGTTTCAATTATACTTGTTTCATAAACCATAGTTTGCTTGACTTAGTAAAAACATACGTAAATGTAGTATGTAGTGGTAACATTTTCTAACCAACTTGGGAAAAGCTGTGTGCTGTTCAAAAATAAGATTAATAACAATATCAAACTCACATAGATATGCTTCGTAATCGTATCTAGCGAACGCGAGGACCAATGCGCCACAGATCTTACTGCTAGTAGATATTATGCCCAGGGCAGCATCATCAGCTTTCATCTTCTTACTGAACACACTTATTGAAAACAGTGTACCTGTGAAATTAAATAAAGTACCTATTAGTATATTACTCAAGCAAAGGCTATTTTAAAGACATGAGAATTGGAGTTTGTTCTTAAGACATCTTTACATCTCTCAGCAGTAAGTTCAAGAAATAAGCTACAATAATAATGTTCTCCTCGTACCAATAAATTTACCTATAAATTTATTCGTGTCGTATTGTAAAAATTGGTCAATGAGTTAGATCTTCTACTGCCGATTGTGGAGGGTGCACCAGGCCACCATAAAAGGTTAAAAGAGGAAGCTCTTTTCAGCTACTCATTGAAACAAGTGTGTATAATGCTACAGTCATAAAAAAATATGAATGTTTAATAGTTTAATCATGGTTCAATCCCCATCCCCTCATTGGGCAACTGTGCACACGATTGGATGTTTAGATACCACCACATTGTCTTAAGCCTTAGAGCATCAAAATTCTCTAAGTCTGACGCACTGGCGGAAAAAAAAATTTGGTTTGTTGAACGGTTTTTTTTTTAATTTTTAGAAAGCTTCTCATAGATTAAGGTTTTTTTTTGGACTTTCAAATTGTTTATACATTCATAGCTTTATTTTATTTATTTTCTACATTCATTCAAGGTTTATACCCGAATGAAAGTATAGTATATAAACCGCTAAACCATAGTAATTTTACTAATTGGAATGTTTAGTGTGTTTATTCTTGGTACTTACGACTTACTTATACTCACCAATAGAGTGGGTGATGAGGCTGTAAGCTGAGTATAAGCTGAACTTTAACTCGTCCCAATTGAACTGGTATCGAGCGAATATGTACATAACGCTCAATTCACCTGTTAAAAGAAAAAAAATCTCATTTATACATTACGATAAAAAAAGATTTATTTATATACCTACTTTTAGACTTTCGCGTTCCATTATCAACTTTATTTTAAATCGGTATCGCGCTGATTTCCTATTGAAATAAAGAAGATTTATTTGTTGGCAATGCGAATTTGCAGATTCTAAGAGAACACTATGCTGGTATTTCTACTCTATGTCTGACGTCGGTTCGACTTTGAGACAAGTTAGACATATGGAATAATGAACCTGCCCAACGTGCGAACTCTTCAACACGTCAAAGAAGTAGGTAAAGGGTATACATGCACAATGAATGGGTCGCAGTTGCGTTCCGGCTCTACTGTGTCTAATTTAAAGCCGACAGAACGATGAACTGTCCGTTCCGATATCGGATATTTTACTTAACGGACACATTTCATGGATCATGTCACATATTATCATCAGCATCCGATACGATATCTATAGTGTTATTGTGTAAGATCGTTCAACAAACTCGAAAGCTAAATCCGCTGTGAAATATCATATTTAAAAAACTCGATCAAATTCGTTTAAATCGTCAAATCAAATCGTAAATCAAGTCGTTTCAAATTCGTTGGCTGTATCTTTAGCCACCCAAGTCTATATCAAGCTTCAGTTGTCCAAAAAACTTTGATGTCAAGTGAAAGTGTATTGGTATTTCTTGGTAACACAGGTTAGGCAATACCTAATGAATCATTTGACAGTTATTTGATGGTCACTTGCTATAGTGATCACCACTTTAGTTGTCAAACGAGATACGGGGGCTGATCGGATAATGCAATGGATGGAAGTGTAAACGTTCAATCGTAAAGGCCCTACAACCAACTTAGATGATTCCCACATAATAAAAACCTTCAAAATCGTAAGAAACTGGCTTCATAACCACAACTTGGAAGTGAATATGTAAAAACCAAAATGATCCATTAACCACAACTATTGGTTTGAGGAAGTCAATGAATTTAATCTTTTAGGACTAACATTGGATACGCATTTAAATTGGAAAAAGCATGTAGAAAAAATTAAATCAAAATTATCACAATCTGCCTATGCCCTGTATGTACTTAAAACTAATACAAACACTAAATACGCTCTATCTGCTTACTACGCCTACGCCTACGCATGGCTCCGCTATGGAGTCATCATGTGGGGACATAGTACAGATGCAATAGATCTATTCATCGCCCAGAAAAAATGCATCCGAATTACATATAATATAAAACCAAGAAATAGTTGTAGACCTCACTTTATAAAAGAAAAACATCTCACCTTATTCGTCAGGAAACATTTAAGCTTATTCGAATTTGATACAAATGTAAGAAGTAAAAATAAATTAACCCTACCAAGACCAAGATTAGAAATATTTCGAAACGGTCCACAGTACCGCAGCATTCAAATTTATAATAAGATACCTAACGCAATAAGGGATTTAAACACAGATAGCGCCTTTAAATCGAAGCTTAAATTATTTTTATTGGAAAAATGTTATTATAATATAAAAGAATTTATGGAAGATAAATGTAACTTGTAACTTTTCATATAGGTAATTATTGTACTCCCTTTTTGCGACACCCTGCCAGGGTATGTACATATTAGTATAGTTTTAGGTAACTTAACTTAGCTTAAGACTGTATGTATAAAACGCAAATAAATGAAATGAAATGAAGGTCAAGGATTATTATTATTGAAATGTATGGATGTAGTATTTTAGCGATATCACCACGAGGTACGAGTCTAATTTTTAAAACAATAGCTACATGAGGTGTCAAGGTGATGTGATTTCCCTAGAGAGCCGCTAGCAAAATGAAGCAATACCAACTTCTTTGCATTTATAGTGAACATTGTTATGCAATACGCGTTAGTCTGTCGGCTATAATGTCAGATGACGTAGTTGCTTTAGGTACATATTTAAGGGGGTAACAACGGTAAAATTGCAAAACTAGCCTTAGTTTAAAGAGTTCGTTGGATCAATCCGCTATTGCATTGGCTATGAAAATTATATGTACTTATACCTCAGATCTTCAGCAAATAGTTTTATTGATTAGATATTGGATTAAATATAACGTTTTCAAGCAATATGTATTTAAAAAATGTACTACGTTGGGTATGAATTGTGTTAGCGTTCAACATCCGTTCATCGGATAGACGTCAAACTTGGACTACTAAAAAGCATATAATCTATTCTACAATTTGTATTGATTACATTTCTTAATTTCATACATGATTTACAAGAAATTATAGAAAAACCATGTACGCGATGCATTTCCCCTTGCAGCGCCCCCGCGATCGCCATATATCAGTCCTTCGTGGACTGTGACGGCGAGTGGACATGCCCGATTTTTTTTTTGACAAGTCGGATTTAATTTAAATGATTTTAAACATATTTTTAATTAAAATATGTTAAAAATGGTATAATTATAACACTATAAATAATTGCAAATGAAATTTATACTTGTTTATTTAATTAAATAAATTTTTATGTTACTACCATTTTTGTGGTTCATCATAGAGTATGCGAAAGTATCGTTGCCGTGTATAATGCCTAACTTTTAAAGCGTATCAGAGTCATATACGATCTTACTAATTTAGATCGTATTTAATACTGAGTAGGTCGACAAAATGACATACATTATGATATACTTGACAATGCCTTCTTTTTGTCAAAACATGAATGGTGTTATTATTATTATCATGTTGGTTTTTTCAACTTAGCAACGAGTATAGTACCCAGGTGGTTTGCTTGGTGGTGAGTGACACGCTTACCAACGGGCAGTTGCTCGTCTTTTGAGATATCTGGGTTGGTTAGGTTGGAAGGGTACTTGTGTGCTATTTAGGTGGTGCCACCGCAATCTTAGATTTCTGCCGCTAAGTAACAAAACTGGTGAAACTACTGGACCGAAACGCTATAATTATAGTTTTGGATGACAGGGACAGAAAGGGAGTTTTCTATGGGTCGGTGATTCGATTACAATAAACTCGTGGTGGTGTTGGCAGAAACGAGAAAAAGTACCACCACGTTAAAATTTTAGTTACTCTAAAACCTGTTTGCTTATTAAAATCGATGTCTACTGCTCCGCGTAGTTCAAACCCCGCCATTGGTACAGAACTTAAGACGAAGTTACGTTACGTACATACGACGTTACACTAAAAACTCTTCTTCTTCTTCTTTCTTCTTCTTCTACTAAATTCGTGCGTTCAAACAAACAGTACTACGGATTACTTTGGCATCCACGTATTGATTAACAACATATGCCCGTTGATTTAGTAGTTTGCTACCTTGGCCGCTACCCATAAGATCTTGGAGTCGATTCCCACACTCATGTACATGAGCATAATCTATTTGTCTTGGGTCTGGGTGATTTTGACGTATACTTTATTATGTAAAAAAGTTAAGTATTTTTTCATTGTTTATATTCGATGGCCATCACGGAGTCGATCACGGAACTAATTGCCATAATAATAATAATATACGGTTTTATGGGTCTGCTCGACTTGGGTCTACGATGGGTATCTAGTAAGTATGGGTTTAAGTAAAGGTGGAGTTAGGTTATTTGTTATTTGGGTACTAGTGGGAATAGGAAACAATACAGTTAGACGCGTCTTTAATAATAACGTTGACATCTCATCAGGGCCATTGGCATGTGAGAAGTCTTTGCAGCATTTTAAGTCCCTGTCGTTGGCAAATGCGAACATCTTAAATACAGTTCGTTTCAATTCATTTTTCCACGTACCAAAAAGCCTTACTATCAGATGGTTGGAAGAATTGGAACCAATTCAGGAAATATGTTCAAAATATCCTTTTTCTGATATTTTCTCTATATTTTGGCGGCTCTATTAAGCGCTTTCGTTTGACGTGCATAACAAAAACATTAGAATTATGTGCATAGTTCCATTTCAAGTACGCTTACAGTAGTCACAGCGGATCTTCGTGTGTCTGAAGTTGGCTGCAAGACACAGTGCAGAAGCTATTTTTTGTATTTTTGTATTCACAACTATACTTGCGCAATGGTTCGCTAAACCTAACTTCATACATAGATCCGCTGTGACTACTGTAAATTATAAGTAGTACATACGTATAGCGATTCCGAATGGAACTACCAGCGTTACATGCAAACGCTAGGAAGGAACAAAAGAAAGCATGGAGGGCAGCGATTAGCCTAAATCACTCCAGAACTTTCCCCAGCACAAGGGTGGACTGTGAGCTTAAATTATTAAATCTAAACAGATCACAAATCAGACACCTAATGGGTGCACCAAGAAGCACCTATACTAAATGAGCCTAAGTACCGTAGATACTTGTAGTTTCTGTGAAGATGAAAAAGAGTCGATGTTATAGATACTGTGTCGCTGCGACGCTCTAGCAGGACGTAGATTGAGTCAACTGGGCCTATCCTACACCAAATAATTATGTACAGCTCCAAGCTGGTGCAATCTTGTAGCTGGTACCTAAACAAACTCTTCGATAAGTCAGCAACAGAGTAAGGGCTAGGGCAGGCACAATGGATCCAGCTGGGTCGAAGTGGGTCCCGGTGGTTACCGGGCCCAACTAATAGCCAACAACAATAGAATAGAAGTATGTAAAAGTCTCACTATTTAGGCATTGACCCTTCTATAATAGACGGAGAGAACCTTTGATATGCAGTTTGGAATATGAAATGCAATAATCCATATCCTGACGCAACACGCAATTACGTTACCACTGTAAGTTGATGCGTTATCAGATTGTAATTAGGCGGCACGCCAAAGTATATATCAAAATCAAGGTATAAAAAGTGAGATACAGATTTCCCCAGAGAGTGATTATGGAGGATAAAATGACTTCGTAATTATGGAGGATAAAATGACTTCGTATTTAGACATTTGTCTAGATCAGTCACCAGCAGAAGGTCCCGCAGTATGCAGTGTGGTTCTCGGTATCCGGTGTTCGTGTTGGTAGATCAACAAGCCAAGTAAGATTTATCGGCAATGTAAATTTCCCCGTCTTTCGACTGACGTAACAGAATATGTTGCAGTGAACGACGAGTTGAGCTGGCGGGGACCGTTCTTATACTGCATCAGTCTTGTTCTTTTCGCGTCACTATGAACTAATATAATTTTTTTATCATGCATTTTTTATCATGTATTATTTTAAGTTCCCAATAAATTTTATTTTATTTATTTTATATTTCATCAGTTTCTTTTCCTTTTATGTATACATAATCAATAAAATATTCAAAAGTGATATCGTTAAGTATATTTGCAGTAAATGTAACTATATTGAAATTTCCTTCCTTAACGGAATAGGCAAAATTAATAAAGCTCCATTTGACACATCTGCATATTTTAGTCTATAATTTTTCAAATGTAATATTCATATTTGCTGGTAGCGCCCTCTACGATGACAACTCTCGGCCGGAGCAGCCAGATTCTCAAGGTCATTGGCGCATGTTACCCCCTTAAATAGAAAAACCAAAATAAATTTAGTTATTTATTTATTTGTAACCAATTCTGTTCTCGACGTGATCAAACTAGTTTCTGATGGTTCATTCGGTATTAACTAACTTGAGTGACCAATAAATTCCAATACTAAAACACTTTCAGTTGACATCAAAGTTCGGTGGACAACTGAAGCTTGATAGTCACTAGGGTGACTAAAGATACGCAATAGCCCTGCTGGTGTATGATGGTTTTGGAAGGAAAACACACCGCACTTCACCACGTCACGTCACTTCTACAGTTAAGAGAAATCTAACGTTTCATAAGTTAACATCTATGCAGCCATTTAGGCTGTAGCCCGTGCCAAAGAGATATACACATATACACACATATACTCGAAAAACATAGCTGTGGGTAGTAGTAGTCCTGAGGATCGAGAAGCTCAACTCGCGGCACAGTGTAATTCAACTCCTTTGTGGTGCGAGTTCCTACAGCTGAGCCGGAGAACTTCACGAAGGAAGAGTTAGTTTAAGGTATTTATCTATGGGCATAGGCAGCCTGCAAATAAAAGAAATAATAATAATAATAGTCCTTCGGAGGCATTGGGGCAAAAATATTCACCAGATCAGCATTGCTGACTAATTAAATGCTCCTCACGTTTGAACGCATATGTCTTTAATAGCCTTAAGTAATATAACTCTTTATGGAATCTTTTCCATGATAGGGCTGCATGCGTACCAATTGACGCACTACTATGAGTGGACACTCATTCATTAGCATTCAAGCTGCTGAATCCAAAAAGCAACGTAGGTACATATATAATATGTGATGTCAAAATGCTCCTCACGATAAGTGCAAGCAGTGGCGGTCCGAGAGCCATGACCCCACCAAAATCCATATTCGTACACGGGAAAATTGGGTAGCAATTAACCCTAACCTAGTCTAGGTCCAAGACCAACGGGACCGTCAAATGTGAGCCTCAAATGTGAAGAGTTTTTTTATTTTTATACATTCGAATGCGGTCACTCCAACACTCGATTTGCGCTGATACTATACAAAATGTATGAAGAAACTCGTACGCAGCTTGTGGTCGCGTTTAGTGGCCGCGGCTAGTGGCTCAATGTGCGCTCCCACTAAATATAAAATATTCTATTCGGTTTTTTCTATTAATGAAATGTCTCGGGTGACAAGTGAAATGCAGCTTTATACAATCAGGCGTCCAGCTTACCATATTTCTTAATGCAACGTGAATACATTTTTATTAAAAAATACGTTAGTGTCATATTACCTTAAAATCTCTATAATTTAAAGGTCTGTTGCTTCTATTAATATCTGTCATTAATATACGTTTGTAGAATAAAGAATTCTCAGCCAAAAGGCAGTTTTTTTGTGGATAGAACGGCGGATTTAGCATTGTTTGCTGAACTAAGAAACCTTGACAAAGAACCAGTTTTCGCATGAATGAGGATCCAGTACTTATTGCACGAACGAAGATCGCACAATTTGCGACTCTATTGAAAGCAAAATATGTATACGAGTTCTTTAAATATTTAATTTAGTTGGTAGTACAAGGCGCTTTAATGTTACAGCATTAGAACAGTCCAGGTGTAGGTACTATCATCACGGATACAAACGGTGTACCAGTTTTCAATCAAAACAGTTTGAACAATGTTAGATGCGCTTAACCCGCCCGCTCGTATTTTGGGTCGGCACGTGCAACCGATTGTTGTTCTAAAGGCGATACACCGCTTGTGACCGCGAAAGTACATACTTATTAAATTTTTTTTCGCGGGGAAACCTTCAAATGTTTCCCGGGACATGTGGGGGTAAACCGAGGTATGTGGGATTTTTACTTAATAAAAACCCTGCGACTGTCGCATCCGCACATGAGGTCTCTCCAGACCTGGGCTCTCCGGTGGGATCTACACCAGTAGCCCCTCAGTGCTTTGCCTTTGATCCCACCGCCGGGGGGCGTATGTAGCCACCCGGGAACCAGACACGGTGCTCATGGGGACGGGGGTCGCATCCCCGCCGCTGTCCTCCTCGGAGTTGCCGCCGTACTCAATGGGACGTCCCAGGGCCCACACACACCTACTGCACCTTCAAATGAAGTTGGTGGTAAGCGTACTAGCTAGTTAACAACGTCACTGCGATGGCAGCTAAATTTATTAAATGGATGTTCCTCAGTTGCCAGCGACTGCTCATGCATGAGCACTCACTGGCTAAACAAACTTGCCGCAAGGACACAACGGCCGCATTGTCATATACCTATTCTGCCGGCAAGCAGGCCGTGCGTATGCATTGCTGTGTTTCAGTGTAAAGGGCACTGTAGCTGGTGAAATTAATAACTTACGAGTATAATATCTCGTATGACGAGTTAACGTTAACCTCGTAGTTAACGTTGGTTGTAGCGTCAGTCGGAACGTTATGTGATATTCCAAATTTTTTACATCAACAAATCTGAAGGTGACATATTTTCGTTTAATGTCAATAAAAAGTTTATAAATACGAGCCATTGTTATGGTAAACTCGCGTATTTTCCCATTATTTGTATGTGAGTATGAAACGTGATTTTTTAAAATGTATAATTTTTTTACATAACAATATCTGGCTGTAGGTAAGATATGTTCCTATAATGGCAATAAAAACTTTATAAGTAATTACAAGTCACTGTTATGCTAGACTCGCGTATTTTCCCATCATTTGTATGTGAGTATGAAACGTGATTTTTTAAAATGTATAATTTTTTTATATAACAATATCTGGCTATAGGTAAGATATGTTCCTATAATGGCAATAAAAACTTTATAAGTAATTACAATTCACTGTTATGGTAGACTCGCGTATTTTCCCATCATTTGTATGAGTTTGAGTCGTCATTACTTAACGTCGTTATAAAAACAACCATACACCAGTAAGCTTATTGTATAAACATTATAAAAGTGTGAACTAAGCTTTTACAGTGAGGCGATACCAGTGTGGCGACTCGACACAAGATGACGCCACATGTGGTACAGCAACGCGAGGAAGAAGCGAATAGTACTACATACAAGAAAACAGATGGCGCCACCGATTTCTGAATCATGCAAGCGAAGTTTCTCCAACTCGGAGAATATATACAACATCCCGACAACATCTGTTGGGGGCTTCGGCCCTGGCCGAGCATCACACCTCGCTCGGTCGGAGGATCCTCCCTTTAGCACCGCCGCCGTTGCATCGCTAAACTGGTGACCCCGTATTGAACGTCGACGCAGCCTTCAGATCCGGACAACAGCGCAGCTTCGCCATCGCTCTCTCCCCACAGCAGCAACTCTCCAGCAACAACCAGCGAGTCACAAGCCAGCCAGTACCCCGGCCTCATCGGACGACCACCGCATTGCAGCTGCAGATGCAAGCCTGGTCTACCCTCGGCCTCAACATGGCACAGCACTCCTGCACTACGGCCGGTTCTTGTAAGAAGAGCACATCCCTCTCACCGGCACGTCTAGCAGCCGCCAGCCATTCACTGCACACCTCGACTCACAGAGGACGACGCAGTAGCAGCCCCGACTCACTGGGACTGCATCCACTGGCACTGGCATAGCGACTGGAGCGCAAGGACAAGCTGGCACATTCATCGACTTCCAGTCTTCGGGGGGGAGTGATGTGGCGACTCGACACAAGATGACGGCACATGTGGTACAGCAACGCGAGGAAGAAGCGAATAGTACTACATACAAGAAAACAGATGGCGCCACCGATTTCTGAATCGTGCAAGCGAAGTTTCTCCAACTCGGAGAATATATACAACATCCCGACAACATCTGTCGGGGGCTTCGGCCCTGACCGAGCATCACAACTCGCTCGGTCGGAGGATCCTCCCTTTAGCGCCGCTGACACATCGCTAAACCAGTAATTTTTAAACTAGAAAATCCTACGGAAAATCACTATCAGTACATATTGTAAACCAAAGTCCGCCGCGTCTGTCTGTTTGTTTGTCTGTTCGCCATAAACTCAAAAACTACTTTTTTTTACATAACTACGTATTTTTTTGCGGTTATTTATGGCATTGACCAAAATAGATATGTTACCGGCAATCTGTATAATTCAGGTATTATATACAATACCTAGATAATGTATAGAATACCTAAAACGTTAAGGTAATGTATGAAATATATGAACATTATTTTCCTGTATATACTTTACCTAGGTAATGTATACAATTCCTAGGTATTGTATAGAGCACCTACTGGTCCACCGGCAATGTGTAAAATAACTATATTTGGGCCTGTATTTATCAATGTTATGCAAGTAAGTAAGTAGAAGGGTATAAAATGAGAGACAAAAATAACACATTAGATTTTCTTTTGCATTAGATGAAGCAAACTAACACGAATGGTACGAGGGGGCATGCCCGCTCACTTCGCTCGCTCGCACGCCCCCCGTACCATTGCATAACCTAAATAAGCGATGTCGCGGTACTCTGTGAGCCCGAGCTCGTTTCGCTCGCTCCCGCGGTACATTTTAATGAGACTCACGTCTTTTACACACATTGCCGGCAGAGCATTCGGTATTGTATAGAATGCCTAGGCAAAGTATAAAATGATAATGATAAAATATTTCATACATTACCTTATCGTTCTAGGTATTCTATACATTGCCTAGGTATTGTATACAATACCGTATTATACAGATTGCCGGTAACAGATATACTGATACGCAGAAATAGCAGATGATTAATTTATTACTCACGACGAACAGTGGTCATTTTTTGTTGATCATTCGCTAAACTAATGGCTACCTACTTCAACGAATAAAAAACAACCAATCAAACCGGATAGGTAAGTACTTATCAATTCAGAATAAATATTGTTTATCGGTTTATTTCTTGCTAATACAACAAAAAATAGTTTAGTATAGCGCCATAAAAAATTGTCGACCTTTTTCTCATAAGTGAAAATACATATATATCTATACCTACGTATTTTTGGTTGCTATGACTCTAAAAATAAAATTGAGATATTAATATCTTAATAATTGCGATAAAAATTAAAACGTCAATCAAAAGAGAAATAGATATCCAATCTAGCTTCATAATCGGTAACGAACAACTACCATAAAGTTGCTACTGCCTACAGGATTCGAAGTCACGGCTACAAGAACGATATTAGAACATAAATGTAGTATTTTAAATTGGGACTAATCCCACCACCACTGTGACTCCTGTAAGCCAGGATCTACAGTGGACACCACTGAATACACCGAGGTGTGACCCTCAGCGAGTCCCGGGGAATCGCTGTTAACCCGCATTGAATTTAACTAGAAAAATAAACAGGAGGAGTAGGAAAGACAAGTTCTACTTCCCTCCTTGGCAAAGCGGGAGAGAAACAATAATTTTTAAGCTGGTTTAACCGCAGAAAGGAAGACTAACGGTTTATCACATCTGCAAGGCACCACGGATTGAACTAAACTTAAGGGACCTATTTGAGATTTGTACTTGGTTACGATAATAGGTATGGCAGAATTGAATAGGTAAATTTAGTATGTAGAGACGATGTAGCAATCTTTTAATAGTTCATTTATTTCTAGAATCTGGTTATGGTCAAGGATACAATTAGCAATGTTAACTTAGGGACATAGCAAAATAAAGAAAAGGTAAAGGCCGACAGAGCGAGTATAATTTTAAGAAATGTTCGTTGTTTATTTTTCTCATTCAATTTTAACTGCTATAAATAAATAACGAGTTACAAGAAAATATTATTACGTGTGATTTATACCTATTTTAGGAACCAGACTGACGAAACTCAATACAAAACGCTTATACCGATCGTCAGTATACATCGATTATAATCAGTATACATCGATTTGTCCTTAAAAAGCGACATAAAGTCATCTATATAGGCTTTCCTGCAGCTTTCCTGCGCAGTCACCATTCTTGTTTTTTTAGGAACTACTTATTACTAAGCAATAATTTTTTATGGGACCCAATCAATGGATTGAAGAATTGATGGAAGAAAGATTTTTTCAAATCGGTTCATAATTGCCAGAGTAATGCGCGAACATACATAAAAAAAAATATATATACAGACGAATTGAGAACCTCCTCCTTTTATGAAGTCGGTTAAAAATAACTGTTCAGTGTAACAATCTACATCTTTCGCTGCTTTGCGCTACCTGCTGAACTAGTTATGAAATAACTGCGCTAGCTGATAGTGCTAGTGATTAAACTACTGCACTACCCGATGTGCTAGCAATTGAATCACTGCACTATCCAAAAGCTACTGATGAAAGCACTGCACTACCCGATAAGCTAGTGACTAAACCACTATGCTACCCGATTAGAGCAATTGAATCACTGCACTACCCAGTGAGCTAGCGATTAAACCACTATACTACCAGATGAGCTAGTGATTAAAACAATGCGCTACCCAATGAGCTAGTGATTAAACCACTGCACTACCCGATGAGCTAGCAATTGAATCACTGCACTATACCCGATGAGCTAGCAACTACACCACTGCACTACCCGGTGAGCTAGCGATTAAACCACTACGCTACCAGGTAAGGCAGCTTACGCCGGGCAGGAGGACATTATTATAATAGATAGCTACCTGTAGTTGGGTATTATAATATACCAAACTACATGTTATCTAAATACATCTATAGCTATTAAATTTATTTAAAGCTTTCACTGTAGAAAGTTATTTCGATGTTGTTTTTTAAGACATTCTAATGTGGTCCATATAACAGGTTAGCAGTCGATTAATTAAAACAATCTTCTGTTCCTTTTTTAATTTTAAATTTGCGGAGTCTTGTCACATCTGATTGGCACAAGAGACTAATTAGCTGATAGTTCGAGTGACGAGCGGCAGTGTTACAGCTGTCTATAGGCAGACGTATCGTTTACCATCAACCACGTCGATGAGTAGAAAAACAACCAGGATTAGATTATTTTTTAACGATGCGGCTTTTCGATTCGCTACGGGGAGGCTTCAAATGTCTTTGAAAGGCTACAAGCTACACACATACAAATACGGCAAGTGCATGTGTGTACAGATGGTAGTTTATTTACTCCAATGATATTATAAACCATAGATATTATTATGTTATGTCCCTAATAATGCGCGGCAAAAATTGTGACTCATTTCATTCAAACATTTCCTCTACTATATACTTTGATTACTATATAGTTAAGGTATGATATCCTTTTCTTATTATTTACTTTTGTGCAGTACTTTGTGCATTTTTTAAATACGCATGGAGGCATGTCACTTGATTTTCAAAGGCACACGTTACGTTCGTTACGTTTTACCGACGCGGGACTTACTGCTATTTCACCCAATTTGGGTGAATTTCGTTGTTGCAATTTTCGTGCACTAATGGCATATTATCTATTGTATAAAATATCATTGATTTACGTACCCCACATAGGTCCGAATGTCAAGCATACGACGGCCAGTATGAGGCATATTCGAACCCTCCTGTTGTTTGGTCCTTTCTTGAACACAATCCCCATGGTCTGTTTCAGGCTTTGGAAGTCGAAGAATTCCAGCAGAAATCCTGTACAGCCAGTCCTTTTCACCTAGAAACAAAACGCAGAAATGTTTTTTTTTGGTTCGATTTTCGAAATAAAATCACTCTTATAATCAAACCAAAAAAAAACCTATGTAGGTGTTTAGTGTTTACTAAATTATTTGTTTTTTACTAAATGTTTACTTAATGAAAATTAGTTATATTTGTCCTGGATTACGTTATTAGCTTATTAACTTTCGAATGACGTGTGAAGTCCGCCAAACCGCACTTGGTCAGCGCAGCATCGTAGACTATGACCTTCCTTCTCTTCATCCTGACGGGAGGCCCGTGCCCAACAGTGGGCCAAACAAGGGCTGGTATTATTATTTGCGTTATTAAACTCGAAAACCCTTGCCTCAGAATGAGATGATGAGAGAGAAGGAGATTTATTGTTCGTTTCGTATATAGGCATATCTATTGTTTTTCACTCATTCTCTAGCCTTTGGCTTGATATGAATATTTATCTAAGTAGATATTGAATTTTTACAAAAATAAAATTATGGCAGTATAAGACGAGCTCAAAAACATATTTCGATATGTACAAGTTTAGTTTGTGGTTTAATTTGGTAACGAAATTTCGCAAACGGGTTTTTGTGTTTTTATAATTTAAACCAGTTTCTGCAGCATTATTAAAAACTTTGATGGTATGTTTTATTAGCGTTATAATTGGTACAAAACGGGATATTAATTTAAACCGGTCACGTTACAGAGGACAGATTTGTCCATTGTATGATTATTACATTTTAATTGCATGCGAATTTACATCAAGCTTCTAATATCATTTTTAGCTGTTCCAAAAAGCTGAGATAGATTATGTCAAATACTAGACTGGTGTTTTCTTGAAAGCTCTTATTTACAAGACGCCTGTGCCTCTTGAACTCAGTAATTTCAATTTTCTTAACGTTCAAACACCTTTCTATTCAATCGTGTAGTAGAATCAATCGTGTGTAAGTGCACTGAGACAAACAATGCTCGATAAATAAGTGTACTATAATCAATTTAACGTATACACATTAAATACAAACCTTGTCTTTGTTCTCGAGCCAAGTGTGGTCATCAATGAAGAACAACACATAACAGAAATTGATAAACTGCAATACCGCTGATATTGAAAATACTCCGTAGTATCCCATATATCGCAACAGTACGCCACTCAGACCCATCGCTATTGGAAACCCGACCGTCATACACAAGTTCAATATACCCAAACGAAACGTCCTTGAATCTTTAGTAGTAATATCACCCACATAACTAAACGTCCCGAGGAACATCGTATGCCACCCGCCAGTTAGAGACGGGCATATGACCTCCATAAACACAGTCCACTCCACTGGAACTTCATAGAAGAAGTATGTATTTATCATATTCAGTACACAGGTCATGAACTCCCCAAAAATCGGCAGTAGCATGCATATTTTCCGCTTGCCAGTCTTGTCGCTCCAAGCGCCAATGAACAGCATCAAAATCAATGGCACTCCCGTGTGAACCACGCTCTTCCAAGCCTGCACTGACGCTATCAGTTTCTGCACTTCAATTTCCTCGAATGTATGGTTCGCTCGGTTCCTCATATGCAGATCGGTACACGTGTCCTCGCCGAATCCCAAATTCACTTGGCACGCTTTATCCAAGTTCAAATTTTGCGTGGCCAACGTTGCTAGCGCGCTTGGCATGACAAACATCGCCAACACCGGTTCTACCGTTACGTTTGATTTTACGAATTTTATTTTCTCCACCCAACTCATTGTTGTTAGATCATTTTTAATTTCTCTTTTTAATGGCAGCTCATCTGTCGTCTCTTCGCTGGGTTTGGTTTCATTTTTCTCTGGATTATCCATTTTTAATGATTAATCTATTTACTGTTGAAAATTTTTGATTATGTGGAATTGTGTACCGTGGGTAAGTGGTTGATGTTCGGTCGCATTGTTATTGTATTGGAGAGCACATCCTCGCAGCGCTAAGATAAATACTGCTAAGATATTGAGTCGGTGGCGAGCCGACGCTGGTTCGACGCCGGTCTATTGTTCGATTGTGTGTCAGCAAACACTCTTATGTTGCCATATCAGTCTTTAATGCGTCCACAAACACACTCAGAGAAATCGAAAATAAACTCGACACAGACGATATTGAACTCAAACATGGAGTGCGATCCGATCACAATATTACAAACATAGATTATTTTCTATAATAATGAAATGAAAACAAGGCATCAGACACGACAGGGTTTCATTAAAACATTCACATTTAACACTTTTGATACGTCCAAACACTTTCACCAATACAATGTATGCGTTAAGTTCACTAATCGATGTGGGACACTACACATCCCTATTCACGTTTTCCATCTCTTCGACTTGCATAATATCCTTTCGTTGTTCAAAATACCTCTATATACAACGAACGAGTGATCGGTTAGAAGAGACGAAGCTAACTATTCGGTTGATGTTACACTGATATAATGAGGAGTGCCTAACGCGATGTATTGTGTACTGACGAGTTGAGAAGCGTTTGCGAACTGGCAGTGGTTTTAACGACCTGCAGCTTTTTACTTACCGCTTGATGAGACGATTTAAATATCCTACATGACATTTAAGTTAATCGCAGTTCATAGTCATAATATGGCAAAAAGTTGTTTGGTCAATGTTTGGTCTAATTTATTCTTTTGTAACGAAGCTAGCCGCGACAGAGTAATATAAAATAAAATAAAATGAAATTGCTTTTCATAGGTTAAAGTGTATTAATTACATTAATCATTACTTTTAATGTCTGCAATACAAATATTTAGCCACATTGTGGATTTTCGGTAATTAATTATAAATTAACAATTAACAAGCAGTAACAGCTCAGTGGGCAAGCGCTTGCCTTGGAAATAAGGTGCGCAGCTTCGAACCCCGGCTCGCACCTCTGATTTCTTCAATTAATCATATGCGAACGTCTTTGTGCGATTGTTACTAGCTTTCAGTGAAGGAAAACATCGTGAGGAAACCTGCATGTCTGGGAAAGCCTAACTAGCTTTCGAATGACGTGTGCAGATCGCCAACTCGCATTTCGCCAGGGCTGAAGCCCCTTCGTCTCGAGGGGGCCCTTCCATGGGCCAAGCCCAACAGTGGGACATAAAACAAGATCTGTTAAAAAATATTATTATTTTAGTTTTGTTTTGTATAACCCAGGTTATTAACCCGGGACATTTAAAAGGCAACAGCTCGCCCAAGCTACTCTGCGGGTTTAATATTATTATTAAAGGGGGATGCCTTTTCCACCACCAGACACTGGGAGAGTGCGTAGAGAATGTATGTACTATCAGTCCAGACAAAGGGTTTTGATTTGGTGCTCTACATTACATTAAGTAAAAAAACATAGTTAAATGCATTTTTTTATCCTGGGACAATCCACACACGGTCTTCTGATCTCAAACTAGACAGAGCCTGTACTTTGATAACTTGCGAGATCTCTAATTGAGATTTTAATGCATACATAAATAGACCGATAACACCCAGACACTTGGTGGGAATCGAACCCACGCCTCTACCCAAGAGGCTAGGGCTAACCACTAAACCAATGGGCTGTGGGCATCACTGTTCACTCTCGAGCGGGCAATGATATGTATAATGGAAGAGTATCAGATGTCTCGATCATGGACAAATGTGCATGAATGCAGGCACGACTTTTTATGTTTGTACACCCAATATGGGTAAACTACATAGCTCATTATTGTCATTATTGGAACACCTTTTTTTCACGGGGTAAACCTTCAAAAGGTTCCCGAGAGCTGTGGGGCTCGACCGGGGTATGTGGCATTCTTACCCACTAAAACCCCCTCTGCTATCGCATCGGCACATGAGATGACCCCTCTCCAGTGGGATCTGCACCAGAGGGGCCCAAAAAATATTGGACACGATTTTTTTCCTCTGTCAATTAAACAAAAAAATTACGAAGATATGGTGCTCGTGACGTCGCGCCTGCGTACAGTTTTTATTGTCAATAGAATTGACAAAGAATGCCTCGGGCACGTATTTTTTTAGTTAAATAAAAAAATACGTGCCCGATATTTTTTTTATATTCTATCGGACGGACTAATTAGAATTATTATTTTTACAACCCGCCATCATTCCTATTGTCTTTGGCTGGCTACCGGTCATGTGTTCATTCATTCATTGTTCCGAATTTGATGTTGTAAAGAACAACAATGTAATATTAATTTAATATGATTGCTATAGTAAAGGCTCTGCCTAGTTTGGAATCAGATGATCATGCCTAAATGGGCTTACGATATTATTATTAGTTAACTGAATCCGCAGTAGCTCAGTGGGCGAGCGCTTGCCTTGGAAACAAGCTACGCAGGTTCGAACCGGCTCGCACCTCTGATTTTTTTAATTAATCATGTGTGAATCGTCTTTGTGCGATTGATACTAGCTTTCGGTGAAGGAAAACATCGTGAGGAAACCTGCATGTCTGAGGAAGCCTAACTAGCTTTCGAATGACGTGTGAAGTGCGCCAACCCGCATGGCCAGCGCAGTGGACTACGGCCTAAGCACCCTCATCTTGAGGGGAGGCTCGTGCCCAGCAGTAGGACATAAACAAGGGCTGGTATTATTATTATATTATAACCGAATAGATGCAACACTGGAGCAGTTTTGTAGTTTTATTATTTGGAACAGCAAACAATTGTACATGTGCTATTACTAGAATTAGAATACATTAAAATATAATTACATACAAAATTTACAATCTACAACACTATTCACTTAGTACTATTAGGGATGGTAACGGTGGCGGAAGATACATTTCAAAAATCATAATTAAAACAAACAAAAGATTTAATCTCAATTGTAAAAGAAATTACCCTCATTATACCAATCGGGGAAACTTCTTTAATTTTCTGCTACATGTATCTGTTATTAGTTATAGGTATTAATTATCTCATTATAATTATTGCCATTATCATTATCAAATCGCTCCTTATTACCACAGATTACTAAATAAATTATTACTACGGCTATTTTGTATTTTTATTTTGCACTTATTACTAGAATTTATGAAAAATAATAAATTAACTACTATAGGTAAACATTGACTTTATCATATTCCGTTATAACGCATTGTTCTAGCTAAACATAGTGTCAAGTTAAAAAATAACTTAGCGTACATTAATAGAGTCGTAAATGGATTGCTCTGGATACAGATAGTTTCAGCATTACAGATTAATCGCTTGTTTGTCTTTTCTTAATCAAACAGAAGAAATAGATAAGTCACTTAACTGTGTTTGTATTAATATTGGGTTTAGATTATCTCCGTATTATCTCAAATAACGTCACATTTATTATGTTCAAATGCGATTTATTTTCCTTAACTTACTAATAGCCAATGTTTGTTTTAGATGAAACCTACAGAACTTTAGCGGTAATTTAAAAACAATGTCACAAAAAAGTAGTGTATTTAAATGCCTTTTTATTTTAATGAATAGTCTTTAAAATATTTTTTCTGTCTGTGCAAAGCCGGGGCGGGACGCCAGTGGTTTTATAAATAATGGTTCAGGTTGAAAATCTCATCATCAGGTTGGAAATCGTCTATTAAAAAGCGTCGTAAAATTATTTCCCACAATAAACGTTGAAACAGTTAATACCGTATTTTGTATCATCTAAATTAAATTGTTATTAGATTTATTTTATAAGAACGTTTCTAAAATGGACTATTCAGAAACGTTCCCACACGTTAGTAAATTAGAAACGTACATTCTTTTTAATTTCTGGACAGAAGTGTTTTTTTTTTACTTAATAAGTTTGGCGTAAGTAGGTCTAGGTGTTAATGCATAAGTACCTAGTCACAGTACAGAAGATACTCGAGAAAATGCGCGATAAAAGTTTAAACACAAAATATAGAGAGTACAGAAGGCAAGCTTCATACAATGGGCGTTCGAGTAACGCACACATAGACAGCGCTCACAGACACAAATTCTTGGTTAATTTGATTGAGTTTAACGTGAGTGCGGTTGCCACCCGCTTCCACGAACCTGTATTATAAATTCGTGCCCGCTTCAGACACGCTCGCACGTGTCTTGTGATATTTTTTTTGAGCAAAGATGGAGCATCAAATGACTTATTGCAACTATTCAGTTAATGGATGTGCAAATTCTACTTTAAACGGTGAATTGTCGTTTTTTAAGCTACCAGTCGTTGATACGACTGGTATCAACTGGACTGGTGGTTCTGTGATCAGAAGTAAGTAGGTATTTGCTTGTATTATAACTAGCTTGCATTTTTCACCCCCGACCAAAAGCGAGGGGTGTTATAAGTTTGACGCATATGTCCGGAAGTCTGTTTGTCTATCTGTCGGTCTGTATGTTTGTCTGTGGGTCTGATGATGGAGCAGGAAGGTGTTCACGGGAACTCTGCACCAATAAACGTAGACCCACCGAATTTAGGCTCGTTGGGTAGTTCTCGACGAGTAGTTGTTAGAAAAATGGTGATAAGGGTCTAATGATGGAGCAAGAAGGTGGTCACTGGAACTCTGCTTCAATAAATGTAAACCTACCGAATTTTGACTCGTTGGGTAGGTCTCGACGAGTAGTTAGCAGAAAGATAGTGATCAGGGTACGATGGCAAATCAGGAAGGTGGTTACAGGAACTCTGCACTAGTAAACGTAAAACCACCGAATTTCGCCTTCGGACCGAGACCGAACTATTTATATTTAAATCACAGAATTCAAGTTCCAAGTAACAGTAGGTACCTACTACTTACCCTTTTTTTATTTCTTCAACAAAATACGAAACGATAGTACAACATGTTACACGTCGTAACAACGAGACGTCGAAAGTGTAATAAATTCTAAAGTGTAAACAATTACATTAAAATTGAATTATTTTAGTAATTAATAGTTTTTATTTCCGTTCTTCCTGTTTTATTCTCACCAATCAATTAAACAACAAGGTGGATATGAGTGCCACTATCATGCGATAGTTTTTTCTCATAAGCCAGAGTTGACAACCCTAGCGCGACCGCCGAGCTTAGGTATGAAAAGTGAGGTACATACATGAGCTTGCCTTCTGTACTCTCTATATTTTGTGGTTTCAATTGCAAAAGATACTAAAAATTACCTACCAGTGTAGACCATTAAAGAATCCTTTCAAAATAAATTGTGCATCTGGAAGGGTTAATTATTAGGTAAATACATAATATACCTAGCACATCATTAGTTTTGCTAAGCCACTACATATTGTGTTTGTCTGTATATATATTATAGTATATATTATACTATGTATTATAATACAGAATAAACAACCTGTGCATTTTATATTATTGATATATTGGGACAGCTTATAGGTACACAGCCGTCTGATATGCTGTGCTCCTCATTAATTCTGTATTCCGTAATACAGAAAATGCCAGACATGTGTCGAATTGTATTTTAATCGGAAATTAGCCCGAATTACACACAATAAAAAACTATTTTAAAAAAAATATAAACCGACTTCAAAGTAAATTATCTAAAAACTATTTAAAAAAAAATATAAACCGACTTCAAAGTAAATTATCTAAAAAGCATAAAATAATGAAAATATTATTGAAGTTGGTGCAGAATATACACAGCAGGTACGCTAACACCAACTTCAATAATATTTTCATTATTTTATGCTTTTTAGATAATTTACTTTGAAGTCGGTTTATATTTTTTTTAAAATAGTTTTTAGATAATTTACTTTGAAGTCGGTTTATATTTTTTTTAAAATAGTTTATTTAACACTTTTTAGTGACTTATTTTACCAAGATAGGTATCAGCACTATCACGCAACTCGAACGTCTACATTACAGTAACTTACTGAAAACATAAAAAGTTTATATCTCTTAAACTACTGGACCGATTTTGATGAAATTTATACTCTACCCTAAGTTGAAAGATACTCTAACTATTGCAAAAAGAATTTTCGAAATCGGACTTGTAGTTTCTGAGAAATCCGCGGACAAACCTACATACATACATACATACATACATACATACATACATACATACATACATACATACATACATACATACAAACACTCGTGAAATTTGGTAAATTCGTTTAGAAGCCCACATAGACTAACATATATGAATATTACGCATTTTTATTAATATTACATACATACGCGTCGAATACAGAACCTCCTTTTTTGAAGTCGGTTAAAAAAGTTTTTTTTTTGTGATTTTTGTACGCAAACGTCTAAAAGTATATAATATGTTTATGCGAACAAATGATGGCTCTGGATAGAATTGAATCTGTAATTTTGGGTCAGAGTTTTTGGGTATTATTAAACAGCTACAACAAAGGGTCTAGTCCCCCCATCTCCTCTCGTTGGGTGTCGTAAGAGGCGACTAAGCGAGAACGGGAAGACGGGCAGCAGCGTCTTTCTTTTGGATTTATCTTCCACCTACACTGCTATACGTTACGACGACGTTATTTCTCCGAAACTGTTCTCAAATGCATTGGAGGACGTTTTCAAGCTCTTGGACTGGTACGGATTCGGCATCAACATCAATGGCGAATACATCACTCACCTTCGTTTTGCCGACGATATAGTCATTATGGCAGAGTCGCTGGAGGACCTCAATACGATGCTCAGCGACCTCAGTAGCGTTTCCCAACAGGTGTGTCTTAAAATGAACATGGACAAGACGAAGATCATGTCTAATGTCCATGTTGCACCCGTACCGGTAGTTGTTGGGAACGATACACTCGAAGTTGTTGACCACTACGTATACCTAGGACAAACTGTCCAGTTAGGTCGGTCCAACTTTGACAAAGAGGTCGCCCGAAGAATCCAACTCGGATGGGCAGCGTTCGGGAAACTACGCGATATCTTCTCGTCCAAAATACCGCAGTGCCTGAAGACGAAGGTTTTTAACCAGTGTGTGTTGCCAGTGATGACATATGGTACTGAGACGTGGTCTCTAACGGCTGGCCTTTTAGAAAAGTTCAGAGTCACACAACGAGCCATGGAGAGAGCTATGCTCGGAGTTTCTTTGCGCGACAGAATCCGAAATGTGGAGATTCGCCGAAGAACTAAGGTTACCGACATAGCTCTCAGAATCTGCAAGTTGAAGTGGCAATGGGCAGGCCACATCGCTCGAAGAACCGATAACCGTTGGGGAAGAAAGGTTCTCGAGTGGCGACCACGAACCGGAAGACGCAGCGTTGGCAGGCCTCCCACTAGGTGGACAGACGACATTGTGCGCGTCGCAGGTAACCGGTGGATGCAAATAGCCAATTGTCGTTCATTGTGGCGTTCTAAGGGGGAGGCCTATGTTCAGCAGTGGACGTCTTCCGGCTGATGATGATGATGATGATGACACTGCTATCCCCAAGCCGCCTGCCAAGCGTGGGGGATTATGGCAACCCCTCCCTTCTAGGGGGGGTGCCTTTGTTCAGTAGTTGACGTCTTTCGGCTACTAATGATGAATGATGATGATGAAAACATGATAATATAAGATTTATATACGAAGCACAATACTTAAATTGGTTTAAATGTTTTATTTGTCATTGCATTTATTGAAATGAAATCAAACCCTCATCACAAGGTTTTTTGTGTCACAAACTCACGTCATTTTGATCTAGATCAACTAGATAAATCCGAATTATGAATATCGAAAGGTCATCTTAAAGAGTTTCAGGGTGACATTTAATTTGTCAAATGATAATTTTTTATTTTAAATTCTATATCGCAACTGCACATACTTATAAATACTGCGCAACATGGTACTAGGGTTGTTAACCAGCTATAGCGAAGTTAGGCACCAATTAGTGTTGCTATCCCTTTTTTCAACGTGACAATGACAATTCAGTGTCTCTATAAATGGCGCGCTAGTTCGGAGATCCTGTTTTCAGGTCATACAATATTTACTATCGGGCTTTAAAATGCTATTGGAAGATTTTTTTAAATTATTTGATTATGGAAGTTTATTAGTAAAGTGATTAATAAAAACCGGCACTGATAAATAGGTAGCAACAAAAATACGCCAATTTCTTTGAAGATATCTTTGCTACAGTCTAGACACTTATCAGATGCAAATATCGTAAATAATAATTACGTAGATAGCTGTAATTATATTAGTTTTTTATTGATTTAATTATCTGGAATATTATATTCCCCGCTATCATTTTACGTACCTATATAATTATATGTTATTTTAATACGTTTAAAAGACATAATGGGGAACTTGCACAATTTTTATTTTTGTGTATATTAAAGGCAATTGTAGTATATTTGTATATATATACGTATGTGGGGTATAATAATTTATTTTCAGTTCTTTACACGACCTACAGGCTAAACGGTTCAATAGATTTTGATATTAAGTTGTAAGTTTTTTTTAATATCCTGGGAATATTTATATACTTTTTTTTTGTAAATACATACTTAAATAGATAAATAACACCCAAACGCTTGGTGGTGGGAATCGAACCCACGACCTATTGGGTAGCGGCCAGGGTCTCAAACCACTAGACCAACAGGTTGTCGCTATAATTTATCTTAGGGTCTATATGTAAGGGTTCGGTTTTACATTTTAGTCACGGAACTCTAAAAATAAATCAAGCGAACATCTTGCTTCACCTTGTCATTATTTGCATACAAAAAATCACTCAAAAATCATAAGCAGAGTTCGTTGAACGAAAGCTACTCTATCCAGCTTCAAGGTCCGATTAGTTACACTGTCATTATGAAGATATATAAACTAGTATTCACAATTAATATGCAAATTAGATTTTTTTTTCAGAATGTCCGCCTGGCTGATACGTCCACAGCGGCCAATCTTTCACCAAATCGGCCATCCCCGCGGGAGATATTATAGGCAAAAAGCGCTTGCGTAGACACAAGTGCACTCTCTCTTCCTTTATACCTCTCACATTTTGATGGGACGGAAGACCGACACGACCGGGGAAGAGGTTAGGCGCAGGAGCGACCCAGTCAGCGACTACTACACAAAGTTGTTCCCCCCCTGTGGGATTTGTGCGCGCGACCGGAGGGTTTGCAAAGCGAGCGGTTTCCCAATGCACACGGAAGATTTTATATCCGTAATAATGCACGCCAAAATTTTTGACCCATGTAATTAAAATATTTTTCAATGATTTTTCATATATACTTTTGTGTTGTACTTATTTACTTTTGTGTTGTACTTTGTACATTTTCTAAATACGCATGACGGCATTTTACTTGATTTTCAAGGGCACACGTCGACGCGGGACTTACTGCTAGTTTATACAATTGGATGAATTTCTTGTCTACACTTTTCGTGCGCTATGGCTAATTATATAAAATATAATTGCCAGCTCCCAGTAGGAACGTAGCTCCTGGCAGGGTCCAAGGTGGCCATGTAGACTCTGGAGTAGAGAGGTCCGTGGGAATTGACCTTATACCTAGTTTGTTGTAATTTTGTCGTATTTTTTTTAAGTGAAACTTCTTATGCGACTTCTAATATATCTAGCAGCAAAATTGATTGTTGCTTTATTTACGTTCTGAAGGCAATTCACTTGAGCTTGTAAATTATTCTTGGTGTGTATCTAACCTAGACGACTTGTGATAAAATTTAATATGTTAAAGTGCTTTGTGTCTTGCCTGACGAGGCACTGCTTAACAGCAGAAGGTAAATGTTAAACGTGAGCCACTGTGATTTTGGATCGGTCATGCTCGCCATCGAAAAGTCTTTGCTTGTGGCGGCTTCGTGTGGCGGGTCACCCCCTTCCCTCCAATATGGTTGAGGGGAGTGATGGCTGCTGCTCGAATCAACTCGTGCGCGGGTGCTGCTTGGGGGGACTGGTCCGACTACTATCCCTTTGGCATTTTAGTTTTTAGTTTGTTGTATTTTCGTCGTATTTTTTATTTTTATTTAACGGCAGGACACACTGTCGCTGGTGCTGATTTAATTGTAAAAAGACAATCTTTGTTTAAAAAAAAAAAAAAGTGAAAATATCACAAGCCCGCTGAGTTTCTTGCCGGATCTTCTCAGTTGAGGCCGCGTTGTGATCCGGTGGTAGCTTTTAAAAAATTGACCGTTCAAAAGTGCTAGCGTTAAGCCTATTTGAAATAAAAAATTTTGAATCTTTGAATCCAACAAGTTTAACGCTTAACGCGTTAAACGTTTAACGCTACCATGGAGAGGGTATGGAAGCGCTCACGTGACCCAATCATTCAGTCTTCTGTTATTCCGTCATCCCGTCATTCAGTGTCGTTCAGCGTAGTTCAGTATCATTCAGTGTCGTTCAGTGTCGTCCAGTGTCATTTCAGTGTCGTTCAGCGTCTTTCAGTGTCGTTCAGTGTCATTCAGTGTCGATCAGTGTCGATCAGTGTCGTTCAGTGTCGTTCATTGTCATTCAGTGTCGTCAGTGTCGTTCAGTGTCATTTCAGTGTCGTTCAGTGTCGATCAGTGTCATTCAGTGACGTTTAGTGTCGTTCAGTGTCGTTCATTGTCGTTCAGTGTCGTTTAGTCGCAGGGAGGGGGAATAGAAAGAGACAGAGCGAGAATGGGAACCCTTATGGTCTGACTTCGTCTGTCCCTATATATGTATTTCCTGAAATATATAGGTGTGACAGACAGACAGACAGACAGACAGACAGACAGACAGACAGAGAGTTTCAAATCGATAACATCAGTGGTTCCTGAACCACTGGTGTTATCGATTTGAAACTTGGAATAGTTTTAGATCTTACTTACCCAACCTCATTGCAAATGAAAAAAAAAATTTTTTTCTATATTTTTTTTTATATTGGAGATCAAAATAGGTTATCGAAATTTAAAAGTGAGACTACTGTATCGAGTGGGGTATCATATGAAAGGGCTTCATTTGCATATCTCAAAACAGATTTCTATTTTGGCTTATGTGACGTAGTTTTTGGCTGTTAATAAAAAATGACAAAAAAATACCGTCCCCCCCTTTATCTCCGAAGTTTGTGGAGGGAACAATCTGAAATAATTATGGGTGTCTATCTATATTTTACAGGAAAAATAAAATAATCTTTCTAAGTAGTACAGTTTTTTAGTAATCCTAAAAAAACCTCGACAAATAAACTTAGTTTTGCGGTTTGGTTTTTTGGCTATCTCTGAGGTGTTATATGAATAGTAAAATTACGATAATACCTACCTCGGAACCCTCGGTGCGCGAGTCCGACTCGCACTTGACCGGTATTTTTTTCTCTTTTCTCTCTTGTATTATGTTTCGAACGGCAGGACACTGTCGCTGATCCAATAGTAACAAGACAACCAATGTTTAAAAAAATGAAAAGACAAGCCCGCTGAGTTTCTTGCCGGATCTCCTCAGTTGAGGCCGCGTTGTGATCCGGTGGTAGCTTATAAAAAAAAAACAATCATTCAAAAGTGCTAGCGTTAAGCCTATTTGATATAAATATTTTTGACTTTGACCTTGATACACCAGTCCTACTCGGGTTGACCATGGCTTCAGTCAACCTGAGTAGGACCCCACTTTACCTCAAAATAGAACTGCGGGCCTAAAAAAGCCACATTATGCATACCTAAATATTATATTATTATTTCCTTTATTATTATTTTTCATTTTTGTTTACTCGGGCGTTTACACCCGGTCTTTGAAAAGGCTTGCGTGGGGACGAATCCAACACGTAGAGGCCTGTTGGGAGAAATTAATGAAATGGAAAACACCTGCCAGAATCAACTGCTGGAAATAAGATATAAACAACAGTGGACTTTGGCAGGTGTGACAATAGTCCCTCTATTGTAAGTATATGGAAAGATATCTTGATTTCTTTAAGTGGGCATTTGATGGACTGAACACTGGGTTATTGTAAAAGGCCGTGGTCACTTGCCATAATTAGTGGGTACACTAATTATAGTTTGCCAAGCGGTGACTTGCCACCCACTAGATGGACTCTCCATATGGCCGTCAGAAGACGACGGAGTGCAACATCGGTGTGAGTGGCTCAGGGGTGTCGAGAGGTGTGCTGCGCTTTCTCCGAAGTTACTCGCGGCGGTATGCCTTTTAACACCTCCACCCCTGGAGCATATATGTAGCTCTAACAGTTCTCTCTCTCTGGACGGCCAATTAAGGCAAGCCAGAGCTGAGAGTCCTGCGGGCCTCCTTCGGTTTCCACTCGGCCGACGAAGACACGCCGAGGGGGGGGGGGGGACTGGCCGACTCTCTGGAGCACTCGGGTCCGTGGTGTCGTTACGCACCAACAGCTCGCCACTAGCTGCCCTGCGGGCTTATTATTATTATTATTTCATCTAAAAATAATTCGTATTTTGTATTCTCAGCAGATTCTTCGTAACTATCATTTTTTGGAAAATGATCACACATTTTAGGTGAATCATTATCATCAGCAGCCGACGCCGAATACGTCCACTGCTGAACAAAAGGCCTCCCCCTTAGAAGGGAGGGGTTGCCACGATCCCCACGGTTGGCAGGTGGCTTGGGGATCCATACTCAATTCATTTATTAGCACAAATTAGCAGACTCATATTTGGTGTTGCCATACTATACGAGTACGTATAATGTTTCACCGAAAGTGGCTTTTTTAGCACCCGCAATATTAAAAAAAAATGATACTATTTTTTGTCGCATTGCTTACTGTTACGATTACTGGGCAACCCGGTGTCAGTGGTCTTTAAGCTGCCCTTAAGTCTCTCACTGCCGGTCCCAATATCCTATCGATACCTTACTATAAGTTAAAATAGTTACCATCGATAGCTGTAATGACATATTTCCGTTTCAATGATAACATATTAGCAGCTTACTGTTGGTTGTTCAAATGACAGTCTGTCAGGGTTTTAGCTATCGCTCCATTTCGGAGGTTTATCGCGGGATATCGATGACTTGATCGATGATTTTAACTAATAGTTAGGGATCAATAGGATATTGGGACTGACCAAGTTACTGCCGGACTCAGGCGCGTTCGCAGCCAACGATTTTGGGGGGGTCATATTTGACGGTCCCATTAGTCTTGTACCTAGACACCCTAGCCGCTACCCAATTTTGCCATGTATGAATATGGATGGGGGGGGGGGGCATGACCCCTACTACCCCCCCTCTCGGACCGCCACTGGCCGGACTGCTGTCTAGATGACAACAACCAGGACAATGTTTTACGTACCCTCCGAAGCACGGAGACGCTCAGTTCAAATGCGATCAAACGATCATCCATCTAAGGACCGCCCTTACTTAATCATGATTGTAACTAGCCAGTTTAAACCACGATTTTTTCGAACCGGGGCAGAAACTTGATAGTGGCGCCCCTCTCTAGTGAGGGGCGCCACTATCAAGTTTCTGCTATCAAGTTTTTGAAATAAATGATTAAAAAAAAACAAATATAGGTAGTATAATGGCATTTTCCGTGAATGGGACTTATTTAATAAATGTGTACTCTTTATTGTCTATTACTTACGCTTTATGGAGCATTTGTTTTTAGTTTTAAGCATAATTTTGGCGCGATTCTTCGAGCGAAATTTTAAGCGTAGGCAGGCCTCCCACTAGGTGGACCGACGACATTGTTCGCGTCGCAGGCAACCGGTGGATGCAAATAGCAAATTGTCGTTCATTGTGGCGGTCGAAGGGGGAGGCCTTTGTTCAGCAGTGGACGTCTTCCGGCTGGTGATGATGATGATGATAATTTTGGCAGTCCTCGACTCTGCCCATAGATCCGGAGCTGATCATAGGCAATCAAGACTATGAGCGCTTACGGGATTTTTGTTGAATATCGATTTATGGCATTGATGTGATGTTTTTTCATATTTTTTTTTTATTTGTGTAATACTGTTTAAAATGGCCCTGAATTTACACTGTATTATGTAAATAAAGTATGTGCACTGGATTTTTTTATTTGATTTTTAGAATAAATATTATGTTCCGTGTGACCGCACCAATTCAGGCAAAGTCTATATGAAGCAATAAACCTCGTCAAAAATATACATACATACAGTAAAAAACTACCCTCGTTCAGGAGCAGTCAGGCAAAAATACCACAGATTCCGAATAAGTCTAAGTTTGCTTAAGAGGAGCCATAATTCTTAAGCGCAAAGCCAACGAGGCCTGATAAGACATGTAGATAATATTATTGAGTACACAATTACGCACCGGTATTTAATCTAATAATGCTAGCAGTATTATTAGAGTCAATATAGATTAAATTGGTAGCGGTTACACGATAAAGTTATGTGGTTAATCTATTTAGCAAAGATAGAGTCCATTGTTAAATTACGATCGGTATAGATGGGCCCGTTGGGCTAGTGGTGAGACACCGTGTCCGCTAACCGTTGGGTCGTTTGTTCGATTCCCACCAAGTGTCTGGGTGTTATTTATCTATTTAAGTATGTATTTACAAAAAAATATGTATACTTACAAGTATTAGTATCAGTTGTCTGGTTTCCATAGTACAGGCTCTGCCTAGTTTGGGATCAGATGACCGTGTGTGAATTGTCTAAAAAAAATATGATTTGAAAACTTTTCGGTTTTCCATAAGGTTGGCTCGAAGAACGCAGATTTACCACCTCTGTTCTTGCTGCTGGCCCTGAGGCCTTAGCCAAGTTGCCATCCGTATTATTCTTACCTGGACACCCCAGAGGTATTTGCATTCAACTATGTGTAGGCGCCTGGCCCAGTTAAGCATCTGCCCAGTAAAGCCCCAGTTCAACGCCTGCCCAGTTAAGCATCTGCCCAGTATAGCCCCAGTTAGGCGCCTGCCCAGTTAAGCATCTGCCCAATAAAGCCCCAGTTCAACGCCTGCCCAGTTAAGCATCTGCCCAGTAAAGCCCCAGTTCAACGCCTGCGAAGTTTATCGCCTGCGCAGTTTAGCGCCTACTTATCAGAAGCTAATGTACTCGTCTCACTAGCTACTGCACTCAGAGTCTGCTAATGATTCATTATCTCACTACTTAGTTAACAGTCTGTATTGAATTTTAAGTGATAAGGTAGGTTTGGTTTAGTTTTTGTCTGAATTATCCATTTTAATGTTTAATATATTGTGTTGTTGAAAATGTTAGATTATATTGGATTGTGTATCGCATATGTGGCTGATGTTCTTAGGTTACATGATTATTGTATTGGAGAACACATTTTCGCAGCGCTTTGATAAATACTCTACTATACTGTAGTGGTTCGTCGACACAGTTACTGTCGTCGAAACGAGACGCTTATCTTCAAAGATAAACCAGTTTACAAAACAGTCTAAAGTTTAGACTAGTTTATTCTGTTGATGAAAAGTTTAGTCGACGTTCATAGTACTTACGTATTGCATCGAGTTCAACTGGTAAACTAGTCATCATTAAACTAATTTATCAGCGGACTGTAAACCGGTTTAAACGTTGGAGACAAAAACAGTCGAAAAAAACAGTTTGTTCGTTCAACGACCTCCCTTGCTATATTGAGTCGGTGGCGAGCCGACGCTGGTTCGACGCCGGTCTATTGTTCGATTGTGTATTAGCAAATACTCCTATGATGCTAAATCAGTCTTTAATGCGTCCACAAACTCACTCGGAGAAATCGAAAGTCAATTCGACACAGACGATTTAAAATAAATAAGCAAGGAGTGCGATCTGCTATCACAATGGTGCCGATTCTGTTGTCACACACTTGACTAAACTAGACTAAATTTTAGTTTAGTCGTGTCGTTCTATTTTTTGCTATTCTGTTGTGCACAGTTTACGTCGTTTATGCCTAATATTAGAAACTTCAAACTAAAATTAGATCAAAATAGTCGGCATCTAAAAGATGTCGATTAAAATAAAATAGAATAGACTAAAATAGAATGAAATAAATATTAAAATTAATATTGGAATAAACATTAGAATAAATATTAATATAAATAATAAAATAATATATTAAAATAAAATAAAATTACTATTAAAATTAATATAAGTATCGTAGCTGGAGAATTATTTTAGTTTAGTGTAATCAGATGAACAAGAGAATTGTTTTCAACTAACATGATTTGACCAATGAAAACCTCACTATCAACTCAATTTAGTAGCTGTCGAAATCATATTAAGCACTTAATCATCGTTTGACACCACTTAACTAAAATTTAGTCTAGTTTAGTGTAGTGGTGACAACAGAATCGGCACCAATATGTATTACTAACTTAGATTTTTTTGTATAATAATCAAATGAAAACAAGGCGTGAGACACGACAGGATTTTATTAAAACATTTACACTAACACTTTGGATACGTCCGAGCACTTTCACCGATACAATAATTATGCGTTGAATTCACCAGTACCTACCCAGAGGCAGACAACTCATTTTGCGTTCTGGGAACATAAGATACCCTCTTCTGGGTACCCAAGGTATCCCGTGGCATTTGAGTGGTGTGAAACGCTATACTTCTTGATTTACGTTATCCATCTCATCGACTTGTTTGTTGTCCTTCCGTTGTTCGAAATACATCCATCTGAAACGAATGGGTGGTCGGTTAGAAAACACGTAGCGACTCCTCGATTTATTAAACTGTTACACTGGCGCCTTAGACTGGCGCCTATACATCAGGTGTACCAAGGTGAAACCAAAAAAATATGCATCTTATTTTTCAATAATCTACCAATATGCAAAAATTAGGCTTCAGACCACGCATTACAAAAAAAGTTAATCTGTATATACTAAATACTGTTTGTCTCTTAAACTGTAGTGGGTTAGATGGTCCCTCGTCCAAGGGACCTTCTTCCTAGACCCCTCGTTCCTATTCGTTATTTCGTGGCTTCCGCATAGATTCTTATAGCTCAGGTCTTTGTTAATATTTAAAAATAATAAATTAGTAAGCTCTACCATCCGTGGGGTGCCGGATTAGAATTGCATCCCCCCATCTCCTCCTCCAGCAAAGGCGTATAGTTAAAAAAATCTTCTTACCCAAATATAGCAACAGCTGGCACCGTCATACCAGCTCCCAATAGGAAGACAGCTCCTGGCAGGACACTCAAGGTAGCCATGTACACCCTGGAGTAGAGAGGTCCGTACACCAGTGGCATCATCGCTTCAGCCAAACCGAATAGAGAATTTACTTTACCTGAAATTAAATTGCAATTTGCACTCTAAGATCTCCTACATTGCTGTTATGTAAATGGCTAACATTGATGGTTAATCTAATCCTACATTAGCCATCAAGCCGTTTAGGCTCAAGGACGTGCCAAAGAAATAGCCATACATACATAGTCTCGAAAAACATAGCCCTCCATCTGGGGCAGTCGGGCAAAAAGGATCATTCGTGAGGCTATTGAAATTTAAAAACATGCTAATTTCAATAGAGAAGATGGTTGGGTGTTACCACCGGCTTGGGATCCTGTGATAAATATAATTAAATCCAAGACATGTTTTGCTTGGCTTGGTTTGGCTGCAAGGCCTCAAGATACTCTAAGCTCGGACCATAACTAAGAAGACTTGAGGGTACACCGGTATAATTGTGACAGTATAAATTTAACATAAGGACGTTCAACATATCAGACCTCCCGTAACCATGGGTTCTGCAAAGCTTTCGAAACGTCGGGAAAGTAAAAATCTAAAATAAACCGCCATTTATTCCGTAAAATTAGTTTTATTTCAATCACTTGATTCGACATTTGCTATACCATTCAATTAGTATCATAATATAAACACGTGAATGAAGTCAACGTATGATTTGATTGCTTGTTTTTAATATCGTAAGCGTTTAATGGAGCCATTAGGCGCCATTATCAATATCACAACAAATAATGAATAAACTTAAAATATTTATTTATGATGAAACTGATATTTCACCGCAATGTGCTCAGCATTTTATTGACTAGTATTAAAGGAGTTGTTCCAGAAATGTATGGAGCCTGGGCCAACACCATGTACACTATATGTTTATATAACTATTCAATATAGTAACTGTTTTGTAATGTTATCTTTTTTTAATATTGCTTCGTTTTATTGTACATTTAAGATATCTTGGTCAAGGAGAGCAACACCAAAGCAAATATAATACTACTGTAGCAACACCCCACAATAATATGATGGATCGGAAATACGTAACTAAAATGTCATTTTGACAACTGACTATACCTGCGATTGAACTTGTTGCGGATTCCAATCCAAATTCTGTGATTTGGATTATCGATAATCAATACAATAAAGCCCCGGGTTAAGAAAGAAGAAGTCAATGAATGTCCGCAAACATAAATAATCACTAAAAACTCCGAAATACATACATATACACTCCACGCGTAAACAATCTATTACGAAACGTCAACTATAGCATTAACTGTCAAGTAGTAAACCAACGTCAAACGCAACTGTCATGGCTGCCCTAAAAACAGGGTGGACATACTAAATAACTGCAAAAGTAATCATTTTTGTACAATTGTACTCTGCTTCAAATTAATTTATAAGTATTTTAATGAAACTCTCCTATGTTTTTCCTATTTTTCCATGTAGTGTACATAGTGTTGGCCCAAAATGGAACATCTCCTTTAGACCGGTGTTTGAACATGCAGATAACTATTAGTTTTGTAACTGAGCTGTTATTATGAATCATAAAATAAACATAGAGAGTTTTTTCCTGTTCTCCGCAGAATTTCAGTAACTAGTTAAGTGACACCAAGCGATTTTGGATGAATGAGTGAGTAATGTAAATTACATCGGGCTCAACTGTGGGATTATTTACCACTAAAACCCACGCGGCTGGCCTGGGCAAACCTGGGATTTCTGGTAGGATCTGCACTCACTGGGGGGTGCATTCTTCCGGAAACCAGACACGGTGCTCACGGGGACAAGGGGACGGGGGTCGCAACCCCACCGCCTTCCTCCATGGAGTCGTCGCGGTACTGAATGTACGTTCTAGGGCCCAGAACATCCAGCGACTCCGAAGGAGTGTGTGGGACTTGGATTAAATCCGTCTCATCTCAGAGAGGGAGAGAAAGGGGAGGAGAGAGAGTGTTGGACATTGGACTTAGTAATGGAAAAATGATTAGGGAAAATCTTATTTCAAATAGATTTACTTGTATGGTATTTTTCTTTATACAATCTAAACCAACATTTTCACCCGTGCGAAGCCGGGGCGGCCTCTAGTATACACATAATATCTGTCCAGCTCGCGCTTATAATTTTTTTGGTACAATATCTTGTCGCTCGAATGCTGGTGTGCGTTCCCCGCTTCGATAGCTGGTACAAAACTATAATACATATTTTGAGCATATAGATAAATCTTTCAAAATTTAAATAATGTATTTTAGAGTCAGGCAATTCGTTTAATTTGCCATCATAATGTATTTCTTCTTCGCATGCATCTTCTTTTCTTATTTCCTTCTTCTCTTTTTACGTTATGTTTGTTTATTGTCGTCATATTATATGCTTACTACTTACTAGTAATTTGTGGATAGCGCCATGGGTTGTACATTTACTTTATAACGTTTTTTTTTTATTTATTGTTATTTTTTTTATATATTTATTTGAAATTTATTAATAATATCACCATCATTGTACATCCAGGGAACCAGAAACTGTGGTCACAGGGACGGGGGTCGCAACTCCGCTGCCCTCCTACTCGGAGTCACCTGATCACCTCCGTATTAGACGGACGTCTTGAGCCCATACTAGCCTCAGAGACACCTACAATATAATCCGACGAGAAGACCGACGTAGGCAAATTATTCCAGTCCTTCGCCGTCGGTATTATGAATGACGAAGCAAAGCACTTCGTTCAGACCGAAGAATATCCAAAATAAAATGGTGCATTCGTTTTTAAACTCACCCAGTTCCTCACTCGTCACCAATTTGGAGGCGATAGAACGCATCGCGATGAATGAAGTCCCGTTGAATATCTCCACCAGTGGAGCTGGAATGAAGTTGAAGGTAATTTTATTTTTGAAATTATGAAATACAGTGGTGCTGTACCAAACAACGCGCCCTGGTGTATAAGATAGGGACCTTAAACTGAACCTTATCACTACAGTTATTAAGAAATATGCCAAAGCTCATAAACGTCGGCTTCATTACTATGAGAATCTCGTGTTTATCTAGCTCCTTGACACATGATTACCTACTACTACTGCGATCCCCAAGACGCTTGCCAAGTTTGGGGATTATGGCAACCCCTCCGTTCTAAAGGGGAGGCCTTTGTTCAGCAGTGGACGTCTTTTGGTTGTTGATGTTGATAAATGGTGACCGGCTCACGGTATCGTTTACATTGGGATAAAAATTTTAGTAAAATGTGAAAGGAGCTGTACAATTCAGATCACAAGTTACAGACTGAAAAATGTAGGGTAAACTGTATTAATTACCAATGTAAATCTCTGTAGTGGTGGCGGCGAAGGCGAATATAAAGGAGGCGAGGATTTTGCTGGTGCACGATATGATGCCGACCAGCGTGTCATCCAGCTTCATGAAATCGCTGAAGATGCTGATTGAAAACAACGTACCTGAGGAGAAAGTAGATAGTGTTTTAGTAAAATCGATAAACTCCACGACATGTAGAGGGCAAGCGATAAGACCGTCGAAGTGGTGAGGTTTTTGTATTAACCATTAGTATCGGTCATGAAGCCTAAAGGCCTTCTCTTACCGCTAACGCCTCTATTATTTTAATGTTTTAAAAAGGAAGGTTAAGGCCTTAAACCTTTGGCAAAACTTCTTGTTGATGATCGTACGTATGTATCGATTTGAAGGATATGGATCGTAATTATATTTAACCAAAATATATAAATTGATCTAAAGATCTTAAAGTTCTTGACTTTTCTATAATTTACGTCAACAATCAAAGCAGGACTAATGCAAAACTTACCAACTAAATTGGTGATGATGCTATATGTACAGAACATACTGAATTGGACCTCGTCCCAGTTGAACCTGTACCTCATGAACAGGTAAAGCACGTTCATTTCACCTGAAAACAGAGAAAACCCGCTTCTGAAACTAACTGTGATGTTTAGTTACGATTTGAAGATCTCAAATCGCTTTATTATTTCGTTCCACGACTTCTAAGTAATTTCATTTTGGCTTAAGTGATTTCGGTCATATTCCAAGAATACATTAAAGAATATGAAGGTTCTTGATTTTTTTTTATCTTAGTGATGGACCCGTGGGGTGTCTGGGTAAAAATAGCACCCACCCATCTCCTCCCGTTGGGTGTCCGAAGAGGCAGTGGCGTGCACTGAAAGCAGGCAAAAATATCTGCGAGTTGTTTAAGCTTTATGCTATTTGTTCGTGTTACAGCACAAATATCCTTATATTAACCAATATTACCAACATGTCCATATACATTAAAAACAATTACGTTAATTCATGTCCAAACTAAGTTTTTTTTTAAATTAAGACTGTTTATAGAAATCGTAGGGTAGGCAAAGTATTTTTGTCAGTATGGTGCCTCTGAAAAAACTTATTAATGTTTTCAAATGCAAATTAATATGTCTATAGTATTTGCTTGCATAAGGATATTTCAAATAGTAGGAATAATACTTAAAATAGGTGAAATAAGCCGAATACATTTTTTTACCTACCCTCTGTGCACGCCACTGGTAAGTGGTGACTAAGGGAAAACAAGAAGACGGGAAGCAGCGTCTTTCTATTGGATTACCTACCACCGCCACCTCTAAGGGAGCGACCTTTGTTCAGCAGTGGACGTCTTTTGGCTGCTAATGATGATGATGGTGGACTAGACGAGTAGGACAATCGTGGACGGCGAGCAACATGCCACATTACAACTAGAGATGTGCCAGATCCTTAAAAATATATATCTGTGGATAGAATAGAATAGAATACTCTTTATTTGCACACCAAAGTAAAACATACAGAAAACTTAGAAAATAACTTAAATTTGGTACAAATGGCGGTCTTATCGCTAACAGCGATTTCTTCCAGACAACCAAAACTTAAAAAAAGAAGAAACTGAACTATTTGGGTAGCTGGTGGTGTACATACTTTGGTACATACCTTAAATTGTACATCTTATACACATTATATATATTTATACGTAGTTATATATAACAATATCTAATAGTAATTAATATATATACATATAAAAAAAAAGTTAATACAGACTATCAGGAATTTATAGGCTCAGATAATGGTCTTTGACCATTTCTTACTTTTGTGGATACTGATCCGACTACGGATATTTTTTGCTAAAATCCGCGGATACGGATTGTAATAATTGTTATCGGTGCGCGAGGCCTTGAAACGATAGTTGACGCCACTTGACGCCGTTTGCAATATAAAGGAGCCAAATTTTTGATTTTATAAATATAAAAAAATAGTCTAAATGGAGTTTAAGTTTTTCATTGTTAATCACCTGTTAAATAAAACTTCATCTATGTATTGAAAATTAATAACATCCGTATAAGATCCGCCAAAAAGTTAACGAACACGGATATCCGGCACATCACTAATTACACACATTAATTATTAACTAACTCTCTTGAACCAGGTAAATTCATTCAGTACTCTTCACACCGGAATCCAGCAAAGTATAAATATTTTGTTATTAGTTGCTCGACAAAATATCAGAAATGTGGGGTTGGGGGGGGGGGGGGGGGGGGTAACGTAGTAAAACAGCGCAATAAAAATCAAGTGATTTTCAACAGAAAGAAGAAAAGAATCCAAAATTAGATACACCAATATTTTTAGCAGATTGCAAAGTGGGCAGTTTATGTCCACAGCGTCAAATTACATACTTGTTACAACCTAATTACTGGCAAGTGGGTTGTTCAGGTTACCGGAATAGGGCATTTGAGGAGAATTGCTTTTATTCTTAGGTTCACTAAGACGCTGAAACGGAAAATGCGAATAAACGCGAGTTAAGTGGTCTCGCAGACAAATTGTGTGACTCGATACACTAAGATGGGATATTTGCTTTACGTAAACATTTGTCACAGACAATATACTGGTCTGTCATAATGCGTATGTATGTAGGTGGTATGAAAAGTTTCCGAACTCAACGTGCAGATATCAGCACTCAATAAAAACTATAAAAGCTAGTGAAAATAGTTGTGTGTCTTTTGACAGTTACTCACCAAAATTTCAGCCATTTTGGACCAGTAATTATTTGACAGTCGTCTAAGTGAGTCGATGTGAGTGTTTATGCAAAATAAAAATTAATTGAGTACCGCGCAAATCGAAAGCAAATCACACGCAAATCAAAGATGAGTTGGAGTCTGTGTATCACAGTTTTAAATGAATTTTGAATTTATTTCCATTTATTAAGCAATTGAGCGGAACCTAGGCTCTAAAGTAAAGTGTTTGCAAAGAATTCGTCTATTGGGCAAAGCCAAGTGACTAAGCTGACGATCGACGACGGCAGTGTCATCTCATCAAAACCGGAGATATTGAGAGAGCTCTAGAGGTTTTACGGACAGTTGTACACCTCGACACGAAAACCCATTGCCCGAACCGCTCAGGACACCAGAGCCCAACTAACCCGACACTACACTGAGGACATCCCAGACATAGGCTTGTACGAGATTATAATGGCTCTCAAACAGCTTAAAAACAACAAGGCGCTGGGTGAAGACGGAATCACAACAGAACTTCTGAGAGCGGGTGGAAAACCGATACTTTTAGTCCTCCAGAAGTTATTCAATTCCGTCTTACTAGAGGGTACTACGCCAGAAGCATGGCACAGGAGTGTGGTGGTGCTATTCTTCAAGAAAGGTGATAACACCTTACTGAAGAATTATAGACCTATCTCACTCCTGAGCCATGTGTACAAGCTGTTTTCGAGAGTCATTACGAACCGTCTCGAGCGCAGGTTTGATGACTTCCAGCCTCCCGAACAAGCCGGGTTCCGAAAAGGCTTTAGTACCGTAGACCACATTCATACGCTCCGCCAGATTATGCAGAAGACCGAGGAGTATAATCGGCCATTATGTCTAGCGTTTGTGGACTACAGGCCTCCCACTAGGTGGACAGAAGACACTGTGCGCATCGCAGGTAACCGATGGATGCAAATAGCCAATTGTCGTTCATTGTGGCGTTCTAAGGGGGAGGCCTATGTTCAGCAGTGGACGTCTTCCGGCTGATGATGATGATTATGATGATGAAGCATATTTTCACTTTTACTTATTTGCTAACAGGATCACTACGTAAATACGTTTTAAGCAATTTTAAGTTTTCCTTAATGCAAGATCTTGTCTTTATTCGACGGGCCTGTTAGTCTAGTGGTTACATACCCTGGCTGCTACCCAATAGGTTGTGGGTTCGATTTCCGCCAAGTGTCTGGGTGTTATTTATCTATTTAAGTATGTATTTACAAAAAAAGTATATGAGTATTAGTATCAGTTATCTGGTTTCTATAGTACAGCTCTGCCTAGTTTGGGATCAGATGACCGTGTGTGGATTGTCCCAGAATATTATTATTATTAGAAATATGCTTACCATGTAAGGGTCCAAATATGACGCAAACTACGACTATGAGCAACGAGACCCGAAGACGTCGTCTTCGGGGGCCACTTCTGAATGCCACTGTCAAGGTCTCCTTGACATGGCGAGCGTCGAAGAATGAGCACACCCATCCTCGACAACCTACTGGTTTCTCCTGAAATGACATAGTTTATCTATCATGCTCGCTGTCAAAAATTTATTGGAACGAAGTTCCTTATGGGACGATGCGGAGGGGTACCCTAGCCGGGAAAAAACATGGAAAAAACATGGAAAAAACGTCCGTAACGTGACCATCCGATCATTATTCACAAATATATATCTTATTTAAGTTACCATAAAACTTAAATTTCTGTGATCGAACATAATTAGGCTTAATTATTATTATTGGAACGAAGTTGTGTGTGCGTGTGTTGTGTGGTGGTTTGTTCAGAGTGTGTGTTTTTTTTTTTAATGTCTGAATGACTGCGTCACGTGAGCGCTTTCATAAGGTTATCAAATTTAACGTTTAACGCTTAACTTAATTAAATAAGAACTTAAAATTAATATTTTTATAATAAGGAACTTCGTTCCTATCCGGCGTCCCATGCCACCACACGGATTTTTTTATTATTTTGGGACGCTGATGCATTTGTTCTGTTTGAGGTGGGCGTTCTGCGAGAGTTTTTAACTAAGGGGCCCTCCATACGTCACACATTAGGGAAAAAAATTTTTTACAAAGAAAATACAGAATTTTGTATATAAAATTGTTAATAAATGATTTACCGCAAGGGGAATTAATTTCACCACGTTAATTACGGGTACGTACGTGAATAAGTGCAATATCAAGTTTGAAACGGGATCCCTTCGTAATCCTCATTTTAATCCCGTGTGCCTTTTAACGTACAAAATGCATTGTTTAAAGAGTTTACTGCGCTGTGGATTGTTCAGTAATTTATACAAACAAGTACGAAATTATAATTTGAATACCGTGCATCTGATTGAAAACTGTAGAAAACTACTGTTACAATGATTATTTATAGGATATGGTTATTATACTTTTACGGCTATCATATAGGTAGTAATTATTTAATTATACAGAAAAAGACATTTCAAAGATAATAACACTCAGACATGGCATAGATTTGAAAATTACTTTCTTTATATTTAGCGTAGACTCAAGTCAATAAGTGAAAATAATATAATATCAAAATTGCCTAGCCACCCTTAAACTCTGGCAGATGTACAAAAAGAAATTGAATCTTTTACCATTTCAAATTTTACGACTATAAATCACGATAAAAGAGCAAATTCGAAAAAATCACGAAAATAGGATTATATTGAATTACATTATTGACAGTATCAAAGTATCGGCCTTAAGGTGGGTGCTCACTTGCAACGTACAGCAAACCACGGCACGACAGCGTGTCGTGCCGTGGTTTGCGTAATAGGTAGCGACCTATTCTATTCTATTGTTGGTGTATTTCTATTGTTGGTGTGTATTGGTGTTGGTGGGTTTGTTGGTGTATTATAAAATCGGGCCCGGTAACCACCAGATTGCACTTCGACCCAGTTGGATCCATTGTGCATGCCCTAGCCCTTACTCTATTGCTGACCTGTCGAAGAGTTCCCTTAAGTACGCAACGATTCCTTCGGAGTCGCTGGACGTTCGGGGTGTGAACTTCCATTGAGTACGGCGGCGACTCCGAGGAGGACGTACGTACTAGATCTTTTGTGCAAGGGAGTGTACAGGTAGGTATGACACAATGTCAAATTTTCTGCCGTGAAGTAACAATTTTAACATACTGCTGCGCTCAGGTGTGAAGGAGAGTATGGCTGGTGAAAATTCCTATCTATGCCTCAATAACTAAAGTCCAGATATAGGGCTTTTTGCAGCGGAACACAGCAATGTTACTTTGTATATCTCAATGTGTGCGTAAAGAGCCTTAAAGGTGTAATAATATATTCGCCTTTCGCACCCTGAACAATATTATAGCCCTAGAGATGTTTGTTGATTAACTAATCTCCAATAACACAAAATAGGTGTTTCATTTTTATATAATTTGTATATGTAAAACTCTTGTCTGCCTTAAAAATACGACTGTTATTTTTATTAGCAGCATAAAGGTATCTGTCATATTAAAGAAATATTCATAATCGTGCAGTGCCGTATCCCGACAGTGAACTCTAAGCCTAAATCGCTCTCGACACGTATACGAGGCTCAAATAATCCCTGATTGCGTTGCGATGTCCCCTTCATTCGAATTTGCGTAGTGGGCTCAGGGCAATTTATCACTTAGACATAGGACTAACCGGCCTGTCGAGGTACAGTGCAAATGATGTATGGCCTCGGCTCACGGCTTATCGACGCACACCGATACCCCATTAACCCTAGACTTTGGTCTCAAATTGCTGGCTTCACCTTTGCGAATAATCAATTAGAATGGCGATCAGAATTTCTTTTTTTTCTGAAGACTTGTTTACTCAAGTTCGACGTATAATGTCTCAAGGAATTTACATTACTTAAATTTTATTGAAGTATAAGGTAGGGGCTTATGACTATGTCCCATTCTTTTTTGTATTTACTATTACTGCTCCCATCTCTTTATGGACAAAAATATTGGATTGTACAGCCGCACTCAGAGTCCGATAGTAAATTAATTATCTCGACTTTCAATGCACATTCATTTGGACTTTCTCTAATTCACAGTGTGATTACTAAGTTGCAGAAAAAAATCATATGTCCAAAAATAAACTGGCTTATAATTACGTACATATTAATAACGCAAAGAAGTGTATTATGAGAATAATTAAAATAAAAAGCATAGCAAAATCAAAATAATACCCTAGACATCATCATCAGCAGCCGAAAACAGGTCCACTACTGAACAAAGGCCTTTAAAGAGAGGAGTTGCCATAATCCCCACGCTTGGCAGGCGTCTTGGGGATCGCAGTATAGGTGACAGATAAATTCAAAACCAAGACGCTACTGCCCGTCTTCTTGTTCTCGCTTAGTCGCCTTTTACGACACCCAACGAGAAGAGATGGGGGATGCAATTAATCCTGCTCCGCACGGGCACATGATCATCGAATAACAAATTATGCGGCGCCTGTGTTATGATAACCAGACAAGTGATACCAATAACTACTTATAGATATACATACTTTAAATAAAACTATACATATGTAGATGAGTAAGTATAGAAAATAGAGAAATAGCGTATTACATGGGATGTTGAAAGCGTTCAAAGGTTGGTAAGGGTTTATAGCAGAGGCATGGCAGTATTCGTTTGCAACTAATACTAAATTAGGCAAAATGATATTTCAAACTTTTGCTTCGATAGATCATTATCAATAGACAGACAACAGGTGCACCTAGAGGACATTTTTTCTGTTTTTCTCCTGAGGCTGTTCTTTATGTTACATAAACGAAAATGAATTAGACAACTATTAGTACTGACTTTTTTATTGATTTTTATTATTATTTTTAAAGTTTGCATGAACATAAAGTAGTTATTTCCAAAACATTATGTTCTCCGATTTTAAACTTTGTTTGTACTTGATTATTTAAGACCGATACTTGATTACTTGATTATTAAACGTCTTCTATTCAACGCGCAGCGTGTATTTGTTTACAATGACTTTTTTGCATTCATCGCAATTTGCGTATTGCTAAAATGGCAGAACGGACCGAACAGCGAATTTGCATAAAATTTTGCTTTAATATCGGTAAAAGTTTATTACTGGTGATGAGTCATGGGTTTATGGTTATGATCCTGAAACAACCAAGAATCTTCGCAGTGAAAGCTTCCATCTGAGCCTCGGCCGAAAAAAGTCCGTCAAAGTCGAAGCAACATCAAGTCAATTTTGATTGTTTTTTTTCGATTATGAGGCCTTGCCTTGTGCACCATGAATATGCCCCTACAGGCCAGACAATCAATAAAGAGTACTACGTTGAAGGTTTGAAAAGATTACGTTATGCAATTAGGAGAATACGACCAAATCTTTGGGAAACTGGTGACTGGCTTCTTCATCACGACAATGCTCCAGCGCATGCATCAAATCTTGTGCAGCAGTATTTATTGAAACATAGTGTTACGCAGCTCCGCCAGCCTCCATATAGTCCTGGTAATGCTACCCTGCAACTTTTGGCTGTTCCTCTATTGAAAATGCCGCCTAAGGGACATCAATTCGAAAGTAAAACAGACTGTTGAAACTAATGCGACGAATGCACTAAAGGCGATTTCGAAGTCTGACTTTCAAGAGAGCTTTAATAAGTGGAAACATCGATATGAGCGTCTTGTTCAATCAAATGGGGACTACTTTGAAGAATGACACCCTCCGGATAACGAAGAATAAATCAAGCGCCGAGAAATCGAGGTAGGTCGGATACTTTTGAGACAGTCTATGGAAGCAAAAAATATTTTCAAAAATAAGCCCTAGAATTAGTTTTTTCAACTTATTCTTTTCTAGAACCTAACCTAAAGTTACTTACTCGTTGTCTATCCGGCGATATCACGGGATCCTTGAGCCTTATGTAGCCGTAAATCAAACTCGTTAGATACAAACAGTTCGATATTAAAAATATTCCGTAATAACCGATCTGCTGCAACAGTATACCACTCAGGGACATCCCTATCGGTATTCCGAGGGACATACACAAATTGGCCACGCCAACTCTGAATGTCCTCATTTCTTTAGTAGTCACATCACCAATGTAACTGAACACACCAACACACACCGTTATCCAACCGCCGGTTAGCGACGGAAATAGGTCCGAGAGAGCTGTAATCTCGAGAGGCAATTCATAGAAGAAGTACGTGTTCAGAATGAAGCTAGTGCAACAGAGCACTTCTCCCACGATTGGTAAGAGTATACACGCTTTCCTTTTCCCGGTTTTGTCACTCCAAGAACCCACAAACAGTACAAGAATACACGGGAAAGTTGTCTGGACGATGTTCTTCCACGCTTGAACCGATGCCGTCAACTTCTGTACCTCGGCTTCCTCCATAGTATAATTTTCTGTCTGACGACGATTCAGCGCGGAGCAAACCTCATCGTTATACCCTAAATTCACTCGACACGCTTTTTCTAAATTCAAATTCTGCACTGCAAGTCCTGAGAACACATTTGACATTATGTAGCACGCTATTATCGGTTCCACAGTTATATTAGATCTAATCTGCAACAGTTTCTCTCTGACCCCCGATCTTTTGACTTTAGGTTCATCTTTCTGTGCATCTGCTCCGGTCGCTGGCTTCTCAACGTTACTAGTTATCCCATTCATGATGTCCAATTGTTTCGTGCACCTTATAGTTCAATCAATCATGGTTGATGCGTATTTGTTCCCACGGGGTATCATTTTCGCACTGATCACTACATAACACTCGCGATTCGAAGCAATGAGGCGACGGTACTCTAGTGAGGAGCCAGCGAGACTCTTGTCTTAAGATTGGACGGATACGCATCGGAGTGGTGTCATTACAGGCAATTGGTCGGGCGTAGTGTCGGCTCACCGCAATAGAGTGGCCCGCAGCCCGCAGGACTGCCTGGATCGTCACAACCTTGCAATAAGCAGGCGTTTATCCCATTGGAGCGTTGTCTGTCATTATACAAAACTATGGTACACACGTACAATATTAGTGCACGGTCAAGGTACAGTCGATGTTTTTTATTTCCTTTCCATTGTGACATTTGAATGTGGAATGTTTGAAAACAGCTTAACGCTGTCGGAAGAGATAGTTTTGATGAGTTTATTTGCTTGTTCTGTGTATAGATCATGTAGAGATAGATCGTCAAAATGTACCGAACCTTTTATGGCAAATACACTATCAGCACATACTGTAGCACTTAGGTTCTAATCTAACTACAGCGCAGATAGAAACGGCTGGTGTTGCAATGCGAAGGTCACGGGTTCAAATTTTGCGGGGAGCAATACTTTTTTGAGTAGGTGATCCTTACTACTTATATTAGGATCGGCTAGCCTCCAGATGGCCTAGAAATTACGATGATTCCGGTTGTGTTGGTCATTCATCCCATTTAATTGTAAGAGTTAAGTAGAGGTGGTAGTAGGACCCCGACAGGTGATACAACCCAGAGTCAGATACTACGTCAAAAGGAACAGTGTGTAAGATAAGATTGCTGTGTTACTGAGAAGGGCAGTGAAATCTCTGGGCTCAAAAGGCTTCATAAATCACAGGATAAGCGGAAGAGCAATCCATATGGTCTATTCCACTTTGATCACCTGGGTGATTAAAGTGGGGTGTGATTAAAGAAGGGGAGGCCTATGTTCAGCAGTGGACGTCTTCCGGCTGGTGATGATGATTAAAGTGGAACAAGTTATTCCACTTTCATCACCTCGGAATCAAATCACCTGAGTGATTTGAGCTGGGTGATTTGAGTGGAACAATTTATTCCACTTTGATCACCCAGGTGATCAAAGTGGAATAGACCATCCATATAACCTAAACTGTCGTTAGGCGAACGTAATACTTGTCTCCTTTCTAATTGAAGCAGAATATCACTTTATTTTCAAAACAAGTCACTTCGAAGATTTAATTGTTTTTTTTTAATAACTGTATTTGGCAGACCAAACCTGATGTACATTTTCTGCAGTAGCAGTAAAAAATTGCGTACCCAATAACTTCTCTAAACGATACATATGTGGTGTCCGGGTAAGAATAGTGTCTTCCCATCTCCTCCCATTGGTATAAAGCCAGAAACAGATTAGGCTGACGTGTCGTGACTCAACGCGTCAGCAGGCATACAGTTACATACATTTTGTATGGTTAGAGACACACTATTATGGCGTGTCGTGGCGCAGTTCGAGCTATCTGATTGGCTGCTGATGCGTTGAGTCACGACACGACAGCCTAGTGTGCCGGCGGCGTAATAGTGTGTGAACACCATTTCTGGCAGAATGTATCTACCAACATAGCTTTCATTTTATTTAAAAAAAAAAAACAACTTCGAAGTACCAACGATTGTTTTCGTCATGTTTTCGTGGCGCAGGACTATGAGTGCGGAGCATGCGTGCGTAACATAGAGGCGATAAGGAAACATTAGTCAGTATAAATGGCTTCCTCTTGCGTCCCTTGCCAAACTGCTTGCTTGTGCTTCGTCAACGAAAATTAAACCGAGAATTTAAATTAGAATTGTCTGAGGTCTTCCTTAATTGAATAAATAGCCTCCATAGCTCAGCGGGAAACCGCTTTGCAAACCGGAGGTCGTGGATTCAAAGCCCGCTGAGAGTAAAGGCCCATTTACACGATGCCAGTTTCTTACCTGTTCCATTCAATAATATTGAAGCAATAAATGCCTTGCATCGTCTGAACAACATGTCACATTCTTGCTCTACTGGGAAAGATTTGCATTCAATAATCACATTAAATTTAAACACATTTAAAACCGCGTGTAAACAGTTACTTACAATTATCTTGAAGGTCAAATATTGCGCTTAATTTATTGCATTTAATTATTGCTCTTGCATGTACAAGAAAATGGCATCATGTAAATCAGTCTTAATAACAGCGTGTGCAACAGAACAATTGGTCAGGCCAATGCAGGGTCAGCTGATTGTCTGGAAACTAAAATGGTCCATGCGTCAGATGGGCATGTAAAACGTTGGTCGCCAGACCTCTCCACCGTTCCTGTTGGTTTTCCATGCCGGCGTGTAAAGGAAGTGCGAGCGGCTCTTGTGTCAACGCAAGCACTTGTTCACTATAATATACCCCGCGTAGTTGGCAGATCTTTTAAAAGATTGGCCGCTGTGGTCGTATCGGCCAGGAGGACATTATTATCAAGTGAATGATTGTACTGTAGATACCTTTTATAAGTTTCAGTGAAAACACCCCGCGTACCTATCTGATTTATATTACCATTAAATTCGTATTATAATCGTATATGCCAGCGTTTTTTATGTAAATTACCCCCATTTTATGATTCGCTCACGTCGTTCTGAAAAATAAACGTTTATTGCATGATAACTAGTTTTTTATCTGTATTTTCTCGTACGTAAAATAATTTAAAATTATATTTCTGATTTATTTTTCATGTCTACTCCTATTGCTACTCTTATTATGAATGATAGATTGGAAATAAAATAATTACTTACTTAATATAAATATATATAGGTAATAATATAGGTGGTATATAAAGTGATCCAATAGAAAGACGCTGCTGCCCGTCTTCTTGTTTTCCTTTAGTCGCCTCTTAAGGACACCGTACGGGAGGAGATGGATCGGGCCACTTACCTCTCCTAAATACCTCTCCATAATGAATTATGTTAACAAGTATATATTATTTATGCACAAAAAGTCGCAGTTGGGCGATAAAACTAAACGGAGGCTCACTGCCGAAACTCACAACTAAGTATAATTTAACGACATATTTAAGTTTAATTCAAAATCCATCAAACAGTTTACGTTGTAGGCAATGATATTATATACAATAGATATGCTATTAGCGCACGCCAGACGTTCAGCGAGTATCCCCCAACTGGGTTTTGTAGCAGTTAGTCGCACGCCGTCCCGCGTAGTCAATGCGACATCGTGACGTCTATCATTAAGGGGGTAACATGCGCCAATGACCTTGAGAATCTGGCCGCTCCGGCCGAGAGTTGTCATCGTAGAGGGCGCTACCAGCAAATATGAATATTACATATGAAAAATCATAGACTAAAAATATGCAGATGTGTCGAATGGAGTTTTGTTAATTTTGCCTATTCCGTTATAGAATGAAATGATGCAGTTTAATAACGGTAGCCCACTGTTTTATATCTTGATGTGTACCTTGGCTCGCCACCTAATTACAATCTGACAACCCAACCACTTACAGTGGTAACGTAGTTGACGTGTTGCATCAGGATACGGATTATTGCATTTCATATTCCAAAGTTCATATCAAAGGTTCAGTCCGTCTATTATAGAATGGCCAATGCCTGACTAGTCAGACTTATGCATACTTCTATTCTATTGTTGGCGGTTATTAGGTCCGGTTACAACCGGAACGCAGTTCGACCCAGCTGAATACATTGTGCCTGCCATTCGGAATCCATATACATTCGTACTACTTATAACTTACAGTCACAGCGGATTTTTGTGTGTCTGAAGTTAGTGTTGACGAACCAAAAATCATAAATTATTTTTATTGTGACAATTAGTTCCATGATAAGAATAATAGCACCCATCCATCTCCTTTCTTTGGGTGTCCGTAAAAGGCGACTAAGGAAAAACAAGAAGACGAGCAGCAGCGTCTTTTTATTGGATTACCTACTCTTGGATCTGCGATTATGGAAACCCCTCCCCTCTAAGGGAGAGAGGGCCTTTTTTCAACAGTGGACGTTTTGGCTGCTGATGATGATGTAGATGAGTTCCGTGATCGACTCCGTAATGGCCATCGAACTGAAACTATGATAAGATACTTAACTTTTTCCATAATTAAGTACAGGTAAAAACGACCCAGACCCAAGACAAACAGATTATGTTCATGCACATGAATGTTTGTCCTGTGTGGGATTTGACCCCAAGACCTTAAGGTCAGTGGCCAGGGTAGTAAACTACAAAATCAACGGACCTGTGTTGTTATTCTATATACGTGGCTGCCAAAGGAATCCGTAGCACTGTTTGTTTGAACGCACGAATTCAGTAATTCCGGGCGCTTAACCCACCCGCATGTATTTTGGGCGGGCACGTGGAAGCGATTGTCGTCCTAAAGCTGATAGACCGTTCGTGACCGCGAGAGTACGTAACGTAACTTCATCTTGAGTATGGGTACAGAACTGGGGTTTGAACTACGCGGAGCATTTGACATTTTATTTTATTTATTTTTTAGCACACTTAAATATGTACAAGGCGGACTTGATGCCTTAGGCATTCTCTGCCAGTCTACCTTTGAATGTTGCAGAGGGTAATAGTGGTAGGTGCATAGGTAATGTAAAATTTAAATAGATGTTTAATTTACATTGATTCTTCTATTCTATTGGTGGCTATAAATTGGGCTCGGTGACCACCGGAACGCACTTCGACCCAGTCGGATCCATTGTGCATGCCCTAGCCCTTACTCTGTTTCTGGCGTGTCGAAGAGTTCCCTCAGGTACGCAACGATTGCGCCAGCTTGGAGCTGTGCATACTCATCTGGTGTAGGATAAGCTACTCCCAGATGACTCAACCTACGTCTCGCAAGAGCGTCGCAGCCACACAAAATGTGTCGCATTGACTCTTTTTCACCTTTACAAAATCTGCAAGTATCAGTAGTACTTAGCCTCATTCTGTGAAGGTGCTCATTGGTACCAAAATGTCCCGTGAGTGCACCTTTTAGTTGCCTTATCTGTGATCTGTTAAGTTTTAATAATTTAACCCCACAGTCCACCCTTGTGCTAGAGAAAGTTTTGGAGTGGTTTAGGCCTGATGTTTCCCTCCATTCCTTTGAGTGTTTGTGTGGTTCCTTTGAGTGTTCACTCCTAGCATGCGCATATAATGCTTGGTGGTACGTTCCATACGGAATCCCCACAAACGGATCAGGACCCACCAACTGTCTTTGTGAGCCGGCCCTTGCTAGTCTGTCCGCCTTCTCATTACCCTCGACACCTTCGTGTCCAGGTACCCAGATGAGGCTGACGTTGTTGTGTCTTCCCAGGTCATTCAAACCAGTAACACCTTCTTTAACCAGTTTAGAGTCAACTCGGAAGGAGTTTAGAGCCTTCAGAGCTGCCTGACTGTCGCTGAGAATGTGAATGGTTTTACCTTTAACATTTCTCCTTTGCATTTCTTTAATGCTGGCAATTATGGCATAGGTTTCCGCTTGGAAAACCGATGCATAATGCCCCATGCTCTGACTGACCCTGCAGTTACATTGATAGAATCAATGTAAATTAAACATCTATTTAAATAATAAGCAATCTGGTTTTAGAGTAACTAACATTTTAACGCGGTGGTATTTTTTCTCGTGTCTGCCAACAACACCATCAGTTTATTGTTACGCAACTTAGTTAAGTAACAAGGTATTACCTGATAGTAATCGAAGCACCCCCCATAGAAAAGTCTCTTCCTGTCCCTGTCATCCAAAACTATAATTATAGCCTTTTGGTCCGATCGTTATTTTGCCAGCTACAGTGACCTTCTACTTATGTTACATAGTGGAAGAAATCTAAGATTAAAGTGGCGCCACCTAGATAGCACACGAGTACCCTTCCAACTTAACCATCCAGATGTCTCAAAAGACGAGCAACTGTCCAATGCAACTGTCCGTAGGTAAGCATGTCGCTCACCACCTAGCCAATCATCCAGGTACTCGACTCGTTGCTAAGTTGCAAAAACCAACATGATAGTATTATTACTATCATGTTGGTTTTACGGTGTTATTATTAACACGGTTCATGTTTTGACAAAAAAAAATCATAATGTAAAGGATATCATTATGTATGTCATTTTATCGACCTACACAGTATTAAATACGATTTCAATTAGTAAGATCATATATGACTCTGATACGCTTTAATAGTTAGGCATAATACTCGGGAACGATACTTTCGCATATTCTATGACGAACCAAAAATATGGTATTACTATAAAAATATCTTTAATTAAATATAGAAGTATAGATTTCATTTGAAATGATTTATAATGTTATAATTATACCATATGTAACATATCTTAATTAAAAATATGTTCAAAATCATTCAAATTAAATTCGCCTTCTCAAAAAAAAATCGAGCACGTCCACCCTCCATAACAGTCCACGAAAGACTGATGGAAGGCGATCGCGGGGGCGCTGCAAGGGGAAATGCATCGCGTACGTGGTTTTTCTATAATTTCTTGTAAAACATGAATGAAATTAAGAAATGTAATCAATACAAATTGTAGAATAGGTTATTATGCTTTTGATAGTCCAAGTTTGACGTCTATCCGTTGAACGGATATTGAACGCTAACACAATTCATATCCAACGTAGTACATTTTTTAAATACATATTGCTTGAAAACGTTATATTTAATCCAATATCTAATCAATAAAACTATTTGCTGAAGATCTGAGGTATAAGTACATATAATTTTCATAGCCAATGCAATAGCGGATTGATCCATCGAACTCTTTAAACAAAGGCTATTTTTGCAATTTTACCGTTGTTACCCCCTTAAACATTGAACCTGCGTATTTAATATGTGCACAAATTACCAAGCAAAAGTAAATAAACAGTCAGGAATAATATAGCACATTGGTAACGCCATTGTCTTATTATAAATTAAATTCCGCGCGCTTCCAGCTATATTAGTTGATTTCCAATCAAGTTAATGTTTTATGTTGGCAGCCTTTATCCTATTACACTATTCCTTCTTAATGTATATTTACCTTTCCCTCCAACGCACGCCTACTGTATCTAGGCGTCCTGCTCGACGCATTGTCGTCGTGTTATGTTGGCGATCCTTCGCCAATGGACTGTGGTTGTTAGAACGCTCTCGAAAGAAAACCGCCGCGGTGAAGACCTAAGAATCTTCGTCGTCGTAATTGTTTTTCCCGCTATACGAGTATATTGCTTGATAGAAACATATTTCCTTAACTTCAACCGTACGGGCGCGAGTGTGTGTTATTTGGACAAACAGCTGTGCTTTAACTTGACTGCTGTGCCTCGTGCGTACGTGACAAGGAGTCCCATTCGCCGTTGGTACTTCCCAGGACAATCTGCAGGCCTGCATACCGCAGGCCCACTCAATAAGACCAGAGAAGCAGGAGATGGAAGACTACAGCCAAGGTAGGCGTGCATCCTTATGACCCCCTACCTATTTCCTAGGCTGCCAACGATCTGTGTTTCTATCGCCGCGCCGCGAACTAGCCCTCGATAAATATACAGTCCACAACCGCAGGGTCTCATGATTGCTCTTGACCCTCGCGCTTGAGTTCTTGGACTTAGGCCCCATTGAGTTAGCTCAATTTCCCATAAACCCCAAACGGAGACAAAAGGCTCGATTTTAGTAGGTACCGCTTCGCTTTCAATTTTCCATATTTTTCCTCTGAATAGAGCCTGGCGTCTCCATTTTGGTCCTTAGAGGCCGAATTTTGAATTTGTCTCCACCAACCGGACCACATTTTGGTCTTTAGAGGCCGAATTCCGAATTTGGTTCCACTCGTCAGACCACATTTTGGTCTTTAGAGGCCGAATTCCCAAATTTCGTCTCCGCTAATTAGTATAGATTCGTCTATTCGCAAACATCTACGGTCTAGATTCGTCTAGTTACCGACATAAACGCCCCTTTTTGTACTATCCACGTCCATAAAGGTGTTACCTAAAAGTACCTATAAATAAAATAAATAAGTTTTATTTAAGTACCCCCGCACTCATTTATTGAGTTATTCGCTTATCGTCTATTGTCGCCATCTTGTCGCGCATAAATAACTAGATACCTATAGATACATAACTATAACTAATAACTCATTCGTTCATTCATTCTTTCGTCACAATGTCGAAGAAAGCGGATATGGAGTTAAATATACAAGATAGCGAGCTTATTCTTTTAGAGACTAAACGGGATACACTGTTTGAATATATACAGGCAGTCTATGATAGCTCTAAAAGGGCCCATACAAGCGAAGACTGTATGGAGGATTTTCTAAGTTCCGTCGAAACTATTGAAAACATTCGGACTGAGTTCAGAGATATTGTCAATGAGTACAATCGAACATTATTAAAAATTGATCCAGATAGCAAGCCTAATTATAAGTCATTAAATTCTTTTGACGACTTATACTGCCGCATCAAGCGCGTAATAAACCGCGTTGAACCCAAACCTTCCAAGGTGGAAGTTGATCGTGATCAACAGGGTTCGAGTGAACGCATAGGTATAAAAGGTAGAATTCCATCTTTGCCGCCGATCGAAATAATGTCATTTGACGGTGACATTCGAAATTGGCCCTTATTTTACGCAGGTTTTAGGTCTATGGTTCACGACAATCCTATGCTCACGAATGCTGAGAGGTTGTACTATTTAATAGGTAAGCTCTCCAGTAAGGCACAAACAGTATTTTCGGGTATTGCACCATCGCCAGAGAATTATGACACAATTTTAAAATGTCTCATTGATAGATATCAAAACACTCGCACCCTCGCATCTACCTACATGGATCAATTATTAAGTCTCAAACTGACCGGCCCCGCATCATTATCTAAGTTTCAATTATTTACCGATCAGTTTGTCACCGCCGCTAACGCTTTAAAAAACTTAAAATTAAATAATCTGACCGACTTTATGTTATTACATATAGCTCTAAAGAAATTAGATGAAGAGACTATCCGCGCTTTTGAATCCCAATACCGCGACGTAGATTTACCTACGTTCGATCAGCTGACAGATTTTGTTAGAGGACAGTTTAAAATATATCATAACACGCAACAAAACTCGAATAGTAATTTTTCGCGTAACGTAAATAAACCTAAACTTCACGTACCTAATCCGCAGAGTTATGTAACAGTTTCGTCTTCGCATAATAAATGTCTTTGTGACAATATCATTCATGGTCACTTCTTTAAGTGTCCTAAATTCAATACTTTAACGCCTTATGAGAGATTTCAATGTGTTAAAGAACGCAACGCATGCATTAATTGCCTAAGTTTAAAACATAAATCCCGCGATTGTAAGTCAAACCTTCATTGCCGTAGTTGTCATCAAAAACATCATTCTTCTTTGCATTTTAATAAAGTAAACAACCAATCCGCAACGCAAACTCGCAGTAACGAAGTGGTCGAATCACCGGGAATCGAACCCACACCGCCGCACGCCGCGCGCGCGCTGCCTGCTACCGGTGCGACTACTCCGCCTCCCGCGCATACGTCCCTTTCACTGCGCGACGGCCACGCAAGCGTATCGTCGTCACTGCACACGTCCATTGCCGCGCCAATTCCGCACGCTACCGGTGATATCGGACATAACGCGAAATGCATACGGCCCACAACGGTGCTGCTGTCGACCGCGCAGGTTATTGTGTATGATCGTACGGGGCAGCCGCAGTTAATAAAATGTTTGCTGGACTCTGGCTCGCAGAGTAATTTTATAACTATAGAATGCTGCGCTCTGTTAGGTTTAAATTATAATAAAAATACTCAAATGGTAGTACGAGGATTCGGTGGTTCCGAAAAGTCAATTATAGGATCCACGGATTTTATAATATATTCGCGATTTTCTAATAACGTTCACCTTGACGTATCGGCGCTTATCGTCGATCGTATTACAGACTGCTTGCCATCAGTCCCCGTCGACGAAACCGCGTTTGCGCATATAAATTCGCTTCCGTTAGCTGACAGCACTTACGGTTCTCCCTCTGAGCCGCAAGTACTTCTCGGCTCAAATTGTTTCCCGCACTTGTTTTTACCAGGATCGGTACATAACACTATTGATGGAATGTCGATCGCTATACAAACTGTTCTAGGGTATGTAATCATGGGCACCGCTCCCGTATTATTGCCTGAACCCACTCAGAAGTCAACTTCGGCTTACTGCGCCGTTGTCGAACCTTCTGTAGACCAACTTCTCAAAAGGTTTTGGGAGTTGGAAGAAATATCGGCTCCACCCGCACACAGTCAAGATGGTCTTGAATGTGAGAATCATTTTACCGCCACCACTACTCGCGATGCTAGTGGAAGATACACCGTCGCCTTGCCGTTTAGGGACGATGTTTATAAGTTAGGTGATTTTTTTTCGACCGCACATAAACGTTTTTTATGTTTAGAACGTAAATTACAACTGTCGGACACGTTGCGCGCCTCTTACAATGATATCATTCGTGAATACATTGATAAGGGTTATATTACCGAAATAGGACTTATTAATAATTTCACTAACACATCCGCCGCATCCTATTTCGTTCCGCATCATTGCGTTCAACGTGATGATAAGACAAGTACCAAAGTACGTATGGTGTTAGATACTAGTTGTAATACTAGTACGGGTGTATCTCTGAATGACGTATTGCATTCAGGCCCCAATCTACAGGGTGATTTAAATAGTATCCTTCTTAATTTCCGCCTTTTTAAAATCGCCATTTCCGCTGATTGTCGTCAGATGTTCTTGCAAATCGGAATGCAGGCGTCTGATCGCAAGTACCAGAGAATTCTTTTCAGATTCCAACCGCAAGATCCTATATCGATTTACGAATTCAATAGAGTTTGTTTTGGAATGAAGTCTAGTGTATTTCACGCGGTTCGCGTGGTGCACCAGCTCATCGCAGACGAAGGAAATAAGTTTCCTACCGCTGCTGCTATTGCTTCCAGTTCAACGTATATGGACGACGTCTGTTTTAGTATAATGGCAGACGTTTCCTCCGAGAACGATGAAGCTGCCGCTGTCGCCGCTTGTACACAGCTTATTAACCTGTTTAAAAGTGGTCAACTCGACTTAGTGAAGTGGACCAGCAACTCCGCTGCTGTGTTGCACGCTATTCCCGCATCGCATCGAGCATCCTCGGATCTCGAAATTGATAGAAATTCCGCACCGCACAAAATATTAGGTACACATTGGGACAGGTCTGATGATGTTTTTCACTTTAAAGTTAACGCTCCCGAATTAGGATGTACCAAACGCGCTATTTTATCCGTTGTCGCGCGCTTATGGGATAATTTAGGCTTAGTGGCTCCCGTCATATTACATGCTAAGCTTCTAATACAGGAACTTTGGCTTTTGAAATGTGACTGGGATGACACGCCTCCACAACGCATTGTTAAGCTGTGGTCACAATTTTGTAGTGAGTTGCCTGCGCTCAACAACATACGTATACCGCGACACCTAGGAGTTGTTCAGGGTTGTGTCGTGAATCTCTTAGCAAGTGAGCGCGCTTATGGTGGTGTAATATATTTACAAGTTGTGACTGAAAGTACCAGGACTGTCACACTCGTGTGCTCGACGTCGAAAGTATCGCCGCTTAAAACTATTTCGGTCGCTAGATTAGAGCTATGCGCTGTTGTATTGTTGTCGAAGTTGATGCGTAAGGTGCTTGATAATTATGAGTCGCGTTATAAGATCTCGAATGTATTCGCCTTTACCGATTCGAAAGTCGTTCTTTGTTGGATTAATTCCTCTCCGCACCGATGGCAAACATTCGTGGCAAATCGCGTTGCCAAGGTTGTGGTTAATATTCCTGCCAGTTGTTTCCATCACATAGCAGGAATCGAGAACCCCGCTGATTGCTTATCGCGCGGTCTGTCTCCCGCTTTGCTCGTCAAACATCCTTTATGGTTTTCGGGACCGCCGTGGGCTTTCAAAGATCCAGCAGAATGGCCAATTGCAGAATTTAATAAAGATGACGTAGGGGACGTACCAGATCTGAAGCCGCTTACACACGCTGTGATCTCAACTACAAATTATTCGCCAATTTACGCGCTCGCCAATCGCATGTCTTCCTGGTCGAAGCTTCTGCGAATTGTAGTATTCATTTATCGTTTTTTAAAATTGTTACCGCGTAGACCATACATTAGTAGTTCGGATTTAGATTTCGCTGAAAATAAAGTTTTACTCGCTTTACAACATGTCCACTTCGGTGATGACATACATAAATTAAAAAACGATCAACCCTGTTCGCCAGTTTTACAGAAGTTAAAACCATTTTTGGACGAATATGGTATCATTCGTGTCGGTGGTCGCCTATCGAATGCTTCTATGGATTATTCACAAAAACATCCATGTGTTCTTCCGAAACATGATCACGTGGTTGATATGATAATCGATGCGTATCATAAGAAGTATTTACATGCAGGCCCCGAACATCTGATGTCTTTACTCAGGCATCGGTATTGGATACTCGCCGCGCGACGAGTCATTCGTCATCGTATCCACAAGTGCAATACTTGTTTTCGAGCCAAGCCTCGCCCATCATTTCCGATGATGGCGGACTTGCCTGCTTGCCGCGTTAATCAAGTAGATAAACCGTTTTCGCATACAGGCTGCGATTATGCAGGTCCTTTACTATATACGCCAGTGCGTAGTAGAGGCGTCAAGAGTCGCAAAGCATGGCTTTGTATTTTTACGTGTCTCACAACGCGCTGTTTACATATTGAGATAGCCACTGAATTGAGTACTGTCAATTTTCTAGCCGCGCTTAAACGTTTTCTTTCCCGCCGCGGTCCGATTCAGTGTCTATACACTGACAACGGCACTAACTTTATAGGTTGCCGTTCATATCTTCGTGACCTGTATAAGTTTCTAGACGACTATCGCCCGCATCTCGAGCATGAGCTTTCGGAGAGTCGTATCGACTCTAAGCAGATTCCGCCTGCTAGCCCTCATTGGGGTGGTTGCTGGGAATCAATGGTAAAGGTTGTAAAGACGCATTTATTTAAAGTTATAGGCCAGCAGCTATTATCCTATGATGAGCTTTTAACTGTCGTTACTCAAGTGGAATGCCTTGTAAATTCACGCCCGCTCACAGTCCTAAGTAGTGATCCTGCTGAACCGTCAGCTCTCACACCGGCTCATTTTTTGTATACCGCGCCGATATTTTCGTTACCCGCGTCTTATCATGAACCTCATAATTTACGCGATAGGCATACGCTCTTAGATAAGATGGTCCAATCGTTTTGGCAACGATGGCGCATCGAGTATTTGCATCAATTGCAAGCTCGAGCTAAGTGGACTACACCTTCAGTTCCAATTGAATTGGGAACGGTAGTGGTTATTATTGTCGACAACGCACCACCTCTTTCATGGCCTCTCGGTGTAGTAGAAGCTGTCCACCCATCGAAGGATGGTACAACGCGTGTTGTCACTGTTAGGACAAGTAAAGGGAGCTTCGTGCGCCCAGTTGTTCGATTGTGCCCATTGCCAAATCAATGATCGCGTAATTCTCTGTTTATTAGATTTAGGATTAGTTTAAGTATTTTTCTTTATATCCGCATTCTTTTCTGTAGTTCCGCGTTTTCTTTTAAGTTATTTTTTCTTTAAAGGTACCCTTTAAGGGCCGGGGGGATGGTAACGCCATTGTCTTATTATAAATTAAATTCCGCGCGCTTCCAGCTATATTAGTTGATTTCCAATCAAGTTAATGTTTTATGTTGGCAGCCTTTATCCTATTACACTATTCCTTCTTAATGTATATTTACCTTTCCCTCCAACGCACGCCTACTGTATCTAGGCGTCCTGCTCGACGCATTGTCGTCGTGTTATGTTGGCGATCCTTCGCCAATGGACTGTGGTTGTTAGAACGCTCTCGAAAGAAAACCGCCGCGGTGAAGACCTAAGAATCTTCGTCGTCGTAATTGTTTTTCCCGCTATATATTGCTTGATAGAAACATATTTCCTTAACTTCAACCGTACGGGCGCGAGTGTGTGTTATTTGGACAAACAGCTGTGCTTTAACTTGACTGCTGTGCCTCGTGCGTACGTGACAAGGAGTCCCATTCGCCGTTGGTACTTCCCAGGACAATCTGCAGGCCTGCATACCGCAGGCCCACTCAATAAGACCAGAGAAGCAGGAGATGGAAGACTACAGCCAAGGTAGGCGTGCATCCTTATGACCCCCTACCTATTTCCTAGGCTGCCAACGATCTGTGTTTCTATCGCCGCGCCGCGAACTAGCCCTCGATAAATATACAGTCCACAACCGCAGGGTCTCATGATTGCTCTTGACCCTCGCGCTTGAGTTCTTGGACTTAGGCCCCATTGAGTTAGCTCAATTTCCCATAAACCCCAAACGGAGACAAAAGGCTCGATTTTAGTAGGTACCGCTTCGCTTTCAATTTTCCATATTTTTCCTCTGAATAGAGCCTGGCGTCTCCAGTCAGGTCCTGGTGTCGTCAGGGTAACTTTGAAAAAATAATTTGATTTTGTAAAGTATTTCAATTTTCATAATAATATTGTAAGAAATAATTGTAAAATTGAATGTGTCTGTTGACAAGATGACACTGACAAGCGTTTAACCAACGCTGACAACGGAACGCACAAAATATAGCTATCTCGTATTCTCTTACTCTTCTCGTTATGTATCTGTCCTTGTCAGACTATAGGTAGGAAAATCTATAGCTAGGTATAGCTAACTACAAGTGACACAACTTTTATCGTGCGTTAGTAGGGATATAACATATCTTTAGTAAAATATCATTGGTTGTAGGTATCTACATACATACATACTCTCTAAAAACATGGAGGGCTCTTCTGGGGAATTCGGACAACAAAAGGCAGTCCAGTTGTCTGAATACCGTACAACAGTGATTCGAATTGACATACTCTTTTTTCATACATTATGTATGTGATTGAAGATTAACATATACGGGATACTTTATGCTCCGAACAATGAAAATAAGAGTGTTTATTCGGCCGGTGGCGAAATACCGCCGTTAATATTTTTATCCTGTAAATCCCGTTATTTTATCCCGTGAATCCCGTCAATATTCACCGTGAATGTGATGACATTAAACACCAATTTTGGACAGAAATATAGATGCTTTTATACTACAGGATTCTTTTTATGTTTGTTTAACATAGGGTTTTTAGGGGATTTTAATGTCCCGGATGTAAGGCCAATCAAAGCGAACGCGTAGAATTGAGATCAAATTAAGATTAGATTTTCAGGTTGTTTTATTAACGCGAAATTGCATTGAAAATAAACAGACTTTTGTATTCGGTTTTAGGTATGGCGGTGACCCTTATTCCGCCTAGCACTCGCTCCTGAAGTGCCCTTTTTTTCGCGGGGGAATCATTCAAAAGTGTCCCTGGGAGCTGTGGGATTTTTACCCATTTTAACCCCCGCGGCTGTCGCACATGAGAGGGGACCCCAGGCCTCTCCAGTGGGATCTGCACCAGAGGCACCTCGGAGTTGTCGCCGTACTCAATGAACGTCCTAGAGCCCACATCCCGAACGTCCAGTGACTCCGAATGCCGGACACAATCTTTCTCTCCCAGCAGCAGTAGTACTGGCTATGCTGGCGGAGGTAAGGCGTGGAGGGCTGTAGCCTCCTTCTACGTAGCAAACACCGCGGTGGTGCCGGGGGAAGCTTTGCCCCTGCGTAGACCGTGTACCTTTTAAAGGTTTCCTCTCCGATACGACCGTAAAAAATAAAGATAAAGGTGGTAGTTTGCTTGTGCAAGGAACCCTTCAGGTAGGCAGGTACCATGCACAGTGACAGATATTCTGCCGCCTAGCAGAAATGTGTAAAAATTGCAGTGTTCCGGAGTGAAGGGCACTGTAGCTGCTGAAATTATCGGACCTAATATCCAATGTCTTGGGTGACAAGCGGCGGTTCAATGTAGCTGTCTATTGACAGGCGTATTGCTTAACATCAGGCGAACTGATGGTCATGTCACTAGATAAAAAAAAAAGATTAGAAATTCTATTAAAAATAAACTGACTGTTCTTTATTAGATTTTCTGTTGTTTTATTAATGAGAAATTCTATAAAAATAAATGAATGTATTAGGTTTTAGATATTTGCTTTTTATCCTTAAGGCTGCCTGTCCACCGGAGCGGAGCGAGGCAGTGGAGCGGAGAAACGGTTGGTTGGTTAATATTTACCAATAAGATTGCACAAAATTTCCGCTCCTCTTTAGTGGACAGGGAGTTGCGAACTAATTTAAAAATTCATACAAAACCGGTAAGCGGAGCGGGATCGCGGAGCGAAGAAGCGAGTGTGGGCGCCCACAATGTGCCGTCGTAGTCCAACCAGTGCGTACGTGACCGTAAACTCCGCTCCGCATTACTTTTTCGCTCCGCTCCGCAGCCTCACTCCGCTCCGCCTTACTCCGTCGCTCCGGTGGACAGACACAGTATGCAACTCCGCTCCGCCTTACTCCGTCGCTCCGCTCCGGTGGACAGGCAACCTAATACTCGAATATCGTCTTACGAGCTTTTATTAAATATGTTCACCAATTCTTCGAAACGTTTCACATTTTCTTGAACTGATTCACTTTTTTCGGTACAGTCAGGGATAGAAGTATTCGTAAATGAGCAAATATTTAAGAACAATAATCCGATGTCAAGAATAGGATTAACGATCATTTATGTTTAATTGACATTTGTTATTTATAAACATTAACAGATCAAATAAAATGGAGTTTATTAACGAAACGTACGTAGCAATACCTAGTGTACCACGAGGGTAAAATAAAATTCAAATGGATTAGACTCTAGTGCGTACTTGATTTTAAATTGACGGCAATCATTTCGAGCAGAAATTATGTTACGGAATTTAAGTTTCGACGGCTGAGTAATGTTTTGGAACGGAGGTGTTTAATTCAACGTCTTTAAATCGATTTGACAGTGTTGTTTTAAGCCATTCAAAATTCATTCATTTTAATTAGGTGGACCTTTAATAGATCCCCGTGACCTGTGGGGTTCAATCGGGGTATATGAGATTCTTACCCACTAAACCACCGTGGCTGCCACATCGACACATGAGAGGGGTTCTACCTGGTTTCTCCAGTGGGTTTTGCACCAAGTACCCTTCAGTGCAGTGCCTTCGAGCCGCCCTTGTAACAGTGCTCACGGGGGCGGGGATCGCAACCCCGCCACCGTCCTCCTCGGAGATTTATTTGTAGCCATGTTAACATAGAATAAGTCTTACTAAAAAACCATCATCATCATCGCCCAAAAGACGTACACTGCTAAACAACGCCTTCCCTTCCGAGCCTAGCCATAATCGAATTAGCAAGACGCCTGGGGATTATGATACCCCCCATGCTTAGCAGGCGTCTTGGGGATCGCAGTAGGTGGTAGGTAATCCAATAGAAAGACGCTGCTGCCCGTCTTCTTGTTGTTCCGTAGTAGCCTCTTACACACAGTACATACTTAGTTACACTTAGTAGTAAGACACGACTGTCATCCATCTGTCTGAGACGAACCCTTGAGTACTTCGGTCACATAGCTCGCAAAAATCCTGACAGCTTAGAAAAGTTAATTGTTACAGGTAAGATCGAAGGAAAAAGGCCACGGGGACTTTCGCCGACACGTTGGTCTGACCAGATTCGCGCCACTCTCGAAACCCCAGTGCACGTAGCGTTCCATGATGCCTCGGATCGTGATAAGTGGAAAACCGTCATCCGAAGCAAAGTATTATCTGCATCCGTAACAACAGGTCACGACCCTCAGCATTGAGGTATCGACGCGAGGAGGAGTAGCCTCTTACGTTACCCAATGGAAGAGATGGGTCGGTGCTATAAATTCTTACCCGGACACACCACGGTGTTAAAAATGTAGATATTTTAATCTGAAATAAATATTATTATTATTATTATTATTTTATCCAATATAAGCCAGTGCTTGACCACAGTCCCACCTGATGGAAAGCGGTGACGCAGTCGAGGATGGTAAAGCACACTAGCTTATTAATAGCCTATTCACTCTATTCTTGAAGACATCTATATTATAACCGGGCGGGAAAACCGACGCAGGCAAACTATTCCAGTCCTTAGCTGTCCTTATTATAAACGAAGAAGCAAATCGCTTAGTCCGGACTGAAGGCACGTTTACTACATATGGGTGCGTATGCGCTGTGCGTCTCGTCGTCCGATGATAGAAGGGTGATGGTGGGATCAATTCATGTAATTCCTGCGCACACTCTCCAAAATGCAGCCTGTAGAATACCGAGAGGCTGGCTACTCTGCGCCTGTGCTCTAGGCTTTGTAGATTGGCCTCCACTAACCTAGTGTCGCCAATTAGCCTTTTAGCACGCTTCTCCACCGAGTCCAAAGCTGCTAGATGGCATTTTGCAGCACCAGCCCATATATGACTACAGTACTCCACACACGACCTGACTTGCGCTTTATATAACATCAGAATTTGTCCCGGTGTGAAGTACCGCCGGACCTTTGCAAGGACACCAAGCTTCCTTGCGGCTACTTTGGCTTTGCACTCAATGAACCGCCCAAAGTTTAGGTCTGAGGAAATATCAACTCTCAACAACTGAAGGCGGTCGGTGTATTCTAAGGATACATTCTGGAAAGTAGGAGCCAAGGTGAACGGACTCCTTTTAGCGGTGAACAGACACGCTTGTGTTTTGGCTGCGTTGAATTTCACAAGATTGGCATCACCCCATTCAGAGACTGCCTGAAGTGTGAGACTTACACGCTCTACCATGGCCTCCATTATATACATATGTATAACTAGCTGACCCACGCAGCTCCGCCTGCGCTATTTTTACGTTAACTAAACTTTGAATAACAGACATTCGCATCGAATACATAACCTCATTTTTTATAGTCGGTTAAAAACTGGGACCCATATTTTACTTGCTCTCCGAAGCACGGACCCGTTTAGTTCAAATGGCGTTAAGCGGTCACCCATCTATTTAATGACCTTACCTAACGTTGCTTAACCAGATCGATTACAAAACCTTGATAACAACTCTATGAGTGTTCCCTTACTAATATTTATTATATTATAAAGAAAAATTGATAAAATCGGACCAAGCGTATAACCAAGTACCCGTATTGACTTTAATCCCCTCTCCCAAATGAACCGTGCTAGATTACGGGATAAAAAGTATCCTATGTCCTACCTCGTAGTAAGATCTCAAATCATGCCAAGTTTCATTTGAATCCATTCAGTAGTTTCGGCGTGATGCTCAGCCGTGATACAGACAGACAGACAGACAGACAGACAGACAGACAGACAAAAATTAAAAAAAAATACATTTTCGGCCTCAGTATCGGTTATAGAATGCCCTGAAAATATAATTTTCAAAATATCTTCAATGTACAGAATTGGACCTGTTACAGTTTTGTTATAAGTATAGATATATTAAATGTAATTTGTATTTTGTATCAAACATTTTGTAATGAATTCGATGAAGGCTACCAAGAACTTTGTTTTGCATATAAATATGCACATTCAGCTTTTTTTAATAGCGACAACTGGATCGATGGCCTTGTCATATAAAATTGATTATACCTAAATCAATTATTATTAGATTTTTGTAACAATAGTAGCCTCCGTGGCGCAGTGGGAGACTGCTTGCTTTGCGGAGGGACCGGAGGTCGCGGGTTTGAATCCTGCGGGGAGCAACAGCTGTGTAATTGTTTCTTACTGGCTAGAACAATGCAGACCGATCACCTGTTTGTCTGTAAAGTAAGATGATCCATGCGGTCGGCTGGGCATGTAAAGTCTGTCCTGCACCTAACCTCTCCCCCTAACCTCTCCCCCGGTCGTATCGGTCTTCCGTCCCATCGGATTGTGAGAGGTATAAAGGAAGAGATGGTGTACACCAGATGATTATATACAGCTCCAAGATGGCCCAATCGTGGCATACTTATGGAATCTTCGACGCGTCTGCAAAGGAGGCTAGGGCATACACATTGGATCCAATTCGGTCGAAGGACGTTACGTTAGCTACCGGGCCCTACTCATAGCCACCAACAAAGAATAGAATAGAACTGTACCAAGTCTCATTCATATTATCATAGAATAAAATATTTTTAAAAGAAAATTGAACCGACTTCAATATCACTGAAAAGTATAAAATAATTTAAATATTATAGAAGTTGGTGTTAGCGTACCTGCTGGGTATATTTGGCACCAACTTCAATAATATTTAAATTATTTTATACTTTTCAGTTATATTGACGTCGGTTCATTTTTTTTTTTTTTAATATTTTGTTTTAAACTTTTTAGTGATATTTTCATATATAAAGATTGAACCATCGAAGACCGTAAAATTATCTAGGTAGGTTATGATCACATTATCGTCTACATAGTTTTACATAATTCATGTTTCTTCAGAAAAAAATATCCGGTCGTAATGAAACTTGCATGGAATCATCATAGTAGTTTACTCTCTCGAATAAAAAAAGAATCATCGAAATCAGTTCATAATTGTCGGAGCAATGTAACGGAGAACATGAGTTTTATGGTTTTTACCAGATAAATTCCTCCACATCGTTCATGGTCCTCCAGGAAGTTCTTATCCGGTTGTGATAAAATTCATACAGATTCTTCTTTCGAATAAAAAAACAATCATTGAAATTGGTAATTATTTGCCAGAGTTATGACCATTTTTGTCCTTAAAAAGCGACATAAAGTCATCTATATAGGCTTTCCTGTAGCTTTCCTGCGCAGTCACCATTCTTGTTATCTCAGGAACTACTTATTACTACGCAATAATTTTTTTATGGGACCCAATCAATGGATGGAAGAAAGATTTTTTTCAAATCGGTTCATAATTGTCAGAGTTATGCGCGAACATACATAAATATATATGTATTTATGCAGACGAATTGAGAACCTCCTCCTTTTTGAAGTCGGTTAAAAACATAATATTTTTTTCAAAAATAGAGCGATTACTCAATTCTATAGACATAAGTCTATAGAATTGAGTAATCGCTCTGTACGCGTGTAACAAGTTATTGATGAAAATTTACTGAGGGAAATTTGCTCACTAAGGCCGGTCTAGTCCTACGTCTTTGAAAGGTCAGCAATTTCATTGGGATCGGTTCGTTACATACACCACAACTTTTGTGTGTCTCCGTACCGCAAATTGGCCAGACGTGAGCACACTGGTTTATTAAACTCGCACATTATTCGGTTAGTAAGAGTATCAATACGTATAGCATAACGACTATTAGTCAGCGGAATTGACTAACTGGTCTACTTTTACGTTAATCAAAAGGAGATTTTTCTTGGCTGCCAGAATTTTATCATACGTTTATAAATATTAAAAAAATGAGACGCCGTTTAGGGTAAAAAAGGAACCCTTTTATGGTCTGACTTCGTCTGTCTATCTGTCATACAAATATATTTCAGAAACCACTGATGCTATCAATTTGAAATAGTTTTAGATCTTACTTATCCAACCGCAGCGAAAATGAAAAAAGAAATTTCTTTTACTTTTTTTATAATGGGGATCGAAATGGGTCATCACAAAGTTTAACTACTATATCGAGTAGGGTATCATATTTTTTGGCTGATAATTAAAAATGTAAAAAAAATACCGAAGGGGTATCTCCGAAGGTTGTTGAGGGAAAAATCTGAAATAATTATAATTATGGGTAATACATGTCTATCTTTCTATTTTACAGGAAAAATAAAATGATTTCATTCTACTCCTACAAAAACCTCGACAAACTTAGTTTTGCGGTTTTTTTTTGCTTTCTGAGGTGTTACATGAATACTAAAATTAGGTACTTTAATTCGTCCAAAGATAGGATGGAACCCTAAGAGCGCGCGAGGCCGAGTCGCACTTGACCAGATTTTTTTTTAGTCATCACAAGCTATGCTTGATTGCAGACCCACATATTGGAAAGCGCAACCGAGGATGGTAAAGCACACTAGCTTATTAAAAACCTATTCACTCTAGCCTTGAAGACACTACTCAATTTGTAACGAATAGTTTATTTTGTGCAATTGTATGTAATTATAACGTTCTTTTATAGTGCTACTATATGACTGGAAATATTTTAGTACTAACAGATTTTTTTTTTAATTCAAAGAAAAGCATGAATAACTCAAAGAATGAACACTTTATTTATTTATTTTGCGAACAAAATAGCCAGCTACCGTCCCTAGATCACACCCAAATAAATACAAAGCTGTATAGTTTATATTTCTTCCTTTCCCAACATTGAGGGATTAGATCCTAGTTTTCTCTTTTGTGTGTATTAAGTATATATATATATATATATAAACGGTACATAAGCATGTGTAGGCTAACAGACAGATACCAAACAGTGAACACATATCAGGATTACAAAGGATTTGGCTGCAAATGAATGGCTTACCTGCCTGCCTGAGAGTAATCTCTATGGGTGCTTCAAGTTATTCCAAACTGGCGAGATGGAACACGTTTTATTACCGTGGAGTTTAGGGCTTAAACACAATCACGTGAAGACAGATAATGTATGTTACGGTGAAATGTATACTGATTTTGAGAAAAAGTCGCTTGAAATTTGACTACTCTATAATGTGGCCACGCGACATAACCACATGGCGCCACATGTAGTACAGTGACGCGAGGAAAAAGCGAATAGTGCCAGATACAACAAGACAGATGGCGCCACCGATTTCTGAATCGTGCAAGCGAAGTTTCTCCAACTCGGAGAATATATACAACATCCCGACAACAACAGTAGGGGGCTTCGGCCCTGGCTGAGCATCACACCTCGCTTGGTCACAGGATCCTCCCTTTAGCACCGCCGCCGTCGCATCGCTAAACTGGTGACCCCGACGTGATCATATAATAATTAGATGTATAATAATTAGTCTTAACCTAAACAATAACATAAAAAATCAAGTATTATTGATATCGCTTACACATGGGGTGACCTGTGTAGCATAGCTACATTGTTTTAAATATATTACAGTAAATAAATAAGTAAAAAACAGTTGTTTTATCAGGAAGCTTAATAGTTCCTTTACAAATTGTAATAGCAAACGCATAAGTAATTTTATTCTAGTAATTTTTTTATCAGGCGTTTGTATTAATATTACGGCCTTCCTATATTGAATGGGGAATATTTTGTTCTTATTTTATTTATTCATGGTAATAGGCGATGAAAGCTGCATCATGTTTTCTTATTAATGAATAACAAATGAATTTTCCAATACAAGTTCCTGCAACTTGTATCGAAAATTCATTTGTTTCTCGCCGCATCGCATCGCATCGCAGTTATGTGTGGGAGCACTTAGCTGGTAAAATTACTGGACACAAAGACTTAATATCTAATGTCTTAAGGGTAGGCAACGCGCTAGTGAAAGAAAGAAATAATAAAGAAAAAAATGTTTTGAATAAAACGAAGCCCGCTGGCTACCAGGATACTTCCAGCAGGATTTGAACCTTCGGTTTGCAAAACGATTACCTATTTACTTTGGAAATAGTCACAAATCGCAATGAAAGGACATCTGTAGGCGGTAACCCTCTTGTTAGAGAGGGCGGAAACAATTAGTGCCACAACACATGCCGCCGCTCAGGCCGCTGCAGTAACTACCGGTTCCCACGAGAAATGAACACCGGTGTCCATCGGGCGCGAATCGTAAACCATGTTTATGGCCTTGCGAATTGAACTGGCTTCCTCGGCCCTTCCTTGTGTCCACTGTGTTGCTAGTTGCGTTAATACTCGTACAGTAAGTACGTAGCAAATAAAGTTTTTTATATGTAATCTTTATATAGGAATGTATATAAACAAATAGCTATCCGTTAGTCTCTCTAAATCTCCGAAACGGCTTGACCGATTTGAATAATGTTTTGTTTTGTTCGCTAGAGCGATTAGAACCCAGGGGTGGTTTAGAAGAAAAAAAGTAAGGACAATAAAATTTAAGAGATCAAAATTTTTAATTTTATATGAAAATCATCTCTTGATTTAATTACTCCAGAACATGACGAAGGGACCAGCTAAGCGATAGTAAGCTTTCGCGGAATTGGGAGAGAGACTGGAAGCGGGGGTGGAAGCAGGGGTAAAAGAGTGCGAAAGGCAGAGCCTGAGCGAGAAGGAGAAAGAGAGTATTTTATTTATTTGACCGGAAACTGGCGCACTGTTAGTTATGTAAAAAAAGTGCGGTAGAGCAGCGCGGGTTTTCAGCAGTCTACAAATATAGAACTATACCTAGCTAGGTATAGTTCTATATTTGTAGACTGCTGAAAAACAGGGGTTATGATTTTTAAGCGTATGTATGTCTACTTCTTTAAATGTCATTGTTGTTAAATTCGTCTTGGTTGTGGGAGTGACAGGATGTATCATTGTTATAAAACTTTTGACCAATGATAACTTTTGACGGAAAAAATAATATACAGAATTACGCTTCATCGTCGAGTTAAGATATCTAGTTCAATTCAGTATATAATTCCGTTGGTCACAACGTAAAATATTCAACAAGGAGATTAGTATGAAGGGTAGGTACTGGCCACACGATACCTAGCCGCGCACTATTTGTCGAAGTACCAGCGAAGGTTGGAACAATTGCGTAGCTCGGCCGCGGGATTCGGCCGCGAGGGGACCACTCGGAATTATGTCGTTTATCGCCGACGCGGAAGGCAAGTGACGGCATGTCAATGATCTACAATGATATTTGATATGATCTAGGAACCTCTGCTCAGGGATGGCGCTTCTGCTTATACAATTATAATAAATTAAGTCCTGATTCATTTTTTTTCTTCTTTTTTTTTGCGCGGGGCAAAATGTCCCCGGGAGCTGTGGGGCTAGACTGGGATATGAGGGATTCTTAACCACTAAAAACTCCGCAGTAGCATATGAAAGAGCTCTCATTGCCTTGCCTTTGAGCCTGCCGTAAGGGGACGCATTAGAGCCCTCCGGGGACCTGTCACGTTGCTCACGGGGACGGGGGTAGCAACCCCGTCGTCGTTCTAGGGCCCACACCCCGAACGTCCAGCTAATTAGGACTTTTTAAGTTGCCCATCCGACGTATGGATCATCTTCCTTTACAGACAATCAAGTGATCGGCGTCTACGAGTATTGTTCTAGCCAGTATGAAACTAATACACAGGCCCAACTACTACGACAATATATGCTCTAAGATAATATTACAACCAATTATTACAACAATATCTATACTTATAATAAAACTGTAACAGTTTCAATTCTGTACATTGAAGATATTTTGAAAATTATGTTTGGAGGGCATTCTATAATCTATACATATAATAAAATCGTAGAAAAGTAAAAACTGTACATTGAATATTTTTTGAAATTTTTTATTGCTACGTGTTCTAGGAACGATACTGATTCCGAATATATGATTTTTAGAATTTTTGTCTGTCTGTATGTCTGTGGCTTTGTGTAGACTTGACGTCAAAACCGCTGAACAGATTTAGTTGCTATTTGGCAAAAATATTTATTGATAACCTAGAAAAATTATAGGATATAAATTATCTCGCTATTTGTTACGGGGAATGAGCAGTGTCGAAATATGTACTTTTTCTACTAAAATTTGCCGTGAAATTATTTTGTGTTGAAGATTTGTGCACATACTGTTCAACAGATTTAGTTGATATTTAACGGACATGTTTACTATAGACCTGATCAGACTTAAATATAAGTAATATCAAGCTATTTGTTACAGGGAATGAGCAATATTGTAATAAGCACTTCTTCATCTTAATTTTTCCGCGAAATTGTAAAAAAACTAGAGTAATGTTACAATATAACAGAATAATTGTGTATTTAAACTCCAAAATTAAAATCATTACGCTATATTAACATAAGGAGCTAAGCAGTAACTATCTATAATGCTACATAAGGAAGGGAATTTCGAGATGTATCCTAACGGCTGATACAGCGTAGCGGTTGAACGGTCTTCCGACATTTTTGTGTTTCCGGGTTCGATCCCGGATGAACTCTTCTTTTTTTTTCCTTTTTATTTTACTTTTCATAGTACTATTACGACATATCGGTACATTACGAGGTACTTCTACAACTTAAACCGATAGGTATTGCTTTCAATTTTTAATAAAATAAATTAAAATGTTCATTTTTTGAATAGTCTCAGTTAAATTATAAAATATGAGTTCCCACTGCTGCATCTCGATTTATAGAAAATAAGTAACCAAGTAAGGAAATTGTAAGTTATAAGCGATTGGGAACGCTACAGTGAAGCTTGCGCCTGTAACATCTCCTCACAAGGACAAGCACCTTCTGTTTTGCTAAGCGGTACACACTGTGTACCTACTTATCGATTCCTTGGTAACAGTGGCGAGTGTGAAGCTTAACTCAGTTATGATCGAAAGCGCCACGGTCAATTGCATGTCTTATTGAAAGGAATGGTCAATCACCAAAATATCTTAGATTGTTGGCCAGGTTGCGCCCGTTAAACTGAATATAATATTTTGCCATTTGAAGAGGCTCTTTCCGCGCACTTCAGTTCATAGTTTTCCCTGTCAACGTGAGCACCATAGTGCCGCAGCACAGCATTATTATCGCCATACGCGTGTCAGTCGACGCTACTGGGGTTCTATCTGTTACAAGAACGTGACAATGACGTGTCCAGTTCAAATGGTCTAAGGCCCTCTGCGTTATACTCAGTCTATACAGAATACGTTGCAGATTATATCTACTGCCAATGTCTATAGTATAGACATAGGCAGTAGTCATCTGATGTGCACAGTATTAGACTCTTTACCGTGGCCAAGTTATATGATGAATCCAAGTATCGTCGTTCGGATGGCTAACCTTAGTCAAAGTTGAAGAAGAGAAGTGGTCGAGAAAGTTAGGAGTGGGTTTTTATCTACATACATAGGTATGTTACTTATTAACTTCACTGATCATGAAAAAAGAGAGAGGAGCCCAAAAGCATGAGTTATACGTTTCGCTAACGTATACAAGAACATAAGGAAATTTCAAAAGTCTGTAGTGTTTTAAGAGGTCAGCATCCCAATTTATTAATTCACCTTTCAAATGACACACACGAGTCAAGCGCAAAGTTTAATTAAAAGTTCAAGCTACCCTTAGGCATCTGACCTGGCTTATCGACTGCTGTCTAGCTGACAACTTGGACTGACTTTTTACTTAGGTACCCGCCGAACCATGAAAATGCTCAGTTCAAATGATACCTTAACGGTCACTCATCTAAGGAATGACGTTTCTTAACCAACTGATCGTTTGCGAACAGTGATAATAACTGGCTACGAACATGCCAATTTTTCTGTAAGCGTATGGTTCTCAAATCAAAAAGTTGCAGGGACAGACACTGAAGGCTGCATGTCGGTCGAACTGGGTCGAATGGCTCCAGTTACTCTTAGGAGTCGCTGGATGTTTGGGATGTGGACCTTAGACGTTCATCGAGTACGGCGGCGGTGACTCGGAGGACGGCGGCGAGGTTGCGAATCCCGTCCTCGTGAACACTTTGACAGGTACCCGGGGGTAATATGCTCCCCGGTAGCAAGCTCAAAGGCAAGGTACTGAGGGGCACCTTGGCACAAATCTAATCGATTGATCCCCCACAGTATCTCAGGGACCTTTAAAGGTTTGAGGTTTTGAAGGAAAAAAGGCAGCTCGAACTTCATGTAACAGAGCGGATTCGGAACATAGCAAGAGGCCTGGGCGCAGAAGGCGGATTTTATTTTTTGACGCGGGTAAACTTTCAAAAGGTTCGCGGGAGCTGTAGGGCTCGACCGGTGTATATGGGATTCTTACCCACTAAAACCCCCGCTGTTGTCGCATCGGCACATGAGAGGGGCCCCAGGGCTCTCCGGTGTGATCTGCTCCAGGGTAACCCCTCAGTGCCTTGCCTTGCACCAGCCCGCCGCCGGGGTCGCATTGTAGCCCCCGAGAACCTGTCAGGGTGCTCAGGAGGACGAGGGACGCAACCCTGCCGCCTTCCGCCTCGGAGTCGCCGCCGTACTCTATGGACGTCCTGGGGCCCACACCCCGAACGTTCCACGACTCTGAAGGGCAAAAGGCGGACCAAAGCCAACCTTATGCCCCCGTATCGAGAATGTGCAGAAAGCAGGAACGAGGGGGAACTGCTGCCTGTGCACCACTATATTACACTCTCGCTAATATGGCGTGCTAAAGTATTCCGGCATGCCACCTGATGAGATTCTGCGGGCCTTTTATAGCGACAGGCAGGTCCGTGGGCTTTACTTACACCCACGGAAGATGATGGGCTGGCCAGCCGCTGGTGGGACTCGAAATTGTATACAGATAGACACGTTTCCGGTGCCCATCAACATAGCGGAATTTGGACACGAAGGGTTTGAGTCAGCAGGAGTCATACTGAACCCACACTGTCACTCCCGTGATGCTATGGACAACCCTTGGGATTTCTCCACGTTAAAAAAAGGAATGGCTTAAGTTGAATCAAGCCAAGGCCTTGGCTCACCCCAAGGTGAGGTTTAAACGAGCGCCTTACGGTGTACCACTTGCTTGCTTGGCAATGACGTTAACATTGCTTGAGCTCATCAAAAATACAGGCTGCGGGCACTGCTAGTCGATACTAAAGCCAAAAATGTATTTTTTTTTATTTTTGTCTGTCTGTCTATCTGTCTGTCTGTCTGTATCTCGGCTGCGCGATCACGCCGAAACTACTGGATGGATTGAAACGAAACTTGGCATAATTTGAGTTAATACTCCGAGGTAGGACATAGGATACTTTTTATCCCGACAGTCGGCACGGTTCCCTTGGGAGAGAGGACTAAAGTCAAAATGTGTACTTGGTTATACGCTTCTAATTCTTCATTATAATTATAATAAATATTTGTAAGGGAACACTCATAGACAGTTGTTAACAATGTTTGGAAATCGATGAGGTTAAGCAACGTTAGGTAAGGTCATAAAATAGATGGGTGACCGTGTAACGCCATTTGAACTAAACATCTCCGTGCTTCGGAGGACAAGTACAAAGTGGGTCCAAGTTTTTAACCGACTTTAAAAAAGGAGGTTTTGTATTCCATGCGAATGTATATTATTGAAAGTTTAGTTAACGTAAACACAGCGCGGGCGGAGCTGCGTGGGTCAGCTAGTTGTCAATATGACCAACGTTGTCATTTAAATTTTCAGTCATAGAAAGACCTGAATAAAAGAAAAATGAGTTGAGAGAGAGAGTATAGACACACTGTCGCTCTGATCTAATTGTAACACACTGTCGCTCTGATCTAATTGTAACACACTGTGGCGGATCACCCCCTTCCCTCTAATATGGTTGAGGGGAGTGATGGCTGCTGCTCGTGTCAACTCGTGCGCGGGTGCTGCTTGGGGGGACTGGTCCGACTACTATCCCTTTGGCTTTTTAGTTTGTTGTACTTTCATCGTATTTTATTATATTTTTCTGTCTTATTTGATCTTTTGAACGGCAAGACACACTGTCGCTCTGATCTAATTGTAAAATGACACACTGTTTAAAAAAATAAAAAGTGAAAAAATGACAAGCCCGCTGAGTTTCTTGCCGGATCTTCTCAGTTGAGGCCGCGTTGTGATCCGGTGGTAGCTTTTTTTTTTTAAAAACATGACCTTTCAAAAGTGCTAGCGTTAAGCCTATTTGAAATAAACTGAATTTGTTGACTTTGACTTTGAGTACCTATGTAATATTAAGGCAATAAATTTTTTCCCCTCGTCATATCTGATCCTTATTCGCCATGGTAAGTAATATGTATAGTTTTTCTTTTAGTTCACCACTGTTACAGAAGAAAGGCATACCGACAGATTTTTGATACTAGGTGGTAGGCGCCTTATAAAAAGGGACCTTCTAGGTACATACTACCATAGTGTCCATATATCTTGCCACCAAGCCCTCTTCTTGTTTTCCCTTTTTCGCCTCCTACGATACCCAACAGGAAGAGATTGCATGGTGCTATTCTTACCTGGACACCCCACAGGGGTATGAATGAACCTATTCCATGCCTATTCAAGGTTTTCTAGTGGATTGCTGGTCTCATAAAAAAGTTACACCAACTTTCCAAACACATTTTTGTACTCTATGACCTACTAAGCAAAATGTATCAGCCAATTTATTTAAGCGTACCTATAATAATAATAAATACACTTTATTGTACACCAAAAGTTACATGTAAATTTAACAATACGTTGTAGATATCAATGTACAAAGGCGGCCTTATCGCTAAAAAGCAATCTCTTCCAGGCAACCCTATTTGAGCACTGAAACTGAAAAAGGTAGGATTTCCAATCTAAACTTATCGGGACAAGTTTCCAATATCTAAATGGAATACTCAGTCTGCATGAAACACTTACGTTAATTGTTTTCTGGTACACCGGACGTTTAGGGTCGCTACAAACGTGTACATTATATGGACAGAGGTGCCAGGTGTTTGGGCGCCCTTACGTACATACATAATTAAGTAGCTACTGAGTTGGAGATTCGAGATGGTTGTTTCTGAACTACGCTGGATAGTGTAAATTCCAACATTTCTGATATTCATTTCCAATATGAATGTTTACCGAAATTAAAGTTTATCATAACTAAGGGCATGATGTGTGATTATCAGAGATCGGAGTAGGTAGAGTATATTTACCTAAACTTCGAGGAAGGAAGTATCATAGAGTGGATAATACCTCCTCTGAAATCTCGGAAGAATTATAATGACGTTTTAAACCCAGGATTTAAAAAACACGAATTATTTATTGAACTTTATTTATAGTAACAAATTATTGATTGATTGAAATTATTGAGATTGATTTTACGGGCCTGTTGGTCTAGTGGTTAGTCACCCTGGCTGCAGTGACGTCTGTACTCTAAGCTTTTTGTTAGTGTGTCACCACAAATATCCATAAATGAACTAAAATTACAGACGTATCCATTTACATTTAAAAACATCACGTTAATACCATGTCAGTACAAAACATTTTTAAATTAAGATTATTTAGAGAAATCCTAGGGTAGGCCTTTGCCTACCCTACGATTTCTCTAAAGATTATTCTCTGAATAATCTTATTACAGTTTTTAAATGATAATTAATATGTCTATAGAATCTGCTAAACTTATGGATATTAATAATGTTATACTAATATACATATAATAGGTTCAACAAGCTGAATATGTTTCTTCGCCTACACTCGATTCCCGCCAAGTGTCAGGGTGTTATTTATCTATTTTAAGTATGTATTTACAGAAAAAATGTATGTATCAGTTATCTGGTTTCCATAGTACAGGTTCTGCCTAGTTCTAGGATCAGATGACCGTGTGGGAATTGTCCCAGAATATTATTATTATTTGAAGATTCATTGAACATATTTTAAGGTTCCGTACTAAATTTGTGTCAAATTCAAGTATTTAGTTTTAAGTAGGTAAGTGAGTTGTCTGGTTTATAGTAATGCTTTTTATTTTTAAAATCAATAATTTGAATTATAAAATATACAATTAAAACATCATAAGAATTATTTCGGGATTCTAGAGGAGGTATTATTCACTTTGTGTTACTTCCTTCCTCGAAGTTTAGGTAAATATGCTCTACCTATTCCGATTTCTGGTGATTATTAATGCAACATAGTGAACATCCGAAAAAGGCGTGATGGTAAGCGACGATTCGATCTGTTTGCCCTACATTTCTACGTGTCACCGTTCTATCTCCTCCCGTAAGAGAAAACAAGAAAACGGGCAGCATCACCTTTTTATTGGAAAACTTACCTATGACGCCTGCCAAGCGCAGCGATTATGGCAACCGCTTCCATCTAAGGGGGAGCAGCCCTAAAGTACCTTCAGATAACAGAAGCTATCATCATCATCAGCCGAAGACGTCCACTTCTGAACAAGGGCTTCCCCCTTAGGAAATCCCCACGCTTGGCAGCCGTCTTAGGTATCTATGAGAAATCGAAGCTGTCACTATTTCTCAAGCCCACTTCCTACCTATCTTGTCTTTGGAAAGGAGGAAAGGAAACCTTTAATAAAGATATTAAATAATCTACCTAAACCTTGTTTATTAACTACTTACAATTTACTAAAGCCAGCAGGCGGTCTATTGGATGAGATATCTATTCCATCTACCACCATAAAATATCTTCAAGTTAATTTCACAGGATGCGCAAACTTTAAGTATAATATAGAGTTCAAACTCGCACTAACACGGTTAGGTGGCGATTTATTGTCGGTTTGGGGCTAATCTTCACCATCTTCCGACTTAAAGTTAAGGGCTGAGGATATAAAGCTATATTAAGACAGAACCCAATCTTAAATCGTTCCAATAAGCTTGTTAGTCATCTATTTTAACAACATTATTAAAAATAGTAATCGTTTATAAGATTCGCGTCACTCGTGCAAGAGATCTGCGGAGTGTGTGGACATAGTCCTTGGTTTTCTTCTTCTTGCCCTTAGTGTTGAGAAAGTATTTAGTTAAAACTATTTTATAACTGTTTTGTGTACTTTATATTTTTTTATAATTTGTACTACTCCTCTTTAAAAAAATTATAAACGACACAGGTCTCCTGAACGACACGATGCCGTAAAATATTTTTTTTTCTATTTAACAATTATGCAGATCTGGTAGGCCGCGATGTCATCTAGTAGGCCGCGATCTAATCCAACACACACTCGTGTATTAATAATAATAATAAGCCCGCAAGGCAGCTTATGGCGAGCTGTTAGTGCGTAACGACACCACGGACCCGAGTGCTCCAGTAAGTCGGTCAGGGCCCCCACCTCGGCATGTCTTCCTCGGCCGAGTGGAAACCGAAGGGGGCCCGCAATACTCTCAGCTCTGGCTTGCCTTAATTGGCCGTCCAGAGAGGAGCTGTTAGAGCTATATGCTCCAGGGGTGGAAGTATTAAAGGGCATAACGCCGCGAGTAACTTCGGAGAAAGCGCTGCACACCTCTCGACACCCCTGAGCCACCCACACTGGTGTTGTACTCCGTCATCTTCTGACGGCCATATGGAGAGCCCATCTAGTGGGTGGCAACATATATAAGGCAAGTGACCCCGGCCTTTTACAATAGTCCAATGTTCAGTCCACCAAATGCCCACTTAAAGAAATCAGGAAGTCCCTAATAATCCGTAATAAGCAGCAGTTTCATAAACTACTATTATTAAAATATTTATATTTTTATACCACCAATGTGGCAAGAAAGCATGCGGCCCGCCTGATGGTAAACAGTCACCGTCGTATTATATCAATCCGTAGCCTAAGGCTAGCAACACCAGAAGAATCACAAGCGCGTTGCCGACCCTAAAGACATCAGATAATATTATGTCTCTAGTGTCCGGTAATTTCACCAGTTACGGTGCCCTTTACACCGGAACACAGCAATGTTTACACACTGCTACTTGGAGGCAGAATATCTGACTGCGGTGATATCTACCTGGACGGTTTGTTGCACAAGGAACTTGCCACTCAGGATATTATTATTAAAACTCCCTCTCCGTTGTCCCGTAGTAACACTAATGTTACACGAGAGGGGAAGCTTCCTTGTGCCCTCTGTTGCCCTAGTACTTCTGGTTCTTAGTGGCATTTGAACAGAGCGTCTCCGTGCTTCGGAGTAAAATATTATTGGGATAAAAGTCGGTCCTGGCTAGTCATCTAGACAGCAGTCGTTAAGCTTTGTCAGCTAACTCTGTGACCAGATAGGCCACGGCGTTAGGACAATAAACTATTTAAAAAAAATAAAAACCGTCTTCAAAGTAAATTATCTAAAAAGCATAAAATAACGAAATTATATTGAAGTCGGTGCTAGCACATCATGTTAACCAACACTAGCACCAGCTGACACCGACTTCAATATATTATCGTTATTTTATGCTTTTTAGATAATTTACTTTGAAGACGGTTTTTATTTTTTAAAAATAGTTTATTTAACACTTTTTAGTGACTTATTTTACCAAAATAGGTATCAGCACTATCACGCAACTCGAACGTCTACGTTACAGTAACTTACTGAAAACATAAAAAGTTTATATCTCTTAAACTACTGGACCGATTTTGATGAAACTTGTACTCTACCCTAAGTTGAAAAATACGCTAACTATTGCAAAAAGAATTTTCAAAATCGGACTTGAAGTTTCTGAGAAATCCGTGGACAAACCTACATACATACATACATACACTCATAAATTTGGTAAATTTGTTTAGAAGCTCACATAGACTAACATATATTAATATTACGCATTTTTATCAATATTACATACATACGCGTCGAATAGAGAACCTTCTTTTTGAAGCCGGTTAAAAAATGTTTCATCCGCAATTTTGTGCTGTCATAAGAAATTCTGTCTGAAGCTACCACATTCAGTCGGTATAACTACTTGCAATATTTACATAATATTTATTTCCAAACTGTTCGATCACGCCAGTCGGACAGATGGGATTTTTGTTTCCTAACCATCCGATGATCGGATTACTTGGAACAAACGCTTTCCGTCACCTACGGGTTGTTTAGCTAAGATTTATATAATTGACCGCCATTGTAACACAATAAAAATGTTCCTGTGTATGCATCCCAACCCTACTGTTGTGGCCATAACTTGTTGCTTTCTTCCCGGATATGACGTCAGCATTGTCCCGGGATTTATGAGGCTCAAATGTGGATCTTCTTTAACTATGTCCCGGCGCTTTTGTTTGGTAAGTTTATCTCCACTGCGTATAGGATTCTTTTATATTGCGTTCGTTTTAGTGCTTCGCGACGAAATTGGGAATACGGGATTGTGAGGGTGGATCAGGGAGCCAATAGATAATTTTATTTTTTGTTACATTTCCTCATTTTTGTTTGATATGTAGGTAAAGGGATCATTGCAAGGCAGTTGTTACGGGCCATTATTATATTATAAGCATAGGGAAAGTTATTTTATTGACTATTTTTATCATAGTTTATCTTTATCATAATCAGCCCACATCAGTCCAATTCTGGACATAGTAATAATTATCTGTATAAAGATTCTTTATCATAATTAGTTCACTGCTGGACATAGGCCTCCGCCAACGTACGCCCTTATCGTATCTTCGGCTCTCCTTTCAATCACTGCCAACAGATATGCAAATATATGCGAATATTGTCACCTGCAGGCGTAGAACGATAAGTGTGAGTATGACATCACTATGACGTAGTATTTCGCATTTTTGTTTGGAGAAATGACGTTCTGAAAATGTAACTTCGGAAAATCTCTTCATCAGCAGAAAATATCTTAGTCATCATCAAATATTTCCTGGCCTGTAGCTTCTACAACACATTGCGCCATTCTCATCTGGCACCATTTACTGATCACGTTATAGGAATCTAGTCCTAAATCCAATCTGGATTCTAGCTATAATCGTAAAGCGGTCGACCCACGTACTAAAACATAATCCAACAACAGGATTCAAGACGACGCGATAGAAATCGGTCACTCCCAGTTCCCTCGGGGGTACATAACCAGCTTACCCTTAGCCCCCCTGTCCATCCGGGAATTATTAACGAACCGACTTCACCTGGACATAGATTTTTAAACCCAACAGTTGTGAACCTTAGGTCTAAATCAGATTGTGGATAATTTGAAAAGTTGGAGCCAGTTTGATCTGCAGTAACATACATATTTAGTGAGTGGATAGTGTAATCCGAAGATTGTGATATTGGGAATCAATCTAGTTTGGACTTTTAAGATATTAGACTTCTCGTAATGGATATCATGTTTCGTATTTTATGGTAGGCAGTTTTACTTAAGTTAAAAGTTTGTTTCAAGTTAAATAAAAGTAGATCCAAAGTGGAATGAAATGATGTCTGGAATAAGCATTTTATTTCAAGAAGTGTGTGTTTTTTATGTAAAGAAACCTTTATCGTTTTTGCAGTGGCTCTCAAATGGTGATGAGGGAAACCTAGTAAGTACATAGTAGTGTTGTAGAGTTTTTTATGTGTGCATAATTAGATTACTCCGACTTTTGTAGAATTTATTTTAATTATTTTTTTATTGAAATAAAATATTTACAGTTTATTTACAAATATGTACACTTAAACTAGGTAAAAAACTTCCTCGAAGTTGTCGCCGCACTGGGAGGGAAGGGTACCTAAAAGACTGGCGGCATTACACCTTTGTATGGCCAAGCTTATACGTTGGCAGAAAAAGCTACCAGCCCGGCGGTCTCCTGAGACTTCGATAAGTTTGGATGAAATTTCTTTTACCAAAGCGTGCGTCTCATGAGACCAAGGCCCCATGGTCTCCACCGCAAAGGGCGCAAATATATAGCTCGAACCTAGAGCTGCATACTTGCGTCGCTTTGCATCACTAGCGGTCGCCGCAGCCCCTCCAGCCGCCCTTTTAATTCTTGAATAAATCTAAATCTTTGCTGCGGAGACCATGGATGGGGCCATAGTGTTATGAGAGACGGTTTGGTGAAGAAAATTCACCCAAACTTATCGAAGTCTCAGAAGACCGTCGGGCTGGTAGCTTTTACTGCCGACGTGTAAGCTTGGACACACAAACAGGAAACGCCGCCAGTATTTTAGGTACTGCCAGTGCGGCGACAACTTAATATAGGAAGTTTTTTTTTACTTAGTTTATGTATAGTTGTAAATAAACTGTAAATATTTAGTTATTATGTAAATAATATTTTTTTTTTTCATGTTAGTTCTCTTTTTTAATCAATTTAGTGACTAGACAAGTTGGACCTTCGACTATTGGTAAGCGTCACAGCTGCTCCTAAATAGCTGCACTGCCACTCATCATTCGCTTTAGCTTGGTAATTTCACCACTAAAATACAGTGCCATTCACAGCGGAACGCAGCAGTGCTTACATTACTGCTTAGCTCCACAATATCTGACACTGCGATACGTACCGCACGTATCTATCACCAAGTAAATTAGCAGTGATTTAGTAAATTGTAATTCTTTCAATCACTGCGCACATAACTTTAGCTGAATCGATTTCCATACCCCATCAAATTTTATTAATAACTTCATTCCTATTATGTCGGATCCTTTGCAAATTCCCCTCATCGGGTCCCACGTGTTACTAAACCAATAGATAACTCAGTGGGCCCCGGGTCCCAATATGAGTTTCTATAACGCCGACCCGACCGATTGTAGTAGATGTTGTCGTTTAACTTTTTCAATTTCACAGCGAAATTGGCCGCCCACCCCTAGCTCTCACTTATTAAAAACCTAACTGCGATAATGGAATGTTCCCACTTGAAATTAAAAACTTTATTGCCGTGTAAATCATCGCGAGCTATATCCGAATGTACCTACAAGATTTAGCGCTCACCGCCCGCGCCCTAAATTTTGTCAACCCCCAACAGGAAAAGTTGAAAACAAAAGTGATTCAACCTGTTTTGAAAGATGAAATTTCGCGAACATTTCAACGTGTTTTATTTGTTTCGGTTCGGGGTTGTGCGCGCGATAAACAATTTTGCATTTACAATTTGGGAACTCGGGTATCGGCTAGGGTAGTACTAATTGTGTGATTTTTATTCGCCACTGTACACATCAATTAACAGCAGATGCCACAGGCTTCGGCTTTTAGGAGGTGTTCGTGTAATCCTCTCGAGTTATGTGTGCCCGGGCGGAGCACGGATGTTGAATATTGCTGGAATCTAGGAAATCTGGTTCGGTATTTCCATGGGGAGATTGGAAACCAATGTTTGCGGTGAATTGTCGCCGAAATGAAAGCTGTGAAATTTTGTATTTTAAAATTGCTCGGTATTTTAAACCAGTGGTTTAATCGGATTAAAAACAATCGCGTGTCTGATATTTACGCGAATATTACAGATTGAAATAAGACTAACTTTACGCTACAAAGTGCTGTAAATTATTCGGATAGAAAGATCTGAATTAATTTAATTCAGGTTAAATTTGTTCATGTTTTTATATCACAGTAGTTAATCGGTAATCACTGACAAGTTGCATAAATTTTAAATACATTTAACGCGAAAGTTGATAACAATAATAGATATACCTACAGGCCGCTAATAGGTCGTCGATTCGATTCTCACACGGTGTCTGGGTGTTATTTGTTAGTCTTAGTCTATTTGTGTGTGGTATCAGTTACCTGGTTTCTATAGTATAGGCTCTGCCTAGTTTGGGATCAGATAAAAGTGTATGCAATTGTCTCAGGATGATAATAATCAGGATGATGATATAATAATTCCAAGCAATTTTTACAGTACCAATAGGCTTACGTTATGTCTAACCGCCTTCTTACTATACCAAATTAGATCCAAATATTCAATCCTACCAATTGTCTTTGGCTGGCCAAAAACTGGGTAAGTATACGTTTTCTGCTTCTCCAATACTTACTTATATTTCAACCACGATTAAGTTGGTCGTGAATCACTTTAGCATTGTATATCCGTTTCGAAAGGGCAATATTTTTCAAAAGAACATAACAAATAGTTCTGTATTTGCCTCTTCCATTTTTAAATTTGTCCAAAAGCGACAGGTTAAAGGCGACTTATTAAAACAGCCGCTTTAAAATATGCCACGTTAGGGCAGCACCGGGGTATAAATAATGTGTGGTGGCCGGTGGCTGGGATGAGGCTGGGAGCTGTTACTGAGCTCCTGGGGTCGTCTTCTAACACATAACATGGATACGCTTAGAATAATAATTTTACTACGTAATATAAGGTACCTTGAAATGCAGGACCATTCAAGTAATCCTAATCCTTGCCGATACTACCACAGCGCAATGGCCAACCTTCTACAAGATCAGTGCACAAGTACTTGGTAGACACAAGTGCACTCTCTTTTCCTTTACTCTCACTACTTATTTATTTATACTCATTATTTTTAGGTACTTTATGCTTATTGGTACAGGTAGATTTAATGCATCAGGCATTTTCTGCCAGTCTACTTCAAGGTGGTCCAGAGAAGTTACGGGGTAGGTTCAATAAAATGAAAATAAAAGATCGAATACTAAATAAAACTAGATTACGTGTCTTTTTTTCTCATACTTAATAATGTTCAAATATTGATGACTAGCTGACCCACGCAGCTCCGCCCGCGCTGTGTTTACGTTTACTAAACTTTCAATAATATACATTCGCATAGAATACAAAACCTCCTTTTTTAAAGTCGGTTAAAAACTTGGACCCACTTTGTACTTGCCCTCCAAAGCACGGAAACGTTTAGTTCAAATGGCGTTAAACGGTCACCCATCTATTTAATGACCTTAGCTAACGTTGCTTAACCTGATCGATTTCCAAAAATTGTTAACAACTGTCTATGAGTGTTCCCTTACAAATATTTATTATAATTATAAAGAAAAAATGATAAAATCGGACCAAGCGTATAACCAAGTACCCATTTTGACTTTAATCCTCTCTCCCAAAAGAACCGTGCTAGATTACGGGATAAAAAGTGTCCTATGTCCTACCTCGTAGTAAGATCTCAAATCATGCCAAGTTTCGTGTCAATCCATCCAGTAGTTTCGGCGTGACGCTCAGCCGAGATACAGACAGACAGACAGACAAAAATTAAAAAAATTACTTTTTCGGCCGCAGTATCGGTTATACTCGTAGAATGCCCTCCAAATATAATTTTCAAAATATCTTCAATGTACAGAATTGGACCTGTTACAGTTTTATTATAAGTAGGTATAGATTAATACCTGGCTGTTATATCCCCTGTTGATAGAAAGTTAATGACGAATTTTCTCAACATTTCCATTAGCGGCGTAGGCGGCGCTGACTCAGAGTTTCGCGCCCCAATCTCTATAAATATGTAACAAATACCAAAATTTCTTAGTCATGTTCCGTAATCAGATTCTGAAAAGGCCTTGACATGTAATAGTAAGTAATTTTCTCGACCATTTTGTTACAATTTAGTATACGTCTAAGTATTTTTTTCTTTGGTGGATTAGTTTTTATGTATCCTACGTAACCAATGATATTAAGAACCATAGATATGTTATATTTATATACCTACTAATGTACGCCAAAAATGTTGACCAATGTTATTACAATATTTTAATCATATACTAAGTACAGGTGAATTTTTCAAGTATGCTTGGATGGCCAAATTTGAAACTATAAGAAATAGCGAAATATGCTCAAAAGAGTCACGGACCCCATATTGATGAAAATTAAAACGGAATCATTAGATTTTTGAAAAATTAATAGTTATTCCTCACCAGGAACCAACGCGATATCTTTGTAAAAAAAAAACATTCTGTTGTTACACCAACTGATAGCGTCAGTAATAGTGGTCAAATTCTGGGAAGCAACAACATATGGGAAACTACAGGAACGAGCTCTGTTTTAACAAAATACTACTTTATTTTTCTTACGTTAACCTACCTACTTAACCATACAAAAACGCGACTGGAACTTCTCCAATTGATACAGTATGTCTCCATAAAATCGAATTATTTACTATTGGTTAAATCCATTTTTATATCACAGAATTCAAGTTCCAAGTAACGGTACTACTCACTATTTTTAAATTCTTCAACAAAACACGAAACAGTAGCACCTACTTAGGTACTTAGATGAGATTTACTTTAAAGGAACTAAATGTTTACAGTTTATTTACAAATATGCTTAAACTAGGTAAAAAACTACCTCCAAGTTGTCGCCGCACTGGGAGGGAAGGGTAGCTAAAAGAATGGCGGCATTACCTCTTTGTATGGCCAAGCTTATACATTGGCAGAAAAAGCTACCTGCCGACGGTCTCTTGAGACTTCGATAAGTTTGGATGAAATTTCTTTCACCAAACCGTGCGTCTCATGAGACCAAGGCCCCATGGTCTTAATATGACGCATATTAGCCAGAGTTGTGAATATTTTTTGCTATGGATATAGGGATTTCACCAGAATATATAATTATACGGAACTGATTAAATTGGCCCATACTTCTCTGAAAAATCAGTGTCAATACATAAAAAATTATGTTTTATTCTGCCGTCATAAGGAAAAAAGACGTATCTGACATTTTTTTCATAATTGAGTTAAATACGCCATCGGGATCAGAAAAAAATGACGCATCTACCAGTATTTTTTTATTCTGGCTTTAACAATCAGAACCATATAAATCTCACTATTAATTAAGACGCTTCTGCTGCAAGTCATAATGTTTACGAAGTAAGAAAGTCATTTCTGACATATAATAAGTTGAAAAGACGCATTTACGTAGAACCGTCTTATTTGTTTGCACAATAATGTATTTAATCATAAAATGAAAAGACGTTACTGCATCTATTTTATCTACGGTCTATATTAAAAACTCTACAAATCATGTGATTACACTATGAATTCTAACATTAATGTTATAGCCTGTTTTGGTACTGTATATACGAGTGCAATGTGGACATAAGAGTACCAGTTACATAATTGTATTGCATTTAGGAGCAGGCCACCCTGGCCTGCTCTAAATCGCATCCCACTTAGCATCCAATACATGCCTCCTTTGCTCCTCGAACACCTGTACCAGGTCATGTACTTTTTGTCTTCATGTACTTCGTTGCTTAGCCAAATTTTCCTAGTGAAGGTGATCCACTATACATCCCTTCATGTCTTTTCAGACCATCTTTATACCTGAGAAGTTAGCCTTCCTCTAGTTCAGAATAAATGATGCGTTTTACTACTCTATCGTCCGACATCTTAACTACGTGGCCACTCCAGCGTAAATGACGTTTCATTAGATACGCCTAATCCCGTAAAATTTACCTCGACGCAAAACATTGGTGTCTCAAACGATAAGACCAATGAAAGTTCATGATTTCACGGAGGCACTTGAGATGAAATCTATCCAATGTTCGTATGTCTGCAATAAAGTATCCACGTCTCCGACGAGGGTAAGTTGAAAAATTTAAGAATTGTGGCGTTGAGCCGTATATACGGCTATGGAGTAGGAACTTCTGTGTCCATAGACATAAATTCTATCTTTGTTATACTTACCTACTTTTACGCCGAATCTACGAGTCGAGAGATTTCGTTTTTCCATCAAATCTTGAAAGGCATTCGAAGTTTCCGCTACAAAACAAGGATCATCCGCATACCAAATCTCTGTGTCTGTGAATATATCATGGGAGACCATTCTTTGAGGTTTTAGCAGGGATAAATAAAAACGTTTGCCATTAGTAAGCAAGATATCAAATGTGTGTATTGTTGGCTGTTTTTAATGTATCTACCACTACCACTAAAAAGTACACTGCAAATAGTATTAGTGCCAAAACGCAACCCTGCTTCACTCCACAACTCACGGGGAAAAAATCTGTCCGCTCACCGTTTACATAAACACAGGTTATGTTATCATGTAACAGTCTTAACATCCGTGCAAACTTTTCTGTACAACCAAGTTTGAGTAGCAGAATCCAAAAAGTGACACGACGCACACTATCAAAAGTCTCGAGGTCAACCAAACAAAGAAATACTGCTCGATGTTGTTCTTTTCTCTTGTAATTAACCAATCGAAATATTGCCTCTATTTAGACGAAAGCCAAATTGAGGTTGGGGAAGAATATTTTCTTTTATCATTTATGAGACGGTTGGGGAGTACTCTGGCCAAGGTTTTTCCGAAAGCCGTGGGAAGTGAGGTACCTCTATAAGAATTTCAATCAGCCGAGTTACCTTTATTTTCATACAGTGCAAAGATTTTTAACTCTGTGAAGTCTTTGGTAACTAGTTCAACATGCCACATTTGCTTAAAAAGTTTTTGTAGCTGAATGGCGGCAGTAATTTCGCTGATAGAAATTGGTTTGTCTAGAGCTATATCTATAGGAAATTCAGATATTTGTTTTATTGTAATCAAAATCAGCTGAGCGATCAATATTAAGAAGTATACTACAATTTTCCGCCCAGAACCTTAACATTTCACGTTTGTTGGTGCCTTGGTGGTATGAATGAGTACCATCAAAAGTAGTTTTATATTTCATTTTTATTTTATGATTAAATTTATTTCAGTTTATATATGGGCTGTTAATTATCTGACAGTTAATTATGTTACATTGGCGTTTCTACAGGTATTATTGTAAGTTCACCGACTGTAGGTAAGAATCTCTAAGTTGAAAAGCAGTAAATGGCTAAATACGTCTATTTTATTTAGGTAACGACAACCTAGTTACCCATTATCGCTAAGTAAAAAAGACGTTTCATAAATTACTAAGTTGAAAGGAAGTATCTAGCCAGAAACGTCTTTTCATTGCAGTATCATGTATATTCTTGTAATTTTTTTACTAAGCAAAAAGGGAAAATGTAATTTATTTAATATATAAAATCTATTTTAATAATATTTGCATCTTTAATTCAATAGACCAAACTTTAATTCATACTTTTTCACAGAAAAAATATTATTTTTATTATTTTCTTGAGCACAGCGAATTTTTTACTTTCAAAAATACTTTTTATTTTATTTCTCCGTTTCGAACTTTAGGTAGATACGTCCTTTCGTTTTATGACGGCAGTATTGTATTAAACTTCAAATAAGCGAGAAGGCCGTTTAAAAAATAATTGAACATGCTGAATTTATATTTTTGTAAGTGTCAGAAATGTTGTTTGTATGTTGATATCAAACATTTCCCTTCGCAGCACTCAGGGTTATAGAGTCAATATTTTTAACGGGAAATGGGGACTTCTGACATTTAACCAAAATATTGAAGTTGTTTCGATGGTTTGAGAATTTAGTTCTATATAAGTAACTAGCTGACCCACGCAGCTCCGCCTGCGCTATTTTTACGTTAACTAAACTTTTAATAACAGACATTCGCATCGAATACATAACCCCCTTTTTTATAGTCGGTTAAAAACTGGGACCCACTTTTTACTTGCTCTCCGAAGCACGGACCCGTTTAGTTCAAATGGCGTTAAACGTTCACCCATCTATTTAATGACCTTACCTAATGTTGCTTAACCCGATCGATTACAAAACCTTGATAACAACTCTCTATGAGTGTTCCCTTACTAATATTTTTTATATTATAAAGAAAAATTAATAAAATATAACAAAAGCGTATAACCAAGTACCCATTTTGACTTTAATCCCCTCTCCCAAAAAAACCGTGCTAGATTACGGGATAAAAAGTATCCTATGTCCTACCTCGTAGTAAGATCTCAAATCATGCCAAGTTTCATTTGAATCCATTCAGTAGTTTCGGCGTGATGCTCAGCCGTGATACAGACAGACAGACAGACAGACAGACAGACAGACAGACAGACAGACAAAAATTAAAAAAATTACATTTTCGGCCTCAGTATCGGTTATAGAATGCCCTCCAAATATAATTTTCAAAATATCTTCAATGTACAGAATTGGACCTGTTACAGTTTTATTATAAGTATAGATAGATATACATTTTCAACACACTTACTCGTAAAGTGTGCTTTATTACATCGCTTTATAAACCTAGCTATAAGTCACGCGTGCGTAATAATGACATTACGCACTAGTGCGTAATAGAAGTATCCCTACAAAGTTAAATTAGTACTTACTGCAAGTTGTATGGGAGTAAAAAATACGCGCAATTTTCCATAATTGTCATATTTTGTTTTTATCGAAATTATCGCTGTGTGGTAAATTATTTTGTTTTTTCCTCGCAAATGTGTTGAAAAATGTCGTATGAAATTCGTGAGCTCTGCTCATTACACACTCAGTTGAATGTAATGAGCAGAGACGTAGCTACCGTCGTATCAGCCATATCAACGATACGGGGCCCCGGGCTACAGGGACCCCGGACCCGTAAGCAAAAATTCGTAAGTAAAATGTTATGTACAAAGCCCGTGCTTCATTTGAACCCCTCAACAAATTTCGATACAGGGATTTTTTTTTTGACGCGCGTGTAATCTTCCAAAGATCCCCGGGAGCTGTGGGGCTCGACCGGGGTATGTGGGATTCTTACCCACTAAAACCCCCGCGGCTGTCGCATCGGCACATGAGAGGGGGGACCCCAGGGCTCTCCGGTGGGATCTGCACCAGGGGCCCCTCAGTGCCTTGCCTTTGAGCCCGCCGCCGGGGGGCGCATTGTAGGCCCCCGGGAACCTGACACGGTACTCACTTGGACGGGGGTCGCAACCCCGCCGCCGTCCTCCTCGGAGTCGCCGCCGTACTCAATGGACGTTCAAAGGGCCCACACCCCGAACGTCCAGCGACTCCGAAGACAGGGCCCGTCTAAGCCAAGCTACGCCACTGGTAATAAGTAACTTAGCTCACTTGTATCATATTATACTATTAACATCCCTCATGGTACCTAGGCACATTAAGTAGGTATATATTTATATTAGTTATCTTTTTGCTACAGTACCTATATGTCTAACTCTGTAGTTTGGTATCGAGTGTGTGGATTGTAAATATGACATATTGTCTTTGGCTCGCCACCATCACTCCTGTGTTTATTATCATTTAGTTATCGTTCCAAATTTGATATCGATATAAAACGATAACTAAATGATCATAACGAATCGTTATGATAAACAGAGTTCTATACTCTGTTTTTCTTTCTCAACGACATCATAAACCATAGAAATGTTACCTACCGAATGCCAAAAATTGTGACCCATGTAATTGACGTCCACTGCTGAACATAGGCCTCCCCCTTAGAACGCCACAGTGAATTATGTATGTTATACATTTATGGTTCATAATATCACTGGGCTTATATATATAAATTGTAAAGGTATGTCCACATAAAGCCGTCGTCGCAAGCTGCGGCGCGAGTGCTACCAATGGCCACGGAGCGCGACCGCAGCCTCACAGAATTTACACCATGACCCGCACCGTCACATAAAATTCGATCTCCTATAGAATTATAAACGATATTGCTCAAGTTAAGTGATCACCACTTAAATTATAGTGATGAAGCCGATTCGTAAACGTAGGAAGAGTTCTTCCTGTAGCGAATTGAATCGCATGCTTCGCTTCAATGATCTTAATCATGACACTGTTTAAACAATTTTTTGAATTGAAACTTCTTATGCGACTTCCAACAAGTTTAACGCCTTAAACGTTGAGCGTTAATCTTGTTAACTTTTTGAAAGCGATCACGTGACGCAGTCATTCAGTCGTCAGTCATGCCGTCATTCTGTCATTTCATCATTCATTATCGTTCAGTGTCGTTCAGTGTAGCACAGTATCGTTAAGTGTCGTTCAGTGTCGTTCGGCATCGTTCAGTGTCGTTCAGTGTTGTAAAGTGTCGTACAGTGTCGTTCAGTGTCGTTCAGTGTCGTACAGTGTCGTTTAGTGTCGTTCAGTATCGTTCAGTGTCGTTCAGTGTTGTAAAGTGTCGTACAGTGTCGTTCAGTGTCGTTCAGTGTCGTACAGTGTCGTTTAGTGTCGTTCAGTATCGTTCAATGTCGTTCAGTGTCGTTCAGTGTCGTTCAGTGTCGTACAGTGTCGTTCGGCATCGTTCAGTGTCGTTCAGTGTCGTTCAGTGTCGTACAGTGTCGTTTAGTGTCGTTCAGTATCGTTCAGTGTCGTTCAGTATCATTCAGTGTCGTACAGTGTCGTTCGGCATTGTTCAGTGTCGTTCAGTGTCGTTCAGTGTCGTTCAGTGTCGTACAGTGTCGTTTAGTGTCGTTCAGTATCGTTCAGTGTCGTTCAGTATCGTTCAGTGTCGTTCAGTGTCGTTCGGCATCGTTCAGTGTCGTTCAGTGTCGTTCAGTGTCGTACAGTGTCGTACAGTGTCGTTTAGTGTCGTTCAGTATCGTTCAGTGTCGTTCAGTATCGTTCAGTGTCGTACAGTGTCGTTCGGCATCGTTCAGTGTCGTTCAGTGTCGTTCAGTGTCGTACAGTGTCGTTTAGTGTCGTTCAGTATCGTTCAGTGTCGTTCAGTATCGTTCAGTGTCGTTCAGTGTCGTTCGGCATCGTTCAGTGTCGTTCAGTGTCGTTCAGTGTCGTACAGTGTCGTTTAGTGTCGTTCAGTATCGTTCAGTGTCGTACAGTGTCGTTCGGCATCGTTCAGTGTCGTTCAGTGTCGTTCAGTGTCGTACAGTGTCGGTTAGTGTCGTTCAGTATCGTTCAGTGTCGTTCAGTATCGTTCAGTGTCGTTCAGTGTCGTTCGGCATCGTTCAGTGTCGTACAGTGTCGTTTAGTGTCGTTCAGTATCGTTCAGTGTCGTTCAGTATCGTTCAGTGTCGTTCGGCATCGTTCAGTGTCGTTCAGTGTCGTTCAGTGTCGTACAGTGTCGTTTAGTGTCGTTCAGTATCGTTCAGTGTCGTTCAGTATCGTTCAGTGTCGTTCAGTATCGTTCAGTGTCGTACAGTGTCGTTCGGCATCGTTCAGTGTCGTTCAGTGTCGTTCAGTGTCGTTCAGTGTCGTACAGTGTCGTTTAGTGTCGTTCACTATCGTTCAGTGTCGTTCAGTATCGTTCAGTGTCGTTCAGTGTCGTTCGGCATCGTTCAGTGTCGTTCAGTGTCGTTCAGTGTCGTACAGTGTCGTTTAGTGTCGTTCAGTATCGTTCAGTGTCGTTCAGTATCGTTCAGTGTCGTTCAGTGTCGTTCGGCATCGTTCAGTGTCGTTCAGTGTCGTACAGTGTCGTTTAGTGTCGTTCAGTATCGTTCAGTGTCGTTCAGTATCGTTCAGTGTCGTACAGTGTCGTTCAGTCGCGGGGAGGGGGAATAGTAAGAGACAGAGCAAGAGTGAAGTTCACTTCTACCGAGCGGAAAAAAATGTGCGTGCGTGGAGTACTCACGCACATTTTTTTTTATGGGACTAATCCCACCACTCATTCCCACCACTGTGACTTCTGTCAGCCAGGATCTACAGTGGTCACCAGTGAAGACACCGAGGTTTGACCCTCGGCTAGTCCCGGGGAAAAGCTAAATAGTCTTGGAACCCTCAACAAATTTAGTTAGAAAAGTAAATAGAAGGAGTTAGAAAAATATAATATAAATAATTGTTGCAAAAATAAGACCACAAAAGAATTGGGCCTGTACCGTTACCTCTAATAGCAATATTATTTTCACCTTACTTTCTCGATAGAAAGTGACAGAGCTATGAACTACGTATATTGACGTCTCTACCTCATGTCAAGTATGGTCATAATGATACTACAAATAGGTGGTGGGGCAGGGCCCATGCCCGACATGGCATGGCGGACATATCGATAACCATGAGAATGTGTTTTTCTAGGTTCCTTGTGCAAAGAACCGTCCATGTAGGTACCACTGCAGTGTCAGATATTCTGCCGCCAAGCAGCAGTGTGTAAGCATTGCTGTGTTAAGGGTCGGAAACGCGCTAGTGATTCTTCTGGCATTGCTAGCGTCTATAGGCTGTGGTTACAGCTTACTTGATATGGCGCCTACCGCCTGATGGCGGGTCGCATGCTTGCTTGCCACCTTGGATGAATAAAAAAAAGATACTGTAAAAAGAATAATTACTAGCGCGTTTCGCTAGTAATTGTTCTGGTGTTGCTAGCGTCTATAGGCTGCGGTGACTGCTCACCATCAGGTGGGCCACCTAGGTGGTAAAAATATACTCATAAAAGTACTTTCGTATAATACGCTATTATAACAAACTTTCCATAATATTTCGTGGTTAGAAAAAAACTAAAAAGTAAACACTTTTTAAAAGCACATTTTTCACGAATTCGTTGTGCCGGACGTGCAATTTCTACTATCAGTTGGACTGTCCTGATAAAAACTTGCACGGCATTTGTTGCATAGCACTATAGAACTACTGAGCAGCCCTGCTCAGTGGACTGCAAAAAAAGCCGAGTCACTGTTCTGCGAGTTTGTAAAATAGGGCTGACAAACAATAGAATTTGCTATGTATACAGGATGTGGTTTTGCATTTTTTCCATATTTGTAGACCTAACAGTTAAGGATTATGTCAATTGTTGTAAAATAGATAAATAATTCGGTGGTTAATAATTAACAGATAATTAATGATTCACGATTAACGTTCAACCAGAATAAGAGCTCTCAAGCGCTCAGAATAGGTCCCAAGGTTGGCAACCGCGCGTGCGAAGATCGGTGCCAGACGGGGTTATTTTTATAGTGGCCGTTGCACACGGGATTTCTTTTTGTACTAAACATAAAAAATATTTCATAATTTTAAGTCTATCATTTAATGATTGATTTATGTTGTTTAAAAGGTATATATCAACCTCCGTAAATATGGCGAGAATGCAGAAATACATTCCGTATAGATGTGCTTATAGAAATATTAGGGCTTTGGTAGATGTAATTCTTACTTTAAGTATACCGCTATATAAGCTGAAATGTGCAAAACGAGCTCCGAGGAAGGCGTCACTGAAAAACAGCGCTGAGACAGCTTTATGCTGAGTGACGCCCTTTTTGTTGAATGAGGCAGCATGCTCGAAATACGCGTAGGTTTTTCTTGCGGTGCCTCTTCACTACTGAAGGTTGGCCGTCAGCTCGTTAAACCTTGATTGGTCCCTTGCCAAGCGAAATAGGTGTTCCATGCTGGCAATTCCGGTCTACTGTCTGATATTTCTAAGCCAAGATAGCTTGCGTCTTCCGACTCGTCTTTTGCCCTACGCGTAGGTTAAGTATGCCGTACCTACTACTTAATGCATATGCAGTGCAGAACAAAATAAATTTATCTCATTTCATTTTTAAGTGGTACTATGCCGCAGTACAATTAAGTTAGTAATAATAATACATACATACATATGTGGCGACTCGACACAAGATGACGCCACATGTGGTACAGCGACGCGAGGAAGAAGCGAATAGTACTACATACATACAACAAGACAAATGGCGCCACCGATTTCTGAATCGTGCAAGCGAAGTTTCTTCAACTCGGAGAATATATACAACATCCCGACAACATCTGTCGGGGGGCTTCGGCCCTGGCCGAGCATTTCACCTCGCTCGGTCGGAGGATCCTCCCTTTAGCACAGCCGCCGACGCATCGCTAAACTGGTGACCCCGCACAGAACATCGACGCAGCCTTCAGATCCTGACATCAGCGCAGCTTCGCCATCGCTCTCTCCCCACAGCAGCAACTCTCCAGCAATAACCAGCGAGTCACAAGCCAGCCAGTATCCCGGCCTGATCGGACGACCACCGCATTGCAGCTGCAGATGCAAGCCTGGTCAACCTCCGGCCACAACTTGGCACTGCACCTCTGCACTACGGCCGGTCCACGTAAGAAGAGCGCATTTCTCTCACCGGTACGTCTAGCAGCCGCCAGCCATACCCACTGCACACCTCGACTCACTGAGGACGACGCAGCAGCAGCCCCGACTCACTGGGACTGCACTCACTGGCACTGGCTTAGCGACTGGAGCGCAAGGACAAGCTGGCACAAGAAGACCGTTCATCGACTTCCAGTCTTCGGGGGGGAGTGATGTGGCGACTCGACACAAGATGACGCCACATGTGGTACAGCGACGCGAGGAAGAAGCGAATAGTACTACATACAACAAGACAAATGGCGCCACCGATTTCTGAATCGTGCAAGCGAAGTTTCTTCAACTCGGAGAATATATACAACATCCCGACAACATCTGTCGGGGGGCTTCGGCCCTGGCCGAGCATTTCACCTCGCTCGGTCGGAGGATCCTCCCTTTAGCACAGCCGCCGACGCATCGCTAAACATACATAAAATCACGCTTTTTTCCCGTAGGGGTAGGCAGAGCCCAAGGGCCCCTTTTCGCCTCCGTGAGAAACGAGACGTGATGGGTGACGAACCACAACGCCGCCATTTTGGTTACTTAAATTATTTAGATGATGGACTATTGCGTTCTCACGAATAAGGAGGGAAAGGGAAGGATAGGTGTTGTGAATAGGAAGATTGGCAATTTAGAGTGGGAAATAGGAAAAGTAGGATATTACCGCTCAGGGGGGCAAGGAATGGGACAGTAATAGCTAGGGAAGCCGGGGTCGCATAACCCGTATACAACAACTACCGGACAGGTAAGTTGAGATGAGTATCCCATGACTTAATAATAATAATAATAAATACACTTTACTGTACACCAAAAGTTACATGTAAATTGAACAAAACGTTAGTATTACTATGTTACTTGGCTTTGAGTTAGACAGTTGTAACTATCGTTCGGTAAACGAGCAGATGGTTAAGAACGTCAGGCAAGGTTAGTTTTTAGATGTAGGACTTTTATTATTATTATTTTATTTATTAATTTTAAACAATGTAAGCTTACAGTTTAACACCAAGTCACTTACATGCTAGTTAGAAAATACATTGATAAATTTAATAGGTACTAGTAAAAGATGATATCAAATACATACATTCAGTTTGAGAGAGTTAAACATAGATAAATAAAATAAATACAAGTCAAAGTTTTGGAAAGATAAATTGTTTAATGTTATTTTTACTGAGCGTTTCCATGCCCTCCGAAGGGCACCTAATAAGTTAGCCCCGACTCCCAGTTGTTAAAGCCAAGTCAGAAGCCTAAGGTCAGCTGGAACAACTCTGACACCAGGCAGTCCACTAACCCTTTTTTTTGGCGAGGGAACCTTCAAAATGTCCCAAGGAGCTGGTGGGCTGGACCGGGGTATGTGGGATTCTTACCCACTAAAACCCCTGCGGCTGTCGCATCGGCACATAAGACCCCCGGGCTCTCCAGTGCATCAGATCGATGCGGATCTGCACCAGAAGACCCTCAGTGCCATGCCTTTGAGCACACCGTCTGAATCCGAACCGGAACCTGCCACGGTGTTCATGGGGCAGGGGTCGCAACCCCGCCGTCGTCCTCCTCGGAGTCACCGCCATACTTAATGGGCGTCCTAGGCCTCACACACCGAAGGCCACTAACCACGTGTCGATTTTCTAGCAGCAGTCTTTGTTAGCATACTAGAATTATATTATTACTATTATTAGAAACAAGTCTGTTAGTAGAAATATAAATAGCCTATAGGTCTACTTCCGTGGTGCCTTACAGGCGGACTAACTCTAGTTGGTGCACCTGTAAGAATCTTTCGTTCTGAGGTTTTATCGACCTGTGTGTTTTTTACTTGTCTCCCGCTTTGCAAGGAGGGAGGTGGAATTTTTATTTTTCCAACTCCTTCTACTATGCGTTTCAACTAAGAATGTGGCCGCCATCTTGCCATTTCAAATATATAATTACATACAAAAATAGATAGCAAAACAAAACATTACAATAAATAATCAAAACCGGGGCGAATTTTTCATTTTGTGTTTACTACTCTGCTGGCGGGACAAAAATTGTAAAAAACGAGCGAAGTGCCGCAGTCGCGATCATCATGGCGGCCACATTCTTAGTTGAAACGCATAGTACCTATATACTTTTCCAATTAAATTTGTTGCGGGTTCCAAGACAATTTAGCGTTTCCCCGGGACTCGCTGAGGGTCAAACCTTGGTGTCTGCTGGTGACCACTGTAGATCCTAGGTGACAGCAGTCACAGTGGTGAGAATGAGTGGTGGGATTAGTCCCATAAATAAAAGATACTATAATTATATTGAAAGATTATTCATTACATTCCTAATTATGATTTCCAAGTATTTTATGTTTCCTGACCCTACAGCATTACTCGTATAAATATTAGGTCCATTAGAGCATTACAATGATTGGCCCAATGTTGTAACCCTAACTTACATCCTTACAAAAATACAACCCTTCAATCCCCCGCCGAAGCTTATCTCACTGAATCATAGCAAAATATATACAGTCGAATTTTGAACCTCCTCCTTTTTTGAAGTCGGTTAAAAATAATTTCAAACGTGTAGCAACCCTCCATGCACCTTAAGTACGCTGCAGCGGATTCCATCTGCACACCGATACGATGGACTCTCTCAGGGTAAAACTATAAAATAGAGACAAAACATGGGAGAATGACACTTAAAACTATCGATGTAAGGTCAAAAGTCCAATTAAGCGTCTAGGCTAGGTAAATAATGCTACTGAAATAACATCCGCGGTACGCAAGCAAAAATTAATCTTAAAACTCGATGGAGGTACGACAAAGGGCTTAAGTTCCTGTGCACAATGAGAAACTGTGGCACTTTGGGACCTCTAATACCGCGATAACAAATAACAAGTTCCAGCAACGTTCAGAAAGTTTGAGACTTCCGTGAATCGTTTTACTTAAGATCAATTTCATTGCTGCGCGATCATTTGTAGCTAGTAAAAGCCTGATAGTAAAAAACTCCGGGAGTGCCGGCAGAAGTGAAAACTTTAATAATAACGTTGTGCATTTTTGATATTTTGGAATGGTTAGGGAATAATTTTTCAAGAATTGCTTTAATTATCTGTATAAAAGCATATCATTTATGTGGTATATACAATATTCATTTATTGCGCTTTCGTACACAAACATGATAATTTATATTATATTAAAAATTTAACACTTCAAACTCAATATCAAACTCAAAATAGTTTATTTCAAATAGGTTTAACGCTAGCACTTTTGAAAGGTCATGTATTTAAAAAAAAAAACGCTACCACCGGATCACAACGCGGCCTCAACTGAGAAGATCCGGCAAGAAACTCAGCGGGCTTGTAATTTTTTCACTTTTTTTTTAAATAGTGTGTCATGTTACATTTAGATCAGAGCGACAGTGTGTCTTGCCGTTCAAAAGATCAAATAAGACAGAAAAAAAAATGAAATAAGTACGACGAAAGTACAACAAACTAAAAAGCCAAAGGGATAGTAGTCGGACAAGTCCCTCCAAGCAGCACCCGCGCACGAGTTGACTCGAGCAGCAGCCATCACTCACCTCAACCATATTGGAGGGAAGGGGGTGACCCGCCACACGAAGCCGCCACAAGCTAAGACTTTTCGATGGCATGACTTCAGAACTATTACAATTATTTTACATTAACTACATATTATACGGTCGAGCCATCATCAGTCCCATCCATGGATGCACGTGGCACGTTGTAACACAAACAGACACAAACATTCCCACAAGCGCCCTGCGCCGCCTACGTAGGCGGCGCATTTTCGATCAGGTCTTACGGCCACGTGTTCTGACGCGAATTTAACTTTTTTACCCCATCACAAAGAAGTTTTCATTTCAAAAGCTCAGTGCTGCAAACTACTGAGTGAGTATAAAAGATAATATGTAAGTATATATTTAAAAAAATACTATTAATGATTTCTGATATTTACGAAAATATTAAACATTGAAATGAAACTTATGGATTTTATCGAATTAACTTTAGCATTCGTGGTGGATTGAATCAAAAATAAACCACGATTTATACTTTGTTTCATTTTAATTTTATGTTTTTTCGACGTAAACATCCTCCAAATTTCTATATTCAGCACTTGAAAATCCTAGTTGTATCCAGTAAGGTCGGTCCAACTTCGATAAAGAGTCCAACTCGGATGGGCAGCGTTCGGGACACTACTCGATATCTTCTCGTACGAAATACCGCAGTGCCTGAAGACGAAGATTTTTAACCAGTGTGTATTGCCAGTGATGACATATGGTACTGAGACGTGATCCTTGGCTGTTGGCCTTATAGAGAAGCTCAGAGTCAAAAAACGAGCTATGGAGAGAGTTATGCTCAAAGTTTTTTTCGCGATAAAATCCGGTATGAAGAGATTCGCCGAAGAACTAAAGTCACCGTCATAGCTCTCAGAATCTACAAGTTGTAGTGGCAATGGGCAGGCACATCACTCGAAGAACCCATAACCGATAGGAAAGAAAGGTTCTCGGTTGGCGACCACGTACCGGAAGACGCAGCGTAGGCAGGCCGCTTAGTAAGGTGGAGAGACGACATTGTGCGCGTCGCAGGTAACCGGTGGATGCAAATAGCTAATAATCGTTCATTGTGGCGTTCGAAGGGGGAGGCCTGTGTTCTGCAGTGGACGTCTTCCGGCTGGGGAATTATTCAACTCATCTACCGGGTAAGTTCAAAGGACTCCGCAGTGAAAACTATTTAAATTTTAACCCTTTAAAAAAAAACCCAAAATAACGTATTTTTTTCTATTTAGGTGGCGCTGCTGCCCGTTTTCTTGTTTTCCCTTAGTCGCCTCTTACGGACACCCATCCCGGAGATGGGAGGGTGCTATCCTTACCCGGACACTTCACTGGTATCTGCTGGTAGGGTGGCTTTATAAATGATCTGTATGACCAGAAATTAAAACGTCATCCCAATGCATACAGTGACTGTGCATTTTTAATAAAGTATCTATATTCTACTCCTTTAAAAAAATAGTAGAATCAACCAAACAAGTAGGTAGTGTATATACATAGATTCTAAGGGTACTCGTCCTCTTATTAAAAGGTTCAATAGTGTATTTAACCTTTACAGTAGCATCAATGTTATTCCAAGCGACCGAGGCCTCAACCCGCTCAGCGAATATCAAAAGCTCTCTAAGCGCTAACAAAACATTTATATAGCAGTTAGAATTTATTCAACTGGTCTGGTTGCATTAATTGGCTCTTGAACGGCCAGTGACATTGCCCTTTTAAATCAAATAGATTTTTATGCTCTGGAGCGAGCGAGGCACGAGCGAGGAGCGACAGTTTCGAGAAATACCGTTAGTATATGTAACGTTACCCTGCATTAGACAGTTGTATAAAATAATAGGTTTTTAGTGTTAATTTTGGGTTATTTTTGTCGTAAGTAGGGCTGCTACAATAGGCTGGTTGACTGTTTCTGAAAAACCCCAGTCTATTATTATGCCTCAAGGCCAAAAAACTGGGAAACGGCCGCCTCTAGATGGACAGACGACCTCGACAAGGTGGCGCATGGCGGGAAGTCAATACAAGTGGCCTAACATCGGTGGGACTATGTTCAACAGAGGACATCTTATGGCTGATATAATGATGATACAAAACATATTCCAAAATAATCTGTAGTCTCGCTGATATATTAATTAACATAGGTAATACGTTTTGTGATGGAGCGCTCCTAAGTAGTTAATATCTTAGCGGCTATCGCGGATAAGCCAAAGTGGGAATTACTACTGAACAAAGGCCTCCCCCTTAGAAGGGAGGGGTTGCCATAATCCCCACGCATGGCAGGCGTCTTGGAGATCGCAGTGTAGGTAATAATAATAATATTTTATTTTCCCAAAGCTTAGTTTTACACACACAATACTGTACTTAACACTAGTTTGACACTCAATCTTATCTATAACTAGCTGACCCGTGCAGCTCCGCCCGCTCTTTTATTACATTTTGTTCCCCTTTTCTCCCTCCTCCCTAGATTTATCTCTCTCCATCTCTCCCTCTCTTATAAAAAAAATCTAATTATATGCTCTTTCTCTCCTCTCTCTTTCCCCCTCCCGCTTCGGTTTCCGTCACACTCCACCTCTTCCTCTCCCTGTTTTCCCCTCTCTGAACCCTCTCCCCGTCTCTCTTCTACGAACTTGCTCCTTCTCACTCCCCCCTTACTCCACCTAACTCCCTCCTTACTCCACCTAACTCCCCCGATCCCTCACCCCATCACCCCCTCCTCGAATCCCCTCTCCCTCTTTCTCCTCTCTTGCACCCTCCTCTCGTTCTATATATCCTCGTCAATCATGGTATCAGCGGCATTAAATATACATTATGACCTATTCTCAGACCTCCCCGATATGCACACAAAATTTCATACATAACGGTTCACCCATCTATTTAATGACCTTTCCTTATGTTGCTTAACCTTAACCTAGTGGCATGAAATATACCTTTACGGCCTATTCTCAGACCTACCCGATATGCACACAAAATTTCATACAAATCGGTTCACCCATCTATTTAATGACCTTGCCTTATGTTGCTTAACCTTAACCTAGCTGTATGAAATATACTGTATGACCTATTCTCAGACCTACCCGATATGCACACTTCCATACAAATCGGTTCACCTATCTATTTAATGATCTTACCTAACGTTGCTTAACCTTAACCTACCGGCATAAAAAGTATCCTATGTCCGTTTCCTGGTTCTAAGCTACCTCTCCACAAATTTTCAGCCGTTCTTGAGTTATAAATAGTGTAACTAACACGACTTTCTTTTATATACTCTATAGTGATTGTATGTTCAATTTCACCGATAGATGGCGCTGTACATAATGTAAATCACGCTAACATCGTAAATTACTGTCTAATGATATTCGATAATGAAAGTTCTTAGTTTTTCGCATCTTCTTTTGTTGCGACTGTAATACAATATCTATACACTACTACCTGGACTTGGTGAGTTTCATTAAAATTTCATGAACCATAGCGTAATAATACATATTTTAATGATTAACTGATCAGTCTATAATTACCCTATTCACATACAAAGGAAATTAAGTGGTAATATGTGCAAGTAATGTTTCACTGCTTAGCCCCTATGAAACATAGCGTGATGTTTTATATACCAATTTATACCTTGACTTCTACACAACACATTAGTGAAAGGACTATCAAAATCCATCCACGGGTTTTCAAATGATACCTGGACAAACAGAACGACAGACAGACAGACAGACAATAATTCCAAAAAAAATTGTTTTGGCCTCTATGTCGATAGAAAATAGAAAAGAATTACACATAGAAATTTTGGAAAAATATTCAATATACAGAAAAAGTGCTCTTTGAGTTTTATTATAGTATAGATTACAATATTTTTAGAGTAGTTGCGTGGCGATGAAACGTAAAAGATATTCCTTTGGTCTCCACACTAGGTAAAACCTATATCATGGGGACCTGCGTAATCCAATAAAAGACGTTGCTGCCAGTCTTCTTGTTTTCCCTTAATCGCTTCTTACGGATACCCAACAAGAGGGGATAGGAGGGTGCAATTCTTACCCGGACACCTCACGGAAAAGCAAAATTTTATGGACTGGCTTTTGCATATTTATGTTAATTATTCTTTTTCATATCTTTTATTTAATACTAGCTGACCCACGCAGCTCCGCCTGCGCTATTTTTACGTGAACTAAACTTTTAATAACAGACATTCCGATCGAATACATAACCTCCTTTTTTATAGTCGGTTAAAAACTGGGACCCACTTTTTACTTGCTCTCCGAAGCACGGATCCGTTTTGTTCAAATGGCGTTCACCCATCTTTTTAATGACCTTACCTAATGTTGCTTAACCCGATCGATTACAAAACCTTGATAACAACTCTCTATGAGTGTTCCCTTACTAATATTTATTATATTATAAAGAAAAATTGATAAAATCGGACCAAGCGTATAACCAAGTACCCATTTTGACTTTAATCCCCTCTCCCAAAAGAACCGTGCTAGATTACGGGATAAAAAGTATCCTATGTCCTACCTCGTAGTAAGATCTCAAATCATGCCAAGTTTCATTTGAATCCATTCAGTAGTTTCGGCGTGATGCTCAGCCGTGATACAGACAGACAGACAGACAGACAGACAGACAAAAATTAAAAAAATTACTTTTTCGGCCTCAGTATCGGTTATAGAAATAAATATTATTATTTATTATATCGGTTATAGAATGCCCTCCAAATATAATTTTCAAAATATCTTCAATGTACAGAATTGGACCTGTTACAGTTTTATTATAAGTATAAGTATAGATTAAAGCTAGGTCCATTTAGTAAAGATTCTATTTTGAGCACTTAAAAACCGCCAATCTGAACCAATTCTGCACAGTCGTGCTTGGTTTGCAGTAACAGATATAAAAGCGATTATGATTCTGGCCTTCGCGATCTTGGAACATAAGACGAAATGAGAATTATCCAAGGAAGTTGTAATGTATTCGTAATGTAAACCGCGCCGGGTACGGAGTTAATCAGCAAAGATATGGTATTCGACTTAATTAACTCTTACGCTTGGTATGGAAATAATTGCTTGGTAGATAAAGTAGATGATGTACCGAGAGCAATGTTTTAAGGCTATTATTAAAGGAAAACTGCGGGATTCACCTGACCAGCGCAACACGTCGTCGCTTCAACGTGTAGGTACTTTAATATTTTAATTAGTTTTAAATGGTATTTAATATGTATTTCCCCGTTCGTTATTGGTTCCCCGTGGGGTGTCCGGGTAAGAATAGCACTCACCCATCTCCTCCCGTTGGGTGACCGTAAAAGGCGACTAAGGGAAACCAAGAAAACGAGCAGCAGCGTCTTTTTAACCGGCTTCAAAAAGAAGGTTCTCTATTCGACGCGTATGTATGTAATATTGATAACAATGCGTAATATTAATATATGTTAGTCTATGTGGGCTTCTAAACAAATTTACCAAATTTTATGAGTGTATGTATGTATGTAGGTATGTGTGTATGTATGTATGTAGGTTTGTCCACGGATTTCTCAGAAACTACAAGTCCGATTTTAAAAATTCTTTTTGCAATATATAGAGTATTTTTCAACTTAGGGTAGAGTACAAGTTTCATCAAAATCGGTCCAGTAGTTTAAGAGATATAAACTTTTTATGTTTTCAGTAAGTTATTGTAACGTAGACGTTCGAGTTGCGTGATAGTGCTGATACCTATTTTGGTAAAATAAGTCACTAAAAAGTGTTAAATAAACTATTTAAAAAAAAAAAAAAAACCGACTTCAAAGTAAATTATCTAAAAAGCATAAAATAACGATAATATATTGAAGTCGGTGTCAGCTGGTGCTAGTGTTAGTTAACATGATGTGCTAGCACCGACTTCAATATATTTTCGTTATTTTATGCTTTTTAGATAATTTACTTTGAAGTCGGTTTTTTTTTTTTTTAAATAGTTTATTATTGGATTACCTACCACCTATCCTGCGATCCCCAAGCCGCCTGCCAAGCGTGGGGATTATGGCAACCCCTCCCTTCTAAGGGAGAGGCCTTTGTTCAGCAGTGGACGTTTTGGCGGCTGATGATGATGATGAATATGTAGATTTAAGATGTTTATCTATGCAGCTTAAAAATAAATAATAATAATAATATTTCCTCCTGATTGATACCACCAGTCTTTATTAATCGTCCAATCTTTTCCAAGTGCAGCCAGCTACGCAGAAGTTTTTATAGTGCACGCATAGTACTGTATGTGAATGCTGTAACAACTCAGTGAACGAGCGCTTGCCTTGGAAACAAGGTGCGCAGGTTCGAACCCCGGCGCGCACCTCTGATTTCTTTAATTAATCATGTGCGAATCGTCTTTGTGCGTTTGTTACTAGCTTTCGGTGAAGGAAAACATCGTGAGGAAACCGGCATGTCTGAGCCTAACTAGCTTTCGAATGACGTGTGAAGTCCGCCAACCCGCACTTGACCAGCGTGGTGGACTATGGCCTAAGCCCCTTCATCTTGAAGGGAGGGTCGTGTCCAGCTGTGGGACATTAACAAGGGCTGGTATTATTATTTAAAACCTCGCCGATGGCCTTCAACGTCTTTATGCAGGGACTTTGAGCACTCCGTTAGGACTTCGCCAGGATCTGTCCAGCGCCGGTCAATAGGTAGAGAACGTCCTGGAGTTCAGAAGTGCATGGCACGCTCTCCCGGCATCCTGCACTGCGCCATCGCTTACATGGGGTCGTATTTAGTAGGGACGTAGAGAGCTGGATCAATGACGTACGAACTATTAAAGTATATCGATGAAAACCACTTCCCCTTCCAAATTCCTTGCCTTTGATGTTTTCTCCAGCTGAATATAGAGTTGTGATGTGTAATGTTATCTGAGTTACGTACCTAGTCAGATCAAGAAGCTTATAGGTAAAAGTGGAGGCCACACTCTAAATACTTAAATAAAGATCGCAGAGGCCTATCGTTCTCTTTCTGAATACATAGATAAGATAAAGACAACGCATATCACTGTCTTGGTCTTATGCATGTATTTAGAAAGAGAAAGTGAGATCACAGTTGTCTTTACTTAGGTATTTAGAGCATTGCCTCCACTTTCACTTATGGGCTTCTTGCTATAAGACACATTGATCGAATTAGTAGCTGTCCTTTCAACAACGTGCCCTGAGAAGGTTTGTAAAGCATCTCCTTTTTGAGTCGGTTATAGAAAAATATTTACATAATATCTAGTACGTCACCGCCCTAACGGTTCTCAAACTTAACAAGACACCAAAAACTCATGACAAACGACACCAGTGTAAGTGAAAAGCAATGTTTTGCTCGCACCGATTTGCCTAAATCTAAATAATGGCGGCGTTGTACAGCCACTTGCGATTATATATTCCACCTCCTGTTTCGCTTGCGAGAATTATAGAGAAAATACCGTGAAATATACAACAAAAACACAAACGGACGGAATAATTCTGAAGCGGGACTATCTGTCTCTGGAATTTATAGAGAACCAGCGTTACACCGAGAACATGTTACTCAGTGATTACCATCGATTTAGTGCTCAGAGAAAGTACCAAAGGAGTTAGTATCGCGTCGATTCCCCGAACAATTTTTTCGTGGCACTTTTGCGGGGTGTGGGAGGCGAAGTAAACACACACAGATACACTTTCACGCATCCACACTATAGTAAACTCGCAACACATTCAAAAATATACGCACACAAATAAAGAATGACCTGACCATATGAACAAAAATTTGGCAGAGGGGGTTAGCGCGTCATGCTCTCTCCAGTGGTATCTCCTCTAAGATTTAGTGTCATAATCAGGAGCCGAAAGACGATCACTGCTCGACAAAGACCACCTCCTTTGAAGGGGGGGGGGGGGTTGCCATAATCCCCCCGCTTGGCAGGCGTCCTGGGGATCGCAGTATAGGATGTAGGTAATCTACTTGAAAGACACTGCTGCTCATCTTCTTGTTTTCCCTTAGTTACCACATACAGACACCCAACAGGGTGAGATGGGTGGGCGATATTCTTAACCGGACACCCCACGGGGAATTCGGTCGTGATTATTAATCAAGTATAAATAATAGATTGATGGTGGTTACGCTCAAAGTGAATCGTTTATGTCATTATTCCGAGTCTATCGAGGCTCTTAACAAGACATTTTCTTTCAAGAGCGCTCTACAGAATCGCGCTCCTGACGTCATCACAGGACTGACGCTACGCTACGTCAGCTCAGCCTCCGACGACGTACAAAAGCGGCGTTACTCGACACTGATCGTTAATTTCAAAACTGTATTTAAAATATTGAAAAGCTCATTAAGTTCACGCAGCCCGCGCGTAAAGGGTTTTGAAATACAAAAGGTAATTTTCGCTTATTCATTAAAGTCGATTAAATGGGGTGCGATAATGATGGCGGCGCGCGAAATTAATAACATGTGAGGTGTGGAGGTGCTCGTGAGGGAATCATGTGGTAATAACGAGGAGAGGGCGCCAAATTTTCTTCTTTGACTACTTTGATACTTCTTTACCGCAGGAGCGGGCGTTGAACGAACAAGTTGTCTTTTTCGGCGGTTTTTTTTTGTCGTCGACGAATAAACTAGTCTAATGATTAGACTACACGTAGATTAGTTTATCCCGACTACTAAACGTTTCTTCAACGGTGTAAACTAGTCTAAACTTTACACCGTTTTATTAACTGTTTTTACGTTGACGATAAACAATTTTGTTTCGTCAACGGTAAATGCGTCGTCGAAACATTACTCTTTTGCCTTTTGAAGGGCCCTAATTTTCTTAATACATTCCGCGCTATTTGTCTAGTCCTGAAAAAAGGAAAAACACATTTTTAGAGCAATATTTAATTTAAAGGTTTTTATTATAAAAGCACGTAATTGTTATTTATAAGTGCTTAACGAAGTAACTTTATTATAACGAAATAAACGTTTTTTATTAGACAAGATTTAATTGTGAAATCAAAAGAATTGGGACTCTGGTGCAATGCGGCCGAAACTGGCTAGGTACATAGTTTTCATTGCGGAAAAATGAACCGGGCGTAAAGTCGTGGGCAGAAGCTAGCTGCAATGATAATAATCATTATCATCACCAGCCGGAAGACGTCTACTGATAAATACAGGTCTCCCCCTTGGAACTCCACAATGAACGACAATTGGCTATTTGCATCCACCGGTTACCTGCAACGCGCACAATGTCGTCTGTCCACCTATTGGGAGGCCTGCCAACGCTGCGTCATCCGGTTCGTGGTAGCCACTCGAAAACCTTTATTCCCCAACGGTTATCGGTTCTTCGAGCGATGTAGCCTGCCCATTGCCACTTCAACTTGCAGATTCTGAGAGCTATGTCGGTGACCTTGGTTCTTCGGCAAGTCTCCTCATTACGGATTCTGTCGCGCAAAGAATTGCTCATTGTGTGACTCTGAGCTTCTCTATAGTAACAATGATAATAATATCTTATGACAATGAAATATAATTATGTATGTATCGATATATGTATGTATAATGGTGTATCGAGATCTTTCTGACATCAATTACGTTCGTAGGCATTTAATTTTTGATACCTTCTCATCGTCAGCAGCCAAGAGACGTCCACTGCTGAAAAAGGCCTCCCCTTTAGAAGGGAGGGGTTGCCATAGTAATCACCACGCCTGGCAGGCGGCTTGGAGATCGCAGTATAGTCGTCTCTTACGGACAACCAACGGGAGAAGATGGGAGGGTGCTATTCTTACCGGACACCCCAGCAGCACCTTCTAACTATACCTATTTAGATACAGTTTGTTGAGTATTTCCTCATTTTAAAGCCTTTGATATAATAAGACGTTTACTAAACCCTGAATAGGCTTAAGTATAGTAGTGTTCTTAAAAATCACTTGCATTCCGATTTCAAGTTAGATCCCCTTCGTAAGTTCCTCAAAGAAGCGTCGAAACGCTACTTTGAATCCGCGTCCCGTCACGCGAACAGTTTAATCCGCGCCGCCGCCGATTACGCCCCTAGTCCTTCTGACTCGCGCCGCAGACCACGGCACGTACTGCTCGACCCTCCTGACCCCATGACGGTCCTATTGGACCGGGATGCGCCGAACCCTCCCCGACAACCGTATGCTACACTATCTATCAGACACCGGTCTCGCCGGCGAGGCCGAAGGGTCGTACGTATGCGACCTCAACGACGTGCATCACCCCACTGAGTTTCTTGCCGGTTCTTCTCAGTGGGGGCGCGTTGTGAACCGGTGGTAAACTCAGCCCTCTCTTAAGCGACAGCCCAAGCCGAGGCCGTGCCTCCCTGAGATGCCCTTGAGCTCGTCGCTACTTCTGCCGTAAAGGCTAGAGCGCTTCAAGCGCTCGCCTCCTATTATCCGGTGAAGCTGTAATGGCCATCTGCGGCCAACAGCGTCTATCATTCCTAAAAAAATAAAAAAACACTCATGGGCCGAAGGGGGCTCCGCTCAGCGTTAACGTATGTAATCACAGGCGCCTGCTAGCGATGCTCAAAGTTTAGGCGTTAGCACCCCACGTATGAAAATTAACTACGAGTTTGCAGCACCATTTATATGTTAATAGGGAAATAAATTTCTAGAGACAAAGTTATGTTCTGACATTTGAGCGTGTCATTTTCAAGTGTTATTCAAATTACTTTGAATCACAGAACACAAATCAGTACAAGTACTATAGGATGCTTAATTCAAGTAAGAACATGTAGCCACGAGTAAGAACATCAAAATACAAAAAACAATAGGTACACGACAATAGGTACTACACCGTCAAACAATTTATCGACATTTGCGCTTGTGACAGACCAAACCCATCACTACTGATCACTTACATATAATCATAATCATAATCATAATGTTTATTAAGTGCCACAAAACTTAGTCTTACAAGTAATTTACAGAGAACGAAACAATTAAATAACTATTACTTACAGACATATGTATTGGTTTAACAGCGGCTACTGCACTAGACTCTAGGTCTGTATCGCAGCAACCAAAAAACAATTACATGAGATAATTAAATTGGCGACATGTTCAATGCGCAGAAAATATACATACTTTACTCAGTACCTTACATGTGGATGAGTTCGGGTGTGTAAGTGTGTGTGTGTATGAGTGTGTGGGGTGTGCAAAAGTGTAGAATGAATGTGTATTAAATAATGTTATGTGACGATTCTCTCAGCGACAGACTTCGAGAATCTCTTCAGTTTCTTGATAGTTTAGGGTTTGCAACCACTTAAAAATGTGATGTTTGGCTTTACGGGTTGGTAGATATCTCAAAGTATTATTAAATCTACAAACTTTGTTATATACGAAAGAATGCATATACGGTGGCAAGCGTCTGGCAAAACTTGATCGTATTGTTGGGGTATATCAATGTAACTCTTATGATATAACTTTAAATAGTTCAATTCACCTGCCTCTTAGAGGAAAATCTGCCTACGCTTTGTTTAAGGGGACCATAGACAAACGCGTACTCTATTCTTAATATATAAATTCTATGCTTTGAATTGTTTGTTCATTAGGGTAGTACATAAATGTAAATAAAAAAAAAACAAAAACAAGAATTTGAACTGGGTGTTGTTTTACGGAAAACCATTATCATCTGCCGGAAGATGTCCACTGCTGAACAAAGACCTGGGTGGGGAGGATCTTAGGAATCGCAGTATATGTATATGGTTGGTAATCCATTATGGAAAATACATAAATTGAAATTTAACAAATAATTAAATATTAGTTAACTTTTAAACTAGCTAAAAAACATTCAGTTTATTTGTTAGGCATGTACTACAGACACCATGGCTTTTTGCATATTGAAAGGTTGATCATCGCTGTTTCTTGGAATACCTACTATCCTTGAAACTTCATACAATATGCTTGGTAATTGAACTATTCTCAGACCTCTTTATTCTGAATTGTATTGATTGATGGATCCTATGAAAGAGAAAACTGAGAAATGAAGTGGTATGTTGAGAGCCTGTAATTGTTTCCATTATGAAAAGGCTTTGGATGTAAAATAACACTAGCCATCGTGATTTATTATTAGGTATCAAAATACTAGTGGTCTGCTGAAGCGTAAACTTTGCTAAAATAAAACGCCTAAGTGACTATGGGATTCAGTATCGGTATCATTTGGTATTAAAGCCATATAGCCTTTACTTAAAGTAAATAAAAATCAATAAAAAATATCATTTTCTTACTCAGTTCAATCAGAGATAACTAGTAGTGCCTAAGAAACTGACAATGATTTTTTATTTTATTTATTTATTATATTTTTATTTCTTTATTTAATGTTGTCTTTTATTTACGCGAATACACCGCAACGCATATTGAAATCAACGCATAAGGATTTTATCGCGGTTTGTATAAAATCCGTAAAAGTAGTTTCACCTTATTTGGAAAAATCCCGTAAGTTAAACTTTTTGTTCGGTCAAATCGATATGTTTTCCCTAACACTCAGTTCCCTTTCCTTGTGCTGTGGTTAATTTAAGAAGGCATCATACTTCTATGCATCATGTCAAGCTAGTGCTTAAAATGAGTAAAAATAAATAGGTTAGTGCTACAGTACTATGCATCCCTGGATCACTGCTTATTAACGTCTCAGAGGCTAATTGATGACCCAAGGTTAGTGGAGCATGGCATTTTTTTGCGGTAGAGGAGGAAACTATCAAAAGGTACCCGGTGTCTTTTGGGGTGGAGGCCGGGTTATTGGTTCCTTACCCACTAAAACTTCCCTGGTGCCCTTCATCGTCACTGTAGAAGAGGCTCTGGACAAACCGTTCGGTCCGGCACTTGAGTGACTCTGGCTCTGGCGGTCTGTCCCTTCAGCGCTAGAGCAAGTCGCAGGTGGAAGCAGATAATGCAAGCTCCCCTCGGTGCCCATCCTCATGATGCCCACAACGACGGTAGACCTACACCGCGTCGTCTTGCCCGCCTCGGGAATTGACAAAGCCTAGAGCACAGGCGCAAAGGAGTCAACCTCTTGGTATTCTACTGGATACATTTTGGAGAATGTGCGGAAGAATTAAATGACTTGATTCCACTAGCACGGCAAGTAGGTACATATCCGTGATGAATGCTTCTTCAGTCTGGACTAAGCGAGTCGTTCTTCATTTAGAATACGTAGGTTCTTAACCGATTATAATGTGGTAGTCTTCAAGGCTAGAGTGAATAGGCTTTTAATGAGCTAGTGTGTTTTACCATCCACGATTGTATCGCCACTTTCCATAGAGTGAGAATGTAGTCAAGTCTATATCGAAGAAAAAAGTGGGGGTAAAAATTTCGACTTTCCTTCTAAGTAACATTAGAGATCCATGATCCCACGCACTCTTCGATATTGGAATGAAAATTATCTCCACGAAACATTTTATTTACGAAATAAATAGACGAAACAAATATTTTCAACTCGTCTCATCAAGACATTTGTTGCAATTTATTCGTAATCAGTGCTATTGAAACAGCTTAAATATCTATTTGTAGACAATAACAAGACGTCATTAGGTTGCATTGTAACTGAATCTTATTTAATAATGTCTATTCTAGTTTGAGTGAATTACGATGATTTGTTTGTGTTCAACCATGTAAATGGAAATTTACTTATCTTTTCGCTTCTTATGTTGAAAGGGGTTAAGAAGGCTTATAAAACAGCCGTGTTGTAAATTACTGTGAGTGATAAGTTACTTTGCCAGTCATTAATTAGATTTTTCTAGTATGTATATGTAGTAGTAGTAAGTATCTTGTTACAGGATACTAATTAGTATCAACATAAATATGTACGAAGTAAAGCTACATACATTAGCTATTTCAGAGCGGGTTCCTAGCGGGTTTATCTAGTCTTATTTAAATTATTTATAGCTCAAAGCCTTGCTTGTATAACTAAGTTTTAATGACATTTTTTTGCATATTTATTAGTATTCCATGTCTACTCTTGTGTGCTTTCAAGCCTCTTTCTTAAACCACAATAAAAATTGAAACTCCGTCATTATGACTTATAATTTAATTAAAAATAAGTGTTTTATCATAAGTTCTAGTCTTTCAAATAATTGTGTAGAAGAAATTATAGAGGATGCCGTTTCTCTGCATCTTGAGATTTCGAAGCTTCGTTCATCAATATATCTTTTTTATGCTCAAAGTACAACCATCTGGAAATAATAAGGATAAAAATGTTATTATGTTCATAAGAATAAATGTTTTATTATTGTGTGCTATGCTACTGCAGTATTAGCACGATTTGCCAAGACTTCGTAATCTTGACAGTTCGGTGTGGAGTATGACGTAGTTATCGACGTAGAAACGTCATTTTCTGTATTAGCTAGGTCGATAACTACGTCATACTCCACACCGAACTGTCAAGATTACGAAGTCTTGGCAAATCGTGTTAAGCCTGCTGGTCTCTTGAGTTGGTGGACTACTCGCACCGTAAGGCGCTGTCCTATTGTCATCGCTCGCGCGATGATGCGTTACGTCCGACGAAAATGATCGTGCGACCGTTGTACTAGGTGGTAGGTACCATGTGCAAGGAACCGTCCAGGTAGGTACCACCGCAGTGTCAGATATTCTGCCGCCAAGCAGCAGTGTGTAAGCATTGCTGTGTTCCGGCGTGAAGGGCACTGTAGCTGGTGAAATTACCGGAAACAAAGACTTAATATCTAATGTCTTAAGGGTCGGCAACGTGCTAGTGATTCTTCTGGTTTTGCTAGTGTCTATAGGCTGCGGTGACTGCTTACCATCAGGCGGGCCGTATGCTTGCTTGCCACTTTGGTAGTATAAAAAAAAACCGTGTGTTCAATCATACTTACTGGTAACAAATTAATGTCCTATTGAAGGTCGTGCGATCATGCGGTGGGACCGAATGCAGTTTCATCGCACGATGAAATCGCATCGCATCATCGCGCGAGCGATATCAATAGGACAGCGCCTAAATGAAATGGTACGACTAGACCAGGGGTGGCGAACCTTTATTTATTTATTTTATAATTTTTTACACACAATACTATTACAGGAAACACGGAAATATAGGAATGAATGGTGCAAAGGCACAGCTTATTTCTAAAGAAATTTCTTCCAGCAGGACTGCGAGTGGAAAGTTGAAAAAAAAAGAAATGGGACGTAATGTGTTTATAAAATATAAATAACTAACAAAATAATTAATTTAAATACATTATTTAAATAAAATACGTACACACATACGTACATACGTACATACATAATATAGTAAACATGAATACATACTAATAAGTAAAATTACTAATACTATAGAATATACACTAATATACTATAGAAGATAAATACTATACATAATAATATATACTAAAATGTCATGTTAAAGAAAGATAGTGCTCTTTAACTCGTCTTTTGAAAACTGTAACATTTACCGACAGACGTATATCCGACGGAAGAGAATTCCATAGACGGACGGCATGAACAGTGAAGGAATAGGAATAAAAGTTCGTTTTATGGGAAGGGAATAGAAAGTTAGTACGGAGATGGGATCTGCAAGGAGAGTCAGGAGATCTCACAAAGGAAAAACGTTCCCGCAGATAGGAAGGGGATGTGGGATTATAAAGGATATTAAAGAGAAGGCAAAGTATACGAGTGTTCCTGCGAAGACGAATAGGGAGCCACTTGAGGTCCTTACGAAACTGAGAGACATGATCGTATTTTTATCGTATTTTTCGTATATGTATCAACGTGCAATTTATATAAAAAATTTAATAAGGCCATAGACGTGCCGTCAAATAATTTTGATTTCATGATTATTACGAAAAAAATAATACTACATACCCTATTATTATAATACTAAAGAAATCCGTTAAAATTATTTTCTTAATAGAAGTATTCTTTTTCTTGTGCTTATTAAACTGTGTGTACGGGTGAGTGCCCAAAATATTGTGTCGCGTGCCATCAATGCAACGCTTGCCATTGGTTCGCCATCCCTGGACTAGTCCAAACCAAAACTACTTTTTCACACCACCTGCTCGATAATGTTGCTTTATGTGTCATATAAACATGACATAAAGTACCTCATTATATCCCTATAGTCTAGCCGGGTAATAATGTTGTACTAAACTCCCTTGGGTAATAATGTGATTTGAATTTCGAATGTCCTATTAACACTTTTATCACAGGTATAGTACCACACCATAAGCAGAGACCTGCATGAAAAAAAAAACATATGAAAATCGAACCGGGTACGATAGAAAGGAAATTGCTGCAAATCGCTATGTTGATAATTATTATTTTATTTCTAGCAGTATTTATATTTTACTGCCTCGCAGTTGGTGTGGGTGCGAGCCAAGTGCGAGCACTGCAAATCGCAATGGTGATATTATTTTAATTCTAGCAGTATGTATTTGTATTTTATTACCTCGCAGTAGGTGTGAAAAGTAGTGTATTCTACTTGGGGATAAAATTGTCTTTGTCTTGGGCGAGTTTGCATCCCCCGCTGTACTCAGGATTCTAGTATTAATTCCCTCGCTACGCTCGGGAGTTACTAGAATCCTTTTTTATGCTCAATTTTACGCCCGCGACATAAGACACTTCTTTATCTCCTTGTTGAATAAACTACTATTATTAAATATATATTATAATCATAATTTATCATTATAATTTTTATGCAAGTTCCCCATTGGGACCGGCAGGTGGCGATACAAACGGGCACTAGATTTTAAAGCAGAACGACGACGTGCCGGGCCGCCAGTAGGTATGTATAGTAAGTTGTTTTTTTTTTTAATTCAACTTTTTGACAAAACAAACAACATAATATTAACCGAATGGTAAGCGACATGATGCTAGTAAATAAATATATACGATCATATCACCAGCTACAGTGCCGCAGATTGACTGCGGTACGGCAATGGTTTGCGGCATAATTTTTGACAATATCTACGAGTATTTTTGAAGTTTTATTATATTAAAATAGAAGAATATAATCCACCGTGGTAGCCTTACCCAAATATTAATATTGATGGCAATGTTAACACAGCTCCAAGAAGAAACACAGCGCCAGGCAAAATATTCAGGGTTGCCATATACACTCTTGAGTATAAAGGACCATAAACTAAGGGCATAGTCGCTTCAGCTAGGCCAAATAATGAATTCACTTTGCCTGAAAGAGGTTTAACATGTTAAAATTAGAGATTACGATTCAGGTCAACAATAATATATAATTATAATATATAATTTTCATAGCTTTATAATCAAAAATAATAATTTTATGTAAAATAATGGTATTGAGTGCAAGTTGATTATTATTTTTGCAGAGACAAAATGGATCCGAGGGAATTTAATTTCGTGTCAATATTAATATAAAAAAACTTTTTAATTATGTACCTAAATAAATACAATACATTTGTAAGCAGTTACATTTTATAATTGATATTATTACCTACGATAAAGAAAATAAAATAATAATTACATGTCGAGTGCAATTTAAATTACTAACGTAGATCAAAACAAGAAAAAAAGTTTTTTAAATATGGTTGCATTCATTAACCTTTGGTTCCAATTTATTGAAATAATTAAGCATTTATTTGTACTTTTCCATTTTAGTTTATGCATTATGTATGACAACCAAAATAGTTAGGTACTACACATAAAGTAACGATAAAACCAAATAAATGTAAAAAATAAAGAAAGTATTTCATTGAAAGTCAGTTTTTAGTCAACATTTAAAAAATATATACATAAATGTAAAAACATTTTTTCATTATGCTTACCAAATTCTTCACCGTCTACTAGTTTGGTCGCAATTGATCGCATTGCAATAAACGATGTGCCATTTAATATTTCGAGAAGCGGAGCTGTAACAAAATAAATAAAATTCTTAATCTCCTCATTAAATCGCCATCATATAAAATTTATAGCGAGGCCTGATTTCGAGGTCGATGGCTTTAAAATTAATTTACTTAACGGATATTTGGTACGTAATAAATAACACTACTTCAACCACTTTGTTATTCTGTTTTTTTTTAATAATGTCTCAAAGGTCTCGGCATAATATACTCAATATTCGTACAACGCTCTGCGAATACAATATAATTATGCGTTCCGGGTGCTGTTGGGGCTGCCTCGATTCTGCAGTGCAACAGGAATGTTTGCAGAAGCCAGAGTGGACTGCTTATGCCACCATTCGTAAAAGAAGCGCGTCCTTGCTCTGCAGAGTTAGGGCCATCCCCAATCGCGTCCTAGCAATGATAGCTGGCAGGCTTGACTCTTTCTACACGAATAATTGCATTAGGATGCAAGCAGAAAGGGTTGAGGAAAACCGTATAATATATTAGGACAACTCACACTTAGTTTTTAAGCTATTACTAACAATCTTTATAATTGTATTTTTTTATGTGTCCTAAGACCTGACAATAAATGAATAATAATAGTAGCAACAAATATAAATTTAAAATTGGAAAAAATCATCGACTTCTTGAAACTAGGCATATTTCTTTCTAAAATATTTTTTGGCGGATTTTATTCTATTCTATTATTATTATCTTTTTCTATTGTTGGTACTATAAATTTGGACCCGGTAACCACCGGAACGCAGTTCGACCCAGTTGAATCCATTGTGCATGCCCTAGCCCTTACTCTGTTGCTGACGTGTCGAAGAGTTCCCTTAGGTACGCAACGATTGCGCCAGCTTGGAGCTGTACATAATCATCTGGCGTAGGATAAGCTACTCCCAGATGACTCAACCTACGTCTTCCAAGAACGTCGCAGCCACACAATATGGTGTCACATTGACTCTTTCACCTTCACGGTATCTGCAAGTATCAACAATACTTAGCTTCATTCTCTGTAGGTTTTGTCGGCTTTGTACCTTAAATAGTTTTAATCTTGATCAATATTGTCTTGTACCATTTGTTAATCTTTTTTTTCAATAAAAATGTATAATTTGCGATGCCTGGGATATTTATTGATAAATATTGATTTGACAGATTTTAATATCACGTACACACGGAAAGTTAGGCACAGGTTTCCATATAACCGTAGTTGTTTGTTTCGATAATGTTTGATACATTGATTCTAATATACATATTGTAATATCTAGTAAAGAAAAATACGCAGTTACATGTAGGAAGAATTCGCAACACTGTTAACAAACACAGCGCACGTGTTTATAAAGAATACAACTAAGATAGCAGATATAAGACGTAATTGGAATTACCAACGTTACATTAGATAATAGGAAGTTTCTTCTATATCTATTTACGGACGGAAGGTTACGTTTCTATGAAAATGGTATTCAGTGTTTCCAAAGTTGTTTTCATTCACAATCACAGACAAGTAGAATTTTAAGATGTTTCCTGTCAAGTTGCCTAAGTTATGGCTGGTTTTTTTTTAAGCTAACTTTTTAAATTCATCCTAGTGACGAAACAAGCAAGACGTTAGCCTCATGGTTAGCTACACACCTGCCTATAGGCAGCCGCATTACACCGACCGACACTCGTCACCCGAGATTAGTTATTAAGTCTCTTGTGCCGGTAATTTAACCAGCTACAGTGCGAACACTGCAATGTTAACACAATGCTGCTTGGAGGTAGAATGTCTGACACTGCGGTGGTACCTTGTACGGTCTCTTGCACACGGGACCAAACCGCTTAGTAAACAACGTACTGACGAGACAATTATTGACATTGAGCAACACTGCATTGCCGCATGCCACCTGGAACCATGGTTGGTGACTTAGGTTATCTCATACGTATACTTTACAATCATGGGATTTACACAAGTAGGTACTAAATTTATAATGTAAATTTAATGTCTTTCTGACGAACGGAAGTAATGGAAAATGTCTGGTATAGACCTAATATCCCTAAACTACATCGATTTAGAAAAGAGCTGATAGTTTTTAAACGGCTGAACCGATTTGGAACCAGCTTTCAAACAAAAAAACCGCATTAAAATCCGTCCACTCCTTAGCGAGCTTTAATGCCACAGACGGACATAAAAACAGACAGATAGACATAAGCGTCAAACTATTACACCGCGCTTTTTGGTCGGGGGTTAAAAAAGGAAGATACTGACGCAGAATCAGAATTTGTTTTTCTGTCGAGCGACGACGTTCAAACTCTCACTATTCAAGTCTCGATGCCTTCAGTGGTGACCATTGTAGATCTTGGCTTACAGGAGTATCAGGAGTGGCGGGATCAGTCCCAAAAGATACCGCCTGGTCGATGCTAGACCGTGTACGACTTTGATACAGCTTGCCATTTTTCAATACGCTAAACGGATAAGGAGAAGATGATTCGCCAGACGCAAGCTATCGTGGCTTAGCAATATCAGTCAGTGGACCAGAATTTCCAGCGTAGAACACCTATTTCGCTTGGCGACCGGCCGATCTAGGTTTGACGAGCTAAATTGCGAGCCAGTAGTGAAGAGGCGCCGCAAGAAGAAGAAGAAGAAAAGGATAAAGGATATCTGGCGTGGCGACCGGTATACCGGATCGTGAATGGTCCACTTATGGATCCATATAAAATAATCGAAAGCCCACCGGTTTATATTTTGCACGTATGCTCTTTACTGTGTACTTATTTTTATTACCCGTTCAATAATAAAATTGGATAAACAAAATTCGATTGCAAACTTTAAACGCGTAAGTTCAATAAATTTAATCAATCAATTGAGTCAAATATAAAACAAGTTTGGGTTTATTTGAAATTGAATATAAACTTGAGCCGTAGTTCTCTCGAGAGGATAAGTAAGATGTCTTTTAGTGCTATCGAGTGTCTATATACAGACGATGATATTTCAACAATATAGTCTTACTCCTAGGTGTTTTGAGCACACTATACTCGTATGATAAGTTGTTGCCAAAGAGATTAAATAACTACATATTATAAAACAAAGCCCGTTGCCGCGTCTGTCTGTCTGTCTGTTCGTCATAAACTCAAAAACTACTGAACTACTACTACTGAACAAATTTTCATACGGTTTTCACCAATAGATAGAGTGATTCATGAAGGTTTAAAAATATATTCTTAATTTGTCAAGGTTTTTTGTAAATTTGTTATATATAACGATAATTGTTGGAAGTGTCGGAAAAAACGCAGGCGAAGCTGCGCGGATCAGCTAGTATACTAACACTGACTATATTTTAGAGCAGCCTTTGGGATTTTTTTAAGGTTGCCTGGAAGAGATCGCTTTTAGTGATAAGGCCGCCCATTGTTGCATGTCTTATTAATTTGTATATTTTTTATCTGTATCTGTTTTATGAGCGCAATAAAGAATTGTCTATCTATGTATCTAACTTTTTCGTACAAAACCATCGATATAATATATAAACTAGATAAACATTCACGAACAAAATGACATCTAAAATATGGTCACGGAGGTTGCATACTTATCTGTGCTGGTGGCGGAAACGTGAACTAACAGTTCTATTATGATAATTACGTGTAGTTTGACAGTTTCGAGACAGTAGCGACACTCCTATCGGCAAAAATAAATTTGTCAGGATGTAGTTTGTAAAGAAATAGCGACACAAGGGCGCTATTTCTCGCTACCACTTTTTGAACCGTGACACCAAATCTAGTTTATATTTATATCGATGTACAAAACAAAAGCCTTATTAAAGTGTAGAAAATGAAAAATAGTAAGTCGCCACTGTTCTAGCAAATGAGGTTGGCTACTCTGCATTAGCTGGATCGTGTGCATGGCCCTTAGAGGAAGGACTAAAGAAGCATGGCCTCAATATACGACTGTGTAATCAGCCTGGAGACTTACTCAGTGTAAAGGACAATACTTACCTAAATATATCTCCAAGTCGTTCCTAGCGAAGGCATATGCGAAAGCAGCTACTATCTTGCTGGTATTGGATATTATCCCCAGAAGTGTGTCGTCTAGTTTTAGATAGTTACTGAACAAAGTTATGGAGAATAATGTACCTGAAAAATAATGTTTTATCAGTAACGCTAAGGAGACAGCTGCCTTGTGCGCGTGTGCTTCTTTCATTTCTTGCCATTGTGACGAATCCACATAACTAGATAGCGCTGTAGTAAAAATGACGCCACGTGTGATATAGCAATGTAACAAGTACCACATACACAAGGCAGATGGTGCCGCGATGGGGAGATGATTCCTGAATCACGCTAGCGAAGTTTCAAGGCACCTTAAGTATAACAACAGTTAACAGTTGATGTTGGAATGTTGTATTTTTTTATTTTTATTCAAGATAAGCAAGTGCTTGACTGCAGACCCACCTGATGGAAAGTGGCGACGCAATCGAAGATGGTAAAGCACACTAGCTTATTAAAAGCCTATTCACTCTAGCCTTGAAGACACCCACATTATAATCGGGCGGGAAAACTGACGCAGGCAAACTGTTCCAATCCTTAGCTGTCCTTATAAACGAAGAGGCAAATCGTTTAGTCCGGACCGAAGGCACTTTCACCACATAGGGTGAGTATGCGCAGTGCGTCTCGACGTCCGATGATAGAAGGGGGATGGTGGATTCAAGTCATGCAATTCCTGCGCACACTCTCCAAAATGCATCTTGTAGAATACCGAGAGGCTAGATACTTTGCGCCTGTGCTCTAGCCTTTGTAGATTGGCTTCCACTAACATGGGTTAGTGATAATGGTATCACCAATCAGCCTCTTAGCGCGCCTCTCCACTGAGTCCAAAGCAGCTAGATGGCATTTTGCAGCACCGGCCCATATATGACTACCGTACTCCACACACGACCGAAATTGTGCTTTATACAACATCAGAAGCTGTCCCGGTGTGAAGTACCGTCGGACCTTTGCAAGGACACCCAACTTCCTTGCAGCTACTTTGACCTTGGACTCAATGAACCGCCCAAAGTTTAGGTTTGAGGAAATTTCAACTCCCAACAACTGAAGGCGGTCGGTGTATTCCAAGGATGCATTCTGAAAAGTAGGAGCCAAGTTAAACGGACTCCTTTTGGCGGTGAACAGACACGCTTGTGTTTTGATGGCATTGAAACTCACAAGATTGGCATCGCCCCATTCGGAGACTGCCTGAAGTGTGAGATTAGCGCGCTCCACCATGGCCTCTCTTTCGGACCGAACAATATCCTTACCGGCCCGAGCACTCGGCAGATATCTTTCCACAACAGTGCTGTCATCTGCATACCCATAGATACCGGGTATCATATATCACACGGTCGGAGGTCGGTAAATTTTAAACTAAATAAAAATATCTTACCTAATAAATTGGTGACAATGGAGTAAGTAGACCACATACTGAATTGGACTTCATCCCAATTGAAACGGTATCTTGTGAATAAATACAGTATGGTGAATTCACCTGAAATTATTAACATTGCATTAATATACTAATATTAATGAGCATTATGTTTTCAGAAATAAATGCAAAACAATAGAGAAGAAACAAATCTAAAAATAATAATTCGAACGATTCTGAATTCAGGATTAAATCATTATTATTATCAATATACAGAATGTCGCAATAAAACGTGCATATTACATCATCTTTTTCTGCAGGGTAGAAACCGCGTGGGCGGGAGAAGCTTACAACCTTTGGGACGCGCACTCATGGAGTTTTAGTCACAATAAGTCACTTCGACGGAAAGCGTAGCGCATTTTGCATGCGCGCATTTTACGACAACTGTCGTTCATACATTGTTACTAGGCGACTATATTGTTCTGAATATGAACTACGGCGATTTAGTGAATCTCCGAGTGCTAATTTAATTAAAATAGGGGTAAAGCGTTTTAAAGATACTGGTTTAACGTTTAAACAACAAGAAAAAGGTAGTCCTAGAACAACTAGGACCGAAGACAATATTGAGAGAGCTATGAAGCCTGTAAGAGAACGGAAATTATTGAAAGTTTTCAATAATTTCTGTTCGCGGTTAGAGGACTGCCGTCATCATTTAGAAGTTATTTTTTTTTAAATAAACTTCAGTTATTACTTTACTTTTTAATCTATTATTTAGATATGCACGTTCTATTGCGCCACCCTGTATACATTTTATATTATAAAACAATATTTTCTTTAATATCATTCATATAATTTAATATTTACTTTGTTTTTTAATAAGTGTTATCTTTAACATCTCGTATTATTCATGAAGTGAAAATGACACAGGGGGATTCAAAGGAATTTCTTTTCATTATGAAAAATTGTTAAAATTACATTGTAAGCATTAAAAAATGCAGGAGTTGCTCCGAAAATATCAAGTTTCCAAGTTATTTTGGTTATCTCTCTCGTTAAACATTTTAAATTTTTTCTCGGTGACATGAATCGCTAAAGAAAAAAAAATATGAATTCATAACTTATTTGTAGTTATGAATATTGCAATTCCATTTATTATAGGTTTAGTGTTACTTTTTTTACTTATTTTTTTTTAATGAAATATGAATTTAGGAGACTTTTTGGCGATTTCATTAGCAGTAAATTTTATAAGCGTCAAATTGCGCGTCAACTTAGGGCAAAAATTAAACTTTCTAGCGTTGGTACTACTATATAATTTTTCGTTACAAGAACGTAACTATGACTGTATGGTGATCGTCATGAAGCTGATTTTAGTAGACGCTGGGAAAAAAATGATCTTACCAGCTTCGATAATGAAATATCAATTGCTACATTATTCAAATGTATTTTTTCTGTTACAACCTACAATGGTATTCATACTATAGTGACGAAATACCGCAGTCTACGAACGCTTGCGTCAGAATAAGAAAAAAGCTGGAAGAACACTGAAGGCCCCTGAGGCACCAGCATAGTGATACTGTATATATGAAGTATATATAGAGTATGTATAGATATGAAGCGACTACAAAAAATTCGTTTGTTTCTTTCTTTTGTCCTTACCGTGCATGGGCCCAAAAACAACGCAAACTACAATAAGAAGTAAGCACACCCGAAGTCTTCTGTTTCCAACTCCTTTCTTGAACGCTACTTTAAATGTCTCCATCACCAGTGCCACATCGAAAAATTCTCTAAGAAATCCTCTTCTTTCTTCATTTATCTGTAAATCAAAGTTGTACAACACAAAAGCTTTTCAATGAATTTATTCTATTTTTAAGAAACTTAGTTACACGATAAGCAAGATGTTGACCTGATGAAAATGAAATGAAAAATGCTGTATGCACTGCCGATCATCGCCCGAGGGATTATTTATCTACATATAGTACATCATCTTTCAATATTTATATGACTAGAACAATAGTAGTCTATCTGATTTATTTAATTAATCATGCGCGAATCTTCTTTGTGCAATTGTTACTAGCTTTTGGTGAAGGAAAACATCGTGAGGAAACCTGCATGTCTTAGAAAGCCGAACTAGTTTTCGAATGATGTGTGAAGTCTGCCAACCCGCACTTGGCCAGCGTGACGGACTATGGCCTAAGCCCCTTCTTCCCTTTCATGTTGAGGCTCGTGCCCAACAGTGGGACCAAAACAAGGGCTGATATTATTAATAGTAGTCTAGACTAGAAAAATAGAAAGCCATACAAAGAATCAAGTTGATAAACAATACATTTCTCTTTAAAATTTTACGTAAAAAGTACTATAATAATATACGTTATGAATTGTTGACAATAATTTACCAGCTGGTACGCTCGTCCAAGAAAGTGCTTTACCAGTTTTGACAAAACTTCCTATGCAATCAAAATAACAATAAGGTTGAACATTTCTATCAGATGCGTCAATTTAAACTAGGAATACAAGTAAAAGTGTTGACGTTAACGATAAAGAGAGCATTAGTAACTGTATGAATAATTGCAAGGGAAAATCAACCTTGTTGTTTTATGATGTGCATATGAACTTCAACCGTAGGGTGGTAAACCATATTTTTGGCTGACCGTACTCTCTTGTGCAAGGGAAAGTCCAAGTAGGTACCATTGCAGTGACAAATATTCTGCCATCAAGCAGTGAAAGGACTATATTTGGTGATTACTGGGCTCAAGAGGCTGGTGTCTAAAGTCAGTACACTGCAGCTGTTTATAGGCAGGCGTGTCGCTTACTATCAGGCAAATGACTTGCATGTCTCGTCACTTGGTTAAATAAAAAAAAATGAGAACCTCCTCTTTGAAGTCGGCTAAGAACAAAGTTAGCATACCTTACTAGTTTCTGGTTCTTTCCTCTTCGGCTCCTCTAAGTATTTATAACCGTAAATCAAACTGAATAGATATAGCGACGCCGATAAAGAGAATACTCCATAATATCCTATCCAGGTCAGAAGAACACCACTCAATGCACTTCCGATAGGATATCCCAATGACATGAACAAATTCACCAATCCCACTCGATATGTCCGATTTTCCGTTGTAGTAATATCACCAATGTAGCTGAATACACCAATAAAATTAGTAAACCACCCTCCTGTTATAGCAGGGAATATAGATTCTGTCAATGCAGTGACTTCAACTGGGAGCTCGTAGAAGTAGTATGTGTTTACAATGAAGCCGATGCAAGATATGAATTCTCCAACAATAGGTATGAGGATACAGGCTTTCCTTTTACCAGTCTTGTCGCTCCAAGCTCCAACGAATAGGATCAAAAGTACAGGAATCAAGGTCTGAACGACATTTTTCCACATCTGAATGCTGGCTGTCAGTCTTTGTACCTCTTCTTCGTATATTGTGTAGTTCTCGGTTTGTCTCAAGTTTAATGCGTCACATACCGTATCATTGTACCCCAAGTTGACTCTACAAGCTTTCTCTAAATTCAAATTTTGTATAGCTAACGATGCTAGTACACTTGGCATCACATAGCAAGCCATTATTGGCTCGACTGTCGTATTATCTTTTATTAATTTGAGTCTTTGTGCCAGTGTTAATTTTGCTTTGACTTCGCATTTTTCTATTTTTTCATCAACTCCACTAGATTTTGGATTTAAAGGTGAAGATTCTTCCTCGTGATTTTCAATATCATGTTTGTTTATCATTTTAATATCTTTTTGATTTTTTACATCACTGTTTGTGAGAGTCATTTTTGAAGTGGAGGCTCACATGTCTGATTGCTTCTGGGATGTTAGCAGCCAATCTACTGGCTGGATCATGAAACAACAAATACCCTTGAATCGTTTTATTTGTATTTCAACTGTTTGTTTAGTACTTATGATTTACAACAGTGATTCCATTTCAATATTTGCAGAGTTATGTCTGGAGTTGTTCGTGATAATGACACCACGGGCGCGAATTACGTTCTCGTTATTGTTATCTATGTATATTGTCTAATATTTATTATAAAATTAAAACTATTGCAAACAATAGTACACGTGATATTTCAAGGCATAAGAGGTGCGGCGTAAAAAAAAATAGCGCATATCGTCCCCGAAGAGCGAAAAGTCACCAAGTCCCAAAATGGCCAAAATGAGTTTTAAATGTCATCAAAGTCACCGTATTTTTCTCTATCCACCTGTCTAACAATATTTTCAAAGAGTCAAATAGTTTTGGTTTTAGTAAGTGCGAAAATTCACCATGTTAGCATGTTGGATCTTCAAAGTTAACGGAACAAATACCTAAGTAGACTTAATAACTTTAAACCTTTTTCTTTAAACATTTTTATCTAAGTTTTCTTTGTTGTCAAACTCACTAACACGATATAGTTAATTTTAAGATAAGTGTTTTGCGGTGTTTTGTAACAAAATGTGAAAGCGAAAACTAATTAAAGTATACTTGGTGATTTTTCAATTGACGCATGAATACAGTATGCATTATTCTGCAAACGCTAAAAAAATTAAGTCTTATGAATTACTTTTTTATAAGTCGAAAACTCACTAACTGAGTTTGAACTGTAGGGTAAAAATTAATTAACTTAGTGTTTCTTATTTCTCTTTAAAACAAATGACTTTAGTTCGATATTTAGAATTCTCAAATATGCTTAAACCAAATACCAAAAAGATAAGACTATAAATTAAACAATAACTAATGTCAAATGAAAGTTATGATTTTTTTTCTTTTTTCCATCTTTCAGAGCGCATATCTCAAATCAGTGTTTTTCGACTTAGTGACTTTTCGCTCTACGGGGACGATATATACAATATATTAATAATCACCAATGTTTTAACTATTAAATTTTACTTATATACATTTTGCTGTGCCCTACAGGGTCCATAATTGTACTTAGCTGTAAGCCTCTAATTTAAGACCTTGTCAACATTGTGGAAAGCAATAAATGATATGAATATATATTTGTCCGTCTGTTTTTTTATTGCACGCTAATTCATATTTGTTAATTATTATTAACATCATCATCATTGTCAGCCGGAAGATGTCCATGGCTGAACATAGGCCTCCCCTCTTGCCAAGACTTTTGATTGAATTTCCAAGACGCCTGGCAAATGTTCTCCACATTTGCCAGGCGTCTTGGAAATTCAATTTTACATGTAGTTGGATGTCAATTAAAAGACTGCTGCTCGTACTTTGTTTTACTCTAAGTCGATCGAAAAGATAGAGGTTGTTATTCCCTGGGACACTCCGCCGAAAAATAAATGCAATACTAATATTATTTTTTGTAGTTATTCGTTAAAAATATTATTAAATATTAATTAGCGCTGCAATTATATATTATATACAAATATGACTGGTTATCTACAGAACTATATGCAATATATAAAGCGAACTGCATACCTGCCTCCATTAAACTTAAATTATAAAGGCACAAATAACCCGACTGCAAAGAAAATGGACTTCAGGTTCAAAATATTATACATAATGTATATTTACATGTATGTATATACGAAATCATCTCGTAAAGCGCTTTTATAAATAAAAAGACACAAATAACCCAACTGCAAATAAAATGGACTTCAGGTTCAAAATATATACATAACGTATATTTACATGTATGTATATACCAACTCATCTCGTAAAGCGCTTTTATTGGATATATACATAAAATTTTGGTTAGTAATAAGTTAGAGAAATGACTGTTCTCAAGAAAATAACCATATGTATACCTATCAGATCAGGTAGGTAACGACTGGTAGTACAATGCGATTACAACAGTCTACGGGCATGCGTGGTACTTTCCATTAGGGGAACGTCGACATTTCGGCTCTACACTTCCATATATAGGGTTACAGGAAAAGTCGTGCTAGATCCGTTAAGGGCGTGGAGTACCCATTATTTCTGACTTATTTCACTATGAAACACCCCACCCTAAACTTAACCCTTTTCGAGATTTTCGACTTTAAATTTTTTATTGAAAATTGCCGATTTTTAGGCTATTAAATTTTATTTTATTTAAGTTAAGTTTAGTTTTTTTTTTTTTACTTATTTTTTATTTTGGTTATGTTTAGGGTGGGGTGTTTCATAGTGAAATAAGTCAGAAATTATGGGTACTCCACGCCCTCAACGGATCTAGCACGACTTTTCCTGTAACCCTGTATAAATATATTAGAGGACAATGACTCGGTAGGTACTTAAGTCTTCTACAGTCAGTATCTGTTACGATATCTTTTTCACCTTTAGAAGTATCAGTAGTGCATTATGATGTAGGTACCTATTTATAACTATGCAGAATTGAAACAAAATATATCCTATGAAAATGAGTTGTAACAAAATCACAAAAAATCTCAATTGCTGATAAGATCCATTATATTATTATTTAGGTACTTGAAATACACTATAATTATATATTTTAAATCTGGACTCGGGGTAAATATATTAATATACTTAATATATATTAGAACTCATTATGTTAGAAACTATCATTTGATTTTAAAATTTATATTAAAAGAAACTCCTCCATTTCCTCTTTTTCCATGATTGGACGAATCTATCGTCATTGTTAAAATGTATTAACCCGTTAAAGTAACAGGCCGTATCAAATAAACAGATTTACATTACCTAGGTATATCTTTATATATATAATTCTACTGTATGTGTGTATGTCACTGAACTCCTCCTAAACGGCTGGACCGATGTTGATGAAATTTTTTGTGTGTGTTCAAGGGGATTCGAGAATGGTTTAGATTCACAAGTGAAAGAGCGCGAGCGGAGCTGCGCGGATCAGCTAGTATATATATATAAATACGTACATAGCATGCATGCATACATGACATACATTCGAAATAAAATTCAAAAAATTGTATGTTAATATATATTATTTTGTAGGTATTTACAAAAACATATTCTTCTATGCATTACTTTTAAGTCTTATTTACTAAGATTTTCAGTACTGGGTACTTAAGTTTCAGTACTATTTTCCTGTAGTACATCGGCTCTTCTCGTCTTGCGCACTTGCTTCCTGTGTTCGTAAAATAAGTATCTGAAAGAAAAATAGAAACATGTCCATGATAAATACATAGCTGCTTAAAAAAAATAATGGCAGAGTTAGGCAGCGACTAATATATATTGACTGTTATAAAAAAATCTGTGTATACTGGGTGTCCCAGAAAGGGTATATCAAGCCGAAGGGTATGTATAGTGTTTGCTTTATAATTTAGTACGTAGGTAGAAAATGCAACGGCCTGCCAGATAGTTTTCTCCGTCATCATCATCATCAGCCGGAAGACGTCCACTGCTGAACATAGGCCTCCCCCTTAGAACGCCACAATGAACGACAATTGGCTATTTGCATCCACCGGTTACCTGCGACGCGCACAATGTCGTCTGTCCACCTAGTGGGAGGCCTGCCAACGCTGCGTCTTCCGGTACGTGGTCGCCACTCGAGAACCTTTCTTCCCCAACGGTTATCGGTTCTTCGAGCGATGTGGCCTGCCCATTGCCACTTCAACTTGCAGATTCTGAGAGCTATGTCGGTGACCTTAGTTCTTCGGCGAATCTCCACATTTCGGATTCTGTCGCGCAAAGAAACTCCGAGCATAGCTCTCTCCATGGCACGTTGTGTGACTCTGAACTTTTCTAAAAGGCCAGCCGTTAGAGACCACGTCTCAGTACCATATGTCATCACTGGCAACACACACTGGTTAAAAACCTTCGTCTTCAGGCACTGCGGTATTTTGGACGAGAAGATATCGCGTAGTTTCCCGAACGCTGCCCATCCGAGTTGGATTCTTCGGGCGACCTCTTTGTCAAAGTTGGACCGACCTAACTGGACAGTTTGTCCTAGGTATACGTAGTGGTCAACAACTTCGAGTGTATCGTTCCCAACAACTACCGGTACGGGTGCAACATGGACATTAGACATGATCTTCGTCTTGTCCATGTTCATTTTAAGACCCACCTGTTGGGAAACGCTACTGAGGTCGCTGAGCATCGTATTGAGGTCCTCCAGCGACTCTGCCATAATGACTATATCGTCGGCAAAACGAAGGTGAGTGATGTATACGCCATTGATGTTGATGCCGAATCCGTACCAGTCCAAGAGCTTGAAAACGTCCTCCAATGCGTTTGAGAACAGTTTCGGAGAAATAACGTCTCCCTGTCTCACACCTCGCTGCAATGGGATTGGTTTCGTGCTCTCTTCCTGTAGTCGGATCGACATGGTGGCGTTGCTGTACAAACACTTCAACACTTCGATGTACCTATAGTCAATGTGGCACCGCTGGAGGGACTGCAATACTGCCCAGGTCTCGATTGAATCGAAGGCTTTTTCGTAGTCCACAAAAGCTAGACATAATGGCCGATTATACTCCTCGGTCTTCTGTATAATTTTCTCCGTACCCTCAAATATTTATATTTAACTGGTGCTGCCCCTTTTTTCCCCTTGCCCCGTACTGTTGACTGACCATTGCGTGGATCGGACGTGTCCGGCGCACCTTAATAAGCTAATTCGTGTGTCTGCCTCCGAAAAGACTACTATCGTGACTTTGTGAACCCGTGAAGTGCTTCTAGTTTAGTGTGTCTGAAGACCAGCAGAGCCACCCATCCAGTGAAGAGGAATTTACCTACACCAAGTGCCGGTAATGTACCACGCATGACCTTGACATGACCCTTTTTCTTTGTTTCCCCTCTCGCAATTTTATTTGGTAATTACACCCTTTTTACGCCCAGCACACTTCCCCGCGACATATAGTATTGATGCTAAAGACTCCGGAAAAAATGTCAAATACGGCATAAACACGTCCTAAAACTGTTCTTAAAAAAAAACCAAATCCAAAAAAATACAAATCTTAATCAACCCTGTGTTGTGTGTCATTGTGCCTCCTATCCCTACCCTCCCTCTATGGAGCCACTGTTTTTTATTGATTGCGTGCCTGCCCTGTTTAATCAGAAATTCATACATTTTCGGTTAAATAACGAACAAAATTTTGAGGTCACCACACTAAAACTATTGACTTTTTTCATTATTTTCTTTCACAAATGGATTGCTTGTAGGTGACACAATTCATTATAACCGGCCTGATAGCCCATTTCTGGGACACCTTGTATATATTTATTTATAGACCTTAGGCTGATGAAATACAGATCAAGTCCGTTTGAATATGTAGGTATAAAAGTTAGACAGCTTAACGTTACTTAATTAAATTTAGTTAAAGGTTCATGATTAAGGAATGATGAATGAGGAGATTCGCTGAACAACTAAAGCCACCGATATAGCTCTCAGAATCTGCAAGTTGAGGTGGCAATAGCAGGCCACATCGCTCGAAGAACCGATGGAGAAGAAAGGTTCTTGAGTGGCGACCACGAACTGGAGACCCGTAGGTAGGCCTCCCACTAGGTAAACTGACAAACATTGTGTGCGTCGCAGGTAACCTAGGATGCAAATAGCCTATTGTCGTGCATACTATCAGGTGAACGTCTTACTTGACTCATCACTAAGGTAAATAAAAAAAGTGTCCTAGAGAAATATAGGCAGATGGATCCAGAACTCCTGAGGAATGTTACGCAGCTAGTAATATAAATAAAGTATCAGTCCGTCAGCCACCAGAACACACAGAGCTGTGATTGATTTGACCAGAGTTCGGCCCAAATGACGTCATGTCACACTTCCAGACCAAAGTTTTTGTTTTATACTATAAAGGTGGCAAGCAAGCATGCGACCCGCCTACGCCGATGATAAGTAATCGCCACAGCCTATAGACTAGTAGTAGGTTAGTAAAACCAAAAGAATCACTAGCGCGTTGCCAAACCTTAAGAAATTAGTTATAAGTCTTTTGTGTACGATAATTGCACCAGCTAAAGTGCCCTTCACACTGGTACACAGCAATGTTCACAAAGTACTGCGTGGCAGCAGAATTTCTGAGACTGCGGTGGTATAGGTACCATCCAGGTAGGCCTGTACGGTTCCTTGTAACCTACCACCTAGTAAAAATAGAATCAAAATATAAGTGGAAAAGTTGTATTTAATAGAAAGCACTTACGTTAGAGTAAATACAGCTGGAAGTGTCATCGCAGAGCCAACGAGGAAAACGGCCCCAGGTAAGACTTCCATTGTTGCGGTGTACACGTTTGTATAAAGTGGAACGTAAAGCAATGGCATAAGGTTCTCTGTCAGACCGACAAGAGAGTTTATGCTACCTGGAAGAAAATATAAAGTGCATTGAATAAAAACTTTATGCAGACGACATAAGAATAAAATTATATAAATGTTTATATAATTATTAATCTTACCCAATTCGTTTGGCTCTACTAACTTTGAGAATATAGATCTCATAGCCAGCAAAGAAGTTCCGTTTAATATTTCTACCAACGGTCCTGGAAATAATATTTTCTATTGTATTTTAAAGTTCTTAATCATTATTCCATGAGGCTCTATCCGTACACCCCGTACGGCTATCCGTACAGGGTGTACGGCTGTACGGGTGTACGGGGTGTGAGGCTCTTTAGCCAATACAATGTATTATTTATATATATAAATAATACATTGTGTGTAAATTGCTGACATGAAAAGAAGAAGAAGACATTATAAACACAAAAAAAACTGACTAACGAATTAAGTGGGTTAGACGGATTTGTTGATAAAACAAACTAGTGAACCACCGGCAAATGGAGACAATATACTCAAAATTGTTGACCTAGACAGATTATTCATCGTAAGGTATATTCAACTTTGACAAAGAGGTCACCCGAAGAATATAAATCGGATGCACAGCTTTCGGGAAGCAACGTGATATCTTCGGCAAATTACTGCAGAACGTGAAGATGAATGGTTTTGATCAGGGTGTGTTGCTATTGATGATATATGGTGCTGAAACGCGGTCCTTAACTGCTGGCCGTTTAGTCACACAAAGAGGAATGAAGAGAGCTATACTCCGAGTTTCTTTATGCAAGGGAATCGCCAAAGAACTAAGGTCACCGACATAGCTCTCAAAATCTGCAAGTTGAAGTGACAATGGGAAGACCACATCGCTCGAAAAACCGATAACCGTTGGGGTAGAAAGGTGTTGTAATACGACCTATATAGTTATATAGTTGTTTTATATTTAAAAAGTTAAAGACAATTTTAAAAAGAAATTAGATGTCTATTCTGTCTGTCTTTTAACTATTCGTATTTTTACCAATTCTTATTTTTGTTATTCTTTAATAAATTCAGTTTCTCCACCAACAAGCATATCCTTTATATTTATTCCAACACGTTATCAGCACGAAGCTCTATGGCGGGGAACAACATGAATTTTCACGCAACAAAAGGTTCTCGAGAGGAGTTCAACGAACCGGAAGACGCAGCGTAAGTAGGCCTTCCACTTGGTGGCAGGCAACCAGTGGATGCAAATAGTCAATTGTCGTTAATTGTGGCAGTACAAGGGAAGGCCAGCAGTGGACGTCTTCCGGCTGTTGAGGATGATGATGAAATAGCGAGGTAATAATGTTCTATAATGGCACACAAAATTCTAAAAGTTTAGATTGTAAACCAACGTATTTATATATAGAGCATGATCTCAATAACTTACCGATATAGAATATTTTCTCATCAGTAGCGAATGCGTAGATAAACGACGCAGCTATCTTGCTAACAGTAGATATGATACCGAGCAAGGAGTCATGCCACTGCAAGTACTTGCTAAACACAAGGATTGAGAATATCGTACCTGCAACGTAAGAGTTTCAACTGGTAATAACAATGTCCACCTGGCCAGTACGACTATAGTAGCCGATCTTTCATAAGATCAGACATCTACGCGGAAGAAATTATAGTTCACAAGTGCACGCTCTATTCCTTAACTTTTACAATCGATACGACGACCGAACGACTGGAGAGAAGTCAGGCGCAAGACTGACTTTTTACATGGCTATGGTTTTTTACACGATATGGATTAACTTACTTTTCAGACAATCAGGTGGTCGCCCTGCATTGTCCCCAGTGAGGAACAAGTATACAAATATGATGTTACCCGCAGTATTTGAACCTGTGAATTCCGGTTTTGCATAGGAAGTGGTTTCCCGCTACGCCACTGACGTTAACTAGTACATAAGAAGTGGTTGGTCCCTTGAAGAAACTACCCAAGTAGTTACTACTACTATGTCTGATATTCTTCACCAAAATAGCACCGTGTGAACATTACTGTGAAGGACGCTGGCATCAGTTATTAAGCCTTAACATACCTACTAAATGTCAACAGTACGATTGTCTCCGTAATGTGTGCTAAGACCTTGGTTATTAAGTCTCTAGAGGTATAATTAGTTATGGCGAGACTAGCGATAGGATACTGTCTTACGAACATCAGGCTAATCTTTTGCTTGCATAAAGTAGCATAGGCAGACGTCTTGGACTGACTGAACACAATAAGGTCTTGAGTGTTTACCACCCATGACAAATGTTGTGTGCATAAACATGTCTATTTGCTTCGTGTCTGGGTCAAACTATATACAAATGCATGTGTTTATAAGTTACTATATTACAGCCTCTCCTCTAGTTTGGGATCAGATAACCAATTTTTCACCAGCAATTTTTCACGACAAAGAAGGAGAAGATGAAAAGGTAAAGATTATTATTTTAGACTCGGAATGTAGTTCGATCGAGTAAAAGTTAGTTGCTTCAACTAATAATTATACCTATAGTGTGGGTGATGAAGCTGTAAGTCTGATACACGCTGAACTTGACTTCGTCCCAATTGAACCTGTACCTTGTTGACATGTATAAGATGGATATTTCACCTGAAAGTAGAAAATAAAAGAATGAAATAACTCTTTATTGAAGACCGGAAAAATATTTATAAATTTTTAGATAAATTTAGTTTCTAATTAAATATACGTACAGATAAGGAATTGGACGTTAGCCAAAAATATTTTGGCTTCTCAAGTTCAAAATAATACTTAAGCACTTATTAGTTGTAAGAGATAACCAGTTAGTTGAAATAAAACTACTTTTACAGAATATGTCGCGGTTTACTTTAGGTTTTACTTTCCCGTCATTTCGAATGCTTTGCAGCGCCCATGGTCACGGGTAGACTGAGATGTTGAACGTCTTTTTTAGATGCTAATTTGAATAGAGAGAACAGTTAGGTGTCACCACCGGCTTGGGATCCTGTGATAAATATAATTAAATCCAAAACCAAGAAAAACACTGCACGGTCTCAAGATACTGTCAGCTCTTACTACGTAGGTTGGACCAACAATAACTACAAGAATCGAGGGTACACCGGTAAATTTGGACAGTATAAATTGAACGAAAGGCGTTCAACATCTCAGTCCACCCGTGACTATGGTGGTCGGGAAAGTGAAACCTAAAATAAACGGCGATATAGTAAAAGTAGTTTTATTTCAATGTGTAGTATTAGTGTAAATAGAAGACAACATTAGCTATATAATACTGCTGATAATTACTCACCATACATAGGACCGAACAGCACACATACAACCGCCAGTAGAATACTCAACCTTAGTCTTCTGTTATTTGGAGCTTTTTTGTAGAGCACACTCATAGTATCTTTAACGTTTGTCAGATTGAAAAAAGTACGAATGTAATGGAAGACCCCTTTGCCATCATGCTGAAATATCAAAAAATTATTTGTAGGTCATAACTATGAAATGCATCGTAAATATTGGATAATGGGATATACTATTTCACAGTTGCGGTGTCCTTTATTAAGAATCCTATATCTTAAAAGGGCTCCAGAAAATATTGCCTAATATGTTGTGAATTGTTTCTAAAAGGTTAAAATTATAACATTCTGCTTCAAACTAAATTTAGTACCTTTTTCTGTTCATCACTTCTCTTAGGGTCCTTTAACACGAATATAATATACATTAAGTTGAGAATGTGCAAGCTTCCAGCTATTCCGAAACACCCATAGTAACCCAAATTTCTTAATAGTGGCCCACTAGCACCCATGCCGATAGGGAATGCTACAGTCACATTGAAATTAACTAATCCCAATCTAAACGTCCTATTCTTCTCCGTGGTAATAGCACTCATATACGAAAATACAGCAATAATACAAAGGCACCATCCACCTGATAAACCTTCAATTAAAGCATCCGTGAACACCGTTACTTGCAAATTGAGCTCATCAAAAAAATACACATTGATTATAAGATTGACTGACGCTAGCACTTGTCCAAATAAGGAAACACACATGAAAAACTTCCGACGGCCCGTTTTATCAGAAAACGATCCGGCAAATAGGGCTAATATACACGGAATTGTAGCTGATAGGTAGGTCTTCCAAGATAAGGCAGAAGCTAACAGTCTCTGGGTTTCTCTTTCGTATTCGTTTTGAATTTCCAAGTCTTGCGTTTTGAGTGCGTCACATATGTGTTCGGGATATTGCAAGTTCACACGGCATGCTTTTTCTAAGCTTAGATTTTGAGAGGCTGTTGCACTAATCGTAGCAGCTATTATTAACAATAAAAGGCAGGGTTCTACAGTGATATTTCGAAATACATTGATAATATGTTCAATACAATTTCTCTTAATTTCATCTTTGTCTTCATCAAGATTGGATTCCCTTAGCGGATCCTCTTCTGTGAAATCATCGCGTGTATGATTGTTAGTACTCCTTATTTCTGCCATTTCTACTAGTCTGCCACGTTTAAACAATTCAAAATTTTGTTTTAATTAAAACGCTACTATTTATTTAATGTATCTTGCATCACGTGCAACTAAATTCTAATGGATTACTTATTGCTTTACAAATCCAATGTTTATTTAGTGACTAATAGATAATATTTGCTGATAGTTGGTATTATCAACTGTATGTACGAATTTGGAAGTTATCTTTTTAGACTAAGCCTCTGTTATCACTCGATTAAATAAAACAGTTAATCTAACCGCTCTACTTGCCAATAATTATTTCAAACTCATATATTCTGTATGAACCCCTCATACTAGTTTAGTATTTTTTTTATACCACCAAGTTGGCAAATGAGCAGGCTGCCCGCCTTATGGTTAACAGTCACCGCAGCCTATGGACGCTAGCAACACCAGAAAGTCACCATTCATTACTGAGTATGGGATTATGGTGCATCCGACGAAGAATGAAAAAGTAAATTCGCACAACCACATAAATAATTGAAAAGTTCTAACGCTGTCATCATGATTGTCATTTATTGGCGAAATTTTTTTTAAAACAGACCAAAAATGACCGAATGAAAATCATACGTAGCATGATTTTGATAAATATGATTTTGCTTTTAAAGCATGACTTTAAATATCACAAAATAATGTATAATTTATTGCCTTGATATCGTAATATTATATTACGCATTGTCTGCGATGACACAGACATTTTTTATTATTTTCTCGATTTGAGTCGGCCTTATTACAAGGCCGAGTCGTGGTAAGGTCCACTGCAGTGTTAGATATTCTGCCGCCAAGCGGCAATGAGCTGATATTGGTGTGTTCCGATGTAAGAGGACTGTAGCTGGTTAAATTTCCAAGCTTATGAGATTTAATCATTTAGGTGACGAGCGGCCATGCGGTGTAGCTGTATACGCGGTGTTAGGGACATCGTACCGAAAACCGATACCAGGGATCCAGTACATGATTCTGAACGTTCTAGTGCTGAAATTTATCATCGGCTTTTTCATGAATTTCCAAAAAAAGAAATGCTGTTTTTTTTAATAAATTAGGATAACATCATTATTGGTATAATAATAAAGACTAATTTCAATTTAAAAACAATAAATTACTTATTTGTGCAAAATTAGCAATCATCAGCAGCCGCAAAATCCCCGCTGAACAAAGGTCTCTGCCTTAGAAGGGAGGGGTTGCCATAATCTCCACGCTTGGCAGGCGGCTTGATTGAAATTAGCAATGTAATTTGGAAAATAAATATTATTCCGCACGTATTCATTACACGCTCAAAAATTAACAAGTTCAAGTCATTTGCCATCTATGTATATCTATACTTATAATAAAACTGTAACAGGTCCAATTCTGTACATTGAAGATATTTTGAAAATTATATTTGGAGGGCATTCTATAACCGATACTGAGGCCGAAAACGTAATTTTTTTAATTTTTGTCTGTCTGTCTGTCTGTCTGTCTTTCTGTCTGTCTGTCTGTATCACGGCTGCGCATCACGCCGAAGCTACTGAACGGATTCAAATGAAACTTGGCATGATTTGAGATCTTACTACGAGGTAGGACATAGGATACTTTTTATCCCGTAATCTAGCACGGTTCTTTTGGGAGAGGGGATTAAAATCAAAATGGGTACTTGGTTATACGCTTTGTCCGATTTTATCAATTTTTCTTTATAATATAATAAATATTAGTAAGGGAACACTCATAGAGAGTTGTTATCAAGGTTTTGTAATCGATCGGGTTAAGCAACGTTAGGTAAGGTCATTAAATAGATGGGTGACTGTTTAACGCCATTTGAACTAAAAAGCAAGTAAAAAATGGGTCCCAGTTTTTAATCGACTATAAAAAAGGAGGGTGTGTATTCGATGCGAATGTCTGTTATTAAAAGTTTAGTTAACGTAAAAATAGCGCAGGCGGAGCTGCGTGGGTCAGCTAGTTTTAAATATAAATGGTTTCTGTAATGTTGTAACGGACAATATGAGGAATCTTATCAAAAAGTTTTCGGTACGTAGTCTCTTACACCCTGTATAGGCAGGCGTAATCTAAACCTACTATCTACTCGTATCTGTACCTACTTATAACAAAACTGTAACAGGTCCAATTCTGTAAATTGAAGATATTTTGGAAATTATTTTTGGATGGCATTCGATATAGTTCTACTTTTAGACTTTCGCGTTCCATTATCACACGTCAAGCCAAAATATAAGGTAAATCGCGTTAATTCCCGATTAAAATAAAGTTTGGCATTCTTTAGCCAATACTGAAGCCAAAACTGTATTTGTTTATTTTTGTCTGTCTGTCTGTCTACCTATCTGTCTGTATCATGGCCCCGTATCACGCTGAAACTACTGAATGGTTTCAAACTAAACTTGGCATGATTTGAGTTAATATTACGAGGTAGGACATAGGATACTTTTTTATCTCGTAATCCAGCACGTTTTTCTTGGGAGAGGGAATTAGAACCAAAATATTTTACTTGGTTAGACAAGGCCATAACATGGATGGGTGACCGTTTAACGCCATTTGAACTACGCGTCTCCGTGCTACGGAGGGCAAGTAAAATAGTGGGTCCCAGTTTATAATCGACTTTAAAATAAAGGAGGTTATGTAGTCAACGCAGATGTTAAAAAATTCATTGCGCGGGTGGAGCTGCGCGGGCAGCTGGTAGATAATACGCAGGCATATCGTAGTAGATAAACTGCATATTATTATGGTGTTTGAACTAAATTACAAAAGCGATAATAACATAAATATGCCCGTGCCGACCGTGGAGTGTCGGGGTAAGAATAGTGCCTAGCCATCTTCTGTTGGGTGTCGTAGGAGGCAACCTAGGTAAAAAGTAAAGAAAAAAATTAAGTAAAGAAAAGGTAAAAGGTAAGAAGTAAAGCTGCGTCTTTCTGTTAGATTACCTAACACTTATACTGTGATCTGGCAAGTGTGGCGATTATGGCAACCCCTCCCTTCTAAGATGGACCAGCACTGATGGACGTATATCGGCTGCTGATGGTGACTTAAACATAAATATGCTATATCCAAGTTCAGATATAGATATGATCTGATCTGTTCAGATATAGATTTTACAGATAGCTGTAGCACCTCTCCAATATCCTCAGAGAGAGATCGGTTTAGAATTCTTATTGACAAATACTGTATGCTCAATTACTTTGGTGACTGCATGCGGTATGTATTGCTACTTGTTTGTTGTGTTACAAATCAGAGGTTTTGGATTCTGCGAGAAACAACAGGTCGATCAACTGATTATTTTATGCACTATTTGTATTTAAGCGGAATGAATGCCCAAAGCATTTTCTAAGACTAACATAAGTCGATGAGCGTGCAAGACCACGGAAGAGCCGTTTGTTCACCGACTTCAAAAAAGGAGGAGGTTCTCAATTCGCCTGTATATATATATATATATTTATGTATGTTCGCGCATAACTCTGGCAATTATGAACCGATTTGAAAAAGTCTTTCTTCCATCCTTTCTTCAATCCATTGATTGGGTCCCATAAAAAAATTATTGCTTAGTAATAAGTAGTTCCTGAAAAAACAAGAATGGTGACTGCGCACTAAGAGCTGCAAGAAAGCCTATATAGATGACTTTATGTCACTTTTTGAGGACAAAAATGGTCATAACTCTGGCAAATATTTACCAATTTCAATGATTCTTTTTTATTCGAAAGAAGAAACCACTGTGTGTCGGCGCGGCCGCTAAGCAATATAGCGGAGCGCGCTTTCACTAGCGGGGTAGAGGATAGCTAGTATATATATATATGTGGAACGAAGAAAAACGCCTGTAGGTCGGCCTATCCGTGCCGCACTAAAAGTACATGTAAGACAACCCTCGATCGGGCACTTGCCTGTGGTGGTTTGCGCAGAGGCGTCCCGGGTTGCGCGGCTCTTAAGCTGGGTCTTCTTGTTCCGGCGGCCTTCGATAGTAGCGGAGTATGACTATCACACGCGGACAGCCGTTAGTACGCGGCTGTATCAAGACTATAGTAGGCGGGGAACGTTATTCGACGGAACGTTCTGCAGCGGTGTATGGCAGCCACGACCGGCGAGGGCAGTTCACAGACTGCTTGACAGCAGTTTTCTTTTTCGTGCGGTGACGGCTATGACAGACCGTACAGGTGTTGAAAAGTATGAGGTTGAAATAAAGGAGTTAGGTTAACAACCTAAAGTGCCACAAACAAGTGGCGCGGACATTGCCCACGGTCTAAAAACCATCGGTTTTTACGAAACATTCAAAAGGGAGAAGGTTAGCGGTATGCGGTTTAAGAAAAATGAGAAGCGGTGTTAACCGGGGAGCAGGAGAAAACTTATTGAGTAGGTAAAACACACAGGCGGACGACGGGACGTTTGTACACGCCAGTCGCCGTCTTCACCGAAGCTACTCTACTGATGCCGTCCTTGCCTGGGTATGTAGCAACGACAACACCAAGGGGCCAGGATAGCGGAGGAAGGTTATCAGTTATAATAAGAACTATAGAACCTATCACTATTGGGTTTGCGGGTGTATTCCATTTGCTTCTAGACTGCAATAAATGGAGATATTCTGCTTTCCATCGTTTGGAAAATGACTGAACCATTTGATCTAGCAAATTGAAACGTTTAATCAAATTAGTAGGTTCATCATTAACATTACAAGCGGGTATATGTTTAAGCGGTACAGACATTAAAAAATGCGCGGGAGTTAATGCAGTGGGCTCAGAGGGATCCTCACTCAATAACGTAAGCGGGCGTGAATTAATAACAAATTCGATCTGTGTGACCACTGTCAGCATCTCTTCGTATGTAAGTAACTGGGTACCAATGGCTCTGTGAAGATGAGTTTTAAATGCTTTAACGTAAATTTCATATTGGCCTCCAAAATGAGGACTTCGCGGTGGATTCAACTTCCAAAGTATGCGGTTAGCGGACAATTCATCTGAGAAAGATTGATTAAATTCATCCGAAGTGACAAACGTATTAACATCAGATAATGCATTTTTTGCACCGATAAAGTTTTTCCCATTATCGGAATATATAACCGAAACAGTTCCACGGCGGGCGAGAAACCGTTTGAACGCGGATAAAAATGACTTGGTGCTTAAGTCAGTGGTGAGTTCAACGTGCACTGCACGTACCACCATACACACAAAAATGCAGAGGTACGCTTTGATCGAGCGTACTCCACGTTTTCTGTACGGGATTATAGATATGGGGCCAGCATAATCCACAGCAGTGTGGGTGAACGCTTTAGATTCGTTCACACGGCACGCGGGTAGGTCTCCCATCATTGGGAAGGTAGGTTTGGGCTTAACCTTAAAACACACGTTGCATTTATGAATAACCGATCGGACGATATTACGACACGAAAGGATCCAGTACCTTTGTCTTAGAATTGACATTAACGCGAGCGGGCCTGTTTGACAATTCTTACGATGGTAATGAGTAATGATCAACTCAACTATGCGGTCTTTGCGCGGTAATAAAATCGGATGTTGTTGATCGTATGAAAGATTGGCGTTGCGGAGTCTGCCACCAACTCGTACTAGACCATCCGAATCTATGAATGGCACGAGTCGTATCGCGCGAGAGCAGCGGTCATTATTATTTATATTTTTTATAATGTCGGGAAAATAAAATGATTGTAAGGCTCTTAGAATTTTAATTTCGGCGAAATTGAGATCATCCGACGAAAAACTATTAGCATGCGGGAGTCTCTTTATAAAGCGATAGATTAAAACGACTGTGCGCAGGAGCAGCAGCCATGTAGAAACGCGGGAGGAGAGGTTTAGCAATACGCTGAAATTCTCCTGAACAGCATGAGTAGCGGTAAGAGACGTTAGAGCTTTTGATTCGGGCAAATTCGAATCTAAATTAGCGCGGTCGATTGACATTATTGGCCAATCATTGGCATCAAGGGATAACCAAGCGGGCCCAGTGAACCACAGCGGGTGATCCAGTAACTGAGCGGGCGTGAGACCTCTGGACAAGCAATCACTGGGATTCTGTGATCCAGGGACGTGAAAGAAATGAACTGCGGGGATAGATTCGATAACCTTAGTTATTCGAGTTGCAACAAAAGTTTTAAATCTATGCGGTGAAGCATGTATCCATTGCAACGCTACCATAGAGTCAGATAAACAAAATATATCATCTATAGGATGGCGTCTACCATATGTATCAATTATACGACGAACAAGTTTCGCCATTAATAGACAGGCACACAACTCTAGACGAGCAATGGAGACCGTTTTAAGCGGGGCCACTTTTGATTAGGCACAAACTAAGCGGGTAACCGGAGGCGTGTTAGGGTCAGTTTGCGTTCGAATATAAATGACAGAGCCATACGCCTTTTCGCTGGCATCAGAGAAAGCCACAATCTGAAGTTTTGAATTTTGAAAAACACCTAGGTGGCGTGTAAAGCGCAAATTCTGTACACACGGTAGTTCACGTGTATAGTTTTGCCATATGCGAACTATATCTGACGGCGGTTGCTCATCCCAATCGAGCTTTAAAACATGAAGTTTTTGTAAAATTAATTTAGCGTATAGAATAACTGGAGCTATAAGACCAAGTACATCATACTGGCGGGCAATCAATGACAACATATTGCGTTTGGTGACAGGACGATTGTCAATATTTACAGTAAACATGAACTCGTCACCGCTTGGTGACCACTGAAGCCCTAAAACCTTAATGTTCGTTTGTGACTGTGAGTCGGGATGCTCAAAGTCAATGACAGCGCTATGGCGGTCCGTCATTGGTAGAGAAGCAACAAGGTCAGGCGAGTTACTGCACCATTTGACTAGCTCAAAGCCCCCGGCCTTGAGCAATTCGCGGAGATCGTCACGGAGACGTAAACCGTCAGACAACGATGGCATGGAGTAGCATACGTCGTCCATATACATGTTATTCTCTATCACCTCAGCGGCGAGCGGGAAGCGAGCGCGCTCTTCGGCGCATAGCTGACGTAGTACTCTCATGGCAAGAAAGGGACTACTACGTAAACCAAAACAAACGCGGTTAAATTGATAAGAGTCGAGAGGTAACGAGGGGTCAAAACGATATAAAAACTTTTGATATTTACGATCATCATAATTTATTAAAATTTGAAGATACATCTGTTTGATGTCCGAGGTAAAAGCAATTTCATAAAGACGAAAATCTAAGAGAATTGTAAAGAGATCGTTCTGTAAATTATCACCGACGTGCAAAATATCGTTCAGTGATAATCCTGAGTTAGTTTTAGCACTCGCATCCATAACCATACGCCATTTTGTACTAGTTTTATCTAACCTGACGATGGCATGGTGCGGTATATAATAGCCTGACTTACGATCAGGAACGCGGGAAATATATCCCTTTTGGATGTATTCTTTTATGATCGCGTCATATTCAACGCGTAGCTGCGATGAAGCGGTAAGTTTTCGCTCTAAGTTCATAAAACGCTTTTGAGCGGTGGCAAAAGAATCGCCGAGGGTGGTAGCGGGATCGTGAGAGAATGGCAGTGCTACAGAACAGCGCCCTGACGAATCGCGAGAGAAGTTATTAACGAAAATCTTTTCGTTCTCAAGAGAGGTTGCACTCAAGGCAGGGGTGTGCTGAACTTCCTCGAGTTGCCAGAATTTCTGGAGCACGGAGTCCAGACGCGGTTCCTCTACCATACAGCAGAGGGAAATACAAGCGGCGGAATTGTCAAACGAGACAGTTTTACCGGTATGGCCTAAGTCTTGCGACGCGGTATGACAAGGGTCATTAAAAGCGGTATGACAAGAGTCATTAGAAGCGGTTAGACAAGGGTCATGCGGAGTAGGTACAGTGGGAGCGTTCCCAATAACTATATAACCGAATATGGTTTCGAATGCGGTGGGAGTACCAGGTGGACCAGAGACGCGCCCTGATAGCAAAATGTCAGAAAAGAGAGAGGCCCCGATGAGGATTTCTACCTCAGAAGGCGAGGAGAGACTTGTATCTCCCAGAGGCAGGCATTTCAGATACGACAAACATGAAATGTCAACCTGAACTAGAGGTAAGTTGTCCGTAATGCGGTCAATAATAAACGCGTTGAGTGAAATAAAATTATTATTAAAACGAGAGGTCAGAATCGTGGACGTTACGCCTTTGATATGGTTACTAGACGAACCTATACCTTTCACAATGCTATTAGATACCTTTTCAAAATTTAAATTAAGCTTAGTACAGCATTTTGAAGTTATAAAATTACTTTGTGAAGCGCAATCAATTAATGCACGAACGACATGACGCTGACCAACAGAATCAGTCGCGTCAACTTGCACGGTTCCTAATAAACAGGTGCTATTTTGTGAAAATATAGCAGGAGGTTGAATATTGCACAACGAAATATTTTGTTCCTCGGATAAACGAACATGATCCGTCACCTGACCAGAGGAGGCAGCGCGGGCAGCGGGAGCCATCCGATGCGGCAGCGGTGGCGCAGCGATGGCTATAGCGGGCGCGCCAGATTGCTGCGTGCGGGCGATGTTATCACTAGGCGAGTGGTGACAGTCACGTTCTAACGATGCCTTGCGGCATAGCAGCGAATGATGTTTACATCCACAATGACGGCAATTAAATTTAGAGTTGCATCGACTCATATTATGCGTAACACTTAAACAATTCGTGCAACCTTTATTTTGTTTAATGAAATTCAATTTATCATCAACAGAAAGTTTATTAAATGCGATCGATATAATGTAAAATGACTATTTTGTTTACAAAAGGGTTTATTTAATTAGTTGTTAAGGACGTAACAAAGGATTGCGTAGGTTTTATTTGTGCGGGTTTGTATGCATCGCTGTAACGGCTATGAGACGTAGGCATAGTCCGTTCTAGAACTTTACTTTGTTCACGGATGAATAAAATAAGATCACCGTAAGTAGGCATAGATGTACCTCGCTTAGACATCTCAAAATGACGTGCTGTGTTTGGATCAATTTTCTTTAATGCAAGCTGCAAAAGAATAAAATCAGACAAGTTATCCAGCTTAAGCGACTTCAAGCTTGACACAGCCGTGCAGAATTTTTCTAGAAATAACTCAAGGTTCTTATTTGTTGCGGTATTAAAACTTTTAAAATCAACCAATTGATCAAAATATGCGGAGGCTAAACTACGCTTGTCATTGTATTTATCGACGAGCGTTTGCCATATGTCGCGGTAATTGTCACCGTTCGGAACAATTCCAGAACAAACCGAAAGAGCCCGACCAGACAATTTATTTATTAAATACTGCACGCGGTCATGATCGGTGAGATCAGGATTTTCATGAATCATCCTTTTAAAAGATTCGAAAAATATCGGCCATCTAATGGGATCACCACTAAACGTCATTAATTCTAGTTCGGGTAAACGAATGGATTTACGTTGCGGTAAAACTAGAGAACCAGAGGTTTCAGCATTATTGACGGTTGGTTGAAGTTTATCATGAACAAACTTACAGCGGCAGTACATATCTTCAAAAGCATTTGTACTTTGGTTATTTACCACGTACGTAGAGTCAATAGTCAATTCGACAATATTTAAGTTGTCTACAATTTCGTTGAATTCAGTACGTAAACTTTCTATAGTTGTCATACTATATAAGAATAATTCCTTCTCAGAATCGTCTTGGAAGGCATTCAATGAGTATTGGTACACAGTTTGCAAACGAGAAAATATGGCGTCACGTTTGCCAATTAATGTTAGACGTTTTATTTCAGAAGTATCGAGCGTTTTAGCATCCTCAAATACTTCCTTATTTTTATTTTGAGAAGCCATTTTAAAGAATTTGTTTATAAATGGACGTTTATATGAAAGTCCGACTTAGTGCCTGCAACATGCAACGATGTACAGAATGAACAAATATGGCGGAAATCGCTGAAATATATATTTTATAAAGCGATTTTATGCAGTCTAGAATAATGGAATACGTTAAATATTGCGGGAATAAGTATATTGAGATACTAAATATGCGGTAACCGATATAAATCGATTGAAAAGGGGAATTTAAAACCTTACGAATTTTCGATCCGGCTCGAACGGACCACAAAGAATGTGTCGGCGCGGCCGCTAAGCAATATAGCTGAGCGCGCTTTCACTAGCGGGGTAGAGGATAGCTAGTATATATATATATGTGGAACGAAGAAAAACGCCTGTAGGTCGGCCTATCCGTGCCGCACTAAAAGTACATGTAAGACAACCCTCGATCGGGCACTTGCCTGTGGTGGTTTGTGCAGAGGCGTCCCGGGTTGCGCGGCTCTTAAGCTGGGTCTTCTTGTTCCGGCGGCCTTCGATAGTAGCGGAGTATGACTATCACACGCGGACAGCCGTTAGTACGCGGCTGTATCAAGACTATAGTAGGCGGGGAACGTTCTTCGACGGAACGTTCTGCAGCGGTGTATGGCAGCCACGACCGGCGAGGGCAGTTCACAGACTGCTTGACAGCAGTTTTCTTTTTCGTGCGGTGACGGCTATGACAGACCGTACAGGTGTTGAAAAGTATGAGGTTGAAATAAAGGAGTTAGGTTAACAACCTAAAGTGCCACAAACAAGTGGCGCGGACACACTGTATTGAATCTGTATGAATTTTATTACAACCGGATAAGAACTTCCTGGAGGACCATGAACGATGTGGAGGAATTTATCTGGTAAAAACCATAAAACTGATGTTCTCCATTACATTGCTCTAACAATTATGAACCGATTTCGATGATTCTTTTTTTATTCGAGAGAGTAAACTACTATGATGATTCCATGCAAATTTCATTACGACCGAATATTTTTTCTGAAGAAACATGAATTATGTAAAACTACACACATCAAAAGTGTCTAGGGATCAAGCATTTTTAAGCGGATTTCTTGAGATTGAGATGTGGCTTTGTAATAAATTTATGATTTTATAAATTTATATGGATCCTTTTTGGTGCATTTCATAATTTGAATCAGGAACTGTGAATCAAATTCGAGTAAAAGATGAAAATCAGCTGTCAATATTTTCCCTATAAAAACATACAACGCATTGAAGACATTATTAGTGCTACTGTTTCCCTACTACTGATTAAAACCAACGTTATTATGGAGCGGCGACGTCATTTAAGCAGGGAAGAAATGCTCAGAGCCGTGGGAATGATAGAAGCTGGTTCCCGGCAACGTACTGTGGCTTTAGCTCTGAATACAAGTCAGAGTGTTATCAGTCGACTTTGGACACGTTACCGAAGCACTGGTACCGTGGCTGAGCGCCATGGAGGACGGTATCGCTGCACCACACGGAGACAAGACCGATATATTCAAATCTTAACTCGAAGAGCTCCAACAATAACTGCCATGATGTTAGCCGTGAGGCTTCATCACTCTTCAGGGAACTTAATTAGCGACCAAACAGTCAGAAACCACTTGCATGAAGTGAACCTTCATTCCCGAAGACCGCTACGGGTACCACCTATAGCAATGCACAATCGTAGGATTCGATATCAATGGGCTCTTGAACACAGAAATTGGGCAGAAGAACAATGGCGTTTCGTGTGCTTTTCTGATGAGTCTCGTTTTGGTATGAGACCGGATACAAGACGTATACGACACTGGAGAACCCCTGGACGCCAACAGCGATTAAAATCCTGCCAGGAAGTCCATCCTTATAGTGGTGGAACCATCATGGTATGGGCGGGTATTTGGATCGGCGGAAGAACTGAGTTGATTTGGATCAGAGGCAACCTCAACGCTCAAATTTATGCTGAGACGATTGTATCAGACGTCATCGTTCCTCTACAAGTGCAAATCGGTCCCTTATTTCAGTTAATGCATGATAATGCACGACCGCACACCGCAAGAGTTGTAAGACAGACTCTCGCCGCAGCTAACATCAATGTCCTGCCCTGGCCTGCTCAGTCGCCAGACTTGAACCCGATTGAGCATGCATGGGATATGCTACAGAGAAGAGCTCTGCCGAATATGGAGGGTATCCAGTCGCAAGAAGACCTTTTTTTGTTGTTGCAACGAACATGGGCGGCCATTCCACAGCGTGATTTGGATGAACTCATTTTGAGTATGCCAAACCGATGTTCTTGTGTTGTTAGTGTTCGCGGTAGAAACACGGATTATTAATTGTTTAAGTTACCCAATAAAATTTTAAAGAAAACTGTTATTTCAGTCTTTTTTTCGAACTTTTGTGTTAGTGGTTCAAATGTCAAAAATCCCTTTATTAGGAAAATGGCAAATTTCTTTATTAATGCAAAGGTGACTTGGTTTATCGTTACTGTGACAAACGAAAACACTTTATTTGATGAATCCTTAAAGAAAATTTTAATTAATATCAATCAGGAGAAAAGTTATTGCAAAAATATATGTTGATCCCTAGACACTTTTGATGTGTGTATGTAGACGATAATGTGATCATAACCTACCTAGATAATTTTACGGTTTTCGATGCTTCAATCTTTATATATGAAAATATCACTAAAGAGTTTAAAATAAAATCTTTTTAAAAAAAAATTGAACCGACTTCAATATCACTGAAAAGTATAAAATAATTTAAATATTATTGAAGTTGGTGCCAAATATACACAGCCGGTAAGCTAACACCAACTTCAATAATATTTAAATTATTTTATACTTTTCAGTGATATTGAAGTCGGTTCAATATTTTTTTTTAAATTTTATATATACAACGTATCTGAGTTTTGATGAATTTATAGGGAGATAAAAACAGTGAATGTTTTAGCCATTTAATAATATACGAATGATCTCGTTTGCTAGTACTATTACATAGCACTTAGATGCAGAGAAAAATTAAATAAAACTTAAAACTAAACTTAAATCTGTGTTCATAAAATAATAACATGAATACTCTATATGCGTCAGATGGACATGTAAAAAGTCGGTCCTTCGCTTGATCTCACACCGGCATTTTGTTTCCATTGGATTAGGTAGCAGAGAAATATGAAAATATTTTTAAATTCAAATTCAAAATCATTTATTTCAAATAGGCTTAACACTTTGAACGGTATTTTTTTTTAAAGCTGCCACTGGATCACAACGCGGCCTCAACTGAGAAGATCCTCGTATTTATGATGTATACAATATAGATTATATATTCATGACCATTTATAATATTTTTTCTATGTACGAAGTAGTATTAAATACTCTGTAAGCAGTATTATGATTCAGACAAAGTAAAATATGTTAAGTTACGAAGAGGCACAAATAATAATGTTATATTATGAATATTTACATAACTGACCTTTTGCTGTTCCTTACTCTTCACTGGATCTTTTAATACGAACAATATGTACAGCAAATTAATAATATTTAAGCTAGCTGTCACACCGAAGCATCCGTAGTAGCCGTACTTCTTTAATAATATCCCACTGGCTCCCATACCAACAGGGAAAGCAACAGTAATGGCGAAATTCACTAAACCCATTCTAAATGTCCGGGTCCTGTCGGTGGTAATACTAGATATAAACGCGAAGCCAGATAAGAAGCAAATACACCACCCTCCAGATAATCCTTCCAGTAATGCATCAGAAAATACTAGGTACTCAAAACGTAGCTGGTAGAAGAAGAATGTGTGAAGCATAAAATTCATGCTTGCGAGAATTTGGCCAGAAATTGCAATTGCCATAAAAATCTTTCTATGTCCTGTTTTATCAGAAAACGACCCTGCGAAGAGGGCTGTTATACAAGGTATTGTAGCCGATAGATATGTTCTCCAAGATAGTGCAGATGCTAATATTCTCTGTGTCTGTCTTTCGTATTCATTCTGACTTGAAACATCTTGCAGTTTCAACGAGTCACAAATTTCTGTAGAAAAATTTAAACTCAAGCGGCACACTTTGTCTAAATTAAGATTTTGTGCAGTATTTATGTTAATCATGGCTGAAATTACAAACAGAAGCAATGCAGGTTCAACAGTAATGTTAGTTAATACATTTATGCATTTTTTACCAAAACTTAGTTTAACTTCTGGTTCTTTTTTTTCGGCATCTTGTGTAAGTGGAACTTCTTCTGTTGATTTATCACTAGAACGATCATTTCTTTTTATAATGTCTGTCATATTTACTGCAATAAAACTTATTGTTTAAACATTAATTAATTTTAAAGCACTTGTTAAATAATATCTATCACACAGAAATACACACTACACTCTTATCTAACAGACAGTGGAATAGTTAGAGCCGTAAAGCGTAGTGATCAATCTATACTAAATACACATAATGAAAATAACAATATGTCGTATAACGTGCATAAGATATTAAGGATATAGACTAATCCTATCTTATCGTGATGTCTATACTTATAATAAAATTGTAACAGGTCCAATTCTGTACATTGAAGATATTTTGAAAATTATATTTGGAGGGCATTCTATTACCGATACTGAGGCCGAAAATGTATTTTTTTTTATTTTTGTCTGTCTGTCTGTCCGTCTGTCTGTATCACGGCTGAGCATCACGCCGAAACTACTGAATGGATTCAAATGAAACTTGGCATGATTTGAGATCTTACTACGAGGTAGGACATAGGATACTTTTTATCCCGTAATCTAGCACGGTTCTTTTGGGAGAGGGGATTAAAGTCAAAATGGGTACTTGGATAACCAAGTAACGCTTGGTCCGATTTTATGAATTTTCTTTATAATATAATAAATATTAGTAAGGGAAAACTCATAGAGAGTTGTTATCAAGGTTTTGTAATCGATCGGGTTAAGCAACGTTAGGTAAGGTCAATAAATAGATGGGTGACCGTTTAACGCCATTTGGACTAAACGGGTCCGTGCTTCGGAGAGCAAGTAAAAAGTGGGTCCCAGTTTTTAACCGAATATAAAAAGGAGAATGTCTGTTATTAAAAGTTTAGTTAACGTAAAAATAGCGCAGGCGGAGCTGCGTGGGTCAGCTAGTTGTAAAATAAAATTTTATTTTATCCCCCGGTTATGTTTGATTCTGAATAAAAGTAATTTCAAATTAATGGCTTTAAAATTATTTTTTGAGGGTCCCGAGGTTAATCAATATAAGACCTATGATTGGAAAAACTAAGTGTGGTCATTGTTCTATGAGAACTCTGAAATGTTTCCGAATGAAACAGTTGCGGGTTGGACTGATGAAACTGGCGAAATCATCGATAATTGATGGAAGCCACAATTTTATATCAGAAAAAGTTCTAGAAAGCGCGGGTACTCTTGAATTAATAAGTAACAAAAGTAAAACAAGTAAAACTCTGGTATTGGCGGTACAAGCACTTGAGAAGTCAGAAGCAACAGAAAAGTTGCAAATCTTACTAGCTTCATAGCTATGGTTGGCGGTTGGTACATTTACTTTGCTGGTACCAAGCACTGTAAACGTGGATGTGATCTGGTGGGTAAGCTATAAATTAGTTTACTTGTGACCCTACGAGAGTGTTAATGAGGATGCAGCCGTTAAGGGCCTTGTGTTAGTGATATCGCTGTAACTTTTTTTTGCAAGACACCTTGGATTGTACTAAACTTAAGGGACCTATTTGAACTTTGTATTTGGTTATGATAACAGGTATGGCAGAATTGCTTGAAAGCACGAAAATATTGCTTAGACGCCACAAGGTCCGAATAATAAAGGCCCAATATCGCTGTTACTATAAAACATAAAATACTAGAAACCTTATTAAAGGAACATAATGCCGCTCAAAAGCTTCGATATATGGCCTGCAGTCTCCGAAACCGTGAAAGCGGAACCACTATAAGCCACCCTACCTTCACGAGCGAGTGCTCCGCCCCGAATTCGTCCTGCTATAATCTCCAGGAATACTCACGACAAATCGCCGCGTGACCGCTACGTCTATTTTCATGACGCGATTGTTACCGCATGTCCGCAAGAACTCGATGCACTAGTGGCGAGCGCGTTGCGCGTACGTCGCGTTTCGTAGCAAACGCGCTACGTGCCAGCCCGTTGATCAAAAAATTTAATACGATGCCTTATGTACCTAGGTGTTTTTTTCTTCGCCCTGTAAAATTGGGCAAAATGGACTTAAGTGCGATGTCTGATAATTAAGGAGTCGTTATTAGTAATAAATAATAAAATAGTAAATAAATAGTAATAAATGATCTTAAAACCTGAATAAATAAATAGTAATTTAGTTAGAGCGAACGAAACTAATATTATTATATCGACTATTACTGACGACAATCGACATTGACTGACGATTATAGTGGAGATTTATTACACGTTAATTGCTAGCATTTTTTTTGTTTCTATTAGAGCTAACTGAAATATATTTTTTTTAAAGCAGAAAACATATGAATTACTAAAATTGGTAGAAAAATGTGGTTCAGTATGATGATTTACAAGATCAAATTCGGAACAATAAATTAATGAAATTAACACAGGACTGACGCCAAACGATGGTGTCCAGGCAAAGACTATTGGTTGGGTTGAAAAAAAAAGATAATTTCAAAGGAAAGCATACGTATATAGAATATGTAAAGTATAGGTATACGAAGCTAACTAACACTACAAGATTATTAGAATTTTATAATTAACCGTTTAATAGGTGTCAATAATATTTGTTGCTGAATTGTTTTAAACAAACATACAAACTTATATTTCGACTATCATATAGCAAGTTGTATTGGTGATTATAGTTATCGCGCGATCGACATTAAATAGTAGGTTTTCCTGGTGGTAAACAAATGATTAGGTGAATGATTGAAGTTGCTTAAAACAAAGGTTGGTTGCTATGAATTTATCAAAGATACCTAAAATTTGTTATCTTTAAAGCGGTTCTTTGTGTTTTTATCTTTGGAAGTATGTACTTAACGTCATTAAAGCAAACGAGTACTAGTAGCGACAAGCATGTGTGTAGTAGAGGCTGACCTAAGAAGCTTGGACTGAACTACATATTATACAGTTGCGCCGCGGCGCCGGCGCCGTTGCTCGACAAAAGTACCTACTTGCGCAGAGCAACAGCGGGGAACAAAATCATTGGGATTTTTAACCGACTTCAAAAAAGGAGGAGGTTCTCAATTCATCGTGTATGTATCATTTTGTTTTTTAATGTATGTTCACTCATAATTCCGCCAAATATGTACCGATTTGGATGATTATTTTGGACCTAGTGGACGTTCCATCAAGTTGGTCCCATAAAATTTTTATTCCTTATGAACCAGTCGTTCCTGAGAAAATATGAAAATATGGAGCCCTTAAAAATAGCACAAAGAATAGCAATGCTCGCTTATAGCAGAGAGGTCGTGTGCGGATATGGAACTCTAAAAAACTGAACTCGCGGGCTAGTCGTTTTTTTTAAAAGTATACGTACTGCTGGCTCCTGCCTGACTTTGGTGATGTAGGCTCAGCTTTAGGTTGGATCCACACCATCATTCCTTCATACATCTAAGGGATATAACAGCCCCCCGCATAAGAGTAAAGATCGGAGATTGACGAAGTTTACGAGTTTAGTTAATTCTGAGAAAAGGATAAGTTAATCTACTTCTGTGGTTTCTGGATCCGACAGATGCGATGGTGCAGAATTCGTGACACATAGTTTATGTACTAATTGTACCTGTTGCATAATTCAGCCCGTAACTGTGGTACCTAATAATTTTATTTAAACCTGTTGTAGTGACATTCGATGGTGTAAACATGTGTCGCGGGAGGCGGAAGAGCGAGTGGCGAAGAGCATTTTCTTTTCAGAACTCCAGTAGGTACGGTTAGTGGAAACGTGGCGGCCATTTGAGGTACCTATACGAAAGTTCTGAAAATACACGTGAAGTAAACTTGTTTTTTGGGACTCTTTCCCACCACTGTGACTGCTGTCAGCCAGGATCTACAGTATTCACCAGTGAAGACACCGAGGTTTGACCCTCGGCGAGTCCCGGGGAAATGCTAAATTGTCTAGGAACCCGCAACAAATTTATTTAGAAAAGTATGTCTATTAGAAAGATATAAATAAATTCCACTTTCCTCCTTTGCAAAGCAAGAGACAAATATTTTTACTTGACCTGTGTGATTTTTCACACAGGTCGATATAACCTCAGAACGAAAGATTCTTACAGGTGCACCAACTAGAGTTAGTCCGCCTGTAAGACCTATATTTAGATTTCTACAGTTATGCTAGTTTTGGAACTGGTGGCACAATCACCTCTACTATTCTCATCGCCTACAATGGTTGATTCTGTGATTGCGGAGTTTTCGCAAAGGGAAAATCACTGACTCACTCATCACGAAATTTCAGAAATTACAAGTGTTAGGAGTCTCAAATTTTTTACCGTAAATTAGGTACTATACACGGATAATGGTATAGGTAAAATATCACGCTATATGCATGCGACTGAGCAGACATATTCGTATAATAAGAATGAGATAAGGTAAGAGTTATTATGATCCGTCTCGAAAGTAGGTTTGATGACTTTCAGCCTCTCGAACAATCGTAGACCACATAAATACGCTCCGCCAGTTTATACAGAAGACCGAGGAGTGTAATCAGCCACTATGTCTAGCGTTTGTGGACTACAAAAAAGCCTTTGATTCAATCGAGACCTGGTCGGTATTGCAGTCCCTCCAGCGATGCCATATTGACTATAAATACATAGAAATGTTGAAGGGCGGGAGCACGAAACTTATGCCATTCCAGCGAGGTGTGAGACAGGGAGACATCATTTCTCCGAAACTGTTCACAAACGCATTGGAGGACGTTTTCAAGCTGTTGGACTGGAACGGATTCGCCATCAACATCAATGGCGTTATAGTCATTATGGCAGAGTCGCTGGAGGACCTCAATACGATGCTCAGCGACCTCAGTAGCGTTTTCTAACAGGTAAATCATGTCTAATGTCCATGTTGCACCCGTACCGGTAGTTGGTGGCAACGATACACTCGAAGTTGTTGACCACTATGTATATCTAGGACAAGCTATCCAGTTGGGTCGGTCCAACTTCGACAAAGAGGTTGCTCAAAGAATTCAACTCGGATGGGCAGCGTTCGGGAAACTACGCGATATCTTCTCGTCCGAAATACCGCAGTGCCTGAAGACGAAGGTTTATAACCAGTGTGTGTTGCCAGTGATGACCCTAACTGCTGGCCTTTTAGTTAAGCTCAGAGTCACACAACGAGCTATGGAGAGAGCTATGCTCGGAGTTTCTTTGCGCGACCGAATCCGTAATGAGGAGATTCGCCGAAGAACCAAGGTAACCGACATAGCTCTCAAAATCTGCAATTTGAAGTGGCAATGGGCAGGCCACATCGCTTGAAGAACCGATAACCGTTGGGGAAGAAAGGTTCTCGAGTGGCGACCACGGACCGGAAGACGCAGCGTAGGTAAGCCTCCCACTAGGTGGACAGAAGACATTGTGCGCGTCGCAGGTAACCGGTGGATGTAAATAGCCAATTATCGTTAATTGTGGCATTCGAAGGGGGAGGTCTATGTTCAGCAGTGAACATCTTCCGGCTGGTGATGATCATGATGAAGGTAATTCGAACTTTAGAATAAAACTTCCGTGGTCAGGAGGTTACGGACGCCTCTACGCACAGTAGGACCCGGTTTCAAATCTCAGGTTGCGATTTTCTTTTTGTACTTTAATCTTTTTTGGTCTTGCTACATCTCTTACCGGTCGAGATGGTTTATTGGCAACCAAGTATGATGGTTTGTAGCCAATCTTCGATATTTCGCAGGCATAATAAAATTGAGGTTAGGTACTAATAGTGTAATAATGTCTTTGGTCGCTGCTATATTATTATACCTTGTAGTGGGACTTTTATCAGTTCACTCCCCAATACAAATATAAATCACTCAATTAAAATAATAACATTTCATCTTAACTATGCTTAACAAACTATGCATTTCGTGTTGTTGTATGTTTATATTAACCAAGAAGTCACTTACTTATCTATCAGTATCGTGGAGCCAATAGTCATCAATTGTGCTGTTTCAAAACCCTATGTTCAGCAGTGGTCGTCGTCAGTGGTGTCGTCTTTCGGCTGGAGAAATAATGTTTTTTTTTATAAATCTAACTATTTTCCGTTATCATCATATAACTTCAAGAATGCGCTGTCATTTCTTTGGGCGTCACTCTCGTCGACAGTTCATCAAAAGGGGTGTGGATCGTAACAGAAGGTTTAATTCAAAAATTCTAGCGTATTCTTCCTTTTCTGCTTCAACTTTCGTAGAATTTGGATCACGGCGATCGGAGTTCAAACATCAAACAAAAGGATTTGAAAGTGGGATACACATGTTGAATTTATTGGATAGTCGACTTAGGATATATTTGAAAGGGATGCCCTTTTGTTCCTCTGACGCTAGATCTAAGACATTGGTGCAATTATTTAGGAAAGGCTTGAGTTTATACCGAGTGCTATCAAAAGTTCGACTAAAGCCGATCAGTACAATATTAAGTTAGTAGTGCCGCTGAAAGTACAATTGTTTCATGGCTACAAGTAGTTTCTTCTTTTGTGTTTGCTTCGACAGAGTAAACATTATAGATGGCAATAAAATAAAACTTAGATACACAAAAACACGATATAGTAGAATTATAATAAGGATGTGGTAACAAGTTTGAGAAACAGTGATCAAGAACTCATAGAACTAGACACATAGAACTAGACGATACGGCGCATAATAAAATTCGTTGATTAGCGTTCGCTACGACCGACAGATGTAGTATGAATGTAGTAGACGACAAGCACGGTGTTCAGACCTGGAAATAGTAGATTTGGTGCATGCTATGCGATCCGGTGTCCGGAGATGTGATTACAGCTCAGGTTATGGAGTCAGACCATTCAGGTAGGTGCCACCGCAATGTCAGATATTGTGTCACTCACCTGCAGTGTGGAAACATTGCTGTGTTCCGGTGTGAAGGGCACTGTACCTAGTAAAATTACCGGACACAGAAGACCACAGAACAATACTACTAGCAGAAGACTCGTATAATAGTGACGAGCGGCAGTGCAAATCAGCTGTCTATAGGCAGGCACGTTGCTTACCATCAGGCGAACGTCTTGCTTGTCTCGTCACTAGGTTGAATAAAAAAAGCTATTTTCGATATTTTCAAAATAGGAAGTACCGTCAGTCCTTAGATGGGTGACCGTTTAGTGGAATTTGAACCGAGCGTCTCCGTGCTTGGGAGGGCACGTTAAAAGTCGGTCCCGGCTACTGTCATCTAGACAGCAGTCGTTAAGCTAAGTCAGAGGCCTAAGGTCAGCTTGAAAACTCTGATACCAGGTTGGCCACTAACCATACGACAAAAAAAGTAAACATCGGTTTTAGGAAAACAATTTATTTCACATAATTATCACAGTCACTAATGCACCTCTTTAAACCGTTATTCTTAGTTTGAATACATTCATGATACCATTTATAAACATCATTACATTAAACAAGGAATTAAAATAAAGAAAAACATAAATACATACATCGTTATCTATTGATACCATACCATAGGAACCTAATTTAGCGTATCAAATTATATTATTACTTCTAAAGAATGAATGAAGAAGAATGTTGTAAATTACTCACCAGCCGGACCATTGTATTCATCGGTTTTAGTTAAATCATCTCAGGATCCGGTGGTAGTTATGATATTATTATTGATATTTTGACCCTGAAATTGATCACGGGCATATTTCCTTTTAAACGCAGTAACAATGTGACAGACAGACGCGGCGGAGAACTTTGTAGTGATGTGATCCTACACTTTTATACAATAACTAGCGGCCCGGCACGTGCTTCACTACGTATAAAATGAAATATTAAAAAAAAATTGAAACATCAAATTCAGAACATAAAATATAAACACAAAGCAATAATTATCGCTGACAATTTGCTTTAATCGAAGCACGTCCAAAATGAAATGACCGCATGAATGACATAACAACATGCTTTTACTGTCAACACTGAAAAAAGATTTAATTCTGAAAAAAGGTTCAATTTGACAGCAAAATCCTCATTTACAAAATTATCCGCCATTTATTGAATTAATTTGTTACAAAAAATGTGATAAATAAAGAACCGCTCTACCGATTTTGTGCAAACTTCACATAAACCTTCTACTAAATAGTCCGAACAAAGCCTAAATATTTGGTTTGGATAAGTGAGCCCGTTCTTGAGTTATAAAATTACAACGAAAAGTGGCATTGATTTTTATAGATATAGATCTAAAATGATATTAGAAGTATTACTTCTGTACTAGAAGTATCGTAAGAAATTTCAGGCATGATCCGGAATTTATTCGAAAGATGCGTCTGAGCAACCAAACTATACTTAACCTCTAAATTCTCTCAACCTATAGATACAGAAGATAAAAAAGTTGTGAGATATTATTGGTTAAATATTTACTTAAAATAATTTAGAGGCGTCTTGGCGGGTTAACTCTTAAAATATGTATCTCCATCTAATAAATTGGAGTTACGAAATTGCTTTCTCAAATTCTGATATCGTTTTGTAAAAATCTCATAAGACTATTATATGTACAGAATTCAAAGTCGTATGAAAGACGGTTGGCTACAATTTTATTAAAACGGTTACGTTTTTTTATTCACAGTATTTTTTATTATTATTCGAATGGTTAATTTAGTCTGAGTAATAACTTTCGAACTATTTTCTGTCCAAAAATTGAGGCCTGTAAAATTAGTATTCTTAAATCTATTATTTATTATGAACAAATTAATATTTAAACACATCAACAACTGCCTGTGGCTAACGCTAACTGTTCTTCGCGTCAATGTTTTCAACATTTTTGGTTGTAGGCACAAAACTTAGTGGATCGTTCGTCTTTAGTTCTGCTTCTTTTGCTTCTTTCTTCTCTTCTGCTTCAAGGGCTTTTTTTCTTGTGCTCTTAAGTTCTTTCCTGTGTTGGGCGAAGAAAAATCTGGAAAAGCAGATAGAGAGATCGTTATAGTGTATAAACAAGAGAAGCCTTTGGCAATTAGAGGCCTTAATCATTGTTTTTACTGGCTTTCAAATCACTAAAACGGGGTCACTAAATAGCAAATCGTGGTACTGATCCGGTGAACCAGTTCACTTTTGACCCTCAACCAAATATTGAAAATTAATTTATTTAGCTAGCGCTTTGTCTTCTTTGCAAGTAGAGATTATAGGTATTAGTTAAGTATGAGGATATGATACGGATTGCAATCAACTAAACTCCAGACTTCAGACTCATAGTTCAAACAAACAAAAATTGCAATAATATAACTTCGTACACATTACGTCATCGATATTAATTTAACCAGAGTGCAACTGTTTTTTTTATTTATCAAACGTACTTACCATAACTATAATAATTGGTTATCCATACATATAGAAAGTCAGATATATCGTAAATATCTTATATTGTAAAATAACAAAAAAATGTGCGTGCGTGGAGTCCCTCCGCGCGGAAGAAGTGAAACTTCACTCTCGCTCTGTATTATACGACACTGTACGACACCGTACGACACCGGTCAGCCAGTCACTCACTCACCCACTAACCCACTCACCCACTCACCCACTCACCCACTCACCCACTCACCCACTCACCCACTCACCCACTCACCCATTCACCCACTCACTCACTCACCCACTCACTCACCCACTCACTCACCCTCTCACCCACTCACTCACCCACCCACTCACTCACCCACTCACTCACCCACTCACTCACCCACCCACTCACCCACTCACTCACCCACTCACTCACCCACTCACTCACCCACCCACTCACTCACCCACTCACCCACACACTCACCCACTCACTCACCCACTCACTCACCCACTCACTTACCCACTCACTCACCCACTCACTCACCCACTCATCCACTCACCCACTCACCCACTCACCCACTCACTCACTCACTCACCCACTCACCCACTCACTCACCCACTCACCCACTTACCCACTCACTCACCCACTCACTCACCCACTCACCCACCCACTCACTCACTCACCCACTCACCCACACATTCACCCACTCACTCACCCACTCACTCACCCACTCACTCACCCACTCACCCACTCACTCACCCACTCACCCACTTACCCACTCACTCACCCACTCACTCACCCACTCACCCACCCACTCACTCACCCACTCACTCACCCACTCACCCACCACTCACCCACCCACTACCTCACCCACTCACCCACCACTCACCCACCCACTCGCCCACCCACTCACTCACCCACTCACCCACTCACTCACTCACTCACCCACTCACTCACCCACTCACTCACCCACTTACTCACCCACTCACTCACCCACTCACTCACCCACTCACTCACCCACTTACTCACCCACTCAATCACCCACACACTCACCCACTCAGTGACGGCGTCACATGAGCGCTCTGTATTGTACGACACTGTACGACACCGTACGACACCGGTCAGCCAGTCACTCACTCACTCACCCACTAACCCACTCACCCAGTCACTCACTCACTCATCCACTAACCCACTCACCCACTCAGCCACTCACCCACTCACCCACTCAGCCACTCACCTACTCACCCACTCACCCACTCACTCACCCACTCACTCACCCACTCACTCACCCTCTCACCCACTAAATCACCCACTCACTCACTCACCCACTCACCCACTCACTCACCCACTCACTCACCCACTCACTCACCCACTCACTCACCCACTCACTCACCCACTCACTCACTCACTCACCCACTCACTCACCCACTCACTCACCCACTCACCCACTCACTCACCCACTCACCCACTCACCCACTCACCCACTCACCCACTCACCCACTCACCCACTCACCCACTCACCCACTCACCCACTCACTCACCCACTCACCCACCTACTCACCCACTCACTCACCCACTCACCCACTTACCCACTCACTCACCCCCTCACTCACCCACTCACTCACCCACTACTCACCCACTAACTCACCAACTCACCCACTCACTCACCCACTCACTCACCCAGTCACCCACTCACCCACTCACTCACCCACTCACTTACCCACTCACTCACCCAGTCACTCACCCACTCACTCACCCAATCACCCACCCACTCACTCACCCACCACTCACCCACCCACTCGCCCACCCACTCACTCACCCACTCACCCACACACTAACCCACTCACTCACCCACTCACCCACTCACTCACCCACTCACTCACCCACTTACTCACCCACTCACTCACCCACTTACTCACCCACTCACCCACTCAGCCACCCACCCACTCCCCCACTCACCTACTCACTCAGTGACGGCGTCACATGAGCGCTTTCATAACCTAAACAAATTTAACACTTAACGTTCAACACCTGTCGTTTAACGCTTAACATCCAACGCAGAACGTCTTACGCGTTAAATGATAACATGTTTGGAAGTCGCATAAGAAGTTTTACTTCAATAAAAAAAATGTGCGTGCGTGGAGTCCCTCCGCGCGGAAGAAGTGAAACTTCATTCTCGGTCAGTCGATCGGTCGGTCGGTCGGTCGGTCGGTCCTTCACTCACTCACACACACACACACACACACACACACACACACACACACACACACACTAACTCAACTCAACACAACTCATTGAAACCCACTGAAACCCACTCACCCACTGACTCAGTGACGGCGTCACATGAGCGCTTTCATAACCTTAACAAATTTAACGCTTAACGTCTATCACTTAACGTTTAACGCCTATCACTTAACGCCTATCACCTTCATTTAACGCTTAACGCGTTATGTGATAACATTTTTGGAAGTCGCATAAGAAGTTTCACTTCAAAAACAGATTTAAACAAGAAATCTAATTCAACTACTTATTTAATAAAATCTTTTAAAAAAAAAATTGAACCGACTTCAATATCACTGAAAAGTATAAAATAATTTAAATATTATTGAAGTTGGTGCCAAATTTACACAGCCGGTAAGCTAACACCAACTTCAATAATATTTAAATTATTTTATACTTTTCAGTGATATTGAAGTCGGTTCAAATTTTTTTTAAAAAGATTTTATTTTATACTTTTTAGTGATATTTTCATACATAAAGATTGAACCATCGAAGACGGTAAAATGATCTAGGTAGGTTATGACATCATTATGATTTCACATTATCGTCTACATACTTTTACATAATTCATGTTTCTTCAGAAACTCAGAAACAATTTGTCCGATCGTAATGAAATTTGCATGGAATCATCATAGTAGTTTACTCTCTCGAATAAAAAAATAATCATCGAAATCGGTTCATATTTATCAGAGAAATGTAAAGGAGAACATCAGTTTTATGGTTTTTACCAGATAAATTCCTCCATATCATTCATGGTCCTCCAGGAACTTCTTATCCGGTTGTGATAAAATTCATACAGGTTCATTACAGTGGTTCCTTCTTTCGAACAAAAAAAGAATCATTGAAATTGGTAAATATTTACCAGAGTTATGACCATTTTTGTCCTTAAAAAGCACCATAAAGTCATCTATATAGGCTTTCTTGCAACTCGCAGTGCGCAGTCACCATTCTTGTTTTTTCAGGAACTACTTATTACTAAGCAATATTTTTTTTATGGGACCCAATTAACGGATTTAAGAATGGATGGAAGAAAGATTTTTTCAAATCGGTTCATAATTGCCAGAGTTATGCGCGAACATACATAGAAAAAAAATATATATATATATACAGACGAATTGAGAACCTCCTCCTTTTTTGAAGTCTGTTAAAAATTGATCGATGTTATGATAAATTAACATAATCTATATTAATAAAAGAGCAGGGTGTTTTCTAGGAATCACGATACAGCAAAAACCATATAACGTACAATCTTGAAATTTGGAACCAACATTATTCAAATAGTCTAGGTGAACAATAAGAACGGATTTTTCGAAATTCCATACCTAAGTGGGTCAAATGGGTTCCCAAAGTTTGTATGGAAAAAAAAAATTTTTTTCGTCACACGGACATGAAACTTTGTCAGTGTACTAAACAAAAGAAATAAAGAAACACGTGTATCACACTTTTTGAAAATCGACCCTTATAGGGATTTTATCATGGTTTTTGAGTATGCAACTCGGAAAAAAAAAATCATACTGTATTGCTGTAACTTTGCGAATACATTAATCAAATTATAGCAATCCAAGTGCAAATAATAATTTTTTGAAAATCAACTCCTAAAGGGGTCCAATTGGGGTCCAAAAAATGTTTCTCGACCTACAGTCATAAGACTTCGTTTATATATTGCACACAAGAATCTAAGAAACCTATTTCCGGCATTTTTCGAAAAACTACCCCTAAGGTCATTTAATGGGGTTCCAAAGTTTACACAAAGAAGGATTTCCATTTCATCCTATGATGCAACTAGAGTGACAAAACTCAGTAAATAAACTCAACGCAACAATTGAAAAAACTAATTTAGAGCATTTTGGTAAAATCAACCCCTAAGTGGGTCAAATGGGCTCCCAAAGTCTGTATGAAAAAAAAAAAATTTTCACCACACGGACATGAAACTTTGTCAGTGTACTAAACAAAAGAAATAAAGAAACACGTGTATCACATTTTATGAAAATCGACTATTATAGGGATTTTATCATGGTTTTTGAGTATGCAACTCGGAAAAAAAATTCATACTGCATTGCTGTAACTTTGCGAATACATTAATCTAATTATAGCAATCCAAGTGCAAATAATATTTTTTTGAAAATCAACTCCTAAAGGGGTCCAATTGGGGTCCAAAAAATGTTTCTCGACCTACAGTCATATGACTTCGTTTATATATTGCACACAAGAATCTAAGAAACCTATTTCCGGCATTTTTCGAAAAACTACCCCTAAGGTCTTTTAATGGGGGTTTCAAAGTTTGCACAAAGAAGGATTTCCATTTCATCCTATGATGCAGATAGAGTAACGAAACTCGGTAAATAAACTCAACACAATCATTAAAAAAATAATTTTGAGCATTTTTGTAAAATCAACCCCTAAGTGGGTCAAATGGGCTCCCAAAGTTTGTATGGAAAAAAAATTTTTTTTCGTCACACTGAAACGAAACTTTGTTAGAATACTGAGCAAAAGAAATAAAGAAAAATGTGTACTACAACTTTTGGAAAATCGACCCTTAAAGGGGTTTTATCATGATTTTTGAGTATGAAACGTGAAAGAAAACATACTTACTGCATTGATGAAGCCTTGCGAATATATTTATCAAATTATAGCAATCCATGTGTAAATAATCATGTTTTGAGAATCAACTCCAAACTGGGTCCAATTGGGGTCCAAAAAATGTTTTTCAACCTACAGTCATAAGACTTAGTTTATATAATGTAAAAAACAATCTAAGAAACTTATTTCCGGCATTTTTCGAAAAACTAACCCTAAGGTCATATCAAAGGGTTGGGAAGTTTGCAAAAGAAAGGATTTCCATTTCATGCTATGATGCAGCTAGAGTAACAAAACTCAGTTAATAAACTCAACACAACTATTGAACAAACTAATCTTGAGCATTTTTGTAAAATATACTCCTAAGTGGGTCAAATGGGCAAAAGTTATTACGGAAAAAAAATTGCTTTTCATCAGACGGATATGAAATTTTGTCAATATACTAAGCCAAAGAAATTAAGAAACACGTGTATCACAACGTTTTCAAATTCGACCCGTAAAGGGGTGTTATCATAGTTTTTGAGTATGAAACGCGGAAAAAACATCATGCTGCATTGATGAAACTTTGCGAATACATTTATCAAACTAAAGCAATTATTGAATAATCAATCATTTTTTGAAAATCACCTCTGTCTCTGGGGTCCAATTGGGTTTCAAAAATGTTTTTCGACCAACAGTCATAAGACTTAATTGAAGTATTGCACACAAGAATCTAAGAAACCTATTTCCGGCATTTTACAAAAAACAACCGCTATGGTCATTGAATGGGGTTGGAAAGTTTACACGTTGAACGATTCCCATTTAATTCTATAATACAGCTAGAGTAACGAAACTCGGTAAAGAAACTCAATACAAAAATTGAACTAATTTTTAGCATTTTTCGAAAATCAACCCCTAAGTGGGTCAAGTGGGGTCTCAAAGTTTGTATGGAAAACATTTTTTTTCACCACACCAACACGAAATTTTATCAACATACTAAACAAAAGAAATGAAAAAAAAAAAACAAATGGGGTATCAAAGTTATTATGGAAAAACAATTATTCATCGCATGGACACGAAACTTTATCAGTGTACTGATAAAAAAACACGTGTATCTCATTTTTTTTAATCAACCCTTGAAGGGGTTTGTTTAAGCATGGTTTTTGAGTATCAAACGCGGAAAGAAAATCATGCTGCACTGATGAAACTTTGTGAATAAATTCATCAAGTTAGAGTAATTTATTTTGAAAATCAACCCCTAAAAGGGTCCAATTGGGTCCAAAAAATGTTTTTTTTTGTCCTACAGTCACAGGACTTATTTTATGCATTGCACACAATAATCTAAGAAACTTATTTCAGTCATTCTTCAATAAACAATCCCTAAGGTAATTTTATGAGGTTGCAAAGTTTGCATGAACAAGGATTTTCATTTTACCTATAATGCTGCTACAGTCACAAAACTCATTAAATAAACTCAACATAACAACAAACAAATTTTCAGCATTTTTCGGAAATCAACCCTTAAGTGGGTCAAAACTTTGTCATCAAAAGGAGTTGAGAAACAAGACTGACACATTTGTTTTGAAAATCAACTCTTGACGGGGTTTTAGCACGGTATTTGAGTATGAATGCAGAAAAAAACATCATGCTGCACTGATGACACTGCGGATGCATTCATGAAATTAAAGAATTGCAATATTTTTTTTTTAAATTGACAATAGGGATTTATTGGGAAATTATGTTTTTTTTTACCCTACGGTCACAAGACTTATTTTATTTACCTATATGTAATGATTTCATGTAAATTTCATAAGCACCGGATAAAGATGTTTTATTCGAAAATCAACCCGTGGGACAAATGAGGTAAGTATCAAAGTTTGTATATAAAAAAAAAATTCAAAGACACGAAACTTTGTCAGTGTACTCATCAAAAAACTCAGAAACACGTCTAACACATTTTTTTTGTAAATTAAACCTTAACGGGGGTTTTAGCGCGGTTTTTGAGTATCAAACGCGAAAAAACAATTCATGCTGCACTGATGACACTTCGCGGATACATTCGTCATATTCAAGTAATCCATGTATTTTTTTTAAGTTAACCCCTCATCATCATCATCATCATCACCAGCCGGAAGACGTCCACTGCTGAACATAGGCCTCCCCCTTTGAACGCCACAATGACCGACAATTGGCTACTTGCATCCACCGGTTACCTGCGATGCGCTCAATGTCGTCTGTCCACGTTAACCCCTAAAAGCGTTCAATTGAGTTCCAAAAAATATTTTATTCCTACAGCCACACGACATATTTTATGTATTGCATACAAGAATCTACCGCTAAGGGCATCTATCAATGGGGTTACCAAATGGTTTCCACTTAACAACCTTATAAGTTTTTTATTGCAAAATAAGTACAGTAAGTAACTATCTTTTAAATATAGAAGTAAATATTTAAAAAATGGGAGCTATGATAGCTTACACAAAAATACAGGCTATATACTTAATACCTATTAGATCAGAGTTATTAAAAGTGTGAATAATATTGAAATCGATCATCCGAAGATCGGATCAACAATAATAACTAAGAAGACCTGAGGATACACTGGCATAATTGTGCAAATCGACGTACAACAGCTCAGTCCTCCCGTAACCATGGGTGATGCAAAGCATTTGAAACGTCGGGATAGTAAAAGCTAAAATAAACCACGATTAAATCCGTAAAAGTAGTATGATTTCAATATTTAGCATTCGCGTAAATAAAATAAAACATTAGTGGAAACAATATTTAAAAAAACTCGATCCATAATTCAAAACACGTTTGAGTAACAAAGTAAACGCGGGCGAAGCCGCGGGCTACAGCTAGTGATTAATAAATATGCTAATTGTCAAGTTGGTGTTAATAGACTGTATTCAACACCAGGGTAATTCAAAAACGTAAGGAAATTCCCGTTTATGAATCTGATCCAATGATGTCATCATCTGAAAATCCGGTGGTGTGGACGTTATTTACGAATCATCGAAATCTTTGCACTGTTGACTTATTTGTTGGTGTATCTGTTTATTTTCTGGATAGCGTTCATAGACATACCGTTGGATTTTTTTCTTGATGTGAAAATGAGAATTTCCACGTACGTAGCCTGCCTACACCGAAGGGCTGGCAACCACAATACTGCTACTTTTTAATTTTACTTTAAATTATCATGGGGTTTCATATTGACGTGAATATTCACGTTGAATACACATTGAATATTAACCTAATTTAACGGATTTTATCGCTGTTTAAGTTTTTTTAATATTCTCGGGTTTTCTTTCATTACCATGCCATGGCAACTGTGACACAATCCGTATTTTTTTTATTGTTTTTTCCTTACTGCCTGACATATAATAGTGTATTATTTATGCTGCTTGCTGTGGTCGGACGACGTGTGATCGCGGTGCGCGCTTCGCGTGTTAGCATAGTTTAAATAAGAATCATCCGTTTTACGGTTTTTGTGGACCAAGATATAGTGCCGCGCTTACAAACGTCAATTACAGTTAATGATCGATCCAGTTCTTGAAGTTTGATTATTTCGACACTCGCAAACAATTAATACTTACTTAAAACTCTGATAGTGAGTGAGTAGATATACCTATCGATTATCCCAGTACTCATTAATAAAAAATATCATAAACGCCTCAGAAATTCAAAATCATTATGCTTACGCGTCTATGTTTTTAAATTTAAAAATTGTTTTTTCTTCATGAGTATTCTTCCTTTCCTTTTTTTCTCTCGTCCATTTATACGAACAAGTACGAAAAAGAACAAAGTAGGTAAGTCCAATTTGCTTTCTCCCAAATTAGAATGCTCATTTTATTTTTTAACAATTTCTACTGCTGCTACTATTTCTCTTTTCTAAAGTTTTATTCACAAGAGTAACTCTCGCTGATCCAAAGAAGTAGGTATTTTAAACCGTCACACTCATTCATTCAATTTTCTTACTATAATAGATCCAACCGTTTATTTTCTTTTTGACAGCACCAATAGAACGTAACTGCGTCATGTTACGCAAAAGTTCACTTTAAGTGAACGTTCTATTGGTGCTGTCAAAAAGAAAATAAACGGTTGGACGCTCTATAACATATTTAAAAAAAAACCCAGCGAAATACCGCTTACCCATCAGATTACATATGTAGATTTAAATGTCTTTATTAGAATTAACGATAACTGACGTTTGTGAGTAGGCCTAATAAACTGCTTTAACTCACATAAGTATAATCGAGGGTGGTATAGTGATGGCCGCGCTGGTGAGGAACACGGCTCCCGGGAGCGCGGACAGGGTCTTCATGTACAACCACGAGTAGAACGGGTTGAACGCCAGTGACGCTAGCGTCTCCGTCAGGGAGAAAATAGAGTTCACTTTTGCTGTGAAAAAATAAAGATATGTGAAGTTTGTTATCATTGGTGTGAGGATCATCATCATCATCATCATCAGCCGAAGACGTTCACTGCTGAACATAGACCTCCCGCTTCGAACGCCACAATGAACGACAATTGGCTATTTGCATCCACCAATTACCTACGACGCGCACAATGCCGTCAGTCCACCTAGTGGGTGGTCTGCCTACGCTGCGTCTTCCAGTTCGTGGTCGCCACTCGAGAACCTTTCTTCCCCATCGGTTATCGGTTCTTTGAGCGATGTGGTCTCCCATTGGGTGTGAGGATGTATATACAATAATAAATTGAAAAACCCTTGATTCAAAAAGTGCGTTTTTAGCATTAAGTTAAATAAAAATGTCCATTCGTATCATAGATCTAGAAGGCACGGGTTAAAATTCCGCCCGTTGCAACAACTTTGAGTCATTCCTCATTGGTTAGGATAATACAAGGCGATCGCCTGAATGTCTGAACAGCAAGCTGATCCATGCCGAGGCTGGGTGTGTCAGTCCTGCGCATAGGCGCTGAACAAATAACTAGAATAAGAAGATATAAACGTAGTTTCGTAGACAAGATTTTAAAATGGCCATAGAGAATTAAGGCCTAGGCTGGGGACTAAACCTAAACCTACCAAACCTACCTACCTAACCTACTAAACCTGGCGTTGTCATGTGCTTCGATCTCGCACTACTGTCGGAAGGTGTTCTCTACTTGTAGCATGGTTACGGTCAAGTACTATAAAGTATACTATACCTGTCTCCTGTTTCTCCACCAATTTGGATATGATAGAACGCAGTGACGTGAAAGTGGTGGCGTTGAGGAGCTCCGCGACTGGTACTGTAATACAACACAATCAGAAATACTGCGGCTTTTAGAAATCAACAATTTATGTTTTTAGTTGTGATTAATGATATTATGTTAGGTTAGGTTAGTGTTTGCTTTTTTTCCCCTAGGACGTCCATTGAGTACGGCGGCTACTTCGAGAAGAAAGGCGGTGAGGTGGCGACTCCCGTCCCCGTCAGCACCGTGAACGCTTCCCGGGGGGCTATAATGTGCCCCCGGTGGCGGGCTCAAATGCAGGGCACTGAGGGGCTTCTGGTGAAGATCTCACCGGAGAGCCCGGAGGTCCCCTCTCATGTGCTGATGTGACAGCCAGGGGGTTTTAGTGGGTAAAAAACCTTTTGAAGGTTTCCCCCGTGAAAAATCTTATAAAGTTTCAAACAAAACTTCTTTTTTTTTTGCATGCTTCGTCACGTCACTTGACACAAATATGTATCTTTTTAGTTAATTTGTATCATATGAGAACCTTATGAGAATAAATGCTTGATAGAAATTTAAGTGTCAATGAACTAAAAGACTCCGATTAATCTAATCTGCGTAGGTTAACGTAATTGGTATTGGTTACAATAGTACTTACTTATTATGAGTAGTTTTGTAATCATAGATTGAAATGAGTGTTTCAATAAGTGTCAAGCTATTCTCGTACCAGTATATTGACGATACCTACTTTAGGAATTCAATTGACATCCGGGTAAAATCATAAATGATAATATGATAATCATGAAAACACTTGAAACGATATATTTTATATCGTACTGGTTAGAACGAACGTGCGAAAATAAAAATAAGATATTGAGTAGTATAAATAACAGTGGATTTAATATAGACGGTTCCTTGCACAAGGAACTTACCACCTAGAAAGGTTCCTAGTTTTCAGGTATAATGGGCCAGATGACTGAAAAATTCTATTTAGTATTATTTACAGTACCTAAAAAATTGGTCGCGTATTTTTTTTGGTCAATTAAACAAAAAATGATGAAGATATAGTGAGTCTAAATTCCACGTGACGTCACACCTACGTACAATTTTTATTGAGGCGTGACGTCACTAGCCCCCACTCCCGAACTTTTATGCTCCTTAGTCTACTCACCAACTCAACTTACCTAAATACATCTCGATGTCGGTCTGAACAAATGCCGTCCACATTGAGCCGACGAACTTGCTGACGATCGACACAAGGCATAACAATGAGTCGTCGATCTGCAGCCGTTTACTGAGCACTGTTATTGAGAACATTGCACCTGGAAAATAAAGTTTATATGGTACGTATAGTAATAACAATATCCAGGGATAATCTACAGAGGGTTATCAGGGTGGATATTCTGTAACAAGATTAAAAAACTGGAAAGATTTAACAAAATTCGTTAGACGAATTTAATATATCACCACGGATTCAGCTTTCTACTGATCTAAATACTCAAACACAAGATAAAACAGATATGATCATACATTGAAATGTTTTTTTTTTCTGGGTGGGAATCGAAATTACGAACGTTTGGGTAATTGAGCTACTGAGTGAGCCAAAGAATCTACCAAAATACATAGGCTGTGTGTTATTATTTTCTCATCTCTGTACCTGAGTTCAGGAGTCGCAGACTACGAGCAGAGTTAAGGGGATAAGGTTTTCTGACTGGCAAATTAGCTAGCACTGTAGATATACGCGATTTTGAGAAAACTCTACATTTATTTATTTCAAGTTCATAGAACAAGCAAAATAAAACACAATTTTCTGGCTTTCTTGTTTAGCTTTAAATAAAATATTCGAATGTAATTTTTTTTGTACAAACGAAGAGTTTAATTATTTCGATTTAAAATGGAGTTACGGTTTTTAACAACAATGTAAAAAATCTTTAATTTAGGAGTAGGTAAGTAAAACTAAGGATTAATTACTATGGCTAGGCCCTTGCTCAATGAGTTTTTTTACGAGACTCCCAGAGTAAATAGTACCTAACTTATCAGTTAGGTATAAACATTATAATGTATCTATTATAATGGTTTCCATCTCTCTGGTTTCGCCGTGGAATTTGCAAATCATTTACATTAAACTAATTAATTTGTTAATCTACAAAAAATAAATTCGAATATTAATCTTATCTGCGAATATTACTTTTATTAAGTTCGTAATCCAATCTTCCCTAAGTCTTAAAGTTATCTCATTTTACGTCATCATTAGGTATTCAGTGTATTCGTCTTAGTATTTATCAAAATATTTTCTTTCTAACCTTAATTAGTAGTAAATTTTTAATATTATCTTCAGAATTCCGTATAACAGAAAGTTTGTAATATTTAGAATTCGCCGTTCCTTTGAATAATTAAAAAAAGATTCTGTAAATCATAAGAGGTTTTTTTTTACAGCAGCAAGCATACGGCCCGCTAGATTGTAAGCATTCGCCGCAGGCAACACATTTTATTAAAATTAGCAGACTTGGGGCCCTGATCGTTACCGGACAGTGGTTACAACTGGCCATGAGCGTCTAACAGAAAGATCCGCTGAATTCCGCTGTGATTAGCTGTACTACCTAGTTCCTATGAACTAGGTAGTACAGCTAATCACAGCGGACTACTACATTGTGTAGATATTAACTCACCAAACGAATGAAGTATGATGGAATAGCTGATGAACAAGCTATACTTGACCATGTCCCAGTTCAAGCGATTCCTCAGGAACAAATACATTATTGAGTGTTCAGCTGAAAATTAGAATGGTTTTTGTTTGACATGTGTTTTTTTTATACCACTATGGTGGCTAGCAAGCAGCTAGCCTGATGGGAAGCAGTCACCGCAGCCTATGGACGCTAGCAACACCAGTAGGATAACTAGCGCGTTGCCGACCCCGTAATAATTAATTAATACAATAATAATTCCCCGTAATTCTGCATACTTTGAACCCTATTGTGTAGTGTTTAACGTTTTATTTTTCAATGAACTTAAGTTCTATGTTTAAATGCGTAACAGCTCAGTGCGAAAACAAGGTGCGCAAGTTCGAACCCCGGCTCGTACCTCTGATTTCTTTAATTAATCATGTGCGAACGAATCCAGTTTGTTCGATTGTGATAGCTTTCGGTGAAGGAAAACATCGTGAGGAAATCTGCATCTCTGAGAAAGCCTGAAGCTAAGTGTAAAGTCCGCCAATCTGCACTTTGTCAGCATGGTGGAATATGACCTAAGCCCCTTCATCTTGAGAGGAGGCCTGTGCTTAACACTGGGAGAAAACAAGGGCAGGTATTATAACAATATCTTTCAATAATGTCTCTATTATGACACATTACGTAGTTACCTAATTGCATAATATTCACTTGCACACACCTATCAATCTAATCTAACTACACTATAATACTAGTAAAGGTTGAAAATCTTTACATTGAATATTTTTCCTTGATATCCTGGGACAATCCACACACGGTCATCCGATCCCAAACTAGGCAGAGCTTGTACTATGGAAATCAGACAACTGATACTAATACTTATATACATAATGATTTCTGATATTTACGCGAATATTACACATTGAAATGAAACTAATTTTACGGATTATATCGCGGTTTATTTTTGATTTTAATTACCCGACGTTTCGAATACTTTACCGCATTCATGGTCACGGGCGGACTGAGGTGGTAGCAGTCCAAATTTCATAGTTGTCTTAGGGTACCCTCAGGTCTTCTAATTATTATTATTATATGATAATTATTATGAATGCTGTAAAGTATTCGAAACGTCGGGTAATTAAAATCAAAAATAAACCGCGATATAATCCGTAAAATTAGTTTCATTTCAACTTATATACATTTTTTTTTGTAAATACATACTTAAATAAATAAATAACACCCAGAAATTTGGTGGGAACCGAACCCACGACCCATTGGGTAGCAGCCAGGGTGTCTAACCACTAGACCAACGGGCCCGGCTATAAATGATACATCGATGATGGTACTAAGTGTCAATTTGGTGACAGCCAGGTTCCTATTGGGTCTGTGGTGACAATAGAATCTTTCATCCGTCTACCCACGAAGGCACTAACCTGACGTTGGTCCGAAGATTATGAAGACGATGAAAAGCGTCAGTATCACCTTGACCCTTCTGTTGTTGGGCCGTGGTCGGAACGCCACGGATATGGTCTCCAGAACATGGGATACGTTGAAGAACGACACTTTTGTCTGTTCTGGTCTTTCTATCTGTAACAAGATATAGTATTTATTTAGGATTTTAAAACAGTAAAGACGCAATGATGACGTAGAGTCGCTGGAGGACCTCAATACGATGCTCAGCGACCTCAGTAGCGTTTCCCAACAGGTGGGTCTTGAAATGAACATGGACAAGACGAAGATCATGTCTAATGTCCATGTTGCACCCGTACCGGTAGTTGTTGGGAACGATGCACTTGAAGTTGTTGACCACTACGTATACCTAGGACAAACTATCCAGTTAGGTCGGTCCAAATTCGACAAAGAGGTCACCGATCCAACTCGGGAAACTACGCGATATCTTCTGGTCCAAAATACCACAGTGCCTGAAGACGAAGGTTTTTAACCAGTGTGTGTTGCCAGTGATGACGTATGGTACTGAGACGTGGTCTCTAACAGCTGGCCTTTTAGAGAAGTTCAGAGTCACACAGTGAGCCATGGTCGGAGTTTCTTTGCGCGACAGAATCCGAAATGTGGAGATTCGCCAAAGAACTAAGGTCATCGACATAGCTCTCAGAATCTGCAAGTTGAAGTGGCAATGGGCAGGCCACATCGCTCGAAGAACCGATAACCGTTGGAGAAGAAAGGTTCTCGAGTGGCGACTACGAACCGGAAGACGCAGCGTTGGCAACCCTCCCACTAGGTGGACAGACGACATTGTGCGCGTCGCAGGTAACCGATGGATGGAAATAGCCAATTGTCATTCATTGTGGCGTTCTAAGGGGGAGGCCTATGTTCAGCAGTGGACGTCTTCTGGCTGATGATGATGATGATGATGATGATGAAAGACGCAATAAGATGCGATAAAACACAATAAAACTATAAAAAGACACAGTAAGACGCAAAAAAAATGCAATAAGACACAGTAAAACTGTAAAAAGACTGTGTTTTTAGGTATAACAATTGACGCCAAACTACAGTGGGGCCCACAAATTGAGAAGTTGTCGGGTAGGCTAAGTTCCGCGGCTTATGCAGTCAAGAAAATTAGACGTTTAACTGATGTTGAAACCGCTAGAATTGTTTATTTCAGCTATTTTCACAGTGTTATGTCATATGGCATATTACTGTGGGGATCTTCTGCAGAACTTAATACTATTTTTATTCTGCAGAAAAGAGCTGTGAGAGCCATTTACAATCTGGCTCCTATTGATTCACTTAGAGAGAAATTCAAAGAGATAGATATTCTAACGGTTGTGTCACAATACATATTTGAAAATTTAGTTTATGTTAAAAAAAATATCAGTTCTTTTAAAAAGTATAGTGATACACATAATATTAATACCCGGAACAAACACGATCTTGTTGTACATGCAACGCGTCTCCACAGAACAGGCAAATCGTTTATGGGCCAAAGTATACGCTTTTATAACAAACTGCCACAGGATATCCGAGATCTTCCAATACGGAAATTTAAACCTTTGGAAAAAGGCGCTTGTCAAAAAAGGCTTATTATAAAATCTCGGATTACCTGGAGGATAAAGCTGCGTGGGCTTGAACTGCTCAACTCATGCAAGCTTAGAAGTTTAAGGCTGACTTATGTATAATTTGTAAAACTGTTTTAAAAAAAATGACAAAAAAAGACCAGCCCGCTGAGTTTCTTGCCGGTTCTTCTCAGTAGCGGCCGCGTTACGATCCGGTGGTAGTTTGTAAAAATGATTTTTGTGTAAGTGCCTCCGTGGGGCCTATACATAATAAAGATATTTTGACTTTGACTTTGACAACTAAGCAAGAAGTTGTCTGATGTTAACCAATACCCCTACCTATAGACTACAGTGTCGCAAGTAACCCGAGACATTAAGTTATTAGCCGCCGTATTCCCGGACGTTAATATTGTTAGTTATCATTAATTCCTTTAATAAAATCGGATTATTTCGAGAGTCGAAATTAACTAATACCTACTTCATACTCTGTGTGTAAGTAGACATATTAAAACACAATCATGGTGTCGTTCACAATAATAAAACATAAGTGTCAAAAACCATTTAAATTTTTTTTTTTTTTTGACCCGGGGGAACTCATCGAAAGATCCCCGGGAGCTTCTCACCCACTAAAACCCCCGTGGCTGTCGCATCGGCACATGAGAGGGGCCGACCCAGGTCTCTCCGGTGGGATCTGCACTAGGACCAGTGCCTTGCCTTTGAGCCCCCCGCCGGAGGGCGCATTGTAGCCCCCCGGGAACCAGTCACGGTGCTCACGGGGACGGGGGTAGCAACCCCGCCGCCTTCCTCCTTGGAGTCGCCGCCGTACTCAATGGAAAGTGTTAAAAACCAGTCTGAACGCACGGGAGGAGACGCGTGTAGTAAAATTACTAAACTATGTTACGTTTCTTTATCACGCGACTGTGAACAACAGTTACCTAATGTATAATATCGGTCCTTAAAGGCTGTATTGTTGGGATCTGAAAGACAGTAGGTACTGTTGTTACAACTTAACCTAAATGATGTCTTATCGACAAAGAGATTATATTATAGTATATAGGCCATATAATCCTATTTATGTCTGGTTAAATGTCTTATCTATACTTATAATAAAACAGTAACAGGTCCAATTCTGTACATTGAAGATATTTTGAAAATTATTTTTGGAGGGCATTCTATAACCGATACTGAGGCCGAAAAATGTATTTTTTTAAATTTTTGTCTGTCTGTCTGTCTGTCTGTCTGTCTGTCTGTATCACGGCTGAGCATCACGCCTAAACTACTGAATGGATTCAAATGAAACTTGCCATGATTTGAGATCTTACTACGAGGTAGGACATAGGATACTTTTTATCCCGTAATCTAGCACGGTTCTTTTGAGAGAGGGGATTAAAGTCAAAATGGGTACTTGGTTATATTTTATCAATTTTTCTTTATAATTTAATAAATATTAGTAAGGAAACACTCATAGAGAGTTGTTATGAAGGTTTTGTAATCGATCGGGTTAAGCAACGTTAGGTAAGGTCATTAAATAGATGGGTGACCGTTTAACGCCATTTGAACTAAACGGGTCCGTGCTTCGGAGAGCAAGTAAAAAGTGGGTCCCAGTTTTAAACCGACTATAAAAAAGGAGGTTATGTATTCGGTGTGAATGTTTGTTATTAAAAGTTTAGTTAACGTAAAAATAGCGCAGGCGGAGCTGCGTGGGTCAGCTAGTCGAGAATAAGTTTCGTTGTTAATGATAGTGTGGATCATAAAATAATAGTTGGTATACCATATATAGCATAACGAAATTCAAAACGTGAAACTGGTTGATGGGTCATCATCACCACCCGGAAGACGTCCACTGCTGAACATAGGCCTCCCCCTTGGAACGCCACAATGAACGACAATTGGCAACTTGCATCCACCGGTTACCTGCGACGCGCACAATGTCGTCTGTCCACCTAGTGGGAGGCCTACCTACGCTTCGTCTTCCGGTTCGTGGTCGCCAATCGAGAACCTTTCTTCCCCAATGGTTATCGGTTCGCCGAGCGATGTGGCCTGCCTATTGCCACTTCAACTTGCAGATTCTGAGAGCTATGTCGGTGACGTTGGTTCTTCGGCGAATCTCCTCATTGCGGATTCTGTCGCTCGCTCGTTGTGTGACTCTGAGCTTCTCGAAAAGGCCAGTTGTTAAAGACCACAAACAAAGGTTGATGGGTATGTGGCGTATAATACAGTGGTACACTTCGTTCCCGTGGCACAGGGGTATCTTCCGGGGGTGCCACGGGTACGGAACGACTTTCTATCAACATTAATGCTATCCACTTTATTTTTTAAATGAATCATAATTCATCATCATTAGCAGCCGGTAGAAGTCCACTGCTGAACAAAGGCCTCCCCCTTAGTAGGGAGGGGTTGCCATAATTCCCACGCTTGGCAGGCGGCTTGGGGATCGCAGTATAGGTGGAGGATAAATCCAAAAGAAAGACGCTGCTGCCCGTCTTCCTGCACTCGCTCAGTCGCCTCTTACGACACCCAACGAGAGGAGATGGGGGGGGGGATGCAATTATAAACCGGCACCCCACGGGTGTAAAAATTATTACATACATACATAAAATCACGCTTTTTTCCCGTAGGCGTAGGCAGAGCCCAAGGGCCGCTTTTTGCCTCCGTGAGAAACAAGACGTGATGGGTGGCGAACCACATCGCCGCCATTTTGGTTAATTAAATTATTTATATGATTGACCATTGCGTTCTCACGAATAAGGAGGGAAAGGGAAGGATAGGTGTTGTGAAAAGGAAGATTAGCAAGTTAGAGTGGGAAATAGGAATAGTAGGATATTACCGCCCAGGAGGGCAAGGGATAGGACAGTAATAGCTAGGGAAGCCGGGGTCGCATACCCGTATAGTATACCACAACTACCGGACAGGTAAGTTGGGATGAGTATCCCATGACTACAGAAAATTATTACTAGTAATTTTAAACGGCAGTTGTTAAGATTTCTATGTGGATATGAAGTAATTTATGTAACCACAGTGATTAGCTTCAAGAAATGTCATATCTAATAGTACCTAATAATATCCTATATTGAAATTACAATTATAAAATAAATTTAAAGTAAATGTGTGCACGTAGAATACCAAACAGTATGTTATTCTTGAATGAGAGAATTCTCATTTCATTTGGCAATATGTTTAATTTTTTTAAGGAATACAATGAATTTTCAATAATACGCGAGAATCGAGAAACTTTCATAGAAAGTCGTTAAAAATTAGCGAGTAAATAATAGAATGGTCTCGTGAGTTCCCTGATATATTTCTTGCATAAAATAAAGGTCTATAGTACTTTCATAAATCAGTGTATATACAGTACTTACAGTATAAATGTACACACAGTACACAATAAATAATTCATTTATTGCACAATGAACGTTAAATATTTACAATATACTATGTGAAAGTTCTGAGCAAAATAAACAAATATTGCTATTATATGTATCATTTTAATACTTTGGAATTAGTATCAACTAGGTTATACTTGCAATGGTAATTACTATTAAAATAACGTCTATTATTTATCTGTGCATGTATGTACAATGATAAACACGTTTTAGTTAAAAATAAAAAGCGATTTATTAGATTAAAACTCTGTAGTAATTTAAATCCGAACAAATTCGTGGTAATTTATAAAAACAATGTCTGTATCAGCCCGTCAATTAGTTACGTCAAAAAATGCTTTGACAGTTGTAGAAAATTAGCCCCACATCTGAGTCAGTCAATAAAATAAAAATTTCAAGCATTCAACTTAACAATGTTATGTAAAAAATGTAATGGCCAAAGTTTCTCAATCATAATACCACGGGACAATCCACACACGGTCATCTGATCCCAAACTAGCCAGAGCGCGGAGTTCGGGCGAACGAAATCTCAAACTTATGGACGTTGAACGAGTGTCCTAACCGGCGGTCGCGCGATGCGGTCGCGCAGATTTTGTTGGATTTCGTTCCCGCAAACTCAGTTCGCGCGAACTTGCGATGATCCTGTGATCGCGTTCTATTAGGACACTCCCGTAGAAAGACGCTGTTGTCCGTGTTGTCTTGTTTTTCCTTAGTCGTGCCTTACGTACGATATCCATCGAGAGGAGAGGAGTGCGTGCTATTCTTACACAGACACCAAACGGTTCAACTGATACAAATATTTAAACATTACAATTTTTTTTTGTAACTTAGGCACTTACATGGATAAATAACACCTAAACACATGTTACAAATTTATGTACCAATATTATATCAATCGATGCCCGAAAACAGCTATTCATACCCCTCCAAAAACCAACGAGATAAAAGTGTCCTCCTACATGACCCGACCCGTAAGTTTTGGCGGTAGCGGAAGTGAAGTAAGAGGGCGAGTGAGAGCGAGAAGAAGAGAGAGGGTATATTTTATTTATTTGAGTGGAAACTGGATCATTGTTTATGTAACTTAAGCGCGGGCGGAGTTACACGGGTCAGCTAGTAATAATAAAAAAGTAATACGTGATACGTTTTGAGTCCATAATAGTTTCGTCATTTTGTTTTCCGTGCCTTATTATGCCTTTGTGGGCAGATAATAATAAGTCGGTCAGGGCCTCCACCTCGGCGTGTCTTCGTCGACCGAGTGGAAACCGGAGGGTGGCCGCAGGATTCTCAGCTCTGGCTTGCCTTAATTGGCCATCCAGAGAGGAGTTATTAGAGCTTTATACTCCAAGGGTGAAAGTGTTATAGGGCATAACACCGCGAGTAACTACGGAGAAAGCGCAGCACACCTCTCGACTCCCCTGAGCCATCACACTGGTGTTGCACTCCGTCATCCTCTGACGGCTATGTGGAGGGCCCATCTAATAATAATAATAATAAATACACTTTATTGTACACCAAAAGTTACATAAATTGAACAATACGTTGAAGATATCAATGTACAAAGGCGGCCTTATCGCTAAAAAGCAATCTCTTCCAGGCAACCCAACTAGAAAATGAGAAAGAGAAACATAATGGGCAGTTGATGGTGCACTTAAATAAAAATAAAATTTTATTGCTGAATAGAAGAAGAAGAAGAAAATAGAAAATATATATAATAGTATTATATAATATAGAAAATATATTCTATAATTATGATTATAAAGAGAGATAGTGTTCTTTAAATGGATATTTAAAGCTAGGCAATGACTTAGCTTTCCTGACTTCGATAGGCAACGCGTTCCACAGTCTGACGGCTTGAACAGCAAAAGATTTATCATAAAATACTGTGGAATGGTCCGGCATGCTCAACATCTAGTGGGTGGCAAGTCACCACTTGCCAAAATATAATCAGTAGGTATATTAATTATGGCCTTTTGCAATAGCCCAGTGTTTAGTCCACCAAATGCTCACTAAAAAAAATCTAGAAATCTTCCATCATTTCAATAGTCCTACACCTGCCAGAGTCAACTGCTGTTTACATCTTATTTCCAGCAGTTTATCCTGACAGGTATGTTCCATGTTATTATTCCCTCCAACAGGCCTCTACGTGTTGGATTCGTCCCCACGCAAGCCTTTCAAAAACCGGGTGTGAAAACCCGAGAAAATCAAAATTAAAGAAAAATAATTTAAAGGACATGAATAATATTTTATCGTATCAATTGGCGCATCCACCCTAATTGAACTGCGTTATTGTCACCTAATTTATACGCGTGATAAAACTTATATATTTGCTTAAATTTGTGTGTTATCAAAATGTGGATTATGAAAAAAAGTCATGTCTAACATTCATTCCGTAATCGAAGATAATAATGGCTAATTCTGTTTATCAATAGATTGTCTTTTATATGCGGTATTTTGGAATATTTAATTGTATAGATATCATTTTAAGCAGCGTGAACTTACTGTATTTGTAAATTTTTGCCCAAATGCCCCAGCAAGAGGCTATGTTTTTTACAATTCTTTTTTGTACACTGTGACTTATAGACGGACAATCTATTATAAAAATATATTTTTTGAAATCCACGCAAGTATAACGGTTATTATAAGTTGTTAATTGGACAGCTGTGTCTGTCCGTCTTTGGCATCGTAATTCCCAATCGGATGTATAGATTTTAATACGTATTTTTTTAAAGAAATCGAGCCTTAGCTATAATTTGAAAAAGTATAAAAGACTAAATTCAATTTTTTTTATTTCAAATATGCTTAACGCTAGCACTTTTGAAGGTCAATTTTTTAAAAGCTACCACCGGATCACAACGCGGCTTCAACTGAGAAGATCCGGCAAGAAACTCAGCGGGCTTGTCATTTTTTCACAATTTTTTTTAAAACAAAGTTTGTCTTTTTACAATTAGATTAGCACCAGCGACAGTGTGTCCTGCCGTTCAAAAGGGATAGTAGTCGGACCAGTCTCCCCAAGCGCGCGCACGAGTTGACTCGAGCAGCAGCCATCACTCCCCTCAACCATATTGGAGGGAAGGGGGTGACTGTTAATGGAATGGGGTAACAGCTCAGTGGGCGAGCGTTTGCCTTGGAAACAAGGTGCGCAGGTTCGAACCCCGGCTCGCACCTCTGATTTCTTCAATGAATCATGTGCGAATCGTCTTTGTGCGATTGTTACTAGCTTTCGGTGAAGGAAAACATCGTGAGGAAACCTGCATGTCTGAGAAAGCCTAAATAGCTTTCGAATGACGTGTGAAGTCCGCCAACCCGCACTTGGCCAGCGTGGTGGACTATGGCCTAAGCCCCCTCATCTTGAGGGGAGGCCCGTGCCCAGCAGTGGGACATAAAACAAGGGCTGGTATTATTATTATTAAAAGACTGTTAACATGTTAAACGACGTGACAAACGTGTCCGACATACAATGCATTTTTCTATTGATAAGTGATCCGATGGCAATCAAAGGCTTAACAATGGTGCTTTACGGCAGAATATTTGTCAATGCGGTAGTGCCTGGATGGTCTATTGCACAACGCTATCCTATCACATATTCAAATGGAATTGATTGAAATGGGCAAAACTAAAGAGATGGTAATTTGTAAATACATAACTAGAGCGATTGCATCGATCATACAATCTTAAGTACGGTTACGAATTTTCGAGATCTGTATTCTAATTTTACTATCAGAAAAAATAAATTTTGATAGCTCATTATGGGATCGATGCCTCATGGATATAAGTCATCGTAGCAGACCACAAAACATCAATTGACGTAAAGGCATATAACTAACCAAAATAAAATTCAGATATATAGGATAATTTGGACCTTTCTGACATGTAATACACGATTTATTACGATATTTGACGGGCCTGTTGGTGTAGTGGTCGTGTTTTCGATACCCACCAAATGTCTGGGTGTTGTATCTGTATAAGTATGTATGTATTTACAAAAAAAGTATATAAGTAATAGTATCAGTTGTCTGGTTTCCATAGTACAGGCTCTGCCTAGTTTAGGATCAGATGACTGTGTGTGAATTATCCCAGAATATCATTATTATTTAATAATATTATCTTAAAAATAGTAAACAATAATAAACACTTACCTCTGGCAATCCTTTTTCCCGAAGCCACGCATCGGGCTCCTTCAAACAGAAGGTACCGTACAGAAGAATTACAATTAACATCACGGTCGTCATCGAGAATATCCCATAATATCCCATATTTCTCAGCAGGTACCCACTCATTCCGATCCCGATAGGTAAGCCAGCGGTCATGCAGAAATTAACCAATCCAACTCTAAATGTCCTCGATTCCTCTGATGTAATATCACTTATGTAACTGAAGACACCCAAGAACATTGTCGTCCAACCACCAGTGATAGCTGGGAACAATGTTTCTAAGAACACTGTGATTTCAACGGGTATTTCGTAGAAGAAGTACACGTTCACCAAATTGCTGATTGACGTTATGATCTCTCCATAAATTGGTAGCAGTATACAAATCTTCCTTTTACCAGTCCTGTCACTCCATGCTCCGAGAAACATTATTATCATACAGGGTAAAGCAGTCTGGATTATACCTTTCCAAATGTCGATGGACGATATAAGATGCTGTACTTCTTTTTCATATTCCGAGTAATTTTTGCTTGTTTTTTGGATTAAAGCGTCGCATACTTTATCTCCGAAGGCTAAGTTGACACGGCACGCTTTATCCAAATTTAGATTGCCCATAGCAAACCTTGCTATAACACTCGGTATTATGAGACCGGCCAGCAGAGGCTCGACCGTTATGTTATCTTTTATATATCCAATTTTCTCACTGAACGTCTTGTCTTTGTAAAGTTTAGTTCTTCCATCATTGTTCAAAGGTTTCTCTTCGACGTCCAAAGGTTTAGATTTGTCATCTGCCATTTTGAAATCTCGTTATGTTTCACCGTTCTCGTTTATATTATGTCCATTGTTTATCAACAGCACTGGAGCACGACCGTTTGTGGCTATCGCAATGTTTGCTTTCACAACACGTCTAGTACTGCAATCAACAAATTGATATCTATCATTACTTGTCCTACTGATATTATTTGTTTGGTATCAATAACGTTAATAATGATAACGTACAATTCCAATTTGATAAAGCGCTTTTGTTTCCAATTACGGTCTGTGGGCTTGTTTGCTTCGTGATACTCTTCGGTTGTATGTGTGCGCTCAGGTGTGCGGACGGCAGCCAACTGAAATCTGCAGGAAAACCCTATATTAGTATAAAAGTAAACGCCATATATTGCTTTGGATTATCGTCAGGTAACGACTTTGTTATTACCAAATTAGCATAAAACTTAGTAGCTTTAAATAATGTTACTAATTAGCACGTATACTTTGTATAGCACGTTTTATAGCATGTTTATGAAATGGTTTTCCAAGATACAACTACAAGAGCTCGTTAAGATTGTCTGTCTGATTGCATTCAGATATAAGCTGCCCTTTTGTTTTGATTCGATATCTATTGTTTAAAGATGCCGTGTGTCTGTATTGTTTATGTAAGCTGTTTTGATTGCAATATTTGTACTGATAAATCATACCTAGATTAGTAAGAATTGTCAGTACCTAATTATTTTCTAATTATGGTGTTTGAGAGGTGGATCATGATTACCTTGGATCATTAAACACTTCAATCAAGTTTTATGTCTGTGTACAAGGAATTATTTTCTTAAGTTTATAGAAATTTAATAGAAAGTTATATATGTAAAAATATTGTTATAAAAATAGTGTTATACGTACATGATACATGGAATTTGTGGTCGGACTTATGGTGTCTATTTATAACATGATGACATAAAACAACTAGATGGTGGTCCCATTGTGTAAAAGACTGTCAAGGTTTTAATCATTATTTTCACTTATGGTCTACTAAGTTAACTTTATATTTAAAATAGATAGATCTATGCCCCGAGTGTATATATCCTGACGAACAGTGTGTAATCATTGCTGTTTTATGGTGTAAAGGGCATTATTGCTGTTGAAATAACTAGAAACTGGTCTCAAAGATAGCGGCTGTACATGGCAGACATCCCCAGGCCAGAATCTTGCTTAAGATGCTTTCATAGCAAAAGTACACTTAAACAAAATGACTGAAAATCAGAACGACAGAAAATCAAAACTATTTGAGCGCAAAAAGACTTAATAGCAATATGACGTAGGTACATGCAAAAAATAAGCATAAGGACGTGCGGTCAAAAGTTATTTTCAGTAGGATGAGGCAGAAGTCTCGCTCGTCTCGCTAAGTTGCTTGTTGCTTACAAGTTGCTTGGAAAATAAAACATAGATACTATAGATGTAATTCCTATTAATGATACACCTGTATGCCTCTTCAGGAAATATAGTTGTCACACTGAAGAGCGCTATATGTGTCATTTACAACAGGAAACTCGACCAAAGTGTTGATTAGAAATAACACAACTAAAATACACTTAACTGCACGCGATAGATACATCAAACCTGTGGACTCGTCTATAATTTTCAAGCAACCAACGTTCCAGTGCTTTGGAGCAGAAAATGATCTGTTAAATACTGAAATTAAACTCAAATTGTATAGAATGACGTGTCAAATACTGTAATGATTGTTTCTGATTTCTTTTTGTACAGTATTTTTGGTTGGTTTTTATGAGGGTTTGTGGTCCTTTTGCCATTCGTGGTGGAATTCGATTGGTGCACTGTTTGCGATGACTTTATTTCTTTGATATATTTGTAGTTGAATACGATTGTAGTTGTAGGACCCAAAGATTGAAGTCATTTGACAATCAGTGACATCATCTTCCTTCTAGATTATCATCGACCTTCTAGATTAGGTGTGTCAGGCGAACATATTGTAATACAAAGTTAAAACAATATTATAAAGTGAATGCAATATGGTAACATTAAATGAAGTCACGGTTAGTTCTAGCCGTAAAACTAGTGAAAAAGAATGTTAAGTATATTTTTTTTAATGTTTATTTTATTGAATCACGGTAAAAGCGGTAACATCACAGGTTTTCTTGTTAGACGATACTTGAAAACGTACGACTGCTCGGATGGCTTGAATTTTAAAGTTTAATGTCAAATCTCATAACTTGTTGACATAATGTACCAAAGTAGCTGGAACTATAAAAATATATTTTGGCTAAAATACTGCACTGAAGTAATTGATATTTAGTAGACGGAATGGATGAAATCATGTATGTGGGGTTAAGTTTAGTGCCAATATGTCATATCCACTTTGTAATTTATTACATAACTTAATGAGGCTTTTTTCAAAAAATGGATGCATAATTGTAAAAAATTACCGTGATTAAATTCTCTGCAATTCTAAAAGATTACTTAATTAATATCTTACTATACTTGAAATACAATGAAGCTCTTAATTTAGTCCAAGGCAGTCAATTCCTTACCTCGATTAAAAAGTTTAATACTACAGAATGTACTCTTGCGGTCACGAACGGTGTACCACCTTTAAAACGATAATCGCTTGCACGAGCCGGCCCGAAATATGTGCGGTCGGGGTAAGCGCACGTAATGTTGTTCAAACGATTTTGATTGAAAACTAGTACATTAGTTCGTGTCCGCGATAGTACATGTACATTATTGCATACATTATTATAATCGTGTAATAAAATGTCAACCAGCATTAGCTGAGAGCACTGGGAGATTTATAGGGCTTCACAATTGTAAATAATATAGGTACTATGCGTTTCAACTAAGAATGTGGCCGCCATGATGATCGCGACTGCGGAACATCAGTCGTTTTTTACGATTTTTGTACCGGCAGCAAAGTAAACACAAAATGAAAAATTCGGCCTGTTTTTGATTATTTATTGTAATGTCTTATTTTCCTATTTTTGTTAAAACATCATTTTTAGTAATTCTATATTTGAAATGGCAAGATGGCGGCCACATTCTTAGCTGAAACGCATATAGACGGTATTAAAGACGGTATACACAATTGAAATTCGTTTTTTAACCGACTTCAAAAAAGGAGGACATTCTCAATTCGTCTGTATATATAATATATTTTTTTTTTTATGTATGTTCGCGCATAACTCTGTCAATTATGAACCGATTTGAAAAAATCTTTCTTCCATCCATTCTTCATCCATTGATTGGGTCCCATAAAAAAATTATTGCGTAGTAATAAGTAGTTCCTGAAAAAACAAGAATGGTGACTGCGCACTGAGAGCTGCAGGAAAGCCTATATCGATGACTTTATGTCGCTTTTTAAGGACAAAAATGGTCATAACTCTGGCAAATATTTACCAATATCAATGATTCTTTTTTTATTCGAAAGAATAAACCACTGTATTAAATCTGTATGAATTTTATTACAACCGGATAAGAACTTCCTGGAGGAACATGAACGATGTGGAGGAATTTATCTGGTAAAAACCATAAAACTGATGTTCTCCATTACATTGCTCTGACAATTATGAAACGATTGCGATGATTCTTTTTTTATTCGAGAGAGTAAACTGCTATGATCATTCCATGCAAATTTCATTACGACCGGATATTTTTTTCTGAAGAAACATGAATTATGTAAAACTATGTAGACGATAATGTGATCATAACCTATCTAGATAATTTTACGGTTTTCGATGGTTCAATCTTTATATATGAAAATATCACTAAAAAGTATAAAATAAAATCTTTTTAAAAAAAAATTGAACCATCTTCAATATCACTGAAAAGTATAAAATAATTTAAATATTATTGAAGTTGGTGCCAAATATACACAGCCGGTAAGCTATCACCAACTTCAATAATATTTAAATTATTTTATACTTTTCAGTGATATTGAAGTCGGTTCAATTTTTTTTTTTTAAGATTTTTTAACAGTCCTTATTAGAAATAAGGTGATACTCTATGTGGTAGGTCTCTCATACTAAGAACTGTCAAGCTAGGTAGATACCACTGCAGCCTTGGATTCGCTGGACGTCCGGGGTGTGGGCCCCAGGACGTCCATTGAGTACGGCGGCGACTCCGAGGAGGACGGCGGCGGGGTTGTGACCCCCGCCCCGTGAGCATCGTGTCAGGTTCCCGGGGGGCTAAAATGCGCCCCCCGGCGGCGGGCTCAAAGGTAAGGCGCTGAGGGGGCCCTTGGTGCAGATCCCACCGGAGAGACCTGGGTGTCTCGTGTGCCGATGCGACAGCCGCGGGGTTTTAGTGGTTAATAATTCCACATACCACGGTCGAGCCCCACAGCTCCCGGGGACCTTTTGAAGATTTACAAACACACAAAAAATGATTAGGCTAAGAACTCACGGAGCGATTGTCACCCGCGCCTGCCTCTAAGCCGAAACAGCTGTTTTATTTCGAAACTCACGAGACCGCAGTTACCTCGGTTGCAACATCGCCCGCAAACTTGGCAGGCACGGATCGCAACCGGTGCTTATTTTATTTACGGCTGCAAAGCTGTTCAGTTAGTTCCCAGACCGCCATGGATACACACCAGAAACTAATTGTATCGTTATACTTCTTTCACAAAAGAATTAAAACAAGGAGGCCAAAAAGGTTCTGGGAGCATCCATTGATTCAGCAAAAGGATCGCTATGGACTATTTGTTGTCATTGCTATGCAAGGGCTACCGCGGCTTGCACTGCTAAACTAGTTGCCGGCCGGTGCAGTAGGACCCGCAAACAACTACGTACTCCGCGGGAAAAATCGTGTCATGAAATTTTGCTATACAATTTTCCATAAATCTTTGTATACGCATGATGGTCGGAAACAGTCCCGCGCCGCAGCGGGTTAAAACCGCTCCGTGTGTTCCTAGCCCTAAATTTTGTATAATATATGTAGCTGCCTGTTAGCTGAAAATGCATCATGTCGATAGCGTAGTCCTGGATTTGCATTGGGCAGTATTATTTGGGTTGACTTATATAATACTACCGAAGTTTCTGCACTACTTCTGCCTAACTCTTTAGGATGATACTTATCATTAAAGCCAGAAGCAATGCGTTATCGGCAGGACCAAAAGCCAATGAATTCTGTTCTATCTAGCCTATTTTTTCCACCTCATCATTCATATCTCTCTCTACTTTATAGCTGGTAGGTAGAGATTCCGGATTTCACTTCCTTGAAATCGTGAAATTTTAGTTTTTTTACCTACCTACTCTTTAGAAGATATTCTATAGGTACTCTAACCTATGTTAGGCGCAATAATAGAAACTTGTTTCTTCCCAGAAGATACGAATTCTTGACCATCAGTTAGCAAGCGCGCGTACCTTCTACGCTACGACGATTAAATCTAAATCTTTTTCTAACAAACAAGATTTTTTTAAACATTTACCTCCAACATTCAAAGCATATCCGAGTATTGTATGTATTCAATGTGATCACTTTCCCAGCACTTAACTAGTTGTTAACTTCTCAATAGAACGTGACGAGCGAGTCGTACGTCGCAGTATACTGGACACAAAAGACTATTTCATTCGTTACAGAATTCGACCAATTATCTACTTGAGCACCGTTTATCTAAATATGGTTCCTGACCACTTTTGCTAGTAGTTTGCAGGTATGCGATAGGCGAAGAGATTAAATAGTTAAAATCTCGTCAATTTCATTTTTTTGAAGTGCAACTTCTTATGCGACTTCCAAAAATGTTATCATTTAACGCGTTAGACGTTATGCATTAGATGTTAAGCATTAAATGATATGTGTTAAACGATAGGCGATAGGCGTTAAATTTGTTAAGGTTATGAAAGCGCTCATGTGACGCCGTCACTGAGTGAGTGGGTGAGTGGGTGAGTGGGTAAGTGAGTGGGTGAGTGAGTGGGTGAGTGAGTGGGTGAGTGAGTGGGTGAGTGAGTGGGTGAGTGAGTGGGTGAGTGAGTGGGTGAGTGAGTGGGTGAGTGAGTGGGTGAGTGGGTGAGTGGAAGAGTGGGTGAGTGGATGAGTGGGTGAGTGGGTGAGTGGGTGAGTGGGTGAGTGAGTGGGTGAGTGTGTGGGTGAGTGAGTGGGTGAGTGGGTAAGTGAGTGGGTGAGCGAGTGGGTGAGTGAGTGGGTGAGTGAGTGGGTGAGTGAGTGGGTGAGTGAGTGGGTGAGTGAGTGGGTGAGTGAGTGAGTGACTTCGTTGACTCCGTTGACTCCGTTGACTCCGATGACTCCGTTGACTCCGTTGACTCCGTTGACTCCGTTGACTCCGTTGACTCCGTTGACTCCGTTGACTCCGTTGACTCCGTTGACTCCGTTGACTCCGTTGACTCCGTTGACTCCGTTGACTCCGTTGACTCCGTTGACTCCGTTGACTCCGTTGACTCCGTTGACTCCGTTGACTCCGTTGACTCCGTTGACTCCGTTGACTCCGTTGACTCCGTTGACTCCGTTGACTCCGTTGACTCCGTTGACTCCGTTGACTCCGTTGACTCCGTTGACTCCGTTGACTCCGTTGACTCCGTTGACTCCGTTGACAGAGCGAGAATGAAGTTTCACTTTCCGCGCGGAGGGACTCCACACACGCATATTTTTTTTTTTTTCAAAGCGGAGTTATTATTGGATACAGCCAATGGTATAAACCATAGACTTGTAATATCCCTACTAATGCGCGCCAAAAATTGTGATTCATGTAATTAATATTCTCATTTATGTATACTTAGTTGCGGTAGGATATCCCTTCCTGGAGCCCCACAGTGTCCCGGAGCACCCTCGGTGGTGGTGGTGGTCTATTGGGGAGGAAGAGAGGGTGTCCCACCCTGCACCCTACTGGAGAGGGGGCAGGGCTTCGTCGCCGTCGAATAGGGGCACCATGGCCATAGTGGGCTGCTACGTCTCTCCCAACAGGTCCCTCGCCGACTAAGAGGTGTACCTGGATCGTGTGGGGAACTGCATTCGCCGTTGCCTACCCCGTCCGCTGATCGTCCTGGGGGACTTCAACGCCCACGCTACCGCGTGGGGCTCCCCCAGAGACAACATCAGAGGAGAGACGTTGCTCGATTGGGCGGCTGGGCTCGACCTCCGACTAGTAAATCAGGGGTCAGTGCACGCAGTGGAGCACGTGCGTGCGGTGGCAGGGGGAGTCGATCGTCGAACTGACGTGGGCGACTCCCTCTGCCATCGGCAAACTGTCGGGATGGCGGGTAGCGGAAGAGGTGGTCATATTGTCCGACCACCGCCACATCTTCTTCGATGTGGCCATCCGCCGCCGTCCCCGCGGTTCCAGCCGCCGAGAAGGCAGCCCCCCGCGACGTTGGTCTCTGAAGCGCCTCGACGTAGACATGCTCGAGGCGACGGCCGACGTCGCGGCAGGGCCGGAAAGCGCCGATGAGGTCCGATCCGATCCGAATGAGGAAGCAGAACGGTTCCGGGGCACGATGACGCAGATTTGCGACGCGTCGATGCCCCGAGCCGGCCGCCTCAAGCGTAGCCCGGTGTACTGGTGGACGCCGCAGATCGCGCAACTTCGCGAGGTCTGTTGGCGAAGCCGCAGAGAGTTCACCAGGGCGAGAAGGCGAAGGCGAGCACAAGCCGACGAGGTAGCCAGGCTCTACAGAGCACATCGAGTGGCCACCAAGGCGCTCCAAAACGCCATCAAGAGCGCCAGAGACCAGTCCTGGGACGAACTCCTCGAGGGACTCAACGAGGATCCGTGGCGGCGCCCGTACCATATGGTGCTGGGCAAACTACGCCCATGGATGCCCCCGGTGACGGAGACTCTCGATCCGGCGTTGCTGGGAAACGTGGTAGACACCCTGTTCCCGGCGAGCCGGTCAAGTCCCTCAGTCCACCCCCTTCAGTTGCCCGAATGGCGCGACGATCTGGGGGTGACCATAGAGGAGTTGGACTGGGCCGTTGGCCGCTTGAGAGCCCGAAACACCGCGCCCGGACCCGATGGTATTCCGGGTAGGGTGCTGGTGTTAAGCCTGGCTGCCCTGGGTGACGTGCTGAGGCAGCTATTCACTAGTTGCCTCCGTGAAGCTACGTTCCCCAGGGCCTGGAAGGAGGCTAGTTTGGTCCTCATAAAGAAGGAAGGCAGAGCCGCGGATTCTCCCTCCGCGTACCGTCCCATATGTCTGCTGGACGAGGTTGGCAAACTGTTCGAGAGAATAGTTGCCTCTCGTCTCAGCGGGCATCTGTCGCGCGTCGGTCCTGATCTGGCCGACAGCCAGTTCGGCTTCCGACAAGGCCGTTCGACCGTGGATGCGATAACTCCCGTCCGCGCCCTGTCGGATCAGGTGGTCTCCCGGGGTGGCGTGGCGTTGGCGGTGTCACTCGACATTGTCAACGCCTTCAATTCCCTACCCTGGGTTGCGATCTGGGAGGCACTGGTCTACTGGTCCATGGGGTGCCTCCCTACCTGCAGGCCCTGATCAGGGACTACTTGCGCGACAGGTACATCCTGTACGTGGATCGAGACGGTACGAGGTTCCGGAGGGAAGTAGAGCGAGGGGTTCCGCAGGGGTCGGTGTTAGGCCCCCTGCTATGGAACCTCGCCTACGACGCGGTTCTGCGTGTCGAACTCCCCGCCAGCGTAAGTGTCGTCTGCTACGCGGACGACACGTTGATCGTGGCCGGTGGGGACACCTTCGAGAGGACCAAAGAGCTCGCCGAGCTTGGGGCGGAAATCGTCGTCGCTAAGATACGCGAGTTGGGCATGGAGATAGCGCCTCAGAAAACCGAAGTGTGGTTCCACAGCCTACCTAGGAGCCGGGAACCACCGCCTAACATGCGCATTCGTGAGTCGGAAGTCAGGGTGGGGCCGCACATGAAATATCTTGGTCTCACCCTTGACAGTCGTTGGGGCTTCGAGGAGCATTTCGAGCGCCTGGTCCCCCGAGTCGACAGGGTTGCAGCAGCCCTGCACAGGCTGCTCCCCAATCTCGGGGGGCCGAGCGAGGAAGTTCGCCGCCTCTACGCCGGAATCGTGAAGTCCGTAGTCCTCTACGGGGCGCCCATCTGGGCGCCGAGGCTGGCCATTCGACGCTGTAGAACTAAAATCTACAGCGTCCAGCGTAGGATGGCATTGCGGATTGCTCGAGGATACCGCACGGTGTCCTTTGAGGTGGCGACCATACTGGCACGCTTTCCGCCTTTAGACATACTGGCGGGCATGTATGTGAGGGTCTATGACCGGATCCGCATCGCCCGCCAGAGTGGCGGAGGCGAGCCGGTGGCGCTCGAATCCATCAAGCGGCAGGAACGACACATCGCTCTCGCGACGTGGCGCGAACGACTCCAGCCGGAGCACATAGCGCGCAAACGCGTCGTTGAGGCATTCCTGCCGCATCTCGAAGCCTGGATACAGCGACGGAGTGGACGACTCACCTATAGGCTTACGCTTCCACTGCGACCAGTCTGACTCCGCCCAACACACGCTGGAGGCTTGCCCCGCGTGGTCGTTGGAGCGTCGAGACCTGGTCGCAGTCATCGGATCGGACCTCTCCCTGGGCAGCGTAGTGTCGGCTATGCTGTCCGGGGATGCGGCGTGGGGAGCGATGGCCGCCTTCTGCGAGACTGTCATGTCCCAGAAGGAGGCCGCCGAGCGGGAACGCGAACGCGCTGATCCCGCTCGGCGACGAAGGCGCAGGCCGCGTCAAGCGGCCGCCCAACGTCTCGCTCCCCAGGCCTGAGCCCGGGGCTATAAACAACGGGCAACCTTCGGAGTCGCTGGACGCTCAGGGTATGGGCCCTTTGAGCGTCCATTGAGTACGGCGGCGACTCCAAGGAGGATGGCGGCGGGGTTGCGACCCCCGTCCCCGTGAGAACCGTGACAGTTTCCCAGGGGGCTACAATGCGCCCCCGGCGGCGGGCTCAAAGGCAAGGCACTGAGGGGCTCCGATCCCACCGGAGAGCCCTGGGGTCTGTGCCGATGCGACAGCCGCGGGAGTTTTAGTGGGTAAGAATCCCACATACCCCGGTCGAGCCCCACAGCTCCCGGGGATCTTTAGAAGATTTCCCCCGCGTCTAAAAAAAAAAAAAAGAAAAAAAAAGGATATCCCTTCCTTATTATTTACTTTTATGCAGTAAAAATACGCATGAGGGCGGGCATTTTACTTAATTTCCAACGGCACACGTCACGTTCGTTACATTTTACCGACGCGAGTCTTACTGATAGTTCACCCAATTTGGGTGAATTTCATTGTCTCACTTTTTTTGCGCTAATGATATATCCATTGTATAAAATATTATTGGAAACAGCCCTTTAGATTTTTTAAATAAATACGTATACACTAAATTTATTCCAATATTTCATAGTAAGACATAAGGTACGCGTCCATTGGCCCGCTCCGGACGTACCACACGCACGTCACGCAACGGATTTTAGTTTGCTTTCTATGATTTTGACGGCCCGCATCGGAAAATGCCGGCGCGGATAATGGACGCAGCGCTAAGTAAAATCATAGAAAGCAAACTAAAATCCGTTGCATGCCGTGCGTGCGGTGCGTCCGGCGCGGGCCAATGGACGCGTACCTTTACAGTTGCACATTACCTATCTGAAAGATTTTAATAAAATAAAAACTAGTTTAGTTGTAATTTAACGAACTGCAAAAACAGACTGACTGCCTAACTAATAAATGTCAATAGCGTCAATTATAATTTAACCATTCTTTAACACCTGATTTTTTCGAAAATCGGACCCGCATAAGTCATCATCATCATCATCATCATCAGCCGGAAGACGTCCACTGCTGAACATAGGCCTCCCCCTTAGAACGCCACAATGAACGACAATTGGCTATTTGCATCCACCGGTTACCTGCGACGCGCACAATGTCGTCTGTCCACCTAGTGGGAGGCCTGCCAACGCTGCGTCTTCCGGTTCGTGGTCGCCACTCGAGAACCTTTCTTCCCCAACGGTTATCGGTTCTTCGAGCGATGTGGCCTGCCCATTGCCACTTCAACTTGCAGATTCTGAGAGCTATGTCGGTGACCTTAGTTCTTCGGCGAATCTCCACATTTCGGATTCTGTCGCGCAAAGAAACTCCGAGCATAGCTCTCTCCATGGCTCGTTGTGTGACTCTGAACTTTTCTAAAAGGCCAGCCGTTAGAGACCACGTCTCAGTACCATATGTCATCACTGGCAACACACACTGGTTAAAAACCTTCGTCTTCAGGCACTGCGGTATTTTGGACGAGAAGATATCGCGTAGTTTCCCGAACGCTGCCCATCCGAGTTGGATTCTTCGGGCGACCTCTTTGTCAAAGTTGGACCGACCTAACTGGACAGTTTGTCCTAGGTATACGTAGTGGTCAACAACTTCGAGTGTATCGTTCCCAACAACTACCGGTACGGGTGCAACATGGACATTAGACATGATCTTCGTCTTGTCCATGTTCATTTTAAGACCCACCTGTTGGGAAACGCTACTGAGGTCGCTGAGCATCGTATTGAGGTCCTCCAGCGACTCTGCCATAATGACTATATCGTCGGCAAAACGAAGGTGAGTGATGTATTCGCCATTGATGTTGATGCCGAATCCGTACCAGTCCAAGAGCTTGAAAACGTCCTCCAATGCGTTTGAGAACAGTTTCGGAGAAATAACGTCTCCCTGTCTCACACCTCGCTGCAATGGGATTGGTTTCGTGCTCTCTTCCTGTAGTCGGATCGACATGATGGCGTTGCTGTACAAACACTTCAACACTTCGATGTACCTATAGTCAATGTGGCACCGCTGGAGGGACTGCAATACCGCCCAGGTCTCGATTGAATCGAAGGCTTTTTCGTAGTCCACAAACGCTAGACATAATGGCCGATTATACTCCTCGGTCTTCTGTATAATCTGGCGGAGCGTATGTATGTGGTCTACGGTGCTAAAGCCTTTTCGGAACCCGGCTTGTTCGGGAGGCTGGAAGTCATCAAACCTGCGTTCGAGACGGTTCGTAATGACTCTCGAAAACAGCTTGTATACATGGCTCAGGAGTGAGATGGGTCTATAATTCTTCAATAAAGTGTTATCACCTTTTTTGAAGAAGAGAACCACCACACTCCTGTGCCATGCTTCTGGCGTAGTACCCTCGAGTAAGACGGAATTAAATAACTTCTGGAGGACTAAAAGTACCGGTTTTCCACCCGCTCTCAGAAGTTCTGTTGTGATTCCGTCTTCACCCGGCGCCTTGTTGTTCTTAAGCTGTTTGAGAGCCATTCTAATCTCGTACAAGCTGATGTCTGGGATGTCCTCAGTGTAGTGTCGGGTTAGTTGGGCTCTGGTGTCCTGAGCTGTTCGGGCAATGGGTTTTCGTGTCGAGGTGTACAACTGTCCGTAGAACCTCTCGAGCTCTCTCAATATCTCCGACTTTGATGAGATGACACTGCCGTCGTCGATCTTCAGCTTGGTCACTTGGCTTTGCCCAATAGACGAATTCTTTGCAAACACTTTAGAGCCTTGGTTCCGCTCAATTGCGTCCTTAATACATGCTGTATTATAGGAACGCAAGTCGTGTCGCATGGATTTCGAGATTCGTCTATTGAGTTCAGCATATTCCGACATATCAGCTGAAGATTGCAGTCTCATCTCAGTTCGGGTTTCCATTAACTTAATGGTTTGATTGGAGAGCTTCTGAGGCTTATTACGGCGTGGGGTCTTAAAGAACTTGGACCCCACTGCATGGACAGTTTGCACCAACCCATTGTTTAACTCGTCCGCAGTTTCGCATTCGGCTAGGCACTGGAAGCGATTGTGTAGTTCGAGTTGAAAGTCTTCGGGGTTTTGGATTTGGGCGGTTCCCGGACGGAGCGTGGACTTCATCAGACGGGACCTCTCAAGCTTGACATTGATATTCAATGTGCCTCTAACAATACGGTGATCGCTACCGGTTTTCACCCTGCCGATCACGGAGACATCATCGAATATATGCTTGTTGGTCGTCATGATGAAGTCGATCTCATTTTTGGTTGAACCATCGGGGCTTATCCACGTCCACTTCCTGGATGGTCGCTTCTTGAAGAAGGAGTTCATCACAAAGAGTCCCTCCTTCTCCATGAAGTCGACCAGCCGCTGGCCCCTTTGGTTCCGCTGCCCGTACCCATATGACCCCACTTTCAACTCATCGCCATTCCGTGTGCCCACCTTCGCGTTGAAGTCCCCCATAACAACGGTGAAGTGTGTTTTGGAGGTATGTATGGCTTCTGCTATCTCCTCATACATAGCCTCTACTTCATCGTCAGGGTGTGCCGAGGTCGGCGCGTAAACCTGTATAACCTTCAACGAATACCGGCTGGTTATTCTGAGTATAAGGTACGCTACCCTGCTCGACACACTATCGACCTTTATAACGTTGTTAATGAGGGACTTACGGACGAGAAACCCAACACCACCCTGAGATTTTCGGTCTCCTTCCCGGAAGAAGAGCAAGTTTCCGGAATCAAGGGTTATCGTATCCTGTCCCTCTCGTCGGATTTCAGATAATCCCAAGATATCCCAACGTAACTTGCTCAATTCTTCCTCCAGCTCGATAATCTTCTCGTCAGTCCTAAGCGTGCGGACATTATGTGTTGCCAGGGCCAAAGTTCGGTGGGGGTGGTAGCGGGGCATCTGCCGGAGATTCTTCGCACCCCCTGCTCGACCGTTACCCCGCCCGCTACCAAGGCGGGGAATAGAGGAGCTGCCGGGGACTGGGGGCCGTAAATTAGCATTGTCAATCATTGGGGGGGGGGGGGGGGGGTTTGCCATAATCCCCACGCTTGGCAGGCGTCTTGGGGATCGCAGTTCCGAAAAGATGGATATATTACACAGAAGACGCTGCTGCCCGTCTTCTGGCTTTCCCTCAATCGCCTCTTACGAAACCCACGGGAAGAGAGGGGGGGATGCAAATTCTTAGCCCGCATAAGTATGTTTATCTAAATGTTCCATTAAAGAGTATGAGATGATATCTTTATTCCCTATCAGGTGGTCTAGTACGAGTGATGATAGGTTAAGGAAATCGATCAAACAGTTAGTTTTTTCCATAAACACACTAACGCCTCTCGGTAACTATCAAAAACTAATAAAATGATCGGGAGATTTCAAGAACTGGATTCATCAGCAGCCGTACCGTCCACTGCAGAACCTCTCCCTTAGAAGGGAGGGGGGTTGCCATAATCCCCACCACGCTTGGCAGGCGGCTTGGGGATCGCAGTATACTCGTAGGGGGTAAAAAGACGCTGCTGCCTGTCTTTTTGTTTTCCCATTAGTCGCCTTTTACGGACACCCAACGGGAGGATATGGGTGCTATTCTTACCCAGAAACCCCACGGGCGACGAAATGGATTGATGATAATTAATACTAATAGACGTTTATGAGTGCGGCTGGAAATTCTCTATATTTTGTCTTTTTCATCTAATATTAAGTAACGATGCATTATTATCACATCTGATGATAAGTGATAATGCAGCCATAGATGATAGAAGCACTATTACCAACTTAAGGAAAATGATCCCCCGCGGGGTGTTGGGTTAGAATTGCATCCCCCCATCTCTTCTCGTTGGGTGTCATAAGAGGCGACTAAGCGAGAACAGGAAGACGGACAGCAGCGTCTTTCTTTTTAAATTGATCTGTCACCTATACTGTGATCCCCAAGCCGCCTGGCAAGTGTGGGGATTTTGGCAAGTTAGCAACCCTTCCCCCAGTAGCAAAAGGGACGAAAAACGGACGTTCAGCAACAGCACACAGATCAGCTTCTCATCATAGCACGTTAACCGCCAACTTTACTCCTCGGAGAATCACTCAACCCCAGTGGAGCTGGTCCAATATTAAGGACTCTTGACCGTGACATGATCGCGCTATTAATATATCAGTAAAAAGAAAAGTTGCGTATCTGACCGTGCCATGAACGTTCCTGTCAAAATTCAAAGGATAAATTTTGTATGGCCAGCGGCCCTGTCATAGTGGAAACAATACTGTCAATATTGTCTGTCTGTGTAATTGGGATCGTTTGTTTGTAATAATAATAATGCATCGATATCTATATCTTCTATACTATATTATAAAGAGGTAGGCCTTTTTTGCGTGGGTGACTCAACACCGCAGAGCCGAAACTACCAAAGCTAGGACTACAAAATTTGGACAGGAAGTTCATTTTATAGTTTAACCAATCAATAAGAAAGGATTTTTGGAAATTCGAACTCTAAGGGTGTGAAATAGGGGTTGAAAGTTTGTATGGGAAGGGTGTAAAAACATTGTCTTTTAACTTGAAATTTTGCACTTGGACTCTTTAACGAAAATAATAAAACACGTGTATCAGCATTTTTCATAATTCGTCAGTTAAGGGTGTAATATGAACTAAAAGAGGTACGCCTTTTACGCGTAACTGACTCATCAACGCAGAGCCGAAACAACCGAAGCTAAGACTACAAAATTTGAACAAGAGGTTCATTTTATAGCCTAGAGAACCAATAAGAAAGGATTTTTGGAAAATCGAACTCTGTGTAAAATACGGTTTAAAAGTTTGTATGGGGAGGGTGTAAAAACATTGTACACACATCAAAAGTGTCTAGGGATCAACATATATTTTTGCAATAACTTTTCTCCTGATTGATATTAATTAAAATTTTCTTTAAGGATTCATCAAATAAAGTGTTTTCGTTTGTCACAGTAACGATAAACCAAGTCACCTTTGCATTAATAAAGAAATTTGCCATTTTCCTAATAAAGGGATTTTTGACATTTGAACCACTAACACAAAAGTTCGAAAAAAAGACTGAAATAACAGTTTTCTTTAAAATTTTATTGGGTAACTTAAACAATTAATAATCCGTGTTTCTACCGCGAACACTAACAACACAAGAACATCGGTTTGGCATACTCAAAATGAGTTCATCCAAATCACGCTGTGGACTGGCCGCCCATGTTCGTTGCAACAACAAAAAAAGGTCTTCTTGCGACTGGATACCCTCCATATTCGGCAGAGCTCTTCTCTGTAGCATATCCCATGCATGCTCAATCGGGTTCAAGTCTGGCGACTGAGCAGGCCAGGGCAGGACATTGATGTTAGCTGCGGCGAGAGTCTGTCTTACAACTCTTGCGGTGTGCGGTCGTGCATTATCATGCATTAACTGAAATAAGGGACCGATTTGCACTTGTAGAGGAACGATGACGTCTGATACAATCGTCTCAGCATAAATTTGAGCGTTGAGGTTGCCTCTGATCCAAATCAACTCAGTTCTTCCGCCGATCCAAATACCCGCCCATACCATGATGGTTCCACCACTATAAGGATGGACTTCCTGGCAGGATTTTAATCGCTGTTGGCGTCCAGGGGTTCTCCAGTGTCGTATACGTCTTGTATCCGGTCTCATACCAAAACGAGACTCATCAGAAAAGCACACGAAACGCCATTGTTCTTCTGCCCATTTTTTGCCCAAAAATGCTTGATCCCTAGACACTTTTGATGTGTGTATTTTGACTTAAAATTTTGTAATTAGACTCTATAATAAAAATAATAATATACGTGTATCAGCGTTTTTCAGAATTCGTCAGTTGAGGGTGTAAAATAGGGAATGAAAATTTGTGTGTTAAAAATATTTTGTATCTGTCTATTGACCTGCAATTCAGCACGCATTCTATCTAATAAGAATAATAAGACACGTACGTACGTTGTAGCTGTAACAGCTCAGTGGGCGAGCGCTTGCCTTGGAAACAAGGTGCGCAGGTTCGAACCCCGGCTCGCACCTCTGATTTAGTTAATTAATCATGTGTGAATCGTCTTTGTACGATTGTTACTAGCTTTCGGTGAAGGAATACATCGTGAGGAAACCTGCATGTCTGAGAAAGCCTAACTACGAGTATCTTTCGAATGACGGTTGACGTCATCCAACCCACACTTGGCCAGCGAGTTGACTATGGCCTAAGCCTCTACATTTTTAGAGCAGGCCCTGTCCAACAGTGGAACAAAAACAAGGGCAGGTAAAATAAATAGCTTTCTATGGAGTAACCTAAAGCACCTAAAGTATCTTGAACGTTCTATAGTTTGTGTATGCCACCCGTCGCCAGGTTGTATATTAATTTTTTGGATTGTTTCTCCTAAGAGGTAAAATAGAGAAGGAATATTTGCAATTTGTCTAATTTACGTGAAACTGAACTTGGTTAATACTCTTGAACAAATTATTTACAACGGGTTATTCAAAATTCAATTTTTATGGGTGTTAAAAGAATCTAAAAATGTTGTAGTTATGGTAAAATTGTTAGGGGAAATCTTATTCTAAAATATCTACTGTAGGTATGGTAAGGTATTATTCTTTATACATATTATAATTTAAACATAACATTTTGCCACCCGTGCGAAGCCGGGTGGGCCGCTAGTACTATTATATATCGATGTAATAATGTCTTCACCAATGTTCCACCAGTCTTCAACAATAATCTTTCACAAGATCAGCCATCTACGCGGGAGATATTATAGTGCACAATTGCTTGTGTAAACATAAGTGCACCCCTTTTTCCTTTTACCTTGGGGACGAAAAATCGACCCGACCGGGGAGGACTTTTTACATGCCCATCCGACTTCTGGATCATACTTTACAAACAAACAGGTGATCGGCCTGCATTGTCCTAGCCTGTAAGGAACAACTACAGAATGTTGTTGCTCCCCACGGGATTCGAACCCACGACCTTCGGTTTGCAAAGCAAGCGGTTTCCCACTACACATACGGGTATGTTATTTTTTCTCCGTCATTTTTTGCCTTGATTCATACGTATATAGCACTCGTAGTATGGACCGGTCTACTAAGCAGACTCCTGTAAGCGGGCATTCTCGCTGCGAAGAAGTAGTAGTTCATCGTAAAGAAATACTGACATGGGTAAATAAAATACAATTTTCGTGATATTTATTCTTTAATTTCGTGGTTCTTTTGTTTCTTTTCTCGTCGGTGTTGCAGGAATAACCATCTGCAAATAGAAAAACATTATTTAATTATTCTTATGTAATGTATGTACGCCTACGACACAGTATACTACGAGGCGGGAGACGACGTGGTGCAGACGCAGCACTGTGAGGGTGCCAGGGAGAGCCGTGAATTCTCTCCCTCTGGCTTACCTTAAGGCTCAATTCACACCAAGATGGCAGCGGCCGGTAGCGCACTCTCAGAGTGAAAGAATTTTAAACTTTATCTACAACACGTAAAAGACCAGTATCGCTTGAAAACGCGGCGCGGCGGTTTTCACACTGAAACTGAAAGTGAGTTGCCGGCCGCTGCCATCTTGGTGTGAATTGAGCCTTCCTGGCCGTCCAGAGAGTAGTTGTTAAAGTTATATGCTCCAGGGGTGGAAGTGTTAAAGGGCATAATACCGCGAGTAACTTCAGAAAAAGCGTAGCATACTTCTCGACACCCCTGAGCAACCCACACCGGTGTTGCTCTCTATCGTCATCGGACAATTTTTTGGGGACATTTTCTAGTGGCTAGTCATCACTTGCGACACATACAACAAATCCATCCATTCGAAACCTAGACATGCGCCAAGCCTATAACGGAGATATTTCTTGTGTCATCATCATCATCTTCACCTGCTGAAAGACACTTCTCAGCTGAAGATAAGTCTCTCCTTGAAGAAGGTTGCCACAATCCCTGCGATTGGTAGACGTCTAGGAGATCGCAGTAATGTAGAGATGAATGCTAAACAGAAGACCCTGCTGCCCGTCTTCTGGGTTTCCCTTTGTTTCTTCCCCACCTAAACGAAGGAGATCAGGTACCTAGCGCTATTCTTAGCACAGACACCCGGCAAATTCAGCGAATTTATTTTGAATAGTGGGCTCAAAAAACATTAACACAACCCAAATACAAATTGTTTTGTTAAAGTGACTGTAAATTCAGTTAATGTGTTTTCACCGCAACGACTAGGAAACTTTATATTTACTGTATGTGTTAATGTGTCTATCTAATTTAATAAGCATACAATATTGAAGTCATAAATTGTATTTGCAGGAGTTGGAAAAAATCATATTAGTACCTACGTATGATACACGGATCTTAGACTCTCGTAACACGACTGAGTAGGTTATTATCTCTGCTGTTAAATTCAGGTTAGCAAGTTTAGTTTTTTTGGATTGAGGCTAAATCTCCTTAAGGATAAGGAGTCCTTATAAGGAGGAGGCCTTTGTTCAGCAGCGGACCTTTTTCGGCTACTGATGATGATGTTGAAACATTGGCTTATGGTTTTTCTTTTTCAATAACTTTATATTGCGGTTGGTCAATTTAGCCTCAATCCAAAACTAATACACACATACAGGCGCTTGGCAGGCGCCTTGGGAATCGCAGTATAGGTGGTACCTACCACCTATACTGCGATTCCCATAGAAAGACGTTGCTGCCCGTCTTCTAGTTTTCCCTTAGTCACCTCTTACTGACACCCAACGGAGGGAGATGGGTGGGTGGTATTCTTACCCGGACACCCCACGGGGAACAAATCAATGTCAAGAACAAGTCGGACAAAGCCAATGTTTAGCAACAAATGGAGCAATTTTTATTCATTGTTTAAATTTTGTAATTTTTACATTTCCTACTTTTTGAGTGGAATTAGTTAGTTAGTATCAACTTGAAAATGACAAAAAACTACAATTTACAAGTTATTGTGAATGAACATTGTAATGTTCATTCCATTGCGTTATTATACTTAGTATATAATAATGATGTCGCCTTCTGGCCGATACGACCACAGCGGCCAATCTTTTACAAGATCATCCATGTACGCAGGAGATATTATAGTGCACAAGTGTTTGCGTAGACACAAGTGCACTTTCTCTTCCTTTATAATAATCCGATGGGACGGGAGACCGACACGACCGGGGAGAGGCTAGGCGCAGGACCGACTTTTTACATGCTTACTTTACTGACAATCAGGTGATCGGTCTGCATTGTCCTAGCCAGTAAGGAACAACTACACAAATTTATTGCCCCCGCAGCATTCGAACCCGCAACCTCCGGTTTACAAATAAGTGGTTTGCACTGTGCAACGGAGGCTACAAGTAGTATATAATATAAATAATAATACCATCCAATACCCAATGGTTCATTCATGCTTTTGTCTATTGCTTCCAAAAAATGTCGTTAGAGGCCCTGGTGTAGAATGATGGATACATAAAAAAAATATACATGACGAATTGAGAACCTTTTCCTTTTTTGCTGTCGGTTAAAAAAGGAAACTTATTTTCTATCAAAAATTGTAACTAAAGATCTATGTTATTTTCTATTACTGTTATTTTTTATCATTAGCCAAAGATAGTTCATCTTTGGCTAATAACCCGTATTGTAGGCGTTAAATGAAAACACCAAAGGTGTTACAGTTTCAATGTAGACAAAGCATTGATCATGGCTAGCATTGTTCTACCATTGTGTTTTATCAGTCACATCCTTGTTGACATTCAACAATGATTATTTTGTAATCACCTGATGTATCAACGGATTGAAAACTAACATGCAATGTGTAGGTATTTTTACCCACGATTCAACGTAAATATAGGCTAGGACTATACCGGCCATCTGGTTTTTAGGAACGTAAGATGATTGATGTGTCGGATGGGCATATAAAAAGTCAGTCCTGCATCTAAAATTTCCCCGGTCGTGTCGGTCTTCCGTCCCATTTGATTAGGAAAGTAAAGGAAGAGAGAGTGCACTTGTATCTACTTAAGGACTTGTGCACTATAGTAACTCCCTCTTAGATGGCTATGGCTATCTTGTGATTGGCTGCTGTGGTTATCGGCCAGGAGGATATAATATGCTGCATTCCGTTACCCGCCCCCTCTCACAGCGTCAGTAGAATTAGGGTCCTATCAGAAATTGCTGAAATCTGGGAAAACTGGGTGTATGTTTATTTTTAACACCCACCTCCGCCTGTTAAGAAATCCTAGAGCCACGAGTATTTACTTGCAGCTTAGCAGTTGATTCCAACTGCTAATTGTAGCATAGCTACATTGTTTTAAACACATTACAGTAAATAAATATGTAAAAGACAGTTGTTTTATCAGGAGGCTTAATAGCTCCTATAGAAATAGTAATAGCAAACGCATAGTAATTTTATTCTATTAATTTTTTATACAGGCGTTCTTATTAATATTACGGCCTTCCTATACTGAATGGGGAATACCTTGTTCCTATTTTATTTATTCATGGTAATAGGCGATGAAAGCTGCATCATTTATTCCTATTAATTTCATTGGTAGAACCATAGGTAATATTTGGATACCTATGTAAGGGGCACTTTTTAATAGAGGGTATTAGTTTTAAAATAGGCGGAGTTTAGCGTGGGCGAGACGATGCGATTAACGCTCAGTACCCGAAAGCTTAAAGTGACGACCAATCAACGGCGGCCACCGCATTAGGTACTGGGTGTTCTAGACGGTTCGATGCCATCTCCTTTCGATAGGTTTCGTCTTTGACTCAGTAGTTGAGCCAGCCATTACCATCTGAGCTGAGCACCGAGCACCACTGCAATTAGCTGTTTATATTAATTATTGTATTTCTGCCGACGGTTTCTATATATAGTGCAACAGTTATAGTCACAGTCTATTGTGTGATTTCATCAAAATTAGTAGTGAATTAATTACCCAGTGATTACTGGTAAGTTGTTAAATACTGTAATTACTGCTGTAGGATTTTTTAATTGTAATCTCTCTTTATGTGAACTAGGTACTGATAGGCCTATTGTTATATGTTATATTGTTAGGGTGTACTTCATTTCCTGTAGACGTCTCCATAATGCGGCAGCCTCCACCAACTGAAAGCTGGTCTGAGGGTGTTGCGTTAGGGAACGGCGTCTACAGGAACGCTTATGTGTATATATATGTGCGAACAAGCTAATAAGTAAATCGACCTGTACCGTAACTTTCTTCTCGTTCTATTTATTTTAATAAATTTGTGTAGCCCTCTTTCTAGTGTTTCATTCTCTTGCTCGCCGACAAGGCTACATAATCTAGTAATGTCACACGATTGGCAGACGTCTTGGGATCGCAGTAGTTGGTAGGTAATAAAATAGAAAGACGCTGCCCGACTTCTTGTTTTTCCTTACGGACACCCAACGGGAGGAGATGGCAGGGTGGTATTCTTACCCGGACTGGTAAGATAATAACATTCTTTTTTTAATATAATATATGAAAATCTCGCGTCACGGTGTTTGTGGTCGCACTCCTCCGAAACGGCTCGACCGATTTTCATGATTTTTTTAATGTATATTGGGTACGTATACAGGTCGTAAAGTATATTTCACACCGCTAGGTTAAGCAATGTTAGGCAAGGTCATTAGATTGATAGATGACCTTTTAATGACATTTAATTTAGCGTCCCCTTGCTTTGGAGGGCAAGTAAAAATTGGGTCCCGGTTTCAACCAACTTCAAAAATGGACGTAATGTATTCGAAGCGTGTGTATCGAATACTATTAAAAATGGGTAACATTCACATAACATGTAAGTCTATGTGGGCATGTAAAAACGTAAAAAGATCGCGGGCGGTGCTGCGCGGGTAAGCTAGTATATTATAATATAATACTTACGATAGTATAGCTATAGCTGGTACAGTCATTGAAGCACTGAACAAGAATACTGCTCCGGAGAACAAACGAATTGTATTTGCATACAATGCAGAGTAGCTGGGATCGAACATTAACGCCGCCAATGTTTCTACTAAACTGAATAGAGAGTTCATTTTACCTAGAAATAAAAATAAATAATTAGATATTAACAATTTTGGTGGATGATGAGGTAAAACGATTTATTTTTAGAAAACTCTGAGTCAGGTAATGAATTATTTTATCATTCCATATAGAAGGTAGATTTCAATGCAAAATTAATACTATGGAATGTGATAACTGTGGATGTGTGTGGACTTATTAGTGGACTCTGAGTTTGACAGAGTGCTTATAAAAATTTCTGCTAAACTTATATGTTCGAAATGAATACTGAACTCTAAAATTTAATAATATAATTAACAGACATACTTGGAACACATACATTTTAAACGACTTGGTTTTATTTCAAACGACGTTTCTGTAGCCTATTGTCAATAACGAAACCTATAGATGATAGTAAAATGACCCAACTGTAGCGGGTAGCTTTATTTTTCATAATAACTAAATATTTACAGTTTATTTACAAATATACTTAGTAAAAAACTTATTTATTTATTTTATAATTTTTGTACACACACACACAGTACAGGAAAACGGAAATATAGGAAAGAATAGTACAAAGGCACAGATTGTTTCTAAAGAAATTTCTAAAACTGTCTCTAAGCTGTGGTCGCATTGGCAGGGAAGACCGGCACCTACAAAACAGATGCCGTTTCCTTTCTTTATGGCCAAGCTTATACGCTGCCAGAAAAAGCTATCAGTCCGAACGGTCCCCTGAAACTTTGATAAGTTTGGATGAAATTTCTTTTATCAAACAGTGCGTCTCATGAGAACAAGGCCCCATGACTCCCCATGGTCTCCACCTCAACATGAGTCAACATAATATTTAGATACTTAGTATTATTGTCCTTAAGAAGGAGAGTATCCATTTTACTATGGGAGGTAGACCTTACAACCAGCATCACCAAGCATTATATGCACATGCTAGGAACGAACACATGAAGGAATGGAGGGCAGCGTCAGGCCTAAACCACTCCAAAGCGTTCTCTAGCACAAGGGTGGAGTGTGGGGTTAAATTATTAAACCTAAGCAGATCATAAATAAGGCACCTAATAGGTGCACTTTAGGGACATTTTGGTACCAATGAACACACACCACACAACGAGGCTAAGTACTGTCGATACTTGCAGATTCTGCGAAGGTGAAAAAGAGTCAATGCAACACATATTGTGCGACTGCGACGCTCTTGCGAGACGTAGGTTGAGTCGTCTGGGAGTGGCCTACCCCACACCAGATGATTATGTACAGCTCCAAGCTGGCGCAATCGTTGCGTACCTAAGGGAACTCTTCGACACGTCAGCAACAGAGTAAGGGCTAGGGCATGTACAATGGATCCAACTGGGTCGAAGTGCGTTCCGGTGGTTACCGGGCCCGATTTTATAGCCACCAACAATAGAATAGAATAGAATAGACCTAACAAAAACCTATTTTTATATTCACTAAAAACATAAATTAAAATAAAGAATGAATAAATCAAGAATACAAATTGTAACTCTTACTACTAGATACTTGCCCATCTCTTCACTTGGTATCAGTTTTGATGCCATGGATCTGAGCGATGTAAACGTGGTGGCATTTAAAATCTCCACGATCGGCACTGAAAGAAAGGTTACATTTTGCCAGTATTTCATCATCATCATCATCACCAGCCAAAAGACATGCACTGCTGAACGTAGACCTTCCCCTTGGAATGCCACAGTGAACGATTATCGTTCCCGTCAAAAATCAAATGGCCTTAGGGAACGAAATTTACAAGATTTACAATACATTTAGATTTTCAATACTTTTTTCATGCTCATCATTATCATTTATCATTATCATCATCAGCCGGAAGATGCCCACTGCTGAATATAGGCCTTGGAACGCCACAATGAACGACGATTGGCTATTAGCACCCACCAGTTACTAGCGACGCGCACGATTTTGCCACTCCACCTATTGGAAGGTCTACCTGCAATACGTCTTTCGGTTCGTGATCGCCACTCGAGATCCTTTCTTCCCCATCGGTTATCAGTTCTTAGAACGCTATGTCGGTGACTTTAGTACTTCGGCGAATCTCCTCATTCCGGATTTTATCGCGCAAAGAAACTCTGAGCATAGGCCTCCATAGTTTGTTGTGTGCCTCTCAGTTTCTCTAATAGCCAGCAGTTAGGGACCACGTACACACCAGGGACAGTATTTAGAGGCAGACATATAGAGAAGGCAATCGCCAGATAACTGATTAGTAGTTGTACTATAACGCATAACTCAAGTGGCGTGTGACGTTGTAGGTATCGTCAGTCTTCTGCGAGATACACGAGTACAAAGTGCCTAGAATATTGAGTGTTGCAAATTACATTGACGAACATTATGTACAAATTACCAGTGAAGTACACTTACCCATAAACATATGTATGTCATTTTGTACAAAAGCGATCAGTATAGACCCAGCGAGTTTGCTGACAATGGAAATGAGGCATAGAACGGAATCGTGGAAGCCCCACCGCTTGCTGAACATACTGATTGAAAATAAAGCTCCTGTAATGTGCAAAACCATTTAGATATTACATTAGTTTTACTAAAAAGTAAGATACTATCTAGTTTCGAAAATGAAATTTGTTAAATAGTCCAATCTTACTATCCAAATTCTAATTTGGATTGAACATTCAACATTCTAAAATAGAGAAAAAACCTTTTTGTTAATATCACAACATCCATGGCATTTTCAATGGTTGTTACCGTTATTATAACAATGTATATATCAATATTAAACCTTATACTTATTTCGATTTAAAAAAACGTAATGCTCAAACATAAAGTTATAAATTTTTTAGTTAAATGGATTTCAAATTTACATTTTGCTATCTAACGGCTTCTGTTTGAACATTCCTTAAATATCTTATCCTTATCATAAGTGCCTTACCTAATGAATGTGTGATGATACTGTAGGTGGAATAAAGACTGTATTTCAGAGCATCCCATTTTAATTTGTATCTGACGTACATGTAGAACACTATCCTCTCTCCTGTAAAAGAAATAATAAAGAAATCATGATTTCTGTAACTAGCTATGCAGAGAGCTATGCTCGGGGTTCCTTTGCGCGACAGAACCCGCAATGACGAGATTCGCCGAAGAACCAAGGTCACTGATATTGCTCACAGCACGTTGAAATGGCAGTGGGCAGGCCACATCACTCGAAGAATTGATAACCGATGGGGTCGAAAGGTTCTCGAGTGGCAACCATGAACCGGAAGACGCAGCGTAGATAGTTCTCCCACCGTCGTAGATAACTGGTGGATGCAAATAGCCAATTGCCGTTCATTGTGGCGTTTGAAGGCGGATGCCCAACAGTTCAGCTGTGGACGTCTTCCGGCTGGTGATGATGACAATGATTTCTATAAAACTATCCAAATGGGAATGCGAAAAGTGCAGAAGAAAGAAGATTACGGCTTTGGCAATAATTGAGATCCGCTGTTATAATAAGTAGTTATTATTGATAAGTAGTAGTATTTATAGGTTTCGTGGAAAGGGTATTAGTATCACTCCAGAAAATATAACTTCTTCAAGTAAAACTAGGAGGTCGTAAGCTACATTAAAATACTACCTGTTAAGATTGTACATAGTAGAGGAAACAAAATCTAAAACTGGACCTTGCAGATGTTCTACTACTAATAATGACACCTGTTAGAAGACAAAAAATAAGGCTAGCCAGATTAGTTCAGGTTTTATGATTCCTATTCTCGATTGAACTCTGAAATAAGGTTATTCATATCATGAAAGGTTGTTAATGAATAACCTTTTATGGACAACAAGATTATGTTGCCACAAAAATAAGATGATTAGATTCTAAATGACTGGTTTGCTTGGCAATATTGCCAAGAGGTCTGATAACTTTGGAGATTAGAGAGGGTAGGGTTTAGAAAGAAAAAAATATGTACCTACCATGATTAGGACCGTATACAATTGCTACTACCAACAGTGTCAATAGTATTTTCATTCGGTAATTAGATTGCCTCTTCTTAAATGCTGACTCTCCAGTTTCTTTGACAAATGTAACAAGATCAGAACATGTCACAGGTTTTACCTGAAACATGCAATATTTCTATTTAGTTATCTGTAAAAAATATCAAAAAGTTTATTCAAATATGAATCGCTGTTTGATAATTACCTCTTCAATACTTCCATGGCTCGGTTTGGTGTTACTACTCAAATAGAAGAAACCATACAAAAAGGTTAATAAATATATTGTACCAGAAATTGCAAAGATTCCATAGTAGCCCAACAATTTCAGCAGAATCCCACTTAAGGCCGTACCGATAGGTATGCCAGCAGTCATACATAGATTAGCAATGCCGACCCTGAAAGTCCTGTCCTTTTCATCCGTGATGTCACTGATATAACTAAAAACACCTAGGTAAACCATGACCCAACCACCGGTGATAGCTGGGAAAATAGCTTCAAGGAACATCGTCACTTCAACCTGGATCTCATAGAAAAAGTAGGTGCTCAGAAGATTACTAATACAGACCATAAATTCCCCGAAAATCGGTAGTAAGATACATATTTTTCTATTCCCGGTTCTGTCACTCCATGCTCCCATAAATATCACTAATATTGTTGGTATTGCTGTTTGTATAACACTCTTCCATGACTCTATTTTCGATATGATCCGTTGCACATCGGCTTCATGTGTTAAATTACCTTTCCTCTGAATCAGCGCATCACAAATTTCATCCCCTAAATTAAGTTTCACGCGACAAGATTTATCTAAATTCAGATTTTGTATCGCTATTCTTGCTAGCATAGATGCTATTATAAGGCCGGCGAATATCGGTTCTACGGTAATATTTGATTTTACGTAACATAGTTTCTTATAAAAGCTCTTATTTTCAATTTCATCTGCTTTCTCATCTGTGGTGCTCTTTTTCAATGGTTGTTCTTCGGGTACGTCTATTTTCTTTTCTGTTTTATCAGGCATTACTTTATCTTGTACGCACCCGTTGAAAACGTTTATTGTACTAACATAGGTATATTATGAAATTGTTATATTCGAAGTTAACTTGTTCCATGTTTCAATTATTTACATTTGTTTTGTCTGTGTATAAGTATGTTATCGCTGTTGATGTAAAACCTGATTCAAGAACACAATTAATGTTAAAAGATTTTTTTTTATTCAATGAAAATATAGAAATAAACAGATGAATTATTTTCATAATTGAGTATAATAATGTCATATATTTAATAATGTCATTAATTTATGCATTATCATCATCAGCCGGAAGACGACCACTGCTCAACAAGGGCCTCGCTCTAAGAACGCCAAAATAAACGACCGGTTATCTATTTGTGTCTAAAAAATATAAAAAAAAGAACTAAATTAATGACATAAAATAATTTATTTGTCAATTAACCACAGTAAGGTTGTGAAAGTTTTTGAGATGGTTTAAGCAAGCTGTGTTATTTATTTTATTTTTCGTATCGTAAAATTTTTCTCACGTGATAATATCAAAATATTTTTTTGTTCTGTCACTAAATACAAAAATATATTACTGTTTTATTTAAAAATATATTTGGCATAAAAGAAATAACCTCCTGTTGATGTAGATACATAGTTATGTATTTATTATTAAATTAATATTTGCTTACAATGTTGTCTCAAGCATTACGCCAACTGTCACGTTTGATAAAATAAGTACAAACAACGTAATCATGTGTAAATAAGGATTACAAGATAAATAATTAATTAGAATTTTAATAATATATCATTCATCATCATCATCATCACCATCAGCCCACATCAGTCCACTGTTGGACCCCATAGGCTCCAAGGCACGCCACTGAACCCGATCTTTGTCTCTCCTCATCCAGTTTTTGCCAATGGCTCTGCGAATACCGTCCCTCTAATACTTGATCACAGGGCGTTCTACGCTATTGTTCCCGATTCTTGGTCTCCGCTCCAGAATCAGCTTACCCCAACGGTCATCGGTTCTGCGGCAAATATGACCAGCCCACTGCTACTTCAGCTGGCTAATCCTTTGAGCTATTTCGGGCATTTTAGTTCTATATTATCATTGCAAATATCCAATTGTTGTTCCAAAGGGGAGGCCTATGTTCAGCTGTGGACGTCTCCGGCTGGTGATGATGATGATCTAGTACTAGAATTCTAAATACTAATGTACTAGATTACTATTAAGGCCAAAAGGACGTTGGCTTCTTTTTAGGTCGTTATAAAAAAAAAAACATAATTTAACTTTATTATTCTAGTTTATTTAAGGATTATGTTAAACTACATTAAATTAGGAGCAAAACGATAAACAAAATACCTAGTCCTAGTAGTCAGTTTGTTTTAACAGGTGGTAGGACTATTTATGCCTTCGGCGAAGGAAACTTTGAAAGGTACCCGTCACCATAGGCTTTTTACGCTGTCGGTGGGAAACCTTCAAAAGGTAGTAGGTACCTCCGTAGGGGTGGAGGCCGGGTTATGTGGGATTTTCACCCACTAAAACCTCCCCGGTGGCCGGGTGCCGAAACCTCTAGGCGTCAGATCTTGCCAGAGTATCTATAAACAATATCTCGCAAGAACAGATCCAGCAGAGAATGCTCGCTCGTGGCGCTTGTAACTCTGCTCTCTCCAGAACGTGCTCTAGCGAGCATCCGACGGTGGAGAGACTCTGGAGAGGTTCGAACAGAGTAACCTGAATTTCTCTTCTTCTTCACTTCGATCTTCACTGTAGCTGGAATAACTAGACTTGAGAACCACAGAAACCTAAATAATATTTTTTTGTGTCCCTATAAAAATAATAACGTCTTCTGGCCGATACATATACAGCGGCTATTTTTTGACAGACATCATTCAACTTCGCGGGAGATATTATAGATGTACAAGACAAGTACACTCTCTTTTCTTTCACTCTCATAATCCAATGGGACAGAAGACCGACACGACCGGGGAGAATTCACCTGCAGGACTGTGCCCATCCATCGCATGGATCATCTTCATTTCAAGACAGTCAGGTGATTGACCTGCATTGTTCTAGCCAGTAAGGAAAACTACACTGCTCCCCACCAGATCAGAATTCGTGACTTCCGGTTTGCAAAGCCAGCGATTTTTTACTACAAACAGTGTCTCAAGTAACTTACTACTACTAACTAACTCTTACTAACTAAATCTTTGGTTATTCTCTTCTCTTCGTTCTCTCTATAATGTTGGTACATAGTTGTCAGTTTTAGCGAAACAGCGAAGAGACAGGAGCAGCGAGGGGATGAATGAAATGGGCCTCAGGGCAAACATCCTAGCATGCTGCAGGCATAAGAATCGGAAACTGAATTCTGATTAGTTCTATACAAAGTATGGATCAGAATAGGAATGAAAACACAATAATTTTAAACATTTAATTTTTATATTTGAAATAAGTATTAGTAAATTTATTCTACAATATTTTTTCCAAGTTCGAGATCAAAACTGCTGACGAGCGCGTTGTCTTTCTTTTTAGATTCTAAATCTGTTGACTCTGCAGTTTTTTCTTCTTTTGTTTTTGTGGCCAAGCGCTGACTTTTCTTGTGTTGTACGAAGAACCATCTAGCCAGAAAAAATAGAAAAATATATCCAGTTTGGTAATATCGTATCTAATAATAATAGATTGGCGTATGCAAGTGTAATCATTAATTGAAAACTAATATCAAACGAATGCAAACAGTAGTTTTTTAAATATCACTCAAATGTGAACCGTAGTCTGCTATAATAATATATCCTGAGAAAATCCATATTATACGGTCATCTGATCTGAATCAGACAACCTAATACAAATACACATATAATTCTTGTTGTAAATACACTAGACCAACAGGCCCGTCGAATTCGTATATTCAATTCATCGATATACTAGTTACTTATTATATTATCGATGATTCAATTAGTTTTATTTCATTGTTTGTTTTATTTCATTTCAAAGTAAATGATAATCAATATTCGCTTATTATGAATAAAACTTTATTTACATGATTACAGTTATTTACAAATTAGTACAATTGATCTAATACCTATAAGTACATTTAAATTAAAAAGAGATTCTAATAACTAAAATATATTATTAAAAGGAGTCCCTTTAGGCAAGGTTCCGAAGATACTGGCAGCGTTCCCCCTTTGAATTGCTAGACTAATTGTTTGTCCGAGGTAGCTGCCAACTCTTCGGTCGTGATGTTGACTAACCTTTTTGCTATTTGCATAAAAAGCTTTACAGCACTAGGACCCCACGGACCAAGGGTCTCGACACCGAATGGCACAAAATCATATTCGGAGTCTAGACCCCTGTATTTGCATGCTTTAGCTTTTTCAGCCGCTTCACAAGCCGCACCAGCTCTGTTGTTGGTTCCATGTAGATGGGAAGGGGCCAACGTGTCTGAACAGTTTGCATCCCATACCAGCACCCGGCCCATCTTCCATGGAATCAAACTTATACCATCCGGTCTCTTGCCATCGTCTCTTGCAATACCAGTCGGCTCAAGTAGACTTGGCACGTTGACGGTGGCAAGGGACCGGCGTATGATATCGTTAAGTGCGGCATGTCTCGAGAAGCGGCCTGCACTTTTTTGGCATGACAGTCCGTGGTGTCCTAGCTTGTCGACATCACTGCCACCAATGATAATTATAAGACAAAATTGTAGAAATAATGATCGATCTAACTTTTAATTCAATTTCTTGAATCCCCTTCATGCATAGGTATGTCAATATTACAATTCATTTTTTGAAATAAACAAAAACAATATGCACACACAATGTTTATTTTTTATATTCAATATTATTATAATGTTCATTTATTGTTGTTGTTTTAGTTTTCAAGTTACATCTGATTCAATTACGAGTTTAAATTTGTAATAGAATAAATTTATACTTGCCTAGTAAATGTTTTTATGAAAACGCAAAATTAACTGCTAAAGTTTTGCCGTCTTCTTCTTATTAAATAAAATTAAAAATATAACTTTGATGCAAACATGACAATTAGATAGGTTATATAAATAAATATAATAGATGTTTTAAATTAGTATGTACTACTGGGTTATTAATTACATAGGAAACGACTTTGACCCGTATTGTCTCAGAAGTATCCCAAAAACAACTGACGAATGGTCCTTAAACTGACAGATGGTCTAAGAAAATTAAAATAATTTAATTAATTTTATTTCAATGTACAACTACAAAAAAGCGCGGTATGAAATTGTATGGATTAGCTACGTAAAATTGGTTTCATAGGTTTATCGCGGTTTAATTATGATTTTAAATTCTTCAAGATACTATAAGCTCTATAAGCGAAGATCTGACTAACAACGTTACAACGTTGAGAGTATCCGAAGCAACTATGACATATTATGGATATTTAATCCATCATATCTTCTGTGACTATGGATGCTATAAAGCGTTCGAAATTTCAGGAAAATAAAATAAAAAATCCGTAAATTTAGTTTCATTTCAACGTGTAGGTAATATTGGTATCAGAAATCTTTATTTTGTTTTTTTTTTTAAATTTGGTTTCTAATTATTTTGTTTTCAATACTAACCCAAAGATTATCAGTGATGGTATTGTAAGCACTGTGCTCACGTAGTATATGATACCAGCGTCGATCTGTAGGGTGAGCATGTATATCCACGAGTATATAGGTCCGAATACCATGGATGTCATCACTTCCATCAGATTGAAGAATGATGTCATTTTGCCTGGAAATAAGCTGTTTTTAAGTAATTTAAATTTTAGTCTAACTCATCGTTATTGTAAATTTAAAATTATATTTGGCAAAAAGTTCAATCCTTACCGGATTTGTTGAACAAGTCTAACTGTAACCTGATCAGTTCTTACTGATCACGTAAGAAAACAAAGATTAGTAATAACAAAGAACAAAGATAGTACCTAAATAATGTTCTTTTTCACCAATCTTTCATTCCAGAAATTCAGTTTTATTTTACTTAGGTAAGTATATGTTTTTCAGAGTTTGGAATTGGTTATACTATTATTAATGAACGTAGATTTTAAAATACTTTTCACGTACCTAGTTCATCGCTAGTCACCAATTTTGATGATATAGATCTTAATGCTGTGAAAGACGTGGCATTGAACATTTCTATCGCTACCGCTGAAACAAAAATACTCTGATAAATATTCTTTATTGGAACTAAGTTTACTGTTTGCCACAACCACATTAATTTAGTAACAGGTCCTCGATTGCGTCACCGCTTTCCATCAGGTGGGACTGCAGTCAACAAGTGGCTTATATTTAACAAAAAAAAATCGGTTATGATTAACTAGTTTTCATAGTTTTCAAGCGAAACGAACGCTTAGAGCATTTCAGCCTGATGGGTGGGGGGTCTAAGAACTTGGTGCTCTAGGCACCTAACTACCTCCATACACTAAATACACTTTTTAGTTTCTTTTTTTTTGTCATATGATTGTTGAACTTGGTGTCAGAGTTGTTCAAGGTAAAAATCCCAAAAACCTCGGTTGACCCCACAGGTCCTGGGACCGCCGTGAACAAAGAGGTTTTGAATGAAATAGCTCAATTTAAATGAAGTGAAGTGCTGAGTTATATATTCCTTAATGTATTACCAATATACATATCTCGGGAAGTCCTCGCGAGCCCCGTAGCTAGACCGCCGACCAACTTGCTGAAGTTTGATATGAGCCCGAGGACAGAGTCATCCCATTTTAGACGGTGGCTGAACCAACTTATTGAGATTAATGCACCTGGAAGGTTTGTAAAAATATACTTATTTAATAATATTTTTGACCGAATGCCCCAGAAGGAGCGCTATTTCTTAAAACCGGCTTCAAAAAGGAGGTTCTGCTACTCCAACGGCTATGCTAGTATTCTAGCATAGCCGTTGGAGTTGCGCGATAACGTGAACGCAAGTTATAATGATTCGTGAATTGCATTTAGCTTGTAATTTCTTGGACTTCACGACCATATTCCGAAAAAGGGTAGCCAGAGAAGTATATTTTTGTATTTATACATTTTCTATTAACTGATTTGTTGTTGCCCACGTACTCCTGATATCTTGGAAATATAAAATTCACTAAACAGTGACACAGTACAGCCTACAGCTTAATGGCCTACCTGGAGGTCTAGTGAACGTTTTATTAGTTAACGAACGACTAGTTTTGGACCAGCAGCGCCTCTAACAACGACGAGTAGATGGCTAGCAGCGCTTTCTGTTTAATTTCCATTCTGCCAAGCGTGGGGACTACGCACGAGCAAACCTATCTAAGAGGGGAGGCCTATGTGCAGCAGTGAATCAGCCAGAAGACAGCTGATGATGATGAGAGCCATTCCTCATAGAGCAGTGGAAATCATACTCTTCACATCACATAATCAAGCCTATTCAAATATGGCGTTACTTGGCCTGGTGTTCTGTATGACACAGATATTTCTCTACTAATACTAGCTACTCTGCTGCTAAAAACTTATATATTATACATAAAAAAACAAACCAAGCAAATGGACGCATATATAAAACGTGCTGTAAAAGCTGTACTTCAGGGCATCCCAGTTGAATCGGTACCTAGTGAAGAGATAACGCACCGTGTACTCGCCTGAAAAAAATAATACAAAAATAAGTTAAAATTACAAAAGCAAAACCCCACTTTAAACAAACCTGACTCAATTTTTACTAAAATAATAGATAGATAGATAATACTTTATTGTTCCACCATTATAGAAAAACACAAAAATACAAAAAAAAAACAGAAAAAAAAATGAAACAATGGGCCTCCTTATCACTAAAAGTGATCACTACCAAGCAACCTTTGGATGGAAAGGAACTGTGAACTGCAAGGGGGGGTTGTTTATACAAACCATTGTCAAAAAAATAAAAATATATATATACCTATAATAATAACTAACTATAACGTACACAAAACAAAATTATTTTATGCGTAAAGACTTTTAATTTGATATCCGGGATGATGAATTTAACTCGTTCGCCTGCCTATAGACAGCTGCATTGTCCTTGCTGCTCATCACCCGATACTTGAGTTATTAAGTCGCTTATATCCGGTAATTTCACCAGCCCTTAACGATAGAACACAGCAAGGTTTACAAAGCATTCGATTCTTCGGGAAACTAAAATCTAAAATAAACCGCGATATATTCCGTAAAAGTAGTTTTATTTCAAAGCATCTAATAATTTTATGTTAATACAAATAAGGAAAAAACCATCTGATAATTAAGTTAAACTACTTACTTCTGGGCTATTTGGTCTTCCCCAGATGACAATAAGGGGAATACTTATTTAGGTGGTACGGAATCTTTATAAATTCTAGACAGATACCTACATTCTCCATGGCATTAAAAACCAGGGATGTCACTCAACAAATCTATAGAAGTCCTTTGATTAGGGCTGACGAAAGGGAGTCTCGTATTGATGTTCGTAATTGGATTGCCACCACTGAGGTATCAGATTCAAAGCGTAATATTACCTGAAGCATTGCCACAAAGAGAATCGTAGGCATTTACATTAAGTTTGCATGTATGTAGGCTCGTTAAGGCACTTTTAATTATACTTCTATTGCAATATCGCCATAAATATAGAGGAAAACTCTTTACAATTTTATAAAAAAAAGTAACGTTCCAAAATCTCATGATTCATGTAATTACATATCAGTCGGTGCTTCCGTTACCTGATTTTTGTCTCGCTAATTGCATATTTCATTACAAATGAGTATAACACTGAACGACTTCGGAATTGAAGTCAGTAACATGAACCTTTCGAATTGCAACCACCAGGAAACTGAGTCAATTTTACGAACATTATTTTAAACAGGAATTAGCGCCATTTACCTTATATTTTTAACTTGAGGATTCGGCTGGGTTGCGCCAGCCATGGTCACAAACAGACTCATCACGCCACGCCAAACCAAAATATAAGGTAAATCGCACAAATTCCCGATTAAATAATGTTCGATAATGGAACGCGAAAGTCTAAAAGTATACACAGACAATTTTTGTTTATTTTTTGTGACTCTGTAAACATTTTCCTTCAGTTACTCAAGCATTAAGTTAACAATATTTCATCGTTAATCTAAAGACCGAAATAAATAATTCCGACAGTTATTTGGATTTACTTTTACGGTCAGTACAAGCATTAAATAAAATATAGGACTAGAAGCAAGTACCCACCGTAAGACGGGCCGTAGATAAATGCGATCGAGGCTAACACCAAAATGGATTTTGTCCTTCGGTGGTTAGGTCCCTTTTTGAATGCTACGGTCAATGTGTCCTTTACGTGTTTGATGTCGAAGAAGGATTTTAGGAAGCCTCGTACGTTGGACGATTCATTCTGCAATTATAAATCCTTTTCTTAGATATAAATGTTGAATGGAATCAGCTTGGTTTTTGCTATGGTTAGTAGCCGACCTGATATCTTCAAGCTGCCCCTAGGTTTCTAACTTGGCTTAACGATGACAGCCGTCAGATGTCTTTTAAAGCAAGGAGACGCATAGGGCCCTAAGTTCAAATATAATTAAATGGTCACCCATCATAAGACTGACCTTGCCTTACGTTACTTAACCAACTGATTAAATGACATTAACAGTGTAGTCTAATGTCTTCGACACAAAATTATTTTTCTAGCATATATTTAGAAGTTAATTTAGTTAGTGACAAGCTTGAAATATGGTAGAATGTATCACAATAAAACGTATTAGATAGTTTAGTGAAGTCATATCTTAAGTACATACCCACGATGACTATCGGTAGGTCTATCGATTGAGGTAGGTCAATGACCGCCATCAGTTATCAGATTGATTTTGACTTAGAAAATAATTATGTATTACTGGACGACTATTTTTGGTTCAAAGTTCACCTTAACAAAGGGATCAGGTCATCATTTGTTTTGTAATAATCTACAAGGGTAGATTTTGGCTATAATAACGTAAGAGGTATAAAAGACGACGGAATTGTGTTTTGATTTCCAAGAAACCAATGATGTCAATATATAATAAGTCAATGCAAGATTACTGAAGAGTACTGAAATACCAGCCTTAAATAAAAGAGATTACATGAATGCATAGGACATGTTAACAATGGACCGTGGAAAATTTTACGACTACATTACACATACTGTCGCTGATATCATTATTGATATAGAATAATCATCTAGTCATATTGTAATGTAATCTAGATATATTGGTTCAATATTTGACAATGCAACAATATTGTAATAGTAATATGAAACATAATATGTCCTGGAATGCTCTGAAGCGACAGTTCCGTTCTTGATCAACTTGCGAGAAAGGTAATGAAAGCTTTGAGGGAAAAGGATAAGCTAGATATAGAACATACTTTAAATAATGCCTTAATAGGAATTCAAGTTGAATATTCTCTTGGGTCATCTGCCATTATGAATATCGACGAAAGACGATATACTTCTCATGCCAAGTGTAAAATGCATATCGAATTTAAGTAACACTAAATATTTTAAGATATTGTAGAAAATCTAAATTTCTTAAGTGCACTTTAAATCCATATATGAGTTTTGTTGGTTACCTAAATGTATACTTGATTATTGACAGACCGATTGAGTTCAAATTTATATTTTGTATTCGAAGCTTTACTAGAATGGTTCAAGGTTTAAAGAGCAGAAATAACAAATTCAAACAGAGGGATGGTTCAGTAAGTATACAATAAAATAAAAATACATACCTGAGCAGTCTTCTCCTTTACAGGACGCACTGGGTCGTGAATATAAAGAAAACCATAGAAAATGCTAAATAAATTTAACGCCGAGCTTATCGAGAAGACACCATAATATCCTATTTTTTTCAAAAGAATGCCACTCAAAACTGACCCTATAGGAGTGCCTGCTGTTAGACATAGATTTGCTACCCCGACCCTGAACGTTCTTGATTCCTCAGTGGACGCATCACTGATGTATGCGAAAGCACCCATGAATATTGTTATCCAGCCTCCCGTTATAGCAGGAAAGAACGCTTCAAAGAACATGGTTACTTCAACTGGCAACTCATAGAAGAAATACGCATTGACTATATTACTTAAACACATCAAAAGTTCTCCAATGATCGGTAGGATTATGCATATCTTTCTCTTTCCAGTCCTATCGCTCCAAGCTCCTAGAAATATTATAATGAAACTAGGTATAGCTGTCAAAATAAAATTCTTCCAACTCTCCATTCCAGCTATTAGTTCTTGTACCGCCAATTCTTCTTTAATATATTCATTTCCTGTCCTTGCAACTAAGGCATCGCAAATTTTGTCACCGTACTGCAAATTGACGCGGCATGCTTTGTCTAAACTTAAATTTTGGGTGGCAAGTCTCGCCAAAACTCCTGGTATCACATGACAAGCTAAAACTGGTTCCACAGTGATATTTTCTCGTATGTATGCAATTTTTGCTTTAAATGTTTTCTTCTTTAGATCTTTTTGCAGATTCCCACCTTTTAAGGGTTGTTCCTCAGCCGTTGCCATATTTCCCAATGGTGAACTAGCAACTAAGACTTGTAACGTTCTTCTCAACACGTTGATTGCCAATTAAATATTAGCATAAAGAGTAATAGAGGTACACAGTTACATTAATAGCAATTTTATCAGCACTTCAAAGACGCGGGTGTGCAAATATTACTATGCTTCTTTGTTTACTTGCATTCAGTAGTAGCGTTATTTACGTAATCATGCAGCGAGGTAATTTCTTGATCTGACATAATAATAATTTATTTTTATATTTTTGTTGCAATACCAGTCGACTTGCTTTAAAGAAAGTTTTGTACAAATAAAACTCGTCTCCTCAAACAGTGTGTATTTTTATTTAGTCTATAGCAGTTAAATCAACATTCCAAATGATGACTGTTTTTATCTTCAAGATATTAGAATATGATAACGAATGTTGCAGTTGAGATATTTTATTTTAATATAGTTAGAACTTTAAGAAACAGTATACAACCAAAATTACCCAAGATGTTCTTCCTTTTAAATGATGGTAATAATTATGTCCAATAGATATATAGAAAAATAATAGAACATGAATATAAAAAATATGAATACCTATAAAATAATTCAAAGCATAAAAGGTAACCTAAACGGTCATAGCAAAGGGCATTGATTCAGCTGGTACTGCTATCGAGCGAGATCACTTGCAGCATGCTCGCAGCGCTGATTTTGGTAACTAACAAGAGCAGGAGTCTCAAAGGAAAGAGTGAGTAGATAGGTAACAGGTACATTTGCAGAAGATGAGCTGTTTACTTCAAATATACCTACCTATCTATTAAACAAATCCTAAGTCAGGTTCTGCATGCTGCTTAAGTAACATACTGAAGCTTCATCCTGTTTGACCCTAATACGTTTGACTTTAATTCTTCTTATTCTATTGTTATTTATTTTTCTTTGTGTCAGTGAAATAAATGTATTTTATCTTTTCGAAAACGTGAATTTATAGCATCGATCATAATGACAGCTACACCAAATGTTTAGGATTTGTTATATTAAATACTAGCTGACCCACGCTGCTCCGCATGCGCTATTTTTACGTTAACTAAACTTTTAATAACAGATATTCGCATCGAATACATAACCTCCTTTTTTATAGTCGGTTAAAAACTGGGACCCACTTTTTACTTGCTCTCCGAAACACGGACCCGTTTAGTTCAAATGGCGTTAAACGGTCACCCATCTATTTAATGACCTTACCTAACGTTGCTTAACCCGATCGATTTCAAAACCTTGACAACTCTCTATGAGTGTTCCCTTACTAATATTTATTATAATTATGAAAAAAAATTGAAAAAATCGGACCAAGTACCCATTTTGACTTTAATCCCCTCTCCCAAAAGAACCGTGCTAGATTACGGGATAAAAAGTATCCTATGACCTACCTCGTAGTAAGATCTCAAATCATGCCAAGTTTCATTTGAATCCATGCAGTAGTTTCGGCGTGATGCGCAGCCGTGATACAGACAGACAGACAGACAGACAAAAATTTAATAAATTACATTTTCGGCCTCAGTATCGGTTATAGAATGCCCTCCAAATATAATTTTCAAAATATCTTCAATGTACAGAATTGGACCCGTTACAGTTTTATTATAAGTATAGATTAATTCTGGTTACCAACTATCAAATTGTATCGATCAGACCGGATTATCTTTATTAATGTAGGTACATTTGTGTGTTATCTTAATCTATTTAGTGGCTCTATTTAGCTGCTCGAAACCCTAAAATATCTATTCATAAAAACAATGATAGCCTTGTATGTGAAATTTGAAGGTTCAAATCCTGATTCGTAAGATTTTCGGAACCTAGTACAATTTTTTATTACATTTGTAACAGGATTGAGAAGATTTGAAAACTAACAAAGCTTTATTAGGTCCTGCGTAGTTTGGGGGCAAATGGCGTCATCATAATTTTACTAGGCGTCCAAGTTGGTGGTTGTGCATATTGGCGCCATGCAGCAGAAACCTTGCTGTGTTCTGATGTGAAGGGCACTGCAGTTGGTGAAATTACTGGACACAAAAGACTAAGCTAATATCTTAAGGGTGGCGATTTTTCTGGTGTTGCTAGCGCCTACAGGCTGTGGTGACCGCTTACCATCAGGCGCGCCGCGTTATTACTTGCCACCTTGGAAGTATAAAAAAAATCCTACATCAACCCACTGCTGGACATTGGCCTTTCCATTGGGAAAGGCCAATGTCCAGCAGTGCGTTTATGTAGGATTTTTTTTATGCAGGGGCGTGTATTGACACGCCACTGAGCGTCTATGCATTCTCTCAAGATATTTATTAACTGACTTCAAAAAAGGAGGAGGTTCTCAATTCGTTTGTATATATTTTTTTATGTATGTTCGCGCATAACTCTTGCAATTATGAACCGATTTGACAAAATATTTCTGCCATCCATTCTTGAATCCATTGATTGAGTCCCATAAAAAAACCATTGATTACGAATAAGTAGTTCCTGAAAAAACAAATGGCGACTTCGCAGGAAACCTGCAGGAATGCTTAAAATATGACATTATGTCGCTATTTAAGGATAAAAATGGTCGTAACTCTGGCATATATTTACCAATTTTTATGGTTCTTTTTTTTATTCGAAAGAAGGAACCACTATAATGAATCTGTATGAATTTTATCACAACCGGATACGAATTTCCTGGAGGACCATGAACGATGTGGAGGAATTTATCTCGTAAAAAACATAAAACTGATGATCTCCAATACATTGATGATAATGTGATCATAAACTACTTAGATCATTTTACTGTTTTCGATGGTTCAATCTTTATGTATGAAAATATCACTAAAAAGTACCTATCTTAAAGATCATTTCATATACTTACATGAATCACATTCTCAGAGAATTTAATCCTTAAAATTCCAACGCATTCCACAGCATATTACGGTAACTCTTTTTCAGTTCGTGCTGTCAAACTGTGGAATAGACTATCTTTGCCAATTAGACGTGCCGAGTCCTTAATTACTTTTAAAAGGCTCCTGAAGGAATATTTCTTGGTCTCCTAGCCATGACTTATTTTTTCTTCCACGATATCATCTCTATACTATAATAATATATTATTACTATATAGTAAGAATACTTTCATACTTATTTCCTCATGATAAACTATGTTATATTATGTTTTATGTATATCGAATATATAGATATACTATATATATTTTTTATTTCAATATCTATATAATATTTATCTTATATATTATTATTTATATTACTTGTAGATTTATAGTGTTTTCTATTTTTTTTTTGTTTTCTGTACACCATTGGCTACCTTGTTTTGCTAACTGTTCGTTCCTTTCCGTCCTACCTAAGGTTGTCTGGAAGAAATCGCAACTTGCGATAAGACCGCCCAATGTATACCATTGTATAATTTTTTTTTTTCTTGTTCTATTTTCTGTACTTTTTGGTGTGCAATAAAGAGTTATCTATCTATCTATCTCAAAAGTATAAAATAAAATATTAAAAAGAAATTGAACGAAAAAAATTTATACTTTTTAGTGTTATTAAAATTCGGCCGGTTCATTAAAAATATATATATATTTTTATATAGATTTCATATTTAATTACTTTTTTTATCATGCAATGACCAGTAACTGTCGTTAACCTTTAATGAGAGTTTGAAATCATGCCCAAAGTCACAAAGTACTCGTATGTACCTACATTTAAAAATAGAGCTTGTTTGGTGTAAAATTAAGACTTGTTGATTTTAGCAATCAGGTGCGTTTACACGAGATTACTACTACTTTTACAATTGTGGTGGTTAAATTATACACTAATAGATGGCGCTGTTTCTGAAACACGAACCTTAGAACAAGATTTTATTTAGTTTTAACCGACTTCAAAAAAGGAGGAGGTTCTCAATTCGTCTGTATTTTTTTTATGTATGTTCGCGCATAACTCTGGCAATTATGAACCGATTTGAAAAAATCTTTCTTCCATCCATTCTTCAATCCATTGATTGGGTCCCATAAAAAAATTATTGCTTAGTAATAAGTAGTTCCTGAAAAAACAAGAATGGTGACTGCGCAGGAAAGCTGCAGGAAAGCCTATATAGATGACTTTATGTCGCTTTTTAAGGACAAAAATGGTCATAATTCTGGCAAGTATTTACCAATTTCAATGATTATTTTTTTATTCGAAAGAAGAAACCACTGTGATGAATCTGTATGAAATTTATCACAACCAGATAAGAACTTCCTGGAGGACCATGCGCGATGAGGAGGAATTTATCTGGTAAAAACCATAAAACTGATGTTCTCCTTTACATTGCTCTGACACATTTATTCATCCATGCTCTGACAGTTATGAACCGATTTCGATGATTCTTTTTTTATTCGAGAGAGTAAACTACTATGATGATTCCATGCAAATTTCATTACGACCGGATATTTTTTTTAGAAGAAACATGAATTATGTAAAACTATGTAGACGATAATGTGATCATAACCTCCCTAGATCATTTTACGGTCTTCGATGGTTCAATCTTTATATATGAAAATATCACTAAAAAGTTTAAAATAAAATCTCAAAAAAAAAAAATTGAACCGACTTCAATATCACTGAAAGGTATAAAATAATTTAAATACATATTATTGAAGTTGGTGCCAAATATACACAGCCGGTAAGCTAACACCAACTTCAATAATATGTATTTAAATTATTTTATACGTTTCAGTGATATTGAAGTCGGTTCAAATTTTTTTTTTAAAAGATTTTATTACGTTTTCGTTTCTTAAAAGGAAAAAGGAACTCCTATGTGCCACTTTGTCTGTCTGTCTGTTCAAAGCGGCGCAGTGACATTATAGAGATTGTAACGTAACGAATGAAAACCGTGAAAACAAAGCTGTAATAATTGCTCAAAACAAAAGTATAGGCGTCATTTTTTTAGCGCGAGTTACTCTGAACTTCTACGGAATTAAAAGCTATTTTTTCCTGATTAGAAGATATGACGCTTACGTTTTAGAAAAAAACATCATACTTATAGGATAAAAAAAAATCTAATTGTCCGATGGTGACTACTGAATTACTGAAATCAGAAAACTGATACAAATAGGTACTTAAATAGGTAGGTACTTTTTTAAATACATACTAATATAAGTACATAGAAATAAAATAATAAATAACACCCAGACAGACATTTTCAAACACACAATTTTTTTCCTTGTTAGGAATCAAACCACCAACCCTAACCCCCGTGTCTAACCACTAAGCCAACGGTTCCTTATGTTACATAAAGTTTCAGATAAATTAAAAGATAATTCAACACTTGTTAGTAAAATAAGATAGCATACAATTTATCCAGAACAAAATATAGACCGAGCAATCTAGACCGAGACCGAGCAATCGAGCGGCTATTAATTTGCGGCTATATTAACAAAGCCAGATGGGATTTTCATCCGCGGGCTTTTTATTTTTTATAAAATTGCGTATGACGTAGCTTCGTTCTTGTGTTAATGCAGTTGGGATCTGTAGGGTGTACACGCTTTGCTGTTCACTCAATGCGCTTTTATATAAAGTAGGATGACTATGCTTTTGGCCTCTGCTTCTTTTTCTGTCGATGTGCCTCGAACTTTCCTTACTCATACATAGCAGGATTGCAACGCACACCGTGACAATGGTATTATCATATTTTTTATTCCACCTGCTTGATAATGTTGCATTATGTGTTGTATATTTATAGTTTTTTTTGACATTTAATTTATTTGACATATTATAATTTATTTAAAAAAAAAAAAATTATCAATGTTTTTACTGTTAAATTTATTTACATTTTGTCGTGCCCTACAGGGTCCAAAATTGTACTTAGCTCTTAGCCTCTAATTTAAGACCTTGTAAACATACATTATGGAATGCAATAAATGATATGAATATAAACAGCTCATTATGTCTCTATAGTCTATCTGGGTAATAATTGTACAAAACACCCTTGGTTAATAACGTGATTTTAATTTCAAACGTCAAATAAAACAATCGTATGAACAGTTTTACCACAGAGACTCTTTAGAGTATATACCACTCTAAGCCAGCACTAAGCAGAGACTTGCACGAAAAAAAATACACTTGAAAATGTTACCTTTCATTTGATACAATAATTTATTTATAAGAGACAAATTGAAATACCGATATACACACATCAAAAGTGTCTAGGGATCAACATATATTTTTGCAATAACTTTTCTCCTGATTGATATTAATTAAAATTTTCTTTAAGGATTCATCAAATAAAGTGTTTTCGTTTGTCACAGTAACGATAAACCAAGTCACCTTTGCATTAATAAAGAAATTTGCCATTTTCTTAAAGGATGTTTGCTTGCCTCAAGAACTAATAAATATACTTAAATTCTGGTATAGGAACCAGGTCAACAATGTACGATGGGCTGGTGCGTGGTCTTGTCCGTACAACTTAGAGTGTGGAGTTAGACAAGGTGGTTTGAGCTCGCCTACGTTGTTCAACCTCTACATAAATGAGCTTATCCGTGAGCTCAGCAGCACCAGGATTGGTTGCCACATTGATGGAGTCTGTGTAAATAATATCAGTTATGCAGATGACATGGTGCTGCTGAGTGCATCAGTCTGTGGTTTGAGGAAACTAATGGTGCAGTGTGAGGAGTACGTTAAAAAACACGGACTCCAATATAACTGCACCAAAAGTGAAGTCATGGTCTTTGAGACTGGGGGGAAATGTACTGAAGCTACACCTTCTGTTTTAATCGGTGGGACGCCCTTACAGAGGGTATACAAAGTGAAATATCTGGGTCATATATTAAACCCCAACCTCAAGGATGATGATGACATCGAAAGGGAGCGGAGGGCAATGTGTATAAGAGTGAACATGCTGGCTCGCAGGTTTGCACGTTGCTCACATAACGTTAAAATTACCCTGTTCAGGGCATACTGCACTTCTTTCTACACGTGTAGCCTGTGGGCCAGATTCACTCAAAGAGCTTACAATGCCCTCCGCATACAATACAATAACGCGTTTAGGATACTGTTGCGGCTGCCTCGATTCTGTAGCGCATCAGGGATGTTCGCAGAAGCAGTAGTAGATTGTTTTTACACCACAATGCGAAAAAGATGTGCATCCCTGGTGCGCAGAGTGTGGGCCAGCCCCAACAGTATCCTATCGCTAATTACAAGCAGACTAGACTGTTCTTATGTGAATCACTGCTGCAAAATTTCTCATGGAATATTGCAGCGGTGATTCACGTATGCAAATATGTGTGTATATTATTGTTAATATTAGTCATAATCTTAGTTTATATTTTATTTACCTACCTATTTATAATGAGTCTCTGATACTTGAATAAATAAATATTCTATTCTATATTCTATAAAAATCAAGTTGTTTAATTTTGCCACAACTGTTATTTATAACGTAACTACAATTAGCTACTTATTTCGGCTATTTATTTAGTTTTCCTACAAGCTAAATACAATTTGGTAGAGTAAAATTTGGTGAAATAAATGCAGTTATTGAATTTATCATACTCGAAATATTATTCAATGTAAAATTTAGTGGCTTTGTACGTTATTATTAGGTACTTTGATTATTAGGTGTACATATATATGGTATAAATTACATAAATTAATATAAATAATAATAATAATAAATTTAATAATAATTAATATAAATTAGGTACGTTATATCAGAATTCTGAATAGCAGAATTAAATAAATAGTTATTTCATTTTCCTAGAACTTAGTTAGTTTTGTGAAATAATTTTTAAGTTGAGGAAAAATTCAACAACTCATGTTATTTAATTTATTTGACATTCAACTTATCATTGACCACAGATATTGATTTATTTACTGAGATAAATATTTTTCTTTAAAAAAATAGTGTTTGTCTGAAGGTATTTTATTGTATCTTTTTGGAACGGAATAAGGTACGAAAATGCCTGTAAGGCTCAAATATGCGGCATGTTTTAGGTGTTTTGAAAATAGGGAAAGGTCAATATAGCCAAAATCGAACTTATTTAATTTTCCAACTACGGGGACGATATACGAATGTCGAGGCTTTTTGTGCTTTTATAATTTATACTTCTTATACAAATATCCGGGATATTCATCAATAACTGGTCACCGTGTTCTTTCTGAAATATGTAGGCGAGGGCTGTTCGCGGCCCTGCGCGCCATGGTTTCCTACCACTAATTTACCAACGACATATTTTTCAACACGGCTCACTACAAAGAATAGTTGTGTGTCGTGGTGCATCTTTGTTTACACGTATTTTAAAAACTGTTTGAGAGAAATGCGGTAGTTATATTTATACATAGAAACAAGACTGGAATGTTATTAATAATGAACTTTTACGACATTTAACCCACTAATTTCGATTATAACATTAAGAATAGACGACGGATTGCATACTTTTAGTAAATGATGCCACCTCATGTTATCGCTAGTAGCTGCGTCCACACCAAGCACCTGGGCTCGCGCGACAGGCACGCTCAGCCGAGGCAACGGCCGCACGAACACATGTGGACGTGGCTAATGACGACAGTATAAATAATACTCAACGAACAAATGGTTTTGATCACACTTACAAACAGCTGTTTGTTATAGAGATTATTTACACTATGTCAATTCTTTGCAATTTTGTATGTCTACTTTTAAGGAAGGTTTAGTAGCTGCATCTTAAAATGAATGGTCGAAATCGGCTACTAAAATGTTCTAATAGAGGGTTGTGCAGTAGCAGAAGATATACTATAATAATGATAATACTTATACTTAAACAACACAGTTGTTATAAGTAAATAATATAAATCGCGGGATGTTTGGACGCTACCTTAGTATGTTGCTGCAACATACGAGGGTGAATCAAAAAGTTCTTAGAAGTGCATATATATGAAACCTTTTTGGATCAAGTTCGATATTCAAATTAAAGAGTGTCTATCACACTATATTTATGCAGACTGTCACTTGTTTTTGTCAGTTCGTTCGCATGTAATAATTTTTTTTGTGCAACGAGTTGCTAAAAAGTCAAAATTATGGATAAAAGTGAGTTACGTGCGGTGATAAAATATCTCAGTTTGAAAAAAATGTCTACGAAGGAAATTTTTTTGGACATTCAGCAGACATTAGGGGGTGATGCTGTACCCTATTCTACGGTTGCGTACTGGGTGGCTGAATTTAAAAGAGGTAGATCAAGCTGTAAAGATGACCCGCGTTCTGGGCGGCCTTCAACCTCCGTTACAGAAGAAAATGTCAAAAAGGTTGAGAATCTGGTTTTGGAAGACAGAAGAATGACTATAAAACATATAGCTGAGATCCTAAAGATATCTTTTGGTAGCGTTCAATCCATTTTAATTGATTCACTGGGGTTCAAAAAAGTGTCTGCAAGATGGGTGCCACGAATGTTAACCGACGAAAACAAAAAGCGACGTTTGGAAATTTCCAAGCGTAATCTCGAAATGTTCCAGCGTGATTCGGATAATTTTTGCCGTCGTCTTGTCACCATGGATGAAACGTGGGTCCACCATTTTGATCCTGAAACTAAAAGACAAAGCATGTCTTGGAAACGACCATCCTCTCCATCCATTAAGAAATTTCGAGTTGCTCCTACCGCTGGCAAAGTTATGGCCTCTGTGTTCTGGGATAGTGAAGGAATCCTTTTTATTGATTACATGCCAAAAGGCCAGACGATTACTGGACCCTATTATGCAAATTTAATCCCGAAAGTGCGTGAAGCGATTAAAGAAAAACGTCGTGGAAAACTGTCGTTGGGCGTGTTGTTCCTTCAAGATAACGCTCCTGCTCATCGATCGGAAGTTGCGCTCAACGCAATCCGCTGTGCTGGCTTCAATCTCCTTGACCACCCACCATATTCTCCGGACTTAGCCCCAAGTGATTTTCACTTATTTCCAAAATTAAAAGAGGAAATTCGTGGAACAAAATTTCACGATAATGACGCGGTTATAGCTGCCGTAGAGGACTTTTTCGAGAGTCAAGAAAATATTTTTTTTTCACAAGGAATAAGGAAGTTAGAAACGCGTTATTCTAAATGCATTGCATTGGAGGGAGATTATGTAGAAAAATAAAATATTATTATTTAAATCTTTGCATTATTTAATATTGATTCCAAGAATTTTTTGATTCACCCTCGTATTAATTTAAATATAATATTATTTATTTTAAGACATCACTGCAAAGCAAATAAAAAATACAAGTAAGTACATGACGATAAAATTTAAAGTTTATAACATAATTATATTAGGATATTAACAATTAACCAGAAACTTTATGTTTTGGTATCGCACAAAAGGACGCGGTTTTCAATATAACATAGCGCTGCACCTATTCTGTCGGTCTACCTTAAAATTTGACGGCATGATCAATATTTTTAGGGTTCCGTACCTAAAAAGTATAAAGGAACCCTTATGGTGCGACTTCGTCTGTCTGTTTGTCTGTCTGCCACACCCAAGTCACACCTATATATTTCAGAAACCATTAACGCTGTCGACGCAGAGATTGGTAAATAACTAAAAAGGTATAACAATTTGATTGACATAATCGTAAATTAAGTGCATATAGCCCAACAGTTTTATTTTCTACTAAGTAAAACTAGCCACTTTCATTAGTATTCCGGACGGGTAGGTGTCGCGTAGATGGCAATTCTTCGGTGCGAGCCAAATTGTTTCTTTTACAGAATATGCCTCTCACAATTCACTGGTACGAGGGAGATTAGATTTCAGCATTGAATGTATTGTTTTTTTGATTGTGTTAATGGAAAAACCTTTTTGGTTTTAAGTTGCCACCTATTTAAATTTATCTTACTTTAGATGCTCGCCATTAGTGTTTGTTGTTTGTAAGCACGGTGTCAGTTCAACACGGGTAGGCTGAGGTTCTTAGAATTTATATTTCTCTTCAATAATCTGTAATTTGTTATGGCAACTATCACTTACGTTCTAAGAAATGTTGACTTCAGCTACGTTTAAAGGAACAGTTTCAACTAACGTTTGGTAGAAATGGTTAAGTGCGAATACCATATCAGTAGGAAAGGGGACGTCGTTAAATTTGCTATATAAGTCCTCTGGGTAAGAAGAAATAAGAGCATGATGAACAAAGTACAAAACCATACTAGAAAGACATCCCAACCAACTGGCGGTGTAACTTAGCATACCTGAATGTGTTAACAGATTAAAACAACACAACATCTTACTACTCAGTATTACAACGGAGGTGCTTCCAATGGGGCACAGCTATATCTGTGTAAGCCCCTTACAACAAATCAGCTCATAGTTTTAAAACTGATTGCAAGATATAGACATTTGAAAAAAGTCTGTTAGGTGCACCCTGGACAATTAGCCTTAGATGATCTTGCTGATTGATCTTCTCACAATGATATTTAAGAGATTATTTTTGATGATTATCTTATTCAAAAAACCCCATGTTCGAATTCATTCGGCGAAAAGGCGTCTACTACAACAGGTATATTTTGTACATAAGTATAGCAATAGGTCAGTTGCTATTGCTATTAGTTAGGTCCATTATTAAAACTGTTTTAGTACTTTAAATCTATACTTATAATAAAACTGTAACAGGTCCAATTCTATACATTGAAGATATTTTCAAAATTATATTTGGAGGGCGTTCTATAACCGATACTGAGGCCGAAAATGTAATTTTTTTAATTTTTGTCTGTCTGTCTGTCTGTCTGTATCACGCCGAAACTACTGAATGGATTCAAATGAAACTTGGCATGATTTGAGATCTTACTACGAGGTAGGACATAGGATACTTTTTATCCCGTAATCTAGCACAGTTCTTTTGGGAGAGGGGATTAAAGTTAAAATGGGTACTTGGTTATACGCTTGGTCCGATTTTATCAATTTTTCTTTATAATATAATAAATATTAGTAAGGGAACACTCATACGTTAAGCAACGTTAGGTAAGGTCATTAAATAGATGGGTGACCGTTTAACGCCATTTGAACTAAACGAGTCCGTGCTTCGGAGAGCAAGTAAAAAGTGGGTCCCAGTTTTTAAACGACTATAAAAAATGCGGTTATGTATTCGATGCGAATGTCTGTTATTCAAAGTTTAGTTAACGTAAAAATAGCGCAGGCGGAGCTGCGTGGGTCAGCTAGTAAAAAATATGGCGTAATTATTATGCTGAGCGTACAAACTTTAAGAGTTAGGGTTTATTGTAAGTGGCAGTAAGTAAGTTTCAAAAGTCAGTAACAGTAAAGTGGTATTTCAGGATATTGAAAATCTATCGTATTTTCTTTGCATATATTAGTATAGCTATGAGCACGTTGAGGTAAGTTCTTGATAATGTCTCCATAAGAAATATTTTTATCGGACTTCACTTCGGATACAAATAATTTAGTGATGAAACCTCGAATTCTTATAGTTATTCTCTATTTTACTTCTTATGTGATGTACTCTAGCGGTTACGAGCAGTGTACCACCTTTAGGACAACAAACGATTGCACGAGCTGGGCCGAAATACGTGCGGGCGTGGTAAGTGCATGTGATGTTGTTCAAACGATTTTGATTGAAAACTGGTGCACCCTTCGTGTCCGCGATACCCTAAAACTTTACTACTTTACTTTATGTAGATCATTTTCCACCGTAGACTCAGATATTCTACCACCAAGCAGTAAGGTGCAAACATTGCCGTATTCCTGTGTGAAGGGCACTATAATTGATGAAATCACAAGATACGTTATAGTTATATAACGTCTCGGGTGCTCAGTGCAATGCAGCTGCTTATAGTCAGGCATATTGTTTACCATATAAGGATAATGTCTTGCTTGCCTCGTCACTAGATTGAATAAAAAACTACGAATTAGCACAGTAGGTATAAAAATAAGACATTCCTGTTTTTTTCTGATTTGTACGTGGAGTCTCTACTTTTAAGCGGAATGAGGTGCTTTTAAAGTTTGAGTTAACGTAATGAGTTTCAATGGAAATGGTTTTGAGTGAAGTTCGCAGTTTAAGAATCAATATTGCACTAATGGAGATGCTATGAGATATGGCAATCAAACACTTTAATGGCAAGATATGGGTGCTCGCGATACGCAAACTTTTAGCTAAGTATCTTGATGTAATTATACGTAGAAAGCTAAGTTTACACTACGACAGATATTGCGACACAAATGGCAGACATAAACTTCTTAGATGTTAATACTTTAACAATTTTTCATGCCTGGATAATGTCTGTTTAAAGTGGCAGCCGATAACTAGTGGCTAAGAAAAGTAGGGTAAGTCCTACCCGTGGGGTGTCCGGGTTAGAATAGCACCCACCCATCTCCTCCCGTTGGGTGTTCCTAAGAGGCGACTAAGGGAAAGCAAGAAGGTGGGCAGCAGCGTCTTTGTATTTGATTATCTACCATCTAACGGGTGTAAGGGACATCGTACCGAAAACCGATACCAGGGATCCAGAACACGATTCTAAACATCCTAGTGTTGAAATTTTTCATCGGCTTTTTCATGAATTTCCAAAAAAAAAATTAACTTTTTTTAAATAAAATTAGTATAACATCATTATTGGTATAATAATAAAGACTAATTTTAATTTAAAAACAATTAATTAATTATTTGTGTTTTTATTTTATTTATTTATTTATTCTTTATTAACAAAACCAGTGCATAGGCAATTAATTAATAGGCAATTAACTATTATTATTTTAGAAAATTAGCAATGTAATTTGAAAAATAAACATTTTTCCGCATATATTCATTACATGCTCGAAAATTAATAAGTTAGTCATTTGTCATTTATCATATAAATGGTTACTGTAATGTTGTTACGGACATTATTTGACGTCTTATAATTTTTTTTTCGGTACGAAGTCCCTTACACCCTGTATACCACGATCCCCAAGACGCCTGCCAAGCGTGGGGATTATGGCAATCCCTCCCTTTAAGGGGGAGGCTTGTTGTTCGGCTGTGGACGTATTTCGGCTGCTGATGAAGAAAGGTCCTAGAGTGGCGACCACAGAAGATGCAGCGTAAGCAGGCCTCCCGGTGGACTGACGACTTTGTACGCATCGCAGGTGCATTGCAAATAGCCAATTGTCGTTCATTGTGGCGTTCCAAAGGGGCGGCCTATGCTCAGCAGTGGACGTCTTCCGGCTGGTGATGATAATGATGAGCATTTAATAGTAGTTTTCAACACACTTGCTCGTAAAGTGAGCCTTATTACATTGATTTTAGGGCCATAAAGCGAGCTATTACAAACACGTGCGTAATGACATTACGCACTAGTGCGTAATAGAATTATCCCAACAAAGTTAAATTACTACCCTACTTGCAAGTTATATGCAAGTAAACAAAGCATTATTAATTTAACCGGATAATACAGTTTTTTTTTATAAAAGCAAACAGGTTTTGCGGATGGAGTGCCGCTGAAAATCCATATAATTTTTTGGAATAAATAAATGTGTAGTTCCTTAATTAAGTCAAACAAACATTTATTAGTATCAAATTATTCATAATCAATATATATAAAAGGAGATGTCCTGACTGATTGACTGATTGACTGATTGACTGATTGACTGACTGACAGACAACGTACAGCCTAAACCGCTGGTTCTGGAGACTTGAAATTTGGCAGGGGTATTCTTCACAATACGTAGACGCACACTAAGAACGGAATTTTCAAAATTCACATCCTAAAGGGTCCAAATAAGGGGTTTTATGTTTTCTAAAAAAGTGTTATATTTAATGAACGGTTGGTACTAGAGCCTTGAATTTTCACATGCAGACGCCTCAATGAAAATAAACAATTACGTGTTTTTGCATTTCTCCAAATTTTCTAAGTAGGAGTTACAGGACCTTAATTTTTGTAAGAAATAAATATTTTACCATTTCTTAACACATTTCACTGTCTTCCGATACAATATGATAGACAGGATAAAGGACAAAGTCAGGTTTAAGAAATTATGAGTGTTTTAAGGTCAAAATGGGACCCCTAAGTTAAAAATCTTGCGTGTGGTGTCTTTTAAAAGGTAATTGAAAACAGTTTTTTTATGATATAAGCGGTAGGTATGAGTTATATCATGGGTTTTAAAACTAAAATACGACATCGATGTTTCAAATTTGAATTTGATATGATTTTAAAAGTGATTATATTGTTTATTTAAACTATTCTGCTAACTGCTGCGTTAGCTCGAGTGTGGCTACTAAATGCACGCAGAGGCTGTCGAAAGTGTTCGCAAACGCGCGTATCCTGCACCGCGCGCACCCGCGTCAAGATGCCGCCTAAAAAAAAAGCTGCCGCTTCGCTCCTCAGCCATAAGCCCGGACAAATAACGGGCAAAGTTCGGAGTTGTCGGTTGGACGTTTGGGTTGTGGGCCCTAGATGTTCATTGAGTACGGGGCGTTTTAGTAGGTTAGTCATTCCAGTTCGGAGCTAGGTACCGAATCAAACCAAAGAAAAAACCGGTCAAGTGCGAGTCTGACTCGCGCATCGAGGGTTCCATACCTTCTTTGCACGTATTAATGTTATTTTAATCTATATATATAAAAGGATAAGTCCCGACTGACTGATTGACAGACAACGCACAGCCTAAACCGCTTGCCTCTATTTCTATTTTTTTTTTATAGGGGGGCTTATGTTTTATAAAAAAACGTTATAATTCATGAACGGTTGGTACTAGAGCCTTGAATTTTTACACGCAGTCGCCTCAAAGAAAATAAACAATTACGGTTTTTGTATTTCTCGAAATTTTCTAAGTAGAAGTCACGGGACCTCAATTTTTGTAAATAATAAATATTTTACCATTTCTTAACACATTTTACTGTCTTCCGATACAATATGATAGACAGGATTAAAACGAAGTCAGGATTAAGAAATTATGAGGGTTTTAAGGTCAAAATAGGACCCCTAAGTTAAAAATCTCGCGTGTGGTGTCTTTTAAAAGGTAATTGAAAACCGTTTTTTTATGGCATAAGCGGCAGGTTTGATTTATATCATGGGTTTTAAAACTAAAATACAACATCGATGTATACAATTTGAATTTGAAATAATTTTAAAAGTGATGGGAAAAGATTATATTGTTTATTTAAACTACTTTACTAACTGCTGCGTTAGCTCGAGTGTGGCTACTAGATGCACGCAAGGTTTCAATTCAATACGAGGCTGTCGAGAGTGTTCACAAACGCGTGTATCCTGCACCACGCGCACCCACGTCAAGCTGCCATCTAAAAAAAAAAAGCTGCCGCCTCGCTCCTCAGCCATAAGCCCGGACAAATAACGGGCAACGTTCGGAGTTGTCGGTTGGACGTTTGGGTTGTGGGCCCTAGATGTCCATTGAGTACGTGGCGTTTTAGTAGGTTAGATACTCCGGTTCGGAGTTAGGTACCGAATCAAACCAAAAAAAAAAACCGGTCAAGTGCGAGTCTGACTCGCGCATCGAGGGTTTCATACCTTCTTTTCACGTATTAATGTTATTTTAATCTATATATATAAAAGGATAAGTCCCGACTGACTGATTGACAGACAACGCACAGCCTAAACCGCTTGCCCTAGAGACTTGAAATTTGGAGAGTAGATTCTTCACAATACGTTACCGCACACTAAGAACGGAATTTTCAAAATTCACATCGGTAGTGGTCCAAAAAGGGGGTTTTATGGTTTATAAAAACGGGTGGTACCAGAACCTTGAAATAGAACACGTAGATTCCTTAAAGAAAATAAAGAGTTACCTGTCTTAGCATTTTTCAAAACAAAATATATAGAAGAAGATACAGGACCACAAACTTACAAAAAATATTATTTGGAATTTTTTTTTCATAATTCTCACTGTTTTTCGACACAAAATGTAAGAGTATTAATAGGACGAAGTTGAGTTTGAGAAATTTTGAGGGTCTCAAGGTCAAAATGGGACCCAAAGTCAAATTCTCGAGTGTGATGTCTTTTAAAAGGTAAATGAAATACGTTTTTCATGATAAATATGTGGGATATTTCAGGGACAAAAAATGGGTTACTATAAAAATAACGTTATCATCATCATCAATCAAATATATATAAAAGGATAAGTCCTGAAAAAAACTGATTGACAGACAACGCACAGCCTAAACTGGTGGCCCTAGAGACTTGAAATTTGGGAGGTGTATAAATTCTTCACAATACGTAAACGTACACTAAGAACGGAATTTTCAAAATTCGCATCCTAAGGGGTCCAAATAGGGGGTTTTATAAAAAAATCGTTATAATTCATGACTGGTTGGTACTAGAGCCTTGAATTTTCACACGCATACACCTCAAATAAAATAAACAATTACGTATTTTTGCATTTCTCGAAAGTCACAGGACCTCAATTTCGGTAATAAAAAAAAATTACCATTTCTTAACACCTATCACTGTTTTCCGATACAATATGAAAGAGTATTATTAGGATGAAGTCAGATTTAAGAAATTATGAGGGTCTTAAGGTCAAAATAGGACCCCTAAGTTAAAAATCTCGCGTATGGTGTCTTTTAAAAGGTAATTGAAAACCGTTTTTAGGGTTTCATACCTAAAAGGTAAAAAAGGAACCCTTATGGTCTGAATTCGTCTGTCTGTCTGTCTGTCACACCTATAAATTTCAGGATCAGCTGACGCTACCGATTTGAAACTTGGTACATTTTTCGATCTTTCTTACCCAACCTCATCACAAATGAAAAAAAAATATTTTTTGTTTTAGTTTTTTAAAGTTGAAATGGATCATCAAAATTTCAAAGTGTGACTACTATATCGAGTGGGATATCATATGAAAGAGCTTCATTCGCACATCTCAAAACACATTTTTATTTTGGTTTATATTACGTAGTTTCTGGCTGATAATCAAAAATGTAAAAAAATACCACCAAAAATACCCCCCTTATCTCCGAAGTTTGTGGAGGGAAAAATCTGAAATAATTATGGGTAATAATTATAATATGTATATCTATATTTTAAAGGAAAAATAAAATGATCATTCTGAATAGTACAGTTTTATAGTAATACTAAAAAAACTCGACAAACAAACTTAGGTTTGTGGTTTGTTTTTTTTTTTTTTGCTATCTGAGATGTTAATTACATTAATAGTAAAATAACTTTAATACATCCAAAGATGGTATGGAACCCTCGGTGCGCGAGTCCAACTCGCACTTGACTGGTATTTATTTATGATATAAGCGGCAGGTATGCGTTATATCATGGGTTTTAAAACTTAAATACGACATCGATGTTTAACATTTGAATTTGATATGATTTTAAAAGTGATGGGAAAAGATTATATTAGTTATTTAAACTATTATGCTAACTGCTGCGTTAGCGCGAGTGTGGCTTCTAAATGCACGCAAGGTTTCAATTCAATACGAGGCTGTCGAGAGTGTTCGCAAACGCGCGTATCCTGCACCGCGTGCACACGCGTCAAGCTGCTGCCTAAAAAAAAAAAGCTGCCGCCTTTCTCCTCAGACATAAGCCTGGACAAATAACGGGCAACCTTTGGAGTTGTCGGTTGGACGTTTAGGTTGTGGGCCCTAGATGTCCATTGAGTACGGGGCGTTTTAGTAGGTAAGATACTCCGGTTTGGAGCTAGGTACCGAATAGAACCAAAAAACAAAAGCCGGTCAAGTGCGAGTCGGACTCGCGCACCGAGGGTTCTACACCTGCTTTGCACATATTATAAATGTTATTTTCCTATTCTTTTAATACCTCAGATAGTAAAAATCCGAACTGAACCCAACCAAATTTATCGAAATTAACAGTTTTAAAGAGTTTAACAAAAACTAATTTATTTTATGACTCTGAAGCTAGGTACCGAATCTAAGCATACCACCGCAGAGCCCGGGGTTCCCTCTCATGTGTCGATGCGACAGCTGCGGGGGTTTTAGTAGGTAAGAATCCCACATACCCCAGTCGATCCCTACAGCTCCCGGAAACCTTTTGAAGGTTTCCCCCGCGAAAAAAAAGTACCGAATCGAACCAAAAAAAAAACTAAAAAAAAACGGTCAAGTGCGAGTCTGACTCGCGCATCGAGGGTTCCATACCTTCTTTGCACGTATTAAAGTTATTTTAAAACGTGCAAAGAAGGTATGGAACCCTCGATGCGTTGTCTGTCAATCAGTCAGTCAGTCAGTCAGGACTTATCCTTTTATATATATTGATTGATGATGATGATAACGTTTTTTTATAGTAACCCATTTTTTGTCCCTGAAATATCCCACATATTTATCATGAAAATCGTAAGACACCACACTCGAGATTTTGACTTTGGGTCCCACTTTGACCTAGAGACCCTCAAAATTTCTCAAACTCAACTTCATAAGTCATAAGTCATTTATTCATTTGTATAACATAGGTATAAATATGATGTAGGTCTTCATGAATGCAAGTGAAACGCTATGTTATGCCAGACGGCGTACAAAAGTGTTGTTAGTAACTAATTAATTACGTAAACTTATTTATATTTTTAAATCCCTTCGCTATATTTCCGACCCTGCGATAATTAAATTAGTTTATTTTGCACTGTGCGAATCATTGTTATCTTATTGTATAACATCCTGGGGCGGGGCTGCTAAAACATACTTATTAAATTTAGAAAGAGCTCAAAGAGCTATACTTAAAGTCAGCTTTTCCCTTCCCAGACGTTATCCTACGTTTGACCTTTACAAGCGCTGCAAAGTTCTAACAGTTCGACAACTTTTTATTGTAATGACTGTTATTAAGAAGCACTCTGAACTACCATTCGATTCTAAAGCTGTATCAGATAAAAGAATAACGTCTGCAGTGTGCGCGAGAACTAGGTTTAGGAATAAGTTCTCTCACAATTTTTTTGGTTTCTTAGGTCCTTATCTATACAACAATATTAATAAGCAATTACTAATCTATCCGCTTTCTAAAACAAAGTGCAAGAAAAATGTTTGCTCATGGCTTCAAGGTCTTGATTATAATGCAACAGAATGTTTACTAAAACCCTTGGTATAATTGGAATTAGTAACTTAGTACATTTGTATGTATACACCTCTCTCAACAAACCCCCCCGACCACACACACACACACACACACACACACACACACACACACACACACACACACACACACAACTTGAGCGCATTTAATGTCTTTCCTTCTTCTTTTTTCCAAATTTCTTGTAATGTTTACCTATTAGTAGAGAAATTGTTGAATGTTCAAACACAGTTTAGGTCATAGTTATAAGTTGTCTTACGGAGGGAATGCCTGGTGATCTGTAATACAGGTTCGACCTACAGCAGACACCAGTCTCTATGTAAAAAGAATTATCATGGCTGTACCTAATTGTGATGATGAGAAAATAAATAAATTGAATTGAATTGAATTGAATTGAATTAAATATTATTATTATTAGGTTAGGAAATTGATTAAAATAATTGAAATTTAATATTACAAATGTTGCTGCTTTAAATGTCAAAGAATAATAATATAGATTAATTGTAAATATGGAAAATTTATACATTAAAAATAGACATGTCAAAGGAAATAATGTCTACGTTACAATTTATATTAGGTATTTAGGAATTCTTCAACTGTGTAATAACATTTTTCAACTAAAAATAATTTAAATAGTTTTTTAAATTGTGCTACATTGAGGTATTTTAAGGCATCAGGTAATTTATTAAATACTCGCGGTGCCATGTTTAATATACTTTTCCTCAATAAAGCAGTTTTACATTTGCAATTGCACAAGGCGTTTCTGTATTGACTGCATAATGGAACATCTCGTGCCGATGACATTTTTTCAAATAAATGTAAATTAGTTTTAACAAATAATGAAACTTCTAGAATATAAAGGCATGGAACAGTTAAAATTTTTAGTTCTTTAAATAATGGCACACAACTACTTCGTCCTATTAATACTCTTACATTTTTAGTAGTGCCGCCTAAAAAAAAAAATGCTGCCGCCTTTCTCCTCAGCCATAAGCCCGGACAAATAACGGGCAACCTTTGGAGTTGTCGGTTGGACGTTTGGGTTGTGGGTGCTAGATGTCCATTGAGTACTGGGCGTTTTAGTAGGGAAGATACTCCGGTTCGAAGCTAGGCACCGAATCGAGATACCACCGGAGAGCTCGGGGTTCTCTCTCATGTGCCGCGGGGGTTTTAGTAGGTAAGAATCCCACATACACCGGTCGAGCTCTACAGCTCCCGGAAACCCTTTGAAGGTTTCCCCCGCGAAACAAAAAAGTACCGAATCGAACCAAAAAAAAATCTAAAAAAAAACCGGTCATGTGCGAGTCTGACCCGCGCATCGAGGGTTCCCTACCTTCTTTGCACGTATTAAAGTTCTTTTAATATTCCTCTTATAGCAAAAACCCAACCGCAAAACTAAGTTTGTTTCTAGAGGTTTTTAGGATTACTAAAAAACTGTACCACTTTATTTTTTCTTCATTTTATTTTTTCTTTAAAATATAGATAGACCTCTACCTTACCTATAATTATTTCAGATTTTTCCCTTCACAAACTTCGGAGATAAGGGGGGAACGGTATTTTTTGTGACATTTTTTGTTATAAGCCAAAAAAACACGAGACATAAACAAAAAAAAAACTGTTTTGAAATTTGCAAATGAAGCCCTTTCATATGATACCCCACTTGATATAGTAGCCTCTTTGAAATTTTGACACCGGCCCCCATTAAAATAACAGTAAAAGAGATAAAATATTTTTTAATTTGCGATAAGTATTCTTATCCAACAAGTAAGATCTAAAACTGTTCTAAATATCAAATCGATAGCGCCAGTGGTTCTTGAAATATATTATACATACTATACATGTGACAGACAGACAGACAGACAGACGAAGTACCGCCATAAGGGTTCCTTTTTTACCTTTTAGGTATGGAGACCTAAAAACATGCTGAGTGGATTATGGTGTCATTCGGCATAGTGTTCTTGGATGCTTTAAAAAGACAACTACGTGTATTTTAGTTTATTATTTGGAAAAATATTCCCGTTGTATTAACAAATTTCACTGTTTGACCTTAAGTTTCCTCCCAAGTTTATTGTCATTTAAAAGTTCATGGGAAAATATTTTGTATTTAATTTTAGATTTTTATTTGGACTGCCTCGGTGACGATGGGCGCGAGTATGACCTTTGATCGCTTGGACCTGATTTTGATTCCCAAGTCGTGCAAAATGTTATCGGGTTGAGTTTATTTTGTCGGTATTTCTTCATTAACTACCTTTGCGCGAACGAAGTCGCGGGGGACTGCTAGTTTGTTATAAAATATTAAAATATTCGCATTTTATCACTTATTATTATAATTTTGAAGAAGACTGTATGTTCACATTGCATTGAGCCCGTGAAAAAAAAAGCGCGCCATTTTCCATAAATTGTCATATCTTGTTTTTATTGTATTTGTAGCTGTGTGGTAAATTATTTTGTTTTTTCCTCGCAAGTGTGTTGAAAAACGTCGTATGAAACTCGTGAGCTCTGCCCATAACATACTCATTACGCCCTCGCCTACAGCTCGGGCTGCAAAGCGCTACCTCGTATCATAATATACTATTATGCACCAAGGGGATAAAGTAGTGCCCTAAGTCGCGGGCGTTAAATTGAATCGCGAGCATAACGAAGGATTCTAGCAACTCCCGAGCGCAGCGAGGGAGTATAGAGTCTTTGATTATATATACGTCTAGATGCCTATTAGTCTTGTAACGTTACGTTAATAAGTTTCGCAACCTCATAATTCGTGTGTGCGTGCAGGCCTCGTTGTACACTCGCGTCATCTGTGGTTGTGTGCGTGTTTGGGGATCTCCAGTTATAAATATTTTTTCCATAAATAGCGATAGCGTTGTGGGCTATGCATTGATATATACTGTGTAAATGTGTAATTCCTTTTTTTGTAAAATATAATGTATAGCTGTTAGTTGTCCAAATAGAATAGAATAGAAATAGAAATAGAAATAGAAATAGAAATAGAAATAGAAATAGAAATAGAAATAGAAATAGAAATAGAAATAGAAATAGAAATAGAAATAGAAATAGAAATAGAAATAGAAATAGAAATAGAAATAGAAATAGAAATAGAAATAGAAATAGAAATAGAAATAGAAATAGAAATAGAAATAGAAATAGAAATAGAAATAGAAATAGAAATAGAAATAGAAATAGAAATAGAAATAGAAATAGAAATAGAAATAGAAATAGAAATAGAAATAGAAATAGAAATAGAAATAGAAATAGAAATAGAAATAGAAATAGAAATAGAAATAGAAATAGAAATAGAAATAGAAATAGAAATAGAAATAGAAATAGAAATAGAAATAGAAATAGAAATAGAAATAGAAATAGAAATAGAAATAGAAATAGAAATAGAAATAGAAATAGAAATAGAAATAGAAATAGAAATAGAAATAGAAATAGAAATAGAAATAGAAATAGAAATAGAAATAGAAATAGAAATAGAAATAGAAATAGAAATAGAAATAGAAATAGAAATAGAAATAGAAATAGAAATAGAAATAGAAATAGAAATAGAAATAGAAATAGAAATAGAAATAGAAATAGAAATAGAAATAGAAATAGAAATAGAAATAGAAATAGAAATAGAAATAGAAATAGAAATAGAAATAGAAATAGAAATAGAAATAGAAATAGAAATAGAAATAGAAATAGAAATAGAAATAGAAATAGAAATAGAAATAGAAATAGAAATAGAAATAGAAATAGAAATAGAAATAGAAATAGAAATAGAAATAGAAATAGAAATAGAAATAGAAATAGAAATAGAAATAGAAATAGAAATAGAAATAGAAATAGAAATAGAAATAGAAATAGAAATAGAAATAGAAATAGAAATAGAAATAGAAATAGAAATAGAAATAGAAATAGAAATAGAAATAGAAATAGAAATAGAAATAGAAATAGAAATAGAAATAGAAATAGAAATAGAAATAGAAATAGAAATAGAAATAGAAATAGAAATAGAAATAGAAATAGAAATAGAAATAGAAATAGAAATAGAAATAGAAATAGAAATAGAAATAGAAATAGAAATAGAAATAGAAATAGAAATAGAAATAGAAATAGAAATAGAAATAGAAATAGAAATAGAAATAGAAATAGAAATAGAAATAGAAATAGAAATAGAAATAGAAATAGAAATAGAAATAGAAATAGAAATAGAAATAGAAATAGAAATAGAAATAGAAATAGAAATAGAAATAGAAATAGAAATAGAAATAGAAATAGAAATAGAAATAGAAATAGAAATAGAAATAGAAATAGAAATAGAAATAGAAATAGAAATAGAAATAGAAATAGAAATAGAAATAGAAATAGAAATAGAAATAGAAATAGAAATAGAAATAGAAATAGAAATAGAAATAGAAATAGAAATAGAAATAGAAATAGAAATAGAAATAGAAATAGAAATAGAAATAGAAATAGAAATAGAAATAGAAATAGAAATAGAAATAGAAATAGAAATAGAAATAGAAATAGAAATAGAAATAGAAATAGAAATAGAAATAGAAATAGAAATAGAAATAGAAATAGAAATAGAAATAGAAATAGAAATAGAAATAGAAATAGAAATAGAAATAGAAATAGAAATAGAAATAGAAATAGAAATAGAAATAGAAATAGAAATAGAAATAGAAATAGAAATAGAAATAGAAATAGAAATAGAAATAGAAATAGAAATAGAAATAGAAATAGAATAGATAGAATAGAATAGAATAGAATAGAATAGAATGGAATGGAATGGAATGGAATGGAATGCGATGGAATGCGATGGAATGCGATGGAATGCGATGGAATGCGATGGAATGCGATAGAATGTGATGGAATGCGATTGAATGCGATGGAATGCGATGGAATGCGATGAAATACGATGAAATACAATAAAGCACGAAAATACCCTAAAATGCAATAAAATGCAATAAAATACAATAAATGCAATAATGTGCAATAAAATGCAATAAAATACAATAAAATACAATAAAATACAATAAAATACAATAAACTACGATAAACTACGATAAAATATGATAAAGTACAATAAAGTACAATAAAATACACTAAAATACAATAAAATACAATAAAATACAATAAAATGCAATAAAATAAAATGGCGTGTCCCTTACCATCAGGTGAACGTCTTATTTGCCTCATGAACTAATAAACCTAATAATACTTATAAGTAAGTACTTACCTATATAAAAGTAATTAATTTATCAAAAAATAAATTAAAATTATTTTAATTGATTTATTTAATGTTTTGGTCACTATCTACGTATTACGTTTCATTGAATTCATTTTTGTCAAAAGAATAATTACCCCAGGGGAATATATCTTAATTCCCCCATTATTACCTAGCAACACCAGTCTAGTCGGACAATGTACAAATTGTCGTAAAAAACAATCGAGTTTTTATAATAATCCTTCACTGAATCTTAAGACTTATGAATGGAAAATTAAGTTAGAACCTGACAGATAGCTGCGAAACCAGTCAATGACCGATGGAGATATGTTAAGAGTACGAAGTAAGGCTAACAGAACATCGAAGTCCACGGTGTTAAATGCATTACTAAAGTCTAATAAAGTTAGAACTGTAAGCTTTCTATCATCTATACCCGCTCGAATATCATCTGTGATTTTCACTAACGCTGTTGCAGTACTGCAACATTATCGAGCAGGTGGCGTGAAAACAGTATTGTAAATTTAAATCTTAAATTAAATCTTTTGACTTTCATCCCCGGGGGCCATGTGAGTTCATCATACTGGCAGTATACAAATAAATCAACAATTCTATTTTCTCAAAACGCGCCGTTTAAGTCAGTTATCTTAAATTTTCAGTTCAAGAACATGTTGTATAAGAATTTATGTAAATAAACCTTCCTACAGTCAATTTACTTACCAACATCTAGGGAGGCAGCGAAAGGGCCTGTTCAGATCGGTTGTAATTTGCTTTTTCAAATGATGAGGGTAGAGTATAAACAATTTTTTAAAATTTGTTTTCTGTTTTTATTTTCTATGAGTTACCAATATAGCATCGTCATGCGGAAACTGTTATCATTGTCACAGATGTCTCGGGATACCTACTATTTATCTTGTAATTATAATTTGTACTGTTGATGCCGGGTAAAAAAAACATTGCGCGACGTAATCCCCGTAGATTTATTTTACAGTACAAATGTTATTTCAATACGTAGGTAAATGACTAACATTCAGATTTAATTTTAATCAACAGTATGAACTGTTCGCAGAGTACCTACTTCCTTGCAGAAGTGTAAATTTGTGTGAATAAGTAATAGTAAAGTGAGTAATAATAAATAAAGGATCGAATAAGCGGCAAGACTATCAGTAGATTTCTTTGGTTACCTACTTGCGGGCTATCTTAATAACATTTTAAAATGCTTTTGCAATATGTACAGGTCTTAAGATGTGTATAGAGTTTCCGCCGCGACTACTCTATATAATGTTTACATGGACTAGAGTCAAAGCATGCCGCGTGCCTTAAGATTTCTTCCCGTTATTGTAAGTGAATTCAGTACGTACCGTTTTAAACACAATAAATTCGATCTTTTGTGCTAAGCACAACGCAAATCTACTGCGCTTCGATGTAAGCATCGAAGCGCAGTAGATTTTTAAATCACATGAAACAGACTTACCTTATCAATTTTGCTGCACATACATCTATATCAAATGTAATTGCCGATCCGACTAAGAAGAACAGTTTTGCGTTCTAAAGTTAGAAGACTAACTTATTAAAGTTAGTCTGCGATGCAAAGTGCGATGGATCCTCAAATACTAGTAAGAAGATTTGAATCCCCATCTAAAATCTAGGCGTAGGAAATCTGACAATAAGTCTTAGTCCAGCCTACCACTGATTATATTATTTCCATGAAACACTTATTAGTCGTTAAAGTTATTAAATATTTGAAATAATTTAGTCTAAGTATTATTTACTTATCTTGACATTTTGGTAGTATTAATGTATTGAGATCATATATCGATAATATTATCGTATAATATTATCGATTGAAATGAAATGTTATGTTGACTAGTGTTTTGAAAATGTCGTGTACGCCTATGAGGAATTTGTGTCCGCACGAAAACAACAAACCTTTATTTGACATTGTATGTTACGATATACTTTCTGTTGGTGTACTTTTTAATAAATAAATGAAATATTCACATTTTATTCACAAATATACTTAAACTAGGTAAAAAACTTCCTCCAAGTTGTCGCCGCACTGGGAGGGAAGGGTACCTAAAAGACTGGCGGCATTACCCCTTTGTATGGCCAAGCCAATACGTTGGCAGAAAAAGCTACCAGCCCGACGGTCTCCTGAGACTTCGACGAAGTTTGGAAAATAAATAAATAAAATAAATTTGGTGTCAAATCCAAAATCCTTACTGAGAGTTACCACATCGGAAGCACGGAGCAGAAGAGGGATGAAAATATTCGAGTATTTTCGTATATTCGTTCATTTGTTACGTGACTGACGCTACTCAAAGGAGCTTATTACGTTTGACAAGATCCACGTCGGGGTGCGCGTTTATTTACTTGAACAGTGCTCATGTGTGATTTGCTCACGTTGGGTAATACTGTTAGCTTAGGCTGTGTATATATTTTTTCTATGTATTTGTCCCACTAGAATCGAGCGGGTTAAGACTTAGCACAGACTCTGTCTACTTTAGTTAAGACGGCACAGAATCTGTCTACTTTAGTTAAGACGGCACAGACTCTGTCTACTTTAGTTATGACGGCACAGACTCTGTCTACTTTAGTTAAGACGGCACAGACTCTGTCTACTTTAGTTAAGACGGCACAGACTCTGTCTACTTTAGTTTAGACGGCACAGACTCTGTCTACTTTAGTTTAGACGGCACAGACTCTGTCTACTTTAGTTTAGACGGCACTAGAAAAATCGTCCTTTAAATGGGGATGATGACTGGGTAAAAAAATAATAATTCTAATTAGTCCGTCAGTTAGATTATCAAAAAATATTGGACACGTATTTTTTTATTTAACAAATCAATAGAAATTGCCAAATATATAGAGCGTCAAATTTCGGGTGTGAGGGCTCGTGACGTCACGCCTCAGTAAAAATTGTATAAGGGCGTGACCTCACGTGGAATTTCAACGCACTAGACCTTCGTACTTTTTTGTTTATTTGACAAAATAAAAAGTAAGTGTCTAATATTTTTTGATAATCTAATTGACGGATTATTAAATAGATTTTTTTAGTCATCTAGCCTATTCCTAATTATTGATCGGACATACAACAGTAGTTTAGATAGTTTGGGATTGGATGTCAGTGGTTGTCGTAGGACATAAAAAATAGCAGCGGCAGTTTCATGTCTACCGTAGCAGATAGTTCAACTGATATGTACCGAGAGCATCCTTTTAAAGCCTTCGCTAGTTTTCTTGATAGATCTTTTTGCACAGGAGGCCAGTTTAAAAAAAAAGGTACATTTTTTCATTAGGTAGTAATATTTACAATCCCAAAGCCGCCTGCCAAGCGTACAGATTATGACAACCCTTCCCTTCTAAGGGAAAGGTCTTTGTTCAGCAGTGGACATATTGGCTGCTGATGATGATGAATATTTATAACTTTATTAAACTTTACCCGCAAAGTTAAAAGGTAACAACATAAAACGGCTTCATACGCACGGTACAGTTTACATTTATTGTAATCTACACACCTACTGCGATCCTCCGGGATAACCTGACCCGCGCACTTTATAACCATTCATTCTATTTAAAAGGTAACCAGAGCTCATGGTTGACTGGACGTTTTGGATTGAATGGTCGGCTTAGTGTCGTTCATCTTTTAAATTATGAACATGTAAATATCCATATCCATTTTTTTATACAGCAGTAGTTAATTTAAAAAAAAACGTTGTTGTAAAAATGTATTCTTACATATTGATGACTGCTTTTTATTTTAATATTTTATCACATTAGAATCGACTTTTCTTCTTCTTCTTCTTCAGCCCTATTTGGTCCATCTCTGGACATAGGCCTCTCCCAATTTCCTCTACAAAATCCGGTCCCGCGCCTTCGTCATCCAATCGTGGCCCGCATACCCTCTCAGGTCGTCAACCCATCGTTTAGGTGGACGACCCCGTGGTATTTTGTCCGCCCATGGTCTCCATGGTCCTTCAATCGACTTTTATGGTGGCTTATATCTGAAACAGAGTGACTGAGTCCTTTTGTGCTTAAACTTGCAGTCAACAAAACATTTTTACTTAATATAATAGTCGGCACGAGTCATGTCAAAATGGTTATAAGTCTAAGTAAATGAGTGAGCCGTTTTATTTTACCCGTAGTGTACGATGCGCAAACAAAACTCCTCGTTTGTCGAGAGCTCACCACTCGTGCCGACCACTATACTAGCTGACCCGTGCCGCTCCGCTCGCGCTCTTTTTTACGGTTTTAGATGCCCATTATGAATTTTTAGGAGTATTAGATACAAACGCGTCAAATACATAACCCACTTTTTTCTCGCCATCCGAAGCACGGAGACGCTTAGATCAAATGGCATTAAATGGTCACCCATCTATGTAATGACCTTATCAAACGATGCTTAACCTAGCGGTATGAAATATACTTTACGACCTCTCAGACCTACCCGATATGCACACAAAATTTCATACAAATCGGTTCAGTCGTTTCGGAGGAGTTTGGTAACAAATACCGCGACACGAGAATTTTATATCTTATTAGATTTTGACAGTCTGTGTAGGAATAAATTAAAGAAGCAGTCAAGAACTTCTTAAACTCCCTCGATTAAGCCAGAGTACATTGCCTGTCAACGGTGTAATCCACCAAGTGTGCCCTCGGCATTACCAATGTAATTTCGGCTATAATAAATGCAATTCCGTCTCTAATAACTGTAATTCCGCCGGTAACACCTGTAATTCCGCTAGGCTATACTCGAGCGGACGTCTAAGCGAATCGAGTAAGATTTTACACTCTCGGCTATCTTGGGAAGCGTTTACGTTCCCTTTTAATTATACCGGGATAATCTTTTGGGAGTTGCGCAGTCGTTTCGACGGATTATAATTTGTGTTTTATTTGTTTCTATGCTAGCACTTGAAAAGGGTTTATATTACTTGAAAACACATAATTTAGTTTTTGTTTTTTTTCTGGGTAGGGTGGGGCAAAAAGGGCCAATTTCACTTTTAGCAATTATATTGTGAAAACCAGACCTATTACATCAAAACAAACAACACATATGAAACAAACAACTATCGAACTATGTTTGGCTCAATTCTTGGTTGATTCATCATTATAGAAATATATATTTTTTCTGTTTTTCTAGAAATTGTCATCTGTCTCTTTTTGCCCCATAGTAGGGGTAAAAAGGGACAGCGAGGAGGCAAAAAGGTCCAATATTTCATACTTAATTTTAAAGGGTTTCATGAAATAATAACTACAAATGATTTAATGGAAATCAAACGTATATTTGTTTTTCAAAAAACAAAAAGTAACAAATACGGTTATCAGTATTATATAAAAAAAATATATTCTCTTCATTGAAGTATAATTAAATTTAATTAGTCATAATTTAATAACAATATTTTTTTGTTTTAAGTTGTGTTTGTGTGTGTTGTTTTTAAGTTATTGATAATTTCTAACTATCTTAACACTTTAATTAATAATCAGTCTCAGTTGAAAAACAAAATTAATAAAATAGAATAAATCTTGATAATGAAGTTTTTCTTAATTGATTGATAATGATTTATTTTCACCTAGAACTAAATTTGCTGCACGTTGCATCAATTCTACAGATTTAGTGCCACGATCTGTTTTTCTTTTATAGTTCCGCATACTAAAACAAATAAGAAAGATTTTATAACCAATATGTAAATGATGTGGTGTAAAAAGGACCACCTGGACCTTTTTACCCCAACCACGTGTGAGTATTTATAGAAGTTATACAAAAAAAAACATTCAGTTTAACTTAAAAATGACAACACACTTTAAAAAACAATTAAATAACGTATACTTACAAACTATGTTCAGGGATCGTTAACTTAAAAACAGTCCTTGAAACCAAAAATATTAACAACGAAGAAAAATACTTACGTTAAAATTTGGACACACGACCGTGTATCTCCCGCAAGCGACGTCGCCCGACTTTCGGCGATGGCGCGTTACTCCCCCTGCGCCCGATTCTTTACACTCGTATCGTTAGCAACAACGATGCGTCACTTGTTTTTGAGATATTTGTGGTGGACCTTTTTACCCGCGGACCTTTAAGCCCCGCCCTACCCTAAAGGAAAACATCGTGAGGAAACCTGCACAAAACCAGTTTATCAGTCACTCAGTGTATCAGTCACTGAGTGTATCAGACACTGAGTGTATCATTCTCTCAGTGTATCAGTCACACAGTGTATCCGTGTATCATATAAGAATTGCTCTGCAGTAGGCGTACAGCTGGCCTTTTTGAGAAGCTCAGAGTCACACAACGAGCTATGGAGAGAGCTATACTCGGAGTTTCTTTGCGCGACAGAATCCGTAATGAGGAGATTCGCCGAAGAACCAAACACACTGTCACTGACTTAACTCTCAGAATCTGCAAGTTGAAGTGGCAATGGGCAGACCACATCGGTCGAAGGACCGATAACCGATGGGATCGAAAGGTTCTCGAGTGGCGATCACGAACCGAAAGACGCAGCCTAGGCAGGCCTCCCACTAGGTGGACAGACGACATTGAGCGCGTCGCAGATAACCGGTGGATGTAAATAGCCAACTGTCGTTTATTGTGGCGTTCGATGGGGGAGGCCTTCAGTAGTGGACGTCTTCCGGCTGGTGATGAAGATGATGTTGACGTGCCTATTAATGTGACTCATTGGAATGAAAGGTTTCATAGAGTCTGTATGAATCAGCTCAGATATTCGCCATATAAGAAAATAATAATTTTGCGTTTGGCGACACATACTATAGGGAGCAATAATTTTGTGTAGTTGTTCCCTAATGGCTAGGACAACGAAGGTCGATCTCCTGATTCTCTGAAAAACTAAGATAATCCATGCTTAGGATGGGCAACTAAATAGGCGGATTTACTCCTGATTTTTACGGTTTCGTCGCGCGCTGCCTACTTTCGCACTTTGGTAACTTCTGAGTATTGTAATGTAATCGGTAGCACAATGCCAACTTTTTAAAACCACCATACGTTAGATCGTACTATGCCTACTTTCGCATATTGACAACTTTTTTCCTAACACAATATTTTTAACGCAGCATGCCTACTTTTGTTATCGGCAGTACATTAAATATGTATGTCGCCTACAAATTGTACAGTCACCACAAAATTAGTTATATTGTGAATCTGTGGCTGTTTAGTAAACTTTGTAAAAACAGCTTTGGGGACCTGTATTAAACTTTTTCAAACAGATAAACAGATGGGACAAAGTTATTACGCAATGGATGCCGAAGGATAGACGTCCTCGCCGGGGAAGGCCTAAAAAACGTTGACGTGATGAGATGCATTCACGATGGATTGATCTGATGTTGCCCATGACTATATGTATTCTGTGCCCATGACAAGGACGTAGTTGGCCATTGGGCGAAATCTTGGCCCAGTGGTCGGACAACATAGGTTAAAAAAGAATAAGGAATATATAAAATATTTACTAATTTGTTTTTTTTTTGTTTAAATGGAACGTGTTTTACGTAATCTATTTAAAGTTTAAATATTTTGGATTACTAGTGTATTAAAAATCCGTAATTTGTACATGTCTGCCCATGAAATCGGAAATCATTTTATCGACGCTACCGTTGGTGAATGAAATGTCACGATGACGTAGGTATCTATTAATTTTTCGTGTTATTAAATTAGAACAAAAAAAAATACAACTTCCGATACTACTTAAAGCAACCAACTCCAAATTAAGTTTGTCACAATAATGTTAAATAATGTAATCAACCAATACAATAAACAAACCAATAAAAAATATGTGATAAATATAATCTATTTGTTACAATACAAGGAATAACCATGACGGCATGTTTTTCAAAATAAATATTTTTAACGTAACTGTACTAAAATAGGCAATACGCGATCGATCGATTTGAAATTCTAAAAAGTTGGCGAATTGCGATGTAACTGTGGCAAAAATAAAAAAGTAGGCATGGTGTGATCTAATGTATGGTGGTTTTAAAAATTTGGCATTGTGCTACCGATTACATTGAAATACTAAAAAGTTACCAAAGTGCGAAAGTAGGCAGCGCGCGACGAAACCATTTTTACCACTTGTGTCATTCTTCCATCCCATCTTCAGAAATCTAAATTATTTTAATTTCTGTGATCTTTCAGATTGGGAAAGTAAAGGAAATTACACTATAAAACCCTATGTTAATGGTCTTATCAGAAGATATGCCAAATTGAATAAATATTAATAATAATATTCTGGGACAGTCTACACACGGTCATCTGATCCCAAACTAGACACAGTCCATTCTATGGGAACCAGACAACTTATACAAATACTTATATACTTTTTTCGTCAATACATACCTATAGAGTTAGTTATAGCCTCCGTGTCAGTGGGAAACCTCTTGATTTTTAAACCGGAGGTCGCGGGTTCGAATCCTGTGAGGGGCAACCACTTTGTGTACTTTGCTCTATCAGACACCGGTCTCGCCGACGAGGCCGAAGGGTCGTACGTATGCGACCTCAACGACGTGCATCACCCCACTTAGTTTCTTGCCGGTTCTTCTCAGTGGGGGCGCGTTGTGAACCGGTGGTAAACTCAGCCCTCTCTTAAGCGACAGCCCAAGCCGAGGCCGTGCCTCCCTGAGGTGCACTTGAGCTCGTCGCTACTTCTACCGTTAAGGCTAGAGCGCTTCAAGCGCTCGCCTCCTTTGTCCGGTGAAGCTGTAATGGCCATCTGCGGCCAACAGCGTCTATCATTCCCAAAAAAAAAAAAATACTTTGTTGTTCTTTACTGGCTAGGACAATGCAGGCCGGTCACCTGATTGTCTCTAAAGTAAGATGATCTATGCGTCGGATGGGCATGTAAAAAGTCGGCCTGCGCCTAACCTCTCCCCCCGGTCGTATCGGTCTTCCGTCCCATCGGATTGTGAGGTATAAAGGAAGAGAGAGTGCACTTGTGTCTACGCCAGCACTTGTGCACTATAATATCTCCCGCATAGTTGATGGCTGATCTTGTGAAAGATTGGCCGCTGTGATCGTATCGACCAGGAGGACATTATTATTATATAGTTAAATGAAACCCAGACGAAAGGTGGGAATCGAACCCACGACCTATTGTGTAGCGACCAGGGTGTTTAACCAATAGACCTACGGGCCTGTCAAATAAAATTTATTTAAAATTTAATAGGTTGTGAAAAGTAAAACAGAGTAATCATTTTTATAATATTTATTCAACAGACTTCATCAAATGAAAAATACAACATCATTGAGCAAACCAATGGAACATGAAACTTCATCGTATAAAATTTATATTAACCAAATAACTAATCTAATAGCTAATATTAAAAATAAAATATTTTAATAGTATAATTATTTTTCGTGCTCTTGGCGTTATCTGTTCGTGGCGTTAGAATCGCGCACAGTGCACGAATAAAATGATCCGCACAAATTGAATGAATTTATATAAATAGGGTACTAGGTACTTTTTTTAAAATTTATTTTTGTATAAGGTGGTACAGAATAACAGACTGATTATATATTGATTCCATTTTTAAATCCGATAGTCTAATAATGTTTACTTTTTCGAAAAAAGGAAGCTGACAGACGGAATTCTTTTTTTGTAATAGAGTTAGTCAAAGTTGCCAGAGTTATTCCAAAGTAGTCAATGCGTCATTTGACAAAATATATAGTTATAATTTTAGTCTAATCCCTAATTTAGTCTATATACCCTTGACTAAACTAGGAACATTAAAAAAAGTCAAGTACCCTATTGTAACTTAACAATAAAGAGACATAGTTTATCTAACAATGGTTACTTTAAGTTTAAATTCTCCATAGAATTCTTACACAAATATTGTCTACTTGTTTTAAATAGATTATCAATATATTATTTTTAGGTGTCGTTTGAATAGTAGAATATCAAAAAATGCAGTGATATTATATCATTGGATTTTTTGCGTAGGTAAATTGAAAATGTCGAACTGGCTTGGTTCGAAATTTCCACTGTTTATACCATTAACGTCACGTAACATCATATTTGTTGCACTTATGGCTATAGATTTAGTGATATATAGATATTTTATTTTTATTTATAAATAGATTTTTATTATTTTTTCTTATATAATTCTTGCAAGTAATTTCACTCTGGTATTCAAACGACACCTAAATACTTCTTTAACATATTCTTTGAGTCATTTATGACACCATTAAATATGGGAAGTATAAAGTAACTTTAAATGACGTATATTCACACACTAAAGTATGTTCTTATTTTTTTTTCAAATACCTAATAACATTTGACAAATTTTGATTGACAAATGATTACAACTATATTACAAATAATAAATCTTTTTTATTATTTGTTATGGTTATAAGTTATGGTATTTTTTCAAGAATTTAACAATCGTCATATCATTGAAAATCGTCGAATTATAAGTATTATTCAACTGTAAAAAGAAATGTATTTAAAAATTAATTTACTAAAATACTTTTGTAAGCTCTGCGTTTTGACGCAAATAAGTATTTGTAATATGCCTATTATGTAAAAGAAGAGGTTATTAAATAAAAGTTAGATTTTACATTATAGCAATAATTGTTAAAAAATTATGTTAAACTGAATTTAGGTACCTACGCAAGAACTCCACTTTAGCCATTATCTTTACGAGCATTAGGTCTAAATTAAATTTTCTTTAACGTAGCACTTTGACTCTAATGTATGTGAAAAAAAGTATTTTATTAAATGTTTTACTAAATCAATTCTTGGCACCTTAAAATTAATTATCAATATATTATAGACTATATATAGACTCTATTGTAATATAATTTAATATATTTATAAAATAAAATGGCACAATAAAACTTATGTAATATAATTTAATTACTTATATATTAGCTATTTTCTACTATTTACTACAAACACACAGTATATTACAAAGACATTCAATATTCATTATCAATATAATTATTATGTACATTTTATACTTGGCTTGGCAACACATGAATAATTATCATTAAAACAATGAATTGAAATTATTCGTTGTTTTCGTTATGTAAATAATATTTTTATAACTTTTGTTCTATCAATAAATTGATTTACATTTAAAATCCTTGATACTTAATTAAATCAGGCCTTTGTTGCATTAAATTTTTAACTTTGATTTTTTTTGTAAATTAATAGGCTACGGTGTTTGTAATTTTAAATCATATAATTAAAATTAAGCCCTCTATATCATAAAAAAATATATCGGAAAAATAATGTTACAGTAAGTATAACAACGATAAATTAAATAATTACAATTTACCGAAATATTAAGTAGAATTGGGGAGCTCATAGCCAGTTGAAATCACTATTCGGTAAACAATCAGTCGGTTAAGCAACGTCAGCCAAGGTCAGTTTTTAGATGGGTGACCGTTTAGTGCCATTTGAACTGAGCGTCTCCGTGATTCGAAGGGCCCATAAAAAGTCGATCCCGGTTGTTGACAGCAGTCGTTAAGCCAAGGCCGACGCATAAGGGTACCTTGATCAACTCCAGGTTGACACCAGGTTGTCCATAAACCATACGACAAAAAAATCTAAGGTACTTACTTAACCAACTGACATTAGCCCGTATACACACGAGTAACAGTTACTACATTACAATGTTTATTTATTTATTAATTTTCTTATTATTATTAATTACTTCTTATTTACAAGTATATTAGGAGTTGTAACGTCAGCTAAGTTGCCCTCAGCCATACATCATCGTAGGATTTGTCTGAAAGAAAAAAAATAATTCAATGATAATTCAACCAACTTATCTGTTTCGGTGGTGGAAATAGGAACTAAAATATTCATTTGAGTATGACGATCAGTTTGACGTATTTGAAGACAGTAGTGAGTACGTAAGTACAGTAGTAGACACTTTCCATTCACAGAAGACTTGGGACCACTGTAATTGCATTTATTCTACTAGATTACGATTAATATCGAATCAAATCCCGACCATTTTATTTTATTTTATTTTATTAGGAAAACAACCAGTGCTTAACTTACAATAAATAACAAAGTGAGTAACAATATGGGTAGATAAAACACCTTTACATGTTTCCACATATAAATAGCTAAGGGCTTGTTCGTTGAGTGTGCTTGAATAAACTGTTATTGCTAAAATACAAAGGTAACCTAAATTGGAGTAAGAATATACTTAATCAAATCAAGTGTTATCTATATTTATTATACCTAGGAACAGTTGTTGAACCATTGCTTAGCCAGGTAAGATTTAAATATATGCGCTTTTGTGTTGAAAATATCTAGTTCTGGATATTTGCTTAGTAGATTAAACTCTTTCGCCGATCTATTAAAAAACGAGTTCTGGCGATAGTTGCTGGAAGAATGCTGAGCAGATAAATAGGTTGGGTGCCGCACCGACCTTGTGGGAACGTGAATGTTTATTTTGGATAACAGCATAGACGAGTCTATACGGTTTTGAGCTATCTGTGCTAAGAATGCTATGTCAGATATTTTGCGTCTTTCTAACAACGGCAGGATATGGTGTCTTTTACACCTTGCTTCGTACGTGGGATCATAACATTTGAATTTGAATTGTAAAAACTTGAGGAATCTACGCTGTATAGATTCTAGTCTATTGGTATATATGTTATATTGCGGATTGAGACCCAAACTCGAGGATGCTGCCCACATAAGAACAATACAGAATTTTAATAACTTTAACATTAGTAAATTCAGAGCAGGCTCTTATAACAAATCCTAGAGCCTTGTTTGCTCTCTTGGCAATGTGATTAATATGATTTTCATATGTTAGTTTAGCGTCCTGTATAATGCCAAGGTCTCGCATTGAGTTGACCCTCCTTAGTTCCATTGCGAATCATGTTTCTTTTTTTAACTAAAATAATAACAAAACTTGAGGGGTGGTTGTCTGATGGTAGGTAAGCGATGTGTCTCCTCATGTACAGTGGAATAGCTCTTTACCTAAAACATTAGTTAATCCCTTTATATACCAGAACACCACGTGCCAGTTTTACGACACATTATGTAAAACAGCCTGTGGGATGTCGGGTTAAGATTCGCACCCTTTCACCTCCTCGAAAGACGTCAACTGCTGAACAAAAGCCACCCCCTTAAAAGGGGGGGGGGGGGTACCATAATCCCCGCGCTTGGCCACCGTCTTGGGGATTGCAGTATAATAATAATAATAATAGCCTTTATTAACAATCTAACAAAACACGTATTACATAATTTCATTACATATTTGACACCGGTAGTTCACAGATTGTCTTGCTTCACAGCATAGGCCTCCCCTAGTGCTTTCCAAAACTTTCGATCGTGCGCTTTCCTCATCCATGTTATTCCTGCTAATCTTGCAATGTCATCTTCCCATCTACGATGTTGTCTCCCTCTTTTTCTTTTGTTGTATCTAGGACACCACTCGGTAACTTGGTTCGTCCATTTATCTTTTTTAACCGACTTCAAAAAAGGAGGTTCTGTATTCGACGCGTATGTATGTAATATTAATAAAAATGCGTAATATTCATATATGTTAGTCCATGTGGGCTTCTAAACGAATTTACCAAATTTCACGAGTGTATGTATGTATGTATGTATGTATGTATGTATGTATGTATGTATGTATGTAGGTTTGTCCGCGGATTTCTCAGAAACTACAAGTCCGATTTCGAAAATTCTTTTTGCAATAGTTAGAGTATCTTTCAACTTAGGGTAGAGTACAAATTTCATCAAAATCGGTCCAGTAGTTTAAGAGATATAAACTTTTTATGTTTTCAGTAAGTTACTGTAATGTAGACGTTCGAGTTGCGTGATAGTGATGATACCTATCTTGGTAAAATAAGTCACTAAAAAGTGTTAAATAAACTATTTTAAAAAAATAAAAACCGACTTCAAAGTAAATTATCTAAAAAGCATAAAATAACGAAAATATATTGAAGTCGGTGTCAGCTGGTGCTAGTGTTAGTTAACATGATGTGCTAGCACCGACTTCAATATATTTTCGTTATTTTATGCTTTTTAGATAATTTACTTTGAAGTCAGTTTTAATTTTTTTTAAAATAGTTTATTTGTTTCTGGTTAGATGACCTGCCCATTCCAGATCGCAGTATAGGTGGTAGTCAATTCAATAGAAAGACGCTACGGCCCGTTTTCTTGTTTTCCCTTAGTCGCGTCTTACGGACACCCAACGGGAGGACATGGGTTCGAGAAACTGTTCGTGTGTAACTGAAGAGTGCCACTCACCTTAGTATTACATCACGCATGGCGAGCATACAGCTGAGTGCGGTAAGCAGCATGGACACAGTTGCTGTACCTGTCGAAGAAGATATATTTGTATTAGAATTAAACGTGTTAGTAAAAATGCTCAAAACTTTCTATTATTTTATGTATAACTAGCTGACCCACGCAGCTCCGCCTACGCTCTTTTTACGTTAACTAAACTTTTAATAACTGACATTCGCATCGAATACATAACCTCCTTTTTTATAGTCGGTTAAAAACTGGGACCCACTTTTTACTTGCTCTCCGAAGCACGGACCCGTTTAGTTCAAATGGCGTTAAACGGTCACCCATCTATTTAATGACCTTACCTAACGTTGCTTAACCCGATTGATTACAAAACCTTGATAACAACTCTCTATGAGTGTTCCCTTACTAATTTTTTTTATTTTAATAAAGAAAAATTGATAAAATCGAATCAAGCGTATAACCAAGTACCCATTTTGACTTTAATCCCCTCTCCCAAAAGAACCGTGCTAGATTACGGGATAAAAAGTATCCTATGTCCTACCTCGTAGTAAGATCTCAAATCATGCCAAGTTTCATTTGAATCCATTCAGTAGTTTAGGCGTGATGCTCAGCCGTGATACAGACAGACAGACAGACAAAAATTAAAAAAATTACATTATCGGCCTCAGTATCGGTTATAGAATGCCCTCCAAATATAATTTTCAAAATATCTTCAATGTACAGAATTGGACCTGTTACAGTTTTATTATATGTATAGATAGACGGTACCGGTTCATAGCTCTCAGAATCTGCAAGTTGACGGCTACGGGCGGGCCACACCGCTCGTTGAACCGATAACCGTTGGGGAAGAAAGGTTCTCGAGTGGCGACCATGAACCGGAAGACGCAGCGTGGATTGACCTCCCACAAGATGGACCGACGACATTGCAAAAGTCGCGTACAACCGATTGATGCAAATGACCGACTATAACTAATTGTGGCATTCTAACATGGAGGTCTTCCGACTCATGATGGTCTTGATGGGATGGTCCCGGCACCGCAGTGTCAGATCACTGTAGCTACTAAAATTACTAAACTCGTTTTTTTTTAACTAACTAACGCCGCGGCTTCTCATCGCCTTTTAATCATACATAAGCCTTCCGGAAGACATAATAGAAGTAAAAACCACATCCAAAACAGTGGTATAGTTCAGAAGTAGGCAACAGACAGACGGGGATAATCATCATCAGCTGAAGATGGTCCATTGATGGACAAAGACCTCCCCCTTAAAAGGGAGGTGTTTCCATAATGCCCGCGCTTTGCAGGCCTCATGGGAATCGCAGTAATAGTTAAACGAATAGAAAGAGGTTGCTGCCCATCTTCTTGGCCTCTTACGACACCCAACGGAAGGAGATTGGTGGGTGCAATTATTTTTTTATGTATATATATTAATTACTATTAGATATTGTTATTTAGAACTACGTATAAATATATATAATGTGTATAAGATGTACAATTTAAGGTATGTACCAAAGTATGTACACCACCCAGTGGCGTGCACAGAGGGTAGGCCAAAAAACGTATTCAGCCGATTATAAGTATATTAGTATACAATTTTATATATCCTTTAAATTAGCAGATTCTATAGGCATATTAATTTGCATTTAAAAACTGTAATAAGATTATTCAGAGGTTTTATACACACAAAAAGACTTTGCCTACCCTACGATTACTCTAAATAATGTTAATTTTAAAATATTTTGTACTGAAATGGTATGAACGTGATGTTTTTAAATGTAAATGGATACGTCTGTAATGTTAGTTCATTTAAGGATATTAAAGGTGGCACACTAACAAACAGGTAGTATAGATAACTTGCAGATATTTTTGCCTACTTTCTGTGCACACCACTGACACCACCAGCTACCCAAATAGTTCAGTTTCTTCTTTTTTAAGTTTTGGTTGTCTGGAAGAAATCGCTGTTAGCGATAAGACCACCATTTGTACCAAATTTAAGTTATTTTCTAAGTTTTCTGTATGTTTTACTTTGGTGTACAAATAAAGAGTATTCTATTCTATTCTATCCAGTATACGCACTATTTAGAGATATGTTCGTCGACTAGTGACATGACAAGTTCCATGGCTGGCACGTTGCTTACCATCAGGTGAACGACTTACCCTTCTCATCACTAATAAAATAAACACAAAGCCCAACTAACTTAATAGAGTTGGAAATATTCAACTGAATAAATCAAGCTAATAAAGTGCCCGCTGTTACACCAGTACCGGAAATAATGAAATAACCGCCATCCGGTATGCCAACATTATAGGAAAAACATTCCGATATTATCTGTACAAACAATAGATCAAATAAATTATTCTTGCAAGGGAAATTAAAAGCGCCTGGGGGAAGACAATAGCAATTGATTAGTCGGTACCGTATGATAAATAACACAGAGTAAACAAAATACGATATATATATTATTTTATGGACATCAAACATTAGCGTAAAAATCTTAAATAAATGAACAGAACATTATACAGATACTAATATTTTAAGGTTTTACTTAAACAACGCTATAATTTATTATTATTATTAATTAAAAAAAAAAAATAGGTATTTGTGCAAAATTGCACAGTTGTAATTTTTCATTCGCGTATTAGGTTTAATTTTGTACCTCAGAAAGTCAATCAGTGCGATATTATTATTACTATCTATTTTATTTATTTGTAGGAAGACTTACAGGCTAATCTTTATCTTCTTTAAATCAGCTGCCGAGACGTCCACTGCTGAACAAAGGCCTCCCCTTTAGAAGGGAGGGGTTGCCATAATCGCCACGCTTGGCAGCCGTCTTGGGGATCGCAGTATATGTAGTAGGTAATTTAATAGTATGACGCTGCTTAATAAGAAGACGGGCTTCTTGTTTTCCCATCGCCTCTTACGGGGACACTATGGAAGGAGATGGGAGGGTGCTGTTCTTACCCGGACCCATGGCTATCTTATCTATATAGTATAAAACAAAGTGGCCATCCGCGTCTGTGAGTATATCCGCTGACTCTTCCAATACCACGCAGCGGTTAGATAATATTTCAATGAAGGTTATTGAATACTTATAAAAAATCTAAGTTTTAGGTAAGTAGAAAAAAAAACAATATCTTGCAACCGAGTCTTCTAAATTTCACCCTTGCGAAGCCCGGGCGGGTGTCGTAAAAACTTAGCGTACTAACACAATACTGATTCGTTAGTTAGCGTGCATTACTTAATAATTTTTATTTTCTTTACATGATTTTCTAAACACAAAAAAAACAGACATTAGGATAACATGAACTAGATAACTAGTACCTGCCCCTCTAGACAATGTAACATTCTACAATCGTTATCGCTAATAGAAAGTTTAAAAATGTATGAGAATGACGTATGCCATCGAAAAACCACGTGACATATTATATGGAATTGACACCGTTAGCGAATGAAGAAATAGATTCGCTATGAAGCGATTGCATCTTGTCTAGGCCCTGAACTGACAAGTGGCAGTGTAAATAACGTTTCGCTCATCTCATTAACTGACACTCAGAGACGTTAATGAATTATGTCATTCTTTAAAATAGATTTTGTATTGAAATATAACTTAGCTAGCTAATTATTTATTAGTGAACTGAGTGCGGCTGTAATTTGAATTACAATTCTACCTTTATTGTGCATTGCAATACAGAAAACGTTACTCTAACCGCATGTTAGTGATCTTTATCTAATAAACTCTATCAAATAAACAGTAGATTTTGGGGTCCAAGGAGCATATCAGATGCCCGGCGGCGGGTGGCCCGCGTTCGTTAGAATATTGTGGACAAACAGGGCTGAACGGAAAAAATACACACGATAAGGGTGATATTTTTTTTACATTTTTGATTATAAGCCAAAAAATACGTGATATACGCCAAAATAAAAAATCTTTTTTGAGATGTGCAAATGAAGCCCTTTCATATGATACCCCACTTGATTTAATAGTCTCATTTTGAAATTTTGATGACCTTTTTCGATCCTCATTAAAAAGAATTTAAAGAAAAAAGTATAATGTTTTTCATTTGCGATGAGGTTGGGTAAGTAAGATCTAAATTTATTCCATGTTTTAAATCGATAGCATCCGTGGTTCGATAAATATATCAGTGTGACAGACAGACAGACAAACGAAGTCTCCCCTTATGGGTTCCTATTTTACCTTTTAGGTATAGAACCCTAAATACTACTTCATACTCCAAACCGATCTGTCAAGACTTGCAAGCCGTACTTCGCTTGTAGGCAAACAAATAATGTATCTTACACTACTTCTTCTTCAATTTAACAGCTGTGCTCTTGTCTGTGAAGAAATTTCCAATCCGATCTATTATGTGCCTTTATTTTGATCTCCTGGTACGACACTCTACCCACTTTTTCTACTATCTGCTTCATGAAACTTCGCCTTGGTCTTCCTCTTTTCCCTTCTATTTTACCTTCCCCTATCGTTTTAAAGAAGGTGTCTTACACTTATTAGTAAAATATGGTTAAAATGTTTTAGGTCAACTTCTGTTTGTAATTTCAGCCGCAAAAACACTTTTCTGTTCTTAAATAAAATTCGTTACTATAAGTTTTTACTGGCAGCCCTCAGTTGAACTCTGTTGACGTCACAATATCTCTATCGATCAGGGGTCCGGGGTTTTTGTCAACATCTAAAACAGGGTCCCGTGTAACAAATGGTTGGTCATTTTCAACGTTATTGACAGTGGGCCGGCTAGTATGAGAGCTTTAAGCCGAGCAAATAAATAACTTCTGGTCTACGCATAAGAGAAGATAAACTATTTCTAGGATAATAAAAATTGACTTCAAAGAAAATGATCTAAAGAGAGCATAATGTTAGCACATCATGTTAACTAACAACTCAATATATTTTTGTTATTTTATGCTTTTAGATAATTTTCTTTTATTTAAGAGAGCATTAGTGGTTCCTGAAATACTCAAACTCAAAAATCTTTATTTCAAATAGGCTTAACGCTAGCACTTTTGAATCGTCATTTTTTAAAAGCTACCACCGGATCACAACGCGGCCTCAACTGAGAAGATCCGGCAAGAAACTCAGCGGGCTTGTAATTTTTTCACTTTTTTTTAAACATTGTTTTGTTACAAATGAATCGACATTAGCGATAGTGTGTCCTGCCGTTCGAAACATAATAATAATATCTTGGGACAATCCACACACGGTCATCCGATCCCAAACTAGGCAGAGCCTGTACTATGGAAACCAGACAACTGATACTAATACTTATATACTTTTTTAAACATAAAGAAAGGGAGAAAAGAAGAAAGCAATAAATTACGACAACAACAAACTAAAAGGCCAAAGGGATAGTAGTCGGACCAGTCCCCCAAGCAGCACCCGCGCACGAGTTGACTCGAGCAGCAGCCATCACTCCCCTCAACCATATTAGAGGGAAGGGGGTGACCCGCCACACGAAGCCGCCACAAGCAAAGAATTTTCGATGGCGAGCATGACCGAACCAAAATCACACTGGCTCATATTTAACTTCTGCTGTTAAGCAGTTCCTCGTCAGGCAAGACACAAAACACTATACTCCATCCCAAATAAGCTTGGAGGCGATTACAAGTTCGTTTGCGGCTCAATAACTACATAACGCATACATTGTCAACTAGGCGCGTCAGCAAAAACAAGTTTGTATTACCAACCTTTTTTTGTTGCCGCGTTAACGGTCAACTATACAGCGGGGGTGTTTTATGACTGCATAATAAAGTTGTAATCGCCTTCAAGCTTATTTGGTTTGGAGTGTATATACAGGCGTGACAGACAAACAGGCAGATAGACGAAGTCGCACCATAAGCCACCCTAAAAATGAGTAAATATAAAAAGAAAAGATCAAATATAAAAAGATAATCTTTTGCTTTAAGTAGAATTCAATTAAATGTTAAAAATGTTTTGTTTTCTGCTCAGCGAAGTTTATAATTAATTAAAACGAGAAGATTTTTTGTTGTGCTTGATTTCAATAAAGTAATTTCTGTTTGCGAACCATTGACTTGTATAAAGTGATGAAGTACCTATACTCCATCCCAAATAAGCTTGGAGGCGATTACAAGTTCGTTTGCGGCTCAATAACTACATAACGCATACATTGTCAACTAGCGCGTCAGCAAAAACAACTTTGTATTACCAACCTTTTTTTACTGCCGCGTTAACGGACAGTTGTCCGTAACTATACAGCGGGGGTGTTTTATGACTGCATAATAAAGTTGTAATCGCCTTCAAGCTTATTTGGTTCGGAGTGTAGTACGATTTACTTTCTTTTTTGCTTAACACATTTTTATTTTCTGCTACTGCTACGACAGTTAATATAGACGATTGTGTTTTTTTTTTTTTTTTTTTGGGAATGATAGACGCTGTTAACCGCAGATGGCTATTGCAGCTTCACCGGACAATAACGATTGTGGGTGAGTTCAGTGGTCGCAAAGAGAAAAAGTTGGAAGATAAAATCCTTTTTTTCTTTTTTTTGACGCGGGGGATATCTTCCAAAGATCCCCGGGAGCTGTGGGGCTCGACCGGGGTATGTGGGATTCTTACCCACTAAAACCCCCGCGGCTGTCACATCGGCACATGAGAGGGGGAACCCCAGGGCTCTCCGGTGGGATCTGCACCAGGGTGTCAGTGCCTTGCCTTTGAGCCCGCCGCCGGGGGGCGCATTGTAGCCCCCCGGGAACCTGTCACGGTGCTCACTCCTCCTCGGAGTCGCCGCCGTACTCAATGGACGTTCAAAGGGCCCACACCCCGAACGTCCAGCGACTCCGAAGGAGGAAGATAAAATACCTAACTTAGGTGTAATATTAGATCTATCTATACCCTGTTTTTCTTAACAAAGATCAACCTACTCATTAGTCCTAAATTAGTCAGTTTTGAGCATCAGTCAAGTGCCATATACCTCTACAAGATGCAAGAGTTAACAAACTGAATTGTGATTGTGGGTTCTCATACATCGGGCAAACCAAACGATAAACCCGTGTAAAGGGACATATAGCTGACGTTAAACATCGACGCTGTACGAAGTCTGCAGTCTGTGAACATATTCATGATTGCTCCCGCCATTATTATTTATTATTAGATTTGACAAACCACAAATCCTCGCAAAAGAACAGCGCTACCTGCCAAGGATGATTCGTGAGGCTATGGAAATTATATCCAAATTTTAATAGAGAAGATGGCTGGATGCTACCACCAGCGTGATAAATATAATCAAATCAAGCACTCTACTGCAAGACCTCAAGATACTGTAAGCTCTTTCTGCGTAGATCGGACTAACAATAATAATTAAACGACCTGAGGGTACCCTAAGACAACTATGACGTATGACAGCTACTACCTCAGTCCGCCGGTGACGATTAAAGCTGTAAAGGCGCGTACAGATATCGCGAGGCGTGCGTCGCGAATGGTTCGTCACGCATGCCTCAACCTGAGGCATACGACGGTACATTTATGCGTGCGTCCCGAACGATACATGCTCAAGCTGAGCACGCAAACCACCACGCACGGTGTTCGTCAGTAGTCAACGCAAACAAACCTGTCCTTCCGGGGAGCGCACGGCTCGTACTGAGGCAGCGTTCGCAACGATCGTATGACGCGAATGCTTACTGTGGGCACACACGTCCACACAGTCCGAGGCATGCGAGACGAACAATTCGCGACGCACGCCTCGCGATGTCTGTACGCGCCTTAAAGTATTCGAAACGTTCGAGTATTTAAAATCAAAAATAAACCGTGATATAATCTGTAAAATTAGTTTAATTTCGTAAATATCAGAAATCATTAAAATCAACATTGAAACAATAAATGTATGAACACTGGAGTGATGGGTGATCAGTGGTCAGCCAAAAACAATTGGTAGGGTATGTCATATTCAACCCTACTACTACTAATACTCTAACCCTACCAAATACCCTTCAGTGCACTGCCTTTGAACCCACCGCCGGGGGCGCATTATAGCCCCCCGGAACCTGTCACGGTACTTGATGTCTAGGGCCCACCCTAAAAGTCCAGCGACTTCAAAGATGTGATGCAACTGTCTAAATTGTCTCATACTATCCTTTCTTTGACTCCCGAACCAAGGTAATCGTAATAAATATTCATTACCCACCTTCTTCAGGAAGCAGTATCCGACTCGACATGTTTAATTTGACAATTGACATTGTAATCTCTTAGAGATAATTACAAAGTTAATTAGATACTAGAACTCTTAATGAAGTTGCCGCGAGGAGACAGTAATTACGTTCAGTGATGCGATTCGTTACACGATTTGAAGCTTTCTTGAGATTGGTGTACTTGATAAAGTTCTGGGTACACTGGTTTTATATCCTTTATTGAATTAGGGTTGTTGTCTTCAGAACAGCAGGGCCCTAATTCTCTTTCACCATTTTCAGATTCCACGGTCAAATCTTGTTCACGAAATCACGTGTGGCATTAGAATAAAGTTACTTTGACAATAATTTATAAACGACATGTACCACTACTGGTTTTTAACACCGCGATAGTAAATTCTTATCAAAATAACTTTATTTTTAACGATATAAACGTTTGCGTAGACAAGATTTGAGTGTGGAATCTGAAAATGGTTATAGAGATCAGCTAATCGAAGTTACAATTAAGTGCTCAAAGTATAAATAATTTATACCACTTCTTTGTATTATTCACAATTATTGTGGATAACTCAAAGGCCATTTTTAGAAGTCGCCCAGCGGATCTAAAAAGGCCACATTAAGCAATTCACGTAAAAGAAATTCATTTTTTGAATTTCAAGCATATCCTTAAAAATTTTACTAGTTTTTGAAAAATGGCAGAATCATATTTGTTGTTAATGCTGCCATACGAAGAAAAAATAAACCGTAACTTACTCATATTATGATTCACCGAAAGTGGCCTTTTAAGACCCGTAGATCAACTGTAAAACCGAAATAAATAAAACTACACTAGGTTTCTAACGACGCAACGTCTCTTTGTAGTAGGTATTAAGAGTTTACAATTTTTTTGAGTGCCATCAATTCTTTTTTGTTTGCATGAACAATTGCTTTATGGATGGATCTTTGTCCAGATGCACAGGATTAAACTTTCAAATAAATAAAAAAGGCTGCAATAAAATCCGTCCAATCGTTTTGGAGCTACGATGCTAAATATTTATAGACATAAAGATCGTCGAAGTTTAACCCTCGTTTTGCTTTGCTTCGCTTACAACTTGAGTCACCCATACGAGTTGATACCCGATATTTCACCGCCAAAAATTGCATACACGCCGAAAATTTTTGCCGTAAGAAAATAATTCCATCCGGGTATGTTTTAAACGGCCATAAATTAACCGGGACAATACACGCCGGATAAATCGTTGTCACGTAAGAATGTCGCATTAGGTACGAGCACGGGGCTCGAGTGGGGTGTGGGGGGTATTTGGGGGTGAGCCTGGGGGTCTGAGGTGGGAAGTAATAACAGTGGCACGCCACAGTTAGCTCGCGGAGTTGTTATTGCTTTGTATTATTTATGTTTAGTGGAGATGAGATGGCAATTGGCTTTGCGACGCGAAGCACGCTCGAATACATTTCGTCGGGTTTTTGACGAATTCATGTTCGTTATTTTTTTTTTATATAAGTTAGTGCTTGACTGCAATTCTACGTGATAAAGCACTCTAGCTATCAGGCATTAGTCTAGGAGTTCATGAATCCTTCGGTGTCGATGGACGTTTGGGGTGCAGGCGCTAGACGTCCAAAGAGTACAGCGGCTCTGAGGAAGGGGTCCACATACCCTGGTTGTCTCCACTGGGGACCTTTGAAGGTTTTTCCAACAGGGACAAAAACAGGAGGTTCACAACTAGGGAGCTAATTCCCAAGACCTTTTTTCTTACTTAACGTCGAGACAAGCAAACAAAGCGTACGCCTGACGGTAAGCCCAAAATTCCTGCACAAGACATAATTATTTTGCCCGCCCGCGAGTTTTTTGCTGGATGTTCAAAGTAGTGTCCGCGTTACGCGCGTTGGTGGTATGTAAAAATGATTTTTTTGTAAGTGCCTATGTATTTTATGTTATCTAATACATATACACATATGTAACACATACATATATTTATATATATAACACATACATACAAAAGTACCAAAAGTTACATATGTATATATACAAATTATGTAACTTTTGGTGTACAATAAAGTGTATTTATTATTATTATTATTATAAAATTAATTGTCCTGACTGACTTACTGACTGATTCATCAACGCACAGGCCAAACCGTTGGACCTAGGAAGCTGAAATTTGGACAGTAGGTTCTTCTTATGACGTAAGCAACCACTAAGAAAGGGTTTTAACAATCCAATCCTAAGGGTGTTAAATGGGCTGTATCCATCATTTGTATGAAACTTTTTATTTTATGGTTCGATTGACTTGAAACTTTCTGTAAAGATTCTCTAAATAAAATAAATAAACACTTGTTTCGTAAATTTTCAAAAGCAACCTTGAGGGGTGCGCTAAGGGTTGGTAAACTTCGTATGGAAAAAGATAAACTTAGCGGGCGAAGCCGCAGGGAATTACTAGTACTTAAGTATATATAACAGGTGTAAGGGACATCGTACCGAAAACCCATACCAGGGATCCAGAACACGATTCTGAACATCCTAGTGTTGAAATTTTTCATCGGCTTTTTCATGAATTTCCAAAAAAAAAAAATTATTTTGTAGTATAACATCATTAATGAAATGATAATAAAGCCTAATTTTAATTTAAAAACATTTAATTAATTATTTGTGTTTTATTCTTTATTCACAAAAACAGTGCATAGTCAATTAATTAATAGGCAAGTAACTATTATTATTTTAGAAAATTAGCAATGTAATTTGAAAAGTAAACATTATTCCGCATATATTCATTACATGCTCGAAAATTAATATGTTAATCATTTACCATATAAATGGTTACTGTAATGTTGTAACGGACATTATTTGACGTCTTATAAATTTTTTTTCGGTACGTCGTCCCTTATATATATATATATGTAATAAAGATTATTTTGACTTTGACTTTGCTAGGGCAAGTTCAAAAATAGAATATCGACATCCAAAAACCAAAATAATTAATTATTACTTCAACTTTTGACAGTACGTAATGAATTGTACATCGGCACAAAAAGCTTTATCTCCTTGCGTTCTTGCTCGTCTGGGAGGCTCACATAATAAAACCCAAATTAATTCTCTCTAACCAGTGACGATAATTACTTTCTGACGTCGTGTGACGAAACTTTGATAATTACAATACAACTCGATCTATCTTTGTCTAATAAGAACCGTAGGTTTAATAACCGAAGTTATTCGTAAACATTTCTGACAATATTAAGCAAGTAGAGGGAGAATTTTCGATCTCGTGCCACGATAATAATGCTTCAGATTTTTTAATTAAGAATTATGTATTATTTTTTTTTTTAAATAAAACTGTCATAAAAGATCATAACCATGCTTCAAGTTTGCGTGTTCTCGAATCCAGATAATGTTTCTCAGCATTGTTCCTCTTGCATTAATTTGGTTTCTGTGTTACTAGTATGCACCCATACCTATGTATATGGAGCGCGTTTAAAAAGGGGTGGCCTCACGTCTTGTCCCATCAAGTAGGTATGACTGGTTTAGATTGTTAAACAGCAGACTCCATTTGTCGAATCAAGAGGAGAAGCCTTTTGTGGGAACCACAGATGGTTACAAAATGCTCTTTTTGTGTGATATGCTTGTCTAGTTTTGTTGGTAATGTTGGTATCCACAAACTTCGGAGATAAGGGAATGTTTTTTTTTACGTTTTTGACTATAAGCCAAAAACTTCGTGGCATTAACCAAAATAAAAATATGTTTTGAAATGTGCAAATGAAGCCCTTTCATATGATACCGCACTCGATATAGTAGTTTCACTTTGAAATTTATACGCCGCCATTTAAAAAAAATCAAAGAAACAAACACACAGTTGTTTTTATTTGTTATGAGGTTGGGTAAGTAAGATCTAAACCTATTCTAAGTTTCAAATCGATGGCATCAGTGGTCCCTGAAATATTAACTCCAAACCATATTCATTCTGGATGAATCGAGAGGCGACATCCCTTTGTATCTTGTGCTTCTCTGGTACTTCTGATATAATAATAATAATGTCCTCCTGGCCGATACGACCACAGCAGCTAATCTTTCACAAGATCAACCATGTACGCAGGAGATATTATAGTGCACAAGTGTTTGCGCAGACACAAGTGCACTCTCTCTTCCTTTATACCTCTCATAACTCTATACTTCTCTCTCTATACTTCTGGTATAATAATACTACATTAATCTAAACTAACTTTACTTTATTTAAATGATAGCATTGGTGACATTTGTAAACATATTTGTCCCATACGTCCACACTGGCAACAAATGGGATATTTATTTCCCATTTGTCACCTAAGGCAACAAAACCAGTGGCGACACTGGGAAAGTACTCGTATTTATCATTTATCGCCACTAATAACAGCTGGGATTATTTTTCCCATTTGTCACCAGTGGTGACAAAGCCAGTGTTGACAAGTGGGAATAGACCGACGCACGGCAGGTAGGTACTCAACCCTTACGTATCGAGCTACCTTCAGTCCGGACTAGGCGATTTGCTTCTTCATTTATAGTACGTAGAACTAAGGACTGGAATAGTTTGTCTGCGTCGGTTTCCCCGCCCAATTATAATGTGGGTGTCTTCAAGGCGAGTTGAAATAGGCTTTCAATAAGCTAGTGTGCTTTACCATCCCTGATTGCGTCACCGCTTTCCATCAAGTGGGGCATGAAGACAAGGTGCTGGCTTATATAAAAAAAAAACATAAAAATTAAAAAGAAAACTAAAAATGTTAGCTTTTAATAGGTAGCAATATTCCTTATTTAAAAATATAAGGTGTACGTATTTCACATTATGTAGGTGTAGGTGTATCAGCGCCCCTAAACATAATTACAGCCCAAGATGAAAGGCCCCTAGATAATTATGTGATTTTAAAGCGCGCCATTTTGTATACACGCCATTTTATGGTAATTACACTTTTATCGTTATGTCTTAATTCAATTTAGGATGATATTATGATGCGGATATTATTTTTGTGGGTGGTAACTTTTTAGAGACAGGTGAAATAGAACATGGCTTTTGTCGTTTTTTTTTAAATATAAATAAGTGTTTGATTCTGGCTTTATGTAAGCGTAAGTAGGTAAGCGAAAACGTATTTGTGGTTAGTAAATTGCACTAGCGTATAAGTAATTGTTTTTTCGTATACCTAACGCGATACATCACGGTAATTATCTAAACTCATTCGATTTATTTATGACGTTTTTGACGTTCAGTAATGCATTAGTCTCAGTTTTTTAACCGACTTCAAAAAAGGAGGAGGTTCTCAATTCGTTTGTATATATATATATTTATTTTTTCTATGTATGTTCACGCATAACTCTGGCAATTATGAACCGATTTGAAAAAATCTTTCTTCCATCCATTCTTTAATCCGTTAATTGGGTCCCATAAAAAATTATTGCTTAGCTATAAGTAGTTCCTGAAAAAACAAGAATGTTGACTGCGCAGGAAAGCTGCAGGAAAGCCTATATAGATGACTTTATGTCGCTTTTTAAGGACAAAAATGGTCATAACTCTGGCAAATATTTACCAATTTCAATAATTCTTTTTTATTCGAAAGAAGAAACAACTGTAATGAACCTGTATAAATTTTATCACAACCGGATAAGAACTTCCTGGAGGACCATGAATGATATGGAGGAATTTATCTGGTAAAAACCATAAAAGTGATGTTCTCCTTTACATTTCTCTGACAAATATGAACCGATTTCGATGATTCTTTTTTTATTCGAGAGAGTAAACTACTATGATGATTTTATGCAAATTTCATTACGATCGGATAAACTGTTTCTGAGTTTCTGAAGAAACATGAATTATGTAAAAGTATGTAGACGATAATGTGAAATCATAATGATGTCATAACCTACCTAGATCATTTTTCCGGCTTCGATGGTTCAATCTTTATGTATGAAAATATCACTAAAAAGTATAAAATAAAATATTAAAAAAAAAATAACCGACTTCAATAACACTAAAAAGTAAGTATAAAATAATTTAAATAGTTGGTGCCAAATATACACAGCAGGTACGCCAACGCCAACATCTATATTATTTAAATTATTTTATACTTTTTAGTGTTATTGAAGTCGGTTATTTTTTTTTTTTAATATTTTATTTCACTCAATATTTTACTATCCTCACGATAGCTATATGTGTCGGTACGGGAAGGTCTACATCTATACGGGTACTTCCAAAACTTTATTTATTAATCTCAAACAAAGACATCTTACTAATTTGGAATAGACTGGTCTTAGCGGACAAAATTTTCATCAAAAACTTGTTACACGTGTAATAAGTCAGTAACTTGTATGATTCTAAATCTATAAATATTATTTGATAATGCGATATTGCAAAACTCACTATGATAAAATGACTGAATGAAACTAAAGTTTATTTCATATACCTACTTAGTTACATATATTTTATATACAGGGTGTGGTTTTGCTTTTTTGTCATATTTGTAGACCTAACAGTTAAGGGTTATGTTAATTGATTAAAAATAGATTGATAATTCAGTAGCTTATAACCAAAAGATAATTAATGATTCATGATTAACGTTCAACCAGAATAAGAGCTCTTGAGTGCTCATAATAGGTCCTAAGGTTGGCAATTCCGCGCGTACTCTTGTTTACCTACTTTGCACGAAGAGCGCTGCGAGACGGGGTTATTTTATTGTGACGGTTGCACACGGGATTTCTTTTCGTACCAAACATAAAAAATATATCATTATTTTAAGTCTATCATTAAATTATAGATTTATGTTCTTTAAAGGGTATTATATATCAACCTCCGTAAATATGGCAAGAATGCAGAACCACATCCAGTATATGCTGGTAAATTTAATAACGGGTGTAAGTGACATCGTACCGAATTTTTTTTTATAAGATGTCAAATAATGTCCGTTACAACATTACAGAAACTATTTATATGGAAAATTAAAAATGACTGACTTATTAATTTTCGAGCATGTAATGAATATATGCGAAATAATATTTATTTCTCAAATTACATTGCTAATTTTCTAAAATAATAATAGTTAATTGCCTATTAATTAATTGCCTATGTACTGTTGTAGTGCATAAATAATAAATAAATAAATAATTAAATAAATTTTCCACAAATAAGTAATTTATTGTTTTTAAATTAAAGTTATGCTTTATTATTATACCAATGATAATATTATACTAATTTTATTTAAAAAAAGTGTTTTTTTTTTGGAAATTCATGAAAATGCCGATGATAAATTGACACACTATAGTGTTCAGTACAAACACTAGAGTGTTCAGAATCATGTACTGGAGCCCTGGTATCGGTTTTCGGTACGATGTCCCTTACACCCTGTATATGTGGTGGCAGTTGAAAAAGTGATGGCAGTTTTTGTATGCAAATATCAAGGAATGTTGTTGGCATAACAAAATTAAAAAAAAAATTACTCTAATGTAGGGCCAATTTAATACACCACATTTGACGTCTGTCATTTTCTTTAATCAGTCTGTTTCTTCTGTCATTATGACAATGAATATGTAATCGTAGTTGAAAAGGTTCAGGAATTGTGCAGTGCTAACACAAAATACTCTCTATATTTGGTGGTACTAACTTCGAAGTAATAATATTTGATGTCCGCCGTTACAAGGTTTCGTTGTTAAATTTTGATGAAGTGTCAAATGAGATCTAGTAAATTGCCCGTACTTTATGTCTATGAACTTACGGTCTTTTTTTATACCACCAAGGTAGTAAGCAAGCCTACGGCCCGCCTGATGGTAAGCAGTCACCGCAGCCTATAGACGCTAACAATACTAGAAGAATCACTAGCGCGTTGCCGACCCTTAAGACATAAGATATTAAGTCTTTGTGTCCGGTAATTTCACCAGCTACAGTGCCCTTCACGCCGGAACACAGCAATGCTTACACACTGCTGCTTGGTGGCAGAATATCTGACACTGCGGTGGTACATACTTGGACGGTTCTTTCCACAAGAAACCTACACCTTCTGTATATACCTTCTGTATATAGGTGGTATTTCAGTAGGTAGTGAAATACCACCTATATACAGAATGTAAAAATACATGTGTCCGATCCGTGAGGGGTCTTATTCTGTGTATCAAAACAAACACATGTAGGTACATATTAACTCAGTTGTTAATTTTTTATCTCAATATTATATTTCTAATTTGTACCAGAATTACAAGAGCAGATTCGTTTTTCTGGAACAAATTAGAAAAAAAAAGTATTGAGATAATTAACAAATTAGATAAATACATGTGTTTGTATTGATACACTGAATAATACTCTCTCGTATCGGACACATTTTTTTTACATTCTGTATAAAAATAAAAAAAAATCTAACAAAAAATATCCTAACAAGAACCCCCATATTTAAGAAGAGACATCATATTATGGTACCAAGAGACACCTGCATAGAAAACACATTATTCATTAGTCCTTCTTCCAAGCATTTTTATAGTCGTATGGTCACGCGTGGTCACTGTAGTGGCAAAGACCACAGAACAAATTACTTCAACAATGACAGATCGGTTTTGGGAGGGTGTGTGGGCTTTTTCCTTCTTGACCGCTTTTCGGTCGGCAGTTAGCTAGATCCGAAAATATGGCCTATATTTAATCTCTTTGATCTCAACATAATAACTATGTCAGAACTCACCCTTATTGTAAAACAGACACCTCCCTTCGCTAAAATAATGGAGTCTCGAGTTACAGTTTTATTATAATTTATTGTTTAACTTATTTGCTTTTAGCGCCGTGGGTGTTTTCCACTAATTATTCAGCTATTTTAACGTCCTTTGAACGATATACGATATTGCTATAGGCGCATAAATTAAATTGATATTATGACGTTGTGTTTTGTTTCTGTTTTCTAGTTTAATGAGGTTGTGTAGTTTTTTTCTATACTACCAACGTAACAAGCATGCGGCCCATGGTAAGCAGTCACCGCAGCCTATAGACGCTAGCAACACCAGAATAATCACCAGCGCGTTGCCGCCCCTAAGACATATATTAAGTCTATCAGTCCGGTAATATCACCAGCTACAGTGCCCTTCAGCGGTGTGTTCCGGTGAACACAGAATGTCAACACAGCTGCTTGGCGGCAGAATATCTGACACTGCAATGGTAGTGGTAGCAGTATTTGTATAGAGACTCAAGATACTTAATGTTTCGGGCGTCAAGCGGCAGTAGGTGCATGGTAGCGTGTCGTTTACCTTTACGGGTTTTTTTTTTTTTGTGAATGATAGACGCTGTTGGCCGCAGATGGCCATTACAGCTTCACCGGACAATAGGAGGCGAGCGCTTAAAGCGCTCTAGCCTTAACGGCAGAAGTAGCGACGAGCTCAAGGGCACCTCAGGGAGGCACGGCCTCGGCTTGGGCTGTCGCTTAAGGGAGGGCTGAGTTTACCACCGGTTCACAACGCGCCCCCACTGAGAAGAACTGGCAAGAAACTCAGTGGGGTGAGCCTTTAGGTGAACAGACCGTATTTAACTCAAAAACACATAAAAGTAGGTAATCATTATAATTATGATCATAGTATCCAAAAATAAATTCACGTCGAATTGAGAACCACTTCCTTCACATCGGTCGGTTAATCAAATAGGAGGTATTTAAAATTGGAACGACAATACGTGTCCAAAATTGCCAACGGCAATTCGGTTTACTTAATTTCCTGGGGACAATATTTGCGAGTGGGACAATGTTGGATGAAGCGAGTGACGAAGAGAGATTAGACAAATTAAATAACTTAATTTACAAAGTAAATAATAGCGTGTTTGTGTTGGTAGGCTGTACGTCAGGATATAGAGAGTGTAGATACTCGTAGATAGTGCTTTGTTCCACCAATACAAACAAGTATTTAAATTATAAAAAAATATATAACAGTCGATTTGAGAACCTCTTCCTTTTTTTAAGTTGATTAAAATGCATAAAAACACCACTGCAAACAAACAAAATTGGCTTAAATTACATTATACATTCATAAAATGTATACATACATATGTATATAAGTATATCCTACTTGTCCCGATAAGATCTTTCGTTGGATACCCCTATCAAAAAACATAACCCTATTTCTGGGACAGTCGGGCAATAATGTAGATAGATTGCTTTGTTCCACCAATACAAAGAACTCAAAAAATAAGAAATTATAATAGGTAAAGTTAAATGTGATAATGGGCGGCTATCAAGATAAGTAGAGTTTTGCAGCTAAGCGTAGAGGTAAACTGGCGTTGTGATTCTTGGTGTTGGGATATATTGGCGTTGTATTGCCTGATGTTGTTGGAGTAAATAATAGTGTCCTAGTTCGAAATAGAAGTAATACTGTCTCATTATAGTCAATCAAGTCCAGAAAAACTAGGTATTGAGGACACACAACACTTATGTAATAATAAATATAATAACTGGGACAATCCACACACGGCCATTTCAACCCAAACAAGGCAGAGCCTGTACTATGGAAACTAGACAACTGATACTAATATACCTTTTTTTTGTAAATACTTAAATAGATAAATAACACCCGACACTTGGGAGGAATCGAAACCACGACCTATAGGGTATCGGCCAGGGTGTCTAACCACTACAACAACTGTCTATCTACAGGCAGCCGAGTCGATTACAAATCAATATTTATTTTCATTCTTAGTGGAGAGACACGCAAGACGTTCGCCTGATGGCAAGCGCCTATAGACAGCTGCAATACACTGCCGCTCGTCATTTGAGACATTAGTTGTGGACGGAGCCGGGTAATTTCACCAGGTACAGTGCCCTTCACACTGGAACGCAGCAATGTTTACACATTTCTGTTTGGCCGCAGAATGTCTGGTGGGGTTGTACTAATCTGAACAGTCTTTTGCATAACGTCCACGTTTGAAGACGTCCACTGTCACAAGGTCTGCCTCATAGAAAGGAAGGGTTGCTAGAATCTCCACGCTTGGTAGGCGTCTTAGGATCGCAGTATAGGTAATCTAATAGAAAGACGCTGCTGCCCGTCTTCTTGTTTTCCCTTAGCAGCCTCTTACGGACACCCAACGGGAGAAGATAGTAATCACCAACAATTACCACCAATTTTGATGATAAACAATAAAAATAAAATGACCCAGCTTGGTATACTGAATAAACAAGTAGACTAGTGAGAGCGTCGTTAACCTTTCTCGAGCTTCTAACGGCAAAATTATAACAGGATTACAGTCCAAAATGCCACGACTACGCTACAAAAACACGGCATAACGCCGAATAACATTTCAAAATCGAGGGAATTCAGACCCTTTACCGTCACTCATAGTGTCGGAGTTTTCTAAACGATCCAATTAAGTGTGGTTTAATCTGCAAAGGAATGCCCATATGATACGGCCACTCTGAGTTGATCGGCCAACCAAGCAGTATCTCCTGGTACTTCAGGCAATTCTTACATAAAAATAATATAATTGAGAAATAACTATCAATTTCGAAGATTATTTTAATCGAGAATTACCGTGATCAGCGCATGGGAACCAGTGATTAAATTGAAAAAAAAAACTCGCTATTTGCCAACGGTTCAATATACTTAATATACAGATACTGTGCATGTAGTTGGACTTAACGTTACAAGTAAAAGAACAGGGGTAGACGTAGATATTTCTACCTCACGCACAGAGCCGTGTTGCTGAACCAGTCTGCTTGTGACTACGGTTGATGCAACCCAGCCGAAATGTCAAGCCAAAATAAAATAATGTTCGATAATAATAAATTTGTTTTCAATCAAAATATTGCCTGCATAATGCCTGTCGTAATAATTTTCACAAAACGTTTTCACCACAAATATACAAGCACAATTCCAAATTGTAAATGAAACCAAAATTGCACTCTATATACAAAATAAATTAGGCGTAAAATTGCAGATTTTAGTATTTGTTCGATGCTGATCGCGTATTCAAAGTTCTGTATGTTTAGAAAATAAACATGAATATCGAAACTTATTGGTTAATAGCCGAAAGGGATTGGTTAAATCGAGGTTGGACCATGTTTATTAACAAAACATGACGTCGTGATCTATTACGGGTTTCGACAATTTAACGAAACCGATCAAACCGTCCGATTACTTCATACAAAAAGAAAATGTCCGTGGTACCACTGGTGGTACTACTGGTGGTACCACGGACAACAAATGATAAATTTAACAACAATGACTTCATACATGAAATGATTAATTTTATAGATTTCAGTCTTACTTTGTGTATACCTATATATAACCAACCTTTTTTCTTTTTGTTTCTTGCAGGGGAAACCTTAACTAGGTCCCCGGGAGAGACACAGAGTCCCGGGGACCTAGTTAAGGTAATTAAGCCTAGTTAAGCCAAGTAATATCGATAGACAGAGTCCCGGGACTCTGTCCATCGATATATACTTGGCTTCTGCACCAGGTACCATTCCGTGCCTTGCCTTTGATCCCGCCGCCGGCGCCGGGGGGCTCTTTACAGCCCCCTGGGAACGTATCTCGGTTCATATAGGGAATGTATAAATACATAAAATAAACACAACTCACAGCCACCGCTACGAGTATTCTGCAAATAATTCTACCCATTTAATAAACGCTAGTTAACTCTCGCAAAGAATTCAAACGACGTGTTTTACTGCATCTCCATTGAAAGTCTCCGAGCGCGACTTAATCCGAGAACTTAGCGGATTATCACCGGGGCAACTTTATGAAAGTTTTAATAACGCAAGTGAAAAAAAAAGGAATTCCCGCAATAAGTCAGCGCCGCGGTGGGTACAGGTGCGTACAACTGCTCCGGGCTGATTTACTGGCCAACTTGCTAATGGTCGAATTTTGCTGTTTATTTATTTGCAACCCGGGTAATTTTTAAATATCGAAGCCAATAAATACTTTTTAAAAAATTGTATAAATATACCTATCGCAGTTTTGGACACGCCTGTTTTTACTGCGATTCAATGCTAAAGAAATTTGAACATTTCTGAAACGTAACAATAAATAACTTGATTGCAATGATATTTTATACAATAGATATGCGCACGAAAAGTGAAGATACGAAATTCACCCAATTGGGTGAATTAGCAGTAAGTCCGCGTCGGTAAAATGTAACAAACGTGACGCGTGCTGCCATCATGCATATTTAAAAAATGCACAAAGTACCTACTGCCTGCACAAAAGTAAATACCTAATAAGGATTAGGGATAATAAACCTTAGCTATTATATGAAAATACATTTTAATTATATGGGTTACAGTTTTTGGCGTGCATTAGTAGTGATATAAGTATGGTTAATAAATCATTGCTTGATGTGAGATTCTGATTTCAAAAAATCTAACAAAAATTAAACCGATGTGAATCATTAGTTCATCTCCTGCTTGTATATTATGAATTTATAGACTATATTATCGGTCATTCGTAGCATCGATATAATATATTATATCGATGGTTCATAAGGACTATTATGTAGATACTTACTTTATATTTTGTAAGTTACCAAAATATATAACGCCAAGTTACTCTTTTTTTGTTAAATCCTATTTAAAATAAAGCAGCTTTAAACAAAGTCGACAGACCTCTCCGTCTACGAATTTGGATAATGCTTTTGTACTATTTGATGGATTTTGATGCGATATTCAATGTAATGCAAATAATGTTTTGAGAAAGATTTAGATGGTAATTATTTATTAATCGCTTATTCAACAATAGGTAAAGACAGAAATTCCGTAGGTTCATATACTGAAATGACATGCTATTTTTTCCATAGAGGTTAATATATTCGCAACAAATAATTGAGTGATAACGAAGCCATAACCTCGTTAAAATATTAATTCCTTTCACATTCATAACGGTCGTAGCACTGACAAAAAAAAACGATTTTTTCCGTCCACAATTTGGCAACAACTGGGGTGAGTTGTAAAAAACAACCGATTTCCCTGTTCCCCTGGCTCTTTTCCATTTCCATTAGTGAATGTTTAGCCAAAGTGTTTCCCGAACTTACTACCATTAGACGTGGTCGTTCTTTTTGTCTTTGCCTCTAACTAACTTTTTTTTTATTTGCCCCCGACGCTAAGTGGTTTTTTTTTGTATGCAAGTTGAGTGACTAGTGCAAAAGTTTGGCTGGTTTAGTTACGTGTTTTTACTGCTACCAAGAATTGTTGAGAAACTTAAGCCTTGTTTATACGAAGCCATTGCTGGCTTGCCAGGCTCACTGGCAGTCAGACCTGGCTTAATATTGGGCTTGTATAAACAGTATTTCAAGCCAAGCCAGCGCTGGCCCACAACGCTGGCGAAAATAGGGGGCTTGTCTATTTTTCACGCCAGTGACCTCCACCCGCATACCCCTCAATCCTCGTGCTAGCGTTGTGGACACGTGTAGACACATCGCGCCAGTCAAATTCATTATTTTTTATCGTCAAATGCTCGCACACCACAAGAAATATCCAGGCTGAGATGTAAACAACGCAGGTATTTGCGATGCGATGCGAATTCGCAGTTATGTGTGATTTTCGTAATAAAACGGTAAGTGACCGCAGCATAATAATTATACAAAGTCACATTAGTCACTAGTTGGAGCTTTGTTTGTTGCATTAGCGTTTACTAGTCACATATGGGCTGGTGCTGCGAAATGCCATCTTTCAGCTTTGGACTCAGTGGAGAGGCGCGCTAAGAGGCTTATTGGTAACTCTGGGTTAGTAGAGACCAATTTACAAAGCCTGGAGCACAGGCGCAGAGTAGCCAGCCTCTCGGTATTCTACAGTATGCATTTTGGAGAGTCTGCGCAGGAATTACACGACTTGATTCCACCATCCCCCTTCCATCATCGGACAACAAGACGTACGGCGCGCACCTTATGTGGTAAACGTGCCTTCAGTCCGAACTAAGCGATTTGCATCGTCATTCATAATAAGGACAGCTAAGGACTGGAACAGTTTGTCTGCGTCAATTTTTCCGCCCGATTATAACCTGGGTGTCTTCGAAGCTAGAGTGAATAGGCTTTTAATAAGCCAGTGTGCTTTACCATCCTAGATTGCGTCGCCGCTTTCCATCAGGTGGGACTGCAGTCAAGCACTGGTTTATAAGGAGTAAAAAAAAAAAAACTATTGACGTACCTACTCATATTAAGTACTACTTACGAGGTAACATACATACCTATATTGTTTTAAAGTTTTAGAGTAGGTACCGTACAAACTCACTTGTGAAATACCAATGTATTTCAAACAGAATTAGTGTGGGAGCCGGAAGCCAGAACTTCAAAGCTTGTTTAAAATAAACTAGTTATTATAGCACAGCGATACCTCTGACGCAGGATCCTTTTCCTTATGTAGTGGAGAAACAAGTTCGCTGACATCAACGTGTAGCCGCACTATATCTATACTATTCTATGAATTGGGCCCGTTGACAGCCGGAATGGACTTCGACATAGTTGGATCCATTTTACTCTGTTGCTGACGTGTTGAAGAGTTCCCTAATGCACGCCACGATTGCGCCAGCTTGTAGCTGTACATAATCATCTAGTGTAGGGTAGACAACTCCCTAATGCATATAAGGCAACTCCCAGATGACTTATACTAGGTCTAGCAAAAGCGTTGCAGACAACTATTGACCACCAGATAACATTAACACATATTCTAAAAAAATATTATTTATTCTGAAATATAGCAGTAACAACTCAGTGGGCGAGGACTTGCCTTGGAAACGAGGTGCGCAGGTTCGAACCCCGGCTTGCACCTCTGAATTCTATAACTAATTATGTGCGATTGTTACTAGCTTTCGGCGAAGGAAAACATCGTGAGAAAATCTGCATGTCTGCCTAACTAGCTTTCGAATAACGTGTGAAGTCCGCCAACCCGCACTTGGTCAGCGCAGTGGACTTTGGCCTAAACTTTTCATCTTCAGGGGAGGCACGTGCCCAACAGTGGGGCCCACATGAATAAGGGCTGGTATTATTATTATATCATTATCATATTATATCATATCAAGTACATTTGCAGTTTTAACAATTATTCTCTTCAAAAGAGGTTACAAACTTTCTACAAACACTACCTAAACTCCAAGTAATTCTCTGAAAACAGCGAAGAGTCAAGAGAACAATCCTGCACGAAATTCCACTCGAAATACTTTGTTTCGAACGTTGTGCCAACATCTACTAATGCAATAATTGTTTTGTGTGCTTGCACGGAGTCGACGTCATCACGTCAGGACCGTTGAGAAACTTTTATGCTAATTAGCAATTAAGTTATCAAAATTAAGGGAACCTTGTTAACGCTCGTTACGGACAGTGAGTTGATGAAATGAAATAAACTGTTTTAATTTTGAAGAGAAATTTGTGGCTGTGAAATTTGTTGAGGCCGAACGTGTTTTGGTGAACATGTGTAAAAATATATTAAAGTAGCTTTGAGGGAGAAAATCTATGAGATTCGTACGGAGCGTCATGAGGGAGTGATGGCTGCTGCTCGAGTCAACGCGTGTGCTGCTTGGGGAGACTGGTCCGACTACTATCCCTTTGGCTTTTATTTTCCTCGAATTTTCTATTGTTTTATCTCTCAAACGGCAAGATAAACTGTCGCTGATGCTGATCTAATTGTAAAGACAAATCGTTTAAAAACAAAGTGAGTTTCTTGCCGGATCTTCTCAGTTGAGGCCGCGTTGTGTTCCGATGGTAGCTTTTGATTAACAAATTGACCTTTCAAAAGTGCTAGCGTTAAGCCTATTTGAAATAAATAATTTGAATTCTCAAAAGCATCTAAAAAGGCCATTGTGAGGTTTCAGTGGGTAAAAAGCCCACATAACCCAGTTTCCGCCCCTACGATGACCGGAGGTACCTTTTAAAGGTTTTTTTCCTGACACCAAAGGAAGGTAGCCAGTTTTCCGAGTAATCAAATCTTCAGTGTCAATTTAGTGTTTGTTATCAGGATTTGCTAACACTTTTATAAAGATAAACGAAATTATTAAAAAGCGCATTACTTTTACACCACGCTCAAAGGTTCTGCAAAGAAAAACAGGATTGACTTTAAAGATTATTAAAACAGGCAACAGCTAATCCTCGGCGAGTTAATTAAAACCAAACGTTATTTGAGTGCTACCGTGACTTTCACTCGGTTCGCGGTATTAACAACCAAAGCGAGGCTTTTAAATCTACGTACCTACCTACTTATTATGGTACATGACAAATACAGACTGAAAAGTGACATTGTTTTAAGTAAAAATATTGCACTTTAGCACTTTCGTTATACCGCGTGGGCCAAAAATGCGGTCCATACAGGTTGGTTGAAAACATTTTGTTTATGTTTTTACGTAATTTTATGCGCTATCTACATCTTTTCTCTGGAATACAGCAATGTTGCCACATTGCTGCTTGGTTGCAATATATTTGGCACTAGTCGTACCACGGAATAGATTATTCCGGTGTGGTATAGTCTCTCAGGATTGCGGTCTCTCGTATGCATATTCGTATCTTTATTAAAAGATGAAAAACCTAATCCTCCCATTGTGACAGTCGTATAAAAACTAACAAACAAACAATTCACAGTCTCTTACCTCCGGACCGGAAACGCGTCACAAAAACAGTTTCCAAGCGGAAATTCAAATTCAACGACAATAAGATTGACGCGTCGCCGTCTGATACCGCACCAATTTCATTCCGCTAAGGTTTTATGTACAATTCTGGAGACATATTACTTTTTCTACGTCAAGAGAAACGTATCGCGGATCGCGTTGATGTATGGCCGGATTCGGCTTTCTTCTCGATATATTAGCGGGATCAGCCCGGGATAATCCTGCTGGGATCACGGATCACTGACTTGGTCTGTGTCGTTAAGTTGGCAAATTTGTGTGTGATCGGTAGGTCTTCGCATTTCTTTCTTCTTATACAGAATGACATTGAGTTTTTTCTAGGTGGTAGGTAAGCATCGATATAATATTCAAACTAGATTAGCTGTTACGGTCCGAAAAGTGGCACACAGAAATAGCGACCTTGCGTCGCTATTTCTGAGTGCGACGTTGCGTCGTGCGACTGTGTGTCGTTTTGCTTTGATGAATGCTCAGGATAAATGAATTTGACAACAAATTAAGTGGTTGACTTCTCTATGATTTGTTGGATTTGACCAATCGTGATTTGATGAGTGTCCGCGAAACAGGAATTTTTATATCTACGAAATGATTATAGACCAAATTAATAAAATCGATTCGAAAATATAACTTTTAAGCTCTTTTTCTTTCCGTTACAGATAATCTATATCTCCTTCCTTTCCGTTACAGATAATGTAGAACTACTGTGAATAGGCCATCTATATCTCCTTCCTTACACAATGAGTCCTTGTTTTGAATACAAAATAATCAAGTCCATCTTCTCATAAACACATTTAGATGGCAATAGTTTTCTCATGTGAGAAGGTATTTTTCGATTGCAAAGATTAGACCTTCAGAAAAAGTGCTTTTATCGAATGATTCACGATTGATCGATTCAATTTTCACATCTGGATCCTCTAAGCCGAATAATTTACGGAACGTCTTTCTTTTAGCGGATTAAGTAAAAAAATCTCGATCCATTTGTATCCGATTTAAAATCAAATTAGAAGTAAATACACTTTCTATTTCATCCAATCACGTGCGAGATCGACCACGCTTTAAGATCGCGGGGCGTGGTGAAGGAAAAATCCCCATTTCCCCAGCCGGTCGGGAGATTTACCCCAAATCGAATTTCGTTCCCCATCCGGAGTGGCCTTAATTTAACGGACGAATTTGTCTAATTCCAATTCTTATGCTGTGACAAATGTAGTGATTTTTATTCAGGCTTCGTTTTTTCTGCAAACTTTCTGTGAGCGTCAACATTTTTTTTTTTTCAGTCCTAGCTTTGTGCTTTAAACCTTTAATTCTCGCGGAGGATAAAACGGACTTTGAGATAAAGTGAATAATAAATTAATTACAGATTAAACAGGATGAGCCCTATTAAAGTTGTGCGAGGAAAAGTTTTCAGTTGAAACTGGCAGGTAGAGCAAACCTTTGTTAATTATATTTGATGTTTGCGTGTGATACCTGTTATAGAGTAAAAACTTAAAACTCGACTCAGAAATTACGAAACAGTATTTATTTGTCATATTGTTAGTGGCGAACTTGGTGTTAGAGTGATTCAGACTACCCTCCCTATGACTTGGCTTAACGACGCTGTCTAGTGACTGAATGAAACTACAGTTTTTCATAACTAATTTGTAGAGTCAACTCGTGCGCGGATACTGCTTGGGGGGACTGGTCCGACTACTATCCCTTTGGCCTCTTAGTTTGTTGCAATTTTGCCGTAATTTCTTTTTTCTCTCCCTATTGTTTTATCTTTTGAACGGCAGGACACAGTATCGCTGATGCTAATCTAATTGTAACAAGAAAAACACTGTTACAAACATTTCAAGCCAGCTGAGTGTTTTGCCGGATCTTCTCAGTTGAGGCCGCGTTGTGATACGGTGGTAGCTTTTAAAAAAAAATCCCATTCAAAAGTGCTAACGTTAAACCTATTTGAAATAAATATTTTTGAATTTTGAATTTGAGAGTTTTTATATGAAACAAATATCTCCCTATTTTATACAATTCACTAAAGACAGCCTTATTTAGGGTACCCCAAGGCGGTCGATGACGGGCGTAGGCCATGCGTCGTCACGAGCACCGCGCGGGTGCCAGAGGAGTGTACATCTCTGCTCCCCCTTGGAACGTGCTCTAGTGAGCATCTGGTGTGGTAGAAACTCTGGCGAGGTACGACCGGAATGCCCAGAGCGCAATCTCTCCATCCATAGCGAGGTTAAAAAAAAACACATAACCCAGCTTCGCCCTACGAGCACCGGCCTTTTGAATGTTTCCTTCTAGACATTAAAAAAAATGTAGCCAAGCCAGCTATCTAAGATACCAAGTTACGACACAGCTAGTATACATATACTAGCTATAGCCACCTACAGTTAATCCAGCCAGTCCTGGCGTGTTATTGCGATGTTCCGCGATAAAGTATTATTGGGCTGTAAGATAATATTTGAAGTAAATGTGGCTTGCCTCGAATATCCAGGGAAAATATTTTTGCGACCTTGAGTGGTGGCTGGATATAATTGTGTTTATTGTTGATACAAAGGTTTTCTTTAGATTTACTTATTTTATTACCAACCACTATTACCATAGGATTTTAGATAGAAACATATTTGCCCGTGTGTTGTCCAAGTCACACGTGATACGCTACCGAGTGTCACGTGTCACGAAACTAAATAACATTGCGTGACAAATTGCGCTTGTCACTGTCACTTACATTTTTATTACAAACGCTACAGCGAAATATATAACAGTCTTAGGCTAGGAACTCACGACGCGGCATGAAACCGCGCCCGCACGTGGTGGCAGCGTGGCGGTGGAGCTGGCGGGAGAGCTGATTCATTTCTAAGCTCACGTGACCGGTTGTTTGCCCGGTTGTTTGCGCGGTTGCGGTCATCGCCTGCAAACCTGGCGGGTGATACCGGCAAAGCCCGTGGGTTACCGTGGCCCGCAGCGGTACCCGCAAACAATCGAACACTCCGCGGGAGTAAACTGCGTCGTGTTTGCTTTCTACATTTTCATGTATTTGAGTGTTACGATCCCACCACCACGCGCGGGTGCTTACCGCGCCTTGAGTTCTTAGCCTTAGATATTTTTTCATCCAAAAACTGTCATCACTTCTTACAACTGCTACCTATATTCATTTCATTAGTAAATATACAAAATATAATGTCATTTACTCACGCGAATTTATTCACATCGAAATTAAACTACTTTTACGGATTATATCGCGGTTTATTTTAGATTTTACTTCCCCGACGTTTCGAATACTTTGCAGCACCTATGGTCACAGGAGGACTGACAACAACAATAATAATAACTAAGAAGACCTGAGGGTAGACCGGTATAATTGTGACATAAGGACGACGTTCAGTTGATCGGGTCTCAGATGAGCAAGAATCACGCTTGCCCATCGACAGTTATCTTAAACTGCTGTTCGATACTAAGACATTCGTTACTAGATAGTTTATTATTTTGTTAACAACTATCCGGCTCGAAGGACCACGCGATGATGGGGGTAGATACAATGAGATCATTGTTAACGGTATCCTGGTTGTAGTGTCCTTATAGAATAGTTTACACCAAAACTATTTATTAGAGTATAAACGTATTTATTTATAGTTAATATCTACGGCTATATTTAGTGTCTGAGTTGCACCTTACGTAACGTTTTTGTAGAGTTATGGACACATTAGCGCGTGACGGAGGTTTTAACACGACTGCTTTCTATAAAGTAAAATATTTATAAATTTACTGTATGAGTATTATTGGCTCGTACAAACTACATACATTTAACTAGCCGTGTAAGAAAGACACCGGGACACAGAAGCATGCAGACTGAAAATTTTACGTTGAATTACAAAACCACAGGATTATATACGAGTACCTGTCCTTAGTTATGGCAAAATAAAATGAAATCCATTTTTCCTAATGAACCATTGATCGTTTCATTTGAGAAATTATGTCATGGCAAACTGATTTATATCCCCTTAGTACTGATTCAGCAAGAATAAGGATTGTCATTTGACGTTGGCAATACGCGATTACGTATAAGATAACATAATATTTTTGATCCCTCACGCAATTATGTGTACTAAGCTTAATATCCAATTCGTAGTATTCCAAAAAAAAATCTAGTACTTATATGTCGCGAAACTTTACAGTCTTAAATTTTAACCTGGTTTGGCAATTTTATTTTTGGGTTCAGGAAAAACTAATATTATGATAATAATAATATATACTTCATAGCTTTCGGCAAAGGAAAACGTCTTGTGAAATCTGCTTGTCTGAGAAAGCCTAACTAGCTTTCGAATGACGTGTGAAGTCCGCCAACCCACGAATAAATATGAAACGGTCTTAAGCTAGCTATACACGCGCAGTTTTACCTGACATGTATACCTGTGCAGTTAAACTGTACAGGTATAAAGTCACTAATTTAATGCAAGAGATATGACTATATACTTTAATTATTGTTCCATTTCAATACTCACCTATTTTAATTTTTTACATTTCTACATTTTTACATTTGAATTTTTACTTTTTGTACACATAACTGCTTACTTTTTAAGATAATTTTTATTCAATGCGTTCTTGCGCCTGATGAATTCATAAGCTTTTCAACAATAATTACTACCCCTATTGTATACAGAGATAATTGTAAGATATACCTAACTCATAACCCTACAACCAATTTAACTATAAAGTATGTAGACCGATCAGCAAATACTAGTATTATATTTTATCTTGGTTATGGATAGTACACTCTCAACTATTAAAGAATTGGACAATACAGAAATTGCACAATCTAACAATTACAGGATTGAGGATCTTAACAAACATATAGTTATTAAAAACTCTGACTTAACTGTTATCTCACAAAATATCAGAACCGTCTATAGTAATATTGATGATTTACAAGCTACGTTATCTCATTTCCAATTTAATGCTGACGTAATAATCCTCAGTGAATGTAGGCTAGACCAGAACAAATCTATACCATTAATAAAAAACTACGTTTCTTTTAACACTGAAAATCATATAAACCGTTGCGATGGAGTAGTAGCATATATTAATAATACTCATAAAGTAAATGTTAAGGAAATTAAACTAAGACATGCATCTTGTTTGCAAATAACTATGTATAATTTGATTACTCTCGGGATTTATCGATCACCTTCTAATAGTAATGCAGAACACTTTATAAACTCCTTAAATGATTATTTAGTTTCCGTCAAGACACGTAAAAATGTTATCATTACTGGAGATATAAATATTAATATTATACCCAAAGAAAACGAACAATCATATGAACGTAACAATAGACTTAATTATTTAAATATGTTATCAATGCATGGATTGCTACCTGGACACTCTTTACCTACTAGGGAAAAACATTGCTTAGATCACACAATCTTAAAAATTGATAAATGTAAATTTAATGCCACTATTGCTGTTTTAGATACTAGTGTCACAGATCATAAGATGGTTCTCTTGAAGTTATATCCACAGAAAGGACTATCCACAGAAGATGCAGTCACAGCTCTAACTTCGCTTATTGTAGGTAAAGTTGACTCAGCAAAAAAATGCCTGGCGGTCTTTATTGATCTAAAAAAAGCCTTCGATACCGTCTCTGTCTCCATCCTTGTAAATAGGCTTGAAAACGTGGGTATACGCGGGATCCCTTTAAAGTTGATGCAAGACTACCTTCAGGGACGCAGTCAACGTGTAAAAATTGGCAATTACGTTAGTGATGAGGTTGTTATAAACTACGGAGTCCCATAAGGAAGTGTGTTAGGTCCGACACTATTTCTAATGTATATAAACGAGTTATGTAATATGAAGCTTGAGTGTGGTCAGATATTCTCGTATGCTGATGATACAGCTGTTGTATTCAGTAATGATACTTGGGATTCCGTGCATAAATTAGCAGAAAAGGGGCTCACTAGGGTTGCTTCCTGGCTCAATTCTAATTTATTAACACTTAATATAGAAAAAACTAATTTTATTACTTTTACAAAATATAACAGTACTCAACCAGATAATTTCTGCTTGAAAATTCACACCTGTCATAACTAGAGAGATTGCACATGTGCCTCAATTACCAGGGTGAATAACACTAAATATTTAGGAATTGTGGTGGATCAGCGTCTCTCTTGGCATGCCCATATCGAAATGATCATGACCAGAACGAGAAAACTTATTTGGATATTCAAAATGTTAAGACATGTCGCTTCCAAATACCTCTTAAATCTAACTTACGTATCATTAGCACAGTCTGTCTTAGCATACTGCATTCCAATCTGGGGTGGCGCCACGAAAATAAAATTCCTGGAACTAGAGAGAGCACAGAGATCCTTACTAAAAGTAATGATTTTCAAACCCTATTATTTTCCCACTGAGGACTTGTATTTGTTGTGTGATGTACTTTCAGTTAGGAAATTATATGTGCTGCATATTGTTGCGAAATTACATAAGTCAATTACTTATAAAAGAAGCATTCTTGAAAAAAGGAGGAACTATGCAGTTGCCCCAGTTGTTTCTGTTAACTCAATATACGCGAAAAGACAATGGCGAAAGCAAGCTTCACATCTTTATAACGCTATTAATAAAGTGTTAAACATATACCCCCTTAACCGTTATGAATGCAAAAAAGTATTAACCACTTGGCTTAAAACAAAAAACTATGAATATGTTGAGACACTTTTGAATACTATCACCTGAACCGGTATAATAATACACAATGTATTAGATCTTATTTATGCATATAATATTTGGGTTGTCGATTGCTTATATATTGTAATTAGGTTATAATAATATATTTGTTGAATTTACTTTAGGTACATATAAGAATAGTTCTAACTTTTAGTTAACGCATACATACACACACACACACACACACACACACCACATACACCACATACACACTCTCATGCACCCTCTTACCCACTTACATACATCAACATGATTCTTTTAATTATTGCATGCCAGTTGGTTACACAAATGTAATGTACTGTATAGGAAGAGCGAGGATTCCTAGCACAGGTATTTTTTATACTTAAAAGGAGTTCTCCAACCCTTATTATAATTGTGAAACCTTTGTAACCGATAAATAAAATATTTTTATATTTTATTTTTTTATTATAATTGAGCTCCATAGATACCATACACGTAGCGGTAAACCTGCACAAACTCTCAGTTGAAACCATGGCCCCGTCAGCGGCGCATGACCTCGACGCAGTAGTGTTAATTTGTAGCATTGTTTTATTAAAGAAAAGGATATTAAACGACGACACCGTGACAGTGGTGGAAAGCAAACAGTACTCTTATGTCAACTTATTGAAGGAATTGAAATTTAAGCCTAAAGATTACCGCAATTATCTACGAATAACAGTAATAATATTCTGGGACAATCCACACATGGTCATCTAATCCCAAGTTAGGCAGAGCCTATACTATGGGAATCAGATGACTTGTTTCTGTAAATACATACATAAATAGATAAATAACTCCCAGACACTTGGCAGGAATCGAACCCACGACCTATTAGGTAGCAGCCGGCGTGACCGCTAGACCAACAGGCCCCAATAGATGAAAAGACGTTTCTCGATGATTTTTTGTTTCAATTTATTATACTTAATTGCTGCTACTCTTTTATTTTTGACGATTGATGGGCTGGATGACGGGACGGGCCCGTTGGTCTTGTGGTCAGACACCCTGCCTGCTAACCAATGGGTCGAGGGTTCGATTCCGGCCAAGTGTCTGGGTGTTGTTTATCTATTTAAGTATGTATTTACAAAAAAAAAAGTATTAAGTATAAAGTATATAAGTATTAGTATCAGTTGTCTGGTTTCCATAGTACAGGCTCTGCCTAGTTTGGGATCGGATGACCGTGTGTGGATTGTCCCAAGATATTATTATTATTATTTTTAAAAGATTAAGAATAATTTATTTATCAGAATATTTTTATGTTACAATAATAATTATATGGTACCAAATATTCTACCGTTTCCGGCGTACATATGTTTTATTGTTACCGGGTGACATATGTTAAGGAATTAAATTATTTAAATTTTATCATGATAATATTTACAATTAATATGCCAAAAACAATGCTCCGACTTGTACATGACTCTAAATTTTTCCATTACTAGGTATATTCCGCTTACGAGACGTCACAATGTATTAGAGCGCCACGCGTCCTTCTCCTCTAACAGTCATCGGACAACTGACGCCTGCACAGTTTTGCGGCATACACGCTCAGGTTTACCTGTGCAGTTGAACTGTACAGGTATACCTGTCAGGTAAACCTGCGCGTGTATGGCTAGCTTTACAGTATTAACAATCAGCCATTTATTAGCATTTTAGAAGTAGTGACTGGGGTGCGTAGACCACGCACGATTTTATCGCAAGCGATCAGCCATTTACTCGCTACTTTGGGCAATTTTGTTACCACACTTTACCGCAGGGAATTACCTAAACGCAGTAAAATACGGAAGAAATCGCTAAATGAGCATTTATGAACGAATACAGAGTCGCAGAAGCAACATCGGTACAGTTAAAATAGTCACAGCATGCATGTAACAAAATACATATCTAAGAAAAATAAATAAAAAAAAGATAAAAAAATATTTTTTAAGTCAGATAAAAAAGAATAATGAGTGTTAAACTAATATAATTTCTTTGCCATGCTATAACCAAACTAATATAACATCTTTGACTTTACTTCTGCTTTATTTCCATATTTTATTTCAATAAATTAGGTACTGTGAAACGGTCCTAAACTGTATACACATTATTATTCCATGTTCGCGGGTATCACGCTCGCTATCATAGCGCTGTCCAAACACCAGATAAACGCAAACTACGCCCGTCAATCACACTCTACACACACAAAAAGTAAACACGTGCATATGAAATTTTACGACAATAGCGTCGCAATATCCCGATCGGTCCGGTTCGCACCGGTTAAGGTGAACTCACACTGCAGTGTGTAATTGCCTTATTCTTTTTGAAGTGAAGCTTCTTATGCGACTTCCAAAAATGTTATCACATAACGCGTTAAGCGTTAAATGATAGGTGATAGGCGTTAAGTGATAGGTGTTAAACGATAGGCGATAATTTGTTAAGGTTATGAAAGCGCTCATGTGACGCCGTCACTGAGTAAGTGGGTGAGTGGGTGAGTGGGTGAGTTGGGGTGAGTTGGGGTGAGTTGGGGTGAGTTGGGGTGAGTTGGGGTGAGTTGGGGTGAGTTGGGGTGAGTTGGGGTGAGTTGGGGCGAGTTGGGGCCGATCGACTGAGCGAGAATGAAGTTTCACTTCTTCCGCGCGGAGGGACTCCACGCACGCACATTTTTTTTCTTATTTCGTCCCCGATTACTTGACTGTGGAGTGTCTGTGCAAGAATATCGTCAACCCATAACCTCCCGTAGGGTGTCGCTCTTCTTGTTTACTCTACCCACTAAGGAAAAAACTTGTTCATCAGTGGACATTTTCAGCTGATAATGATGGTCGTCGATACTTTTAGGTGCTATTCATGATTTACTACACTTGGCGTTTACCCCTGAAAACCAGCACTTTGTTGCAGCTTGTTCAACTTTTTTTTTTTTTTGACGCGGGGGAAATCTTCGAAAGATCCCCGGGAGCTGTGGGGCTCGACCGGGGTATGTGGGATTCTTACCCACTAAAACCCCCGCGGCTGTCGCATCGGCACATGAGAGGGGGAACCCCAGGGCTCTCCGGTGGGATCTGCACCAGGGGCCCCTCAGTGCCTTGCCTTTGAGCCCGCCGCCGGGGGCGCATTGTAGCCCCCCGGGAACCTGACACGGTGCTCACGGGGACGGGGGTCGCAACCCCGCCGCCGTCCTCCTCGGAGTCGCCGCCGTACTCAATGGACGCTCAAGGGGCCCACATCCCCGCAGCTTGTTCAACTGTGTTAAGCTGAGTTGTAGCAACGTTTCACACCGACAAAGTGTATTCATTAGTGGTGGTGGGTAATCTCGTGTCACCAGAGTAAAATAAAATCAATTCCTCTCTTCTTCTTTCAGGGATAGGTAACATTATAAATTGTTGCCTCGTTTAAAGAGGCTCTTTTCGCACACCCATATCACCTGTCGCCACTGTGACTGGACAGTATTATGCACAATGACACCACCTAGTTAATAAAAACAAGTAATAAGTTTTAAAAACTAAAACCCGACTACGGATAAAATCGCAGTCTAATAATATGATATTTTAGCCTATAACCAGCGGACAATCAAGACGCTTCTAACGACACCCTACTTGTCAAATTATGTTAAGTAGATTAGAAGATATGCGGGAACAGATGAACATACATACATATATTCTTGTTAAAATCATAACCCTCCCTCCGTTCCGTAGTCGGGTAATAATGTTCGTACGAAAGTTCCACTGCAATAATGCGTCGTAAAAAATGTCGTGTGCACCACCTTAAAACGGATGTCCGGAGCAAATTTGCACTGTGTGCTCATTCCGCATAACTAGATCGGAATATCGATGCAAATGATCGGAACACGCGCTACATCACCGACGTAGGAAATTAATTCTCAACGGGATCCGTCGAATGTTAGCTAAAGTGTTTTACATCGGGCGGGCGCGCTGATTGCATGCGTTGGGCCGTCCGCGTCGTGGGTGTTTCAATTGGTTTAAATATGCACAAAATACTATGACCGTTACATACATGAAACAGAATTGTGTAGGTGCTCATAGCCAGTGTAGGTGCTCATAGCCAGTTGTAATCAGTTAGGTAAACGATTAATTGGTTAAGCAATGTCGGGCAGGTCAGTCCATAGATTGGTCACCGTTTATTGGTGTAGTTTGTTGTAATTTTTGTCGTAATTTATTGTTTTCTTCTTTTCTATTGTACCTTGATTTATGTTTCCAACGGCAGGACACACTATCGCTAATGTCGATTCGTTTGTAACAAAACAATGTATAAAAAAAGTGAAAAAATGACAAGCCCGCTGAGATTCTTGCCGGATCTTCTCAGTTGAGGCCGCGTTGTGATCCGGTAGTAGCTTTTAAAAAAAATGACCATTCAAAAGTGCTAGCGTTAAGTCTATTTGAAATAAAGATTTTTGAGTTTGAGTTTGAGTGGCATTGATAAACACTGATAATTTTAGAGGTTTCTAGAAGTTTTCACATTTTTTGCGCTTACATTGCAAACGCTAGCTGAACCCTACGAGATAGATCAAAATAATGTATTACAGTATTTGTACACCTTAACAAGGTCTACAAAAAAGTCCTCGATGGTATATGTTTATCTCTTAGGGATAACCCACAATAACCATTTTTTAACCTTTACTTTTTATGAGAAATAATGGCTTATTTACGAAGCGATTGCAAAGCAGCATTAATCCTTAGCCAATTAAATATAAATACATTTTTTACCACCCGTGCGAAGCCGGAGCGGGCCGCTAGTAATAATATATGAAGTTATTAAACTAGGTGATTTTAATTTGTTTTGCACCCTTTAGTTGGAGCTAATGTACCTGGTAGACTTAAACAATATATACAATTGTTTTGTCTCTCAACACTGGCACTGAAAGCGTAGAACAGATTCGCTTTGAGAATTACGACAGGCCCTCGGGCTACAAATAGAGAACAGAAACACTAAACGTCAATTCACAACAATTCCCAACTCAAATCACTAAATCTAACTCCTTGCAACCTAGATTACACATGATTCCCATACGTGAATCTGTTTGGACACAAAGTCAATTACAAATTTCATTATCGTTCGCAGATGTTTGGCCGAATCCGAAAGTCAAACAACTTCGTCCGTCAGGTTGCAACGGAGACGAGCTGTGGGAATCGCATATGGAAATTGTGAATATGCTCGGGATGTTTGACTATGCATCATTTGCTGGCTAATATGAAATTAGCAATTGACCGTGTATACCATTGTATAAATTAAATCCTCTTTGATCTCCGCCATATCGTATAAGCAGCCATGGATATAAAATATATCATCTAGCAACACTCTCACAACGAAAGTTGCATTTATGTCTCCGGATGTCTCACATGGAGTTCCATGAAGTTGCTAAGAGGTCAGACCCAAAGCCTTTGCATATCTTTGTTAGATCAGACTCATTTTTATTTTATTTTGTCCTGTCTTTCTTGATAACAGATTTAATGTACCCGTTATAATTCATGTGTATGGTAACAAAATTTCCGGCAAAGTGTATCATGACTAATGATTTGTAACTGTAATTTTTATTCTTATTTAATTGTTTTTTCTTTTTGGATTTGTGTGGTTTATGTTCGTGACGACACTTAAAGGTCCCAACGGAAGATCAGCGCTGGTTGTTCAAAACCAGCATTTTGCTGAGTTGGGACCATTTTGTGACGCACTTTTTGTTATACTTACATTTAATTATTAGGTATTAAGCATTTTTCCTTTTTTTTTATTATTATTATAGTTTTTATTTTGCTTGTATTGTAAATGGTATGTGTGTGTCACAAATAAATTGGTAAATTGGTCTTCTTCTATAACAATATTTAGGAATATCTGTATCTCCAGAAGGAGAGTTATGATTTTCGAGAGTATGTATGTATATATGTCTACTTCTTTGATACGGCCTACAGTCTAGACGGATTGATGGTTTTTTTTTTGTTAATTTAAAGTACAATACACATTATATTCCAAAAAAACTAAATAACCTCACAAATAGCTTACACCTAAAACACAATGTACAAATATGTGCCTAAAACTAAAAATAATAACTATTTACAACAGAGTAACTCTGTAGGTACTCTCTGTACTTACAAGCAAATTATGTGTTAAATGAGACCTATTACCACCCAATATCGTCAATGTACCGCTCGATTACGCAACCCATTCATCATGTATTTACATATTATTAATATTGAAACCGATCCTTATTTAGTCGTGTTCTACCTCTAATCATTTACGTTTAACTGTCTGTATTAAATACATTTGACATCAGTAACTATAATTCCGTATTAAGTGACTATTCACAGATTAAAATTCATTTCAAGATTTTGTGAAGTGTTTGTGAATTTTTTGATATTTCCGCGAATAGATACACAATGAAATTGAAAACTAATTTTACGGATTATATGCCTGACGCCTGGGATTTACCGATCCCCACAAAACGCCCACAGCTCATCGTTCGGTGCGATGAGCTGCCGGCGTTTTGTGGGGATTGGCAAATCAATGCCAGAAATAGGGGTGAATGGAAGTACGGAAGGGAGACCTTTGCACAGCAGTGGGACAGTGTAGGCTGATAAGATATCGCGATGAACAATTTACAGCATTAATGGGCACGGGCGAAACACCGGGAAATTAAAATCAAAAATAAACCGCGATATAATAATAATAATATCCTGGGACAATTCACACACGGTCATCTGATCCCAAACTAGGCAGAGCCTGTACTATGGAAACCAGACAACTGATACTAATACATATATACTTTTTTTTTGTAAATACATACTTATATAGATAAAACACCCAGACACTTGGTGGGAATCGAACCCACGATCTGTTGGGTAGCAGACAGCATATAATCCGTAAAATTAGTTTCATTTCAAAGTTCTTGAAGTTTTAAAAAAATATCTAGCTTGTCACTGCCGCAACTAAGCAGTATCTTACGACATATTTATTATAAGTCAAAATCCATCGAACCATTTAAGCTGTAGGTCGTGCCAAATAAATAGACAAACATACATACTTACATACATAATCTCGGGCAAAATGATAATCTTGACAACAATTAATAAATAATTAAATTGACATAACTTCTATAGGCATCAAAATATTTGTAAATAGACTATTAAAATGAGTTGTACGAATAACAACGTAAGTTACTTGGCTTCTGCGAGTTTAAACGTGGTAAAATAATTCTTACAAGCTTATTTCTAAGAATGATTTTGCAAAAATACGCTATTACACCGTAAATATGCCTGTAAAAGCATGCTCTTAATTTTTTGAGTGCATCGAGCAACAACCAGTTCCGCCGAGTAAAGCGAAGTGGCCTGTAAAACTTAGTAACTTTTAATTTGTTGTGCATTTATAAGCAACTACCGATCTGGCGCAGTTTCGCACGGGGTTATAAAGTATGTAACTTATATGATTTATTACTCATATACTTAGGTACTAACAGGTTAATCGTGCACTTCTGGATTCTCTAGATAGGCACCCCCTCAGAGCATCGATATAATATATCAACTATAGTAGATAAACATTCACTAACAAAATGACATCTAATATGTAGTGCGTGGATCGTTGAGTTATCTATGCTGGTGGCGGAACCGTGAACTAACGGTTTTATTATGATAATGACTTGTAGTTTGATAGTCTCATATAGACAGTAGCGACACTCCTATCGGCAAAAATAATTTTGTCAGTCGTAGCTTGAAACGGTGTGTCACTTTTCTTTCCGAAACAGCTAATCTAACCCCTCAAAGGCAGATAATCTGCATATATGAAGTATTGTGTAAATAATAAGTACTGTGTTCCGGTAGCTGATGAAATTACCCGACACAATAGACTTAATCTAAATGTCATGTGGGTCGGCAACGCGCTAGTGATTCTTCTAGTGTTGCTAGCGTCTAAAGGCTGCGTTGACTGCTTACCATCAGGCGGGCCGCATGCCTGCTTACCACTTGGGTACTTGGGGCTTGTTGACATGAGAGTGGGAAACTGAGATCTCAGGTGGAATCTGCATCTGGAGCCCCTCATTGCTTTGTCTTTGAGCCCGCCGGCTGAGGGCGAATTATAGCCCTGTAGGAACCTGACACGGTACTCATGGGGACTGGTCGCAACTCCACCGCCGTCCCTCTCGGAGACGCCGCCCGCGCCCTCTTCAATGGCCGTCCTAGTCCCACACCCCGAACGTTGAACCCGGAACAAAGGCTTGTTGAACCCGTTGCAGGCTTGTGATACCGTCTTCCTACTCATACATGCCCTTAGTTCAAGTAGATATGTATTTATAAATGAAATAATTATTGGGAATATTATACGCTCGACATTTTACCGGGATATCATTAATTAACCGCTACGTCAATTAAGTTCATATTTATTGAACAATTTCATTATATCTAATTAATTATGTGGCAATATTTCACGTGTAATAATTTATTAGGTATTGTATTAATTTTTTTTTAAATATATTACCTATTTTGGAATCGTCATAATATACTTTGCATTGCAACAGATTTGTATAGGTAAGTACGATGTGGTCATAAGTATTATTATTGTTATTATAAATAATAATAGATAAATAGACGTGCCTCTTGGTCTACTCAAGTTGTGAGACTTCTGGCTGCTACCTAATAGGTTGTAGGTTCGATTCCCACCAAGTCATCATCAGCAGCCGAAACACGTCCACTGTTGAACAAAGGCCTCCCCCTTAGAAGGGAGGGGTTGCCATCATCCCCACGCTTGGCAGCCGTCTTTGGGATCCCATCAAGTGTCTGGGTGTTAATTATCTATTTAAGTATGTATTCACAAAACAAGTAGTATTAGAATTAGTTGTCTGATTCCCTGGTACAGGCTCTGTCTAGTTCGGGATCAGATAACCTTATGAGAATTTTCCCAAGATATTATTAGCTATTAATAATGTACTAAGTAAAAATAATAATTAAGGCCACTTTGTTGGTATTCGAATTAATACTTGTTAGAAATTTATGTAGGTGCTCCATTATAAATGTTAAATCACTAGTTATGAAATTGCAATATGGATCAAGACTCTCGTCTAAGCAGTCTATGCTCGAATGTTTCATAAGCCTCTACTCTCAGCCTGACACCTAAGACCTCTCAAATTGATTTTTTTTAACACGCCCCGCAAACGCGTATTATTGCTGTTTTATATGAATAAAAACCGGCGAAAACGCGTCCGGGCCGTTAGGTTATTGCTTCCGTTTAAGCGCGCCGGCACTGCTACAACAGGAATATATAAAAATGTCTGCATGTATTGTTAATATGGCTCATATATTTCTTGTAACTATTGTCTGGATTATATACGGGGCGTAGGGGCAATTGTTTTTGTTTTCGAGTTTACCGCGTTTTAGGGTTATACGACTTCGTTTTAGGTGGAATATTCATTTTTGAATTTAGAATAAGTTACGTAATTTTTTATACGTGAATCGATTTTTGAATCGAAATAATGTCTCAGGTTGCCTGGAAGAGATCTGATAAGGTCGCCCATTGTAGCATGTCATAATCAGGTGGGCGAAACTTTCATAGTAGCGTAGAACGGACCACCGACGCGCATTTCTATGGCAGTCAATATGGCAGCCAATATGGCCGCCAAGATGGCTACTCCATCCATCTTGCTCGCACCAAGGCTCGCACGCTCGCGCGCAATGGGGTCTCTTTCACACATTGTTTTTATCCACTTTGCCGGAAGGTAGGCAAAGGTATTAAAACCATACAGCCTTATTAATTTTTAACCAACTTTCGTTCTCATTAGAATACTTATTTTTAACCGGTAATTATCAAGTAATCATATAATTCCATTTGGCGACGTTGCGTAGCCAAATACAAACTGACCAGCACAGCGAGCGGAATATCAGATACCAGACAGTGTAGTAACTTTAGTTGTTAAGCCCTGATCGGTCCACCAACTCTAAAAGAAGTTTTACTATAATCTTACTTTACACTAGGTAGAGAAGTCAATATACCTATACCATAGAGTTAAGAGCAAATTTCGCGCAATTTATAGTTTTGATGTTCTTACCCGTGTGTACTAGTTCTTACTTGAATTAAGCATTCTAGAGTACTTGTACCGATTTGTGTTCTGTACTCTATCCGGAATACCAAGAAAATAAAACAAAACCAATAGTTCTCAAACTATGCTTCGAGATATTCTAATTCCGAAGAACTCACCTAATAAAATAATAACTTCAAACATATGTTATTAAAAAACAATTAAATATCTAAGAAATACAATGAAAAGAAAACACGACACACCAGAAACTAAACCACAAACACGAGAAAGAAACATGGCGAGTATCATCCGACCGAATTACAAAACACTACCTGTCATGTAAAATATTCACGTTTGCAGTACTCTTATAAATTGTTAACGTAAAATTCCATTTCGAACTTGAAATCATTGTCTTTTAGGTTCTTTAAGATGTAAGCTACTTAATAAAAATAATTATAGTAACTGTCAGTAAATAAATTTAAAATCTGTTAATACTGTTCTCAATTTTAGTTGTACAAATAATACATTTTAAGCTTTATAAAATGTATTTCTACGAAACAATTTAATTTAGACATGTTCCCTAAACGTCTAAATAATTGTAAAAACGACACCCCAAGAACCCTTTTTACGATTTGTTTACATTTTATTTTTGGGATTCCGGATAGCATTTAGTGCCTTTCTTTATGATTTAGTGTCTCAGAGTAATTATAATGGAGCTAGTATCGCGTTGATTCCCCAAACAAATTTTTCGTGGCACATTTGCAGGGTGCGGGAGGCGAAGTAAACACAAACAGATACAATTTCACGCATACCCACACTATAATAAATTCGCAACACATTCAAAAAGATACGCACACAAATAAAGAATGACCTGAACATATGAACAAAAATTTGGCAGAGGGGTTAGCGCATCATGCTCTCTCCAGTGGTATCTCCTCTAAGTTTAGCTCTGTCACTTTCTATCGGCAAATTAAAAAAGTATACCTGTTTTTCAAAACTGTTTAATATGTGTAAACAGCTCAGTGGTAAAGAGCTCGGATTACGAAAACGTAGTTGTGGGTTCGAATCTTGGTAGTTGGATCGATTTATTTTATTATTTTTAAATTACTCTTTCTTATTTTCCTATATAATATTTCTTAAATTCAGTAAAAAAAACCGTTTAAAACCTCTAAAATTAGAAGTTAAGAAAAAAGAAAAAGTTTTGGGGACGCGATGCGACTGACGATTTTTAATTCCCCTTATTACCGGCGTAGCGCTGCAATCGCCAACATTTAAGTTGGCTCTACTGGAAACTGTCAATATATTTTTTTGTGTTGTTGTATAAACTGTTCGCGTCGGACATAGTCAAGTCAATAGTTACGATGTATGGAAGTCCCGACTCTTATCTATTACATCCTCTTTGGTCATAATTTGTAGCTCAATATAGTGTTTAATCCATGTTGAAGCTTTTTATTATTTTGTGCGCAGAGAATTGTGTATCTAAGTTCTGTTATCAGTTTTAAGGTACTTAAAAAACAATTGAGAGGGTAAAAATAAACCTACTTTAGTTCCCAACTGAGGATCAAGCACGACCTGGCCATGGGGCGGCTTAAAGAATAAATATCTTTATTAAAAAAGCTTTGTTTTGTAATTAGGGGGGTGCTGTGCCCGAAGAATCATTAGCGTAATAGCGTTAATGGGCAAGTAGACGCGCAGTAGTGATGGGATTGCGGATATCGATATAAAATTGTAAAGTTAAGTTTAAATTCTAAGTAGTGCTAGCTCGATAAGTCTTCATACACGTAGCAGAAATCAGAATTAATATTATCTGCCAGTTCCTCAGAGTAATTAGAATGGAGCTAGTATCGCGGCGATTCCCCGAACAAATTTTTCGTGGCACTTTTGCGGGGTGCGGGAGGCGAAGTAAACACACATAGATACAATTTCACGCATACTCTTGCAAATGTCTCACGCAAACTCTTCATGTTTCTATGAACGTACACTATAATAAACTCGCAACACATTCAAAAAGATACGCACACAAATAAAGAATGACCTGAACATATGAACAAAAATTTGGCAGAGGGGTAAGCGCATCATGGTCTCTCCAGTGGTATCACCTCTAAGGCCAGTACCTACATAATAAAATGATTATACTCATTGGTTAAATCTCTTATATCTAGAGTTAAATGCAGATCCATCCAGATTTAGAGTATCGTACATGATTGACTTTATTTTTTTAATATTCCTCTTTCAAATATGATGTAATAAAGCGAAATTTGGTAAGAATTATAAATAACAATAATAAAAATAAATAAATAAATAATAATAATATCCTGGGACAATTCACACACGGGACCTGGGACCAGACAACTGATACCAATACGTATTTACTTTTTTTTTGTAAATACATACTTATATAGATAAAACACCCAGACACTTGGTGGGAATCGAACCCACGACCTGTTGGGTAGCAGACAGGGTCACTAACCACTAGACTAGAATAAATTAAGTTCAATTGGTTTTAAAATAAAAAAAATAGATTCTATCTGAACAAACAAATTGATTGTAATCATAACCGTAAATCTATACTTATAATAAAACTGTAACGGGTCTAATTCTGTACATTGAAGATATTTTGAAAATTATATTTGAAGGGCATTCTATAACCGATACTGAGGCCGAAAATGTAATTTTTTTAATTTTTGTCTGTCTGTCTGTCTGTCTGTCTGTATCTCGGCTGAGCATCACGCCGAAACTACTGGATGGATTGAAACGAAACTTGGCATGATTTGAGTTAATACTCCGAGGTAGGACATAGGATACTTTTTATCCCGACATTCAGCACGGTTCCCTTGTGAGAGGGGACTAAAGTCAAAATGTGTACTTGGTTATGCGCTTGCTCCGATTTTAACAATTTTTCATTATAATAATAATAAATATTTGCAAGGGAACACTCATAGACAGTTGCTAACAATGTTTGGAAATCGATCAGGTTAAGCAACGTTAGGAAAGGTCATTAAATAGATGGGTGACCGTTTAACGCCATTTGAACTAAACGTCTCCGTGCTTCGGAGGACAAGTAGAAAGTGGGTCCAAGTTTTTAACCGACTTTAAAAAAGGAGGTTTTGTATTCTATGCGAATGTATATTATTGAAAGTTTAGTTAACGTAAACACAACGCGGGCGGAGCTGCGTGGGTCAGCTAGTCTCAAATAACAAGGTTTGATTCGGTCAAAGCTACTTTCATTTAATCGAATGAGAATTTGATTTATCGATATCGATACAAAGCCCACCTGAGCTTACAATAATCTGGCGTATCTTAACAAAAAAAAAGCGTTGAGCCCCTCCCTAAATTCCCCTGCAAAAATGGAAACGCGATAATTCCCGGTAATGAATATTTAATTATTGTTTTCTTTTTATTTTGTTTCTTCGAGAGTTTTTTTTTATCGTAAATTCAACATAATTATCTCATTACTTTACACGTTTCTCTACTTTGTTCGAGATTAAAGAAGTTTGTTGGTACACTTTATGAAAATAGAAATATATTGTTATGATAATGTTCCTTCTCGGACCTCTTAGTGGCTATTAACGTGGCTGTGGGAATATAATTGGGGGTTATACGGCCTTACTGCCGACCTGATTATAGTCTATCTTTAGATGTGAAAATTCTAGCGTCGGGTGTCGTAAGAGGCGACTAGGAGACTGATAGTTTCTTTTTATTGTATTACCATCCACCTATACTGCGGTCCCCAAGATGCCTGCCAAGCGTAGGGATTATTGCGACCACTCCCTTCTAAGAGACCCGTTCGTCCAGCTGTGTACGTCTTTCAGCTAATGATGATGGCATGCTTACATCGATATAATAAGTATATAAACTAGATAAACATTCACGAACAAAATGACATCTAAAATATGGTCGCGGAGGTTGCAAACTTATCTGTGCTGGTGGCGGAAACGTGAACTAACGATTTTATAATGATAATGACTTGTAGTTTGACAGTTTCATATAGACAGTAGCGACACTCCTATCGGCAAAAATAAATTTGTCAGGATGTGGCTTGTAAAGAAATAGCGACACAAGGGCGCTATTTCTCGCTACCACTTTTTGAACCGTGACACCAAATCTAGTTTATATATTATATCGATGCATGCTTACCTAAATACTATTTATCTTTTCTTTTTTTTTTTCGTAGGTATGGTTAGTGGCCAACCTGGTGTCAGAGATTTCAAGGTGCCCTTAGGCCTCTGACTTAGCTTAACGACTGCTGTTTAGATGACAATAGCCGGGACCGACTTTTAACGTGCCCTCCGAAGCACGGAGACGCTCAGTTCAAATACTACTAAACGGTCACCCATCTTAGGAATGACCTTGCCTGTCGTTGCTTCACCAACTGATCGTTTACCGAACAGTGGTTACAACTGGCTATGAGCATCTCTATTTAGCGATAACACACACACAGTACAGGCGCAGATTAGCCAGCCTCTCGGTATTCTACAGGATGCATTTTGGAGAGTGTGCGCAGGAATTGCATGACTTGATTCCACCATCCCCCTCCTATCATCAAACGATGAGACGCACAGCGCATACCCCCCTTATGTGGCGAACATGTTTTTCAGTCCGTACTAAACGATTTGCGTCATCGTATATAATAAGGACAGTTTAGGACTGGAACAGTTTGCCTGCGTCGGTTTTCACGCCCGATTATAAAGTGGGTGTCTTCAAGGTTAGAGTGCAAGGCTATTAATAAGCTAGTGTGCTTTACCATCTTCGATTGTGTCGCCGCTTTCCATCGGGTCTGCAATCAAGCACTAGCTTGTGATGAATACAAAAAAAACGCATTTCGACCTTTCAAACGTGTTATTTTAATTTTAATGAGTAGTTTGCATTCGCGTTAAAATCAGAAAACTATTTACATGTAAAAAACTAGCAGCAATTATTAATTGAAAGACTATTAAAATTTTTCAACACAAAACCAAGCGAGAAGCAATTAACAAGTGAATTTCGTAATCAAACCGCGCTACAAAGTTTGCAGTTAGGGAACTATTGCGAACGGCTAAACAATTTAATTAGTCGCCGACACTACACCCGGTTGTGGATGTGCTGCACTAACTATTAACTTCGTATTAATTAAGCTGCGCCATTATAATGATACGGAAATTTTGTTAAAAACTATGGGCAAAATAGTATGGAGTCTGGGCTCAACAGTGTCAGTGCCAATGCCAATTGAACGCTTTTGGGATTTTATTTAATCCATACTACGGCGGCCATGTCGAAATTTACCCCAAACATGGCGTTTTAGAGCACCCAAAAATATGAATTAAGAATTATGTATTTCAATGAAATAATATAATTTATTGAATTGCATTCGAAACGTCGGGAAAGTAAAAATAAACCGCGATTTATTCTGTAAAATTAGTTTAAGGCCTTAATAACTCTGAACGACCTTGAGCATTGGAGCCCGCGGTACCCCGCCGCCGACGTCAACGCCATCTAGCAATTTCAGTCGGTACTGCTTACCAAAAGTCTAAATTTGTTCGAAGAATAAGAAACTGCAGAGAGAACAATCATTCATTCAATGGTTTTTCCAGTAGTTGTATAGAGCGGTCACTCTGACATTCTCTCGCTAGATTTGCTACAGTGCGGTTGTGCTGTTAATTTGTGTTGATGTACTTCTTGTTGAGTAACTGTTATAAGAGTTGGCGTTGGTATGGTTCAAGGGGCTGGCGGAGACCACTTGGGGGAGTTTCCATATTTTCATAGTTACTTGTCAATATGTCACATGCATGAGCATGTGCATGAGTAACCTTTGTATCAGTGATGTACTGGTTTGATTAAAAATATTTCGTTTTGAGAACATTGTTCTTCTCTCTTTTTTAAAACTAAGTGTTTAGGTCTTAGGATTTCTAATAGTACCTACATATTAAATGTGTAAGTATGTACATGTATATTTCTTTAACAAGGCCTTAACGCCTCGATGGATTTTATCTATGGTATAATGGCATATTTTCGTTTGGTATATTCGTCTTACTTGTGGAAGTGATATGTATATACCTCAAGAAAAAAAGTAGCATATGGCGGAAATTAACTTCGTCTTCAGCCGCAATTTTGTATGTTTTTTTTTTACATCTTAAACATCAATAAGGGTATCAAATGTAAGGTTTTGAGGAAACAAGCTAAAATAAATAATGAGCATATGCATAATAATATATACGTTTTACGTAAATAAAATAAATAATTTTAGACCATTTTTATTGTATGCAGTTGGGTATTTGTGCTTTTATAATTTATACTTGTAATGGCAGGATTCCAGCCTGCGTTAAAATACGTTCAACTAGTTTCATTTAAACAAAACTTCTATATTTGACTATACAAGTCAATTTATACAAAATAATAATATATGTATATACCATGGTATATACAATTACAATGTTCTGAAACACGTTGTATTTGTCCAACATCGCCAAACATGTTTCGCTACAGATAATCCTTTGCCTAGTGAAGCGAAATCAAAGCTTGACGCCAATGGCAACGTTGGCCAAATATTTACGTGATTGGATGTAGTAGGTAGGGTTTACCCATTCCTAAATTTGAATATACATAGGTACTCATATTATATTCGTATTTGAATTCTGTGCTTATTTACGGCATAATACTAATATCCTGTTAGAACATAACGCACAGTCCGCCCAGAATATAAACGAGGCAGAGCCTGTACCTATGGAAACCAGAGTTATTCTTTTTTTAAATTATTTACGTTGTATTGATAGAGTGCCCTTGGCATCCGTGGGGTGCCCGGGTAAGAATAGCACCCTCCCATCTACTCCTGTTGGGTCTCTATAAGTAGCGACTAAGTGCCTATTGGAACGGAACAGTCGACACAGATGCATCGCTCAAATATTTGAGTGATCACCTATATAGTAGATCACTCAAATATTTGGTCATGCATGCATTCCGGCTTTCAATGGTTCATAGCTTGTATTCGCTGGCTCTAACATTCAGATACTGAATGGATCGATTGCAATCTATATTTGGTTCTATATAAAGTGGGTTTATACGTTCTTTTTGTTTTAATAATTGTTGAACGGCATTTGAAATTGGAAGCTTTTTTGTTGCCTATGATCTTAGTAACGAGGCTACTAGGAAATTCGCCTAATAGTAAGCGCTTATTGACAGCTGCATTACACTGCCGCTCGACACCTTAAATATTAGTGAATCTCTTGAGCCCGGTTATTTTGTTAGCTACAGTGCCTTAACACCAGAAAGAAAGATACCAAAATTTTAAACCTGAACACTGAAGATTGGATTAATAAAAAAGTGATAAAACATATTAATGAAAGAAACAAACTTTGGTATAGTTTGAAGTCCAATCCGGCGAACCATGAAGTAAAATAAAAATTTCTAAGGAAAAGAAATGAACTACACGACTTAATTAAGTACGAAAAAAGGTGTTACTACCATAACATTTTTACGAGAAATAAGAATAAGCCTAAAATGTGGTCGCTTATTAATGACTTAAACAGTAACAAAATACCACCTAGTTGCGCCCCTTCAAAACTAATATATAACAATAACACAATAACTGACTTAACTGAAATTTGCGAAACTTTTAATGAGTTCTTTTCATCTATCGGAGAGCAGCTGGCTGCTCAAATTCCCTTAAAATATCATAAGAATTTAACGAACATATATACAAACAAAATTAACACCCCAAATAAAAACCTAACATACTTTGTTCCTTGTACTGTTCAGGAGGTCGAAAAAATTATTGATAAATTAGATTCTAATAGCAGCTGTGGTATCGATGGTATAAGTGCAAAAACAATTAAATGCATTAAAAAATATATAGTACATGATTTAATTGATTGTATCAACAAATGCTTTGAATGTGGACTATTTCCAGATAGCTTAAAGGTTGCGAAAGTGTGCCCAATCTATAAGTCTGGATCTAGATCAGATCCCAGTAATTACAGGCCCATATCGGTGTTGCCTATATTTTCTAAAAATTTTGAGAGATTAATATACATTCGATTAAGCACATACCTCAACGATATTAAATATTTATACGAGAGACAGTTTGGGTTTAGACCGCATTCGAGTACACTTTCTGCCACTATGGACTTAATCACAGATATAAAAGTCAATATTGACAAGAAAAATATAGCCTTAGGTATTTTTATTGACCTCAAAAAAGCCTTCGACACAGTCAGTCACGATATATTACTAAAAAAATTTCAATCGATTGGTGTCATTAGTAAAGCATTTGAACTATTAAAATCTTATATAACAAACAGGCAGCAAGTCGTTAAAATTGGTGACTGTACAAGTAGTATGCAGTCTGTGAATTTCGGTGTGGCTCAAGGCTCTATAATTGGCCCCCTCCTGTTTTTAATATACATCAATAATATACACGAGTTGGATTTAGCTGGTCAACTGACGCTTTATGCTGACGACACGTGTTTATTTTACTTTGGACATAACACCGCTTTAACGAAGCACAGTGATTTGGACAAACTCTTCATTTGGTTTAACTGCAATTTACTAACAATCAATGCTGCGAAATCTTCTTATATTATTTTTTCGGCCAAAAATATTAAATAAATCCATTCCACACTTAACTATTAATAAGGAATTAGTTAAAAAAAGTAACTGCGAAAAGTACCTCGGTCTAAGACTGGACAGCGGGATATCTTGGAAATTCCACATTGGTCATATAAAATCTAAAATCATAGCACTTATGGGATCCTTACGTTCTTTTGCCCCACAACTACCACAAAATGTAAAATATATTATATACAATGCTCTAATCAAACCTCATTTTCAGTATCTGATAGAAGTCTGGGGATGTACTTATAAAATAATACTAAAACAATTACAAATCATGCAAAATAAAATTGTTAAAATGATTTTTAACTATGATTATTTAACCCCTACCAAAAAAAAAATACACTGAAAAGAAATTAATGACTATAAGACAAATTTACACGTACAATACCTGCATCCTAATTCATAAAATAATAAATAAAAAAGTGCATTTGCAGATAACATTCTCTAGAAAAGTTTATAAACATAATTTACGAAATAAAAGTGCATTATCATTAAGGTTTCCAAGAACGCAATATGGTAAAAAGAATATACAGTATGAAGGTGCGCAACTATATAACAAACTAGTAACTACCGCTATGTATACGTGAAGCCAATTCCATTTTGACATTCAAAAAGAAGCTAAAAGAATACATTTGTAGTAACGATCAATTTTTCCTATCTATACTTATAATAAAACTGTAACAGGTCCAATTCTGTACATTGAAGATATTTTGAAAATTATATTTGGAGGGCATTCTATAACCGATACTGAGGCCGAAAATGTAATTTTTTTAATTTTTGTCTGTCTGTCTGTCTGTCTGTCTGTCTGTCTGTCTGTATCACGGCTGAGCATCACGCCGAAACTACTGAATGGATTCAAATGAAACTTGGCATGATTTGAGATCTTACTACGAGGTAGGACATAGGATACTTTTTATCCCGTAATCTAGCGCGGTTCTTTTGGGAGAGGGGATTAAAGTCAAAACGGGTACTTGGTTATACGCTTGGTCCGATTTTATCAATTTTTCATTATAATATAATAAATATTAGTAAGGGAACACTCATAGAGAGTTGTTATCAAGGTTTTGTAATCGATCTGGTTAAGCAACGTTAGGTAAGGTCATTAAAGAGATGGGTGACCGCTTAACGCCATTTGAACTAAACGGGTCCGTGCTTCGGAGAGCAAGTAAAAAGTGGCTTCCAGTTTTTAACCGACTATAAAAAATGAGGTTATGTATTCGATGCGAATGTCTGTTATTCAAAATTTAGTTAACGTAAAAATAGCGCAGGCGGAGCTGCGTGGGTCAGCTAGTTTTAGAATAATTTTGTTACACATTATAACACTTTTTTGTAAACATTGTTACAATTCGTAGTGCCAATATAAAATATACATATAAATAAGTAAGGGTAACAAATAAATGTATCTTGACACCTGTATTATGTACACTGGATGGCATGTAACTTAACTACTCTATTTTGTATGTACTTCTCATTACGTGAACCATGTTCTTTTGAGAAATAAAGTTCTTTAAACCTAAAGAGTACATAATGTTTGCAGCAGCAATCTGCTGCCTGGCGGCCAAAATATTTGACCTGGGTTGCCCCTTGGACCACTTAGTAATAAGTTTTTTTGTCTGAATTGTAATGCTATAAGCGTTGTTAATAGGATTGGGTATAAGTATCCAAAACTAGAAGTTGCCCTATGGATACTATGCAGTCTTCGGAGTCGCTGGACGTTCGGGGTGTGGGCCCTTAGGACGTCCATTGAGTACGGCAGCGACTCCGAGGACGGCGGCGGGGTTGCAACCCCCGTCGCTGTGAGCACCGTGTCAGGTTCCCGGGGGGCTACTAGGGGGCTGAGGGGCCCCTGGTGCAGATCCCACTGGAAAGCCCTGGGGTCCCCCCCTCTCATGTGCCGGTGCGACAGCAGCGGAGGTTTTAGTGGTTATGAATCCCACAACCCCGGTCGAGCCCCACAGCACCCGCGTCAAAAAAAAATGGATACTAACTATGCAGTAGAACGTGAGCCCTCTATGATCCTCCCCGACCAGAACATTATAAAAAAGTGACATTCAAACTCAAACTCAAAATTCTTTATTATGCATAGGCCTCACGGGGGCTCTTACATATTGTAATTTTTTACAACTACCACCGGATCGTAACGCGGCCTCCACTGAGAAGATCCGGCAAGAAACTCAGCGGGCTTGTCTTTTTTCAATTATATAATAAAAAAACAATATTACAATATATATATCTTAAACTATAAGCTTGTTAGAGTACAGCAGTTCAAGCCCACACAGCTTTATCCTCCAGGTAATCCGAGATTTTATAATAGCCTTTTTTAGACAAATGGCTCTTAATGGTAGTTTTAAATTTATTTATTTGTAGATCTCGTATATCCTGGGGCAGTTTATTATAAAAACGTATACCTTGGCCCATAAAGGAATTGCTAATTCTGTGGAGACGCGTGGAGTGTACAGCAAGATTGTGTTTGTTCCGAGTATTTATATTATGTCGATCACTAACCTGTGCAAAAGCACTTTATGTTCTTTTTTACATACATCAAGTTTTCATAAATGTAATGTGATATAACCGTTAGAATGTTTATTTCTTTAAATTTTTGTCTTAGTGAATCCGTAGGAGCCAGATTGTAAACAGCTCTCACAGCCCTTTTCTGCAGAATAAAAATAGTTTTAAGGTCTGCAGAAGATCCCCACAGCAATATGCCATAAGACATTCGATGTGCTTTCGACTTCATGCGCTAACCTAACCGCTAATTTTTTTGTTCTCATAAGCGAGGGTTCACCCGAGTGGTGGCTGGGTAAGAATAGTAGCCACCCATCTCCTCTCGATGGGTGTCCGTAAGAAGTGACTAAGGGAAAACAAGAAGATGGGCACCAGCATTTTTCTATTGCATAATCCACCACCTATACTGCAATCCCCAAGATGACTGCCAAGTTTGGGGATTATGGCAACCCCTCCCTTGTAAGGGGGAGGTTAGTTCAGCAGTGAACGTCTTTAGACTGCTGATGAAATTAGGGGTCCAATAGGGGTATGTTGTATTATTACCGCTCTATCTCTCAGCATATGTTCGTCCATTGTTGGACATATTATGCCTCTGACATAGACTTCCACTCTGTTCTATATAGCGTCTGGTCTTGCTAACCTGCACTCTTTTTCATTAGTAAATTGATTATTAATAACTTCTCATGAGTTTCGTAATTGAACCAGATATATTGTTCACATACTAGAGCACATCATGTTTACACACTTTTTTGAATCTTTGATATTTTTGCTGAGATGCAACTATCCCGGGAAAAGTTCTCATAGCAAATTGCAACGCAAGTCAGCCAACGCAAATATTTAAATTGTAGAGTGGGATTGGTTTGCTTTCTATGTATTCAGATGTTTACATTGTGAAATAAAAATTCTTTACGATCCGCAACTTGGATGAGTTCTGTAAGTCCGGAGTGACTTTTAGAATTCTTTAGATGTTTGTGGGTTCAGTTTTAAGTGAGCGCAAGTTTGCTTTGCATTGTTGTGTTATTTTAACTGCTTACTATTAAGGAATTTTGAAAATAACTATTTAATAAAGAGTTTATAAATCATTACTTAAGGATCTCTCAATTTAATTTAAATATAATCGGATGATCAATGATATCATAAGTAAGAGAAACGTTACCTAATAAGCAATCGGTAATATAAAATAGGTAATAAATAACTATCTACATAATCAATGCGGCGATCACCTAGTTTATACTATACATAATTATTATTAAGTAAGTAAGTATATTTTTTTCTATTATTATATTTTTTTTACTCTTAAGAAATTCTATAACAGGTCCAATTCTGTACATTGAAGATATTTTGAAAATTATGTTTGGAGGGATACTAAAGCCAAAAATGTATTTTATTTTTATTTTTGTATGTCTGTCTGTCTGTATCTTGGCTGAGCATCACGCCAAAACTACTGGTTGGATTGAAACGAAACTTGACATGATTTTAGTTAATACTCCGAGGTAGGACATAGGATACTTTTTATCCCGACATTCGGCACGGTTCCCTTGGGAGAGCGGAAAGTCAAAATGTGTACTTGCCCTCCGAAGCATGGAGACGTTTAGTTCAAATGGCGTTAAACTGTCACCCATCTATTTAATGACCTTACCTAACGTTGCTTAACCTGATCGATTTCCAAACATTGTTAACAACTGTCTATGAGTGTTTCCTTACAAATATTTATTATAATGAGTGTTTCCTTACAAATATTTATTATAATTATAATAAATATTTGTAAGGAAACACTCATAGACAGTTGTTAATAATGTTTGGAAATCGATCAGGTTAAGCAACGTTAGGTAAGGTCATTAAATAGATGGGTGACAGTTTAACGCCATTTGAACTAAACGTCTCCATGCTTCGGAGGGCAAGTACAAAGTGGGTCCAAGTTTTTAACCGACTTTAAAAAAGGAGGTTTTGTATTCTATGCGAATGTATATTATTGAAAGTTTAGTTAACGTAAGCACAGCGCGGGCGGAGCTGCGTGGGTCAGCTAGTTAAGTATATTTTTTTACTTTTGCATGCTAAATAAATATTTTAATCTTATATAATTTGCAATGCCTGGAAAAGGCTACCAAAGTTAAAAGAACAACATTGTATAAAACACTGTTGTTTTATACAATGTTGTTCTTTTAACTTGGTAGCCTTTTACAGTGCTGTCATTGTACACACTTGGTTTAGCAAATAAACATTTGATTGATTTGATTTGATCGGCGATTACAAGTGGCACAAAATGAATTACACAAACGAATGAAATGTGGTCTAATGATTTCTAGAAAATTTATTTGTGTATTTGTTTACATAATAGTAGATACCTATTTTCGATTGTTTTTAACCGACTTCAAAAAAGGAGGAGGTTCTCAATTCGTCTGTATATATATATATTTTTTTTTTTATGTATGTTCGCGCATAACTCTGTCAATTATGAACCGATTTGAAAAAATCTTTCTTCCATCCATTCTTCAATCCATTGATTGGGTCCCATAAAAAAATTATTGCGTAGTAATAAGTAGTTCCTGAAAAAACAAGAATGGTGACTGCGCACTGAGAGCTGCAGGTAAGCCTATATCGATGACGTTATGTCGCTTTTTAAGGACAAAAATGGTCATAACTCTGGCAAATATTTACCAATTTCAATGATTCTTTTTTTATTCGAAAGAAGAAACCACTGTATTAAATCTGTATGAATTTTATTACAACCGGATAAGAACTTCCTGGAGGACCATGAACGATGTGGAGGAATTTATCTGGTAAAAACCATAAAACTGATGTTCTCCATTACATTGCTCTGACAATTATGAACCGATTGCGATGATTCTTTTTTTATTCGAGAGAGTAAACTGCTCTGATGATTCCATGCAAATTTCATTACGACCGGATATTTTTTTCTGAATAAACATGAATTATGTAAAACTATGTAGACGATAATGTGATCATAACCTACCTAGATAATTTTACGGTTTTCGATGGTTCAATCTTTATATATGAAAATATGACTAAAAAGTTTAAAATAAAATCTTTTAAAAAAAAAATTGAACCGACTTCAATATCACTGAAAAGTATAAAATAATTTAAATATTATTGAAGTTGGTGCCAAATATACACAGCCGGTAAGCTAACACCAACTTCAATAATATTTAAATTATTTTATACTTTTCAGTGATATTGAAGTCGATTCAATTTTTTTTTTAAAAGATTTTTGATACGATTATTGAATAACATTAAAACTAGGTGACACTGTCAATGCTTCCGTTGGTGTTGTATGTACTTTGGTGGTGTGCTACTCATAGATTTAGGATTTTTTTGTGTAGAAGTTGTGTTATTTAATTCCCCTTTTTCCGCCTCTTTCGGAATATAACCTATCTACTTATTTTTACTTACAATATCATTGAGGATGATACTGAAATTTGGTAGTGATATTTCAACACAATAAAAAAGAACGCAAAAATTGCTCATTTAATATCTGTGCTTGCAAATGGGATCGGAATTCCGATTTCAATGAGAGAAATTTTCTAGTACGTTTTCATTGCGACGAGAGGCAGACTGGTGCATAATACTGTTTATTGGCCCGTGACGATCCGTGAACGCTTTCGACCCTTTAGTGATTAATTTTGAAATACGCCTCAAATACGACAGTAAAAACGTTGATTTATTTCCAGTGTTCAGATTGTATAGTAACTGATGAATTAACGTAATTTATAGGATTTTATTTCTTTGCAATATTTGAGGAATCAATATCACTTTAGTACCTACCTACCTCATTACATTTTTGTTAGGTAGTACAACAAGAAAGAAGCTAGTTTAGGAAAGAACCCATTTTCCAAAAAAGTAAACGTACTTACGTAGGTATACACAGTTTACACTTATTTATTTAGTAACAGCGCTGTCTGCATCCCAGTTTTTAAAACTAGGTTTCGAAAGTTTGCAACTAGATGTCACTTTTGTAATTTTTTCTAAAACCATAGGTAAAAAAGCTGACTTACCTCCAGCTCGATCTCTGGTGCCAAGCACGGATGCGATCTGAGGGCGTTCCTCATTGATGACCAGCTCCGCTTGCTCACTGTATACCGCATGTACACTTGAGATGCACGTTAGTCGCAGCTGGCCCCTCTCAAAGCTGTCTGGTCGCACCATGAACGATAACTGGCTTACTGATGGGACCTGGTAGAAAAGGCCATTGGTTAACTAAGAAAAAAATGTGTGTTCTTTTTTTAATTGAAATGAGATATTTATTTAAATAAATTTAAATTTTAAATTTTTCATCAGCTGTCTTATTTTTTTGTCGTTAGAATCTTCTCCTGGTAATAACCAACCCAAAAACATAAATCCAATTTGCTGCAGTCGTTCGCAAGTTATGCGCGTACATACATTTCGACGATTCATTCTTAATGATGTACAAAAAGTAGTAAAAAAATGTAAGTAAGTAATGAAATTGCAAAACTTGAGAACCGAAGCGCACACTCTATACATAATACATACCTATTGGGAGGCCTGCCTACGGCCTGCCGGTTCGTGGTCGCCACCACGTGGTGGAGGCATTTTTTTTATTTGGCTCATGTATATCTGTCTCGTGCTGCCTCTTCCTCTCGTTTCTTGGATCTTTCCTTTTTATTTATCTATAAGTGACCTCCCATTTACTTGAATCAGTAAAACTTACGCTTTCCATAAAAATCTGTTTCTAAAATTTTACCTTTTTAGATGTCTCTGCAGTTGGCATGGGGTCCGTGGTATCTTCATCTAAAGAAGTGTCGTGATTTCTTGGTGTCGGCAGCACAACAATGTCTTGACTTCGCAATAATTCACCCTCCTGTAGAAAATAAACTGTCCTTAATATAACTAAGAATATGCCTTCAGAAAAGCTTTTAGCTATATTTGATGAAATCGTTAGGCATTGTTAGTTCGTTTATTCAATGAAAAACCAGACGTTGACCGAGGGTGTACTGTACTTCCAATTGTCACCTAATACTTTAATTACTAAGTTTCTTGAGCCTCTAAATTCCCCAGCGTTGTTGCCCAGCAGAGCATCAGGGCCGTTTGCTAATTTTAATAAAATGACATACAATTGTTATTCCAGCGACAGACTATTGAGACTCCATTACGATACCAATAACCAGAGGTGTCACACCACTGAGACACCATTATGGTTTTAGGTCTCAATGGCCACTGTGTCGCTGGAATGTATGTAGTTGTATTAACACTAGCAGCCTTGGGTCCGAGGTGAAGTGACAAGCCACTGGTCTTATAAAATTAGTAGACTACCAAATGTGTAAAACCATCCAACTGACACACTATCCACACTCAATTGAAATGTTTGTTAATTAGCAGACTGAATTACATAAAGACTAACTGCCGCACTCACAAACGCCAATTAACTTTGAAATCTATTTATTTCGACTGTCGAAGCCATATTTATGATTAATTTCGATTATTGAACACGAGATAATTGATATCTCTACTCACTATCTGCGTATTGAGTATTAATGGGCTTCGAGTATCGAATTAATACAATTTCATAAAATGGATTATTGATTATTAACTTTAATTGACGTTTGTAGGTTCCGTCGTTACACTTTACGAGGATCTTGTAGTTGTCATCTACAAAGATACGATACGAATAAATGTTAATTTTTGTTTTGCCAATGTTTTGAATAACGTAAACCAAACAAAGTCCCTAGAAATAACTAGGTGGTTGGTTCCTTGTGCAAGGAACCATCCCGGTCCACCACCGCAGTGTCAGATATTCTGCAGTGTATAAAAATGTGTTCTGTCATAAAGGGCATTGCAGCCGATGAAATTACCGGACACAAAGACTTACAGCCTTACTTATAAAAATCTACTAATCACCGTCTTATCAACCAAATAACTACTTACTACATAACTCCTTATTAAGCAGTTTTATATTTTCTACTTATAAACGTTGCATAAGAGCGACATAACTAATGAACAGTTAATAAGGCAAAACATATTTTACTCTGTCAATACCGCCACGTGTTGTCAGTATGAAATATTCCGTCTGACCTAAAACTTGGTAAAATGGCAACATTTTGTAATTCAATTCGACAAATAGGAAGCTAGGTTGTCAAATTCAAATTTGGAAGAATAGAACACAAATCAGTACTATAGAATGATTATTTTCAAGAAAGAACCGTAGGCACCGGTAAGAACATCAAAATACATAAATATTAGGTACACGACAATAGGTATTATACCATCAGCTGTATTTATCGACATTTGAAAGAAAGAATAATTTATTTGTGACACACAATTAACAATAGAACAAAAAATAAATAAATAAAAATAGACACATGTAAGTAGGTAGTTACATACTTTAACAAAAATGTGCGTCACAAAATGGTTCCAACTCAACAAAAATGCTGATCGTACACGCAACCGGCGGTGATCTTCCGTTTCGTTGTTTCGTCCGTGTTCGTTTCCGTTCCAGCGCTGATTTGCGATTGTGACAGATCAAACCCATCACTACTTATCACTTACATATCAATATAACTCTTATAATGTAACTTTCAATAGTTCAATTCACCTTCCCTCTCAGAGTAAAATCTGCCTACACTTTGTTTAAGGGGATCATAGACAAACGCGTACTCTATTCTTAATATATAAACTCTATGCATCGATCGATACAAATTACAATGCAAGTGCAACTGACTGAATCAGCTGATAGAGAACCGCCATATTGTTACATAACGTGCTAATAAGCTTCTAAACAAGGGTCGGCCGCTGTTTAATTTGACAGCTACTTTAGCAAGCTGTTATGCAACGTATTAGTGATAAACATCGTTTATAAGTAAAAAATATTTTTAAATAGCTATTATGTGTTGCATAAAATTTAACCATCGTTTATAAGTAAGGCTGTTAATATCTAATGTCTTAAGAGTCGGCAACGCGCTAGTGATTCTTCTGCAGGCTTAGCACGACTTGCCAAGACTTCGTAATCTTGACAGTTCGGTGTGGAGTATGACGTAGTTATCGACCTAGCTTATACCGAAAATGACGTTTCTATGTCGATAACTACGTCATACTCCACACCGAACTGTCAAGATTACGAAGTCTTGGCAAATCGTGCTAAGCCTGCTGGTGTTGCTAGCGTCTATAGGCTGACTGAAACCTTCGTAGTATAAAAAAAGTTTTGCATACACCAAACAAAAACTATAACAATTACAATTTCACCTCCAATAACGATTATGTTCTCAGCAGACCGATTGGGTCACAATTGTGGTACGTAAGCGTGACGCCATTAATCCACGTCAAAAACCAATTAGTGGTATAATATTTGTTCTGAGGGAGCAGCATAGACGGGCGGGTCGTTATGGCGGTTAAACTACCGGTGATAAGGCTGTAAAGATGATGTGATTTATGATATTTCTGTGGTACTTGTCGGAGATACCTTATGGGTTATGGATGACTAGACTTATCTTAGATTGTTGGATACAGGTACCTATCTAAAATGTGCATTTTCTAATCTTCAGGAACCTATATACTTTTCTAATTAAATTTGTTGCGGGTTCCAAGACAATTTAGCGTTTCCCCGGGACTCGCTGAGGGTCAAACCTTGGTGTCTTCGCTGGTGAACACTGTAGATCCTGTCTGACAGGAGTCACAGTGGTGGGAATGAGTGGTGGGATTAGTCCCATTTAAATCTTCAGGAACTATTTTCGTAAGACAAAAACGCCAGGAATAAATGCTGGAGTTGTTTTAAATAGTTTGACAGCAATTTATTTAAGTTGTTCTACATTCTATATCCCTCAGTCTTCGGAACCTTTGGAGTCATTTGACGTTTAGGGTGTGGGCCCAGAACGTCCATCGACTAACGGCAGTGACTCCGAGGAGGACGGCGGCGTGGTTGCGACCCCAAAATTCCACCGGAGAGCCCAAGGTTCCAGTCTCATGTGCCGATACGGCAGCCACGGAGATTTTGATAGGTAAGAAACCCACATACTTCAGTTTACCCACCACAGGGTCCCGGAGAACTACTGAAGGTATCCACTGCGAGAACTAAGAAAATAGTAAATCCTTAGTATTGCTTTAAGTTCGGGGTGCGGGCCTAGCCGTTCATCGAATATGGCGGTAGGCTATAATGCACCCCCCGGAATCCTGTCATAGTGCTCACGGTGACGGTCTTGGTTGCAACCCCGTCGCCTTCCTCCTCTCCTTCTCGGAGTCACCATCGGAGTACTCGATGAACGTCCTTTTTTTCGCGTTGGAAGTCTTCATTAGGCTCGACCAGGAACTGTGAGGTTCGGGTATGTGGGATTCTTACCTACTAACACCCCCGCGGCTGCAATTGCACACAAGAGGGGGGGGGGGGGGGGCGGTCTCTCCAGTTGGATCTGCACCAAGAGCCTGTCAGTGCCTTACCTTTGAGCCGCCCGCCACCAGGGGGCGCCCCGGAGACGAGGGTCACAACTCCACCGCCCGTCCTCCTCGGAGTCGCCGAAGGCGGAACATCCAAATGCTTATCCCAATTACTAACCTGTATCGTATCGACGAAAGGTCCAAACGCCTTCCAAGGGCTGAAGATGATATTGTTATGCTCATCGCCAGGAGTTGAAGTACTTCGGTGGCTGTGAGGTGCATCGATAGACACGACCGGAGTAGGCAGGATGCGTTGCTGAATAACTGGCTTCCCTTGTATCTATAAAAAAAAATACATATAGGGTAAAAGTGGGATAGTTGCCACACTTTTTGAAATTACTTTATATCTCTCAGTTATAAAAGCAACATTCTTTACTTGTAGTACGGGTAGATACTTTGGTTTATTATCTTCAAACTTATGAAAGGAAAAACAATTATCTTTGACATTTCCAGAGTATTGGCGATTTTTGCGGACCTTTAAATTTTGGAGCATCTATCCCATATAGGGGATAATTGCCTAATCTATGTAAATTACGTTTAGGATAGATGCCCTGATGAAAAAAGAGGCCATCTATCCCGCAAAAACTTTGGTTTCACCTTGCCTTTCCATGCAATCGCACAGAGACGTGCAACACGGTCTACTAAGTGGTACTTGTAGAGTCTTTCGAAAGATAAATAGAATAACATGTGGTGATCCGCACAACTAGAGAAATTACAATCGAGGCAACTATACCCCTGGGGCAAGTATCCCACTTTTCCCCTATTAGTAATTTTTCTACGGTAAACTAAACAGTTTTTTTAGTTAAACTAGTACTTGAGTACAGACACGAGGGGTGTCCGGGTAAGAATAGCACCCGTCCATCACCTCCCGTTGGGTGACGTACGAGGCGACTAAGGGAAAACAAGAAAACGGGTAGCAGGGCCTTTCTAATGGATTACCTTCCACCTATACTTCGATCCCCAAGACGCCAGCCAAGCGTGGGAATTATGGCTTTTGTTCAGTCAGTGGACGTCGTCCAGCTGCTGACAAATGATGATGACTATATACTATAAACAGGTAGGTACTATACATATCTATACTTATAATAAAACTGTAATAGGTCCAATTCTGTACATTGAAGATATTTTGAAAACTATATTTGGAGGGCATTCTATAACCGATACTGAGGCAGAAAATGTAATTTTTTTAATTTTTGTTTGTCTGTCTGTCTGTCTGTATGTCTGTATCACGGCTGCGCATCACGCCGAAACTACTGAATGGATTCAAATGAAACTTGGCATGATTTGAGATCTTACTACGAGGTTAGGACATAGGATACTTTTTATCCCGTAATCTAGCACGGTTCTTTTGGGAGAGGGGATTAAAATCAAAATGGGTGCTTGATTATACGCTTGGTCCGATTTTATCAATTTTTCTTTATAATATAATAAATATTAGTAAGGGAACACTTATAGATAGTTGTTATCAAGGTTTAGTAGATCGGGTTAAGCAACGTTTGGTAAGGTCATTAAATAGATGGGTGACCGTTTAACGCCATTTGAATTAAATGGGTCCGTGCTTCGGAGAGCAAGTAAAAAGTGGGTCCCAGTTTTTAACCGACTTTAAAAAAGGAGGTTATGTATTCGATGCGAATGTCTGTTATTAAAAGTTTAGTTAACGTAAAAATAGCACAGGCGAAGCTGCGTGGGTCAGCTAGTAATTCTTAAAAGTTTGGTAGTTATTTTAAATATATAGCAGGCACAGAGTAGCCAGTCTCTCGGTATTTTACCGGATGCATTTTGGAGTGCGTGCGCAGGTATTGCTTGACTTGATTCCACCATCCCTCTTCCATCATCGGACGACGTGAGGCACGGCATGTACACAACCTTATGTAGTGAACGTGCCTTAAGTCCGGACAAAGAGATTTGCTTCTTCATGATTTGATGGGTCGTGCGTTCGATTCCCACCAAGTGTCTGGGTGTTATTTTATCTATTTAAGTATGTATTTACAAAAAAAAGTATGTAAGTATTAGTATCAGACTATCAGTTGTCTGGTTTCCATAGTACAGGCTCAGCCTAGTTTGGGATCAGATGACTGTGTGTGGATTGTCCCAGGATATTATTATTATTTATGATAAGGACTGGAACAATTTGTCTAAAGACTAGAGTGAATCATCATCATCATCATCAGCTGGAAGACGTCCACTGCTGAACATAGGCCTCCCCCTTAGAACGCCACAATGAACGACAATTGGCTATTTGCATCCACCGGTTACCTGCGACGCGCACAATGTCGTCTGTCCACCTAGTGGGAGGCCTGCCAACGCTGCGTCTTCCGGTTCGTGGTCGCCACTCGAGAACCTTTCTTCCCCAACGGTTATCGGTTCTTCGAGCGATGTGGCCTGCCCATTGCCACTTCAACTTGCAGATTCTGAGAGCTATGTCGGTGACCTTAGTTCTTCGGCGAATCTCCACATTTCGGATTCTGTCGCGCAAAGAAACTCCGAGCATAGTTCTCTCCCTGGCTTGTTGTGTGACTCTGAACTTTTCTAAAAGGCCAGCCGTTAGAGACCACGTCTCGGTACCATATGTCATCACTGGCAACACACACTGGTTAAAAACCTTCGTCTTCAGGCACTGCGGTATTTTGGACGAGAAGATATCGCGTAGTTTCCCGAACGCTGCCCATCCGAGTTGGATTCTTCGGGCGACCTCTTTGTCAAAATTGGACCGACCTAACTGGACAGTTTGTCCTAGGTATACGTAGTGGTCAACAACTTCGAGAGTATCGTTCCCAACAACTACCGGTACGGGTGCAACATGGACATTAGACATAATCTTCGTCTTGTCCATGTTCATTTAGAGTGAATAGGCTTTTAATAAGCTTGTATGCTTTACCATCCTCGATTGCGTCGCCGCTGTCCATCAGGTGGGACTGTAATCAAGCACTACCTTATAAGTAGAAAAAAAAATGATTTCACCAAACAAAAAAATTCTGTAACTAGGTTATGCGAAAGATAAAAAAAGTCTTTGTAATGTCGGTCAAAATTGTACCTGCCTTATGTTTAACCCTACATTATCATGAAACCGCAGTCAGCCTTATTACCTACTTACAAGTAACCGACAACTGCGGGCGAAGGGTTGAATTTGATTACGTCATTTACTAGAGTTCGGACCAATGAATTATTCACAAAGATTACTCTTTCCAGGCTGCAGAACTACGGACTCTTAGCTGGCTTTGCAAAAAAATGGTCTCACAAACTTCTTTTAATTAACCGTTATCGAGCGGTCGTACGAAACGCGTCTTGGGTGACGGGCTTCGCCTAGTCTTAAATTAAAAACTTTTCCCTTACTTATAAGTAGTTACAGAAAAAATAATTAGTCCCAGGATTAATACCGATAGCCAGCCATAGCATTTTTTAGCATCGGCGATCAGTAATATTGCAAGATGAAACAAAACTTGAAAGAGCAATTATATCACTTTCGGAGCTATAGGTAAATATCCTGGAGTTTGAAAAATAAAAGTCGTATTTCTGACAACCTCAAACACAAACACCCAACAAACAAAACACACACACACACACTCACGCACGTGCGCTCACACACAAATAGAAATAGTTATACGACCAGGCGCGGTCGCAGCCAAATTTTTGGGGGGGGTCATATTTGACGGGCCAATTGGTTTAGGCCAATAGGTCGTGGGCGTGGGTTATGTATCTATATAAATATGTATTTACATGCCCCCCCCCCCCTTTTTTGAAGATGCCCTGCTACAACCCCCACCAAACTTTGGCTCTGGCATCACACAACGTCCGCACACATAAGACCGACGAGAAGATTATCGAGCAGGAGGAAGAATTAGCAAGTTGCGTTGGGATATTTTGAGAATATCTGATATCCAAAGAGAGGGATAGGATACGATAACCCTTGATTGCGGCAATATGCTCTTCTTCCGAGAAGGAGGCTAAAAATCCCAGGTTGGTGTTGGGTTTCTCGTCCGTAAGTCCCTCATTATCAGTCATAAAAGTCGATAGTGTGTCGAGCAGGGTAGCATAAACAGTATATGGTTATACTCAGAATAACCACTCGGTATCAGCACATGACGCAGCCTGACGAGAAAATAGTGGCTTTGTATGAGGAGATAGCACCGATTATTCCCAGTCGTCACCACTGGCAACGTTCCCACTGGTGACAAACGGGAAAAAATTCCCATTTGTCGCCAGTGGTGACGAATGAAACATTAAATTCCCAGTTGTTACCAGTGGCGACAATTGAGACTTTTAGTTCCCAATTGTCGCCACTGAAATAAAATAAAAACATAATCACCATCATCCATCAGATACGTCAGAGTTTATTTTTGGCACAGCAACATGCTGAGGCAGCATCTTTTTGGACCCGACGCAACCTTTGAATTTTTTTACTATAAATTTTTACCTACTTTGTTATTTTGAGTGTCAAATAAATGTATTTTCTTTCTTTCGTCGGAAGACGTCCACTGCTGAATATAGGGGCCTATTCCCAGTAGTTTTACATTTTGTTCTACATGTATGATTACGAGAAAAAAAATCCTACTAGTTCTACATGACTGAATGTGGAATGCATTAAATATTATTTTTTCATTCCTACACGATGACGTATTAGAAAATTGGAACTTTATTAGTGAGCAGAATACTTTTATTTAGTTCTCGTGGGGGAAACCGTCGATAAGTTCACCCGGTGGTAGTCAGCCAGGGTATATCGGATTAGTATCCACTAAAACTTTCGCGGCTGTTGCATCGGCACCTGAGAGACCATTATTCATGTGGCTTCCTTATGTCCTATGCTACCCTGGTACTTCTGGTATAAATTGAATGTCGCACTTGGATATCAAACACCAGACCTCACTTATGTGGTAAAACCTTCTAATTACCTCTCCTGTTCTAGTAGTAGGTACTTCTGGTATATACGAACCACAGGTACAAACTGATAAACTAGGTACTTCATATCACAAAAGAGATGAAGCCTCTTTGTGCCCTCTGTTGTCCTAGTACTTCTGGTACAATAACGTCGTTGAGGTCGCTGGTAAAATTCTCTTCGATCGATTTCTTGAGATCTTTTCATTTTCGCTTCTGAGATAAAACTTCTAAGATATATCTAGTATTACATTCGCGAGTCCACACAATAGACGCAACCGTACAAAAATATGGAAAAGATACCACGTAACAGGTAAAGTGGACGTCTTCCGTCTGCTGATGATGATGACTTCCTATATCCGATTGTTACCACTGGTGACAACTGGGATTTCATTTACCCATTCGTCACCACTGGCGACAAATGGGATTTTTTTTCCCGTTTGTCACCAGTGGGAACGTTGCCAGTGGTGACGACTGGGAATAATCGTCATCAGCAGACGGAAGCGGTTGCGTCTATTGTGTGGACTCGCGAATGTAATACTAGATATATCTTAGAAGTTTTATCTCAGAAGCGAAAATGAAAAGATCTCAGAAAATCGATCGAAGAGAATTTTACCAGCGACCTCAACGACGTTATAGTAAATATTGTACCAGAAATACTAGGACAACAGAGGGCACAAAGAGGCTTCATCTCTTTTGTGATATGAAGTACCTAGTTTATCAGTTTGTACCTGTGGTTCGTATATACCAGAAGTACCTGCTACTAGAACAGGAGAGGTAATTAGAAGGTTTTACCACATAAGTGAGGTCTGGTGTTTGATATCCAAGTGCGACCTTCAATTTATACCAGAAGTACCAGGGTAGCATAGGACATAAGGAAGCCACATGAATAATGGTCTCTCAGGTGCCGATGCAACAGCGGCGAAAATTTTAGTGGATACTAATTCGATATACCCTGGCTGACTACCACCGGGTGAACTTATCGACGGTTTCCCCCACGAGAACAAAATAAAAGTATTCTGCTCACTAATAAAGTTCCAATTTTCTAATACGTCATCGTGTAGGAATGAAAAAATAATATTTAATGCATTCCACATTCAGTCATGTAGAACTAGTAGGATTTTTTTCCTCGTAATCATACATGTAGAACAAAATGTAAAACTACTGGGAATAGGCCCCTATATTCAGCAGTGGACGTCTTCCGACGAAAGAAAGAAAATACATTTATTTGACACTCAAAATAACAAAGTAGGTAAAAATTTATAGTAAAAAAATTCAAAGGTTGCGTCGGGTCCAAAAAGATGCTGCCTCAGCATGTTGCTGTGCCAAAAATAAACTCTGACGTATCTGATGGATGATGGTGATTATGTTTTTATTTTATTTCAGTGGCGACAATTGGGAATTAAAAGTCTCAATTGTCGCCACTGGTAACAACTGGGAATTTAATGTTTCATTCGTCACCACTGGCGACAAATGGGAATTTTTTTCCCGTTTGTCACCAGTGGGAACGTTGCCAGTGGTGACGACTGGGAATAATCGGATAGCACGAGCCATACATACCTCCAGAAGCATACTTCATCGTTATTATGGAGGGACTTCAACGCAAAGGTGGGCACGTGGAATGGCGATGAGTTGGAAGTAGGGTCGTATGGGTATGAGTGGCGGGACCAAAAGTGGCCAGGAGCTGGTCCAATTCATGGAGAAGGAAGGAATCAATGCGATGAACCTTCTGCAAGAAGCGATCATCTAGGAAGTGGTTCAACCACAATGGTTCAACCAAATGAGATCGACATCATCAAAACGTCCAACAAGCACATATTCAATTATATCTCCATGATCAGCAAGGTTTAAACTGGTAGCGATCACCGTATTGTAAGAGGGACATCGAATATAAATGTCAAGCTTAAAAGGTCTCGTCTAATGTCCACGCTTCGACCAGGATCCGCTTTAATCCTGAACCCCGAATACACAATCGTCTAGCCAAATGCATAACTGCAGACGAGTTAGACCATTGGTTGATGTAAACTGTCAACGCAGTAGGATCCAAGCTTTTTAGGACCCCACGCCACAGAAAGCTTCAGAATCTCTCCGATACAAGGAAAACCGGATTGGGATAAGACTGCAATCTTCAGCTAATATGACGGAATATGACGAATCCAATAGACGAATTTATAAATCACTGCTACACAACTTGCATTCTACTAATACGGCATGTATTAAGAACTCAATTGAAACGAAGGCTCTCAAGTGTTTGCAAAGAATTCATATATTAAGTAAAGTCGAATGACCAAGCTGATAATCGAAGATGGTAATGCCATCTCATTGAGACCGGAAATATTGAGAGAGCTCGAGAGGTTTTATAGACAGTTATACACCTCGACATGGAAACCCATTTCCCGAACATCTCAGGACACCAGAGCCAAACTAACCTGATACTACACCGGGTACATCCGTCAGCCTGTACGAGATTAGAATGGTTCTGAAACAGCTTTAGAACAACAAGGCGCCAGATGACGGAATTACAACTACTGAGAGTGGGTGGAAAACCGGTCATTTTATTATTCCAGAAGTTATTTAATTCCGTCTTACGGAGGTATACGCCAGTGATGACTTCCAACTGTAGATTGCATTCATACGCTTCGCCAGTTTATACAGAAGACCGAGGAGCATCGGCCATTATGTCTAGCGTTTATGGACTACCAAAAAGCTCACGATTCAATCAAAACCTAGGCGGTAGCCAGCGAAACCACATTGACGGTATATCGAAGGGTTGAAGTGTTTGCACAGCAACGCTACCATGTCGATCCGACTACAGAATGAGAGTACAAAATCAATCCGATTGCAGAGAGGTGTAAGACTTATTCCTCCGAAACTGTTGACGAACGCATTGAAATACGTTTTTAAGCTCTTGGACTGAAAAAGGGATTCGACATCGAATTCATATCACTCACCTTCGATTTGCCGATAATATACCTACTGAGGAGCGTTTCACAACAAGTTGGTCTTAAAATGAACACGGACAAGACGAAGATCATGGCTAATTAATGTCCATGTAGCACTCGTTCCGATAGTTATTAACGACACACTTGAATTTGTTAACCACTATGTTTACCTAGGACAGACTATCCGGTTAGGTTAATCCAACTTCGACAAAGAGGTTCATCAACAACAAGAACAACAGCAGCCGAATAACCACGAAAAACCTTCACTGTTGAACAAAGGCCTCCCCCATAGAAGAGAGAGGTTACCATAATCCATCAGTACAAGGGGTAGGTAAACCAACAGAACGACGCTGCTGCCCGTCTTCTTGGTTTCCCATGGTCGCCTCTTGCGGACACCCAACGGGAAGAGATGGCAGGGTGCTGTTCTTACCTACAAAAAGACAAAGAGGTTGCCAGAAAAATATTTAGAGGAGCTAAATGAGCTAAACCTTTCAGTCACTCTTCTAACGTGGTTGCTCTCATCCTTGTTTTTCAAAATGATTTTGATAATCTATATTTTTGATTTAATTGTTTTGGTGTTTCAAAGAAGGAAGTTAAATTTGTCAATTTGACGTGTAAGATTTTGGGATTTTGGGGGGGGGGTCATGACCCCTACAACCCTCCTCTCGGACCGCCACTGTATACGACTACTAGCATTTGTTTGAAGTTTGATCTTGAGCGATTTTTTTGTAACAAATTTGTCTTTGTCATGGCGTAATAACTTCATATAGATTGCATATGATTTTTTTTGAAAATACGCATTAATGATTATGTATATTTGTTTTATACAATGGTTTAAACATAGAAATGCTGCTTGTATGTCAAGCTAATAGACAATTTAGCATCTAATCTACTTTGGAACATTTAAAAGGTTTAATATTCAAAACGGGCCTGGCCCACGTAAAATTTTGAGTGCTCCATTACGTAGCGCTGCGGTTAATGGAGTTAGGTTTATTTATATATGCAGCAAGCAGCAATTGGTAAATAATTGCTGCCTGCTTGGCTTTTGACGGGAACATATCTGTACTCAACCTGGATGGAGTAGCGGCGACGATGGTGGGATTGAAACCCCTGTTCCTGTGAGCACCGGGACAGGGTTTAATGCGCCCCCCGGCAGCGGGCTTAAAGGCAAAGTATTGAGGGACACCTGGTGTAGATCCCACCGCAGAACCCAGGCTCCCTCTCTCATATACGACAGCCGCGCGGCTTTTAGTGGCTAAAAATCCCGGGTACGCCGGTTGACCCCCACAGGGTCCCGGGGACCTATTAAAGGATTCCCCCGCGAGAACAAAAATGGTAGTTCCTTGCAAAAAGTACTTTCTAACTATAGTTCACCCCTTAACCCTTTTATGCCTTCAAAGTTATTGTACCTGTCTCAACCGGTACTGCATAAGTTATTGACTTTTGCTAGAGCCAATTATACTCCATAATCATCTAGTCTTATCTTCGATTGGTTAAATCTGCTATTTTATGGTAGCATGCTATAGACTATAAACTATATTTTTAGCATGCTGTTTTACACGCTATTGTTATAGCATCTAAAATAGCATGTTGGTTATATAGCGTACGTCTGGGATGATAGCCCGCTGTGAGAATAGCGCGCGATGTCCTGATAGGCGTATGTCGTTACCTACGCGAGCACTAACATGCAGTGACTGTATTAGTATAATCTAAGGACTGACTGAGGAAAAAATAGAAGGCATCAGAGCACGCGGGAGATCACCCATGCGATGGACCGATGCAAAAAAAATCTTTTTTAAAATCAATTGAACAGACTTCAATATCACTGAAAAGTATCAAATAATTTAAATATTATTGAAGTTGGTGTTAGCTTACCGACTGTGTATATTTGGCACCAACTTCAATAATATTTAAATTATTTTATACTTTTCAGTGATATTGAAGTCGGTTCAATTTAAAAAAAAACAAAATTATTATATACATTTTAGTGATATTTTCATATATAAAGATTGAACCATCGCAGACCGTAAAATAATCTAGGTAGGCTATGATCACATTATCGTCTATATAGTTTTACATAATTCATGTTTCTTCAGAAAAAAATAACCGGTCGTAATGAAATTTGCATGGTATCATCATAGTAGTATACTCTCTCGAATAAAAAAAGAATCATCGAAATCAGTTCATAATTGTCAGAGCAATGTCCATTACATTGCACTGACACAGAACATCAGTTTTATGGTTTTTACCAGATAAATTCCTCCTCATCATTCATGGTCCTCCAGGAAGTTCTTATCGGGTTGTGATAAATTTCATACAGATTCATAACAGTGGTTTTTTCTTTCGAATAAAAAAAGAATCATTGAAATTGGTCAATATTTGCCAGAGTTATGACCATTTTTGTACTTAAAAAGCGACATAAAGTCATCTATATAGGCTTTCCTGCAGCTTTCCTGCGCAGTCACCATTCTTGTTTTTTCAGGAACTACTTATTACTAAGCAATAATTTTTTTATGGGACCCAATCATTTAGAGCCATCAAGAAAGATTTTTTCAAATCGGTTCATAATTGCCAGAGTTATGCGCGAACATACATAAAAATATATATATATATATACAACGTGTTACTAAATACCCCGTAAAAATATAATTAATTATGAAAGCCAAAAATTTTGTCAACCCTAGTAAGGTTAGATCTTCAGGGTACATTCTGCGCAGTTTACTTTTTAATTTTACTCAAATAGGGTTTGCACATCAGTGAAAATAATGATATTTTTATATTTATTTTTTACGGGGTATTTTGCAACACGTTGTATATACAGACGAATTGAGAACCTCCTCCTTTTTGAAGTCGGTTAAAAAGCGTTCATTGGCGGTCCAGTGCATCAATGCGCCAGAAAGGCGGCAGTGAGGGAGGATTGGTGCCACCACCACTCTCATGAGAACCACGACCACTCTGTCATGAGTGTAACTACTGAGAAGATGGACTGACCGACAACTTGATGTTAAGTGCTAACTGCTATGCTATATAGCGCGAGCCCGCACTTAGTTCGTTCGCAGGTATAACTTCTGTAGCTAAATAGCGCGGTGCGATTTATAGCGCCTAACAGAAATAAATATAGCGTACGCTATACGTTGAGTGAATATGTGCTATACGAACCACCTCTAGTTATGATACTGGTTACACGGAAACCCTCAATATCTCAAGCGATCAGTCATAATAATAAACAATGTCCATTCTTGTAGATCGTTGGGATAGAGACGATCTCACAATGATGGAGTGCTACATAGCTCATTGCGGTCTGGGCATAGCCCAGTGATGGGAAACTTTAATATCGATACTTACTCGTAGTTCTAATAAATAATTTAGTTTAATCACACGGGGAATTTTAGTGCAACGATATTCATGTTTTATTTTTTAAGTTTAGCTATTTTTATGTTAATTATTTTTTAAGGTATGGTTGTATTTGCAGTCACCAAATTGTTTGAACATTTGCTACGTTGCTGTCAAAGAATACCTACTAAATCAACAAATACACTGTATAAAATATTAATATAATTACGTAAATTTTGCATAGATCATCTCTTAAAGTTTATTAGCGTCTGTTCAAAGTAATTTGTAAACCAATTTCCTTACACGTGTTTTTACTTACAAAAATATTCAGGAAAGAAAAATGTTTATTTAAGAGTTCGCTGATTCGCATAGAATGTTCCTACGTTTATTTCAAGAGATGATAATAATGGCATAATATGTACCTAATGTCGATTGATTTCAATAGTTTCGCTCAATTGAGACGTAACTGAAAATCTGATTCTTGGTGCAAATAAGTACTGCAGTGGAGACTGTGGAATAATTAAAAGCAAACAAGAAGACAAAGGTACAATTAAAAGATTATCTCCAGAGTTATGGCGAAAATTTTTGTTCTGGACCAAGCTACACTGTAAAGAAACAAATGAAGAAAATCAGCACTAAAATGATGAAAAACGGTTTAAAATGTGGTTTATTTAAAAATTACAGTGACTAACTTCAAACAAAAATTAATCACTTCAAATGAGTAAAAGTGACTAAGTGAAAAACTGTTTACTTTGTAATGTAGTGTGTAGGTACATAAAGTAGGTACGTGTAGCAAATAAATAATATTTTTTATCAGTGGTCAATTTATCGATAGATAACGATGGAAGTGAATATTAGTAAAAAATAGTACCTGTTGTCGATAACTTCTATGTTATCGACAACAGGTACTATTACAACTACTTAGGTCCTTCACTACGTATTAAGTGAGCAATGTCTTCAGTTTATTATGAGCGGAACTGTCTTCGGATGCCTATTACGCTCAATTGGCTCATAAATTTCAATTCAAGGGGCTAGTGATACATGGGCCATGCCATTTATTACTCTATTTCAATAACATTATTGTACACTAGCTGAGGCCCGCAACTATGTCTGAACCTAATAATATCGACAAGAGAGTCAAATGATTGAATGTATTAATCCGTTCTCTTTTGTTGAAATCATTTTTTTATTACCATATTATTTTAATTGAACAAATTGATCCATGGTTGTTTGTGATATGATAGGCAATGCTGTGTTTTACAGACAATTTAAGTTTTAGACAGGCGGCAGGCGTGCGTTAGCATTGATCTGAGACAGGCATTTTTTAATTAAGGCGCATTTCTTATAGGTCCGTGTAAGAATAGCATCTATCCATCTCCTTGTTGAGTGTCGTAAGAGGCGACTAATGGAAATCAAGACAACACGGGCAGCAGCTTCTTCTTATTGGATCACCTGCCACCAATACTGCGATCCCAAGACGGTAAGCAAACCTGAGGATTATGGAAACTCATTGAGGGGGAAGCCTATGTTCAGCAGTGGACGTGATCCGGCTGATAGTAATGGTAATTTTAGACAGGCAATATTTAAAAATCACGTATTTTAAGTTTCTAATAGACAGGCCTAATAGGTTTCTAACTTACCAATGGCGACATATTGGCTCCATATTAAATAATATCATGATGTTCTGGGTTTGCTATATTTTAATTATACACCTCGATAGTACAAAATTGTATTTATAATTAAACACATCAAACTGACCCTTCAAAAGGGTCAAAACACACGAAGATAATACTACATTATCCACATTCTTTTGATCCCATTTTAGTTAAGCTTTTGTGTTTGTATGTAGTGAAATAGACGTTAAAGCAACCCCTATCATCTCGGTAATCCTTTAGTAAGTCCAATTTATTCAGGATTACAGAGTTTCTTAGGTCTTACTGTCGAATTAATTGGAAAACAATACGTATAAGAAACGTTTTATGAATCACTAATATTGATGAAAATAGCGTTTTTGTAGACCCCAATTCTATGGAAATGAGGGAAAATAAGGGGTTAATTATATGGTATTATTTAGGAGTATATTTATTATGGAGAAGTTCAGAGTCACACAACGAGCCATGGAGAGAGCTATGCTCGGAGTTTCTTTGCGCGACAGAATCCGAAATGTGGAGATTCGCCGAAGAACCAAGGTCACCGACATAGCTCTCAGAATCTGCAAGTTGAAGTGGCAATGGGCAGGCCACATCGCTCGAAGAACCGATAACCGTTGGGGAAGAAAGGTTCTCGAGTGGCGACCACGAACCGGAAGACGCAGCGTTGGCAGGCCTCCCACTAGGTGGACAGACGACATTGTGCGCGTCGCAGGTAACCAGTGGATGCAAATAGCCAATTGTCGTTCATTGTGGCGTTCTAAGGGGGAGGCCTATGTTCAGCAGTGGACGTCTTCCGGCTGATGATGATGATATTATGGAGGAGACAGCGTCCCACGTGCTACTTAGTTGCCCGGAAGTCGCAGCATACAGGGCTAAGTACTTCGGAAACCCGAGTACTCTCCGAGAGATCGTCAGCGGCATTAGGCGCCTCCTGGCCTTTCTCGAGGAGTTGGGGTGGATCGAATAAGTTCATTCCCACCCGCACGCAAAATACCCACCAGCCCGTTATACCAATACCAATGGTATTATTGTTACTCAACTGCTCCAGAGGTTATGTTTATGTATATTTTTGGCAAAATCTAAAGCGTTAAGGCTTTGGCCTTAGCGACATCTTATCTTGATGATAAGATGTCCCTAAATACATCTTAGTTGTGGATGAGACTTATGATATAATATTCAAATAATACCTGAACTACCTGAAATTCAAATGAAAGTTATTTACGAGATGAGATAAAATTCCCTGCTTATTTATTAAATATATTTATTATCAGCCGAAAGATGTTCAAAGCCATGGCCACCCTCTTAGAAGGAAGGGTGGCCAAAATCCTTATAAAGGCTTAGGGAACGCAGTTTAAGAGATAGGTAATCCAATAGAAATACGCTGCTGCCCACGTCTTGGTTTCCTTTAGTCGCCTCTTATGGCACTAACGGGAGGAGAGGGGTTGGTGATATTCTTACTAGTATAAAGGACGACCTTGCTCCGAGGAGAATAATAGAAGATATCATCACAGAATATAAATCACTTTTATTACAACACACTTTGTACACTGAATATACACGACTACAATAAATTAGATAAATCAAATTCACAATAAACAGTTACTTCCAACTCTTAACAGTCTCGTGGTTGACACTCGAATACCCTCACAATACTACCGACCATGCTTTTATCAGAAAAATCCCTACCCGAAAACTAAACCCCCAAACGACTCGCCACGACCAATCACAGCCCGCATCAGTTCTCTTTAATGCGGCTCCGTGATTGGCCGGCGGCGGCGCTACGAATCAATTGCAGAGTCTATGACTAACTTCCGCTTCTGTCAGTACTCGAAAAGTAGTTACCAGTATATTAAAATATTAAACAATTAAAATAAAGTATTAAATAAGTAGCGATAAATCTCTACAAAATTGCAAACCCTAACAATCGACCATCCTGACGACGTGTGCGTCCCCGCACACGACCCAGGTGGAACCCTAACAATCGGTGTCGAGTACATGGTCAGCAGCACGAAGGTCCATTCTAATACAATCAATTGAACATCAACAATTTGTACAAACTATAGTTTAGAACCTGTTTTATTTTTATCTTATTTACATCATGTTATGTACATGTATTTTACATTACAATAAACTTCGTTAGTTAATTAGATAATTCCATAATAATTCCATTCCTTTTATTTTATTAAAAACAAATGTATCATTTATCTAATTGCTGTTAGGAAAACTGTACACTTATATTGTAAACATCTAGTATTCCATTCTATTCTAATTTATTAGACAACGAATCGAAACCACATCAAAATATCAATATGTACATATATCAATAATTGCTGTTAGGAAACTGTACACTTTTATTTCTATTCTAATTTATTAGACAACGAATCGAAACCACATCGAAATATCAATATGTACATATATGGACTTACTCAGGTCCACGAAAGACTGGTGACTGGCACACCAGCGCAAGCCGATCGATTGCTTCACACGGCGCAGGTGAGACTATTTAATGGGATTGGGATCGAATCGAGTCCGTGCAGGACTGCCCAACTACCATTTCAAAATCATATAGACCCCAACTGGCGGATATACAAGACGATCGATTACTTGATACCGCACAGTGGGACAATGCATCGTGGTGGCTCACACAAGCCGATCGATTACTTGTGGAGACGCACCATCGTGGCACCGAACGTATCAAAATATGGCACGATCGATTCGATACCATACATGACCGCCCGACTACCAATTCGAAACACCAACTGGCGGCACAAGCCGATCGATTACTTGATACCGCACAGTGGGTCGATGCATTGTGGTGGCTCACACAAGCCGATCGATTACTTGTGGAGACGCACCGTCGTGGCACCGAACGTATCAAAACGTGGCACGATCGATTCGATACCATGCATGACCGCCCGACTACCAATTCGAAATCAGATTAACACCAACGGCGTGCACAAGCCGATCGATTACTTGAGACGGCGCAGTGGGCCGATGCGCACAAACCGATCGATTGCTTGTGATTTATCTGGAAAGATACAAAAGACCTTCTGTAGCAACATTACTCTTAATATCTCATATTATACACACAAAATTACGGATTCAAATTAATTACTATCATTACTATTCTACTACATTAGCTTTAGATTCATTTTCGTGAACTTCTATTTCACCTATGTAGTTCCAAGGCCTGCTAGTTTATAGTTCGTTTTGCATGCGTGCTAATCCACAAAACATTAATGACTACAGGGTTCTATAAACGTGGATATGTCCACGTTTATAGCGTTTTGCTTTGCCCATCACTGTTAAAGCAGGGTTTATATTTCTGTCCTCTTATCTATCCTATCTTGAACCCCATTTCGAATAACGGAAGCCGCTATTAAGGAGAGTTTGATAGACTATCACGTTAAGAATAGAGCTTTATCCCATTCATGCTGGCACCAAATAACACCTCTGAATCAGATACACCTATGTTTTTTTTTTGCGTTTTTAAGTATCCAACAAACTCTCCCCAAAAGCCTAAATCAATCTTTCTCATCATTTTGTTTAGTTCGTTTAGCGATTCAAGGATAGTAAGATTGAACCCTTCCAACTAACCGTCAACACCGACTAAACAGTGTTCAAATCTTATGAAAGCATGTGATGCAGAATAACTACAGCGATCGCTTGCCAAGCGATCCCCTGATCGACCCCAATTGTGTAATTTATAATCTTCAAAAACGAACACAGATTGTTTGTTTTCTTGACATGTATAATCAATCAGGTAAACACACCCATAACTACAAGTAGGTGAGTATAACCTCACTTAGATCTTACGAAGGGCCCAAGGTGGTCAACATGCAAATCATGAAACGGCACCACTACTTTTGTTTTTGTGACGTTGCGGAGTAATTCGCTTTTAAGTTATGTTTTTTTTTAATAAGAGAATTCTATGCAAACGTTTATACCTTTTTTTTATTTGCCAATACATAATTCGCTTCTTATTTTATTAATACTTTAATCGTATATACCAACGATATTGTACCATAATTTTAATTTTATTTACATTTTTTTTGTGGCCCTACACGGTACATAATTATACTTAGCTTTAAGCTACCAATTTAATAAATAACCACCCAATAACCACCTTGTAAATATTATGGAATGTAATAAACGATATGAATCTATTAATTTTAACAGTATTTTCTGACGAACCAGGATTGTCAGTTCTAAGGTCTTCTTTTGACACTGAAATATTCAATGTCGCCGTGGTTCATAACTGTTCATACGACACAGTTGCCACACCGCATCCCTCAGAACTACCCATCGAATACTGCTATTATTACCATGTACATAACATAATACTTGACAGTCTTTTAAAACGTAGTTATTTATGTAATTTAGGCACATTTCATCACAATCGCTGTTAATACTTTTGATCCTACAGATTGGTCTCCCAGTTGGACAGTGCAACCAGTAGTCACTAAAGTTTGTTATTACACTCAGAAATTGGTCAGAAAAGGCTTCCACATTGACGGCTACGGGATTTCGCGGTAGCTTATTTGGCGACATGGCTCACTTTAGAACCAGTCCTATGTTACAGAACAATCGACCTCTTGCAAAGTTTACACATATAGACACCTACTAAAGGTTCTCGGAATTAACCCCGGTACAGAAATGTGGAATGCAGCTCACTAACCGGTAATTATTAAAATACGGTACCTAGCAGATAACCCTAAACTTTCGCAGAAAGAAAATCACAGCTAAACTTTACAACTGAGTAGAGGTTCTTCGCTTCTGCTAAAGTCTATGATATAGTATAGTAAGCGACGATATGCTTGCTCTACTCAGAAATCGGAACCCAGCTATCAACCCAACTTATTGTAGCAGTGCATGCTAGACGTCGAGCCAGCACCGAATTAGACGTAGAACCTAACGCCGCAGGGATCCGTACTCACTATCGAATTTCTGCTCAACGTAGAGCTGACCGTTAAACTATTAGACCCTCGTGGCGGTAGTGTTGCTTAAGCAAATTTAGTGAACACGAAAACTTGACAAGCCACTGTCGTAGCATCGAGCTCGAGCCCTTGCTGCTTAGAGAACAGCACTACGGGTAATACCGACGACAGGCCTGTGCAGCTAGTAGAGGCATTTAGTCTTCAATGACAGGAATAAGATAATTTAACAGCCGATAATCTATGCACATCCTAAATGACCCATCCCTTTTACGAACAAGCAAAGACTAGCTTGAGACGGGCCTTCGCGTTCGTGATGGGACAACCTGTTTGAGTGGTAACTATTCAACTCGTGATGTTTGCGCGTCCTAAATTATGGAGGGACGTCGACAATATTTAGAGTTTCAGTATGTCTAATAGACGTTGCTTATCTTCAGACACACGAGCCTGATTGTTATAATGCTGTGCTTGTGACTACATTTGACGGTGGTCCCGTTATGACCTTGTCAGAAAATTGCACTATCCCCACGACAAAATACAAAATCTATCAAGATCCGACATATGGCTGATGATTGCACTATCACAACATCAACACGTCCGCACTTAGCTTGATACGTCCTTTAGACATGTGTTACTGTTTCTACTCTCATGTGTACTATTCAGTTGCAATGCGTTTTTTTTTTTTCAAAACTGCTACTAAATGGTAGATCAATCAGCCAATACCGTGGCTGAGCCGTACAACCCAAAGACATCGACTGATCAAGCCGTAAGGGAACATTCACTCATTTGTCTAACTCAGGTTAAGGAGAATTTATTACCTACATCAAGAAATTGCAACTGAGTCAAGTTTTTATAAGCGATTAAGTATGTTCGTGCAATTCACCACCCCCTGATACAACTTGGGCAGTAACGTCTATGCATAGTTGAGGTGATAACATACCCAGACTTAACAAAGGACCATGCCCATAGTATGGAGCTGAAAGTCAGCAATGCAAATTGCACTATGTCACAAGATAACATATACATACTGCTAAAAAGTTATCTAGATTTAATGTTATGATATTGGACATTAAACATGATAATTTCCTACTGGTTTTTTTTTTTACTTTATCGTTCACAGACAGCATTGCTATTAGTTTTTCACTAGGAACTTCATGATCACATAAGCTAAGCCAGATCAGTGTTCTTTTATATACTTATATGTATGTTATCAGACAAACATGTCAGTTATGTGGAATTATCTAGTCTGTCCCCATTGTATAATGTCAATATGTATGTGAAAACAATTTGGTTAGATACACTGGTACTGCAATGTTAACAAGAACGTCTTATTATTATTATTTTTTATCTAGTGCTTCATACGATTTAAAATTAACAACATAATTCTAATTTTATTTATTAGAGCAATCTTGTAATATACTTTCTCTGGACATTTCTGGGGCACAGATGGGCATTGTCCTTTGTAAAACCGATGAGAGATGATTAGACAAAGTCCTAATTTTTGCACAACATATCCATTCGTTAAAGTGGAGTCACTGCCAAAGGGTACAAAGGCGCTGAAGAGTCCTATTTTCCGTACTTCATTCATAAGTTTGAGTAACGGCTCGGCTATTCCGACTTAATTAAACCTATACATGTCGCTTTTTGCAATGCATTTTAATAGATTTAGGACAGCACCAGTAATTCATATTGGGGAACTTACTGGGGAACAGTCAGCAACAGTCAGCAACAGGACTGATGATATTTAATGCCACAAAGATATTGCAAGAGCAGATCAGGATATGAGCATCGCGATGCCAGGGAACCAGACCTCAAAGTTCGATAGTTGTATCTGTGAATAATACACTACCGCACGTTTTCCCTACAATATCACGTTGATTGTGTGTCAATTCTTCGTAATAAACCTCGTACCTACTCCTTCGTCCTAAGACTCCTAAGTAGCCCCCCTTCAAGACATAAGACCCGGCTATGTTCTGCTCGAAAGGAAAAGCAAACAGTAATTTCTCTTGCCATTCCTACCAGGTCAATAGAGTCGAACTACCAGACCTCGGCCAGATCCTAGAACTTCAAAGTACCAAAATCAGTGATAGTTCTATCACCCTCCCGTATAGCGATGCACACTTGGTAAACAAATATCATTAATTTAACAAAGTATGCATGCGTTGAGTTCAAGGATCCAAAATCTAATATTATATAAGGTTTTTGCGTCCTGGGAAGATGCAACACCATCCCTAACGCATTAAAAAATATCGAAAACATTTTTTTTTTTTTTGGAAAATGAAGGACTACGTGACCTGTTAGATTGTCCCGCGTCGACACATGGCTCTGTGCTACCGGCAGTCAGCGGACCGATTGCGATGGCTCCTTCCACGACGGTCGTTGTCCCGCCGTGATTGTGAACGCTGATTCCGATCCACCTTAGTCATCCTCGTGGCCGTCATTCCGTAGCTCACGCTCGACTCGCAACAAAAAGGTTGTGTGAATATTATGTTACAGACTTACACGTGTATCGTATTATGACGGTAGCTTGTAAATATTAGAGAGCATTTTATATAGGCAAGCTAAAATTACTACCTATGTAGTTAAAAGAAAACAGATTGACGACTACCTAACACAATCACTGCCATACACTGTAGGAATATTTTGGTATCAGGTCACCCAATAATAACCGATGAGACCATAATACATTACTAATACTGCAATCTGACACTAATACTGCGCACTTCAGATATAATTCGATACAATACAGACACTGCTATCATCTTCCATATTATTCCATATCATGCAAGAAATAAATACAATCTCCCAATTATATTATTAGTTATAGACTATCCGAAACTGTTACATACCTATGTATTTTTTTATAAGAATACAATTGGTATGGATGTATCTGTCAATCATTGGACTACCTATTGAAATTTCTCCGTCTTACCGTCAGCTGTTTTTATTTGCAGAAAATAGCGGATTATACTTATACGATTTAAGACATTTATTTTCGCAAAAGATTACAAGATAATCACTTACAGAGAAAATACAAAACATAATATACGAACAGTTTGATTTGCTCAATTAGCGTTGTACATAAAAATAGAGGGTAGGTACTTTAAAAATATTTAAACATTTTTATTTTTCCAGGTATTGCGGGTACCTTCAATTTCATTTAGAAATCACAATGCACGATGATAAATTTTAAGCAGCAAACCGATATAGAAAAACTACAACGCGTAGAGATAAATATCAATTCAAACTAATTCAAAAGACAAAGATTACTTAATTCAAAACACTTCTTGTCTAAAAATTGTAGATTTGGGCGTGTACTTACGTTTTGTTGAAGTTAGTTGCGAATCCCACTTCTGATCTATAAAGGACGACCTTGCTCCGAGGAGAATAATAGAAGATATCATCACAGAATATAAATCACTTTTATTACAACACACTTTGTACACTGAATATACACGACTACAATAAATTAGATAAATCAAATTCACAATAAACAGTTACTTCCAACTCTTAACAGTCTCGTGGTTGACACTCGAATACCCTCACAATACTACCGACCATGCTTTTATCAGAAAAATCCCTACCCGAAAACTAAACCCCCAAACGACTCGCCACGACCAATCACAGCCCGCATCAGTTCTCTTTAATGCGGCTCCGTGATTGGCCGGCGGCGGCGCTACGAATCAATTGCAGAGTCTATGACTAACTTCCGCTTCTGTCAGTACTCGAAAAGTAGTTACCAGTATATTATAATATTAAACAATTAAAATAAAGTATTAAATAAGTAGCGATAAATCTCTACAAAATTGCAAACCCTAACACTAGGACACCCTGTGGGCTTTAAATACCTAGTCTTGCCATAAATACTGAAACAAATAAAAAAAACTCTATTGCAAATAACATTTATTACTTTTACAGTGTGTTAGTTTAATACATAAATATAAAACAAGTTAAAATATAAAAAGTTTATTCGAAGTGGTTTTCATTGGCTGCAATACAGTCCTTTAAATGTTGAGGCCAGTTAGCAATAGAAGCACGCACTCTTTCCTTGGAAAAATTCTTCACTGCCAATCGTACGGATTGTTTTAGGGACTCCAAATTATCATGGCGTTTAGAGCAAGCCGTACTCTGTAAAACTGACCATAAATCATAATCCAGTAGACGACGGCCAGTCTTCAGCTCTGATGAAGTCCGAAACGTTCGTTTCCAACCAAGACTGCGTAGACCGAGCTTTATGACCCGGCGCCGAGTCTTACTGGAAGGGCCATTCTTGGTTATTGAACATGGTGTTGTTAAGAGGCTTCACTACCTTCTCAAGAATGGTACCTTGATACACTTGTGCCGATGTTTTGATACCTTTTTCACAAAAGTATGGCTCAGTTACTCCTTCATAGCTAATACCAGTGGCGTGCACAGAGGGTAGGCAAAAAAATGTATTCGTCTTGTTTAACCTATTTTAAGTATGTTATTATACGATTTCAAATGTCCATATGCAAGCAAATACTATAGACATATTAATTTGTATTTGAAAACTTTAATAAGTTTATTCAGCGGCTCCATACTGACAAAAATACTTTGCCTACCCTAGGATTTCTCTAAATAGTCTTAATTTAAAAAAATCTTAGTTTGGACATGAATTAACGTAATTTTTTTTAATGTAAATGGATATGTTGGTAATATTGGTTACTTTAAGGATATTTGTGCTGGAACACGAACAAATAGCATAGAGCATAAACAACTTGCAAATATTTTTGCCTGCTTTCAGTGCACGCCACTGGCTAATACCCCACCAAACCATCACTGAAGTCGGATAGTGCTCATGTTGCACTCAGTCGACTAATTGGCAGGAGCTATAAGGAAGCTTCCTTAGAGCTTTGAGCATAAATACGGTCATTTTGTTTGTTAAAATGTTGCTCAATTGTAAAAAAAATCTCATCCGTAAACAATTTTTCCTCCTTTTGCGTACCGCTTCAGTAGCTGTTTCGATTTTACCACCCTATTCTTTATTAAATTATCAGTTAAGATATGACCAGTACGTCTTTTATAGGCTGCAAGTCCTAAGTCATCTTTTAAAATACGCGACATGGTTCTAGGTGCTATCTTCATCTCCCGAGATAAAATCTTTTGCTTTCAGACAGGATTTCTTCGAATTCTTTCCCTTGCTGCTTTGATCAGCTTTTTCGTACGAACACTACCTGGATGGCCAGATCTCTTTCTGTCACAAACAGGGGAGCTCTCATTGTACCTATTAATAGCCCGGTACACAAACATTTTACTAATACCAAGCGTATGGAGAGTTTTAAAAATTGCATTTGGCTCCATACCTACCTACTTTGTGTAATGCAATCACATTCGGTTCTCTTTATCACCCCACTCCATTTTAAGATCGCAAAATATTGTACAATGTACAATGTATTGGCGCCAAAATGAGAAAACGCAATGGACAATTATATAAAAATGACAGATTCCAAATTCGAATGTAATATTTGGTTTATTTTTAGTTGTAACAGTATTTATGGCCAGTGACTAACTGCCGCACCTAGAAACATCAATTATAGTTAATTGTGATTAAGTCATATTTTTTAAATGGATTATTTTGACTTTCGTAGCCAAATAATACTTAATACGCGGAGTAATAGTGAGTAGATATAACAATAATCTCGTAATTAATACTAAAAGATAATCATAAGAGACTCGGAGAGTCGAAATAAATAGATTACAAAAAATGACTTAATTGCGATTAAGGTTATTTCATGTCTGTGAGGGCGGCAGTAAGTATATGTTTTATCAACCAAATAAGTTATTTTTAAGAAACTATACCTACAAAATATTATTATTAGGTAAGTTTTTTAACTCCAATCACAACCTTAACTTCACCAGTTTTTTAGTACTAGATCGAAATACTATTCAGATAGATAGCCACTATCCGATAATATTCCGCCACTCAGCAGCAGTGCGTAGACATTTTTGTGTGCCGGAAATTACTAGGCCCCACGTACCGTCACTTCTCTAAGTTGTATAAAAAAAAAACAATAACTTAAAAATACTTTTATAAGAAAAAAATTTAAGTTAGATTACGAAAATTCCATTTCATATTACAAATAAACTTCAAAGATACCGCTGAAATGTCATCGCCACAATCCACTTTGCAGTATTAGCTCAGCGTGTTGCAAGCAACCGTCCACTCATTCTTATATTGCGGCGTGTCGCGTTCCTGTCACGTTCGGTGCGGGGAGCGTGACGCCGCGGGGTGACACGCGTGACACTGGCTGGACAGGACATGTCATTGAAATTCTCTTTTCAAAAATTCTTATCCAATATTTCAAAGTACATTGTAGTGTTTGTTTTGATACCTTCTTACTGAGTAGTCTGTGCCTTTTATCTTGAAATGTCTAAAATATTAACAATATAACTATATCTACACGTCTATTTTTGGCAATATTTCATAGGAGATATTATAGCGTTCCGACTACAGGCCTCCACAGAAATGATAAAAAATTCCGCAAGTGTACCACCAGTGAAACCAACTGTTAATAATTAGGCGAGTGTAAGAAAAACACGCCTGTCGCACAAACATCACACAAACTTGCATAAAAGAAAATATAAGAAAACTTTTGGAAATTATCTGTCATTGTTGTGGGATACAACAACGCAGCTCTTACTTACTTATACTTAGACTCTTAGGGTGGCTTCGAATTTTGCAAATTTAAAGTCACCCCCCTTACAACGGACAACAAATTAACGAACATTTTTAACCGACTTCAAAAAAGGAGGAGGTTCTCAATTCGTCTGTATATATATATATTTTTTTTTTTTATGTATGTTCGCGCATAACTCTGTCAATTATGAACCGATTTGAAAAAATCTTTCTTCCATCCATTCTTCAATCCATTGATTGGGTCCCATAAAAAAATTATTGCGTAGTAATAAGTAGTTCCTGAAAAACAAGAATGGTGACTGCGCACTGAGAGCTGCAGGAAAGCCTATATCGATGACTTTATGTCGCTTTTTAAGGACAAAAATTGTCATAACTCTGGCAAATATTTCCCAATTTCAATGATTCTTTTTTTATTCGAAAGAAGAAACCACTTTATTAAATCTGTATGAATTTTATTACAACCGGATAAGAACTTCCTGGAGCAACATGAACGATGTAGAGGAATTTATCTGGTAAAAACCATAAAACTGATGTTCTCCATTACATTGCTCTGACAATTATGAACCGATTGCGATGATTATTTTTTTATTCGAGAGAGTAAACTACTATGATGATTCCGTGCAAATTTCATTATGACCTGATAAATAGGTTCTGAGTTTCTGAAGAAACATGAATTATGTAAAACTATGTAGACGATAATGTGATCATAACCTATCTAGATAATTTTACGATTTTCGATGGTTCAATCTTTATATATGAAAATATCACTAAAAAGTATAAAAAAAAACTTTTAAAAAAAAATTGAACCGACTTCAATATCACTATAAAGTATAAAATTATTTAAATATTATTGAAGTTGGTGCCAAATATACACGGCCGGTAAGCTAACACCAACTTAAATAATATTTAAATTATTTTATACTTTATAGTGATATTGAAGTCGGTTCAATTTTTTTTTAAAAGATTTTATTTTAACCAGAATATGTCACTTCTTAGTAGAAGTGACATAATTAATCTGGTTAAAAAAAGTTATTTGACAATTATCAAATTCAATATAGTTGCTGAATTTGATAATTGTCAAATACGAATTTTGTAACCTTTTTTATATCACAAAGCTTCCCCTTCCGATGATGCGCTTAATTATCCCCTCCCTTCCGATGAAAAGCGGCAATACAATTGTATTGCCGCTTTTCATCGGAAGGGAGGGGATAATTAAGCGCACTAGCTTATTGTTAGCCTATTCACTATTCACTGTATCCTTGAAGAAACCCACATTATAATGTTATGGGAAGACCGACGCTTGCTAACCCTCCTATTCTAGTCCTTCACTTTACGTCCTATTCTAGTCTAGCGAGGGCTTTACGGTATAATCTTAAATAGTACGAAAGTTTTACTCGAACACATAAAATGACCATACTAGATATTTATTTAGATTTACAGTTTATTTACAAATATGTACACTTAAACTAGGTAAAAAACTTCCTCAAAGTTATCGCCACACTGGGAGGGAAGGGTACCTAAAAGACTGGCGGCATTACCTCTTTGTATAGCCAAGCTTATACGTTGGCAAAAAAAGCTACCAGCCCTATGGCTCCTGAGACTTCGATAAGTTTGGAGTAACACATAAAATTAAATAAAAGTTTCCTGTGCAATGCTGAGATGGTTGAACAATTTTAACGATCAAATAATTATTATCGTATTTATATCACTTTATAACTAATACTAGCTGACCCACGCAGCTCCGCATGCGCTATTTTTACGTTAACTAAACTTTTAATAACAGACATTCGCATCGAATACATAACCTCCTTTTTTATAGTCGGTTAAAAACTGGGACCCACTTTTTACTTGCTCTCCGAAGCACGGACCCGTTTAGTTCAAATGGCGTTAAACGGTCACCCATCTATTTAATGACCTTACCTTACGTTGCTTAACCCGATCGATTACAAAACCTGATAACAACTCTCTATGAGTGTTCCCTTACTAATATTTATTATATTATAAAGAAAAAATTATAAAATCTGACCAAGCGTATAACCAAGTACCCATTTTGACTTTAATCCCCTCTCCCAAAAGAACCGTGGTAGATTGCGGGATAAAAAGTATCCTATGTCCTACCTCGTAGTTAGATCTCAAATCATGCCAAGTTTCATTTGAATCCATTCAGTAGTTTCGGCGTGATGGTCAGCCGTGATACAGACAGACAGACAGACAGACAGACAGACAGACTGACAGACAGACAGACAAAGATAAAAAAAAATACATTTTCGGCCTCAGTATCGGTTATAGAATGCCCTCCAAAAATAATTTTCAAAATATCTTCAATGTACAGAATTGAACCTGTTACAGTTTTATTATAAGTATAGAGTATAGATATGTATGCACAAACTTATGTACAAAGGCGGACTAAGTTTTAACGGCGGATTAGGTTTTCTACCAGTCTGCCTTTGAGTGATGCAGAAATAAATAATGTCTTCATTTTCCCGATTTTTGGTCCTGGCTATTTCTACCGACACAGCTATTGCCGACACAGCCAGATTTTCTCAGTAGAGGCCGCGTTGTGATCTGGCGGTAATTGTAAAAAAGTTGACAATATGTAAGTGCCCTAATTAGGCCCATGCATAATAAAAATATTTTGAATTTGAATTGGGTATTGAAATCAAACTACTTTTACGGATTTTATCGCGGTTTATTTTTTGATTTTACTATCCCGACGTTTCGAATGCTTTGCAGCACCCATGGTCACGGGACGACTGAGGTGTTAAACGTCCTTATGTCACAATTATGCCGGTGTACCCTCAGGTCTTCTTAGTTATTACTAGCTGACCCACGCAGCTCCGCCTGCGCTATTTTTACGTTAACTAAACTTTTAATAACAGACATTAGCATCGAATACATAACCTCCTTTTTTATAGTCGGTTAAAAACTGGGACCTACTTTTTACTTGCTCTCCGAAGCACGGATCCGTAGTTCAAATGGCGTTAAACGGTCACCCATCTATTTAATGACCTTACCTAACGTTGCTTAAACCGATCGATTACAAAACCTTGATAACAACTCTCTATGAGTGTTCCCTTACTAATATTTTTCTTATATTATAAAGAAAAATTGATAAAATCTGACCAAGCGTAACCAAGTACCCATTTTGACTTTAATCCCCTCTCCCGAAAGAACCGTGCTATATTACGGGATAAAAAGTGTCCTATGTCCTACCTCGTAGTAAGATCTCAAATCATGCCAAGTTTCATTGGAATCCATTCAGTAGTTTCGGCGTGATGCTCAGCCGTGATACAGACAGACAGACAGACAGACAGACAGACAGACAGACAGACAGACAGACAGACAGACAGACAGACAGACAGACAGACAAAAATTAAAAAAAATACATTTTCGGCCTCAGTATCGGTTATAGAATGCCCTCCAAAAATAATTTTCAAAATATCTTCAATGTACAGAATTGGACCTTTTACAGTTTTATTATAAGTATAGATTGTTGGTCCGATCTACATCTACGCAGGGTATAGACGCAAATGGTCCACTTCGCACGTAAGAGATTAAAAAAAAAAGTTGTAAAAGTAAAAAAGTCCCAAAAAAAAGGAAATGTAAGTAAGTAAAAGTAAGTAATTCCGTAAAAGTGGTTTGATTTCAATGTGTAATATTCGCGTAAGTAAAAGACAACATTATTTGAATTGGGTACCTAAAAAAACGTACATACTACACGAAAACAAAAAAATATCCCCTAAGGAAAAAGATTATAAAGTCGGATCTTTGCCAAGTTCCCATTGAAATTATAACACCGCCGTGGTAAATGACATCAGAAACGAAAAGAATAAAATGAAATTAGCAACACAAAGAGCCGGCGCGGACGAGACGTGAATAAATTTCACATACATGACTTTTGTGCCTTTGCCACAGGGGCACCAAAAGGCAGCCAACAATTTAGTGGGCGGTCTTTTATATTACGCGGGTACCTAATGTTGTTTGAAAAATAATTTGTAATAAAATGTTCTTTTCTTCTTTTATAAGTTTTTATCTTTTATGCAATGACAACAAAATTATTATACTGATTTGAATAGAGTATCCACACACACGACCAGAGCACACTGGTAATGAAGAACTAAGATCACCGATATAGCTCTCAGAATCTGCAAGTTGAAGTGGCAATGGGCAGGCCACATCGCTTGAAGAACCGATAACCGTTGGGGAAGAAAGGTTCTCGAGTGGCGACCACGAACCGGAAGACGCAGCGTAGGTAGGCCTCCCACTAGGTGGACAGACGACATTGTGCGCGTCGCAGGTAACCGGTGGATGCAAATAGCCAACTGTCGGTCATTGTGGCATTCTTAGGGGGAGGCCTATGCCTCCCCCTAAGAATGCCATGCGAATGCAATATAGGTTCAGCAGTGGACGTCTTCCGGCTGATGATGATGATGATGATGACACTGGTAATGTATGGAACTTTATGAAACATGGCACACCGCTTGCGGGACGTAATGACGTTTTACGTGTGCTATGTCTCATAAGATAAAGTTCCATTACCTTAAGGGTGATCTAGTCTTAAGTGTTGATACTTAATTCAAATCAGTATAATATTTCAGTAGGTATAATAATTACAACATCATAGTATGCGCACGTGCACGTCGCAGTTAGTGTCCAGTGGGTTTATGGTTAATTCTTATAATTCCTCTTGATTAAAGTAAGTTCCACTTTTTTTTATACTACCAAGGTGGCAAGCAAGCGTGCGGCCCGCCTGATGGTAAGCAGTCACCGCAGCCTATAGACGCTACCAACATTAGAAGAATCACTAGCGCGTTGTCGACCCTTAAGACGTTAGATTTTAAGTCTTTGTGTCCGGTAATTTCACCAGCTACAGTGCCCTTCACGCCGGAACACAGCAATACTTACACACTGCTGCTTGGCGGCAGAATATCTGACACTGCGGTGGTACCTACCTGGACGGTTCCTTGCACAAGGTACCTACCACCTAGTAAACTTGATTAAGTATCAATGAATAGTAGTATCATAGTACAGGCTCTGCCTAGTTTGGGATCAGATGACCGTGTGTGAATTGTCCCAGGATATTATTATTATTATTAATAAAAAATTTGAAGTAGTGGAAAGTACAAAAAAAATACTGTGTATTTCGGATATATTTATAGAAATGAAAAGTACAAATTACTAAAAAAGTGGGCCAGGTATAAGAAGGATGTCATGGTTTGGAAACATAAGAGACTGGTTGAAGGTGGAAGACACGGACAAATTAATCTGCATGACTGCTGACAGGGAGACATATCGACAAATGGTCGCCGACCTGCGGGATGGAGATGGCACGTGAAGGCAAGGAGAAGTATTCGCTGGCCAGTGCCGATTACTGAGTTATATTTTTGGCAAAAGGCTTCGGCTGTGAATTATCTGTTATCGGAATTACCTTATTTGACGTTACATGAATTTATATTGCAATAACAGTTGTGTTTCATCGCTGATAAAAGCCTGAAGCGGACACAAAAATAAAAGTTTCCTAACTTAATTTCTAAAGTCCAATGAAAATTGATGGTTTCTTTCTTTGTAAAGCTTTTTCATTTTCATGAAGTTTGACAAGAATAAGGTCAAATTATTGTCTTCTTTAAATATAAAAATGAATGTTTGTCTGTATGTCCTTTATAGAATCGTAAGTGGCTGGACCGATTTACTTGAAATTTTGTGTGTACATTCCAATGGCTTCCTGGATGGTGTGTAAATATAATTGGACCCGGTAGGTGGCACTGCTGTCGATATGTCAACAATTTAAACTTACTGGAAATACTTGAAAGAAGGAAACTCTCATAGACAGGCTGTAATCACTGTTCGAAAAACATACAGGTTAAGCAACGTTAGGTGATGTCAATAAATAGATGGGTGATCAGGGGACAACGGGGAGAGGGAGGGAGGAGTGTGACGGGGACCGAAGCAGGAGGGGGAAAGAGAGAGCATAGAATTAGATTTTTCTTATAAGAGAGAGAGATAGAGAGAGAAATAACTTAAGGTAGGAGGAAGAAAATGTAATAAAAGCGCGGGCGAAGCTGCGCGGGTCAGCTAGTATTATATAAAAAAATCATTATATAATGTATCTATTCAAAACCCAGGTTGTTCCCTGAACCAGCATGTACATTGCGTAATTCCAAAATCAGCGCGTATTTGGTCTATATTCGATACATAATAAGAATCATTATTATTCATGGAAAATTTTGCTGTAATCAATTTCTTCCATGTCCCCGGGACCCTTTCAATACCTGTGGCGTTAATAGGGTTGGTGAATTACGGAAACGGGTTTCACCCTGAGTACACCAATGCCTTGAGCGGTGAGTGAGAGAGCTCGGTAAACGTTAGACCAAGGACATGTAACTAGAAGTAGTTACAAATAAATTATAAGGGCACGAAAAGCCTGACGTAGATAGTTTTAGATTATAATTTTTTATATTATCAAGGTAACAAGCAAGCATGCGGCCCGTCTGACTGTAAGCATTAACCTATAGGCGATAGCAACACCAGAAGAATCTCTAGCGTGTTGCCGACCCTTAAAACATTGTGTCCGGTAATTTCGCTACAGCTACCGTGCCTTTCACAGCAGAATACAGCAATGTTTACACACTGTTGCTTGGCGGTAAAATATCTGACACTGCAGTAGTACCTACCTGGACGGTTCCTTGCACAAGGAACCTACCACATACATAAAACGTATACACGTGTTTATTTAATTTCATATTATTGTCTCTATAAGACCTTTCATTTGATGCAAATCGATTTTTCAGAAGTTAAGAATTATGAAAAAAATACTGTTAAAAAGTGTTATTATTGCAATTTTTTTTTTTTTGGGAATGATAGACGCTGTTGGCCGCAGATGGCCATTACAGCTTCACCGGACAATAGGAGGCGAGCGCTTGAAGCGCTCTAGCCTTTACGGCAGAAGTAGCGACGAGCTCAAGGGCACCTCAGGGAGGCACGGCCTCGGCTTGGGCTGTCGCTTAAGAGAGGGCTGAGTTGAAACCTCTCCTTTTTCGTCTGGAGTAAAAAATTAATTCATAGATCTATACAGCTAGTTCAATACAACAGAGCTGCTTTATATTACAAAGAATATAAACAGACCAAAGCCACCTTTGTGCCTGCATAAGCAGTGATCCTCGTAAATACATACAAAATACCATTCAGAACGGGAACCCCACCCTGTAAACAAGGCAATAATTTAAGGGGACGTTGACACATCAACAAGTAATCGTGTAACGAGAAGAATTAATTAATGCAATACACTCGACTGCGCTACGGATAAACACATTGAGCACTTGGATTTCAAAATATTTTATTCAGTTTAAAAACTAGTATTTTTGAAAGTACTAAGTAGTGTTTGGCAATAAATATTGCCAAACACTAAATTTAAATAGGCAACATTTTTCAGCCTTAAAGTTTCTCAAGTTTCAGATACAATGTAATAATAAGTACCTATATTAGTTCCTTGGTGGGCATAGTATCAGTTATTTGTCACCAGTGGCAACAAGCCTGTGGTGACAACTGGGAAATAAACGTCTCATTTGTCGCCACTGGCGACAACTGGGAATATTTTTCCCATTTGTCACCAGTGGTGACAAAGCCAGTGGTGACAACTGGGAATAGACCGATATTACGCATAACAGCAATGTGTATTGTGTACATTGCAGTGTAAGCGGCACCGCAGCTGAAGATGGAGAAATTATTGGCCTTATGAGACTTCATAACCTTAGGCATTACTCAGGTGTCGAATATCATTTTAATGCAACTATCAGGAAGGTATATCGTCTATAGCATCTTCATCATTACGAGCCGGAAGACAAACCTCCCCGTTCGAACGCCACAATTAATGACGAAGGGCTATTTGCATCCACCGGTTACCTTCGACGCGCACAATGTCATCTATCCACCTAGAGGGAGGCCTGCCTACGCTGCGTCTTCCGGTCCGTGGTCGCCACTTGAGAACCTTACTTCCCGGTTATCGGTTCCTCGAGCGATGTGGCCTGCCCATTCCCACTTCAACTTGCAGATTCTGAGAGCTATTTCGGTGACCTTGGTTCTTCGGCGAATCTCCTCATTACGGATTCTGTCATGCAAAGAGACTCCGAGCATAGCTCTCTCCATAGCTCGTTGTGTGACTGAGCTGAGGTATAAGTTGCAAGCATATAAATATCTTGTCGTCGTCTTAACTCTGTGTTGTGACATCTTAGCATCTTCCTTCGTAAACTGTAATCTACAGGAGTGATAATGATAGAAATCAGTACAATTATAACTTCAGTAATTATTAATTATATCAGCGTCCGTTATTATCCAAACAGTCAATAGCGACCTAATAGCTACGACACGTATTTACGTCGTCTGTGTTCCGGACTGATGTCGGAAATGTAATTAAACGTCAGAATGCAAATGATCAAAGATTCAGTAGCAAAGCTTACATGACAGGCTTTCCATGCGTGTTCGATTACGATGTACTCCTTATCGAAACGATTCTATATACCAACGATTAGTAGGTATTTTAATAAATGCGAAGTGCGAGACGACATGACATTACATGACCTTTTTTGTTTAGAGAAGAAAATTTTAATGAGTATTATAGGTCAAAACGGTGGCCTAAAAATAAGATTTTTTGAAATAATTATTCCTGTTCTCTGTATTAATGCTCTCTCCGTTTAAGATTATTCAGGAGAAGAAAGAGCATATCTAATCGACTTAAGGGTCAAATATTGCATGCATCTAATTTGGATACAATAATTATATGAATTAGGTCCAAAATTGAATGAATTTCGCCCTAATATTTTTTTAGTTAGGGTAGGTTAGTAATGTTCTTTCAAAATTGCTGGACGTTTGGGGTGTGGGTCCTAGGTCGTCCATTGAGATGGCCGCTACTCCGATGAGGACGGCGGAGGGGTTGCGACTCCCGTCCCCGTGAGCACCGTGTCTGGTTCCCGGGCGGCTGTAATGCGCTTGACGGCGGGCTCAAAGGCAAGGCAATGAAGAGCTCCTGTTGCAGATCCCACCGGAGAGCCACGGTGTCCCCTCTCAAGTGCTGATGCCACGTTCGCGGGGGTTTTAGTGGGTAAGAATCCTACATACCCCGGTTAACCGACACCGGTCCCAGGGAACCTTTTGAAGGTGGCTCCCGCAAAACAAAAAAAAGTAATGATTACTCTGTTTTTAATGAAGTTTAGAGTGAATAATAAATACGAAGTCTTAGTCATACACCTAACATTGTGATGACACTAGTAACTTCTGTAAAACGAAAAATATTGTAATGACAAGTAAACGAGTAAAATCAAAAGATTATTTCGTTTCCTCTTAAGAAAAAATAAAATAAACAGCAATTTTAAAGTGTTTGTTGATTCAACAAGACAAAGGGAGTACCGTTTTGTAGAGGCAACTTTTATTTGCGAGACAAACTTTTTAAAAGCTGCTATTTAACGATAAAAAACTTTGCAACAGTGAGAAGCAAGTTGGTTAAACTTGTAAAAGGACACAAGCCTCGGTTCATGGAATTTTGAAACCTGAAACCGCTTCGTCTGTAGAAAAATATTTATATATGGCTTTTTAAAACAAGTACTCAAAGATACCCAACCGGAATTCATCATTAGCCGGAAGACATCCACTGCTTAGAACGCCACAATGAACGACAATTGCCTATTTGCATCCACCGGTTACATGCGACGCGCACAATGTCGTCTGTCCACCTAGTGGGAGGTCTGCCTATGCTGCGTCTTCCGGTTCGTGGTCGCCACTCGAGAACCTTTCTTCCCCAACGGTTATCGGTTCTTCGAGCGATGTGGCCTGCCCATTGCCACTTCAACTTGCAGATCAGGAACCGGAATTAGTTCTAACTAAAATATATATTATAATGAACTCCATACCTCATTGACAAACAAAAACAGGTGGCGGGTTGATTTCAACAACTTTGCGTATTATTCCATTCCATTGCAGTGGTTAGAACAAATACACACTGATTATCCGATGGTCCGTTGGGTCGGGTGTCCGTAAGAGGTACTAAGGGAAAACCAGAACACGGATAGCAGCTGCCACCTATACTGCGATCCCAAATACGCCACCGGCCAAGCGTAGGGATTATGGCAACTCCTCCCTTTTATAGGGGAGGCCTTTGTTTGGCAGTGAACGTCTTTCGGCCACTGATGACGATCCGACTGTCTGAAAAGTAAGGGTTATCTCAGCGAGCCTAATATAATGGGGGGTTAAAAACTAAAACTAAAACCCCCGCGGCTGTCGCATCGGCACATGAGAGGGGGAACCCCAGGGCTCTCCGGTGGGATCTGCACCAGGGGCCCCTCAGTGTCTTGCCTTTGAGCCCGCCACCGGGGGGCGCACAGCAGCCCCCCGGGAACCTGTCACGGTGCTCACGGGGACGGGGGTCGCAACCCCGCCGCCGTCCTCTCCTCGGAGTCGCCGCCGTACACAATGGACGCAAGAACATTACTAAGCTTTTTTTTTTTTTTTGACGCGGGGGAAATCTTCGAAAGATCCCCGGGAGCTGTGGGGCTCGACCGGGGTATGTGGGATTCTTACCCACTAAAACCCCCGCGGCTGTCGCATCGGCACATGAGAGGGGAGACCCCAGGGCTCTCCGGTGGGATCTGCACCAGGGGCCCCTCAGTGCCTTGCCTTTGAGCCCGCCGCCGGGGGGCGCATTGTAGCCCCCCGGGAACCTGTCACGGTGCTCACGGGGACGGGGGTCGCAACCCCGCCGCCGTCCTCCTCGGAGTCGCCGCCGTACTCAATGGACGCTCAAGGGGCCCACACCCCGAGCGTCCAGCGACTCCGAAGGTTGCCCATTGTTTATAGCCCCGGGCTCAGGGCTGGGCCGTCCAGCGACAACCTACCCTAACTAAAAAAATATTAGGTCGAAATTCATTCAACATTAGTAGGTATGGCATTTTGGACCTAATTCATATAATTAAAAAAAAAAGTGACAAAATGACAAGCCCGCTGAGCTTCTTGCCGGATCTTCTCAGTAGGGGCCACGTTGAGATCCGGTGGTAGCTTTTAAAAAAATGACCATTCTAAAGTCTAGCACTTTAGAATGGTAATTTTTTAAAAGCCTATTTGAAATAAATATTTTTGAGTTTGAGTTTGAATACTGAAAAGAACGCAGTAAAGCAGGACGGGGAAAAATCTATAAATTAAAAGCCGGGCCGCAGCTCGTGTTCGTCATAGCACTTTTATTCGCAGACTGGTAAAAAAACAAAATAAACTTCCAAACAAAATATATAAAAATGTTCCACTATAAATTTGAAATATAAAATAATTATGAAAGTGGCCAAAAAGGTTTGCAACGATGCAGGTCGCCAACAAATACCATATCAGCATGATAATTTGGTTGACCATATCTACCTATATCGATATTGTAACCTCCTATTCATATAACATAATCATTATGTTTTAATACATATATTTTAATATTTAATTCGGGCCCAACCAGGAAGTGGAAGGATTATAATTTAATTTGACAGATATCTGTGTCTCTCACGATAACCCCCAACCTATTAAATAAACCTTTCAACCCTTCATCGCGTGGGAATATGGAGTTTCATCGCCATCCCTTTGTGCTGTTATGTCATCCCGTTTGACAGCCGCCCCGCGATTTAGGTCGGGCTGCCGCTTGCCGTGATAAATATTTCTGATGTAAGCGACTTAATTAATTTTCACTTAAGATACATCATTGCTGCTGCATATCTAAAGAATTGAATGGAGAGGCTAAAATGGAATATTTGGCAAATTCACAGAAATAAAAAAACTGCTTAAATTAAGTTTCTTTTTATGTTTCTTGGTTTATTTTTTCAATAAAATATTTTCAGAAAAACTAAAAACGACTTCACAGAAAATGATCTAATAAGCATTAAATAACGAAAACATACATATGCGTGGAATATAGAATCTTCTTTTTGGAACTGGTTAAAAAGGAGTTTCTGTATTCGATACGTATGTGTAATATTAATAAAAATACCTAATATTCGTGTATGTTAGTTGTTCGGAATAAAACGCATTTTATTATCACTCAGTGGTGGGTAGTTTTAACGTAATCTAACCACCACCGTTCGGAGTATATTCACTACTTGTCGTGGAGCCATGTCGAGCGCCATTAGCTAGCGACGCGTTTTTTGTTGGCTGAAGAAAGACCTGCACATCGGTGTGCCATCTAGTTCTTTAATATATCCGCTGCGAGGAAGAGAACCTCGTCCGTCAGCGTCGATTGTGCATATTTAGTATAATTTAACGTCGCGAGTGTGGAGTAATTGTCCCCGCGATCGTAGCTGCGAGGTGCTGTAGACTTCGGGTGGTCGCCGCGCTGCACATGCGTGGCGCCAGTTCATCTTGACCAGGACAGTACATTCCCTTTTCTCTTAATACATAGTCTCTAGTTCATTAGAATTTAAACGTAGTACAACTCCATATTGGGGTACCCCGCGTCTATAATTGAGACTGACTATAGAACTGCATCCCGCCGTACCTGATACAGCGAATTGAAGGGTGAGTAGGTAGTGATAACATCAGGGGAAGGTCGCACGTTGGTTATGTCGTAGGTTAGCCGATTACCGCTAGGTACGATACATAACATTAGTATATTTGGGCATCTAAACAAGTGTACCGAATTTCAGGACTGTAAGTATGTACTCTCGCAGACACGAACGGTGTACCACCTTTAGGGCGAGAATCGTTTGCGATCCGGACCAAAATATGTGTCGGCGGGGCAAGCGCCCGTAACGTTGGTCAAATATTTTTGATTGAAAACTGGTACACCGTTCGTGTCCGCGATAGTACATAATATGTACGCACGTATGTAGGTTTGTCTACGGATTTCTTAGAACGTAGAATATATAGCAAAAAAATCGAACCCCAAATCTAAGTTTGTTGTAAAGATTTATGATGATAGTTTTATCTGAGATAAAGGGGAACGACTTTTTGTCTACTTTCATCATCATCATCATCACCAGCCGGAAGACGTCCACTGTTGAACATAGGCCTTGGAACGCCACAATGAACGACAATTGGCGATCTTGTCTACTTTAGTTGTCTCTAATTAAAAAACTACAATTAGGCTGAATCTTCTTCTTCCATCTCAACAACTACTGAAGATAGACTTGTTGAGATAAAAATATACTGGTGTGACAGACCGACAGACGAACTTTCATTGTAAGTTTGTGGTACGGAACCCTAAAAATAACAAACTGTTGTACCTACTCCATTATGAAGCTGCGGGTCGTCGGGTTTTACTATGGATTCTAAACGATCCGACAAACAAGGAACAAAGAACTTTGCTCTGAGCGTTGGCAAAATAAGCTTAGCAACGGAACATGTCGACGAGGGCTTTCACCGTTTTGAACAAACCCCCTGTTAGCTTGACCGGTACAGCCTAGCATGTTTACTGAACCCGTAGATATAAATAAACCCCTTTGCAAAAAAGAAACGGCCGGTTTAGATTTTTCTACATTATTGGTAATAATTTAGTTCTAAGGAGGTTTTAATAGCCAAACTATGTTACTGGCACATAATAAACAGTCTGCGTATGAAAAAAAAATCATTCGAAATTCGAAACCTTTGTTTTTAAAAATAATAATCCCTTTTTCAGTTTGTGAATTTTTACTTACTTTTCGCGGGTTTTCGGGTAAAAGGTTATAAGGTAACTAAAATTAACTTCTTGTTTTTTTTAGTAGAATAATCTATGTTTTGAAGAAATCACACCTTATGGTGGGGGGTCCGTTATGTTTTGGGCGGGCGTAAGTTCTAGCTATCGTACTGAGATAATATTCATTGAAAATGGCTCACTAAATGCGCAAAGGTACATAACAGAAATCATTTGTCAACATGCACAACGCGCACTGGCTGTAATTGGTGATGATGCCATTTACATGGACTATAATGCTAGGGCCCACTGTTCTGGCGCTGTAGATGCTTATATGCAAGAGGTCGGTATTCGTCGTTTGGATTGGCCAGCGCGGAGTCCCGACCTTAACCCCATTGAGCACGTCTGGAACCTCCTAAAAAGGCGAGTACGATCTGTCCAACCACCTCCACAAAACATCAGGGAGCTGAAACGTGTGATCTCGGCTGAGTGGGAACACTCATTATTAATTATTATTATTTAATGTCTTTTTTTTAATTAAAATTCCATAAAAATTCTCTTAGTCTTAATTTCACTATACCAATAAAAATTTTCACTTTAACACGGCTCTTTGTTTTCATTGACTGAAACACCGATTCCAGGATTTAAGAGTTAAAACCTATATTCTCATTGATAATAAGAAATTTCTAGTCATCTAAGCTAATGAAATACTAAAAATATTAATATTATCCATAGAAAAGCCCAATGACTGTAAGGTGCCCGTTTTTTTTGCAAAGGAGTGTATCTTGTATTCAATACTTAAAACTACTCATAAGAAGCTCTGAGAGCACAGATATAGATTTACATAGATAACGCAAGATCACGATCACGATTTGTATTGAAACTAAGCGTGCCGAATTTTGAACCAAGTTTTTAACACCTTCTGTCACGTCACGGCCGAATTTATTGACGGGAAGGCCAAATCGATTCAAAGACATCGATGCCACCGATGCCCCGCCAATTTTTTCTAGTTTTTGCGGCCGACCGGCTGCAAGGTTGTAACAACAGACACGCGCGGACTGTAAGTTAGCGGCGGCCAACCCCGTCGTTTCGTCGAGGTTCGGAGACGCAAAGTACATGCATTTGCGTTATCTATGTCTGTGTCTGAAACTCAAAATTAATAGATTGGTAAAAAAATGACTTAATTGAAATTAAAGTTAATTGACGTTTTTGAGTGCGATAGTAACTAATGTTGGAGTCATATCATAATGTAATGTATCGGTAGGCGTGTCGCTAAAACTCCATCACTAGTCCACTGGTCCATTGTGGACAGTAAAGTTAAAAAAAAAATGGAGTTGATTTAAGATTAGTACCATGCCAAGCTATTCATTAAAGTCAATATTAATTTCTAACGCTCACTCTTCCGGCCATCTTCCGGCCCGCTTCCGGTGGCCTCAATAACAGATCTTAATTATATCTCAGTAAAACTAATTAACGGTTTTAAATGTCAATTTACACGCATAAAATATTCTGAAACCGATTTAAACATTAAGCTTATGTTTATAGTGATCGTTTAATTTGCCCGTGCCCATTTGTCCATCAATATTTGAGCAGCCGAGTCCCGTTCCCGCGAATGGCCCGGTGCACTCAATATATAGCACGATTCAATTGAATTTGTTCAAATATGAACGATATTGTGGGGTTGTGAACGTTGGAAAAGTCAGTATTTTGTGCAATCCGATTGGCTGCACAATGTGGATGTTACAATCGTTTAGGCTTTCTTGTTGGAAAGCTTTTTGATATACGTAACTGCACGGCCATAGGTTTTTTTTTGTATGATTGTATTTGTAATGCAGCTACAGTCGTGTATGTATAACTGACGGAGTTTAAATAATTGATAATACGTTTTATAAAATACGTTTCAAAAAATAGAATACCTAATTTAAAAAAACATTAGTAAGTACCTATGTACCAATAGTAGTTTATGAATATGTTGCTTAATAGGGTTTATTAATGCGCGAGTGTGAGTTTTTATAATAGTATCACACAAGTGTTTTAATACACTGCTTTATCTATGTAATAAGTAAAAAACCAATGTTTAAACCACCAAACTACGATACAACACAGGTAATATTTTGGCGTACAATCTATCTTCTATCTATCTTCTATTATCTATACTAATAAAACTGTAACAGGTCCAATTCTGTACATTGAAGATATTTTGAAAATTATGTTTGGAGGGCATTCTATAAGCGATACTAAAGCCAAAAATGTATTTTATTTTTATTTTTGTCTGTCTGTCTGTCTGTCTGTATGTATGTATGTCTGTCTGTCTGTATCTCGGCTGAGCATCACGCTGAAACTACTGGATGGATTGAAACCAAACTTAGCATGATTTGAGTTAATACTCCGAGGTAGGACATAGGATACTTTTTAGCCCGACATTCGGCACGGTTCCCTTGGGAGAGGGGACTAAAGTCAAAATGTGTACTTGGTTATACGCTTGCACCGATTTTAACAATGTTTTATCATAATTATAATAAATATTTGTAAGGTACTCATAGACAGTTTTTAACAATGTTCGGATATCGATCAGGTTAAGCAACGTTAGGTAAGTTCATCAATTAGATGGGTGACCGTTTAACGCCATATGAACTAAACGTCTTCGTGCTTCGGAGGGTAAGTACACAGTGAGTCCAAGTTTTTAACCGACTTTGAAAAAGGAGGTTTTGTATTCTATGCGAATGTATACTAATGAAAGTTTAGTTAACGTAAACACAGCGCGGGCGGAGCTGCGTGGGTCAGCTAGTTACTATAATAAAACTCAGAGCGCTTTGTCTGTACATTGAATATTTTTCCAAAATTTCTATATGGGGATACTATACTATCGACATAGAGACCAAAACAATTTTTTTTTGGAAATATTGATGTCGGTCTGTGGATCCAGGTATCATTTGAAAACCCGTCGATGGATTTTAATAGGACTTTCACTGATGTGTTGTGTAGAAATCCGGGCATAAAATGGTATATATGTATAACATCACGCTATGTTTCATAGGGCTAAGCAGTGGAACATTACTTGCGCATATTACCACATAAATTCTATTGTATGTGAATAGGGTAATTATAAACTGACCAGTTAATTAATAAGATATGTATTATTACGCTATATACAATAGAGACTACGCAGACATTTAGTTTGCATAAGGTAAGGTATTTCGCCATGTTGAGTAAGTGTTCCATGTTCGAGAGGTTACGAACGCTTCTAGAAAATGTCGTAGGTCTCGGGTTCGCATCCCACTCGGGATTATATTTTAACTTAACTTTTTTTATTAAATTATATTTTTAAAATTGTTATTTTTAAATAATTTCGGTATTATTTAGGTTTTTTTGTTTTTCAATTTTACGCAAGGTGGTGGTTTCAATTTATTGATGGCGTCATAGTGTTAAAAAATATAATGGTTCCATCACATCTCAAACTAAACCTCTGTAAAATACGTTGATGTGATAGATATCGAAATCATTGAATCATTGATCTTGAAATACAAAAGATATTAGGTACCTAATAAAAAAATATAAGAAGGTAATAAAAATATATAAGAACCATTCCACCAATCAGCCCACCAAGAATGTATAGATAATGTACCTAACTATTTTTCCATCTACTTTTGACATGTAAAAGATGGGGTAAAAGGGGTTAATACTGAAATTAATTAATTTACTTATTTATTTTCGACGTATAAAAGCAAAGATCCTATCAATCTTCGTTCTATCCAGACAGTATCATTTAGTTTTCTAATCTCTGTTGTCTCAAATAAAGAACGCAAAAACCCGAATCATATTGAAATACGTGAAGAAATTCAGATAGAAAAAATATACATTTAAACTGGACGAGATAAAATAACTCGGATAGTCCGCCGCGTCATTTATCAAGTTGGGACGTGACGTCACGTCAGCGGGACTAGTGACGTCAGAAATGAGAACTCTCAAATTGATTTCGTTGCTGTTGGAAGGCCTTTTATATTGTTTTATGAAATTGCTCTGTAGTCTTATAATAATAAAGAAGCTGCAGGTATTTGTTATGATTGTAAATCGTATTACAGAAAATTTTAAATTAGCTATTTTCAGAGGACGAATAATCCATTTAAGTAGAGCTAGGTCTTATCTGGGAAAAATCCTTTCTCCGATTTTTTATGTCTAAAGAGAGCTAATCTTTCTCGGATTGCCAGGTACTTCTTTGTTTATAATGAACTATAAAATGACATGGAGAGCTTCCACCTCAGTCCACCCGTGACCATGAATGCTGTAAAGTATTCGAAACGTCGGGCAATAAAAATCAAAAATAAACCGCGACATAATCCGTGAAATTAGTTTCGTTAGTAAAATAAATAACCAAAGATATAAATAAAATGCTGCAAATTGGATGAAATTGAATTCACTTATACATACGCACAAACATCAAAAATCTTAGCCGGGAATCGAATATACAACCTTTTGAATGGCAGTCAAGGTATCTAACCATTCCACCAATCAGCCCACCATGCTAGCTATAAATGCAGTAGGTACCTAATGGAAATATTGACGGGCCTATTGGTTTAGTTGTTAGTTACCCTGGCCGCTACCCAATTCATATTCAAATTTCTTTATTATGCATAGGCCTCTCGTGTGCTCTTACGCATTGTCATTTATTTACAAATAGGTACCACCGGATCGTAACGTGGCACAACCGCGTTACGATCCGGTGTTACTGGATCGTAACGTGGCCTCTACTGATAAGATCCGGCAAGAAACTCAGCGGGTCGTGGGTTCGATTCCCACTTTCCAGCTGGGTGTTTTATCTATCAGTTGAATGGATTATCAATGATGCCGGGTCTTGATGAGACAGGTATTTTCCTAGTGTGAGGACCACAAGCACAACTGAATATTTTGTAATCATTGCTTCGAGAAATAAAGCATTATTGTATTGTATTTAAGTATGTATTTACAAAAAGTATAGTATTAGTTGTCTGGTTAGTAAAGGGTCTGCCTAGTTTGGGAAAGGATGACCGTGTGTAAATTGTCCTAGAATATAATGATTCCTCAGTTATAAAATATGTTGGTTATTATCACTCACGTCTCGTCCGTTTAGCAACCATGTCAGGTTCGCTGGAGGGTCGGCTGGTGGCGATGAGCACTGCGCCCTTAAAGAATCCCCGGATGCATACCAGCCTTTCTCAGCAGTTATCGTCGGCTTCTCCGGAGGTAATTCTGTGAGCAAAGAAATATAACATTATGATTTCGCCAAATATTACGACCACGGTGGTAGGTTCCTTGTGCAAGGAAACGTCCAGGTAGGTACTACTGCAGTGTCAGATATTCTGCCACCAAACAGCAGTGCGTAAACATTGCTGTTTTTCGGTGTGAAATTATCGGACACAAAAGACTTAACATCTAATGCCTTAAGGGTCGGCAACGCGCTAGTGTTTCTTCTGTTGTTGCTAGCATCTATAGGCTGCGGTGACTGCTTATCATCAGGTGGGACGCATGCTTACTTGTCACCTTGGTAGTATAAAAAAAGCACGTTCTGCCTGTAATTTGAGGCAAGTCTATTGTCATTTTCTGTATCAAACCCTATTAACTCCGTTGCGCAGCGGGTTGTCGCTTGCTTTGCAAGTCTGAAGTCGTGGGTTTCATACCCCATGAGGAGCAAGCAATTTTCACTTGATTGTGTGTATAAGGTAAGTAAGCATATGATAATCCATGCGTCAGATGGGCATGTAAAAAGTCTCTACCTACGCCACTGCCGTGATAGGCATAACTCCGTAAGTTACCTTGCATAATATTCAATTTCTTAGTAACATTCTAAAAATCTATTAGATACTCCAGCGATATGCGATCGTAAAACCGAATAACATCATACTCTACCATCAACATAATATTTTATGGAATATTTAAAGGAAAATCCTAGTACAGTGAATAATATTAGCCTACGGAGCGCCGGCTTAAGCGGTAGGTCTTAGTGGTTACATCGTTAGGCTAATGGCTACACGAGAATATTGCATGCATATACAAAGTGGATGCGATATGGTTGGACGTTCACTTAATGGTAAGTTACACACCTGCCCATAGATAGATGTAGCTCCTGCTGTGCAGTGGCGTTCGTCACTTGAGACATTATTTATAAAGTCCTTGAATATAGAAGCTCAGAGAGACACAATGAGCTATGGAGTTGACAGAACTATGCTCGGAGTTACAAGTTGAAGTACGTTCAAGGTGTGGGCCCTTTGAACGTCCATTGAGTACAGCGGCGACTCCGAGGAGGACGGCGGCGGGGATGCGACCCCCGTCCCCGTGAGCACCGTGACTGGTTCCCGGGGGGCTACAATGCGCCTCCCGGCGGCGGGCTCAAAGGCGAGGCACTGAAGGCCCCTGGTGCAGATCCCACCGGAGAGTCCTGGGGTCCCCCCTCTCGTGTGCCGATGCGACAGCCGCGGGGGTTTTAGTGGGTAAAAATCCCACATATCCCGGTCGAGCCGTGGGGCTCGACGCCCGGAAGCTGTGGAGCTTCCGGGGGTCTTTGGAAGATTTCCCCCGCGTCAAAAAAAAATATAAGCAAAAAGGGTTTAGGTTTTAGGGTTCAGAGTTTTTGAGATACTTCTTAATTAACTGATGTATACCCTTTTGTAAATGAAGAAAAAGAAAGAAAAAAAAGTGGCAATGGTCAGGCTACAACGCTCGAAGAACCGATAACCGATAGGGAAGAAGGTTCATTACCACGAACCGGAATATGCAGCGTAGTCGGGCCTCCCACTAGGTGGACTGACGACATTGAGCGCCTCGCAGACCGGTGGAAGCAAATAGCCGATTGTCGTTCATTGTGGCGTTCCAAAGGGTATGCCTATGTTCCGCAGTGGACGTCTTCCAGCCGTTGATTATACAGATATATATATATATAAGTTAAGTAGATTGATGGGACTGTCCAGGGAACTGTCCCTGGACACTGCCCTAGCACGAAGTATTTAAAATTTTTGATCATAACATCTTAATCTTATTTGTTGTTGTCGAGTATGAAACCTTCAAAAGATACACCCAGTCTTCTTAGGAGCGAAGGCCAGGCTATGTTGGAATTTTACCGCGGGGGTTTTAGTTGGTAAGAAACCCACATACCCCGATCCAGCCCCATAGCTCCCGGGGATCTTTCGAAGATTTCCGCCGCGTCAAAAAAAATTTAAAAAAATGGAGCAACGACTTTGTGTAAGTAGTTCTTTAGTTCTTTATAAAACTAACAAACCGTACCTACGTGGTTAATGAAGTTGACACTTCATAGTCCATCACTACCCGTATAGTACAAAAAAAGCAGTAAATCAACTCCAACCTAACCACACAAGGAAAATTTATCACAAAAGAGCCGATTAATTGGCCCCATTTTACTAATAAAACAGAGCAATTGATTATATGTTTCTGTAATCTAAAAATCGTTTGTCCCGGTCCAACCAATCACGTAGCAAGTGGCTACCGCAATTATAAGTCAGATAAAATATGGCGCGGGTCTGGGGAATTATATTATTTCGGCCCTCGGGAACGCAATCCGACACGAGTTTTGCTTGTAATTTTTACGCCTAGTGTTTTATTATGATCATTTTATGAGATTGCGAGGATTAATATGCTTGTTGGATGGCGTCGGGTGGGATTCGAGGGGTAACTACGGGGATCTGCGGAATAAATGTGTAGCGCAATGGAGAATGAGTATAAACGTGGTAGTTTCAAGTAGCGATGATTGATTGTTAGCATTCTAAAATTTACACACTAGTTTTTCAGGTGGAACCGTTTTGTCTTAGGAGGCCGCGGAGCGGGATCGGGAGAGGGCTGATCCTGCTTGGAAAGGGTCGGCTAGGCCTCCCTACAAGGCAGGTGATGAGGCGATGTAGGCCCTGCGTCGTCGCGAGCACCTCGAGGGTGTCAGGGGGAGCGTGCATTTCTGCTCCCCCCGGTACGTGCTCTAGCGAACATCTGGCGCTTGAGAGACTATGGCAAGGTCCAAAAGGAGGGCCCAGAGTCTTTCCATAGCGTCGATCAAGGCCACCGGGAAGGTTTTAGTGGTTAAAAATCCTACATAATCCGGCCTCCGCGGCGGAGGCTCCGCCCCTATAGAGTCTGGGTGCCTTTTTGAAGGTTTCCTTGCCGACAAAAAAAGTTGGTCCCTTGTGCAAGGAACCATCCAGTTGGGTACCACTAGAGTGTCAGATATTCTGCAGCCAAGCAGCAGTGTGTAAACCAAGTGTAAACATTGCTGTGTTCCAGTCTCGAGTGCACTGTAGCTGGTTAAATTACTGGGTTCATTGGACTTCTTAACTAATGTCTGACGAGTGGCACTGCTGCAGTGCTGCCTATGCAAGCGTGTCACTAAGGGCAACCAATAAAGACAGTCTAACAAAAATTCAAACAAAGAGACTGGAATCTTAGATAAAATATATATTATGTGTGCCCGTGTAAACTGTTAAGTCATATTATTATCGGACCCGTCTCCTGGTAAGTATGTGTTACAGACGGGAATAAAAACCGTAATCGCATAGACATATCCAAACATTAGTATTTTCAAACAACAAATAAAATTCGAATGAATCGTTCGAATGAACGCGTATCTAATAAAGCCATCATACAACAAAGAAAGCTCGTAGAGACCGTGTAGCTACGTCTTTATCCAGGGGAGGGAACCGCGCTGAATTATAATGACCTTATTTCTCCATAATCTGCCTTTTCACGTACCGGTTAGGTTTCAAGTTGCGGAGTAAATCGGCAAACATACGTGCCCTGCTCTAAGGTCGAAGAATTAGCGCGGAGTGTGTGCCCCAGCCGGTGAAACACACGGTATTGTGGGATATGTGATGAAATTGTTCGATGGAGTAACTGTTTACATCTTAACGTTACCCGTTGGAAAATTTAACCAATAAAATTAATACGGTCCCTGTTAGACATGCACCATCTCTGCCTATTTTTAAAGATCGTTTGAAAGCATTTTATTTGTGCCTATGAACTTTATATTGATATTAGCCGGCTGCATTTATTTATTTATTATTGTTGGTTATTTATATTTGATTCTATCAAATATAATATTTATGTATTATACCAATATTTTTATATATATTATTTTGTTGTTACGTATTTTATAGTTTAAAGTTATGTATTTTTTTTTCTCTTTTATAATTGGTTTGTATAAACAACCCCGCCTTGCAGTTCATAGTTCCTCTCCATCCAAAGGTTGCCTGGTAGAGATCACTTTTAGTGATAAGGCCGCCCATTGTTTCATTCTATTTTACTGTTTTTTTTTTCTCTTGTATTTTTGTGTTTTTAATAATGGTGGAACAATAAAGTATTATCTATCTATCTACGAAATCTTTCTTTTTTCGTTCTTTTTTTGACAAGCCTGTTGGTCTAGGTGGTTAGACACCTTCGGAGTCGCTGGACATTCAGGATGTGGGCCCTAGGACGTCCATTGAGTACGGCGGCGACTCCGAAGAGGACGGCGGTTTGCGACCCCCGTCCCTGTGAGCACCGTGACTGGTTCCCGGGGGGCTACAAAGCGCACCCCGGCGGCGGGCTCAAAGGCAAGGCACTGAGGGGCGCCTGGTGCAGATCCTACCAGAGAGGCCGGGTCTCACGTGCTGATGTGACCGCCGCGGGGGTTTTAGTGGGTAAGAATCCCACATACCCTGGTCGAGCCCCACAGCTCCCGGGGACCTTTTGAATGTTTCCCCCGCGAAAATAAAGGTGGTTAGACACACTGTGAATTCGTTTTTCACAAGTGTCTAGAGCGTTATGTATCAATTTGAGTATGTGTTACAAAAAAAAATTATAAGTATTAGAATCAGTTGTCTGGTTTTTATAGGGCGTGCTCTGTCTAGTTTGAAATCAGATGTCCGTGTGTAAATATCCAAAAACAATACTTATGAAGTTATGACTTATGGAGCAATACGTGAGTTCTAGAACTAATACGTTATTGGTGACATACTCTTTGCTTATAATGCAAAAGAAGGCTAAGCAAGTGGAACTGGTCTGTGTGTACATTTATGTTTAAAAAGAAAAAAAAAACGAATGTTCCAAATTCGAAAGTTCAGATTCTAAATCCTTACAGCCGCATTTACAAACGTCGATTAGCGTTCATTCTAATTAAGCTTCTTTAGTCCTTCCTCCAAGAATTAAGCCCGTATTTTAAATCTAACTATTTGGACAATCAGAACCTTTTCTGCTTATTTTCCATTATTAATTACGAGATAATTGATAACTCTACACACTATCAGAATATTATGCATAAATTAATTGCTGCGAGAGTCCAAATAATACTATTTCTGCAATTGCATCAATGGCTGTTAATATTAATTCACGTTTGTAAGTGCGGCAGTAAATGCACTTATGTATTCCAACTGTTACTTAGAACATCTGCATTTCGTGTGTTTCGTACATTGAGGTATTATGTACTTGGTTTTGTATTAGATTTTGTAAACCCTCAATTTGAAACGAGACCTTAGCGGTATTAATTATAAAAAGTTTATGATAAATGTCACCCGCCATTTACAGGGATAATTTGTTCGGTAAAAGTAAAGTTCTGTGTAGATTAACGTGAAGATATGGTGAGAGCTTGAGGAGATATGAAGTTGAACTTTCTGGATTAGTTAAGCAAAAGGAGCTCATTTTACATGGATTTAAAGTCTATAACAAGACGTGGTATTTGTTGTAATCTATACTTATAATAAAACTGTAACAGGTCCAATTCTGTACATTGAAGATATTTTGAAAATTATTTTTGGAGGGCATTCTATAACCGATACTGAGACAGAAAATGTAATTTTTTTTATTTTTGTCTGTCTTTCTGTCTGTCTGTCTGTCTGTCTGTATCACGGCTGAGCATCACGCCGAAACTACTGAATGGATTCAAATGAAACTTGGCATGATTTGAGATCTAACTACGAGGTAGGTGAGGTAGGCCTGGAAGAGATCGCTTTTAGCGATAAGGCCGCCCATTGTTGCATTTTTTATTAATTTGTGTCTTATTCTTTTTGTATCTGTTTGTTTGTGCGCAATAAAGAATTGTCTATCTATCTATCTATCTAGGACATAGGATACTTTTTATCCCGTAATCTAGCACGGTTCTTTTGGGAGAGGGGATTAAAGTCAAAATGGGTACTTGGTTATACGCTTGGTCAGATTTTATCAATTTTTCTTTATAATATAATAAATATTAGTAAGGGAACACTCATAGAGAGTTGTTATCAGGTTTTGTAATCGATCGGGTTAAGCAACGTTAGGTAAGGTCATGAAATAGATGGGTGTCCGTTTAACGCCATTTGAACTAAACGGGTCCGTGCTTCGGAGAGCTGCGTGGGTCAGCTAGTCTTCTATAAAATCGAGATACTTCTCTATTTCTCATAATACATAGGTATATCTAGTATTAAATAGTAATGCTAGTAATATACCCGTGGGGTGTCCGGGTAAGAATAGCACCCTCCCCTGTCCTCCCGTTGGGTGTCCAAGAAGACGGGCAGCACCGTCTTTTTATTTGATTACCTATACTGCCGCCGAGTGCCGCCTACCAAGCATGGGGATTATGATAGCCCCTCCCTTCTAGGGGAGAGGCTTTTGTTCAGCAATGGACATCTATCGGCTACCAATACTGATGATGATGAATGACTGATGCATAATTTAGTGCGTAGTAATAATTATAAACGACCAGTCTTGATTAAGGTTAGCCTTCTACACGGGACATATTATAGTGGGCAAGTGCTTCATCATCATCATCATCACCAGCCGGAAGACGTCCAATGCTGAACATAGACCTCCCCCTTCAAACGCTACAATTAACGACAATTGGCTATTTGCATCCACCGGTTACCTACGACGCGCACAATGTCGTCGGTCCACCTAGTGGGAGGCCTGCCAACGCTGCGTCTTCCGGTTCGTGGTCGCCACTCGAGAACCTTTCTTCCCCAACGGTTGTCGGTTCTTCGAGCGATGTGGCCTGCCCATTGCCACTTCAACTTGCAGATTCTGAGAGCTATGTCGGCAAGTGCTTGCGTAAACACAAATGCAAATTCTCTTTACTACCTTTACTCTCACAACCCGATAGGACGGAAGACTGACACGACCGGGGAGAAGTCATGCGCATAACCGACCGACCCATACGATGGATCTTCTAACTCACCAGACAGTCTGGTGATTGGTTTGCATTATTCTAGCCAGTAAGGAATAACCTAATGGTACCTCCACAGATATAGATTTACGTAGATAACGCAAATGCATGTACTTCGCGTGTCCGAACCCTGACGAAACGTCGGGGTTGGTCGCCGCTAACTTACAGTCCGCGCGTGGGCGCAAAAACTAAAAAAAACAGCGGCATCGGCGGCATCGGTGTCTTTGAATCGGTTTGGACTGCCCGTCATTAAAATTCGGTCGTGACGTCACAGAAGGTGTTAGAAAACTTTGTTAAAAAGTCAGCACGCTTGGTTTCAATACAAATCGTGATACTTGCGTTATTTATATAAATCTATATCTGTGCTACGTATACTAAGATGATGCTCCCCACGGGATTTGAACTAGTGACCTTCGGATTGCAAAGCAAGCGATTACTCGCTGTACTACGGAGGCTGCTGTAGTCGTAGGCTCATCGTCATGAAGGCTTATGCAGATAAACGATTCCAATGTTATTGTAAGACTGCTGTTTTTTGTACTCCTAACAACGTTGGGTAATGACTGAATACAACTGGGATGGTGGCCCCGCCATTCGGTTGGATTTGGTTTGAACCCTTGGAGTCGCTGGACGTTTGGAGTGTGGGCCCTAGGACGCCCATTGTGTACGGTGGCGACTCCGAGCGCGGGTCGCGACCCCCGTCGCCGTAAGTACCGTGTCTGGTTCCCGGGGGCTATAATGCGCCTTCCGACGGCGGACTCAAAGGCAAGGCACTGAGGGTCTCCTGTTTCAGATCCCTCCGTAAAGTCCTAGTGTCCCCTCTCATGTGCCGATGCGAGAGCCGCGGGGGTTTTAGTGAATCCCACATACCCCGGTAGACCTGCACAGCTCCCGAGGACCTTTTGCAGATAATGCCAACAAAAAAAAAATTGAATTGAAATTGGCATTAGCTCCCAGAATAATACGGCTTTTTTATACCCTTATTTAAAAAGCAAGCAGGATTGAAGGGCTGTTTTCGTAGATTTTTATAACCACGTTTATATACATACAGATTTGGGTATAAAAAGAAGGGAACACATCAGCTGTTTACTGTCCGTCGTAAGCCGTAAACGAGAAAGGGTTGTGCCACTCATGGGCGGAGGGCGGATGGGTCCCTTTGTTGTGTATATTATGACAATTTACGTCAGAGTTTGCGTACGGTCTATAGAGAATGAAAGCGCATTTATTGAGACATGACGAGTAAATAAGGAATATAAAACACGCGGAGAAAGAGCTTCCTGAAATGCTGTAACGATATTATCTACTCCTGGGGCCTTACCATGGTAAGGCCATGAATAACACCACAAAAACAACACGTAAAAAACACACGTCTGGAGTAACACGAAAAGTGACTGTCTTGGAGCTCTAGAGACACCTTTGCTACACATCTTTAACCTATCCCTCCAAAGCAACGTGTATCCAAACAGATAGAAGGTAAGTAGATTTACACCTCTGCAGTGCAGTAACAGTGGTTCCACAAACAATACTGAGGTACAAAGGCCTATTGCGATTCTCCCTATTTTTGGTTATTTTTTGGGAACATATTTGAAGCGATAGTAAATCGGTGTATCACAGCCCAAATTAGTCTCCGACTTAATGATTCACAACATGGCATCCTCTTGTCAAAGTTGTCTTGTTTTGGATTTTCCACGCGGCTTTTGACAATTCTTTCGCATTACGTAAGAGACCTAGAAAGTCTCTCGATTCAGCTAGGTAGATATCTCTCGGAGGACACGAGGTCTGGTATGAGTCAGGGATCAACGTTAGGACCGACTCTATTTTTGATGTTGACCTTCCGAGAGTTCTATCTTCAACAAAGTGTCTTATGTTCTCAGATGACATTAAACTTTATCATAGAGTCGGGTATCCTTTAGACGTTATAGACTTCCAGCGGGATGTCGATGCTGTAGCCAATTGGTCAAAGATCAATAACTTGAAATTTAATGTTTCTAAGTGTAAAGTTATCACCTATTCTGGATCTTGTGTGCCACGTGACCAACCTTACAGTTTAGAAGGGAATATACTGGTGAGAGTCGATAGTATCTGAGATTAGAGTATCCTGATGGTTAGTGAGCTGCGTTTCGATGAGAACATTAAGTCCATTTGCAAAAGAGCGAATAAAATATTTGGGTTTATATGTGAAATCTCTGCTCAGCTTTGAGATATAAACATAACAATTCTGCTTTACAGTGCATTTGTGCGCAGTATACTCGAATTTGGGGCTATAGTTTGGGACCCGAAAGAAATAAAAAATACTCTTTTACTAGAAAGGGTCCAACGTTAGTTTGCCAGATACCTCTATAAGAAAAAGTACGGATACTATCCCTTTCTTTTCCCCCTCTCTTTTTCTTTCCGGAATGGTGGGTATTCTCACTCTAGAACTCAGACGCCAGCTTCTGCTTATCTTGCATTATTGTATGCTAATGCGTAATCAAGTAGATAACTCGACAGTTCTGGGTAGAATGGGCTACTATGTACCGGATAACTATACCCGCGCGGATCAGCGTCGCCGGCATCGCCTGCTGGCATCCTTCAGAGAGTTACCCACTCGACATGTCAACAATACGCTAACTTACTTGCTTAGTAATGGAAATAAATGATTTTCTAAATGAGGTCCAAGGTGCCGACATACATACTGCGTACCCATTGTGTGTATACATAAATGTGTCATACTGTATTTAAGTGTAAAATTGTGAGCGTCTGTAAGTTCAAGATTGTAATTGAAATGGAAAAATAAAAGAATCAGGTCAATGGTTTCACACCATCCCTGCATCCAGGCTTGGTACTCTGTTAGACTCCTAAAGTTTTCGGATTGCGATAGGTATCTGTCTGGGAGCAGAGAGTTTCCATGGAGCACAGATGTCCGTGCGGAGTGGAGGTGGATCGGTCTGGGCTCCATGGGCTTTCCTGTCAGAAAAGTGCTGGGAGATTTTCACGCCACAGCTCTCTCAACGATATCATCAAGAAGGCTCTTGCCACCATCAACGTTCCTTCACTATTGAAGCCTTTAGGAGTTTTTCGCGATGATGGCAAGAGACCTGATGGATTGACACTGATTCCCTGGGAGAGGGGACGGGCTCTTGTTTGGGATGCCACGTGTGTCGATACACTGGCCTCCTCCCACCTCAGGGGCGCGGTGTCTAAGGCGGACGCTGTGGCGGAGAAGGCTGATCTAGGCAAGCGGCGCAAATACGTGTCTCTAGCAAATACACATATATTTGTGCCGCTTGCTGTGGAAACGTTTGGTCCATAGAGCTCCAGCACAATAAACTTTTTCCAACCGATTTCTCCACGACTGATCGCCTCCACTGGTGACAAGAGGGCTCGCTGTTTTCTCGCTCTTTCGTTCTTGCCACCATTCGGCATGGTCACGATTTATTTGATAATTTGTAAATAGTTTGGTATTTATTTAATTTAAATCATAACTGTACATATTTATTATTAATAAAAATATTAGTACGTATTTACAAAAAAGTATGTTAGTATTTGTATCAGTTATCTGGTTACTAAAATACACGCTCTACTTAATTTGGGATCAAATGACAGTGTGTGGATTCCAGGATATTATTATAATAATTATTCCATTTATTTTCAATTAAACAACATTATTTACATTTTTAAATATAGATTATAAAAAAAATACATTTAAAAATATAAAAAACGGCTCCCAACCGGCTGCGGGAACAGGGTCCTAGCAGACGGTGGTTAAGGCTCCAGAGAGAGGAATTTCCTCACAATGCGTGCCGTCTCCAGAAGCACTGCCTTCTGGATCTGGCCCTTGATCCAGCCGTCTAACGCGAGCCGCTTGAGGTGTTTATCGAGTCTCTTAGCCATTAGGCCATGGGTGGAAACGACTATAGGTACAATGATTGCCCTATCAATGTCCCACATGTCGACAACCTCGTGCGCGAGATCAAATTATTTGCAAAAATAAAAAAAAAAATTATAATAATTATTATTATCATTTTCTAACATCTTTGCTTCGGTACAATCTAATCTCCAGGAAAAATAATCTAATCCTCAGGAATGTATCATTTGAACCCATTTGAAACGTTGGATAATAAATTCTTTATTTTAAGCCCCAAAAGGATTCCCTAAATCCAAATTACGGAGATAAGATAAAACACAAATTAATGGATATTTATTAACCCTAGCTTGGCCGGTGCGTGCTTTTCAAGAACAATAAATTATATTAATTTCTATATTGAGTCTCTTTATTTTTAAGACTTGGTAGCTCAATCAGATTTGACTCTATCTAAACCTGTTTTAAACCATTAATAAGTAAATCTATACTTATAATAAAACTGTAACAGGTCCAATTCTGTACATTGAAGATATTTTGAAAATTATATTTGGAGGGCATTCTATAACCGATACTGAGGCCGAAAATGTAATTTTTTTAATTTTTGTCTGTCTGTCTGTCTGTCTGTCTGTCTGTCTGTCTGTCTGTCTGTCTGTATCACGGCTGAGCATCACGCCGAAACTACTGAATGGATTCAAATGAAACTTGGCATGATTTGAGATCTTACTACGAGGTAGGACATAGGATACTTTTTATCCCGTAATCTAGCACGGTTCTTTTGGGAGAGGGGATTAAAGTCAAAATGGGTACTTGGTTATACGCTTTTTTTATTTTATCAATTATTCTTTAGAATATAATAAATATTAGTAAGGTTACACTCATAGAGAGTTGTTATCAAGGGTTTGTAATCGACCGGGTTAAGCAACGTTAGGTAAGGTCATTAAATAGATGGGTGACCGTTTTACGCCATTTGAACTAAACGGGTCCGTGCTTCGGAGAGCAAGTAAAAAGTGGGTCCCAGTTTTTAACCGACTATAAAAAAGGAAGTTATGTATTCGATGCGAATGTCTATTATTAAAAGTTTAGTTAACGTAAAAATATCGCAGGCGGAGCTGCGTGGGTCAGCTAGTCTTACATAAAATCCGAAAAAACGATACTTTGAAAGAGATAGATCAAAATTGACTAGTTGACAGTAAAGGAAATGTTGATAGAATTTTGTTTTCTACAATTGATTGTAACCTATAGATGTTGAAAATGAACCTAATTTGTTAATTTATTCAAGAATATTTAATATTTTTGCAAATAATGCTAAAAAGCACCCCTGTGTCCCGTTAGATCAGATTGTTTGACAGCGTACGTAGTTTATAGGCATTTCCAACACTTTCTACATTATGAGCATTGACTGTTTTTTCTGTGAAATGACGTCATACCGAACGAGAGGCCATGACAGGCTGAAGCGTTTTGGTGAGAAAATTTAAATTCGTGTAAGTATATAAATGCCAAATTAGACGTGTTGAATTATCAAAATGATGAGTTGTTATCTGTTATGTTTATATTTTGATAAAACAGATCAGAAGGCGTAATATAAATCGCTTCTTTTTAACAGTCAACTAGCCTATTCGCTCAACAATGATGAGCAGCCTGACTGAACAAGTATCTCACTCAGCCTTAAGAATACATACTGCTTTGATTAAGATTGCTAATGCCTTATCAGGAGTACTCAGGAGCAGCTACGCCGACCGCTGAGAAAACTGTAGACTTATAGGCGTTTATGTCTGTATAAATGATTTGGATTTCTGATGAATTCAGAAGATGGGCCTTTAAACTGTATTCTCCGGGTCCAGGAAAACTTGATATATTTAAAATCCCAATTTATTTAATTCCATTTATGTTTCAATTAAATGTTTGAATAACGCTAAAGTAACGCTAAGTGTCGCCGCACATGGGCCACTAGCCACATCCACAATCGCCGCCCCTTGAAGCTAGAAGCGGCTACAAAAGAAGCTGACGCGCGCGACTTCCACTTGTGGTCCATGTTGGACACTTGCGGTCGGTGGCCGCTACTTTTTTTAACGCGTGCTCGCAGTGAAATGAAGGGAGACAGGGGTGGGGAGTCGCGCGAATGGCTTGTGTCGGCGTTTTGTGGCGTCGTTTTGTGGCCGAGCTGACCACTAGAGGCGAGCAGTGGCGATTTGTGGCGTGTGGCGACCACCGGCGTCTACAGTGTGCGGCGAGTCCATGCAAAATGCATGAAAACAACAGGAAATAGGTCGGTGGCTGCGTTTTGTGGTTGTGGCTGGTGGCCCGTGTGCGGCGACCCTTATGCATGCTCGCAGTGAAATGAAGGAAGAGAGGGGTGGGGAGTCGCGCGAGTGGCTTGTGTCGGCGTTTTGTGGCAGCGTTTTGTGGCCTTGCCGACCACTAGAGGCGAGCAGTGGCGATTTGTGGCGTGTGGCGACCACCAGAGTCTACAGTGTGCGGCGAGTCCATGCAAAATGTATAATTTAGATAATATATATTTAGATAGTATATATAGTATATATTTAGATAATATATATTTAGACAGTATAATGTATAATTTACAAAATGTATAATCCATGCAAAATGTATATTTAAATTTCAGTTAATAGGTCGGTGGCTGCGTTTTGTGGTTGTGGCTTGGGCCCGTGTACGGCGAGCCTAACACTCTATAATAACCTTAGGACTGTAAAGGCGAAGTTGTCTAGTCTTCATCAATTCAATTTGAAACTTATTTTTATAGACATTAAGTTCACATTAGCATATTAATATTTACGTATTTTCACCCTTAAGTCTCCAAAGTTTAGAAGTTGTACGTAAATTTGCAATAAACTCGCGTCCCTAAGTCACGTAGGACCCTTTTTTTCTTGCATGATTGGTTATGGCATGCGAGATGAGGAAAATTTGGGATTCTTCAAGAAAAAAGCTAAGCTGACGGTGCTATATTACCTGAAAATTATGTAATCCGTGTTCGTTAGATTTTTTTATGTAACATCATGACCAGACAAGGAGTATGTCCGCCTGATGGTATGCCATATGCCAGCCTATAGAGAGCCTCATTTAACTGCCACTTACTATCCGAGACATAAGTTAATTAAGTTGTCTTACTGCCGCACTCACAAACGCCAATTAACTTTAATTATAATCAAGCCACTTTTTGAAATCTATTTATTTCGACTATCGAAGACTTTTATGATTAATTTCGATTTTTGAACACGAGATAATTGATTTCTCTACTCACTATCCGCGTATTAAGTATTAATGGGCTTCGAGTATCGAAATAATCCGATTTCAAAAAACCGATAATGATCATTAACTTTGATTGACGTTTGTACTATAGGTTCGGCAGTTAGCCCGGTAAACTACAGTGTCCTTCGAATCGAGATATGTTTACATATTGCTAAATATGTGACACTGCGCTAGTACCAACCTGGTTAGTTCATTGCACAAGGGCTCTGCAAAATGTTAAATAACTGTAGATATTTGTAATACAAAAATTAAATAATAAATGTAATAGGTATTATACTCAGAGTAATTAGAATGGAGCTAGCTTCATTAGCAAAAATTTGTTCGGGGAATCGACGCGATACTAGTATCGCGTCGATTCCCCGAACAAATTTTTCGTAGCACTTTTGCGGGGTGCGGGAGGCGAAGTAAACACACACAGATACAATTTCACGCATAGATACCCACGCTATAATAAACTCGCAACACATTCAAAAAGATACGCACACAAATAAAGAATGACCTGAACATATGAACAAAATTTGGCAGAGGGGTTAGCGCATCATGATCTCTCCAGTGGTATCTCCTCTAAGGTATTATAGCACAATACACCCACACTTATCTGATCCCAAACTAGGCAGAGACTGTAATAACATAACCAGATTACGGATACTAATTACGTGAGATCTTTTTTGTAAATACATACTTAAATAAATAAATAACACCTAGACACGGGGTGGGAAACGAACCACGACCTATTGGGTACCACTAGACCTACAAGGCTTGTCAATGTATTATGGACATCAAATATAATATAAAGAGTTTAATTCTACTTGTTGGCAATCACGGTTTTTGGGTTTTTAAAACTTACTTATTTATATCTACGGTACCATGCACCGTTGTACTTTTACGTCACTGTTTTCGGCTGACAATTTAGATTTTTGTCCCAAAAAACTGTTAGGTAATGGTCGTGTTGCCACCCTCTCCCCTTTTGACCCCCACCCCTACAGAATTCAATTAGATTCTGCAAAGTTTCCAATCACTGGATCGTTGTTCGCCGTCCTTTGGTGTCAATTGCAGATGTCGATATTTTTTGTAGGTGAAAATAAATTTGGACTCTTTGAAGAGATAAGAATAAGCCCTAGAATGAAGATAGACCAATGTAAAGGAATACGATATCTTTCATGTTGTATATTCTTTAATAAGGGTGGATCAGTATATTTAAAGTGGGATTAATAATCTTTTGCAACAGATCTTGCTTTTTGATCTGGCCCGACTGCCCTAGAAGGAGGATTATGTTTTTCGAGAGTATGTATGTATGTATGCATGTAAGAATATATGTATGTCTATTTCTTTGGCACGGCCTACAGACTAAACGGCTTGATGGATTTTAACTTATAGGGGAAAGTGGTCACCCTTCGTGCGCGGGGCACATTCATACAGTAAGTCTAGAAGAAAAACTAAACGGCACACAAACACGCCTTTGCTTGTGTGCATAGACATACCGGCCACCATGTTACTAACGGAACTTCGGGGCAGTCGCGCCACGCTGTATGAGCTGACAAGACGTTAAGTGTTTCCGCGCGTATTGAGTAATTTTACTTACTAAAGTTTAGTTCGTAATTGTAGGAAGAATTTTTATATTTTTGACTAAATAGTGATGATTAATTAATGTTATTGTTGTTTATTTTGAGCTTTAATTGTAATATTTCTCATACTAAATTAGAATTTATATGAAAGTGTAATTTTAATTTTAGAGTAAGGCCTGGGGCACATTCAGACAGTACTACAGGGGGCATATTCGTACGTATACGAATCTTCCCTCCTTAATATCTTATTTACCGCCAGTACATCAAATTTCTTTTTTTATGAAATGTATACAGTAGGTACGTCAAAAATTGTTTTAAGCATATTATAATTAGGGAACTTTTTATGTATATAGATCAGAAACCTTTAATTTAGCTCAGCTGCTTAGTTTTATTATGTAAATCTTTTATAAAATATTTTCTTGCAGAATCATGGTGTGGAAATATAAAAAAGGTACGCAAACCGAAGAGCTAAAAGTATCTTATCTTCGGAAGAAACCGGGATCATCATGGCGATTATATTACCCTGATGTAGAAGATATACATACTTTCTATTTTGGAGGCATCGCCATGATCCTCCCTGATCCTTCGATACGAGCAAATTCTACACCTAGAATGGCTAGACTTTTTACTTTGGCAGTTAATTTTAATGTGCAATAAGTTCTAAAGTTACAACCAAATGTTTATTATACCTACTTTAAGTTTCAATTGTCAAAGATTTATTACAAAGATCTCACACATATTGATTATAGATCTGTTACAGACTGATAGTAAATTTTAGAATTATCAAAAAGTATAATATTTTATTTCTCGTTTTTTTACGGAAGAACAATTGATTAATTATAAGTCAAGTGAAACATTATTAAGTTAGTTTTATGATAAAAACATTATTCTTTGTGATATAATAAAGTTATCGAGTTTAATAGGCTTTTTAATTACCCTGTATCAATCTACACCATGGTGTATGAAAGTCCCCCACTCGCTGTATGAAAGTACCCCACCTGTGGGGTGCGTTCGTACAAATATCTTATCGTAGAAAAATGGCTATAACCCTTTAATCGTCTGACATAATAGTTTCAAAGTTTTTAGTAACTAACTATGATATATTTGTTACACGTAGGTGCATAAACTAGGTAATTTTGACAGTTGATCAAAGAGTAAAAAAATAATATGTATAAAGTGTAGAGGGTGTCCACTTTCCCCTAATATGTCCTAGATTTGTCTCAGTCGTGGGAGTGAAATAGGCAATATATATATTTTTCCAAAAACGTTAATATGGCGGACGTCAGTCGCCATTTTGTATTTTTTTTACTTCCAAAAACATCAATATGGGTATGTAATGAAAGGTCTTAACGAGACGAGTTAAAACATATATGTACATGTGTTTAAGTATTATTGATATATAATAAAATTAAAGTCCATTTTGTTTGTTCGAAGTTGGGCTTATTAAGCTTTTATAATTTATACTTGTTAAACTAATTTTTCAAAATTGCAGAAATCATTAATCTTATCACTACACGTTTGTCTTAAAATAGAAGTTACAGATTTTTCAGATTTTTAGCTTTGAGTTAGCATGGAGTACTGCCCCACTGTGGGCACGCCCATGCAGGCGACAGTCTGGGTACGGGGCACAATATGGGCATGATACGTTTTGACTGCATAGTACATTTCAGTACAGCTTTTCAGCGCTAGACGCTTGCTAGAGCACGTCCCGGGGGGAGTAGATCTGCACGCTCCCTCTGGCACCCTCGCGGTGTTCACGACGACGCGGCTGACTCGAGGTCGCATTTAGTAGGGACGCACAGAGTCCCCACTCTATACTATTCCGCGACCCACGGATTGCATAGTATCATTTATATTTAGTGCCTGATATGTACAGTAGTCACAACGGATCTTTGTGTGTCTGAAGTTAGCTGCAAGACTTTCAACATCAGACATACAAAGATCCGCTGGCCCGAGGCAGTGGGCAATCAGTTTATTAAAGAACCTCAAAGAAGCTATAGGAATTCGTATGATACACGAAGGTATTTAATATTGCATCGCGTGCCAAAGCCTTTCAAATTAAACCATGACAGGACAGCTGACATTTTACTGATAGGGAAACCCATAACATACTTGAATACGTCGAGAGGGGTAATTAAAGGGTGAGTTAAAGTCCATATTTTTCCGTACAATATTTCAAATTTATCTCGAATACAGGGTGTAAGGGACCACGTACCTACCTACCGAAAACGTTTATATAAGATTTCAAATAATGTCCGTTACAACATTACAGAAACCATTTATATGGAAAATGACAAATGACTAACTTGTTAATTTTTGAACATGTAATGAATGTGTGCGGAATAATATTTATTTTTCAAATTACATTCCTAATTTTGCACAAATATGTAATTTATTGTTTTTAAATTGAAGTTAGGCTTTATTATTATACCAATCATGATTATTTAACACTATTATATTGATTAGTATAACACTAATATAATTTTTAAAAAGCGGCATTTTTTTTTTATTCATGAAAAAGCCGATGAAAAATTACAACACCAGAATGCTCAGAATCATGTACTGGCAGTCCCTGGTATCGGTTTTCGGTACAGTGTCTCTTACACCATTTATAATTTTATGGATGTTTTTTATTTCACCTAGGGACGAGGGTCTCACATTCGCCTGATGGTAAGCGACACACTTGCCTACAGCTGCACTGCACTGCCGCTCATCGCCCGAGCAAGAAGTAGGTATTAAGTCTCTTGAGCCCGTTAATTTCGCCAGCTGCAATGGTCTTCACGCTGGACAACAGAAATGTTTACACGTTGCTGCTTCGTGGCAGATAACCCAATATTTATGATCACTACATACCCTCCACCACAAAGTCCTCCGCCGAGTCTGTCTGTATGTTTGCGATAAATTGAAAAAGTAGATACTGAACACATTCAGTTTTCACCAATAGATAGGGTGATTAGTGAGCAAGGTTTAGATATATAATAATAATATCCTGGGACAATTCACACACGGTCATCTGATCCCAAACTAGGCAGAGCCTGTACTATGGAAACCAGACAACTGATACTAATACATATATACCTTTTTTTTGTAAATACATACTTATATAGATAAAACACCCAGACACTTGGTGGGAATCGAAACCATGACCAGTTGGGTAGCAGACAGGGTCACTAACCACTAGACCAACGGGCCCGTCAATATATAATTTGTCAAGGTTTTGTTTAAATTGGTTGAAATACAACGATAATTGCTGGAAGTGTCGAAAAAAGCGCGGGCGAAGCTGCGCGGGCCAGCTAGTAGAAAAATAAATAAAAGTAGGCGACAGATTTTTTTATAACGACCCCTTGTACCCTTTCTCTTGACTGCCTCAAAGATTATGTTTATTATGATAGTTATATCGCACATTCAAATACATTTGCAGGTCGCATCTAAATTGCTTTATAGGCTAATTCCAAAGTGCCTTAGGGATTATTCTCGGAGTTTAAATCCTGCAGCGTACTGTTTAATGTTATTTTCTTTGTAAATGTAGAACTAAACTTGTTCAGACTTGAGAAGATTAAGGGAAAAACATAGACGAGCTACTAGCACTGAAATGGGAGTGCTAACAGCCAAAATAATATTTTCTTAGTCAATCTATAGCTTAGATTAAGCTGTTGATTTCAATAATAACTATATCCTGTGACAATTCGCACACGAATTCAAAATCATTTATTTCAAACTAGCAATTCCCTGCGGCTACGCCCGCTGTTTTTTTTTCTACCCCATTTAAAAACCCTATCATAGTGGATGCTTACGTCATAAGAAGAACCTACTGTCCAAATTTCAGCTTTCTTGGTCCAGCGGTTTGGCCTGTGCGTTGATGAATCAGTCAGTCAGTCAGGGCAAGTAATTTTATATGTATTTAAGAAGATAGATAGGCTTAATGATAGCACTTTTTAAAGACCATTTTTTAAGCAGCTACCACCGGATCACAACGCGGCTTTAACTGAGAAGATGGCGGCAAGAAACTCAGCGGGCTTTTCATTTCTTAAAACAGTGTTTGTCTTGTTACAATTAGATCAGCACCAGCGACAGTGTGTCCTGCCGTCCAACAGATCAAATAAGAGAGACAAAAAAATACGATGAAAATACAACAAACTAAAAGGCCAAAGGGATAGTAGTCGGACCAGTCCCCCCAAGCAACACCCGCGCACGAGTTGACTCGAGCAGCCATCACTCCCCTCAATCGAATAAATCCATTCCCACCCATACGCAAAATACGCGCTTTGTTTTGAAGTTGCGGTACAGCCCGTTTGGTTTTACCAATACCTACCAATATAATTTCTATCTTCAGCTACAATATAGAGGTCTGTTGGCTCGGCCAGTGACACTTTGAATTTCCGAACGCTCTCAAGAAGCTTTCTTCCTGGTTCAGGTAAGTTACTCATGAGTGAACCACAAAAGATCTACTATCACACAAATTCGATCAAATATGTTCCCGTATTGTTGTTTACGTTTACCTCTGGAAAGGTTTTTACGTCTTAGAATAAGGTGGGTCGTAATACTGGATGTGGATTTGTTTTTGTTTTTCCCCCGACGCGATTACCTTTTATCTCTTGCGAGTAACGTGTACATGCGTAAACACTGTTTAAATGTGTCATCGCGGTGTTAGGCTTTGATTATAAGATTTGTGTACTCACATATATTTTCGCGTTTATTTCTAACAATAGGCTCAGTTCAAGAAGCGAATTAGAAGAAGAAGATTCAAGTGTATATCTAAACAGTGACATAGGGTCTATGCACTAGTATTATGCATCAGTCATTCATCATCATCATAATCGTCGTAAGACGTCCACTGCTGAGCAAATGCCTCCCCCTTAGAAGGGAGGGGTTGTGATAATTCCAACGCTTGGCAGGCGGCTTCAATATAGGTGGTAGGTAATCCAATACGTTGCTGCCGTCGTCATTGATTGCTTTGGTATAATTAAAAAAAAAAAATATATATTTGCCGAATTATATTACTATTCAGCTATTTTTGGAGTTGCTTTAGAATTAGAATATCACGATGTTTTAGTATCGCTTTTGGTCCTTTGGGTGGCAGCGGTATAATTAATTCAAAACCATAATATTTTATATCGGCAAGGTGCAAGGGATGCTTTATGATTAACTGTTTACCATCAGGATAATATAATAATACTGTTGATGGTGATAAAGACGATGATGATGGTTATGATAATGACACTGATGATGGCTATATTATAACGGGAAAAGACAACAGTAGTTAGTTTGCTGAACTAATTACTATTTTGATTTTTACAATTTAATAAAATTAACGCGTTTGCTAAATCTAAAGAGATAATACAAGTGAATTTTTAATAAATAAATTACTTATTCGTCTGTGAGTGCATCAAATCCGGACGTTTAAATTTGCGAACAAAATTTTGTAGAATGAGTTAAAAACACCCCAAGGATTCGAGAAAGGGTTGTTTTAATTGCAAACATTTTCACACCCGCCGGGGCCATCCCCGGTTTAAATGTACAATACAACTTTGGCAAATGATGCTTTTTAAAAAAATATAGTGGAATAATAAACGAGGTAGGATTGTTGTATCTAGCCAGAGTTATTTGCGGGATTCTTACTTCAACAGTTTGCAGAGCCTAAAAGGATTCTTTATAAAGAACAAACATACTGGGGACGATACTGGTTTTCTTCAAACATTTTTAGTAATAATGCCTACTCATACATAACCTTTTTGAAGATACCATAGTGCGAGAGACTTCTTTAGATTTATTATGTACTTACTCATTAATACAATCTATAACATTGGAGCATTGTTTATAATTATGTTCCACGTAATACGATTTGTATTAATATTATTATTGAATTCTAATTCCTGATCCCCGTCGTGGATATTAATTTACCATGTTACAACTATATGAACTATACGAAATATTTTGAAAACCCTTTCTACCTTCTCAGGTGAAGTTATTAGTTTTATTTCTTCAGAAGTAATATAATTATTAGATACTTTTATTTTAACCTATACCGTTAGACAACATACCATTAATTTGAACATGAAATACGAAACATCAATGTCATATATAATTTTTTTTGAATTCATGTTTATATTATCTAACACAGACGGGACCGTTGATATAGTAGTTGGACACCCTGGCTGCTACCCGATGGACCGTGGGTTCGATTCCTACCAAGTGTCTGGGTATCATTTATCTATTTAAGTCTGTATTTACAAAAAATGTATATAAGTATTAGTATCAGTTGTCTGGTTTCCATAGTACAGGCTGTGCCTAGTTAGTTTGGGATCGGATTACGGTGTGTGAATTGTCCCACAATATTACTTAATTAATTACTTTTATTGGATAATATATCCACCAAATATCACCATTCCGTTTTCAATTCAGATTATATAGAAGTGGAAATACTCTGTTTTCCGCGTCACTCGGCGGCCTCCTCGAAAAAAGTAAAACATTGCCTCTTGACTCCAACGAACTGGCAAAGTCAATACACTCAACACAAGTGGAAAGCTAGGCTAACGAGCCCATCACGCGCTCCGGGAGTCATGGCAAATATTATTTCGACAAGGCGGGCGTAGATTGAAAAACGGAGACCGTGAAGTCTGTTTAAGGCTTGTGAGTATTCGTTTTGTTTTATTTATCGCTGATTGGGTGGCTGGAAGCGTTTTTAGTGACAACAGTGACGTCGTTTTGGAGAGGTTGGATTTTGAATAGTGTTTGATTTGAGCTGTCGATTGGATGGTCTTGGCCATTAAATGTATAGTGGGGTTTGTGTAGTCGGTTTTTTATAAGATTTGGGTTTCTTTTTAATTCTTTGTAAGTCTGTTTCTGTAATATTTCTGCCTCAAGGTTGATTGAATCGTTGGGTAATATTGTAGATTAAATCCAGTGGTTATTCTTAAATATTCTGCCTGCTCCCTTGGTTTTTAAAAAGAAACATGTTAGAGTGCGTACTATTCAGTGGATTTGCAGTCAAAAAACTTAAGAAGAAAGAAAAATGTTCAAGACGAATGAATGAATGTATACTCATAGTTATTTACATTGCAGTAATATTTATCTATTATCTTTTTAAATAAGTTTAAATTCATATGTCTGTCACCATTCCTGTTTTGCATAAAACTCGTTTTTTATGGCTCATCTTTATTTAGCTTTTTGCATTGAGGCATATCAGTACATAACACTTTACAGGTATGTTTTGAATAATTTTGTTTATTTATTGTTCTCTTGTTTATATAAGGTGTTTTTTTTATTTCTAAGAATTTTATAGCTGTTGTAATATAATGTAAGACAAAGTGTTATGTATTTTATCAGTGTGTTGAGTAAAATATTATGAATTTGAACATTATGTAACGGCGTTTATTCTGTTTTAGATGGATTTGATACGGGATCAAGATAAGATTCTGCAGCTGTTGAATGAATCTGACAGTGAGAATGAACACCCAGAACTCGCGCGGCCACCTGGAGATCTTTCCGACTCTGAAGAAGGAGATAACTTAGAGCAAGATGTCTGCATAAACAGTGACGCAAGTGCGCAATAGATGGCCTCAATGCATATTTTATAATATGCTGAACTTATGCATTATCAATGCATATGTCATTTATGTATTTTATGTATTACTAGCTGACCCACGCAGCTCCGCCTGCGCTATTTTTACGTTAACTAAACTTTTAATAACAGACATTCGCATCGAATACATAACCTCCTTTTTTATAGTCGGTTAAAAACTGGGACCCACTTTTTACTTGCTCTCCGAAGCACAGACCCGTTTAGTTCAAATGGCGTTAAACGGTCACCCATCTATTTAATGACCTTACCTAACGTTGCTTAACCCGATCGATTACAAAACCTTGATAACAACTCTCTATGAGTGTTCCCTTACTAATATTTATTATATTATAAAGAAAAATTGATAAAATCGGACCAAGCGTATAACCAAGTACCCATTTTGACTTTAATCCCCTCTCCCAGAAGAACCGTGCTAGATTACGGGATAAAAAGTATCCTATGTCCTACCTCGCAGTAATATCTCAAATCATGCCAAGTTTCATTTGAATCCATTCAGTAGTTTCGGCGTGATGCTCAGCCGTGATACAGACAGACAGACAGACAGACAGACAGACAGACAGACAGACAGACAGACAGACAGACAAAAATTAAAAAAAATACATTTTCGGCCTCAGTATCGGTTATAGAATGCCCTCCAAATATAATTTTTAAAATATCTTCAATGTACAGAATTGGACCTGTTACAGTTTTATTATAAGTATAGATTCGTGCAAAAGTTGGCCGACGATCTGATGGAGCCGTGGCTGAGGGAACGCTAAGCTACGCAACGCTACGCAACGCTACGCAACGCTACGCAACGCTACGCAACGCTACGCAACGCTACGCAACGCTACGCAACGCTACTGTTACTTTGAGGAAGAATATCAAAGCCAGTATCAAAGATATCTTACAGATTGAAAATGTCGTGGCTAGTACTTCTCAAGGACAGCTAAACAAGCAGCAACAAAAAATTTGCGCAGTTTGCCCATACCAGAAGCACAGGATGACCAAAGTCTATTGCTACTCCTGCAGGAAGGCCATTTGTGGCGAGCATACCATTGCTGTCTGCTCAGACTGCCAGGAATAATATTTTAATGTGTTTTATAGTTTTTAAGAAATTTTAATACATGTTCTATCTTGTTACCTACTTTTTTAACTAATAAATGTCATTTCTAGTAAATTATTGTAGTTTTATTTTGTTAGTCAGAATGACTAATATGTAGTGACTGTGTAACTCGAAAACATGTGTAGTGATCTAGGGTTAACTCCCTTTTTAAAAACATCATGCTGTAATTATTCGGGAAAACCTCGGCAGGCAATTCATTCCACAACTTCAAAGTGCGGGGAAGAAAACTTCTTTGAAACCGCAAAGTGCGGGATGACATTGTTTTTAAGATGTGAGGATGAACTCCCTGCCGATGGCGAGAGGTGCGATGGTAAAAAGTGGCCGTGGGCATCATGTCAAACAATTCTTCAGAGCACTGACCGTTATACAATCGGTAGAAAACACACAGGGAAGCAAAATCTCTTCTCACCCGTATTGATTCTAGACCGTTTGAGAGTTCAGGATCGTCGACAATCCTGATGGCTCGTCTCTGCACCGATTCAAGTGGTCCAAGTTGGTATTCAGGCGCTCCCGCCCATAGGTGACAGCAGTACTCCATATGCGGCCGAACTTGCGACTTATAAAGTAACAACCTATTGCGCGAGGTGAAGTACTTCTTCGCCCTATTAAGCACACCTAGCTTTCTAGACGCCAGCTTGACCTTGTCCTCAAGGTGCTCTCGGAACTGCACATCAAAGGATATATTGACACCTAAGATCCCGATGCTCTTTGACATGCTAAGGGCTGTGTTCTGGAGTTGTCTCTCTTTTTGTTTTTCAAACCAAATTAATTCTTTTTTATCACTTATAACTTTCTAACATACTACTTTTTAACCAACATCAATACCTTAGCCTTAGCCTTACTAGCTGCAAACTATATTATTTTGGAGAATCGGAATCGGAGAAATTTATATTTATAATAAATTAATTATATCAGCATTTTAGAGCTACAGATGAAAATGTTTAAAACTTACTTACTTAACTACTACTTATCATAATTCAATTTTATTTTTATCACAAATTACTCATTCAGGTATCACGCAATTAGTATTCAGTTTAAGTTCTAAAACATTTATAAAGATTGTACACATAAATAATTTAATTGCGAGTATAATATCGAAAACTAATAAGGGTCTACCAAATTGAAACATCTGGAGTTTCAAATGGATACCAAATTTCATAATAAAGATTTATGTACATTCAAACTTAATCTGGCCAAGTCTAGACATTATAATATCGGAGTTTACAATGAAAATAACATTAAATAAGTTTAGGATTTAAACTCGGTACTATAATCCGTTTAGTCGCTTCTAGAAGCTACATGTCTTCGAAATAAAATATAACGATATGTTTGTTGCAATTATTTGTATTTTGTTATTTGAAATGTGACACTGAAATATAATTTTCTTCTATCGTACGTAGCGAAGCTCACAATTTAATTAAATCTGGATAACTTAATTCGTATTTGTGGATTTGTTTTTATTGTAGCCAAGAGTTTTAATTATCAGATGAATTGGTTTATTATTTCGTTATCAAGAGCCTGATTCAATTACGATATAAAAAATTGGGAACAAAAAATTTAACTGTAATTCAATATTAATAATAACGTACGATGGTAAACATTTAATGAAGATTATTAAAAAAAATATTGTAATACAATCACACTACTAATCTCATTAAGAAGAAACATTTATTTGCATAAGCACGACGCACACATTCTGTTACATAATAATAATCTTTCATGTTATACAATTACGTAGATAGAACTTATAAAAAAAAACCTACATAAACGAAGAGGATACACACATCTACCAATAAGTATTTATAAATTTATGAAAAACAAAAAATCTTTTGATTGGTTTGACATTGACAACTTGACTTGCCTTGTCAAGGCAGTTCAAATGTCATTTTGACTTTTGACATTAACCTAAAAAAAGACTTTTATGACACAAATGTATATCTGATTATTATTTAAATGTATCTTAAGTACAACATAGGAAAAAGGATTATCAACATGAACATTATCAATTAAGCCTCGCGTCGCCGCCCGCAAATTGGTTAGGCACTCAGCTTATCGCTAAGGACGGGTACATGTCCCACCCTTGCACTGATTTTCAGTGCCTACCATAGTTGGCGTGTTGACGCCAGCTAGCGTTAATCTTACAGAAAAATAAAAATAAACAGCATAAAATTCACCATCACTTGTTAGTGGTATATCCGTAAGGTAAAAAATGCGTTACACACTTACATAGTAGGTAATCTAATTTTTATTACACTTAATTGTTATCTTAATACTTATATTTAATAACTGCAAAACAAAATGTTGAGACAAAATAAGGAAATAAATAAAATGTTTGCATAAAATATTTGCATTACAGTAGAGAGTATAGCAGACAATACGAAGAATTTATGCAAATGCTCACTATAGAACTTTATTTATTTACTAGCTGACCCACGCAGCTCCGCCCGCGTTGTGTTTACGTTAACTAAACTAAACGAAAAAAAAAACATTTATTTGACCGACGCAGAAAGTGACACAAAAACATAAAGATAAAAGTAAACACAATATGTGTAGCAAAAAAGGATTCTGTCGACATACTCGTATTAACTATAGGCTAAAATTGTAGGTAATGTACACTTTTACCAAATATGTACATAAATAATACAGGGTGTAAAAAAACACGTGTCCGATCCGTGAGGGTCTTATTCACTGTATCAATACAAACACGTGTATATTATAACTCATTTGTTGAATATCTCATATTTTTTTCCTACTTTGTTCCAGAAAAACGAATCTGATCTTGTATTTTTGGTACAAATTAGAAAAAAAAAATTGGGATAATTAACAAATGAGTTATATACATGTGTTTGTTGTATTGATACACTGAATAATACCCTCGCGGATCGGACACGTGTTTTTTTACATTCTGTATAATATGTGAAATAGTCCAGAAAAATAGAAGAGAGTAGATAAAGAAATAATAGATATTATTAATAGGTATTTAAGTGTGCTTTTTTTTGGTTTGCTTGTATCTATTTTAATCCTTTATTTTTTCTGTGTCTCATTATCTGTGGCAATAAATGCCACAATGGCTTCTTTCTTTTCTTTCTTTATATTACTAAAACTAGATTTTTTTTATCTTTGTGACTGAGAGATTAACTATTCATTAACTGGCCCTTTGGTCTAGTGGTTAGACACCCTGGCCGCTACCCAAATAGGTAGTGGGTTCGAATCTCACCTTGCGTCAAGGTGTATTTATCTGTACGTGTTAGTACTTATGTACAAAAAATTAAGTTGTTGTTTTAGTACAGGTTCTGCCTAGTTTGGGATCAGACGACCGTGTGTGGATTGTCCCAGATGATAATAATTATTAACTTTTTTCATAAAGGTATTTAGTTGTTTAAAAAAACTGCTTCATTGCCAACCCTCAGCCTCTATATTTTAATTGGAATACACAGATTTTAAAAAGTCTAGCACTGTTGATGGAGTAAGACATCTGCCTACTAAAAATCCACTTTATTAGCATATAATGAGGCACTCGGTTTTTCATGGCTTGCGATTTAACGAGCTAGCGGGCCTCCCTTCACACCAATTCATTTATTTTAATTTATTAAAAGAGGGTGTTTTTATTTTTTATAACATAATAAATGTATTTTGTTGGCGGGGTAAAATATATGAAAGGTATGGTATTATGCATTAATTTTTTATATGTTACACAATTTTTAAGCTAATAAAAATAGGGAATTTTATGCAGTACGTAATACAAGGCTGGTATACTAAACGAGTTGTCACTTTGTTTTGTAATTATTATGACATAAACATGATAAAAAGCGGAACAAATACGGAAATATTTTATTCCGAATTTCAATGTTCCGATTTTTTAAAGTCCGAATTTCATAATATCTATTAATAAAAAATACGAAATCCCTTTGTTGTTGGTTATCAATCAACATAAAATTAATTCGTACTTTTAATGTTTCGTATTACTATTAGACTATTTGTTATTCGATCTATTGAAGCTCGGCATTTTGAAAATACTAATTATAAAATTTAGGATGAATGATAAATTGGAGTTATATTAGGAATTTTGAACCATGCGGGATTATGAAAATCGTCGTTATGTCGTCATCGTCAATCTTCAGAAAAAGTTCACATTCGTCGTTAGTCATCGCGTTAATGTATATCTCAGTCTAACTGTACATTGTGTATACAAAATCCCAAGTACACAAGATCCTAAGCTATATAAACCATAAAAAGTTCACTGACCCGTACCCCTCAATGAGCTAAGCGCGTAATCCATCGGAAAACACTAAAAAACTACCAAAAAAGCCGCCCCGGGACCGCCGCTGGAGACCGCTGATCCCCAAAAGACATACATTATTGTAACAAACTGGTTATTCGGCAATAATGCGTAGTTCATTCGTTTCGCTCATCCCGACGGTGACACGTGTCCCTCTTGTTTGGGTTGACATTGAGTCGAGTTGATAAGTGTGCGGTCTGGGGAACCGCATCAGTCTTGCCCGAGTGACGGCTTGTGGGGAATATGGACTGAAAAGGTTCTATTTTTTTATTGACTTTGTTGTGAATTGGATTGTTTGATGTAATATACATATTAACTTTTGTTGTATAATATATACTTTTTTGGATAATTATATTTTTTTATTGTTAAAATATGATTTATTAAGTCGTAGTAGTCAGTACGACTACGTGATAAAAATATACGCACTGATTAAAAAAATAACTTGTTTATAAATAATAGTAAGTATATAAAAAAACAGCCTGACTGAGCAAGTACTATCGCGGACACGAACGGTGTAGCAGTTTTCAATCAAAATCGTTTGAACAACGTTACGTGCGCTTACGTCGCACTTATTTTGTGTCGGCTCGTTCAAGCGATTGTGGTCCAGGTGGTACACCGTTAGTGACCGCGAGAGTACCTCCACCTCATAAAACAAGCAGTGCGTTCAGACAGAACGCAAGTTTATTTGTAGGGTCCGTAGAGCGGCTCTGCAAACCACAAACTTATTACTAGGTAGTGGGTTCCTTGTGCAAGGAACTATCCAGGTAGGTACCACCGCAGTGTCCGATAGTCTACCGCCAAGTAGCTATCGGTAAACATTGCTGTGTTCCGGTATGAAGGTCATTATAGGCGGTGAAATTATCGGACACAAAAGACTTAATAATATAATGTCTTAAGGGTCGGCAAAAAAGGAACCTCCTTTTTGAAGTCGGTTAAAAATCTATACTTATAATAAAACTGTAACCGGTCCAATTCTATACATTGAAGATATTTTGAAAATTATATTTGGAGGGCATTCAATAACCGATACTGAGGCCGAAAATGTAATTTTTTTAATTTTTGTCTGTCTGTCTGTCTGCCTGTCTGTCTGTATCACGGCTGCGCATCACGCCGAAACTACTGAATGGATTCAAATGAAACTTGGTATGATTTGAGATCTTACTACGAGGTAGGACATAGGATACTTTTTATCCCGTAATCTAGCACGGTTCTTTTGGGAGAGGGGATTAAAGTCAAAATGGGTACTTGGTTATACGCTTAGTCCGATTTTATAAATTTTTCTTCATAATTATAATAAATATTAGTAAGGGAACACTCATAGAGAGTTGTTATCAAGGTTTTGTAATCGATCGGGTTAAGCAACGTTAGGTAAGGTCATGAAATAGATGGGTAACCGTTTAACGCCATTTGAACTGAACGGGTCCGTGCTTCGGAGAGCAAGTAAAAAGTGGGTCCCAGTTTTTAACCGACTATAAAAAAGGAGGTTATGTATTCGATGCGAATGTCTGTTATTAAAAGTTTAGTTAACGCAAAAATAGCGCAGGCGGAGCTGCGTGGGTCAGCTAGTGCATAACATGTGCATAGCGTATTAACTCTATTAAACCCACGCCAGCTATCACCGACTTTAATATATTTTCGTAATTTAATGCTTTTTAGAAAAAATATTTAAGGTCGGTTTTTATTTTTTCTAAAAATATTATAGGCAAACCTAATACCTTTTTGTTCATGATAGAGCAACTAGACTTGGCGTCCCTGAATCCAAAGGTTTAGTGTGTAACAACACTAAAAGGCTAGTACCTGCGGAAGACAGGTACTAAATCTCTATTGAAGTGTGGTGACGTAATGGGGAGGCTGGTTAGCTTTGTAATTCAAATCACAAACACCCACAGCCTTCCCACAATATAAATGTTAAGGTCATGCTATGTTTAAGTGCCGTAGAAAACGCGATTACTTTTAGTCGTTGATACTAAATGTAGTAGATAGATAGATAGTTTTTACCTTTCTTTTCTATCATTTTGCTAAAACTGTACCTACTGTGTACTTACTAACGGATTACTGTTCAATTACGAGTAATACCACAGTCTATAAACCAATACTAGTTTATATACTGTGGTAATACTTTGCAGGACGGTTAGGTATTGATTTTATTACTCGTATTGAATAAATATATATATTTTGCAAAATAACCCAGCATTTAGAATAACCTACCTACTTCCGGGTTTTTTGAAATAACTTGAAACAGAGACAATTTTTTTTATTCAGCTCAGTCTTTCTGATACAGACGATACTACATGTATGTATGTGTGCTGACGCTGTAATTTGTGTAATTGCAAAGTAAAATTTAAACACCTCAAATGTACAAATCCCCCATTTCACGTCCCACCTGTTCAAAATATGAAAGTAGGGCAATTCCACCCGTGACAAGATTACACCATAATTACACCTAATTCTGTTAATGCGCTATGGCAGGGGGCTCTCTCTCACTCTTTAATACGTCTGAGCCGTTTGTAACAACTTTTTTGAATGGCTTAGTTACGAACGTGTGTTGCTATTGGTTTTTGGTCTGGTATCTGCCGCTCGTCAGCTGAAACAGTTAGTTATTGTCTGCTGGGCCCAGTAATTTCCTCACACTACAGCGCTCTTAACACCAGAACACAATAATTGCCTAGAGACTGCTGCTTCATGGCAGAATGTACGACGTAGCGGGGTGGTACAATTCTGGACTGTCTTCTACACAAGGAAGGGACCTCGCACATAGTTCATCTACACTTAGTGGCTCATTACCTAGTAGAAGTAGCCTAGTTTTGTTCGCGAACATATATGTCATATGAACATCGCTTTCAGATCATCGCTGCGAGCGCAATTCTTAAGTTTTAGAGTAGATCCCCGATGCACGTAAGAATCGCTTGGATACACCCTCATTATCGTGAATGTCTTGTATGAGTGGTGAAAGATCCTGTTAAGATTAGTACGCGATTAAGGGGGAGTACGAACGTTTTTATTTATGGTCCTGAGTAAGCTGTAACAAAGGTTTAATTTGTATCTTTGTATTAATTCGATTAATTATAGTTAGATTTAATTAGGAACATGATTGATGATTATTATATTACGAGCGTATATCATCCAGTCCTGTAGTTGTCCTGTCCTGTAGTTTAGAAACAGTTTTTACATAAATTTATGTAAAAGTCTATAGCAACTTTTTAACGCATTGCTTATCAAAACAACGTACATACCTATATCTCAACCAAATGATGTCTTGCCTAACTGTCACAACCTAAATATAAAATGCATAGCTTGATTCACACAGATACGTGATTTAATTTTATTATTTATTAGGTAAATAAAAATTGTACAGCATTTTAATACATAACCGAGGACGCAGTTCGACTGCGGGGCCATATTCACCACCAAACAAAATAGATCATAAGGAATTCGTCCTCCTCGTAGTCGCCGCCGTACCTACTCGGAGGAAGTCTAGGGTCCAATTTAGCTATAATTTACACTAATATTATAAAGAGGAAAGATTTGGAAAGATTTGCATTTTATGATGTTTGTAACGAATAAATTCAAAAGATAAATTTAAGAAATCAGTCCAGTAGGGACCGAAATCAAAGATTTCTACATTGTCCCTGAGTAACATTGGTCATATAAATTACTAGAAAAACAATGTCCACCCGGTGTGGGCTCCGTAATCTTAGTAAGTTTAGTAAAGGCTCGTATGGCAGCGAATGGTAATTCAGAGTTTGATGATCTCAATATAATTGAGGAGAGCTCTGAATTAATTGAATTTGCAAGTTAACACAATGCGTGAGGGTCGATGGGTTATTAAGAAACTGGTTGCAGAATTGATTAAATATGTCTGGCTATTAAGAAATTTATAGTCAAATTTCTGAACTTTGAATAAGCGTGTACATAAAATATATTTTATTCGCGTAGAGACGGGTAGATTTTAAGACTATTTTTTATTAGCATCGTTTGATCTTAGACAATATATTATCCTGCGTTGATCGGACTAACAATAATAATTAGCTAACTGAATGTATTGAAAATAAACTAATTTTACTGATTATATTAGTATTCGAAACATCGGTTAATTAAAATCAAAAATCAACCGCGATATAATATAATCCGTAAAATTAATTTCATTTAAATGTGTACTATTCGCGTAAATATCAGAAATCATTAACTGAATGTGTGTGACCCTGAGATAACTATGATGTATGGACAGCTACCATCTCAGTCCGCCCCTCACCATATGTATGATATATAGTGTTAGAAACATCGGGATAGTAAAATCCAAAATAAACCGCGATATAATCCGTAATGTTATTTTGTACCCGTAATGTGTAATTCGCGTATCAGATGTTAACATTTTTCATACATTTTACACAATATGCAATCAAATTTAAAAATATTTATTTCAAATAGGCTTAACTCACTTTTAAATGGACAATTTTTTTAAAAGCTACCAACGTATCACAACGCGGCCCCAACAGAGACGGCAAGAAACTCAGCCGGCCTGTCATTGTTTCACTTTTTTTTAAACAGTCTTGTTACAATTGATCAGCATCAGCGATAGTGTGTCCTACCGTTCAAAAAATAAAACAAGAGAGAGAAAAAAACTACAACAAACTAAAAGGCCGAAGGGATAGTAGTCGTACCAGTCCCCCCAAGCAGCACCCACACACGAGTTGACTCGAGCAGCAGCCATCACTCCCCTTAACCATATTAGAGGGAAGGGGATGACCCGCCATTGAAGAGATAGATCGCTAATATTGGGCATAAAGTGAACCGGGGCCATCAAACTACTGACGACACTAACCAGCTCAACTTAGCCGTATTACACTTTAAAGCAAATGTCCCCAAGCAATGTCCAAGTAGAGATGACAGCTGCGATTACGTCAGTTACCTGTCCCAACTGATAACTATTCTCGGCGAGGTCTTATCTCTTGCAAAACGATACTGGGAGGCAACTTGTTAGATTTTGGCTTGAATTTAAATTGGCACTACGATAGCTATATGATTTAATTTTCAATTATCAATAGCATATTATAATAATAATAATAAACATTTATTTCAAGTACAAAATACTCATATTAGCAGTACATAATTGAGCTTATGCTAAATTTCTAAGCAGATCAAATCATTGAAATCCAGAAGCGTTGCACAGATGAGTCATAGCTGTAAGCAATTGCTTTCAGTGTATTATGGGTACTATTAAGTACTCTTTGCCTTAAAGATGCTATTCGCTTACGAATAACAGCCGCAAACCCGTCTGTGCGCGCTATACAAAACATGCCAGAGGCACTACAGTACCTCGAGAGTTTAAACATTGCTCTAAACACATTATTATATTGCACTCTCAATGCATTATACGAACGCTGCGTGTACCTGACCCAGAGACCACAGGTGTATAATGTTTGACAGTACGCCTTAAAAAGAGTTATTTTAACCTGATCGGTACAGCGTGCAAATCTCCGGGCCAGCATGTTCCCACGCATCGCCAATGATCTTCGCTCTCGTTCAATATCATCTTCATCATTTAAGTTTTCATTTAGGATGTGTTCATTTCAGTTTTTATTAAGGAAGTGCGTTCTTAGAAGGGGCGGAATTTTAATACTCGTTCAGATGAATGCCAAATAACACAGCCTGCTGGTAGAGTCCCTGTACACCATTCATGGTCCTGCACGATGGCCGGCATGCTACTCAATAGGTCGTGGGTTCGATTCCCACCAAGTATCTGGGTGTTTTATCCATTTAAGTATGTATTTACAAGAAAAAAGTATAGGTACTATAAGTATTAGTATCAGTTGTCTAGTTTCCATAGTACAGGCTCTGCCTAGTTTGCGATCGGATGACCGTGTGTAGATTGTCCTAGAATATTATATTATACTAGCTGACACACACAGCTAAATTTTAAATACCTGCTTTTTTAAGTCAGTTTTTTTTTAATTACAGTTTTGGCTTCAGTATTGATCATATAATGCCCTGCAAAAATAATTTTCAACGTAATGTATCTTCAATGTACAGAACTGGACCTGTTACAGTTTTATTATAAGTATAGATTAAGTATACTCGTAAGTATAGATTAAGGTGTACTGGTTGGACGTAGAGAACTGATAACGTCACATCGAACGAAATATCACTCAAAGAAACTCAATGGGGGCTGCAGTCTTCTGTAGGTACCTCCACTTCCCAGGCCAACTCTCCTTTTTTGAGACCTCTCTAAATGTTTTAGGTATTGTCGGTATTGTGCTTTTTCTGTTACAGATTATAATTATAATTTTTAATCTACTTTAGTATAATAATTATTTATTTTATAAGAATATATTTTTCTGTGAAATAATGGAACGGTAATATAAATTATTTAACTAAAATATAATTTTGTATTTACAGAAAGTCAAAAAAATTTATACACTTTATTAAAAAGATATATACAGGCTTTTAGTGGTTCATTGGAGCTCATACCGGAAACAATAATATAACTACTTATCTAACTAACCCTTGTGTTAGGGACCATCAAAGTCAAAGTCAAATATGTTTATTTGAAATAGGTAAGCGCTAGCACTTTTGAATGGTCAATTTTTTAAAAGCTACCAGCTGATCACAACGTGGCCTCAACTGAGAAGATCCGGCAAGAAACTCAACAGGCTTGTCATTTTTTTTGTTTGTTTTGGTGACGGGCCCGTTGGTCTAGTTGGCAGACACCCTGCCTGCTAACCGATGGGTCGTGGGTTCGATTCCCGCCAAGTGTCTGGGTGTTGTTTATCTATTTAAGTATGTATTTACAAAAAAAAGTATATAAGTATTAGTATCAGTTGTCTGGTTTCCATAGTACAGGCTCTGCCTAGTTTGGGATCGGATAACCGTGTGTGGATTGTCCCAAGATATTATTATTATTATTATTTGTTACAATTGAATCGACATTAGCGAGTGTGTCCTGCCGTCCGAAACATGAAGCAAGGGAGAAAAGAAGAAAACAATAAATTACGTCAAAAATTACAACAAACTAGAAGCCCAAAGGGATAGTAGTCGGACCAGTCCCCCCAAGCAGCACCCACACACGAGTTGACTCTAGCAGCAGCCATCACTCCCCATCACATCCATCATAGTGTTAGATATTGTGCTGCCAAGCAGCAAGGTTTAGACATTTCTTTGTTCTGGTGTAAATGGGTACTCTAGCTATTCAAATTACCTGGCTTAATAGACTGACTGCCGAACCTACAAACGTCAATTATAGTTAATGATCATTAATCCATTTTTTTGGAATCGGAACATTTCGTCACTCGAAGCCAATTAATACTTAATACGCAGATTGTGAGTAGAGATACCAATAATCTCGTATTCAATAATCGAAAAATCATAAACAGCTCCGACAGTCGAATTAAGTAGATTCTAAAAAGTGATTTATTTAGAATTAAAGTTAATTGGCGTTTGTGAGTGCGGCAGTGAATAACAAATGCCTTGTTTGTCTCGTCACCACGTTGAAATAAAAAATGAATTAAGTATTTAATCTAATGCTCTTGGTCAATACTTATAGAGATTAATCGATCTATTTCAGCCTGCAGCTTCTACACCATCGGAAACACTTTTCAATAAACTACGTTCTAATCAATCACTGGTAAGCCGCGGACACCCGAGCGCATCAGCGGGCGATCGTTCATTATATGAGCATATTCGATTCTGCACGAATCGAGTGATTTATCGGTGCGATTGCAACTATCGTCTCGGTTCGACGCGCGGTAATCGATAACGGTCCGATGTTATAACGACTTTGCTGGCGGTCCGTGACGATTGGAGCCGTTGCAACTTTTGCTGATATCAATAATCTTCCGTTCGAAATTTAATTCGATGAAGTTTTAAATTTCGAATTCAATATTTTTTTGAGAGTGGGTGTTGTTGTTTGTTGTCGTATGGTTTCAGAGTTTTCAAGCTGCCCTTAGGCCTCTGGCTTAGCTTAACGACTGGTGTCTAGATGACAATAGCCGGGATCCACTTTTAACGTGCCCCCTATAAAGTGAGTAATAACATGAGTTAGTTACGTTAATTTTTCTTCATATGGCAGACACCGAATGAGTCTAAATGTATTGAGTATGATTCACCTAACACGTGTGACCATTTTTCAAAAATTATTAGATTTTTTAAGGATATGCTTTAATTTCAAAACATGACTTGCTTTTAGGTGAATTACTTAATGTGGCATTCTTTTATGTGGCGTTCATTCATTCTTAGGCCCACTGTTTCGTGGTAATAACACTCACGAAAATTTGACGATATTTTTCAAATATACATTATTTATAGATAAGTATGTGTATATAGTAGTAGTAGTAGTAGTGTGTAGTTTTTCTGTATGTTTTAATTTGGTGTGCAAATAAAGAGTATTCTATTCTATTCTATATTTAGTTTTTAAAACTCTTGAACAGTATAAATTCTCCAGATAAAGCTCCCTAAACATTGGAACATAATGTTATATCTATCTACCTACCTACCTACGTGGTACGGTCTTGTAAAGATATTCCAAAGAGTCACTCAACATAATAAGGGAAGTCTATTTTTAAGTGAAGTACATTAAACGAGACAATAAATTTCGAGGGTAGTGTAACTGACAGTTCCTTTAAAAATATTGTCATAGGGAACATAAACCACTATTTATGAGGGGTCAACTAAGGGTAATTTCCTAATAAATGCTCCTCGTGATAGCCCGTGAGAGTTTATGGGACGCGGAAAAATCGCGCGGGTAATAAAATAGCATATTCATGTGTTGACACACATGAATATGCTATTTTATCATAACTGTATGTTGGTAACATGCATTGTGGTATTAAGATGGACTCGAAGGTGTTATGGATAAATAGCCTCGCCATTTACCAAGAGGTCAAAGGTTTAAGTTTGTATATAGAAATCGAAACCACGACTTTGAGGGTACCCAGGACCTTTTGGGTAGAGATCAAGGTATCTTACCTACTACTAGAAACGTCACCATTTTTTTTTATAAAAAAAAACAGCATAAAAACATATAAATTTAAATATAATAGCAACACTTAAGCCTCTTGGACTTGTATGTGTTACGTCAGAATTTCAGATTCCTCATCGGATCTTTTGCTTCAAAGTAATATTTTTTAACTTTAAAAAATAAAAACTTAATATGACATTTGTACGACGTTTCTTACAGAAATATTATGGTGTATTATTACACACATCAAAAGTGTCTAGGGATCAAGCATTTTTAAGCGGATTTCTTGAGATTGAGATGTGGCTTTGTAATAAATTTATGATTTTATAAATTTATATGGATCCTTTTTGGTGCATTTCATAATTTGAATCAGGAACTGTGAATCAAATTCGAGTAAAAGATGAAAATCAGCTGTCAATATTTTCCCTATAAAAACATACAACGCATTGAAGACATTATTAGTGCTACTGTTTCCCTACTACTGATTAAAACCAACGTTATTATGGAGCGGCGACGTCATTTAAGCAGGGAAGAAATGCTCAGAGCCGTGGGAATGATAGAAGCTGGTTCCCGGCAACGTACTGTGGCTTTAGCTCTGAATAAAAGTCAGAGTGTTATCAGTCGACTTTGGACACGTTACCGAAGCACTGGTACCGTGGCTGAGCGCCATGGAGGACGGTATCGCTGCACCACACGGAGACAAGACCGATATATTCAAATCTTAACTCGAAGAGCTCCAACAATAACTGCCATGATGTTAGCAGTGAGGCTTCATCACTCTTCAGGGAACTTAATTAGCGACCAAACAGTCAGAAACCGCTTGCATGAAGTGAACCTTCATTCCCGAAGACCGCTACGGGTACCACCTATAGCAATGCACAATCGTAGGATTCGATATCAATGGGCTCTTGAACACAGAAATTGGGCAGAAGAACAATGGCGTTTCGTGTGCTTTTCTGATGAGTCTCGTTTTGGTATGAGACCGGATACAAGAGGTATACGACACTGGAGAACCCCTGGACGCCAACAGCGATTAAAATCCTGCCAGGAAGTCCATCCTTATAGTGGTGGAACCATCATGGTATGGGCGGGTATTTGGATCGGCGGAAGAACTGAGTTGATTTGGATCAGAGGCAACCTCAACGCTCAAATTTATGCTGAGACGATTGTATCAGACGTCATCGTTCCTCTACAAGTGCAAATCGGTCCCTTATTTCAGTTAATGCATGATAATGCACGACCGCACACCGCAAGAGTTGTAAGACAGACTCTCGCCGCAGCTAACATCAATGTCCTGCCCTGGCCTGCTCAGTCGCCAGACTTGAACCCGATTGAGCATGCATGGGATATGCTACAGAGAAGAGCTCTGCCGAATATGGAGGGTATCCAGTCGCAAGAAGACCTTTTTTTGTTGTTGCAACGAACATGGGCGGCCATTCCACAGCGTGATTTGGATGAACTCATTTTGAGTATGCCAAACCGATGTTCTTGTGTTGTTAGTGTTCGCGGTAGAAACACGGATTATTAATTGTTTAAGTTACCCAATAAAATTTTAAAGAAAACTGTTATTTCAGTCTTTTTTTCGAACTTTTGTGTTAGTGGTTCAAATGTCAAAAATCCCTTTATTAGGAAAATGGCAAATTTCTTTATTAATGCAAAGGTGACTTGGTTTATCGTTACTGTGACAAACGAAAACACTTTATTTGATGAATCCTTAAAGAAAATTTTAATTAATATCAATCAGGAGAAAAGTTATTGCAAAAATATATGTTGATCCCTAGACACTTTTGATGTGTGTATGTTTATATTTATTAGCATGAGTAAACAGATCTTATTTTTTTAAACGGCTTCAAAAAGAAGGTTCTCTATTCGACGCGTATGTATGTAATATTGATATTAAACTATTTAAAAAAAAAAAAAAAACCGGCTTCAAAGTAAATTATCTAAAAAGCATAAAATAACGAAAATATATTGAAGTCGGTGTCAGCTCGTGCTAGTCTTAGTTAACATGATGTGCTAGCACCGACTTCAATATATTTTCGTTATTTTATGCTTTTTAGATAATTTACTTTGAAGCCGGTTTTTTATTTTTTTTTAAATAGTTTATTTCTATGTATGTTCGCGCATAACTCTGGCAATTATGAACCGATTTGAAAAATTCTTTCTTCCATCCATTCTTTAATCCGTTAATTGGGTCCCATAAAAAAATTATTGCTTAGTAGGTAATAAGTAGTTCCTGAATAAACTATTTAAAAAAAAAATGTCAAGCTGAAGGATTCAGATCGTGAAACGTGTTTTTTTTAATCGCCACACATCGCCACGTGTCGGATACCTTAATTGTTACTTCCCTCTAGGTTTTTTTGTTCCATTTACCGGTGCTGTGCTTACCTTACAGTTATGTGTGTATGTGCTGCATTATTTTCACAAAATGCATCAAGGTTCTACCTGTAGCACATGTCTGACCATGTGATTCTTTTTGGTTGCCGCCTATGAACAGCCGCCTTGTACTCAGCTATGTACATTCTGCCAATGTACATAGCCACCTAGATGGATTATTGCCAATTCATATGTTTTCTTTGCCTAAACTCTGCTTAACCTCATCTTCTGAAAATCAAGTGCACCCTTTTCCTTCACTACCTGCTACCATACGCTTGATGATGCTAAGCACTGTGCACTGTATTTTTCAGGGGTCCTGTACCAGGATTAGTGCATACTACTATTCCTGAGTGCCCGCTACACCTCGGGTCTTGGTCGGCCCCCGTGCTATGTAACCAGCCAAGCCTGCAACCCTGCTTAGCTGTCTCCCCGCCTGCTGCCGGGAGACCACCGACTCGCTTGGCCTACTACTGCCAGGTGCATCGTGCCACACGATCTGACTTCTAGAGCCCGCGACCTCTGAGATCTTGTCTTTTTCCAATATATCTCTCTTGTTTCTTTAAATCTTTGTTTCCTTTTCTTTATCTGTAGCGCTAAACGCTACAGCATTTCAAACTACATACAAATTGACAGCAGCGTGCCATTCACATTCTCTAATTATATCAAAAGGAATGCACAAACGAACCTTTTGACTACACGTCATATTTATACATTAAATCAGCGCTACAGAAATCTTTGCTCACATTTGTCTTACGTTTAGATTAGAGAAAGGTTGAGATTTTTTATCGAGAATTTGAAAATTCTTCGTCTCTCTCTGGTATGGCATTTTTTCGACGGAAGTCACGCGCGACATTTTCGTCGCCCGCTGCGCGCCCGTGTGCACGCAAGCTTATAAGATTAATAGAATTTTTGTTCCACGATTTGCTTTGAATTAGTCGAAAGCTCTTTGCATTAGTCAATCCATCTTTAGTCCCTCTACGGTTGACATAAAGATATAAATGACTACGTATTACTTCTTTGGCTTTATCGACGATAAACGACGCAAGCCTATTTTATATTAAAGATTAAATTCAACATCTCACTCTCTTAATTTTAAAATTGATTTTCATACTCTGCGGACTTTCCCAAATCCCAGCCAAGTGCTAGTCGGACACGCCCACCGAATGGATGGGCGGGCAGACAGACGGAGAATAAAAGTTTTTTTTTATTTTTTTTTATATAACATAAGCTAGTGCTCGGCTGCAGACCCACCTGATGGAAAGTGGCGCCGCAATCGAAGATGGTAAAGCACACTAGCTTATTAAAAGCCTATTTCTATTAGATGTAAAAAATTCTCGAGAGGAGTCCCTAAATTTTGTCAACAATTATTTTGCGACAGTTGGAGGGTTAATTGAGAAAAATAAATCCCCACAAACACCTTCCGTGACAAATGCCAATGACTTTTCGAATAGAACAGTATCATCTTTTGTGCTCACGGAAACAGACCCCTCAGAGGTTTACGAGATACTGATGAGCCTTAAATCGGAGAGCGCACCAGGGTGGGACAACATACCGACTAGATTTTTAAAATCCGCCGCCACGCTTATTGTTCCTATTATCTCACACTTAGTCAATTTATGTTTTAGACGAGGTAATTTCCCAAATACTCTTAAACAAGCCATCCATCATACTTTAAACCATACAGATTTCCTACTGATACTTTATAATTAGAAGACCTGAGGGTACCCTAAGACAACTATGACATATGGACAGCTACCACCTAAGTCCGCCGGGGACCATGAATGATGTAAAGTATTCGAAACGTCGGGTAATTAAAATCAAAAATAAACCGCGATATAATCCGTAAAATTAGATTCATTTCAATGTGTATATATATTTCAACGTAAATATCAGAAATCATTAATATTTATATTTTCTTCCTTAGTAATTTCACTCGTTTCGTCAAACATACCATTGTTGAATATCATTTCCTCATATCACGACCCTGAATTAAAGGCAATATGTAGATATAAATTATATTTCGGTATACAAAAACATGTCAGGAAGCCGGAATTTTGTAAGCAGTCACGTAATTTATTTCACCTTGATAGTATTATTTGATGCTTTTACATACGTACGTTTATGATATTGTGTAGATCTTCAGGAGCAAAGGACGAATACACTCATTAAATAACGACCGTTTTATAGAGATTACAGGTGATCAAAAATACAGAATGCCTACATTAAAAAGTGTGTATACCTAAATAATAATATTTATACCAGCCCTTGTTTATGTCACACTATTGGGCACGGACCTCCCCTCAAGGCTTAGGCTATAGTCCACCACGCTGGTCAAGAGCAGGTTGGCGGACTTCACACGTCATGTGAAAGCTAGTTAGGCTTTCACAGACATGCAGGTTTTCTCACAATGTTTTCCTTCACCGAAAGCTAGTAACAATCGCACAAAGACGATCCGCACATGATTAATTACCTAAAGGAATCAGAGGTGCGAGCCGGGGTTCGAACCTGCGCACCTTGTATCTAAGGCAAAAAAAGTAAAAAAGGTAAAAAGTGTGTATGTTGTAGCCAATATCGTTACTGCCTGCATCACTCCACTGCTGGACATAGGCATCCCCCATAGGCACGCAATTGAGCCCAATCTTTGGCTCTTCCCATCCAGACACTTCCAACCACTTTGCGTATATCGTCGCTCCACTTGTGAGCAGTCACAGGTCATCGTACGTCATGTTTTCCCGTCAGTGGTCTTTAGTGGTTAAGCAAAAATCGCCGTCAAATAAACCGAATTTGGAATGCCAAGTTTGAGTTATTTAGCTGCGATTTTCTGTAAGGTATCTATACCTTAACCGAGAATTAATCTTCTCCATCAGAGACATCTATGAAGGCATCCGGGGCAGTTTTATTAGGTAATAGTCCCACATTACCCAGCTTCTACCCTTACTTGTATGATGACCATCTATACTGTGATCCCCTAGCCGCCTGCCAAGCGTGGGGATTATGGCAACCCCTCCCTTCTAAGGGGGAGGCCCTGTTCAACAGTGAACATCTTACGACTGATGATGATTACTTCTCCATCAAAGCCGCTCCACAGCTTCTATGAAAGCTACCGGGAAGGTTTCAGATGGCAAAAATCCTGCACCCGGCCTTTAAGGGGCCTTCTATGGATTACTTCTCTGACAGCAAAGAAAAAAGGTATTACTTCGCTAGTTTGACCGTTTGCTCTCGTTTCATAGTATTATTAACATATTTTAATAAAATAATTTAGTGGCAAACGATAGAAGCCTGTAAATCGCTGTAAATGAAGTCTCAACGATCATCTAACAATCACTTATTCAAATTCGTATTAAAATAAAACCGACCACTTATCTCTGTTCAAACTTCTAATTTGTCGACGGTCCTTTCTATACATCAATCACTCGACTCGGGACCGTAAGCCTTTCGAATCAAAGTGGAATTTCGTTTATCAGCCAGTCAATCAGTATCACAAAGAAGAATCACCGACTTTGCGTCAAGCGGGCGATGTGTTGACGCACTGACAGACAGACAGATTACCCTCACACTGACAAATGCTTGTAACCATAGAACTAGAATGATAAACCAAATTGAGCTTTATACAAAGGCGCTGGAGTGCAAAATTAAATGCCTGTTTATTTTGAATTTACAGGAATATTCTTGGTAAATTTATTTGCTAGTCTGTTTCATTTCGAGCTGGGAAACTGTAGAAAGGCTAGATCAACAAACATAGTAGTGCTTGTATTTTTCTATAATTCAAGGAATAAATGAGCCTCACTTGAATGTATGGCCACGTTATTGAACCTAATTCCAACGGGGATATTTTGCAGAAGAGTATAATGGTTTGTGACCAGGTGACCAGAAAGCTACTTTTGTTTTTGAAAAGTTTATCGGAAATATTATTCATAATACATCTACTAGAAAAGTATTGTATTCCTTTTTCGAAAACTAGACAGAATCATCACTGTCATATGAATATAGGCTAGGAAAAATACTATGAAAATCCAGTGTCTACGTGTTACGTGGTCGTGAGATACAACTTCCTTAGTTGTGAGAGGGCAAAAAAAGTTATTGTAAGTCGAAGGCATCACTATAGGCATCCTAATATTGACTAAAGGCAGATTTCTTTTCAACAAATGATACCGGTATTTTTCTCCGTTTTGCTTCAGCGCAGGATTCTATTGTTAATAGGCTAGTGCCTCTACCATCGATGGCTGTACCACCGCTTACTATCAGAACTGCGATTACAACATTATAACATGAGGTAAGAGATCGCGTCTCGTAAATATTGTATAGAATTATGTGTGTTTCACTCAAGTCGCTAAGTACAAATCTAAGTTATACAAACACGTTACGTTTCAAGTCTATTCACGCGTCACATGTCATTGTCAAGCGATGAATTTACATGTCTTTTGTCAAGTACCTCAAAATTTACCTTTTTTACTCTTGTGTTTTTTTCTTGAAGAACGCGCAGTGCGCGAACATGCTTACACGCGCTCCATCATAGTGGAATGCTTTAAAATTCCGTCTGGAGCTGCCTCATTCAGCCGGTATAACTAATAGGAATATTTACACAAAATTAATTTCCTAACAGTTCGATCGCGGAAGCCAGTAGGACAGACGGGAATTTTGACAGAAATAAAATTCCCGTTTGTCCGATTATACCAAATCGAACTACGAGGAATAAACCGCTTTTTTTTGCCTTATAAATGTCAAATGTACTATCATGGCACGGAGAAAAGGCCGGAATATACCTTGACAGCGTTGACACAATATTTATTGCCTGCATTGGATTTCGTCCATTCGTTAGTAATAGATAGTAGCTATGATTGCCGCAGACTTATAGAATCCCACATACATATCGGCGTCGGGGAAAATGGCTAATGAGAGATAACTGAAGTAGGTGAACGTTTAGGATAATATTAGAAGATATTCTCCGTTTTGTACAATCATAAATAACGGAAGGTACGGACAGAGAACTGCAGTATAGGTGAACGTTTAGGAACATACGCGTAAGAAGACATTAATTTGTCGGTTCACCTTTTTGTACAAGCCTAAATGATCAAATTAATGTCATTGCTTTGTACAAATTTACATTCAATTCCCAGGTAATAGAATTTAAATTGAACAAATTCATGAACATAATTGTTTAAAGTCACCACTGAACAGTCGGCGTCGCGAAGTGAAACCGAGACGCAGCCAGGTTGGAAATTCTCGGTCGGAATGTGTTGAATGTACACCGTCACCGCGGAATTGTTGCGGCGCGCCGGATAGCCCGCAAACATTTTAACTTATTTAAATACGGGCAACCAACTTACTCTGTAAGTGATACACTTAATATTCCTTAACTTACATATAAATTTCCGGTTTGAGTGGAAAACCTTAGCATTATTTTTGTTTTATTAATGGAAGCAATCTACTGGACACTAGGTACAGAATATAGCTATTTTTTTTTTGTTTTTGTCGGAGAGGAAAACTTCAAAAGGTTTGCTTAGGGGAAAAGTAGGTTTATGTGGGATTTTTACCCACAAAAAAATCCCTGACGGCAATATATACGCTGTGGACAGACTCTGGATACTCCGTTTGAGTCTCTCCAGTACTAGACGGTCGTTAGAGCAGGTCCCGAGGAGCAGAGAATGCACGCTCTTCCCGGCACCCTCGCGGTGCTTCCAACTACCCAGGGTCTACATTACGTCGACGCTCACCTTTGGGGTTGGGGTCGCATTTACTAAGGATGCAGAGAGCCTCCAACTTAAGTGGCCGTGATCCACGAGCCCCCTTTAAAGTAGGAGAATATTGCAATTTGACCTAATCTGTAAATAAGGTTGCTAGTACCCTATGAACCACCGTTCGTCCTCCTTGCTGCTGGCACAACGTCCGTTTCCTTGTAGGTATTGTTAGTATTCTGGTGAATTTCTGTCCACAAATGCTATTAAATCTTTTCTACTAAATCAAAAAGTTCTTATTCATATACAGTGTCGGAGCACGGCTAGTACATAACAAAAAAAAACTGAATGGTAGCGGCATCCTCGCCCAGTCCCTCATCTCTCCAATACACACTCGCTAGCGCCCAGAAGCAACTATTACAAAACCCTACTTGAATGACCCTTGCGTCACCAAGGATACCACAAGATCATCGTTTGACGGGCCCGTTGGTCTAGTGGTCAGACACCCTGCCTGCTAACCGATGGGTCGTGGGTTCGATTCCCGCCAAGTGTCTGGGTGTTGTTTATCTATTTAAGTATGTATTTACAAAAAAAAAGTATATAAGTATTAGTATCAGTTGTCTGGTTTCCATAGTACAGGCTCTGCCTAGTTGGGATCGGATGACCGTGTGTGGATTGTCCCAAGATATTATCGTTAGGTAACCTAGGTACACAAATTCTTTAACTAAATTCAAATGGAAGGAATTCAAATCCAAGCAATTACTTAAGCTAGCAAAATGACAAACACGAATGGATATTTGGTAATATATATTTAGAGTGAAATAATAATCCAGCGTCCCATAAAACTATATTTGCGAAACGCGGTCCCGAAAAAATCCATAATACGGCACGCAAGTGCTCCTATGTCGAGTGATTCCCAACACGTTTTTGCAATTTAAATCCGAAATATCACTTAGATACTTTACATGCGGAGCCGGGTTTCCTTTCGGGGCCCCGGCGACTGTCCCCCAAAATTTGCATTGCTAATAGCTTCCTTCTGGATGTGTGGGTTCGCCACGTTTTTGTTTTGCGTGATGTCTCCGTGTTCGGGATTTGATCGCAGATTCGGAAGATAGATGTTGGGTTGTCGGTGATTTTTGTTACAAGTGGCAAGATTTTCTTTGGATTTTTGGGGTGATTTCGCTTTTCGTATTGTGTTCCGACGAAAATGACATTATATTTGCTCTCTCACTCGTTTCCTCTAATGGATAAAGTGTGTGTGTGTGTCTGTAATTTCTTAAGTTTATGATCATAAAGTGTTTAGTAGTGTGATTGAGGTCAGGTGCTTTGGATATTTTTTTTTGGAAGCAACAAGGTTCATCTGATTGCAGGTGATAATTATGTTTAACCATGGTTATGCTTAAGCAGACCACCTGAGATATAAGTTTTTAAGTATCTTGAGTCCAATATTTTATCCAGGTCCTTCCATACAGATTTATGTTTACACACTGCTACTTTGAAGCAGAATATCTGACACTGCGGCGGTACCTGCTTGGTTTTACTATTGCTCAAGACGTCTATAACGTAGACCTACTGTCAGTGCAATTTTCCTAAAATTTCAGCCTTGGCGGAGACCAGTGTTGCTACCTTCTATATTTTGCAGTAATTTCTTAACATTTGCCATTGCTATGGCTTAACTCTAGCTAATATCCTCCCGTTGAGTGTCTGTAAGAGGCGACTATGGGAAAGCAAGAAGATGGGCAGCAGCGTCCTTCTATTGGATTACCTACCACTTCCCCATCTATTGCGATCTCCAAGAAGCCTGCCAAGCATAGGGATTACGGCAACCCCTTTCTTTTAAGAGGGAGGCCTATGTTCTGAAGTGGACGTCTTTCAAATGTTGATAAGTACAGAAATATTGTATGTACTCGTAACTGTATTTTATTAAATTAGATTTTCTAATAAGTACCTACCGATTAGTTATTGTTAAAACCTCAATTAAAATCTGGACATTAACACGTTCAGTGCGCATCAGGCACATTTCGGCCTGCCGCGGTACTTCAGCTGGTGCGGTCGAAGAAAACTATGTCCCTCTCGTGTGTGCAGAAGGATTATCTCAGTTGTTTGTAAGAGTTCGACAAAAACAAAATATATATTTCAACTTGTCATTTCCTGTTAGGTAGATCCCGGGGCGAATCGAACCTAAGGAAGTTGGCTTCAAGGTTACTCTAACAGTACAAAAAAAATATATATACACCATGTTTTCGAAAAAGACCTGCCGTAAATATCGTAAATATCGTTGGGGGCGCATTTCGACCTGCCGCCGCACCCGATAAAGGTGTATGATTTCATTTGCATCAGCCAAGGTGTTAACCATCAATTATGTTTTGGCTGTTCGTTTCCTGTTTAAATAAAATAAAAACTAGGTTCACAATAGGAGCAAGAGAAATTATGAATGTTATTATTCTCTTTAGTTTTAACGTATGTCTCTAATAAACATCAAAAGGATATATTAGCACAGAATTGTTGGTATCATAAAAAATCCGACCGCCATTTACGCGAGGGGGTGAATTATTATAAATCATCATGATATTACCATAGAGCAACTTGGGAACTTTTCTCTCTCGGCGTTCGCTTGGTAAGTGGGCTGTAAGTCATCTCGGCCTATATGGTAGCCGTGGTGGGTATTACCTTGTGTTCTCGATCCGTTCTCACCCGAACTTACTTCTAGTATTTGAATGATTGAATGATATCGCTCGAACAACCGATAACCAATGAGGAAGCAAGGTTCTTGAGTGGCAACCATCAACCGTAGGCAAGCCTCCTACATGTTGGATGGCATTCCAAGGGGGAGGTTTATGTTCGCGTCGTTCGAATTTGAATGATTTTTTCACTTGATATAAATTTATATCAATACATTGTAGTAAATGTTCCTTCAGTCCATACATCTAAGCGATTTGCTTCTTCATATTAATAAGGACTGCAACAGTTTGCCTGCTTTGGTTTACTCGATCATAATGTGGGTGTCTTTAAAGTTAGAGAGAAATATGATTTTCGTGCCGCCGCTTTCTATCAGCTGCAGTCAAGTGTTGGCTTACATTCCCTTGGTCCCTAAACGACTTTTTGTAGAGCGATGGTAGTCTTGCTCATCGCGTGTACTTTCCTCGTGTGTGGGGCTAATTTAATTTTGAATGGGAGTTGCTTTAGCTCTCTTCATATTTTTTCATGGTTTTGTAGGCTTTAAATTGACATGCCTGTGTTTTACTAGTAAGTTAGTCCTTCCTGGTTAATAAGTACAACTTGAGATAACTAAAATAATAATTAATGTTGTCTTTTACTTACGCGAATATTACACATTGAAATCACCTACCTAGGATGATTAGTGAGGCTATTTAAATAAAAAAAAAAACAGCCTAATTTCAATAGAGAAGATGGTTGGGTGTTACCACCGGCTTGGGATCCAAATATAATTAAATCCAATATCAATCAAAACACTGCACGGCCTCAACATACTGTAAGCTCTTACTGCGTAGATCGGACCATAATAATAACTAAGAAGACCTGAGGGTACGCCGGCATAATTGTGACATAAGGACGTTCAACATCTCAGTCCTTCAGTGACCATGGGTGCTGCAAAGCATTCGAAACGTCGGGATAGTAAAAACAAAAAATAAACCGCGACAAAATCCGTAAAAGTAGTTTGATTTCAATAACTAAAATTTATCTGTAAGTTCTATTCAGTATTAATTCGATAAAGAATTTCGAATTAACTAAGCTCTAGTAATCAAATGTGTGTGACGTTTATCTCTCGAGCGAACTCTTGTTCCTTGAGATTACTACTACACTTTTTACACACTTTGCAGCGTAACTGACACTCTTCTGGCTCCTACCTGGATATTAAATCTTATCAGTCTACCATAAAGAAATTAAAAAATAAAGTTAACAAGAAAAGGTAGATCGTAGTAGCGGTTATGATGAGTTTGTTGCCAACTATTTTTGTCGGCTTAATGTATAACGCCGCTGCCCCGCGCTGAAAGGTGAATGTGTAAGAATGCGGTATTTTTACACTTACAATGAATAAACGGCTCTTACATTGCCTTGCCATGTTAACGAGATTCTAAGTTTAAATTTATTTTGAGAAAATGTAATCTATTTTTAGAAGCACTATTAGGGACATAAGAATTGAATTGAAAGTGGTTCCACTTAAAGTGCTCTAAATATAGCTGAAGGTACACTGCACATAAAACCTCACGATTTGGACAGTGACTAATCGTTTTTAATCATTTACTTAATGGTTTATTATAAAATTCCATAGAAATTTTTTTTTATCATTTGGTTACTCCTAAACATGTTTAAAAATAATTAATATGATATTTTTCTATTGCATGTATTTAATAGTAGTGACGGTAATTTTAGATAATGTTGTCTTTTAAGTACGCGAATACTACAAATTGTAATTAAACTACTCATACGGAATATGTATATTGCGGTTTATTTTTGGTTTTACTTACACGACGTTTCTTGTTGACCACTACGTATACCTAGGACAAGCAGACTATCCAGATAGGTCGGTCCAACTTCGACAAAGCGGTCGCCCGAAGAATCCAACTCGGATGGGCAGCGTTCGGGAAACTTCGCGATATCTTCTCGTCGAAAATACCGCAGTGCCTGAAGACGAAGGTTTTTAACCAGTGATGTGAATAATGCCTACAAGTTATTATTATTATTTATTTATTATTGAATGAATTATTATTCTTACACAACTTGGCCTACGCTGCTACGAAAACGGGTTAGATGGTACCCTTCCCGACAGCAAAAAAGGAGGTTACGCAGGATTATTACCTGCCAGAAATCTCATCGTACACCGTACATCGTAATACCTGTAGGTAATATGTTATATCATTAATTTGAAAAGTCACGGAATACTCTCCCAAAATGACTCGGCAAAATGTCTTAAGCTTATATTTAAATATTCTAGACCCATACCAACTTTAGTAATAACGATATAGTACTAAGTTTAAGGACGTCATAAATCACGCTTCGCACGTCAAACGTAGCCCGCACAAAATCATTAAAACGCACATTAATCATACTTTAAATTGTGTTCCACTAGTATTTTCCTGCGGGATTACGTCTGGCGTAGTTCGATCATAATAGGCTCGTTCTTCAGTAAATTGTTTTTTTTTTAGAAAAAAAAAATACAAACTGATTAAAAGAAAATCCGCCGTGGTTTCGCGTACATTTTTAAGGTTTTGTATTTCGAACCTCTATGGATTCGAAATTCAGATATACGTTCCCAAACAGGAATTTTAGTGGGAAATAAGGCTCCCAGGCTGAAGTGGGATTGGGCGGGACATATTTGTCGAACGAAGACAGACACATGGGCCAAAGTTGCCATGAAATGAGTACCGAAGGATGGTCGTCGTCACTGAAACGTTAGCGTGATGACGCATTTAAGAAGGATTGGTCTGAAGTGGCCCACGACAGTGACTTATGGATGGTCATGGGGTAGAAAATTGCACAACAGTGGGACAATATAAAGACAGATGCACCAAAGTTGTCACGAAATGGGTACCCGTCGTCCGGTCGTCCCCAAAACGTTACCGTGATGATTTAGACGCATTTAAGAAGGTTTGGTCGGAAGTGGACCACGACAGTGTTTTAACATTACTCAGACATTCCTAATTTTGTAATATCATTATCTTCATCTTGTTTTCTTTTTGTTGTTAAATCACAGATCATACAGTTCTTTTAAAATTTAATCATCAGGTTGCCTGGGATGTTTTTTTATAATTAAGCCTATTAAAACTGGATTTACTAATTATATCTTTGTAACAGTTTACAAACACACAACACAGATAACGGTTATAGTACAACTTATACTGGACAAAGAAAACAGTAACTGTACTGTTTTCGTTATCCAGTATAAGTTGTACTAGATGTATAAAAATATATTAAGATTTACGCGAATAGACATACCAAATTGCACAAAACAAACATACTGAAAAGAAACATATTTTTCTAAATCATCATCGCTTCGTTAAGTTTATTGTTGTACAGAAAAATATAACTCGAAATAATTTAGTAAATATTATCTTAGACGTTGCGAGCTTGCAATTCCAAAATTGGCTGTCGAGAAATTCCATTTGCCAAAAAAATATCAAATAATGATAAATTGAATTATACCCGAAATAGGTCACCGAAGAAATTTGTATCGAATTCAAGTTAGTAATACAACGTACCTGTAGAATACTTAGTAGCGAATCAGTAATAAATATTTCTCTTTTCTTTTTTACGTTCAAATATAGACTGGCACTTTGTATGATTTCTTTATAATATTCGGTCCTTACAAATAAATGTCAAAAAAAAAGATAAACGATTTGCACTGGCCCAAATTAACCGTTATTAACTTAGTTTGACGATTGGCCCAAATTAACCGCTATTAAATTAGTTTGCTATCGAGTTACTATCTCATTAGGGAATTAGATTTATGAACTAAACTGGCACCTCTATTAGCAGCGCTAATATAATATTAGATCGACTTTTCCTACTGGTACGTCCAAAAACTAATGTTATTTGGGTGCATAAATAACATTGTTTTCTAAGAAGTTTTGGTTAAATTAACGTTAAATTCTTTACTCAAGAAGCATTACAACCAATTACAACTTACTGTGACGTGGCTTTTGATAGCCAACAACGCTAACAATATTGTTTTTCTTGTCAAAATTAGCCGTCATACAAAAGTTGCTCGGAGGCGACTGAAATAACATTATTTTGTACAATTCTATATGAAAAACGCTGAGTTACTTACAAAAAATAGTTTTGGGGACATTTAAAGTTAGTGAAACTTATTTATTTGTATAAATATTACTTTAGTATCTACGTGTGTGTAATAAGTAAGTTTGATTTCAGATGGTGATCAAGCAAACGAATTATTTCAGTTTTTGGATGCTGTTTACGCTGAAACTAATAATAAACGAAAGCTGCGACGTATGCAGCTTCGTGAGTGACCACTTTACTTGAGTTGAAGCCAAAAAACACGAACTTAAAGAACCTAAGTTCCTAACGAATAATCCAAGCGAACGCTGTAAATCTCCGTCTGATGAAGACGCCGACAACAATGGACTTGACGATTTGTGCAAATAATAAGTGTAGATAATATTATAGTTGTGAATCTCATGAAAGTTGTATGTGTACCAATGGACTTTAAATCATCCAGATAGTGCTTCCCAATATTGGATGCAACATCCAATTGTATCAAAGCTTACTATAAGCATCGCGTGTAATACACAATTTGTGCAGCTAACATAACTGTGAAACAACGAAGTTGTGATTCGTGAACAGCCACACAACACCAGCGAATAGTCAGAAAGAAATTTATATGGCTCTGCAGCAGGGATTCCCCCTGGTTCGGAGACTGTTGTAGTTTGATAGTAATATACCGTTTTTATTATCATTTTGTTTAGGTATTTATTTATCTATACATAAGTAACTAACTACTATAATAGTTACAAGTCTAAGGTAACATAATAATACTGGGACAATCCACACACAGTTATTTGATGCAGGCAGAGCTTGTACTATGGTAAGCAGACAACTGATACAAATACTTATATACTTTTTATTGTAAATACATCCTTTAATAGATATAAACAACACCCAGATAAGGTGGGAAATATGCCCATAACCTATTGGGTAGCGGCCAGGGCACAGAACATTATTACTCCAAGGGCCAGGGTGTCCTACCACTAGAGCAATATCTAGTAGCCAGTAACTCATAGTGTACATACTTTAATACATAAGGTAATTTATAAATATTTATATAAATATGCAATAAAACATGTTCTTTTTAAGAGTATTTTATTTTATTTCAAATTGTCAATAACAGATTAATACTATGCACTAGGTACTTACAAGTTTTTACCAATAACATATACTTTAGGTGTATAGCTCATTTAATAATGATAGATTATGATTAAATAAACAAAACTTAGATAATAAACAGCAAGAGAATCAAAGTAAGTATAAGTTAACATTTTTTGAAACCGGGTTGCAGTCAAACAAGGCTATATTATAGAATCTTCATGTTTTATTATGGTTGAGGCCGACTAACACACACAGATGTCTAATGCTGTTGTATGTACTTAGTCACTCCTTAGTACAGAGTTGCTAAGTGAATAGGATCCTATTCAACAATAATTATTATATCTGCAGCACACTATGATTAGAAATAAAGTATTGATGGATGCACTAAGGTACCACAATCTACCCCTTTGGTAGCCCGCACACTGTCAATAATATTGTCAATATTCTACAACCCATACAGTTTAAGTATGCACCTGGCGGTGTGAAGTAGCAAACCAGCGAGGTGCACAGTTAAATTGGACGGGTTGTAGAATATTGACAATATTATTGACAGTGTGCAGCTAGCCTTTGGGTAAATTAATCTGCTATTTGTCAGAATTTATAGCCTATAATGCATTAAAATTACTATTCCGTTGTTTTAACCGTATGTGAACTAGAATAATTATGATGAAATTTTTGTTTACTAGGATCACTGCACTGGGATCTAACAAATCCTCTTGAGTTTGTTGATATTTAAGTATTTTAAATTTCTAGCCCTGCTGCAGTGGCTCAAACAGCTAGCAGCAGCTGTTATTGCATTCATTGTTAACTCTTTCAGCATCCCGTTTCGGAGGCGGCCGCGGACGTATGTAGTGAACTTTACTTCTGCAAGATGAATAATAAAACACGATTTAGCTTACACATAATCATTTCATTAATAGAAAATACATGTTCATTGTTTTAATTATGTTCAACTATGACTAATCCTTACCTTGTTTCCATAGCGAAAATTCTAATTTTATGAACAGAGTTTGTTTGTTTGCCGTTTATATCATCATCATCATCATCATCAGCCGGAAGACGTCCACTGCTGAACATAGGCCTCCCCCTTAGAACGCCACAATGAACGACAATTGGCTATTTGCATCCACCGGTTACCTGCGACGCGCACAATGTCGTCTGTCCACCTAGTGGGAGGCCTGCCAACGCTGCGTCTTCCGGTTCGTGGTCGCCACTCGAGAACCTTTCTTCCCCAACGGTTATCGGTTCTTCGAGCGATGTGGCCGTTTATATATTCCTCAATAATGTATCGATTAGTTCCAATCCATTTGTTTAAGCACCGAAAACGAGAATTTGAGATAAATAAATACGTATTGTCTGTCTTCGTCCCAGTGCCAATAACTGTGTTGCCAGCAGATGAATCGAATGGCCGAAAGCCGAAAGCTTTACGGGAAAGGGCCGATTTTTTGGTAGGAAAGGCCGAATATAAAAGATCATTGCCCAAATGCTTTGGACGGAGAATATTTTTTTTTGTCATTATATTCAATGTATGTACTATTTCTTTGGCACGATTGCTTATCTTAATGGTTTCTAACTTGCATATTGTTAGATTCGCATTAGTTGTGCGTATTAATTCATATTAGGAATTTATGCCTTTTATCATCATAATCAGCCGGAAAATTTCAGAAATAGGCCTCCCTCATGGAACACCACAAAGAACGACACTTGTCTATTTGCATCCTGCGACTTGCATAATGTCAGCGGTCACTATAGTGGTAGGCCTGCTTATTTTTTCTGTCTGGGAGGAAACTTTCAAAATGTTTTCCTTACGGTGCAGGCCGGGGGATGTGGGGTTTTTATCCATTAAAACTTTCCCGGTGGCCTTCATCGACGCTGTAGAACTTTGGGCACTCCGATCGGACCTCACCAGAATCCCTCCAACACCGGACGCTTGCTGGAGCACCCGTACCTCCCGGGGAACAGAGAAATCAAGGTCTCCCGTCCCCTGCACCGTCGCGTTATTTACGACAACGCAGGATTTACACCGCGACGTCACCTGCCTCGGATTGGTTACCTTGGACCTAAGAAATTTCGTTCCACATTGTCCTCAGTTCATTATTCTTCGAATAATGTGGCCTGCCCATTGCCACTTCAATCTCGTCAAAAAACTCCAAGCGTAGCTCTCTCCGTAGTTTGTTGCATGACTTTGAGCCACCATGTTATTTAGATTTCAGTGGGTGCCACACTAAACCAATAGAAATATGATAATTGAACCAATGTTTTGGATGGATTTGTTCAAAGCCGATGGCTGCCAACGTATATTCCGAAAGGCCGAAAATTGTTCGCCTAAGGGCCAATCTGGCAACATTGGTGTTCCCACTTTTTTGTTTTATGGTTCCGTTCCAATTCACTTTAAATTTACTTATCTAAATATCGGCATACATATTTTGTAATTTTCTTTTTATTTTTACATTTTGAAGTTATGCAATTGTACATAATAATTATATGAATAATTATTAAAATATAACAACTTTTAAATATTTTGTTTAATGCAAATATTCTTACACATAATTAATTAATGTTTCTCCCGAAAATCGTAATTTGGAACGTCATATGAAAGAGAAAGCGCTACGTGCTCGTGTATAGCGTCATTTCTTTCTGACCTCAGTAGGCCATAGACAATTTGTATTATATCCTTTATTCTTTTCCGCACTATTTGGTTTTGTATTAACCATGTTCAGCGTAGGTCACAGTATTTTTAAGAGTAAAGTGAATATAAGCTCAAAACAAAACTCAATTGAATTAATGTTATTTCATTAAAGGTGACAGTTGGGGCCCAGGGCATAATATAACGTTAAAGAAATGTAACGTTAACCTGCACTCAACAGCCGTAATGTGTAACGCAATATAAAATTATGTACTTTAATTTATGTACTTTTTACTACGTTATACCTATCGGGGATTTAATTACCGTTAACTGTACTTAACGTTACATGAAAATTAACGTATTTGAAAGGTTACTTTCATCATCATCATCATCATCACCAGCCGGAAGACGTCCACTGCTGAACATAGGCCTCCCCCTTAGACCGCCACAATGAACGACAATTTGCTATTTGCATCCACCGGTTGCCTGCGACGCGAACAATGTCGTCGGTCCACCTAGTGGGAGGCCTGCCTACGCTGCGTCTTCCGGTTCGTGGTCGCCACTCGAGAACCTTTCTTCCCCAACGGTTATCGGTTCTTCGAGCGATGTGGCCTGCCCACTGCCACTTCAACTTGCATATTCTACGAGCTATGTCGATGGTCTTGTTTCTTCGGCGAATCTCCTCATTCCGGATTCTGTCGCGCAAAGAAACTCCGAGAATAGCTCTCTCCATAGCTCGTTGTGTGACTCTGAGCTTCTCCAAAAGGCCAGCTGTTAAAGACCACGTCTCAGTACCATAAGTCATCACTGGCAACACACACTGGTTAAAAACCTATGTCTTCAGGCACTGCGGAATTTCTGATGAGAAGATGTCACGTAGTTTCCCGAACGCTGCCCATCCGAGTTGGATTCTTCGGGCGACCTCTTTGTCGAAGTTGGACCGACCTAACTGGATTGTTTGTCCTAGGTATACGTAGTGGTCAACAACTTCGATTGTATCGTTCCCAACAACTACCGGTACGGGTGCAACATGGACATTAGACATGATCTTCGTCTTGTCCATGTTCATTTTAAGACCCACCTGTTGGGAAACGCTACTGAGGTCGCTGAGCATTGTATTGAGGTCCTCCAGCGACTCTGCCATAATGACTATATCATCGGCAAAACGAAGGTGAGTGATGTATTCGCCATTGATATTGATGCCGAATCCGTTCCAGTCCAAGAGCTTGAAAACGTCCTCCAATGCGTTTGTGAACAGTTTCGGAGAAATAACGTCTCCCTGTCTCACGCCTCGCTGCAATGGGATTGGTTTCGTGCTCTCGTCCTGTAGTCGGATCGACATGGTGGCGTTTCTGTACAAACACTTCAACACTTCGATGTACCTATAGTCTATATGGCACCGCTGGAGGGACTGCAGTACCGCCCAGGTCTCGATTGAATCGAAGGCTTTTTCGTAGTCCACAAACGCTAGACATAATGGCCGATTATACTCCTCGGTCTTCTGTATAATCTGGCGGAGCGTATGTATGTGGTCTACGGTGCTAAAGCCTTTTCGGAACCCGGCTTGTTCGGGAGGCTGGAAGTCATCAAACCTGCGTTCGAGACGGTTCGTAATGACTCTCGAAAACAGCTTGTATACATGGCTCAGGAGTGAGATGGGTCTATAATTCTTCAACAAGGTGCTATCACCTTTTTTGAAGAAAAGAACCACCACACTCCCGTGCCATGCTTCTGGCGTAGTACCCTGGAGTAAGACGGAATTAAATAACTTCTGGAGGACTAATAGTACCGGTTTTCCACCCGCTCTCAGAAGTTCTGTTGTGATTCCGTCTTCACCCGGCGCCTTGTTGTTCTTAAGCTGTTTGAAAGCCATTCTAATCTCGTACAGGCTGATGTCTGGGATGTCCTCAGTGTAGTGTCGGGTTAATTTGGGTCTGGTATCCTGAGCTGTTCTGGCAATGGGTTCCTGTGTTGAGGTGTATAACTGTCCGTAAAACCTCTCGAGCTCTCTCAATATCTCCGGTTTCGATGAGATGACACTGCCGTCGTCGACTGGTCATATGGCTGCGCCCAATAGACGAATTCTTTGCGAACACTTTAGAGCCTTGGTTCCGCTCAATTGCGTCCTTTGCGTAAAGGTTACATTATATTGAGCATTTTATGAAGATTAAATAGTACCTACGTACGCCTATGTCAGCACGTAGGACATGGCAAGGTTACCAAAAACGTTTTATAGTTATTTTGCATCGGGGATAAATAACAGTTAATCATTAATTTTATCATATAAAATTAATGTTTTTTTTTTATATATATAGGTATATATATATTTTTTATATATATATATATTTTTTTTTAACATTAATTTTTTCTTTTATTTTATGATTATTATTATTATCTTTTTTTTTATTATTATCATTTTTTTTTTGAGCTTTGAAGGAAATATACATCATGAAATAAGGCATATTTCCTTCAATAATATTTTTATCGGCTTACCGCTTACGCAAAAAGTTTTTGATAGACAATTTGGCTCGCTAAGGCCGGAGTATTGCTAAGTAGTTAAATGTCTTTGTTTGTTTAAGACAATTTTTTGCCCGAACGCCTCAGGTGGAGGGTTATGTTTTCGAGTATGTATATTTGTCTATTTCTTTAGCACGGCCAACAGCTGAAGCGGCGTGAGCGCTTCCATACCCCCTCCATGGTAGCTTCCGTTAAGCTTTAAACTTGTTGGAAGTCATCAAATTAAAAACGTGCCGCGTTTTCGTCAATTTTCACGGATTGTTCATGGTTTCATGTTGGATTCATGGTTTTGTTTTAAAAAATGAATTGTTCAAGTGACAGTGAAAGTATAGAGTTAACTTCTGAAAGTATTAGAACTGACGTAAGAAATGTGATGGATAATCTATTTTAGTTGTTTTATTATTAGATACTATTTAATTTCAATTTAGTTGTTACTCTATGTTTTATTAAATAATAATATTACAATAAAATATGAGGCGCCTTTTATTTTCTCAAAATATATTTTTGGCTCGGGCGACGTAGGTACATTGAATCCCTCGCTACGTTCAGGATTCTAATAAAGAATCCCTCGCTACGCTTGGGATTCTACTCTAGAATCACTCACTTCGCTCTGGATTCAAAAAAGCGCCCTCGCCGTAAAAATAGTATTTTATTCCCTTGTAACACAATCTACTATTATAACATTATAATAATAATAAAATAAATAATACCAGCCCTTGTTTATGTTCCACTGCTGGGCACGGGCCTCCCCTCAAGATGAGGCTTAGGCCATAGTCCATTATATTATATTATATTATAACATTATAAAGGTTTATTATAAAGGTTGGCTGGAAGAGATCGCTTTTAGCGATAAGGCCGCCCATTGTTGCATGTATTATTAATTTGTGTCTTATTCTTTTTGTATCTGTTTGTTTGTGCACAATAAAGAATTGTCTATCTATCTATATTGAGTACAACTACTTATACATATACGTACTTGTACTCAATGGCATGTAACTGCTACCCACAAAGTTATAAGCGCATGAAATACCGTTCTTTATACGCAGCCCACGTATCAGTTAACGTCTGGAGTGCATTTATCGACGTTACTGCTAATGCGGCGAAGCTATTTGCTTTTAATGCGTTTTACTTTGTTACTTTAAGCTTCTAAGGATTTACACTGGTATAAAATTCATTGCAAGTGGTTTTCAAAGTATTTTCATGTTCTTTATGTTTTATGGAAAGGAATTAACTTGAAGGAATTGATGGACCCTTGGTCTAGCGTTTAGACAATAGGTATGCTGCTCAGTAGGTCGTGAGTTCTTATTTATTGATCTATGTATTTACTAAAAAAATGTATATAAGTAAGAATTATTGTCTGGTTGCCATAGTACAGGCTCTGCCTAATTTGGAATCAGATGACTGTGTGTGGTTCGCTACTTGAATGCTTAAACCAATATATTTTATGATTGGCTAAAACAGTCATAGTTATAAAAACACGAACTAATAATGTTGGATAAAAAAAAAATGAAATCTTTTATTTCAAATAGGCCAAAATTAGCACTTACTAATCGTCATATTTAATCGTAAAATCGTTTAATGATTTCTGATACTTACGCGAATATTACACATTGAAATGAAACTAATTTTACGGATTATATCGCGGTTTATTTTTGATTTTAATTTCCCGACGTTTCGAATACTTTACAGCATTCATGGTCACGGGCGGACTGAGGTGGTAGCTGTCCATATGTCATAGTTGTCTTAGGGTACCCTCAGGTCTTCTAATTATTATTGTTAGTCCGATCTACGCAGAAAGAGCTTACAGTATCTTGAGGTCTTGCAGTGGAATGCTTGTCTTTGGATTTGACTATGTTTATCACGGGATCCCAAGCTGGTGGTAGCACCCAGCCATCTTCTCTATTGAAATTTGGATGCTTTTTAATTTCAATAGCCTCACGAATCATCCTTGGTAGGTAGCGCTGTTCTTTTGCGAGGATTTGTGGTTTGTCAAATCTAATATAATGACGGGTGCGATCCTGAACATGTTCACAGACTGCAGACTTCGTATAGCGTCGATGTTTAACGTCAGCTATATGTTCTTTTACACGGGTTTTTACCGATCTTTTTGTTTGCCCGATGTATGAGAGCCCACAGTCACAATCCAGTTTGTATACTCCTGCATCTTGTAGAGGTATATGGCACTTGACTGATGGTAAAAACTGACTAATCTTCTTTGGTGGCTTGAAAAATGTTTTAATTGAAGCTCGCTTTAAGATATAGCCAATCTTGTCTGTTACCCCTCTAACATATGGCAATACAGCAGGCATACGTTCGACTGTGGATGGCTTGACACGTTCACAGTGACGGCGGGGCGGAACTCGGAGCTTGTTATCATGCAGGACCTGCTTAACATGTTGAAGCTCGGCACCAAGATGTTCCTCGTCACAGATCCCGTGTGCTCTCTGAAACAATGATTTACCGACAGTAGCTAACTGTGTTGGGGGATGATGAGATTCGCCGTTTAGATATTTATCTGTATGGGTCTTTTTCCTATACACAGTATGACTCAAGGTGTTATTGGGATTACGGATTACTAAGACATCTAAGAATGCTAGAGAGTTATTTGATTCCAACTCCATTGTAAATTGGATTTTAGTGTTTATGGAGTTAAGGTGATCTAGGAAAGCAGTTACTTTATCTGATGGTAATATTGTGAAAGTATCGTCTACATACCGCTTGTAGAATCGTGGCTTAACAGGTGCAGTATTAAGGGCCGTCTCCTCAAAGTCCTCCATAAATATATCGGCAACAATCGCGATATAATCCGTAAAATTAGTTTCATTTCAATCGTAAAATCGTTGTTTGCACCTCTGATGTGTTTCCCATAAACACGAAGGTTGACTGGTAGAGAAATAAACGCTATTTTCTATAATATTGTTCTATTTTTTGTTATACCTACTATTTTGAGAAAATGTGCCCTATAAAAGCATGTAATACACAAACTTGTGATATGTCACATACACGTCGCGTCGTCACAAGTGACCCTAAACCAATAAATCTACGGAGTTGTAAAGAGCAGATTTCCGATAGGAGATTGCGGCGTCACCTGTCTCTTGAGATCGGAAACTGGGTGGGCGCGTGTCAGGATGATATCCCTCATCACCAGTTTTAAATGTTCTTATTCACTTCTTTCTTATACCCGTTTTCGAGTAAACATATTTTATACAAAACAGAGTGTACAAAATAAAAAATAAGAAAACAAAATTTAAAAATAATGTACAGATATTTTTTATACTTTTTATTTATTTGTATACTCTGTTTTGTATAAAAATATGTAATGTATTTTTTTCTAAAAATATTTTGTTTGACACTTTTTTGTGAATTTTATGTTACCAAGATATCAGCAGTACGTGGGCTACATACAATCAGTTAATATAAAACGTATACATAATATTATACTTCTCTGGCTACCCTTTTTCGGAATATGGTCGCAAAGTTCAAAAAATGACAAGCTCAATGCGATTCATTATTAATCACCGTTATAACTTGCGGTCACGCAACACGAACGACTATGCTAGAGCATTAACAGTCCATATCTTTAAAATTACTGAATCGATGTTGATGAAACTTATACTATTTTCTAAGTTGAAAGATACTGCAACTATTGCAAAAAGGATTACCATAATCGGATTAATAGTTTCTGAGAAATCGGGGGACAAACCTACATATATATATGTAGAGTATCTGAAACGGCACATTTTGTTCAAGGTGTTTCATGATATTTCCTAATGAAAAGATATACGAAATTTTTTCATTCTTCCTTAGTTTTGTTTCCTTCAAATGCATTTGAAGTCAGACATATTATGACAATATATAGTGCAACAGCATTCTTCCATTCAACCACACACTAGCACTAACTTGCAAGCCATCACTGTCTGCAAAGAGTAAGCTCTGCACTCTGCAGTAAACCACTATCAACAGACATAGATGGAGTTACCTCATTTAAGTAGCTCGCTTCGCCTTACAACCATTTTATTTTACTAGAACAGCACTAAGACGGGAAAGAATTAAACCTTTTTGTAGTCGCTTGCTATACGTATCTACTTACTTTATTAAAAGACTGGGATGAATCTTAGGTGGGGATAAAAGCTCAGATAACATACGTTTTTATTCAATATTGTGTATGTGTAATCATAATTCGCAGCCGATAGACGTCCACTGCTGAACAAAGGCCTCCCCCTTAGAAGGGAGGGGTTGCCATAATCCCCACGCTTGGCAGGCGGCTTGGGGATCGCAGTACAGGTGGACCGTGGAAGATAAATCCAAAAGAAAGACGCTGCTGCCCGTCTTCCTTTTCTCGCTTAGTCGCCTCCTACGACACCCAACGAGAGGAGAGGGTATTGTGTATGTATGCTTGATCGTAAGGCACTGTACTATTGCCATCGCTCGTGCTATGATGCGTTGCGTCCGACGAAAATGATCCTGCGACCGTGCGTTCAATCATACTGGTAACAAATGAATGTCCTATGGAAGGTCGTGCGATCATGCGATGGGACTGAATGCGGTTTTATCGCACGATGAAATCGCATCGCAACATCGCGCGAGCGATGCCAATAGGACAGCGCCTAAGGTATCAACTAAAGTACCGAAGAACTAAAGTAACCAACATATCTCTAGTAATTGGTAAATTGAAGAGGCGGCTCCACGCGTACTTTTAGCTAAAGGGAACTACCACCTATCAAAGTAAGTATCTGCAGGAGACGAGTTGAAATTAAATGTCTACTTTAACACATTTAATTCTCTTTTGGTTGTAAGAACGCCCCTGAATCCAATTGGACTTAATGACTTAATTTCACAAAAGGCGCTATCAAAGTGACGTCACAAATCAGCGTCCCTTTGCATCGCAAGGAGAGAATAAAAAGCGAAATCTTGGAACAAATTATGTTAAATTGAGACTGTGACGCCTCTTTAAAACGTTGAACAGTGATTTTATTTGATTACACAAAACGACGATTCTGAGATTTAAACGCTTTTAACATTGGTGGTTAATGATGAGATATTGCTTTGTTCTGACAATCATTAATAAAATGGGATATCATTATTTTTACTTTGTTACAAGAGGCATGCTAGGGGCGTGCAGACATTTTTTATGACAAGCTAGGAAAAAAATCATATTACCTAAACGACTGGGATTTATTTAGCTCTATATAGTGCCTGCTCGAATATCCATAAATGAACAATTACAGACATCAATTTACTTTTTTATTATTCAAACTTTAATACTCAGAATATTAATATCGTAATCATTTAGAAAATTCATAGGGGTAAGCAGTTTTTTGCCTTTATGGACCGCACGCAACTGCCGCTGTAAGACGCTAGTTCAATCTTTATTTCAACACTAGCAATTTCCGGCGGCTTCGCCCGCTAATTTTTTTACAGAATTTACCAACCCCTAACACACCCCCAAAGGTTGTTTTTGAAAATTCCCGAAACACGCGTTGATTTGTTTTATTTAGAGAATCTTTTCAGTAAATTTCAAGTCAATCGAACCATACAATAAAAAGTTTCATACAAAAGAATACACCCCATTTAACCCCTTCAGGAGTCGAATTTTCAAAAATCCTTTATTAGTGGATGCTTACGTCATAAGAAGAACCTACTGTCCAAATTTCAGCTTTCTAGGTCCAGCGGTTTGGCCTGTGCGTTGATGAATCAGTCAGTCAGTCAGTCAGGACAAGTAATTTATATGTATAGATACCATTGCGGACATAATCCACTCTTAGCCTGTAGTAATCGTTGTTTAGTAAACGATCAGCTGGTAAAACAACGTCAGGGAAGGTCAGTCTGGAGATGGGTGACCATTTGGTGGTATTTGAATCAAGCGTACCCGTGCTTCGGCGTTAAGTTAAGATAAAGGCCAAAGAATAACTTGATCAACTCGGTAACCAGAAAGATAAGTTGATAAAAGAAAGAAATTACGAATATAATTTCGATATTATGTGTACGTTCATACTAATTGCTTGTATCAAACTTACGAGTATCAAAAAGTTTCAATTGATTCATCATTAGGCAAAAACCATCCACCTCTGAACAATCTTCCTTCCCTTTCCTTCTAAGGGGGAGACCGTTAGAAGGGAAAGAGAGGAAGAGGTTGCTTTAATCCCCGCGCTTGGCAGGCGTCTTGCGGATCGCTATATAAGTAATTCAATAGGAAGACGCTGCACCCCGTCTTCATAATTTTCTTAGTCGGCTCTTACGATACCCAACCGTACGAGATAGGTGGGTGCGATTTCTACCCGGCTCCTGCTATCCCACCTTTTTTCACGTTGTATTGTTTCACGTTGTAGTGTTTTACGTTGTATTTCGTATTTTATACCTTAAGTAAAATGACATCTAAAGTAATACCTAAACCTAAATACTTATTCTAGACTTGCAGCTAAACCTATGTCCTAACCTAAAACTAAGACTATTTACAAACCTTTTGTGCTATCTTGGTGCGCTTTCATTTGTGTTGTCCCAGTGCCTCCCTACCTCACACCGGCTACCGTAAGTAGCGCATATTATTACAAAACACCACTAAAGATTAAAAGGGATTAAAAGTCTGTAAACTAAACATTATAATCGAAATCTCTTTTTTAAAGCGATGTAAATTACTTTTGACGAGAATATAATCTAACATCGGGTCTTGTACTTTTCCAAACAGAACCATGTTCATGTACTATATTTCTGGAGAAAAAATTGTCATAGAACCTAGGTCTTATTTCTTTTTCTTCTTCGGTCTTCTTACAAGTACTTTTCCAGAGACAACGTTCGCATATTTTTTCAGAGTAGTCAATCAAAGAAATTTCAAAAAGGTATTTAAACTCTTTTATATTATCGCGGTTTATTTTTAACCAACTTTAAAAAGAACATACAATCGAATTGATAATCTTATCAATTCGGTTGTATATATAAAATAAATTGCGATAAAATCCGTATAAGTATTTTGATTTCAAATTATTGTTGTTAGATTGTATATTTTTGTGAACCAAGATGAACTCTGATTGTTTGTATTATAAATAAAATATTTCATTATCATTTAAATAGAATGTCTGAACAATGAAGGCAAATCAAATCAACAACATATACATCAAGGACTTATATATCAAGGACTCCATTCCACTTGAATCCACTCACAATTTACTTTTCTGGAGAGAGGCCGATCGATATCATCAAAACATCGCAAAATGTTAATGAGTATCTAATTATAATGTACAAACATATAGGCAATGGATTTAACTAAAATAACAATTTAAAGACCGTGTGGGAGCAAAACAAAACACTCATATCTAATTGGGCAGATGCTAAGTTTGTTTTATAATAATACTAGCTGACCCGCGCAGCTCCGCCCGCGCTTTTATTAAATTTTGCTCCCCTTTTCGCCGTCCTCCCTTGATTTATTTCTCTCTCTCTCTCTCTCTCTTTCCCCCTCCCGCTTCGGTCTCCGTCACACTCCCTCTCTTCCTCTCCCAGTTGTCCCCTATCTGAACCCCCTTCCCCTCTCTCTTCTCCCACCTTTCTCCCCCTTACTCCACCATTGCTCCACCTTAATCCCCCTATCCCTCACCACATCACCCCCTCCTCGAATCCCTACTCCCTCTCTCTCCTCTCTTGCACCCTCTTTTCGTTCTATATATCCTCATCAATCATGGTATATGGTATTCTTACCCACTTAAACCCCTGCGACTGTCGCATCACCACATAAGGCCCTCCAGTGGGATCTGCACCAAATACCCCTCAGTGCGCATTATAGCCCCCGGAAACCTGGCACCGTGATCACGGGGATGGGGCTCGCAACCCCGTCACTGCCCCCCTCGGAGTCGCTGCCGACACCCATCTATGTAATGACCTTGCCTAATGTTGCTTAACTTAGCGGCATGAAATACACTTTACGACCTATTCTCAGACCTACCCGATATGCACGCTAAATTTCATACAAATCGGTTCACCCATCTATTTAATGAACTTGCCTTATGTTGCTTAACCTTAACCTAGCGGTATGAACAACGTTCACAGCTTTTTTGTCAGTGGTGTAAATATTAGTGAAGTTTACGTTATATTGAAGAATGGATAAATTCATGCTAAAAACAATTTATTATAAGTAAAGGATAAAAAATGGTTATTGTGGGTTATCCCTAAGAGATAAACAGATACCATTAAGGTGTACGATACTGTAGTACATTATTTTGATCTCGTAGGGTTCAGCCAGCGTTTGTAATGTAAGCGCAAAAAAATGTGTTTATTTACGACTAGCTGACCCGCGCAGCTCCGCCAGCGCTTAATATTATTTTTCTTAACTGTTTTCATGGATTTTCCCGATATTTATATTTTAAACCCTCTGGCCTAAAATTTTAACGGCCAAAAAGAGTTCCAGAAGAACAGTTTGCTAAATATTTTGTATATGGCATAAATAAGCTAGCGTTAGTTATGCAATGTCAAGCAAGGCCAATCCATGGATAGCCGTCGACGTCCGGATTTCTTTGTACGTTTGAACTAAGCTTCCCTGTGTTTCGGAGCGCGCGAAAAAAGACGGTTCCGTATGTTGTAGACAGTAGTCGTTACCTTCGGAGTCGCCCTAGGATGTCCATTGAGTACGGCGGTGACTCCGAGTAGGACGGCGGCGGGATTGCGACCCCCGTTCCCGTGAGCACCGTGTCTGGTTCCCGGGAGGCTATAATGTGTCCCCCGGCGGCGGGCTCAAAGGCAAGGCACTGAGGGGCAGGGGCCTCCTGGCGCAGTTCACACCGGAGAGCCTGGGGGTCCCCTATAAATGCATTCTTTTCTTGCGCGGACGGAGGCGGGGTTTCGACCCGCGTCCCCTCGATCACCGTGACTGGGGCCACCGGGGGGCTATAATGCGCACCCCAGCGGCGGGCTCAAAGGCAACTCACTGGTGCAGATCCCACCGGAGAGACCTGGGTCCCCTCTCATGTGCCGATGCGACAGTCGCGGGGGTTTTAGTGGATAAGAATCCCACATACCCTGGTCGAGCCCCACAGCTCCTGGGAATCTTTTGAAGATTTCCCCCGCGTCAAAAAAATACCTACTTCACTGTTTGGAGTCATTGGACGTTTTGGGGTATGAGCCCTAGACGTCGATCGAGTAGGTACGGCGGCGACTCACAGGAGTACGGCGGCGGGGTTGCGACCCATGTCCCCGTGAGCACCGTGTCTGGTTCTTGGGGGGCTATATTGAGTCCCCCGGTGGCGGGCTCACAGGCAAGGCACTTAGGGATTCATGGCGCAGATCCCACCGGAGGGCCCAGTCCCCTCTCTCATGTACTGCTGCACCAGCCGCGGTTGTTTTAGTGAGTAAGAATTCCACATTTCCCAGTTGAAATCGGTGGGGGCACGGGTCCCAAAAACTTGTTGAAGGTTGTTTCCGCGAGAGCAAAAAAGTACCTCCTTCACTATTATAAATTGCATTGATTTGCATACAGCCGTTTTTCCGTGATCAGACAGACAGAAATGTTAAAAGTAGCCAATATTGTGTTTATGCTTGCTTATTTATTTCTAAACTTACAATTTACAGACTTTCAACCTTTACTGTTTTAGTCATGTTTTAGTAGATTATTTCCTTAGACTATATGATCTAAGATTATTTCATCTTATCTTTAACAATTTATGCAGCGCACGCGAAGAAAGAACGGATTGACAATTTTAAATTCGAAGTATCTTTTGAACGGAATGTCCGATTTCAATAATATAAATAGTAATGTATAGATATTGAAGCAGACCTGAATACAACATGATTTAATTGGATAAGGATTATTATAAAGGTATCAATAACATCATCTGAATGAAGACGGAACTTTTATCAACATTTAAAATATAAAAAAGTACTTGTAGTGACATAACTCTAATAGTTGAGCATATGGTATTGCGGACTTTTTTGTAGATATTGATACGTTCTATAATATTGTAGAACATTTTTTTGTTGTATCATCAATAGTTTCCGCAGCGCATGCAATGACAGACATTTTATGACTGAGTTTTTCACACCTTGGGTTACATTATTTTAATTTTAGTAGGGATCCCTATTTTTTTTTTAATATGAAATAGCCTATGTTACTCAGTGAAGATGTAGCTTTCTAATGGTGAAAGAATTTAGGAAATCCGTTCAGTAGTTTTGGAGCCTATTCATTACAAACAAACAAATCTTTCCTCTTTATAATATTATTATAGTGTAGAAGTGTAGACATCACAATACCACGACAAACCTCTATAACTATCAATGTTTCTCTACTATATTATGCATGTAATATACAAATAAACCTTCCTCTTGAATCACTCTATCTATTAAGAAAAATCGCATGAAAATCCGTTGCGTAGTTTTAAAGATCTAAGCATACATAGGGACAGACAGACGCGGCGGAGGACTTTGTTTTACAATATGTATAGATATAGATTATACTAAGTATAGAAGAAGAAGATTAATAATATAAGTACATAAACTTTATTTAAATATTTAACAAAATACTATACATACATAACAAAGTGTCAAGAAGTGGTTATTGACATAAAAAATATTTTACTTACTATTCGTTCCTATGGTTCGTTCGTTATATTTTGGTTTCAATAATGCACTATCAACGTTAATAAATTCTAAGGTTAATAACTAAAAAAATACCTCAAATTTAACAAACTATCCGTGATACAATTCAGTGGGGAACTTGCACAATTTTTCTTTTTTAGCGTATTATAAAGATTTTAGGCTAGCTTAGAACAAAACACAGAACAAAAACAAAATAGTTAAATTATGCACAAATTATATAGTTATTGCAAAGCAAAAGTTGACTTTTCCACGTTGGCGGGAAAATGCTCACTGACAGCTGTGACGTCATTTTTTACTTGACGTAAGAGTATGTAAATATTCATGGCGGGTATTTAAAGAAACTACCACTGAATAATAATAATGTTACACTTTTGACGACTAATAAAATCAGAATGATGAGATGATCCCTAATATTACCGGTACAGAGAAAATTAATATTGTCCAAAAAAAAATATCACTCATGTAGTTGGATGAGCTCGTTGGTCTAGATATCCATTAACTACTTACTTATTAAAAAATATTTTTCTATTGTAAATGTTAGTAAATGATTTTAAAAAGCATTTCTTTAAAATTCCAAATTTAATTCCAAATGTATTTATACTTACTTTACTTATTTACTTGGATAAGAATTAATGATTTGCTTAAAAGAAAATTGCCTAAGCGTAAAATTGCTTCGTAAATAAGTCATTATTTTTCATAAAAAGTAAATGATAAAAAATGTTTATTGTGGGTTATCCTTAAGAGATAAACATAACCATCGCAGGCTTTTTTTTTAGACCTTGTTAACGTGTACAATACTGTAGTACATTATTTTGATCTATCTCGTAGGGTTCAGCCAGCGTTTGCAATGTAAGCGCAAAAAAATGTGCTTATTTACGACATCACATTAGAAACCTCTAAAATTATCACTGTTTATCTACTATATTATGCATGTATTATACATATAAACCTTCCTTAAGAAACACTCTATCTATTAAGAAAAACCGCATCAAAATCCGTTGCGTAGTTTTAAAGATCTAAGCATACATAGGGACAGACAGACAGCGGGAGCGACTTTGTTTTATAATATGTATAGATACCTACCTATATATATTTTTTTTCTTATTTTTTTTTTTATTTATTAATAATAATAACATATATTTATTCAACCAAAAAATATAACATAACATTATCTGTACCTAAGAATAACAAATTAATAATAACAATGTTACATGTATTAGGTAGCGTTGACAACCGTACTAGTATGAACTGTGTTACAGCTGTCAGCGTCTTCCCTCCTGAGTGAAACACAATAAAAGTTATCAATTTGTACATTTGTAAATATGTGCACCTTCTCTATGTAATAGTAACAATATATATACTGGGACAACCTACACACGAAGTTTAATTCCAAATTTAGCCGAGCCTCTAAAATGGTGCCTAGAATAATAATTTATATCGGTTTTAAATGCAACTTACCTTCCTTATACCGTCCAATTAAGTATCACTAACCGCAGTGACGGACTGCTTTTGTATGACGTTAGTAACTAGTTTACCGAAGAATACCAAATACCTTCTATTTTTTTCGCGGGGCAAACCTTCAAATGGTCCCCGGGAGCTGTGGGGCTTGACCGGGGTATGTGGGATTCTTACCCACTAAAACCCCCGCGGCAGGCGCATCGGCACGTGAGGCCCCGGGCTCTCTGGTGGGACGTGCACCACGGGCCCCTCAGTGCCTTGCATTTGAGTCAGCCGCCGGGGGGTGCATTATAGCCCCCCGGGAACCAGTCACGGCGCTCACGGGGACGGGGGTTGCAACTCCACCGCCGTCCTCCTCAGAGTCGCCGCCGTACTCAATGGACATGATGGGCATAAATTTTTTTTTTTTTTTTCTGAAGTGAGAACTGCACAATTGCTGCAACTTTTTTTTTTAATTACGATTATACATATTTATCGTATTAGTGAACAAACAGAACAAAGAATCTGACAGATGTCAAATATGATCATTTAAATTAGCCCTAAAGGTGGCAGAAGGACTGCTGCACACGTCTTCTTGTTTTACAACTCCCAACTGGAAATATAGGTGGGTGCATAGGTGGGTGCATAGGTGGGTGTTGGGTTTTAGAGTTAATAAATACTCAGGTAATTAAGTTAATAGTTATGAGTCGTTAGCGTTAAAGAATTGAAAATACACATCGAACCTTATAAAATGTCGTATATCTTTGATGTCGAACCACCGCAATATGTCCCAGGGAACCACTTAATCTTATTACGTCACTTCGTCTCTATATTTGTTACTTGTAAAATGTACAGCTAGTTCCTTAACTAAATTTACAAAGTCAAGAGTTGGAAAGAAATGTTGCTCGCTCGGGATGGGACGCTCTCTACGGACAGAAATTAATTTAACTGCTTGAGGTAAAAGTTATTACAGAACGCGAAGAGGATATGTATTAGTGAAAACAATTAATTTACAACGGTTAAATAGAACAATCGTATTCTTATTTTTTTACCCGTGGGTTTTTACCCGTGGGGTGTCCGGGTAAGAATAGCTCCCCCCCATCTCCTCCCTTCGGGTGTCCGTATGAGGCGACTAAGGAAAACCAAGGAGAAAAACAGCAGCGTCTTTCTATTGGATTACTTACCACCTGTACATTTCCAACACGCCTGCTAACCCAAACAAATTAAAAGTATATTAAAACACCATTTTAGTGTAGGACAATATATACTTCCAAACCTTCCAGCCTCTGCTTAAGTAACATAACGTAATGTAAGTGTACTCTTGAATTGGTAAAGTAGAATGTATCGAGCCTGTAATGAATCACTCAAGCACATAATCTTTTCTTAGTAGATTAAGCGATAAGTTTTTGTAAATTTAATGAACAAAACATGAAATAAACAGTTTGTTTTTTTTTTTAAGCGTGGGTATTATCTTCGACCTCCTCCCATCAGCCCTCCAAAAAAAAAGCAAAAGAAGTATGAGTTATAAAAGCAAATAGTCCGACTGCGAACTGTTAAAATGGACTTAAATTATATTACAGATACTTATAACGTATACACATATACTGAATGTACAATATAGGTAGGTATGTCCCAACTCCTTTGATACGCATATTGATGTTTTTGGAAAAAAAAAATTGCGGCTGGTGGAACCGGTTGACATAGGCAATTTATATTTCCTTCGGAGGCGCTGGACGTTCGGGGTTTGGGCCCTCGTCCATTGAGTACGGCGGCAACTCCGAGGAGGACGGCGGCGGGGTTGCGACCCCCGTCCCCGTGTGTACCGTGTCAGGTTCCCGGGGGGCTACAATGCGCCCCCCGGCGGCGGGCTCAAAGGTAAGGTACTGAGGGGCCCCTGGTGCAGATCCCACCGGAGAGCCCTGGGGTCCCCCCTCTCATGTGCCGATTTGACAGCCGTGGGGGTTTTAGTGGGTAAGAATCCCACAAACCCCGGTCGAGCCCCACAGCTCCCGGGGATCTATGGAAGATTTCACCCGCGTCAAAAAAAAAAGGAATTTATATTTTTTGAAAAAATATATTGCCTATGTCACTGGCATTATATTATTGTTATTGTCAAAGGCAATAACTAAAAAAAATATTGCCTAAGTGATTCCCACAACTAAGAAAAAAAATCTAACGACATATTATAAGTCAAAATCTAACAAGCTGTTTAGGCTACAGGCCGTGACAAAGAAATAGAAATACAAACATACAATCTTTCGAAAAACATAGCCCTCCTTCCTGGGGCATTCGAACAATATAACAGACTAATTCAGTGGAATTTATTTTACTATTTCCTTACCATATAGAATATTTGAATTTGAAAAATATTACACGAAACCCATTGACCATGCTCTGTAAAACTGATAATATCTTAATGATTTCTGATACTTACGCGAATATTACACATTGAAATGAAACTAATTTTGCGATATAATCCGTAAAATTAGTTTCATTTCAATGATAATATCTTCTACATCATAGGTATAAGTTGTATACCTAACGGATATTGCATTATAATAATACAAGTATTACGGTAGTATGGCTGGATGCTAACAATTCTGTCCAACCTAATAGTGGGAGAGGCGTGTTGGTATTTATAACCAGAAAGAACAGCAACAAAGTACGGTTCTATCATTTTAGATCACAAACAGGCAACTCATGAATATGAATGCGATGGGAATTTTTCCATTATCTCCGCGCCGCTATGAAGGACGACTGTGTTGAATATATTACATGAACTTTCAACCCAAGATCCGTGTAGACGGGCAACTTAAATATACGAAGATATCCTAAATAATTATGGTGTTAAAAAAATTTACATTATAATTATGTATGTCATTTTTTTGATCTTCGGAAAATGACAATAAATTTACTATGTGTTCAATCATGCTCCTTATAGACCGCAATTGCAATTTTGGCGCTAATGCCCGATTTTGTATGAACTACGTTCATGGAAATTATTACAGTGAAAAAGCCCAGATGCAGTCGCACAAATTTTCTATCATACTCCGATGGGAGGTAACAATTCCAAGACCAGGGAAAAATCAGATGTAGAACCGACCGTCCACATGCCCTTGGCGCATTAGCCCGTATAATAAAAAAAAAACTCCGGCAGATGTATTGAATTTGTAAATATTTGTAAGTAACTATTTTTAGGGTTCCATACCTAAAAGGTAAAAGAGGAACACTTATGGTCTGACTTCGTCTGTCTGTCACACCTATATATTTCAGGTACCACTGATACTGGTACCAATTTGAAACTTGGAATAGTTTTAGATCTTACTAACTGAACCCCAGCGCAATTTTTTATAATGGGGGTCTAAATGGGTCACCAAAATTTCAAAGTGAGACTACTATATTAAGTAGGGTATCATATAAAAGGGCTTCATTTGCACATCTCAAAACTGATTTTTATTTTGGTTTACGGCATGCAGTTTTTGGCTGATAATTAAAAATGTTAAAAAAATACAGGTATGGAACCCTCGGTGCGCGAGTCCAACTCGCACTTGACCGGTATTTTTTATCTATAGCAATAACACAGTATATAAACGCCTTTGATGTTTGAGTAAAAGCCGACACCGCATGGCGTACTCCGTAGCACGTAGGGTTGTCACAGTTTGTTTTTATAATTTACTTAAAATATTATATTATACTAAAATACTAAGTAAATTATATTTCTATTAGCGCACGGGATGGTAATGATTTCTTTGTTTATAATTATTTACTTTATTTATTGAAGTTCTTCATAGTAAGAAATACAAAAAGGCATTTTGTGGAGACAAATACAAATAGAGTTTTACAATCTTATGTAATAAATTGTAATTAATTAATAAATTTCCAAATCGTTTATTATAAATAGCCAACTGAAAAATATTTTCGGTTTGCATATTTACTGGATATGAAATTCTGTTAATGAAATGTATAAAATATGTCAGTCATTTTCGATTTGAAAATGGATGTCATTTTCGTAATAAGCACCCCGAGAAACCTCAAAATGACACCAAAAATTAAAAAAAAAAGAAATTATCCGCCATTTTGGATTTCAAAATGGATGCCATTTTCGTAATCAGCACCCCGAGAAACGTCGAAAATGACACCAATAAAATTTTTTTTGAAAAAATATAATATTCGCCATTTTGGATTTAAAAATGGATGCCATTTTCGTAATCAGCACCCCGAGAAACCTCGAAAATGACACCACTAACATTTTTTTGAAAAAAGAAAAAATCCGCCATTTTGGATTTGAAAATGGATGCCATTTTCGTAATCAGCACCCCGACAAACCTCGAAAATGACACCAATAACATTTTTTTTGAAATAAAGAAATATCCGTCGTTTTGGAATTGAAAATGTGTAAAATAATATCTCTCTCATCTAGCACAGGTAGTATAAACAATTATAACTGCTTATAAAAAAAATACATACAAGACGAATTCTTTTTTTGAAGTCGGTTAATTAAAACAAATACGAGTCAGCCCTGAAAGTTATGTCCCGAGCTACTAACTAATTCAGGCGGCAGCAGCGTACGCAGCTCGGGCGCGCCTACCCGCGTCTCACCCCTCACACCCCGCACGATTGCCCTGTCTAGACGGCTTCGTTGGACGACTGTATTGGTTTATAGACTGTGGCAATAATTTTTATAATTTGATACGACCTATTTCTTTCTGTATTTATATTACAGCACCGCTAGTAAAAATAGCGTCTGGTATTAACTAAAAAAAAATCTTGCCAACATGTAAGCAACAGTTGCGCAACTCATGATAACAATATAGTGGCGAGACTGCACGGCCGCGTTCGCAAACTTTCTACTAAGTGATTTAGTACTTATTATCGTGGAGTCACGGTGATAGGAATTCCTTTGTTCACGGCACTGTTTAACGACATATTGTAAATGTGTGAGCCGAGGCTTTTATCTTGTACAGGGATGTATTCAATATGCCTCGTTTTTAACTGACTTAAAAAAGAGGTGGTTCTCATATCGTATGGTAAAGAATGGCTTAGCTTATTGAACATTCTCTTTCTAAATAAGCCTTTAAATAGAACTTTCAAATATTTACTGTGTTTCTCTAGGTACATATTCCTACGCGTGTGGTGGCCGGTTAAGAATACTACCCTCCCATCTCCTCCTGTGGGTGTCCGTAAGAGGTGACTAACGAAAAACAAGAAAACGGGCAGCTGAGTCTTTCTATTTGATTACCTTCCACCTATACAGCGAATCCCAAGACGCATGTCAATCGTGGGGATAATAATAATAATAATATGGCTTCTTAAACCTAACAACGTACAGCAGGGTAAACTTATCGAGGTAACTTATTGTTTTCTTCTTTTCTCCCTTGCTTTATGTTTCGAACGGCAGGACACACTATCGCTAATGTCGATTCGTTTGTAACAAAACAATGTTTAAAAAAAAAGTGAAAAAATGACAAGCCCGCTGAGTTTCTTGCCGGATCTTCTCAGTTGAGGCCGCGTTGTGATCCGGTGGTAGCTTTTAAAAAATGACCATTCAAAAGTGCTAGCGTTAAGCCTATTTGAAATAAAGATTTTTGAGTTTGAGTTTAATTTTATTCTAACGTATATATGAATAGTAATACAGAAGACGTAAAAGTGCGATTATGGAAATCCCTCCCTACTAAGGGGGGTTGTTTTGCAGTAAACATCTTTCGGCTGATAATGATGATATTAGTCTTAAGCTTAATATTTCCATGGAGTCGTGAAAAGTTCTACAATTCAAATTTAATACACTACCGTGTGTTAAAATTTGTAACATTTAAGCCTACTGAGCAATCAGTCTTGTTATTGCAACCAGCAACTAAAGTAAAAGTACTAAAATATAAATATGAAGGTTAAATTACGACTAGACATTGACAAAAACGTGAAAAACGAAAATCGTACGCCTGTATCAAAATTGATATAATAAGTATGTGACATCAGTCCGAGTTAGGAACCATTTTTCGCCTACATACAATAAATACTCCAGGTTATACAAACCCTGGAACATAATAAAATTCTCTCGAAATATTCGTTTAAAACAAACATCCAAGATAACACCGCTACGAGGTTTCGTCATCCGGAATGCCAATTCAAATATAGGACGACACACCACTAATGTGTAGACATAAAAGCATTGCATTAATGTTAAGCGTTAACACTTCTCTCATTCAACGATTAGTGTGTGGATACAGTGGTATAGCGGCGCGGGTAGCGGGAGCGGATAATAGAAAAGAAAACGCTCATTCTCATTAGCGGAGTCGAAATTATTTCAAATCTTGCAATTAACAAGTACAAATTTGTAAAATCACACTAACAATATGGTCTTAAATTATTCATTACACATACATAAAACATTTACACTACTACTTATATTTCATTCCGCTCATTAAGCTTTCATCTGATAACCATGGTGATGAAAAATTTAATGGTGACTGGTGAATGCGATTTTCATTAGTTTTTTTAAAACATATACAACCTTCTTAGTTGTAGGAGTATACTCCTACAACTAAGACTAGTCTAACGATATATTAAAAGTTAAAATCCCTCGAGCCGTTTAAGCTGTAGGCCCTGTCGAAGAAATATACTTACATACTTTCATACATAATCTCGAAAAACCTCCTTCGGGCAAAAAGGTTCAAATGCGGATTTTTTCCAACATATTTTTTTACTTAATTTAAACTTGTGCTCCACTAGAACTTAAGTGGCGATAAAACCGTAAATAGAAGCGTACTGGCTTATAACAAAATAAGAAAACATACCCTGTGTCAGATTCCCGTGTGTCCCTATGTGTAGTACATGGGCACCGGACAAGCCATTACAACCGGATGGTTTTTACGTGCTCGTGAACAGTTGAATAGAACTACAAGCGTGCAGATTCCGCTGCCCGCGTCGCTTATTACCCTGAACGCTATAACATTACACCGCTCCCATCTAAACGATTACAATTATAATCAAAGCAACTCCTTGTAATATTTGTTCCAAACACTCGTTATAAATTTAATAGGATATTTTAAAAGAGTTTTCCTCTTTGTCGCATTATTTTCTTTATCTTTTAAAAGTTAAAGTGGTTTCCCTATTATTTTGTTTGCTATATCGGTGCGACGATAAAGTTTTCTTTAAAGTTTAAGCAGTTTTGTTTTTATACAAATATTTTCCTGCCCCTTTTGAGCTGTACCTTATATTTTGAATTAATAATCTTTTATTACACTTCAATTTTCGAGTCAAAATGAATATTACTCTAGTAGTGTAAATTGATAAATCAACAAGAACTAGGACTGGTTCTCTAAAGTCTAATAACCAGCTTACAAATAAAAAACTACCTACATTCGAATCTATCCATTAGGTTTGGAGCTACGGCGAAACAGTCTGACAAAAAGAAATAAAGAGAAGTTACACAAATAGCAGTTTCATTTTCACGTAACTTCGATACATGTGTCACTAAACGTATTCCGATATCTACTCGTAAATCAAATATCTAAAAAAAACATTGTAACATTTTTAAGCTTTTTTCTGCTTCCAATATGCCATTCAATTGACATATCAATTCGGCCCGATACTTTAGTTCAGTTTGGCTATCACCAACATTTGCGAGGTCACAGCTCCAGAAAAAACTTAGCGATAGCTATCGAACTGACGACCTGCTCGCAAATGGGGTGATCTTTTATGTATAAGGCTATTTACACACACCGCGTCGCGTGTTGGACTTGGTGCGGTTCTAAGGAGCTGAATTTTAAAATTCGAAAACGGATTTTGAATTTAGAATTCAAGTAAGATAGCTTAATAATTGAAATATGAAGAAAAATAAAAAGTACAAAATATAATCTATTTAATATGAGGGGGCACTGTAGCTGATGAAATATCTAATGTATTGGGTTACAAGCGATAATGTAATAAACATTACTTTAAGAAGGTGTGTCACTAACAAATAGAGGAGTTGCTTGAAAAACATCCACAGTTAAGAACGGCCTTCTTAAGTAATTGGAGCCGATTGAGGAAGAAACAGGTCCGTAGGGTGCCCGGGCAAGAATAGCACCCACCTATATCCTTCCGTTGGGTGTCGTAAAAGGCAACTAAGGGTAAACAAGAAGACAAGCAGTAGCGTCATTCTACTGAAGCATCGGAAGTCTTTTGCCTGCTGATGAGGATGTAACTCCACCATACAGAAGAAAATACGCAAATAAATACTTACTATGTAATATACGTCATTAAAAAGAAGAAGAAGGAAAACAAAAAGCAATATATTTATGTAGTCAGCACAATGAGACACATACAAGTACAAGCAAAAGAAAAAGGAAACAGAGTACATAGACAAATACACATACAAATATCTATACTAATATTATAAAGAGATAGGTCTTTTTGACTAACTCAAGTTAGTCACGCGAAAAAGACCGCTGAACTCAAACTCAAACTCAAAAATAGTTTATTTCAAATAGGCTTAACGCTAGCACTTTTGAAGGTCATGTTTTTTTTAAAAAAAAAGCTACCACCGGATCACAACGCGGCCTCAACTGAGAAGATCCGGCAAGAAACTCAGCGGGCTTGTCATTTTTTCATTTTTTTTTTTAAATAGTGTGTCATGTTACAATTAGATCAGAGCGACAGTCTGTCTTGCCGTTCAAAAGATCAAATAAGACAGAAATAATAATAAAATTCGACGAAAGTACAATAAACTAAAAAGCCAAAGGGATAGTAGTCGGACCAGTCCCCCCAAGCAGCACCCGCGCACGAGTTGACTCGAGCAGCAGCCATCACTCCCCTCAACCATATTGGAGGGAAGGGGGTGCCAACTCATCAACGCAGAGCCGAAACTACCGAAGCTAGGACTACATTATTTGGAGAGAAGGTTCATTTTATGGCGTAGGGAACCAATAAGAAAGGATTTTTGGAAATTCGAACTCTAAGGGTGAAAAATAGGGGTTGAAAGTTTGTATGAGATGGGTGTAAAAACATTGTCCTTTGACTTGAAATTGTGTACTTAGACTCTTTAACAAAAATAATGAAACACCTGTATCAGCATTTATACATCAGATAAGGTTGTAAAATAGGGAACGAATGTTTGTTAGGTAAAAATATTTTATTTTGACTATTTTCTTATGTATTGAGATATAACGGGTGTAAGGGACATCGTACCGAAAACCGATACCAGGGATCCAGAACACGATTCTGAACATCCTAGTGTTGAAATTTTTCATAAGCTTTTGCATGAATTTCCAAAAAAAAATTCACTCTTTTTAATTAAAATTAGTATAACATCATTATTGGTATAATAAAGCCTAATTTTAATTTAAAATTAATTAATTATTTGTGTTTTTATTTTATTTTTATTTATTTATTTATTCTTTATTCACAAAAACAGTGCATAGGCAATTAATTAATATGCAATTAACTATTATTATTTTAGAAAATTAGCAATGTAATTTGAAAAATAAACATTATTCCGCATATATTCGAAAATTAATAATTTAGTCATTTGTCCTTTACCATATAAATGGTTACTGTAATATATATATATATATATGTAATGTTGTAACGGACATTATTTGACGTCTTATAATTTTTTTTTCGGTACGATGTCCCTTACACCCTGTATAATATATGTTTCATTAGCAGCCAATAGAAGCTCCTGAACAAAGGCCTCCCCCTTAAAAGGGAGGGTTTGCCATAATCCGCCAAGCGTGGGGCGGCTTGGGATAATATGTTTATTGCCCTGTAATTTACAATACAATACAAATACACTTTGTTGCACACCATAACAAAAATACATTTAAACTTAGATCACTACAACTTAGTGTTACAATTTTAGGCGGTCTTATCGCTAAAGCGATCTCTTCCAGACAACCTGGGGCGAAAGAGACATTAATGGAGGGCAGGTGCTTAATAATAATATAGATAAATACAACATAAATATAAAATATATATGTATATATATATATATATATAATAAATACATATTACAACAAAAGTAAAAGATGGTAGATATAACAAGTACATGAATAGGTATATAGAAAAAAAGGATTATTGAAGAGATAGATAGTAAGAAGCAACTTGAGTTTTAAAGGAATCTAAGCTCTGAGCTCGTCTTATATGTAGCGGTAAGGAGTTCCATAGACGGACAGCTTGCACCGTAAAAGACCGTATATAGGCATGAGACGTATGAGCGGGGGTACAAAGACTCAATTCGACAGATGGGCGAAGAGTGTGATGATTAGAAGTGTGAAATTTGAAACGCTCTTTTAAATAGAGGGGTGTCCTAGGGTTATAAAGAGTAGAGTAAAGAAGAGAAAGGATATGAGTATTCCGGCGAAAACGAATAGGAAGCCACTTGAGCTTGTTGCGAAACTCTGAAACATGGTCATATTTGCGCAAACCAAAAATGAATCGGATCGAGAAATTTTGTAGTCGCTCAAGTTTATTTAATAGACCTTCTGTAAGGTCTAGAAAGCTGATGTCTGCGTAATCAACACACTCTTAAACACTCACTTAATTTAACACGCTCTTAAATAATCCGTGGCATAAATAGCCCGTAAATAACATGCAGGTTTCCTCACCATGTTTGCCTTCACTGAAAGCTAGTAACAATCGCACAAAGACGATTCGCACATGATTGATTAAAGAAATCAGAAGTGCAGGCCGGGGTTCGAACCTGCGCACCTTGTTTCCAAGGCAAGCGCTCTCCCACTGAGCTGTCACTGCTTCGTATGCTAATAATATCGTTACCTGAATAAAACATGTGTCGGCTAGAATTAAAATCGATAGAAATTACTAATGATACTTTAAAAGTTTTTCTAGGATTTTGAAACGTAATCCTTTTTTTGTGAGATTTTACATTTTGGTAATCTCGGAAGAAATATTATATAACCTATGAAAAAAAAATTGTTGAAAAAGTAATAAATTTGAATTTAGAACACATGGACTAAGAATCACGCATAAAAAATCCATGTAATGAAAACCCTTCATGCTAAAACGCCTAAAACCATTGGCGCGAAAATCCTTCCTCATTCGTGCTTACGTCGTTCGATATTCATTGAGATTGACTGATGACGTAAGGTTTTCATCAGATTTAAAGGCGGATAATCAATTTCCCACTCACAGTTGACTAAAGCCTCTGAAGGCTGATTGGAAGTGGATGTCAGGATGGATTTATCGTTCAATACTTCTCTGCGGGATTACGGTTATATTTCTATGATTGGTTGTTTGAAGTACGAGTATATTTTGCGATGCTTGTGAAGGCGCACTTTCGAGATTGCTCAAGTTTATATCTTTTACGTACTATTTAATATAGTTTGTTGTCCGTGGTACTACCTGTAGTACCACTGGGATACTATGGACAACTCCGTGGTACCTTGAGAGATTAATGATTTAGATTTAATTAATATTTGTATTATTTTGTAATCATTTAATTGAATACCATGGTCGGGCTGTTTGTATTGCACAGCATTTTTATCTACGTTCAGGATATTATTACTGGGGAAGTGATATGAGTAATAAAATCGATAAATTATTACCGCAAGTACTAGGGTAGCATAAAAAATGTGGTCCATGTTTTGTGCATTAGCCGCAAGAATGGCCGCTGATTGCCAGTTCATGGGTTCCATTCCCGGTGAAGTATTACGTGGTTCTTAACATAGATGGTGAAGGCCTATTACTAAACATTGTATATACCTATATATATTAATAATTAATATAATACTACATACTTACTGTATATGTAAAACTGTAAAATAATAATAAATTATGGTAAAGTCCAGCAAATGTCGGTCAGATTTTTTTACAAAGTCCTTTTTGCAAATCAGCATAAAAAACTTGATTATTCCAAATATAAATATTTTCTTCCCCGCTGTCCCGATCGCTGCATACTTCAATAAAAAAACCTCAATGTATACAATATAAGTGTATCGTGGCATGCGATATTCTTTGGTGGATAAGTAGAAGAAATTGGATGACTGGAACAATTCCCATAAAAATTGGATTCCACGAAAAAGAAAAGTGGCTCCGACGAGTAAACCTTACTTGCACATGAATTGCAACATTGCTTTTATAATAGAACAATCAGCCTTTAGCTGATTTACATTTTTATTGTTATTGGTTCCGCATTTTAAAATACCTAAGTAAACGGGTTTGTTGCGGAAACCGGGCATTAGTCGCTAACCGGGCATTAGTCGCTTACCGGGCATTAGTCGCTAACCGGACATTAGTCGCTAACAGGGAATTAGTGGCTAACCGGTCATTAGTCGTTAAGTATGATGTTTAACTATCCTACTATTTTACCCCCATATACGTACTATGTTTACCCAAAATATTTTTGAATTCATTTTTCAAGTCCATGTTTCAATTAAATATGAATTGAGATTCGGTTTGACATCATAACATATATTTTTTAAATCTGGATTGTTAGAGAAATAAAAATTATATTTATTTTATTATTTACTAGCTGACCCGCGCAGCTCCGCCCGCGCTTTTATTACATTTTGCTCCCCTTTTCTCCCTCCTCCCTCGATTTATTTCACTCTCCATCTCTCTCTTAAAAGAAAAATCTAATTATATGCTCTCTCTGCTCTCTCTTCCCCCCTCCCTCTTCGGTCCCCGTCACACTCCCCCTATAATTCCTCTCCCCATAGTCCCCTCTCTGAACCCTGTCCCCCTTTCCCTTCTCCCACCTTGCTCCCGCTCACTCCCCGTCACTCCCCCTTGCTCCATCTTATGATTAACTGATGTTGAAAACCGCTAAAGAACCGTTTCGTAGTTTAGGAGCTAACGGATAAACATACAGACGCGGAAAGCGACTTAGTTTTATACTATGTAATGATGCGTAATATAAACTGTATTCGCATCTAACCTATAGTTTAGTTGTCACTGTCGCAAACTGTATAGTCGACATAATAGAATTATGCACACCTGCATATAATTTATTATGGCATAAGCGTAAGTACTGAGTTTTCTTCGCTCCGGGTAGCTTCCGTGTCCCGTCCAGAATGTGCCATCTACATTATCTCCAATACTTCGAACACAGCGATTGTTAGCTAGCACACTTTAGAACAAAACTAAGTTCCGAATGCAATACTTTTTTTTATAATTCACTAGCAACAGCAAGTAAAAAAAGAAAGGCTGCGTGATTCAATTTTCTTTTTAAATAAACCGTACCATAAAAAGCCCAATGCAAGCTCGACACGGTACATTAAACCCGATTCTTATCGACAATGGAACATAATAAAATAGGTTCATAAACTGTTCGTTGTCACGGCACCCATCACGCAATCGATACTAATGCTGATACATTTGCATCGCGAAAACTTTAGGGTACCGAAAGGGACCGAAAGGGAGTACAGAAACACGATCTGTTTTTAGTGGCATGGCGTGTTGATTTAAGAGAATTGTGGTACGTATAATTTCTTATTGAATTAAAAGGTAAATAAATACGAAGAAGTGGTACTGATGACTGATCAAATCACAGAGAGCCACTTCTAGGTGCTTTTTTATCAAACTTGAGTCTGAAGATCAGCAAAAGAACTGCCTATAGATATTTCTAGGGGTGACTAAGGCTGTCTACCCCTTTAACATTTATTTATTAAGTACCATTTAGATTAATAGAAGAGCTAAGAAAATTTGTATTATTAATTATCAATGGAATTTCTAATATACAAGCGCGTATGTACATACGATGATCACTCTGCCTTTGCGAGACCAACCCATAAAATGTATTCAACTTTTAATTTCTGCGACACAGAATCTAGTTTGCATCAGTATGTAGCCGGAAGATGTCCAGTGCTGAGCATAGGCCTCCCTCTTAGAACAACAATTGACTATTTGCATCCGTACAATGTTCTCTGTCCACCTAGCGGGAGGCCTGCCTACGATGCGTCTTTCGGTTTATGGTCCTTTCTTCCCCGTTGGTTATCAGCTCTTCGAGCGATTATATCTTAGTTGGATCTTATCCGCCTTATCTTATGCCATATAACAGCTCATATTAAAGTAACAATTGCACAAATAGCTCTTTCATAATTTACTTTGTAGGAGAATATCATTGAAACCAAACTACTTTTACAGATTATATCGCAGTTATTTTAGATTTTGATTACCCGACGTTTCGAAAGCTTTGCAACCAAGCAAAACACTGCACAACCTCAAGATACTGTAAACTCTTACTGCGTAGATCGGACCAACATAATAACTAAGAAGACCTGAGGGTACACCGGCATAATTGTGGCATAACGAGGTTCAACATCTCAGTCCTCCCGCAACCATGGGTGCTGCAAAGCCTTCGAAACGTCGAGAAGGTAAAATCTAAAATAACCGCGATATAATCCGTAAAACTAGTTCAATGTGTAGTGTTTGCGTAAATAAAAGACAACATTATACGAATCCCGTTGTTAAATCCATGTTTCCTAAACCTTAGCCTTATCATGATTGATCAGAAGAACTCCCATGCACTGCAGTGATATACAGCCGAAGTTTCGTTCAATGAACTAATATTCCGCGTAACTTTCGTATCAAATACATTAATGTTTTATCTGCGAAACAAACCGAAGAGATTTATGTTCTGTTCTCTAAGTAAATAAGCTCCTTGTTCCTATCCTGACTTCGGCAAAAAAGTATTTGCAACTGAGAGAGTGGGCTACTTTGACATTTTTTGTGACAATGGTTGTAAGCAGTTTTAACTATGATAGTAGGTAGGTAAGTGTATGGGATGGGTGTATGGGATGGGATAAGTATATGGGAGTGGGAAACCGCTTGCTTCGTAAACCGGAGGTCGCTGGTTCGCATCCTGCGGGGGGCAACAAATTTGAGTACCTAGTTGATCCTTACTGGCTAGGACAATGCAGGCCGATCACCTGATTGTCTGTAAAGTAAGATGATCCATGCGTCGGATGGGCATGTAAAAAGTCGGTCCTGCACCTAACCTCTCCCCGGTCATGTCAGTCTTCCGTCCCATCGGATTAAGAGAGGTATTATATAAAGGAAGAGAGAGTGCACTTGTGTCTACGCAAGCGCTTGTGCACTATAATATCTCCTGCGTACATGGCTGATCTTGTGAAAGATTGGCCGCTGTGGTCGTTTCGGCCAGGAGTAGGAGGAGGGGACATTATACGGGATTATAAATTGCAAGTACTTAAAATAATTTCACTTTACTGGAATAATGCTGAGGAGTCAGTATGCTTATGACCACGACTGACTGCAAGTCCGTTGATATCTAAATAATATATCGATGATTGATATGGTGTATGGCTATAAATGGCTCAATGGTATATGGTTGGTTACATATGATACCCCACTCAATACATATAGTAGTCTCACTTTGAAATTTTGACGACCTATTTCAAACCTCATTGAATAAAAAAAGTTTCAAATCGACAGCATCAGTGGTTCCTGAAATACGTATAAAGGTGCGATATACAGACTAACGAAGTCACACTAAGGGTTTCTTTTTTACCTTTTTGGGTATGGAACCTTAAAAATGGTGGTTTAAACCCGCTTCCTTTTTGAAGTCACTTAAAAAAATAACGTGACTTGAATAAGTATTTTCTATTTGTCTGGCCACATTGACAAAAACATTTACTAGATAAAATAAATATTATTCCATCTTAAAAAAAGAACATTATCTCCAGCAACTAGGTTCAAAACAATCCATCAAAGGAATATCACAAAGAGACTTGTGTATATTTATATAAAAAAAGGTACAAATTCCGATACAACGACTATAAACATGTCTCCTCGGGACATATTTCTACGTCGTGGACTGCGACTCAACGACAGCACTGTATGATTTATAAACACGCGACAACACCATGTTATAAATCATCACTATTCTTTAGTTTTAAAGATTCACAATAGATAAAACAGGATTAATAATAAAATTCAAATTCAAAATAATTTATTTCAAAAAGGCTTAACGGCTTTTGAACGGTCATTTTTTTAAAAGCTACCACCGGATCACAACGCGGCCTCAACTGATAAGATCCGTCAAGAAACTCAGCGGGCTTTGTCATTTTTGCACATTTTTTTAAACATTGTTTGTATTGTTACAATTAGATCAGAATCAGCGACAGTGTGTCCTGCCGTTCAAAAGATCAAATAAACTAAAAAAATACGACGAAAATTACTAAAAAGCCAAAGGAATAGTAGTCGGACCAGTTCCCCCAAGCAGCACCCGCGCACGAGTTGACTTGAGCAGAAAAATATTATAAAGGATGTAAGGGACCACGTACCGAAAAAAAAATTATAAGATCTCAAATAATGTCCGTTACAACATTACAGAAACCATTTATATAGAAAATGACAAATGACTAACTTATTAATTTTCGAGCATGTAATGAATATATGCGGAATAATATTTATTTCTCAAATTACATTGCTAATTTTCTAAAATAATAATAATTAATTGCCTATGTACTGTTTTAGTGCATAAAGTATAAATAAATAAATAATTAAACAAATAAGAAATTTATTGTTTTTAAATTAAAATTATGCTTTATTATCTATTCTATACTTATAATAAAACTGTAACAGGTCCAATTCTGTACATTGTAGATATTTTGAAAATTATGTTTGGAGGGCATTCTACAACCGATACTAAAGCCAAAAATGTATCTGTTTTTATTTTTGTCTGTCGGTCTGTCTGTCTGTATCTCGGCTGAGCATCACGCCAAAACTACTCGATGGATTGAAACGAAACTTGATGACTTGAGTTAATACTCCGAGGTAGGACATAGGAGACTTTTTATCCCGACATTCGGCACGGTTCCCTTGGGAGAGGGGACTAAAGTCAAAATGTGTACTTGGTTATACGCTTGCTCCGATTTTAACAATTTTTTATTATAATTATAATAAATATTTGTAAGGGAACACTCATAGACAATTGTTAACAATGTTTGGAAATCGATCAGGTTAAGCAACGTTAGGTAAGGTCATTAAATAGATGGGTGACCGTTTAACGCCATTTGAACTAAACGTCTCCGTGCTTCGGAGGGCAAGTAAAAAGTGGGTCCAAGTGTTTAACCGACTTTAAAAAAGGAGGTTTTGTATTCTATGCGAATGTATATTATTGAAAGTTTAGGTAACGTAAACACAGCGCGGGTGGAGCTGCGTGGGTCAGCTAGTTGTACCAATAATGATGTTATACTAATTTTATTTTAAAAAAGTGGATTTTTTTTTGGAAATTCATGAAAACGCCGCTGAAAATTTTCAACACTAGACTGCTCAGAATCATGTACTGGATCCCTGGTATCGGTTTTCGGTACGATGTCCCTTACACCCAGTATATCACTACAAAAGTACCGTTTCTTCCGCACCCAATCTATCAAAATATAAGCTTACTGATTTAATTGTAAGATTTCAAAACAAAAGGTGTAATACCATTCACAGAAGATCAGCGTCGTTGCGCCTAACAAAAGCAATAACATTAAGCTGAGTGGACACCCATTTGACGTCATAACGCGTCAGTTTACATAATTATACTGTAGTTTTATGTTTATATTCAGACATGACGTTAAGGTCGTTAAGTAAACCTTGTTGTTTTTAGGGTTCCATACCTAAAAGGTAAAAAAGGAACCCTTATGGTGAGACTTCGTCTGTCTGTCTGTCTGTCTGTCTGTCACACCTATACATTTCAGGAACAGCTGACGCTATCGATTTGAAATTTGGAACAGTTTTAGATCGTTTTTACCCAACCTCATCGCAAATGAAAAAAAAAATATTCTTCCTTTTTTTTTTTAATGAAAGTCGAAATGGCTCATGAAAATTTCAAAGTGAGACTACTATATCAAGTGGGCTATCATATGAAAGGGCTTCATTTGTACATCTCAAAACAGATTTTTATTTTGGTTTATGTCAAGGAATTTTTGGCTGATAATCAAAAATGTCAAAAAAAATACCGTTCCCCTCCCCTTATCTCCGATGTTTGTGGAGGGAAAAATCTGAAATAATTATGGGTAATACATGTCTATCTATATTTTACAGGAATAATAAAATGATCTTTATAAATAGTACAGTTTTTTAGTAATCCTAAAAAAACATCGACAAACAACCCTAGTTTTGCAGTTTTTTTTTGCTATCTGAGTTGTAACATGAATAGTAAAATTACTTTAATACGTCCAAAAATGGTATGGAACCCTCGGTGTGCGAGTCCGACTCGCACTTGACCGGTTTTTTTTTTCTGAGACTCGTATTAAGTAAAAGAAAATTCTCCACTCCATTACTCCACGGCATAAAAGTCTTGAAAGAAACAAATGTCATTAGAACCCAGATCCCATCTCAAAGTTCACATAGATAGCGTTCGTTCAACAACCTCTAATCCAAATACGAAATAAGCCAGACACTGAAATCGCGAAAAGATTGCAACACGAAATCGTTTCTTAAACCCTAAACGCACGATTTAACACCCCAGCATGGAGACGGGGTACATTCTACCAGCCGATTGCCCATTACGAAGCGCCGATATACGAAATTTCAATAAAAAGCAATAGAGGGGGCCAACCATAGGGTTAGGGAATTCCACGACCGAATCGACTATTTGGAGGTGAGGGTTAACTTTTTTCTAGTTAATGTAAGTGTAGTCATTTGACACATCAATAAGTACGTAGGTAATGTCTGCTGCATTCGTCTACTCTTTTTTTAATGGCTTGGCATAATATACGTATAACGTCTTACTGCCAGTCCCAATATTCTATCTATCTGTTACTATAAGTTAAAATAGTTACCGTCGATAGCTTTATGACATATCTCCGTTTCAATAAACAAAGATAGCATTATCTGTCCTTACTATTGTTCTAGCTTCGAGACTTTGAAGCTTACTAGAGATAAGAAAATTAATGTCAAGTGTCATATTGTTACTGTTTAACTGAGATTGCTATCGGCGGTAGAGTATTGGAACCGGCCGTAAGAAGATCGCTTTTAGCGATAAGGCCACCCATAGTTGCATGTCTTACTAGAACACCATGATATAGTACAATCATACAGTTTAAAAATGTACCCTGTGGTAGATTTCCTATTTAAACCATCTCCTTTTATACCTCCCCAATTTGCATCTGCATAGCCTTCCAAGATAGTCCCAGATTGAGCATTATTATTATTTATACTAACTTCATTTGTATCTTATCCTTCTAGTATCTGTTTGTTTGTGCGCAATAAAGAATTGTCTGTCTGTCTGCCAAACTAGGTATTAGAGCAAGCAGACAGGTTATACAAAATCAATGTATCAATAATTAATACGAACAATCTGCTCATCATATACTTTGGGAGTGTAGTCTCTGGCAAAACGAGCGTAACACCGTGTTAAAGGATTTAAACATCACATCAATTGGAGCTTTTTATTATTCGGACCTTGTGGCTTCTAAGTACATACGAGTATTATCATAACCAAGTATACAGCTCAAATAGATCCCTTAAGGTATGTACAATCCGTGGTGCCTTGCAGATGAGCTAAATCGTTAGTCAGTCTGTAAGAGTCTTCCTTTCTGCGGTTAAACCGGCTTATAAATGTTTGTCTCCCGCTTTGCCAACGAAGGATGTGAAATTTGTCTTTCCTACTCCTCCTGCTCACTTTTCTGATTAAATTCCAAGACAATCTAGCGTTTCCGCGGGATTCACCGAGGATTGAAACTCGGTGTTTTTACTAGTGACCACTGTAGACCCTGGCTTACAGGAGTCACGGTGTTGGGATCAGACAGGTCATACAAATAAATACGTTGATGCGCTTATAGTCAGTTGTAATCACTATTCGCTAAAAGTTCACTTGGACAAGCGGTGCCAGGCAAGGTCAGTCCTTAGATAGGTGACCGTTTGGTTGCTTTTGAACTGAGCATCTTCGTGCTTCGGAGGGCTCGTAAAAAAAGGTTGGTCCCGGTTTTTATCATTTACATAGACAGCAGTCGTTAAGGTAAGTAAGAGGGTAACAGCAGCTTGATTAACTCTGACACCAGATTGTCCCATACGATAACAAAATACGTTTATTCTTTCCATAATCATCATCATCATCACCAGCCGGAAGACGTCCACTGCTGAACAGAGGCCTCCCCCTTCGAACGCCACAATGAACGACAATTGGCTATTTACATCCACCGGTTACCTGCGACGCGCACAATGTCATCTGTCCACCTAGTGGGAGGCCTAACTACGCTGCGTCTTCTGGTTCGTGGTCGCCACTTTCTTCCCCAACGGTTATCGGTTCGCCGAACGATGTGGCCTGTCCATTGCCACTTCAACTAGCAAATTTTAAGAGCTATGTCGGTGACCTTGGTTCTTCGGCGAATCTCCTCATTCCGGATTCTGTCGCGCAAAGAAACTCCGAGCATAGCTCTCTCTATAACTCGTTGTGTGACACTGAGCTTATCCAGAAGGCCAACAGTTAGGGACCACGTGAGACGTGGTACCGTATGTCATCACTTTCCATAATACGTACATAATAATACCTACCTTGCTACTACTACATTTCTATAATACCAACTTCTTTTGAATATTTATATAATACCAAGATAAATCGGCTGAGATATAGAATAACACCGACATCACAGGTAGCTTGGGAACACCCAAATACTCCGAATTCTTTTATGCCGAATTTCAGTATTCCAATTTCAAAAGTCCAAATTTCAACCTACGAATTATAATGTCTATTATTACAAATCACGAAATTTAATTACCGAAAGTCGTCAATCGTAAGTCGATATAAACCGTTCTGAATTATGAAAATCGGTATATTAAAATTCATATTTGTGACTGTTGAAATAAAGTTTTTTCGTATTCATGTAGTGTGAAGCTTATCATTAGACAAACGTTGGTATTCTCGTCACTAAGTTATATTAAAAAAATCATTGATATTCAATATACAGAAGCAAATGTTGAGGCAAATAAGCATTCGCTTTGTGTAAATTTCCAATTTAATATAATTCACGAAACAACGCTGCATACTAAAGTCGATTCTCCGATATTCCTTTGAAGTGTGAACCAGCAACTATTCCACGTAGGCACAATAGTATCGATAGCAAAAGCGTACACCTTTGTGCCGTTTCATCTTACATTCAAATTTGGCTACAACACGTGTTACACTGTGCACAGAATATTTTAAAGGCGAAAAACTTTCTTACACTGACTACCATAGAAGTGTATTTCATTGAATAGGCCTGCAAACAATATTTTTTTAAAATTAGACGAGTTATGGGACCGACTTATAGCTATATTTTTGGGGAGGATGAGCTAAGGGAGGACTGGGATCCTATATGCCCGTGTCATAACTGGATACCCTCTCATAGATAAATAGTAATATTATAATAATACAAGTCTTTGTTAATGTCCCTCTGTTGGGCACGGGCCTCCCCTGAAGTTAAAGGGGCTTAGGCCATAGTCCACCACGCTGGCCAAGTGCGGGTTGGCGGACTTCACACGTGATGCGAAAGCTAGTTAAACTTTCTCAGACAGGCAAATTGTCTCACGATAATTTGTTTCACCGAAAGCTAGTAACAATCGCATAAAGACGATATGAGTTTTGCAGTGGAACGTTTGATTTTAGATATAATGATATGTGTCATAGACAAAAATAAATGCAGTGAAATTTATAAGAGACAATATAGTAAGTACTCTATATATACGGATAAACCGACCATAATTGTTGTGCACTAAGCAAGAGCACTCATCCTTCCTTTGAATATCATACAAATCGCGCTGTGTTTCAGTGATTTTATTTACAACTAGCTGACCCACGCAGCTCCGCCTGCGCTATTTTTACGTTAACTAAACTTTGAATAACAGACATTCGCATCGAATACATAACCTCATTTTTTATAGTCGGTTAAAAACTGGGACCCACTTTTTACTTGCTCTCCGAAGCACGGACCCGTTTAGTTCAAATGGCGTTAAACGGTCACCCATCTATTTAATGACCTTACCTAACGTTGCTTAACCCGATCGGTTACAAAACCTTGATAACAACTCTCTATGAGTGTTCCCTTACTAATATTTATTATATTTTATAGAAAAATTTATAAAATCGGACCAAGCGACCAAGTACCCGTTTTGACTTTAATCCCCTCTCCCAAATGAACCGTGCTAGATTACGGGATAAAAAGTATCCTATGTCCTACCTCGTAGTAAGATCTCAAATCATGCCAAGTTTCATTTGAATCCATTCAGTAGTTTCGGCGTGATGCTCAGCCGTGATACAGACAGACAGACAGACAGACAGACAGACAGACAGACAAAAATTAAAAAAAATAAATTTTCGGCCTCAGTATCGGTTATAGAATGCCCTCCAAATATAATTTTCAAAATATCTTCAATGTACAGAATTGGACCTGTTACAGTTTTATTATAAGTATAGATATAGACTATCTGTTGCTTGCTACACTAACTTCTAATTGCTTTATTTCATAAATTACCAACGTAACGGCGAATATTATATTGTTTAAATTATCTAAAACAAAGTAATTAATGATTCCTGATATTTATTCTAGATTATTATTTCTTCTTATCTTATTGGAAACAAATTACAAGCTAATTATTTTAACATTTACTTTGTCCTCATTATTTTTTTTAATGTTTAATTAGTTGTATATATCATAATCATCAAATCCCATCTCCTCCCGTTGAGTGTCCGTATAAGGCGACTAAGGGAAAACAAGAAGACGGGCAGCAGCGTCTTTTTTTTTGGCTTACCTACTACCTATACCACAGTGTATACGACGGGACGGTGCATTAAATTCATACAATATATAAATGATTTCTTTGGCACATTTTATTTATCGAAGTTTTTCCTAATAACGAACACAAAAAGGCATTTCGAGGAGACAAATTAAAAAAGAGTTTAACAATGTTATCAAAACAAATCAACTATTATAAATGGGCATTTAACAAATATTAAAAAACTATTTTAAACAAAATAAAAACCGACTTCAAAGTAAATTATCTAAAAAGCATAAAATAACGAAAATATTATTGAAGTTGGTGTTAGCGTACCTGTTGTGTATATTCTGCACCAATTTCAATAATATTTTCGTTATTTTATGCTTTTTAGATAATTTACTTTGAAGTCGGTTTTATTTTTTTATATATAGTTTTTTTAACACTTTTTAGTGACTTATTTTACCAAGATAGGTATCAGCACTATCACGCAACTCGAACGTCTACATTACAGTAACTTACTGAAAACATAAAAGTTTATAGCTCTTAAACTACTGGACCGATTTTGATGTAACTCTACCCTAAGTTGAAAAATACTCTAACTAATGCAAAAAGAATTTTCGAAATCGGACTTGTAGTTTCTGAGAAATCCGCGTACAAACCTACATACATACATACATACACTCGTGAAATTTGGTAAATTTGTTTAGAAGCCCACATAGACTAATATATATGAATATTACTCATTTCTATTAATATTACATACATACGCGTCGAATACAGAACCTCCTTTTTTGAAGGCGGTTAAAAAAAAACAAAATGACACCAATGACATTTTTTGAAAAAAGAAAATGTCCGCCATTTTGGATTTGAGAATGATTGTCACTTTTGTGATGAGCACCCTGAATGGCTAATGATTTGTTTGATAGTTTTTTGTGTAATCTTTGCCTGTTACGTCCGCCTTGTATTCTCCAAGCCGCCTGCCAAGCGTAGGGATTATGGCAACCCATCTCTTCTAAGGGGGAGGCCTTTGTTCAGCAGTGGACGATTCGGCTGCTGATGATGAGGATGAGATTTATACAGCAAATAATGAATACAATAACATTGATATTGACTAGAGAATGCTACAGATTTAGGAAATTCGAATATTTTTTTCGAATTTTCACAAAAGTCTGATATAGGAATCGTAACTAACAATTTATACAATTCAAAACGAATAGTTTCTCAAAGAAAAGTAGCGCAGGTACGAAAACTTTAACGTATGAAAGTTTTTAAGGATGCTTCGGAACGGATTTCATTTTTCAAAGTGTTATTATTGGAATTTCTTACATATTACCTACTACTATTCAATTTCTGATTTAACAAAATAAAATTTTTAATATAAAAAAGTTTGTATAACTAAAGTACTTAGTGCTTGACCACGAATCCACTAAAAGCAAGTAATGATGCAGCTTTGAATTGAAGGGTACTTAATAACAACACAAGAATAAAGAGCCCGTATATTTACTACTACAGTATAAAGTACAGTGCTTGACCACGAACCCACTAACTAAGGGTAACTGGTGTTGCAACCTTGAAATAAAAGGTACCAACACAAGAATAAGGAGCCCGTATATTTACTGCTATAGTTATTTATTTATTTATAATATAGTTAATGTTTATTTTTACATTTAGTTTAGTATTCTATAAACTATTCTACCAAATAAAGATGTTGAAGTCTCTTTATTAAAGGATCACTGAACAAATATTATGAACATTAAAAAAAGAAGACCCTAACATAACGCTGATAATGATTTCTGATATTTACGCGAATACTAGGTACACATTGAAAATCAAAATCAAAAATAAACCGCGATATAATCCGTAAAATTAGTTTCATTTCAATAACGCTATAAATTGAAAGCTAGGAAAAAAACTTCTAAGAATATCTTATTCAGTGTTTTTACTCTTATTACAACATCTCTCCCAGAAAGAACATTAATAATTTCCATTATCATCTAAACTTTCAAAGTATTATCCAAAGTGGTTGGTTTATTTAAGGATATTTTTTGCGAAAACACTAGTTGAAAACAAGACCCGGGTCGTCGGCGTTCCGCCAAACTTTGTTCTTACAACGCTTTTTGAAGATAGTTAGCCTCGAACGAGGGTTTCACGAGTGATTTCCTTGAATTTAAAACTTGTTAAAGTTGCTTTGGCAGCATAGTGGGTGCAGTTTCTTGGCCTTTTGAGCGTAAAATACTAACAGAGCTCAAAAATACCAGCTCTTGTTTATGTCCCAATGTTGGGCAAGGGCCTCCCTTCAATATGAGGGAGCTAAGGCCATAGTCCACCACGCTGGCCAAGTGCGGGTTGGGGGATTTCACACGTCATTCGAGAGCTAGTTAGGTTTTCTCAGACATGTAGGCTTTCTCACGATGTTTTCCTTCACCAAAAGCTAGTAAAAATCTCACAAAGACGATTCGCACATGACCTCATTAAAGAAATCAGAGGTGCGAGCCAGGGTTCGAACCTGCGCACCTTGTTTCCAAGGTAAGCGCTCGCCCACTGAGCTGTTACCGCTTAATAAAGCTCAGCTTATCAAAAAATCAGCTGGATTCTTTACTAAAAATCACAAATTAGGCAACTAATTGGTGCACTCACGGGCTGTTTTGGTACCAACGAGCACTTACATAGAATGAGGCTACCTTAGATACTTGCAGATCCTGTGAAGAATAATAAACTATTTTATAAAAAATAAAAACCGACTTCAAAGTAAATTATCTAAAAAGCATTAAATAACGAAAATATATTGAAGTCGGTGCTAGCACATCATGTTAACTAACACTATCACCAGCTGACACCGACTTCAATATATTTTCGTTATTTAATGCTTTTTAGATAATTTACTTTGAAGTCGGTTTTTATTTTTTATAAAATAGTTTATTTAACACTTTTTAGTGACTTATTTTACCAATATAGGTATCAGCACTATCACGCAACTCGAACGTCTACGTTACAGTAACTTACTGAAAACATAAAAAGTTCATATCTCTTAAACTACTGGACCGATTGTGATGAAACTTGTACTCTACCCTAAGTTGAACAATACTCTAACTATTGCAAAAAGAATTTTCGAAATCGGACTTGTAGTTTCTGAGAAATTGGTGGACAAACCTACATACATACATAAATACATACATACATACATACACTCATAAAATTTGGTAAATTTGTTTAGAAGCCCACATAGACTAACATATATTAATATTACTCGTTTTTATCAATATTACATACATACGCGTCGAATAGAGAACCTTCTTTTTGAAGCCGGTTAAAAAAAGACAATGTTGCACATATTTTGTGGCTGCAATCTACGTCTTGCAAGGCAAGGCGTAGATTGAGTAATCTGGGAATAGCCTATCCTACACCAGATGATTATGTACAGCTCCAATCTGGCGCAATCGTGGCGTACCTTATGAAGCTCTTCGACACGACACCAACAGAATAAGGGCAAGCACAATAGGTCAAACTGGGCCGAGGAGCGTTCCGATGGTTACCGGACCATATTAATTGCCACCTACAATAGGTTAGAATACTAAAAATTCAAACAAAAGTTTGTTTAGATTTATGGAGAAACGTAAAGGTTCTCAAACGACGCCGAGGCGACCTATCGAACCAAATCGAACGAAAGTCAAAGGCAAATTCTCAAGTCTTCAAGTTCAAATTTTATTCCGACTCCGGGGCGCTAATGGCGTCCGCCCCGTAACAAAAACTCGCTTGATTAAAATCGTTTGTCGTAATAAAAGAAGCACTAAAAAGTTACAGCCGTACGAAACGCGAGACCGGTAGGCCCGTAAAATCGATCAGCCGATACTGATCATGGGGACAAAAATTTAACAGCACTCCTAGAGGGGCGATGCTTAATTTAGTGCTCGAAATTAAAGCGAAATATTAAAATGTCGAGCTTCTTGCCGGCGTGGCTCGGCTCGTGCTAAATGAGCTGTGAACTCCGCCTAGAGTATATTTTATTATGGCCCCCTCTCCGGTAGCGTTCGACTCATGTCGCGCCCGCCCTATTTACATTCACGACTGAGCCCAACGGCGTGTGAAATTTTATTTCTTCGACAATCTGAGATGAGATTAGCTGTAAATTGAGTTTATGACGAAATCAAATATGCGAGCGGCGCCCCCCTCTAGGCCTTTGCCCCGTCACTACTCTTACGGTTCATCGCGTTCATAAATTCACCATTCGCTCTTTTATTCCAACGACTTATTCTGTCTCATCTTAATGTACCTACTGATCGGCACCCGAATGAAATATTATTTCTTATGGCGCGCTTTATTCAGATTCACTCAATTTTATTCATATTTTACGTAGTAAAGTATGATTTATTATTACTCCATTGGAGATATCAGGAAACAGCGGGATGGAAATATATTTTGATAGTAGGTGCTAATGTCAATGGTTCAAAATATGGTGAATTCTCTTAAAATCTAACATTAACATAATTTATTCTAATTATCTGCTATCACCGAAGAACCAGCGCCACCGACAAATCCTGACGGCTAGGATAGAATACAATGGAATATATTACCCTTTATTGTTTTTTTTTTTTAATAATAATAATAATAATAATAATATCCTGGGACAATCCACACACGGTCATCCGATCCCAAACTAGGCAGAGCCTGTACTATGGAAACCAGACAACTGATACTAATACTTATATACCTTTTTTTGTAAATACATACTTAAATAGATAAACAACACCCAGACACTTGGCGGGAATCGAACCCACGACCCATCGGTTAGCAGGCAGGGTGTCTGACCACTAGACCAACGGGCCCGTCTGTTGTACAGCAAAGACAGGATTTGCAAGTTCATGTGGCATTGGACGGGCCACATCACTTAAAGAACCGATAACGGAAGGATGTGGAAGAAAAATTCTCGAATAGAAACCACGAACCGGAAGATGCAGCATAAGTAGGCCTTAGGTGAACCAACAACAATGTGAGAGCAGATGCAAATAGTCAATTTTCATTCATTGTGGAAGTTCTAAGGGGGAGACCTGTATTCAGCAGTGGACGGCTACCACTGAAGATGATTATAATTAATCCTTTGTACAAATTTAAGGGTGTAATAACAGGGTGTAGCATTGTCGTTCTCAAACTGATGCACCGATTTCAATACGGCTTTTATATTTAATTTCTTTATAACTGTTTATTGATATTTGTTTTCTATTTACACCGAAATACAGTAACGTCTAGACGGTACACTCTAGATATCTGACACTGCTTTAGTGCCCATCTGACTTACACACAAGGGAACGACAAAACCATGTAACACATTTTTAACCGACTTCAAAAAAGGAGGAGGTTCTCAATTCGTCTGTATATATTATTTTTTTTTTTTTTTTTTTATGTATGTTCGCGCATAACTCTGGCAATTATTAACCGATTTGAAAAAATCTTTCTTCCATCCATTCTTCAATCCATTGATTGGGTCCCATAAAAAAATTATTGCTTAGTAATAAGTAGTTCCTAAAAAAACAAGAATGGTGACTGCGCACTGAGAGTTGCAAGAAAGCCTATATAGATGACGTTTTAGTCGCTCGGACTCGCTCGGTCGGACAAAAATGGTCATAACTCTGGCAAATATTTACCAATTTCAATGATTCTTTTTTTATTCGAAAGAAGAAACCACTGTATTGAATCTGTATGAATTTTATTACAACCGAATAAGAACTTCCTGGAGGACCATGAACGATGTGGAGGAATTTATCTGGTAAAAACCATAAAACTGATGTTCTCCATTACATTGCTCTGACAATTATGAACCGATTTCGATGATTCTTTTTTTATTCGAGAGAGTAAACTAATATGATGTTTCCATGCAAATTTCATTACGACCGGATATTATTTTCTGAAGAAACATGAATTATGTAAAACTATGTAGACGATAATGTGATCATAACCTACCTAGATAATTTTACGGTTTTCGATGGTTCAATCTTTATATATGAAAATATCACTAAAAAGGTTAAAATAAAATCTTTTTAAAAAAAAATTGAACCGACTTCAATATCACTGAAAAGTATAAAATAATTTAAATATTATTGAAGTTGGTGCCAAATATACACAGCAGGTACGCTAACACCAACTTCAATAATATTTAAATTATTTTATACTTTTCAGTGATATTGAAGTCGGTTCAATTTTTTTTTAAAAAGATTTTATGTAAAATAAAACTATTATAATTAAATTATTTTCCTTATAGAAAGATGTCTCATTTAATTTAAACGTAAAAATATTTTTTTGCCGTATTCCAAAAACATTAACGAAATGTAAGTTAAATTATTCCATTACTCACTTAATGCGAGTGACTTAGCTAATTCATTTTTTAAAGGCTTATTTTTCGCAAAACGAAAATGTTATTATGGTGTTGTCAAAAACAGCCTAACCTCTATCGGCACGTACCAGGTAATTGTATCGTGACGGAGCCACTTCGAACCCTCCTCCACTTAAAGGTTTTTTGCAAGTAAATCGGTGTATTTTGCGTATTTTTCCCACTCCCTTAAAAACCGCCCTCGCCGAGTTTCTTTAAATAATTCAAATGGCACTTTTATGAATATTTATAGATTGCAAATGAATTCATTTAACGTGGAGAGTAGGGATTTTGTTTATTATTTCGTAATGGAATAATAATTCTGTTATTACACCTTGTATTGTACAATTAAATTCATTGTCCTTAATAAAATACAATTTTTTTTCTTTCTTTATTCCTTTCTTTCTCTCTTACACTTTTACATTGTAGTAGCATGCGTACTAATTAAAACAAAATCAATATATGCTTTAAAATATGGAGATATGTGCCTAAAAGTACCCTGATATTAAAGGTAATAATAGTTATTAAGGAATAACTGCCATGTCAGTTGAATTATTTGTTTTCTTAATCATATGTCACTCCCAGATGTATGACCAGCGATTTGCGAAGAAAGTTTATGTTTCTTACAAATCATACAAATTTTACTACTTGTCATATTATTAATATATTTCTTAAGCCTTTTATGCTGACATAACATGTTAAAGAGATATACATCCGAGATCACCCTAGTTCTGAAGCAAAAAGATAACGTAAGATTCTAATATTTTGTCAAATCGACAGCCGTCCCGCCATTACCCTTCTTGAGTAACAAAAAAAAGTAATATTGGATATAACAACCAGACTCTTCAATAAATACTCCGAACGGAATAGTTTACGATATCCACGAAATCATTCCACCGACTTTTGTTACACACCGTACTTCGGAGACATAAACTTTTTCACTAGTACACATAAAACATACGTGCAATAAAACAGCCAGCTGTGGATATTAGACCACAGTACGAGCGGTGAGGGTAGCGGATCCGCGAGCGGGTATCGACATCGTAAAGGCGAAAATGAGTGAAGAAAATATGGTATTGTGGATCTAATTGGTAAATTAATAAGTTACAAATTGTATTGACAAAACACGTTACTTTCGTCTTTATAGTTCTTGGATGGATATTTAATCTAAATAATTTCCTTTTAATCAAGCACTTAACCGATTCGGTCAAACCTTTGAAGAGAGGCCCAAGCATGATTTTTTTTACAATTCAGATAGCCTGTGATCAGCCTGCATTATCTTAACGTCTAAAGAGCTATTATAAACAACGTTGTTACGGGAACTAAAACGCTACGAGTAAGTATTTGTAAGTTTTTCCCTACCTTTTTAGCTCGCTTATCCCGCCCGCCGCGGATTTCGGTTGCCCGCTCGTAATATGTTCACACATTAAGCAATGAGACAGCCGGATATAACTGGGTGTATCCGGATATACCAGGTGATTACTGCGGCCAATTAACGCGAGCGAGCTAATGACGCGTCGGGCTCCAACGTGGTTTATGGTGCGCATAGGAATTTCTTATTTGCGACGCTATTCTGTTTGCAGGTTTTTCACCAAAGAAAACTATATAACTAGATGATAAATTGACAAGTAGAGTAACAGAGATAGATTTAAGAACAATTGAATATTCTGACAATAAAATTAGAAGCGGAGTTGAATGAAAGAAAATATTTTTGTTTGGTAACACCGACGCATAAATTAAAATTTACTAAACGTAAATAAACATTAAAAGGAAAACTTGAAAGTAAATGTCAGGTATGTAGGGTATAAAAAGGTACTAGTGGCCGTTGATCTAGCAAACGAGGTGAGTATCCACAGCATATAGCTGGTTTGATGGCCATGTAATACCATCCAGCACAAATTTTCAAAGCCATGCCAAGAAACAGAAGTCCGTAGCCAAATTAATAACTTCATTGAATTGATAGAATGGTGTGTTCTGTCGAAGACAAGGTTGCTTTAATAAGTCTGTGATTTTTTTCATGCATACCTCATACATAATATTGGAATTTGGTCAACGATTACCATCAAACAATTTTTATAACGATATATTTCGTTGCCGTTGGAGGATGACTCTAAAATACTTGTGAAATGATCAAAGTTTGCTGCTTTTTAACCGACTTCATATCTTAACATCCTATCTGAATCCGTAAAGATCGAATAATATTTTACTAGTTATGACAATACATAATATGTAGTAAAGAATCTAGGTAGACACTAAAAATGTCAAGACGTGATAGATTCAGAAAGAAATTGATTACCTAAAAATTCACAATACAATTCAAATTTTCCATTTGATAATTCAGTACTAATGATATTTGATGTTGCTTACCCCTAATAAGCAAATGTCAAGTAAAAAGATCTTCGAGGCTAACAACAAATGCTGGCTTTCTTATTCCATAATGTATAGAATCGAACAGAAAATAAAGTCTTTTAACTCCGTGTGATGCGCATCAAGGGAATCAGATTCAAGATCCATGCTTAAATCCCCTTTGTTCCTTCCACACTTTTCCTTGAATTCTTCGAATCCTCTTTGGAGTAAGCATTTTCCTTAATCTATCTTCGTAAAATGAATGTATATAAATATAATTCTACAGTATCAACGTTATAAACATTACAGGAATGCAGCGATAGCAAAAATTTGACTGAAGTAATTTTTTAACGTAATGATATTCCACTCACTGGTAAATGTCGTTCTATCATTAGTTTGTTTCATGTAATAAAATGCAAACCAAGGCTATGGCAGCCGATTGCGTCTGGTACTTGTAGTATAGTTCTAATCTCATCTCTTAATTAAGGATCTAATTTCTACACCATGATGTTAATATTACCACACAAAGCTGAGCACTCGAGCTCGGGACCACGTCTGCAACTAACGCAACATAATAAAACCACAAGTTGATATTAAATTCTTCGACAAAGACGAATAATCTCCACCGAATATATGGAATAAGAATTACTTATTATCACCCAGAATACGTACGGCTCACGGCTTCAGAGCTCAGCTTCACATAATAAAGGAGGATTTTTCTTACGTAGAAGAATAATAAAAGATTCGTCACAAGATAATAAGAGGTCGCCGGAAAGTTTTATTAGCTAAATTATTAATGTTCAGCAATGAAAAAGTTTGATTCGAATTTACTGGATTCCGATCGTGTTTGTTGGTCGGAATAAGCATTTGATTGAGTGTGGGCCCTCCGATTTGATCAACAGATAAAACGATGTACGAACTTTGTTAATAAGTTGCTCGAGTTTTTATTTAGTCGGTTTTAGTAAACTGTGTATCCCGATGACCCAGTATCGAAGTTTTGATTTACAATGGCAATCAATTGAAAATGCTTCGTCGGGAAAGTTTTATTTCCATAGACAGTTAACAATTTTATTTTCATACTGCAACAAAACCAGGACGATAATTTTGCAGAAAAAACAACAGTTATAAAATATCCACAATTTTAATTAATGGATACTGTGCTAAGTCATAATCTAATCAAACACTTTCTAAATAGAATATAATATAAACTACTTGTGATTTCAATAAAATGTGAGAATAGGTATCAAAATAGAATAAATTATGGTTGTAAGGCAATATAGATGTTATCATGTCTAAAATTCGTTTCAGTCGTTCGTTTCAGTATCCTGTGTGAGAGTAATTGTTATTTTTGGATCTATGTTCCCATTTTTCCCATCTTATTTTTCAAAACTTAGTTTTGTATTACAATATTTGACACTTAAATGTTATATTTAATGTCCTGAAGTCCGCCTACTGTAAAAACAACAGAATGGCAGTTTCCGCACGGTTTCACTTGGTCACTTGCAACGCGAATTTTAATTTATTTGACCAAGTTGGCCATTTGGCCTGGGCGGGCGCGTGCTTTGCATACTAGCGTCGCTTTTATGAAAATTTGCTGAGAAATGAACGCCACGGTGGTGACATCTTGGTAGCAATAATGGGAGGAAAACAAAACACGATAAAAATACATAAAACTAAACTGAGAAATTATATTTTATAATAAAATATTAAAAAGCGTATTTATTGCCTCAGTGGTTTGTAACTCTTAAAATGCGGTGGTTAATTTTGAAGTCCTGAGTTTAATCTCTAGGCTCATCAAATTCTTAATAAGTTTTATAGTTACGGCACTTAAGTTGTACATTATCTGGTGTTACCTCTGTGGTGCAGCGGGGAACCACTTTTGATTTGCAAATCGGAGGTCACGGATTCATGCGTCCAATGGACATGTATGTATAAAGTCGGTCCTTTGTTCCATCGAATTGTGAAAGTAAAGGAAGAGAGAATGCACTTGTACTTTTATGCACTATAAATATCCCTCGTAGATGGCTGCTATTGTTAAAGATTGGCTGCTGTGATCGTATTGGCCAAATTAACATTTTTATAAAATGATAATGGACATTACCCGTATTTTGTGGGAATTCACATACCTTCCAACATTTTTAGAGATAATTGATAAGTGTGCAATCCAAGTGTTTACATTATTTACATTACAATATCAGCTATTACGATATAGTATAGTTATATTTTATATGAATACTAACCAGTTATTGTACATCAAATGTAACTGAATATAATGAAAATTTACTACAAAATGCAGTATTCTTGATATATTGTTGTGTTAGCAATAAAATTTCTCGCTTTAGTGAGCAACCGACGCATCAAACATGTAATGTTAATACGTTTCTGAGAGCACTATAAACGTAGTAACTACCACGTAAACTCAATTCACATGCACAACAGAGTTACCTCTCAAGAATAAAACAATATCATCAAATTCAGTCCAACAAAATGAGGTTATGCATAAAGCAATAAAGCGGCTTTATAATAAAAAAGACTCAAGATGAATTCTAAAACAATTTTCTAGCGTATACCATAAAGCGGATCGAGCGGTGCCCCGGGCGATATTATGCAATCGTCTAGCTAGCCACAAGTCAAACGCAAGCCAGCTACACATTATTAATGCCTGGGATTTAGACTCGATAATTGTCTGTGCCTACCACAGTCCAGTTAATGTGGTCATAGTTCGTGACACTTGAACTAACCCGCTTATTATAACACATTAGGCTTACAGCGCATTAGTGGACATTTGTCGTGTGCAAAGTGGCGATAAGTGTGAAGTGAATATAAGGGCCTACTATTTCCATTTTATGATTTGCTCTGATAGTAATTTAGAAAACGAATACAGACTACATTTTTTGATGTTTTTATTTTAAAATAAATTGTTCCTGAAATAAATTTATCTGTAATAATAACGTTATTGTTATTTGCAGTTTAGCCTTTATCTTTATTGTATTTAAGATTTTTATATACACTACATAGAAGTCTATTTATATGCGAAGATATTTAAAGGTGCAATCTTAATTCGGACAAAAATAAAGTGTTTTTTTTTTGGGAATGATAGACGCTGTTGTCCGCAGATGGCCATTACAGCTTCACTGGACAATAAAATAAAGTGATTATGTCTGAGTACCTCAATGTATGTTTGTCACCTTTGACCTGTACCTTACCTTAGACAGTCAAACTTGCAAATCACCATTAAGCCATAACAACTCCATTATAAAGTCATGTTTAAGCTGGCTTCCTCTTATACATAGTATACTAATAGTAGTAGTAGCATGGTGTAGTAGGTGAATATAGGTCAGCTTCCATCCGGTGGTTAGAAGTACATAAAGTTCAATATAGGTAGGTCAACTGTCAGGCGTTATGCCAACTAAGCTAATCGGACAAGAAGTAACTTGCCAATTGTCAACTGCTAAAAGGGAAAGAAATGTGTGTAACGATGCCAAGCAGCGACACATGTTGAATGATAATTTCAAATTCGCCGTGTTTTTCAGAACGTTAGTTTTAAGAAGAAAGAAAGGATGAAGGTTAAAGCATTTATTGCCTCAGATTATGAGACACAAAAAATTAAAAGAATAAAATAGATACAAACAAAAAAAGCTTGCATCAACTTAAAACATATAGCACGTTAGTTATAGAAATGTAGTTCATGCCTCATGTAGTTCTGCAGCAGCAGGTTCTCGGTTCAACATACAGCCAAGCCGGGGCTTGGCGCTGATTTTCAACCGAGCCCTAAGTGACCTACGGATGTTAAAACGTATTAAAAATGTAAGTATGAATAAACGAAACAAAAGAGTTTCTGTTACAAAAGAGGTCATGGAAAAAGTTTGAATGATGTAGTAAGTCTACTGAAGATTCCTTAAGACTCCAAATTAATGAACTTTGTGTCCTCTAGTTCATGCCAGCTCCACTTACTAATTTCAGCTAATTTTTTTTAGCATTTTAGTTACTTGCTGAATAATCCTCAAATTGTATGACAGATTTAATAAACTGTTAGTAAAGTAAAACTCCTAAACACAAGAAGATTTAATTGATTACGTTCCAATGAAACACACAGATTATTCCAACTACATTTGTGGTTAATTTTATGCGAAAATTTGTGGACTAATGCAGCTGGAAATGACCACTGCCCATACCCTAGATTTCCAGCCAAATAGGATTTTCAATTATGTCATTTCATCGCATTGTGATAATTTGCAAAGCATTAAAGGCCCATTCATTAGTTTGATGGGTTTCAAAGTGATCGCTATCCGAAGTGCGTTCTTTCGAAAACGCATACGTTTCAATAGGCATTAATGCGACTACCGAACATTGGATTATTCAGAGCTTAATAAGTGCTGGCTTTGTTTTGGTTTGCGTATAAAAATGACCCGTTACAATATTTTTGTGTTACTGCATGGCCCAAATGGCCACTGCTTTTTCTGTACACAATTTTATGTCCATGAAGTATTTAACATCAATTTCGATTAAAGGATTTTTTTTACGCAGGTTATTATAAAGCACTATGTATCACTCAGAAGAAACTACGTTTCCCAACACATTTGCAATAAAATGCTCTAACCTACACAATCGTTGGTTATCGGTAGGTTTCCTCTCGGTGAACAATGTACTATTATGGAATAGATAATCGCAGACCTTTCTACTGTTCAATCATCTAAACAAACCTTTCTAACGTTCTAAATTATACGAAACCATTGGCATTTCCATTCACGATTTCACGGTGAGGTACCCAATTGTCGGCCAGTCGAAACTTAAATAGACCGGACCACAATCAAGACGGAACAAATCCCATTTCGTACACAGCGAAGCAGGTGCCCGTAGCGGGCAATCTCGTTTGTCTTGACCCTGCACTGCGACGACCCACCGAAACACTAATTGGACCATTTACTCAGGTAATCCACGTAGACGATTTAATTTGTGCTGCAATTGCGAGCCGTGCGGAGAAAACTAACGTGTTTAGTTTTGCAGGGTACAATGAATGCGATTAAATCGAGACAGGTGTTCTTGTTAATAGAAAACATGCTAGACATCATATAATCAAACTAAGTGGGGCTATCAATACGTAGCAAGCACTAGATGCAGATATCTTATTAACACCAAGTGACGAAAACAATGTTTCTGAAATATTTGTACAGTATTAACATAAAGATACCGAAATATTAATATGCTAGAAAGTATTTTAATTCATAAAGAAACTAAATATTTACAGTTTATTTATAAATATACTTAAACTAGGTAAAAAATTTCCTCCAAGTTGTCATCGCACTGGAAGGGAAGGTTACCTAAAAGACTAGCTGCATTACCTCTTTGTATGGTCAAGCTTATACGTTGGCAGAAAACGCTACCAGCCTGAGGGTCTCCTGAGACTTCAATAAGTTTGGATGAAAGAATCATGCCCAGTTTTGACCTGAAATTTTTCTGACGCGTCTAGTGATGTAAAATATCTTAAAAAATAGCTTATTTTTTGCTTAATACGTATCGCTAGATTGAATTTTTAATTAAAGCCATTAAAAAACATTATTAATAAGTTTAGTATTCTCAATCTTAGAGTAAGGATCTATGGAGAGATAACACATTCTTTCTCACTCGCACAAGAAAAGAATGCATTTATATAGGTTACATGTGATAGAAAGAAACAGAGCATACGATTTATTTGGAATGACAGGCTGTCATTAATATCATTTGTATGACGTTTTATACTGTTCTGTCTGTGGTTCGTTCGCTTTTGTACTCTTGTACTCTGCGAGTTTGAATTTCCCTTAAAATACAACTTTTCCATTTTCCAGTTTTCCACGGACTTTGATAGATCACACTTGCGATTACATTAGCCTGTGTTAAATGGATACGAATTTAGTGCTTTTAGATTGGGATCTAAGACGTTATCGCTCTTGTTGGAAAGCGTTAAGGAGCTTTCTACGAGATTGCTTTGTGATTGCTTAAACTGCAACATACCTAAGTAGTGTCAATACGTTTCGGCGTTATTGGCTCTTCAGTTAGATAGCAGTACCATCTCGCTAATTAGCACTTGGATATCTCCAGTAATAGTAAGTATAATAACAAGAAAGTACCTAACGGTTTAGTATCTGGCAACGGACGTTTGTGTTATGACTGTTTTTTTTTATATTCAGAAGTATCAAAGTATATTTTTCAAATAACATAAAAAATAGAACTAGCACTACTAGAAATAGGCGACCCACTGACCGAATGCATTATTAGTTTCATTAGATTTTCCCCTGTTTTTTTAGACAGCTGTTTTAATCAAAACATGTAAGAATACTAATATACATAATTCCATTGTAGGCTTCAAAATCTCTTTTTTTTTCACTTATAATTGATTTGTTCTTCAGATAACAGAAGAAGATTACATTTGTGAAACCTGCTTTGATGTGTCCATACATCCTATTAATCTTTTTATATTATTCATGGAAACAATGAGTGTGCTCCATCTGCTGTTTCATCTCGCTGTGCATGCTTGAGCATGAGCTCAAGCATGCCCTGTTTGTGGTTGATCATCAAAGTGGTCCACATTCTCAAGCAAAACCTATCGAGCCTCACAATAAGGATGGTCAACTTAATAGAAGTTTGTCTATAAACTAATCGTATACCCGCGATAGGCAATGAGGAAAATTCACTTATCAAAGGCAAAATAAAATCATATCTCAAGACATCAGTACTATTTGTACATTTTGACAGCAAACGGTATTGCTGCAACTTCGTTGTAGGATGTTGCATTTTAGGTTGTTGTGCACATGTTATGACGTTGGTGTGGTTTTTATGTTGGGCCAGGCATGAAACCAACATTGTGGCTAAAGCGGCATTTTTAGATGAATTGGTTGTAGGAAAATCATCAAATAAATAATAATAAATCTAATCCTGTTTTTATTTAATTTCCCTGTCCTCTCCAAAACATGTAGGAGGCAGCTCTATTTGCGTTAATGCCCAGGAAGAGGGTTATTTTTTCAGAGAGTATGTATGTAGGTATACATACGACTTGATGTACTTCAAGTTAGGTAAGTAGGTATATGTCGTTGGATTCGTTTTAATTGTAAGAGTGACATAAGCTATTATATAATTCCAAAAAAAATAATAGGCCTGTAGGCACCATTTTGTATTTTCTTTACTACCAAAAACATCAATATGGGTATCAAATGAAACACCATTTTGTATTTTCTTTACTACCAAAAACATCAATATGGGTATCAAATGAAAGGTCTTAACGAGACGAATTGAAATATATTTACATGTATCTACATTTTATGTATAATGTAATGTAGGCCAATTTTGTTTGTTCGCGGTCGGGCTTTTTGTTCTTTTATATAATTTATACATGTTTCATTATCTATTTAATTGTATTTGTTGATATTTGGTCGATATCGTGAGGAACCAGAGGTTACTTTATCAGCCACTTATCAGCTGTCAAACTATCTGACAACTGGTATAACCTCAAAAACTTTTTTACTTAATAGCATTTTTCCCTGGCCTCTAAATGAAAAGATAATTAGTTATTGTGTTATTATAGATAATAACTATTTTTATACATCGCTAGTTATAGGTAGACGCGACCTGTAAAAAAAATCAAGTGACAGGTCAATCAATGTATGGAGAGTGGGCATGATTCTTTCTTACACCAAACCGCGCGTCTCAAAAATACACTTGTCATGTCACATACAGATTATATTCACACGCCAAAGCACAATCAATTTTTAACTTTCTTACTATAGCGTAGAATTCACAAATACTGCTTAAAGATTTACGAAACCATACATGAACATTCCGCCTATATCATAGCTTTCCCCAAAACTGCAATATAATCTTACAAAACAATGAAGACTTATATTATGAATTGATTGCTGTTTCTTATGTCATATTACGATTTCTTTGGCATCAATACACTTATTCATCATAAACACACATATCATACACGTATCTATACACTACTCGTATGTCAGGAAGTCCTAAATCCACAAGAAGAATACTTAAAGAAGAATAGTTAACTAAGAAACTTCCGATTCTCTCTATACCAACTTCACCAATTCTCTGCTTCGAATGAACTATAAATGAGGTTATATGGAGTGATTGCGAGTCCCCATAAACTTGGACCACGTTGTAATTCGTTTGGGCTTCACGCCAAATACAGTCATATTATGTGAATTAATTCTATACATAGGCCGTGGTCACAGGTGGGCTGGTCATAATATGCAGTTACGTTCTAATAGCCTGCATGACTTTGAGAAAGGATCTAATGTAACATATATACAAGTACATACGAAACATATTTTGGAATATATCTATCAATCAATGTGCTATGCCAAAATAGTATATTATGATACAAGTGAGCTAAGTTGCTCATTACAAACGAGGCTGTGGTTTGCAGCTCGAGCCGCAGCCGAGGGCGTAATTCAGCCGAGTAGCGAGTGTGTAATGAGCAGAGATCACGAGTTTCATACGACGTTTTTCTTGCGAGAAATAAACAAAATAACTTACCATACAGCGACAAATACGATAAAAACAAAATATGAAAATTATGTATGGAAAATGGCGCGTGAGTTTTTTTTCACGCGCCCAAATCTAGCCGAATGAACATACAGAATAGTTCAAAATAATAATTTAAAGTGATAAAATGCAAATATTTTATAACAAATTATTGTTAATTATGAATAATTTGATAACAATTAATGTTTTCGTGGCTTAATTAAGGACGAACACATTTTTTTATTCCAAAAATGTTTATGGATTTTTAGCGGCACAAACCCTCTTCAATGCTTTTTTTTTAATTGTATTACCTCGTTAATTTAAGAATGCTCTGTTTACTCGAATACAACTTGCAATAAGGTACTAATTTAAGTTTGTAGTGATAATTATATTTATTACGCACTAGTGCGTAATGTCATCATTATCTTATAGTTAGGTTTATGGTCCTAAAAACGATGTAATAAGGATCACTTTACGAGCAAGTGTGTTGAAAATAATATTACACAACAATACTAAATTTAAATTAGGTGAACTAGAATCGCAAATTGGAATTATTATTATTATTGGCAAATAATATTTTTTTTTTTATTCAACATAAGCTAGTGTTTGACTGCAGACCCACCTGATGGAAAGTGGCGACGCAATCGAAGATGGTAAAGCACACTAGCTTATTAAAATCCTATTCACTCTAGCCTTGAAGACACCCACATTGCAATCGGGCGGGAAAACCGACGCAGGCAAACTGTTCCAATCCTTAGCTGTCCTTATTATAAACGAAGAGGCAAATCGTTTCGTCCGGACCGAAGGCACTTTCACCACATAGGGTGTCTCGACGTCCGATGATAGATATTATTATTGGAAAAATACAGCGGCGTATCGTTGTGGTTGACAGAGAGTGAGTGAAGTTTCTGTATCTATCAGAATCAAATAAAAATCGATCCGAATCTAAAAAATGCGTTCATTACTAGTACAATAACAAGGATACAAAAGTAGGGCCACGTAGGGCCAGCGTGTCGTTCAGCGTCGTTCAGTGTCGTTCAGTGTCGTTCAGTGTCGTTCAGTGTCGTTCAGTGTCGTTCAGTGTCGTTCAGTGTCGTTCAGTGTCGTTCAGTGTCGTTCAGTGTCGTTCAGTGTCGTTCAGTGTCGTTCAGTGTCGTTCAGTGTCATTTCAGTGTCGTTCAGTGTCGTTCTGTGTCATTTCAGTGTCGTTCAGTGTCGTTCAGTGTCGTTCAGTGTCATTTCAGTGTCGTTCAGTCGCTGGAAGGGGGAATAGAAAGAGACAGAGCGAGAGAGAAGTTTCACTTGTTCCGCGCGGAAGGACTCCACGCACGCACATTTTTTTATTGTATTAATGACAAAAGAAACAGACAGAACAAATAAACGTACAGATGTCAGATGTGATCTATTAAACTCGATCAATATATCGAGAGTGGAGCTATGAAGTATAATCTAGGGACTTCATAACTAATATCTCAGTTGTCACAACAGCAGACAAACGTCTTACTTGTAACGCCGTTCCGACGAATTTCAGGGGATTTTCTCACTCTACTACAACGAAAACTTTTAAGCAAAAAATAACGTTCTCGTTTCACTAGTTCTAAATACTCTCTTAGTATTCTCGTCTAAAATAAAATACAGCTAACTAAAATAAAAGGCCTAAGTAAATCAGCTTTATATTCTTGTATCAGAATGTAGCGAGCCAGTATTTTTGTTTTCTTGAAACCTAGGATTCAGATAAAAAATCGGTAGTTGATCTTAATGACGGAGTTAAGAGTGTGCCGTCCAATCACTGAAGTTTCAGACACATTTTTTTCCCCCGGGGTTCTAGGCACTTTAGTCAGCAAAACTAATTAGTTAACCGTATAATATTAGTTTTCATTTTGGTTACTGATGGAGAGCTACCACGATAAGTCTGCATGTTGTGTGTGATAGGGCACAGAATAGGGCTGAATCATCTTCTGTAGATTTTGTGATAGGTATAAAGATAACATTGTATTCGGAGCTCTATAAACAGTACGCAGTTGCGAAATAGGTATGGTATACTTATTGTATGTTCTAGTAGACTTTAAACAGTTAAATAACGTCATCATCATCATCATCAGCCGGAAGACATCCACTGCTGAACATAGGCCTCCCCCTTAGAACGCCACAATGAACGACAATTGGCTATTTGCATCCACCGGTTACCTGCGACGCGCACAATGTCGTCTGTCCACCTAGTGGGAGGCCTGCCAACGCTGCGTCTTCCGGTTCGTGGTCGCCACTCGAGAACCTTTCTTCCCCAACGGTTATCGGTTCTTCGAGCGATGTGGCCTGCCCATTGCCATTTCAACTTGCAGATTCTGAGAGCTATTTCGGTGACCTTAGTTCTTCGGCGAATCTCCACATTTCGGATTCTGTCGCGCAAAGAAACTCCGAGCATAGCTCTCTCCATGGCTCGTTGTGTGACTCTGAACTTTTCTAAAAGGCCAGCCGTTAGAGACCACGTCTCAGTACCATATGTCATCACGTGTGTGTTAAATAACGTAAATATTGAAAATAAATAGTGGAACAATTCTATATTACCGGTATATAACGGTAATCTATATATAGATTTGCCCCTTCATTGTCTCCAGATATTAATAAGAAACGTTAAAAGTTTTTCCTCCCTAGTGCGTTGGTGATAGCAAAAACTTATACTTAACAAAGTTAATATCCACAGCACGTGTCTAACTCGTTAGCCAGTACATGTGAAGTTACAGACACGTTTACCGTAAATGGTGGCAAAAAATTGATTTGGTCGGTTGCAAAAAGTTCTGGAAGCCTTTTCTTTGGCATGAGCCACTTAAAGGGGAGCGACGGAGAACCGTTTTGACGCTAATGTGTTCAGTGGTAGGAGTTGTATTCATTGTTCGGTTAGTGATCAGTTGGTTAAACAATGTAATGTAATGTCAGTCCATTCCATAGATGAGTGACAGTTTAGTGGAATTTGACCTGAGCTGAACGTTACAGTGCGTCGGAGGGCAAGTTAAAAGTAGGTCCCGATTGTGATGCAGTATTAATGCCAAGTCAGAGGCCTAACGACAGCTTGAACAATTTTGAGGCCTGGTTGGCCACCAACAATACGATAAAGAAAAAGAAGTATTGCTAAAGTTTTAGATAGAGACGTCCTGTATTATTAGTTTAAGGAGTAGTATATAAGGCAAGTGTCGCCCTAGAAGGACTGCATAACTTTAACATTTATGTAGCTGATTTGAAGAGCTAACGTAAAAGCTATAATGTATTCTTTTGACATATTTAACTATAATAACACAAATACCATAAGATTTGTCATAAACAGGTGAATACAAGTAAAAGAGCCATTAAAAAGCAATTAGCAAGAAAATTAAGCTATTACAGACCAGAAACATTTATCAATGGAATAGTCAACCCAATTCAATTATAAATCATTCAGTATAATTCAAAAGCCTTTGGCCTTTATAAGTTAGAACGGGCCTTAGATCGCAAGGACATCCGGACCTTAATTAAACATCCGGATTTCTACGGTCAAGATGTTGCGATGAACTTTGATCTCGTTAACTTAGCTATTGTTATCAAACTTGTGATAAACTAGAGAACACGTATTCGATCTAACGTTTGACCTATAAAATTGATTAATTACACAATAAAAATAGAACTAGAATGTATTTGAGAGCTCTACTCAGCCAATAATGAAAGCTAAAGAAAACTTTCATCATTATAATACTTTTCATCTGTGTTTGTGACCCCATTTTATTATGAATATTAGTCTTCTTAAACTTTTTCCATTTATATTAATTTACTTTTATTTCTATGATAGTCTTAACATCGTAGTAGGTACTCAGGGGGTACAACATTTCGGGTCGTGGTTCCTAGGATGTCCATTGAGTACAGCGGCGACTCCGAGCAGGACGGTGGCGGAGTTGGGGCCCCCGTCCCCGTGAGCACCGTGACATGTTCCCGGGGGGATATAATGCGTGCCCGGCGGCAGGCTCAAAGGCAAGGCACTGAGGGGCTCCTGGTGCAGAAGCCACCGGAGAACCCCTCCCATGTGCCGATGCGACAGCCGCGGGGGTAAGAATATTACATACCCTGGTCGAGACCCACAGCTCCCGGGAAGCTTTTGAAGGTTTCCCCCGCGAAAAAAAGTTACTCTTACATATTTTATAACAAACTAGCTGACCTACGCAGCTCCGCCCGCGCTGTGTTTACGTTAAATAAACTTCCAATAATATACATTCGCATAGAATACAAAACCTCCTTTTTTAAAGTCGGTTAAAAACATGGACTCACTTTGTAATAATAATAATAATAAATAAATACACTTTATTGTACACCAAAAGTTACATGTAAATTTAACAATACGTACTTGCCCTCCAAAGCACGGAGACGTTTAGTTCAAATGGCGTTAAACGGTCACCCATCTATTTAATGACCTTACCTAACGTTGCTTAACCTGATCGATTTCCAAACATTGTTAACAACTGTCTATGAGTGTTCCCTTACAAATATTTATTATAATTATAATGAAAAGTTGTTAAAATCGGAGCAAGCGTATAACCAAGTACACATTTTGACTTTAGTCCCCTCTCCCAAGGGAACCGTACCGAATGTCGGGATAAAAAGTATCCTATGTCCTACCTCGGAGTATTAACTCAAATCATGCCAAGTTTCATTTCAATCCATCCAGTAGTTTCGGCGTGATGCTCAGCCGAGATACAGACAGACAGACAGACAGACAAAAATAAATAAAATTACATTTTTGGCTTTAGTATTGGTTATAGAATGTCCTCCAAACATAATTTTCAAAATATCTTCAATGTACAGAATTGGACCTGTTACAGTTTTATTATAGGTAAGTATAGATTTAGGTACCTAATACGGTAATATGGCACGGATTAGATTAAAAACATAGATCAAAATATAAGGTGAATCGCGTTAATTCCCGATTAGAATAAAGTTTGATAATGGAACGCGAAAGTCTAAACGTATATAAAAACAGATTTTTCAATTATGTTATTTCTCTGATTTACGGTTTTACGGCAGTTAACGGTTAATTTGAGTCTTACTTGTTTTGGGAATACAACGGTGCGTTAGCCTAACGTATTTCGCAGCATGAACGCATACTCAAAAGAATCTCCACCATAGCCTAAAAAATCTTAAACATTTTCTCTAATGTACTTTTATTTTTCAAAGCAATTTAAGAACTTTGTAAACACTAAAAGTGGCTGTGGGATATTATCTGTACTTGGGTTAATAATGTACTCCAGGCCGATACGACCACCGCGTCCAATCTTTTACAAGATCAGTCATCTGGAGATATTATAGTGCACAAGTGCTTGCGTAGACGCAAGTGCAACTCTCTTCCTTTATACCTCTCACAAACCGATGGGACGAAAGACCGACAAGGCCGGGATGAGGTCAGAGGACCAACTTTTACATGCCCATCCGACGCATGGATCATGTTTCTTTACAGATAATCAGGTAATTAGCTCGCATTGTCCTAGCCAGTAAGTAATTACACTAAGTTGTCGTTACCCGTGAGTTTTGAACCCACGACCTTCGGTTTGCAAAGCAAGCGGTTTCCCATTGTGCCACGAAGGCTACAATATTTATAGAAAAATGGAAATACTTGGGTTATATAATAGAACTAACAAGCAAACTAACGAAACAGAGTTATTTTATTCCAAACCCGCGCCCCCTACATTTTATTTGCACCGCAAATATTGAACAACTCTTTCAAACGTTAACACGATTCGGTGGAAAAATAAAAAGTGTGCCTAATTCGCATGTACACCGACAAGGTGCCTCGGGGCGTCGGCGTGCCGGAAGTAGGCTGTTACCGCCACTTCCGGAAGCGCCGCCGGCGCCACCTGCCTGAAACTTGTCGAGTTAATGTGCTAAGTTGTCGGAAGCAAAAGATTTGTACATTGTTTTTAAATATACGAGCTAATTTTCCGAGTTAAATTAATTTTATTTACTTTTTATACTTCTGTGTTTAACTCTTTGTGAGCATTTCTGACACGACATTATTAGAGGCAATTGTTTTACGTTTATAAACTTATGTTTAGTGGTAGTAAAAATCTGGTATAAGTAAACAAATTATGCTATAAATAATTTCTTTAATTATAAATTGACTTTGTATTCCAAGATGATTCTTAATAACTTAGATAAAGTTGTATGAAAATAGAATTAAAGTAAGAGAAAAAAAAAACATCTATTGATACATGCTTAAAAATTTCAATCTTAATATACACAGTAGGTACGCTAACACCAATTACAATTATATTTTATTTTTTATTTGTTTAATCGACGGGCCCGTTCATCGATATACTATCTAAACTATTATATATCGATGGGCCCGTTGGTCTAGTGGTTAGACACCCTGTCCGCTAACCGATGGGTCGTGGGTTCGATTCCCACCAAGTGTCTGTTATTTATCTATTTAAGAATGTATTTACAAAAAAAAATGTACATAAGTATTAGTATCAGTTGTCTGGTTTGCATAGTACAGGCTCTGCCTAGTTTGGGATCAGATGACCGTGTGTGGATTGTCCCAAGATATTATTATTATTTAAATTATTTTATATTTATTATTGTTAATGAAGTCGGTTAATTTTTTTATATTTTATTTAAGTACTTAAAAGTAAATTAAAAATAATTTATACATTTATTCATCGAATAAACGAAAACAATCGATTATCGTGAAACTAATCACGTACCGATTTTCAATACGCTTTACGCTTTCAAACTCTCAATACGTAAATATCATTCGATTCTCATTAAACATGGAATCGAATAATCATGTCATCGAAATCGATTCGCGAATCGAATACGTACAAAGCTCACGTATCAGGGCACTAATGAATGGGCGCCATTTTGAATTCGCTATCAATAATAGATTTGAATGGCGGGTCAAGCAGTCAATTGGATTTTCACAACCTGCGAATCTGTGGGGAGACTTATTTCGCTTGAATTATAATGAATGTAATTTGAATGTCAAATATTGGTGAATTGCGGTTGGACGCAATTTTAACGGATATTGGATCTATGTATTATGTATAGAATTAATAATAATATTATTAGGAATTATAGCTGTCATCAAATAAATTGTGGGTAGGCGTATATAAGTCACTGCTCTAGCGGCACCGCGGTCATTCGTTTCTCAGATCTTGTACAGTGCGAAAGTATCAAGTGTGGCTGTGTCAAAGTATTCCTATTACACGAGTTTGGTAATAATACTTTTGAGGTATGTAAGTTCTTGTTTTATTAAGGTGGTCCAGAGCTCATGGTTTCTGGACAGCTTCTTTTTTTTGTAATCCTACCTAGGATTGCTAACAATATAATAATATTCTGGGACAATCCACACACGGTCATCTGATCCCAAACTAAGCAGAGCCTGTACTATCGAAACCAGATAACTAATAGTAATACTTATATACTTTTTTTGTAAATAAATACTTAAAATAGATCAATAACACCCAGATACTTTGCGGGAATCGAACCTAAGTCCTATTGGATAGCAGCCAGGGCGTCTAACCACTAGACCAACAGGCCCCTCGTGTATTGTATAAGTAGATTTTATGCATTAGGCCCATATAAATTTTTATTTACTGACGATATTTCAAAGGGCGATTACCGCCTTACCGCATCCTTCAAACGTAAATTTTAGTTAATTATCATTAAGCCATTTTTCGAAATCGTATTATTTCGACACTCGAAACCAATAATCTATACTTATAATAAAACTGTAACAGGTCCAATTCTGTACATTGAAGATATTTTGAAAACTATATTTGGAGGGCATTCTATAACCGATACTGAGGCCGAAAATGTAATTTTTTTAATTTTTGTCTGTCTGTCTGTCTGTCTGTCTGTATCACAGCTGCGCATCACGCCGAAACTACTGAATGGATTCAAATGAAACTTGGCATGATTTGAGATCTTACTACGAGGTAGGACATAGGATTTTTATCCCGTAATCTAGCACGGTTCTTTTGGGAGAGGGGATTAAAGTCAAAACTGGTACTTGGTTATACGCTTGGTCCGATTTTATGAATTTTTCTTTATAATATAATAAATATTAGTAAGGGAACACTCATAGAGAGTTGTTATCAAGGTTTTCTAATCGATCAGGTTAAGCAACGTTAGGTAAGGTCATTAAATAGATGGGTGACCGTTTAACGCCATTTGAACTAAACGGGTCCGTGCTTCGGAGAGCAAATAAAAAGTGGGTACCAGTTTTAACCGACTATAAAAAAGGAGGTTATGTATTCGATGCGAATGTATATTATTGAAAGTTTAGTTAACGTAAACACAGCGCGGGCGGAGCTGCGTGGGTCAGCTAGTAATAAATATAGTACTCAATACTCTGATAGTGAGTAGAGTAGAGATATCAATTATCTCGTACACAATAATCGAACCCGTGGGTGTCAGGTTAAGAATAGCACCCTCCCATTACCTCCAAGAAAAACAAGAAGAAGGGCAGCAACATCTTTATTACCTACCACCTATGCTGCGATCCCCAAGCCACCTTTGGCCTTTGTTCAGCTGTGGACATCTTTTGGCTGCTGCTGCAATAATCCAAAATAATTATGTAGAGCTTATAGGAGTCACAGTGGTGGGATTATAGCTAGTCATTTCTCTATACACAATGCCCCACCCCTACACTTCTACTGCTATACCTGAAGAAAGCTATTTATATTTCACGTGACTGTTTCCTAGATGATATGCATTATATTTATATTTCACGTGACGGTTTCCTAGATGATATGCATTATATTTATATTTCACGTGACGGTTTCCAGGATAATATGCATTATATTTATATTTAACGTGACGGTTTACTAGATGATATGCATTATATTTATATTTCACGTGACGGTTTCCAGGATAATATGCATTATATTTATATTTAACGTGACGGTTTCTTGGATAATATGCATTATTATCTTAAACTTATCCTGACTGAAAATAATTATCTAAAATATTATAACTTTCTGACTTTCTCAATTTTTCATCATCAACATGTGATCCATACTTAGAGGAGATACCACTGGAGATAGCATGATGCGCTAACCCCTCTGCCAAATTTTGTTCATATGGTCAGGTCATTCTTTATTTGTGTGCGTATCTTTTTGAATGTTTTGCGAGTTTATTATAGTGTGGGTATGCGTGAAATTGTATCTGTGTGTGTTTGCTTCGCCTCCCGCACCCCGCAAAAGTGCCACGAAAAATTTGTACGGCGAATCGACGCGATACTAGCTCCATTCTAATTACTCTGAGGATCCATAAGATGTGCACCGTTGAACATTGGCCTTTCCCACACACTACTATTGGGATCGATTTTGTGCCGCCTATATGCAACGGCTCTCCGCCGCCACCTTGACGAGGTCATCTTTAGTGGGAGGCCGTCCCACAAATCGTTTTCCAGTACTTGGTCGCCACTCGAGAACCTTTCATCCTCAACGGTTGTCAGTTCTCTGGACTATTACTAGAGATGTATACAATTTTTAATTATAATCATCATCATTCATCATTAGCAGCCGATAGACTTCCACTGCCATCGATATAATATATAAACTAGATTTGGTGTCACGGTTCAAAAAGTGGTAGCAAGAAATAGCGCCCTTGTGTCGCTATTTCTTTACAAGCCACATCCTGACAAAGGAGATGTTCCATTTTGGGCCAACACTATGTACACTACATGGAAAAATAGGAAAAACATAGGAGAGTTTCAAAAAAATACTTGTAAATTAATTTGAAGCAGAGTACAATTGTACATAAATGATTACTTATGGAGTTATTTAGTATGTCCACCCTGTTTTTAAGGCAGCCATGACAGTTGCGTTTGACGTTGGTTTACTACTTGACAGCTAATGCTATAGGTGACGTTTCGTAATAGATTGTTTACACGTGGAGTACATAATGTATTACGGAGTTTTAAGTGATTATTTATGTTTACGGACATTCATTGACTGTTTATTTCTTGACCCCTTGCTTTACTGTATTGAATATCGCCTGTGATGTGGATTGGAATCCGTTAAGTGCTATTTCACAACAAGTTCAATCGCAGACATTTTTGACATTTTAGTTACGTATTTCCGATCCATCATATTATTGTGTGGTGTTGCTACAGTAGTATTATATTCTCTTTGGTGTTGCTCTCCTTGACCAAGATGTCTTAAATGTACAATAAAACGAAGCAATATTAAAAAAAGAGAACATTACAAAACAGTGATTATACTGCATAGTTATTTATACATATAGTGTACATGGTGTTGGCCCAGGCTCCATACATTTCTGGAACAACTCCTTTATTTTTGCGGATAGTAGTGTCGCTACTGTCTATATGAAACTGTCAAACTACACGTAATTAACATAATATAAATGTTAGTTCACGTTTCTGCCACCAGCACAGATAAGTTTGCAACCTCCGCGACCACATTTTGGATGTAATTTTGTTCGTGAATGTTTATCTAGTTTATATATTATATATTATATCTATGTCCACTGCTGAACAAAGGCCCTTAGAAGGGAAGGGTTGTCATAATCCCCATGCTTGACAGGCGGCTTGGGGATCGCAGTATAGGTGGAAGATAAATCCAAAAGCTGCCAGTCTTCCTGTTCTAGCTTAGTTGCCTCTTACACACAACGAGAGGAGATGGGGGGATGCAATTCTAACCCCGCACCCCACGGGTAACTAATTAACAAACCATATCCATAAAACGTATTATCTATTATATTTATATATGAATACGGAGGTATTTGCATCGCAAATAAAAGTAACCCAGAAATAAATAAAAAAGCTTTTAAGTATAAAATATAAGCAAATTCACATCACTACCACTACGCGTCCCGGTCCCATGCGTTTCACGTGTCGACAAATAATAAATGATTGGAGTTTTACATCGTGCATTTTATATGCGCGCGAACGAGTTCCCCCGAGCATCGATGATTTGACATCGAGTGATCATTTATATCGATTCCATAACGATTACCGCATTTGCAATATTGCCTCGGGCCTAGTTTAATAGAGTTCAGTGCCTCGAGCAAAGATGTATTTTATTTATTTTTAACGCCAATTTCATTTAAACAGAACCGCGTTGGTTCTGTTTAAAAATGGAATAAACATGTTTTACTTGATTGAAATTTTACTTTATGATTTTGATTGAAATTTTACTTTATTTTTAACCGACTTCAAAAAAAGGAGGAGGTTATCAATTCGGTTGTATGTTTTTTTTATTATTTTTTTTTTATGTTTGTTACCTCAGAACTCTGTCGTTTACGAACCGATTTGGAAAATTATTTTTTTAATTGAAAGGATATGCTTCCAGATTGGTCCCATTTTTTTCAAAATCAAGTTCTGATGATGGGAACCATGAGTAACTGAGGGAACTCCTTAAATATTATAGGCATACATATAGCGTTTTTGGTATTTTTAGAAACTAGTCAAGCATTTTCATTCAGAAAGTATCATTTGGTGAAGTGGATCTTATGAAGAAGGCCATAGATGGCCACCGGAACTCTGTAATAAAATTAACAATCCATCCTATCCTAGCCGTGCCTACTAAACGTAGAAGTACCGAATTTGGACTCGATGGATAGTTCTCGACGAGTAGCTGCTAGAAAAATGGAGATCAGGGTCTGATGATGGAGCAGAAAGGTTGTCACGGGATCTCTGCACCAATAAACGTAGATCCGCCGAGTTTGGGTTCGTTGGGTAGCTCTCGACGAGTAGTTGCTAGAACAATGGTGATCAAGGTCTGATAATGGAGCAGGAAGGTCGTCACGGTATCTCGGCACCAACAAACGTAGACCTACCGAATTTGGACTCGTTGGATAGGTCTCGACGAGTAGTTGCTAGAAAAATGGTGATCAGTTTCTGACGATGGAGCAAAAAGGTGGACACGGGTTCTCGGCACAAATAAATGTAGACCCACCGAGCTTGCAGTCCTTGGTTCTCGAGAACTACTAGTATAACACCTAGATATCTTCTGTTTATGACAATTGGTTATTTTTATTAAGATACTAGCTGACCCACGCAGCTCCGCCTACGCTATTTTTACGTTAACTAAACTTTTAATAACAGACATTCGCATCGAATACATAACCTCCTTTTTTATAGTCGGGTAAAAACTGAGAACCACTTTTTACTTGCTCTCTGAAGCACGGACCCGTTTAGTTCAAATGGCGTTAAACGGTCACCCATCTATTTAATGACCTTACCTAACGTTGCTTAACCCGATCGATTACAAAACCTTGATAACAACTCTCTATGAGTGTTCCCTTACTAATATTTATTATATTATAAAGAAAAATTGATAAAATCGGACCAAGCGTATAACCACGTACCCGTTTTGACTTTAATCCCCTCTCCCAAAAGAACCGTGCTAGATTACGGGATAAAAAGTATCCTATGTCCTACCTCGTAGTAAGATCTCAAATCATGCCAAGTTTCATTTGAATCCATTCAGTAGTTTCGGCGTGATGCTCAGCCGTGATACAGACAGACAGACAGACAGACAGACAAAAATTAAAAAAATTACATTTTCGGCCTCAGTATCGGTTATAGAATACCCTCCAAATATAATTTTCAAAATATCTTCAATGTACAGAATTGGACCTGTTACAGTTTTATTATAAGTACACACATCAAAAGTGTCTAGGGATCAAGCATTTTTAAGCGGATTTCTTGAGATTGAGATGTGGCTTTGTAATAAATTTATGATTTTATAAATTTATATGGATCCTTTTTGGTGCATTTCATAATTTGAATCAGGAACTGTGAATCAAATTCGAGTAAAAGATGAAAATCAGCTGTCAATATTTTCCCTATAAAAACATACAACGCATTGAAGACATTATTAGTGCTACTGTTTCCCTACTACTGATTAAAACCAACGTTATTATGGAGCGGCGACGTCATTTAAGCAGGGAAGAAATGCTCAGAGCCGTGGGAATGATAGAAGCTGGTTCCCGGCAACGTACTGTGGCTTTAGCTCTGAATACAAGTCAGAGTGTTATCAGTCGACTTTGGACACGTTACCGAAGCACTGGTACCGTGGCTGAGCGCCATGGAGGACGGTATCGCTGCACCACACGGAGACAAGACCGATATATTCAAATCTTAACTCGAAGAGCTCCAACAATAACTGCCATGATGTTAGCCGTGAGGCTTCATCACTCTTCAGGGAACTTAATTAGCGACCAAACAGTCAGAAACCGCTTGCATGAAGTGAACCTTCATTCCCGAAGACCGCTACGGGTACCACCTATAGCAATGCACAATCGTAGGATTCGATATCAATGGGCTCTTGAACACAGAAATTGGGCAGAAGAACAATGGCGTTTCGTGTGCTTTTCTGATGAGTCTCGTTTTGGTATGAGACCGGATACAAGACGTATACGACACTGGAGAACCCCTGGACGCCAACAGCGATTAAAATCCTGCCAGGAAGTCCATCCTTATAGTGGTGGAACCATCATGGTATGGGCGGGTATTTGGATCGGCGGAAGAACTGAGTTGATTTGGATCAGAGGCAACCTCAACGCTCAAATTTATGCTGAGACGATTGTATCAGACGTCATCGTTCCTCTACAAGTGCAAATCGGTCCCTTATTTCAGTTAATGCATGATAATGCACGACCGCACACCGCAAGAGTTGTAAGACAGACTCTCGCCGCAGCTAACATCAATGTCCTGCCCTGGCCTGCTCAGTCGCCAGACTTGAACCCGATTGAGCATGCATGGGATATGCTACAGAGAAGAGCTCTGCCGAATATGGAGGGTATCCAGTCGCAAGAAGACCTTTTTTTGTTGTTGCAACGAACATGGGCGGCCATTCCACAGCGTGATTTGGATGAACTCATTTTGAGTATGCCAAACCGATGTTCTTGTGTTGTTAGTGTTCGCGGTAGAAACACGGATTATTAATTGTTTAAGTTACCCAATAAAATTTTAAAGAAAACTGTTATTTCAGTCTTTTTTTCGAACTTTTGTGTTAGTGGTTCAAATGTCAAAAATCCCTTTATTAGGAAAATGGCAAATTTCTTTATTAATGCAAAGGTGACTTGGTTTATCGTTACTGTGACAAACGAAAACACTTTATTTGATGAATCCTTAAAGAAAATTTTAATTAATATCAATCAGGAGAAAAGTTATTGCAAAAATATATGTTGATCCCTAGACACTTTTGATGTGTGTATATAGATTGTCACATGTACATTTAAAAAAAAATTTGCATAAGCTTATATTTTAGTTGTGGTCCATAGTTGTGTTATGTAGTGGGTGTTTTTAAAATATATATTAAACTGGCTGTTTGTCAGAATAAACTATAAGTTGTTAAAACTTAACCTAATAATACACCAATGGAACCACAAAAAAGAATAAAATAAAAATAATTTTTACAAAAAAAAAGAACCGCCTTCAAAATGCAACTAAAAAGCCTGAAATAATTTCTAAGAATTAGTGGTTTTTACATCTACATTGTTGGACTTGGACTACAACATATTATAAATACATATTACTATCGAAGTCGGCGCCTAACGTCTAGCAAATACTTACAAGGGCAGTTAGGTACCTAACTGTTTTCCAGTTTGGCGCCGTCTTAGATAGTAATATGTATTTATAATATGTTGTAGTCCAAGTCCAACAATGTAGATGTTAAAACCACTAATTCTTAGAAATTATTTCAGGCTTTTTAGTTGCATTTTGAAGGCGGTTCTTTTTTTTTGTAAAAATTATTTTTATATAAGTAGGAATGCGCTTAATACCAATTTAGTCGAACAATTTACTTATTTTACGTACCTTTTGCTCAGACTATTATTGGAATTGATTCATATGTTATACCTGAACTTATTTATTGTTATTTATTGATAGCTTCTAGATAGCAGTTTTGCCATTAAATTTAGAAAGTTCAATTTTATTTAGTATGTAAACTTTTTTTATACGTGAACAGATAAAGATTACATAACTTAAGAATTTCGAACAAAACTGTTCCCAGTGAGGATTTCGTATGACAGACAGGCGGAATAAAAAGTTTGTTTTATTGGAAAAGTGTACGCTTTTCAGCGGAACAACCGATGAAACTTGTGTGAATGTCTGTATCTTCTATTATATGATAGATTGCAGTGTTTACCCGCCGCGTAACGGAGACAAATATGTTCTCGTATAACTTTTTTATGTATAAGATAGTATTTTATAACGATCTGACCAGGGTGACTTCAAATTTGTAGTCGCGCTGCTGTCGCGCTGCTGTCGCGCTTTGCATTGCTTTTTTTTATTTACATGGATTTTCATATATATAAAAAAAAGCGGAACTGTAACTTGGCTGCAGCGCTGCAGCCGCACTTATACGCGCGTTTTTGATTTACGAAGCAGAGCGTCTGCAGCGCTGCAGCCGCGCTGGAAATTTGAAGTCACCCTTGGTGATGTAGCCGTAGATGGTAATTGTACAGACTCATAGTTAACCCAGCACCAGTGAAAGACTTCAAACTATAGACTGACGATATTGTGAGAGTCGCTCGCAACCAATGTATGCAAATATCCAATTGTCGTACATTGTGGCCATTTCAAGGTGGAGCTCGACTAGCTGGTAGGTTCCTTGTGCAAGGAACCGTCCAGCTAGGTACCACCGCAATATTTCATATTCTTCCGCCAAGCTGCAGTGTGTCAGTACTATCGATAGGATAACTAATACAAAAAAAAAATTATACTTATAAAAAGAAACAAAATATTTACAGTTTATTTACAAATATGTACACTTAAACTAGGTAAAAAACTTCCTCGAAGTTGTCGCCGCACTGGGAGGGAAGGGTACCTAAAAGACTGGCGGCATTACCCCTTTGTATGGCCAAGCTTATACGTTGGCAGAAAAAGCTACCAGCCCGGCGGTCTCCTGAGACTTCGATAAGTTTGGATGAAATTTCTTTTACCAAAGCGTGCGTCTCATGAGACCAAGGCCCCATGGTCTCCACCGCAAAGGGCGCAAATATATAGCTCGAACCTAGAGCTGCATACTTGCGTCGCTTACATAAAATATATTGTATTTAAATACAAAAAAAGTATGCATACGATACAAAATAGAGATGTAAATATTACAAAAGTGTAGGAACAAAAAGCTCACATAAACAAACAAAAATATATACTTGCTATTTCACAGTTAAAGTGTCAAAATATTGTTTGGTAAGTAGGTATATAATTATATATGTATAAAGGCGATATGCCATTGTTTCAATTAACGAAACAGTAGCCTCGGAAACATACAACAATCCGACCGGAACAGCAAACAAAGCTGTCCAGAACGTTCGCGGGCCAGAGAGCGGCTTATTTTGCTTGCTTTTAGCTTACTCCAGCATGTATTTGACGTTTAACTTGCCCCACAGAATAAACAAGCGAGCTATTAAACAAGCTTTAATTATGTGGCCGCTGGTAGCTTTTCCACAATTATTTGTTTTATCTTAATTATTTGCAAGTCCTTGCATCTCGATATAGACACTTGAAGAAGAATATTTTATTTATCTGGTAAATAATTACAGTGTTTTCTATATTCAAATTTAAGCAGTCATGTTGATGTTAAGCAGACTTCGAGCCAATGAGGATTTAACCACTTGGTTTATTTCGAGCTTTTTAGTAAACACAAGTTTAAACAAAACATATTCTTTATCATAAAAGCTGTGTTCTTAACGGTTATGCAACTGTAATTTTAATCTATTATCCTTTTTTTATTATATACTTCTAAGATGGTATTCTATTTTCCTACTACTAGTATAAACTTCTAGGTCTGCCGTTTCCTCTCTGTGAATATTTAACAATAATTTTGCTGTTACGTAAGACCACTTCAAAAATTGGACTGTACCAGAATCTAGCTTAGAAAGCTACACTTTTCAGTAATCTTTATGTACTGACTAATAAACAAACATAATCATAATTCATTCATGTTATTATAATAAAATAATATAATACCACTGTTGGGCACGGGCCTCCCCTCAAGATAAGGGGGCTTAGGCCACAGTCCACCACGCTGGCCAAGTGCGGGTTGGTGGACTTCATACACGTCATTCGGATCATTTCGAGCTAGGCTTTCGTTAGGCTTTCTCAGACATGTAGGTTTCCTCACGATGTTTTCCTTCACCGAAAGCTAGTAACAATCGCACAAAGACGATTCGCACGTGATTCATTAAATAAATCAGAGGTGCGAGCTGGGGTTCGAACCTGCGCACCTTGTTACCAAGGCAAGCGCTCGGCCACTGAGCTGTTACCGCATCTTTATTATAATAATCTATGTATAATAATTTCCACCTTCAATTATAATATGACCTATCAAATTGGATTCTCTAAAAAATATTCTAATATCCAAAAAGCAATCACTCAGGAGCCATCACGAAATTCACTACTTAACGTCAAACAAAAAATATGAATATTAAATAATACCCCGTATTCATCAAGAGCCCCTCGATCTACCCAAAAAGTTTTACACACAAAAATAAAAACAGCTAAAATATAATCCGCCAAATTACCGGGCCAGCCACTGACAATTTCGACCGATGTTCGAGCGATTCCCTGACCTAAATGAATTAGTCTAAGGTTGGATTTGCCTTACGAAAGTATTGTTTTAGGGTACCGCGAACTAATTACCAAGTTAAAAATTTTGATTTTTTTATGGGGCATTAAATGTGGTCAAAGGAGGAAGTGGTTTTTTTTTTAAATTCAAACTGGTGACGAGACAAGCAAGTCGTTCACCTGATGATAAACGGCACACCTAAGTATGGACAGCTGCTCTGCATAGCCTCACGTCACCTTCGAGATATTAGATATTAAGTCTCTTGATCCCGGTAATTTCATCAACTGTGTATTGCCCATCACACACACCAATGTTTACACACAGTTTACCACATTTTGTAGATCACATTCATCATCATCATCGTCATCATCACCATCAGCCGAAACAAAGGCCCCCTTAGACCACCACAATGAACGACAGTTAGCCAGTTGCAACCATCCGTTGCCTGCGACACGCATAATGTCGTCGGTCCACCTAGTAAGGAGCCTGCTCACGCTGCATCTTCCAGTGGATGCCGCTCCTTTCTTCCACATCAGTTATCGGTTCTTCGAGTGATGTGGCCTGCCTACTACCACTTCAACTTGTGAATTCTAAGAACTATATCGGTAAACTTGCTTCTTCGGCAAATCTTCACATTACGGATTTTGTCGCTAAAAGAAACTCCGAGGATAGCTCTCTCTCTCCATAGCTCGTTGTGTGATTGTCTAAAACGCCAGCTGTTATGGACTACGTTTCAGCAGTACTATATGTCATCACGTCAGTATACCATAGATCACTTTGTTTGCAATTATTGATCTAGTAGTAATAATTATATCAATAGAACGAAGCACTTGTCAGGTTCAAATAATTATGAAAAAAAACGCGTTTTATTGTTTTTGGTCAGATACGGAACCTTTCTTTTTAATTCAATCGTGAATCCGTTTATTTCCCCGCACACGATACGCGGAATAACGTAATAAAATATTACCTATACGTGATTACGGCCCACGGTGATGCTCACTGTTTACTACTATAGGTTATGGGATTCTTCGCTACACTGCGGTCAAATCACCATAAACGTCGTGTGTACTACCCCTTATTTACTACGATATAATATTTGTACACCTACTGATGTTACGTCTATATTAGGGAAAACTGGCAAATTGGTAAATACGATTTGTTTGAAAATATAACAATAATATCTCGAGTAAACCCACATCTGATCCCAAAACTAGGCAGAGCCTACACTTTGGTTGCTTCAGCTGATACACAGACATACAAATAATGATTATTTAAATATACTTATGTATTCGGAATGGAATCTGCAAGTTGAAGTGGCAATGGACAGGCCACTTCACTCGAAGAACCGATAACCGATGAGAAAGGTTCTCGAGTGGCGACCATGAATCGGAAGTCGAAGCGTAGGCAGGCTTCCCAGTAGGTGGTCTGGTAACTTGTGCATACAAATAGCCAATTGACGTTCATTGTGGCGTTCGAAGTAGGAGACTTATATTCAGCAGTCTTCCAGCTGGTGCTATATTCGATAAATCCGTTGGTGTACCTAGTTGCTAGACTAGTTGCAGATTGGCAGCTATCCAAAAAGTCGTAGCTTCAATTTCCATCCAAGACAAAATTAGTAGGCATAAACATGTATATTTGTCTTGAATCTAAATATCATCATCAGCCGGACCAAGTCCACAGCTGAACATAGGCCTCCCCCTCCAGAAGGAGGGAGGAGTGTGGTCCCATAATCACTACGCTTATCAGACGTCTTGGGGCGCATTATAATTTAATTAGGACGCTATATAAACCAAAGTAAGCTTACCAAGAAGTCCTTTAATATAATTTCCGTGATTCTCTTTTTCCATAATGTTTTAATTTTTCCACACCTCTAAAGATTTCCTAAAGATGATCCAACGCTATCCGCTTTTATTAAGTATAGAAATATTTATCAAGTTTAGCAGTAAACGTCCATATTTTCATTATAAAAGCATCGGAGCCTATAAAAATCTACCTTAAAAGTGGCCACAAAATTTATACGCAGGTATGTACATCAAGTTTTTTAAAGGTTGTAAATGAAAAAGTACTAATAAAAATCTAAAAAAAGAGAAAAGGGTCTAAAAATACTTTAACAACCGTTGTAGTAGTATTTTATAAACAAAATCCTACCCACCGTATTAAATCCTCTTTGACCATGATTATTTTTCACTCGTCAATTTATTAGAAGCGTATATAAACAGCAAGTTGACTGTCTATCAAATAATATTTTACTATCCGTCAAAGCCTAGCTGTATGGTTTGTCGTGTGCTGAATTATCATAGAACTCGAGTGGATTCATTACCATTTAATCAGTAGTAGTTTAAATACGTACCTACATATTAAAGTTTGAAATAAAAAGACTACTTACGTAAGAGGTCATATTTTCGGATATTTTACTTAATTGGTAAACTTCAAAAACAAACGTTTTTTTTTTTTTGCAATACAATATAGTTCATTTTTGCAGGGGTTGGGACTCTACTTTTAAGTTTAAGAAACCTGTATTGGGACAGTCGTTTATCATCCTTATAAGTAGATATGTCCGTTTAAAATAGTGGTCCTTCAGAAGTCGGATTTTGAGGGAGATTGTGGAATCAGACGAAAATTCTACGGTGCATATTCCAAACTCTGAACTATACCAACGTAATCATAATCTGTACCTTTAACTATAAGTTATTTTAGTCGTGAACATTTAATGTGTATATCCAAGCACAAAAATATAAAAGTTTCTTGACACTGGATTCGTTAATTTCCTTTTTCAACACAGACTCTATGGTCTGTTTAATAGTTAACTCGATTTTTTTAAAGTTAAACATTATAGGTACTTAGCTAAAAATCAATCACTAAAAACCTATAAAAAGAACAATTCAATTTTTACCCAAACTCCACATCTCACTATCATTCATCAAGGCCATTTCTAACTTCGAGCCAGAAAACTGTCTACTCAATGCGGGGCAAACCGACACGTAACCGCCGAAATTTTATTCAAAAAAACTTTCATACGTGAAACTTCGAACGTATAAAAAGCGAGTCCGCAATGGAGGCTACTAAATTAGCTGTATTCAAAAGAAGGCCGTTCCAATTCGTATGTGGTAGCATAGCAGTAAAAAATACCGTATCCGAGGGATGCAAGGGTTGACGTTTTGGGCGATATAAATTGAGATTCATTACTACATTACAAAACTTGGTTTAATATGTTCGGCCCTGTTAATGGCCCTACTATTGTGGTGGAGCTTGTAGGAGGATTGTAGGATTGAATGAGGACGTAAACATTTCTATCGAAAATGGGATAAATTTTTAAGAAACGTGAATCTTAAAATCGTATGTGTGAGTGAAGTGAGTGAGTGAGTGAATCTCAATATCTTTCTTAAAGTAATTTCTGTTATCGAAACTAAATAAGGAATGTTATAAGTTTAAAGCCTATGTCTGTTTGTGTGTTTCTCTGTCAGTGACATCGTAGCTCTCAAATGAAGGGATGGATTTAAATGCGTTTTTTCCATTTACATAGGACATCAGTCAAGCAAAAGTATACATACATTTATTTTAAATAATCAGAGATTTAAGCTATGGATATTGTAATTAAAATAAGGTTGTTTGAATATTAGGTTTGTTAATGTATTTTGTATTAAAACTGGCTTATGGGTGGCTTTGAACTGTCAATCAATATGGAGATTAAACCTCGGGATTAAGCTTTGTGGTATCCTGTTTCTGTATCATATAGGTGTAGGTACTTGTACTTGTATGTATTTTATATTGCAGATATGAATGTAACTGTAGGTAGGTGATTATATTTATTATTAAAGCAGTCTGAATCCAATACGCTTTACACATAATCGGTGAAAAGTGTCGCGAGGTTTATGACCAATTCACGGGCGAATGTAAGTCTGTGGAAGACTTATTGAAGGAGTTTGATAATTTTTTTCTTCTGAGAAAGAACATAACGATCGAGAGACATGCATTTTTTACCCGTGATCAACGTGAGTTTGAATCTATAGAACAATACGTTTTTGAATTGAACAAAATAGCCTCAAAATGTGAGTTTAAAGACTTATGTAGTAGTCTAGTCCGGGACAAGATGATATGCGGCATAAGAGACGGCGCACTCAGAGAGAGCCTTCTAAGAGAACCAGACTTATCCTTGTCGAAAGCGGTGGACATATGCAGATTAGCGGAAATATCACGAGTTCAAGCTAGTAATATAAAAGCAGACGGATGTGAGCATCAACACAATGTACATACTATATCAAACCAAGACAGTCTACCGCGTGCGCCTGCGTCAGCGTCATCGTTGCGACAGCAGCGGAGGGGACCGAGATATAACCCTGGCGCGTCCGCGCCTCATCGCCGTCATCGAGGAACGGAAGATACAATGAATTATTCCAAATCTTATTTTCATAATCATTCCACTAAGAGGGAACAAAAATATAGCGCGATTTGTAAAAAGTGTGGAAACAGTCACGAGAAATTAAGATGCCCGGCATATGGTCAGAGATGTCTATCATGTAAGAAAATGAACCATTATGCAAAGATGTGTCGAGTTTTTGAAATCCAGGATGACTCCAGCGATCAGGTAATACACGCTATTGACAGTTTTCCTACAGGTGAGTGGACGGTGCCTATGTTTATTAATCAGCAGTGTATTCATTTCAAATTAGACACGGGTGCGGATGTTAATGTATTACCTAAGAAATATTTACACAAAATAAATGTTACCGAAAAAGACGTGGCTAAAACAACCATGAAGTTGCAAGGCTAGGTACCTCAATTAAGGTTATTGGTAAATGTTATCTTAAAACGATTTATAAAAATAATATGTTTATATTACAATTTATAATTGTCGATGTAGATTCACCTCCTATCATTGGTAGAAGTTCATGCGAAGAACTTAAATTAATAAAGAGAATAATGAGTATAAGTGGAACAGACAATAATAGCACACAAATCTTACAGGAATTTCCAGAAGTTTTTACAGGTATAGGATGTTTGCCAGGTACATATAAAATACAATTAAAAAGTGGGGTGCAGCCAGTAGTTCATGCCCCAAGAAAATTACCAGTTGCTCTAAGAGACAAAGTAAAGGAAAAAATATTAGAAATGGAAGACCAAGGCATAATCGCCAAGTTCGAGGGGCCCACGGATTGGGTTAACAGTATGACAGTCGTAAAAAAGCCCAACGGTGACCTTCGTATATGTTTAGACCCTCGCGATTTAAATAAAGCAATTAAAAGGGAACATTTCAAGTTACCTACCAAAGAAGAAATTACAGCTAACTTGTCTGGTGCCAAATACTTCAGTACGTTAGACGCCAAGCAAGGTTTTTGGCATGTAAAATTAGATAGTAGTAGCACTGACCTTTGCACATTTAATACAGCGTTTGGGAGGTACAAATTTTTGCGTATGCCGTACGGTATATGTTCCGCTTCCGAAATCTTCCATAAAAGGCTTTATGAACACTTCGACGACATACAAGGTGTAATCCTGTTTGTCGACGATCTATTAATTTTTGCAAATTCAAAGAAAGACCATGATCAGATATTACGTACTGTGTTACAACGCTGTAAGGATATAAATATTAAACTTAATAAAGATAAATGCAAAATAGGTCTAACCGAGCTAAAGTATTTGGGTTACAAAATAACAAAAGATGGTATTCGTCCAGACGATTCACACATTTCTGCTATTAAAAATATGCCAAAGCCACAAAATGTAAAAGATGTAGAACGTTTCTTGGGTATGGTTACTTATGTCAGTAGTTTTATTCCAATTTTTTCTGAAAAAACGTCCCCCCCTTCGTGAATTACTTAAAAAGGATATAGCGTGGCACTGGGATTTAAGACATAAACAATGTTTTGAAATGATAAAAAATCAGTTGATAAGTCCACCCGTAATAAGATACTATTCACTCGAGAAAGAAATAACAATATCTGTTGACGCTAGTAAACACGGTTTAGGAGCTTGCTTAATGCAGGACAATTTACCAGTGTGTTATGCATCCAAATCCTTAACAAAAACAGAACAAAATTACGCTCAGATTGAGAAAGAATTGTACGCATGTGTTTTTGCATGCGAAAAATTCTATACATACATATACGGCCGCTCAGATATAACTATAGAAACAGATCATAAGCCTTTAGTTAGCATAATCAATAAGCCGTTAGCGAGCGCCCCGCCACGATTACAAAGAATGTTAATGCGCCTTCAGCCGTATTCATTCACATTAAAATATAAGCCAGGTAAATATTTATTTGTGGCCGACGCGTTGTCCAGAGCGCCTGTGTCAGACAGCAGTAGCACTACCCCGCGCGATCATCTAGACGCGCATGCGCAGGTGTGCGCGATAACCCGCTTACAGACTCGCATTTCTTACAAATTCAAAAATGTTCTAAGGAAGACAGTGAAATACAGGATTTAAAAAAGGCTGGCCTACGCACAGAAGTGAAATCAGTGATAATTTAAAACCATTTTGGGATAGCCGAGATAAGTTAACAATGAATTTTGGTATGATTTGGAAGGGAAATAGAATTGTTATTCCAAAGAATATGCGTAAAGAAATGTTACAGAAAATTCATATTGGTCATTTAGGCATAGAAAAATGTAAATTGAGGGCACGTGAAATCATGTTTTGGCCTAACATGAATTCACAATTAATCGATTACTTGTCGCATTGCCAAGCGTGCTTAACTTATAGAAAGCAAAACCAAAAAGAACCTTTAATCCCACATGAAATACCCGATAGGGCGTGGTTTAAGATAGGAGCCGATATTTTCCAGTATGGGGCAAAGTCATTTTTAATTATTATTGATTATTTTAGTAAATTTATAGAAGTTATAAAGTTATGTTCGACCACTTCTCGTGAGATCATTAAACAGTTGAAGTGTATATTTAGGCGCCATGGTATTCCTCAGATTGTTATGACAGATAACGGTCCTGAGTTTGCGTCTCACCTGTTTAAGGAATTCGCTGTTGGCTGGAACTTTGATCACGTGACGTCTTCGCCTAGGTACCCACAGTCTAACGGCCAAGTAGAACGGGCAGTCCAAACAATAAAAAATATGATGAAAAAGACAGCTTTCAACTCGTCTGATTTCAGTTTAGGTCTGCTCGAATATTTGAACACGCCCATCAGCAGTGACCTAGGTTCACCAGCTGAATTATTATATAGTAGAAAATTACGCAGTATTGTCCCATGTTCTCCAAATCTTTTGTTACCCACATTACAAAAAAACACAATAAAAAAGTTAAGTGATCGTCAAGTAATACAGAAAAAGTATTTTGATCGGGGATCTAGGGTTCTAAAGCCATTAAAACTAGCACAGTAAGTGAAAGTGAACTTCTATAGGGAATGGATACCCGGAGTAGTTGAACGCATACTGAGTTGTACACCTGAATTTATTCTTATTAGGTAGGACCGAGTAGGTCCTACCTAATAAGAATAAATTCAGGCCGTCTTATAAGACGTAATAGGAGGCATATTATAATTGATTCCGATCAACGGCGCGATGAGAGATATATAGATCCGTATTATGACATAAACATAGGTACACGGCCATCCACCGCACCTGTAACACCGCCCTCTCTAAGTGAGTCACATCCTCACTCTAATTACGTTAATAATAACTATACAACTCGTTCTGGCAGGATAGTGCGACCTCCTGATCGCTGGGGGTACACCGATTCAAGAACTATGAATTGAAGAAATCTGTATATTTTATGTTTATTAATAGTAGAATAAGAATTTTATGGCATGATACCATCGATATACTATCGATGCATGATACTCATGTCTTAATATAAGTGTATTTTTTTTTAATTGGTTTTATTGTGTGAATTACTGTGTTTGTGAATTAATGAATTGTTTTATAATTATTGCATGATTTTAATAATTTTATTTTAATTTGATTTGATTTATTTTGTACATTTTTTTATTTCATTGTAATAATTTGCAGGTATGATTTTTATATTTTTTATGATTTTTAAATTACATTATAGGTAAGTATTCTTTTTTTTCCTATACGGGGATAAGTAGAGGAAACTTTGTATTTATTTGTTTATTGTTTTTATATAATTGAAAATAATAATTTGAATTTAAGGATCACATTACTTAGAATGATTAATATTATTTTTGTTTAAACAAATGAATGTAATAAATGCTATTTTGATTATGAAATTAGGTTTGTTTTGAGGGGGTTGTAGGTACTTGTACTTGTATGTATTTTATATTGCAGATATGAATGTAACTGTAGGTAGGTGATTATATTTATTATTAAAGCAGTCTGAATCCAATACGCTTGTTTGACTGACGCGTCCCATGACAATAGGCTAAAAATACGGTATGTTTCAGCACTTTCCGACACCTTTTTAGGGTTCCATACCTAGAAGGTAAAAAAGGAACCCTTATGGTCTGACTTCGTCAGTCTGTCTTTCACGCATATATATCAGGAATATTTCAGGAACCACTGATGCTATCGATTTGATACTTGGAATAATTTTAGATCTTACTTACCCAACCTCATCCCAAATGAAAAAAATATATTATTTTCTTTTTATTTTTGTTTAATGGGTGTCGAAATGGGTAATTAAAATTTCAACGTGAGACTACTACACACATCAAAAGTGTCTAGGGATCAAGCATTTTTAAGCGGATTTCTTGAGATTGAGATGTGGCTTTGTAATAAATTTATGATTTTATAAATTTATATGGATCCTTTTTGGTGCATTTCATAATTTGAATCAGGAACTGTGAATCAAATTCGAGTAAAAGATGAAAATCAGCTGTCAATATTTTCCCTATAAAAACATACAACGCATTGAAGACATTATTAGTGCTACTGTTTCCCTACTACTGATTAAAACCAACGTTATTATGGAGCGGCGACGTCATTTAAGCAGGGAAGAAATGCTCAGAGCCGTGGGAATGATAGAAGCTGGTTCCCGGCAACGTACTGTGGCTTTAGCTCTGAATACAAGTCAGAGTGTTATCAGTCGACTTTGGACACGTTACCGAAGCACTGGTACCGTGGCTGAGCGCCATGGAGGACGGTATCGCTGCACCACACGGAGACAAGACCGATATATTCAAATCTTAACTCGAAGAGCTCCAACAATAACTGCCATGATGTTAGCCGTGAGGCTTCATCACTCTTCAGGGAACTTAATTAGCGACCAAACAGTCAGAAACCGCTTGCATGAAGTGAACCTTCATTCCCGAAGACCGCTACGGGTACCACCTATAGCAATGCACAATCGTAGGATTCGATATCAATGGGCTCTTGAACACAGAAATTGGGCAGAAGAACAATGGCGTTTCGTGTGCTTTTCTGATGAGTCTCGTTTTGGTATGAGACCGGATACAAGACGTATACGACACTGGAGAACCCCTGGACGCCAACAGCGATTAAAATCCTGCCAGGAAGTCCATCCTTATAGTGGTGGAACCATCATGGTATGGGCGGGTATTTGGATCGGCGGAAGAACTGAGTTGATTTGGATCAGAGGCAACCTCAACGCTCAAATTTATGCTGAGACGATTGTATCAGACGTCATCGTTCCTCTACAAGTGCAAATCGGTCCCTTATTTCAGTTAATGCATGATAATACACGACCGCACACCGCAAGAGTTGTAAGACAGACTCTCGCCGCAGCTAACATCAATGTCCTGCCCTGGCCTGCTCAGTCGCCAGACTTGAACCCGATTGAGCATGCATGGGATATGCTACAGAGAAGAGCTCTGCCGAATATGGAGGGTATCCAGTCGCAAGAAGACCTTTTTTTGTTGTTGCAACGAACATGGGCGGCCATTCCACAGCGTGATTTGGATGAACTCATTTTGAGTATGCCAAACCGATGTTCTTGTGTTGTTAGTGTTCGCGGTAGAAACACGGATTATTAATTGTTTAAGTTACCTAATAAAATTTTAAAGAAAACTGTTATTTCAGTCTTTTTTTCGAACTTTTGTGTTAGTGGTTCAAATGTCAAAAATCCCTTTATTAGGAAAATGGCAAATTTCTTTATTAATGCAAAGGTGACTTGGTTTATCGTTACTGTGACAAACGAAAACACTTTATTTGATGAATCCTTAAAGAAAATTTTAATTAATATCAATCAGGAGAAAAGTTATTGCAAAAATATATGTTGATCCCTAGACACTTTTGATGTGTGTATATTGAGTATATTGAGTGTATTGGGGTATCATATGAAAGGGCTATGTCACAGTTTTTGGCTGATAATCAAAAATGGTAATAAAAATACCGTTCTCCCCTTATCTCCGAAGTTTGTGGAGGGAAAAATAGGAAATAATTATGGGTAATACATGTCTATCTATATTTTATTGGAAAAATAAAATAATCTTCCATAATGGTACAGTTTTTAGTAATCCTAAAAAACCTCGACAAACAAACTTAGTTTTGCGGTTTGTTTTTTTTTTCTATCTGAGGTGTTCCATGAATAGTAAAACTACTTTAATATGTCCAAAGATGGTATGGAACCCTCGATGGGCGAGTCCGACTCGTACTTGACCGGTATTTTTTATACATGAACGAATACCAAGTTCGATCATTTTCTAAAAAGTTTATTTTGGCTATTCATAAACTTATATCCATGCTTATAACCTTTCCAATACGAAATAACGCACCCAAAATTTCGAAATCAGAATGTGAATTCCCCATTAGGTTGGTATTCGTATCGCGTGTGACGTCACGTCCTGTTCGCATCGCGTACCGTACGACAAGCGATAAAAATCAACAACTCGCATGACTGTGATAAATGTACGGGCGCGGTTTATCAGCATAATTACCGTCATATAAAGGAATTATGGAGTGATGTATGGCAATTACCCTTGTATGGGGTAGCCATTTTATTATACAAGATGTTTTATTAACATGTTTATGGACAAACAATGTTCAGATTGTATTTTGTCTTTACATGCCTTTCGTTGCGTTTATTGTTTTCAAAGTAGGTACTTAAGTATTTAAAAACAATTTTATTAGATGTTAGTATCATATCAAATTGATTCCAGTTAAATTAAATTACAGACAATAGTTGTCATAAGTTTCCCCAAAATTAGTGCTTCATATTTTTAAATTCTAAGTATGGTCCAATCCATCGGCTAGTCTGATGGGAGTATGGATTAGTCGACGTCGATCGATAGTTTCCACCAGACCAATCGATTGATTGTCGATTGACGATCCATCGATGGTAGAATGGATTAGTCGACGTTGACTGATGCCATCGACCGGCAATCGATCGATTGGTAAGTCAAACAGTAACCGTCGATCAATCAAAGCTACCAGACCAGTCGATCAACTTCGATCGACGTTGACCGATGCCGTCGATGATCGATCGATTGGTCTGATAACACATATCACCTACCTATAACACTTTTTCTATCGATCCTAATAGAGCGACACTGCGAACATTAATTGTTTTTTAGATCTATGAAATAACTAATCGAGTAATAAATCGATTATTAATTAATTTGAAAATTGGAACTTCTAAAATAACGTTAGAAAATATTACGGTAGCTCGAAATGCTGAAAAGAAAACAAATACTTATAGGTATGTTAACGACACTTAAGAAGTCAAATATATCGCGCTATCCAATGCTCTTTGTACGAAGATTTAGCATATAGTCGCCCAAACATAAACAGCACTGTACTTACCGACAACATGGATGTACGCAGATCTCACTTGCGTATGGAAGGATGGTGCGTCTGCAGAGACCTCGCATCGGTATCGTCCAGCAAGGGCTCGCGTTGCCTCCCTGAGAACTACCTGCTGGGACGTTGACCTTGACACCTGGAACAAAAGTATCATGTAAACTAGGGGTGGGCGTTGATCGAACAAACTGTTTTATTCGACTGTTTTTTTTGTCGTCAACGAATATACTAGTTGACATTCGGTCATGCTCGCCATCGAAAAGTCTTTGCTTGTGGCGGCTTCGTGTGGCGGGTCACCCCCTTCCCTCTAATATGGTTGAGGGGAGTGATGGCTGCTGCTCGAGTCAACTCGTGCGCGGGTGCTGCTTGGGGGGACTGGTCCGACTTCTATCCTTTTGACCTTTTAGTTTGTTGTAATTTTTGTCGTAATTTATTGTTTTCTTCTTTTCTCCCTTGCTTTATGTTTCGAAAGGCAGGACACACTATCGCTAATGTCGATTCATTTGTAACAAAACAATGTTTAAAAAAAAAAGTGAAAAAATGACAAGCCCGCTGAGTTTCTTGCCGGATCTTCTCAGTTGAGGCCGCGTTGTGATCCGGTGGTAGCTTTTAAAAAATGACGATTCAAAAGTGCTAGACTAGTGCGTTAAGCCTATTTGAAATAAAGATTTTTGAGTTTGAGTTTGAGTTTGAGTTTGAGTCCACCGATAAACTAGTTTAATGACTAGTTGTCGGGTAGTTATCGGGTTAGACTAGTTTATCGAGGAACTCTATGCAATTATTAAGTAGTCTGTAAACATCAACAGCTAAACTACTATAAACCAGTCTAAACTTTGGACTGTTTTATAAACTGGTTTAACCATCCCAAACCCATCACTGCTATAAACCAGTAAGAAATAGAAAAGGTACTAAGCCAAGTTCACTGTAGGTAACAGGTTCTTTTTTTATCAAGAAAAACAAGACGTTCGCGTGCCTATAGACCACTGAAATCCCACTCGTCACCCGTGACAGTAGTTATTTTTGGAGCCCGGTATTTCTTTAGCTAAAGTGCCCTTCACACCAAAACAAAGCACTGTATACATTGCTACTTATCGGCAGTACTATATCGGGCATTGTGGTGCTACCTACCTTCCAGGTACCAGCAACTTCCACCTAGAAAGGGCTCTTGTTGGCTCGATTTAAAATTTTCTTGGCTTTTGGAAAAAGGCCCCTTTTAAACGGAGGCGTTGCCCTAATCACCACGCCTGGCAAGCATCTTGGGGATCACAGTATAGGTGGTAGGTAATCCAATGGAAAGACGCTGCTAATCATGTTCTTGTACTCCGAGGAGTCCTCGGGTGTCGTAAGAGGCGACTTAGGGAAAAAAAAAGGAGATGTGTACCCGGAAACCACAGGGGTGTCTTTTATCTTTTTCCAATATCCCTATTCAATCGCCCTATCCCCTGGACTAGGAAGGTTAAGTACCTCGGAGTCACCTTGGACTCCGCCATGACTTTCGGCCCGCAAATTAGGTCCGTCCGCAATCGAGCGGCTTTCGTATTAGGTCGCCTGTATCCCCTTCTCTGCAAGCGGAGTAAAATGTCGCTTAGAAATAAGTTGACATTATACAAAGCTTGCATTCGCCCAATTATGACTTACGCGAGTGTAGTTTTCGCGCACGCCGCCCGCACCCATATCGATAGCCTCCAGGTTATCCAGAATCGTTTCCTCCGACGTGCCGTCGGTGCCCCGTGGTACATGCGGAACGTAGATCTGCATTCCGATTTCAAGTTAGATCCCCTTCGTAAGTTCCTCAAAGAAGCGTCGAAACGCTACTTTGAATCCGCGTCCCGTCACGCGAACAGTTTAATCCGCGCCGCCGCCGATTACGCCGCTAGTCCTTCTGACTCGCGCCGCAGACCACGGCACGTACTGCTCGACCCTCCTGACCCCATGACGGTCCTATTGGACCGGGATGCGCCGACCCCTCCCCGACAACCGTATGCTATACTAGCTATCAGACACCGGTCTCGCCGGCGAGGCCGAAGGGTCGTACGTATGCGACCTCAACGACGTGCATCACCCCACTGAGTTTCTTGCCGGTTCTTCTCAGTGGGGGCGGGTTGTGAACCGGTGGTAAGCTCAGCCCTCTCTTAAGCGACAGCCCAAGCCGAGGCCGTGCCTCCCTGAGGTGCCCTTGAGCTCGTCGCTACTTCTGCCGTTAAGGCTAGAGCGCTTTAAGCACTCGCCTCCTATTGTCCGGTGAAGCTGTAATGGCCATCTGCGGCCAACAGCGTCTATCATTCCCAAAAAAAACCCCAGGGGTCCCCGGCCCACCCCTGGAGTCCCCCCTGGGGAAAAAAATGCACTCTAAATTAAAATTTCACTAATTATTATCATCTAAGTGGCCGCACACAAGTCCGGCGATCTTCAAAGCAGTCGCCGCGTAATTAAAACGTTTTTTTTTTCTATTTCAATGTCCAGCAATATCCTGTGTCCCACTTCCTCTTATTGATCGACCATTGGAAAATAAAATGGCGACCCGCACCGACCCTTGTTTACACTCGCCACGTTCGATGTTCATTTTAATTCCTTGCCCTGTTTCCCCTTTATTATCTTCGATGAGTGAACACGATGTTTTCATTCAAGATGATTGCGTTATTCTTTTTTTATTCTACCTGATGACGAGATAAGCCAGACATTCGCCTCGTGGCAAGTGACACGCCCGCCTACAGACAGTTGCATTGCACTGTCGCTCGTGATCAGAGACCTAAACCTTCGTGGTTTTTAGATTGTAGGATGATCATTCCATAAAAATTGTACTGCTTGTAGTAAACAAAAAAATAAAAAAACCTGTATCTCTTTTGTCCTCAAGAGTAATTAGAATGGAGCTAGTATCGCGTCGATTCCCCGAACAAATTTTTCGTGGCACTTTTGCGGGGTGCGGGAGGCGAAGTAAACACACACAGATACAATTTCACGCATATCCACACTATAATAAACACGCAACACATTCAAAAAGATACGCACACAAATAAAGAATGACCTGAACATATGAACAAAATTTTGCATACGGGTTAGCGCATCATGATCTCTCCAGTGATATCTCCTCTAAGCTTTTGTCCGATAATTTTACCAGCTACAGTAACCTTCACACCGGAGCACAGCAACGTTTACTGCTACTTCGCGGCAAAATTTCTAGCCAACCGGTGGTACCAGGTAGGTGCCTGGTCTCTTGAACGAGGGTCCAAAATTTACGATTACTAAATGAAGTATTGGAATTAGGTATAGTAATAATGTCCACCCGGCCAATACGACTACAGCGGCCAATCTTTCACAAAATCGCACCTGTCAATTCGCTGGAGATATGGAAATAACCAACAGTAGACAGGTTTCTTGTCAATCTATACTTATAATAAAACTGTAACGGGTCCAATTCTGTACATTGATGATATTTTGAAAATTATATTTGGAGGGCATTCTATAACCGACACTGAGGCCGAAAATGTAATTTTTTTAATTTTTGTCTGTCTGTCTGTCTGTCTGTATCATGGCTGCGTATCACGCCGAAACTACTGAATGGATTCAAATGAAACTTGGCATGATTTGAGATCTTACTACGAGGTAGGACATAGGATACTTTTTATCCCTTCACGGTTCTTTTGGGAGAGGGGATTAAAGTCAAAATGGGTACTTGGTTATACGCTTGGTCCGATTTTATCAATTTTTCTTCATAATTATAATAAATATTAGTAAGAGAACACTCATAGACAGTTGTTATCAAGGTTTTGTAATCGATCGGTTTAAGCAACGTTAGGTAAGGTCGTTAGGTAGATGTGTGACCGTTTAACGTCATTTGAACTAAACGGGTCCGTGCTTTGGAGAGCAAGTAAAAAGTGGGTCCCAGTTTTTAACCGACTATAAAAAAGGAAGTTATGTATTCGATGCTAATGTCTGTTATTAAAAGTTTAGCGTAAAAATAGCGCAGGCGGAGCAGCGTGGGTCAGCTAGTAGATTAATAAATGACTCAGTAATTAAGATTCATTAAAAATCGTCCTATTCTGCCAAACCGATTCAGCTTTATATATTTTTCCGACATTCCGAAACGGTAGGACACTTCCGAAATTGTCGGACCGCCGCTGCTGGTTCTAGCGATTGTCAATATTCGTACTAAGCTCGAACACTTCATTTTTATAGGGCGATAACATTTTACTACGTTAGTTCCGAATACTGATTTTTATTGGCCAATAGCCTTATTGGCGTAATTGAATGATGCTCTGGAAATAATTGAAACATCATTGACATTTTTAGGTTTTTGGACATATTTTGCATTACACCATCCAGGAATGTTAGCAGAGTCAGAGATTCTGCCGCAAAGCAGCAGTGAGTTAACATTACTTTGGTATTCCTGGTTGAAGGGGTTTATGTACAGAAATTATTAGAACCAGGATTATACTTGGATCGGCAAGGTACACAGCATTTTCTTGATCGCAGAACTCCCTTCGGAGTCGGTGGACGTCTAGGGCGTGGGCTCTAGACGCCTATCGAGTAGGGTGGCGACTCCGAGGAGGACAGCGGCAGTGTTGCAACCCCCATCTCCGTGAGCGCCGTGTCGGTAACCGGGGGACTTTAATGCGTCTCCCAGCGGTGGATTCAAAGGCAAGTCATGGAGTATTACCTAGTGCAAGTTCTACCAAAAAGCCCAGGTTCCTCTCTTATGTGCCAATGTGACAGCCGCGGGGGTTTTAGTGGGTAAGAATAAGAAAAGCTTTTAAGTCTCATGTGCAAAATTCATGATCGCCAAGACTGATATGGCAGTGTCAGATTCTGTCGCTAAACAGTAATGTGTAAATAAATTCCACAGCTTGGCCGTGCGAAGGAAAGAAGAAGCGAAGCGATTAGTGCGGCAAGTTGGAATGTCGACTTAATGTTGTCTTTTACTTACGCGAATATTACACATTGAAATCAAACTACTTTTACGGATTATATCGCGGTTTATTTAGGTAGAACACCGATTCCTACCTAGGATGATTCGTGAGGCTATTGAAATCAAAAAACATCCCAATTTCAATAGAGAAGATGGTTGGGTGTTACCACCGGCTTGGGATCCTGTGATAAATATAATCAAATTCAATATCAAGCAAATCACTGCACGGCCTCAAGATACTGTAAGCTCTTACTGCGTAGTTCGGACCAACAATAATAACTAAGAAGATCTGAGGGTACACCGGCATAATTGTGACATAAGGACGTTCAACATCTTAGTCCTCCCGTGACCATGGGTGCTGCAAAGCATTCGAAACGTCGGGATAGTAATCTATCTTCTATATCTATACTTATAATAAAACTGTAACAGGTCCAATTCTGTACATTGAAGATATTTTGAAAGTTATATTTGGAGGGCATTCTATAACCGATACTGAGGCCGAAAATGTAATTTTTAAAATTTTTGTCTGTCTGTCTGTCTGTCTGTCTGTCTGTCTGTCTGTCTGTCTGTCTGTATCACGGCTGCGCATCACGCAGAAACTACTGAATGGATTCAAACGAAACTTGGCATGATTTGAGATCTTACTACGAGGTAAGACATAGGATACTTTTGATCCCGTAATCTAGCAGGGTTCTTTTGGGAGAGGGGATTAAAGTCAAAATGGGTACTTGGTTATACGCTTGGTCCGATTTTATCAATTTTTCTTTACAATATAATAAATATTAGTACGGGAACACTCATAGAGAGTTGTTATCAAGGTTTTGTAATCGTTCGGGTTAAGCAACGTTAGGTAAGGTCATTAAATAGATGGGTGACCGTTTAACGCCATTTGAACTAAACGGATCCGTGTTTCGGAGAGCAAGTAAAAAGTGGGTCCCAGTTTTTAACCGACTATAAAAAAGGAGGTTATGTATTCGATGCGAATGTTTGTTATTAAAAGTTTAGTTAACGTAAAAATAGCGCATGCGGAGCTGCGTGGGTCAGCTAGTATCTAAATAAACCGCGATCTTAGATCATATAAAAGAAATTGTATTCTATAGTCTAAGACCGCGATATAATCCGTAAAAGTAGTTTGATTTCAATGTTGACTTAGTATCGTATAAAAATACCACATAATTATGTATATACGATTATCATTTGTTACCAGAACGCTACACGGTACACAACATCGCCATAACTTCGGAACTATTGACCGGATTCGACCGAAATTAGGTCATATGATGTAACGTACTAGATGGTAAAACTCTGCTTTTGTGTTACGATGACAATATTTTTATACCTCGCTTTTGTAACCTTACTTACCTTGCAGTCAATTAGTCTATGATTACTCCAGAGATCCCCGTAACCGTGGGGTGTCCGGGTTAGAATAGCACCCACCCATCTCCTCCCATCCCCCGTTGGGTGTTCGTAAGAGGCGACTAAAGGAAAACAAGAAGACGGGCAGCAGCGTCTTGAATTACCTACCACATACTGCGATCCCTAAGCCGCCTGCCAAGCGCGGGGATTATGGCAATCCCTCCCTTCTAAGGGGGAGGCCTTTGTTCAGTAGTGGACGTCTTTCGGCTGTTCATGATGATGATGATGATGACTCCAAAGATCGTCCAGAACTGGAGAGACTATGGCGAAGTCCAACTAAAACCTCCCCAGTTTTAGTTGGTAAAAAAACTCGCAAAACCCTCTTGAAGTTTTCCTGGGCTACCTCTTGAAGTTTTCCTGGGCTACCTCTTGAAGTTTTCCTGAGCTACCTCTTGAAGTTTTCCTGGGCTACCTCTTGAAGTTTTCCTCCCGAACAGCAAAAAAAAATACCACCAATGATATTATAAACGATATATATGTTATATCCCAACTAATGCGCATAAAACTCATGTCATTAAAATATTTTCTCATTATATAGTTAAGGTATGATATCCTTTCCATATTATTTAGTTTTGTACAGTACTTTGTGCATTTTTTAAATACGCATGTAGGCATTTTACTTGATTTTCAAAGACACACATCACGTTCGTTACATTTTACCGACGCGTGACTTACTGCTAGTTCACCCAGTTTGGGTGAATTTCGTTGTCTCACTTTTTGTGCGCTAATGGCATATCTATTGTGTAAAGTATCATTGGGTACCACCACTTTCGTGTCAGACATTCTGTCGCAAAGCATTGCTGGGTTTCTATGTAAAGAAAGATGCAGTTAAAAGCACTTGAGTTTGCCAACTAACGTCTCTGATTGGCGATCGGCTGTGTCAATACAACTGTCTTCAAGCGGACGTGTACCTGACCATCTGACAAACGTATTGTTCGTCACGTTACTAAGTTGTTAATCAATCAATCCTATCGACGGGCCCGTTGGTCTAGTGGTCAGACACCCTGCCTGCTAACCGATGGGTCGTGGGTTCGATTCCCGCCAAGTGTCTGGGTGTTGTTTATCTACACACATCAAAAGTGTCTAGGGATCAAGCATTTTTAAGCGGATTTCTTGAGATTGAGATGTGGCTTTGTAATAAATTTATGATTTTATAAATTTATATGGATCCTTTTTGGTGCATTTCATAATTTGAATCAGGAACTGTGAATCAAATTCGAGTAAAAGATGAAAATCAGCTGTCAATATTTTCCCTATAAAAACATACAACGCATTGAAGACATTATTAGTGCTACTGTTTCCCTACTACTGATTAAAACCAACGTTATTATGGAGCGGCGACGTCATTTAAGCAGGGAAGAAATGCTCAGAGCCGTGGGAATGATAGAAGCTGGTTCCCGGCAACGTACTGTGGCTTTAGCTCTGAATACAAGTCAGAGTGTTATCAGTCGACTTTGGACACGTTACCGAAGCACTGGTACCGTGGCTGAGCGCCATGGAGGACGGTATCGCTGCACCACACGGAGACAAGACCGATATATTCAAATCTTAACTCGAAGAGCTCCAACAATAACTGCCATGATGTTAGCCGTGAGGCTTCATCACTCTTCAGGGAACTTAATTAGCGACCAAACAGTCAGAAACCGCTTGCATGAAGTGAACCTTCATTCCCGAAGACCGCTACGGGTACCACCTATAGCAATGCACAATCGTAGGATTCGATATCAATGGGCTCTTGAACACAGAAATTGGGCAGAAGAACAATGGCGTTTCGTGTGCTTTTCTGATGAGTCTCGTTTTGGTATGAGACCGGATACAAGACGTATACGACACTGGAGAACCCCTGGACGCCAACAGCGATTAAAATCCTGCCAGGAAGTCCATCCTTATAGTGGTGGAACCATCATGGTATGGGCGGGTATTTGGATCGGCGGAAGAACTGAGTTGATTTGGATCAGAGGCAACCTCAACGCTCAAATTTATGCTGAGACGATTGTATCAGACGTCATCGTTCCTCTACAAGTGCAAATCGGTCCCTTATTTCAGTTAATGCATGATAATGCACGACCGCACACCGCAAGAGTTGTAAGACAGACTCTCGCCGCAGCTAACATCAATGTCCTGCCCTGGCCTGCTCAGTCGCCAGACTTGAACCCGATTGAGCATGCATGGGATATGCTACAGAGAAGAGCTCTGCCGAATATGGAGGGTATCCAGTCGCAAGAAGACCTTTTTTTGTTGTTGCAACGAACATGGGCGGCCATTCCACAGCGTGATTTGGATGAACTCATTTTGAGTATGCCAAACCGATGTTCTTGTGTTGTTAGTGTTCGCGGTAGAAACACGGATTATTAATTGTTTAAGTTACCCAATAAAATTTTAAAGAAAACTGTTATTTCAGTCTTTTTTTCGAACTTTTGTGTTAGTGGTTCAAATGTCAAAAATCCCTTTATTAGGAAAATGGCAAATTTCTTTATTAATGCAAAGGTGACTTGGTTTATCGTTACTGTGACAAACGAAAACACTTTATTTGATGAATCCTTAAAGAAAATTTTAATTAATATCAATCAGGAGAAAAGTTATTGCAAAAATATATGTTGATCCCTAGACACTTTTGATGTGTGTATTTAAGTATGTATTTACAAAAAAAAAAGAAGTATATATGTATTAGTATCAGTTGTCTGGTTTCCATAGTACAGGCTCTGCCTAGTTTGGGATCGGATGACCGTGTGTGGATTGTCCCAAAAAAAAAAAATCCGGGGCCGTCCACTGCCAAACAAAGACCCTTAGAAGGGAGGGGATGCCGTAATCTCCACGTTTGGCAGGCTTCTTGGGGATCGCTGTATAGGTGGTAGGTAATCAATAGAAAGACGCTGCTGTCCATCTTGTTCTATCTTGTTTTCCCGTAGTTGCATGATACGGACACCCAACGGGGGGAAATAGTAGGATACTATTCTTACCCGGACACCCCACGGGTGACTAAGTTTTATGTATATCAAAATAATAACTTCACAAATACATTTGAAGTTGAATAAAATAAAAATAAGATTTTTGCACTTATGCATGCTATACGCGTCCATTCCCGTCGCGTCATGGCGACTTACTAAGCAAAAATTCATACAGCGATGGTATTTGGACACGAGACCCGCTGGGTTGCCAAATCACTTCAATCACCGCGAAATAGCTTCCGTTGCATGTATATGTGGCGAAAATAAAAAGAGTACAAAAATAGATTTAAAATATATACACACTGTTTTGGGTCGGTTGATCAGTTAAGGTTTTACACATACACCACCATAATATTATTATGATATTCTTATCCTCATCGTACGTAGTATCTAAGTGTGTGGCCGTTTAGAGTAGTAGATAGATAGATAGATAGACAATTCTTTATTGCGCACAAACAAGCAGATACAAAAAGAATAAGACACAAATTAATAAAAAATGCAACAATGGGCGGCCTTATTGCTAAAAGCGATCTCTTCCAGGCAACCTTTGGATGGAGAGGAAAATAATGAAGTTACAAAGAGCAGAGGGGTGCGCGCACTCGACATGAATAGGTAACATTAACACAAAGACACATAAAAACACATATGTTGTAAACTATAATAATATATATTCATATGAGTATAATATATAAACATACATCAAATAATACTATTATAAACATACATAAATCAGTACGTACTAATATAACAAGAAAAGTACACAAATACCGATTAACTTATTCCGCCAAATAAAACTTCTTCACTAGATCTTTGAAAATTGGCAGTGACGAAGCACGCCTTATAGAAACGGGCAAGGAATTCCACAGGCGAACCGCCTGCACCGTGAAGGATTTGTCATAGAACTGCTATGTAAGGGCATCGTAAGACAAAGGTTTTCCGAGGACCTAAGACTATAGGTGCTAGAATTCGACAAATAATCGAAACGTTCCCTAAGATAAGAGGGGGTGGACGGGTTAAACAATATATTATTATAGAGAAGAGATAAAATGATGAGTAGCTCATAGTCACACAACGAGCCATGGAGAGAGCTATGATCGGAATTTCTTTGCGCGATAAAATACGGAATGAGGTGATTCGCTGAAGAACTAAAGTCACAGACACTCAGAATCTGCAAGTTGAAGTGGCAATGGGCAGACCACATCGCTCAAGAACCGATAACCGATGAGGAACAAAGGATTTCCAGTGATGACCACGAACCGGAAGACGTTGACCGGTGGATGGTCCTAGCCGAGGAATATTTTGTTGTGCAGGGTCCACAGTGATATTATATCCATCATTTATATTTACTTACTATCTAATTACACACATTACGCAATAAATGAAAATGAAGAAAGATTTTGAAACAAAAAATACAAACACGATGAATTGAGAACCTCCTCCTTTTTTGAAGTCGGTTAAAATTGGTAAACATGTACTGACCCCGAGTGTACCTATATCTGAAATCTGAATCCAAAAACCGTAACCATTACATTACAGTTAGTTGTAAGTAAATGGCGTCAGTAACAGCTAATGAGAGCGTTGAATATCGCTAATTGGTTCTCATTGCGGCACATTCCGAGCCCCGACGGTTTAATAGACCCTGGCCGGCGGCCTTGTGGCTTTCCGAACCCGTACTTACCTATTTAAAGACTAACAATCTCACATTTGGTTATGTTTTACAGAAAAAGGGTTGAATTAAAAAACTACCTACTACCAATATGTATAAATTGTTTATGTGAAATTTTAAAATTAAATAACTGTTCTAACCCGAGACTTCGTCTGGATGTTTTTTTTTTCGTTTCTTGAAACATATTTTCTGTCAATAGTTTATTTGGCTAGTTTACATGATTGACACGGTATAAATTTATAAAATTAAAATGTAGAGCATATTATTATCAGGAACGCATGCTCAAGCCTCATTATTGGTCGGGGGTTAAAAATATTTGACGCGCCAACGGGCGTTATATTCTTGCGTTAGCTAAAGTTGAGAATGCTTTGAACAAACTAAATAATTAACCTGGATACCAATTAGAAATTGAATAAGCCCTCGAGATAGGAAAACAAACTTCTAACAAACTAAAAAAATTACTGAACTTTCAAACAGCTTAGTATCATCCCGATTAAACCCGATTTTAAAATAAGAAAACCCATTCAAATGCTATAATTAACTAACTATGATGCTACAGACAGACAGACAGATATAGCTAAAAACACTTCTGATTTTATGTGTCGTAGTTTTGTTTAAAAATATAATAGGTATGAAAGTGTTGCAGCGACTTTTCAGTTAGAAATGGTGTGATGAATGGGTTTTGACAAAGTTTCTAAAATTGTTTTAAAACTCTCGCATATGTTAGTAACAGTGTGCTTTAAAGTTTCAAAAGTTAAACAAGTTTTAGAGTTTATTTCTAGCGACAAAAAGGATTCTGTTTTGTCTTTATATACCTAACAGTTTAGAAACTTATAACTAACTTTTGAATCATATAATTTTTTTATAATTAGAACAATTATTTAAAATTGTATTATTTATAAATTGTTTATTAATATGATCAAGTTATGTCTAAACATAAACTGAAGGTCAGATCCTAAGTCAGATCTTATGTTTTTACGCCTTATTTTTTTATATTATCCTAGTTTACTAATGCACAATTAACATTACTATTATTTTATAAATTCAAAACTATAGCGCACTTTCTCGAAATCACTTTCTTCAGTATCAAGTTCTAATAATAATAATTGTATTTAAAAATTTAAATTGATGTTGTGAAAATGAAAATAAATGAGATAATAATAATAGCCTGGGATAACCCACACAAACACAGTCATTTGATGCCACACTAGGCAGAGCCTAGGTACTATGGTAACCAGACAACTGATGACTAATGCATAAGTACTTTTTATATAAATACATACCTACATACATTCAATAGATAAAAAAAAACAGCTGGACGCAATATTAATACTAGATAATAATAATCCCACATACATCATAAAAAAATACCCAAAACAAAATACTTGATAAATCTCTTCGACACGAAAACGCCTATCAAAGTAAACCCGAATGAGGAAACATCGTGTAATCTCACGTTTTCACGCCCCGACCGTGTCATACATGTCTCAATGTTACGACAGGGTATTACATGCTAAGATAACACTTACTAGGGGTACACATTAAAACCCTACGTATTACAGCCAGTACCTTTTTCGTACCCCTCAATCGCGCCCCGGAATAATAAACACGATATAACGTTGAACAGCGATGAAGGTGTTACAGTAATCGATTCAATTCGAATTGAGAACAATTTACAATCGATTACGCTCGTCCCCATTATATTTGAGTTTACAATTGGGGTCGTTCTATTATCGATGCTTATGATCGAGATGGGTTTTGGGATGAGTATAATAACATTGAATGTTGTTTTGACGATTGCGTGATTGGGTCTTATAGGTAAGCCTTATGGATACCTACCTACATCAGATTTTATTTAGACCTTATAATTAAGAACAGCAGTGACAACTCAGTGGGCGAGCGCTTGCCTTGGAAAGCAAGGTACCCAGGTTCGAACCCCGGCTTGCACCTCTGATTTATTTAATTAATCTTGTGCGAATCGACTTGCGATTGTTACTGGCTTTCGGTGAAGGAAAACGTCGTGAGGAAACCCGCATATCTAAGATAAGGAGCTTGCCTCGGCACGTGCCTCCCCTCAAGATGGAAGCCCGTGCCCAACAATGGGCAAAAACCATGGACTATTAAAAAAATAAGATGGTTGGCTGAAAGACGATGCAACAAACTTTATTTTTTTAACTTTTGTCTAAAACTTTAGTCAAATAATTTTCAGTGGGTTTTAAAAAGGTTCTTTGCTATGTTATTAATACTTTTCAGTTTACGAATGTCTAGTCTTCTTATTTACGTGTCTATATAAAAACTACCCGTGGGGTGTCTGGGTAAGAATAACACCCATCTTCTCCCGTTGGGTGTCCGTAAGAAGGCGACTAAGGGAAAATAAGAAGACGGGCGGAAACTATACTGCGATTATCAAACTTTATTCTAATCGGGAATTAACGCGATTTACCTTATATTTTGGCTTGACGTTTCGGCCGGGTTGCACCAGCCGTGGTCACAAGCAGACTGGTTCAGCGAGACGGCTCCGTGCGCGAGGCAGAAATATCTTCGTCTACCCCCGTTCTTTCACTTCTAACGTTAAACCCACTACACACTACACTCACAGTATCTGTATATTTAACAGTACTCACAGTATCTGTTTATTTATTATTTTTTTTTTTAAATTTTTAAATTTTTTTTTTTTTGTTTTTTTTTTTCTTAATGGAACGAGAAAGTCTAAAAGTATATATATACTGCGATTCCCAAGACGCCTGCCAAGCGTAGGGATTATGGCAACCTCTCCCTTCTCAGGAGTCAGTGGAGTCAGTCTTTGTTCAGCAGTTGACGTCTTATGGCTGATGATGATGATGATGATCATGATAAAAACTACAGTTTTATTCATATACGAACTATATGAAAATGTTATTTCCTCCAATTTAGTAGGACTCAACTATATTATAACCGTCTATCCCTCAAGTCTTTTAATATCATGCAAAATATCTGTTTTATTAAAGTCCTTCGTCACGTGAAGATAGGACATTTTAAATGCCCAAATATTCGTTACATATTTTATATTTCGTAGAATTCTCGTAAAAATATTTTTTTATGGACGTTATTGAGATTCTTACGCCGCGTCTCCTGCGTGTATTTTGAAAACCTACATAAAATATTTTTGCTTATATATACACAATTGATTTAAAATAATTAAAGGTTTTTTTGCGGGGAAACCTTCAAAAAGTCCCCGGGGTATGTGGGAGTCTTACCCACTAAAACCCTCGCGGCTGTCATATCGGCGGACCCCTGGGCTCTCCGGTGCGATCTGCACTAGAAGACCCTGAGTGCCTTGCCTTTGAGCCAGCCGCCGGGGGGCCATTATAGCCCCCTGGGAATCAGACCCGGTACTCACGGTGACGGGGGCCGCCACCCTCCGCCGTCACAATGGACGTCAATCGACTCTCCGTACATAATAAAGATATTTTGACTTTGAGTCCCAGCAGCTAGCACCCGTCCCAGCGGCACTTCATAGAGAACTCATATTCAGAACAGAAACGCTGTTAGGCTGGCGAAGGTAGCGCTGTTATATAGGCTGAGAATATTTGTAAGATGGTGGGAGGGATATCCTTCCATCTATCTTACAAAATGAATACATAGTCGACTTGCTCTAATTTTGCCCCAAAGCATATAAATGGACGAAGCGCATAAATATTATACGAAAATTCACCATTTGTTAGCATTTTGGGACCTCGAAGGGAACAAATAATTAAGGTCACAAAATACCGAGAGTACAGAAGGCAAGCTTCATACAACGGGCGTTCGAGCAACGCACGCAGACAGCGCTCACGGACACGATATGTCGGTATATCTCGGTTTAGTGCGAGCTAATTATTTTAGTTATTATTAGTTTTTATTTCCGTTCTTCCAATTTTATTCTCAATCAAAAAACTAGATACGAGTGCCACTATCACGATAGTTTTTTCGCATAAGCCAGAGTTGATAACCCTAGTGCGATCGCCGAGCGTAGGTATGAAAAGCGAGGTACATACATGAGCTTGCCTTCTGTACTCTCAGTATTTTGTGCTAAGGTCCTCAGTAATTTTATAACTACCTAAAGCTCAGCAATATACAAATTCTATAATAAGTAGTTTTAAATTTTTAAGAGCTCATATCTCAAAACAGTGATTTTTGACTTACTTTTCACTCTACGGGGACGAAATAGAGAACAGACAATTATATACTTACTTATGTATTATGTATTTTCTAAGTTGGTACATAACTGAACGCTCCCTTGAATAAGGGTACCTACCTCGAAGTACATCTATTACACCATTTCTGGCCATATTTATCTATCCACTTGTATAATCAGTGTTTAGTCCGGGAAGTACTGGGAGGATACTTTGGAACACAAATATTTGCCCAGGCCCCGAAACCCTCGGATTATCAGCTACTTCTCGCAGTTAATTGTGCGTTTTCCGAGTCTTATCGATATAAAAGTTGTTCTTTAACTTTGCATGTTGGGTTTGCTTTGTTCGAGGGATGAATTTGCAGCTAAGGGATAAAGATCGTGATAGAATTTTCGAAAGTTTTTGCTGTATACTTCAAGCTTTCATCAAAAAAGGCCAATTACAAAAGGGGTTATCGTGAGTGCTGATTTCAAAGACCTAGGTTCTAATTTCAAAATGCAAAGTAAAACGCGAATGGTAAAGTACATACTGGGCAGGCATGGTATGATTGGGTCTGTTGTTGACCCGAAAAGAGGAAGAATTCCAAAATATTATGGGGTTTTAATAATATGTACTATATTTTTAGAGTTTATACCCACTTGTCACCACTGGCTTTGTCACCACTCGAAATTTGATGGCTGGATTCTATATAAGTACAGAAATTATTATATTACCTATTACAAAAATTGTTTAAAATTAACGATAATATATTACATGTATTACGTTTCTAAACATGCGATGAATAAAATCTTTTTAAAAAAAAATTGAACCGACTTCAATATCGCTGAAAAGTATAAAATAATTTAAATATTATTGAAGTTGGTGTTAGCGTACCTGCTGTGTATATTTGGCACCAACTTCAATAATATTTAAATTATTTTATACTTTTCAGTGATATTGAAGTCGGTTCAATTTTTTTTTTAAAAGATTTTATTTTAAACATTTTAGTGATATTTTCATATATAAAGATTGAACCATCGAAAACCGTAAAATTATCTGGGTAGGTTATGATCACATTATCGTCTACATAGTTTTACATAATTCATGTTTCTTCAGAAAAAAATATCCGGTCGTAATGAAATTTGCATGGAAACATCATAGTAGTTTACTCTCTCGAATAAAAAAAGAATCATCGAAATCGGTTCATAATTGTCAGAGCAATGTAATGGAGAACATCAGTTTTATGGTTTTTACCAGATAAATTCCTCCACATCGTTCATGGTCCTCCAGGAAGTTCTTATCCGGTTGTAATAAAATTCATACAGATTCAATACAGTGGTTTCTTCTTTCGAATAAAAAAAGAATCATTGAAATTGGTAAATATTTGCCAGAGTTATGACCATTTTTGTCCGACCGAGCGAGTCCGAGCGACTAAAACGTCATCTATATAGGCTTTCTTGCAGCTCTCAGTGCGCAGTCACCATTCTTGTTTATCAGGAACTACTTATTACTAAGCAATATTTTTTTTATGGGACCCAATTAACGGATTAAAGAATGGATGGAAGAAAGATTTTTTCAAATCGGTTCATAAATGCCAGAGTTATGCGCGAACATACATAGAAAAAAAATATATATATATATATACAGACGAATTGAGAACCTCCTCCTTTTTTGAAGTCGGTTAAAAAGAGTAACAGTATGTTTCACATGATTTTTATTTTTAACCGGCTTCAAAAAGAAGGTTCTCTATTCGACGCGTATGTATGTAATATTAATAAAAATGCGTAATATTAATATATGTTAATCTATATGGGCTTCTAAACAAATTTACCAAATTTTATGAGTGTATGTATGTATGTATGTATGTATGTATGTATGTATGTATGTATGTATGTATGTATGTATATATGTATGTATGTAAGTAGGTTTGTCCGCGGATTTCTCAGAAACTACAAGTCCGATTTCGAAAATTCTTTTTGCAATAGTTAGAGTATTTTTCAACTTAGGGTAGAGTACAAGTTTCATCAAAATCGGTCAAGTAGTTTAAGAGATATAAACTTTTTATGTTTTCAGTAAGTTACTGTAACGTAGTCGTTCGAGTTGCGTGATAGTGCTGATACCTATTTTGCTAAAATAAAAGTCACTAAAAAGTGTTAAATAAACTATTTTTAAAAAAATAAAACCCGACATCAAAGTAAATTATCTAAAAAGCATAAAATAACGAAAATATATTGAAGTCGGTGTCAGCTGGTGCTAGTGTTAGTTAACATGATGTGCTAGCACCGACTTCAATATATTTTCGTTATTTTATGCTTTTTAGATAATTTACTTTGAAGTCGGTTTTTTTTTTTTAAATAGTTTATCGACGTCCTTTTTCTAGGCTGCAATTCTTGCTGTATCGGCGTTTGGAGACTTGATAACTAACGTCTCGGGTCATCATCATCATCATTAGCCGAAAGACGTCCACTACTGAACAAAGGCCTCCCCATTAAAACGCCACAATGAAGGATAATTGGCTATTTGCATCCACCGGTTACCTGCGATGCGCACAATATCGTCTGTCCACCTGGTGGGAGGCCTAATTACGCTGCGTCTTTCGGTTCGTGGTCGCCACTCGAGAACGTTTCTTCCCCATCGGTTATTGCTTCTTCGAGCGATGTAACCTGCCCCATTGCCACATCAACTTGCAGATTCTGAGAGTTATGTCGGTGACCTTAGTTCTTCAGCGAATCTCCACATTTCGGATTCTGTCGCACAAAGAACCTCCCAGACTAGAGGTCCGACGTCTCCGGTGATAAGTGGCAATTCTATGCAACAGTCTATAGGCAGGCATGTGTATATCATGCGAAGATCTTGATTCTCTCGAAGTGACATTTAATACTGATATTTCTCGGCACACCACACTGATGATATTGAAAAAATTTGAAAGTTTTTTACTCAAATTTTACTACCAATTTCCTTTCTTGCTATAAATTCTTATTAGTTTTATCCCCCTTTACAATCCAAGTTATGCAACAGAACAGCAGACAAGTTAAGCTAATAACTCGACAAAGTTCTCAACTATCAAGAACTTTGTAAATTTAATATTGAAAGCCGTTGGCGTGAAAAACAGATCCCCCATTATTGGTACAACGGTCGAAGTGGTAGAGATACTTGATATTAGCTATTGTTGCTGATTATATAATCCGTAAAGTCTACCACATGATATCAGACTCATGGGTTTCCTCACAAAGTTTTGATTAACCATTAGCGAATTATAGCATACAGGGTAGTGAATGTTTTTCAACACCATATAAAACATTCACTGACAAAGTGACATATAAAATGTAGTCGCGGAATTATCTGTGCTGGCGCAAACGATAACTAACGGTATTATTATGATAATGACGTGTAGTTTGACAGTTAAGTATAGACAGTAGTGACACTCCTATCAGCAAAAAAATATTTTGTCACCCTGTGGCTTGAATAGAAATAGCGACACAACCGTCTCGGGGGCGCTATTTCTGTGTTTCACTTTTTGGGCCGTAACACCTAATCTAGTTTAAAAATGAAAAGTGTGTACTGTCAAATGCAGGATTGTAGACCGAGATTAAATGCGAAGAAACACCAAAAATTAATAATAGATTAACAAAAATTTTTGACCAATTTTTTTAAAAATCTTGATTGTATTTTGTATTTGCTACGTGCTCCCTCACGCGAGCATACGTAATATGATCACTGCATGTTTGTGTTGTGTTCGTGTGTGTATGTGTGTGTAACTCTAAAATTGTCAACTAGTACGTGATCGTGGATTTTTATCTGTATTTTTTAAAATTCGTTTTACTGGCGTGTTTCGAACGCACGAAAAATTTAAACGTACCCAGTATATTTTGACGCGTTCATACAATTATTTGTTTTAGCATTTTATTGCTCTATTCTGAACTGAAGCTGGACGAATTTGATTGCATTCATTTGATGGAGCAGAAGTGTAGCAATGAATAAATAGTAGTTTATGCACCTAGGGGATAAAGTAGTGTCTTATGTCGCGGACGTTTAATTAAATCGCGAGCATAACGAAGGATTCTAGCAACTCCCGAGCGCAGCGAGGGAGTAAAGAGTTAACTAGAATCCTGAGTACAGCCAGGGATTTAAGCTCGCCCAAGACAAAGGCACCTTTATCTCCGAGGTGAATACACTACTTTTCACACCTACTGCGAGGTAATAAAATACAAATATTGCTAGAATTAAAATAATAATAATATTTTGGGACAATCCACACACGGTAATCTGATCCCAAACTAGGTCAGAGCCTGTACTATGGAAACCAGATAACTAATATTAATTAAATACTTGGTGGGAATCGAACCCACGACATATTGGGTAGCGGCCAAGGTGTCTAACCACTAGACCAATGAGACCGTCAATAATATCAACATTGTGATTTGCCGCGTTATCATCTATTTCATTTTCTTTTCTATAACACTGGATCACTGGATAACACTGTGCTCTTCGCGCTCTGTTCGATTTTCAAGTTCTCTGCTTAGAGTAGTAATATATACCTGTGGATGCCTGTGGTAAAAGTATTGAGGAATTTTCGTTTGACGTTCGAAATTCAAATCACATTATTACCCAAGGGAGTTTAGTACAACATTATTACCCGGTTAGACTATAGGGATATAATGAGGCACTTTATGTCATCTTTATATGACATATAATGTGACATTATCGAGTAGGTGGTGTGAAAAAAAAACGTATATAGGGGTCAACTAACTTTACTTTTGTTAATGTTAAAAAAAAATGTTATTATTATATGCCTGCAATAACAATGCGGGAGACATTATAGTTCACAAGAGTGTTTGCATCGACTCTCTAATCTAATCCGATGTGATGGAACACCGGGGAGAGGTCAGGCGCAGGACTGGCTTTTTACATGCTCATCCGACGCATATATCAATTTATTTTCCAGACAATTGGAGCACTAGAAGAATCATTAGAGCGTTGCCGACCATAAAGACATTGGATATTAACTTTTGTGTCCAGTAATTTCAACAGCTAATGATTTTGGTTCGGTCATGCTCGCCATCGAAAAGTCTTTGCTTGTGGCGGCTTCGTGTGACGGGTCACCCCCTTCCCTCTAATATGGTTCAGGGGAGTGATGGCTGCTGCTCGAGTCAACTCGTGCGCGGGTGCTGCTTGGGGGGACTGGTCCGACTTCTATCCCTTTGGCCTTTTAGTTTGTCGTAATTTATTGTTTTCTTCTTTTCTCCCTTGCTTTATGTTTCGAACGGCAGGACACAATATCGCTAATGTCGATTCATTTGTAACAAAACAATGTTTAAAAAAAAAGTGAAAAAATGACAAGCCCGCTGAGTTTCTTGCCGGATCTTCTCAGTTGAGGCTGCGTTGTGATCCGGTGGTAGCTTTTAAAAAAATGACGATTCAAAAGTGCTAGCGTTAAGCCTATTTGAAATAAAGATTTTTGAGTTTGAGTTTGAGTTTGCTAAAGTGCCTTTGACACTGGATGGAACATAGCACACATGTGTTCACATAGCTGCTTGGCAGTGCTTGTAGGTAGATTGTACTAATATATTTCAATGTACTATCGCGGTCACAAGCGGTGTATCACCTTTAAAACGACAATCGCTTGCACGTGCCGGCCCAAAATGCGTGCGCGCGGTGTGTAAGCGCACGTAACATTGTTCAAACGATTTTGATTGAATACTGGTACACTGTTCGTGTCCGCGATAGTACTTTACTAATAATTATCAGAGGGCGTAGACAATGTAACATTCTACAAGCGTTAACGCTACTAGAAATCTTAAAATTGTAAGAGAATGACAAAACACATAGAACAATCTCATGAAAAATAATAGCATTAGCGAATGAAGAAATAGGATCTGAAGAATGAACTGATTGCATCATGTCTACGCCCTCTGGTAGGATTGCAATCAAGTACTAGCAGGGCCGACTACTATCCCTTTAGCCTATTGGTCTGTGTTTTCCTCATATTTATTTTTTCTCGTTCTAACTTTCGAACGGCAGGACATACCTTATATCTGATACTGATGTAATTGTAACAAAAAAAAAGAGTTTAAAAAAGGCCCGCTGAGTTCTTTGTGATCCGGTGGTACCTTATAATAAATATGTAATTAACCTTTCAAAACTACTAGCATAACCTATTTGAAATAAATAATCTAATTTTGCCCGTGGGATGCCCCCATCTCCTTTCGTTGGTTTCGTCAACTAAGCGAGAACGGGAAGACGGGCAGCAGCGTCTTTCTTTTGAATCTATCTTCCACCTAGGTACTGCGATCCCCAAGCCGCCTGCCAAGCGTGGAGATTATGGCAACCCCTCCATATTAACGAGGAGGCTTTGTGTACAGCAGTGGACGTTTTGCGGCTGATGATGATGATGAATCTAATTTATTTTCATGTAAAAATTAAAATAAAAAAACCTAAGTACTACCTAATCAACAGCACGACCATCGATATAATATTTAAACTAGATTTGGTGTCACGGTGCAAAAAGTGGTAGCGAGAAATAGCGCCCTTGTGTCGCTATTTCTTTACAAGCCATAGCCTGACAAAATTATTTATGCCGGTAGGAGTGTCGCTACTGTCTATATGAAACTGTCAAACTACACGTCATTATCATAACAAAAGCGTTAGTTCACGTTTCCGCCACCAGCACAGATAAGTTTGCAACCTCCGCGATCACATTTTAGATGTCATTTTGTTCGTGAATGTTTATCTAGTTTATATATTATATCGATGAGCACGACAAACAAAACGAACGCAAAAACAGCAGTTATTTATTTATATGGCAACGTAAGCTTTTTAGTGGCGGTCATAAAGCGAATCTTCTTAACAATGGTTACCAATAAAAACATGAAAAGTGCGTTAACGACCTATAAAACGTGTTTACTGGGCGCCGTTAAGCAAAATCGTACTACGGATGGGTCAGCCTGTTTTCTTTATTGGATATTGTTTCGATTATGGCGAAGGTAAACGTTGGAATAATAATTGCTATTCCATACTCAACAGGAATACCGCAGTGCCTGAAGACAAAGGTTTTTAACCAGTGTGTGTTGCCAGTGATGACATATGGTACTGAGACGTGGTCTCTAACGGCTGGCCTTTTGGAGAAGCTCAGAGTCACACAACGAGCTATGGAGAGAGCTATGCTCGGAGTTTCTTGGCACGACATAATCCGGAATGAGGAGATTCGCCGAAGAACCAAGGTCACCGACATAGCTCGTAGAATATGCAAGTTGAAGTGGCAGTGGGCAGGCCACATCGCTCGAAGAACCGATAACCGTTGGGGAAGAAAGATTCTCGAGTGGCGACCACGAACCGGAAGACGCAGCGTAGGCAGGCCTCCCACTAGGTGGACCGACGACATTGTTCGCGTCGCAGGCAACCGGTGGATGCAAATAGCAAATTGTCGTTTCTTGTGGCGGTCTAAGGAGGAGGGGCCTTTGTTTAGCAGTGGACGTCTTCCGGCTGGTGATGATGATGATCCCATAATCAGCCGGATCCCGTGGGGTGTCCGCAGCCACCCATCTCCTCACACTCACCCATCCCCTCTCGTCGGGTGTCTGTAAGAGGCGACTATGGGAAAACAAGAACACCGGCAGCTGCGTCTTTCTATTTGATTACCTACCACCTATACTGCGATCCCCAAGCCGCCTGCCAAGCGTGGGGATTATGGCAACCTCTCCCTTCTAAGGGGGAGGCCTTTGTTCAGCAGTGGACGTATTTTGGCTGCTGCTGATGATGATGAATCAGCCGGAAGGCGTTCGTTGTTGACCATAGTCTTCCCCTTTTGTATAATAATCGCCAGACTTGCAGGCGTCTTGGAGATCTGTAGTATATTTGCAGATATCATCCGCTGCTGTCTGTTTTCTCGTTTTCACTTACTAGCCTCTTAAGAGACCCAACGGGAAGTAATGGGAGGGTGATAGCACCCTTTGATAATAATAGTCTTACCTACAGTAATTTAAATTTAATGTATTTAAAATACTTGATAGTGTAACTCTGTGTGGAAACGACAGTTCGATTGCAGGGTATTTCAGTCCGAAAGGAATGTGTTATTTTAATGTAAATAATAAAAATAATAATACCAGTTTTATGTCCCACTGCTGGGCACGGGCCTCCCCTCAAGATGAGGGGGCTTAGGCCATAGTCCACCACGCTGGCCAAGTGCGGGTTGGCGGACTTCACACGTCATTCGAAAGCTAGTTGGCTTTCTTAGACATGCAGCTTTCCTCACGATGTTTTCCTTCACCGAAAGCTAGTAACAATCGCACAAAGACGATTCGCACATGATTCATTAAAGAAATCAGAGGTGCGAGCCGGGGCTAGAACCTGCGCACCTTGTTCCCAAGGCAAGCGCTCGCCCACTGAGCTGTTACCGCTATCTATTTATATGTTATTTTAATGTAAAGATTAGATCTAACTATAGAAATTTGCGTTGCGTCAACGTAGACCTCCGTCGAGTCTCCCATGGACCCCTGGGGGTCGACCTGGACCACTTTGGGAACTAAGGTTTTAAAGTGTCAAAATCGCAAAGTCCTGTCAACTCTCAAGTCGGTCATAATTTTGTTGAATTTATGTGCGTCTAAATAATATTACGGTATCGCGGTTTTATATAATGAGTAAAGTACTTTTATATCCAAAATTTTAATTATAATAAAATATAAATTAGAAATTTCGCAAGAGAAGATATAAAATATTATTCAGTTAATGCATAATATCTATCAAGATCGCAGACACCCCCTTATTAGCAGTAACCTTTTGTCAATGTAATTTATTATAAACTTGTATCTAGTTTCCCAACTTTCTTTTATAGACACAAAGTTCACATTTCATAAACATTCATGATCATACTTTTATAGGTACGCAAAAATTACGGTCGCAACCACCTCCGCCTAAAGTTCCGAAGAGTTTATAACTTACAACTTCACTAACTCGCGCAATGGAGGAGGGCAAAATCATTTTTCAAATTGCGTTATTCCGCGGAGTACCCACTTTTCTAGTTGTTTTAATGAATAAGGGCGGGGCTTTGGTGTTTAGCACTCGGAGTATAAAACTGTTATTACCTTAGTTTTGACGGTTTGACTGCCTAGATCAATTTATTTGCAAGTACTCCCGTAACTTTTTTTGCAGTCAAAAAGGAAACATACCTATTCCCCTTTTTTTTTCTAAAGGTCCCCGGGAGCTGTGGGAGTCGACCGGGGTAAGTGGGATTCTTACCCACTAAAACCCCCGCGGCTGTCGCATCGGCACATGAGAGAGGACCCCAGGGGTCTCCGGTGAGATCTGCACCAGGGGTTCCTCAGTGCCTTGCCTTTGAGCCCGCCGCCGGAGGGCGCATTGTAGCCCGCCGGGAATCTCTTGCGGTGCTCAAGGGGTCGGGGGTCGCAACCCGTCCTCCTCCAAGTCGCCGTCCAGCGACTCCAAAGGGTTAAGGGCGGTGGCCGGGTTATGGGGGATTTTTACCCACTAAAACCTCCCAGGTGATCTTCATCGACGCTATCGAGATATTCTGAGCCCTTCGTTCGGAGCTCGCTACAATCTCTCCAGTAAACTCCCGTAGCTACCGGTTTCAATTCCCAAATTAGACAAATATTTGGGTTTGCTTGACCTAAGTATCGCGCCTTCCTATAGAGCAATATTCTATACAATACAGTCCATCGGCCGTCTGAGACATAAGTTATTAAGTATCTTAAGCCGTGCACTTTTTTCAGTCCTTATGGAGGGCTGACGGGTTGAACACACAGTTTACACACTGCTGTTTGTGGCAGAATAACAGACGCAACTGTGATACTTAACCTGGATGGTCTTTTACATAAGAGACCAACCACCTTTTTTGGTATCATCATTAAGAAGATATTGCTGTGCCACTAGCAAAAGGGATATACTATAGTCCTTTATCTGCCAGCATGGACTCTTCAAACGAGCAATGAAATAATCCAGATTAGTCTGAAATGTTTTAGTTTACTCGAGCTTAGAACTGTGCCTCGAAAATAGTAATCTGACTTGAGTATTTATTCTCCTGGGGAAACTGTTTGCAGGCTGATATTATGAAACCTTAAGAGTTACCTAATACTTTACAAGAAATAAAATAACTTACATAACTATCTTACGAGAAACTACTGATATATAATATAACTAACAAACCTTGTTTGCACAATTTGCACAATCGTCCACACTGTCTAATTTCTGAATTTAAATACTTACTTACTCAAATCTATCCATCTTTTTGCCCGAATGCACCAGGCGCAGAGATTTTTCGAGAGTATGTATGTATGTATATTTCTTTGGCACGGCCTACAGCCTAAACGGCGTGCTGTGCATTGACTTATGTCGTTAGATTTGTCTTAGTTGTGGGAGTGACATAAGCTATATAATTTTCAAAAAAAAATGGTTTCAGCCAGCCGTTTTTTTTTAGTTCCAAAATCATCAATATGGGTATCAAATGAAAGGTCTTAACGAGACGAGTTGAAATATAAATATATACATATGTATACGTATTATGTATGTATAATGTAATTTAGGACCATTTTGTTTGTTCGCAGTCGGGCTTTTTGCGTTTTTATAATTTCCTTACTTACTAATCTATCTTTTTTCCTTCTATATACCCCTTTCCCAGGTCAAATTCCTTTTTTCTTATTAAACCTCCTCCGATCATTAGTCGTGAACGAAGCGTTAAACGATTTTACCGTACAATCCGCTACGAGCTACGCGGTTTGCCGTAGCGATCGCGATTCTTCTTAGAATTTTTATACTCACTGAAAAACTTTCCGCGGCGCAATTTATATGAAAAGAAAATGAATTTATTTAAAGCGGCGACGGTCTATGACTTGTTTTCGTTGTCAAGCATGTCGGCGTATAAAAAAAAACCGGTCAAGTGCGAGTCGGACTCGCGCACCGAGGGTTCCATACCATCCTTGGACGTATTAAAGTTATTTTACAATTAATCTAACACCTCAGATAGCAAAAGTATTAAGATTTGATAATTTTATTATAACTTTACATGTTCGAACTTTTTATAGAGCATAGCGTAAGATTTGTATTTATATCTAGAAGGTCTTGTCAGTTTTCACATTTTGTCATTGTTAAAAATAAAGAGACGTGTCTATCCTAACTTGTTATTACTAATTAAAATAATTATATAGAATATGCGCATCTGCTGAATTTTGTTAGATTTCCAAAAAAAATAACTAGCTTGGTCGCTTTTGGTCGTATAAAAAAAAAACAATAACTACATACTTACCAAAAACCAAAAAATTTAAATGTGCAAATAAAGCCCTTTCATATGATACCCTCGATATAGTAGCCTCACTTTGATATTTTGAGACTACATTTCAGCCCCTATTAAAAAAGAACCATGGCATGTTTTTCAAAATAAATATTTGTTAAGGTTGCTAGGCAACCATAAAGGTGTTTGGAAGATGGTTCTTGTAATTTGACTCAATATAGAACAGAATTATTACGGTATGCTTTACTTTTATTTGTACTTTAGTAACTGTACTAAAAGTATAAATTTAATAGGTAAACGAACTCTTAAAATGACTTTCCTGTGCTATTAAGCATGTCGGCGTATAAAAAAAAACCGGTCAAGTGTGAGTCGGACTCGCGCACCGAGGGTTCCATACCATCCTTGGACGTATTAAAGTTATTTTACAATTAATCTAACACCTCAGATAGCAAAAGTATTAAGATTTGATAATTTTATTATAACTTTACATGTTCGAACTTTTTATAGAGCATAGCGTAAGATTTGTATTTATATCTAGAAGGTCTTGTCAGTTTTCACATTTTGTCATTGTTAAAAATAAAGAGACGTGTCTATCCTAACTTGTTATTACTAATTAAAATAATTATATAGAATATGCGCATCTGCTGAATTTTGTTAGATTTCCAAAAAAAATAACTAGCTTGGTCGCTTTTGGTCGTATAAAAAAAAAACAATAACTACATACTTACCAAAAACCAAAAATTTTAAATGTGCAAATAAAGCCCTTTCATATGATACCCTCGATATAGTAGCCTCACTTTGATATTTTGAGACCACATTTCAGCCCCTATTAAAAAAGAACCATGGCATGTTTTTCAAAATAAATATTTGTTAAGGTTGCTAGGCAACCATAAAGGTGTTTGGAAGATGGTTCTTGTAATTTGACTCAATATAGAACAGAATTATTACGGTATGCTTTACTTTTATTTGTACTTTAGTAACTGTACTAAAAGTATAAATTTAATAGGTAAACGAACTCTTAAAATGACTTTCCTGTGCTATTATCAGACCCTGATCAGTATCTGTCCAACTACTCGTCAAGATTTAACCATAGATTTATAATTCGGTGGGTCCTATATTTAATGGAGCCGAATTCCTGTTGCTACCTTCCTGCTTGCTCCTATCACCAGACTCTGATCAAAGTTTTTCTACCTACTTCTCGCAGCAACCTATCCAACGAATCCAAATTCGGTGGGTCTACGTTTATTAGTGCAGAGATCCCGTGACCACCTTCCTGCTCTATCATCAGACCCTGATCACCATTTTTCTAGCAACTACTCGTCAAGAACTACCAAACCAACCCATACTCCGTGGGTTTACGTTTATTGGTGCAGAGATCCCGTGACCACCTTCCTGCTCCACCATCTGACTCTGATCACCATTTATCTAGCAACTACTCGTCGAGACCTACCTAACGAGCCCAAAGTCGGTGGTTCTACGTTTATAGGTGGAGAGATCCCGTGACTACCTTCCTGCTCCATCATCAGACCCTGATCACCATTTTTCTAGCAACTACTCGTCGAGACCTATCCAACGAGTCTAAACTCGATGGGTCTACGTTTATTTGGGCAGAGATCCTGTTACCACCTTCTTCTTGATCATCATCAGACCCTGGTTAAGGTTACCATTATATTAAGTATCATCGGATTTACATATGTTCTAAATTTCAGATCATTCAGACTAATAGAAGTAATGAAAAATGTCTATTGTATACAAAATATCCCTACCTCGACTCGTTGGCGAATTGCGATGTAACTGTGGCAAATATAAACAAGGCTGTATGGTATGAGTACCTTTGCCTGTCTTTCGGCGAGGTGTAATAAAAATAAAAAATACCGGTCAAGTGCGAGTCGGACTCGCGCACCGAGGGTACCATACCATCCATGGACGTATTAAAGTTATTTTACAATTAATCTAACACCTCAGATAGCAAAAGTATTAAGATTTGATAATTTTATTAAAACTTTACATGTTCGAACTTTTTATAGAGCCAATCATCATTTCGCCAATCATTTACTTTATAATATCATTAATTATAATAATATCTTGGGACAATCCACACACGGTCATCTGATCCCAAACTAGGCAGAGCCTGTACTATGAAAACCAGACAACTGATACTAATACTTATATACTTCTTTTTTTTTTAAATACATACTTAAATAGATAAACTACACCCAGACACTTGGCGGGAATCGAACCCACGACCCATCGGTTAGCAGGCAGGGTGTCTGACCACTAGACCAACGGGCCCGTCATAGCGTAAGATGTATTTATATTTAAAGGTCTTGTCAGTACATTCTGTCATTATGAAAAATAAAGAGACGTGTCTATCCTAACACACACACACACACTATTTTGTTATTACTCATTAAAATATATAGAATCTGCGCATCTGCTGAATTTTGTTAGATTTCCAAAAAAAAATAACTAAACCGGAAAAATAAGTCTGTTTGTCGAGGTTTTTTAGGATTACTAAAAAGCTTAGAGAGCTTTAGAAAGATTGTTTTATTTTCCTGTAAAATATCTATAGACATGTATTACCCATAATTATTTCATATTTTTTCCTCCACTAACTTCGGAGATAAGTGGGGGAGAACGGTATTTTTTATTTAATTTTTTTGTCATTTTTTATTTTAAGTTGGCGAAATTACCGGACACAAAGACTTAACATCTAATGTCTTAAGGGTCGGCAACGCGCTAGTGATTCTTCTGGTTCTGCTAGCGTCTATAGGCTGCGGTGACTGCTTACCATCAGGCGGGCCGTACGCTTGCTTGCCACCTTGGTAGTATAAAAAAATCCAATAACTACATATTTAGTTACTTACCAAAAAATAAATAAAAATCAGCTTTAAAATGTGCAAATAAAGCCCTTCCATATATTAGCTTCACTTTGATATTTTGAGACCACATTTCAGCCCCTATTAAAAAAAAATAACCATGGCATGTTTTTCAAAATAAATATTTGTTAAGGTTGCTAGGCAACCATAAAAGTGTTTGGAAGATGGTTCTTGTAATTTGACTTTCAATATAGAACAGAATTATTACTGTATGCTTTACTTTTATTTGTACTTTAGTAACTGTACTACAAGTATAAATTTAATAGGTAAACGAACTCTTAAAATGACTTTCCTGTGCTATTATCAGACCCTGAAAAGTATCAGTCCAACTACTCGTCAAGATTTAACCATAGATTTATAATTCGGTGGGTCCTACATTTAATGGAGCCGAATTCCTGTTGCCACCTTCCTGCTTGCTCCTATCACCAGACTGATCTAAGTTTTTCTACCTACTGCTCGCAGCAACCTATCCAACGAATCCAAATTCGGTGGGTCTACGTTTATTAGTGCAGAGATCCCGTGACCACCTTCCTGCTCCATCATCAGACTGATCACCATTTTTCTAGTAACTACTCGTCGAGACCTATCCAACGAGTCTAAACTCGATGGGTCTACGTTTATTTGGGCCGAGATCCTGTTACCACCTTCTTCCTGGAGACCATGGTGAAGGTTACCATTTTATTTAGTATCATCGGATTTACACATGTTCTAAATTTTAGATCATTCAGACTAATAGAAGTAATGAAAAATGTCTATTGTATACTAAATATCCCTACCTCGACTCGTTGGAAAAATAAACAAGGCTGTATGGTAGGAGTACCTTTGCCTGTCTTTCGGCGAGGTGTAATAAAAATAAAAATACCATATGTTCACAGAATATAGGATTACGTAATATTTACGATTTTGTTTGTAGCAAAGTTAGTATGCGCGAAAGGTTATAAAAGTTAAATTTTATTGTTGTCCGTATTTTTAAAGTTGTTTATGTGATGTTGAGATATACTATCTTGTCGGCATAGTGATTTTATCCCAATTGGTTGTTGATCGTAGTATCTCTTAGTTCGTTTGTTATTGATTGTTTGTGCGTTAATGAAGTTAAAGTGCGAGGACTTCGTAAAGTGTATTATACTTTAAAAACCAGTCAAGTGCTAGTCGGACTCCCACACCGAGGATTTCATATCATCTTTGTACGTATTAAAGTTATTTTACTATTCGTCTAACGCCTCAGATAGCAAAAAAAACAAACCGCAAAACTAAGTTTGTTTGTCGAGGTTTTTTTAGGATTACTAAAAAACTGTACTATTTAAAAAGATCATTTTATTTTTCCTGTAAAATATAGACAGACATGTATTACCCATAATTATTTCAGATTTTTCCCTCTACAAACTTCGGAGATAAGAGGGGGGGGAACGGTATTTTTTTTGACATTTTTGATTATCAGCCAAAAACTGCGTGACATAAATCAAAATAAAAATCTGTTTTGAGATGTGCAAATGAAGCCCTTTCATATGATACCCCACTCAATATAGTAGTCTCACTTTGAAATTTTGATGACCCATTTCGACCCCCATTATAAAAAAAGTAAAAGAAAAAATATATTTTTTCCATTTGCAATGGGGTTGGGTAATTAAGATCTAAAACTATTCCAAGTTTCAAATTGATAGCATCAGTGGTTCCTGAAATATATAGGTTTGTGACAGACAGACAGACAGACGAAGTCAGACCATAAGGGTTCCTTTTTTACCTTTTAGGTATGGAACCCTAAAAAGCCATATGTTTTATGTTCCTATGTTCACAGATTATAGGATTAACGTAATATTTACGATTTTGTTTGTAGCAAAGTTTGTAGTATGCGCGAAAGGTTATAAAAAGTTAAATTTTATTGTTGTCCGTATTTTTATAATTGTTTATGTGATGTTGAGATATACTATCTTGTCGGCATAGTGATTTTATCCCAATTGGTTGTTGATCGTAGTATCTCTTAGTTCGGTTGTTATCGATTGTTTGTTTGTTAATTAAGCTAAAGTGCGAGGACTTCGTAAAGTATAATTATACTTTAAAAACCAGTCAAGTGCTAGTCGGACTCCCGTACCGAGGATTTCATATCATCTTTGGACGTATTAAAGTTATATTACTATTCATCTATCGCCTCAGATATAAAAAAAAACAAACCGCAAAACTAAGTTTGTTTGTCGAGGTTTTTTTAGGATTACTAAAAAACTGTACTATTTAGAAAGATCATTTTATTTTTCCTGTAAAATATAGATGGACATGTATTACCCATAATTATTTCAGATTTTTCCCTCCACAAACTTCGGAGATAAGGGGGGGGGGGGGGACGGTATTTCTTTTGTCATTTTTGATTATCAGCTAAAAACTGCGTGACATAAACCAAAATAAAAATCTGTTTTAAGATGTGCAAATGAAGCCCTTTCATATGATACCCCACTCAATATAGTAGTCTCACTTTGAAATTTTGATGACCCATTTCGACCCCCATTATAAAAAAAGTAAAAGAAAAAAAATATTTTTTTCATTTGAGATGGGGTTGGGTAATTAAGATCTAAAACTATTCCAAGTTTCAAATTGATAGCATCAGTGGTTCCTGAAATATATAGGTTTGTGACAGACAGACAGACAGACGAAGTCAGAGTTCCTAGTTCATAAGGGTTCCTTTTTTACCTTTTAGGTATGGAACCCTAAAAACAATCTTATAAGCATAAAAGTTACTTTTACTTTATGACTTATATCCCCGAATTTAAGGTCCAATTTCGAGTTGATTTGTTTTTGCAGTATTCTTTTTTGGAATAATGAGATCATAAACGAGTTTATTGAATTTAATCGCTTTCGGGCGAAAAAGGAAGTAAACGTGAATAGCTGAAATTTTATATCCACGTACGGTTTAATAAACACACATAAAATAAAATCAAGAATGTTCGCTCAAGATGAAAACAAAAACGTGAAATATTTATACTAATGACATTTTTCGGCAATCTGGCTGAGCACGCTCGGTTTACATCATTATAGAAAATATTTCGGTAACATACGTAACGAATATTTTATAATAAACTAGCTGACCCGCGCAGCTCCAACCTGCGCTTTTATTATATTTTGCTTCCCTTTTCTCCCTCCTCCCTTGATTTATTTCTCTCGCCATCTCTTATAAGAAAAATCTAATTTTATGCTCTCTCTCTCTCCTCTCTCTTTCCCCCTCCCGCTTCGATCCCCGATACACTCCCCCTCTTCCTCTCCCCGTTGCCCCCTCTCTGAATCCCCTCCCCCTTTCTCTTCTCCCACGTTGCTCCCCCTCACTCCCCCTTGCTCCATCTTAATCCCCCTATCCCTCACCTTATCACCCCCTCCTCGAATCCCCTCTCCCTCTCTCTCCTCTCTTGCACCCTCCTCTCGTTCTATATATCCTCGTCAATCATGGTATCTGGGATTCTTACCCACTTAGACCCAGCAGCTGTCGCATCGCCACATAAGAGGCCTTCCAGTGGGATTTGCAATAAATACCCCTCAGTGCACATTATAGCCCCCTAAAACCTGGCACCATGATCACGGGGACGGGGCTTGCAACCCCGTCACCGTCCTCCTCGGAGTCGCCGCCGTCTCCCATCTATCAGACCTATCCGATATGCACACAAAATTTCATACAAATCGGTTCACCCATCTATGTACTGACCTTGCCTTATGTTGCTTAACCTTAACCTAGCGGTATGAACAACGTTCACAGCTATTTATTCATTGATGAAAATATTATTGAAGTTTACGTTATATTGAAGAAGGGACAAATTCATGCTAACAACAATTTCATCATCATCATCACCAGCCGGAAGACGTCCACTGCTGAATAAAGGCCTCCCCCTTAGACCGCCACAATGAATGACAATTTGCTGCAAATCCACCGGTTTCCTGCGACGCGAACAATGTCGTCGGTCCACCTGGTGGGAGGCCTGCCTACGCTACGTCTTGCGGTTCGTGGTCGCCACTCGAGAACCTTTCTTCCCCAACGGTTATCGGTTCTTCGAGCGATGTGGCCTACCCACTGCCACTTCAACTTGCATATTCTACGAGCTATGTCGGTAACCTTGGTTCTTCGGCGAATCTCCTCATTCCGGATTCTGTCGCGCAAAGAAACTCCGAGCATAGCTCTCTCCATAGCTCGTTGTGTGACTCTGAGCTTCTCCAAAAGGCCAGCTGTTAGAGACCACGTCTCAGTACCATATGTCATCACTGGCAACACACACTGGTTAAAAACCTTTGTCTTCAAGAAAGCAAGAAGGGTAAGAATAGCACCCACCCATCTCTTCCCTTTGGGTGTACGTAAAAGGCGACTAAGGGAAATCAGAAGACGGGCAGCAGCGTCTTCTGTTTAAAGTTCCATCTCTTCACACAAACTGCGATCCCCAAGACGCCTGCCAAGCGTGGGGATTATGGCAAACCCCCCCCCCCCCCCCCCCCAAACAACAATTTATTAATAGTTAATTATTTCTCATAAAAAGTAAAGGATAAAAAATGATTATTGTGGGTTACCAATATGGGATAAACATAATATAGCATCGTAGACATTTTTGTAGACCTTGCTAAGGTGTACAATACTGTAGAACATTACTTTGTTTGATATATCTCGTAGGGTTCAGCCAGCGTTTGCAATGTAAGCGCAAAAAAATGTGTTTATTTACGACATCACATTAGAAACCTCTAAAATTATCAGTTTTTCTTTACTATATTATGCATGTATTATACATATAAATCTTCCTCTTGAATCACTCTATCTATTAAGAAAAACCGCATCAAAACCCGTTGCATAGTTTTAAAGATCTAAGCTTACATAGGGACAGACAGACAGCGGGAGCGACTTTGCGAGTTTTATAATATGTATAGATAATAATAATAAGTCATAATCTCGACAACAGGTGTTATCCCCAAGACTCCGCACTAGCCTCAATACACTTCAGATGCCTAAACACACTCTCATACTTATCCAAAAAGCCGTTATATTAAACACCTGTCGTCTCACACGAAAATTCCTCACATCATCATCAAATACTGATACACTTGACTAAGGTCCGTGTGCCAGCTATTTTACCCAGATACCTCGAAGGAGAGAAAGAAAAAACAAAATAATAATAATAATATCCTGGGACAATTCACACACGGTCAGTTGATCCCAAACTAGACAGAGCCTGTACTATGGAAACCAGACAACTGATATTAATACATATATACTTTTTTTTTGTAAATACATACTTATATCATCATCATCATCATCATCAGCCGGAAGACGTCCACTGCTGAACATAGGCCTCCCCCTTAGAACGCCACAATGAACGACAATTGGCTATTTGCATCCACCGGTTACCTGCGACGCGCACGATGTCGTCTGTCCACCTAGTGGGAGGCCTGCCAACGCTGCGTCTTCCGGTTCGTGGTCGCCACTCGAGAACCTTTCTTCCCCAACGGTTATCGGTTCTTCGAGCGATGTGGCCTGCCCATTGCCACTTCAACTTGCAGATTCTGAGAGCTATGTCGGTGACCTTAGTTCTTCGGCGAATCTCCACATTTCGGATTCTGTCGCGCAAAGAAACTCCTAGCATAGCTCTCTCCATGGCTCGTTGTGTGACTCTGAACTTTTCTAAAAGGCCAGCCGTTAGAGACCACGTCTCAGTACCATATGTCATCACTGGCAACACACACTGGTTAAAAACCTTCGTCTTCAGGCACTGCGGTATTTTGGACGAGAAGATATCGCGTAGTTTCCCGAACGCTGCCCATCCGAGTTGGATTCTTCGGGCGACCTCTTTGTCAAAGTTGGACCGACCTAACTGGACAGTTTGTCCTAGGTATACCTACGTAGTGGTCAACAACTTCGAGTGTATCGTTCCCAACAACTACCGGTACGGGTGCAACATGGACATTAGACATGATCTTCGTCTTGTCCATGTTCATTTTAAGACCCACCTGTTGGGAAACGCTACTGAGGTCGCTGAGCATCGTATTGAGGTCCTCCAGCGACTCTGCCATAATGACTATATCGTCGGCAAAACGAAGGTGAGTGATGTATTCGCCATTGATGTTGATGCCGAATCCGTACCAGTCTAAGAGCTTGAAAACGTCCTCCAATGCGTTTGAGAACAGTTTCGGAGAAATAACGTCTCCCCTCACACCTCGCTGCAATGGGATTGGTTTCGTGCTCTCTTCCTGTAGTCGGATCGACATGGTGGCGTTGCTGTACAAACACTTCAACACTTCGATGTACCTATAGTCAATGTGGCACCGCTGGAGGGACTGCAATACCGCCCAGGTCTCGATTGAATCGAAGGCTTTTTCGTAGTCCACAAACGCTAGACATAATGGCCGATTATACTCCTCGGTCTTCTGTATAATCTGGCGGAGCGTATGTATGTGGTCTACGGTGCTAAAGCCTTTTCGGAACCCGGCTTGTTCGGGAGGCTGGAAGTCATCAAACCTGCGTTCGAGACGGTTCGTAATGACTCTCGAAAACAGCATGTATACATGGCTCAGGAGTGAGATGGGTCTATAATTCTTCAATAAAGTGTTATCACCTTTTTTGAAGAAGAGAACCACCACACTCCTGTGCCATGCTTCTGGCGTAGTACCCTCGAGTAAGACGGAATTAAATAACTTCTGGAGGACTAAAAGTACCGGTTTTCCACCCGCTCTCAGAAGTTCTGTTGTGATTCCGTCTTCACCCGGCGCCTTGTTGTTCTTAAGCTGTTTGAGAGCCATTCTAATCTCGTACAAGCTGATGTCTGGGATGTCCTCAGTGTAGTGTCGGGTTAGTTGGGCTCTGGTGTCCTGAGCTGTTCGGGCAATGGGTTTTCGTGTCGAGGTGTACAACTGTCCGTAGAACCTCTCGAGCTCTCTCAATATCTCCGACTTTGATGAGATGACACTGCCGTCGTCGATCTTCAGCTTGGTCACTTGGCTTTGCCCAATAGACGAATTCTTTGCAAACACTTTAGAGCCTTGGTTCCGCTCAATTGCGTCCTTAATACATGCTGTATTATAGGAACGCAAGTCGTGTCGCATGGATTTCGAGATTCGTCTATTGAGTTCAGCATATTCCGACATATCAGCTGAAGATTGCAGTCTCATCTCAGTTCGGGTTTCCATTAACTTAATGGTTTGATTGGAGAGCTTCTGAGGCTTATTACGGCGTGGGGTCTTAAAGAACTTGGACCCCACTGCATGGACAGTTTGCACCAACCCATTGTTTAACTCGTCCGCAGTTTCGCATTCGGCTAGGCACTGGAAGCGATTGTGTAGTTCGAGTTGAAAGTCTTCGGGGTTTTGGATTTGGGCGGTTCCCGGACGGAGCGTGGACTTCATCAGACGGGACCTCTCAAGCTTGACATTGATATTCAATGTGCCTCTAACAATGCGGTGATCGCTACCGGTTTTCACCCTGCCGATCACGGAGACATCATCGAATATATGCTTGTTGGTCGTCATGATGAAGTCGATCTCATTTTTGGTTGAACCATCGGGGCTTATCCACGTCCACTTCCTGGATGGTCGCTTCTTGAAGAAGGAGTTCATCACAAAGAGTCCCTCCTTCTCCATGAAGTCGACCAGCCGCTGGCCCCTTTGGTTCCGCTGCCCGTACCCATATGACCCCACTTTCAACTCATCGCCATTCCGTGTGCCCACCTTCGCGTTGAAGTCCCCCATAACAACGGTGAACTTACCATACTTATATAGATTAACCCTATTCCCCCAACAGCTCAATGGGTGAGCGCTTGCCTTGGAAACAAGGTGCGCAGGTTCGAACCCCGGCTTGCACCTCTGATATCTTTAATTAATCATGTGAGAATCGTCTTTGTGCGATTGTTACTAGCTTTCGGTGAAGGTGAACATCTTGAGGAAACCTGCATGTCTGAGAAAGCCTAAATAGCTCTCGTGTGACGTGTGAAGTCCGCCAACCCGCACTTGGCCAGCGTGGTGGACTACGGCCTAAGCCCCCTCATCTTGAGGGGAGGCCCGTGCCCAGCAGTGGGACATAAACCAGGGCTGGTATTATTATTTACCATAGCCCTATCCCCCAAGACGCCTGCCAAGCGACCAAGATTATAGCAACCCGGGAGGGGTTGCTATGGGGGAGGCCTTCGTTCGGTTGTGGACGTCTTTTGGTTGCTGATGATGATGATGAAACCCTCACCCATTCGACAATACGATAAAAGTATTTTCAATACACTTGCTCGAAAAGTGAGCCTTATTACATCGCTTTTAGGGCCCTAAACCTAGTTATAAGTCACGCGTGCATATGATGGCATTATGCACTATTACGCACTAGTAGAAGTAGTCGAGTAATAGAATTATCCATAGAAACTTAAATCAGTACCTTACTGCAAGTAGTATTCTAGTAAAAAGAGCATTCTTAATTTAACCGGGTAATATATTTTAAGGGTTTGTACCGCTGAAAATCCATATTAATTTATGGAATAAGTAAATGTGTTAGTCCTTAGTAAAGTCAACACATTAAAAAATAATATGTTATAAAATATTTGCATTTTATCACTTAAAATTATAATTTTGAAGTAGACTGTATGTTCATCCACCTTGAATTATCGTATTTGTCGCTGTGTGGTTAGTTATATTGTTTTTTCCTCGCAAATGTGTTGAAAAACGTCGAATGAATCTCGTGAGCTTTGCTCATAACACACTCGGCTGAATTACGCCCTCACCTGTGGCTCGGGCTGCAAACCACAGCCTCGTGTGTAATGAGCAACTTAGCTCACTTGTATCCTAATATACTATTATATTATATGTTTAATTATTTATAGGTACACGACAACCAAAAATATGAGGATTATTATGAAAAAATATTGATCTTAGCTTACTACATATAAATGACGCCAGTCGTTCTTATTTCGAGTTTTTTTTTTAATTCCACCTTATTAACAAGAGAAAGATAAGATTTTTAACAAATATAACATAGAATAGGAAAAGTTCAATAAAAGTACTCACATCAACGTCAATGCCCGGTTGCGCAAAGATCCTCGTAAAGGGATATTCTTTCGGCAGATAGCTGAAGAACTCCTGCCTGCCCCTGTACCACTTTACACTGTACAAAGTCTCATTGCCTTCGAGTGTCCATTTGCAACCGAGGAGCACTGTATCACCCAGTTTAACCGCAGAGGGCGCTACTAACTGCACATCGCGGAGAGCAATTGTGTCTGAAACAAAAGAAAACACATAATGATTAACATGAACCTCAGTGTAATTAGAATGGACCTAGTATCGCGTCGATTCCCCGAACAAATTTTTCGTGGCACTTGCGGGGTGCGGGAGGCGAAGTAAACACACACAGATACAATTTCACGCATACTCTTGCAAATGTCTAATGCAAACTCTTCATGTTTCTATAAACCTACACTTTAACAAACTCGCAACACATTCAAAAAGATACGCACGCAAATAAAGAATGACCTGAACATATGAACAAAAATTTGGCAGAAGGGTGAGCGCATCATGCTCTCTCCAGTGGTATCTCCTCTAAGACATGAACCAATAGGAGAACCCCCAATAGGAGAAAACGCTCATGTTTGTGGAGTGTCCGGGTAAGAATACCATCCTCTCATCTCCTCCCTTTGAGTGTCGTAAGAAGAGACTAAGGGATAACAAGAAGACGGGCAGCAGCATCTTTCTATTGGATTACCTACCACCATAAGCCGCCAGCCAAGCGTGGGGATTATGGCAACCCCTTCCTTTTAAAGGGGAGGCCTTTGTGCAGTTGTCTTTCGGCTGCTGATGATGGTGATATAATCATAGACTTCATTCACACAGTGAGGCAGATTACGTTATTGTATTGGATTCACTTTGGAGAATGCACAGTAATTTAATTCCACTATTCCATTTCCGTAATCGGAAGAGACGAGCGGCACAGATCCATTTATGTGTTCCGATGAATGTGTATCATCTATATTATTATTATAATACGTACGTCATATTGTTATTAGATTGACGTTTATAAGTTAAGAAAATAATAAAAGAGAATTAATACAAGACAAGGTTTTTTTTTATACTACCAAGCTTACGCCCCAGCTGATGGTAAGCAGTCACTGCAGCCTATAGACGCCAGCAACACCAGAAGAATCACTAGCGCGTTGCCGACCCTTGAGGCATTAAATATTAAGTCTTTGTGTCCAGTAATTTCACTAGCTACAGTGCCCTTCACGCCGGAACACAGCAATGCTTACACACTGCTGCTTGGCGGCAGCATATCTGACACTGCGGTGGTACCTACCTGGATGGTTCCTTGCACAAAGAACCTACCACCTAGTGAAGCTCAAACTAAATATGCAAGTGTATTTTCATTCAGTTCACGTATGGCCTTAATTTGAGAATTTAAATAACACAGGCTTTGGTTAGGTTGGAATTAGATGACCATGTATGGATAGTCACATAATATTAACTTCTATGTAAAACTCGGCTATGCTCGGAGTTTCTTTCCGCGACAGAATTTGTAATGAGGAGATTTGCCAAAGAACCAAGGTCACCGACCTCTTAGAATCTGCAAGTTAAAGTGGGAAGGCCTAATCGCTCGTAGAACCGATAAGCGATGAGGAAGAAAGGTTCTGGAGTGGTGACTACGAACCGGAAGACGCAGCGTAGGCAGGCCTCCCACTAAGTGGACCGACAACATTGTTCGCGTCGCAGCAACCGGTGGCTGCAAATGGCTAACTGTCGTTCATTGTGGCGGTCTAAGGGGATGCCTTTGTTCAGCAGTGGACGTCTTCCGGCTGATAATGATGATAACAAAACTTAAGTGTAGTTTATACTTTAAGACTTTCACGTGCCATCATCAAACTTCTTAGATTTAATTTACATTTGAGTCTGCTTGTGATCACAGCTGGTGAAACCCGGCCGAAACGTCAAGCCAAAATGGAAGGTAAATTGCGATAATTCCCGATTAAAATTAAGTTTCTTAAGTAATACTACTAATAAACTAATTGTTTTAAAAACAATACATGACTAACTTATAATGAAAGAAAAATAAATCTATTGTTAGTAGTAATATTATTATATACATAATTCAATAAAACTACCTAGACTACTTTTAAAATAAAATCATCACATGTTTCTCCTTCAATAGATATCATGTCTCCAAAGTTATTTATCGTTATTCTGTTAGATATAATGTAACAGCTGATACACAAACGGTAAATCAATTTGGCGAAGTAATGTACAGAAATATTTTGTTCCATTTTCTTTTTCCTTTGCCAAAGCCATGCGGTATGTATTATAGGATTGGTGGAGCGAGTTACAGCGGGTACTGATGTAATATGTAATTTAATTAGCAATTTCATATAAAGTTTTCGAAGCCTCAGGACACCACCGGGCTGGTAAGTTTTTTTTTTTGTTATTTTAAGTGTATTCGTAAATAAACTGTAAATATATATTAAATAAATAAAAGCTTGCGATTTAATTAGCTCTTTTATTGTTAGAAATAAAAAGACATGCAATTGTTTTTTTTATTCAAACTTTTTTTAAACAACCAACACACACAAGGACTTAAAGTAAATACGATACATAGTCAGTCGGATACATCGAACATTGTAGACTTAATTACAGATTGCCCTCGACTTGACTTCGACACTTTGTTTTTATGAGAACAAAGACTCAGAAAAACAAAGTGTCGAAGTTACTGTTAAGAAATCATAGAACATAATTTAAAATGATTAGAAATATATAAAATAATAATTTTCGAAATAATATCAAAATATTTATTAAAAGGGGCCGAACGATAGACTCATCGTTAGGAATTAAGAATTTGAAACTTCAAAATCTAGCTACCATAAATGTTATTGTAGCTGAAAATGAAAATAGAGATTTAACAACTAATATCCCGGTAAGCAGCAATGCAATATGGTCATCTCTGAAGACTAATGTCTCATAACATCAGACGAACATCGTGCTTGTCTCAACACCCACCTCAATATCTGTCAACACATAATATGGATTATGTAGCGCGCATAAATATATATATGTAATATAGCGGCCAAGTGAATAGACACTCTCCAACTTTCTTATTTTGTTTGTTCTCACGGGAATCCTTCAAAAGGTGGTCAACCGGGTTATGTGGGATTCTTACCCACTAAAACTTCCACGATGTCACACCAGAACCTATCACGGTGCTTACGGGGACGATAGTCGCAAGCCCTCCGTCGTCTTCCTCAGAAACGTATAGGGCTTATAAAAAACATCCAGCGACCGCTTTCTGTAGCAACCCAACTTTATCTCCTCACGCTAGGACTCTCTGACCGCAAACAATTACATTATACATCAAGCGACGCCTGCGCCTTAATGCAATTAGTAGACAGACGCACGACCGATTTATTTATAATTATGTGGACCGGAGCTCAGGTGCGGGACGCGGTAATAGGCATATTAAGTGGGCACGAGCGCTGAATAAGTTACGAGGTAATGTATTGCGAACACCAGACCGACATCAATCAAGATTTTCTTCCATAGGAATTCCACGAACATTCGTATACTAATACAAAGCGAAAATAATTGCGAATCTTACGATTACTCATGATTTTTTTAAAGGTTTTTTCGGCAATTTGGTGCTTGCGAATTGTAGTTTAATTAATCTTTTGGGTTTGGTTCCCAGATCGGAAAAAGAAATGTAAGGTTTTTCTACAAAGATTACAGCCCGATTTAGAGTTTGGAACTAACTTGGTGCATTATTTAGAAAATAAAACATGGCTATTGGAATCTTCGGAAACAGTTAAAGTAGGTATAAACATAGGTTAACCTATTAAGTACCTACTTAATTAAATGAATTAAATACTAACGAACAGAAACATAACTGCAAATAAAATGCACTCAAATTTCGTTCCTACACGTTCACAAAACTTATTACATACCTATATCTGAACCAATTTGTTATAGATATTCCATAACTACTCGAATGGCTGCCAAATTTTATTTTTTAGGAATTCATATACAATTCCATTGCAGTAGAGACCTATGTCCAACGTTAAGGTTTTATGTAGTTTTTATATAAACTGAGTACAGTATTTATTTCCTACAAACAAAACTAAAATCACTTTTAATTTCAACATCTATCTATCTATACTTATAATAAAACTGTAATAGGTCCAATTCTGTACATTGAAGATATTTTGAAAATTATATTTGGAGGGCATTCTATAACCCATACTGAGGCCGAAAATGTAATTTTTTTAATTTTTGTCTGTCTGTCTGTCTGTCTGTCTGTCTGTATCACGGCTGAGCATCACGCCGAAACTACTGAATGGATTCAAATGAAACTTGGCATGATTTGAGCTCTTACTACGAGGTAGGACATAGGATACTTTTTATCCCGTAATCTAGCACGGTTTTTTTGGGAGAGGGGATTAAAGTCAAAATGGGTACTTGGTTATACGCTTTTTCCGATTTTATCAATTTTTCTTTATAATATAATAAATATTAGTAAGGGAACGCTCATAAAGAGTTGTTATCAAGGTTTTGTAATCGATCGGGTTAAGCAACGTTAGGTAAGGTCATTAAATAGATGGGTGACCGTTTAACGCCATTTGAACTAAACGGGTCCGTGCTTCAGAGAGCAACTAAAAAGTGGGTCCCAGTTTTTAACCGACTATAAAAAAGGAGGTTATGTATTCGATGCGAATGTCTGTTATTAAAAGTTTAGTTAACGTAAAAATAGCGCAGGCGGAGCTGCGTGGGTCAGCTAGTACTTATAATAAAACTGTAACAGGTCCAATTCTGTACATTGAAGATATTTTGAAAATTATTTTTGGAGGGCATTCTATAACCGATACTGAGGCCGAACATGTATTTTTTTTAATTTTTGTCTGTCTGTCTGTCTGTCTGTCTGTCTGTCTGCCTGTTTGTCTGTCTGTATCACGTCTGAGCATCACGCCGAAACTACTGAATGGATTCAAATGAAACTTGGCATGATTTGAGATCTTACTACGAGGTAGGACATAGGATACTTTTTATCCCGTAATCTAGCACGGTTCTTTCGGGAGAGGGGATTAAAGTCAAAATGGGTACTTGGTTATACGCTTGGTCAGATTTTATCAATTTTTCTTTATAATATAATAAATATTAGTAAGGGAACACTCATAGAGAGTTGTTATCAAGGTTTTGTAATCGATCGGGTTAAGCAACGTTAGGTAAGGTCATTAAATATATGGGTGACCGTTTAGCGCCATTTGAACTAAACGGGTCCGTGCTTCGGAGAGCAAGTAAAAAGTAGGTCCCAGTTTTTAACCGATCTCGTGCGCGGGTGCTGCTTGGGGGGACTGGTCCGGCCGCTGTCCTTTTATCCTTTTTTTATTTTCTTTTTTTTCTTTTGTAGTCTAGCAGCAAAATTGATTATTACTTTATTTACGTTCTGAAGGCAATTGCACTTGAGCTTGTAAATTATTCTTGGTGTGTATCTAACTTAGACGACTTGTGACAAAAGTTGGTAATATGTTAAAGTGCTTTGTGTCTTGCCTGACGAGGCACTGCTTAACAGCAGAAGGTAAATGTTTAACGTGTGCCACTGTGATTTTGGATCGGTCATGCTCGCCATCGAAAAGTCTTTGCTTGTGGCGGCTTCGTGTGGCGGGTCACCCCCTTCCCTCCAATATGGTTGAGGGGAGTGATGGCTGCTGCTCGAGTCAACTCGTGCGCGGGTGCTGCTTGGGGGGACTGGTCTGACTACTATCCCTTTGGCATTTTAGTTTGTTGTATTTTCGTCGTATTTTTTATTTTATTTGGTATTTTGAACGGCAGGACACACTGTCGCTGGTGCTGATCTAATTGTAAAAAGACAAACTTTGTTTTAAAAAAAATGTGAAAAAATGACAAGCCCGCTGAGTTTCTTGCCGGATCTTCTCAGTTGAGGCCGCGTTGTGATCCGGTGGTAGCTTTTAAAAAAAAATGACCGTTCAAAAGTGCTAGCGGTAAGCCTATTTGAAATAAAAAAATTTGAATTTTTTTGAATAAAAAAGGAGGTTATGTATTCGATGCTAATGTCTGTTATTAAAAGTTTAGTTAACGTAAAAATAGCGCAGGCGGAGCTGCGTGGGTCAGCTAGTCAGAAATATACAGCAACAATTTGTCAACAATCCCAAAACCGTAACCATATTGAAATGTCAGAGTATGCCACAAAAAACTATAACATCGAAAATGGCGTAATCATACCCCATACGCACACTATAATACGATATCACATAGTAAAGGGGACACAAAGGGTTTAAATTCGCAAACCAAATTGCAAGGCTTAGGTCCAGGCTGTTAGGTATCCTCGGGAACTAACCTCCATTAAATAGGCAGCTAATTTGACATGATGTCAATGATGTTTTTGTTTTTAAATAAATAAGAACAAGACAAGCAGAATCAGGGTGCGTTTCCATTGAAGCGCAACTGGGTGGAGCGGAGCGGCGAAGAGCAGTGAAATGTGGCGAATGTTTCCATTGACGCGGAGCGGAGCTGAGTTCCGCTACATCCAGCTCGGGGCCGCGTTTTCATATATTTTATTGGAAATCCGCACCGCCCCGGTCTGTCCCACTCCGCTCCACACCGCCCTGCTCTGTCCCACTCCGCTTCGCTCAGCTCCGCTATGTCCAGCTCGGGGCCGCGTGTTCATATATTTTCTTTGAAAGTCCGCTCCGCCCCGCTTCGCTCCGCTAACTCTGTTTCCACTGAAGCAGAGCGGAGATTTCGAGCACTGTGATTGGCCAATTCACGTCCGGTCAGCTCCACTTCGCACGGCTCTGCCCAGCTCCGCTTCAGTGGAAACGATATTAGTTAATAAGTATCTTGAGCCTACGAACGCAGTAGGTATATGTTAAATAGAATTTCACTAAAATATGTATTTAATTCCAATGCGTCTGATCTACATATATTTTCTCATTACTTTATTATTTTTCAGTCTCTGAGTGACGGTTACTAAAAAGTATGATTTGGAGTATGGGATTTTACTTGTTGGTAGAACTATCTCATCATCATCAACAAGAAGACGAGCAGCAGCAGATTACCTACTCCTATACTGTGATCCCTAAGCCATAATCCCCACGTTTGGCAGGCGGCTTGGGGTTTGCAGTATAGGTGATAGGTAATCCAATAGAAAGACGATGCTGCCCGTCTTCTTGTTTTTCGTTAGTCGCCTGTTACGGAAACCAAAACGGAAAGAGATGGGTGGGTGCTATTTTTTGTCGGACAAGCCACGGGCAGTAGCAGGCACCACATGCTGTTGAGGGCTTTAATTTATTAAGGCTCTGATGTTTCGTGTATATACATACATATATGGTATTAGACTTGTAGCTAGATATAGATCTATTTACACATCCCTTTCACGTTTCCAATTGAATTATTCCCGTGAAAGTATCGAATGGTTTTTCCGTGGGTCAGTAAAATTGCATTATGGATGTGAATCCGAATCGATATCGGCGTTTATGTACACCTAGGTATCCTCTTCTTTCTTGTAGCGCTATCTCTGTTTGTAGAGTCCGCTAAAAAGATTCAGGTTTCTTCATTATTACGGCATATAATTTTTCTCGTCTTTTTAACGCTCTTATGAATTAATCGGACTGGCTTGTGATCTGTTTTTAAATCCTTGGGATCTAAAAAGGCCACTGTTGGTGAATCATAATATGAATGAGTTACGGTATAATTTTTATTCGTAAATCTGCTAATTAATTAATTGAGTATGATTCAAGTAAAATGTGTTACTAGTTTAAGAAAATTACAGGAATTACGAAAGATCTGCTGGGAATGCAGAATAAGAATTATTTTTAAACGAAATGCTTAATTGGGAACGCAGAATACGAATTCCTTTCAGATGCAATGCTTAATGTGGCCTTGTTAGGCCCTTTAGGCTGGTAGGTATATGGGCCACCCCGAGGCGAGTGACGACACATTGCAATGTAGGCCCTGCGTCGTCAAGACACCGTAAGGGTGCCGGAGGGTGTTTCTAATAGATCTGCGTCTGGCACTGAAGGGATTCTGTCGAGGTCTGAACTAGAGAGTCACTCTATAGAGACGATAAAGTCTACTTCGAAGGTTTTAGTGGGTAAAAAACCCACATATCCCGGCCTGCCTGTTGAAGGCTTCCTCCCAAACAACAAAAAATGGTACAATATTTGTATGGCAAAGTTTTATTTTCAAAGTATCTGTGACACGTCTGAAATTTGTGTGGAACTTCTGCAAACTTTTACTGTTGCCAAATTTAATAATTTATGTAAAAGGCTTATAAAGAAAATATTAATTTTGTAAATGCGAATTTGTATTTTCTTTATGTATGAGCTATTATCCTATTAAGCCTTTCATTGCTTTTGAGATTCCATTACTTTTAGTTTTCTATGCTATGTATTATTCACAATTTCTTTTTTAACTGGCGAAAGCTTCGAAAATTTTGTTTGAAATTGCGATTTAGCTAACAAAGAAAGGCCAAATAAGTTAAATAATACCTACTTATTTCATCAGTTATTGGAAGCCAGACAAGTATCCTGAATGTATGAGAACAAATTGTCAGAAAAAGTTTCTATGTCGATTAAAAGTGGTTTCTATAGCACAAATATTAAATTTCACCATTTTGCACAGCTGCCATTTCTTTTTACAACCTACGAAAAAAATAATTCGCTATAATTCATTTCGGAGCCGTAGTACCTTGCGTATTTGGTAATATGAACGAACGAACCTTTGAAAAGCAGCGTCTCGTAGATCTAGACGCAAAACGTTCGCTCAAGAAGACCCAACCAAAGCCGCACTATATCTATACGTATAACAGCTCGGGGCAATTGTACTGTGCTATTTGCGACCGTTCATTCAAGACGAAGTTCGGTTTTGCTAGTCATGTACGTGCGCATAAACGAAGACAAATGTAAGGGAGTCGCCGTCGACGGACACGTCGAGGAGGGATCATCAATATGAACGAAAGTATCAAATTTCATACTTTCAAACAAAAACTACTACTTATTATATATTTTATATTTTTTTGTAAGTGGCCAGGGTGACCCCAACAAGTACCTGCGGGGTTATCCATTATTTACTGGACACCCGATATGTATACTTTAATATAAGACCATTTCACAGTCGGGCTATTTGTGCTTTTATAAGTTAGATTAAGAAGTAGTAATATAAAGAAAGAATAATAAGAATTAATAGAATTAGTAGAATTTTAAGAGCTTTGACTACTCTTTTTTCTATACTCTTTTCACCTAACTCACCTACTTATTTAACTTCGCAGTTTACTTATCTATGCTCTACTCATGATAAAATTCTTCGTTCTTCTAATAATCGTCTTCTTCTATGTCCTTCTCACAGAACTGATTTTATACATTCTTCTTTTTTCGTCCAGTCCATTCTCCTCTGGAATGTGCTCCCTCTAGAACTCAGGATGGCTACAACACGTTATACATTTAAAATAAAGTTACAGGAATACTTGCGCAGTAAAATGGCAGATTCTTCTCGAAGATAATTATGTATATAATATATATATTAGTATATTTTATTTTCTAATATATAAGTATTAGTATTATATTATTTATTGTAATTTAAATTATAGTTTTAAAATATTTATCTATGATTATTTTGTTTCACTTGTTTTGTTTGCACCTACCACGATTTGTCTCTGCATCACCCTAAGGTAGACTGGTAGAGAATGCCTCTGGCATTAAGTCCGCCTATGTACTGTTTTGTGCATAAAGAATAAATAAATAAATAAATAAATATATACATTTATTGAAACTAAATAATTACAGTTTATTTACAAACATGTACACTTAAACTAGGTAAAAAACTTCCTCAAAGTTGTCGCCGCACTGGGAGGGAAGGGACTAAAGACTGGCGGCATTTCCCCTTTGTATGGCCAAGCTTATACGTTGGCAAAAAAGCTACCAGCCGGTCTCCTGAGACTTCGATAAGTTTGGATGAAATTTCTTTCACCAAACCGTGCGTCTCATGAGACCAAGGCCCCATGGTCGCCACCGCAAAGGGCGCAAATATATCGCTCGATCCTAGAGCTGCATACTTGCGTCGCTTTGCATCAGTAGCGGTCGCCGCAGTCCAGCCGCCCTGCAAGTTTCCGGGGTGTGGGACGCAGCAACTGTGTCGACAAATGTCGCATCCCACACCAACGGCTTTCCATGTTGCCATGGTATTAAAGTGACACCATCAGGCCCTGACGTCATCTCGTGTAATACCAACTGGTTCCAGTACGACAGGAACACCGGCAAGAAGTAATATAATTAGTAATAGAAGTAGTAATATAAAGTGCTTGGCTACCGACCTAAACTAAGGGTTAGTGTCAGAATCTCAACTTTGATATTTGCAGCCAAATATTGCAATACCAAATATTATATGCTGATGCAAGGCGGAAATTATTCCCTAGTCGGTATGAGCCAATTTTGAGTACGAGTTTTCGCTGTGGCTTACGTTTTATAATATACGAATAATTAACTTGCTGTCTTCTTTATCCGTCTATAAGCAGACTTATTTTTGAATTTACATAGAGAGAGAGTGAGTAAGAGTGCGTCTCTCCTCTAAGCTCTAGATAGATAATAATTAATAATTTAATTTATTTCAAAAAAAAACACACAGTTTTACAACACACAATTACAAACTAGACACAACAATAAACATTCTTAAAAGAATTACCAGGGGTTCCCAAACTAGGCACAGCCTGTATCTTGGGAAACCAGCTAAGAAGTGGACATCAGAATTTAAACAAGACTTGTTTAGAAGAAGTGTTTAGATAAGCTTGAGAATGTGCGAAAGTGTATATGTGCGTATGTCAGTGTGTGTACGTTTGTGTATGATAGGCAAAGGAGTACCTACTAAATCCGAATTTGAGAGGTTTATCTATTAATACATAGAGATTCTGTTTGATTATAATCCAGACTTAAAAGCAACTTTGTCAATTCTTCCTTAACTTCCTTCACAGAAAGACCACTCAGATTATGACGAGATGTAACAGCATTGTACGTGGCCAAAAAACAGACGCGAGCAAATCTTTTTGCAAAGGTGGTTTTAACTGTAGGGGTAGGTACCCTGAAAACGCGTTTTTCCAAGAGTTTTTTATAATCTGGCGATTTAAGAAGCGACTTATGAACAGATAGACAGGCCCTTAAAATATACAATTGCCTAACACGCAAAACTTTCATGGTACAATAAAGTGAATCCGTCGGAAATCTAAAAGTTTTCCGTAGCATTACCTTTAAAATTCCACGTTGAGCTCTTTCTAGAACAATTAGATGAGTTTTTGCTGCAGACCCCCAAATCCCAATACAATACGTGATAATTGATTGACACAATGCATAGTAAACAGTTTTTAAGGTAGCAAGGTTTGCCGAGCGTCTTAGGATTCGCATGATCCTCATTAATTTTCTCACTTTCCCTGCCAGTCCATTTATGTGGACCTGAAAGGTTAGATGCTCATCCAGCACTATGCCCAGATACTTAATATTCGTTGTACGCTGAAGTACGATACAGTTACATGAGACAGCTGAGTCTATAGAATGTGAACAGGAATGGATGTGTAGATTGAGGCGCTTGTCGGGACTTGACGCAGCGGTCTTTTGAAAACAAACAAATTTAGTCTTACTAGTATTAAGTGTAAGAAGGTTTCGTTCTAACCACTTGGCAATACGAGTCATACCCTTATCCGCGACAGAAAAAACGTTTTCCCAAGTAGATCCCCGGAACAGAACCACGGTGTCGTCAGCGTAACAGATAAGCTCCGCACAAGGGATTTCCAGGTCATGTAAGTCATTTACTGAGTCTATATAGCATCGTATATAGCGTCTATATAGTATCGTTTCGTATATAAGAAATAGCGTGGGTCCGAGAATACTACCTTGTGGGACGCCAAAGTTAACTGGTAGCTGATCGCTTTTAAGACCATTAATCTGCACTAGTTGTTGTCTGTTTGATAGATAACTCGTGAACCAGTCCAATGCAACCCCACGAATACCAATTTTTTCCATTTTTTTTAGGAGTATAGGCAGTGAAACGGTATCGAACGCCTTGGCCAGATCTAGAAAGACTGCTAAGCAACTACGCCCTTTATCAAGGTAGCTAGATAATGATTTCTGATACTTACGCGAATATTACACATTGAAATGAAACTAATTTTACGGATTATATCGCGGTTTATTTTTGATTTTAATTTCCCGACGTTTCGAATACTTTACAGCATTCATGGTCACGGGCGGACTGAGGTGGTAGCTGTCCATATGTCATAGTTGTCTTAGGGTACCCTCAGGTCTTCTAATTATTATTGTTAGTCCGATCTACGCAGAAAGAGCTTACAGTATCTTGAGGTCTTGCAGTGGAATGTTTGTCTTTGGATTTGACTATGTTTATCACGGGATCCCAGGCTGGTGGTAGCACCCAGCCATCTTCTCTATTGAAATTTGGATGCTTTTTAATTTCAATAGCCTCACGAATCATCCTAGGTAGGTAGCGCTGTTCTTTTGCGAGGATTTGTGGTTTGTCAAATCTAATATAATGACGGGTGCGATCCTGAACATGTTCACAGACTGCAGACTTCGTATAGCGTCGATGTTTAACGTCAGCTATAATCCGTAAAATTAGTTTCATTTCAAAGGTAGCTAGATGTAAGATCAGTAAGTAGTGCCACTGCGTCACTCGTAGATTTTTGTCTCCTGAAACCAAATTGTTTATCTGACAACAGGTTCTGCGTTTCCAAATAGTTAACGAGCCTCTTGTTTACTATTTTCTCCAAGAGCTTGGAGAAAGCAGTCAGAAGAGAAATAGGCCTGTAATTTTTCGGATCATCTGTTGCTCCATCTTTGTGAATTGGTGTAATGGAAGCCACTTTCCACATTGATGGAAAGAGGCCAGCTTGTAAACTTAGATTAAAAATATGAGACAATGGCGTCAAAATCTGTTTCCTAGTAGCCTTCAATAAGCTGTTAGTAATCCCGTCCAAACCAGGAGAACAATCGATTTTTAGTTGGACAATTAGATCATTTATTTCCTCGACATCAGTTGGCTTAAAGAAAAACGATCGTAAAGGGCCATCATTTGTGTCTATTTTACCCGCCAATGTATACTCGCTTTCACCCGTCTTGGCGAGGATTTCTTGAGATAGTTCTTGACCAATCGACGCAAAGTATTTATTACAGACATTCAGAGATGTTGCAGAGTCAGTAGTGATTGATAACAGTTGATTATTGTTCTGGTTTTTCTGCTGAAGATGACATATTGACTTTACTCTGTTCCAAAGTTTTTTGGGATTAATTTTGGACAATTCGAGTTCACTAGCTTCATGTTCTGTTTTCACTTTTCTGAGAATCTCGTTGCAGTAGTTCCGATACCTTTTAAAGGAAGCTTGCAATATTATGTCATTAGGAAATTGTTTAGTTTTAGAGTGGAGATGGTCACGGTGACGAATACAACGCAAAAGGCCAGGAGTGGCCCCATGGACATAAAGTATACTTAGAACGGCTGATCCGGATACGTTTTGCGATAGTAAAATATTTAGGAATATTACCACAGAACACAAATCAGTAAAAGTACTATAGAATGCTTAATTCAAGTAAGAACACGTAGGCACAGGTAAGAAGATCAAAATACATAAATAGAAGATACACGACAGTATATACTATACTGTCAACAGTATTTATTGACATTTGCGTTTGTGACAGATCGAACTCATCACTACTTAACACTTACATACTCTTATATTACAACATTGAAATGAAAATAATTTTACGGATTATATCGCGGTTTATTCTTGATTTTAATTACCCGACGTTTCGAATACTTTACAGCATTCATGGTCACGGGCGGACTGAGGTGGTAGCTGTCCAAATGTCATAGTTGTCTTGAGGTAAAAGTCAAAAAAGTCAAAAATAGTTTATTTAAAATAGGCTTAACGCTAGCACTTTTGAAAGGTCATGTGTTTTTTTTTTTTTTTTAAAAGCTACCACCGGATCACAACGCGGCCTCAACTGAGAAGATCCGGCAAGAAACTCAGCGGGCTTGTCATTTTATCACTTTTTTTTTTTTTTTAAACAGTGTGTCATGTTACAGTTAGATCAGAGCGACAGTGTGTCTTGCCGTTCAAAAGATCAAATAATACAGGGAAAAAAAATAATAAAATACGACGAAAGTAGGTACAACAAACTAAAAAGCCAAAGGGATAGTAGTCGGACCAGTCCCCCCAAGCAGCACCCGCGCACGAGTTGACTCGAGCACCCTCAGGTCTTCTAATTATTATTGTTAGTCCGATCTACGCAGAAAGAGCTTACAGTGTCTTGAGGTCTTGCAGTAGAATGCTTGTCTTTGGATTTGACTATGTTTATCACGGGATCCCAAGCTGGTGGTAGCACCCAGCCATCTTCTCTATTGAAATTTGGATGCTTTTTAATTTCAATAGCCTCTCGAATCATCCTTGGTAGGTAGCGCTGTTCTTTTGCGAGGATTTGTGGTTTGTCAAATCTAATATAATGGCAGGTGCGATTAGTTTCATTTCAATGTGTAGTATTCGCGTAAATATCAGAAATCATTATTCTTATATTACAACTTTAAACAGTTCAATTCACCTGCCTCTTAGAGGAAAATCTGCCTACGCTTTGTATAAGGGGACCATAGACAAACGCGTACTCTATTCTTGATATATAAACTCTATGAATATAACTAAAAAATATAACCAAAAGCTGATAGGAACTAATAAATATAGTCTGTAACCAAATATTAATAGGTCGTTAGGGCAAATTACGGGAAATATCCACACGACCGCACTACACGGGCTGCGGCTGCAATTGTTTTAACGGAAACCGACCTACATGCGTTTGTACGGAAAACATTTTAGTTTATTCGATGCATGTTCGAAATTTAAAAATAATATTGTGCGTTTTATTTTTGTTAATTTTGTTTATATTTTGGTAAACTTTGCCACTCCTACCATAGATTAAGATTTTTTGTTCACTATGACTACAACTTTGATTATATATACGTCTAGATAGCGTGTTCGATGTTCAAACACTTGACAATATCAAGTACACCAAAACATCAAATTGGTATACTTGGTTGTTTAGTATCACTTGAACTGTACCGATGGTTTGTGCTCGCAAAAAAAAAACATTATGCCGAATTGTGTAATCAAATCGTGAAAACATTAACTAAGTAAAATTAATAAAGATCCTAACTTAATTTTCCATTCATAAGTCTTAAGATTCTGTGAAGGATTATTATAAAAACTCGATTGTTTTTTACGACAATTTGTACATTGTCCGACTAGACTGGTGTTGCTAGGTAATAATGGGGGAATATATCTTAAGTCTGGGGTATTTTTTCTTTTAACAAAAATGAATTCAATGAAAGGTAATACGGTACTGACTAAAACATTAAATAAATCAATTAAAATAATTTATATTTTTTTTTATAAATTAAGGCAAATAAGACGTCCACCTGATGGTAAGGGACACGCCATTTAATTTAATTTAATTTCAATTTCAATTTCAATTTCAATTTCAATTTCAATTTCAATTTCAATTTCAATTTCAATTTCAATTTCAATTTCAATTTCAATTTCAATTTCAATTTCAATTTCAATTTCAATTTCAATTTCAATTTCAATTTCAATTTCAATTTCAATTTCAATTTCAATTTCAATTTCAATTTCAATTTCAATTTCAATTTCAATTTCAATTTCAATTTCAATTTCAATTTCAATTTCAATTTCAATTTCAATTTCAATTTCATTTCATTTTATTATTACACATTTACACAGTTCATATCAATGCATAGCCCACAACGCTATCGCTATTTATGGGAAAAATATTTATAACTGGAGATCCCCAAACACGCACACAACCACAGATGACGCGAGTGTACAACGAGGCCTGCACGCACACACGAATTATGAGGTTGTGATGCTTATGAACGTAACGTTACAAGACTATTAAGTATCTAGACGTATATATAATCAAAGGACTACAACTTTAAATAATGGATATCTTTATCTACCTTCTATATCTATCTAAAAATAAAACTGTAACAGGTCCAATTCTGTCTTAGAGTAAGTACCAAAGGAGAGAGCATGACGCGCTAACCCCTCTGCTAAAATTTTGGTCATATGGTCAGGTCGTTTTATAAAAACTAGTTCACGGGCGATTTTTGTCCAGTCCGTATCAGGTCGTCATGCATTTATACAGCTCAAAATGGATGTTTGAGCAATATTTGACTGTTAAAATCGATGAGGTACCATAAATCGGCGAGAGAATGGAGTCTCCTATCATTTGTAACTATTATTTTTTACGAATATGTTAGTATTAAAAAAATAGAAACCAAATATTGTTATCTCTTAATCAAAATTTCGCGCCATGTTTTATCCTAGTTACAGCATAGTGCGAGGACAGGATTGAATGTACGAAAATAAATTTAGTTCATTCTAGGCTAATGGAGGAAATCCTAATAATTATGAATGATGTTTATTATAATGAAGTTATTGTTATAAAAATAAATTAATATATCGAGAGTATCGTGATAAATAACAATAATCTTCTTCTCCTTTTCTTATACATAAAAATCACGTGTCACGGTGTTTGTGGTCGAAATCCTCCAAAACGGCTTGACTGATTTTTATGAGATTTTCTTTTTATGTACATATATTTAGTAGGTATGAGGATAGGTCTTAAAGTATATTATATACCGCTAGGTGAAGCAGCGTTAGGCAGGGTAATTATACAGATGAGTGACCAGACGGTCAATCACCGGTCAGCATTATACAATGCTCTTTGAACTAAACGTCTCCGTGCTTCGGTTGGAGGGCACAAATAAGGGAGAGCGTAAAATTTGAGTCCCGGTTTTAACCGACTTGAAAAAAGGAGGTATGTATTCAACGCGTATGTATATAATACTATTAAAATGCAAAATCCATATATAAATCTCATCTCACGGCATTCGCACTCCTCCAAAGCGGCTCGAACAATGTTTATGATTTTTTTTATGTGTATATACATAACAATATGGTACCAAGGTATAAGAATAAATAGATGGGCGATATTTGAACTAACCGTATCCGTGTTTCAGAGCTGGCAGGCTACTAAAAAGTTGGTCCTGGTTTGTAACCGACTTCAAAAAAGGAGGAGGAGGTGGAGGCGTCGAGAACGACGCGTCTAAAGCGGTAACTAGTAAAAAATTAAACGTGATTTTGTTCGGGAATTAGCGCGATTTACCTTATATTTATTGGAAGAATCTACTTGAACTGTTCCTTGCACATGGAACCTACCACCTATTAAACCCTACAGAAACTCCCGCGGATGCACATGAGGACAACTTGGTTTCTCCCGTGGGATTTGCACCCTCAGTGCCTTGCCTTTGAGACTATTATAGCCCCCGGGAACCTGTCACAGTGCTCACAGAGACGGAGTCGAAAACCGTCTTCATCGAAATCGGTATCAACGCATACGTTTGTGCAGTATAATGCACAAATTATACATACTGTATACAAATAATACGCAAATTATCGCGCACCAGATCATGGGAAATGGAGCAACAATGATTTACGTATCCAAAATCCAGCTAACTATCATGTTCTGAAGAGTGTCAGGGCTGCTCCGCACCCTGCGCACCAGTGACGCACACCTCTTGCGCATAGTAGCGTAAAAGCAATCTACGTGTGCGTCCGCGAACATCCTAGATGCGCTAGGGAAGTGAGGCAATCACACCAGCACTCTGAACACATTATTGTATTGGATACGTAGGGCGTCGTAGGATCCTTGCGTGTAATTTCCCCACAGGCTGTAAGTATAAAATGCTGTGCAGCACGCGCGAAACAGTGTAATTTTAACAGTCAGTGAGTAGAGTGCAAACCAGTGAGCCAGAATATTTAGTCTCACTGTCAATGCCCTCCGCTCTCACTCAATGTCTGCATCATCATTGAGCTCAGGATTAATATATGGCCTAAATATTTGAAATGATATTATAACATAATTATATAATGATGTACTTATATAATACTAACTAATTTAAATGCGTTACTTGTTTGATTTACAAAATGAATACAATAATCTTCATATTGAATTATTAGATTCTTTAAAACATTCCATTCTTTGAACCCGTTCATTATTTATCGATCTTTGCACGCACCACATCACTACAATTTACGTCTGTGGACGTGCAATAAAATGTGTAGGAACGATGAATTCTTTATTTGTGTGCGTATCTTTTTGAATGTGTTGCGAGTTTATTATAGTGTGTGTTCATAGAAACATGAAGAGTTTACATTAGACATTTGCAAGAGTGTGGGTGAAATTGTATCTGTGTGTGTTTACTTCGCCTCCCGCACCCCGCAAAAGTGCCACGAAAAATTTGTTCGGGGAATCGACGCGATACTAAATCTAGTGGTATCTCCTCTAAGAATTCTGTACATTGAAGATATTTTTGGAGGGCATTCTATAACCAATACTGAAGCCAAAACTGTATTTTTTTCAATTTTTGTTTGTCTGTCTGTATCATGGCCGCGCATCACACTGAAACTACTAAATGGATTCTAATGAAACTTGGCATGATTTGAGTTAATACTATGAGGTAGGACATAGGATACTTTTTATCCCGTAATCCAGCACGGTTCTCTTGGGAGAGGGGATTAAAGTCAAAATGTTTACTTGGTTATACGCGTGGTCCGATTTCATAAATTTTTCATTATAATTATAATAAATAATACTAAGGAAACACTCCTAGACAGAGTTGTTATCAATGGTTGGCAATCGATCAGGTTAAGTAACGTTAGGTAAGGTCATAACATAGATGGGTGACCGTTTAATGCCATTTGAACTAAGCGTCGTGTTTCGGAGGGCAAGTAATAATTGAGACCCAGTTTTTAAACGACTTTAACAAAAAATGGTGTAAATGCAAGTTAGAAATTGAGGATTAAACATAAAAAAAATACATGAAAAGTCCCTTTCAATTAAAACTTCGCCTTGCGAACTCTGATGCATTCTTAGATCTTTGCACAAATTAATATAATTAAAAACTGTAGCGAGCGACATTTAGTTCATTACGTAAATTGTGAGAGCGTCGGCCAGGGTAACGTTTAATGTTGCAGGTTTACGCTACAATTAGGCTGAACACAGATGATTGAAATAAACGGTTTACACATCGATATACAATACTAACTAGATTAGCTGTAACAGTGGTCACGAAAATAGCGCCAAGGAGACGGTTGTGTCGCTATTTCAAATTAGTACGAGCCGACCACAGCTTAGCGTAAGAACGTATCGAAATGCCTTAATGCGCGTTTAAAAACTCTCCAAATACTTATCGGAGTACTAAAATTGCAGATGGAGAAACTTTTTTCGTTTATTATTCTTATTACTACTAGTTAAAAATAATAAATATAAGTAAGATATCATTATAATACGAAATAACAATTATTTATTTGATATTTTCTCCGCTCGTAGTTGGCAACTGCCATGCCACAGGCTGACAAAAATAATTTTGTCGATAGGAGTGTCGCCACTGTCTATTCGAAACTGTCAAACTACACGTCGTCATTACGTATTATATAATCGCGACCACATTTTCGATGTCATTTTGTTCGTGACTGCTTATCTTGTTTATAGTATATCGATGGGTTTACATATTGATGATTGAAGTTATTAGAGAATAGAATTTCAGTTTAATTCAAAGACATTGGATCACTTCGTACATTGACCTTTAGTAAAATTGGTGCAATACACATTTTTACCCGTGAGGTATCAGGGTAAGATCTCCTCCCGTTGCGCGTCCGTCCGTCTTTCTATTGGACTAGCTACCACATATTTGCGATTCCCAAGGCAAGTTCTAAGTGTGGGGATTTTCAGCAGTAAACGTCTATAAGGTGTTCTGCTAATGCTAAATAGATATTTGTATGTATTTATTAACTGCAAATCGCCGCTTCGCTGGGTTATCAATTCATTTAAAAAAAAATTATAAATTTTCGTAAACTACATTTTCAACCCCCGTATCTTTTACCGTAGGGGTAACTATCCACATGCAACAACCATAGGTACTCCATAGGAACCTTCGGGTTACTACCGCCTGCAATCATTATTTCTCTGTGATTAGTAGTTTTGGCTAAAAAGTGAAATATAGGTGTCCATTTTTATATATCTCATAATAATTTATACGTATACAGACGAAAGTTCTATGTCCTAAAATAATTATTAGCTAGATATTTGTGTTAAAAGCACCTGAAAGGATAGTGCACAACCAACAGCCAATCAACTGCTAGGGGCTTTAATTAACCCAATCTAGTGAATGCGGGCAACAATGTAGCTCAGATTGGTTAGGAGACCGGCGTTGAGGTATCGGGTAACAAGAAGGGTGGGTTAATAATAGGTACGATAAGAAAACTCAGAATATTGTAATTATAATGGAATTTTAATTACAATATTAATCGCTCACGACAGGGATATGTGGGTGGTCATGGGGGAGACCATTGCCCAGCAGTGGGACAGTATAGGTTAAATAAAAAAAAATAAAAAAAATAACAATGGAATTTTCACGTCCACATTTACATTAATTATAAACATTGTTATAATTTAAAGTATTTATGAAAGAGTTGCAATTTAAGCAATATTTTTCTAATTCCAATACAGCTCAGTGTTAGCGATTTGCAAGAAAAGCAAGAGAAGAAAAAATCTACAAATCTATTAATAAAAAATACAATTGAACATTTATAAAGTTATATACAGTATGAAAATGTGAATTCATTTTTTTCATCATTATCAGCCTACATCAGTCCACTGCTGGACATAGGCCTCCCCCAATACACGCCATTGAGCCCGGTCTTCGGCTTTCCTCATCCAGTCACTGCCAACTGCTTTGCGTAAATCGTCATTCCACCGGGTCACAGGGCGTCCTACGCTACGTTTTCCAGTTCGTGGCCTCCACTCCAGAACCAGTCTTCCCCACCGATCATCGGTTCTGCGGCAAATATGACCAGCCCACTGCCACTTCAGCTTGCTAATCCGTTGAGCTATGTCAGTAACTTTTGTTCTCTGGCGAATTACTTCGTTTCTTAATCGATCCCTCAGAGAAACGCCGAGCATAGCTCTCTCCATAGCTCGCTGAGCGACCTTAAATTGGTGGACTAGTCGTACCGTAAGTGGCCACGTCTCAGCACCGTACGTCATTACGGGTAGGACGCACTGATTAAAGACCTTAGTCTTCAGACATTGCGGTATCGGCGACGAGAAGACCTGACGAAGTTTTCCGAGTGCTGACCAGCCCAGCTGTATTCTTCTTTTGATTTCCTTCTCAAAGTTGTCCTTACCTAGTTGGAGCGTCTGTCCTAGGTACACATACTCCTGGACAACTTCAAGAGGTATCCCATTTACGGCAACCGGTCCCGGAACAACATGCTTGTTCAGCATTACTTTTGTTTTATCTAAATTCATCCGGAGACCGATGCGATGAGAAGAGTCAGCTAGGCCATTCAGCATTCGTTGCAAGTCTTCCAGCGTTTCGGCCATAATGACGATATCATCCGCGAATCGCAAGTGAGAGATGTACTTGCCGTTAATATTGATGCCGCACTTTTCCCAGTCCTGCGTCCTGAACATATCTTCTAAGACGTTAGAAAACAATTTCGGGGATATGACATCCCCTTGTCTCACTCCTCGACGCAAATAGATATGTTCAGTTTGCCGGTTCTGTACTTGTACAGTCATCGTCGCGGCATTGTATAGACATCTCATCACTTCGATGTATCGCCAGTCCACTTGGCAGCGCTGCAAGGCCTCCAGAACAGACCAAGTCTCGATGGAGTCAAAAGCCTTCTCATAGTCCACAAATGCTAAGCACAGGGGCCGATTGTACTCTTCAGTCTTCTGTACAATCTGCCTTACCGTGTGTATGTGGTCTATGGTGCTATACCCGTTTCGAAACCCGGCCTGTTCTGGGGGTTGGAATTCGTCAAGTCTACGTGCAAGACGATTCGTGATGACCCTTGAGAACAGCTTATAGACATGACTCAGAAGCGATATTGGTCGGTAGTTCCTCAAAAGGGTTTTATCGCCTTTTTTAAAAAACAAAACTACCATGCTCCTGTTCCATGCCTGTGGAGTTCTCCCAGTGAAGAGGACAGAATTGAACATTTGCTTAAGCTCTTTCAGCACAGGAGCTCCGCCAGCTTTTAAGAGCTCTGTTGTAATTCCATCTTCACCTGGGGCTTTTCCATTTTTAAGCTGTCCAAGGGCCAACACGAGCTCATCTTGGCTTATCTCGGGCAAATCCTCAGAGCAGTGGCGGGTCAGGATAGCTCTGCAATCTTCTGGAGTAGGTTCGGGTTGAGAAGCATGCGAGGCATAGAGCTTGCTATATTTATTTATTTATTTATTCTTTTACATCAGGCAACTAGGCCCATATACATACATAAGAAATGTTAAATATATGTTTATAGAAGTCTTCAACCTCTGACAGAATCTCCGACTGGGATGCGACGACTCTTCCTGCTGACGTTGTCAGCTTTGCTAAGTGGCTCCTACCTAAAGACTGGAAGAACACTTTAGACCCCCGATTTGGCTCGATAGCTTTTTGAATCCGCCGTGTATTGTCGGATCGGAGGTCGCGTCGTACCAACCTTTTTATGGTTTTATTGCGCACTTTCTGTCCTGGTGAAGCTGACATAGGAGTTTCACGTCTCTCTTCCATTAATCGGAGAGTTTCTGTCGAGAGTTTATACTTTTTGCCCGTACTTCGCCTTTCGCAATACTTCGTTCCTTCTTCCCTAAGGATGTCCATCACTTGTTCAAGCTTCTGATCTACGTCATCTGTAGTTTCCAAGGCAGCGAATCGATATTCTAGCATTAGTTGGAATGTTTCTGATCCCATAGCGGCTTGGAGCAGAGTTGGTCGGAGTGTGGACTTCATCAAACGGACTCGCTCGGCTTTGAAATCGATATTCAGATAGCCTCTTACAAGCCGGTGATCACTTCCGGTGTTAAACCTGGCGAGTACTGAGACGTCCCTAAATATACGCCGTTTATCCGTTATGATGAAATCGATCTCATTTTTGGTAACATTATCGGGACTTTGCCAAGTCCACTTCCTTTGGGTCTGTTTCTTGAAAAATGAATTCATCAAGAAAAGCCCTTCTTTCTCGAGGAAATTTACCAGCATTTGCCCTCTGTGATTCCTACTGCCAAATCCGTGTGGTCCTATGCTCGATTCGCTGCAAGTCTGTACTCCTACTTTGGCGTTGAAGTCTCCCATGACAACATTGTAGGGAGCTTTGGAGGTGTTATGTAATGCTCTTGATATTTACTCATACATCGTTTCTATTTCATCATCCGAGTGTGTCGAAGTTGGTGCGTAAACCTGTATCACTTTAAGGCTGTACCTTTCAGTTAACTTGATTATGAGGTACGCTACCCTATTCGACACACTGGAGATTTCCACAACGCTGTCACTGAGGATTTTGTTGACAAGAAACCCGACGCCACCCTGGGATGGTTGATCGCCTTGCCTGTAATATAAGAGATGGCCTGATTCTAGGGTCACGATTTCCTCTCCCTCTCTTCGGACTTCGCACAAACCCAAAACATGCCATCTAATACGGCTCAGCGCTTCCTCTAGCTGCACTAGGTGGTCCGTAAGCCTTAACGTTCGTCCATTATACGTAGCCAGGGTCAGTTCGTTTTGGCGGCCTACCGTAGCCCGGGGATTCTTAGCACCCCCCACCCTGCCGTTACCATGACCGCCGCCGTGGTCAGGAATAGCAAGGCTGCCTGGAACTAGGGGCCGTGGTATTTTGTTGCGTATCATTAAGGGGTTATGCCCATAATCGCCACGCTGGGCATGTGGGTTGGCGATCGCAGAACGTAGCTTACCGCACCGGTAACGCTGCTGCCCGTTACCAGCCTTCACATTTAGCTACGCCATTTGAATGGTTATACCGCCATTGGTCGGGCGCCAGAGCCTCGTTCGTTGATTAGCAGGATGTACCACGAGCAGGTGAGGTTGGCTAGGAGCACTAAGATGAAATGTGTGCCCCCTTACACCCCTAAATGTGAATTATCTATGAATTATAAATAAAATGCTCAAAAGAGCTTGTACCAGAGCCGTAAAAATAAATTTAAAACAGTGTAAAATATGACAACTCTTGACACTGACAGATGACAGACAACAGCTAGGAATTAAAACAATAAACCTTAGAGAAATAGACAATTAAAATAGATAAAGAAAATCGTATATCCCATCAAATTAAAAGCTATTTTATATTTCGGGAAAAAAGCCGACGGACGTTTCAACGCGTATCTAATAAATGTCTGGTTAAATTGGCATATATACCGCCCAGTGTGAATTGACCTTCACCAATTTAGAAAATCCTAACAATATGCCAATAAAAGCTGCGAAATATTCTAGCCTGGGAGATCAAAACGCTGTGGATGAAATTGTAACGTGAATTGAGTTTTAACGTAGTGAAAAATTTTATATCTATGGTTTTAACCGTTATTCTTCATCGTGGTTTTAAAATGTAAATTGTATTCTAGTGTCAACGTATTAAGCAGTTTTCTGGATGCTCTCTTGGACATGGGACCTTACTTAGTAAATGATCGATGGGTTGATATGAAACGAATTGTATTTTTCCGATGAATCGAAAACTTTACAGCATCTGTGGTTATGGTGTTTATTTAAGTCTCATAACTTTTTTTGAGGAACTTTTCATTCCACCAAAAAATAAGAGAAACTTAAAAAAAAATGTTGATATTATATCTACCAATACTTGATCACTTTGAAAATTGCATTACAATAAGACGGTTTATATAAATCGCACGCATTCGCCAATTCATTTTGGGTCGCAGAAAGCCGGTTAAAATATTCCGGGTAGAGTCAGACCCGGATACCGCAACCGGAGCCCAACACGACCGCTGCCCCGCCCGTATCACACCGTTACCTGATTACCTTTATACTTATAAACAGACTTTTTTAACTTGCATATTCAAGATTATCTCAATTTCGGTAAATGTTTAGCAACGTCAGGCAAGGTTAGTCCTTAGATGGGTGACCGTTTAGTGGCATTTGAACTGAGCGTCTCCGTGCTTGCACGCGTTAAAAGTCGGTTCTGGTCTTTGTCATTAGTAATCTTTTACTAGACAGCAGTCGTTAAGCAAGTCAGAGGCTTATGGGCAGCATTAAAAATTCTTAACACCAGGTTGGCCACTAACCATATGACAGAAAATATGTTATTGTAATATTCCCTGCATTTCGTTTTGATTATTAATCTAGTATTCGTACTAGAATTTTGCAATCGAGTGTAGCGATATTATTTTTAAATCGGAACGTAGTAGCGATTGTATACAGTAAGCATTAAAATATAGCTGAAACTCATGGAAATAAAACTTAAACTAGGTATAAGCAAGCAATGACTTGAAATTTCTTTGTACAAGTCTGGAATAGATCTGCCGTAAACAAAAGGAGAATATAAATTCCTCCAGAGTCCACCTTCCTTAGTTTTGTTAGTAAAATTTCGAGTAAATAGCAGTATAATATATTCCACCTACATACCTACCTGACGGAAACATAAATCCTACTTTCGGTTAGTTTTATTTTCTGTACCTGGGACGAAGGCTGTTTACAAGGCTATTCCAGTCTGTAATATGGCTGGACTTTCAAACGTTTTATTTGGTTAGATTGTTGGCCAACCTGTGCTCTTATTACATATCCCATTTGGCAACTAAAGTGATGATCACTGTAGCAAAGTGACCGAAGAGTGATGAAACAACTGTCCAATAATTGATTTGGTATTGCCCAACTTGAGTGACCAATGCTAACACACCTTCAGTTGACATGAAAGTTTGGTGGACAACCGGAGCTTGATAGTCACTTGGGTGAAAGATGGTATAGCTCTGCAGGTGTCAGAGCTGTTCAAGCTGATCTTATGCCTCTGACTTCAGTCTTCTTTAATGAGTACTGTCTCGATAAGCACTGAATTTTAAAGTGCACTCTGAATAACGGAGAGGCTCAGTTCTAATGTCACCTGTTGATTGTTTAATGAAGAGATTAAAATTAGTAGTAACGCCTCAACATATTCAATGATTTTTAACATTTACGCGAAAAGTTTCGTAGAGTATCCGGGTAAGAGTAGCAACCACCCATCTCCTCCCACTAGGAGTCATAAAGGGCGTCTAAGGGAATACAAGAACACTGGCGGCAGCGTATTTTGTATTGGTTTACCTACCTATATTGTGATCCCCAAGACAGACGTGAGGATTATGGCAAACCCCTCTCTTCTGAGGCCCTTGTCCAGTAGTCATCGTCAATTGGCTGATGGTGATGATGCGAATAGTGTATAATGTAACGGATTTTGTCGCGCTATATTATTGGTGCTTACTTTCCGAAAAGTTTGAACTCCAGCACATACACTTCCAATATCACGAGAGTACACTGGTCATTTATTTACTTTATACTAACCCCTGACGCAAAAGGTCTATGTCTACCTGTCTGTGGCATCGTCGCTCCGAATAGACTGGTTTTAATATCAATTTTGTTAATCGAGATGGTTCTTAATCTATCTTAATAGCTAGTATACTATACTTTATTAGCAATTTGGAATTAGCTAAACCTGTTTCCTTATCGCTATACGCGTGTTGTCCTTATTTCGTTCATTTTTAAAACCCTACATAACAGTCCACTCTGAAGGTTCGTATACTCGGTTGATATTTCCTTCGGTTGATCCATATTTATTTGGGTGGTCCTGCGACGAACGGCTGTTCCGTGGCGATAAGACTTTGGTCCTTTTTATATTAACGCACTTAATATATTTTTGCGATTCGTCTGGTCCGGTTATGTCAATTTTATTGGATGGAAGTGGATTGGGGTGAAGTTTGTGGGCAGTTTCTTTCACTATTAGAAATGACTGCTCTACAGTTCTTTAGTATGCTAGTGTTATACCCGAGGTAATAGAAATAGAATAGTAGAAGTTATACACTGGCATTCACAGAATATTGAATTTTTTTAGAGGTAGTATTCGGAACTATCGAAAGCGGTGTTACACAGGAGCTGTCCAACTGGGATTTGCCTACACTACAAATCATTGTATCTCGTCTATAAAAGGAGCTTATGGGAGAGGGAGAGGGAGAGGGAGAGGCAGAGTGAGTGCGATCCTAAGGAACACCACCTTCAAATTTGGAACACAACAAAAGTGTGGACATGCACCTTACGTACATCTTATCGTGATTCTCAATAATTTTAATCGATGATTTGTGAATTGACAAATGTCACATCGCACTCACAAACGTTAAATAGTGTCAATAGTGTCTTCAATGTACAGAATTGGACCTGTTACAGTTTTATTATAAGTATAGATTTAAAAAAAGATGGCTAAATATGAATTCACACTATTTAACGTTTATAAATAGGGTCTCTTAACGCCTACGCACACTCTCAAAAAATTTATTTTTGAGATGGTGCGTAGGCTGATTTAAACTAAATATTTCAGTGTTATTTTTAACTATGAATAGTACGTATTTTAATCAACGTTTTAAATGAAAAATGTAATGGTTTATTATTTCTTGTTTCGCTAAAATAACGGACAGGGTCTGTGAAAATATCCTTTCTCGTTTATCAGCCAACATCTATTTTTATTGCAACACTACAGGCGGTGGAGTGGTAATATCGGACAAACGGCTTCTCAGCGCGTCTTAAATAAATAAAATAAGACGATAAAGGTAAAGGTTTTTATTAAAAAGGCGAGAGCTTTTTAAAATTAGTTTCTTTTTTTCTAAATATTTGGTTTCAGCTTTACGCTTCGATAGTATAAATAGATTTTAGTTATCTAGAAAAATAGGTCACTAAAGGTGTACGTACTTGAATAATTTAGAGGTGTATTTTGAACACTTTTTGTAGAAAACAGAGCTATTGAGGACATTATATTATAATAAATAGCTATTTATTTGTCTCATGTCGTGCGTACACTTAGCTTAAACTTTGGATAGTAGTACCTATTCTTTTGACATTTTTGATTATAAGCCAAAAATTATGCAACATGAACCAAAATAAAAAAAAACTGTTTTAAAATGTGCAAATAAAGCCCTTTCATGTGATATCCGACTCGATATAGTAGTCACACTATGACATTTTTATGGCCCATTTCGACCGCTATTATAAGAATATAAAAAATTTGTTTCATTTGCGATTAGTTTGGCTAAATAAGTAAGATCTAAAACTATTTCAAGTTTCAAATCGATAGCATCAGTGATTCCTGAAATATAGTATAGATGTAACAGACAGATAGACATCTTAGGTACATCATGAGTGCAGTGATTGATGCAGACGGTCTATTTTTTTAATATATTTTTATATTTACGTCTCTAGCATGTTTGGTTTTAGCAAGTAAGGTTTAGTCAACCCAAATAATTAACATTACAGTGGGGCTAAAAAAGTCACATTACGCAATTCACTTAAAAGCAATTCATGTTTTGAATTTTAGAGAAGAAGAAAGATTTTTATTTTGACAAAACAAAGAAAGTATAACAAGGTGTGCAGTAATATCTACCATTTCTTAATTTCAAGAATATCCTTAAAAATTCTATTAGTTTTTGAAAAATGGTCACATATTATAAGTGATTAATACTCAATTCATTTATTAGCACTAGTTAGCAGACTCATATTTGGTATTAATGCCGCCATTCATAATATGATTCACGAAAAGTGGCCTTTATAGCCCCGCAGTTACTGAGACATGACGACATTACCTACTACATATATGAATGTATTTCCCAGTGTAGTATCACAACGGATCTCGTTAGGCAATGCACTATTTATACCAACAGTTGGCCCGGATACAAACTTAATTAATACAGGGGTCGTAAACTCGGTCCATCTGAGACTGAGGTCGGGACGCCTAAGGCTACGTTTGCATGGTCTAGACTATTGTTTAGTGTCTGCCACTCGAGTTAATTTGAAACAACAATCCGTGTTGGATCCAGCCAATCAATGATCTACATATGTTGAGATAGTCATGTCTCCAATGCGTGTTTTGTCATATATAGATATACTTACAATATTATTTAGTGCAAGTTCAATTAAATGTTTTGTGTAGTATTTTTTTTATGCTACCACGGTGGCAAGCAAGCATGCGGCCCGCCTGATGGTAAGCAGTCACCGCAGCCTATAGACTCTAGCAATACCAGAAGAATCACTAGCGCGTTGCCGACCCTCAAGACATTTGTGTCCGATAATTTCACTAGAACAATGCAGTTCACTACAAAACCGGAACACAGTAATGTTTACACACTGCTGCTTGGCGGCAGAATATCTGACACTGCGGTGGTACCTACCTGGACGGTTCCTTGCACAAGGTATCTACCACCTAGTAAAAAAAAAATTAAAGAAAATAATTAGGAATTAGGTTTTAAAGAAGATAGTGAAAACGGTATTATTTTGCAAAGAGTCAATACACATTTAGGCGGGCCGGCATAAATCTGCACACCCGGGTGGCAAAATCGTGCGTATGTACATAGATGAGTGTTTGAGATTGTTCTCATTTGTTGATTGTTTGAGATTGGCCTTGTGGCCGGCCAGCTTATATGTTTACAGGCCGAATTAATCGGCACAGCCATTCGGCAAAAAAGGGCCACCCGACTCTGCCATAGCCTCGCTTGTCGTTCAACAAATCCTGCCGAACCCTATGCCGACCCAAATATAATAATAAAAATATCCTAAGTCTTCATAAACTCATAAACTTACAAAATAAATAAATATTTTGAGACAATCCACACACCGGTCATCCGATCTCAAACTAGGCAGAGCCTGTACTATGGAAAGCAGATAACTTAATACTAATACTTAATTATTTTTTTGGAAATACATATTTAAATAGATAAATAACACCTAGACACTTGGTGGGCATCGAACCCACGAAATCGGGAAAACCACTAGACTAACCCACCATATAGCCCGAACCGATTACCCAATCGGCACTAACCGTATAAAATACAACATGACATATAGTGATTGCTTCGGGCCGGCCTTGCCGTTTAACAAATACTGCCGAACTTAATGTGCCGGCCTGCTTACATGTGTAGCGCCCCTAACATTATTACCAAGTTGACGACGAAGTCTATTAATACTCCTCGTCAATAATGCATCTTATGAAGTTCGAAACCAAATTTCCAACAAATTGTCCTACATTTGTTCCTCGCTCTTCAAAGCGGTGTAACACTTCAACATATTGAATATCGGGCTGTCAGTGGCTTTGACGTTACAGTCACTGTGTGTCAACCGAGCGATGATTGAGTTCACTTGTCAATAGTTAACAAGCAATCGCTCGAGGAGATAGAAAACATTACTGTAAATGGATATGGCTTTAACGGACTGAAGTCTGATTTGATGAAACACATTCAAGCTTCAGAGTGCCATTCCCAGAATAAAAGGAGAGACAGACTGCTCTCACTTAAGAAATGCATTAGGATATATAAATCTAGATTTAAAATGAAAATAGAAGACTTAAAAGCATAATCATTTTATACTGAGTGGTGTTGAGTGCACGTGTTGTATGCTACCGTGCTACGTGTACCCGAGCTAGCAAGGTCCACTATACAGAATGTGGTTTTGCATTTTTGCCATATTTGTAGACCTAAGGCCTCATTTACGGAGACGCGGGGCGTCGCGCGTCGCGTGTGGCATGGCGTCTCGCGGCGCGTCGGACGTTTTTATTGTTTACGTAGCGGCGCGGCGGCGGCGCGTGAAGCGGCACGTATCATCGCACGCGTAAACACAGACTTATAGCAATATATGATGCTGTTTATAGAGACGCGGGGCGGGAAGAGTGGCGGTGCCCGCCACCGCGCCCGCGGCGGACACCGCCGCGTGCAACGGCGGTGCAACTCACTTTTTAACATACAATTTTCTTCAAAAAAAAAATCGATCATATAATAATAATATAATATCCTGGGACAATTCACACACGGTCATCTGATCCCAAACTAGGCAGAGCCTGTACTATGGAAACCAGACAACTGATCATACTCCATTGCGATGGTGACTACGTCTGTGTTGCACGATTACCAAATAGACTGGCAGAAGGTTCCGCCACAGGCATCGCTTCATCGAGAATCGCCGCTGCGTGCGCCGCCGCGATGAACGCCGCGTGAGACGCGGCGATGCCATCCGCGGGCGCCGCCGTAAAACACGCTCCATTTCAAGCAAACGCGTGTAAAATCGCTTCACCGTAAACACACTCATACAACGCCCTACATTTGAATTTTGTGCGGGCCGCGCCGCCACACGCGACGCGCGACGCCCCGCGTCTCCGTAAATGAGGCCTTACAGTTAAGAATTATGTTAATTGATTAAAAATAGTTTAATAATTCAGTGGTTATTAACTCAAAGATAATTAATGATTACTCTTGTTTATCTACTTTGCGTGAAGAGCGGTGCCAGACGGGGTTATTTTATAGTGACGGTTGCACACGGGATTTCTTTTCGTACCAAACATAAAAAATAATTCATAATTTTACGTCTATTTATGTTCTTTAACAGGTATGTATCAACCTCCGTAAATATGGCAAGAATGCAGAACTACACAATGTACAGTGAAACATAGGCAGTAGTGTCGCTTACCACCAGTCTACCAACCTGCTCGTTTCTTCACTTAGTTGCATATAATACAAAATGCTTTTGTGTTTGAAATAAAACCGAATTTATTTTGGATCATGATGTTGAAAGCATTCGACGGGCCCGTTGGTCTAGTGGTTAGACACCCTGGCTGCTACCGGATGGGTCGTAGGTTCGGAATCCCGCCAAGTGTCTGTGTGTTATTTATCTATTTAAGTATGTATTTACAAAAAGAAATGTATATAAGTATTAGTATCAGTTGTCTGGTTTCCATAGTTCAGGCTCTGCCTAGTTTGGGATCAGATGACCATGTGTGGATTGTCCCAAGATATTATATTATATTTGTTACAGCATATTTCCGATAATTTACTTATATTTTCATAAATCTATAAAAGCAATCGTGGTCTTTAACAGCTGGCCTTTTGGAGAAGCTCAGAGTCACACAACGAGCTATGGAGAGAGCTATGCTCGGAGTTTCTTGGCACGACAGAATCCGGAATGAGGAGATTCGCCGAAGCACCAGGGTCACCGACATAGCTCGTAGAATATGCAAGTTGAAGTGGCAGTGGGCAGGCCACATCGCTCGAAGAACCGATAACCGTTGGGGAAGAAAGGTTCTCGAGTGGCGACCACGAACCGGAAGACGCAGCGTAGGCAGGCCTCCCACTAGGTGGACCGACGACATTGTTCGCGTCGCAGGCAACCGGTGGATGCAAATAGCAAATTGTCGTTCATTGTGGCGGTCTAAGGGGGAGGCCTTTGTTCAGCAGTGGACGTCTTCCGGCTGGTGATGATGATGATGATCATGATAAAAGCAATCAAAGCTCTGTCTCATTAACCTAAAATTTACTCTAACTACCGCCAATTACCCTAAATATAATGGTAAAAAAAATTGTTTACCCCATTAAAACTTACCTTATCTTTTGTTTGCAAATTAAAGTGTCCGAAAAAAAACTAAGCCGAGATAATAGCCAGTTCAAATTAAAAGAAAAATAGGCTTGTTTTATTCACTAATCCTATCAAGAAATGGACGTAGCCAGAAAAATTACAATTACTCAAGGAACCCATTAAAACAAAGACGAAATTCCTACGCCCAGTGTTTGAGTAATCTCATTTTTTTGTAGTCAAAGTGTTAAACTAATCGAAAAATAAATTATCTCATAAACTCCAAACAAATTTCAGTCTTAATTCTTGATGACCACGATTGAGTTTTCATTGGGGTGCTACAGTGATACAGAAGTACGTGGCTTGACCGCAGGACACGTTCGGTGATTTATTGAAAGCATAATTGGATTTGTTTCGGTCAAGGACGGGATTAACGATAGTTTTATACGCCTAATGGGTGCAGTAACGAAGAACAACGTTTTCTTAATGGTTCCATGTTATTTTGGGGGTTTGCCGCAAGGAGCGTAAGTATGTAATGTTTTGTTTACCATACGCTGTTTCGGCCGCCTTGAATACACATGAGATGCCACGGAGTTAGAAATGGTAATTGGATTTTGTTTGCTTGAAAATGGAAGGACGTTTAACTGAAATTATTTCAGTTCTCTGTCTGCACAAGTTAATGATATGATATTATGTTTATAAACACTATTTTTTATTTATTTAAGATCAGTTTAGGATACAAAGCAAACAGTTCCAGCGTCTTTAGCGGTACCTAAATAACGTCTCTAAATTTGAATTAAATCCATCCAGTAAGAATAACAGGGGCGTTTTAACTTTTAACGTAAGAAACAAATGAAGGATCACTTTGTAAACCTGTATCCCGCAAGCTATTCGCGCGATCACATCCCAGCTAGAGCACGTAATATGCTTGCGATTGCGAACATGTATACAATTCCATTTAATGTGGATTACGGTCAAGAATGCGCGCGGACTTATCTTCGTCTATTGTAGAACTTCCCAACCAGAGACCGCAGGAATGATAGACAGTTTCAAGAAAGAAAAACCCATAGTCATAAATGCCAGTCACTATAAAGTCCAAAATTCGTTAGTTTGGTCCAAAGCTATAATTATGGCTACAAAGTGACAAGGTGGGCGTGAAAATTTCAACTATGGTCCAGGCGTGATGTAAAAAAGGTTGAAAGCCCGCGGTCTATTGCATATTGTTCCATAAATCTTAAAAGCGGATAATGTAAAATGGGCTATCTGATGTTTTTTTTTTTATACTACCAAGGTGGCAAGCAGCGGCCCGCCTGATGGTAAGCAGTCACCGCAGCCTATAGACGCTAGCAATAGCGGAAGAATCTCTAGCGCGTTGTCGACCCTTAAGACATTAGTTTTTGTCTTTGTGTCCGGTAATTTCACCGGCTACAGTGCACTGTACGCCGGAACACAGCAATGCTTACACACTACTGCTTGGCGGTAGAATATCTGACTCTGCAGTAGTACCTACCTGGACGATTCCTTGCACAAGGAACCTACCATCTAGATGTTTAATAAACATGGTTTTTCGTTTTTTAAAAAAAACTCATTATCATCATATTTACTCAACTACCTTACAGCACACACTATGTACACTCAGCACAGTACTCCGTCTCTATTAAATTCGAACTTCAGACAGTAAAGCAAAACAGAAAAAAAAATCAGACAAACTTTTCGACTCCGGGCCTTTTTGTCCAACTAAATAACCTAACCCAGTATGTTGTCTGTAGTTATTTACGGCGCGGTTGAAAACTCCCTATTTGTTTAAATCCCCGGGTACACGTTTTCAACGCTCAGTGGGGTAACGACCAACCGGAGGACATGTATAGACATTCAAAGTAAAAAGAAAGAAGCAGTCCGCTCATTCAATACATCGTTACAGCTCGTGTGTTATAAAAGAAACGCTGTATTTGACAGATACCAACTAGCCGCAAAATTGCTGACGGAACATCATTTGTATACATGGACCTTTTTCTAGGTAAAACACTTATATCCATGGTTGTATTCTACCCCAAATAAGTGGGTTTGTGGTCAAAAATTAACATAGTTCTTCTTCTTCTACCTTCTGTGATTGCCAGGGTCCCCCTGCTGACTGTTATGCCTCCACCTTGGCCGATCTTTATCAACCTCGATTGTGAGATTGCCAGTTCATTTTTTTTATGATATCTAGCCAGCGCTACTTATGGCGACCTCTAAGTCTTGCTCCTTGGACAGGCATACCAAGGCACCTTTTACCAACATACTGCTTCAGTCGGCGCTTATAATACCATCTCAGGCGACTCTCTTGGAGTTTATTCGCCACGTCACGGACACCAAGACTGTCCCTGATGAACGAGTTGCGTACGCGGTCCAACCGCGTAACGTCAACCATTCATCGCAGCATCTTCATTTCCGTGACGCGGAGCTCCTGCACGCCACTATCTAAGGCTGGCCAGTACTCGCTAAAGTAAACCAGGATTGGTAGGTAGCGAGTTTTGGCTAACATTTTAACATAGTTATTCAGGTTTTTTATCGTATGGTTAGTGGTCAACCTGGTGTCAGAGTTTTCAAGCTTCAGTCCGTTCTGTTAGATGACAATAGCCGGGACCAACTTTTAACGTGCCCTTCGAAGCACGGAGACGCTCAGTTTAAATACCACTATACGGTAACCAATCTAAGGACTGACCTTGCCTGACGTTGCTTACCCAACTGATCGTTTACCGGACAGAGGTTACAACTGTCTATGAGTTAATAAGTTTTTATATTTTCTCCAGCCCGATAAATTAAGGTTTAAAGTGCAACAAAGTTGTTTGCGCCTTGCGCAAGAGATGTCCTGGTAGTCGTAGTTGAATTTTTTGTGCTGCAAAGCAACATTGTGACAAAATTGTGTGTTGCAGTGTTACAATTACCGTAGCTACTTGGAGAAAGTACTGGGATCATGATACTATTTTACCAGGAGAGCAGAATGGTCAGATGTGTTGCGTACCATCAGACAAACAAACTCCGCGTCTGGCCATAAAGGCTGATAGTAATTTAGTCATCATCAGCAGCCGAAACGTTCTTAGAAGGGAGGGGTTGACATAATCCCTACGCTTGGCAGGCGGCTTGGGGATCTCAGTTTAGGGTACCCCCTAAACTGAGATTCCGCGTTTTTATGTTGGATTACCTACCGGTAATCTATCTTCTATACTATAATAAAACTCAAAGAACACTTTTTCTGTACATTTAATATTTTTCCAAAATTTCTATGTGGGGATACAATACTATCGACATAGAAGAAAAAACAATTTTTTTTGGAATTATTGTCTGTCTGTCTGTCTGTCTGTCTGTCTGTCGTTCTGTTTGTCCAGGCATCATTCGAAAACCCGTGGATGGATTTTGATAGGACTTTCACTGATGTGTTGTTTAGAAGTAGGGGTATAAATTGGTATATAAAACATCACGCTATGTTTCATAGGGGCTAAGCAGTGAAACATTACTTGCACATATTACCACGTAATTTCCTTTGTATATGAATAGGGTAATTATAGACTGATCAGTTAATCATTAAGATATGTATTATTACGCTATATACAATAGGGACTGAGCAGACATTTAGTTTGCATAAGATATGGCAGTGGCGAAGGTGTTACGTAGACAGTACGTTGGACGTTACTGTTACGTTCGCCTGACGGCTAGGTACAAGAAAATAAGAACAACAAGTAAGATTACAAGTTGTTTATTGAATCGACAATAAAAACATATACGTTAACCCGGCAGGAATTAAATTTCCACTAATAAAATTAAAGCTGTAAAGTCTCTAAAAAATCGCACTAGAACCAAACTCTAATGTCTCTAAAATAAAGTCAAACACACGGGTGTGGATTCGCGGCACAGGGAAGTTATCTGGTCGGAATAATAAAAAAAGTGCTGGGGCTTAACTTTTGGCCGTCCTAGTCCTCGACGCTTGGGGGTCTTCGGTAGTGCCTTCAGCTGACACTCGGTAACTTGAAGGACACCGGTGGCTCGGGTGTTACAGTGCAGCCTGAAGCGTCGCCGCTTGTACAGTCAATCTGTACGATGAACGGTGGAGTCCCAATCGGTGTAACGGGGAACTCCAAGCGGGCACGGCGCAGTCCCAACAGTGAATTCCAATGGGGAACGGTGAACCCTAGCGGTGCAACCCTAGCGGTGCACTCCTAGCGGTGCAATCCTAGCGGTGAACTCCTAGCGGTGCAATCCTAGCGGTGAAATCCTAGCGGTGAACCCCCAATCCTGGAACGCGTCGAAACATCTTCTGTAGCGCGAAAGATCCGATGCCCTGGCACTAGTGTGACCAGATATGGGCGTCGGTATCTTTCGCAAAACAATTAAACATTATGCGAAATGGAGTGGTGAAATGCATTTCCGGTGGAAATGTAATTTAAAGAAAATTAAATATTTAAATGAAATATTTTTACCCAACCCAGAATCAAATCCCCAATGTTTTATATGCCGGATAATCACCATTCCACAACGCCATGCAGAACAAAGAAAATATTACATTTTCCATTAACAATTATAATAAAACATATTGAAGGAACAAAGACTTTTAATATTTATTTCCCCGGTATTTTCCCTTATAATAACCAAAACTAAATATATCTCTCAGCTATGTGATGAACTAATAGAATAAAGAATAATTTATGTAAGCAACTACATTACAATTGGCTTTAACACTTAAAGGAAATTAAGACATTCTTATACAACAATGTACTCATACAAGACTATAAGTTTAATTTACAATGACAAACTTGTAAACAATTTTTACTCTGGAAAATTCTATTAGACTACTAATTATGAAAAACACAATGCTTATTACTTGCAAGTATGAACTGATATTATGGAGTTTAAACTATCTGGACATTCTAAAATAACAATTACTCATTAGAATATAGGTTAAGATTACAGGTATAGACTACACAATGGAATTAGTTATTGAGACTATATTTCACCTGATTCTTGTGATGGCTAAAACTGATTGGGCTTTAATATTAAGATATAGGAATTTTATAAGGAAAATACCGTGTCAAAATATATATAAGAGTTATTGGAATGAATAGATAAATGAGGTTATAATTGATTGACATTAAAACAACCTATCACATTCACTACCTAGAAGAAATGAAATTAAGAAATAAAATAGCCATAGCGACGTTAATAATACTATAAAAAGATTGAGATATTACTTGCTAGACTGTAATTGGATTACCTAACATGAAAAATAAATAAATTTGGATAATTGTATGAACTTACCAGGGGGTTCCAACCGCCTAATCACAACACAAACACACTTAGGTCACATTTTACACATCAAATACACAGAACAAAGAATAAACATGATAATGACCGCTTCCCGGGTCAGCTACTCAATTATATATATCCCGACGAACCTACTGCGCGGACGACGCGACTAGAATGAAATTCCAAACCATCCCTTCTTTCCGCCAACAAAACAAGTGCGACAGAGATACGAAATAGAAAACACTAATGCTTCCGAGCGAGAAGGAGCATACATAGAAGAATCTCGACGGTGAAGGTGTGAGAATTGTAGACATGATTTCTAGACTGTTCCCGATGTTGACACTGAATAGCGCTGTGAGCGCTAATACTAGTTGCGTCGCGCGGGTTCCGTACGATAATAAAAATATAGTATTGCGTAAAGTTTTTATTTTTTACTATTTTAATGATTTTACATTGTTACAACGTAACAAAGGGTCAATTTTTGTAAGGGGTAAGCCGTTCCGGTACACCCAGGAAATTTTCATTAGATTTCTGTATTGTTCTAAGTACTTTGCTGATAGCAATATGACATTATATCTTTGAAAAGTTAAAATCTGTAACTCCCGAGCGAGTCCAAACTAGATTAGGAAAGAAATAGGCAAGGGAAAAATAACATTTCATTTTATTTAAAAGCCAGTTCATGAAATTTTAATGAAACTCCCCAAGTCCAGGTAGTGTATAGGTATTGTATCACAGTCGCAACAATAAAAGATGCGAAACACTAAGAACTTTCATTATCGAATATCATTAAACAGTAATTTACGATGTTAGCGTGATTTACATTATGAACAGCGCCATCTATCGGCGGAATTGGACATACAATCACTATAGAACTTTTATAACTCAAGAACGGCCTATCCGATTCGGCTGAAAATTGGTGGGGAGGTAGCTTAGAATCAGGAAACGGACATAGGACATAGGACTTTTATCCCGGTAGGTTAAGGTTAAGCAACGTTAGGTAAGGTCATTAAATAGATGGGTGAACCGATTTGTATGAAAGTGTGCATATCGGGTAGGTCTGAGAATAGGTCATACAGTATATTTCATACCGCTAGGTTAAGGTTAAACAACATAAGGCAAGGTCACTAAACAGATGGGTTACCCGATTTGTATGAAATTTTGTGTGCATATCGGGGAGGTCTGAGAATAGGTCATAAAGTATATTTAATGCCGCTGATACCATGATTGACGAGGATATATAGAACGAGAGGAGAAAGAGGGAGAGGGGATTCGAGGAGGGGGTGATGGGGTGAGGGATCGGGGGAGTTAGGTGGAGTAAGGGGGGAGTGAGAAGGAGCAAGTTCGTAGAAGAGAGAGGGGAGAGGGTTCAGAGAGGGGACAACAGGGAGAGGAAGAGGGGGAGTGTGACGCGGACCAAAGTGGGAGGGGGAAAGATAGAGGAGCGAGAGCATATAATTAGATTTTTCTTATAAGAGAGAGAGATATGGATAGAGATTAATCTAGGGAGGCGGGAGAAAAGGGGAGCAAAATGTAATAAAAGCGAGGGCGGAGCTGCGCGGGTCAGCTAGTCCAACATAAAGACGCAGCTGCCCGTCTTCTTGTTTTCCCTTAGTCGCCTTTTACGGACACATTACGGTCCTATTCTTAACCGGGCACTCCACGGGGCGTCAAGTAATTTAGTGACACATTCAAACTACTCTAGTTTTTCTAAAATCATGATTATCATGTATGGACATAGCTTCCTTTGATTAGAGCCCCTGAAGGCTCTTTTGGTTATATTTGATTGAACTTGAACCGGATCGGGATCATCGGCCCTTGAGTGTTTAAATGACGAGGGAACTGGATAATTTTGATTAGATTGACGTTATTCGACTGAGCTGTGATTGGTTGTAATCGATGGTGCGTTTTGTTTTAAAAAAACATGTGAGGAGATGGTCAAGAAGAAATAACAGTCAAAGTACCATTATAGAATGGATTGAATAAAATATATCAATTATCCAATGTTAATTGATAGATCTTTTTAATGTTAGGTACTTTGACCTTTTTATTTAATGTAAGCCTAAAATCACTAACCTAGCAGCCTAACAGCTCAGTGGGCGAGCGCTTGCCTTGGAAACAAGGTGCGCAGGTTCGAACCCCGGCTCGCACCTCTGATTTCTTCAATGAATCATGTGCGAATCGTTTTTGGGCGATTCTTACTAGCTTTCGGTGAAGGAAAACATCGTGATGAAACCTGCATGTCTGAGAAAGCCTAACTAGCTCTCGAATGACGTGTGAAGTCCGCCAACCCGCACTTGGCCAGCGTGGTGGACTATAGCCTAAGCCCCCTCATCTTGAGGGGAGGCCCGTGCCCAGCAGTGGGACATAAACAAGGGCTGGTATTATTAAGCCTAAAATCATAATAATATGTACCTAAGTGGAGCTAGCCACGTTTTAAATTCAACGCCTAGTAACTCTTTACAAACACTGTGCCAAATCAGCAAGGTAATTTTAACCCCACATTATTAATACCAGTATTTTATAAGCCATAAATTTCGTTCCCTTTCATACATTTAAACCTTTTAAATAGTTCGAGTTACACCGATTCCACTATTTGTGACCTCGTCGGAAGAAAGTTGAGTGTTACATACCCTCGCGGTGTGAAAATGTATTAAACGAATGAATTACAAGGGTCCCCGGTTTGTTCGTGAGCCCAACTAATTAATATACATTGTTATTTGTTAAGCTTTGTATGCCTATGACAAAAACAAACTAATTTTGTTTTGCCGTCTATTGAAATACCACCAAATTGAGTTTACATACATTTCCGGTCACTGATACGGTTTAGATACATGCATTTTAAAGCAGCTGTATTTGAGTACAATAGATATGTATTCATTTTAATTGACCCCCGATGAGGGTTCTTCCCCGTGGGGTGTCCGGGTAAGAATATCACCCTCCCATCTCATTCCATTGGGTGTCCGTCCGATGACTAAGGGAAATCTAGAAGACGGACAGCAGCGTCTTTCTATTGGGTTACTTACCACCTATGCTGCGATCCCCAAGACGCCTGCGAAGCGTGGGGATTATAATATACAGGGTGTAAGGGACATCGTACCGAAAAAAAAATTATAAGACGTCAAATAATGTCCGTTACAACATTACAGTAACCATTTATATCGTAAATGACAAATGAATAACTTATTAATTTTCGAGCATGTAATGAATATATGCGGAATAATGTTTATTTTTCAAATTACATTGCTAATTATCTAAAATAATAATAGTTAATTGCCTATTAATTAATTGCCTATGTACTGCTTTTGTGCATAAAGAATAAATAAATAAAATAAAATAAAAACACAAATAATTAATTAATTGTTTTTAAATTAAAATTAGGCTTTATTGTTATACCAATAATGATGTTATACTAATTTTATTTTTAAAAAGTGAATTTTTTTTTTTGGAAATTCAAGAAAAAGCCGATGAAAAATTTTAACACTAGGATGTTCAGAATCATGTTCTGGATCCCTGGTATTGGTTTTCGGTACGATGTCCCTTACACCCGTTATATATATATAATTTTATATAATTTATTTATTTCTCACCACAACCAAATAACAAGCATAACAAGTAACCAAACGATAGTTTAAAATTGTAGTATGTAGGTTGTGGATCGCTGGTGCCTGAGGTAGGTAGAATGTACCTGTATTACAGGTCACCAGGTCCCCACATTACAAATGTCGTGGAACAAAAGAGCCAGAGCTGGGATACATTTAAAAGTGCATTACATTGGTGGAGTATCTTATTAACTAAGTAATAACTTGTAACAGGTCATTGTAATTAATCTATTCTTACGGATTATATCGCGATTTATTTTAATTTTCCCGACGTTTCGAATGCTTTGCAGCACCCATGGTCACGGGCGGACTGAGATGTTGAACATCCCTGCGCTCTATTTATGCAGTCATAATTTTCGGTGTACCCTCAGTTATTGTTGTTGTTTTTATTGATGTACCCTCAATTCTTATTGGTTATTATTGTTGTTGGTCCGACCTACGCAGTAAGAGCTTACAGTGTCTTGACGCCATGCAGTGTTTTGTCTGGTTTTGGATTTAATTATATTTATCATAGGATCCCAAGCTGGTGGTAACACCCAACCATCTTCTCTATTGAAATTAGGATGTTTTTTGATTTCAATAGCCTCACGAATCATCCTTGGTTGGAAACGGTGTTCTTTCGCGAGGATTTGTGGTTTATCAAATCTGATATAATGGCGGGTGCGATCCTGAATGTGTTCACAGACTGCAGATTTTGTACAGCGTCGGTGTTTCAGATCAGCTATGTGCACTTTAACGCGAGTTTTTATTGCACGCTTTGTTTGCCCAATGTAGGAGAGCCCACAGTCACAGTCGAGTTTATAATTATAAACTCCTGCATCTTGTAAATGTATGTGGCATTTGACAGGTGGTAAATATTGACTAATCTTCTTTGGTGGCTTATAATAAGTTTTGATTGAAGCCCGCTTTAAGATGTAGCTAATCTTGTCAGTAACTCCTCTAACATATGGTAGGACAGCAGGCTGACGCTCCACTGTGGCTGGTTTGACACGTTCACTATGATGGCGGCGCGGGATCCGGAGCTTGTTGTCACGCAGTACTTGCTTGACATGTTGAAGCTCAGCGCTCAGATGGTCATCATCACAGATTCCGCGTGCTCTTTGAAACAAAGATTTACCTGTAGCTAGCTGTGTTGGGGGATGATGAAACTTACCATTCAAGTATCTATCTGTATGGGTTGGTTTTCTGTACACAGTATGGCCCAAGGTATTATTAGGATTCCGCATTACTAATACATCCAAAAAGGCCAATGAGTTATTTGACTCCAACTCCATTGTGAATTTAATTTTTGGATTGATGGAGTTAAGATGGTCCAGGAATACTGTTACTTTATCAGATGGTAATATTGTGAAGGTATCGTCTACGTATCGCTTGTAGAATCTCGGAGTAACAGGTGAAGTTCTGAGGGCTGTCTCCTCAAAGTCTTCCATGAAAATGTCAGCTACTACGGGAGATACAGGTGAGCCTATCGCTACTCCATCTACTTGCTTATAGAATTGCTCCTTCCACAATAGATAGCCAGATGTAAGGCAATGTTCTAATAGTTCTGCATATTCCTTTGGCATGTTTTTCTCGGCTAGCCTCTTTTTTACAATTTCAATGCAGTCCACCACAGGTATGCATGTGAATAGGGACTGGACATCAAAACTGACCATAGTTTCATTATCAGAAATACTCAGATGTTTGATTTCATTGACAAAATGGTATGAATCCCTGGTAAGTTGGTGTGTGTGGTAAGGTGACCATGGGTGCTGCAAAGCATTCGAAACGTCGGGAAAATTAAAATAAATCGCGATATAATCCGTAAGAATAGATTAATTACAATGTCTAGTATTCGCGTAAATAAAAGACAAGATTTTGTAACAGGTCCTCAGTTGTACTATAAGATTGTAAAAGTAACCATTTTTTCAGAACTGACTTCAACTTAAATCGATTAAGGGAATATAGTGATAAATATTTATGAAGTTTATTATAAAGAAATGGGCCTAGAAATACAAAAAACTTTCGGCTGTAAGCAATTCTGAGAGACGTTGATGGTGCTACTATGCGATTATGGCAATCCCTCCCATCTAAGGGGGAGGCCTCTGTTCAGCAATGGACGACTTTCGGCTGATGATGATGATAATTATGAGGGTTCTTGGGTACGGAAAATTTCTGTGCGTATATAGTTAATAGCCATTTTATACTTAGACCGGACCTATTTTTGACGAAGGGGAAACCTTCAAGTGGTCCCCGGGACCGGTGCGCTGATCTCAGTGGACGTCTAGGGCCCCCACTCCAAACGTCCAGCGACTGCGTGAAGGACGTAGAACAGACCTATATTACTTAGCTAAGAAGAAATAAATATAGACCGGTGATAATAGAGACATCAGGATGTTCAACACATTGAACTTCCTGACGTCTATTATCACCACCATACTATTTAAAAATGTGCCACCATACTATTTATGACAAAAGTGTAATCGGCCGATATGTGCTGAAAGGTGGTCTCTAGACCTTCTCCCCCCTTGCCCATCTCCTTTGCACACAAATAAACATTTGCCTCTGCACCAAAAATATTATACCAAAAATATTATACCAAAAATATTCACCCACTTACCAACCAATAGCTATACCGAATATCGAGCAATCAATCAAACGCGAACTATCTTATTTGTTTGTCAAAGAGCGGCACAAAAACAGGCCTACATAATACAAGGGAGGTATATAAAGGGTGGTTTACGGGTAGCAAAGGGGTCCCGGAACTAGTTTACCATAAAACGAAGCTCGGTATTACGACGAGGTCCGTAAAAAACAGACAGTTTGCGCAGTGATATCATTGTCACCTTCGTTTGTTAGGGTTGCCACAACGCGGTATTTTTATTTGAATTTGTCCTGCTGTAAAGTGAATCTTCCTCTCTATCTATTTACTTCTTTATCTATACCAAAGCTAATAATGTTCATTGAAATGAAACTACTATTACGGATTATATCGCGGTTTATTTTAGATTTTAATTTCCAGACGTTTCGAATGCTTTACAGCACCTATGGTCACGGGAGGACTGATATGTTAAACGTCTTTTGGTCACAATTGTTCTCAGGTATTATTAAAATTAAGTAAAAACTAAAATAAACCGCAATATAATCCGTAAAAGTAGTTTAATTTTCAAACTCAAACTCAAACTCAAAAATCTTTATTTCAAATAGGCTTAACGCTAGCACTTTTGAATCGTCATTTTTTAGAAGCTACCACCGGATCACAACGCGGCCTCAACTGAGAAGATCCGGCAAGAAACTCAGCAGGCTTGTCATTTTTTCACTTTTTTTTTTAAACATTGTTTTGTTACAAATGAATCGACATTAGCCATATTGTGTCCTGCCGTTCGAAACATAAAGCAAGGGAGAAAAGAAGAAAACAATAAATTACGACAAACTAAAAGGCCAAATGGATAGAAGTCGGAGCAGTCCCCCCAAGCAGCACCCGCGCACGAGTTGACTCGAGCAGCAGCCATCACTCCCCTCAACCATATTAGAGGGAAGGGGGTGACCCGCCACACGAAGCCGCCACAAGCAAAGACTTTTCGATGGCGAGCATGACCGAACCAAAATCACAGTGGCTCACATTTAACTTCTGCTGTTAAGTAGTACCTCGACAGGCATGACACAAAACACTTTCACATAATCTTTATATTATCAATCAATTGACTTGTGAAACAGCCATCAGTAATCCACCAGATTAAGAGGTGTTACAAACTGTAAGCCTACAATTCTAAGCTTGCATGAGTTGAGAAGTTCAAGCCCACGCAGCTTTATCCTCTAGCTAGGTAATCCGAGATTTTGTAATAAGCCTTTTTCGACAACCGGCTTCTTATCAAAGGTTTAAATTTATTCAGTGGAAGATCTCGGATATCCTGTGGCAATTTGTTATAGAAGCGTATACTTTGGCCCATAAACGATTTGCTTGTTCTGTGGAGACGTGTGGAATGTAAAACAAGATTGTGTTTGTTCCGGGTATTAACACTATGAATCGCACTGTACTTTTTAAAAGATACACTATTTTTCTGAATATAAACTAAATTTTCAAATATGAATTGCGAAACAACCGTTAGAATATCTATTTCTTTGAATTTTTCCCTTAGTGAATCCGTAGGAGCCAGATTGTAAATGGCTCTCACAGCTCTTTTCTGCAGAATAAAAATGGTATTAAGTTCTGCAGAAGATCCCCACAGTAATAAACCATAAGACATAATACTGTGGAAATAGCTGAAATAAACAATTCTAGCGGTTTCAATATCAGTTAAACGTCTTATTTTTTTAACTGCATAAGCCGCGGAACTCAGTCTACCAGACAATTTCTTAATGTGTGGGCCCCATTGTAGTTTAGCGTCAATTGTTATACCTCAAATGTTAAGGGGGTAACATGCGCCAATGACCTTGAGAATCTGGCCGCTCCGGCCGAGAGTTGTCATCGTAGAGGGCGCTACCAGCAGATATGAATATTACATTTGAAAAATCCTAGACTAAAAATATGCAGATGTGTCGAATGGAGTTTTTTAATTTTGCCTATTCCGTTATAGAATGAAATGATGCAGTTTAATAACGGTAACCCACTGTTTTATATCTTGATTTATACCTTGGCGTGCCACCTAATTACAATCTGACAACCCAACCACTTACAGTGGTAACGTAGTTGACGTGTGGCATCAGGATACGGATTATTGCATTTCATATTCCAAACTTCATATCAAAGGTTCAGTCCGTCTATTATAGAATGGCCAATGCCTGACTAGCGAGACTTATACATACTTCTGTTCTATTGTTGGTGGTTATTAGGTCCGGTTACAACCGAAACGCACTTCGACCCAGCTGAATACATTGTGCCTGCCATTCGGTATCCATATACATTCGTACTACTTATAACTTACAGTCACAGCGGATTTTTGTGTGTCTGAAGTTAGGGTTGACGAACCATTGCGCAAGTACAGTTGCGAGTTCTTAATACATAAACATAAAAATATCTACTGCGCAGCGTCTTGCCGTGACTACTGTAAGCGTACTTGAAATGAAACTATGCACAAAGTTCTAAGGTTTCTGTTCTGCACGTCAAAACGAAAGCGTTTAACAGAGCCTTCAAAATATAGTTTTTTTTAAAAGGGTCCTTTTAATATATTTCCTAAATTAGTTCCAAATTCTCTAACCAATAAACATCCATCTGATAGTTGAGCTTTTTGATTCCTGGAAAAATGAACTGAAAACAAATTGATGATTGATTGCGATGTTCGAGTATAACAAAGAGAGTGACTTAAGATGCTGCAATGCATGCCAGTGGCTCTGATGAGATGCTAGCGGTATTATTAAAGAAGCGTGTAATGTTTCCTATTCTAATGCGTATATTATCTTTAAGAGGGGCACAAGTACCCGAATCTTGGAAGCTTGCTAGCTTCCAACCTTACTCAAGACCAGATACCCAACGTCAACCCAAGTCGTGCAGACCCAAAAATCATAAATTATTTTTATTGTGACAATTAGTTTCATGATAAGAATAATAGCACCCATCCATCTCCTCCCGTTGGGTGTCCGTAAAAGGCGAAAAACAAGAAGACGAGCAGCAGCGTCTTTTTATTGGATTACCTACCACCTATCTGCGATCCCCAACCGCCTGCCAGGCGTGGGGATTGTGGCGACCCCTCCCCTCTAAGGGAGAGAGGGCCTTTTTTCAACAGTGGACGTTTCGGCTGCTGATGATGATGTAGATGAGTTCCGTGATCGACTCCGTAATGGCCATCGAACTGAAACTATGATAAGATACTTAACTTTTTCCATAATTAAGTACAGGTAAAAACGAACTAGACCGAAGACAAACAGGTTATGGTCATGCACATGAATGTTTGTCCTGTGTGGGAATCGACCCCAAGATCTTAAGGTCAGCTGCCAGGGTAGCAAACTACAAAATCAACGGACCTGTGTTGTTATTCAATATACGTGGCTGCCAAAGGAATCCGTAGCTCTGTTTGTTTGAACGCACGAATTCAGTAATAGCCTTTTTAGTGTAAGTTTCAGTTTCAAATGTTAATAGTTTGAACGACGTTCCGGGCGCTTACCCCACCTGCATGTATTTTAGGCCGGCACGTGGAAGCGATTGTCGTCCTAAAGGTGATAGACCGTTCGTGACCGCGAGAGTACGTAACGTAACTTCATCTTGAGTTCTGTACCCATCGCGGGGTTTGAACTACGTGGAGCATTTGACATTTTATTTTATTTATTCTTTAGCACACTTAAATATGTACAAGGCGGACTTAATGCCTTAGGCATTCTCTGCCAGTCTACCTTTGGATGATGCAGAGGGTAATAGTGGTAGGTGCATAGGTAATGTAAAATTTAAATAGATATTTAAATTTTACATTAGCTATGGTTTTAGAGTAACTAACATTTTAACGCGGTGGTATTTTTTCTCGTGCCTACCAACAACACCATCAGTTTATTGTTACGCAACTTAGTTAAGTAACAAGGTATTACCTGATAGTAATCGAAGCACCCACCCATAGAAAAGTCTCTTCCTGTCCCTGTCATCCAAAACTATAATTACAGCCTTTTGGTCCGATAGTTATTTTGCCAGCTACAGTGACCTTCTACTTATGTTATATAGCGGAAGAAATCTAAGATTAAAGTGGTGCCCCTTAGATAGCACACGAGTAGGGTACTCGTGTGCTATCTAAGGGGCGCCATCCAACTTAACCATCCAGATGTCTCAAAAGACGAGCAACTGTCCAATGCAACTGTCCGTAGGTAAGCGTGTCGCTCACCATCAAGCCAACCACCCAGGTACTCGACTCGTTGCTAAGTTGCAAAAACCAACATGATAGTAATAATAACACCGTTAATGTTTTGACAAAAAAAATAATAATGTAAAGGATATCATAATGTATGTCATTTTGTCGACCCACACAGTATTAAATACGATTTCAATTAATAAGATCATATATGACTCTGATACGCTTTAACAGTTAGGCATAATACTCAGCGACGATACTTTCGCATACTCTATGATGAACCAAAAATATGGTATTACTATAAAAATGTCTTTAATTAAATATAGAAGTATAGATTTCATTTGAAATGATTTATAATGTTATAATTATACCATATGTAACATATCTTAATTAAAAATATGTTCAAAATCATTTAAAATAAATTCGTCTTGTCAAAAAAAAATCGAGCACGTCCACCCTCCATAACAGTCCACGAAAGACTGATGAAAGGCGATCGCGGGGGCGCTGCAAGGGGAAATGCATCGCGTATTTGGTTTTTCTATAATTTCTTGTAAAACATGAATGAAATTAAGAAATGTAATCAATACGAATTGTAGAATAGGTTATTATGCTTTTTATAGTCCAAGTTTGACGTCTATCCGATAAACGGATATTGAACGCTAACACAATTCATATCCAACGTAGTACATTTTTTAAATACATATTGCTTGAAAACGTTATATTTAATCCAATATCTAATCAATAAAACTATTTGCTGAAGATCTGAGGTATAAGTACATATAATTTTCATAGCTAATGCAATAGCGGATTGATCCATCGAACTCTTTAAACAAAGGCTATTTTTGCAATTTTACCGTTGTTACCCCCTTAATGTCAAATGTTAATTTCGATATAAGCTAATGCTAGTGGTTAGTGGTTATGCATCCAGATACACCCATGCTATTTTTTTATGCAATGCGTATATTTTTATCACGTTAGTATTAACAGATCATATTCAAACATTAAAAAAACATTCTAAAACTAAAACATACCACAAAATTACGGAAATTGTATTCACCATGCGTACGGTGGCAATGATAGGGGTCAGGTCAGGTGAGGTCTTGTGTTTCCTTCGGAGTCGCTGGACGTTCGGGGTGTGGGCCCTTAGGACGTCCATTGAGTACGGCGGCGACTCCGAGGAGGACGGCGGCGGGGTTGCGACCCCCGTCCCCGTGAGCACCGTGACTGGTTCCCGGGGGGTTACAATGCGCCCCCCGGCGGCGGGATCAAAGGCAAGGCACTGATAGTTCCCTGGTGCAGATCCCACCGGAGAGACCTTGGTCCCCTCTCATGTGCCGATGCGACAGCCGCGGGGGTTTTAGTGGGTAAGAATCCCACATACCCCGGTCGAGCCCCACAGGTCCCGGGGATCTTTTCAAGATTTCCCCAGCGTCAAAAGACATGTCGACCACCAGACTGTCGACGATACCACAGACGATACGTTCATGGTCATAGATTCGATTTTAATTTTTACAACGCTAGCGCGTTGCCGTAGATTGTGATTCTTCTGGTGTTGCTAGCGTCTATAGGCTGCGGTGACTGGTGACTACTTACCATCAGGCGGGCCGCACGCTTGCTTGCCACCTTGGTAGTATAAAAAAATAAGACTACGTATAGGTATTAGTGACTACAATTGATGAAGGCCATTTTTATTTCATAAAATAAGACCGAAAGAAGTGAGTTAATATTAATCATCATGTTTTAAAAAAAAACAACATTTGTTTGGTGGTTGTGGTACATGTTAGCTTGGTTTCCCGGCACAGACCCGGTCGTGTGAGCCCACATCCACACACCTTACCCGCCCGATTTTAGAATACCGTTTGTTTTGTACGCAAACTTAACCACAGAGTTAATTAAATTCAACACTTTGAAGTTTGTTCCTTGAGTTTTCTTGTATTTCGAGCTTGAATTTTAAATTCTATTATCGTTAGCTGACGGCTTTGTGTATATTAATGTCAAGTTTTGGTTTACATTTTACAAGTAGCCCGCCACGCGTAACTTGAGATTAATTAAATTCAATATTTTCTTTACTACATTGTTACCATCGTATTGGCACCCATAAAACCTATGTCGCTCTGAAATAGTGTAGCTACACTATCGATATAAATTAACGGTTCCGGATTTTTTATATCGCTTGGTTTGTGAGTAAATTGATTTCAAATTTGGTCAACCTGTCTTCAGGCCTCTTAAATGGCCAAAGATCTAAGGAGTGACCAGACTTACAAAAGGTTGTGTAATTAACTGACAGTTCATCAAATAAATCTAAATACGTATTTAGATGATCTTTCTCTTTAATCGAACAGCTGGCTTTGAGAATAATATCGTTTCTACAAACGTAGGTATCAAGTTCAATGAAATAACAAAGAAGGAGAGGAAAGAAAAAAGGACAGTACCTACGAGATATCAAAACGACACTCAGTATAGCAGACCGCTAATAAATCGCAGATTTCTAAGATGCCTTTAGAGCAGATTATAAAAAAGAATTCACACACACTAAAGTCAATAGAAATATAATAAAAGCACAATTTACACTCGATCGGTTTTCCATTTAAATCAACGGTCCCCGTGATTTGTGCGGTAATTTACCGATGCGGTGTCGCGTCGAGCCGCGATCCCAGTGCGTTGCGGTCACCGCGGGATACGGACCATTTCACTTCACTAGTTATTCTTTTTTTAATTGTCTATAGTGTTGACATGGAATGATTTTAAATATTTTAATATGTTCGACGGGAATGTAAAATGCAATAAATAAAAAATAATTACTTATTTGAATAAAGTGAATCAGTATTTTTTTTTTCAATTATAACTTGGGCAACGCGATAGTGATTCTTCTGGCGTTGCTGGAGTCTGTAGGCTGCGGTGACTGCTTACCATCAGGCGGGCCGCACGCTTGCTTGCCACCTCGGTAGTATAAAAAAAGCACAAACAAAAATCATATCATATTTACTCACTGTCTAAAACAATTGTTATCGTCAAGTGACTATAAAGTGTAATGTAACTTACATTACATTCACGCAGACACAGTGTACCCTGAAAGGAAATAAAGTTCATATGTAGTGACAGGGCGCGTCACTCCGAGGCCTTTATGACGCTTCACGTTGCCAAAATATTTCCTATAGCCAGGTTCCGTATCACAGATCCGCACCCGGATCACGTGAAACTGGAAATATGATTTTTGATGTTTATATTTTACTAGAGGCTTCGTACGGATGTATATAGTTATAGTTTTCTCGACCAAAAACGTGGGTTTTTATAAGTTTGACGCCTATGTCTGTCTGTCCGTCTGTCTGTGGCATCGTTGCACTCTAAGGCGCTGTCCTATCGCCATCGCTCGCGCAATGATGCGATACGATATCATCGTGCGATGAAACCGCATACGGTCGCATCGTATGATCTTCAATAGGACATTCATTTGTTACCAGTATGATTGAACACACGGTCGCTTGATCATTTTCGTCGGACAATAGGACAGCGCCTTATGAGTGGACGGATTTGTATGCGGTTTTTTTTTATTTGAAATCTGGTTTAATCGAGATGGTTCTTAGCTATGTTTCATGAAAATCGGTTCTGCCGTTTGAAGAAAATCAGCTCTTTTTGGAGTCGAGGTATGGTGTGGAGGTGGTGGGTAGTATACCCAGGACTGCCCAAGAGTGATAGTGACCAGCCAAAGACAATTGGTAGGGTTGAATATGTCATACAGAACATTTTGTAAAAAAAAAAAACAGGGTTTACGTATACAATGGATATTTTTAACCGGCTTCATTAACCGGCTTCAAAAAGAAGGTTCTCTATTCGACGCGTATGTATGTAATATTGATAAAAATGCGTAATATTAATATATGTTAAGTCTATGTGGGCTTTTAAACAAATTTACCAAATTTTATGAGTATATGTAGGTATATATGTATGTATGTATGTAGGTTTGTCCGCCGATTTCTCAGAAACTACAAGTCCGATTTCGTAAATAATTTTTGCAATAGTTAGTGTTTTTCAACTTAGGGTAGAGTACAAGGTTCATCAAAATCGGTCCAGTAGTTTAAGAGATATAAACTTTTTATGTTTTCAGTAAGTTACTGTATCGTAGACGTTCGAGTTGCGTGATAGTGCTGATACCTATCTTGGTAAAATAAGTCACTAAAAAGTGTTAAATAAACTATTTTGTAAAAAATAAAAACCGACTTCAAAGTAAATTATCTCTCTCTCTCCAACTTAAGAGCTGGGCTCTTGTCGGTGAAGCAATTTCCACTCTGCTCTATTATATGCCTTCATTTTGACCTCCTGATACGACATTCCACCCACTTTTTCTGCTACCTGCTTCATAAAACTTCGTCTGGGTCTTCCTCTTCCCCTTTTCCCTTCTATTTTACCTTCCACTATCGTTTTAAAGAAGGTGTCGTGTCGTATCAAGTGGCCAATCATCTTTCCTCTCCTATTCTCAATAGATCTTAAAATTTTTCTTTCTTCATTGACCAATTCTAAAACTTCCTCATTCGTCTTCCTTTCTGTCCAACTTATTCCCTCCATTCTTCTCCAACACCACATCTCGAATGCTTCCAACCTTTCTCTATCCTTCTGTGTAAGGGCATTCAATTGCAAGAAACATTTGTTCAAAGCCAGGATAGCAACTGCTATAAAAAAAACGGCTCATTAAAACATATATTTGGAGCATCGCTTTGTATGGCAGTGAGGCACCCTTACACAGTAAATTATCTAAAAAGCATAAAATAACGAAAATATATTGAAGTCGGTGTCAGCTGGTGATAGTGTTAGTTAACATGATTAGCTAGCACCGACTTCAATATGTTTTCGTTATTTTATGCTTTTTAGATAATTTACTTTGAAGTCGGTTTTTATTTTTTATTTATAAAATAGTTTATTCATTACTTTCATTAGTCCGAAACGTAGAACTTGATAATGCACTTTATTAGAATTGATTAATTTTTAGAATTCTCTCGACCGAGTTTTCCTTATTGCTCAGTTATTGTTTTTTGTATTCATCTCAGTGACGAGACAAGAGAGACGTGCGCCTGATGGTAAGCGACGCCTGCCGACCGATGCACTGAACTTCCGCTCTTTACCCGAGTTGATATCGTACCCTTCACACCGCAACCCACAATATTTACACACTGCTGCTTGGCGGTAGAATATTTGGCACTGTAGTGGTACCTACCTGGTCGGTATTGCACAAGGGGCACTAAAAGGTCACCCATCTATAGACCGACCTTGTCTGACATTGCTTAACCAACTCATCGTTTACCGAACAGTGATTACAACTAACTGTGATGTAAGGTGAAAGTGCTTCATAGTTACCTACTCACCGCGCGCCAATTGAGGGTAGTGTTATTTTTTCATTCTTTCCTCTTCTATTTTATACTTAACAATCCTAACTCTTCTTCTTCTTTGTTACTTCTTTATTTTCTTCTCCATCCTAAGGTTGCCTGGAAGAGATCGCATTCAGCGTAAGGCCGCCCATTGTTGCATGTCTTATAAATTTTTACCTTTACTATTAGTATCTGTTTTTTGTGCGCAATATAGAATTGTCTAACTATCTATCTCCTCTTTATCATCGTAAGAATTTTTTCTTTTTTATATCTCATGACAAGCCTTGTAGTTTTTCTGTATCTCTACTTCTTGAAACTCCTCCTCACTCTTCTTGTCGCTATGACGGTTCTTTTACCGTGCAAGCAGTGTGGCTATGGAATTCTCTTCCCCATTCATTGCGTGCTAGCTGTAGTTTAGACTTTTTAAAGAAATTACACTTTTTCTGATAAGCAGGTTTCCTCGCGATATTTTTCTTCACCCAAAGCTAGTAAAAATCGCATAAAGACGATTCGCACATGAGAGATGCGAGCCGGGGCTCGAATTAGTGCACCTTGTTTTCAAGGCAAGAGCTCGCCCACTGAACTGTTACTGCTATATTATATTAATGTGTTATTCTATTAATGTTCATAATTGAGAATCAAACGAACTTACCTTCTGAAGTTTGATGTCTAATTATATGAGTTTATTGAACGAAGACAAGGCTGATTTACATGCAGCAGACGAGATATTATGCTGCCCAAGTCACATATTTAAAGATAAAAATACATATTTTTAAAAATAAAATTCACTATTTTGACTCATTTCCCGGCAACGGCACGCAACCAGTCGCCATCTTCATTACTTTTAGAGCCAATTTTTTTCGATACTTTTCGGGAGTATTGAGGGAGGGCGGGAGTATCTTGTCTTCGTTCAATAAACTCATATAATTAGACATCAAACTTCACAAGGTAAGTTCGTTTGATTCTCAATTATACTTCGTTTATTTCACGAAGACAAGGCTGATTTACATGCAGGATGTTTAGAGCATCGAAAAAAATTAATTAAAGTTATTAAGGCATATTGCCTATCTATATACTTAATAAATTTCTTGTTTACTTTTCATGCAAGATATACAAGTAGGTATACTAAATACCGCGACAATGACTTTCGGTTCTGTAATGGCAGAGATATACATCTCTCTGCGGTATCTCTAGTTTTCAATTTTCAAACAATATAGAAAGCGATCTCCAACCCCATTCAAAGAACCTGCCCTGCAAGGTTCATTATTTATTTTTCAATTTATGCACACAGAAGGAAACAATTACATAAAATTAATAGGAAAAAAATTACAAAAGTGCTGCTTATTTCATATGAAATCTCTTCCAGCAGACCTGTAAGAAGAGAGTCTTCCCACTTTCGTATACATATAGTTATGTTTAATTATAAGTAGGTATAGTAATTGAAGATAGATGAGTGGGAAACAATTCATATTTTCTGTTAAATTGTGTGGAACGTAGAGGTTAACATTCGATTAGAGCGCAATTTTTTTTTTTTTTTTTTAGATTAAGCTTAATCTGGTGTGAACATGTATACAAACTACAGCACATAAATAAACATAATAAGCAGCTGAAAAAGTTGTAATGTTGCACAGTTACGAGCACTCATTTTCTAAGATAATTTAATAGCCAACTTGTATTCCAAATAAATTTTCATATTTGGTGCAATAGTAAAAATGTTTTACTGTAATACTTTGAAGAACCTTATTTCGTTGGGTATACGAGTATAAGTTCATTATTATAATATTATTATTATTATAATGTGAGTGTAACCAGAATAATGTCTTGTAAAATAAATGATAGCATAGCAATTATCAAGGGATAGCGGCATCCTATCGATAAGGCTATAATATGCCCAATTATCATTAGGCGATTCACATAAAATTGAAGATTCTAAGTCTGTATTAACATCTTTTTACTCTATTTTTAGACCTAATTGATATTAATTTTTAGTGTATTTCATGTGTATATAAAGACTTTATTTTCTTTTACCATTAGACTACAGTAGGTACTGCAGTTAAAATGTGAGAAGAAACGCTAGGTATTTTGCAAGAAATAATAAAATTCGATTATAATACGAGTAATATAAGTAGGTAAATCGATGCTAATAAGTCAAAATTACATAAACCAATAATTGATGTGAGTAATTATTATGATAGTGGACATAGGCATCTAGAGTGTATCATGTTATAATGTATTACCGTCTATGATCGATCAATCAAATGATCTTGTAACTTATTATATAAAACTAATGTTTGACGGGACGGATAATGCGGTGACTAGAAACCTCAACCGCCACCCCAAAGTCGAGGGCTGACTCCCAGCCAGGATAACAACTGTTTGGCATGTACACATCCAGCATGAGGTTGTTACAATAAATTATGTATTCATATTTGTACATACACATGTCATTGTATGTTCGCCGGCGGCCAGGTGCCGCCGTAGCACAGACATTGCTCAATGTTTGCAGTGTGTGGCTTAGGGGATTTTTTATAAATTGTCAATACACACAGCTACCAATATAGTATTCCAAAGCATACCTGTAGCATATTCAGCTCGTAGTGTTTTTCTGCGTAGTTACTGGACTGCGGGCATGATGAAAGCGACGTCATCGTTGTGCAAGGATCTGCACAGGCCTGTGGTAGGGATAAACTTACGGCTTCTAGGCTGGCCACCCCCCATACGTTAAAATCTTCTGAAAAATGCGGTGCGAAATTAGATTACGTATAACTAATAAGTTTCTTATTTATTTATTTTTTTTTGATTACCGCATACGCTGTGGTTAGTAACATTTTTCAATTCAATTCAATTCATGTATTGCAAAATATGAGTACCTAGTTAATTTCAGGTGTTATACAAATAAAGTACCATCATATTTGACTTTGCGGTATGCAATTACTTGATACGAATTTAAAGTATTCGAGCTGTGCAGGCAACGCTGTTGGACCTTCTTGATTTCCCTGCCTTGCCAAATTTACAAAACTGATATTGTTACTACCTATAGGTACAAATATGTCATAATATAGGTATAATATAGGTTGTTCTAAGGTTTTACGAGTAAATAAATTGAAATTGAAATATAAGTTTAAGCAAGCTTCCGCCGTACTGGAGTTAATACTACTACTAGTACTGAATTTAAGCATTCTATAAATGATTTATTTTACGCAGGGCCTTGGCCCAATAATTGCTTAGTATTATATGTCCTTGAAAGTGGTAAATCTGATTGATTATTAGGATCTCATAATTTACAAGATTATGTTTTGTATACGCATGTTATGCGCAATATTATTATTCACAACCAGTAGTCACAATCAGTATTATTATTTATACCTTTTTACTTGATTTACACTTACTGGGAGACATACTTTTCTATAACTCGGTCTATGCGCTACCTCCTCAGGTGGCGCATACCTAGCTGGGGTTCATAAAATCCATATCTAGCAGTATGTGCCTGATAATTTGATATTATGTCTGGTACTATACAAGGCATTAAAGATTGTTTTATGTATTAGCTTGATGCCATCGGAGCTATACACGGTATACGGGGGAATCCGACAATAATACATATTGTAAGGTAGTTCGATGTCATAAGACCCATAACCAGTTTACGTAAAGATCAAACAATAAATACACTTTGTAAGGTACATATTTTAATGTGACAGGCACCCTACACAGTGTACGTGAGGATCGAACAATAAATACACGTTGTAAGATAGTTACACGCCATAGGACCCATACACGGTTTACGTGAGCATCAATCAATAAACACATATTGTGCATTTTGTCACAGGACCCATACACGATTCACATGAGGATCAAGTGAGAACACATTGCGACGTAGTTGGATATCTGATACTTACACGGGATACTTACACGATGCCCATGAGGATTAACCAATGAATGCACATTATAGTGTGGTTAGACGTCATATGATCCATACATGATTAACGTGAGGATTAAACGATGAATGCGCCTCGCAGTGTAGATAGACGTCAAATGATCCTTACACGACTAGCGCGAGGATTAAACGATGAATGCGCCTCGCAGTGTAGATAGACGTCAAATGATCCTTACACGACTAGCGCGAGGATTAAACGATGGATGCGCCTCGCAGTGTAGATAGACGTCAAATGATCCTTACACGACTAGCGCGAGGATTAAACGATGAATGCGCCTCGCAGTGTAGATAGGCGTCAAATGATCCTTACACGACTAGCGCGAGGATTAAATGATGGATGCGCCTCGCAGTGTAGATAGGCGTCAAATGATCCTTACACGACTAGCGCGAGGATTAAACGATGCATGCGCCTCGCAGTGTAGATAGACGTCAAATGATCCTTACACGACTAGCGCGAGGATTACAATGAATACACATCATAGGTAACATTGTATACATATGTCATATGATCCATACACGGTTTACATGAGGACAATACGACTAACGCCTCTTGACCAACTCCGAAGACGATGACAGCTCCTAGCTATTCACAAACACCACAGCAAAAAGACATCACAGAAAAGTATGGTTATAATTACATTTATTTATTTCATGGCACCTTCCGTACACTATATACGTGTATTGTGTATTCACGTAGGTAACACGTTTTCATAACACAAAGTAGGTAGTGTATATTATAGTAGTAATATTTTCGTAACATTGAAATTGTGATATCGAAATGGTATATCTGATCTATGATTAATTTGTGGGTTCAAATAGGTAAATATCCTATATCACGTCATCCCCGCGCAAAATAAATACGCTGGGATATCACGAGTACATCACACGATGAGCATCGAATAGAATATAGTTCATGATAGGTACCTACCTTAATTATTTATGTTTTTTCCAAATGCCAAAGTACACAAAAGCGCGCAAACGCCCTTAAGAAACTATGTTGGGACACACATACAATACACGTTTTGTGATACTGAGCATTTACGTACGACATACCTTGGCGTATTTATGATTGAGATGTTTTAATCACAATGTAGATTATTTAATTAATATAAAAATATAATAAGTGGGTAGTTGCCGAAAAGAAAAATATTAGTCTGTACTTTGAGATATAATTTTGTACTCACCTTGAAGTTTTATGACAACTACAACAAGTAAAGAATTTACCAATATTATGCTGACACATCTTATGACGATACAATATCTTCACTAGCGGAAATTTTCTTTAAATCCAATCTTATTTGATTTGCGGAGGTAAATTTACGTGTGACTCGGGCATCACAAAATCACGTAATGAAGATGGCGACTGGTTGCGTGCCGTTGCCGGGAAATGAGTCAAAATAGTGAATTTTATTTTTAAAAATATGTATTTTTATCTTTAAATATGTGACTTGGGCAGCATAATATCTCGTCTGCTGCATGTAAATCAGCCTTGTCTTCGTGAAATAAACGAAGTATAATTATACTTATAGAAATAAGTGTAGGTTCCATTGTATATATTTTCTTCTTTACGTTCCAATTGAACATATTTTGTGGAATTTATACATGAAGTACGAATAAATAAAGTATAAATAAATATTTTTAAACCACTTTATCAGTCGGGACCTGTGATTTTTACCGCTATGCCTGACGTTTCATTAAATATTATATATAACAGAATATTTCCTTTCTCAAGAATTTTTACGTCTAACTGGCTTGCATACCTTATTTTAATTAAAGAAACTAGTCCCTCGCTGTGAGAGCTTTGTTGCATATTTCTGCACAACGTCATTAAAAACTCAACATTTACAGAATAGTACCGCATAGTACGAACTTACCCCTTTGAATTCCGGGCCAAATGTTCCAACCAATTCAATTCACGACAGTCATTCGACGAATGTGGCTTCGTCGAGGTTGATTCTGTGATTTTTAATGGCACGTTCATTAGTGGAAGTAAGCATGACAGAATAAAGTGGCATTTGATACTAACGACGTATCTAGTGTAAGGCATAAATAAGAGAAACACTGAATTAATCACTACTCAGAGTAATTAGAATGGAGCTATTATCACGTCGATTCCCCGAACAAATGTTTCGTGGCACTTTTACGGGGTGCGGGAGGCCAAGTAAACACACATAGATACAATTTCACGCATACCCACACTATAATAAACTCGCAACACATTCAAAAAGATACGCACACAAATAAAGAATGACCTGAACATATGAACAAAATTTGGCAGAGGGGTTAGCGCATCATGATCTCTCCAGTGGTATCTCCTCTAAGAATCACTATAATTATTTGTTAGCACAATACACATGGCGCGAAAACGAGAAGTGTCACTAGCGTGTCTAGTGCGTGGACACGTCAATCGGTAATTGGGCTAGTGAGGTGCCCTAATCATATTGATATTGTTGATTTCAATTTTCCTGGCTAACACTAGTAAGAGTTAATATGATAAAGAATGACGTAAGGGTAACAGAAAATTATTCATTGGCCAAATGGTAAAGAAAGAAAGCTAGTTTAGTAAGTAATCAAAACGAATATTATAAAATCGAAAGTAAGTTTGTCTGTCTGTCTGTTCCAATTTCATGATTCAATGGGTGAACCGATCTTGATGAAATTTTATATTCGAATAGTGTACAATACAACGAAGAGCATAGGCTACCTTTTTCTAAAAAACATTTAAAATTCCGTGAATGAATGAGAAAATTAAAAATTTGTCTCTATAACTCGACACTAATTAATATGTTATGAGTAGATTAGAACTACTAATATAACGTAGCCGAAGCCGCGGGTAAACGCTAGGTTAGGTATATATAAGTAGTAGTTTAAAGAAGTATATTAGATTTTGAGAGAAACAAAGCATGATTACCTGCCAAACTTCATACTTTATTAGCTGGAAGGCCCACTCCGTGCGTTATTGAAGAAGGAAAACTAATTTTGCATAACTCATCGAATAATTAAATTTTAACGCTAATCGAATCGATACCTTATTCAAATTATTCGAGTTGGCACTTCATAACAAGGTATTAGCTACCTTACATTTTCACCAGAATTTCAATGTAAATGAAATCGGCGAATATTCTTCCTTATTAGATATTCCGGTAATATCCTGCCAGTGCCTTCGCTACAAGCCCAAGGTTGGACGCACTTGACTATGAATATTATTATTAGCTTAAGATACCTATGTTTAGAATTTCAAACTTTTACTATTTTGAGATGTTTACTAGGTGATATGGTTCCTTGTGCAAGGAAACGTCCAGGTAAGTTTCCGCCACCGCAGTGTCAGATATTCTGCCGCTAAGTAGTACTGTGTAAACATTGCTGTGTTCCGGTTTCAAGGGCACTGTAGCTGGTGAAATTACTGGACACAAAAGACTTATAGGTAATCTAATGTCTTAAGGATCGGCAAAGCGCTAGTGATTCTTCTGGTGTTGCTAATGTCTATACGTGTGTTGTGGGTAAGAATCCCACATACCCCGGTCGAGACCCAAAGCGCCCGGGGACCGTTTAAAGGTTTCCCTCGCTTGAATTTTAACCTCGTATTCTCCTTTCTACATTTTCCTTGATTGATCGATACAAGATCAAATGTATCGAATAGTTCAATCTCACCCGGCCCATTTACAGAATCGATAAGCACCACTACTTATTCAACAGCTGATTGGGTTCCAAACATCCAGAACTATAAACATCAACGGTAAAATCTCCTAAAAATACGCCATAAAAGCTCCCTTTGTCTAGATCACGCAGTCGCTCCCTCGTGAGCTATCACAATTTTTCCACCCCACAATTCGGGAGAGCAATTTATATGGTAAACCTTTGTAAATGTACACCATTCCAGATAAGAAACTGTAACTACTGGGCCTTCAAATGAGGGTAGGAAATTCTGCAAGTTTGGAATGTCCGCTCCCGTGGGATCACGTTTAAGAGCCTGTCTTGTGTAGACAGTGATATTATCGAGATATTTTTTTCGCTAAATGTAAACTAATGAACAACCGCGTCCCATGATAATGCTTCAGCATATCCCATTTAACTCTTTGATGGTCAGAGGTGCAATTGCGCTATGATTTTTAACCGACTTCAAAAAAGGAGGTTCTGTATTCGACGCGTATGTATGTAATATTAATAAAAATGCGTAATATTCATATATGTTAGTCTATGTGGGCTTCTAAACGAATTTACCAAATTTCACGAGTGTATGTATGTATGTATGTATGTAGGTTTGTCCGCGGATTTCTCAGAAACTACAAGTCCGATTTCGAAAATTCTTTTTGCAATAGTTAGAGTATCTTTCAACTTAGGGTATAGTACAAATTTCATCAAAATCGGTATAGTAGTTTAAGAGATATAAACTTTTTATGTTTTCAGTAAGTTACTGTAATGTAGACGTTCGAGTTGCGTGATAGTGCTGATACCTATCTTGGTAAAATAAGTCACTAAAAAGTGTTAAATAAACAATTAAAAAAAAATTAAAACCGACTTCAAAGTAAATTATCTAAAAAGCATAAAATAACGAAAATATTATTGAAGTTGGTGCAGAATATACACAGCAGGTAGGCTAACACCAACTTCAATAATATTTTATTTACTTTGAAGTCGGTTTTTATTTTTTTTTAAATATTCGACTTGCAATGATTAGCGAAACAATTGCAATACGTTACGACCAATGTTTTTAATAGATTAGAACGGAACCATTCTACCTATCACAGTCATACCTATATACATACAATCTTCAACATTCTCCAATCATGGGGCAAACTATGCAAGATTTGTAATAGCGTAACTTCACACAGTCGCGCTGTATACCAATAATAGTGCAACAAAGTTATGCGGTTTTCACCATCAGTTAAATAATTTTTCACTGAAGTTATATACAAGTAAGTATTTAAAAAACCTAATTAAGTTTAATTTAATTAGAAAAATAAACCTAGTTTAGGATGAGATGACCGTATGTGGATGGTCCCAGAATATAAAAAAATACCACTTGGAACTAGTGTTGTACCGTGCCCGGGCATCGTAGACAGAATATAACAAGACATCTAGCTAGCGTGCCGCCGATAAGGACAGAAAATAATCATTCGTACACATAACACACGTTATGGATATTTATTCAAATGCGCCTATTATGTAGTTTAAACGATATTTCATAATGCAATTCAATTTAAAACTCCAAAGCTACATCGTGAACGAGAAAATTTCACGAGTATCGAAGAAAACCGCACCGGCGGTGCGCCCGGTGCTGAACACACGCTGAAGGAAAATCAATCAAAAAATCATATGCTCTGTTGCTTTCTATCACATATAATATATATAAATGCATTCTTTTCTCGCGCGAATGAGATAGAAAGTGCCAGCTCTCTATTGGTTTCTTTCTCTAAGCCGGGCATATTCCCAATAAGTGGGAATATTGTCCGCGCGTTGTATAGACCGCGCGGGCGGTCACCTATGTGATGGACCGACCAAATTAAATCTGCGCTGGGCGGTCCCTTGCATAAGTGCACCAGGATGGCGGCAAACACAGAAAGATGGCGACAATTCGTGAGGCGCGTAATATCTGCCCCTAGTGACACTACATAACGGCCACGACCGCTCTATCAAGAACGTTAGGCCAGAGAAGAAGGGAATATTCTATTGTGTGTAAACTTCCGGTAATATACAAATAATATGAAAATTTTCCGGTTATATTTCCAACGGGAGTGGGTAAGGTATATTTCCAGGCGTACATCACTACTTGAAACACAAATAAGTATAGTACTATGCGTTTCAACTAAGAATGTGGCCGCCATCTTGCCATTTAAAATATAAAATTACTAAAAATGACGTTTTAACAAAAAATAGATAGCAAAATATGACATTATACAATAAATAATCAAAACCGGAGCGAATATTTCATTTTGTGTTTACTCTGCTGCCGATACAAAATCGTAAAAAACGAGTGAAGTTCCGCAGTCGCGATCATCATGGCGGCTACATTCTTAGTTGAAACGCATAGTAATGTCATTATTATTTTACGTAGTATTGCACTTTTAATTTTAAATAAAGAACGTACAAATCACAAGTTAACCCTCGCGTCGTTGGTGCACGTAAATTGCAAATATCACCGATTTATTGAACAATCTCTCTTCGCGGTTAAATTTACACATTCACACGGCTCGCTCGTAATGTTTAACTGGTAGTCGTTGTGAAATAGACCCCAGGGGATTGTAAATTTTAACGTAGACCAAGTTTCAATGTTTGCGGTTCGATATTCGTGACGGTACATGCTAGTTCGAAATTAAAACCCCTTTAGGATTTGTTTGTCTAAAAATAAAGATGATAAAAACAGATACCGATCAGTAGTTTTAAATGAGAAAATTTAATAAATAGTAAAATACCACATTTAACATTTTTTTGTTGAAATGAAAAATGTTTTCAGTTCAATATGACGGGACGGGTTTAGTGGTTAGACAACCTGGCCGCTACCCAATAGTTCTTGGGTTCACTTCCCACCAGTAGGGCTATTGCATATCTTTAGTCACCCGAGTGACTATCAAGCTTTCAGTTGTTCACTGAACTTTGATGTCAACTGAAAGTGTATTGTTGGCATTAGTGTTTATTGGTCACTCAAGTTAGGCAATACCGAATAAATCATTTGACAGTTATTTGATGGTCGCTTTGTTAGAGTGATCATCAGTTGTCAAACGAGATACGTAATATAATAGACAAAAAGTTTGTCTTTCTTGTGTCTAGGTCTTATTGATGTATGAATTTATAAAAAAAAAAAACATTTTGTATTAGTTGCCTGGTTACCATAGACCGATGACCATGTGAATATTGTTCCAAGCATCGATATAATTATTATATTGATGGTCCCAAGATATTATAACATTTTTTTTTGTTCCATATTTTAATGACTAATCTGTTAAAATAGTTTCATTTAATTTCAATGTTATAATATTCACGTATATGTATACGAGTAAAAGACGACATTATTTTAATTTATTGTTTTGTATAGGTATGACAACTACATTGTTACATCAAATATTTTCTATTTACTTTCTTTTTAGAATTTTCAAAACACATTCATGTCATTATCTATTTTAGAGCAAGCTTGACCGGTACAATACAAATATGCTTTATTGTACACCAAAAGAGAAGATACAGTTTAAAGGATAAGAAAATTACAGTGTAATAATGTGTGTGTAGTGTGTGTGTGTATAATTTTATATTTCAATAATAAAATGTGGTGTTTATCCTATAATCAAGATGAATGAAGACATTTAGGCAAACAGAATATCCCAAAGAACAAGACATACATTCATTCGAAAAATATACAATTTTTAAAGCAATTACATAAAAAAAATATTTTCGTAAGCCAAGTCTGTATTTAGTCACAGATTTAAAATAATCATCTAAAACAATCGACACTCCAGTCGGTCGACATCCAATTGTTACCGTGCGGTGGCGTTCGCGTTGTGGAGACAATAATGTCTTTTGTCGACGACTGTACACACTGGAGGACGCTATTGTGATGGTAAACTGCACGAGATTGCAGACCGACGACGTTGCCTTCTGAGATTACGCTTGTGTGTGCCACTGTACCGTGCAGATAGGAAAGCTATTATGTATTTGATTATTGGAGGTTGACTGGCGTCAAAGGCTTTTGGTTAGTAGTGACTGGGACATGAGAGGTTTACAGTAAAGGTAGGAGAACGACCTTGTCAAACAAATAGAACTACCGAACTGGACAAGTATTTATTCAGGAATGTAGCCAAATTACGCTATCTTCTAGTAGTCCTACTTCTTATATGGTTGGCAGTGTTTTAAAGCTTTCGTCCACATTTTGGTCAATCTCATTTTGAGTTTTTTTTTTAATATAAAACACCTTGATTCTGTCCACCCTAGAAGTTTAATAATTATAGAATTATAGACTAATACGTTAAAAGCCAAGTGTCCGACACACAGTGGATTTTTCTATTGTTGTGTGACCCGACGGCAGTCAAAGACTTTTGTCTTTGATTATATATACGTCTAGATACCTATTAGTCTTGTAACGTTACGTTAATAAGCATAACAACCTCATTATTCGTGTGTGCGTGCAGGCCTCGTTGTACACTCGCGTCATCTGTGGTTGTGTGCGTGTTTGGGGATCTCCAGTTATAAATATTTTTCCCATAAATAGCCATAGCGTTATCGAAATAAAATAAAATAAAATAAAATAAAATAAAATAAAATAAAATAAAATAAAATAAAATAAAATAAAATAAAATAAAATAAAATAAAATAAAATAAAATAAAATAAAATAAAATAAAATAAAATAAAATAAAATAAAATAAAATAAAATAAAATAAAATAAAATAAAATAAAATAAAATAAAATAAAATAAAATAAAATAAAATAAAATAAAATAAAATAAAATAAAATAAAATAAAATAAAATAAAATAAAATAAAATAAAATAAAATAAAATAAAATAAAATAAAATAAAATAAAATAAAATAAAATAAAATAAAATAAAATAAAATAAAATAAAATAAAATAAAATAAAATAAAATAAAATAAAATAAAATAAAATAAAATAAAATAAAATAAAATAAAATAAAATAAAATAAAATAAAATAAAATAAAATAAAATAAAATAAAATAAAATAAAATAAAATAAAATAAAATAAAATAAAATAAAATAAAATAAAATAAAATAAAATAAAATAAAATAAAATAAAATAAAATAAAATAAAATAAAATAAAATAAAATAAAATAAAATAAAATAAAATAAAATAAAATAAAATAAAATAAAATAAAATAAAATAAAATAAAATAAAATAAAATAAAATAAAATAAAATAAAATAAAAAGATTTGATTTGAAAAGAATTGAATTGAATTGAAATTAAATTAAATTAAATGGCGTGTCCCTTACCATCAGGTGAACGTCTTATTTGCCTCATGACCAGGAAGAAAAAATACTTCTAAGTAAGTACTTACCTATATAAAAGTAATTAATTTATCAAAAAAATAAATTAAAATTATTATAATTGATTTATTTCATGTTTTGGTCACTAACTACGTATTCAGTTTCATTGAATTCATTTTTGTCAAAAGAAAAATTACCCCAGACTTAAGATATATTCCCCCATTATTACCTAGCCACACCAGTCTAGTCGGACAATGTACAAATTGTCGTAAAAAACAATCGAGTTTTTATAATAATCCCTCACAGAATCTTAAGACTTATGAATGGAAAATTAAGTGAGGATCTTTATTAATTTTACTTAGTTAATATTTTCACGATTTGATTACACAATTCGGCAAAAAGTTTTTTTTTGCGAGCACAAACCATCGGTAGAGTTCAAGTGATACTAAACAACCAAGTATACCAATTTGATGTTTTGGTATACTTGATATTGTCAAGTGTTTGAACATCGAACACGCTATCTAGACGTACATATAATCAAAGACTTTTGTTAAATTTAATTTTCAGTAACTTTTAAATCATAACAATAACTTTTCTTATACTTATATGAATGTAATGTGATTTAGCTAAATTACGGTAGTAGTTAGTAAGCACTGCCACAGCCAATGGATGCTAGCAATACCAAAATTATTTATGATTATTTATGCGTTGCCGACTTACCTAAATGTCACAATTTTGTCTAACATTACATAAATAGACTCAATTCATCACCGCTTAACCAACTCACTAAGTCTACCAAATGACCTATTACGGAATGTTATTCCGTGGTTCAAATTTCGAAACCCAGCACTTAAGGGGTTTCGGCTCATTGGGCAATGAGGCGCCGATAAATCACAAATACGCTCGCTACACTAGTGACGTGTGCAGGTAGACAGGGATAGGTATAACAGAGCACACGAGAGAAAAGAACAACTATATTTCTGCATGAATGCATCTGAATTGTTATTACTGCATAAACATGCATTTATTTGCGTATAAAATAGTATTGTGTGATGCAGCTATGAAAGTTTCCCCTCTTTCATTTTTCAATATTATTATATTTACTTGGTTTTATATTTTGAGAAGTGCTCACAGATTATTATTCCGTGGGTGCTCAAATCTAGTTATAATCACTATTCGGGAAACAATCAGTTAACAAATGTCAGGCAAGGTCCTAGATGATTTGAACTGAGCGTTTCCGTGTTTCGGAGGGCACGTAAAAAGTCTGTGCTGGTTTGTCATCTCGACAGCAGGTGTTAAGCCAAATCAGAGTCCTAAGGGCACCATTTGTTTACTAGGCACATTTTAAGCCTACGGTATTACTACATAGTAAAGGATTTTTTTTTGCATAATCACCATGTTTGTTCACAACTTCACAACATGCCTTTTTGTGTGTTCTCGTCATATCTCATCAAAAATAACTTGTGACGAAAACAAGTGAAGGTGACAAACAATATTTTTTCTGTGCATTTTTTCCAGCGACTCACTCCGAGTCGGTTCATTGTGCGTGGATTTTATATATTCTACCATTCGGTGTTATGTATTTTTTATCATTGTGTGTTTTAAAAGTCTCTTTGTACTAACAATTTATGGCTTAGTAAATTTAAAATTCGGCTTTGTTTAGATAGAGTTGGATAAAACGTTTACATTTTCTAACTTGGATTAGTAGAATCAAAAAATCAAAATCAACCCTCTCATGATAGAAGTGGTGAGGTCTCCTCATCCCCCTTCCATTGCCCAGTAGGGGGATATTATGGGGTTAATAACTTCTTCTTCTTGCGGTGCCTCTTCACTGCTGAAGGATAGCCGTCAGCTCGTCAAACCTAGATTGGTCCCTTGCCAAGCGATATAGGTGTTCCACGTTGGCAATGCCGGTCCACTGTCTGATATTTCTAAGCCATGTTAGCTTGCGTCTTCAGACTCGTCGAGAGTTGACGAGTCGAGTCGGTTAATAACGAAATAACCAAAATGTTCGACCTAATAATATTAAATCTATCATCATCATCATCATCATCACCAGCCGGAAGACGTCCACTGCTGAACATAGGCCTCCCCCTTCGAACGCCACAATGATCGACAATTGGCTATTTGCATCCACCGGTTACCTGCGACGCGCACAATGTCGTCTGTCCACCTAGTGGGAGGCCTACCTACGCTGCGTCTTCCGGTTCGTGGTCGCCACTCGAGAACCTTTCTTCCCCAGCGGTTATCGGTTCGCCGAGCGATGTGGCCTGCCCATTGCCACTTCAACTTGCAGATTTTAAGAGCTATGTCGGTGACCTTGGTTCTTCGGCGAATCTCCTCATTTCGGATTCTGTCGCGCAAAGAAACTCCGAGCATAGCTCTCTCCATAGCTCGTTGTGTGACTCTGAGCTTATCCAAAAGGCCAACAGTTAGGGACCACGTCTCAGTACCATATGTCATCACTGGCAACACACACTGGTTAAAAACCTTCGTCTTTAGGCACTGCGGTATTTTGGACGAGAAGATTTCGCGTAGTTTCCCGAACGCTGCCCATCCGAGTTGGATTCTTCGGGCGACCTCTTTGTCGAAGTTGGACCGACCTACCTGGATAGTTTGTCCTAGGTATACATAGTGGTCAACAACTTCGAGTGTATCGTTCCCAACAATTACCGGTACGGGTGCAACATGGACATTAGACATGATCTTCGTCTTGTCCATGTTCATTTTAAGACCCACCTGTTGGGAAACGCTACTGAGGTCGCTGAGCATCGTATTGAGGTCCTCCAGCGACTCTGCCATAATGACTATATCATCGGCAAAACGAAGGTGAGTGATGTATTCGCCATTGATATTGATGCCGAATCCGTTCCAGTCCAAGAGCTTGAAAACGTCCTCCAATGCGTTTGTGAACAGTTTCGGAGAAATAACGTCTCCCTGTCTCACACCACGCTGCAATGGGATTGGTTTCGTGCTCTCGTCCTGTAGTCGGATCGACATGGTGGCGTTGCTGTACAAACACTTCAACACTTCGATGTACCTATAGTCAATGTGGCACCGCTGGAGAGATTGCAATACTGCCCAGGTCTCGATTGAATCAAAGGCTTTCTCGTAGTCCACAAACGCTAGACATAATGGCCGATTATACTCCTCGGTCTTCTGTATAATCTGGCGGAGCGTATGTATGTGGTCTACGGTGCTAAAGCCTTTTCGGAACCCGGCTTGTTCGGGAGGCTGGAAGTCATCAAACCTGCGTTCGAGACGGTTCGTAATGACTCTCGAAAACAGCTTGTATACATGGCTCAGGAGTGAGATAGGTCTATAATTCTTCAATAAAGTGTTATCACCTTTTTTGAAGAAAAGAACCACCACACTCCTGTGCCATGCTTCTGGCGTTGTACCCTCGAGTAAGAAGGAATTAAATAACTTCTGGAGGACTAAAAGTACCGGTTTTCCACCCGCTCTCAGAAGTTCTGATGTGATTCCGTCTTCACCCGGCGCCTTGTTATTCTTGAGCTGTTTGAGAGCCATTCTAATCTCGTACAGGCTGATGTCTGGGATGTCCTCAGTGTAGTGTCGGGTTAGTTTGGCTCTGGTGTCTTGAGCTGTTCTATCAATGGGTTCCCGTGTTGAGGTGTATAACTGTCCGTAAAATCTCTCGAGCTCTCTCAATATCTCCGGTTTCGATGAGATGACACTGCCGTCATCGATCTTCAGCTTCGTCATATGGCTACGCCCAATAGACGAATTCTGTGCGAACACTTTAGAGCCTTGGTTCCGCTCAATTGCGTCCTTAATACACGCTGTATTATAGGAACGCAAGTCGTGTCGCATGGATTTCGAGATTCGTCTATTGAGTTCAGCATATTCCGACATATCAGCTGAAGATTGCAGTCTCATCTCAATCCGGTTTTCCATTAGCTTAATGGTTGTATTGGAGAGCTTTTGAGGTTTTTTACGGCGTGGGGTCTTATAGAACTTGGACCCCACTGCGTGGACAGTTTGCACCAACCCATTGTTTATCTCGTCCGCAGTTTCGCAGTCGGCGAGGCACTGGAAGCGATTATGCAGTTCAAGTTGAAAGTCTTCGGGGTTCTGGATTTGGGCGGATCCTGGACGGAGCGTGGACTTCATCAGACTGGACCTCTCAAGCTTGACGTTGATATTCAATGTGCCTCTAACAATGCGGTGATCGCTACCGGTTTTCACCCTGCCGATCACGGAGACACCATCGAATATATGCTTCTTGGTCGTCATGATGAAGTCGATCTCATTTTTGGTTGAACCATCGGGGCTTATCCACGTCCACTTCCTGGATGGTCGCTTCTTGAAGAAGGAGTTCATCGCATAGAGTCCCTCCTTCTCCATGAAGTCGACCAGCCGCTGGCCCCTTTGGTTCCGCTGCCCATACCCATACGACCCCACTCTCAACTCATCGCCATTCCGAGTGCCTACCTTTGCGTTAAAGTCCCCCATAACAACGGTGAAGTATGTTTTGGAGGTATGTATGGCTTCTGCTATCTCCTCATACATAGCCTCTACTTCATCGTCAGGGTGTGCCGAGGTCGGCGCGTATACCTGTATGACCTTCAGCGAATACCGATCGGTTATTCTGAATTAAATCTATATGTGAAGCAAAAACTTTGTAACCTTTTTTACAAAACATCTGGACGGAGTATGAAATTATTCACATATAGGGAAGAAGTGCAGAATGCTAATATTTTCATGTACTTATACCTATTATATAAAATTAGATCATAAAAACAAAAGAAAAAAAACATTACACACACTACCATGCGCATGACGCACACACATACATAGGTACACGTAAATACTGGTCAAATTTCAACTACGTAACAACACGTAAACTATTTCTAATTTACTAACTAAACTATGTAGATATTTATATAGAAATAACTGAAAGCTTTTAACAAAATGCTCTTATATTTCGAATTGTTAAATATTCAAATCGAGTAAATCAATTTAAACAGACGCTAAGTATTATTTTTGGAGGGACTTGTCATTTTCCAAATAAATATTTAAATAGGTACCATTAAGTCGTTCACCGAATACTGAAAATACAACAAAGTAAAAAAATCTTCGGTGGCTGTAAAAATTACAATAGACATTACAATTTTAACACGAACTCTTAGAAACACAAATTATCAGCCCAAATTAAGATATATTTGGATCATCACCAGGCGGAAGACGTCCACTGCTGAACATACGCCCTCCCCCTTCGAACGTCACAATGAACGACAATGTCGCCTGTCCACCTAGTGGGAGGCCTACTACACTGCGTTTTCCGGTTCGTGTTCGCTACTCTAGAACCTTTCTTCCCCATCGGTTATTGGTTCTTCGAGCGATGTGGCCTGCCCATTGCCACTTCAACTTGCAGATTCTAAGAGCTATGTCGGTGACCTTGGTTCTTCGGCGAATCTGCTCATTACGGATACAAAGAATCTCCGAGCATAGCTCTCTCCATAGCTCGTTGTGTGACTCTGAGCTTCTCTAAAAGGCCAGCTATATTTGTATATCAATATAAAAAACGTTTCTTGAAAAAACCTAATCTGATTTTGGGTATCTAATAGAAGTTATGATAGGAAACGAAAACGTCATCTATCCCTGGTTGTTTTTCCTGTATACATTACTTATTTCTACCTATAAAGGTGCAGGCGCTGTGAAAAACTAAAGATTTTTTCGTTAATTATCATGATCATCAGTAGCAGCCAAAAGACGTCCACTGCTGGACAAAGGCCTCGCTTAGAACGGAGGGATTGCCATAATCCCCATGCTTGACAAGTGGCTTGGGGATCGCAGTATAGGTGGTAATCCAATAGAAATACGCTGCTGCCCGTCTGTTTCCTTTACCTTAGTCGCCTCTTACGGACTCCTAACGGGAGGAGATGGGTGGGTGCTACTCTTACCCGGACACCCCACGGGTGATGGTCAAACCCTTATAAACAAGGGGCAATGGTATGTGTATACATATATCTCCGTCATTTGTTTGAGTCTCAGGTGGTACTTTCTACCAAAGGAGTTAGTATCGCGTCGATTCCCCGAACAATTTTTTCGTGGCACTTTTGCGGGGTGCGGGAGGCGAAGTAAACACACACAGATACACTTTCACGCATACCCATACTGTAGTAAACTCGCAACACATTCAAAAATATACGCACACAAATAAAGAATGACCTGAACATATGACCAAATTTTGGCAGAGGGGGTTAGCGCATCATGCTCTCTCCAATGGTATCTCCTCTTTGGTTTGAGTGTAAGTAATGTTACCTCCTTCTTCTAAGAATGGTGCGATATGAGACTTCCTTTTCGAACATTAGATACTCTTAATCCAGCACCGGATATTACAGATAATATAAAGACAATCTCCATAGCAGAATTAAATGTAAAGTCACCATTACGAGTATCATTTTCTCAAGTAAATATTTCATATAATCCGCATTTTGCCTTAAAGGGCAACAGTTTAGGTACTCTGAATATAAATAAAGGGAAACTGTATGAAATTTGTTGCCCAACATTCCCATCAAACGAACGTATTTCTCAAAGAGGATCTTCTTTGGACTGAATACCAGTGGAAGTAATTTTGACGTGTAAAACGAATGTTTTTCTTGCTTGGAAATGTTACGCAAAATATTAATGAGTTTTTTTTCCCCGCTAAGATATTATTTACTTTGGATATGAAGGAAAAATAATTATGCGAGAATTTGGTATGTGTAATGAAATATTTTGATAGGAATTGTTAGAAGAGGCGAGGCATGATTCAGATTACTCAAACGTACGAAAATAGAACCCGCGATAAACACACATACAGATAACTAGGTAGTACCTAGGTACTAGAGACCTAGGTCTCTTGTGCAGTAAACTATACAAGTATCCACAGTGTAAACATCACAGTGTTTCGGTAAATTGTAGTTTGAAAAATTGTTGAAATGGACTTGATAGCAACGAGCTTCCTGCTAGTTTCGTTATAGGAGGTAAAAACACTGAAGGCCGATATGAGGTCTAAAACAGTGAGGTTGAAAGGGAAATAGAAGAAGAAGAAGAAAACTTTTTATTCGAAGCAAACAGGTTACATACATAGTTCAAACAAAACAGTATAAGTAGTAAGCTTGCAACGAAAGGGTTCCAACTCAGCATAAGGCGGCTTGCAAGCAGGCCACGCTGGTCTTCCATTGGAACCCCCGGTGACTGCATGGATATTTCCTTACTTGGATGGTTTTTGGAAATAGAGTAGGTTGAAGGCATTAACGAAAGTGCAAATCACTCACCTTTTCTGAGCAGCTGGCGGGCTGATTCTTGAACTTCGATCAAAGCACCGCACGGCACACACAGCACACTACACGAGATATTCTTCTGGTTATATGTATCGGTTTTCACAATTCCCTTTCTCTAACCGCACGCTGTGTTAATTTGTTTATTTCTTACAATATTGGTGTGGAATTATTTATCCGCCTCAAGCTCCGATTCCCAGTGGCCATCAATTGTCTGTTAGTTTTTAATCTCCGGGCGTATGCAGCCCTCAACAGAGGTAATGTACTACGTCAAAAAATGACGGTTAAAGGCAAATGGCAAGCAGGACTAAGCTTATGCTGCTTTCCATTAAACTCCCTCTTGTCCCTCGTGTAAAAAGCAGTAGTTACAATAAAGACAGTATATTATCTCAACTAGAACTAATTATTATTGAGTCTAGGTCCTTACAACCATGGCCGTATCTTCGTCTACTGGACCCCTCAGTAAAATATAATAATAAATATAATTACATTAGTTGGAACTCGAGTAATAATCTTATACTATGAGAATATTGTGGATTAATTTCTCACGCAATACCGATGCAGATTAAGAGGTATATTGGATGATGTTACTACACAACCAACCAATTTATTTGTCTTATTATCTAGTAAGGAGATATATGTTCACGTTAACTATGGAGAATCTATACATAATTATTATGTGTATGTAGTAGCTATTTGTAAATCTAATTTTGTTTCTAACGAAAATTTCGTTACTAATTTCTATAAGGCCTTCATCGCAAACAGAAATGGGTGAACCCTAAGTCACAGATGACACAAATTGACACTTTTTGATTATATCACGGTGTACTAGTGTAGCGACTTTGATTAGGAATATGAAAATAACTCTATCTTGTCTGTTTTTTATAGAACGCACGCTCTGCTTTCGCCTCTCAAATTTGGAACATATCTCTTTTTTAATGTACTTATTTTTATGAGCTTTCTTCCATTCCTTTTTTCCCTACGTCCTTATAATAAGCAGTCTACGACATAGAGTAGGTCTACCAGTCTACAACGGAATCTATCGAGAACTGTACCTAACGCTCGTTAGGTAACTACGCTCGTTGTGAAAATTCGTGTTTGCTAGAAAAATAACACTTTACCGCTGCAACTACAAATACTCGCTAGTGAGAGTAGATTTACTAACATTTAGACACACGAAATCATTTTTGGGTCGGCCTCGTCTCTCACTAACTGATTATCTCATAACTCAGTATAGAACTCAATACAAAAGTTCAGGGATAATGACATAGGTAATACGTCGTAGATTGTCGGCATGAGAGAATGGTAAAGAGTGTGCTGGAGTAGAGTACGCGAATGAGACAGAATACGTTGGCAGACCACCGTGATCTAAATTCAAATGAAATGTAATTTAAAGGATTAGTAAAGATTTCCGACGAAGACGACGAGAAAGCTCAAGACCGATAAGAGTGGTCTGCTTTAGAGGAAGCTTTCACTCAGCATGGCAACGGGAAGAGAGAAGAGAGAGACTCCAAAAGCGACAGTTAGTAAAAGATAATTGCATAGTTATGTAAAAACAATTCCCAATTCCGCGCGAATATTCATGCGTCACAACGCCGCCGGTCAAAACATGTCTCCGGATAGCGGTTCTGTATGACAGCATACAGCGATACGCGTATACTAGATGTGACACAGTTTTTAATAAACATTGACATATTACTTATAATAATATCCTTCTGATAGATATGGTCACACAGTGGCAAATATATAACAAGATTTACCATTTAAGTACGCGAGAGAGAAATAAACACAAGTGCACTCTCTCATCCTTTACTTGGTTGAAAGACCGATACAACTAGGTCAGGCGTAGGACTGACTTCCTAGCAGGCACAGATGTACTCTATTGTTTACTCTCAAATTCCAATGACATACAAGATCGGAAGGACCGATTATACATACATAGTGCACGTGCAATCACATAGCGATCTAGCTTTTACGACTGTATATATGCTGCACAAGATCTACACTTGCATTTGTATGCCTTAAGGCTCATTTACATAAAGCAAGTTTCTTGCCTGTTGCATACAATAATTGCCTACCATCGTCTGAACAACATGTCACATTCTTGCTCTACTGGGTAAGATTTGCATTCAATAATTACATTCAAATTTTTAACTACTATCCGTGTGTAAACAGTTACAATTCTTGAAGGTCAATTATTGCGCTTCCTTTATTGGATTCAATTATTGCTCTTGTATGTACAAGAAAATGGCATCATGTGACCTTAGTGTGTTTGAAATAAGTGCAAACATGGTTTATTATTACAACAGTCTTCTTCTTGCTTGTTTCGTCAATAAGTTGAAAAAGATACTTGTCATTTAAATTTCCATAAAAAGGCACATATCAAATAATCAAGTCAAGAAACATCCAGTAAATTTTAATTCATTTTTTGAGCATCCAGCAAAAACACGTGTCCGTTTTGGCATGGAAATATAGTCCAGAAAGATAAATGGGTCACCATATTGCTATTTACATAAATAACGTTATATATGATGTTATTTTCTTCTGACTATCGATATTATACCGAGAATCAGTGACAGTGACCTCGGCAAGCGACGGACGCTCGTGACCATGATCATTGCGCTTGTTGTCGATACTTTCAAGTGAAGTTATTTTGACATTATTGTACCAAGGTGGGTAAAACAAAATACGCCTCTTATATATTATTTTTCATGTATTTTTCTACAATCTTTATGAATGCAAAATTTACGGATTTAAAAAAACATAATCTGTATATCAATCATGAGAAACGTCTAGACTAATATAACGTATAATTTTATGTGTCACTAGAATGGCTAGTCGTTATACAAACTCTATAGCTTTCCAATAAAACTCCGGAATCATAAAAACGTCTCACCTTTATTCGAAATTCCACCAATTATACTTGCCGTCCATAAATTTTAAGGTCCATAAAAATCAATTTTATTTGAAACGACAAAAAGAGTAATGGATGAGCTCCATTCTAACAGAGTAGCCCTCTAAATAAATGCGATGGGGAACACAATAGGGTGGCTATAGGAAACAATTGCCTCGGTAATTTATGTTACAACACCAAAGCGGTCGATGGGTCATGTTGGCTGAACCAGCTTTGGGGAAAGCGCCAGCGAATTTCCCATACATCGACAATTCCGTCCATGATATTCAAAGTCCATGATCCAAAGTGCCCTGACTTTGGATCACGGATTTTGTTAATATGTTTGTGTTCCATTGATGATACCAGTGATTGGAGTAGGTAGATTGATTTGAGGTCATTGAAGTTAAACGCTTATGTTAATATGGATAATATGACTCCGAGTTTCCTAAATTTTAATATACATATGATATTTTTTCCAAAATTTTGAAACTATTACATGGATCTAAGTCAAAAACGATTAAGACTATGCTGCCAGGGGCATAGGTGATCGGCATTTTATATTTAATTGTACTTATACAAAAATAAAATCAGTATGTAGATATTGTAGCAGACGAGAATTAAAAATAATAATACAATAATTCCTTTATTTCCATAAATGTTGTACACCATGATGAGAATTCCCTGACTTCTGCGCTAGTAAAAACTGTGTTACAGAAGCCAGCGTCATCCCTATGTTTATGAACACTATTATTACATCCAAACAGTTTGTCGGGTTTATACAGACCGGTACATAATCTACCTAATCAACTTAATAAGGAATACAATAGAAAAAAAACTCACTTATTTATATTAATATTAAAAAAAACCTAAAATTGATTGTATGTATGGGAGTGTGTATGCGTGTGTGAGTGTGTGTGTGTGTTTATGCATGGATGTTTGGGTGTGTATACTTAATGCGTTTTTTACGTGCAATCAACGGCTATAAGCCTTTCAACAGCACTGTAGTCCAAAGATTTTAACCAGGTAAATATTAATTTCTTTACTTCATCATTTGTATATTTTTTTATTTTTAATATTTTGTTACATTTATTATATACTAGCTGACCCACGCAGCTCCGCCCGCGCTGTGTTTACGTTAACTAAACTTTCAATATTATACATTCGCATAGAATACAAAACCTCCTTTTTTAAAGTCGGTTAAAAACTTGGACCCACTTTGTACTTGCCCTCCGAAGCACGAAGACGTTTAGTTCAAATGGCGTTAAACGGTCACCCGTCTATTTAATGACCTTACCTAACGTTGCTTAACCTGATCGATTTCCAAACATTGTTAACAACTATCTATGAGTGTTCCCTTACAAATATTTATTATAATTATAAGGAAAACTTGTTAAAATCGGAGCAAGCGTATAACCAAGTACACATTTTGACTTTAGTCCCCTCTCCCAAGGGAACCGTGCCGAATGTCGGGATAAAAAGTATCCTATGTCCTACCTCGCAGTATTAACTCAAATCATGCCAAGTTTCGTTTCAATCCCACCAGTAGTTTCGGCGTGATGCTCAGCCGAGATACAGACAGACAGACAAAAATAAAAAAAAATACATTTTTGGCTTTAGTATCGGTTATAGAATGCCCTCCAAACATAATTTTCAAAATATCTTCAATGTACAGAATTGGACCTGTTACAGTTTTATTATAAGTACTAGCTGACCCACGCAGCTCCGCCTGCGCTATTTTTACGTTAACTAAACTTTGAATAACAGACATTCGCATCGAATACATAACCTAATTTTTTATAGTCGGTTAAAAACTGGGGCCCACTTTTTACTTGCTCTCCGAAGCACGGACCCGTTTAGTTCAAATGGTGTTAAACGGTCACCCATCTATTTTTAGACCTTACCTTACGTTGCTTAACCCGATCGATTACAAAACCTTGATAACAACTCTCTATGACTGTTCCCTTACAAATATTTATTATATTTTATAGAAAAATTTATAAAATCGGACCAAGCGTATAACCAAGTACCTGTTTTGACTTTAATCCCCTCTCCCAAAAGAACCGTGCTAGATTACGGGATAAAAAGTATCCTATGTCCTACCTCGTAGTAAGATCTCAAATCATGCCAAGTTTCATTTGAATCCATTCAGTAGTTTCGGCGTGATGCTCAGCCGTGATACAGACAGACAGACAGACAGACAGACAGACAGACAGACAGACAGACAGACAAAAATTTAAAAAATTACATTTTCGGACTCAGTGTCGGTTATAGAATGTCCTTCAAATATAATTTTCAAAATATCTTCAATGTACAGAATTGGACCTGTTACAGTTTTATTATAAGTATAGATAAGTGGCGCTAGAAAATTAAAGTGTTTCTGCCCAAGAGAGGATTTGACTCGTGGAACCGGGCAGCTGTCAACTCGCTTTTGCAATACAGGTAGGGTTGGAATAACTTTTTTATGGTATCTTCTAAGCACTTCATACACAAACATTTTCCTTATAGATAATACACCTACTTTTTCATAAAGGGTGGCTGTAGGATGTCTGAAAGGTAAACACAAAAGTACTAGTAAAAGTAATTCTTTTGTAATTTTAATAACGATTTTGTTTGCGAAGTACGTTTTTTTTTATATTATTATATTTTTTACGAAATTCCGATACTTACACCATGTTATGTCATCATGGTGCAAGTACGAAAAATCAATGTACCTACTCTGCTCACTAAATTTATAACACATTGAGTATTCAGATATATTGTACGGACTAGGTATTAAAGTGGATGTAAGGAAGTGTGTCTAAGTAGAGTACAATCGGGATGAAAAACCGACGCAGGCAAATTGTTCCAGTCTTTAGCTGTCCTTATAATAAATGAAGAAGCAAATCGCTTAGTCAGGACTGAAGGAACGATTACCACATAAGGGTGCGTTTGCGCTGTGCGTCTCGTCACCCGATGATAGAAGGGTGATGGTGGAATCCAGTCATGTAATTCCTGCGCACACTCTCCAAAATGCATCCTGACGAATGCCGAGAAGCCGGCTGCCCTGCGCCTGTGTTCTAGGCTTTGTAAATTGCCCTCTATTAATCCAGGGTGTATATATAAGCCTCTTAACACGCCTCTCCACCGAGTCCCAAGCTGCAAGATGGCATTTTGCAAGACCAGCCCATATGCGACTACAATACTCCTCAGACGACCGGACTAGCATATTAATAGGCATACAACGTGATATACTGAGCATATAACTGTCAAGTATAAGGAACAGAAATTCTGATGAGCTCAAAAACAACATAACCAATATCCAAGTTCGATGTGAACTTAATTCATCTCTTGGAAGCTGGCCGAACAAGTTTATATTTGATGCCAAGCATAGTAAGCATACCTACTTGGGTATGTATGTATCTGTATTCGAGAGTCATCGATTGGACTATAACCATCGTTACGGGTCGGCCATTTGCATGTATCATTTTCTGATGTAGTCAGCTCGACATAGAATGTAGTTTGGGGGTGACCTGGTCGATGGACTGATATTTTATGAGTATTTTATGAGTATTCTGTGATCAGCTTTTAGAATAAAAATATTTCAGCTCGGATTATATTTCAGGCGACTTGTAGTTTGATTAAGAAATAGAATTGCCAGCTATAAAGCCTAACATATACGGCGTTGTTATATGTAGGTATATTTCCGGGTCAAGACTTTCCAAGATTCGGGCAGCCCAGGATCGCTGGAAGAACCGATAACCGATGGGGAGAAAGGTTCTCGAGTGGCAACCAAGAACCGGAAAACGCAGTCACCGAGGCTTTCCAATAGGTGGGCTGACGACATTGTGAGTCAATTTTCGTTCATTGTGGCGTTCGAAGGGAGAGGCCTATGTTCAGCAGTGGAGGTCCTCCGGCTGGTGATGATGATGATGATTATTAGGATCTGTGTCCTGTCAGGAATGTGTGGTGCAGTACTCCGTATAGTAGATTTTGGTGTATTCTTAAAATTAAAAAATAATCTCGTTGGTTGCGTGTTAGAAGAGTAATACAAATCATATAACTCTTACAGAGCATGCAAACTTCAGGACATGACGTGGTTTTTTTTTTTGTATTTTTTTATTGGGACTAATCCCACCACTCATTCCCACCACTGTTACTCCTGTAAGCCAGGATCTACAGTGGTCACCACTGAAGACACCGAGGTTTGACCCTCGGCGAGTCCCAGGGGAACGCTAAATTGTCTTGGAACCCGCAACAAATTTAATTAAAAAGGTAGATAGGAGGAGTCGGAAATACATATATTCCACTTCCCTCCTTTGCAAAGCGGGAGACAAGCAAAGAATTAATAAACGGTCGATACAACCTCAAAAAGGAAGACTCTTACAGGCGGACCAATGATGGCTAGTCCACCCGTAAGGCACCACGGATTCTGCTAATATTTTAAGGGGCCTATTTGATTTTTCAAACTTGTTTCCAATAATAGGTATGGCAAAAACGTTTGAACGCACGGAAGTTCTCCTTAGTCGCCACAAGGCACGCCACATGACGTGGAATATCTACTGATGGCCACGCATATGCAAATTCTTTGTGATGGTCTGATGTAAACAAATTGATTGTAAACAATTTTTTCCGTCTCTGACGGAACACTGATCAGAATTTTCACAGGAAGTGCACTATAATCGTGTTTAATACCTTTTTATTCTCTACACCCTTTTGTCTTTCGTCTTACCACTCGCTGCCATCACTATTTTATCTTTAAGCCAGGGTCCACAGACACCCGACATGGCAAGAGAAAACGCTAAGTTGTCTTAGAAATTGAACATGATTATTTGGTACATTGGCTTTGAAATTAACATAGCAAATACCATCAGATCAATACAAACAAGCCGATCATCCCTCAAGACGTGCACGCAATAAATCTTTGGCGAATTGCTTCCGGGTCCAGTGTAGTTGAAATACAGCCAGATTATACGTACACGCCTGACCTATGCTTCTGATCTTACTGTTAATAAAGATAAGTTGCACAGTTTAGGAGTAACATAGAAAGTTGTGTCCCCCTTCAAATTGTAACTAGGTAGTCTATCCATGCATATTTTCATAGATAAACAGAATTTTAATTTCTATAGTTAAAGGTTATCAATACAAAAAAAAACAGCACATCGATTCGTGTTATGTATGCTAGACGCTAGTGATTCATTAGATATTAAATCTTGTGTCCGGTAATTTTACCAGCTACAGTGCCCTTCACACTGGAACACAGCAACGTGTAAACAATTACGAGTACACGCTGTTGCTTGGCGGCAAAATATGTGACCCTGCCACCTAGTACAAAAAGCTCCAAAAAACTCGTGTTTATTATAGTACTAGTGTCCCCCCTAGCTGTACTAGCTCCGCTCGTGTTGTTTTGTAATTTTCTGCGCAACTTTCTTAATTTTTTCCGTAAAAATATTCTCCTGACAAAGACAAACACAAAAAAAAATCGTTCGGAAAGGAGTTGTTCCAGCAATGTATGGGGCCAACACCATGTACACTATATGTATATATAACTATGCAATATAGTAACTGTTTTATAACGTTGTCTTTTTTAAATATTGTTTCGTTTTATTGTACATTTAAGATATCTTGGTCAAGGAGAGCAACACCAAAGAGAATATAATACTATTATTACTACTGTAGCAACACCGCACAATAATGTGATGGATCGGAAATACGTAACTAAAATGACATTTTGACGGATTTTGATTTTGACGGACGGATTCCAATCCAAATCACAGGCGACAATCAATACAGTAAAGCCCCGGGTCAAGAAGGAAACAGTCAATGAATGGCCGTAAACATAAATAATCACTAAAAACTCCGAAATACAATATGTACTCCACGCGTAAACAATCTATTACGAAACGTCACCTATAGCATGAACTGTCAAGTAGTAAACCAACGTCAAACGCAACTGTTATGGCTGCCCTAAAAACAGGGTGGACATACTAAATAACTCCATAAGTAATCATTTATGTACAATTGTACCCTGCTTCAAATTAATTTATAAGTATTTTTATGAAACTCTCCTATGTTTTTCCTATTTTTCCATGTAGTGTACATAGTGTTGGCCCAAAATGGAACATCTCCTTATGCGCGTACATACATTTTGGCGATTCATTTTTATTTATATAGAAAATATGGATGTGTCGCAAATTATTTGCTGTGTTAAAATAAATACAGTTCATTTGGGATTTCATTAGGCAACTTTCGAAATGAATGATACAATAAATAGTTTATTACACTTTAAAAAGCTTGGGATAGTACTTAATAAAATTAACCAACGACATCACTAGTAACATAGTATTTACTGTCAAAGTTATACCACAATTAGCGCATATACAAGCAGGATACTAAACTTTATTTTAATCGGGAAATAACGTCATTTACCTTATATTTTGGCTTGACGTTTCGGCCGGGTTGCACCAGCCGTGGTCACCAAAGGTGGTCACAAGCAGACTGGTTCGGCGAGACGGCTCCGTGCGGGTGGCAGAAATAACTTCGTCTACCCCCGTTCTTTCACTTGTAACGTTAAGCCCACTACACACTACACTCACAGTATCCGTATATTTAACCGCCGGCAAATAGCGAGGTTTTGTCATTTTAATCACTGGTTCCCAAGCAGCTGATAACTTAAAGCCATCTTCCCGGTTGAAATTTTTATATTTTTTAATTTCAGTGACTGTAATTGTCTTATTGAGAATACATGTCTTAAACCATAAACCATATTTTTTAATTTCAATCGCTTCACGAATAACTCTAGAATAAAAGTGTCAACAGTGTAAGTGTGTCAGTGTAACGTTACAAGTGAAAGAACGGGGGTAGACGAAGATATTTCTGCCTCCCGCACGGAGCCGTCTCGCTAAACCAGTCTGTTTGTGACCACGGCTGGTGCAACCCGGCCGAAACGTCAAGCCAAAATATAAGGTAAAACGCGTTAATTCCCGATTAAAATAAAGTTTAACAATGGAACGCGAAAGTCTAAAAGCAGGATACTGTAAACGTTTTCCAAAACATTATTGAAATAAATTCAATTATAAAAAATCATATTTTGTTCAGAGTCACTGAACGCAACGCAATTCGCCTCCGTACTATATATAAAATAAATACTTATTTGAATGAAATCGACATTTATACAGGTCGCAAATACCGAAAGTAATATCAGCATGGAATAATACTAATAATGTCTGAAGGCGGGTCAAAGAAAATCATTTCCAACTGGCAACTCTGTAAGAAAGAAAGTTTCTTCAATATAACGAATTATTGGATTCACGGACGGCGAATAATCATATCGGACTCTCGGGGTATATTTTTTTAGGCCCCAAAAGTTGCCTTGTTCCGGGTCCAATTTGATTTTTGTCCAACCCAAATTGAATAATACGTTGTGGATGCGATATTAGTGTTACCAGACATATTTGACCGATATCTTGAACGTTTTGTCGTTTGAATGCCCCGCGGGATTGGCAAAAAATTGGGGATTTTTCTGGTAGGGCGGGCGAGATAATGGGATGTGACTTCGAAGGATATATTCGAGTTTGATTTGGGTATAGCTAGCTAAAACCATGGCTTTTTCTATGGAGTATTTTTTTGTTATCATCATTAGTATGAATTAAGTATTTTAACATCGAACAACTTATTTTTTTACACTAATAACAAGTTTAACAAAGTCGGTCCTAATTTACACAGAAAGATTTCTCAGTCCGGATTTGGTACCCTTTTTTACGTGGAGAAATCCTCATGTATCGTTGTCGGACTCTTACCGACTAAAAAGATTGGATACTCTAAAGGTATATTATGATTCCCAAGACGCGTGGAGATTATGGCAACACCTCCCTTGCGAGCCCTTTATTCAGCAGTGGACGTTGTTCGGTTGCTGATGATGAGGTATATTATTATCAAAGTTTCGTTACTAGGAAAACATTTCGAAACGCCCAATCTTATTTTCGATTGACACATGACAATAATACCTTCTATTTAGGATCTCTTGATCACTGAGGTAGTTTATTATATTAATCCTGACATACATTTCATATAATCACAATGTTTCACAAAATTTTAGATAGTCGTCAAAAGACTGCGAAAACTTTCATTAAAGGGGCGGCAAAGAGCTTTAAAATAAACAGACTGTTTTTTCATAACCTCACAAAAGCCTAGGAAACAAGACGTATTCCCCATCTTATTATTTTGTGACAGGCGGGCAAATAAATAGTCCGTCTCTACTCTCAAGGGACAAACGGAATAGAAACCACGGTGGAAAATTAAATACAACTGAACACAAGAACTTATACTAAAACATTGAGAAATATACACAGACGGATTTAATTATTATGACACAAAATTATGTAAGCGGTATTTTTGGCTAAGTGGTGCAAAATACTCATATGGAAAGATCATCCTGGTAGTTATCGTAGCCTCGTAGCCATATCACAAATTCTGCCGTACTGAAGAAATTACTTAGCTTAAGGGGCTTACGGCCGAACCTACATACATTACTTATATTAAGCGTTAATAACAATTAGTTAACTGTAGTTAAATTTTTTAAGTAACGTTCGCGCCCACTGTAAAAATTTAATGCTTACTTTACAAATATTAGAATTTAAGGATGCATAGTGTGCGATTAGTGCGTCCAAGGCTCAGAGTAATTAGAATGGAGCTAGTATCGCGTCGATTCGCCGAACAAATTTTTCGTGGCAATTTTGCGGGGTGCGGGAGGCGAAGTAAACACACACAGATACAATTTAACGCATACCCACACTATAATAAACTCGCAACACATTCAAAAAGATACGCACACAAATAAAGAATGACCTGAACATATGAACAAAATTTGGCAGAGGGGTTAGCGCATCATGGTCTCTCCAGTGCAGTGGCGTGCACTGAAAGCAGGCAAAAATATCTGCGAGTTGTTTATGCTTTATGCTATTTGCTCGTGTTCCAGCACAAATATCCTTAAATTAACCAATATTACAAACATGTCCATTTACATAAAAAAAAAATACGTTAATTCATGTCCAAACTAAGGTTTTTTTAAAATTAAGACTGTTTAGAGAAATCCTAGGGTAGGCAAAGTATTTTTGTCAGTATAGAGCCGCTGAATAAACTTATTAATGTTTTCAAATGCAAATTAATATGACTATAGAATTTGCTTGCATATGGATATTTGAAATGGTATAATAACATACTTAAAATAGGTGAAATAAGCCAAATACATTTTTTTGCCTACCCTCTGTGCACGCCACTGCTCCAGTGGTATCTCCTCTAAGGTCCAAGGGGATAAACCTATCGATAATTGTCGTGTGTTGCCAATACTAAACGGGTAAATAAAAGTTTTATTCTAAATGCTGGGTTTTTTTCACAAAAAATATAAATTTATACAATACAACTAATAAAATCAATGATATTTGGAACAAACACAAGATAAACACGTGTTGTTTTTAATAATTCTTACTATTATTTTTTCATATGGCAGTGTTGTTACAGCAGTCACGCTTAACGTTTCAGTGACAGCAGCAAGCTCACAGATTTTTTTATAGCTCATCATCTTTTATGAGGTTATTTTCAGGGCCTCCTGACCGACTATTGATAGGTATAGCACTTTAACCCTTGATATCTCGATCTGCCAATGAATTCAATCTTCTTTTCGTGTCCTAGTGGAAAGATTGGTGTCAATCTACAAGTACTTCTCCGCTTGATTGTCTAGAGAACATAGATTATTACGGTTACGCCATTCGGTGACACTCTTCTCGCATAGGTACCTACCGCAGAGAATAATCGAAACAATGGTCTCATTGATTCAAACAGTGTGTTAACATAAATATAGAAAAAGCAAACTGTTTTTCCTTTTTCCCTATTTATGTTAACACAATTAAAATATGTCCAAAATTCAAGAGAATGACTTCTTGAAACAAATAATCTAGTTATCAGCTGTTTGTTGCCGCCATAAATTGTGTCAAAATCATTGATTAACTAATCTAAGTAATGTCTGTCGGCCACTTAAAGTTAAGTACGATTAAATAGCGCTAACTAAGCATTAACCCACTGAGAGCGCCAATAATTTGACATCTACACTAAGTAACGAGATAAGGATCAATTAACCCACTGTAGGTTCGGCCGTTAGTAACTAATCTGTGACAGATTTTGAGCGTATGATTGCAAACGGTGTACATTTGCGTTCGAAGTCCACCAATGAAGTTATTTATTTATTTATTTATTCTTTTAAATTTCCCTGAGCCCATGTAAAATACAATAATACGATAAAACATATAAGTAACTAATTATAAACAAAAAAAATATTAACTATAATTACTATACATAAACATGAAATGTTATATATGAACTAAAATTAAGTGAGGGAATTTATTTTCGGTCTGACTTCCCTGTACCGACGAAACACTTATCCTGGAGGCTAAAAGTCTGGGCTTAAAAACACCGTCTTGTACCGCGCTTGGATTTCAAGGACGTAGGATTTAAATTTGTCTTACATCAAACGCAATGTAAAAAGCAAACAGTTAGGACCACGGCAGCACACCTAATGCGTAGACGTAAACGCGACGTGCTTTTGCACTAACTATGACGTTATGGCTGTAATTTTATGAGACATGGCACACCGCTTGCGTGACGTATACGCGCACGTAGACATGACGTATACCTAGCCCGGTGTGTTAAGAGGGCACGGCGTCACTACGACGTGACACGCACACGCATTCGGTGTGCCGTGGCCTTAATCATACAAAAAGGTCGCAATTAATTTGGCAAGTGTAGAACGCGACTATGTTACACAACTCAGCACCTTAGCATAAGTCACATAGAATTACAATTAAGTTCAAAGATTCGGAGGCAATAAATTTTCACGAAGTCGAAATCTCGTTACGGACGCCAAGTAGAACAACACTATGTTGGAGTTCCGAAATGAGCAATAAAGCGAAGCAGGGAACTAAAGTTTCGCGAATAATTTGACGGAGGAAATAATCTGTAGGGCTCATTAAACTTCTGAATGAGGAATAGGAATTAAACTACTACTAGATTGTAAGTTTGTGCGTCCAGGTGCCACCACAATTCGCAATCTCCATAGTGTCGATGAAGGCCACGGGGGAGGTTTTAGTGGATAGAAGCCCCACATAACCTGGCCTTCGCCCCTACGGAGTCCGGGTACTATTTTTTAACAGCCGTTGTTTTTATCCCACTTTTGGACACGGGCCACCCCTAAATATGAAGGGGCTTAGGCCATAGTGTTCCACGCTGACCAAGTGCAGGTTGGCGGACTTCACACGTCATTCGAAAGCTAGGCTTTCTCAGACATGCAGGTTTCCTCTTGATGTTTCACGAAAACTGAAAGCTATTAACAATCGCACATAGATGATTTGCACATGATTTGTTAAAGATATCAGAGTTGCGAGCCGGGGTTCAAACCTGCGCACCTTATTTTCTAAGGCAAGTGCTCGCCCACTGAGCTGTCATTGCTTAACGAGTATATCTGTATTCAAGCTTTTAATCGCTTTTTTCGCGGCCACTACTAGATCTTGGTATTTTTAATATTACATTAGTCTAATTGCATTATACTTGATTTATGATGGTAGAGGAACCTCCGGTTCTCATTGAAAAGCTAATCAACTAAAAGCCTTTTTTTTAACTTCCTGGATTAAGGATGAGAGTAAATTTATGGTGAATTGAGCAGTATTTTTTATATCCTAATTAGTCCGGAGGAGTGGAATTAATTTGGAATCTGTCGAAATTAAAAATGTAATTTGTGTCTTCCTTTTGGGGATTCTCGGGAAATAAGAAAATCCTGCTTAGAAAATACTTTTTAGAAAGCGGTGACTTCGTATTTCCAAAGTCACATAATATCGTATAGCTCAACCACTTTTGTGGAGATCTTGGTCCAAGCCATCGCTCTCTCTCAATGTTGGTGCCTCAGGGACCATCTTTTAACCCTCTAGATAATTCTGTTTTTAAAAGTTAGTATAGTACTTACTATCCAATGGGATTTCAGTTAATCTAGTTCATATTGAGTGAAATAAAACCAAAATCACTCAAATGCATTCAGCTGTTATTACTATAGATCAGAGGTTCCCAAACTTTTCACGCCTCCCTTTCGCTGTGTACTACGTTTCACTTACGAATTTTTGCGTTTAGTGACTGGCATTTATGGCTATGGATCCGGATGAAAGCGTCAATCGTCTCACAAATAAACCCTGAGCTCTGTTTAGAACGGTCAAAAAGTCCTGGTATAGACAGTGTCACTTTAACTCTTTACATTGTCATCATCAGCCGAAAGACTGATCATAGACCCAATTAAAACATCACAATGAACGACAATTGGTTATCTGCATCTACCCGTTGCCTGGGACTCGCACAATGTCATCAGTCCATTTCGATTCTTATTTTGCCTATATCTATCATTATATATTATTTGTTGTTGAAGATTTTACATGTTATATCCAGCAATCAATACAAACACTCACCCGAAATCCCACCAACCAGCAGGGCCGCTATCACCCGACAAACACTGACTTCCAGTGTCCCCATCTTCATTTCACTTCATTTAATATTTAAACACACAAGTGGCCATCTTTTCCGACTAAAACTCCTTTTAACACGAAACCGTTCCGACCATGATCGTCCGAATTACATCACCTGCAAACAAAGAAAATAGATTTTAATTAAGGCCAGGGGTACTACGGGCCGGCGTAAATTATATAAAATATTTCCCATTAAATACTTTGGATAAACATTTTAAGGTCCCGAAATGTTTGTTTGAAATACACACATCAAAAGTGTCTAGGGATCAAGCATTTTTAAGCGGATTTCTTGAGATTGAGATGTGGCTTTGTAATAAATTTATGATTTTATAAATTTATATGGATCCTTTTTGGTGCATTTCATAATTTGAATCAGGAACTGTGAATCAAATTCGAGTAAAAGATGAAAATCAGCTGTCAATATTTTCCCTATAAAAACATACAACGCATTGAAGACATTATTAGTGCTACTGTTTCCCTACTACTGATTAAAACCAACGTTATTATGGAGCGGCGACGTCATTTAAGCAGGGAAGAAATGCTCAGAGCCGTGGGAATGATAGAAGCTGGTTCCCGGCAACGTACTGTGGCTTTAGCTCTGAATACAAGTCAGAGTGTTATCAGTCGACTTTGGACACGTTACCGAAGCACTGGTACCGTGGCTGAGCGCCATGGAGGACGGTATCGCTGCACCACACGGAGACAAGACCGATATATTCAAATCTTAACTCGAAGAGCTCCAACAATAACTGCCATGATGTTAGCCGTGAGGCTTCATCACTCTTCAGGGAACTTAATTAGCGACCAAACAGTCAGAAACCGCTTGCATGAAGTGAACCTTCATTCCCGAAGACCGCTACGGGTACCACCTATAGCAATGCACAATCGTAGGATTCGATATCAATGGGCTCTTGAACACAGAAATTGGGCAGAAGAACAATGGCGTTTCGTGTGCTTTTCTGATGAGTCTCGTTTTGGTATGAGACCGGATACAAGACGTATACGACACTGGAGAACCCCTGGACGCCAACAGCGATTAAAATCCTGCCAGGAAGTCCATCCTTATAGTGGTGGAACCATCATGGTATGGGCGGGTATTTGGATCGGCGGAAGAACTGAGTTGATTTGGATCAGAGGCAACCTCAACGCTCAAATTTATGCTGAGACGATTGTATCAGACGTCATCGTTCCTCTACAAGTGCAAATCGGTCCCTTATTTCAGTTAATGCATGATAATGCACGACCGCACACCGCAAGAGTTGTAAGACAGACTCTCGCCGCAGCTAACATCAATGTCCTGCCCTGGCCTGCTCAGTCGCCAGACTTGAACCCGATTGAGCATGCATGGGATATGCTACAGAGAAGAGCTCTGCCGAATATGGAGGGTATCCAGTCGCAAGAAGACCTTTTTTTGTTGTTGCAACGAACATGGGCGGCCATTCCACAGCGTGATTTGGATGAACTCATTTTGAGTATGCCAAACCGATGTTCTTGTGTTGTTAGTGTTCGCGGTAGAAACACGGATTATTAATTGTTTAAGTTACCCAATAAAATTTTAAAGAAAACTGTTATTTCAGTCTTTTTTTCGAACTTTTGTGTTAGTGGTTCAAATGTCAAAAATCCCTTTATTAGGAAAATGGCAAATTTCTTTATTAATGCAAAGGTGACTTGGTTTATCGTTACTGTGACAAACGAAAACACTTTATTTGATGAATCCTTAAAGAAAATTTTAATTAATATCAATCAGGAGAAAAGTTATTGCAAAAATATATGTTGATCCCTAGACACTTTTGATGTGTGTAGTTTATTGGCTTCTAAAGGAAGGGTGAATGGTAGTTGTAATGTTTATGTAGGGAGCTATAAAATAACTTGTTACGTTAATTTGTTGGCCGCGTATATTGACTGGCCTTATATAAATGACGGATGTGTAAAAGGTATTTTATGAAAGAATAAATGATGATGATAGTTTAGGCAGGTTAGCAAATCACCATTAGAAATACATGTGAGTATATTTTTGGCTACTTTATTTGTTACACATTTAAATACATTTTCTTCAAGAAAATATTCACACATTCACTTCATACATTCTTCCTTATTTGTGCAATCTATTCTTGTCTGGAGTGCACTTCCTCAGGAAATCAGGATGGCTAAGAATCGCTTATCATTCAAAGTGAAGCTTCGCGAACATCTTTATCATACATTGGCAGAATGACATCCTTTATTCTTCTTCATTTATAATTATTGTATATATTATCTTCTTCTATCTATACTTATAATAAAACTGTAACAGGTCCAATTCTGTACATTGAAGATATTTTGAAAATTATATTTGGAGGGTATTCTATAACCGATACTGAGGCCGAAAATGTATTTTTTTCATTTTTGTCTGTCTGTCTGTCTGTCTGTCTGTATCACGGCTGAGCATCACGCCGAAACTACTGAATGGATTCAAATGAAACTTGGCATGATTTGAGATCTTACTACGAGGTAGGACATAGGATACTTTTTATCCCGTAATCTAGCACGGTTCTTTTGGGAGAGGGTATTAAAGTCAAAATGGGTAGTTGGTTATACGCTTGGCCCGATTTTATAAATTTTTCTTTATAATATAATAAATATCAGTAAGGTAACACTCATATAGAGTTGTTATCAAGGCTTTGTAATCGATCGGGTTAAGCAACGTTAGGTAAGGTCATTAAATAGATGGGTGACCGTTTAACGCCATTTGAACTAAACGGGTCCGTGCTTCGGAGAGCAAGTAAAAAGTGGGTCCCAGTTTTTAACCGACTATAAAAAAGGAGGTTATGTATTCGATGCGAATGTCTGTTATTAAAAGTTTAGTTAACGTAAAAATAGCGCAAGCGGAGCTGCGTGGGTCAGCTAGTACTATAATAAAACTCAAAGAGCACTTTTTCTGTACATTGAATATTTTTCCAAAATTTCTATGTGGGGATACTATGCTATCGACATAGAGACTGAAACAATTTTTTTTTGGAATTATAGTCTGTCTGTCTGTCTGTCGTTCTGTTCGTCCAGGTATCATTTGAAAACCCGTGGATGGATTCTGATAGAACTTTCATTGATGTGTTGTGTAGAAGTAGGGGTATAAGTTGGTATATAAAACATCACGCTATGTTTCATAGGGGCTAAGCCGTGAAACATTACTTGCACATATTACCACGTAATTTCCTTTGTATGTGAATAGGGTAATTATAAACTGATCAGTTAATGATTAAGATATCTATTATTACGCTATATACAATAGGGACTGAGCAGACATTTAGTTTGCATAAGATATGGGAGTGGCGAAGGGTCAATTTTTATAAGGGGTAAGCCGGTCCGGTACACCCAGGACATTTTCATTAGATTTCTGTATTGTGCTAAGTACTTTGCTGATAGCAATATGACATTATATCTTTGAAAAGTTAAAATCTGTAATTCCCGAGCGAGTCCAAACTAGAAAGAAATAGGCAAGGGAAAAATACCATTTCATTTCATTTAAAAGCCAGCGGTTAGGTCCGCTGCACCACCAAGGCTACATTTGTATAGGTAGGTAGAAATTGAGAATACAAAATTGCAAAATTTTTACTTAGGTAAAAGACCTAAAATGACTCGAAATTATCGAATCTAACGCAATAAAATGTACAACTACAATTCACACTACACACAATGAACAGCGCTCCCAAAAAACGCTTCAAGGTCAGGGCTCTGGGGTGTTCATGAAATTTAATGCAACTCCCGAAGTCCAGGTAGTGTATAGGTATTGTATTACAGTCGCAACAATAAAAGATGCGAAAAACTTAGAACTTTCATTATCGAATATGATTAGACAGTAATTTACGATGTTACTGATACCATGATTGACGAGGATATATAGAACGAGAGGAGGGTGCAAGAGAGGGGAGGGGAGGGTGATGGAGTGAGTGATCGGAGGAGTTAGGTGGAGCAAGGGGGGGAGTGAGAGGGAGCAAGTTGGGAGAAGAGAAAGGAGGGAGAGGGTTCAGAGAGGACAACGGAGAGAGGAAGAGGGGAAGTGTGACGGGGACCGAAGTGGGAGGGGAGAGAAAGAGCATAGAATTAGATTTTTCTTATAAGAGAGAGAGATGGAGAGAGATAAATCAAGGGAGTAGGGAGAAAAGGGGAGCAAAATGTAATTAAAGCTCAGCTAGTTAGTATTATAATCACTTTTGTATTGGTTACAGTATATATATTTATATATAGTATTGTTAGATATTCCGAAACAGTTATAAAAAAAAATGTAACGTAGGATGGTAGAATGAATGACCGAACGCGTACGCGTTCGGTCGGTCTGGCACCGCAAGAGTAGTGCCTTATATTCATAAGGCACTACTCTGGCGGTGCCAGTTGGTTGTTCCAGTAGTCGTATAGAGCAGTCACTCTGTCATTCTGTCACTAGATTGGTTATAATGCGATCGTGCTATTTAATTGAATTTCTTGACGGGTAATTATAGTAAGCGCTGGAGTTGGTGTGGTTTGTTGGGGCTGGCGGAGATCACTTGCGGTAGTCCCCACATTTTTATTTCTTCTTAGGGTTTCTAATAGTATTATATAGTATTTATATTCATATTTACTTATGTTTAAATAATATATCCATATAAGTATATAATATATCCATGTTCTTTAGTTTATTTTTACACTATTTGTGTAAAAATAAACTAAAGATTAGATTATTAACTGTAGATTTAATATATATATATATATATAAATATATATATATATGATTATATTGGTTTTAATATTGGTATTTATTATTTATGGCTATGTTTTTCTGTTATATTCTCTTTACTTTCTTTCTTTTTTTTTGTTTTCTAAGTATCATAATTGTTGCACTAGCTAACTACCCCACTTTTATGTTTCATTCTCTCTTTTTTCCTTCCCAAGGTTGCCTGGAAGAAATTGCGAATAGCGATAAGGCCGCCCTTTGTACATATTTCAGTTTTTAAGTGTTTTTATGTGCTTTATTTTATGTGTAGGTGAGTTTGTGTACAATAAAGAGTATATCCATCTATCTATTTGGCAGCATCCACAAAATATTTCGTCACTACCCAAAGGTAGGCTGTTAGAACATGCCTAAGGCATTAAACCCGCCTTGTACTTATGTGCATGAAGTTAAATAAAATATTGCTTATTGACGGGTACTTACAAAATATAAAGCCATTTATCAATAACGAATCATTTCTGAATTTAATACAGAATATCCACTTATTATTATGTACAAAGATATTACTGGAGACCGAAGAGAAAAAAAATCGTAGCGTACTCTCGTAGTGTCGCTCCGCAGCTACGGCGTAGCGAACTCGCCGGCACTACGTCGTAGCGTATTCAGTGTTAAGAAGCTTCGTAGCAATTCAATTTGATGTCAACAATCACAAGGTTGACGAGCCCTTCGAAAATACGACATTTTATAATAATTTGAGTGTAATGAACATAGTGCTTTACACTCTGATGTATTATTCTCTGTAAAATGTTAAATTTGTTACGGAATTTCGTTAACAATTCGTTTAGCAGAATTGAGAGACGCGTTGTTAAATTAAGGCGGCATCATTTTCATTTGAAGATGTTACTAAAATTGTGAAAAAATAACGCACATTTTACGTAATAACAAATTCTGATATTAAAAGTAATGTGTTTATTCAGATAGTTATTAAAAATATGAAAGATATGATTTTTTATGTAAGCCTGTAAAAATATATAGCTGCCCATGTGCAGTTATATGGCACTACTGCTTGTCACCTGACACATTGGCCATAAAGTCCTCTAAGCCTAGAAGTAAGCTCTTCGGAGTAGACAGCAACGGTGGCATCCGTCCAGGGACCACAAAGTTGGCTCATATCGTTAGTCGCCGATCTGGTGACAGAGATATTCAAGCTGCTCTTAGGCTTCCGATATAGCTGAACGACTGTTTTCTAGGTGACAACTACTACCACCACCTCCACGCCTCTTTCCCGTAGGGGTAGACAGAGACCACTTCTTTCCACTTGCTACGATCCTTAAATATAAAAAAAATCATGTTGAAGATGCTCGACTTCAACAACATCAATGGCCTGCCAGCCACACAGGGTGGTTATGGTGGCAGACGTAATTAAGAATACATACATGTTTCGCTTGGTCCACACCGCTTCATTATTCCCTTCATACATGCTCTTCGGTTTAGGGTACTCTTGACCTGGCCTTTTTTCAGCCTTTTTTTGATTTGGTCTTGAAACGTCCGCCTAGGTCTACCCCTTCCAACACTTTCATTCACACTCGCCATAAACACTTTTTTCGTCAACCGTTCCTCAATTATAATGAAAATAATACTGCTATAAGAGGTATAGCAGTATCTATAGCAGTATTATTTTCATTTTAAATTATCGATAGAAAGTGATAGAGCTATAAACTACGTATTACTATCTCGTGTCAAGTAACATGATTACACAGAACACGAAAAAGTACAAGTACTATAGAATGCTTATTTTCAAGTAAGAACCGTTGGCACAGGTAAGAACTTCAAAATACATAAATATCAGGTATATGACAATAGGTACTATACCGTCAGCTGTATTTATCGATATTTGCGCTTGTGACAGATGAAGCCGATCACTACCATATCTATATAACTCTTAAAATATAACTTTAAATAGTTCAATTCACCTGCCTCGTAGAGGAAAATCTGCCTACACTTTGTTTAAGGGGACCATAGACAAACGCGTACTCTATTCTAAATATATAAACTCTATATATGATAACAATACTGCTGATAGATGTGATGGTAGGCCCTCAGGACCGTCGTTTTACGTGTCCTCTGAAGCTCGGAGACGCTCAGTTCAAATGCCACTAAACGGTCACCCATCTAAGGACAGACCTTGCCTGACGTTGCTTGACAAACTGATCGTTAACTGAATAGTGCCAACTGGGTTTTAGTCCCACTGTGATAGCAATCTGGCGAACGTATTGCCTTTTTTTGCTGCGGGGGAAACCTTCAAAAACCCTCGCGGTTGACGCATCGGTACATGAGAGCGGACACCATGGATCTCCAGTGGGATCTGCAACAGGAGCCCTTCAGTGCCTTGCCTTTGAGCCCGCCGCCGGGGGGCGCATTATAGCCCCCTGGGAACTAGACACGGTGCTCACGGGGACGGGGTCGCAACCCCGCCGCCATCCTCCTCGGATTAACCGCCGTACTCAATGACGACCTAGCGCCCACACTCCAAACGTGAACGTATTGCCAACCTCATCTTTAGCCTCTGGTATAGTGAAACTACCATAAAACATGATTTATTATAAATAGAGTCTAATATATATTTCTTTAACACATAATTCGATCTGAAAATGCCGAAGATCCGTTGACAGCGCCGCACATAACTCACCAGCGTGGCCGGGAACATGATTGATAGATCGTAGATCCCGCGACACGCGGTGGGTAAAAAATAGATCTCATACAAACCTATCTACTATACGATTTAGCACCGTAAAAAAAGAAATTGAAAGATTTGCCAAGATATATTGAAACGGGGAAATTATATTAAAGGACGTTGAATACGGCATTATCATGGACAAGTTTTAATAACGGGTAGGCCGTTTTTGGAATATTACAGAATTTTGGAGCAGAAGTTGTTCGTGAAACGGAGTTACGTAACGGATTGAGACACGATGTCTTACGAAAGATTGAATAGAACATCAAAAATCAACAAAGTAGTTTTTATGTGCTTTCGAAAGTTTCATATATTTGTCGGGATATGGAAGAACCAAGAAGGCAGGTTTGCTCGGAGGCGAGTACCGCGAGTAGACGTCACTTGCGCGTGCTAACGAAACACAGGAGCCGGCCGGCGCGGTCGCCATATTGGGTGAAAACAGTCGCTGTCACTGGATGCATGAAGCATTTTCTCTTGTGGATCGTGGCCTCTATAGTAAACCGTTGTTACGAATGTGATCAGAATAAACGACTGTATTATATTTCAAATCATCTTTTGTTATTGGTCATCTTTGGTTAACCTGGGATCAATACCGGGGTCAGGAATCTGATGTTCCATGATACGCCAGGAATCGGGGGGCGATGGCCATCTGCCGACATATTTATAAAATAAAAAAAAAGAAGTAAAAACGTTTTGTTTATTTTAGCCTTATTTATTGAACGGATATTAAAGATATAATAAATGTATTCTTCACGAAATATGAGACGTAGTGAGTTAAATCCCTTTATGTGTAACATAATAATTCACGAGGAGCTTTAAGGCGGTTTGTGCCGAATGATTGATCACTATTTCAGCGTACATAGTATTTAGGTCATACACTTTGGAGTAAATGCGGTTTGTTTGGGAACGGGGCTGAGCGAACGCTTAAATAATCACTATGTTTTCATACCTATTGTAGCGAAGTAAGGAAGCGGTTTTCAATACAAAGATGTAGGTTTAGAAAAAAAATGCTACGTGTACATTGGGGTAGGTAAGATAATAATAATCCTTCGGAGTCGCTGGACGTTCGGGGTGTGGGCTCTTTGAACGTCCGTTGAGTACTGCGGCGACTCCGAGGAGGACCCTGTGAGCACCGTGACTGGTTCCCGGGGGGCTACGATGCGCCCCCCGGCGGCGGGCTCAAAGGCAAGTCACTGAGGGACCCTGGTGCAGATCCCACCGGAGAGCCCTAGGGTCGCCCCTCTCATGTGTCGATGCGACAGCCGCGAGGGTTTTAGTGGGTAAGAATCCCACATACCCGCGGCCCGTTGGTCTAGTGGTCAGACACCCTGCCTGCTAACCGATGGGTCGTGGGTTCGATTCCCGCCAAGTGTCTGGGTATTGTTTATCTATTTAAGTATGTATTTACAAAAAAAAAGTATATAAGTATTAGTATCAGTTGTCTGGTTTCCATAGTACAGGCTCTGCCTAGTTTGGGATCGGATGACCGTGTGTGGATTGTCCCAAGATATTATTATTATACCCCGGTCGAGCCCCACAGCTCCCGAGGATCTTTCCACGATTTTCCCTGCGTCAAAAAAAAAGGTAAGAATAATGATGTCTTCCTGGCCGATTCGACCACAGTGGATGATCTTCCACAATATCAGCGATATACGCGGGAGATATTATAGCTTGTACCAGGCCGTCGACACTGCCTAGAAACCGATATTTGTATGGAGTTATGAACGTACTTATTAGATATAATGGCACTAATTAGGTAGGCAATATAAAGTTACCAAATTAAAATGACTGCTAATACGTATTGGCTTCAACTGTATGAAGTTCTGTTTTAATTTGGACGTATCATATTATAATACGAATTTGTTATTTTTTTTGTTGTCTAGTCTAACCTGTGGATGTAACTTGACATTTGAAAATTTTATTCTGGTTTGAATTTTGGCGGCTAATAAGTTATTATATTATTTACATTTATTTAAGCCTTAATGGGCGTTGTGATAATATTATGAGTGGTAAATCGTTAAGAAAATGTGAAATATGTGGTGTTAGGCGATTCACAAAAAGGTTTTCTGAGATATTTTTGGCCAGATTTCCACATGACCCGGCAAGCTAAAATTTTATGATAAATTAATATACAAATGTAAATATTTCTTGTGGTGTAGCAGTTACATTACTTTTGAATCCTATTTAGTAGTCGATCGCAATTCGCAAGTTTTGTAATGGAATTATGAATTTATTCATAAAACTTAGTTGTTGAACAAAATTAATAGTGATGTACATATTATATACTGATAAGTCCATAAATATCGATATTTTTGCCTGACTAGCCCGGAAGGAGGGCTATATTTTTCAAGTGTGTGTATGTATGTTTTTATTTGTAGTTGTTTTTGTGCTTTTATAATATTATGCTTTTTTCTTCAGATGGGTGAAGTTAATTGGAAATGAAGACTTGTTGTATTTATCCATACAAAGATATGGCACAACGTGTTATCAGGATTAAGAATAACTAATACAGCATATAAATAAGCATATCTAATATGACGACTCCATTGTGAATCGAATTTTGAGATTAATGATCGTAAAGCATTCAAAAATCATAAATATTTCTTTATTTTATTTAATGATTTCTGATATTTACGCGAATACTACACATTGAAATGAAACTAATTTTACGGATTATATCGCGGTTTATTCTTGATTTTAATTACCCGACGTTTCGAATACTTTACAGCATTCATGGTCACGGGCGGACTGAGGTGGTAGCTGTCCAAATGTCATAGTTGTCTTAGGGTACCCTCAGGTCTTCTAATTATTATTGTTAATCCGATCTACGCAGAAAGAGCTTACAGTGTCTTGAGGTCTTGCAGTGGAATGCTTGTCTTTGGATTTGACTATGTTTATCACGGGATCCCAAGCTGGTGGTAGCACCCAGCCATCTTCTCTATTGAAATTTGGATGCTTTTTAATTTCAATAGCCTCTCGAATCATCCTTGGTAGGTAGCGCTGTTCTTTTGCGAGGATTTGTGGTTTGTCAAATCTAATATAATGGCGGGTGCGATCCTGAACATGTTCACAGACTGCAGACTTTGTATAGCGTCGATGTTTAACGTCAGCTATATGTTCTTTTACCCGGGTTTTTACTGATCGTTTTGTTTGCCCGATGTATGAGAGCCCACAGTCACAATCCAGTTTGTATACTCCTGCATCTTGTAGAGGTATATGGCACTTGACTGATGGTAAAAACTGACTAATCTTCTTTGGTGGCTTGAAAAATGCTACCACCAGCTTGGGATCCCGTGATAAACATAGTCAAATCCAAAGACAAGCATTCCACTGCAAGACCTCAAGACACTGTAAGCTCTTTCTGCGTAGATCGGACTAACAATAATAATTAGAAGACCTGAGGGTACCCTAAGATAACTATGACATTTGGACAGCTACCACCTCAGTCCTCCCGTGACCATGAATGCTGTAAAGTATTCGAAACGTCGGGTAATTAAAATCAAGAATAAACCGCGATATAATCCGTAAAATTAGTTTCATTTCAATTTATTTTATTTGTAAAAATTGCTTAATTTTATTTTGAAAACATAGTTATTGTACATAGGTAACTTTGCATGAATTAAACTTAACAATAAACACACCCGTATATTGTATTCTTTCATTTTCATCGATATCGATAGACAAACTTACTAAGGGGTGGCAAGCCCTAGTGGTATACAATATTTAAAAAAAATGGCAGGTTGGCCAACTGGTTGCCATTAAATTGTATGTTTGTTAAGTTAGGAAAAGTACGTTCATGATTCGATTCAGGGGCTTGTATGGGAGTGCCGACTCTTATACGTAGTGTTAAATCCTCTTTGGCTTGTACACTATAATATCTCCTTGCACTTATATCTACGTGCACACTCTCTTCCTGTACTCTCACAATTTGATGAGACAGAAGACCATCACGACCGTGGAGAGAGTAATTGCTGATACAATTACATAAGTAAGTGTCTGGTTAACATAGTACACACTCTACTTAGTTTGGGATCAGATGACCTTGTATATATTGACCCAGGATATGATTATTCTCTTGCTGTGATGTTTTCTCTAGTACGTTAATATACATTAATGCAAAGTTATAGAATACATAAAACACGAAACAATAGGCCCTGTCACACAATACACCCTATGTAACTACTAGGTCCGCAATCACCGCAAATATCATCAAACTTGTTCACCCTTATCGCGATCAAGCAGTTAGCTCGTAATAAATGTCGAGCGAACCCCCACTCCTGAATGGGGGGCTTCACGGTTCGCGTCCACATTCCATTAATACTCCACGTCAATCGAACCCGGCATAATGTAGCCGGAACCGTCAGCGAAGAATGCGGTGTCTACTCTTGTTTTACGATCGATACTCGAAAATGCCGAAAAAATATTTCGCTTCGATACTTTTGATCGAACATCGTAGTATGTTGTGTATTTTTATGTTATTTAATTTTAATTGTTGTTGTTGTTGTTGTTATTTTAATTTTAATTGTTTTTTTAATTTTAATTTGCTGTATTTTATGTTGAAAAAATGATAATGCGAAATTGTACCGTTTATCTACATTGTGCATTTTGATAAAGTAATAGAAACACTAATACAATCTTTATTATATCTATATCTATAATTATAATAAAACTGTAACAGGTCCAATTCTGTACATTGAAGATATTTTGAAAATTATATTTGGAGGGCATTCTATAACTGATACTGAGGCCGAAAATGTAATTTTTTTAATTTTTGTCTGTCTGTCTGTCTGTCTGTCTGTATCTCGGCTCAGCATCATGCCGAAACTACTGGATGGATTGAAACGAAACTTGGCATGATTTGAGATCTTACTACGAGGTAGGACATAGGATACTTTTTATCTCGTAATCTAGCACGGTTCTTTTGGGAGAGGGGATTAAAGTCAAAATGGGTACTTGGTTATACGCTTGGTCCGATTTAATCATTTTTTCTTTATAATTATAATAAATATTTGTAAGGGAACACTCATAGACAGTTGTTAACAATGTTTGGAAATCTGTCAGGTTAAGCAACGTTAGGTAAGGTCATTAAATAGATGGGTGACCGTTTAATGCCATTTGAACTAAACGTTTCCGTGCTTCGGAGGGCAAGCACAAAGTGAGTCCAAGTTTTTAACCGACTTTAAAAAAGGAGGTTTTGTACTCTATGCGAATGTATATTATTGAAAGTTTAGTAAACGTAAACACAACGCGGGCGGAGCTGCGTGGGTCAGCTAGTTTATAAATAAGACCTTTCTATATTTAATATTACTATTAGGTTTAGTATTATTAAGTTCAATACTGCTCGATGCTCGAGTCAAGTTGCTTGGGGGACTCGTCCGACTACTATCCCTTTGGCCTTTTAGTTTGTTGTATTTTCGCATTTTTCGTCGTATTTTTTTCTCTCTACTATTTGATCTTTTGAACGGCAGGACACACTGTCACTGATGCTGATCAAATTGTAACAAGACAAACAGTGTAATTGTAAAAAAAAAAAAAAAATTACAAGCCCGCTAAGTTTCTAGCCAGATCTCCTCAGTTGAGGCCGCGTTGTGATCAGGTGGTAGCTTTAAAAGTGCTGGCGTTAAGCCTAATACCTAATGTCTCAGGTGTGGAGCGGCAGTTCAATGCAGCTGTCTATAGGTAAGTGTGTCGCTCACCATCAAGTTAACATCTTGTTTGTCTCGTCCCTAGGTTTAAACAACAAACAAAAAACTTTAATTTATTTCTTAATATCTAGTCACATAGTGTACTTAATTATAAGAGACTAATGTAAGTACATAAACAAAAACTAGCAGTAATCAGTTGAAATGTTTAAAAAGTACTTACAATTACGGACTTATAAATGTGAGTAGATGGCTTGTTTGGGGGTTAAAAAAAATTAAAGCCTGTCGTCCACGTAACAATAGTATACCTCTACATCGTCAACCGATCTGACGACAATAAACCAACCTATATTGAGCCCACACAATGCCCGGGCCGGGCATAAAAACCGGGTATAAACCGGTCATAATACCCGGAAAAGTTAATTAAATAGGGCCGTTAGTCGCGGGGATATTTTTCAATTGGTTAGTGAGTGACGCCATTGAGGGGTCTTGGCTGGTATTTGTGTTAACATATTGACTTTTCGGGTCCAGTATTAGCCAACTGACGGTAATTAGTTTTTTTGTGGTTATGTTAGTGGCCAACCTGGTGGCACGTTGTTTAAGCTACCCTTAGGTATCTTACTAGGCTTAACGACTGATGTCTTTGATCAGCAGAGGACGTGATAAATTTGTTAAAATTCACGAATTCCGATTCACAAAGCACGAAGATGTGACAACTACTTGGTAAGCGATAGATAAGTAGATGATGCTCTAAGAATATGTAATAATAATCATAATCATTTGTTTGTAAAGTTATTTTAGACGTCAGTTCATTTAGGTCGATACAGTTAATCACAAATTACATATTAATTTCATAAGAAAAACATTAATTAACAATACTAGTCTCTTTATAAGTCGTTAATTTCATGTCACAATTGAGTCATAATATCAAAATAATTCATGTCAAAGTCATTTAAGAAAGATAATATTAACTAATACAGGTCCAAAACCAATAAATTTGGATTTTACCAGTCACGTTTTTTGTGTTATAAATTCCTCGTAACTATAGAACGAGTGCTCAATAAGCCAGCGTTTAAGGCGACCCTTGAAACTGTTTAGTGTAGGTGCATTGGTTATTTGATTAGGCAGCTTATTGTAAACCGTCGGACCCATGACATGGGTAAGTTTGGATGATTTTGTGAGGCTGTGCTTTATCGCAACTAGTTTTTGAGCATTTCGGGTGCTGTACGAGTGCACACAGCTATTAGTCTTGAATGATGGCAAGTTTACTCTTACGAATACGGCAACTTGTAATAACACTATAGCCGGTAACGTAAGTATGCCTAGAGTTTTAAAATATGGTCTTGCGGAGGTTTCCTGTGACACTCCGACAATAGCTCGTACGGCACGCTTCTGGAGACGGAACACTCGTTCCCACTCTGCACATCGTCCCCAGGGCTCCGCGCCACACTGTACAAGGGAGTGTACCGTGGCTAAGTAACACGTGCGAGCCAGCTCTCTCGATACAAAAAAAGGTTCAAGGTAAAAGGTTCTATTTAGCGGTCTATAATGCGCTTAAATGTTTCTGGTGCATATCCCACCTAAGAACTCAGGTCTCCCTCTCATGTGCCGATGCGACAACCGCAGGGGTTATAGTGTGCAAGAATCTTACATACCCCGGTTGAGCCCCACAAGCCCCGGGGACCTATCGAAGGTTTCCCCTAAGAAAACACAAAAAGTTGTTTTAAAAAGTCCTGGATAACAGTGACGGACAACGGATAATATAGAAAAAAAAACATTAAACATATTTTTTTAAGTGAAACAACTTCAGCGTACCTTTGACCGCAAAGCTTCGTATATAGAAAATTTCCATTCATAAATTGTAAGATGACATTAAACTTTACACAAAAATATAATAATACCTATATCTCACTGGTTTATTTAACGCAAACAAATATAAATTGGTCCAGCTTTCTAGAGAGGCACTTGTATACTTTAAGAAGCATTCTAAATGTAGACGTTAAATTGAAATCTATTTAATGTCAGCGCTATTATGAGATGGCTGGCTTTGAGAGAACACGATATTATCCGGCCGATCCCAACTTCAAATATAATACCGATTTAGGAGTCGGTATTGGGTTTGTAAAACAAAATGTTTGGTCTGAAATATTTTAATTTCTTTGACAACTTTGACATTAGGAGGTTCAACATCTCAGTCTTCTGAATAATAGAAAAAGAATACAAAAAGAAATAAATTAATTTAATAAAAAGAAAATCATTACGCACACTACCATGTATCCGACACACACACACACACACACACATATTTAATTGGTTTTAACTTGCGGATTTCAACAACGTCGGGAAAATAAAATCTTTCCTATGTCCATGACATAATCATCTCCAAGTACCTTATGGTCCCCAAGACGAATGCAAAGCGTGGGGACAGGCCGCTGATGATGATGATGACTCTAAGGTCTTATTAACACCCTGAAATAAACCTAAAAGAGGTCACAGTATCACGAACTCTTGCTGCGTTCGTTATCCTTGATTATAAACCGCGACAAAATCCGTAAATTTAATTTTATTTCAAGTGTCTATCCGACGTTTTCTTACGCCGTGTTTAATATAACGGGCCATTGGCTCCGCGAGATACGATTCGCACTTGGCCGATGTTTTTATCTGAAATCTTCAAGTTTATTGGAGAGATTAAAAGCTTTGCTGCGACTGGTCTTCGGAGCTCTCGCTGAACGGAAACACGGCAAGAACTTTTAATAACGGTATTAATTTTGAAATTCGCTTCGGACATGTTTATGATCGCCGATAGCTACTGAAATTGGATTGGTTTTATTGACTTTCCTTTTCGGGGCGGTTCTTGCTTCAATTAGCAATTTGATATTGATTATGTTATTAATGCCAACGGAAGTTTCTGAAAATTATATTTAGTAGGTTTATGTGGATGTCTTCAAGGCCATAGTGAATGACTATTAATGAGCTAGTGTGCTTTACCATCAAAGTAATATTTTTTTTTCAATTGAACGGTCAATTTTTTTTTAAATAGCTACCACCGGACTACAACGCGGCCTCAACTAAGAAGACCCGGCAAGAGTCTCAGCGGGCTTGTCATTTTTTCACTTTTTTTAAACAGTGTTTGTCATGTACAATTAGATCAGCAACAACGACAGTGTGTCTTGCCGTTCAAAAGGTCAATAAGAGAGAAAACAAAAGACGACGAAACTACAACAAACTAAAAGGCTAAAGGAATAGTAGTCGGTCCAGTCCCCCCGTCAGTGTCGCTGTTTTCCATCAGGTTGGACTGCTGTCAAGCGCTAGCTTCTATTGAATAAAAAAAAGTATTAAGAGTATTGGAAGTCATCATCAACATCAGCCTAAATACGTCCGCTGCTAAACAAAGGCCTCCCCCTTAGAATCCAATTCGTCAAATATCTGCATGCGAACTATTACAGATCCTGAGTTCACACATAATGAAAGCAACACAACCACATCAACAACCACAACAACCACAACCACATCTGCTATATATCACTCAGCAAATGCAATCTAACGAGTAAACATTATTTCATTTCCAGAATAAATAACGTACAAAAGGAACCTCCCAGATGCACTCAACAAATTATAAGAAGAGTGCAACGCTATAAACGACCTAACACACACATTAGCTCTCAAAGCTTTGATACAACTTCATTTAGCTTCCTTAACTTGGGGAGATTGGTTGGGAACGTTCCCTTCAGTGTTGTACGGTACTGAATGGGGGGTCAGCGGTGAATGTCACAAAGCCTCGTCTATTTACCAACTCTTTGGCGAGCTTTCATTATAACTTGCGGGAGCTCTTTGGTTCCTTTTAACGTCGACTTCGCTGGGATATTTAATATGATAAGTACTTTATCACGTTTTATTTGAAATGCGCTTTCGATCACGCAGAATCTTCTCTATCTATACATAATATAACGTGTTATAAAATACCCCGTAAAAAATATAATTACTTATCAAAGCCAAAAATTTTGTCAACCCTAGTAAGGTTAGGTCTTTTTAATTTTTTGTCGTTCCGCGAATTAGGTAAAAATGTAGGTACATTCTGCGTAGTTTACTTTTTAATTTTACTGAAATAGGGTTTGCACATCAGTGAAAATAATAATATTTTTTATTGACTTTTACGGGGTATTTTGTAACACGTTGTATATAAAATATCTGTCCGTTAGTCTCGCTAAAACTGAGAAACTGCTTGACCGATTTAAATATTTTTTTTACGTTCGTTTTGTTCGTTCTAATCTAGGGGTTGTTTAATTAAAAGAAAATTGGGAAAATGTAGAAAAACAGGCGAAGAAAAACGCGAGTGGAGCTGTGCGGGTCAGCTAGTGTAATATAAAACAAAGGATATATACGCCTCTGCCTGTCTGTCTGCTCGATTGATTATATTGATGTTTTCAGTATCATTTCTTCTTCTTCAGCCTGTATCAGTCGTCCATTTCTGGACATAGGCCTCCTACATTTCCCTCCAGTTTCGGCAATCTTGTGCCCTTCTGATCCTGTCTGGGCCTGCGTGTCCTCTGATATCGACCAGTATCATTTAAATCTTATTATATAAAAGAGTAGACAAAAACCCACTCATCACGAAATCTCAGAAACTACAAGTGCTAGGAGTCTCAAACTTTGCATGGGGGTTCCTTTTAAGACGTAGGTGCTCACTAAGACGGCATTTTGCGAAATTCAACCTCTAAGGGGGTCAAACAGGGGGGCAAAGTTTGTATGGGAGAACGCGATTCCTTGATCCTATTGACTTGAAATTTTTCACAGACATTCGTTAAGAAAATTAATTGAATTTGTATTTCATGGTTTTTTTTAATTTATCCCTTAACAGGGTAAAAAAGGAGTATTATTACTCAACCGATGGCGGTATAAATCACGAACCTGTATTATAACTGGACAGCGCAGTCTACTAAAGATCACGAGCCGAATGAGAGGTCCAAAAGTAGTAGTGTGTCTCTGTCTAATAGGGTGTCCACGCATTACTATGTGGAAGGATTCTTTTTCTCACTTCTAAGGTCATTTGGCGGCGGATCGGGTCACAACGGGCGGTGCCACATCGGTCGGTGCCCCTGCGTGACCTCCGTCAAACTGAATGTTGCGTGGCGCATGAGACGATTTTTGCGTTCAAATCGTAATTTTGGTGACATAATACTAATTATAATTATTATTTGTATTGTGTAATTGGGTGGCATTTAGTCGCAAGTCATGAAATTACTATGTATTAAGCAATTATTAATTTTGAGAATTTGTTGCAATCAATTTATTTAAATTTAGAGTCTTATTTTACTTATTTCAATATTACATATAAGATCTGCTGTACTTATCACAATTAAGACAATAAATTATTTGAATTTGTCGTAATACCTAAAACCGTTTCCTTCCGGATATCTGTATTTCATTCCAAAATTCAGGTTGAGTTAACCAACGTTTGTATGGAAACCATCATTCGAGACGACCGTGACGCCATACATAACAATGGTCACCCTACTCTAACAGTACACCGCGACACCAGATTACTTACTACGACAATGTCGACAATCACACAACAGCTCAGTGCTGCTACCTTCATAATGATAAATTGTTACTAATATTATTGTTAATAAAAGTATTGCATGTTGTTCGTGTGCTAATTTATCATATTACATTTCATCGTCCTAGATGTATTATATTTCGATGTTTTATTACACGAAAAACTTATAAGCAAATGTAATCAACTTTTAAGAAATCTACCTAACTACTAAAAAGAATCATATTTTGCGTTGGCAACTTACTTGACAAGGGGGCAGACAAGGACACACAACTACTTTTGTGCTATCTCACTCGGCTCGTTTTTCTACTTCGACTTGTGTCAATAAAAAACAAACCTTAAGAATGTAAGATAAAGTTTAAATTAGTGATATTATTATATTTAAGTGATCTATCCAGTTTTTACGAAGTAAATATAAATCCGTGGTATAAATAAGATAAGATAATTCGAAACATTAAACAAAAGTTCCTTGGCCAAGTGGTTACGGAAGCGTTCTCTAAGCACGGACTGTCCGGGTTCGCTACCCGTGTACGGATTTCCAATTTGTATTTTTAAACTTTGTTTTTGATTTTTTTATTTATGTTAAGATTCGATGTTTTAAATATTTAACTCATATTAACTCCAGCACATTTTATCTCTAATATATTTTTAATACATTTTTTTTAATTTAAAATCATGCATACGTGGTTAGCTTCTCTCTAATGCTATGATTTATTAGTGGAAACTTAATTTATATTAGTACTATTGGATCTTATAGGTATTAGTAATAAGTGGTATTATTTGTTTGTTTCCCAAATATAATAAAATAAAATAATGAAAATATAGTATATTATATTTCCAAAATGTCTGTTTCGGTAGGAATACAGCATGTATTGTATGGAATTATTGTCTGTCTGTCAGGGTTTTTTCTACAGGTTGGCTGGTGTTGTCCCCTATCGACGTCAAAGTATCTTTACATAGTGTGAAACAAAGTCGCTATCCGAGTCTGTCTATATCCGATAGCACCTCCAAACCACGCAGCGGTTTTCACCATCGGCATCGGTTAGAAAATTTTTCATTGAAGGTTTTAAGTTTTATCTAAGTAAATTAACTTACGTAGCTTACGTTGACTAAGCCTAAAGAGATATATAGTTAACAATCAAGTACCTACTAGAAAATTTCATTAATTCCATATTTAATATTATAAGGTAGGTTAATATCCGGGATATAATATACCCGGCCCCCGGCGGCGGACTCAAAGGCAATGCACTGAGGGACAGCTGATGCAGATCCCGCCGGAAAACCCCTCTCATGTGCTGATGTGACAGCCACGGGAGTTTTAGTGGGTAAGAATCCCCCACAGGATCCCGGGGACATATTAAACGTGCCCCCCGCCACCCCTTTAACTGTGACAATGGTGACAGATTGGTGGGGGCTTTAATGCGCCCCCGGCAGCGGCTTCAAAGGCCCTTGCCTTGCACTGAGGGGTACCCGGTGCAGCCCCCCCCGATTTTGTGCGGAAACCCGTGGGGGGTTTACAGGGTAAGAATCCCACATACCGCGCTCGACCACCCGCAGGATCCTGGGAGCCTATTGGAGATCTCCCCCGTGATCCCCATAACTTACATAACTCCCCAACTGAGCACGATAACAGGTGTCTTATATTTTTCCGTGCCCCCTGGTGGCGACTTCAAAGGTAAGCCACTGAGGGGATTTTTCATAAATTTATCCCATAACAGGGTTAAAAAGCAGTATTATTACTCAACCGATGGCGGTACAAATATTCTCACTTAGATTTGCTTAGTACGTAAATTAGGTACTGTACACGGATAACTTTAATACATAAGGTAAAATATCACACTATATGCATCAGGGACTGAGCAGACATATAACAAGAATATGATCAAGTAATTCGAATAATATAATGAGAGTAGCCGTGGTCTGGAAGTTACGGAAACGTCTTCTAAGCGCAGCAGGGTCCGGGTTCAAAACTCTTTAGGATTTTTTTTGTGTACTTTTAAACTTTTTATTTTTGATCATTTTTATTTTTTATTTTTACTGAAGGTTTTTATATTAACTGAATTTATTTAGAAGTTTTATCTAAGTAAATAAATTTAATTAGCTTACGTTGACTAAACCTAAAGAGGTACATATGTACTTAACAATCGAGTATTATAGAAGTTCATTCTATATATCATTCATTCCGTATAATATAATTTAAATCTGGGATATAATATGCTTGCCCCCCGGCGGCGGACTCAAAGGCCAGGCACTGAGGGACACCTGGTGCAGATCCCCCCTGAGAACCCAGGTTTCCCCTCTCATGTGCCGATGTGACAGCCACGGGAGTTTTAGTGAGTAAGAATTCCAAGTACCCAGGTTGACTTCCCCACGGGATATACATATTGGATGTTTCCCCCGCCACCCCGTAACTGTGACAACGGTGACAGATTCCCGAGGGGCTATAATGCGCCCCCGGCAGCGGCTTCAAAGGCCCTTGCCTTGCACTGAGGGGTACACGGTGCAGCCCCTCTCTTTTGTGAGGACAGCCGTGGGGGACACATACCGCAGTGGATCGCCCGGAGGATCCTGGGGGCCTATTGGAGGTTTCCCCCGCGATCCCCGTATCTTTGAGCACGATGATAGATTCCCGGGTGGCTTTATTGTGCCCCCCGGTGGCGGGCTCAAAGGCAAGCCACTGAGGGATCTTGGTGCAGATCTCACCGGATAGCCCAAGTCTCCTTCTTATGTACTGATTTAACGGCCGTTGGGGGTTTAGTGTATAAGAATCCTACATAAGCCGGTTGACCGCCAACAGCGTCCCGGGGACCTATTGAAGGCTTCCCCCGTGACACCTGTAACCGTGAGCACGGTAACAGGTTCCCGGGTGGCTTTATTGTGCCCCCCGGTGGCGGGGTCACAGGCAAGCCACTGAGGGTATCATGGTGCAGATCCCACCGGATAGCCCAAGAAGGGGTTCTTATGTGCTGATTGCACGGCCGTTGGGGGTTTAGTGTATAAGAATCCTACATACCCGGTTGACCACCAACAGGGTCCCGTAAATCCCATTAAAGGCTTCCCCCGTGACCCCTGTAACCGTGAGCACCGTGACAGGTTCCCGGGGAACTATAATGTGCCTCTCCGGCGGCGGGTTCAAAGTCAAGGCACTGAGTGGTATCAGCTGGTGCAGATCCCGACAGATAGCCCAGGTCCGCCCTCTAATGTGCCGACGTGATAGCCGCGGGGGTTTTAGTGGGTAAGAATTCCTCGGTTGACCCCCGTTTACGTCTTAACGATGAAACCGAACAAGGCAGCCCGTATTGCTTCCATAAATTGGTTTTAAATAAATGGTGTCCTGTTCCTGTCGTTAATCCACCCAAATTGTGCACCGGTACACGTCTGCAGTTTCTAATAAAATTATAAATACAATTAACAAATCACAAGCCCCGAGGTTCAACGTTGCGGGCTTAAACCTAAGCGTTGAGTATTTTGCCCATGGACAGACAGCTATACGTAGCCCTTTCACGCGTCACTTCTAAACAAAATGTGTTCATATTGCGTTACGAAAAGTCAGCTACAACATTATTTATGAAGAAATTCTATAATCAAAGGCAGTAACTTTAAATTATTCACTTCTATTCTTTCTCAATTACACCCGTGCGAAGCCGGGGTGGGTCGCTAGTAAGTGTAATAAACAAAATATATTAAAATAAATATTAGATTTTCAATTTTGTTAAATATTTTTTCTTTCAATATTTAATATCAGAGGGCAAGGCCAAAGGCTTTATATTACAAAGAGTAGCGCCCATCAGTAATACTATTTGTTGTTTCCTATACATATTTCCGATATTCGTTATCTCAAACGTGACGGTCCTTGTAATGGCATCCGGAGTATAGAAGCGAGAAAATAGGACATGAAAATTCTAAGAAAATGTCAAAGTTGATCTTATTTTGTTTTGGGTGTAAGACTTTATTAATATATTTGAAATGGCAAGAAAAAAAAACTTTCTCGAATAAACGTAATTAAGTAAAGTCTGTATATAGCAACAGGGTAATAAGCTACAGCTACAGTGCTCGCCTACACGCCGAAACACAGCAAAGTTTGCACACTGCTGCTTGGCGGCCGAATATCTGACAATGCGATCAGCTCAGCCAACCATAGCGAAGCAAGCCAGCCATAACCAAGCAATCCAGCCATAGCCAAAGAAGCCAACCATCATAGCCCAGCCTGTCAATCATTGCCGAGCAAGCCAACCATAGCCAAGCCTGCCAATCATTGCCGAGCAAGCCAACCATAGCCAAGCCTGCCAATCATAGCCAAGCCACTACTCCCACTGCACCAATGTCCTGTGGGGAGATGTTCTATAAAACGTCCTGCAAGCTCTTTACAGTACCTTTTTTTTTCACTTTGAAAAAATAACAGGATGTAATTATGCTATGCTGTCACATCAGCATAGCATAATTACATCCTGTTATTTTTTATGGAAAAATAAATCAGTATTTGATTTTATGTAAATTGCGTACATTTATACCACTTTAACATAAATAAAAAGAAATCAGGAGTAACATTATTATTTTATAATGATTTCTGATATTTACGCGAATACTACACAATGAAAGATACTAATTTTACAGATTATGTATCGCGGTTTCATTTCAATTATTATTTCATTTTGTTAAACCGACGCGCCCAATGGAATTTTCATAATTCTATATATAGAACCGTGATAATCCGAAAAGATATCCAGCGAGACATCTCACCGACTGTATTACCTCGGGTACGAAACAGCCGATTGCACACTACAGTTCATTACAAAAGAACAATGTACACACAGCAAAAATAAAATACAAACGGAGCCGTCCCCAGACGTCAGCGCGGACAATCGGACGAGGTGTTATCATGGCGAAACTCTCGCGAAAATTTCGCATTTCGCAATTCCCCCGCTTTCGGTATAATTCGGTGTGCAGCTGCGAAACGCTACGGGCTATGCGATTGCCACTGACACTATCTACCTGTGTTCACTTTAAATGCACCGGTCCGAATTGTACTTGCTACACTTTTTTATTTGGTTTGTGACATTAATGTGGCCGGATATGTTTTTATTTTGAGAGTATTGTGTTTGTGAGAGAGAATTTGCGCAGAGTATATTAGAACTGACGCGGTTACATTTTATTTTTGAACTTTTGTGTGCTTCTAGTCTAAAATAAAAGAGACATCATTTTAACTCTTTATAGGCTAGTACATATCTCACTTGCGAAACACGGATGATATCCCCATTATGGCTGAAACGCTGCGAGATTTGCAACGAATGTTGAATGACCTGGCTGACTCTTCTCATTGCATCGGTCTCGGGATGAATTGAGACAAAACTAAGGTAATGCTAAACAATCATGTTATTACGGGACCAGATGCCGTAAATGGGATACATCTAGCACTTCTCCAGGAGTATGTGTACTAGGGCCGACGCTCCAACTAGATAAAGACAACTTTGAGAATTAAATGAAGAGAAATACAGCTGGGCTGGGCAGCATTCGGAAAACTTCGTCACATCTTTTCGTCACCGATACCGTAATATTTGAAGACAAAGGTCTTTGATCAGACATCCTACCCGTACGGCGCTGAGACGTAATCACTTACGGTACAACTAATCTACTAATTCAAGGTCGCTCGGCAAGCTATGGAGAGAGCTATGCGCGCCGTAAGAAACGTTGTAATTTGCCAGAGAACCAAAGTTACCGACATAGCTCAACGGATTATCAGGCTAAAGTTGCAGTGGGCTGGTAATATTTGCGGCAGAATCGATGATTGTTGGGGAAGACTGGTTCTGGAGTGGACACCATGAACCGGAAAACGTTGCGTAGAACGCCCCTTGACCAGGTGGAATAACGATATAGGTACGCAAAGCAGTTGGCAGTGACTGGGTGAGGACAGCCGAAGATCGAACTCTATTGAGTTCGATTGCACGCTATTGCGTGTATTGGGGGAGGCCTATGTCCAGCAATGGACTAATGCAGGCTGATTATGATAGGCTAGTGATTGATCGCCATCTGATGGTTAGTGGGAGTACAGCCAGCCAGTAAGACGTAAGAAATGTGGTCTCTGCGAAAGTCAGAGTCTCTGCATAACTTGTAAGACGTAAGAAATCTGGTCTTTGAGAAAAAACAGTCTCAGCGTAAAACGTAAGACGTAAGAACTCTGGTCTCTGCGAAAAGTCAGTATCAGCGTAAAACGTTAGAAGTCTTCATAAGAGCTTTTATGTGCATTAGGTACCATCACGTCTTTCTCAGTAAAAATTTCAAGCTCCATAAATAAGAACTTTATGTTAAATTTTATTTTCTTCTTGAGACATAAGCACTAAAAGACGCTTCATCCGTGGTTTAGTGTCTATAAAGACCATTATTACACTTTTTAAGTTAGTTATACGGCAATCTCATGTTTATGAAAAGAATGAAGCTCAGTTTGAAATTAATAAAAAAGTGAATAGTAATAATTTTGAATGTGTTGATGACGGCACGGTCGATGAAATAAGTAATAAGCATAAAGCGCGAAAGTTTTAAACTCAATATAAGCTTTATAACCAAAAACCGATGGAGAAGTAAGATTCTCTAGTGGCGACCAAAAACCAGCTCAGGGACAAGTCCCATTAGCTATACCGACGACAATGTAAGGATCGGGCAACCGATGGATGCAAATGGTGATAAAGCTATATACCGCCAGAATAAGCTATATACATACATTGGTAAGTGCTGATGTCGCCAAAAATTAAGAAAAAAATAACTTGGTCACAGGCATCGCCGCGATGAGCAAAGTTGCAAACTATTAGCATTTTTCTTTAAAAAAAGGTTTCCACAAAGTATTACTTTTAATATAATTTTTGGAATTAACATTAACGGTTAATGAATGATTTTATTTATTAGTTAATAAGATGGGAATCTGGTAACTGGGCCAGCGGCTGTGACGGAGGATGAGACGGGACTAATCTGGTATCTGGACTTTCAACTTTCATTAGAAAGAGTATTCGTTTAGGTTAGTTAAAAAGTCTCAGCTGGCCTTTTAGAGAAGCTCAGAGTCACACAACGAGCTATGGAGAGAGCTATGCTCGGAGTTTGCGCGACAGAATCCGCAATGAGGAGATTCGCCGAAGAACCAACGTCACCGACATAGCTCTCAGAATCTGCAAGTTGAAGTGGCAATGGGCAGGCCACATCGCTCGAAGAACCGATAATCATTGGGGAAGAAAGGTTCTCGAGTGGCGACCACGAACCGGAAGACGCAGCGTAGGTAGGCCTCCCACTAGGTGGACAGACGCCATTGTGCGCGTCGCAGGTAACCGGTGGATGCAAATCGCCAATTGTCGTTCATTGTGGCGTTCCAAGGGGGAGGCCTATGTTCAGCAGTGGACGTCTTCCGGCTGCTGATGATGATGATGATGATAAAAACTATAATGAGCTTTTTACCAAAAATTGTAGCAGCGCAGAATTTTGGGAAAGTTCAGCATTTAAATGTACATGGCCGGGTTATAACAGAACACTGCTCAACCGAAACACAGCAGCACCTCGTAAAACACTAACCCAACCTATGAGAGAAGGCAGACGTTCTCCTGACGGTCAGCGATACGCCTGTCTATACAGCTTCCCTGCTCTACCACTCGTCACCCGAGGCATTCATTAGTCATTAAGTCTAATTTTACCAGTAGCAGCGCTATCGGAACACAACAGTGTTAACACACTGCTGTTTGCTGGCAGAATATCTGACACTGCAATGGTCCCGAAAGGTTCATTGCACAAGGTATCTACCATCTAGTAATTTAGCTGTGATCAGCAGTAAGGGCCGTCCTTAAAGGGATTAGAGCGGTGCTGCAGCTGTGCTCCACGTCAAAAATAAAATATTATTGAATTTTTTTAGCAGTCTGGTGTCACAATTGGCTCCAACTACCCTTAGGCCTCTGGCTTGTAAAGACTGCTGTCTAGATTGAAAACAACAATGACGGGCCCTTTGGTCTAGTGGTTAGACACCCTGGCTGCAAGTCAATGGGTCGTGGGTTCGATTCCCACCAAGTGTCTGGGTGTTATATATCTATTTAAGCATGTATTTACAAAAAAAAATGTATATAAGTATTAGTATCAGTCGTCTGGTTTCCATAGTACAGGCTGTGCCTAGTTTGGGATCAGATGACCGTGTGTGGATTGTCCCAAGATATTATTATTATTAACTGACTTTTTATGTCCTCTTCGAAACTCGGAGACGTTCAGTTCAAATGCCACTAAACGGTCACCCATCCAAGAATTGACCTAGCCTGACGTTGCTTAACAGCTGGTCGTTTACCAAACAAAGGTTACAACTGATTATGAGCGCCTAGTGAAGTATTGTTGCGTAAATATAATTTCAAATATCTTGCGATCACATCTGTAGGAAACCGTCAGGCCAATTTTACCCATTCTCGAATTTACGACAAGAAAACAAATCAAAACAAGGCAACAATGGACTATAAATCTCGTCGGCAGTTTCAGATGCGATCTTGTGAATCGAGCAGGTAGCCCGTTATCTTGTTCAAGTGACGTGTTATTTGCCTCAAAATGATAATAAAATGGACGGAAATCCGGTGGATTTATGATTTACATGCATTGTACTCAGCGCTTGAGGCGTTGTATTAGATGATGCTATTTATCTGTCATAATTAGGTCCGCTTCATCATTCTCAATGAAGATATTAAGCTGAAGATTTGGCTATCTTTCTCAATAGATCTACTCCCTATTTTTATACTGCAAAGATTACAGTATACAATTTACTAAAAATCTACTGTCATCTATCTTTACCGCATAACCTATTGCGATAGAGTAGTCACACTTATAAACAGCAAGAACAAAACGCAAAACAAAAGAAAAACAACCGCGTTGCGCGTGGCGGCACAGCAGGTTGGTGTGCGCGCGCGGTAACAACAATTGTAACAGTTCACTATTTTCACTGCTGTGCTTGGGCCTCTTAAAATTTCTTTATAGTAAAATTAAAAATATATTACACGTATTATGTTCTCCGGGCGCGCTTAAGACCACTAAGTACGACGTGAGTAACATTGTAGTTTTGGCGTCGTCGGCACAATAAGATAAACCACTGTTAAAAAAAATCTAACGTGCATTTATGTGTATAATTTATTATTAGCAGTATTCTTTAATTAAAATGTCTTTCAAAGCAAGTTTAACCTTTTAATTCAATCAATATACTTCATTTATAGTAATCAGAAGGCAGTAAATTTAAAACTAAAGCCTTAACAAGTTATATACTTTAAGTACAATCGAGGGGGAAAGTCAAAAGAATACTTGAAGTGGGCGCCAAGCGACTTAGCAGATAAAATGGTGAGCATGAGAAATTGCTGTTAGAATCACTTGAGTTATGTGCGCGAATGTACCGATGTTTTTCCTATTGTTGTGAGCTTAATGGACGGGTCTAGATGTACAATCGCGTTGTCAAGTTTTTGTATTATATTCAATTGTTATATTTTGCACAAAACAAAAAACGTAAGCACAATAAACAGACTTACAAACAATCCCACATCCCCACATATATTATGCTTGAATGTAGTTGCTATCATTTATGCTAGAAAAATCATCTTCTGAATCGATATTCTAATTATGAAATAGAATGTAGCGAAATGCAAGTTTTTATAAATCTTTCATCTAAGTAGTTTCGCGCGTCGATGGCGCGTTTAATAACCGCGGTGTGCATACGCCTTGAGGCAGGACAATAGTAAACCTTCGGAGTCGCTGGACGTTCGGGGTGTGGGCCCTTTGAACGTTCATTGAGTACGGCGGCGACTCCGAGGAGGACGACGGCGGGGTTGCGACCCCCGTCCCCGTGAGTACCGTGTCAGGTTCCCGGGGGGCTACAATGCGCCCCCCGGCGGCGGGCTCAAAGGCAAGGCACTGAGGGGCCCCTGATGAACATCCCACAGGAGAGCCCTGGGGTTTCACCTCTCATGTGCCGATGCGACAGCCGCGGGGGTTTTAGTGGGTATGAATCCCACATACCCCGGTCGAGCCCCACAGCTCCCGGGGATCTTTGAAAGATTTCCCCCGAGTCAAAAAAAAAGGACAATAGTAAAAATGATACTACGTTAAAATCAAGTGTAATCGATTCTGCTCTCCATGCTGAACCAACTAGTTTCAAGTTTTGTGTTAATTCATCTACAATATAAATAATCACTCTACAAACAATATTCATAAACTTTCCTGGCTAATGAGAGCAAGTCATTATCTAAAAAGGAGGTCACCTCTCAACAGCAAAAACAATACATACATTTATATTGATGGGAGATCGTTGACTCATATTACGGTGAGCGACTTTACCCGGATAAACGAGTAACTAGGTGAGTATATAATATATCAGTCGCGTGCACAGAGGGTAGGCAAAGAAACGTATTCGGCTAGTTGAACCTATTATATGTATTTAAGAAATACCATATTATACCATACCATATTATAGTATACCATATTTTTAAATATCCATAAGTTAGCAGATTCTAAAGATATATTAATTTGCATTTACAAACTGTTATAAGAATATTCAGAGTCCAAACACACAAAAATACTTTGCCTACCCTACGATTTCTGTAAATAATCTTAATTTAAAAATATTTTGTACTGACATGGTATGAACGTGATGTTTTTTAATGTAAATGGATACGTCTGTAATGTTAGTTCATTTAAGGATATGTGTGGTGCTACACTAACAAATAGCTTGGAGTACAGATAACTCGCAGATATTTTTGCGAACTTTTTGTGCACGTCCCTGATATATATTAGGATTTAGGAGAGGTAGACTAGGCGAAGTTTTATGAAGCAGATAGTAGAAAAGGTGGGTGGAATGTCGTATCAGGAGGTCAAAATGAAGGCATTTAATAGATTGGAAATTGCTTCAGCGATAAGAGCCCAGCTCTTAAGCTGGAGAGAGAGAGACTAGGGAAATACCTCCGCCTTAAGATGAGCATACTTGCAACAGTTCTCGTGGAGTTTCTGGGTAAAAATAGCTACCACCCATCTCCTCCCGTTGCGTGTCCGTAAGAGGCGACTAAGGGAAAACAAGAAGACGAGCAGTAGTGTCTATCTGTTGAATTACCTATCACCTATACTGCGATCCCCAAGACGTCTGCCAGGCGTGGGGATTATGGCTAACCCTCCCTTCTAAGTCTTTAGTCCAGCAGTGGACGTCTTTCCGTTGGTGATGAAGATAACTTGTCACAAAACATCACGCAAATCTATAAGTGGTAATTTTGAGAAGTGGACATTTTGCGAAGTGGACATTTTGCAAAGTGGTCGTTTTGCGAAGTGGACATTTTGTTTTGCGTTTGAACCTATTGTACTCACCAATGAAGCGAAAGTGATCACAACCGTCGACATTTTGTTACAACTTGATTTTACAAACTATAAACGATTTTTGTAACATTTCATTGTACAAAGACACGAGCGACTCATCAAGACCAAAGCAATACATGCGAACTGCAGATCTGACATTACAAACAAGAGTACAACGTATAATTGAATGAAATGTTACAGTTAAATCGGCAGCTCGTTTCGCGTGAACGCAATGCGTTGAACACAACGTCTATCATTTCGGGACGTAAAATTAAATGGAAATGCTTATATAAATGGCTTGTATTCGTAAGAAGAACGTTACATATACAGAAGTGCTCATGAAAATGTCCCAGTATGTACTCCCTTTTGCAGAACATCGGAGCCAAAAAAGCTTCCTTCGATATTGTCAGAGCCCTATGAGGAGTCGCTATGATATTGGCTGATATACCCTCGTCCCTCCTCTTTTTGGCATGAGGCGACAAGGTTCTTTATATTGTAATGTTAATCATTAAACTAATACGCTTCCATTTTCAGTTGAATCTCTAGCATCAGGTAAGATCGTGTGCAAGTCAAGCTTCCTCACCCTCATCAGGGTATTATTAGTGCACTGCTCGACACAGGCCTCTCCAATTGCACGCCACTAGCTTCTATATTCGGTTCTCCTCATCCAGTTCTGGCCTGCCTTTTTACGTGTATCGTCACTCCATGCAGCCACAGGACGTCCTACACTGCATCAAGTCATAATCATCAGCCGAAATGAGTCCACTGCTGAACAAAGGCCTCCTCCTTAGACCGCCACAATGAACAATAGCTAGGCATTTGCATCCATCGGTTGCCTGAGACGCGCACATTTCGTCTGCCCACCTAGTGGTAGGGCTAACTACGCTACGTCTTTCGGTTCGTGGTCGTTACTTGAGAACCTTTCTTCCCCATCGGTTATCGGTTCTTCGAGTGACATCACTAGCGTATAAAAAAAGAACTAAAAAAATCGAGGCAATTTCTGTGTCGACCATTTAAATTGCAAGCAATTTCCCGTAGCGGTTAAACGTCGGGCTAGTCATTTCGCACAATGGCCGGGCAATGAGTATCGCAACTATATTTTATGGCCGTCAATATCAGGCAACCCACTGATGTGTAAATCGTTGCTTGATTCGAACAAATGAAGTGCATTAATAATTGCAATTATAGCTATTAGTTGGGAAATATGAACATACATTTTTATCCGGCTACTAAAAAGGACCTAGGCCTCCCACTAGGTGGACATACGACATTGTGCGCGTCGTAGCTAACCGGTAGGAGCAAATACCTAATTGTCGTTCATTGTGGCGTTCGAAGGGGGAGGCCTATGTTCAACAGTGGACTTCTTACGACTGGTGATGATGATGATGACTAAAAAGGAGGATTTTTGTTTGAATTTTGCCTTATATCTTTGGCGTTTTTAATAGATTTAAATAATAATATTATTTTTTATTTATAAAGGCTGTGTCTCACAGCTGTTCCGGAAACATTATCGTCATCAGATGAATCTGAGTTAAAGCGAGGAGATCTCCTGAATACTCTAAAATACAAAAGTACGAATCCGTGAGTGAAGATGAAAGCTAATGATTGGCATCTTTACCTATCCCTTAGAACCTAACCTTAGGAGTATTTTAAAAATACTTACATATTTTTAGATCAAAGTACCTACGAAGTGGTTGTTTCACCAGGTAGTCCTTTGTACGTCAGATATTCTGCCGCCTCGTAGGAGTGTGTAAACATTGCTGTTTTCCAGGCTCAAGAGACTAATGTTTTACTAATTCATAATATTATATACTAATGTTGTTATTGTTGTAACTTATGTTATTAAGTCTCTTGAGTACGAGCGGTAGTGCATTATACAGCAGCTGTCTATGCGCAGTCGTGTCGATGCCATTAGGTTAACGTGTTGCTTGTCTCATAATTAAGTTGATATAAAAAAGTATAACAAACCACTAAGAAAAAATACAAAAAATATTATAAAAAAAACCTAACAAGTAGGTACATAACATATTCTTAAGGATGGGACCAGCTGATTGCTGCTAGTTCTAACGTATATACTATGCACCGACTTCAATAATAATTATTTTAAACGTATAGTTTGTTTTTAAATAGTTTCTAGACGATGAGTAGATACATATTTGGGGTATCCAGCAGTCTTTAAACTCACTATATTTTAATACGTAGAAGAGAAAAGAAAACATGAAACAGGTATTTGTAATTATCGTATTTTCATCATCAGACAGTAAGATAGATATCAGATTTATAGCAGGCTCAGAAAAAATGCACTAGAAAGCCGACAACAAACAGCAGCAGGCGTATATTTAATCTGTCATTTAATAATGTTTAAAAACGTGTTAATTTGATTACTCTTATAAAGACTTTTTAACCGACTTCAAAAAAGGAGGAGGACTCATAATTCCGCCAAATATGTACCGATTTGGATGATTCTTTTTTGTACCTAATGGACATTCCATCAAGTTGGTCCCATAAAATTTTTATTCCTTATGAACCAGTAGTTCCTGAGAAAACATGAATGGAATGTTAGAATTATCTGGTAAAACGCCTAAAAATAGATGATGGTCTAATCAATAATGGTTATAACTCATACAAATATTTACCAATTTCAGTGATTCTTTTTTTATTCGAAAGCATGAACCATAAGGATGGTTCGGTATGAATTTCATCAAGACCGGATAAGAACTTTTTCGAAGAACATGAGTGATGGGAAGGAGATATAACTGGGAGAAACCATAAAATAGATGATATCTTCGTCTACAAAATGGTCATACCCCATCCAGATCATCGTACCGAATTCGATGGTTTCTTTTTAACCCCCGACCAAAAACGAGGTGTTATTAGTTTGGGGGGGGGGGGGGTCGTGTCTGTCTGTCTGATAACTGTCTGTAGCATCGCAGCGCTCAAACGAGTGGACAGATTGGCGTATGCTGGTTTATTGGAGATGGTTCTTAGCGATGTTTCTTGAAAATCGGTTTAGCTTTGAAAACCATCAGCTCTTTTCCAAGTCGAGATAGGGATATTTCGTATACAATGGAAATTTTTAATTACTTCTATTACTCCGAAAGATCTGAAATTTAGAACTTATGTAAATCCGTTGATACTAAAAAACTAGTACTAAGAAAATGGTAACCTTCACCAGGGTCTGATGATGGAGCAGGAAGGTGGTCACAGGATTTCTGCACCAATAAACGTAGACCCACTGAGTTTGGGCTCGTTGTGTAGGTCTCGACGAGTATCTGCTAGAAAAATGATGTTCAGAGTCTGGTGATGGGAGGAAACAGTATTATGTTAACAGGAACTCTGTTCCATGAAATGTAGGACCCACCGAATTTTAGATCTGTGGTTGGGTTGGGAGATTTTAATTAAAATAAATTTATACCTGTTGGTATTAAAGCTTTATATCCAAATCGGTATATAGTTGAATAAAGACTTTTCAAGAGAATATGACTAAAAAGAATAAAATAAAATTTTTATAAAAAAAAATAAACCGACTTCAATAGACACCACACTAAAAAGTGAAAAATAACTTCAATATTCTTGAAGTTGGTGCTAAAATAAACACGATACTTACCCCAACACCAGAATCAACTGACCATGATTCTGGTGTTGGGGTAAGTATCGTGTTTATTACTTCAATAATATTGAAGTTATTTTTCACTTTTTAGTGTGGTGTCTATTGAAGTCGGTTTATTTTTTTTTATAAAAATTTTATTATATCAACGAAAGTCATAGTTTATGTCGTAAACAAATATTAATTCGCCAAATTACAGGTAAAACAAAATGATTCATAGCGCAATTACGAATTTGTTTCGTTAAAATCTGTTACGTATATCTGGAATTACGACGTAAACCGGGCGCGAACCGGCGGCCGTACGACAATAAATTAAGCGTTCGCTAAGTACCAAACGGCAATTGTCGAAATTCACTAATAAATTACCTAACACCGTTGTTTGTTAGTTGCACAAACGCTATATTTCCTAATTAGCTGGCAAGGCGACTATGAGACGGCTGTTTGGTCGTACGACTAATTTATTGTTACGACCTGCGACACGCGCCGTTCGATTTCATAGAGATTTATGTGCCAACTTTGTTTTGACTTATCTAAAACTATGATTACATCTATTTTCTTATTTCGTTCGCTTATTCAAATTGAGCAGTATCATCGCTTATACGGATTGGATGAAAACATTTTGATTAAACACAAGCGCAATATTTTTATGTCACGTTTAAATGGTGGAATGCGATAAATTCTCAAAATTGCTTTTTCTAGCACGTATGACTGAAACAATTTCGAGCGATATTATTGTTTACGAATATTATGCGTTGAAATTTGTAATTATTTAAAGGCATTCGAATGGAGTGGGTGGATTTCCCTACCAAACAGAAATATGAACTAAGAATACTTCGTAGAATGTATGGTACTTGACTGGTAAGGAATTCCTTGAAGCCTCAACTCCGCCTTGTAATTAATCTTCAATAAGTATTAGCTGTGACCAGAGGCAGGCGACAATGCGGTGTAAGCCCTGCGTCATCTGGAGCACCGCGTGGGAGCCGGTAGAAGCGTGCATTCTCTGCTCCCCCTGGAACGTGCTCTAGTGAGCGTCTGGCGCTGGAGAGACTCTGGAGAGGTCCAAACGGAGTCTATCCATTGCGTCGATGAAGGTTTTGGTGGATAAAAATTCCACATAATCCGGACCCTGCGGGACCGGGTAACTTTTGAAGGTTACCTGCTCGTTAGCAAAAAAACGGTAAGTAGGTACTCAGGCGCGGTCACAGCCAGCGATTTTGGGAGGGGGGTCATAGTTGACGGGCCCGTTGGTCTAGTGCCCTGGCCGCGTCGTGGGTTCGAATCCCATCTTGCGTCTGAGTGTTTCAAGGTTACGCACTGGGATTTTGGATTTTGGATAAAATTGTTTAGACGTTTTAAAGCAAGAAGCTTAACTTCTTGCTTTAAATCAATTTGACGTGAATGTTTTGAGTGTTGGGGGGAGTCATGACCTCTACGACCCCCCCCCCCCCCCTCGGACCGTCACTGTAAGTACTAGATGTGAATATTTAAGTAATCTAACATAAGAACGTCTTGTAATTAATCTCTTCTTACGGATTATATCACGATTTATTTTAGTTTTCCCGACGTTTCGACGCAAACGACGACACAACACAACACAACGACGGCAGTAAGAGCTTACAGTATCTTTACGGCGTCAAGATACTGTATATCTTGACGGCGTCAAGATACTGTAAGCTCTTACTGCGTAGGTCGGACCAACAACAATAATAACCAATAAGAATTGAGGGTACATCATTAAAAACAACAACAAAAACTGAGGGTACACCGAAAATTATGACAGTATAAATAGAGCGCAGGGACGTTCAACATCTCAGTCCGCCCGTGACCATGGGTGCTGCAAAGCATTCGAAACGTCGGGGAAATTAAAATAAATCGCGATATAATCCGTAAGAAGAGATTAATTACAATGTCTAGTATTCGCGTAAATAAAAGACAACATTATAAGTCTTTGTTTTCGTGGCTCAACTGGGGTATATCGGATTCTTACACCCACTAAACCCCCGCGGCTGTCGCATCGGCACATGAGAGGGGACACCCGGGCTCTCCGGTGGGATCTGCACAAGAAGCTCCTTAGAGCCTTGCCTTTGAGCCCGCCGCCGGGGGGGCGTATTTTAGCCCCCCGGGAACCAGACACGGTGCTCACGGGGACGGGGATCGCAACCCGGCAGCCGTCCTCCACGGAGTCGCCGCCGTACTCAATGGACGACCTAGGGTCCACACCGCGAACGTCCAGCGACTCCGGAGGAACTTATGTTCCTTCGGTTGATATAAGACGGCCTTATGGCCGTCTTATATCAACTTTGAAATAAAACCATACATCTTCCAAGTCACATCTCATTCGTATTACAAAAAATGAAAATACATTTTCCCTATCTCGGCTAATAAGCCATAGTTTTTATACAAATATACCCAGTACCGAACTGAATAAAAAATTCACCGGATCACGGTACAAGCTCGTTTTCACAGTCCATTACCCTTTTTTCATCCGCACCAAGTTAAGCTGATTACCCTTGATCGTCGAGGGTGATCATACGATGTGAGGATTTAGAAATAACGAATATAAATTTTATTACCTTAGTACTTACGTGTATTAATTTGATTTCTGTAATTAAGGTTATTACTTACAATACTTTACGTCTGTAATTACTTACAACTAGATAAGGCATTTTTGCAGCGAACGTATATTTTAACGGAGAATAATTTTTCAAACATTAAAAATATCAAAAGACGATCGATTGAACAGACCTAAAAAGCCACAAGTCGTGGCGCGCATGATAGATTTATTAAAAGCCTAAGCCTAAGCTTAAGTACTCTAGCCGTCTCTAGGTGTATGCAAACACTCACATTATAATCGAGCGGGAAAGCCGATGTAGACAAACTGTTCCAGTCCTTAGCTGTCCTTATTATAAATGTAGAAGCAAATCGCTCAGTCATAAGGGTGCGTACACGCTGTGCGTCTCGGCGTCCGATGATAGAAGGGTATGGATTTTTATGGGACTAATCCCACCACTGTGACTCCTGCCAGCCAGGATCTACAGTGGTCACCATGGTGTGGCTTAAGTAGTAATAATAATAATGTCCTCCTGGCCGATACGACCACAGCGGCCAATCTTTCACAAGATCATGCATGTACGCAGGAGATATTATAGTGCACAAGTGTTTGTGCAGACACAGTGCACTCTCTCTTCCTTTATACCTCTCATAATCCGATGGGACGGGAGACCGACACGACCGGGGAGAGGTTAGGCGCAGGACCGACTTTTTACATGCCCATCGATGCATGAAGTATCTTACTTTACAGACAATCAGGTGATCGGCCTGCTTTGTTCTAGCCAGTAAGGAACAACTACACAAGTTGCCCCCCGCAGGATTCGAACCCGCGACCTCCGGTTTACAAAGCAAGCGGTTTCCCACCGCGCCACGGAGGCTTAAGTAGTAGATAGATACTCGTCGACTTAAAACGAGTTGATGAAAGATCTCTTACCTCACTTAAATAAAACACATGGAAAAGGAACTTGAATCAGAGCAGACCAAATATTCTGTATTCTATTAGTTCTACAATCTTTTTCAAGTGAGCCCTACTGATTTTAAACTACCCGCTTTCCTCTCTCTCCCAAATTTTATTCCATCTATCTTCAAAACAATAGCTCCATTTCTACCTCAAAGTTATCCCAACCCAGATTACCGCCCGATATAACAAGGCAACACAAAATTAATCCGGCCAAGTGTCACTCATCCTTTATTTAGGTATTTCTTGAAATAAGGAAACCAAACTGCCTAGCCCCGATCGTATCAGAGATACGAAATGAGAGTAGCAACCCTGAATACACTATGTACTGAAACTTTCAAAAGAAAATCAACCCTAATTCAGGATATTACGGTCCACTTTTACTTCGTAACGATGAGATGGTGCCTTTGCATCGTTTACATCAGAGATAACTTTGGATAGTGGAGTTTAGGTCAACATAGACACAATAAAAGTATTGTGCAGAAGTTAAAGTCTTCAGACTCGCCACTTGGGGTGTGGGCTCTTGACGACACGATCCCGAGGAGAACGGTGGCGGGGCTGCGACCCACGGCCCCGTGAGCACTTTGACGGGTTCCCCCCAAGTTACTTTTCCGGTAAAGTCGTTAAGGCCATCTGCAGTCAACAGTACTACTCATACAGTTGTACTCATACAGTACAACTTGATACAGTTCTCCCCTCTCAGTACCGGTGCAACAGTCGCAGCGGTTCTAGTGCATAAGAATACCACATACCTCGATGTTCACAGGGTTTAAGATATCCCACACGAGAACAAAAAATATGAATATTTTGTTGAGGAGGAAAGATGGTACGCCCGAACAATAAACGCTTGCTGCTCAACGATCGGCGGTACGTAAACAAGCTTGTTGTCCGTTCTATCCTGTTGCTCTTCGAAGCTAGACTGCAGCGAAAATTGGGTGAATAACCTACAGACTCACTTATTTATATTCAAGCATTATAATTCGGTAAATCTGAGCAAGTTAGGGTGTTAAGTTATTCTGACAGATCGAGATGCTGTTCAGCCCGAGCTTCGAGAGTATCTTGTGTGGGCTCAGATGTACCGGATGCTGATGAGCCGGATCACACCTGAGCTCTCTGCCGGCAATGTGTCAATATATGGTAGAGGAATCGGCGTGGCCTCACCGTACAAAAAACATAATACAGACCAAAATTTGAAAATAATTTGTAATCATTTGAATTCCTCAAATTAAAACCTGCCATCTCATTCACATAAATCGGTCCTTTATTCAAATAAAAAATCTACTGATGGCTATCATGCATAAATTTGCCAACCACTTGACTAAGGTTAAGACAAATTATATAACGGCACGATCCCAATTAATACGAATCTAACGAGCAAAAGCCGATGGTCACTACTCAGCGAGCGTACCAAAAAAACACAAACACTCGAAAAACATTAATTCAAAAACATTTTCCTCTTTCTACCGGAAAGAGGTTCTTACTCTTTCTACTATTGTATGTTCGCAGGTCAAACAAAGTAGTACTTCTGTCTCCACTTTCACTTTGCCATCGTATTTTCTTATATTACGTATCGGGAGCACGCTCGGAGCCAAGAGTCAGTTGCGAGCATTGGTTATTCCGTCGATCGGAATGTTAATACGCGGATAAAGAGAATACGACTGTTCGATTGACAGCGAAGAGGTCAAGTGGGGCCCTTTATTGATAATATCCAAGACATATCCAGGATATGTCATAGGGTAGATGGCCGAATGGGTATTTAATGCGGCACGTTTTTTTGATAGCCACCCGTGTTTCGTACATTCAAGTACGAGTATAGTATATGTGCTGCCCGCGGTGTGTCCTGGTAAGAATGCCACCCACCCATCTCCTCCCGGTTAGACGTCGTAAGAGGTATCTAAGCGAAAACAAAAAGACTGGCAACAGTGTCTTTCTATTCATTTCTATTGGATTACCTCCACCCAAGATGCCTACCAAGCATGGGGATGGCAGTTCTTCCCTTCTAAGGGAAAGACTTCATTGAGTCCAAAGCCAAAGTAGCCGCAAGGAAGCTTGGTGTCCTTGCAAAGGTCCGGCGGTACTTCACACCGGGACAGCTTCTGATGTTATATAAAGCGCAAGTCAGGTCGTGTGTACTCATATATGGGCTGGTGCTGCAAAATGCCATCTAGCAGCTTTGAACTCGGTGGAGAAGGCTAATTGGCGACACTAGGTTAGTGGAGGCCAATCTACAAAGCCTAGAGCACAGGCGCAGAGTAGCCAGCCTCTCGGTATTCTACAGGCTGCATTTTGGAGAGTGTGCGCAGGAATTACATGAATTGATCCCACCATCACCTTTCTATCATCGGACGACGAGACGCACAGCGCATACGCACCCATATGTAGTAAACGTGCCTTCAGTCCGGACTAAGCGATTTGCTTCCTCGTTTATAATAAGGACAGCTAAGGACTGGAATAGTTTGCCTGCGTCGGTTTTCCCGCCCGGTTATAATATAAATGTCTTCAAGAATAGAGTGAATAGGCTATTAATAAGCTAGTGTGCTTTACCATCCTCGACTGCGTCACCGCTTTCCATCAGGTGGGACTGTGGTCAAGCACTGGCTTATATAGGATAAAAAAAAAAACAAGACTTGTTTAGCAGTGGACATCTTTTGACTGATGATGCTAAATATTATATAGGCTTTTAATAAGCTAGAGCTGAGCTGTTACTCTCAGTGGGCGAGCGCTTGCCTTGGAAACAAGGTGCGCAGGTTTGAACCCCGGCTCGCACCTCTGACTTCTATACTTAATCATAAACGAATCGTATCATTAAAAAACATCGTGAGGAAATCTGCATGTCTGAGAAAGCCTAACTAGATTTCGAATGACGTGTGAAGTGCGCCAACCTGCACTTGGTTAGCGTGGTGGACTTAGGAAGGAGGAAAGACTTTAGGGGATAGGCCTGTGCCCAATAGAGATACAAAAAGAAAAGCTGTTAAAAATACAGTAGTAGATTTTAAATACGATTTTCTTAGATCTTAACAGAAATGGAATCATTATAATGCCAAATTACAATTCTGTCAAGCAAGGTCCATACGTTTTAAAAATAATTATACAACTATGCGGTACTGAGTGACGTCAGAAACACTAGGAAACTCCGCATTCACTAGCAATAATTGTTTCAAAGTAGAGCGAGAGCTACCGGAGCATATTTAGTTGAACTTGCATGTTTATTTCAATAAAAGATATGTATGAATAATAAGAAAGGAAAGTTCTATTAGTACATACAAAATAGTTAGTGTTGACATAATTATTCTTTCATCATTATCACCACCCAGAACACGTCCACTGATGAACATAGGCCTCTCCCTTCGAACGCCACAATGAACAACAATTTGCTATTCGCATCCACCAGTTACCTGCGATGCGCACAATGTCGTCTGTTCACCTAGGACTGCTTACCCTACGTCTTCCGATTCGTGGTCGCCACTCGAGAACGCTCCTTCCCCATCAGAAATCGGTTCCTAGAGCGATGTGGCCTGCCTATTGCCACTTTACCTCGCAGATTCTGAGAGCTATGGCGGTGACTTTGATTCTACGGCGAATCTCCCGATTCTCACATATTCTTTGGTGAGTATTAAAGAGATTTACCTGCTTCGGCATAGACTGGCCTTGGCAAGCAACATTTTCAGCGAGCAGTCTCAAGTCTTAGATGCGATAGACCGATCAAATAAAGCGTCGGTTGGCAGCCCACTGCATCAATTGACCAGAAAGGCGATAGTGAGGGATGATTGGCGCCGAATTTCGAAGCTCATAGGACACCCACGACCACTCTATCAAGAGTATTACTACTGAGAAGAAGAAGATACTAGGCATTTAGAGCAGTATATCGTAGCAAAATCTTAGCAAAATGTATATCTCTCCCTCTCACTTTTTTTTGACGCGGGGTAAACCTTCAAAAGGTCCCCGGGAGCTGTGGGGCTCAACCGGGGTATGTGGGATTCTTACCCACCAAAATCCCCGTGACTGTCGCATCGGTACATGAGAGAGGACCCAGGTCCCCCCGGTGGGATCTGCACCAGGGCCTTGCCTTTGAACCCACCGCCGGGGGGCACTGTAGCCCCCAGGGAACCAGTCACGGTGCTCACGGGGACGGGGGTCGCAACCCCGCCGCCGTCTTCCTCGGAGTCGCCGCCGTACTCCCCCACACTATCCCCCTCACTATCTCTCCCTCTCACTATCTCAACTCTTTAGCACTATAGACAGACGCTCTATAATAGAACGGAGGCAATGCGCTAAGACTATAAGCAATTCCATTGCCATAGCTCCCGCTATTCATACCCGGACACACCACGGGCAATGGAATTTAGAAGGTAGGAGTTGCCATAATCCTTGCGCTTGGCAGGCGTCTTGGGAATCGCAGTCTAGGTAGGTAATACAATAGAAGGACTGCTGTCCATCTTCTTGTTTACCCTTAATAGCATATTATGGCAACTCCTACCTTCTAAGTCCCTCCCTGTCCAGCAGTGGACGTCTTTTGGCTTATAATAATGATGATAATGAATTACGTAAGCTCTCAAATAACGAATTGAGAAGGCAAGATTATCTTTGCTAACCTACAAAAGTGTATATAGTGATGTATCTAAATCGTCCGGCGTACATAATTTATCGATATCATATTGACATAATATCCTAAGTTACACTTCGCCTATAAACGCAGGGCTGTCACTGTAGCTGATATTTTTAACTTAAAATTTGTAATTTTGACGACGACTCACATCTATGTATGAATCAGTACTAGGAGTAGTACCTCAGTAGTAAACATAGATAGAGAATACATATTTTTGGTTTGAATCCCCACCGACCACTGCAGTGACTCCGAGAATAACGGCGGCGGGCTTGTACCCCCGTCCCCGTAAACACCTTAACAGGTTCCCAGAGGGCTATAATGCACCTTCAGTGACTGGCTCGAAGGCAAGGCATTGATTTGTATCTGGTTTAGATCCCACCAGATAACCCAGGTGCTATTTGTATAATAATAAGTATTTTGACAGCTTTTTTATTTCTTTTTTTTTTTGACGCGGGGAATGATGTGCGAAAGATCCCCGGAAGCTGTGGGGCTCGACCGGGGTATGTGAGATTCTTACCCACTAAAACCCCCGCGGCTGTCACATCGGCACATGAGACAGGTCTCTCCGGTGGGATCTGCACCAGGGGCCCCTCAGTGCCTTACCTTTGAGCCCGCCAGCAGGGGGCGCATTGTAGCCCCCGGGAACCAGTCACGGTGCTCACGTGGACGGGGGTCTCAACCCCGCCGCCGTCCTCCTCGGAGTCGCCGCCATATTCAATGGACGTCCTCGGGCGCACACCCCGAACGTCCAGCGACTCCAAAGAACTATTTTGAACGCTGTGGCAACCCTAATGTTAAGTAGTATATCGCTATACCACCCCGAGGCTTGGTCCGAAGCCTCGCAACTTGTGTCCGAATACCCTACTGAGTTTCAACACGGTAAAGCTGTTATCGAAATTATTGATAGTTTGCTGTGCCTCCGTACATATGTGCCCACTTAATTGATATTGGAGACGTGCGATCATCTGCAGAGAATGTGCAAATGAAACAAAGTGATTAAGTTCAATATTGACACGTTTTTCAAGTAACTAAGCGATGATACTATAACCGTTGGGGAAGAAAGGTTCTCGAGTGGCGACCACGAACCGGAAGATGCAGCGTAGGCAGGCCTCCCACTAGGTGGACAGAGAACATTGTGCGCGTTGCAGGTATCTGGTGGATTCAAATAGCCTATTGTCATTCATTGTGGAGTTCTAAGAAGGAGGCCTATGTTCAGCAGTGGATGTCTTCCGGCTGATGATGAAGCGATGATACTAGGAATTTGGTCTGGTGGTAAGCGACACAACCGCCCACGGAAAGCTTGCTTATAAAGTCTCTAGAGCCCGGTAATTAACGAGAGAAAAGACATTGCTCCTATACGGCAGAAGATCTGCCACGGCCGTGGTACTTACCTATACAGTATCTTGCACAAGAAACGTGGTAGGTCGACAATTAATCGTCGTTGACAATTTATTATATACTTTAGTACTTCGGATCTAAAAAGGCCACTTTCGGCTATTCTAAATGTAGAGTTCACTATATTTGTTAATGTCAACACTAAACTATACCGACTCGTTAACACGCACACCACGTCTGACCCGCACAGTGGTTGACACTCGACTGAACTCCCCTCCAACACTAGAGGGGCTTTTATGTCTTTCTCGCATCCCCACTCAGTGCCTGCGTAGTGTGCCCGCTTGAGACGATAAACTTGTCTACCCACAACTTTACTCAATTTACCAGTACACTACACTAAATATGAAAAAGTAACGGTTTACCGTAACGTAAGATGGTTGACCGTTAAGTGCTATTTATTTTGAACTGTGCGTCTCTGTGCTACAGAGGGCACGTAAAAGACGGTCCCAGTTGTTTTATATAAAGCAGTCGTTAAGCTAAGTCAGAGTCCTAAGGGCATTTTGAACCTCTCTGACCATAGATTAGGTGTTACGGTCCGAAAAGTGGCATACAGAAATAGCGCCCCTGTGTCGCTATTTCTTTTTAAGCCACAGCCTGAAAAATATATTTTTGCCGATAGTAGTGTCGCTACCATCGATATAATATATAAACTAGATAAATATTCACGAACAAAATGACATCTAAAATGTGGTCGCGGAGGTTGCAAACTTATCTGTGCTGGTGATGGAAACGTGAACTAACGATTTTATAATGATAATGACTTGTAGTTTGACAGTTTCATATAAACAGTAGCGACACTCGGCAAAAATAAATTTGTCAGGATGTGGCTTGTACAGAAATAGCGACACAAGGGCGCTATTTCTCGCTACCACTTTTTGAACCGTGACACCAAATCTAGTTTATATAATTATTATATCGATGGTCGCTACTGTCTATATGGAACTGTCAAACTACACTACACTTCGTCATTCTCATAATAAACTCGTTAGCTCCCGTTTCCGCCACCAGTACAGATAAGTTCGCGACCTCCGCGACCATATTCTAGATGTCATTTTGTTAGTGAATTTTTATCAAGTTTATATATTATATCGATGACTCTCCAGTTTGGCCACTAAGTATGAGACAAGAAAAAAATCCCCATAGTACCATAGAGAACATCAAATGTTCGTGATGACTAAATTACTGTAAAAAGCCTAATAAAACCGGGCCACGTACACCCTGTGAATAAAAACAATAATATTCCGATTCAATTCCTCCGCCGAGCGATATTTCACTGCCTTTGTCCGTTGGGCGGGCGCCATTTTTCATGTAATTGCACGCGGGTACATTGTAAAAGAGTGAACTTTTGCGAACAATGACAATTTATGTGATGTCCATATTTAAAAAAAGAATCTTGAAAACGGTTTTTTATTAAATGGTGATGCTGGTACTCCATTTTTTTTCCTTTGGAAACGGCTTCATTATTTATTTTGACTTATTTTTTCTAACTACAGGACAATAAACACTATTTTTTTTTAAATGGTAAAAACACTTTAAAATATATCAACATATGTTAAGAATACTGTTAATAATCGAATCAACTCAAACTCAATAAACTATTTAAAAAAAAAACCGACTTCAAACTAAATTATCTAAAAAGCATAAAATAACGAAAATATATTGAAGTCGGTGCTAGCTAATCATGTTAACTAACACTATCACCAGCTGACAATTTAGTTTGAAGTCGGTTTTTTTTTTATTTTAAATAGTATATTTAACACTTTTTAGTGACTTATTTTACCAAGATAGGTATCAGCACTAGTCAAGTATTTTATTTTTTTAAAAAGCTACCACCGGATCACAACGCGGCCTCAACTGAGAAGATCCGGCAAGAAACTCAGCGGGCTTGTCATTTTATCACTTTTTTTTTAAACAGTGTGTCATGTTACTATTAGATTAGAGCGACAGTGTGTCTTGCCGTTCAAAAGATCAAATAAGACAGAAAAAATTATAAAATACGACGAAAGTACAACAAACTAAAAAGCCAAAGGGATAGTAGTTGGACCAGTCCTCCCAAGCAGCACCCGCGCACGAGTTGACTCGAGCAGCATCCATCACTCCCCTCAACCATATTGGAGGGAAGGGGGTGACCCGCCACACGAAGCCGCCACAAGCAAAGACTTTTCGAAGGCGAGCATGACCGATCTAAGATCACAGTGGCACACGTCTGTCATTTAACTTCTGCTGTTAAGCAGTGCCTCGTCAGGCAAGACACAAAGCACTTTAACATAATTATTTATGTCATCAATTAATTGACTAGTGCAGCAGCCATCAGTGTCCCTTGGTCCTGTCTGTAGAAAAAACGAAGATTCCATAAATCTTCTATATCTATACATATTATAAAACAAAGTCGCTCCCGCTGTCTGTCTGTCACTATGTATGCTTAGATCTTTAAAACTACGCAACGGATTTTGATGCGGTTTCTCTTATTAGATAGAGTGATTCAAGAGGAAGGTTTTTATGTATAATACATGTATAATATAGTACAGAAACAATGATAATTTTAGATGTTTCCAATGTGATGTCGTAAATAAACACATTTTTTTGCGCTTACATATCAAACGCTGGCTGAACCATACGAGATAGATCAAAATAATGTACTACAGTATTGTACACCTTAACAAGGTCTACAAAAAAGTTCGCCATGGTATATGTTTATCTCTTAGGGATAACCCACCGTAAACATTTTTTATCCTATACTTTTTACGAGAAATAATTATTAACTATTAATAAATTGTTGTTAGCATGAATTTGTCCCTTCTTCAATATAATGTAAACTTCACTAATATTACACCAATTAAAAAAAATAGCTATGAACGGTGTTCATACCGCCAGGTTAAGGTTAAGCAACATAAGGCAAAGTCATTACATAGATGGGTGAACTGATTTGTATGAAATTTTGTGTGCATATCGGGTAGGTCTGAGAATAGGTCGTAAAGTATATTTCATTCCGCTAGGTTAAGCAATCATGGTCATTACATAGATGGATGACGGCGGCGACTCCGAGGAGGACGGTGACGGGGTTGCGAGCCGGTCCCCATGCTCATGATACCAGGTTTAAGGGGGCTATAATGCGCACTGAGGGGTATTTGATGCAGATCCCACTGGAGGGCCCAGGTACCCCCTCATATGAGGCGATGTGACAGCTGCAGGGGTTTAAGTGGGTAAGAATCCCAGATACCATGATTGACGAGGGTCTATTCCAGGATATATAGAACGAGAGGAGGGTGCAAGAGAGGAGGTATAGGGATAGGGGATTCGAGGAGGGGGTGTTGGGGTGAGCGATAGGGGGATTAAGATGGAGCAAGGGGGGAGTAAGGGGGAGCAAGGTGGGAGAAGAAAAGGGGGAGGGGATCAGAGAGGGGACAACAGGAAGAGGAAAAGGGGGAGTGTGACGGGGACCGAAGCAGAAGGGGGAAAGAGAGAGGAGAGAGAGAGCATAGAATTAGATTTTTCTTATAAGAGAGAGATGGAGAGAGAAATAAATCAAGGGAGGAGGGCGAAAAGGAAAGCAAAATGTAATAAAAGCGCGGGCGGAGCTGCGCGGGTCAGCTAGTAAATAAATAAATCTTGAAACAAAAAGGTATACATTTTATCGTAACCCGCCAAACTGCGCGCGCGCAGAGCGCGTAGTTGTGTAGTGTAGGGTGGAAGATACTAGATCGTGCTGGTTATTAAGAAAAGGTCTGGCCACTGTGCTAACCAAGTTATAATAATATAATATTATGGGACAATCCACACACGGTCATCTGATCGCAAACTAGGCAGAGCCTGTACGGCTCTGCCTAGTTTATTTATGGTTTATATTCATCAGCAGCCGAAACGTCCACTGCTGAACAAAGGCCTCTCCCTTAGAAGGGAGGGGTTGCCATAATCCCCACGCTTGGCAAGCGGCTTGAGGATTATGGTTTATATAGTTTATGGAAACAAGACAACTGATATAACAGTTATGTACTTTTTTTTTGTAATTATCTTCTTCTATACTATAATAAAACTCAAAGAGCACTTTTTCTGTACATTGAATATTTTTTCCAAAATTTCTATGTGGGGGTATATACTATACTATCGACATAGAGGCCAAAACAATTTTTTTTGGAATTATTGTCTGTCTGTCTGTCTGTCTGTCGTTCTGTTCGTCCAGGTATCATTTGAAAACCCGTGGATGGATTTTGATAGGACTTTCACTGATGTGTTGTGTAGAAGTCAAGGTGTAAGTTGGTATATAAAACATCACGCTATGTTTCATAGGGGCTAAGCAGTGAAACATTACTTGCACATATTACCACGTAATTTCCTTTGTATGTGAATAGGGTAATTATAGACTGATCAGTTAATCATTAAGATATGTAATATTACGCTATATACAATAGGGACTGAGCAGACATTTAGTTTGCATAAGATATGGCATTGGCGAAGGGTCAATTTTTGTAAGGGGTAAGCCGGTCCGGTACACCCAGGACATTTTCATTAGATTTCTGTATTGTTCTAAGTACTTTGCTGATAGCAATATGACAAGAAGAATCTATATATATCTTTGAAAAGTTTAAATCTGTAAATCCCGAGTGGATCCAAACTAGATTATGTATGTAATACAGTCGCAACAATAAAAGATGCGGAAAACTTAAAACTTTCATTATCGAATATCATTAGACAGTAATTTACGATGTTAGCGTGATTTACATTATGAACAGCGCCATCTATCGGTGAAATTGAACATACAATAACTATAGAACTTTAATCTATATATTATATCAAAGAAAGTCGTGTTAGTTACACTATTTATAACTCAAGAACGGCCTAACCGATTCGGCTGAAAATTGGTGGGGAGGTAGCTTAGAACCAGTAAACGGACATAGGATACTTTTTATCCCGGTAGGTTAAGGTTAAGCAACGTTAGGTAAGGTCATTAAATAGATGGGTGAACCGATTTGTATGAAATTATGTGTGCATATCGGGGAGGTCTGAGAATAGGTCATAAAGTATATTTAATGCCGCTGATACCATGATTGACGAGGATATATAGAACGAGAGGAGGGTGCACGAGAGGAGAAAGAGGGAGAGGGGATTCGAGAAGGGGGCGATGGGGTGAGGTATCGGGGGAGTTAGGTGGAGTAAGGGGGGAGTGAGAAGGAGCAAGTTCGTAGAAGAGAGAGGGGGAGAGGGTTCAGAGAGGGGATAACAGGGTAGGAAGAGGGGAAGTGTGACGGAAACCGAAGCGGGAGGGGGAAAGAGAGAGGAGAGAAAGAGCATATAATTAGATTTTTTTTTATAAGAGAGAGAGATATGGAGAGAGATAAATCTAGGGAGGAGGGAGAAAAGGGGAGCAAAATGTAATAAAAGCGCGGGCGGAGCTGCACGGGTCAGCTAGTAGATATATATAGATAAAACACCCAGACACTAGGTGGGAATCGAACCCACGACCTATTGGGTAGCAGCCAGGATGTCTAACCACTAGACCAACAGGCTCGTCAATCAATCTGCAATAGGCCACCCCTTTCAAGAGTGCACCAGGATGTAGTCAAGCAGGGAGAGATGATGAGATGTCATCAAGCGCGTGATATCTGCCCCTAGTGACGGAACCGGCACAACCATAAAGCTATGGTTGGTATGTGCCAGAGTTGTAGCAGTATGACCGTGAGTGATGCGGTATGTCAGCCGTGATGTAAACCAACGTATATATACGTCGCAATCGCGGATCACATACCGGTATATAGCGGTATGTGATCCGCGATCTATAACTCCCGTTATGGCAGGGTGTGGTATGTGTAGTAGGTGGTTGTGAAGTAATAAGTCCAGGTAGGCACTAATAAAGTTTAATACGTACGCTGGTACAATCCACAGTAGAAACAGTTTACACAACACACTAGACAAGCTATAGTTCACAGAATAGAATGAGTAACGATAGATAAATCAAAGCGATAGTCTTAGAACAGCACATAAACAGATATAATAGCAAGTTCGCGTTAATTAAGCACAAGGGTCGGTTTAGCAGGCGACACGGGCCTTGCGTCGTGAACGGTATCTTGACTGGAGACACGCGGGATGCGCTGCGCACCCGCATCGATTTCTATGTACCTACCTACATATAAGAAAACAAGAACGACCGGCCGGCTTGGCCGTGAGTGTAGTGTGTTGCGTTATTGTAAATATGGATGTGTTGTATATGTAATTAAGAATGTAAATATTATATAATTTAGTGCTTTAATATAACGGGTGTAAGGGACATCGTACTGAAAACCGATACCAGGGATCCAGAACACGATTCTGAACATCCTAGTGTTGAAATTTTTCATCGGCTTTTTCATGAATTTCCAAAAAAAAATCACTTTTTTTAAATAAAATTAGTATAACATCATTATTGGTATAATAATAAAGCCTAATTTAAATTTAAAAACAATTAATTAATTATTTGTATTTTTATTTTATTTATATTTATTTATTTATTCTTTATTCACAAAAACAGTGCATAGGCAATTAATTAATAGGCAATTAACTATTATTATTTTAGAAAATTAGCAATGTAATTTGAAAAATAAACATTATTCCGCATATATTAATTACATGCTCGATAATTAATAAGTTAGTCATTTGTCATTTACCATATAAATGGTTACAGTAATATTGTAACGGACATTATTTGACGTCTTATAAATTTTTTTTCGGTACGATGTCCCTTACACCCTGTATATTAATTTGTAGATAGAACATATAAATAACAGATATATTTATATGTTGTATAAGGGTGTAGCCCACAAAGCTAAAGAGGTAAAATTGTATAAAGCACTCTGAATACTACTGAAGCAAAGGTCTAATCCATGGTCTGAAGTCTCTTTCTGATACCTTGTTAGAAAGAGAGTTAGGGTCACAAAGAACAGAAGTTATTCGGGTAAATATTTAGAGGATTCTACACTTTTACACCTAAAGCCGCGTGACCACAACTGCTCTGTTAAGAGCGTTTCGACAGAGAAGAAATACTACTTCTAAATTGACTATTTTCACTTCTATATTCATTATCAAAATATGCGTGGCTGAACTAACAACCAATTTGAGATATCTGAAAAGACATCCGGTCATGCGTAAAAATATCAACACTCCTTTAAAAAAAACGGTGAAGTGCGTGGCACAACGAAGGTTCCGTACCTATTTTTTGAAAGTAAAAAAAAATAATTTATTAGTCCGTGACAAACAAAACAAATAGAAATCTGTTTGGAAATGTGCAAATGAAGTCTTTTCATATCTATTAGTATCATTTTAAAGTTTTGTTGCCCCATTTTGGTCTCTTGAAAAGAAAAAAAAATAAATTGAAAAAAGAAAAATTAAAGATTTTTCAATTTGTAATCGGGTTGATAAAGCAATAATTTTAACTTTTCCAAATTGATAGCGCCAATTTTTAGTTTTTTATTTAGATATAGAGAAAAAAACAACATAAATAGCTCATTATATCGAACATACAATTAACTGCTTGTGTTGCTGAAAAATGCAGCTGCGATAGATAGAAAGACGGTTGAATTTGCAAAGTAAATATTCCTTTAAACGCAACCCTAAAAATCACTCCGAAGAAAAAATAATAAGTCAATTCTTTAATATCAATATTATTTTCCAGCCTGCAAAACACTATGTTAAACCCTTCACGGATCGTCAGTGACAAAGCAATGTAAAAAAAAGAAAGACGACAATTAAAAAGTAGTGGGCGCTAATTAGCCCCGTTGAGCCGAGACATTAATTTCATTGTTATAAAAAGTCCTCGGTGGAAAAAGCCTTTGAATGTAACCTTTTACTTTGCTAAATGGTGCCAGCAATTGCAGCATATTGTTTTGAGCAAGAACCGCAATTAAATAACAATAAAGGTTCGCTTTCTGTTTATTCCGGCTTTTATGTTAGACGACTTTTGTTTTTACCCTACAAAGACTGTCCCTCTGCCTGTATCCTGATCTTATTAATGTTGGGTAACCCGTTTCTGGCAAGGTTTTAAAAGGCCATATCTTCCAGATGTAAATTTTGATTGTTTTAGTCTTAAAAGAAGTTATTTATAAGCTTTCACGTTTGAATTTCTTAAGGCTTGTGATATATGCTTTATATTTTATGAACTATAAAGCAGGATAGACAATACATGAAACCACACCTTCCCAATAGACCGGTCTCATAACTTGTGCGTGAAAATAAATTATATTTCTTCTTCTTCCACGAGCTATGTAATATTCCATGTTATATGGCTATACATAAACCTATATACAACTGGAAATATCCAACCCCAATGACAGTCGCTGCGCGTATGGTCAGTAACCCACTTGAGGTTAAAAATGAATAAAATAAGTGATTTTGTTGTAAATTAGGAGAGAAACGCGTGCTTCGTGTTTTAATATTTATTTTCGAGTGACATTATTACAATTCATATTTTGAATATAAAATCGTAATTCAAACTTGAAGAGTTTAATTGCCTGTATTAAATATAGAGGATATAATATTTAATACAACAGATTTACGTTAGCCCTAAAGGTGCAGATGGAAAGAAAATAATAATATAACCCTTCCTTGGCAGTCGAGTAAAAAGGTGAAACAAACTTTAACTGAAGGACAGATACACTGTTCACTGCAATAGACAGAATTAATAATCGTAGAAAAACCTAGTTATTAAAAATAATCATCAATAATATCGTTATAAAATTAGTCTTAAATTTTATAACGATATTATTGATGATTATTTTTAAATGGATCCTTCCTTGGAGATGTTAGCGATCTAACATCAGTGATAACATCTCCACTTTAAACAGCCAAAATGATCTCTATAAAATATTTTTTTTTTTTTATTGATAATCAATTTAAGAGGAATTGACATTTTCTTAACTTTCTATGAGCAAAGTTTTCAACAATCTTTTTTTTGCAACAAATATTTAAAAAAGTTTCTAACGTAACCGATCATTGAAAACTAAATCGAAGTTGAATTGCTACCTAATCTGAGACCAAATGCTCGTTACTCAAATCACAGTTGCAGCCAAACTGGTTGTAAGTTTTAAACCACGCTTAGGTCCGCGCTTAGAATTGAATTAAGCAACGCCTGGACCAACTTGGTGCTGGGTAATCTTGAATTTAACTTAGATATTAACTTAGCTGTTGCTTGAATTCTAACTTTGTGCTTGGCTTCAAGTGAATAATGGTAGGTCAGCGGAAATGGTAAACACTTTTAACGACGAGGAGAACCTCACGCATCTTAAACTTTTCTTGAGGTCATAATGTGTAATTCTAAATTCGTTTAATGTACTACATAGTAGATTCTACAATAGACCGCTGAAGTAGGAACCACCACAGTGTCAAAATTGTCCGGTGAAGCTGGCCGATGGCCATCTGCGGCCAACAGCGTCTATCATTCCCAAAAAAATAAAAAAAAATACCTACAATATTTGGGACCGGGTGACCGTGTTTTGATTATCCTGTTGATATTAAAATTATTTTTCTTTGATAATGAAACGCGAAAGGTTAAAACAAACATGTTTACACACCGTTGTCTTGCTATTGAAATAATAATATGTACTAGGTAAGTACATAATACCTCAATGCTTTTTGAACTGTATTTGTGACCATGTAAGTAACACATTATCCCAATATTTCTATCCCGTTTTCAGTTTTCCTGAATTGATTTAAATAACAGTATTTCTTAAATCTGTAAATTTAATAGAGCTTACATTGTTCGGTAGAATATATTTGGCACAGAACTTATGTACGGACTCTGCCATCCGTGGGAAGCTACAACAAAATAATATGCCAGGGGAATTACTGTCAGGCTAAGGAGTTGTATACACTCGTTACTTTGTAGTCTCACAAGTTAGTAGAGACAGATATACAAGGTGTAGACCAATGATATTTTATACAATAGATATGCCATTAGCGCACGAAAAGTGAAGATACAAAATTCACCCAATTGGGTGAACTGCTACCGCGTCGTTGAATGTAACGAACGTGATGGGCGGCTTTGAAAATCAAGTAAAATGCCGTCATGCGTATTTAAAAAATGCACAAAATTTAATAATAAGGAAGGGATATCATACCTAATATATAAAAAATTATATTTTAATGTAGAGAGTAGGCATTTTAATATGATATGCAAAGAGTTTTCTTTTGATACCTTGTCTATTAATATCCCCTTGGCAAGGAAGCAGCTCAAACTTAAGTTTTTTCAAAAGATTAATGATGCTTAGTCGGATAAATCGATTAATGTAATGGCATGTTTTTCTCCCTTACATGAGTGACAACTTATATGTATTGTGTTTCTAACCGTGTGGTCCTTTAAATGCTCTCTATTTCTTACAATGTTATCTACTTCTATATTTTAAGCTGGTGGACTACCTTTAAAAAAATATAATTACGTGGATGTGGGTCACAATTTTTGGCATATCTATGGTTTATACTATCATTGGTGTAGAAATTAAATAATTAAATAAATAATAATATAATAATATCTTGGGACAATCCACACACGGTCATCTGATCCCAAACTAGGCAGAGCCTGTACTTTAAATTTAAAACATTATAACAATAACATAAGTGAGATAGAGCTATCTATAGATGAGTAAGCCCGGGCGAAACTCACTAGTGGCACAAAATATCTATATTTTGTGCTAGTGGGTCGGCTGAGGTTTTGGTATTCATAACTCAAGACTGTAGTTGCGCAATGGTTCACCAAACCTAACTTCAGTCACACAAAGGTCCGTTGTGACTACCGTGTGTTGTGATACGTTGTTGTATTTACTATAAATATCTCGTGCTATACTTTGCTCATCTGGTCAAAAATTGGTCGAGATGACGATGTGATGGCCAAAAGGGTATAATATTATACACAATTTATTCTGCGTGTTCCGATATTTAAATTTTTGACTAAATAACAAGTAAGTCTACGTCAGTTACTAATTAGCAAAAATAATTGTCAAAGGAAACTGTCCTAACTACTCAATTGATACTACATTCGCTTTGTAACAACGACTCAAAGCAGACACTACGCAAAGTTCGAGGGAACAAAACCATTTGAGACCTCCCAACGCTTTCTATTCATAGTATGAATAAAAAGCGACTTGAGAACTTTTGTTGGTGTACTGAAATTTTAAACAACCTTAGGCACTTTTGTATTGGATGCTCAACTTAGTTCAATTATTACTGCTTTCGTTTAAACTCTTTAAACTTGTACAGTAATAGGGAACATGCACAATTTTATGTTTTAGTGTAGATATCATCGATATACTATACCAACTAGATTTGCTGTCACGACCCGAAAAGTGGTCACGAAAATAAGAGCTACGGAGACGGCTGTCGCTCAATTGTCTGCAATTATTATTGAACCTTATTTTATAGTTTGTAAGTTATCTTTTTATATGAACATATTATTGTTTTGCGTGTACGTGTATAGTTGTAACCGCGACCACATTTTCGATGTTGTTTTGTTCGTGACAGCAAATCTAGTTGGTATAGTATATCGATGGTAGATATAATAAATATATTAAATTCTAAATATTTTTTTTTAATTGGGTTTGCTTAAAGATACCAAAACCAAAATAGTAAAAATGTGCAAAAACTATTATTTTGTTAATTAATATGAATTTTATAATTAACCTTTCAGAATTGGTATTGGTATAACGAGCAACCACAACTCCACCGCAAAGCGCGTATTTTGCGTGCGGAACCTTTCAGTAATGCAATTTTTATACAGACCTACTATTATCAAATTATAATCTTATTTTCTTATTAAAAATTATACGTTCCCATTGCATTCGAATTTGATGTTTAGGTGTAATCGCAGGCTGATGTGAGTAAATATTATCTCAGAGCTAGCTGCAAAAGCACTGTAGCTGTTAAAATTTCAGGACTCTTAAGACTTAGTAATCAATATTTCGGGTGACGAGCGTCAGTGCAGTGCAACTGTCTACAGACGCACAGGTGTCGCTTTCAATTTGGCAAACATCTTGCTTGACTTATCGATAGATTGAGCAAAAAAAATACATTGACGTACGATCATGTCAATATCTCGTCTATTAGGTATTTATTGATCACATATTGTCCACAGAATTTCTGAATCATAAATCTCAAAAACAATTTTCCTTAAACTGCACTTCGAAAATAGAACCGTTGATAGGACCTCAAGATATATTCGCTAGCAACTATGGACGCAATGAAGCAACTAATTCAACAACCTTATCCACAATCTTTAGTACTATCATTATTCGACGATTTTACTACAATGGCTTAGCAGAATGGACTCGGAACGATTCAATGAACATCTTCACAAAAGCCAGTGAACTACTTAAGAACATTATCGATATTGTAGATACGTTATTTTATTCAGTAAACATTTATAGTTCAAGCGAAAGTAAAATAAACAAAAGATCTCCAAAATGGTCTGCAACACCCGACCGGAAGTAAGAATATAATTTTCACTATAATTAATTATATGAAGCAAAAGTACTTACTGCAGAATTCACGTTTTCAAAAAATGTTGGGAAACCTTCCTCCCCACCGCGTTTTGGGTCGGAAAGGGTTCACCCAACGGGGTGAACCCTTTCCGACCCAAAACGCGGTTCGAGACGTTCTCGCAAGGCGCTGGTTCAGGGCGTTACAATCTTTCTCCTGCCTTGTAAAAGTCGCCCTGTCTTATGTGTAACAGTAGTGATGAGAGAAACTATAATAAGATAAACTTATGCCCTAAACTCAACCCAAGAATATTGTCTGGTCCTTTTCACATATATACAACACAAAAATAATAATTTGTTGAACTAAATTATAACGACGACCGCACAGCCATATCTTTTTTCTTCCTAAATAATTCTTGGTCCCTAAATTCCGAAATAAGTCATAATGAGATAAGAACTACTGATGCAGGCTATCGACACAATGAAGATAACAGACACACACTAACACATACATACACGCAGCACACACGCAAACGCCCGCACACACACACCACACACAAAGAAAAGGTCAGAAGTATCGCAGCGTCGGCGGTGAAAGGAACCAGGCACCCACGAACACTACCCTTATTATAATTTCACATCTTTTCTTATTCATATCATCTGTTAATTATGTTCTGTAACCTGTATGTGTCACTGAATTCCAAAGTATTTTTATCTTTCTCAATGAAAACAAACGTTTTTCCTTTGTGAAATCTCCTGACTCTCCTTGCAGATCCCATCTCCGTACTAACCTTCTATTCCCTTCCCATAAAACGGACTTTTATTCCTATTCCTTCACTGTTCATGCCGTCCGTCTATGGAATTCTCTTCCGTCGGATATACGTCTGTCGGTAAATGTTACAGTTTTCAAAAGACGAGATAAAGAGCATTATCTTTCTTTAACATGACATTTTGGTATATAATATTATGTATAATAGTATTTATCTTCTATAGTATATTAGTGTACATTCCATAGTATTAGTAATTTTACTTATTAGTATGTATTCATGTTTACTATATCTATCTATACTTATAATAAAACTGTAACAGGTCCAATTCTGTACATTGAAGATATTTTGAAAATTATGTTTGGAGGGCATTCTATAACCGATACTAAAGCCAAAACTGTATTTTTTTTTATTTTTGTCTGTCTGTCTGTCTGTCTTTCTGTCTGTCTGTCTGTCTGTCTGTCTGTATCTCGGCTGAGCATCACGCCAAAACTACTGGATGGATTGAAACGAAACATGGCATGATTTGAGTTAATACTCCGAGGTTGGCACGGTTCCCTTGGGAGAGGGGACTAAAGTCAAAATGTGTACTTGGTTATACGCTTGCTCCGATTTTAACAATTATAATTATAATAAATATTTGTAAGGAAACCCTCATAGACAGTTGTTCACAATGTTTGGAAATCGATCAGGTTAAGCAACGTTAGGTAAGGTCATTAAATAGATGGGTGACCGTTTAACGCCATTTGAACTAAACGTCTCCGTGATTCGGAGGGCAAGTACAAAGTGGGTCCAAGTTTTTAACCGAGATTTTGTATTCTATGCGAATGTATATAATTGAAAGTTTAGTTAACGTAAACACAGCGCGGGCGGAGCTGCGTGGGTCAGCTAGTTATGTATATATGTGTGTATGTATTTTATTTAAATAATGTATTTAAATTAATTATTTTGTTAGTTATTTATATTTTATAAACACACTACGTCCCTTTTCTTTTTTTTCAACTTTTTTAATAATAATAATAATAATATCTTGGGACAATCCACACACGGTCATCCGATCCCAAACTAGGCAGAGCCTGTACTATGGACACCAGACAACTGATACTAATACTTATATAGGTACTTTTTTTTTGTAAATACATACTTAAATAGATAACTACTACTACTCAAATAGACTTTCCACTCGCAGGCCTGCTGGAAGAAATTTCTTTAGAAATAAGCTGTGCCTTGTGATGTGTTGTGTAGAAGTCAAGGTGTAAGTTGGTATATAAAACATCACGCTATGTTTCATAGGGGCTAAGCAGTGAAACATTACTTGCACATATTACCACGTAATTTCCTTTGTATGTGAATAGGGTAATTATAGACTGATCAGTTAATCATTAAGATATGTAATATTACGCTATATACAATAGGGACTGAGCAGACATTTAGTTTGCATAAGATATGGCATTGGCGAAGGGTCAATTTTTGTAAGGGGTAAGCCGGTCCGGTACACCCAGGACATTTTCATTAGATTTCTGTATTGTTCTAAGTACTTTGCTGATAGCAATATGACAAGAAGAATCTATATATATCTTTGAAAAGTTTAAATCTGTAAATCCCGAGTGGATCCAAACTAGATTATGTATGTAATACAGTCGCAACAATAAAAGATGCGGAAAACTTAAAACTTTCATTATCGAATATCATTAGACAGTAATTTACGATGTTAGCGTGATTTACATTATGAACAGCGCCATCTATCGGTGAAATTGAACATACAATAACTATAGAACTTTAATCTATATATTATATCAAAGAAAGTCGTGTTAGTTACACTATTTATAACTCAAGAACGGCCTAACCGATTCGGCTGAAAATTGGTGGGGAGGTAGCTTAGAACCAGTAAACGGACATAGGATACTTTTTATCCCGGTAGGTTAAGGTTAAGCAACGTTAGGTAAGGTCATTAAATAGATGGGTGAACCGATTTGTATGAAATTATGTGTGCATATCGGGGAGGTCTGAGAATAGGTCATAAAGTATATTTAATGCCGCTGATACCATGATTGACGAGGATATATAGAACGAGAGGAGGGTGCACGAGAGGAGAAAGAGGGAGAGGGGATTCGAGAAGGGGGCGATGGGGTGAGGTATCGGGGGAGTTAGGTGGAGTAAGGGGGGAGTGAGAAGGAGCAAGTTCGTAGAAGAGAGAGGGGGAGAGGGTTCAGAGAGGGGATAACAGGGTAGGAAGAGGGGAAGTGTGACGGAAACCGAAGCGGGAGGGGGAAAGAGAGAGGAGAGAAAGAGCATATAATTAGATTTTTTTTTATAAGAGAGAGAGATATGGAGAGAGATAAATCTAGGGAGGAGGGAGAAAAGGGGAGCAAAATGTAATAAAAGCGCGGGCGGAGCTGCACGGGTCAGCTAGTAGATATATATAGATAAAACACCCAGACACTAGGTGGGAATCGAACCCACGATCTATTGGGTAGCAGCCAGGATGTCTAACCACTAGACCAACAGGCTCGTCAATCAATCTGCAATAGGCCACCCCTTTCAAGAGTGCACCAGGATGTAGTCAAGCAGGGAGAGATGATGAGATGTCATCAAGCGCGTGATATCTGCCCCTAGTGACAGAACGGCCACAACCATAAAGCTATGGTTGGTATGTGCCAGAGTTGTAGCAGTATGACCGTGAGTGATGCGGTATGTCAGCCGTGATGTAAACCAACGTATATATACGTCGCAATCGCGGATCACATACCGTAGCGGTATGTGATCCACGATCTATAACTCCCGTTATGGCAGGGTGTGGTATGTGTAGTAGGTGGTTGTGAAGTAATAAGTCCAGGTAGGCACTAATAAAGTTTAATACGTATGCTGGTACAATCCACAGTAGAAACAGTTTACACAACACACTAGGCAAGCTATAGTTCACAGAATAGAAGGAGTAACGATAGATAAATGAAAGCGATAGTCTTAGAACAGCACATGAACAGATATAACAGCAAGTTCGCGTTAATTAAGCACAAGGGTCGGTTTAGCAGGCGACACGGGCCTTGCGTCGTAGAACGGTATCTTGACTGGAGACACGCGGGATGCGCTGCGAACCCGCATCGATGGCTATGTACCTACCTACATATAAGAAAACACGAACGACCGGCCGGCTTGGCCGTGCGTTTTCATAGCACGAAATAATTATCGTGGTCTTGTAAATATAGGTTTATTATTTTAGTTAGTAATTTTATAAATGTAGTGTGTTGCGTTATTGTAAATATGGATGTGTTGTATATGTAATTAAGAATGTAAATATTATATAATTTAGTGCTTTAATATAACGGGTGTAAGGGACATCGAACCGAAAACCGATACCAGGGATCCAGAACACGATTCTGAACATCCAAGTGTTGAAATTTTTCATCGGCTTTTTTCATGGGCTTTTTCATGAATTTCCAAAAAAATATTCACTTTTTTTAAATAAAATTAGTATAACATCATTATTCGTATAATAATAAAGCCTAATTTTAATTTAAAAACAATTAATTAATTATTTGTATTTTTATTTTATTTTTATTTATTTATTTATTCTTTATTCACAAAAACAGTGCATAGGCAATTAATTAATAGGCAATTAACTATTATTATTTAAAAAAAATAGCAATGTCATTTGAAAAATAAACATTATTCCGCATATATTCATTACATGCTCGATAATTAATAAGTTAGTCATTTGTCATTTACCATATAAATGGTTACTGTAATATTGTAACGGACATTATTTGACGTCTTATAATTTTTTTTTCGGTACGATGTCCCTTACACCCTGTATATTAATTTGTAGATAGAACATATAAATAAAAGATATATTTATATGTTGTATAAGGGTGTAGCCCACAAAGCTAAAGAGGTAAAATTGTATAAAGCACTCTGAATACTACTGAAGCAAAGGTCTAATCCGTGGTCTGAAGTCTCTTTCTGATACCCTGTTAGAGAGAGGGTCACAAAGAACAGAAGTTATTCGGGTAAATATTTAGAGGATTCTACACTTTTACACCTAAAGCCGCGCGACCACAACTGCTCTGTAAAGAGCGTTTCGACAGAGAAGAAATATTACTTCTAAATTGACTATTTTCACTTCTATATTCATTATCAAAATATGCGTGGCTGAACTAACAACCAATTTGAGATATCTGAAAAGACATCCGGTCATGCGTAAAAATATCAACACTCCTTTAAAAAAAACGGTGAAGTGCGTGGCACAACGAGGGTTCCGTACCTATTTTTTGAAAGTAAAAAAAAATAATTTATTAGTCCGTGACAAACAAAATAAATAGAAATCTGTTTGGAAATGTGCAAATGAAGTCTTTTCATATCTAGTAGTATCATTTTAAAGTTTTGTTGTCTCATTTTGGTCTCTTAAAAAAGAAAAAAAAATTGAAAAAAGAAAAATTAAAGATTTATCAATTTGTAATGGGGTTGATTAAGCAATAATTTTAACTTTTCCAAATCGATAGCGCCAATTTTTAGTTTTTTATTTAGATATAGAGAAAAAAACAACATAAATAGCTCATTATATCGAACATTCAATTAACTGCTTGTGTTGCTGAAAAATGCCGCTGCGATAGATAGAAAGACGGTTGAATTTGCAAAGTAAATATTCCTTTAAACGCAACCCTAAAAATCACTCCGAAGAAAAAATAATGAGTCAATTCTTTAATATCAATATTATTTTCCAGCCTGCAAAACACTATGTTAAACCCTTCACGGATCGTCAGTGACAAAGCAATGTAAAAAAAAGAAAGACGACAATTAAAAAGTAGTGGGCGCTAATTAGCCCCGTTGAGCCGAGACATTAATTTCATTGTTATAAAAAGTCCTCGGTGGAAAAAGCCTTTGAATGTAACCTTTTACTTTGCTAAATGGTGCCAGCAATTGCTGCATATTGTTTTGAGCAAGAACCGCAATTAAATAACAATAAAGGTTCGCTTTCTGTTTATTCCGGCTTTTATGTTAGACGACTTTTGTTTTTACCCTACAAAGACTGTCCCTCTGCCTGTATCCTGATCTTATTAATGTTGGGTAACCCGTTTCTGGCAAGGTTTTAAAAGGCCATATCTTCCAGATGTAAATTTTGAGGCCAGGTGTTAAGGTTCTTCGATTGTTTTAGTCTTAAAAGAAGTTATTTATAAGCTTTCACGTCTTAAGGCTTCTGATATGAGCTTCATAATCTATGAAGTTTCTTTTTAATCTTCTTCCTACCACTGTGACTCATGTAAGCCAGGATCTACAGTGGCCACCAGTGAAGATACCGAGCATCTATGAAGTCTATAGGAAGATAGACAATCTCGTAACTGGTGCATGAAAATAAATTTTATTTCTTTCTTTCTTCTTCTTTCGCGAGCTATGTAAATTTCCATATTATACATGTCAGGTCGGTTATACACTGTAAGTTTTTGGAACTGGAAATAACCAACAACAATAACAGTCGCTGCAAGTATAGTCAGTAAGCCTCTTGAGGTTAAAAATGAACAAATAAGTGGTTTACGTAAGCCTTTTTTTGGAATGTTAAGATTATATCTACAGAATTTTAGTATTTAGAATCACAATGGATGATTGGTAAAGGAGCAGATGGAAAGAAAAAATAATAAAAAAATCCCTGGCAAACGGCTGAAAATATAATACAAACTTTAAATGCAGTATCTATACAAAGAAGTCGTCTAAAATTTTGCCATCAATTCTTTATAACTCTGAGGGACAGATACACTGTTCTCTGTAGTAGACAGAATTAATAATCGTAGAAAAACCTATTCTAGACGATATTATTGATGATTATTTTAAAATGGATCCTTCCATCGCTAACATCAGTGATAACATCTCCACTTTAAACAGCCAAAATGATCATCTATAAATTAAAATATGAATTGTTTTTTTTATTGACAAACAATTTCTCTTGCGCACATTTTCTTAACTTTCTATGAGCAAAGTTTTCAACTATCTTTTTTTTTTTGCAACAAATATTACAAGAAGTTTATAACGTAACCGATCATTGAAAACTAAATCGAAGTTGAATTGCTACCTAATCTGAGGCCAAATGCTCGTTACTCAAATCACAGTTGCAGCCAAACTGGTTGTAAGTTTTAAACCACGCTTAGGTCCGCGCTTAGAATTGAATTAAGCAACGCCTGGACCAACTTGGTGCTGGGTAATCTTGAATTTAACTTAGATATTAACTTAGCTGTTGCTTGAATTGTAACTTTGTGCTTGGCTTCAAGTGAATAATGGTAGGTCAGCGGAAATGGTAAACACTTTTAAGGACGAGGAGAACCTTAAACTTTTCTTGAGGTCATAATGTGTAATTCTAAATTCGTTTAATGTACTACATAGTATATTCTACAATAGACCGCTGAAGTAGGAACCACCACAGTGTCATAATTGTCCGGTGAAGCTGGCTGATGGCCATCTGCGGCCAACAGCGTCTATCATTCCCAAAAAAAAAAAAAACCTACAATATTTGGGACCGGGTGACCGTGTTTTGATTGTCCTGTTGATATTAAAATTATTTTTCTTTGATAATGAAACGCGACAGGTTAAAACAACATGTTTACACACCGTTATCTTGCTATTGAAATAATAATATGTACTAGGTAAGTACATAATACCTCAATGCTTTTTGAACTGTATTTGTGACCATGTAAGTAACACATTATCCCAATATTTCTATCCCGTTTTCAGTTTTCCTGAATTGATTTAAATAACAGTATTTCTTAAATCTGTAAATTTAATAGAGCTTACATTGTTCGGTAGAATATATTTGGCACAGAACTTATGTACGGGCTCTGCCATCCGTGGGAAGCTACAACAAAATAATATGCCAGGGGAATTACTGTCAGGCTAAGGAGTTGTATACACTCGTTACTTTGTAGTCTCACAAGTAAGTGAGTATTGACGGTAATACAATGTGTATACCATTGATATTTTACACAATAGATATGTCATTAGCGCACGAAAAGTGAAGATACAAAATTCACCCAATTGGGTGAACTGCTACCGCGTCGTTGAATGTAACGAACGTGATGGGTGGCTTTGAAAATCAAGTAAAATTCCGTCATGCGTATTTAGAAAATGCACAAAGTATGGCACAAAATTTAATAATAAGGAAGGAATACCATACCCATATATTAAAAAATATATATTTTAATCTAGAGAGTATGCATTTTAATATGATATGCAAAGAGTTTTCTTTTGATACATTCTCTATTAATATCCCCTTGGCAAGAAAGCAGCTCAAACTTAAGATTTTTCAAAAGATTAATGATGCTTAGTCGGATAAACCGATTAATGTAATGGCATGATTTCCTCCCTTACATGAGTGACAACTTATATGTATTGCGTTTCTAACCGTGTGATCTTTTAAATGCTCTCTATTTCTTACAATGCTATCTACTTCAATATTTTAAGCTGGTGGACTACCTTTAAATAAAAATAATAATTACGTGGATCTGGGTCACAATTTTTGGCATATAACATATCTATGGTTTATACCAATGATAGTAGATCATTGGTGTAGACTATCAAATTAAATAAATGACACAATCATCACATTCAGTGCGGAACAGGCACATTTCGACCTGCCGCGGTACTACAGCTGGTGCGGTCGAAGAAAACTATGTCCCTCTCGCGTATGTGGAACGATTGTCTCAGGTGTTTGTTAGGGTTCGACAAGAACAAATATATATTTCAACTTGTCATTTCCTGTTAGGTAGATCCAGGGGCGAATCGAACCTAAGGAAATTGGCTTCGAGGTTATTCTAACAGTACAAAAAAAAATGTATACACCATGTTATCGCAAAATTACTTATAGCATTTTAATCTACCCTAGAGCTGGTGGGTCGAAAAAGACCTGCCACGCACTAGCGGAAATATCGTTGGGGGCGCATATTGACCTGCCGCTGCACCAGATAAAGGTGTATGGCTTTACTTGCAGCAGCCAAGGTGTTAAATATAAAACATTATAGAAATAACATAAGGGAGATAGAGCTATCTATAGATGAGTAAGCCCGGACGAAACTCACTAGTAAAAAAAATCATTAGAAATATTTATTTATTTATTTACCTGAACCTAACCTACCTGACCTGACTAGTGGGTTAAAACTTAGGTTTTGGTATTCATAACTCAAGACTGTAGTTGCGCAATGGTTCACCAAACCTAACTTCAGTCACACAAAGGTCCGTTGTGACTACCGTGTGTTGTGATCCGTTGTTGTATTTACTATAAATATCTCTTGCTCTACTTTGCTCATCTGGTCAAAAATTGGTCGATGTGACGATGTGTTTCGCCAAAAATATTATACACAGTTTATTCTGTGTGTTCCGATATTTAAATTTTTCAACAACAAGTCTACGTCAATAACTAATTAGCAAAAATAATTGTCAAAGGAAATTGTCCTAACTACTCAATTGATACTACATTCGCTTTGTAACAACGACTCAAAGCAGACAATACGCAAAGTTCGAGGGAACAAAACCATTTGAGACCTCCCAACGCTTTCTATTCATAGTATGAATAAAAAGCGACTTGAGAACTCTTGTTGGTGGACTGAAATTTTAAACAACGTTAGGCACTTTCGTATTGGATGCTCAACTTAGTTCAATAATTACTGCTTTCGTTTAAACTCTTTAAACTTGTACAGTAATAGGGAACATGCACAATTTTTATGTTTTAGTGTAGATATAATTAAGATTTTAAATTTTTTAATTTGGTTTGCTTAAAGATACCAAAAAAGTTAAAATTTGCAAAAACTATTATTTTGTTAATTAATATGAATTTTGTAATAAACCTTTCAGAATTGGTATTTGTTTATCGGGCTGGCTTCCGCAACTCCACGATTGAGCGCGTATTTTACGTGCGGTACCTTTCAGTAATGCAATTTTATAACTGGCTTATTAAATTATAACCATAATTTCTTATTATAATTTATATGTTCCCATTGCATTCAAATTTGAACTTTAGGTGTAATCGCAGGCTGATGTGAGTAAATATTATCTCAGAGCTAGCTGCAAAAGGCACTGTAGCTGTTAAAATTTCAGGACTCTTAGGATTTAGTCATCAATATTTCGGGTGACGAGCGTCAGTGCAGTGCAACTATCACAGACAGGCGTCGGTGTCACTTACCATTAGGCAAACATCTTGCTTGTCGATAGATTGAGCAAAAAAAATACATTGACGTACGATCATGTCAATATCTCGTCTACTAGGTATTTATTGATCACATATTGTCCATATAATTTCTGAATCATAAATCTCAAAACCACTTTCCTTTAACTGCACTTCGAAAATAGAATCGTTGATAGGACCTCAAGATATATTCGCTAGCAACTATGGACGCAATGAAGCAACTAATTCAACAACCTTATCCACAATCTTTAATACTATCATTATTCGACGATTTTACTACAATGGCCTAGCAGAATAGACTCGGAACGATTCAATGAACATCTTCACAAAAGCCAGTGAACTACTTAAGAACATTATCGATATTGTAGATACGTTATTTTATTCAGTAAACATTTAAAGTTCAAGCGAAAGTAAAAAAAAAACAATCTCCAAAATGGTCTGCAACACCCGACCGGAAGTGAGAATATAATTTTCACTATAATTAATTATATGAAGCAAAAGTACTTACTGCAGAATTCGAGTTTTCAAAAAATGTTGGGATATCTTCCTCCCCACCACGTTTTGGGTCGAAAAGGGTTCACCCAACGTCTCCGCAAGGCGCTGGTTCAGGGCGTTACAATCTTTCTCCTGCCTTGTAAAAGTCGCCCTGTCTTATGTGTAACAGTAGTGATGAGATAAACTACAATAAGATAAACTTATGCCCTAAACTCACCCCAAGAATATTGTCTGGTCCTTTTCACATATATACAACACAAAAATAATAATTTGTTGAACTAAATTATACGACGACCGCACAGCCATATCTTTTTTCTTCCTAAATAATTCTTGGTCCCTAAATTCCTAAATTAATCATAATGAGATAAGAACTACTGATGCAGGCTATCGACACAATGAAGATAACAGACACACACTAACACATACATACACGCAGCATACACACACCACACACAAAGAAAAGGTCAGAAGTATCGCAGCGTCGGCGGTGAAAGGAACCAGGCACCCACGAACTACCCTTATTATAATTTCACATTTTTTCTTATTCATATCATCTGTTAATTATGTTCTGTAACCTATATGTGTGACTGAATTCCAAAGTATTTTTATCTTTCTCAATGAAAACAATCAAACCCGTATTATATTTTTGTCTTGTGGGTTTTTTATAATCAGAACTGTTAAAAAATGTACAGGAATGTTCACAAAAATCATAGCAACAGCTAACTCTAACAACGTCGGACCGACACTAGCTTACTCTGGTAAGAACAGACAATGGGTCAGAGGGCACAATGGTAAAGTTCTACCGAACAAAACCATTTGCGACGACCCAAAGCTTTGTGTCCACTTTATGAATTGTCCACGAAACTTCTAGGAGAATGAAAATTTTAATTGTCATCTTTTTGATACAATTTCAGGGTATATTTGGGTTCTACAATTGTGTACGTGTGGATCTTTTTGTGTTCTAGCTCCTAAAAATTACCTGTTGATCTAGTTTAAAAGTAAAGATTAGAAACAAATACTCATTTAGGTACTAATATTGTCTTTTATTGACGCGAATACAATACAACATTACATACAACATTGAAATCAATATTATTTAAATATGAACCACCATCATGGTTCGATCAGTATTTTACAAAATCCTATTTTCGGTCCTCGGAAAACCTTTGTCTTACGATGCCCTTACATAGCAGTTCCTTCTATGACAAATCCTTCACGGTGCAGGCGGTTCGCCTGTGGAATTCCTTGCCCGTTTCTATAAGGCGTGCTTCGTCACTGCCAATTTTCAAAGATCTAGTGAAGAAGTTTTATTTGGCGGAATAAGTTAATCGGTATTTGTGTAATTTTCTTGTTATATTAATACGTACTGATTTATGTATGTTTATAATAGTATTATTTGATGTATGTTTATATATTATACTCATATGAATATATATTATAGTTTACAACATATGTGTTTTTATGTGTCTTTGTGTTAATGTTACCTATTCATGTCGAGTGCGTGCACCCTCTGCTCTTTGTAACTTCTTTATTTTCCTCTCCATCCAAAGGTTGCCTGGAAGAGATCGCTTTTAGCGATAAGGCCGCCCATTGTTGCATTTTTTATTAATTTGTGTCTTATTCTTTTTGTATCTGTTTGTTTGTGCGCAATAAAGAATTGTCGATCTATCTATCTATCTATTTTACGTTACAAAGCATTAAAAAAAAAGTACTTTTACGGATTTTATTGCGGTTTATTTTAGATTTTACTATAGGTATATCCCGACGTTTCGAATGATTTGCAGCACCCTTGGTCACGGGAGGACTGAGATGTTGAACGTCCTTATAATTATCATAATAAATAATAATAATATCTTGGGACAATCCACACACGGTCATCTGATCTCAAACTAGGCAGTGCCTGTACTATGCCGCACCATAACCCATGTAATTATGTCGGTGTACCAGGTCTTCTTAGTTATTACGTTGGGATAGTAAAAATGTAAAAAATCTTTTTTTTTTTTAAATTGAACCGACTTCAATATCACCGAAAAGTATAAAATAATTTAAATATTATTGAAGTTGGTGTTAGCGTACCTGCTGTGTATATTTGGCACCAACTTCAATAATATTTAAATTATTTTATACTTTTCAGTGATATTGAAGTCGGTTCAATTTTTTTTAAAAGATTTTATTTTAAACTTTTTAGTGATATTTTCATATATAAAGATTGAACCATCGAAAACCGTAAAATTATCTAGGTAGGTTATGATCACATTATCGTCTACATAGTTTTACATAATTCATGTTTCTTCAGAAAAAAATATCCGGTCGTAATGAAATTTGCATGGAAACATCATAGTAGTTTACTCTCTCGAATAAAAAAAGAATCATCGAAATCGGTTCATAATTGTCAGAGCAATGTAATGGAGAACATCAGTTTTATGGTTTTTACCAGATAAATTGCTCCACATCGTTCATGGTCCTCCAGGAAGTTCTTATCCGGTTGTAATAAAATTCATACAGATTCAATACAGTGGTTTCTTCTTTCGAATAAAAAAAGAATCATTGAAATTGGTAAATATTTGCCAGAGTTATGACTATTTTTGTCCGACCGAGCGAGTCCGAGCGACTAAAACGTCATCTATATAGGCTTTCTTGCAACTCTCAGTGCGCAGTCACCATTCTTGTTTTTTCAGGAACTACTTATTACTAAGCAATAATTTTTATGGGACCCAATTAACGGATTAAAGAATGGATGGAAGAAAGATTTTTTCAAATCGGTTCATAATTGCCAGGGTTATGCGCGAACATACATAGAAAAAAAAAAAATATGTACAGACGAATTGAGAACCTCCTCCTTTTTTGAAGTCGGTTAAAAATAAACCGTGATAAAATCCGTAAAAGTAGTTTGATTTCAATACTCATTTACTTGTTTGGTATTTTTAACTCTTTTGCGTCGCCGCTTTCCATCACTCGGAACAACGGTGAAGCTTTGGCTACATCATCATCATCAGCAGCAGCAGCCGAAACTCGTCCACTGCTGAATAAATTGCCCCCCCCCCCCCTCCTTAGAAGAGAGGAGTTGCCAGAATCCCCACGCAGGCAGCTTGGAGTTCGCAGAATAGTTGATTAAGGTAATCCAATAGAAAGACGCTGCTGCCCGTCTTCTTGTTTTCGCATAGTCGCCTCTTACGAACACCCAACGGGAAAAGACGGGAGGGTGATATTCTTACCCGGACACCCCACGGCTTTGGCTTATGTTTAGTAAAAAAGTGATCATGACAGCTTACAAGACGAATTTTAAACGCTTTATATTGAGATTTTCCAAATGATAAATTATTCCGAAGTAAATAGGTTTATTCAAAACTATTTCAATAAATGATTCTAATTAAAATAGTCGTAGTTACAGTAACAACTATCTAGGTTTCCAATTTGATAAATATTTATTCGAGTTAAAACAATCAAGTGCAAATCAATTTTCACTTGAAGGCAGATTAGAGAAACGTTTTAAGGTATTTGATTTCAAAATGTAATTGAAATAATATTGTTAAGGCTTCAAATATTCCTTCTTAACTTAGGGCATACATACACATAACTGCGATGCGATGCGATGCGGCGAGAAACAAATGAATTTTCGATGCAAGTTCCGAAAATTCGATCGAAAATTCATTTGTTTCTCGCCGCATCGCATCGCATCGCAGTTATGTGTGGGAGCCCTTAACTATAGACTAAAGATAGCGGGTGCCCTACCACCACTTCTATTAGCAGTATTATTACCATCTTATTGACATGAGGTAGAGACGTCAATATGCGTAGTTCATAGCTCTGTCACCTTTTATCAATATAGTAAGGTGAAAATAATATTGCTATTAGAGGTTATGGTACAGGCCCTGATCATTGAAGATAAAGGTGGCAGTCTTAGAAAGTGATAACAGTTTCTTTACCATGAAAAAGTTCCCAAAGACCACTCTATAGGTATATTTATTTAATCTGTTTATTGTTAGTACATTCGGTGTAAACATGGAACAGGAAAAATCTTGGCCGCTATTTGTCTGGGTAATTCTATTTTCGTTGCAGCTTGTCAGATTAAGCTGCACAGATGCATTGTGTTATTCAATTTACTTATCAAAGGAGAATAATACCTGAAACGGACGTGCATGCCTCAAAAGGATTACGAATACAAGCAGATAGCTCACAAAGGGGTTTAGACAGAATACAAGTACAGTAAACCTGTATGTGACAAGAAGAAAATAGAACTCCCTCCTGCGCCTGTAAAGTAGCCTAAAGAACTCTGCCCACATGACAAGACCATGCCATGACCGTGCTATGACCGTCATCAGCAGCTGAACGACGTCCACTACTACCAAAAGCCTCCCCCATAGAAGGGAGGGGATGCCATAATCCCCACGCTTGATAGGCCTAGGCAGTAAACTTAAGTAGTAGGTAATCCAATAGAAAGAGCTGCTGCCCGTCTTCTTTTTTTCCCTTAGTCCCCTCTTACAGACATCAAACGGGCTCGTTCCATGCGTATGGGACGGTGCTATATTCTTATCCGGACACCTCAGGAGTATGGACGTATAAGTCATATAAAAATATAATTTGTATGAGGCAACACTCGTCGTGTATCCGGGCGTGTCAAGCACGTTCTTGTTAAAATTTAAAATATGAGTTCTGCATGGCCGGTGACGTTGCCGGCCCACTACGCACTGTAACAGATTGCCTGGAGTATCCTACAAGCATGGATTACAGAAAGTTGTCGCTTCTTACAGGATTCGACCCTAAAACCTCTGGTTTGTAGAACAGCGTGCAGTTGCTTAAATTTGTTTTTTTGTTTATTAGTCTGGGACAAGGCACACACGGTCAAACTAGGCAAAGCTTAGACTATAGTATTGTAGTTAAGTATTGTTTCTAGTAACCTTGGTTTGCGTTCGTGGGGTCACCTAGGGCTTGCCCCTGAAAACCAGCGCTGTGTTGTGGCTTGTTCCTCAACAAAGCATTAAGCTGAGTGGGAGCCCTGTTTCACACAGAAGACGTGCATACAATACCGTTATTAAATTATTTGTGTTTTGTATTATTTGTCTGTGTGAAATAAAATTTATTCTATTCTATTCAACTATAGAAACCAGACAACTGATACTAATACTTATATATTTTTACGTAATATGATATCACACAACAGCCTGCTATTGATTTCCATTAAAATTCGTTAAGACATTAATTCTCTCAATATTTAGACAAAGGGAACGATCGTACCAAATAATTAACAAGCGTTTTATACCGAGAATTATACTTGGGTTCGTCCTCTAGATTATTTTAGAACATATGTAGTGACGCGTAGGTGACGTCAATACGCACTATTTTGAGGATATTGAGATATCAGTACATAATAACAACATAATTTTAGTTGTTTTTTTATTTTTTTGGTACGTGTTGTGGGTAGTTTGCACAACTGCATGACTCGTTCACACCGTCCGCGTTCATACCTCTGTCCGGTGGACATCATTCGCGTTTCAGTGCTCGTCAACTACGCACATAACAATCTTTCTCTGTTTCTCGAGTCAGTGAGTAGTCATACCATAATGCCTAAAAGGAAGAATATCGAAAGCTACGAAGATATTTCTCGAAAAATAAGAAAACTTGAGAGACAAATTAAAAGTAGTCATCGCAGGCGGATTATACTTGATTCGAGTTCGGAAAGTGAAAATTCACATCCACCGTCGTTGTCGGAAAAAAATGGTAAGTTATTTTTACAACTATTTTTGACAAAACAAGTGAAAAGTGCTACTTCCGTGGAGAGAAAGCTATGCCTATCTCCTCGAGGCTCGGTTTATGACCGTCATTCACAGAATATTTCCGTTCTAAGAACGAAATATTTTTGAACAGGCATTCTAGTGGGAAGGTTAGGCCTCCCTCTACAATGTCGCACAAAGCTGTTGAGTGCAGGTTAGGCCTCACACTACAGCCAATAGTCTAGGACTATTATTTATGTTTTCTGTACAAACAAATACAGATATATACAGATATAGATATAGTTTCCTTTACATACATGCAAAATGTTCTCAGAATATTTTGTATTTTTAATTAAGACTACCGTCTTACCTACCGTCAATTTTGACCGTCAATTTGACTGTTACCGTCAACTTGGAAAGCATAAAGGTAAATAATTTTCATTCGTTTTAGATGACGAAAATATGGAGATCTCCCTGGAGAACTGTGAACCCTTTCCTTCGGAGGCCGGCCCTTCAGCTGGTGTCGAACCCGATACTCTGCAGTTCGACGAGGTTCCTGCCACATTATCTAACGCCGCGTTAGAACCATCTTTGGATACTCCAGTAATGGAATTAGATGACGAGATATTAAAGATTCTAGGTGAGGAGCCGTGTTCTACAAAGAAATATGGACCGCCATTACAATCCGCTTTGGCTGTCCGTTTCGATTATTGGTCAGTAAATGGCTTGACCAAAGAACAACGAAAAGACTTACATGATAAATACTTAGTGCCTGAGAATTGCAAGTTGACAGATGCACCTGTTTTAAACGCCGAAATAAAAGGCGCAATCCCAGACATTATTTATAAGAAAGATACTAGCTTAGAATACAAACAAAGACAATTATCCAAAATAGCTGCATGCTTAGGGCAGGCACTCACTTCTATTATTCAAGACACAGCCGAAAAGAAGCAACCGGCCCTTTTACAAAAACTTATGGATGCAGGTCGTATGGTTTGCGATATGCAATACCTCTCCTCTAATACACGAAGAAGTACGATACTGGGGAGTTTAAATAAATCTAACAATATGAAGGAACATCTTCAGAACACAAAAATTGATACTTTTTTGTTTGGCGAAAGTCTGGCGGATACTCTTAAAACAGCCAAGGCTATTTCAAAATCTAGCGCGGAATTAAAAAACCGTACAGTAGCAAAGCCCCAGAATCATAGTATCAAGCCATCCTCTAACAAAGCCCAGCATTTAAACTGGAAGGCCTCTCCTCAGACAAGCAGGCGTCAGGGGAACCGGGCGACGGCGAAGCAGCCTGCATCTCCGAAAAGCGCGCCCAAGCCGTCCTCCAGGACCTCACAACCCAGGCGGGGCCGTCGTTAGACGAAACGGTAAATTATGCTGGTCGCTTAAAATATTTTTACACTCAGTGGTCGCTGATCACTGCAGATCGGACAGTTCTGTCTTGGATTCAGGGTTACAATGTTCCCATAACTAAACCTATTATTCAGTCACATCCCCCTTTGGAACCTAGATATAATATAATGGAAAAGAAAAATTTTCAGGAAGCCATTTTGGACCTTTTATCAATAGGTGCTATATCTAGATGCACACCATGTAAAGATCAATTCTTGTCAAAAATATTTTTAGTAAAGAAGCCAAATGGTAAAATGAGATTCATATTGAATTTGAAAAAATTAAATAGTTATATACAAACTAATCATTTTAAATTAGAAGATTTACGTACTGCCCTAAAATTAGTGACTAAAGGATGCTTTATGAGTACTATCGATCTGAGGGATGCATATTTTTTAGTGCCTCTTAGTAATGACTCAAAAAAGTATTTTCGCTTTCAATTTGATGGTAATCTTTATGAATTTAATGTATTACCCTTTGGCTTGAACACTGCACCGTTCGTTTTTACAAAAATTATGAAGCCCGTAGTACGTCTACTTAGAAGCTGTGGATTCTCTTCTACGATCTATCTTGACGATTTATATTTGGTAGATAATACATATGAGGGCTGTTTAAATAATATAAACTGTACCATTAACGTTTTGACATCATTAGGATTTATTATTAATTACGATAAAAGTAGCTTAAGACCAGATACTAGTTGCAGATTTTTAGGATTTATAATAAACTCTGAAAATTTCCAACTAAGCTTGCCGTTAGACAAAAGAGATAAAATTAAAGCTGAAATTAAGAAATTCCGTAATCTTAAACGTTGCAAAATAAGGGAATTTGCTCGTTTATGTGGTTTACTAACATCCGCGTGTCCAGCTGTGGAATACAGTTGGCTTTATACAAAGGACTTTGAGAGGTGCAAATATTTAAATCTTAAAGGTACCCATGATTTTGAAAAATATATGACATTACCAGCCTCTCTATTGACTGACTTTAATTGGTGGTACAGAGCGTTAGATAATCCAGTGTGTAGTATAAAAGATGACAGCTACGATTTGGAAATTTTCACAGATGCCTCAACTACGGGGTGGGGGGCGGCCTGTGGTGAAGGGACGGCTAGTGGTCCATGGTCAGTGGCTGAGCAACTTAACCATATAAATTTCTTGGAAATTTTAGCAGCATTTCATGGTCTAAAATCGTTCGCCTACAATTTATCAAACTGTTGTATATTACTTAGAGTTGACAACACCACCGCCGTCTCTTATATAAACCGCATGGGTGGTGTGCAGTTTCCCCACCTCACTGCTATAACCAAAAGGTTATGACAATGGTGTGAGGAACGGAAAATTTATTTATTTGCCTCCTATATAAAATCTTCTGAAAATAAAATTGCCGACGCAGAATCACGTAAAACTCATCCTGATATAGAATGGGAATTATGTGATAATGCTTATCAAAGAATCATAGAGAAGTTTGGATGTCCGAGTATCGATTTATTTGCAAATAGTATAAATACAAAATGTAAAATATATATTTCCCGATACCCGGACCCAACAGCTTACGCTATTGATGCATTTACCGTTAAATGGTCTGGACTAAACTTTTATGCCTTCCCACCATTCTCGATCATATTAAAGACCTTGCGAAAAATTCAAAACGACAAGGCAAGAGGCATAGTAGTCGTCCCATACTGGCCCACACAACCGTGGTACCCCTTATTTAAAAAACTTCTAATCTCAGATCCTTTAACATTCCAACCTAGTAAGAGTCTTATAATTTCTAATTCCAGAACACGAGAACTGCACCAGCAAGTTACCCTGGTTGCAGGAATATTATCCGGATGGCCATATTGAATAAAGAAGTACCTGCCTGTGCAACAGAAATTATGTTGTCCTCTCTGTCTGCTAATTCTGTAAAACAGTACGACTCTTGCTTACGCAAATGGTATAACTTTTGTTCTAAAAATAATACTGAACTATTTACATCCTCTCTTACTACGATTTTAGAATTTTTTACAGAATTATTTGAAATGGGTGCTCAGTATGGTACCCTGAATTCTTGTCGATCCGCACTTTCTATGATAGGATATAAAATAAGGGAGGATGAGAGAGTAAGAAGGTTTTTTAAAGGAGTCTTTAGGCTACGCCCTCCGTTGCCTAAATATAACGATACCTGGGATCCATCTATTGTATTAAATTTTTTGTCGAGATGGCATCCTAATCAAAACTTATCTCTTGAAAAACTTTCTAAAAAAGTAATTACCTTGCTAGCATTAGTTACAGCACATAGAATCCAGACCTTTTCTAAAATCACTATTGATAATATAGAATTACACTCGGACACAATAAAAATAAAAATTCCAGATTTGATTAAAACCTCTCGAATCGGAAGTCAACAGCCTACGCTTCACCTCCCCTATTTTAGAGATAAACCAGAAATCTGTCCAGCTGAGACCTTGTTCAGTTATGTAAAGGTAACAGAGCCCTTACGAAAACAAAATAAAAAGTTGTTTATTAGCCCAAGGCGTCCTCATAATTCTGTTTCTTCTCAAACCTTGAGCCGATGGATTAGAGGAACCTTAAGCGAAAGTGGCATTGACGTGTCCACGTTTACAGCTCACAGTACCAGACATGCTGCCGCGTCCGCGGCTCATAGATTGGGGGTCAGTTTAGATTTGATAAGGAAAACCGCTGGTTGGAGCGGTACTTCAAATACCTTTGCTAAGTATTATAATAAACCAATCAATGATAATTTTGCCAATGATTCTTTCGGTAGAAGTATAATTGAAAATTCATTAGATAGCAATCAAAACTGACAGATAATTAGTAATTAATACAGTGTAATAGTATTCATACATTGTCTACCTTACAATATATTATGATTATGATTTCAATTATGTATCTCTAACAAATAAAAACGAATATAAGAAAGTACATAGTATATTTGTTTTCTTTTCTTGATATTTCACAATATGCTCTCAAAGTCTACATATGTTCTAAAATAATCTAGAGGACGAACCCAAGTATAATTAATGATTAAACGAACTTACCTGTATGTGAAGTTCTATCATAATTATACGTAGGGTTCGTCCGAATAGATTATCATCCCACCCTCCCTATTGTATAAAACTATTCATGAAACCCATACATTGTGAAATATCAATATCATCTCAACTAAATGATGTACATCGGACAGAGGTATGAACGCGGACGGTGTGAACGAGTCATGCAGTTGTGCAAACTACCCACAACACGTACCAAAAAAAAAAAAAAACAACTAAAATTATGTTGTTATTATGTACTGATATCTCAATATCCTCAAAATAGTGCGTATTGACGTCACCTACGCGTCACTACATATGTTCTAAAATAATCTATTCGGACGAACCCTACGTATAATTATGATAGAACTTCACATACAGGTAAGTTCGTTTAATCATTAATTATTTTCGAAAACCGATGACATACAATCATTCGTCGACAATATCGAGTGCACAAAGACTGTCGGTTCTTTGTGCCCGACACTTTGCCCCGACAGGCCGGACTCCGCCTTTTATCTCGCTTTTTCAATTGTACTGAGATGCAAGTGTCGGGAACTTTCTGTTCTTGCGTGTGACGTATTTGAGTGGAGAGTGGAGAGGAATATTTGAGGGTTTTGATATTTGTTACGTTTTATGTAGAAATCAGATGTACAGCTGTCATTTTTACACCAGTTATAACACATTTTTATTCAACAAGACAGGCGTTCGCCTAATGGAAAGCGACAAGCCCGCCTACTCTGCCGCTTTTCGCCTGAGACATTAGTTATTAAGTCTCTTGTCCGGTAATTTCACCATCTACAGTCGCCTTCATATCGGAACACAGCAAGGTTTGTACACTGCTATGCAATTAAAAAGTTTTGTTGCGACTGAAGATGTTTATTCCTGACCTAAATCTGCACTGGTGACTTTGGCGGCAGATTATCTGACACTGCAATACTAAAATAATCTATCTATACTTATAAACTGTAACAGGTCCAATTCTGTACATTGAAGATATTTGGAAAATTATGTTTGGAGGGCATTCTATAACCAATACTAAAGCCAAAAATGTATATTTTTTTATTTTTGTCTGTCTGTCTGTCTGTCTGTATCTTGGCTGAGCATCACGCCTAAACTACTGGATGGATTGAAACGAAACTTGGCATGATTTGAGTTAATACTCCGAGGTAGGACATAGGATACTTTTTATCCCGACATTCGGCACGGTTCCCTTGGGAGAGGGGGACTAAAGTCAAAATGTGTACTTGGTTATACGCTTGCTCCGATTTTAACAATTTTTCGTTATAATTATAATAAATATTTGTAAGGGAACACTCATAGACAGTTGTTAACAATGTTTGGAAATCGATCAGGTTAAGCAACGTTAGGTAAGGTCATTAAATAGATGGGTGACCGTTTAACGCCATTTGAACTAAACGTCTCCGTGCTTCGGAGGGCAAGTATAAAGTGGGTCCAAGTTTTTAACCGTCTTTAAAAAAGGCGGTTTTGTATTCTATGCGAATGTATATTATTGATAGTTTAGTTAACGTAAACACAGCGCGGGCGGAGCTGCGTGGGTCGGCTAGTGTTTTCTATTCACGAAAATACATTAAAATATGTTTAAGATATATGATAATATTGCAAAAAACACATACAATCATTAGAACTAGCACCTTCCGTTTAAATGGCATCCATTTGTACCTACACGGTAGGTACAGAGAAAAATATATGTATAAAACTTTTAGTAATAAACATCCGAATTACCCATCTGCATACCACTCGGAAAAATAAGCCAAGGAACATACATTTTTCACAAGCCACCTAAATCGACGCGTACGATATATAAAAGATGCGGCGTTAAAGTCGTCCCGCCATGTTCCGCCGTATTACGGCTCGTTTGAGTGCATTTTTAACGGGAGAGCCATTCAGGTGTTCGTGGACTCGTTACCGGGATGTAAGTCAAGTGCGGCCCTGTGCGCTGGTGACGTTAACGACGACTACGCGTTCTTCCAGTAATTAGGACCTAGAGATGCTATTATGTAACAGTTCGAAATTTAAAAATTTCATAATGTTTAGAATTCGAATTTCATAAATATATTCATAACAATACTCGATGTTTACGTTTTTTTCTAAGCTGGCAAAAAAAAAAGGTTTTTTTTTCAATCTAGTTTACCATCATACTGCATGATTGTTTGTTGTTGTTGTTGTTTGTTATACTTATAGTATATCGACGCAAACAATCATGCAGTATCATGGTAAGCTAGATTGAAAAAAAAAACTTTTTTTTTTTTCATTTTTATCAACTTCAAATCAGTAGGAGGTCCTTAATTCGTTGAAATAAATTCAGTACTTTTTTTCTCACATGGGAAACCTTCAAAAGGTCTCCGGAACCTATCAGGGTCAACCGGGGTCAAATTCACGGTACTTATACTAGAAATCACGAACTAGCACCAACTTGAATAATATTTTTTATTTTTTGGGTATATTGAAGTCTGATAATATTTCGATTACCAGCAATAGTAAAAGCACAAAGATGAGGCGTTACTGGGTGGGTATTTTCCGGAAGATATGGATATTTAACAATTGGTAATTAACAAGGTAAAATTGCTAGGTAAAATATAGCTCTTATTTATATTGTATATCTCATGAACCGGTATTCCTATGCAAATAAATGATTTCTGATTTTGTATTTCTCCAATCGGGCAGTCCCAATTTTATATCGCTTGTTATTGTTGTTAATACTATATTGTTTTTAAAACTAGCAAAACCCGGATCGTACGATACGTTCGATCTAAACTTAAATTACCTGAAGTTAATATGAACTATGATAAATAATAGCGTCTTATCAGTTCAGTAACAGTTCGCTATCTGTCTGAAATGTAGTTAATAGTTACATTACAGCACAACAATGGGTAACCACTTTGGAAATGTTCCCCTCCGTCCGTATCGGCAAATGTGATAAAGCGCGCTATCCAGTACGAGCGATACAAGTAAAAATTTTGATGTTTTCTTTTCCCATTAGGTAGTGGCTAGTTCGATTATTTAAGTACTAGATTTCATATTTGCTCATAGCAGCTATTGTTTTTTAGAAATGTTATAAGTGCATAGTTTATAAGCTGGACATGTTAATCCAGTACTAACAGGAACGAAGACGCGGTTAAAATCTATATCTATAAAAATCAATGCCACTTTTCGTTGTAATTTTATAACTCAAGAACGGGCTCACCTATCCAAACGAAATGTTTAGGATTTGTTCGGACTATTTAGTAGATGGTTTATGTGAAGTTTGCTCAAAATCGGTAGAGCGGTTCTTCATTTAACACATTTTTTGTAACAAATGAATTCAATAAATGGCGGATCATTTTATAAATGGCGCGGGCGGAGCTGCGCGGGTCAGCTAGTCTACTATAATTTATGGACATTAAAGTGCACAAAGCTGGTATGTCAAAAATAACAAATTGGTCAACCCTTTTCTTCAGTACTTTGGTGCTGACACTACTGGTATTAAAATTGACAACCAAACCAATTAACACTTTTTATAAGCCACCCACATCTTTAGATCACTCTGCTGTCTTGCCATCTATCGCTTGCACTGGTCGGCAAACCTCAAACAGGACGTCTTGCGGAAACAATGGAACATAGATGGTTGATAAGACACACAGACGTTATCGAATATCTTCAATATTAGTTATTGAGTGCGCACAAAACCCACGTACTATCAAGAACAGCATGTATTTCCGCTGTTTTAAGTTAAGAATAGGCTAAATGGAATGGACATAAATTCGTATGTACCAGATCTAATTTTGTACTCAATTTAATATGAATAAATGTAATTGATTTAATTTGAATAAGTAATAATTTATTCAGTTTGTTTCTTTCTGCAACTTCATTGCTACTTATAGGCAAGAATTTTGCAAAATAAGATATTCAACAAATGAGTTACCTACATATATTTTTTCTATAATATATTTTTTTAATAATATTTTGGGACAATCCACACACGGTCATCTAATCCCGAACTAGGCAGAGCCTGTACTATGGAAATCAGACAACTGATACTAATACTTATATACTTTTTTGTATTAAATACAGAAACAGATAGATAACACCCAGACACTTGGTGGGAATCGAACCCACGACCCATCGGTTAGCGGACAGGGTGTCTAACCACTAGACCAACAGGCCCGTCTGTATTTATATTGATGTACCGAATAACACCCCTAGTGATCGAACAGGGTTTTTGTTACATACTGCTTATTGATTAAGCATCATGTCATGTGTCATCAACAGTGTGCCAACCAAACAAAAACAAAAAAAACTTGCACAATTCTTGCCAGTTTCCACTCACTCGGTCAATTGACGGCCAAGCCAGCTGACGCATATTTGCGCCAATCACCTTCCATTGCACGCAAACAAAAGACGCTAGCTTCACAGCTAATTGGCTAGTTAGCTCGCTGATTGTAGCTTGTCAAGTCAATCGTGATAAACTCTCGATTTCATTTCGAGATTTTGCTGACAGCATAATTCTCAGCATCAAGCCCGAGTTTGGTATGGTTTGGTTGAAATGAAACTAAATTTACGGATTAAACGCAGTTAATTTTTTAATTTTTACTTTTTCATTTCAATGTGTTTCAAGCTCTATGCAGCTTATATTATTATGGTGCACTAAAACGTCATTAAACTTATTTAAATTATAAATTACGTCCGGTCGTTAAAACTACATGAAATATTTAAGTCCAAACAGTACGATAATCGAACTATCTATTAGTCAGACTACTTGGAATAAACCCCTTTACTGTTTATATTAAGCTTGTGCGCTTCTATTTACGGCGTCCTCTTCACTTACCATCAGGTAGCTTATACAGAATAAAAAATAATACAAATACATTGCTTTTTTTAGATGATCGAAGCTCACGCGTAATTTTGATCACTTATTATCATAATGCCTCAACAAATAAATACAAATCTATTATCACGACGAAACTCGTCAAGCTTGATGCGATGGACCAAATACAACTTTCCGAAGAAACTTTTACGCGACTAAAAACTGAAAACGAAGTTAAATAGATGTTGTTTATTAATTTAATTTAAAAAGGAATTGTCGCTAACGATCGCTTTGAACTGAAAATTGTGAACAACAATTATGATAAAGTAAGTCAGAAAAGAAGAGAGCACAGTTTTAATTCCCGACTAAAAAATTACTGGTTTTGCGCAAATGTCTGTGCAATCCGATCTTCGCGATAGCATAAATCCTAAGAATATTAAAGATAAACTTGAAGTTTACTATCTAAATAATTTAAACAATAATTGATATTGAGTTCACAAATGCATTTACCCTTCAATCCATTAACTCTGCAACTTCATTTATTTTTTGTAACCTGTTAGTTAACCTAGATTAATACCTACTTATATCTATACTTATAATAAAACTGTAACAGGTCCAATTCTGTACATTGAAGATATTTTGAAAATTATTTTTGGAGGGCATTCTATAACCGATACTGAGGCCGAAAATGTATTTTTTAAAATTTTTGTCTGTCTGTCTGTCTGTCTGTCTGTCTGTCTGTCTGTCTGTCTGTCTGTATCACGGCTGAGCATCACGCCTAAACTACTGAATGGATTCAAATGAAACTTGGCATGATTTGAGATCTTACTACGAGGTAGGACATAGGATACTTTTTATCCCGTAATCTAGCACGGTTCTTTTGGGAGAGGGGATTAAAGTCAAAATGGGTACTTGGTTATACGCTTGGTCCGATTTTATCATTTTTTCTTTATAATATAATAAATATTAGTAAGGGAACACTCATAGAGAGTTGTTATCAAGGTTTCAATCGATCGGGTTAAGCAACGTTAGGTAAGGTCATTAAATAGATGGGTGACCGTTTAACGCCATTTGAACTAAACGGGTCCGTGCTTCGGAGAGCAAGTAAAAAGTGGGTCCCAGTTCTTAACCGACTATAAAAAAGGAGGTTATGTATTCGATGCGAATGTCTGTTATTAAAAGTTTAGTTAACGTAAAAATAGCGCAGGCGGAGCTGCGTGGGTCAGCTAGTTAACTAATAAATGTTGATTAAGTCTCAATGTAAGACGTTATAGCATAGCCTGTATAAACCTCCGTGGTTTTTAATGCTATAATAAGCTAACAGCATATTATATGTATTCTTTAAACGATAAATAAATGAAAAAAAAAAAAAAAACATTGGAGCCCAAATATATTTAGTTGAGGAACCCTGAATATAGTGAGACATCTATATTATGTTATTCCGTTCGTCCGGCAGCCGTATACCTATTCTTCCAATGCGCATTGGGTTCACATCTTGCAAGTAGCCACAAATTTGTAGACCGAACAGGTAGTCAATCTATATTGCCTTGAAAGTCAAGCGCACATATTCAAAAGATCGCTTCCGGTCGTATCCGTCTTTTGTCCCATCGGACTGCGAGATGCAAGTGCACTTGTGATAGTGCAACCATTTGTGGACAATAACATTTTCTGCGTGGTTGACGGAAATTCTTATAGATTGGCATCTGTGACCACAACGGTCATGAAAGTTAGACATTCTCTTTGCATTAATGTTTAGGTGACTTTTAGATGTTCTTCATATTTATCTTGCAAATTACAAAATTACAATTTTTTTAAATAATTTTTAATGATATTTTATAATTTATCTAAAGTAACTTCGACACTTTATTCATAAGGTATGATGCATGTCAGGATTGTCAGGGCAACCTGTAATTACCTGTCTAAGTCTACAATGTTCGCCGACTCACTCTGTATTGTATTTACTTTAAGCCGTTGTGTGACTTGTTGGTTGTTTAATAAATAAAAATAAACATTATTGTAAGTATATAAACTCTGCCTACTTGCATATTTATCCTATTACATGACTTGAGCGGCATGGCAGTCAAAGACTGAATGTCGGTCAAGAGCGATCCCTTTCATTACGCCTTAATTATCTTTTACATTTTAATAAGTCGACGTTCAAGCAACTCTTAATTAATGGTTGATAATTAAAAATGTGACGACTATGAGTAAAAAAAATATAATTTATTTGTAACAATCATATTTATGACTAGCTGGCCCACGCAGCTCCGCCTGCGCTATTTTTACGTTAACTAAACTTTTAATAACAGACATTCGCATCGAATACATAACCTCCTTTTTTATAGTCGGGTAAAAACTGGGACCCACTTTTTACTTGCTCTCCAAAGCACGGACCCGTTTAGTTCAAATGGCGTTAAAGTCAAAACGGGTACTTGGTTATACGCTTGGTCCGATTTTATCAATATTTCTTTATAATATAATACATATTAGTAAGGGAACTCTCATAGAGAGTTGTTATCAAGGTTTTGTAATCGATCGGGTTAAGCAACGTTAGGTAAGGTCATTAAACAGATGGGTGATCGTTTAACGCCATTTGAACTAAACGGGTCCGTGCTTCGGAGAGCAAGTAAAAAGTGGGTCACAGTTTTTAACCGACTATAAAAAAGGAGGTTATGTATTCGATGCGAATGTCTGTTATTAAAAGTTTAGTTAACGTAAAAATAGCGCAGGCGGAGCTGCGTGGGTCAGCTAGTACTATAATAAAACTCAAAGAGCACTTTTTCTGTACATTGAATATTTTTCCAAAATTTTTATGTGGGGATACTATACTATCGACATAGAGGCCAAAACAATTTTTTTTGGAATTATTGTCTGTCTGTCTGTCTGTCGTTCTGTTCGTCTAGGTATCATTTGAAAACCCGTGGATGGATTCTGATAGGACTTTCACTGATGTGTTGTGTAGAAGTAGGGGTATAAATTGGTATATAAAACATCACGCTATGTTTCATAGGGGCTAAGCAGTGAAACATTACTTGCACATATTACCACGTAATTTCCTTTGTATGTGAATAGGGTAATTATAAACTGATCAGTTAATCATTAAGATATCTATTATTACGCTATATACAATAGGGACTGAGCAGACATGAAATTTTAATGATACTCCCCAAGAACAGGTAGTTTATAGGTATTGTATTACAGTCGCAACAATAAAAGCAAGATGCGAAAAACTTAGAACTTTCATTATAGAATATGATTAGACAGTAATTTACGATGTTAGCGTGATTTACATTATGAACAGCGCCATTTATCGGTGAAATTGAACATACAATCACTATAGAACTTTAATCTATACTTATAATAAAACTGTAACAGGTCCAATTCTGTACATTGAAGATATTTTGAAAATTATATTTGGAGGGCAATCTATAACCGATACTGAGGCCGAAAATGTAATTTTTTAAATTTTTGTCTGTCTGTCTGTCTGTCTGTCTGTCTGTCTGTCTGTCTGTCTGTCTGTCTGTATCACGGCTGAGCATCACGCCGAAACTACTGAATGGATTCAAATGAAACTTGGCATGATTTGAGATCTTACTACGAGGTAGGACATAGGATACTTTTTATCCCGTAATCTAGCACGGTTCTTTTGGGAGAGGGGATTAAAGTCAAAACGGGTACTTGGTTATACGCTTGGTCCGATTTTATTAATTTTTCTATAAAATATAATAAATATTAGTAAGGGAACACTCATAGAGAGTATTTATCAAGGTTTTGTAATCGATCGGGTTAAGCAACGTTAGGTAAGGTCATTATATAGATGGATGACCGTTTAACGCCATTTGAACTAAACGGGTCCGTGCTTCGGAGAGCAAGTAAAAAGTGGGCCCCAGTTTTTAACCGACTATAAAAAATGAGGTTATGTATTCGATGCGAATGTTTGTTATTCAAAGTTTAGTTAACGTAAAAATAGCGCAGGCGGAGCTGCGTGGGTCAGCTAGTCTATAAATATAAAAGAAAGTCGTGTTAGTTACACTATTTATAACTCAAGAACGGCTGAACCAATTTGGCTGAAAATTGGTGGGGAGGTAGCTTAGAACCAGGAAACGGACATAGGATACTTTTTATCTCGGTAGGTTAAGGTTAAGCAACGTTAGGTAAGGTCCTTAAATAGATGGGTGAACCGATTTGTATGATTTTTTTTGTGCATATCGGGTAGGTCTGAGAATAGGTCATAAAGTATATTTCATACCGCTAGGTTAAGGTTAAGCAACATAAGGCCAGGTCATTAAATTGATGGGTGAACTGATTTGTATGAAATTTTGTGTGCATTTCGGATAGGTCTGAGAATAGGTCGTAAAGTATATTTCATGCTGCTAGGTTAAGGTTAAGCAACATAAGGCAAGGTCTTTAAATAGATGGGTGAACCGATATGTATGAAATTTTACGGGTAGGTCTTAGAATAGGTTATAAAGTACATTTTATGCCGCTGATACCATGATTGACGAGGATATATAGAACGAGAGGAGGATGCAAGAGAGGGAGAGGGGAGGGTGATGGAGTGAGTGATCGCAGTAGTTAGGTGGAGCAAGAGGGGGTGGAGTGAGAGGGAGCAAGTAGGGAAAAGAGAGGGAGAGGGTTCAGAGAGGACAACGGGGAGAGGAAGAGGGGAAGTGTGACGGGGACCGAAGCGGGAGGGGAGAGAAAGAGCATAGAATTAGATTTTTCTTATAAGAGAGAGAGATGGAGAGAGATAAATCAAGTGAGTAGGGAGAAAAGGGGAGCGAAATGTAATTAAAGCGCGGGTAGAGGTGCGTGGGTCAGCTAGTTAGAAATAAGTATAAATTATAAACACAGACAGACGACATTGTGCGCGTCGCAGGTAACCAGTGGATGCAAATAGCCAATTGTCGTTCATTGTGGCGTTCGAAGGGGGAGGCCTATGTTCAGCAGTGGACGTCTTCCGGCTGGTGATGATCATAAATTATAAAAGCATAAAAATCCCGACTGCGAACTAACAAAATGGACTTAAATTTAATTATACATACATAATTATACACATGTAAATATATTTCAACGCTGCTCGTTAATACTTTTCATTTGATACCCATATTGATGTTTTACGAAGTAAAAAAATACAAAATGGCGACTGACGCCCGCCATGTTAACTTTTTTGAAAAAATATATAGCCTATGTAGTGACATAGCCTATGTAGTGTATGGGAGTGCCCATAACTTAGTCGAATACATACCCTCGGAAAACATAACCCTCCTTCTGCGGCAGTCGGGCAGTAAAAAGAAGCCGTCAGTAAGAAGTTTTTTTACTTCTATTATCATTGTTCCTTATACGTTGTCAAAACAAAATTACCTCACGGGTGGTCCTGTTTTATGTAAACAGAGTATTAGACGTACTTATTGTTTGTGAACCGGTCTCAAGTTTTCAACCCCTGTTTGCAAGCCTGCGACACATTGCGTGATAAATTAACTAAGTTTGAACACCACCTGATTATAGCCCGGCAATGAAAATAAAACATAACAATCATATCACATCCAAACTTTCGTTGATAGATCCCTTGGGCATGGAACTGTCCAGGTATGTACCACTGTAATGGCGTGCCGAAGTGTCCCGGCACGCATCTCGGAGTAGGTACCTATAAGCGGATGTTTTACTAGGTGGTAGGTTGGAAGGATCCGTCCAGGTAGATGCTGCATATTCTTCCGCCAAATAGCATTATGTAAACATTGCCGTGTTCCGATGAGAAGGGCACTGTAGCTGGTGAAATTACTGGACACAAAAGACTTTAAGACTTAAGAGTAGTGATTCTTCAGGTATTGGTAGTGTCTATAAGCTGCGGTGACTGCTTAACATCAGACGGCCGCATGCTTGGTAGTATAAAAAAACCCACAGGTCAGGTCTATGGGTGGACGCTCAAAGATGAAGAAAAGCCTGAATATTGATAGAAAGTGCACCATTATTTATTATACTTCACTTATACTTCATCAAACAGTTTCACGGCTTGAATTTCTTTGTGTTACCTACGTATAACCAGTGTGTGTTACCAGTGATTACGTATGCTATTAAGACGTGTTCCCTGACTGCTGGCCTTTTAGATACGCTCAGAGTCACACAACGACCTATGGAAAGAGCTATGCTCGGAGTTTCCTTGCGCGCCCGAATCCGTAATGAGAAGATTCGTCGAAGAACCAAGGGCACCGACATAGATCTCAAAATCTCTAAGTTGACGTGGCAATGAGCAGGCCACATCGCCCGAAGAACCAATAACCGATGGGGAAGAAAGGTTCTTGAGTTGCGACCACGAATCGGAAGACGCAACGTAGGTAGTACTACCACTAGGTGGAAAGACGACATTGTGCGCGTCGCAGGTAACTGGTGGATCATCATCATCATCAGCCGGAAGACGTCCACTGCTGAACAAAGGCCTCCCCCTTAGTCCGCAACAATGAACGACAATTAGCTATTTGCATCCACCGGTTGCCTGCGACGCAAACAATGTTGTCGCTCCACCTAGTGGGAGGCCTGCCTCTTTCGGTTCGTGGTCGCCACTCGAGAACCTTTCTTCCCCAACGGTTATCGGTTCGGGTAACTGGTGGATGCAAATAGCTAATTGTCGTACATTGTGGCGTTTGAAGGGGTAGGCCTATGTACAGCAGTGGACGTCACACGTCTACACCTTTCAGAAAAAAATACCTAAATAATGGTGAGAACTGAATGCAAAAAATAGACAAAAGACGGTGGTGGATAGAGAATTTGTTCTATGCCATTGAAAGGTTAGAGATAATTAATTGTTCAACTTGGAGTTTCACCTGACGATTATGCCGCAGCCATCGAGAGCAAAACTCATTAATCATATTAAAGTTGTTGTTTTGTTTGTTTTTGAAACCCTTTTCACTGTTTTAGCAGCGTAAAGTGTCGTGGTGAATCGGTTTTATGAACGATCTATTAAATGATTACTAACAAAATGACATCCAAAATATAGTAGTTGTTGCATTCGAAAATGAAACTTAAATGTATTATTGCAATATAAAACTCAAACGCTACGAAATAAACTTCAAATGCATTTGCAGATACCACAAACTACTAGGAAAAGATCGGCCTTAGCGAACAAAGATTCCATAAAAAGCTTGTTACACGTGTAATAAGTCAGTAGAAACCAATTTTTGAAGGAAATAATGTCTAACTTCGTGTCGATCAAATTAGTGAATGCGACCACAGTATATTTTCATATTTATTTTCAATATTTAGTAAAAATAAAATAATAAAACTGTTTCTGTGTGAAAAAACTCGAAGGCCGCTATGGTCTATTTATTTAATCTCTTTGACAGGAGCATAATCTATGTTTAAAAAAATTAATAGCTCTATTAGACTCGCTTAAACTCAGAAACGGCTTGACCGATTTCAATAATTTTTGTTTCGTTTTATTCGTCCTGGTTTACCAGGGGTGGTTTAAAAGAAAAAAAAAATCCAAAATTAAGCAATGTAATAAGAATTCCAAATAAGAACACGCACATACTTTCATTGGCCTTTTTAGTTTGTTTTATTTTCGTCGTATTTTTTATATTATCTCTTATATGATTTTTTGAACGGCAGGACACACTGTCGCTGATAAAAAAATAAATGAGTTTCTTGCCGGATCTTCTCAGTTGAGGCCGCGCTGTGATCCAGTGGTAGCTTTAAAAAAAATTACCGTGCAAAAGTGCTAGCCTATTTAAAATATAAATGATTTTGAATTGCAAGATTATGATTTTAGTGACTGTTTTTTGAATCTTCACACACGAAAGTCAGTTTAATCGCTTAGGTACTTTTCCCCTTAACGCAAAAATGATAGATTTTATAAGTTGCCTGTGTCTATTTGCACATAATATACATCGGAGCTCTCAAATTTGAAACCTTTTTTTTAGTTCACCTTTGAAATCTGTATAGATAATTGGAATGGTTCTTTCTTAGTTACATTGGATAGTTATCATTTTAGTAGTTTATCAGGAAACCATCGTTTGCGTGGGTCACGCTGCGTCACGAATTTTTGTACTTTCAATCTGTACTTGTAATGATTTAACAAATCTTCCTAATATATATTTAAATAAATAAATAATTAATATCTTGGGCCTGTAGGTACTATGGAAACCAGACGACTAATATTAATACTTATATACATTTTTTTTAAATACATACTGAGATTGATAAATAAGACCTGGACACTCGGTGGGAATCGAACCCACGACCCATCGGTTCTAACCACTAGACCAACAGGCGTCTCACGGGAACGTCCGTCGTGGTTAATAAATACATTATTATTCCAGTGCAAAACATCAAAATACGTGTACCTACAGCGTGAGCTAAGTCGTTGGCGAAGGACGATGACCTATCAATTCTAAATATGGCACATAAAGCGTTCTCAAAAGTCACTAGACTCTTTTTGGTACGCCTAAAGATAATGTAATGAAATAAATGTAAAATATCTGTTTTTTACCATTCGGATTACCTACGAAATAAATTTTATTAACTGTGGCTCCCATTTTGCTTTAATCGCCATGGGATTGTGCGGGATTGAATTGAGGAAGACTAATTATATCCTTATGGGGATCTGGTACGGTACAATCATTCGTTTACTTATATAATAATATTAATATTCTGGGACAATGCACACACGGTCTGATCCCAAACTAGGCAGAACCTGTACTATGGAAACCAACTGATTATACTTTTTTGTAAATAGATACTTATACTAGCTGACCCACACAGCTCTGCCTGTGCTTTTATATATTAACCGTACTCCAATATCACCTAGCAGTATGAAATATCACTTATTCGAGGAGGATTGCAAGCACAAACACCGTGACACGAGATGTTTATATATAAGAAGATAGAAAAATAACACTCAGACACGAGATGGAAATCGATCCTATGACCTATTGGGTAACGGCCAGGGTGTCTTACCACTAGACCAACGGGCGCGTATGGAACATTCCTAGTTGGGCTACTTTAATTTTGGGTGGGAGTTCTCACCACCTTACTGAAACCTATTCTGACTCTTTAGTAGTTGATAGGATAGCTGCTAATCGCTAAATCTTGAATGCTATGCTCAGAGTGGCTTTTCTGTTAGGAAATTCTTAGTGTAACTCGAAACTAAGCAAGGCCGGGACATGTAAAAACGCGGGTGAAGAAATATACGTGTGCTTACCACCACACGCCCACGCCTGTGCAGTACACAATATAAGTAAAGTAGTTAATGTCAGATGTCAACGCATTTTAAATTTTTTCGGTATAATACAATATCCTATTATTAAAAATTATCTAGAGATTGAAAAATCAGCCCTAAATAAAAGTTTATAAAAATATCATTCTGTTTTGTTTCACTAAATAATTAGTCAGCCACGTAATAAAAAAATATTAAAAATTATCTTAGTTTTACATAATATTAGCAATTAAGTTTTATTTTTATATATTACCTACTAAACTAGAATTTGAAGTCTGGTAGAGTTTTCATTCCTGTTAAAGTTGTAAGTGCACTTTAACTGAGTAACTTTTAAATGTAGCTACTTCTAAATTCAAGAAATCAAAATTAACCGTCGATCATTTCACTCACCAACAAAAATAATTTCAAAGACGTTGAAATCATAAAAATACAAAATCGAATACATAAAACAAACATTTGCGAAACTCGCGTAACTTACCTCAAAGGAAAACTCACAACAACACAAAACACCGCACTCTTCAACACAATACGAACCACAGACCTTCACAAATCATACGCAGGTCTCAATACGCGAACAACATCGACACGGTACGCGGCGTAGCGACTACGACGGCCGGCGCGGGTACACTGAGTACGTAGTGCCGTAGCACCGAGTACGCCGCTACGGCGCGCGCATCGGTCTACGAAAACGCTAATTCAAACACATTTATCAGACTAATTCTGCAAATTGGACTAAATAATGACGTCACAGATTCCTCCCCCAGCAACTGTTTGCCCAGCCTCTCAATGGCGTTAATAATAACGTCTTCGGCGTTAATAAATTAGTTTAAAGTTGATTTTCTAGACGTTGTTTGGTAACTCGTGATTTATAGTGGATCCGTGGGGATGGGTTTATTCAATTTAGGAAGCCTTAAAGCGAGCCGGACTTTATTCGGTTTGAAGCGTTGCCGGGATAATCTGGGTAACGCGATCCCATTGCCGCTTGTGTGTGAGTGTATATGTATAAGCACTGTGTATATGTAGTGAGCTATGGACAGTAAGAACGCGTATGTGTAATAACTTTTGTTTTGTGACGTTTAGTGCCACAATTTACAATTTGTGCTAATGTGTACAGCAATGTTGTGCAGTTTGTGCACATTTGACCTGCTATAACTTTGAACTTATGTTAGGAATGGTTCTATCGAAATAACTTTTAAAAGAGTTATAATTTATTGTTTTCTTTTATTTATGTGAATACTACACTTTAAAACATAAAAAAATCTGTAGGAAAGATGTTTGGGTGTTATCAACAGCTTGGGAACCTGGGATAAATATAATAATTATAATCCAAAACCAGGCATAGCACTGATTAGCCTCATGTTACAGTAAGTTCGCACTGCGACGATCGGAAAAATTATTTTTATATTTAATTTTGACTTGTGGAAGTTCCTTACCACATGACGACCTCAATTCTCCCGGGAAACTAAAAAACTAAAATGAACCGCCATATAATCTGTAAAAAATAGTTTCATTTCATAGGCATAAAGTTTATTTATTTTGAAGGCCGAAGTGATCTGAACCGGAAGGAAGAAAAAAGAAAAAAAAAATTATAATTAATTAATTTAAATTTATAAAAAGATATTCGACCAACACAAATATCAAAACACACATTGTTTTTTTCTGTTTGACCAATCAAGTTATTTGCCAACTACGCTAGTAATAGTGCACAAGTGCTCTCTCTGTTAAAAAACTCGTTCGGACAAGGGAGCTGAGACTACCGAAGGGATGTAAGGCGCTGGACCGAGTTTTACATGCCCATCCGAAGCATGTAAGCATTTCGTAACGGCAGATAAGGTTCCAGGTAATTAGGTCATCATCATCATCACTGCTGAACAAAGGCCTCCCCCTTAGAAGGGAGGGGTTGCCATAATCCCCACGCTTGGCAGGCTTCTTGGCGATCGCAGTATAGGTGGTAGGTAACCCAATAGAACGACGCTACTGCGCGTCTTCTTGTTTTCCCTTAGTCGCCTCTTACGGACACCCGGGAGGAGCTGGGCCTGGACGCCCTACGGGTAATAATACGGGTTGATAATTAGGTAGTCTGTATTATACTAATCAGTAAAGGACAGCTTCACAAAGTTGTTCCTCCCTGCAGGATTCAAACCCCTATTATACCACCATAACCCACGGTTTGAAGAGCAGGTGGTATCCCGCTGCGCCAGAGAACCTTACTTACCTTGCTCAGTTACTTTGTAATGTAACATAATACAAACAACCTCAAAGAAGAGTTCACTACGTAACCTCCGTAGCACTCAGAATCAAAAACATTATGTTCAAAGTGGCGCCATTTATATATGAAAGTTTGTAGCCTTTTATCGCAAACAAATGTACTAGACAACATTTGCTAAGCCGTAAACGCTACTCGAAAACGTTTGATGCAACAGATCTAGTGTAGGGCCACAAAACACGCGGCTATATGTGTTTGGTAATGCATCTTAATTATTTTTTTGTCTCTGTCACACATATTTTGTCTCTTTCTCTGTCTCTTTTAAAACAGGCTTAGAGTGCTTATATTTTATTTATTTAATTTATTTATTCTTATTGTACACAAATAAACACAGATACAGTAATTAAAATATAGTAAATACATGTACATTGGCGAGCTTAACTCAAACATGAGTTTTCTAACAGCAAACCAATTTACAAAGAGTTATTTTTAATGGTTTGATATTATAGTAAAATAAACGTTATAAAAAAAATATTCAGTGTGTTTGCAGTGTTGAGGACGTATGGGTAATTTGTTGATTACCAAAGTTACAGATCAAATAAGCTAAAGCATGTTGTAGTTACAAAAAAAATATACAAATGAGTTACAAGACAAGCGCATATTCTAAGAAAAGATGATTTAGAATCGACAAATGGAACGATATTCTGACGAATTTAAAAGTGGAAAGAAAAATGTTGATTAAACTGATTTGTCACTTTCCGTTCGCTTTTTTAGAGCTGCTCTGTCTAATGTTCAAATTGCTACAATGACCACCAATCTTCCGTAATAAAGATGAAAATATATATGAATATATTATTCTAGAACCTATAGCAAAAAAAAACCTAGCAAATTCATAATCATCATCATCAGCCCACATTAGTCCTCTGCTTGACATAGGCCTCCCCTGGTTCTCTGGCGAACTATTTCATTCCGTATTCGGTCTCTCAGAGAAACACCCAGCATAGCTCTCTCCATAGCCTGCTGAGCGACCTTGAATCGGTGGAATAGTCGTACCGTGAGTGCCCACGTCTCGGCTCCATATGTCATCACGGGAAGGACGCACTGATTAAAGACTTAATTATCAAATTGGAAACAAACAATACCTTACCCGCGCATTTAGTGGCTCTCACCAAAGACATGGCCGCTTCCACCACAAAGACGATAAAAGCGGGCACGCTGACTCTCAGATAACTTTGTGGGTTCAGTAAAATAAATCCAAGGCACTTGGTATTCAGAGCGCGAGGCGGTCCCGGGCACCGCAATACTTGCTGCTTCTGTGATGTCTATCAATTTGCTGCTGCGAAATCTTCGGGAAATACTAATAGTTTACTTGGTGGTAGACAAGTGACCGTCCAGGTTATGGTTTCACAACAGTATCAGAGATTCAGCCTGCCGTACCTGAGTGACGGGCATTGGAACTAAGGAAATTACTGGACTCAAAAGACTTAACCATTAACATCTCAGGGGAACACCGGCATAACAATAAAATTGTTCATAAGCCTCTTGATGTTAACCGTTAGCAAATAATACTTAATTAAAATTTGTTAATACGATTATCGATTCAAATAAATCGGGAACCAGCTCACTACTACTGGATTGAAGAGATTCGATCCGGAGCCAATCCCATCGCCATCTTTAAGTCTAATTTGCATCCAAAGCCTAAAATAAACTAAGTATTCTAAAATTACTCAACCCCAAGTTTTTGGTTTTGTCCCACTGTTCGGCACGGGCCTCCCTTCAAGATGAAGGGGCTTAGGCCATAGTCCACCACGCTGGCCAAGTGTGGGTTGGTGGGCTTCACACGTCATTCGAAGGCTAGTTAAGCTTTCTCAGACATGCAGGTTTTCTCACACAAAGACAATTCGCACATGATTAATTAAATAAATCACAGGTGCAAGCCGGGGTCGAACACGCGCTCCTATTATTCCAAGGCAAGTGCTCGCCCACTCACCAGTCACATTGAAAATATCTGCTAATAATATTTTACCAGAATCTTCTGTATTTTTTAAATAAACAATATTATCTTTAATATAAGCCATCTCGACGTCGCTTCGTGAAGCAAAATTTGAAGTACTTGGTATTCAAAGTGTGAGCGACAGGACCGAAGACAATATGTATCGGAGCAGTGACGTGGAACAATTTGTTGATGTTTGCCGATCGGCCGAAGATGGCGGAGGATATATTCTGGGCGGGCTACTGACGCGTGAACGAGGCTGGACGGCCGTTCGTCGCTACGTGACGTAAGAGGCGAATAATGAGTGTATTTTTGGCCGTTGAGTATTTTGAACAGTTCCCGGTAAGCCTTGAGATCGCATATAAACGTATAAACGCTATTATTAAGCAAGTACCTAATTTGTAAATTGATAAAATAAAATACAAAAACCAAAAACCCATTGATAAAATAAAATAAAAAAATCCTACTCAAATGGACACGTCCATTTGAGTAGGATTTTTTTTGGTCTAGTCGTTAGACACCCTGGCTGCTACCCGATGGGTCGTGGGTTCGATTCCCACCAAGTGTCTGGTTGTTATTTATCAATCTAAGCATGTATTTACAAAAAAAAATATAAGTATTAGTATCAGTTGTCTGGTTTCCATAGTACAGGCTCTGCCTAGTTTGGGATCAGATGACCGTGTGTGGATTGTCCCAAGATATTATTATTTTACTTATAAAATATAATAAATGTCTATGAAATCTTAACTTAAAAACCTTTGATCGATAGCTCAGTGGGTGTTGGTACCAGTTCCGTCAATCAGGTCTTGGAATACTATTTCTTCGGAGTGTTACATAAAAATGCTTTTGTTCTCCAGCGTAGCTTTATTCAATCAGAAAGAATGAACTTAAATTACAGCGAAATCAAAGAGTTATTTACAATCTAATTGGATAGTGGCAGTAGTGTCGCAATGTAGCGGAGTTGCTGGCATTAACAAAAATACAATGAAAGATGGAAATAATTTATTAACTATTATCGAACCTTGTAATTTATGCTCATAATTATTTAATTTTCTTTTGATTAAACTTGATGACGAGACGTGCAAGAGGTTTGCCTGATGGTAAGCGACGTGCCTGCCGATAGACAGCTGCATTGTACTGTCGCTCGTCATCCGATATATTGATTAGTAACTCTTTTGAGCCCGATAATTTCACCGACTATAGCGCCATTCACACGCAAAAATAGCAATGGTTAAGATCGTAATTATAGATACCCAGAATTTCCTAAAACTAATATTTTATTAAAATCAAAAGCCACAAGGTAGTTCATACCTATAGATTCACAATTAAAACCACTTATAAACGTATCATAAACAGATTTTGATCAAATAGCATACCTATTACCTACTTTTTTCAAGAATTACTTAAAAAATGTGATGCGTAAGATTCTATTCCTCCTGGCCGATACGACTACAGCGGCCAATCATTAAAAAAAACAACTATCAACGTGGAAGATATTATAATGAACAAATTAACTCCTTCTTCCTTGTACTCTTACAATCCGACGAGATGGAAGACGAACGAGATCAGGACAGAGAGAAAGAGAGAAGAAGTGATCCGACTTTTGACGTGCTTATCCGATTAATTTATCATCTTACTTTTCATACAATCAAGTAATCGACCGGCATTGTCCTAACCAGCAAGAAACAACTACACAAAGTTTAGGCTCCCCACAGGGGTTTAACCTGCGACATACCGTTTACTTCGGAGACTACTGCAAGATTTTGTAAAAAGCAAGGTACATAATCCTTGCTACACTCGACTGAACACGAAACTCTTTCACGGAACGCAATTGACAGAGTGAAAAAGCGTCGATAAACTGTCCCCAATACGTTCGTATAGGTGTATTTACGTACATAATATAAATAGCTAGTACCACATCGGGAGCTTCCTCAAGTCGAGACGGGTTGGGATGGGCGGCACCCGACTATGCCACCGGTCGCGTAAATCCGAATCACGCTTGCAAAAGTTGAGTTTTTTAGACTCGTTCTGAATTGTGTTCGATATTTTTATTTACTATTTGGATATTTTTTTATGTATGTTCTCAGTATATAAAACACATAACTTACAATTGTTGTTACAGTTACCGAACTCTGTTAAAACCATACGGTTTTAAGGCCCAAGTGCACCGACAAAGAAACGTCCGTTAATTTTAGCAAAGAATCGATTATCTATTTAGCTACTTAACAGTCCTTAACGGTCACCGGAGGTGTCGAGCTAGGTTAAGATAATGGACTGTTAAGGGTCCATAACCGGGGTTATGGTTGTGGTGAAAAATAGATAATCGATTCTGAAAATTAGATAACGGACGTCTTTTCGTCGGTGCACTTAGGCTTTAATCAAAGTCCGACTAGCAAAGTGGGGAAAATATACTTCTGCTAAGTTAAAAATCAAACATAGGTTTATGTTGCCAGTGCTTATAAAGAAATAGCTGTGTTAATAAACTAGTTCACTTTTATTTACTCCTGCATAAACAATTAAATCCTAATCGCTTTCAGCACACCATAATCTCACTAAATTCAGATCACCTCAAACCACCGTTGCCGACGTTGGCATCGACGTCTTCCGGTCTTGGTCGGTTTATCTCACAGTTTTAGCACCTGACCCCGGATGGGATAGCCGAGACCTTACTCGTACCGGAGAAAAGTTTTCTGTTGTTAATGTTTTTTCGTCTCATCGAGCGGTATGGCATAAAAAATAGCTTTTCTTTTTCGCATTATGGTGCAAGCTTATTAAGATCGGGGAGTGTTTGCCTGATATGGTTATAAAGAAAGCTCTTTATGTATATACTTTAAGACTTTCCCGTTCCATTATAGAACATTATTTTAATCGGGAATTATATACCTTAGCAATTTGGCTTGACATCACAAGCAGACTGGTTAATCGAGAACAGACATATGCCCGGTTTTTTTCTCAATTTAGTATATATTGCTGTACTGTGTATTGCTGTACTGTGTACAGCAGATGCCAGATACTATTACAGAATATTTTCATTACTACCATAGGTATTATGACTAACATTGTACCTAAAATATTAAATTTTACTTTACTGCACCTCAAAATAATTATGTCATATATCACAACTACCTTTGATTATCGATAAAAAAGTTGTGAGTACATACAAGAATGTATAAGTATGCATTATACCATCATCATCAACAGCAGCCAAAAAACGTCCACTGCTGAACAAAGGGGGAGGCCCTTAGAGGGGGGAGGTGTTGTTTGCTATAATCCCCACGATTAGCAGGCATCTTGGGGATCGCAGTATAGGTGATAGTAATCTAATAGAAAGACGCTGCTGCCAGTCTTCTTGTTTTCCTTTAATCACTTCTTCCTTTCAACGGAAGGAGCTATTCTGCTATTCTTACCCGGGCACCCCATGGGCATTCTTTATTATTTCACCTTTAAAGTATTCACCTACCTATCATTTTCACGCTTTATTTATACACATTACTTCATCATATTTTGGGCAGCATTCGGATACTACGCGATATCTTCTCGTTCGAAATCCCGTAGTGCCACAAGACGAAGGTTTTTAGCCAGTGTGTGTTGCCAGTGATGACATATGGTACTGAGACGTGGTCCCTAACTGCTGGCCTTTTAGAGAAGCTCAGAGTCACACAACGAGCTATGGATAGACCTATGCTCGCAGTTTTTTTGCGTGACAGAATTCGTAATGAGGAAGATTCGGATGAGGAAGATGGGAAAGAAAGGTTCTCCAGTGGTAACCAGGAACCGGAAGACGCAGCGTAGGTAGGCTTTCCACTAGGTGGATAGACGACATTGTGCGCGTCGCAGGTAACCGGTGGATGCAAATAGCTAATTGTCGTTAATTGTGGCGTTCGAGCGGGGAGGCCTATGTTCAGCAGTGGACGTCTTCCGGCTGGTGATGATGATGAATACTTCATCTGTGATAAATATGAAATTTTATTACAGTATTTATTTTTATGTAAACTTACCAATAATTTCTTTTATCTTCTTAGAAATATATTTAGAAGTCATAGCTCGTTGCCCATATAAATGTAGATGATACTTATTTGATATTGAAATAACAATGTTATATTATACATGTACATATGTAAGTAGGCTTAAAAGCTAGCAACCTCAAGGCGGGTTTACTTTACAAGTTGTTTTAGACGTAAAGGGAATAGGTATCGGTATTCGTAAAAAATAATATAAGTACATGATGATTATATTAATATTTGTTTATGCAAGACGTGAGTTGCTAGACCCCATCCCCAAGACCTCAAGACTATGTAATACTCAAGCCAACCTCGTTCAAAAGAATTTGAACTAGAGCGAAAATATAATTTGGACAAGAAAAGAGACGATCTCAAGTCCCAGGCACCAGCAGCCATAACTTATAATTAATTAAATGGTGTGCTCTCTCTGTGGGCGCACGTTTAGTGCAAAGATTGGGTATGCCAGAAACCTGAGAGCACACCAGAGAGCTGCAACACATAATAGCTCTTCCAATTAACTGGAACGTCTGAGGCAGTCGCTGTAGCGGAATACGGCTGTGAGGCTACTACTACTAATCCTCAAGCAGCCTGCCAAGCGTGAGGATTATGGCAACCCGGGAGGGGTTGTCATAATCATGGTATAAAAAAATATAAATATCTTGAACCCAGTATTTCACCAGCTATAACGGCTTTCACACCGGAACACAGAAATGTTTCTACTCTGCTGCTTAACGGTATAATATCTAACACTGTATTTGATGCCTTATTCTTTAACAATCAAAGTATAGGAGGACTACTGAGGACTTGTTGCAAATTAGTGACACTGACAATTACAGACGCATAAACGCCGCATTTAATAAACGGAACCGGTGGGTAACTACTAATTTGGTTCAAAAGATCTTATTCTTTCTTATCATTTTAGTCCAAACCCAACGTATTGTAAAACTCCTAAAAATCGCAGTTACATGTGGTAACATGTTACAGTTTAACAAAATATAGTGCGGTGCAATGAAGCGTGTTTTAATGACATGATACAAGTTTCATCTTGTAAAAGCTTTCGCCAGTAGCGGCAGTTACTTCCCATGTTGGATGGGAAACTGTAGATTATTGAACTTTTTTTACTTGAAGAAACCCAGTGTTTGTCTGCCTTTTTAACCGGCTTCAAAAAGAAGGTTCTCTATTCGACGCGTATGTATGTAATATTGATAAAAATGCGTAATATTAATATATGTTAGTCTATGTGGGCTTCTAAACAAATTTACCAAATTTTATGAGTGTATGTATGTATGTATGTAGGTAGGTATGTATGTATGTATGTAGGTATGTATGTAGGTTTGTCCACGGATTTCTCAGAAACTACACGACCGATTTTGAAAATTCTTATTGCAATAGTTAGAGTATTTTTCAACTTAGGGTAGAGTACAAGTTTCATCAAAATCGGTCCAGTAGTTTAAGAGATATAAACTTTTTATGTTTTCAGTAAGTTACTGTAACGTAGACGTTCGAGTTGCGTGATAGTGCTGATACCTATTTTGGTAAAATAAGTCACTAAAAAGTGTTAAATAAACTATTTAAAAAAAAAACCGACTTCTTTCGTTATTTTATGCTTTTTAGATAATTTACTTTGGAGTCAGTTTTTATTTTTTTTTAAATAGATTTTTACTTGATAAAACTTATTATCTGTCTCCCTCTGTAGCGTAGCGGGAAACCGCTTGCCTTGTAAACCGGAGGTCGCAGATTGAAATCCTGCTGGGAGAAACAACTTTGGATGGTTATTCTTAAATGTTTAGGACAATAATGGCTGATTGAAATTAAGTTGATTCATATACTAAAACCCGTGGGGTGTCGGGTTACAATTGCATCCCCCCATCTCCTCTCGTTGGGTGTCGTAAGAGGCGACTAAGCGAGAACAGGAAGACGGGCAGCAGCGTCTTGCTTTTGGATTTATCATCCACCTATACTGCGATCCCCAAGCCGCCTGCCAAGCGTGGGAATTCCCTTCCCTCCCTTCTAAGGGGGAGGCCTACGTTCAGTAGTGCACGTCTATCAGGATAGTTGTCAAGAATACCTACTATGCGTTTCAACTAAGAATGTGTCCGCCATGATGATCGCGACTGCGGCAACTTCATTCATTTGTTTTTTACGATTTTTGTACCGTCAGCAGAATAAACACAAAATGAAAAATTCGTCGCGGTTTTTATTATTTATTGTAATGTCTTATTTTGCTATATATTTTTGTTAAAACATCATTTTTAGTAATTATATATCTGAAATGGCAACATGGCGGACACATTCTTCGTTGAAACGCATAGTATTATATACTGTTATTATTATAGAACCGCTATGGGCGTATCTGTCAGACGGACATTGTTCGATTTCAACCAGTAACAAGTCAAGCAATTCGTTTGATGACTGCTTATAGACAACTGCAATTCACTGCCGCTCGTCTCCCGAGACATTAGAATTTTTTTAAGTTTTAGAAGTATCCGGTATTTCACCGGCAAATGGCGTTCTCACCTAAACACAGCAATGTTTACACACTGCGGCTTGGCGGAAAAATATCAGGCTCTGCGATGGTACTTAATATAATATATAACCTGGGAAGCACAAGGAACCTTTTTGATGTCAGGGAGGAAACCTTCAAAAGAGGCCCAGTTTCCGTAGAGACAGCCCAAGTTATGTAGAACTTTTACGCACCTCTTTCAAAACCTCCTCGGTAGCCATCAACGACGCGGCCTCTTGCTCCAGACGCTCGTTAGAGCACGTTCCGGGGGAGCAGAAATGCACTCTCCCCCGACACCCACGCGGTGCTTGCGATGGCGCGTAGTCAACAGCCTCGGGGTCGCATTTAGTAGGGACCTTCCATAAGAAAACTTATTTTTATAATCATTAGCTTTATTAGATATGGCTATTTGATTTGGCAGAAAAAAAATGTGAGTTGCGACTACGACTATCATTGGTGATTTTCTTTGTAATCATAGAAATAATATCCTTGGTCCTAATAAAGAAATTATATTATTTCATTACACTATCTTTCTTCTAGTTTTCGTATTAAAATGACTACGGGTATAATTTTATGCACTTAACAATTTCTTTGAACGTATCCGTGGCGAGTCGACTTCAAAATTTTATAGTTATCTTACATTGTTAAGCGGAAAGATAGTTTTCTTATGAAACTTAATACATTAAGTGAAGATGTCTTTTTAATTTTAGTTGCAGTTGTTTTTAATTGCATGACTTGATTCCACCATCCCCTTTCCATCATCGAACGACGAGACGCACGGCACATACTCACCCTTATGTGGTAAATGTGCCTTCGGTCCGGACCAAGCGGTTTTCCCGCCCGATTATAATGTGGGTGTCTTCAAGACTAGAGTGAATAGGCTTTTAATAAGCTAGTGTGCTTTACCATCCTCGATTGCGTCGCCGCTTTCCATCAGGTGGGACTGCAGTCAAGCACTAGCTTATAAGTAGTAAAAAAAAGAAGTAACAATGTTGGGATCATTTTTCACTATACGTAAAAGTAGTTTCATTTCGGTACGTACCTGACGGGCCTGTTGGTCTAGTGGTTACAGCCTCCCCCTTCAGTTGCCCGAATGGCGCGACGATCTGGGGGTGACCATAGAGGAGATGGACTGGGCCGTTGGCCGCTTGAGAGCCCGAAACACCGCGCCCGGACCCGACGGTATTCCGGGTAGGGTGCTGGTGTTGAGCCTGGCTGCCCTGGGGGACGTGCTGAGGCAGCTATTCACTAGTTGCCTCCGTGAAGCTACGTTCCCCAGGGCCTGGAAGGAGGCTAGTTTGGTCCTCATCAAGAAGGAAGGCAGAGCCGCGGATTCTCCCTCCGCGTACCGTCCCATATGTCTGCTGGACGAGGTTGGCAAACTGTTCGAGAGAATAGTTGCCTCTCGTCTCAGCGGGCATCTGTCGCGCGTCGGTCCCGATCTGGCCGACAGCCAGTTCGGCTTCCGACAGGGCCGTTCGACCGTGGATGCGATAACTCGCGTCCGCGCCCTGTCGGATCAGGCAGTCTCCCGGGGTGGCGTGGCGTTGGCGGTGTCTCTCGACATTGTCAACGCCTTCAATTCCCTACCCTGGGATGCGATCTGGGAGGCACTGGTCTACCATGGAGTGCCTCCCTACCTGCAGGCCCTGATCAGGGACTACTTGCGCGACAGGTACATCCTGTACGTGGATCGAGACGGTACGAGGATTCGGAGGGAAGTGGAGCGAGGGGTTCCGCAGGGGTCAGTGTTGGGCCCCCTGCTATGGAACCTCGCCTACGACGCGGTTCTGCGTGACGAACTCCCCGCCGGCGTAAGTGTCGTCTGCTATGCTGACGACACGTTGATCGTGGCCGGTGGGGACACCTTCGAGAGGACCAAAGAGCTCGCCGAGCTTGGGGCGGAAATCGTCGTCGCTAAGATACGCGAGTTGGGCATGGAGATCAGAAAACTGAGGCGCTGTGGTTCCACGGCCTACCTAGGAGCCGGGAACCACCGCCCAACTTGCGCGTCCGTGTGGGTGAGTCGGAAGTCAGGGTGGGGCCGTACATGAAATATCTTGGCCTCACCCTTGACAGTCGCTGGGGCTTCGAGGAGCATTTCGAGCGCCTGGTCCCCCGAGTCGATAGGGTTGCAGCGGCCTTGCACAGGCTGCTCCCCAACCTCGGGGGGCCGAGCGAGGAAGTTCGCCGCCTCTACGCCGGAGTCGTGCAGTCCGTAGTCCTCTACGGGGCGCCCATTTGGGCGCCGAGGCTGGCCATTAGACGCTGTAGAACGAAAATCTACAGCGTCCAGCGGAGGATGGCACTGCGGATTGCACGAGGATACCGAACGGTGTCCTTTGAGGCGGCGACCATACTGGCACGCTTTCCGCCCTTAGATATCCTGGCGGGCATGTATGCGAGGGTCTATGACCGGATCCGCATCGCCCGCCAGAGTGGCGGAGGCGAGCCGGTGGCGCTCGAATCCATCAAGCGGCAGGAACGACACATCGCTCTCGCGACGTGGCGCGAGCGGCTCCAGCCGGAGCACATAGCGCGCAAACGCGTCGTTGAGGCATTCCTGCCGCATCTCGAAGCCTGGATACAGCGACGGAGCGGACGACTCACCTATAGGCTTACGCAGATAATCACCGGACACGGTTGTTTCGGTGATTATCTGCATAAGATCGGACGTGAAGCGACGACGAGATGCTTCCACTGCGACCAGTCTGACTCCGCCCAACACACGCTAGAGGCTTGTCCCGCGTGGTCGTTGGAGCGTCGAGACCTGGTCGCAGTCATTGAATCGGATCGGACCTCTCCCTGGGCAGCGTAGTGTCGGCTATGCTGTCCGGGGATGCGGCGTGGGGAGCGATGGCCACCTTCTGCGAGACTGTCATGTCCCAGAAGGAGGCCGCCGAGCGGGAACGCGAACGCGCTGATCGCGCTCGGCGACGAAGGCGCAGGCCGCGTCAAGCGACCGCCCAACGTCTCGCTCCCCAGCCCTGAGCCCGGGGCTATAAACAATGGGCAACCTTCGGAGTCGCTGGACGCTCGGGGTGTGGGCCCTTTGAGCGTCCATTGAGTACGGCGGCGACTCCGAGGAGGACGGCGGCGGGGTTGCGACCCCCGTCCCCGTGAGCACCGTGACAGGTTCCCGGGGGGCTACAATGCGCCCCCCGGCGGCGGGCTCAAAGGCAAGGCACTGAGGGGCCCCTGGTGCAGATCCCACCGGAGAGCCCTGGGGTCCCCCCTCTCATGTGCCGATGCGACAGCCGCGGGGGTTTTAGTGGGTAAGAATCCCACATACCCCAGTCGAGCCCCACAGCTCCCGGGGATCATTCGAAGATTTCCCCCGCGTCAAAAAAAAAAAAAAAAAAAGTGGTTACACCCTAGCCGCTATTTAATGGATTGTGTACCAAGTGTCTGGTCTGTTATTAATCTATTTAAGTATGTATTTACAAAAAATACATAGGTAAGTATAAGTATCAGCTCCATAATACAGGCTCAACCGTGGGATCAGATGACCGTGTGTGGATTGTCCCAGAATATTACGTGGTATCATTATTTATTTAGTATTCATGTAAATAATAAACGAAACTATTTCTCACCATGGGTTCATGTCAGAAATAATTTCTTCGCATAATTACAATTAAATTATTTACTACCTTTCCCAATAGCATTGTTGTTCCTCCTTTTAACTCCCAACACTTAGCCACCTTAGACTATAGAATACTTTTCTTTTATATGATCTAAGTTAGCCACATACCCATTTATTTATCAAATAAATAATTGTATATTGGCGCCCACGAACTGGAAGTCGTAGCGTTGGCAGGCCGCCCACTAGGTGGACTGACGACGTTGTGCGCGTGGCAGGTAACCGGTGGATGCAAATAGCCAGTTGTCGTTCATTGTGGCGTTCGAAGGGGGAGGCCTATATTCAGCAGTGGACGTCTTCCGGCTGGTGATGATGATATTTAAGTTGTCTGTACATACAATAAGAATTATCTATCTTCTTTCTTAATACACTATTCGTGGCAGTAGTCTGGCGTCTTCTTGACTTCCTTAAACCGTCTAAGCAGAACAATCTCTCGCACAGTATTGAACATAATAATAATTAACCTATCGCCCAAACAAAAGCCCATTCATTTAACAGTTAATGATACGATCGTTCTGTTAATACGTCACCAATTAGCGGGCACAATGAACGTTATAATTGTCCTACGAGAGGGATGAATGAGTTACATTATCACAATTATTAAGAGCGGTTCTAATTAAATGAAACCCGTCACTAAAGTGGTTTTGTTCAATTAAATTAAAATTTGTTCAAAAAATTACCGGGAGCTGTGGGACTCGACCGGGGTATGTGGGATTCTTACCCACTAAAACCCCCGCGGCTGTCGCATCGGCACATGAGACCCAGGTCTCTCCGGTGGGATCTGCACCAGGGGCCCCTCAGTGCCTTGCCTTTAAGCCCGCCGCTGGGGGGCGCTTTGTAGCCCCCCCGGGAACCTGACACGGTGCTCACAGGGACGGGGGTTGCAACCCCGCCGCTGTCCTCCTCGGAGTCGCCGCCGTACTCAATGGACGTTCTAAGGGCCCACACCTCGAACGTCCAACGACTCCGAAGGACTGGATCATGGTATGGTATCTTAGAAGAAATGGAAAAAGCTACCAGTAGCACCCTCTTGCGGCGTGATTTGCAACTTTTCTCTGTTCGGAATGAAACTGAGATAGTAGATCAGTATTTTGCATCTGACGTCATATGACTTACAGCGGTAGCGGTAAATAGGTTGGAATCAAATTAATACGAAGTCTAGGGGGCGCGGGTTCGAACCCCAACCCATGGGTGGGGCTTGTGGATGGGGTTCGAAATCATTTTTCTTTTTTTATTTCATTCCTTAATGCATAAATACTATTGACGTCCGCGTACTTTATATCGAATACAACAAAGTTTTAGCTATTTTTTTTATTAAAAATTCTCGTGACTATTAAAGTTTCAAATCACACCGCTGGAGGCGCTGGTGTTAGGGGGCGCGTTTTGACGTGGGAGTTACCTACCTATTTCTAAGTAATATACTCTTATCTATGGACTGGATTGGACTGGACTGGACTGGAGAGATCATGATGCGCTAACCCCTCTGCCAAATTTTGCTCATATGTTCAGGTTATTCTTTATTTGTGTGCGTATATTTTTGAATGTGTTGCGAGTTTATTATAGGTAGGGTAGGTTTATTGTGGGTATACGTGAAATTGTATCTGTGTGTATTTACTGCGCCTCCCGCACCCCGCAAAAGTGCCACGAAAAATTTGTTCGGGGAATCGACGCGATACTAGCTCCATTCTAATTACTCTGAGCCTAAATAACACTTAAATTTTCTTTTTACCAAATTTGTTGTACCAAATTTGCCATAATCTTACGCTTTTTTTTCTATTTTTTTTTATACAACCAAGGTGGCAAGCAAGCATCCGACCCGCCTGATCGTAAGCAGACATCGCAGCCTATAGACGCTAGCAACACTAGAAGAATCACTAGCGCGTTGCCGACCCTTAAGACATTACATATTAAGCCTTTTGTGTCCAGTAATTTCACCAGCAACAGTGCCCTTCACACCGGAACACAGCCATGTTTACACACTGCTGCTTGGCGGCAGAATATCTGACACTGCGGTGGTACCTACCTGGACGGTTCCTTGCACAAGGCTTGACAGGCGTATTGGGATCGCACTATACGTGGAGATGGATAGGTAACACAAAAGACGCTTCTGTATACCTAGGTGGTAGGTATTCCAGTACAAAGACGCTGCTGCCCGTATTCTAGTTTTCCCTTATTCGCCTCCTACACAACACCCAACGTGGGAGATGGGATGGTGATATTTCCCCCCGAACACCCTACGGGGGGAACTGATGTTATCTAAAAAATATTTTGTAACATTATAAATGTAATACTCATACATATTGTATAGTAATAATAGACACTTGATAGTATTATGGTCCCGATATTTCGATATTAAAAATTGAGTTGTGTGTAGGGTTACCAATCCTATTTTTCCTTTTTTTCTCGCGGTGGATACCAAAAGGCACCTGTTTACAGGGTTAACCGGGGTACCTACCTGTGTGGGATTCTTACCCACTAAAACCCCTGTGGCTGTCGCATCGGCACCAGGGAATACCAGGTCTCTCCAGTGGGATCTACACGAGGAGCCCCGTAGTACCGTGCCACCGCCGGGGGGAGCATTATAGCCCGCCGGGGGGCGCATTATAGCCCTCCGGGGGGGCCATTATAGCCCCCCGGGAGGTGTATCGGGCTACAAAGGCCATACATACATAGTAAATACTAAAATCTTAAGCACACGTTGAGCCGGTGACGTATTGCGCTGGTCGGCAGAATCCCGCTGCCTTCCTCGGAACTTCCTGTACAGGACACCCTTTGGCCAAAACTCTTCCTTCATGAATGTTTCCAGTAAGAAAGTAGCAGAAAACAAATCTTTAACAAAATCAATCTTCCTTATTTTTTCGCGTGACAGCCCTAGTCCTAGAAAATATTTTGTTGATAAAATATTATTTTACGTGGGTATTTCTGTACAGAGTACATTCCAATTAAGATATTTTTTTTAAGTCCTATATTTATTTGATATTAATACACATACACGCTTGTGAAAAAACTACATCGAATTTTACTACGTACGTACTACTATAAAGGTCTTTAATATAAATTCAAACCGAGATAATGTTACAAATAACGAAAATGAAAGAACCATAAATTAAATACCCACTACCAACTTAATTAGAATAGATCAAGCAAAATTTTAATCACATAACTTGTTACATGCGTAATAAGTCAGTAGAAAACTACAGCTACAAATATATTTTGAAGGAAACAATATGCCCAATTTCATGTTACGAATTGTGAATCACGCTATGATAGAAAGACTGAATGTGACTATTACCCTATCCGTTATACCAAAAAATAAAGAGTAAACAACATAAGGTTAAGTTGTTGAAGTAGCGTGTTTGTTTTGACATCGTATTTGCTAGATATTTAATTGCTTTGTGTTACAATTTGTCTAAAGTTATTATTTTATAAGCTGAGTTTTACGATATCAGAATATCTCGAAGCACAGGTTGAAAACTTTTGGTTTCTTTGTTTACACTTTATTTTTTGGTATAACGGATAGTTTATATAGTATAATAAGAACATTTCATATTGTATTGTGCATATTTACTGCATATAAGGTTTGGAGCACGCAGGTTTCTTGGACGTGGGTCTAAAGAAGCCACTTTCGGTGAATCATAATATGAGTAAGTTATGGTGTAATTTTTCTTCGTATTAACACCAAATATGATTCTGCTTAGTAGTGCGAATTGAGTATTATTCACCTAAAATGTGAGACCATTTTTCAAAAACTAGTAGAATTTTTAAGGTTAGGTATGCTTGAAATTCAACACATGAATTGATTTTAGGCGAATTGCTTAGTGCGGCCGTTTTAGAATAATGTTTCATTGTTTATTTGTATAGTTCACGAGTTAAACCATAAATTGTCAATTTAGCTATAAATACTCTGTTTGTATTTTTAAATAGAATTGTCATCTATCTCGGACTATTAGAACCGTATAAACATATTTGATGGAACTGGTGATAATTATTTAAAAAGCATTAATACTTAAACACTTTGGTAATTGGGGGAATGGTAACTGTTCTCCAAAAGTATCCTGATGCCCACTGCTGAACAAAGGCCTCGCCCTTAGAAGGGAGGGGTTGCCATAATCCTCATGCTTGACAGGCGCCTCAAGGATTGCAATATTATAGGTAATCCAATAGAAAGTCGCTGTTGCCCGTCTTCTTGCTTTCCCTTAGTTACCTCCAAAAAAAATGTGTCAGGTCTGGCCCTAATAAGTTTTTATTTCACTATCTTCTAAAAAACTATGGCCAACTATATTTTCAGGGCTATTACATTTTTATTGGGCAATATGGAGTTAAATAAATGTACCTTGTGTAATGTATCGAAGTGATTCCATGTGAAATAATTTTATTTTCTATTAATAATAATAAACGTTTATTTCAAGTATAAAATACTCATATTAGCAGTAGGTACATAATTATATACAAATACATATTTGAGCTTATATTAAATTTCCAAACACATCAAATCATCGAAGTCCAGAAGCGTTGCACAGATGAGTCATAGCTGTAAGCAATTGCTTTCAGTGTAATATGGGTACTATTAAATACCCTTTGCCTTAATGATGCTATTCGCTTACGAATAATAGCCGCAAACCCGTCTGTGCGCGCTATACAAAACATGCCAGAGGCACTACAGTACCTCGAGAGTTTAAACATAGCTCTAAACACATTATTATATTGCACTCTCAGTGCATTATATGAACGCTGCGTGTACCTGACCCAGAGACCACAGGTGTATAATGTTTGACAGTACGCCTTAAAAAGACCAAAGATAGCTATCAGCAAATAACCTTTAAAGATTCGCTACAATCTTCTGAGCAAATAAAGTATTATATAGATATTGTTTAAAAATCGTTTTTCTAAGATAAAGAGGCAAGTCCACAACGAAGGCCCGCGGGCCGACCGCCATGTACTGGCCCGAACCGCATCACTACTCGCTACTCGGTACAAAAAACGAAGACACCTAAAACCAATGAGTGAAATATCATTGCCTAAAACCAACAAATAAATAGAGAAAATAACAATCTTTAGTATCACTTATTGTATTAGGGGTGGTCGCCTGAGACGTGGACGTAATTGCTGGCCTCTTAGAGAAGCTCAGAGTCACACAATCGGCTATGAAAAGAGCAATGCTCGGAGTTTCTGTGCGCGATAAACTCTGGAATGAGGAGATTCGCTGAAGATTTAAAGTCACCGACATAGCTCTCAGAATCTGCAAGTTCAAGTCGCAATGGCAATGGGCAGGCCACATCGCTCGAAGAACCGATAACCGATGGAGAAGAAAGGTTCTCGAGTGGCGACCACGAACCGGAATACAATGCGTATGGACTGACTATAATGTACGCGTCGCAGGTAGGTAACCAGTGGATGCAATTGTTGAGCAGTGGACGTCTTCTGGCTGGTGATGAAGATGATGACGATAATTGTATAAGTGTTAAAACTCGTGTCTAGGTAAGAACATATTGTCCTTCGGAGTCGCTAGATGTTTGGGATATAGGCCCTAGACGACTATCGAGTACGGCGGCGACTCCGAGGAGAACAGCGGCGGGGTTGCAACCCCGTCCACCTGTCCCGTCCGGTTCCCGGGGAGCTATGACTGACACTGAAGGTGCAGATCCCACCGGTGAGCCCATTTTTTCCCTCTCAAGTGCCGATGCGAAAGCCACGAGGGTTTGGTTGGTAAGAATCCCACATACCCGTTTGACACACAGGTCTCGGGGACCTGATTGAAGTTTTCTTCTGCGAAAACAAAAAAAAACGTAAGAACATTTGTAGCACTGCAGCTTTTTTGGGAATTAAGGTTACCGTTAGTAATGATAGCTCGACCAAATGTGAAGGGCGAGTATCCATCTTAAAGGTTACAGAAGGGACGAGCCCAAGAGCAGCTCAGAAAAGCACGGCCTTTAGCTTTGGCTCTCTTTTAAAGTGGACTGGCTTTACCACCAGGTCATAACGCGCCCGCATTTGAAATCTAGCAAGATAGTCTGTGGAGTAATCCACGCATCGGTCACAGACTCTTCGGCATTGCGGCGTCGTCGGCGAGTGATATGCGTAATGCGATACTTGTCATTGAAATTAGGTTGTAGTCCAGTAAGACTGTTAATTCCATAATTCGTATAAATAACACTTTTAGGGATATACCTAAAAAGTATACGTAAAAGGTCAATAAAATAAAAATAAAACCGACTACAAAGAAAATTATATAAAAAGCATTATTAACGAAAATATATTGAAGTCGTAAAAACCGTTCTCCCCCTTATCTCCGAAGATTGTGGGGAAAGAATTGAAATAATTATGGGTAATACACATCTATCTACATATGTCTAACCGAAAAAATAAAGTGATCTTTCTAAGTAGTACAGTTTTTTAGTAATCCTAAAAAGCCTCGAGATTTGCGGTTTGATTTTTTTTTTGGGCGGGTTTAAGACAATTAGTAAAATAACTTTAATAGGTCCAAAGTAGTATATCGATGGTCCAAAGAAAGTATGGAATCCTTGGTGCGCGCGTCGAACTCACACCTGACCAGCTGTTTATTTTTTTAGGTATTACTGAAAAATAAATTTATATACTGTAATACTTCAGGTAATCAGGATGGTCACAATAATCAACACATTAGCATTTGACGGTCAATTATATTTTATAAACAATCGTGCAGAGTTTCCACTTACAACTGTTCTCAACGACGGTGACAGAATGACTAACTCGAACGTTGTGACACCGGTATATAAAGGCAAACAGATAAGCTAATCAAGAGTCATACATATACAAAAACTATTACATATTTAACATTAATTAATACTATTTAGATTGGAGATTTAATTAGGAGAATTATCAATCAATAATACATATAAACCACAACTAATGTAAATATTACTCAATCAGTATTTTGTTACGCCGGAAGCTGTCAAGCGCACGGCGACATAATTATATTTCATTTAGTAGGTAGTTACAAACAAGTATTTAAACACAAATCAAAATAATGTCATGCTATAGAACAAATTAAATCACAAATATAATCAATATATAATTATCTAGGTGCACAAAGTTGAGCAGGGACCGGAAGTCTGTAACACTACATTAAAACTCTCTAGTGTACCGAGTTGCACTGAAGCAAGGAATTTTGTCATTACACAAGAACCGCTCGGTTATTATAATAACAATTGTGTGGCTCGCGGCGATGTTTGCAAATTATTTCCCGGGAATCATTCCGGTGTGCTTGCCCAGATTTATCAACAAATGGACATCACTACGTTTAGGTCTCGAAAATCTGATACTTTTGACATTTGATCGTATATTTCCCCGCTTACAGTCAGGGGCGTATTTACCCTAGGGCCAAAGGGGCCATGGCAGGGCGGCAGGCTTCGAGGGGCGGCGCAAGCCGCACCTCGCTTAGCTATGTGCGTCTTTCTTTTTGGTTTTATATGACTGAAGGATTAAAAAACCTACATGATTTACTTAAACTAAGAATTTGGTTGAACTATTCGGGAATTCGGGATGTTTCACTTTCAATGTTGTTGCGCGTGTAGTTTTTGTACAAATCCAACGAGAGACGGTGGGGCGGCGCAGGCCACGGCGTTGGTGACTATTTGTTGACCATGTGGTGACCGTCACCCCGCCGCCGCCTGTGCCAGGCGTTTTCAATTAAACTAGTGAAGCGACAATCGACTACAATCTTCAATACTAGTTTACAAAAAAAAAAATGCATTCTTATTTGGAATTAATTCCAAAATGCGACTAAATGTTAAGCGAATTAAGGAAAAGTTCATGTGACGCGGTAACCGCCAATTATGCATTTTTGTGTAAATTGGATACAATGCCCGAAGCCAGTGCCGGATTAAGCCAGCCCGGGGCCCGTAGCAAATATGAAAGCTTGATGGACTGCGAGTAATAATATGTCGTTGGATTCGTCTTAGTTGTGGGAGTGACATGGCCTTTATATTTAAAAAAAAAAAATTACGGCAGTTAGCCGTCATTTTGTATTTTTTTTTACTTTTAAAAACAATATGGGGTATCAAGTGAAAGGTCTTAATGAGACGAGTTGAAATATATATACATGTGTATAAGTTTTATGTACCTATGTATACAATACAATATAAATATTCTTTATTGTACACCAAAAGAGAAGATACAGCTTAAAAGGAAGGATTTAATACTTTTTTTTAAATCTAATATCATGCATACGTACGCGTGGTTAGCTCTATAGTGTTATGATTTAGTTATTAGTGGAAACTTAACTGATTTTTGTACTATCGGATCATAATTTAGTAATCAGTTGTATTATTTGTATGTTTCCCAAATATAATAAAATAAAAATAAATAAATAAAAAGTAAAATTTGTAAATTGCTATGTATAATGTAATTAAACCCATTTAGTTTGTTCGCAGTCGGGCTTTTTGTGCTTTTATATTTTGTACTTGTTTACTTGATATAAGAGACACTTGATATACTTAATAATATAATAATAATAATATATTGGGACAATCCACACACGGTCATCCGATCCCAAACTAGGCAGAGCCTGTACTATGGAAACCAGAGAACTGATACTAATACTTATATACTTTTTTTTTTAAATACATACCTACTTAAATAGATAAACAACAACCAGACACTTGACGGGAATCGAACCCACGACCCATCGGTTAGCAGGCAGGGTGTCTGACCACTAGACCAACGGGTCCGTCAAATAAATAAATAATAATATAATAATAATAATATAACTGACTAACTGACTGAACTTGACTGGGCAACTGGCAGGAAAAACACGCTATTCCTGCCCTTATTTATGTATATTGTAAATGACGAAGCAAATTGCTTTGTCCGTTCAGATGGGAAGTTCACAGCGTAAGAGTGCGTAGCTAAGCCGTGCATCTCATTGTTCGGTAATAGAAAGGAGAAGGTGTAAATGTAAAAATCCTGCGCATACTCTCCGAAATGTATCCTGTAGAATTCCAAGATATTTTTTTCTTTTTTTTGCTTGTGTTAGTCCTCATGAATACTCATACCAGTGTAGCAGTGAGGGTGATGTTACGGCATGTCATGAGATGACATCACTCTTACTGACTAAAACTCCATGGTGTCCTCATCCCGTTATGTTGACGGGCCGACATAGCTCTCAGAATCTGCAAGTTGAAGTGGCAATGGGCTGGCCATATCGCTCGAAGAACCGATAACCGTAGGGGAAGAAAGGTTCTCGAGTGGCGACCACGAACCGGAAGACGCAGCGTTGGTAGGTCTCCCACTAGGTGGACAGACGACATTGTGCGCGTCACAGATAACCGGTGGATGCCGGAATAGCCAGTTGTCGTACATTATGGTATTCCAAGGGGGAGGCCTATGTTCAGCAGTGGACGTCTTCCAGCTGGTGATGATGATGATGTTATCAACTTGCAAAATCATAATATGATGCGGCCAATGGTCACTTTTAAAATAACTAGAAAAGAAAGAATTATAATTTTATTTGACTGATGTAGACTACTACGTATTTCAAATAGATTGGTGGATAGTATTAATATCTGCTTGTTTTTTTTTCTTTGCTATATGTGCGGGGGCCCCCAAGGCGCGGGGCCCGTAGCATTTGCTGACTCCTGCTATATGGCTAACCTGGCACTGCCAGAAGCAGAGAGTGAATGCCATAAAACTTAATATACCCGATTGATCTGGCGTGTTTGGTCTATCGAAAAATAAAAGTAAATCTGTAATATTTTAAATTCTAGTTTCTTTTCCCATACTAATGTATGGGGCGGCAAATCCTAATGGCCCGGGGCGCCAAATTCTTAAATACGCCTCTGCTTACAGTACGTAATACAACCAAGAGACACTACTGATAGGTGGTAGGTCCCATGTGCAAGGGACCTTCTAGGTAGGTACCACCGCATTATCAGATATTCTGCCGCCAAGCAGCAGTGTGTAAAAATTGCTATGTTCCGGTGTGAAGTGCACCGTAGCTGGGGAAATTACCGGACACAAGAGACTTAATATCTAATGTTTGAAGCGTTAGCAACGCACTAGTGATTCGTCTAATGTTGGTAGCGTCTATAGGCTGCGGTAACTGCTTACCATCAGGCGGGCCGCATGCTTGCTTGCCACCTTGGTAGTATGAAAAAGTGAGTATAATTTCGACACACACATACCTTTTTTTCGCGGTGGAAGCCTTCAAAAGGTCCCCGGGCTGTGGTCCTCCTCGGAGTCGTCGCCGTACTCGATGGACGTCCTAGGGATCACACTCTGAACGTCCAGCGACTCCGAAGGTTGCCCGATATTTATAGCCACGGGCTCAGGTCTGAAAAACACAGCCTTACATAACCCAACAATATGCTCAAAACACATTATCACTATACACTTCCCACATGCTTCCACTGTGTAATATTAATATCGAGTTAGACTAGACGCAAAGCAAACTGAACCTACACGACTTGAAGATTAAGTAGACATTAAGTATATTTTTCCACGTGGACTCTAAATTATAAGCGATAGAGGCAAAACGTAGGGACGTAACCTGTTAAATATCCAACGATCAAGAATTGATCCGATGATCAATCTTAGTTGGGTAGATACCTATAGGTATTTAAATAAAAAATCGGTTAAGTGCGAGTCAAACTCGCGCACCGAGGGTGCCTTGTTTGGACCACTTCACATAGCAAAAAAACCAACGTTATTATTTTGACATTTTTGATTATAAGCCAAAAACTACGTACATAAACAAAAATAAAAATCTGTTTTGTAATGTGCAAATGAAGCCCTTCGATATGATATCCCACTCGATATAGTACTCACTTTGAAACTCTGACGCCCCATTTCGACCTAAATAATTCGATGGGACTACTATTTAAATTCGTAAATTAAATATACCAAAAAATGGCTTACTTCCGCACTAACAGACATTAATTAGCGTTAATTCTCATTATGCAATTTTTTTAATTCTGATTATTTCGACTCACGGAGCCGAATCTCTTTTCATTAACAGAGTTTAAGCATTAATTCATGTCGATTGTCGAGTGACGACATAATCCTATATGAAGAATTGAATTAATAATAATTAACTTTAAATGACGTTTGTGAGTGCGGCAGTTAGACCACATTGGTCGCCATGGTCACCATCGCTTGTCACTTGCGCCAGCAGCCACCAGGCGGTGATACTCAGCATGTCGGCTCGGTCGCTTGGTATAGTTTCCTGCACTCTGCACATAACCACACGGGATGTGGCGCGGTGATACAGCTAATGCATCATACAATCAGTACATAGATAGATAGATAGACAATTCTTTATTGCGCACAAACAAATATATACTAGAAGAATTAGACACAAATTAATAAAACATGCAACAATGGGCGGCCTTATCGCTAAAAGCGATATCTTCCAGGCAACCTTTGGATGGAGAGTAAAATAAAGAAGTTACAAAGAGCAGAGGGTGCGCGCACTTGATATGCATAGACACATAATTAACACAAAGACATATAAAAACACATAGTTAAGTAGTTCATAGGTAGTTTATAAATTATATAGTTTAAGTAGACGGAGCCTAGTCACAAGAGGCGTGCTTAGCAGCGTCCCTGCGTGCCCTGGTTCAAGTCCCAGCTTACAAATTACTGCCAAGCTGGAGTGTGTTACTGTTTATTAATATTTATATAATTAATGTTGTTTTTTATTTACGCGAATACTAGACATTGCAATTAATCTTTTCTTACGGATTATATTTGAGAAGATGGTTGGGTGTTACCACCAGCTTGGGATCCTGTGATAAATATAATTAAATCCAAAACCAGACAAAACACTGCACGGCGCCGGCGTCAAGATACTGCAAGCTCTTACTGCGTAGGTCAGACCAACAACAATAATAACCAATAAGAATTGAGGGTATATCAATAAAAACAACAACAATAACTGAGGGTACACCGAAAATTATGACAGTATAAATAGAGCGCAGGGGCGTTCAACATCTCAGCCATGGGTGCTGCAAAGCATTCGAAACGTCGGGAAAATTAAAATAAATCGCGATATAATCCGTAAGAATAGATTAATTGCAATTTATATAATTAAGCTTTAACCAGTGTGGTGTCCGAGTAAGAATAGCACTCACCCTTCGCCTCCCGTTGGGTGTTCGTAAGAGGCGACTAATGGAAAACAAGAAGACGGGCAGCAGCGTCTTTCTATTGGATTACCTATCATCTATACTGCGAGTCCCAAGACGCCTGCCAAGCGTGTGGATTATGGCAACACCTCACTTCTAAGGGGGAGGCATTTGTTCAGCAGTGGACGAGTTTCAGCTGATGATGATTAGCATTAAGCTTTTACTTTAATGACACGTACATTATATTATATTGTCGGATATTTCAAGACTGGAGGATAAAATGGTAGAGTGACCGAACGCAGCAAACGCGTATATAAGTCACTGCTCTGGCGGTGCAAGGGACATTCATTTGTTATATCTCGTGCGGAACGGTCGACTAAAGTCTAATCAAAAATTCACTAGAGTAAAGTGACGTTCGCTGTGTTGCCAGTTTATGATGAAAAAAAAATAGTGAAGCGACAAAATGATTCTATAAATCATTCACTCAGTACGTCATGAATCAAAACACCATAATTATTTTATGTACACGAAATTTCGCAATTATGTTTATTAAAATCTATTTATAATATATTTTGAGAAGCAATGATGATCATAATCATTCCTACTTACTGTGAATATGTTAATAATGATCTCGTATATTAGTCGGCATATATTGAAATTTCAAAAATAAGGTTTAGTGCTAAATCGCTCAACGTCTGATTACGCGTCGACCGCCGACAGCTTAAAATACATCTAAAAAAATTCTACTCGTTGAATGTTATCACCGTTTCTTATAAGAGCTATTAAGCCTCGTTTATACGAAGCCATCGCTGCCTGCCAGTTTCACTGCCAGCCAGTACTGGCTTGATATTGGCCTTGTATAAACACTTTTTCAAGCCAAGCGCTGTCAAGAATAGAGCTATTTTTCAAGCCAGTGACCTCCACCCGCATATCCCTCCACCGCCGCGCCAGCGCACAGTAGATGGAAAAACGAGGTTCCCTTTCATAGGATTTTTGAATTTATTTGATAGTTTCAAGTAAGTATACAGTTTTGTCGAATACATTAAAACATTGAATAAATTAGTAGTTACCGGTTTTTTTTTCGAGTCTATACCATAAAAGAATGACTTTATAAGCTGCACCATTAAAGAAACGAATCTAAAATGGCGGTTTGTACTCGTAATGACAGTTCAGACCGTCAGCAAAACATAGTTGCCAGATAGGTGATATTTTCAACCGACTTAAAAAAAGAGGAGGTACTCAATTCAACTATATTTTTTTCTTTGGAGAAAGTCTTGATGGCGTGATGTACTTGGTTGATTCATATATATGTTTAACGTATATTAATACGTAATAATAAAAAACAGATTAACAAAAACAAAACAAAACTCAACAATAACGATAAACACAACGTAACAAAAAAACTTAACCGAACAGCGCGTGAGCAAAAGAAACATTCGTGCACTTAGACCAGACGTTAGAAGCCGAATGACATAAAAGGTGGCGGTGCGTCGCGGCATGTGGGTAAAGCCAGAATAAATAATAATAATATTCTAGGACAATCTACAAACCAGATCCTGTACTATAGAAACCAGACAACTGATACTAAAACCTATATACTTGTTTTTTGTAATTACATACTTAATAAATAAATAAAACACCCAGGTGGGAATTGAACCCACAATCTATTGGGTTGCGGCCAAGATGTCTACCCACTAGAATAACAGGCCCATCACTCGCGGACTCGGAGTATGTGTTGTTTATAAGATATAATTATAGCCTATGTAGCCTCACTGTTCGGTCAATTTCACTACATAATTAACGATTCTTTAAATATTGTTGCAAAGATTTATTAATAGTCATCATCTATTTCCATCTAATATAATTTGTATTACAATTATTATTAGTAAATATATTCCCATTAACTTTGTGCAAGTGACTGAATCGAGTGATTGAATCACACACTATCACTTTTGAACTGGAACATCACTACTACTATTAATGTGGCAACATAATTTTACATAGTGACATTAGCAAATGTCATTTTACTCTAGTGAATTATTGATTGGACTTTAGCTGTATTAAGCGGTCACTCTGTCATTCTCTCACTAGATTTGTTACAATGCGGTTGTGCTGTTAAATTGTCTACTTGAGTAATTTCTCACATCAGAGTTGGTGTGGTTGTAGGGGCTGGTGGAGACCACTGGGGGAGTCCCCATATTTTTATAATTACTTATCAATGCGTTACCTTTGTGTCAGTGATGTGCTGGTTTCATTAAATGAGTTTCGATTTATGATCATTGTTCTTCTGTTTATTTTTTAACACTACTTACTATAATCTGTACCGCCCTAAAATATTACAGTTCCTTTCCACCCCAAGGTATCCTGGAAGAGATCACTCCTAATGATAAGGCCGCCCTTTTGTATATTTGCTGTATTACTGTATGTTTCTTATTTTGTTATGTTTTATGTTGTTGTACAATAAAGTGTTATCAATTTATCTATTAATCGAAAGATGTGTCTAATTATCGAGAAGAGTTCTCTTTCCTATCCTATAATCCTATATTACAAGTGACTCTTTTAACACTTGTCAACCAACCTATGAAGTGTATGTACGGTCGCGGTCATGAACTTTGAACAGTTTTCAAACAAAATCGTTTGAACGATTCTACGTGTGCTTACCTCGCTCACACGTCTAATGCCATCGTTTAATGGTGATCAATCCGAAATGTCTCTCACCCTCGTACACAGTCAATATCTCGTACATAATAACAGACCACACTACCACAATGTCTTAACTCTACGACGACTATGTGTGAACTGGTACCGTACGAATTATACTTATAGTTTTTACATTGTAACCGAAATATATGAAAGTTATGACTAATTGAAAGCCTGTCACTACATATCCTCATACCGTGGCACATGATATTTCATAATCATAAATAATTCGCTATGGCCTTGCGCTGACAGCTCTCCAGTCGTGACGGGCCACGGGAAAGGTACGGACTCGGAAACACTAAGTAATATGGATTCCATTAAAAATGTTACGTGAGAAAATAGTTGCCTCCTAACTGCTATGCTACTCTCTAATGTAACCTATTATGGCTGTGTTCGACGGCGAGCTCGACGTTGAACCAGCCTTGAATTCGACGTCGAGCTTAACGCTGGCTGTTAAAATCCTTATCCTTATCCTAATCCTTACTACATTGAGATAATACTTACCTCAATGATTCACTATCGCATTTCGGGTCGACGTCCAGCTGACTGTCAAACTATCGACCTTTAGTAGTTTCACTGAAAACCGTAAATTTTCGTGGCGCTAGTGCTGCTTAAGCAAAGTTAGTGAATATAAAACGCAACGCCTACATATTTCATCGATATAATAAACTAGATAAACATTCAGTAACAAAATGACATCTAAAATAATAATAATAATAATAATATCCTGGGACAATTCACACACGGTCATCTGATCCAAACTAGGCAGAGCCTGTACTATGGAACCAGACAACTGATACTAATACATATATACTTTTTTTTTTTGTAAATACATACTTATATTGATAAAACACCCAGACACTTGGTGGGAATCGAACCCACGACCTGTTGGTTAGCAGACAGGGTCACTTACCACTAGACCAACGGGCCCGTCAAATGTAGTCGCGGAGGTCGCGAACTTATCACTGTGCTGGTGGCGGAAACGTGAACTAACGGTTTTATTATGATAATGACGTGTAGTTTGACAGTTTCATATAGACAGTAGCGACACTTCTATCGGCAAAAATAATTTTGCCAGGCTATGGCTTGAAAAGAAATAGCGACACAAGGGCGCTATTTTCGTGTACTACTTTTCGGACCGTAACACCTAGTCTAGTTTAAATTTATATCGAGACTAACGTGGCATTCACTGGACTGTCAAACCAAATTGATTGAAACTGTATTCGTTTATCGAAATTATTTATTGAATATTTAGTTGCACTTTCCCGGGCTTTAATAACAGATAAGTATATTCAAACAACACAAAATAAACATTTAAATTGATTAAAGCTGTACAATGCAATTGCATCAATTCAATATAAAATTAATATCTTCTCTGCACAGTAATGAAATAAAATATTAATGTCAATATTATTAGTTCTTTCATCATTGGATAATGTAATTAATGTTTTATATATTTTGTAATTAATGTTTTATATATTATATATATATAGAAGAATTTATTTGGTATAATCACATACATTAAAGAGTATTGTATATGATTAGTTTCGTCTCCACAAGCCGCACGGGCTCGCGAACCAAATGTGCCGACTTGCCTCGAGGTCGTTCGGGCGCACGTTGCCTCGGCTGAGCATAGCTCGCTCGTTGCGTCTGCGAGGTTACCACGCGAGCCCGTGTGGCCGATGTAGACCCAGCTACTGACGAACTAATGATTTTCCTCATAGCGGCTGCTCATCGTGTCTCCTTCGCTGTCGCTGTCGCTGGACGCTCGGGGTGTGGGCCCCTTGAGCGTCCATTGAGTACGGCGGCGACTCCGAGGAGGACGGCGGCGGGGTTGCGACTGGTTCCCGGGGGGCTACAATGCGCCCCCCGGCGGCGGGCTCAAAGGCAAGGCACTGAGGGGCCCCTGGTGCAGATCCCACCGGAGAGCCCTGGGGTCCCCCCTCTCATGTGCCAATGCGACAGCCGCGGGGGTTTTAGTGGGTAAGAATCCCACATACCCCGGTCGAGCCCCACAGCTCCCGGGGATCTTTCGAAGATTTCCCCCGCGTCAAAAAAAAAAAAAAAAGGTGGTCAACCACAGTATGAGGTATTCTTACTGTATCCTTACCGGCTTTTGCATCGGTACGTCAGAAGATCCTGCCTGGAATCTCCAGTGGGACCTGCACCAGGCAACTATCCGTGCCTTGCCTATGAGTGAAAAAAAAATCAGCACTGTTGGTTACAAAATGACTGAAGTAAGATATTACACAGAGACATAGATATATTCAAATGTAGCCAAATCAAATAATAACTAGGTGGTAGGTATCTCGTGCAAGGAACCGTCCAGGTAGGTACAACCGCAGTGTAAGATATTCTGCCGCCAAGCAGCAGTGTGTAAACATTGCTGTGTTCCGGTGTGAATGGCACTATAGCTGGTGAAATTACCGGACTCAAGACTTAATATCTAATATCTTAAGGGTCGGTAACGCGATAGTGATTCTCCTGGTGTTGCTAGCGTCCATAGCCTGCGGTGACTGCTTACCATCAGGGCCGCACGCTTGCTTAACGCCTTCGCAAAAAAATCTATATATTTACCAATTTGAAACTGGCCAGTTGCAAACCTAGGCCAGTCATCTACAAAACGAACAAAAGCATTTTTGAAAGAGAAAAAATATTCTAAATCCAAAATCTCGAGTCCGTCTCATGTCGCAAAGGTGTACGTTAGGAGGCAACACGGCAAAGCTTTCAAACCATCGGTCATGCGGCCCTTCCGATGAAAAGTAGCCACTTAACTCGTCAAACGCCAATCCGAGCATACCTTTCTGCGAGGGGAGGGAGGGGCACGACATACTTGGGTGCACAATCACAAAGATTAGGTTATTTGTAGTTTGAATACTTGAAATATTTTTTTGGAATTTAAAAAATGATAGTATTTTAAACACTTACTTTCATAAAAAAAATATTTGATGATTATTTGCCTAATTATTGATGGTACACCCTGTTCTTTTATTAATATAGATATTTGGCACCAATAAAATCTACAGTGTAGAAAGCTCGTTCAGTCAACCATATTTTAAGTTTTTTATTAAACGTCTTTGCAGGTAGCTTTTTGATGTGAGGAATTTTATTAATAATCTGAATACACATTGAGAAGCAATTGTTTTAAGAAAGTGTGGTTCTGGGAATCTTGGATAGAACTAGTTTATCTGAGTTTCTTGTACTTCTCGGATACATTTCATGAGTCTTAGGAAAGAGGTTTAATATGCTACCTTAATAATATCTTAATAATTTAAGTCAGCTAATTTGAGAAAAGTGTGGTAATTATTTTGTCTGGTATAAAACGCCATAGGCACATTAATTAAGTAAATAAGTATACATAAGAGCACGAGACTGCAAAATTAGCAAACTTCGTCAACAAATCAGCAAATTATAAATTAGATTTTTGGATCCCTTTTCAAAGGGATGTGTCGTAGTTCGCACCGAACTTCCGGTCTCAGCGCACCATTGTTTGCTACACACTATTGTTATTAGATTACTTCGCTTAATATAATTTTAGCGTGTAGTACAAGCACTATAATGGGAGAGCACCTGTAAGGCCTCTGCCTCGAATTTTGCGGGCAGCGGGGCGGCGGCGGCGGCTGCCACGCTGCCACGCCGCTGTATTCAACAACCGGTCCATTTGATTTTACGCATAAGATCATGCCGCTCGACGCGCTCCCGCGCCGCCGCCGTCGCCTCCTACCCACTGCCCGCAAAATTCGAGGCCGAGGCCTTAGAATAGACGCGACGAGGCTTTGATATAATATATGAGAAAAAAAATGACAAACAAATTCAAATAAAAGCACGATATAAGCGTTACCTCCTATAAAACGAATTGGTAACAATCTCAGTACTATCTTAGCTACTGCTCAATAAGCTAACCAAGACCTCCACTCCTGAACATATGCTATTTGCATCTACCCGGTTGGTCCCTGGTAGCTTGCGATTAATACAAACTACCGACAGATAATTTTAAAAAAAAATGTGGTGTGTGTGTATTGCGACTAACGCTAACGCTGCGCTTACCGCATTATATTACATATAAACTATTAAATTTAGATAAAGGTAACAAAATAAATACAAGCTAAAAATAAAAATTATTTCATTCGAATTGTCTTGTCTACGAAATAATCTATTGATGTTCCAATGCGAGGTACGTTACGTGAAAATATATTACCTATACAGAATTAGTTTTGATCTAATTGAAGCCACTTGTTTTTGCTAGCTGCCTGATTTATTAGCTAAGCTTTTAACGTATCTCTAAAATTTTAATTCAATAATTGAGAACCATTTGCTCAGATAATTGCGCAATCGAAAATTGTTAAAAAAAGTTTAATGATTATTAAAAAAATAAACTCATACGCTAACATACGTTTATGTGCATACTATGATACTGTTTCTACTGCGTTTTGATCCTTTGATGTTGATCCCTCTACTAAAAGTTCTTAATTTTCAGTTAAGCCATCAACCTGCATTATCAAATTAATTCAAAACGATATTACCTTGTTCAAATGTTCTCATAAATACTAAAGTGTTCAAAACCTCAAAAATTAGGACATGTGCATAAAAAAAAATTAAAAAAATGAAGCGACTGCTTCTACTTTTCCTCTGTTTTAATACTGTCTACACATTATTTGATATGCAAGCTGTGACATCAGATTTAATGACAGTTCTACCCAAAGACTTCTCTGTTGCGGTTAAGGATATAGCTGAAGGTCTACCAACGAAGAGTATAACTGTAGTTAGAGGGAACTCTACAAATATCAGGTAAGTTTAATATTTTTTAGTTTGGTTAGTTTGATATAGAATACTGGTATATGTGGTATACTGGTGGTGTACATATACCAGTATTCTATATCAAACTAACCAAACTAAAAACTATAACGTGATGAAAGAATTTTTAATGAATATTATCAAATCGGTGTAAAGAAGAACTTTATTTCTCAAAAGAACATGGTTCACTTAATGAGAAGTACATACAAAATAGAGTAGTTAAATTACATGCCATCCAGTGTACGTAAAAGGTGTCAAGATACATTTATTTGTTACCATTAGGTACTACATTATTTATATGTATATGTTATATAGGCACTACGAAATGTAATAATGTTTACAATATGTTATAATGTGTTACAAAATTATTCTAAAATAGGAAAAATTGATCGTTACTACAAATGTATTCTTTTAGCTGTTTTTTGAATGTCAAAGTGGAATTGGCTTCACGTATACATAGCGGTAGTTTGTTATATAGTTGCGCACCTTCATACTGTATATTCTTTTTACCATAGCGAACCATGTCTTTTTTATTTAAGATCTTTATGTAAATACCTGTTTTTACAAATAAACTTCTGTATCTGTATCATATTGCGTTCTTGGAAACCTTAATGATAATGCACTTTTATTTCGTAAATTATATTTGTAAACTTTTCTAGAGAATGTTATCTGCGAATGCACTTTTTTATTTATTATTTTATGTATTAGGATGCGGGTATTGTACGTGTAAATTTGTCTTATAGTCATTAATTTCTTTTCAGTGTAAATTTTTTTGGTAGGGGTTAAATAATCATAGTTAAAAATCAATTTAACAATTTTATTTTGCATGATTTGTAATTGTTTTAGTATCGTTTTATAGGTACACCCCCATACTTCTATCAGATATTGAAAATGAGGTCTGACTAAAGCATTGTATATAATATATTTTACATTTTGTGGTAGTTGTGGGGCGAAAGAACGTAAGGATCCCATAAGTGCTATGATTTTAGATTTTATATGACCAATGTGGAATTTCCAAGATATCCCGCCGTCCAGTCTTAGACCGAGGTACTAAATAATCCAACGAAATTATCAGTTCCGACTTGTTGCAAAAAAAAAATATTTTAATATCCCTAGTAGATTGCTTAATGCCATTAGAATTCCGTCATGTAACATGTAACACAAATTATAGGCAAAATTCGTTGATGGTGCGTGCAAGTAGAGATTTTAATATGATATGCAAAGACTTTTCTTTTGATACCTTCTCTATCGCTGCCGAAGGAATATCCTTCGGCAAGGAAGCAGCTCAACTTTAACTTTTTGAAAATATGAATGATGCTTAGTCGCATAAACTGAATAATGTATTAATGTCATGTTTTTCTCCTATACATGAGTGATACCTTAGGTCTGTCTGAGTGTATTCATTTTACAACCAATACGTACCAATCGTGTAAGTGAGACGTCCATGTAAACTAAATGGAGAAACGCTAACGTAGTAGTTACGTAGGTACTCGTACCTACTCGTATAGTTTGTAAAACGGAGGATTCAATAAGGCCTCTTATATATTGTATTTCTAATCGTGTTGTCCTTTAAATGCTCTCTTTTTCTTACTAAGTTATTTATTTTAAGCTAGTGTGGATACCTTTAAATAAAAACGTAAAATGTAATTAATTTTATAAATCTGATCATTAATTAATAACTCTGGGAATATTGGTTCTAATTTAATCAAGTTTGTATAAAAGTTAGTTATTCAAACTTATAACAGGCAAAATGAATAATAGATTTCTAAATCTTTTAATTTCGATACTTAGGCAGAAGAAAAATATTTGCCGCCAGCAGTAGTTTATTTGTGTGCGTTAGGACCGCGGGTGTACATCACAGAATTTAGCTACTTTCCTACAGGAAGGTGGTACCTTCTGTGTACCTCAGTGTACCTCTAATGAAATCCAGTGTACTTCTTTCGTTAAAAAGATATAAACTAAAATATGTACACCCGCCATCCTAACGTTAGAACTGCGGGTGTACATTTTTTTTCGATAAGGAGATGCTTATTACACTATTTTATTTTTTTAATTATACGTACCTGCTGTGTACCTCAGAGTACCATCAATGAAATCCAGTGTACTTCTTTTAATAAAAAGAAATAGACTAAAATATGTACACCCGCCATTCTAACGTTAGAACTGCGGGTGTACATTTTTTTTTCGGTTAGGAGATGCTTATTACACTATTTTCTTTTTTGAATTAAACGTACCTGCTGTGTACCTCAGTGTACCTTTAATGAAATCCAGTGTACTTCTTTTAATAAAAAGATATAAACTAAAATATGAAACACCCGCAGTTCTAACGTTATGCCTGATTCACACGCATTAAGTTGCAAGTTCGTAACTAAATCTTTACTAAAGTTTAAGTAAATTATTACGTTTTGTGGGCTACCACCACACCACATCGTTATATTCAATGTTTATTAAATTTAAATTCAATTACTTATATCTTTATCTCGATTTTTTGACGGGGTGCCGGGTTAGAATTGCATCCCCCCATCTCCTCTCGTTGGGTGTCGTAAGAAGCGACTAAGCGAGAACAAAAAGACGGCAGCAGCGTCTTTCTTTTGGATTTATCTTCCACCTATACTGCGATTCCCAAGTTTCGTCAAGTCAAAAATAGTTTATTTCAAATAGGCTTAACGCTAGGACTTTTGAAAGGTCATGTATTTTTTTTTTAAAAGCTACCACCGGATCACAACAGTGTATCATGTTACAATTAGATCAGATCGACAGTGTGTCTTGCCGTTCAAATAATAAATGTCTTGCCGTTCAATATTGTTTGTGGAACGTAAGCTCTAAACAAAGAAATTAACAGGCCAAACAAGGGCTTGCAGATATAGCGTCGGTCGTAACGATCACTAATATTGGTGTTCTTGGTTAAATCCAGTTTTAGCACCGATGAAAATTTATTTAATTTGATTTGATGATATTTACAAGCCTATTTGGCTTGTATATCTTTATATATATAATTCTACTGTACGTGTGTATGTCACTGGACTCCTCCTAAACGGCTGGACGGATTTGGATGAAATTTTTTGTGTGTGTTCAAGGGGATTAGGGGATAAGGGGGGGTATGGTTTAGATTCACAATTTGGTTGATAGGAAAAGGTTTTTATTTTTATTTTTTTTTATTAAAAGTAGTTGTTGATTTTGGAATGTTTTCCATTAGATCCAGTAGATTGCGCTACCATTGCAGTAGCATAGCTTAACTGGTAGAGCTCTTCGATCTGGGTTCGATTCCCAGTCTGAGCCGTCAGAATTATTTTTCGTTTACCTAAAAAGATTTCGACTAAGTAAGTTCATCATCCTATTGTATGTATTCATATAAGTCTCTTTATATATATAATTCTACTGTACGTGTATATGTCACTGAACTCCTCCTAAACGGCTGGACCGATGTTGATGAAATTGTTTGTGTATGTTCAAGGGGATTCGAGAATGGTTTAGATTCACACTTTCGCGAGCGGAGCTGCGCCGGTCAGCTAGTATCTATATATATTGTTACGTGCGGGTGGGGATTTAAATGCCGATTAACGTAAAATAAGGTTTTATTCCACGTACACTCACACTGTATACACACAAGGCACAGTACTTCACAGTAGTCCAAAGTCGTCGCAAAGGTCACTGGTACAATTCTCGTTGATCGCTTCCTTAAGATGTTTCCGCTATCGAACACCAACTGTCTGGACGCCGCTATGCGTCGGATTATATAGCTAAATTAATAGAAGGGTGGAAGCTTCGCGAAGGTACTCGTAAGTACCTACTTAGTATAGCGTTTTCGCAAGCACATACAATAGAGGCAATAGTTCGAGAAAACGAACAATAGGCGGGGGCAGTGAACCGAGAGCGAGCGAGCGGTAGGTACATAACCTAGGTACTTGCCGAATTTGAGGGAACTACTTTCTATTGAGAAGTCTAGTTTTTTCGGTACGGATCGATAGTAGACCTATGAGAGATAGGGGGAGTTAGGTGGAGCAAGGGGGGAGAGAGAGAGAGGGGACAACGGGGAGAGGAAGAGGGGGGGTGAGACGGGGACTGAAGCGAGAGGGGGAAAGAGAGAAGTGGGAGAGAGCCTAGAATTAGATTTTTCTTATAAGAGAGAGAGATGGAGAGAGAAATACTCATAGGTAAATCAAGGGAGGGGGAAGTTAAAGGGAGCAAAATGTAATAAAAACGCGGGTGGAGCTGCGCGGGTCAGCTAGTATGTAATATAAAATGCAATAATATAACTCTCTGTTCGTCTCTACTAACCCAGAGTTATATTATTGCATTTTTTGTAATATGTATACTATAATATTATAGAAAAGTAAAATTTAATATTTTAGTAATCTATATGTATAGTCGTCCCCAGAGTACTATGAAATCGTCATGGATCGTGCGGCCGTCAAATGGATGCGAATTAAAGAACTAAAGTATTTAACTTTTAGTAAACACGACGTGTAACCGCTTACTTAAAATGAAGGCACTTAAAATTTACTTGCCTAAGTACTTGACAACTTAATACGTGTAAGTCAGGCATTAGAATGGTGAATGTACGTAAGTATTTTATTTTAGTTTATATATTTTTATCAAAATAAGTACACTGGATTTAATTAAAGGTACACTGAGGTACACAGCAGGTACATATAATTCAAAAAAGAAAATAGTGTAATAAGCATCTCCTAACCGAAAAAAAAATGTACACCCGCAGTTCTAACGTTAGAATGGCGGGTGTACATATTTTAGTCTATTTCTTTTTATTAAAAGAAGTACACTGGATTTCATTGATGGTACTCTGAGGTACACAGCAGGTACGTATAATTCAAAAAATAAAATAGTGTAATAAGCATCTCCTTATCGAAAAAAAATGTACACCCGCAGTTCTAACGTTAGAATGGCGGGTGTACATATTTTAGTTTATATCTTTTTAAACGAAAGAAGTACACTGGATTTCATTAGAGGTACACTGAGGTACACAGCAGGTACCACCTTCCTGTAGGAAAGTAGCTCAATTCTGTGATGTACACCCGCGATCCTAACGCACACGTTTATTTTTGAGTAATCCCATCGAGTAATCCTTAAAAATTGTTTGATTACAATGATATATGTATGTAATTATATTACCTTTGTCTGTCTTTGGCATTGTAGCTCTCTAAAGAGTAGACGGTTTGAATGCGGTTTTTTTTATTTGAAAGCTAGTTTAATCGACATGGTTCTTAGCTGTGTTTCATGAAATTCGGTTCAGCTGTTTAAAGACCATCACCGCTTTTCCAAATCGATGTAGGGATAATTTGTATATAATAGATATTATATATTACCTCCATTTATCCAAAAAACATAAAATTGACTATATATATAAACACGATGATACTGAAGATTATTTGTTGGCCCTTACCAGGGTCTGATAATAGTGCAGGAAGGTGGTCACAGTATCTCTGCACCAATAATCGTAGACCCATCGAATTTGGACTCGTTGGATAGGTCCCGACGAGTATTTGGTAGAAAGATGGTGATGACAGGCTCTGATAATGGAGGAGGAAAGTTATCTTAAGAGTTTGTTCACCCATTTCTGGGTATTTTTTAATTTACACTTATTATAAATTTTGTTAATATAAGTCGGTAAATATAGATGTTACTTTAATGAACTCCTATAGAGTTTATCACCCACATCAACGCATTGTACAAACAATTATTTATTATAATCAGGTTATGTTCTGAATTATATTGTACCAAATATAACGTAGCTAACAAGAATATAAAGAAAATAGCTTGCTTCATAAGAATGTTTTTTCAGGTCACAAGATATATTCGAACTGTTCTGTCTGCTAAATGAACATGAAATCCAAATAATTAATTTGGACCTCGCAACCAAGGACAGCAAAGATAAGGCAGGTATTTTTTTAAAGCAACTCTCACTAAAATTGTCTCTAATATAATAAATTTTCAATAAATGTTTTTTTACCAACCAAGGAGGCAAGCAAGCACGCTAAGTGCTAGCAAAACCAGAAGTGTCACTAGTACGTTGCCGACCCTTAAGAGGTTCGGTAATTTCACCAGCTACAGTGCCTTCACACCGGAACACAGCAATGTTTACACACTGCTGCTTGGCGGCAGAATTTCTGACACTGTGGTGATACCTACCTGAACGGTTCCTTGCACAAGGAACATACCTCCTAGTAAGTAGTAGTTGGTGAAGCAACATCAGGCAAGTTCAGTAATTAGATGGGTGACCGTTACTTGGCATTTGAGTGGGTCAGTTCAACGTGATTCGAAGGGCACGTAAGAAGACGGTCCCGTTTGTTATCATATAGACAGCAGCGGTATGCGGTAACAGCTCAGTGGGCGAGCGCTTGCCTTGGAAACAAGGTGCGTAGGTTCGAACCCCGGCTCGCATCTCTGATTTCTTCAATGAATCATGTGCGAATCGTTTGTGCGATTGTTACTAGCTTTCGATGAAGGAAACACATCGTGATGAAACCTGCATGTCTGAGAAAGCCTAACTAGCTCTCGAATGACGTGTGAAGTCCGCCAACCCGCACTTGGCCAGCGTGGTGGACTATGGCCTAAGCCCCCTCATCTCGAGGGGAGGCCCGTGCCCAGCAGTGGGACATAAACAAGGGCTGGTATTATTATTATTATATTATAGACAGCAGCCGTCAAGTTAACTCAGAGGCCTAAGGGCAGCTTGAAACAACTCTGACACGAGTGTCCCAGGTTTGCTAATTTACACACGCTTCAATTGAGTTTTGATAGTGTGACACCCGTGGGATGCCTGTTTATAATTGCATCCCGCCATCTCCTCTCGTTGGGTGTCGTAAGAGGTGACTAATCGAGAACAAGAAGACGGGCAGCAGCACCTTTCTTTTGGATATATCTTCAAACTATACTGCGATCCCCAAGCCGCCTGCCAAGGGTGGGATTATGACAACCTAGTCTGCTAATTTTATAAGACCAGTGGCGTGTCAGTGGCTTCTCACAGACCTGGGCAAAAAGGCTGCTAATTTTAATAAAATGACATATCATTACCATTCCAGCGAAACACTATTGAGTTGAGACCTAAAACCATAATGGCGTCTCAGTAGTGTGACACCACTGGTTATGGTCATATTAGCGGAATACCTTTTTCGAAGGGCTATTGTACCTATATCATTTTATTAAAATTAGCAGACTTGGGGTCCAGGTTAGCCACTAACCATACGATAAAAAAAACCCTAACATTATTATTCTGTCTTAGTATATTGTCAGTATTAAATTATCTCAAACGAGATACTACCTAAGGCAACAAGACGAGACGTCTAGATTTTGTTACAGTATTACTCATTTGTCAGCTTTCGCCTCGAGCGAGGCTTGTTATTTATTACACAGATAATCAATGGTTATTAAATACATGTATTATGTAGGTAATGTTTTGCGTTATAATTTACTAGTAGTCAGTAGCATTAACAGTTCAGTGGGCGAGCGCTTGCCTTGGAAACAAGGTGCGCAGGTTCGAACCCCAGCTTGCACCTCTGATTTCTTTACATAATCATCTGCGAATCGTCTATGTGCGATTATTACTAGCTTTCTGTGAAGGAAAACATCGTGAGGAAACCTGCATGTCTGAGAAAGCCTAACTAGCTTTCAAATGACTTGTGAAGTCGCACTTGGCGAGCGTAGTGGACTAGGGCCTAAGCCCCTTCATCTTGAAGGGAGCCCCGTGCCTAGCAGTGGGACAAAAACAAGGGCCGGTATTATTATTACTAGCAGTCCCTGCGACTTCGTTCGCGTATAGTTGGTGTATACAGAACCATCAGGAAGATTGTAAAAAGAAAAAACAAATCGATATGGATCATCTTACATCTGAGACAATCACCTGATCACCTGATCAATCACCTAATCACCTGTATTATTCGAGCTAAAAAGGAAACTAACACAAATTTGTTGTTCCCAAGGGGACTTGAACCCGTAACCTCCAGAGGCTACAATAAAAAAATATTATATGTTATCTTATTATCAACACAAAACACAGCATATCTTAATAAAATTTATTTTGTCTACAGTATTATGAGTTTCTAAAGGAAGCCTTAGATGTATCGGAAGATAGAACGAGCCTCATTCTTTGCGAACCATATGAATGTGAAGACATATTAATTGAAGTACGTATAACTTTTATACCGGCTGACTTTTTGTACATAGAAAATATTAATACAGGACGCTCAGTATTCGATTTCCATCCTAAATATGTAATATAAATAACTATTTAATATTTAAACCAATTATCAATGAAAAGTGGACACATCCGCGCGCGCCTCTAAGCTGATTTTTCGGTACGCAGCGATAAGTTTAAATACCTATTTATTTGTTAACAACCCTGTGGTTGGCTATCTCCGTAACATGCCGCGTGACGACGGAAGACACCCAGTGCACCATGCACTGGGTGCACATTATTGTAATTAAGGTTTTCTTTGTTATTTATAGGTATTTATTTCGTTAAACTTTTTTATACGTTACTAAGACCTTAAATTGCTATATCTTGAGTATGTCCTATGTTCAACCAGTCAGGTCGTATTTTTAACAGACTTCAAAAAAGGAGGAGGTTCTCAATTCGTCTGTATATTATATATTTTATGTATGTTCGCAAATAACTCTGGCAATTATGAAACGATTTGAAAAATCTTTCTTCCATCCATTCTTCAATACATTGATTGGGTCCCATAAAAAAAATATTGCTTAGTAATAAGTAGTTCCTGAAAAAATCAAGAATGGCGACTGCGCAGGAAACCTGCAGGAATGCTTAAATACATGACATTTAGATGACATTATGTGACAAAAATGGCCATGACTCTGGCAAATATTTACCAATTTCAATGATTATTTTTTTATTCGAAAGAAGGAACCACTGTAATGAATCTGTATGAATTTTATCATAACCGAATGTGAACTTACTGGAGGACCATGAGTGACGTGGAGGAATTTATCTGGTAAAAACCATGAAACTGATGTTCTCCATTACATTACTCTGACAAATATAAACCGATTTCGATGATTCTTTTTTTATTTGAGTTAGTAAACTACTATGATGATTCCATGCAAATTTCATTACGACCGGATAAATTGTTTCTGAATAAACACGAATTATGTAAAACTATGTAGACGATAACGTGATCATAACCTACCTAGATCATTTTACCATCGAACCGACTTCAATAACACTGAAAAGGAAAAAATTATTCGGTAATTTTTTTTTTATATTTATTTGTAAGATATTTTTACGAAAAAAATTAACCAAATATTTTTTTTTATTAGCTAACAGAATACAACTTGATCCACCGCACTATATTGTATCTCTTCTACTGGCCTTACGGAGATGTCAGCGAAACTTTCCTCTCCACTATTAGAGAAGCTATGAGGGTCGCCGTCATCACTAACCCTAGGGAAAGCGTGTAAGTAGTAGCACAAAATATCTCTATATTTTGTGATATACATATACTACATATATCTTCAATACTTAAATAACTTTATATGTGTATTTGATAGCTTTATAAAAGTTTTATATCTATTACAATTAAATTTATAATTCATACTGCAACATTGAAACGTCAATAAGCGTTAATTATAATAAAGCTTTTTTTTTAATTCTGACTATTTCGGCTCTTGGGGGGGCGTCGTTTGTGCTTATTATCTGCCGCACTCACAGATGTCAATTAAATTTAATGCTTTAAAAGTTTAGATAGTAATATCGACGTATATAAGTAAGTCATATTTATTTCGTCTATCAGAGCCTCTTATGATTATGTTTGATTATAAATTATGAGATAATTGATATATCTACTCATTATCAATGTATAATTCGATTTAAAAAAAATATATAATTGACGTTTGAAGGTGTGGCAGTATGATCTATTATTGAGAACGAGATAATCGAATTCTCTACTTAATAACAGAGTATGAAGTATTAATTAGCTGTACGGGTGTCGAAATAGTCCGATTTCAAGAAATGAATTAATGATAATTAACACTCATTTTCGTTAGCACACCTAGCACCCACCTAGCACATTTAAAAAATATTCCGTTTTCTGTTTTTGAATTTAAACGAAACATTTACACAGTTACTTTAAATTATTTTAAATGCTCCTGAGACCACTTGTTGACATTCAATAAACAAAAAATATGATTGCAATCATAATTCCAATAAAGCTTGCAATTTTGTGTAACATTGCTACGTAGATAGGAGTGATCCTTCGCATTGAGTACGTCGGCAACTCTGAGGAGGACAGCGGCGGGGTTGCGACCCCCGTCCCCGTGAGCAGACCAGACACGGTCTGGTTCCTGGGAGGCTATATCGCGCGCCCCGGCGGCGAGCTTAAAGACAAGGCACTGAGGTTTCCTGGTGCAGATCCCACCGGAGAGCCCGGAGCTTATGTGCTGAGTAGACAGCCGTGCCTTAGTGGGAAAGAATACTACATACATACCCCAGTTGGCCCACACAGGTCCCGGAGACGTCTTGAAGGTAGTAGGAGTGATCCTTAAAAACCTGCAAACGATGCTGACAAAAATGGATTTATTTGCCAGGCTGACACCAATGCCATATAAATGCTGTAATGAAGCTTCCGCAATAATCCCATCAAATTAACCGAACACATATTTTATTCACATCGATCAGTTAACTTCAAACCGGCAGAACATAAATAAACCGACGTAATGCATCAACATTAACCCACTGCACTATTATAAAATCGCTGATAGTGTTCATCAGCGTAATTAATGAATAATATAATATTTGATGTAATGTGCGCTACCGTAATTGGATTTTGGAGCACAATACAAATTATATTTAACACTTCGTAGTCGCTGGACGTTCGGGGATTGGGCTCTAAGACGTCCACTGAGTACGGCGACGACTCCGAGGAGGACGACGGGGGTTGCGACCCCCGTCCCCGTGAGCACTGTTTCTGGTTCCCGGGGGTTACAATGGCCCCCCCGGCGGCGGGCTCAAAGGCAAGGCACTGAGGGGCTCCTGGTTCAGATCCCACCGGAGAGCCCAGGGGTCCCTTCTTATGTGCCTATGCGTCAGCCGCGGGGGTTGTAGTAAGTAAGAATAACACGTATCCCGATTAATACAGCTCCCGAGGACCTTTTGAAGGTTTCCAGAAAAAAACACATCTCCAACTGCTCGCCAATGATTACAATATACAACCGAACTAATGCTTACGCACATTGCTATTTGAATCAGAATATCTGACACCGCGGTGATACTTACCTTTGGGCGGTGTTTTATACATTGACATTTCATTATGAAATCACCTCGATCTAGGTTTGAGCTTACAGGGAAACTCCTTATGCGGCATTTACATTCAGCCGTCCTGCTGTACTTTGATTTAAATAAATTATCTCTATAATACACCCACCATATTATAATGTAGCGTTCAGTGACGTCAATAGCCATGATGTCGAAACTGGGCTCGTGTCACCGCCGCGTGACGTCATTAGCTTTGACGGATGCATTCAGCCGATAACATTTTAAGTAGACGGTAATCCTGTTTACTATTAATTTATGTTGAAAATACACAACCAAAACTGCATTTTGATCCGCTTTTTACTTTTAAACTGTCAGAATTATTTCGGCTGATTGACCATGGGCGCCGGTAGCAGGGTGCAAGGGGGTGCACTTGCACCCTGTCAGTAAAGAAAATACATAGAGAAAATTTAATTTTTGTTATTAACTTACTGTTTAAATAAAAACTGAAGATGGACTGCGCGATTTTATTTTCAAAAATTCAAAATTCAAAAATTTTTATTTCAAATAGGCTTAACGCTAGCACTTTTGAACGGTCATTTTTTTTAAAAGCTACCACCGGATCACAACGCGGCCTCAACTGAGAAGATCCGGCAAGAAACTCAGCGGGCTTGTCATTTTTTCACATTTTTTTTTAAAACAAAGTTTGTCTTTTTACAATTAGATTAGCACCAGCGACAGTGTGTCCTGCCGTTCAAAATATCAAATAAAATAAAAAATACGACGAAAATACAACAAACTAAAATGCCAAAGGGATAGTAGTCGGACCAGTCCCCCCAAGCAGCACCCGCGCACGAGTTGACTCGAGCAGCAGCCATCACTCCCCTCAACCATATTGGAGGGAAGGGGGTGACCCGCCACACGAAGCCGCCACAAGCAAAGACTTTTCGATGGCGAGCATGACCGATCCAAAATCACAGTGGCACACGTTAAACATTTACCTTCTGCTGTTAAGCAGTGCCTCGTCAGGCAAGACACAAAGCACTTTAACATATTACCAACTTTTGTCACAAGTCGTCTAAGTTAGATACATACCAAGAATAATTTACAAGCTCAAGTGAATTGCCTTCAGAACGTAAATAAAGTAATAATCAATTTTGCTGCTAGACTACAAAAGAAAAAAAATAAAATAAAAAAGGATAAAAGGACAGCGGCCGGACCAGTCCCCCCAAGCAGCACCCGCGCACGAGTTGACTTGAGCAGCAGCCATCACTCCCCTCAACCATATTAGAGGGAAGGGGGTGACCCGCCACACAAAGCCGCCACAAGCAGAGACTTTTCGATGGCGAGCATTTATTTATTTTATTTATTTTTATTTTTTTAATTTATTTTCAGACATACTTACGTCCATAGTACACAATAATTTTACAATAAAACACAGACATGCACAAATGTATACAAAAAAGAACACATAAATATTAAATAAAACAACACCTGTGTGAAGGACAGTGCGTCGTTACCCAGTGCCGCATTATGGGGTTGTCCAGCTTGTCCGCAAGCATGTTTATATAAATAATTGAATAATTTATAATTGATTATTTTATTGATTTGAATTTGACTTTATATTTATTTACATAATATACAAGACTGACAATGTATAATTTTATATTAGTTAACTAGCGGCCCGGTACGTGCTTCGCTATGTATAAAGTGAAATATTAAAAAAATATTAATTGGAACATTAAATTGAGAACAAAAAATATAAACACAAAGCAATAATTATCGCTGACAATTTGCTTTAATCGAAGCACGTCCAAAATGAAATGACCGCATGAATGACATAACAACATGCTTTGAATATCAACACTTAAAAAAGTTTTAATTCTGAAAAAAGGTTCAATTTGACACCAAAATTCCCATTCACAAAATGATCCGCCATTTATTGAATTCATTTGTTACAAAAAATGTGATAGGTGAGCCCGTTCTTGAGTTATAAAATTACAACGAAAAGTGGCATTGATTTTTATAGATAGATAGTAGAGGAAAGTCACCAAATATGGAATACCATTTTGTTTTAGGGATTTAAAAAAAAACTACAAAGAAAAGAAAATAGTTTAATGTTATTCCTAATCAGGCATACATTTATAAGTAGTATTTAACAGCCTTTTATCAAATATATTAATTATCAAATTAAAATCTAAAACAAATAACAAAATCACAAATCAGTTACCAATTAAGGAATAGGTACCCATTTATTATCATATCATCAATGATTATAATAAAACTGTAACAGGTCCAATTCTGTACATTGAAGATATTTTGAAAATTATATTTGGAGGACATTCTATAACCGATACTGAGGCCGAAAAAGTAATTTTTTTAATTTTTGTCTGTCTGTCTGTCTGTCTGTCTGTCTGTCTGTATCACGGCTGAGCATCACGCCGAAACTACTGAATGGATTCAAATGAAACTTGGCATGATTTGAGATCTTACTATGAGGTAGGACATAGGATACTGTTTATCCCGTAATCTAGCACGGTTCTGTTGGGAGAGGGGATTAAAGTCAAAATGGGTACTTGGTTATACGCTTGGTCCGATTTTATCAATTTTTCTTAATAATATAATAAATATTAGTAAGGGAACACTCATAGAGAGTTGTTACCAAGGTTTTGTAATCGATCGGGTTAAGCCACGTTAGGTAAGGTCATTAAATACATGGGTGACCGTTTAACGCCATTTGAACTAAACGGGTCCGTGCTTCGGAGAGCAAGTAAAACGTGGGTCCCAGTTTTTAACCGACTATAAAAAAGGTGGTTATGTATTCGATGCGAATGTCTGTTATTAAAAGTTTAGTTAACGTAAAAATAGCGCAGGCGGAGCTGCGTGGGTCAGCTAGTCAATGATAAAAATAGACATAAATATCTATGAGATCAAATAATATTAAACAAAATATTACGATAAATGAAAGAAGTTGCTTAAGTAATTCACTTTCAAAAGTCAGATCCAAGTAGATATCAAACTCTATGCCAGCACAATCATAATGTGCCCAGAGCCAACACATTATGCACTTCATCCAGCTTTCTCCACTTTTATCCATGGAAAAAAGTCTCATACAGAACATACTTTCTGTATCAGCAGAGTCAGGAGATACTTGGTCCATCAACTCATCATATTCACTGCTTTCATCAAACTGGATAACGACTGGTCCATATTTGGATTTTTATACCAGATCAAAATCGTAAATATTAAAAAAAAAAAACAAGTTACTAAATTTTAACTACAGATCATAAAATGTTAAGATAAATATATTATTGATGTACTCAATAGTATATCACTTATATATACATACATAATAACTGGTAATACTCATTTATTACATACCTTTAAAATTTTCTGAGTGACAACAAAACAAAACACGATTGCCACACGAGTAGCGGTGCCGGTATATCCACGATGGTGTGAGTGCGGTAGTAAAGCGACCGAATGAAATAGAAGATGGTCGTGTGTTGCGTTTCAAACTTATATTTTTGGAGAAATTAAGGAATCCCTTATTTGGATACTATTCCATATTTGGTGACTTTCCTCTATAATTTGGGAGGTGCATCTCCATCTTCACATTAGATGGAGATGCACCTCCCTGAAAGTACTTAATCCTGGTGGCGCCCATGGCTGATTCCACCAACGGCAACCATTTGAATGCACCGACCATTTATGTTTAACTTTACCATCTGTAAATTTCTTCTTATTTGTGAAAAAGTAATTAATACTCGTAATACCTAGGAAAATAATATATTTATCTGTCATTGTATAAACTGCGATTTGTTATCGAAAAACGAAATTAAGGACATTAAAACCATTTCGGTCGGCTTAGAGTGTAGGTACGCACACTTCTATTGACTTATTACCAATCTTATTACCAATGGTATCAAGTTTTGGAAACAATTTTGCTAGCTATGTCTTAATACTTAAAGGACCATGCCCATATTAGTATGGAGCTGAAAGTCAGAAATGCCATGCAATGCCCAAATTGCAGCTCTATGTCATATGATAACTTTTTAACAGTAGTTATATTATAACTAGATTTAATGACATTTATAGCACTGGTTCAAAAGTTATTGGACAATAAACATGATAACTTCCTACTGGCTTTTTTATATATTTTATCGTTTACAGACGGCATTGCTATTAGTTTTTCACTAGGAACTTCATGATCATCATCACATAAGCTAAGCCAGATCAGTGTTCTTTTATATACTTATCTGTATGTTATCAGATAAACATGTCAGTTATTTGGAATTATCTAGCCTGTCTCCATTGTATAGTGTCAATATGTATGTGAAAACAATTTGGTTAGATACACTGGTACTGCAATGTCAACAGAACGTCTTATTTTTTTTTTATCCAGTGCTTCATACGTCCGTCCGTCCAGTGATTTAAAATTAACAACATAATTCTTGTTTTTTTTTTATTAGAGCAATCTTCTAATATACTTTATCTGGGTATTTATGGGGCACAGATGGACATGGTCCTTTTCCTCTACTTCTTCTAGATGTTTGGAAATAAGAATCAACGTCCACCAAATAACAATAATCACTGCTGCTTCGCAATAACAGCTGCCAAATATTTTATATACCATTCATTACCAGTTAAACTCAACAATATTTTCTTTGGCAGTTCACAGCCGCCAATGCTCCGCCGCGACACAGAATCGAATTACGTTGTACGTGATTGTCCACTCGTGTACAGCTATTGAACTTTATCGTACAAATGTAATTTCTAGAAATGTCCCGAGGCGGCTGCTGACCAATCAGGGGTTCGTACGCTTGAAAACACAACGGTTTAGGAGTTAATTTTTATTTTGTACGGCTTTTAGATAAGTCTTTTTATCCGGTAATACATTTATACCCTGTTTTTCTTTACTAGGTTAAAAAGTGAACAATAATGTATGAACGCAGGCGTGATGGCTGACCGGTGGCCAGCCAATGACAATTGGTACCTAAAGTTGAATTATTTTGTCCGTGCAGTTTGGGTCATAAATAATCGGAGCGGTGAAGAGACTATTACGCCCTCTCTTCTACTCACGGGCCTTATACAGAAGCATCGTGGGCATAGTGAGCAAACGTTCATTCAATTCAATTTAAATTTATTTATTTCTCATTATCACAATTAGGTACGGTCATGATAATACACGATATATATAGACTGGTGTCTGTTGTAGGTCGAGCCATTATTACAGATCACCAGGCATTCCCTCCGTAAGACCACTTATGACCTAAACTGTGTTTGAACATTCAACAATTTCTTTACAAGTAAACAAACATAACTCAGGAAAAAATAACAAAGTATACTCAAGACTCAAGACAAACACAATCTTGCTGTACACTCCACGCGTCTCCACAGAATTAGCAATTCCTTTATGGGCCAAGGTATACGTTTTTATAATAAACTGCCCCAGGATATACGAGATCTACCAGTAAAAAAATTTAAAACTACCATTAAGAGCCATTTGTCTAAAAAGGGCAAAAAAAAAAATCAAAAAAAAAAGAAAAAAAAAAAGGGATAAAATCTCGGATTACCTGGAGGATAAAGCTGCGTGGGCTTGAACTGCAGTACTCTTGCAAGCTTATAGTTTAAGATATATTTATTGTAAATTTGTTTAAAAAAAATCTTATATAATTGAAAAAAGACAAGCCCGCTGAGTTTCTTGCCGGATCTTCTCAGTGGAGGCCGCGTTACGATCCGGTGGTAGTTGTAAAAAATGACAATATGTAAGAGCCCCCGTGAGGCCTATGCAAGTATGCATAATAAAGAATTTTGAATTTGAATTTGACTGGCATGGCAAGTATTGTATTTTACGTTTAGAGTAGACCATTTCCAACCATTTTCTCATCACGCGCATTGCTGCTTGGGAACACTGCGACCACAAGGAACCCACCACCTTGTGAAAATTAATTTGGATTTTTGGACTTTTATTCAAGGTTCCGAATCTACTACAACCAAGTGACACCGAACAAGTTGAACCATTTGACTTTAGTTAACTGGTGGTCTAGAAGCTTATACAAGTCCCCGGTGCTGCCGCCAGCGGACAAAGTCTACTACGACTTCAAGAGACGAGTATTCAAAGTTCCCGTTTTGCATGTAAGAAAACCCGCAGAGACCTAACGTGTGATGCTTCTGTATTTTTTACTCAACAAAAGCCAGTTCTTGGCTGCAGTACCACCTGATGGAAAGCTGTTCTCTAGTGTGAAGGGCACTATAACTGGTGGAATTACTAATCTATAGGGTAGGCAGGTGTGTTGATTGCGATCAGGCGAACGTCTTGATTTTGGTCCTCACCAGGTTGAATTAAAGGACGGTCCTTTGCACTAAAAACCTACTATAATAGATCCAACCGTTTATTTTCTTTTTTAACCGGCTTCAAAAAGAAGGTTCTGTATTCGACGCGTATGTATGTAATATTAATAAAAATGCGTAATATTAATATATGTTAGTCTATGTGGGCTTCTAAACAAATTAACCAAATTTTATGATTGTATGTATGTATGTAGGTTTGTCCACGGATTTCTCAGAAACTACAAGTCCGATTTTGAAAATTCTTTTTTGCAATAGTTAGAGTATTTTTCAACTTAGGGTAGAGTACAAGTTTCATCAAAATCGGTCCAGTAGTTTAAGAGATATAAACTTTTTATGTTTTCAGTAAGTTACTGTAACGTAGACGTTAGAGTTGCGTGATAGTGTTGATACCTATTTTGCTCAAATAAAAGTCACTAAAAAGTGTTAAATAAACTATTTTTGTAAAATAGTTTATGACAGCACCAATAGAACGTAACTGCGTCATGTTACGCAAAAGTTCACTTTTAAAAGTTCACTTAAAGTGAAGTTCACTTTTAAAAGTTCACTTTAAGTGAACTTTTGCGTAATGTGACGCAGTTACGTTCTATTGGTGCTGTCAAAAAGAAAATAAACGGTTGGACGCTCTATACCTACTAAATTTTACTAAATTAATTCATATATATTGATTTCATCAAGAATAGGGATGATTCCTGGGTAAAAAATAATAATTCTAATTAATTCGTCAGTTAAATCACCAAAAAAATAATGACTGGTATTTTTTTATTTAACAAATTAATAAAGAATGTCAAAGTTCGGGAGTGGGGGAGTCGTGGGAGTCATCGATATTTACTTAACAGTTTGGCCAAGAACACAAGTTCATCATCATGTCAGCCACAAGACGTCCACTGCTGAACATAGGCCTCCCAAAAAACATCCTAATTTCCCCCATATACTTCGATTGTGCCGCCTGTATCCAACGGCTCCCTGCCACCTTGACGAGGTCGTCTGTCCATCTAGTGGAGAACCGTCCCACACTGCGGTTTCCAGAACACAAATTATGGCCCAGTTATTGTCCTGTCCAGCGTGCACCGACACCTGAACAATTCAGAAACATATACAACTGAAAACGCAGTGATAGTGGAAAATTACTAGGCGGAAAAGGTCTGATTGGGTCTGTTGTCGACCTGTAAAGGATAGCGTAGAAGACTATAAATTATAATTTTCATAACCAGGCACCGCCATGGCACTTCGTGAAGTACAACAATGACTCCACCATCACAGTAACAGGAGGAAGGGACGACAAACTACTCGCGTTACTAGCCAAGAAGCTGAACTTCAGGTAATAGCCAAAGAATAATCAACCTTAAAACAACAGCTATTAAAATCACATTACCCTTCTCAGGTACGTGTACTACGACCCACCGGACAGGAGCCAAGGGTCAAGTATCTCGAGCAACGGAACTTTCAAAGGGACACTTGGTTTAATTTGGAAACGGGTGCGTTATCTTTCATCGTTATCGAGTCCTTTAAACCTTGTGGTGTCCTGTTAGGAAGGGCCCATAATAGCCGGGGAAAGGTAAAAGGTGAAGACTGTCTTGAAGTAACGAAATACTTCGGTTGGAGTCGTTTGAAAATACCGGATCATATTAAAGTATTGATTTCATTATCATCATTAGCAGCCGAATGATGTCCAAAGGCCGCTGAACAAAGGCCTCAACCTTAAATTTAAATAAAATTAATTTCTACAAAAATAAGAACCGACACCAGGTTCCATTATACAGAACAACACTAACGTCATTATCATCCGAAAGCACATCTTTCGGATGATGTAGGTAATCCAATAGAACGACGCTGCTGCCCGGGAGAATATGGGAGGATGCTATTCTAACCCGGACACCCCACAACACAATACATAAAATAAATAATAATAATATCTTGGGACAATCCACACACGGTCATCCGATCCCAAACTAGGCAGAGCCTGTACTATGGAAACCAGACAACTGATACTAATACTTATATACCTTTTTTTTTTTGTAAATACATACTTAAATAGATAAACAACACCCAGACACTTGGAGGGAATCGAACCCACGACCCATCGGTTAGCAGGCAGGGTGTCTGACCACTAGACCAACGGTGCTATAGCCAGATCGATTAAAGTGTTAATACTAAGTATAGTATATTTAATATTTGTTTACAGAAGGCCGATTTCTTCCTCGGCGACGTGACAATGACTTGGGAACGACTCCAAGCGGTGGAGTTCTCATTCCTAACCCTGGCAGACTCTGGAGCGTTCCTCACTCATGCTCCTGCTAAATTGAGCGAGACGCTAGCTATCATCAGGCCCTTCCGTTGGGAGGTAAACATTTTGAGATTTGTCTCTAATACAGTATTCTACATGATAAATTGTCGAGAGTGTGCGCAGGAATATCAAATTCATTACACACAACACGGCTCAGGTCTCAGGGAAAATAGTTTGCCTGCGTCAGTTTTCCCACCCGATTATGGTGCTACTAATAATAATAATAACTTTTTATTTCAGGCTACATAGGCCCATAGATAAATACCTTAAACTAACATACATATTAAATACAATATAAAAGTTATATGTACATATAAATTAACACGTCGTCTTCGTGTCGCGCGCGGTGTCATGTAGCCGACCTCTGAAGCGGCGAAACAAGACACCCTTCGGCCAAAATTCCTCCTTCGTGAAGGTCGACAGATGGGCGGTCGGTATTCTCACCACAAAGGAATTAAAATTCACCCTATGGCGGGACTCAAACCGTTCTACCCTCAGTAAGAACTTGGTCTTCACTCTCATGTATTCTACGATCTCCTCGGCCTTCGTAGAATAATGAAGCCTTGACACATAAAGCAGCATAATGAGGGTGTCTTCAAGGCTTGTAGTAAGTAAATAAGCTAGTATGCTTTACCATCCCCAATCACGCCGCTTCCCATCAGGAGGCACTGCACTCCAGACCAATATGGCCACCGCAACCAACCTGACAAGACCAGTCGAGGATTTATTAGACACAAACACAACAGACGGTAAACAGGTGCTTACGTAGACCCATTATATTCATCATTATCATCATCAGCCGGAAGACGTTCACTGCTGAACATAGGCCTCCACCTTAAAACGCCACAATGAACGACAATTGGCTATTTGCTATCCACCGTTTACCTGCGACGCACACAATATCATCAGTCCACCTAGCGGGAGACCTGAATACGCTGCCGTTGTTCATGGTCGCCACTCGATATCCTTTCTTCCCCATCGGTTATCGGTTCTAGCATTGTGGCCTGCCCACTTCAACTTGCAAATTCTGAGAGCTATGACGGAAGCCATTATATTATTGGACCAGTTATCAGATAACACAGAACAATACTACAAGTCAGACAATCAGCCCGTATGCCCCTAACAGTAAGAACAGCTACGAGGAGTAGTTGCTCTCAACAGGATTTGAGCTCGCGAGCTCCAGCAAAACGTAACAAGCCCTCACATTTGAAGACCTAGTGCTTTAACCACTCGGGAAATCCTCGATAATCTTAAACCCTTTACAGGTATGGCCTCTAGTATGCGCCACTTTACTGATCACTGGACCTGCTCTGTGGATGGTGATCGCTGCCCCATCCCTATGGCAACGACGCAAGTGTGACCAGCTTGGCCTGTTCAGCAATTGCTGTTGGTTCACTACAACGCTCTTCTTGAGGCAATGTAAGGAACAGGATTTTACTGTGACGCTACTTCTACTTCTTCGTTTCGTGTCACCTTCGCATTCAAAACAGCGAAAGCTCCCAGATTTTGAGTGAAATTTCCTTTTTTTACAGTCCTTGGTTTGTTGAGCACGAAGAAAGATAAACGGGCTTGGGCCATAGTCCACCACGCTGACCATGTGTGGGTTGGTGGACTTCACACCGCATTCGAAAGATAGTTGGGCTTTCTCAGACATGCAAGTTTCCTCACGATGTTTTCCTTCACCGAAACCTAGTAACAGTCGCACAAAGACGATTCGAACCTGTGCACCTGTCCAAGGCAAGCGCTATAATTGAAATATTAAAATTTTTCCTTACTGTCTTTTATTACGAACTAACTATCCTGAGCAGCTTCGCTCGTGTAATTTGCTGCACAACTTTCTCTTTTTTGTCGTAAGAACAGAAGGTATTTTCTGGAAGAAAAGATGAACCTTTTACAAAGTATTAAAAGACTTGAAAAAAATATGGATGTAATCGCTACAGTCGTTCTCAAGTTATGGCGTTACCAAGGGAAATATGGATTTATTTATGGGAAAATATATACCTATTATGTATGCTTTACAGCATCAAGTAAAGAACCATCAAGCACGCACAAAGCTCGTCTAGTTTCGGTCCTGATCTCCTTGGGAGCTACCTACGTCATTGGAGATATGTACTCAGCGAACCTCACCAGCCTATTAGCAAGGCCAGCTAGGGAGAAGCCTATTGGGACTCTGCAAGCGTTGGAGGTCGCAATGAGGGACCATGGATACGAGCTGGTTGTGGAAAGTCACAGTTCTTCTTTGTCTATTTTAGAAGTAAGATTTGAATATGAAACTCTTATGATTTAGTCAGAGTTTTACAGAAATAGTTTTCTTCAGATTTAATGTTGTCTTTTACTTACGCGAATATTAAACATTGAAATCAAACTACTTTTACGGATTTTACTATTCCGACGTTTCGAATGCTTTGCAGCACCCATGGTCACGGGTGAGATGTTGAACGTCCTTATATCCTTATGTTCTTCAGATTTGCTCCACTATATTTTCAAAACGAAATAAATAATAATTATTTATGGGCATCTGATATAGCCAATGGCTAAATTGAAAAGGAAATGCCGCCAGTCTTGAAGGTATTTCCCTCAAAGTGCAGCGGGATCTTCGAGGAAGTTTTTACTTAGTTTTAAATATATTTGTAAATAGCCTATGGCCTTTTAAAAAGTATGATCAACGTACAGGTAAAGTTTTATAATAATTGGTTCAGAGATTCTAAATTAATAAACTGACAAAGAAATAACTGAAAAGTGATTGTTTTACGAATTTAAATATTCCATGGTTCTGACAGTTTGGGCAACCATTTGATAATTCTAAGCTTGTGTTTTTTCCGTATAGGAAATTTTAAGGTAATAATATTTTTTTTGCAGAACGGGACAGGTGTATATGGGCGTCTCGCTCGGCTAATGCGCAGACAGCGAGTGCAACGCGTGCGCAATGTAGAGGTCGGCGTAAGACTCGTACTATCGCAAAGAAGAGTTGCCGTGCTTGGCGGGAGAGAAACACTTTATTATGACACTGAAAGATTTGGTAAGATTAGTTAGACACCATCATGACTATGAACGTGGATAATTTATCCATGGTATGAATAATCTATATACTTACAATGATATTTTATACAACAGATATGCCATTAGCGCACGAAAAGTGAAACAACGAAATTCACCCAAATTGGGTGAACTAGCAGTAAGTTCGGTTAAAAGTTTAAATGTAACGAACGTGATGTGTGCCTTTGAAAATCAAGTAAAATGCCTTCATGCGTATTTAGAAAATGTACAAAGTACTGTACAAAAGTAAATAATAAGGAAAGGATATCATACCTTAACTACATATTAGAAAATATTTTAATTACATGAGTCACAATTTTTGCCGCGTATCAGTAGGGATATAACATATCTATAGTTTATAATATCATTGTCTATATAAAATTATATAAATTGGTATTAAATACCTTTTCAAATTCTTAAATCTTTTTTTCCTTATTTCTTGACCTTCAAACACTTTTTATTCATGGTCTATGGAGACGATGTGTAGGATTTATAGAAATCTAAAATGGTACCTATTTCAGCCAGTGTAATTAATTTAATTTTTACTTTTAATATTCTATTCAGTATCAGTCTTTGTTTAGAGAAGAAGACAAACACCGAACTAACATAAATAGAAAGTATAACTAATTTAACTTGGGCTAACTTCATATGTCTCATGTTACAGGAGCTTATAATTTCCATTTAACTTGGGCTAACTTCATATGTCTCATGTTACAGGAGCTTATAATTTCCATTTAACTTGGGCTAACTTCATATGTCTCATGTTACAGGAGCTTATAATTTTCATTTAAGTGAAAAGCTTTACACAAGATACTCAGCAATTGCTCTACAAATCGGATGTCCATATCTTGAAACATTTAACGATGTGTGAGTATAAACAATCTCACTATACTCACTATAAAATTAAAATCATCATCAGCCGAAAGACGGCCACTGTTAAAAAAAGGCCTTCCCTTTAGAAGGGAAGGATTGTTGGCAGGCAACATGGAGATCGCAGTAAAGGTGGCAGGTAATCCAATAGAAAGACTCTGTTGACCGTCTTCTCTTTTCTCCTTCACGACACCCAACGGGAGAAAATATAAGGGTGCTATTCTTATTACCCAGCCACCCGACGGGCAAAATAAAATATTAAAATTAAAGTACTATAATTATAATTAACAAAGAAACTTTATACTCATAGCGTAATCCACAAGCTCTTGCTTATATTCCCCCTTCTTCGTATTTCCTCATTACTGAGGGGCGTTGACCAGTGGGCTGTTCGGGTAAGAATAGCACCCCCCATCTCCCCCCGTTGGGTGTCCGTAGAGGCGACTTAGGGAAAACAAGAAGACGGGCCGCAGCGTCTTTCTATTGGATTGCCACCACCTATAGCTACTGCGATCCCCAAGCCGCCTGCCAAGCGTGGGGATTATGGCAACCCCTCCCTTCTAAGGGGGAGGCCTTTTGGTCAGCAGAGGACTTTTTTGGCAGCTGATGATAATGACGAGGGTCGTGACTACCCCCAAATGACACACTAGACAAAACAATATGACGCTATTCTTTCCTGTCAACGACGGTCTGTAGCGCATTATAGATGTTGGTGACTTGCAGATCTGGTCCACCCAACGCATGGGACAGCGACCCCTGGGCCGTTTACCGTCTACTTTCCCAGTTACCATGAGCCGTTCCAGGTTTTCATCGCTTCGTCTGGCAATGTGGTCGAAATTAACCCGTACTTTCCGAAGACAGTCACTGGACAACCTTGTTGTAAAACATTACAACAAGGTTGTAATGTTTTACAACAAGGTTGTCCAGTGACTGTCTTCGGAAAGTACGGGTTAATTTCGACCACATTGCCAGAGAATGGAGTTGTTTGTGCAGAAGGCTGTCCATGGAATCTGCAGCATTTTTCGCGAGCACCACATTTAAAAAAAAACACATTTTAAAAGCGTTAAGCGTTTCGCTGCTTCTTTCCTCATGCGCACGGCCAAGTTGTGGAATACCCTCCCGGACAACGTTTTCCCTGATAAATATAACTTGGGTGTATTCAAGTCTAGAGTGAACAGGCATCTTATGGATAAGCGCGGTCCATCCTAGACCACATCTTCACTTACCATCATGTGGGATTGTGGTCAAGCGCAAACTTATAGAGTATAAAAAAAAGCGATGCGGTCACGGTCTGCTTTCTTCAACGTCCGTGTTTCAATCCCATAGTTAAAGACTGTGAAGACCAGGGTGCTATCGGTCTATTCCCAGTTGTCACCACTGGCTTTGTCACCACTGGTGACAAATGGTAAAAATATTCCCAGCTGTTGCCAGTGGCGACATTTGATACATACAAGCCTTACTTGGTTATATTGGTGGCTTATATTAATTAAACAAAAGTGTTACTTGAATGTAAACTAAAATAATTACTTACCTGTAATTATCGAATAAATAGTGAATTATATTTTCAGGGTTATGACGCTGTTCGAAGCTGGTATTCTTGCAAAGATGACCACAGACGAATACAAAAACCTTCCAGAACAATCTAGAAGATCTGATCCAGTCACTGAGAGCGACAGACAGAGCAGTGACATTAGTACTGGCGATGCTACTGCTACTTCACAAGTATATACTTCACTTTTTAATAATAATAATAATAATATCTTGGGACATACCACACACGGTCATCCAATCCCAAACTAGGCAGAGCCTGTACTATGGAAACCAGACAACTGATACTAATACTTATATACTTTTTTTTTGTAAATACATACTTAGATAGATAAATAACACCCAGACACTTGGTGGGAATCGAACCCACGACCCATCGGTTAGTAGCCAGGGTGTCTAACCAGTAGACCAACGGGTCCGTCAAAATTTATAAAAGGAAGGTTTTAATTTATAAAAAGGAGAAATACAATTTTTTTCATACGTTCCTGTAGTAAGCTTATTGGGACCGTTATAATAGAGTAGTCCCTACTCCAGAACCTTGGACCATATCAAGTTACGAAAATTGAAAAATCTTACCCTCTTAAGAGGGAAGATAACTTCCAAGTAGCTTATGGATGCTAGCAACACCAGATAAATCACAAGGGCGTTGCCTGGCGCTGTTGCACAAGGAACCTACCCATTTAAATATTGCCACCAATGTCAGTTATTTTGCTGGACAACAGCCATGTCTAAAGATTACAGTGTTCCGGTGCAAAGATCCTTGTAACTGTATATATATATATTGCTGCCTAATGTCTCAAGTGACGGGCAGCAGTGCTCTGCGTCTGTTAAACAGGTGTGTTGTGCAACCATTAGGCCCTCATGGCAACAAAGTTTCGCAACTAGTTGCGAAAAAGGATTTTTTATTGTATTCTTCTTGCAGCCACAGACTGAGTCCACGATTGGTTTAGAGCCAGTATCATTGAGGATGTTGAGAGGTGCTTTCTGCTTGCTGGGTATTGGCCATATTCTAGCGGGTAGGTACCGTTTACCTAAATATCAATGATCACATATTTATTCAGGGTTTGAACCTGCGCACCTTGTTTTCAAGGCAAGCGCTCGCCCACTGAGCTTCTAATTTGATTTTAATAGTAGACAATTTCAACAAAATTTATATGGGATGAATTTATTTTCATATAATATAGTATAGCACGTCACCGACATAGCTCTCAGAATCTGCAAGTTGAAGTGTCAATGGGCAGGCCACATCGCTCGAAGAACCGATAACCGTTGGGGAAGAAAGGTTCTCGAGTGGCGACCACGAACCGGAAGACGCAGCGTAGGCAGGCCTCCCACTAGGTGGACAGACGACATTGTGCGCGTCGCAGGTAACCGGTGGATGCAAATAGCCAATTGTCGTTCATTGTGGTGTTCGAAGGGGGAGGCCTATGTTCAGCAGTGGACGTCTTCCGGCTGGTGATGATGATGATGATAATATATAGCTTATTAATATGATAACGCTGTAGAGTTGCTGTAGAGTTATTAAATTGTAGATATAATAACATTATTAGTTTCTCTTTCAGCTATAGCCCTAACAGTAGAAATCCAGTTGGATCGGCGCAGTAAAAGCTGCCGGCACACGTGTCATGAAGAAAGAAGAATTCCTGATATCATGATGTTCGCGAGAACAGTGCAACTGTTGAAGAAAGGATATGGGAGAATAGTCAGGGGATTATATTATTGCTTTGATAGAGCTTTCGGACCTGGCGGTTAGAGTAGCATAATAGGCATTGTTTGGTATTTAAATTAATCATGCATTTCTGAACGCTCTCTTGTGACGTAAATGACGTATTTCCAAATCAACCAATCCCGTTCTTCCTTGAGTGGCCTATACCCGCTTAGTTACCGTTTAACCACGAGACCTACAGCACACCGCCGCCGCCGCGAGAGTGCTTCTATTGCCTATAATTGTGAAGTTTTGTGAACTTTTGTGTCGACACATTGTGCCTGGTACCAGCTAATCATCAGGTGAGTGGCGCTAGCTGTTTCCTGCCTTTTTCCTTGACTTTTACCTGCGTTTTACAGCGTCGAGTAGCGTTCAATACCTACTAAATTAATACACCTCATACAGTCCACCATTAAAAATATTAAAACCGCAATTTCTTGGCTTCTAGCCATATTTTAAATCCGCCACCTTTTTTGGTCCTTCGAGCCGGATTTGATACCTTTTTTGGTCCCATCCAATTCATTATTCGGTTATCTAATCGCTATAATTATCTATCTGTCTGTGAAATAACAATTAAAAGCCTATTTAATTATAAATTATTCCCGCCCGCTTTGATAATATACATAAGTCATAAGTATATTCAATCGCTTCTAGATTTCTGCAATCTAATTCGCAGGCATTTATTTGTGTTGAAGGACAGTGCTTATAGATTGATAATCGTAATTACGTACTTAAAATTATTTTCTTTACAATCATACGCTGTATGCAGGTAGTATTCTGTGCCCCGCTTGGCTCGCGTCGCAGCTAATACGTGCCACCTACCTACTTAACGCGCTCATTTCACTTCACAATACGCTAAGTTATTAAAATATTAATAATATTATATTTTACGCTCGCTAATTATTTAATTAGTTATAGGCTATTAAAGCTAATTAAATAATTTCATAGGTGCATATCTCGGTAGTTAGGGTAACTCATTCGCTTAGTTGTACTTAATCGTTTATAAATACTTAGGTACCGCTTTAATTTAATAGCAATTGGTTTTTAAGCTATTAAAACCAACAAACGCATACTTTATTTATTATCGCCTGCTTTTATTAAATTAATCCGCTGAATAATGAGTAAATCTAGGGGTGAAGAACGGTCGCCATGCCGGGAGGACCCAAAGGTTGTCATTCTTCGAGCAAAACGAGAAGCAATGTTCTCGCGTTTGCAAAAAATTTACGAATTGTCGCGATCGGCTATCGCTGATGAACAACAGCGTGATACATTCTTGTTAAACGCTAGTAATGTAGATACGTTACGTACTGATTTCGAAAAGGTTGTTGATGATTATAATAATGTCTACTTACAAGCCAACCCCACCAGTTCCGTTGATTATCAAACCTGGATCGCATTTGAAGAGTTATACTGTCATATAAAGGGGGTTCTTTCTAAGTTACAGAAAGACTCTAATATTCCGATAAAGACTGAATCCAAGCCTTCTTCTTACCACAATAAGTTGCCGCCTATTGAATTACAATCGTTTGATGGCGATATTCGTCATTGGCCTATGTTTCATCAACAATTTAAAAGTATTATTCATGATAATCCGAATTTAACGGATACTGAACGCGTATATTATTTAGTTGGTAAACTTACTGATAAAGCCAAAGCAATTTGCGCTGGGCTGTCCGCTACGCCAGAAAACTATCCCATAATTTGGAATAATCTTATACAAAAATATAACGATACTCGTTCACTCGCTGTCTCTTATTTTAATCATATGTTAAGATTTAAACCGGTTACTTCTAGCTCCGCCGCAAATCTAGAATCATTTATTAATAATTTTGATTCCTCAATTAAAGCGCTAAAACAGTTAAAATTAAATGACTTAACAGACTTTATGTGCTTGCAATTAGCATTGCAGAGATTAGATGCAGATACTGTTAAAGCCTTTGAATTGTCGCAACGTCAAACTGATATACCTACATATCAGAGTCTTATCAGTTTCGTCCAAGAGCAAAGTAAGATACTTAATAATATACAAAAACAATTTGAACCTACCGCAAACAAACTTTCTAATAATAATAAAAAACATAATATACCTAGACCTAACAGTGGTCCTACTAGAACTTTTATTAATACTGACAACAATCAACCGTGCGTTATGTGTCAAGATAAGACACACACACACTTGTTTAATTGTCCGCGCTTTTCTAAATTAACGCCTAAGGAAAGGTATAACTACATAAAACAAAATGGTTTTTGTACGAATTGTTTAAGTAATAAACATAAGTCCAGTTTTTGTAATTCGCAACGTACATGTTTACATTGCAATCAACGCCACCATTCCTTATTACATTTTACAATTAAATATGAAGCGCAAGCTAGCTCAAAGTTAGATCAAAAACCGGTTTCCCAGCCGGCCGTCTCGGGTATTCGTAATGCTCACTGTAATTTAACCTCTAATCCTTCCACGAATAAGGTCGAGATTAATCCGCAGTCCAACTCGGGTGATAGTGTATGCACTCAGGGCTTGGAGTCTACTACGGTCTTGTCGTCGTTTAGTATTACAAACCTTAACAATGATATTAATCACACTCAAACCGCTGCTTTATTAGCGACCGCAAAAATAAAAGTAATAAATAATTATGGACGTGAATATTACGTAAGATGTTTAATAGATCCAGGGTCACAAAGTGACTATATTTCGCTTGATTGTTGCAAACGTTTATCTTTACCCATATCGGGAAAAAACCGCTTTACCGAAGTTCATGGCATTGGTGGTTCATCGCAAAAAATATTAGGCGTTACTCACGTTAAATTCACATCTCGCTTCGATAATGAATTCGTATATGAAGTCGAACCGTTAGTAGTGCCTCACATTACCGGGAAATTACCGGACGTTAAGATTGATTTAAATAAGATTAATTATATATCTTCGATACGTTTATCTGATGACCAGTTCTTTGTACCTGGAGAAATTTCCTTACTTTTGGGGGTAAATACCTATTGTAAAATATTACTGTCAAATAAAATAATTACGCCGCACGCGCCTATGGCACTAGAAACAACGCTAGGTTATGTAATAATGGGCGACGCTTATGTTGAGTCCCCTACTCATAAATCGCATTCTTTTCATTTAATTAATCAAGAACCGCTTAATGACATGCTTCAAAAATTTTGGATAATGGAAGAATTGCCTTCTACCAAGTATATAAGTCCGCAAGATAATGAGTGTGAAAATATTTTCACCTCTAATACCGCTCGTAATCCTGATGGCAGTTACGTTGTCGCTTTGCCATTTAAGGATCCACCAGAAAAATTAGGTAATTCGCTTCAAATCGCTGAAAAAAGATTTTCTCTTCTTGAAAGAAGATTTAGTAGAAATCCTGAACTTCGCGCGCGTTACAATGACGTCATTAGGGAATATTTAGATAAAGGGTTCTTAACACTTGTTCCGCAAGAAATGATAAGGTTTGATGTGCCTTGTTTTTACTTACCTCACCACCCGGTTATTCGGGAGGATAAATCATCCACACCGCTCCGTGTAGTAATAGACGGCAGTTGTAAGTCGGATAACGGTTTATCACTTAATGATATTTTGCATACCGGTGAAAACTTACAAACTGATATTTTCAATATTTTACTCAATGTACGAATATATTCTATTGCTTTTTTCGCTGATGTTCGTAAAATGTATTTTTGCATACATGTACAAGATTCGCACCGCAAGTTCCAACGAATTTTATTTCGCTTTTCTGATGACGAACCCTTGCAAACGTATGAATTTACTCGTGTCACTTTTGGTCTTCGTTCCTCACCTTTTCTCTCTCTTCGCGTCATGCGTGAGTTGGCGAAAGATGAAGGAGCTAACTATCCTCTCGCAGCTAGTCTTATTGAAAGACAGCTCGATATATACATGGATGACCTTGCTTCCACAGCTTCAACGCTAGATGAAGCTGTAGCGACAGCAACACAATTAATCCAACTTTTCAAAGCCGGTGGTTTTGATCTAGTTAAATGGACGAGTAATTCCCACGAATTGTTGGAACACATACCCGCAAGTCATCGTCAACAAGAATATATTTCTTTTAACGATAATGACACTCATAAGATTTTAGGCCTTCGCTGGCATCCCGCTACTGATAATTTTACTTTTACTGTATCTCAACCGCCCGCTATTTGTACAAAGCGTTCTATGCTATCCGCTACCGCACAACTTTATGATGTATTGGGTCTTGTCGGTCCCATAACGCTATTCGCTAAATTATTAATAAAAGAACTATGGCTCCTCAAAATTGATTGGGACGAGTCTCCGCCTCCTTCTGTTGTCAAGTTGTGGCAACAATATATTTCAGAGTTACCGCTGGTCTCGGGTCTTCAATTCCCGCGCCATATGGGTATTAAGGACTCTTCTGTTGTTTCGCTTATCGCTTTCGCTGACGCTAGCGAAAAAGGTTTTGGCTGCGTCATATACCTTCACGTAGTTAATGAAGATTCTCCCCCTATAGTCACGTTAGTTTGTTCAAAATCCCGCGTTTCTCCGGTAAAGACCGTGACTTTAGCGAGACTTGAACTTTGCGCCTTAACACTGCTCGCTAAGTTAGTGCGTTCAGTGGTCAATACATTGTCAATAAGACACCCAATAAATAATATTTACGCATTTTCTGACTCTGAAGTCGCTCTGTGCTGGGTTCACTCTTCCCCACACAGATTTAATACTTTTGTCGCCAATAGAATTTCGCAATGTCAATCTTTATTGCCAAGTGATCATTTTTATCACGTCGCAGGAGTAGAAAACCCCGCGGATTGTGTATCTCGCGGGCTGCTTCCCTCACGCTTAATAGAGAATAATCTCTGGTTCCAAGGCCCATCTTGGATGTCTTTTCCTATTAGTGAATGGCCAATTCAGCAATTTTCACCGCAAAGCTCATGTTTACCTGAAGAAAAAACATTATCTCACGTCGCTTGCGACGCCGCCGCCGCGCAAACTGAGCATTTACTTCTGACATTAAGTTATAGAGTATCCTCGTGGAATAAGTTACTTCGCACTGTAGTGTATGTGTTAAGATTTCTAAGAAAATTGCCCCGCAATAATGTAATAACCGCGCAAGATTTAGACGCTGCTGAACTTGTTATAATTAAGGCCGTTCAACACGCTTCATTCGCTGATGATATTAAACTTATAGATAAAGGAAAAGGTTGTTCCTCAGCTCTTCGCAAATTAACGCCATACATGAATGACGGCATTCTATATGTCGGAGGTCGGTTAGATAACGCATCATTAGAAAAATTACATAAACATCCCATATTGTTGCCGAAAAATGGTCACATAATTAATTTGATAATTGACTTTTATCATAAGAAAAATTTTCACGCCGGTCCGCAACTACTACTCTCAATACTGAGACAACGCTTTTGGATTTTATCCGCCCGCCGCATTGTTCGTTCCCGCATACATAAATGTAACGCATGTTTTAGGTTAAAACCAAAAGCTACTTTTCCTATGATGTCCGCTTTGCCGTCGTGTCGTGTAGAACCTTGTAAAGCTTTTACGCATACGGGCGTAGACTACGCTGGACCGTTGTATATAACTCATACTAGAAGACGAGGTGTCCGTAGTCAAAAGGCATACTTATGCATTTTTGTATGCCTAGTAACCAAGGCAGTTCATCTTGAGCTTGCTTCTGATTTAACCTCAGCTACCTTTTTAGACGCTTTTAAAAGATTTTTATCGCGTAGAGGTCTTCAAACGCGCTTTTCATTAATGGATTCATTAGTCCAATCGTTTTGGAAGAGATTCCGCACTGAATATTTACATAATCTGCAGTCGCGAGAAAAGTGGAACACACCTGCAAATCCTGTAACTGTAGGTACAGTAGTTCTCATCATTGTAGAGAACTGTCCGACATTACGTTGGCCGCTTGGGGTTATCACTAAATTGTTTCCCGGCAAAGACGGTGTAATTCGAGTTGCTGAAGTGAAAACCAAAAGTGGCATCCTGCAGCGTCCTGTAGTGCGACTTTGTCCGCTACCAACGCAGTAGTTTTCTTTATGTTATCGCTAGTTTAAGTTACAATTATTATTGATATAAGCACTATCCTTCGCTCTAGTTTTTGTCCTTATGACTTAGTTTATATTCCGCATTATTAGATTATATTACCGCACGCATACACCTAATTTAATGGTGATGTTCTTATATATGTTTTCCCCCTTTTTGGGTTTATTTTTATTTTGTTTTTGAGGTTACCTCAAAGCCGGGAGGTTGTTTGGTATTTAAATTAATCATGCATTTCTGAACGCTCTCTTGTGACGTAAATGACGTATTTCCAAATCAACCAATCCCGTTCTTCCTTGAGTGGCCTATACCCGCTTAGTTACCGTTTAACCACGAGACCTACAGCACACCGCCGCCGCCGCGAGAGTGCTTCTATTGCCTATAATTGTGAAGTTTTGTGAACTTTTGTGTCGACACATTGTGCCTGGTACCAGCTAATCATCAGGTGAGTGGCGCTAGCTGTTTCCTGCCTTTTTCCTTGACTTTTACCTGCGTTTTACAGCGTCGAGTAGCGTTCAATACCTACTAAATTAATACACCTCATACAGTCCACCATTAAAAATATTAAAACCGCAATTTCTTGGCTTCTAGCCATATTTTAAATCCGCCAGGCATGATGACTAATTTTGAAAGAATATTCTATAATGTATTTACGTGTATTAAATTACTTACTTATATGTATTAGATTTACAATTAATAGCAATATTTTCATATTTTTAATTTGCATTGGCGCCATTTTGTGACGTCGCCACGGTATAAAAAACAGCTGTTTGTTGCTATAAAAGTGAATTATATTGAAGAAAATTTGAGATGACAGTTTGACAGTTTTTTGTTTATCTATACCGTCATTCAGTCTAATCGATGTTTATTACAAAATGGCGATTAGTTGTATTTTAGTAATTTATTTACTTAAAAATCACGAGAATATCTCTATTACTATGATTTGAGATTCATTTTTGGAATTAGTGCAATCTGTTCTAATATTCAAAACCGCAGTTTCATTAGTATTGTGTTGCAGTCATCATGCCTATTGTCGCATTGTATCAAATTAATGATACCTATTTTTTTAGTTTTAACCGACATTAAAACCGTTTGTTCTCCCGCTATGGTAAACTATCGTGGCTGTGCTCGACGGCGAGCTAGACACTGATCCAGCCTTAAATATGACGTCGAGCTTAACGCTGTCAAAATCCATATTCACTATCTCATCGTACGCTCAACGTCCAAATGACTATTAAACTAAGACCTTAGGTGGTTCCGCTGAAAACCGTAAATTTTCGTGGCGTAGTGCTTTGATGAAAAGTTAGTAAATATGAACATGCAACTCGCCGCTGCCTGCAGCGTTGAACTCGAGGTTGTGTTGCTCAAAGAAAAGCAGGGAAGAATAAAAAAAATATATATTACTTACCTCCGTAATACGTGTTACGGCCTTTTAAAAATTAAAATCCAATATATAAAAGGAGGCGGATATTTCTGGGCCAAGATAATTCTGCGGTCGAAAAAGATGAGATAAGGTTTAAAAAAAAGGATTTTTTTTTCCATATCAATTGGCAAGAAATCAACACATTTATTAATCTTGGAAATGAGATAACTGAGAAATACGTTTTAGTCACAATACAAACATAATCGATTATCGATAGTCAATAAATGTGAATTAGTTAAGTCCAAAAATTAGGCTATCTAGGGAGTTAGCCAGGATTAATTTAATCAAACAAATTCAAGTCAGATACCAGCTATAGGAAAAAATCTACTCGCATTTAGGAATCGATTAAGTGCTGTGATCGATTCCGTATTTTTAGTCTATGCTGACATCTGATTCTGTCTGGCAGTGACAACATGGTGACAACTCGCGACTGCACGATACTCTATGCTGTGGAATAAATAACTTGATTTGTTTTGGGCATTTTTGTGTTTTGATTGTGTTTAATTGATAATAATCCTTTGTCAGTACAGAGATCATACGCTAAATGTATATTAAAGTGAATTATAAGAAACCAAGCACATAAAAAAGTCAATAACACTCCAACCATCCACTGATAAAAATGTCCACCATCACTTATTAAAACTCTTATAACTCAGCTCTCAGGTTGGTTACCTCACTGGGATTTTTAGTAATGGTTTATTGATGTATTAGCCTATAACTATTACCATTTTCATCTAATTCGATCTTATTTTTACCCAGGCCCTAGATTGTATGAAAGCGTATCTGTTTCCTTTTCGTGTCGTGGTCTTTGTTACCAAACGGCTCCGAAACGGCTGAACCGATTTATATGAAATTTTGTGTGCATATCGGGTAAGTCTGAGAATAGGCCGCAAAGTATATTTCAAGCCGCTAAGTTAAGCAACGTTTGGTAAGGTCATTACACAGATGGGTGACTATTAAAGGCCATTAAAAACTAGCGTCTCTGTGGTTCGGATAGCAAGTAAAACGTAGGTCCCGGTTTTTAATCGACTTTAAAAAAGGAGGTTATATATTCGACGCTTATGTATCTAATACTACCTATTGAAAATGCGTAATATTCACATAATAATGTACTTTAGTCTATTTGGGCTTTTAAAAACGTAATAAGAGCGCGAGCGGAGCTGCGCGGGTGAGCTATAATAAATATATACAAACTAGCTGACCCGCCCAGCTCCGCTCGCGCTCTTTCACTTTGCTGAACATCGTGGCATGATAAAATGCATAGTTTACGATTCTATAAAAGAGATACAGACAAACATTCATTTTTATATTATAGATTAACTTATTGTATTAATCAGAATTGTATATTTAGTGTAAATCGTTTTACACTCACCTTAATCTCACATGAATAAAACTAAATCACTTTTTAGTAGAATGGCTTTATAGTTGTAAAATAAAATCAAATTTCTCGGAACACGGGAGCTTGGAAAGCATTCAAAGGGTACGCTGGCTCATAGGGTGAGCGTGCCAATTATTGTCCTCACATGTTTGGAAATAATAATAGTGTGTATGTGTGCATTAAATTTATTTCAATAATGTTTAATTGTTTTTTATTAACGGCTAACTTTTAGATTAAAAAATACTTACTATGAAATATGCATATTTCTAAACTCATAATAGCCACGTATTTTTTTATACCGGCTTGAGATATGGTAAGCACTCACCGCAGCCTAGAGATGCTAGCAACACCAGAATAATCACTAACGCGTTGCCGACCATAAATATATTAGATATTAAGTCTCTTGTGTTCGATAATTTCGCCAGCTGCAGTGCCCTTCACACCGGAACACAGCAATGTTTACACATTGCTGCTTGACGGTAGCATGATTATATTCTATAGTGTTTACCCAAACACAGCTCAGCAAAGGAGAAGAGAAGAGAGAGAGAGAGAGAGATATACCGTTTAATTAAACATTTAACAATGTACTTATATTGATAGTAACAGACATTGTAGAAGATACAATACAATACAAATACTCTTTATTGCACACAAAAGAAAGATACATTTGAAATTAAAACAATTAATAACTGTGAACAACAAGGCGGACTTATCGCTAAAGCGGTCTCTTCCAGTCAACCTTGCGGTACAGGACAGATCATTCATATGGGCAGGTGCAATTATAATTATGAATAAATTAAGTGGATATTAAAAAATAAAAATATTATATATTATTATTATATTATGAATAAATTAAGATATTTATTATTTAGGTACATTCACTTGTACCACATGTTAATAGTATAACGCAAAATTCCAAAATTAATATACTTATCAGCAAATTGATCTAAAACTCAATTTGATTTTTTGATGTTTTATAGCTATTGTGTTTATAATAGTTCTATCTCGTTATTAACTCGTTAAAGAATTGTGTAGATTAAATATTATCGTTAATTTTAGTAACTGCATATCACCAATATATTACATAAGTACTTACAGCCGTACTAAAACAAATCGTATCACCAGAGTAACTTTTCCCCAGATTTAATTCAAATTCAGTTCTTATTTTATTTCGGAAAATCGTTAAACAAAACGTCCATTTCATTAACAATTTAAATTTAAACCTAATTGTCTTTGTTAAGAGAATTAACTTAATTAGTTTTATTTAAAGTAAACTTGATGACTCGGTGTCTTATTTAATTAAAATTAAGCTGAGGTGGTTTCGGCATGTTTTGTGTGATGAAAACCAGACGTCTTTATAATATACATTTCATAAACAATACACATATTTAATTAGTAAAAGCGTTTAAAACTTAAGTATAAAAGGGTTGTCAAGTCTGTGACTTCTTGAGACCACAAGGTTAATTAGGTAAAAATAGATATTTTTTTTATTAATAAGATGGGCTACACTGCAATCATGTCTGATGGTAATTAAAAAGTAACGAATGCGTAAGGCTAGCCGCACACTGTCAATAATATTGTCAATATTCTACAACCCGTCGGATTTTACTGTGCACCTGTCGCTATGACGTCGCATTCCAGCGAGGTGCACAGTTAAGTCGGGTGGGTTGTAGAATATTGACAATATTATTGACGATGTGCGGGCTACCTAAGGAATATTGTTCACAAACTAACGGGTGCACACGCATACACACACATTCACATTACACACAAGTACTATCGCGGACACAAGCGGTGTATCACCTTTAAGACGACAATCGCTTGTACGTGCCGGCCGAAAATAGGTGCGGGCGGGGCAAGTAACTTCATTCAAACGATTTTGATTCAAAACTGGTACACCGTTCGTGTCCCCGATACTACATCTAAAAACTAATTAAGACGGACCCGTTGGTCTAGTAGTTAGTTAGATTCCCACCAAGTGTCTGAATGTTTTATTTATTTAAGTATGTATTTAAAAAAAAATGCTTTGCTTAAAAAGCTACAATAAATATATAGACAACGCCAACTAAAGCAGGCAACAGGCAACCTCACCTCACCCACTATTTGCATGAGGTTCTGTCTATTCAAATCCCCGAAAAAATCCCAAACGCAACGCTAGAAAACTTACAAAAATTTGTGTTTTTGTGCACAAATGGCTTTGTTGTATACCTACGTTACAGACAAAAATAGATATGTTTTCTATTGTATCCTGCGTTTATTCTGGTCTGATATTTGTAGCCTCCGTGGGGCAGTGGGAAACCGCTCGCTTTGCAAACCGGAGCTCGCGGGTTTGAATCCCGCGGGGAGCAACCACTTTGTGTAGTTGTTCCTTACAGGCTAGGACAATGCAGGCCGATCACCTGATTGTCTGTAAAAGAAGATGATCCATGCGTCAGATGGGCATGTAAAAATACGGCTTTCCGCCTGATCTCTCTCTGGTCATGTTGGTTTTCCGTCCCATCATCCCAGAGATAAAAGGAAGAGAGTGCACTTGTGTCTACACAAGCATTTGTGCACTATAATATCTCCGATGATCTTGCGAAAAGATTGGCCGCTGTGGTCGTATCGGCCAGAAGGACATTATATAGGGTTACAGGAAAAGTCGTGCTAGATCCGTTAAGGGCGTGGAGTACCCATCATTTCTGACTTATTTCACTATGAAACACCCCACCCTAAACTTAACCCTTTTCGAGATTTTCGACTTTAAATTGTTTATTGAAAATTGCCGATTTTTAGGCTATTAAATTTTATTTTGTTTGTTAAGTTTAAGTTTTTTTTTTTTTACTTTTTTTTATTTGGTTAAGTTTAGGGTGGGGTGTTTCATAGTGAAATAAGTCAGAAATGATGGGTACTCCACGCCCTCAACGGATCTAGCACGACTTTTCCTGTAACCCTGTATATTTGCAAATGCTCTATGAGGGGTTACTGTCACGTCTTGATAACCGCGGGCAAAACCCGCAATGCATCTTCTTCGTTCCTTAGCTAGCGAAGTAATTCGAATGATTCTCTTTTTAAAAGAACACCTAAAACTGTTAAAAATAGATGTTTAAAATAATACTGATTCATATTCTAAGATAATAACTTTAACTATGTCTATGATACATTTTACCGCGGTTTACCTTTGTTGCTCCTGTTCAGGCCTGAAAAAAATATTGTTGCATTGTGTTAATTTTAAACAAAATCAATATTTTTGAATGTAAAAAATCCGCCCTTCCTATCCTTGCCTTATAATAATTCATAAGTAAGACTTTTAACGTTAGGGATCTTTATAAGCCTAGGTGAAGCCGGGCCGTTTGTTCCAAATAAAATAAAACACTACTATCCGCGCGCAGAAAACTGAATTCATTAAAACTACGGCCACATACCGTTGCGACACAAAATCCAAAATATCGGAGGGAGTGCTGCAGCTGCTAACCCGTAGTTAGTTCACAACTTGCCCATAGTTGTTGTGTTCCTTAAACATAAGCTGATAGCGATTTAAAAAAAATAACAAGTGATTATAATAAATAAATTATCAATCAATTTATTTACTCTTAAAACCTTGGAACAACCTTAATAAAATTGTGACAACAGAAGTAATCGACTTACACTTACTTTTATCAGTTGGTTGATTGATTCTGGATCACACCGTCCTCTGTACTAGTAAAAACTGTCTCACGGTAGGTCAGGCATCCCCGTCTTCAAAAAACCATAAGGCTAGATGACTAAAAAAAATATTTTAGTCCGTCATCTAGATTATCAAAAAATATTGGACACGTATTTTTTCTTTTGTCGATTAAACAAAAAATGACGAAGATATAGTGTTTCGAAATGTTGCGTGACGTCAACCCGGTATACAATTTTTAATGAAGCGTGACTTCAAAAGCCCCCACTCCCGAACTTAGACGCTCTATATCTTTGGCAATTTTTATTGATTTGTTAAATAAAAAAATACTTGTCAAATAGTTTTTGATAATCTAACTGACGGACTAATTAAAATTATTTTTTTTTTACCCAGTCATCATCCCCATTGTTATAGTTTTTTGAAGACGGGGATGCCTGACCTACAGTGAGACAATTTTTACTAATAAATAATAAATAAATGATGAAACGAACTTACCTGTGAAGTTCGATCATTATTATACGAAGCATTTTATTCGAAGACTCGTACGTTACTATACTGGGGCTGGTGGATAGAAGAAGCTACGATTCTTATGTCGAGGACAAAATGCACAGTATTACAAATAATTTTCAATTCCACGGTCATCTGATCCCAAACTAGTGTATGACTGTACTGTACTACTAACCAGACAACTGATACAAAGACTTATTTAATGTTTTTGTAAATACAAGTTACCCTTTTCAGGATTCCGTACCTAAAACGTAAAAAGGAACCCTTATGGTGTAAGTGCGACTTCGTCTATCTTTCACATAGGTAGTCATATTTCTACAACTACTACTAGTATCGATTTGTAATTTGAAATAGTTTTAAATCTTAATGCTTATCTAAACTTATAAAAATTAAAAAAAAAACCATAGAACGAATTTAGGTAAGTATAGTAAAAGTCAAAACAACACGCGATATTATCGTAAAAAAAATCATTTCGAATTCGTGTACCACCACCAAAAAAAAAATATAAAAGAGATATAATAAAAATAGAAAGAAAGAAGAAAGATTTAGAATTTCAAATAGAGAGATTTTCTCTATCATTTATAAGTACACGAATTAGAACTCGCCACGCCACCGCTTGTGTTTTGATCCTAAAGGTAACATCTGCCGTAAACGTAGGGCCAAATGTTTGGATATTTAAAGTTTAATAGAGGCATAATACTATGGTCGTAAGTTTGTGCTCGTATCAGCAACTAATTTGTTATCCTACAGAGGTGGCTACACTATTATACTTTTATTTACTTACCTATATTAAGTTATAGTAATACCTTTATTACATACATACATATATTCACGCCTTTTTCCCGAAGGGGTAGGCAGAGCCCATGGGCTGCTTTTCGCCTCCGTGAGAAACGAGACGTGATGGGTGGCGAACCACATCGCCGCCATTTTGGTTAATTAAATTATTTTATGATTAACCATTGCGTTCTCACGAATAACGAGGGAAAGGGAAGGATAGGTGCTATAAAAAGGAAATAGGAAAAGTAGGATATTACCACCAAGGAGGGCAAGGGATGGGACAGTAATAGCTAGGGAAGCCGGGTTCGCATACCCGTATACTATACCACAACTACCGGACAGGTAAGTTGGGATGAGTATCGTATGACTGATAATACCTTTATTAATCTATGGTAATACTTACGCACATCGTAACTTTGGTAAAAGTTTGGACTGCGTAAGCACTTATTAGGTACAAGGCAAAGCAGGCAGAACGATACAATTCGAGATTCGATCACGATCCCGATATCTGTCGGGACTGAGAAATAGATAGTATAAATGAATGGGTGGTTTTGGTTTTGATGCGATTATTGAAACTTGAAAGGTTAGTTTTCTTCATTTGCGTCACAATATATAATATGGAATATTGTTTGTCCGGTAGTAAAGTTCATACGTACCTACCTAGTAAGGCCGTTCGTGACAATAACGAAAATCTTAATTCTGGTAAGTTTAGCCTATCAACAGCATTTGCCATCGCATCGATGATTGCATGCGTGTGATCACGTGTGCCTATTGACTTGGTGACTTGTAAACTGAAAGAGCTTAAAGGAGCAGTATAACATTACCCAACTTCAATCATCCAAATATTCTTTCGAAATAATGAAGATAACGTAATTTAATCAAATTTTTATGGTAAAGCATTTTCTGTACATGCAGTACGATTATGGAATGCCTTACCAGTTACCATAAGTCAAGCTAAATCTTTATTTATTTTTAAAAACCTTGTAAAAGCATATTACCTTACGTTGTAGCTCATTGTTATTTTGCTGGCCTTTATTATGATTTCGGAGTGCTATCTGTATATTTATCAGAATTTATTTATATATATAATACTTATATTTATAGTTCTCTTCCTATATATATATATATATTGAATATATGTTGGTATGTAAGAAATATTTATATATTTTTATATGTATATATATATATATATTATATGTAAATAGGTACACTTATTATATGTATTTTTATTAGTGTATATTGTCTCACACATTAACTACCCCACTTTTCGTAATCCATGCAATCTTTTTTCCATCCCAAGGTTGCCTGGAAGAAATTGCGGATAGCGATAAGGCCGACCTTTGTACAAATTTCTTCAAGTCCTTTTTATTGTTTTTTTTTATGTGTGTACAATAAAGTGTATAAATAAAATAAATAAATAATTAACGTGTCCTTGTCCTAACAGTTTAAGAACAGGTGTGTTATACTGCGACCCAGTATGAAAAGTGCAAGTCTGCAGCGACCTTATTATTGAGGCAACACACGCCAGCTTACACGTGCCGCCGAGTCAGCAGCCCCGCGCCGCCGCCTCGTCAACGCCGCCGTGTCGATGCATTCGACACCACCAATTGCGCAGTTGCATAATTCCATGCAACGCGTAACTTAATATTAGAAACACATTCTGTTACTTGCATCGGGCAGGATTAGACGTTAATTTTAGTTATAGAATTTCAACTGTAATTTTTATCTCTAATAAATTAGTATTAGAATTTTGTTTTTTTTTAAGTCCTCCGGCAGCAGCCTACGTAATTGGTGAATAATTTTCAATCGTCATGAAGTTCTGGCCTAGAGAGTTAGCGAGATATTTTAAATTCCTATCCACCGCAATGGCTTTGTGGTCAGAGCGGTGTACTGACAGACCCATTATGTTTTAGGATAGGTTTATGCAACTGGCGAGCACGTCCAAAAGCTGACCAACAGAGCTCTTATACCATCATCATCAGCTAGAATCGACTGCCCCTTGGAATGACAATAAATGACAACTGGCTATATACGAGTACATCCACTGGTTGCCTGCGACTTGCATAATGACTTCACTCAAAGATAGAACGAGAGGCCTGGTTGCGTCTTCCGGTTCGTGATCGCTACTCGCTTCCCCATCGGTTATCGGTTCTTTGAGCCTGCCCATTGCCGCGTCAACTTGCAAATTCTGAAAGCTATGTCGGTGACTTTCGTTCTTTCGCGAATTTCCTCATTCCGGATTCGAATCCGCTAGCGATAGCGGATGAACGAGCTATGGCTCGTTCGTTAGTTTACTGTACTGTAAGCTTCTCTCAAAGACCTGTAGTTATGGACACACAACACTATTACTCCAAGATAAGAACCACTTCATACAAATTATGTATATAAGTAGGTACATGAACGTCAGTGTCGCCAGTTATTTGATCACATGTCAACTAATGTTAGGCATAAAATAAAATCACAATCTTCACAAAAAGAGATTTCTTATTTGCTGTGATGTGAAGCCGCGCACCAAGGAACTCGTAGTTATTTAAACCCAACCCATTTACCGATACCGCTGTTTCTGTTATGATCATTAGCAGCCGATAGACGTCCACTGCTGAACTCCCTTCTAAGGGGGAGGCCTTAGAAGGGAAGAGTTGCCATAATCCCCACGCTTGGCAGTCGGCTTGGGGATCGCAGTATAGGTGGAAGATACTCGTAAATCCAAAAGAAAGACGCTGCAGTCCGACTTCCTGTTCTCGCTTAGTCGCCTCTTACCACACCATCCCACCCATCGAGAGTAGATCGATGAGGCTCTATCCAGCGGCTTCTTATGAATTGGAGTAAAGTAAGTAAGTAAGTAAGTAAGTTGAAGCCCTTAACACTGATCTAAGCGTGATCACATAACGAAGACTGGCGCGTATTGGCATTGACTCCATACAAAGTGACCACCCCGAAGTACGTGGTCCTTACCACGTATCTCATATATCCATTTGAATCAATCTGATCACGGCGTCGTCGGTCGGTATGATACCCACAGCTGTATAAACAAATGAATCAATAGTACGCCTTCTCGGGGCAAACGAATGTCAAATTATAGCTATTTTAATAAAGGTGCGAACTTCCAATATCGTTCGTTCCAATGCCCTCGTTAAAATTAATTACCTACCAAAATTATTAAATGCACGCAACATTTGATACCATCGTAAATCTATTTGAAACTTAAAACCATAGAACGTCTTTTGTTTAATGGAAAATTATTAAATCTTAATAAATGTCTCTCGGCATGTCAAAACTTAGAAACAATTAATTAATTAAGCTTTATGAGTATTGCTGAAATCTGAAACGTTGGTGATTCACAAAGGGTAGTTGGCTAATGAATAGAATCTGATTTTAGGTAAATTAATACCATGTTCAATGCTGGTAGGGTCGGGCCTAAGTTGCAGCGATAAGCGGAGCTGAAGAATTGGAAAACAAATGAATTAAATAAGTGTGTAAAATAATAAAACAAATGAATTAGGTAAGTATGTAAAATAATAAAATGCCTACACCCCAGTATGCCCCCGGCAATGGTCGCAGTATGTCCATAGATATAGGCCACTTGCTCCAGTGAGTTTCTCTTTCATAAAATAAATTGACAATAAAGAATGATAACAAAAACGTTTTTACTATTAATATTTTTGCACTATAAATGATACCTAAGTTTAAATGGTAAGTATATAAGTCTAAAAATTAAATTGTGAGAGAAATAATTAAAATGCTATATGCATTTTAATTATGTCTTTAGTAAAACTAACCTAAATATCGAGATTAAACCGCGATCCCTAACAAAGTTTACGCGCCCAACACCCATCCAATAAAGTAAATAAGGCTCGATATGTCTTTAGCTACCCTTACTTACAACCTTCAGCGGCACAGGGAGGGTTTGATCTGGAAACTTGCTATATGTTATTCGCGAAGACCGCAGGGAACTATTACTGGTTAATGTGGATAGAATGGTGATGCGAAAAGCAGAATTTAACAAAATGTTTGAGATCTTGTAGTTCTGTTTAACTAAATGTCTACCAACATCGTGAATGCAATGCACTACGGCTCCTGGGACTTAATATTCTTTATCAGGGGGCAGTCCACACTTCGTCATCTGGTCCTAAACTAGGTAAAGACTGTATATTATGGGAATCCACAGGTTACTTACTAACTTTTCTTTTTCTCGCGGGGGAAACCTTCAAAAGGTCTCCAAGACCTGTGTAAGTCAACCAGGATATGTGGGATTCTTACCCACTAAAACCCCCGCGGCTGTCGCATCTGCACATGAGAGGGGGTCCTCAGTACTTGCCTTCTTCGACTAAGCTTGCCTTTTAGTCCGCCGTGGGAGGGTGCATAGCCAGGGGAACCAGACACGGTGGTCACGGGTACGGGGGTCGCAATCCCACCGTGCCATCCTCGAAGTCGCCGCCGTACACAATGACCGTCCTAGGGCCCACAACCCGTACGTTAGTGTATTATCTATGCCGTACGTCCAGTGACCCTGAAGAATTACTTACTTACTTAACTTATTTGTAAATACATACTTAATTAAATGTGTCTCCTGGGTGAGAATCGAACTCGAGTGGGACAAAATAACAACATTTCACACCCTCTCGCATGATTCGCAGCGTTCAGCTTCCAAAAGTTTAATGTCCAAACACTTTAGGCTGAGGTGTCGTCGTGTGTACGTACGGAAAGAGTATTCTATTCCTACTCACAGTGAAATTTATGTATTTCCAACTCCTCCTATCTACCTTTTTAATTAAATTTGTTGTGGGTTCCAAGACAATTTGGCGTTCCCCTGGGACTCGCCGAGGGTCAAACCTTGGTCTTCAGTGGTGATCACTGTAGATGCTGGCTTACAGGAGTAACAGTGGTTCCCACCACTGTGGATTAATGGTGGGATTAGTCCCAAAAAAATACCCGTTTGGATAGTTTGTTGCACAAGAAACCTAGTATGTTTTTAACCGGCTCCAAAAAGAAGGCTCTCTATTCGACGCGTATGTATGTAATATTAATAATAAACTATTTAAAAAAAAATAAAAACCGACTTCAAAGTAAATTATCTAAAAAGCATAAAATAACGAAAATATTATTGAAGTTGGTGTTAGCGTACCTGCTGTGTATATTCTGCACCAACTTCAATAATATTTTCGTTATTTTATGCTTTTTAGATAATTTACTTTGAAGTCGGTTTTTATTTTTTTTTAAATAGTTTATTTAACACTTTTTAGTGACTTATTTTACCAAGATAGGTATCAGCACTAACACGCAACTCGAACGTCTACATTACAGTAACTTACTGAAAACATAAAAAGTTTATATCTCTTAAACTACTGGACCGATTTTGATGAAATTTGTACTCTACCCTAAGTTGAAAGATACGCTAACTATTGCAAAAAGAATTTTCGAAATCGGACTTGTAGTTTCTGAGAAATCCGCGGACAAACCTACATACATACACTCGTGAAATTTGGTAAATTCGTTTAGAAGCCCACATAGACTAACATATATGAATATTACGCATTTTTATTAATATTACATACATACGCGTCGAATACAGAACCTCCTTTTTTGAAGTCGGTTAAAAATCCGTAATATTAATATATGTTAGTCTATGTGGGCTTCTAAACAAATTTACCAAATTTTATGAGTGTATGTATGTAGGTTTGTCCGCGGATTTCTCAGAATCTACAAGTCCGATTTCGAAAATTCTTTTTGTAATAGTTAGAGTATTTTTCAACTTAGGGTAAAGTACAAGTTTCATAAAAATCGGTCGGTTAAGAGATATAAACTTTTTATGTTTTCAGTAAGTTACTATAACGTAGACGTTCTAGTTGCGTGATAGTGCTGATACCTATCTTGGTAAAATATAAGTCACTAAAAAGTGTTAAATAAACGATTTAGAAAAAAACCGACTTCAAAGTAAATTATCTAAAAAGCATAAAATAACGAAAATATATTGAAGTCGGTGTCAGCTGGTGCTAGTGTTAGTTAACATGATGTGCTAAGTAGTACCGACTTCAATATATTTTCCTTATTTTATGCTTTATAGATAATTTACTTTGAAGTCAGTTTTTTTTAAATTGTTAATTAAATCTGGCATCCCTAATGTAGCTATATATAGCTATACCCTTTCAAATTGATATACATATTACATACAACATCTCACAGATAATATCAAACCACAGACTACTCACGAGTGAACTGTCTTCATGATCATAAAATTCATATCAATTCGCGTAGAACAATTAATATCGCGTGATACACTCGAGACAAATTAATCATACCGGTGACTTTGTAGTTGCGGCTGAGAATTCTGAAACATTAAATTATTTATAGCCGTGACATTCATAACGAATTGCTTACTCAATGATATTTATACAATAGATATGCCATTAGCGCACGAAAAGTGAAACAATGAAATTCACCCAAATTGGGTGAACTAGTAAGTCACGCGTCGGTTAAATGTAACTAACGTGACGTGTGCCTTTGAAAATCGAGTAATCTACCTTCATGCATAATTATAAAATGCACAAATTACCTACTGTACAAAAGTAAATAATAAGGAGAGGATATCATACCACAGAGTACATCATACCATAACTACATTAATATGAGAAAATATTTTAATTGAAATCAAACAACTTTTACTACTATCCCGACTGATTTTACTATCCCGACGTTACGAAGACTGTGCAGCACCCATGGTCACAAGAGGGAGGCTGAGATGTTGAACGTCCTTATGTCAAAATTATGCCTCAGGCATAAGTGTACGCAGCTTTTGGTCTAGGGGGGGGCAAGCTAAGATTTTTTTGCTGGTGGTCAAATTCATCAAAGCACATGTAAATACATTGTAAATTTAAATGCCGCACTCATAAACGTCAATTAACTTTTAATTATAATTAAATCGGTTATTAAAATCTGTTTATTTCGACCGTCGAAGCTGTTAGTGATTATTTTCCATTATTGAATACGAGGTATTTGATATCTCTACTCACTATCTGATTTCAAAAAATGGATAAATGAGCATTAACTATAATTGAAGTTTGTAGGAGCTGTTTTGTTTTTTTTTGGTTAGGAATTTCCTTTATCTTATCCAAATCCAAACTTAAAACAATTTTTGTCTAGTTGTCACCTACAAAAACTCAAAAAGTACAAATGCGGTAGACTTGATATTGACAACATTTCTAGATTTTGGCCTTAGAATTGACTTAGGCCTCATTTACGGAGACGCGGGGCGTCGCGCGTCGCGTGTGGCGTGGCGTCTCGCGGCGCGTCGGACGTTTTTATTGTTTACGTAGCGGTGGCGCGTGAAGCGGCACGTATCATTGCACGCGTAAACACAGACTTATAGCAATATATGATGCTGTTTATAGAGACGCGAGGCGGGAAGAGTGGCGGTGCCCGCCGCTGCGCCCGCGGCGGGCACCGCCGCGTGCATCGGCGGTGCAACTCACTTTTTAACATACAATTTTCTTCTAAAAAAAAATCGATCATATCATACTCCATTGCGATGGTGACTACGTCTGTGTTGCACGATTACCAAATAGACTGGCAGAAGGTTCCGCCACAGGCATCGCTTCATCGAGAATCGCCGCTGCGTGCGCCGCCGCGATGAACGCCGCGTGAGACGCGGCGATGCCATCCGCGGGCGCCGCCGTAAAACACGCTCCATTTCAAGCAAACGCGTGTAAAATCGCTTCTCCGTAAACGCACTCATACAACGCCCTACATTTGAATTTAGTGCGGGCCGCGCCGCCACACGCGACGCGCGACGCCCCGCGTCTCCGTAAATGAGGCCTTAGGCTACTTTTTACAACGGTGAAATATTTTTTCACATGGGATTTTTTTACAAGGGGTAATTTCAGACAGAAGGGGGTGATCCGCCACACGAACTCGTTGGTACCTATACTATTTGAGGAGTTTCCTCAATAACTCATGGATCCCATAAACAGAACTAGATTATGATGAAAATTGAAACAATCTAGAAGTATCTACTTACTTTCAAATTTTCCAAATCGGTTAACTAATTTAGTTCTAGTTCTGAAGTAATAAAATTATGTATAAAAAAAACTCCATCCAAATTGAGAACCTCTTCCTTTTCTATAAGTTAGTTAAAAAGGGGCAAAAAGCAATTCTTTAAAAATAGTGGATCGTCTGCAATCGGGTCATAAGGTAACCTCCGTTAAAAAATCATCCATAGTACTTACAAACATGTCTGTCACTGATCAAAATCGACCGAAATTTTAATTTTTTAATTCTAACAGGATGATTTGTGATTAAAAACATAAATCCCTTTTACAATTACTTTCAAATAAATGTACACACATCAAAAGTGTCTAGGGATCAACATATATTTTTGCAATAACTTTTCTCCTGATTGATATTAATTAAAATTTTCTTTAAGGATTCATCAAATAAAGTGTTTTCGTTTGTCACAGTAACGATAAACCAAGTCACCTTTGCATTAATAAAGAAATTTGCCATTTTCCTAATAAAGGGATTTTTGACATTTGAACCACTAACACAAAAGTTCGAAAAAAAGACTGAAATAACAGTTTTCTTTAAAATTTTATTGGGTAACTTAAACAATTAATAATCCGTGTTTCTACCGCGAACACTAACAACACAAGAACATCGGTTTGGCATACTCAAAATGAGTTCATCCAAATCACGCTGTGGAATGGCCGCCCATGTTCGTTGCAACAACAAAAAAAGGTCTTCTTGCGACTGGATACCCTCCATATTCGGCAGAGCTCTTCTCTGTAGCATATCCCATGCATGCTCAATCGGGTTCAAGTCTGGCGACTGAGCAGGCCAGGGGGGCGATCGCGATAAAAATGTTCAACCAAAGCGCAACCCAACCATAGCTTAATCTCGAACGTTTTACACATTTCGTATCGCGATAATTTTTTGACAGCTAGTTGAGATGGAACGCTACCAAAGTTCGAACTCAACCGCTGTCAAAAGAAAGGTTCAGAAAAAGTTAAAACGATGCGACTATTTGTGAGACGTTGGTCAAACGTTTCAAGTGTTTCAACGAAGTTTTATCTATAATTTTATTTTGTGAAGTGATATTTAAGGCTATTAGTGTTATGCGAGTGATAATTGTAATATATATAGGCGAAAATGAACGCCTGACTACTTGGATTTCTTGGAGATGTCCCACGAAGTCGGTGTAGCTGAGGCTCGGACTCAAGCTAAAAGAAAACACCTAAGGGCTGATTTACGAGTCATCTCACATACTATGTTCTAATGCTTTGGATGTGGAAACAAAGGTAATGACGGATGTTGTGATCCTTCCTCTATGAAGCTACCAATATAATTGCTCTTATCTGCATATTTATTGAGAAAACTTATCCTATTTCTTGAAGTAGATAGGTATTAATTCATATAAAATTAAAACTACATTGTCAATTTCAGATTTTGGTAGCATTGGCTTTCTATGTCACTGGGTCCTATCAAAATATCATAGAAGACAGTAAAAAACACTATTCCTCAAGACAGTGTCTCAAAAGCCATTCAGCAAGTAACAATGGCATCAAGCCAGCAGTAGTACATAATGAATAAATATATTGTTTTCCCATTCAAACTGTGTGAGTGGGAAATAATTAAAAGAGTGTAAGTATTTAGTAACAGTATGTAGTATGTAGTCATCCATACCATTGAGTTGCATATTGAGCATCTTAGTGGTATGCTTTACCATAGACCTAATGTTTGGCTAGCCGCACACCTTCAATAATATTGTCAATATTCTACAACCCACTCAACTAAACTGCACCTCGCTGCACCAGGTGCACACGTAAGTTGCACAGGTTGTAGAATATTGACAATATTATTGAAGGTGTGCGGCTAGCCTGTTACTTTCCATGAGGCATGTTAAATATCAAGAAACACCAAGAAGAAGAAGAGCACTACCAAGTAATAAAGTAGTCAATTTGTATTAAAACTCTGTAGGTTAATGTAAATTAATATTAATTTTCAAGTATGCTACCAAATGCCAATAATTATGGGCTGTATTGATGAAAATCAAGTGGCAAATGTGCATCTGACTGACCATAAAGAATGATTCTTTAATCTAAAAAGGACACAGCCCGTTCATGACTTATTATATTATGATTGTAATAATTTTTGTTAGAAATAGTTTTTATAATTTTACTTTTTACCCATTCTTGTTAGTTCAATCTTAACATCTACTTTTTTTTTCAGATATGTGATTCTAATTATAAATATAATAATGTATTAGTGTCAAGAAGCTTAGTTTGTGTTGTATGGGTCAATCATCCATTAAATGGTTACCTCAAGAGCCTATTGAGGCATAGCTATTGATAAAGAGGATTTATATCTTCTAGGTACCTATAGATTAATTAATATTACATACTTTTGTTTTTTACTTACTAATTAACTATTACTTTGTGTTCTTAAATTTTAGGAGAAAATAAAGAGTGTTTGTAATTTTAAGAGACTCCCAGTATCCTTTGAGTATTATTTGTTTTGATAGGTATTTAAAAGAGTTTGTTTTTGCAGGTATCTGTTGGTGGATAGGAAGTTACATTACACCCCCATTGCTGCTGCCAGAAAACCCAGTGCCTGCTATGTTCTGTGTTATATAGCACACAGAGCTCACATCTCCTACACTCCACTAACAAGAGAGGACGTGGCTCGCGAGCGCCGCCTGGTAGAGGGCACGGCGACGCGGTGGGAGCCCGGCTCCGCCGCGCTTGGGCACTCAACTACCTAAGCGTCGTCGTTATACAATGCCTGTGGGCAGATAGGGCAATGTTAGATTTTTCATATATACAAGGAATAAAGTAAAATATTGTGCATTTTTATTTAATGTGATGATTATAATATAATACCTAATCTCAGAATTGTTTTATGTTCATCTAGATTAATAATATTAATAATGTCCTCCAGGCCAATACGACCACAGTGGATAATCTTTCTTAAGATCAGCCATCTATGCGGGAGATATAGTGCACAAGTGTTTGCGTAATCACAAGTGCACTATCTCTTCATTTCATCTCTTACAACCTGGTGTGACAGAAGACCGACACGACCCCCCGGTCGTGTCGGTCTTCTGTCCCACCAAGTGGTCAAGCGCAGGACCAACTTTTTGCATACCCATGACACATGGATCATCTTACTTTACAATCAGGTGATCGGCCTTCATTGTCCTAGCCTGTAAGGAACAACTAAACAAAGTTGTTACTCCCCGCGGGATTCGAACCCGCGACCTCCGATTTGCAAAGCAAGCTGTTTCCCACTTCCCCACAAGATAGTTGGAGGTTTCTTTGAAAACGACAAAGTCATCAGTCAGGGCACGTTGCTTTCAGACAAGACCCCACCATTGTTCATCATCAGCAGTAGCTAAAACAAGTCAACTGCTGAACAAAGTACTTTTCCAATAATTTTCCAAGGGGGAGGCCCCTTGGAAAATTATGGAAACCCCTCTCTTCCAAGGGGGAGGGGTTTCCATAATCTCTATACTTGGTAGGCGTCTTGGGGATCGCAGTATAAGACGTAGGTAACGCAATAGAAGACGCTGCTGCCATTCCGATTTCAAGTTAGATCTCCTTCGTAAGTTCCTCAAAGAAGCGTCGAAACGCTACTTTGAAGCCGCGTCCCGTCACGCGAACAGTTTAGTCCGCGCCGCCGCCGATTACGCCCCTAGTCCTCCTTTACTCGCGCCGCAGACCACGGCACTTACTGCTCGACCCTCCTGACCCCATGACGGTCCTATTGGACCGGGATGCGCCGAACCCTCCCTGAAAACCGTATGCTACACTAGCTATCAGACACCGGTCTCGGCGAGGCCGAAGGGTCGTACGTATGCGACCTCAACGACGTGCATTACCCCACTGAGTTTCTTGCCGGTTCTTATCAGTGGGGGCGCGTTGTGAACCGGTGGTAAACTCAGCCCTCTCTTAAGCGACAGCCCAAGCCGAGGCCGTGCCTCCCTGAGGTGCCCTTGAGCTCGTCGCTACTTCTGCCGTAAAGGCTAGAGTGCTTCAAGCGCAAGGCTGCTGCCCGTCTTTGTTTTCCTTAGTCGCCTCTTACGGACACCCAACGGGAGGAGATGGGAGGTTACTAGTCTTACCCGGACACCCCACGGGTTACTCCATTGTTAGTTAGCTTAATTACTCTCTGTAAACGTGGAAACGTTACGTTGCTTAACACTTGAAATCAAAGTTCGCGCTATCAGCTGTCGAAATTAGGTCTTTAAACACACCATTATACAAAAACCAAGATCACAGCACTAACGTCTGTGACGTTTAAACGTCCCAATTCCAGTTCATCTTTGGTTAGCGTTTTAACTTTATCGCAATACCAAAATCCGCTCAGCTGAACCATATTCAAAACATTATTAGAGTTCAACCAAAACCTTTCCGCTTACGTTTGCGGCCGTGTAAAATTATCGCGATCGCCTCCCAGGGCAGGACATTGATGTTAGCTGCGGCGAGAGTCTGTCTTACAACTCTTGCGGTGTGCGGTCGTGCATTATCATGCATTAACTGAAATAAGGGACCGATTTGCACTTGTAGAGGAACGATGACGTCTGATACAATCGTCTCAGCATAAATTTGAGCGTTGAGGTTGCCTCTGATCCAAATCAACTCAGTTCTTCCGCCGATCCAAATACCCGCCCATACCATGATGGTTCCACCACTATAAGGATGGACTTCCTGGCAGGATTTTAATCGCTGTTGGCGTCCAGGGGTTCTCCAGTGTCGTATACGTCTTGTATCCGGTCTCATACCAAAACGAGACTCATCAGAAAAGCACACGAAACGCCATTGTTCTTCTGCCCAATTTCTGTGTTCAAGAGCCCATTGATATCGAATCCTACGATTGTGCATTGCTATAGGTGGTACCCGTAGCGGTCTTCGGGAATGAAGGTTCACTTCATGCAAGCGGTTTCTGACTGTTTGGTCGCGAGTTAAGATTTGAATATATCGGTCTTGTCTCCGTGTGGTGCAGCGATACCGTCCTCCATGGCGCTCAGCCACGGTACCAGTGCTTCGGTAACGTGTCCAAAGTCGACTGATAACACTCTGACTTGTATTCAGAGCTAAAGCCACAGTACGTTGCCGGGAACCAGCTTCTATCATTCCCACGGCTCTGAGCATTTCTTCCCTGCTTAAATGACGTCGCCGCTCCATAATAACGTTGGTTTTAATCAGTAGTAGGGAAACAGTAGCACTAATAATGTCTTCAATGCGTTGTATGTTTTTATAGGGAAAATATTGACAGCTGATTTTCATCTTTTACTCGAATTTGATTCACAGTTCCTGATTCAAATTATGAAATGCACCAAAAAGGATCCATATAAATTTATAAAATCATAAATTTATTACAAAGCCACATCTCAATCTCAAGAAATCCGCTTAAAAATGCTTGATCCCTAGACACTTTTGATGTGTGTATTATGAAACAAAATATTGTCAGCTTAGTGAGTGATTGCCAAGTCCAGGGGGGGCGACGGCGCCTACCTGCACCCCCCCCCCCCCCCCCCCCCCCGCGTACGCCCATGGCCTCAGGTCTTCTTATTTATTATTGTTGGTCCAATCTACGCAGTAAGGGCTTACAGTATCTTGAGGCCGTGCAGTGTTTTGCTTGGTATTGGATTTAATTATATTTACCACAGGATCCCAATTACATGAGACACAAATTTTGGTGTAATCCGCACCGTAGGGATATAAAACATCTATGGTTTATAATATCATTTCTTAGAATAGATTTGTTTTATATACGATTTGCCGTATCTAATATCATCGTATTTACAAAATGGTTTAAATGCTTTAAATATTTATATTCCATTTATATAAATTGTTGTTGCCTTACGTTATTCTTACTATAGGTACATAATTATAGATTTATATAAATAAGATTTACATAATTTCCGATGCGGGCTGTCAAAATCATAGAAAGCAAACTAAAATCCGTTGCGTGCCGTGCGTGCGGTGCCTCCGGCGCTAGCCAATGGACGCGTACCTTAAGCTTGAACAACTCTGACACAAGCAAGGCCATAGATTAGCCTACACGACAAATAAAAACGAGTATAGTGTTGCAAGCTGAAAAAACTTACATGCAATTCAGCATTAAGCATAAAATAATTTTAAAAAGTTAAAGCTCGTGCGAATTCACTAATGAAAGTTTTAAATGACCGACAAAAAACAAAAAGTGACCTCGTTATTACGAATACCAAATTAAATTTGCAGGTCGTGAAATACGTTTCAATGAAATAAGGCCGTTGGTGCTTATAAAATAAAGCACGGAGTAGCGTATTTGAAATGTTGAATTAATGTGGTCGTTGTGCAAGAACTTTTTTAAACTTTTTTTTTATAAATCCGGGCAAAACAATGGGTTTCATGAAAAGGTCCCAAAGCGTCGACAACCGCGCGGACAATGGGGACCGATTTGAACAATTAATCTTCGAGACGAATCGAACATCACGAGTTGCTTGTGGTTATGAAAATGTTATGCCAAATTTTTTGGAATTTGTTTTCATTTTAAACGTTAAACCAGTGATTCCCAAAGTGGTCTATATCGACCCCTAGGGGTCTATGACAACCTGCAAGGGGTCTACGTCAGCGAGAAAAAAAGGGTTCCGTGTAGGGTAGGGGGTCTACCCAACACGGAAAAACATGGCAAGTGGTCTACGACACAAAAAATTGGAATCGTATTCGATTTTTAATTTTATTCTCATAAACTTACCTAAATAATAGAATTAGGCTGACGTGTCGTGACTCAACGCGTCAGCAGGCATGTCGGTTACATAAATAATGTATGGTTAGAGACACACTATTTAGTCGTGTCGTGGCGCAGTTCGAGCTATCTGATTGGCAGCTGACGCGTTGAGTCACAACACGACAGCCTAGTGTGCAGGCGGCGTCAGACTCAAAACTTTTTTATAAGCTACTAACTGACCCGCGCAGCTCCGCCCGCGCTTTAATTACATTTTGCTCCCCTTTTCTCCCTACTCCCTTGATTTATCTCTCTCCATCTCTCTCTCTTATAATAAAAATCTAATTCTATGCTATTTCTCTCCCCTCCCGCTTCGGTCCCCGTCACACTTCCCCTCTTCCTCTGCCCGTTGTCCTCTCTGAAACCTCTCCCTCCTCTCTCTTCTCCCAACTTGCTCCCTCTCACTCCCCCCCCCCCCTTGCTCCACCTAACTCCTCCGATCACTCACTCCATCACCCTCCCCTCTCCCTCTCTTGCACCCTCCTCTCGTTCTATATATCCTCGTCAATCATGGTATCAGCGGCATAAAATATACTTTATAACCTATTCTCAGACCTACCCGCAAAATTTCATACATATCGGTTCACCCGACTCTCGTGCGCGTACCTGAGAGTTTCTCTGATTTTGTTCAGCAAGGCGTTGTGAACGTTCAGGTGAAGATTCTCCCATACGACGTATTCTTGCTGCCTGTGCTTGAGAACTATGTTTAGAAAGTTGAGACCTGGCTCTCTTAGGCATTTTCAAATGTTTAAGAAAATGCTAATAGCGTGTAATATTTTAGCTCTGAAAAGAACTGTTGTTTAGCCCTGAAAAGAACTGTTGTTTAGCCCTGAAAAGAACTGTTGTTTAGCCCTGAAAAGAACTGTTGGTTACCCCTGAAAAAATCTGTTGGTTACCCCTGAAAAAATCTGTTGCTTAGCCCTGAAAAGAACTGTTGATTAGCTCTGAGAAGAACTTTTGCGTAGGTGTAGTTTTAAGAAAGAAATCTAAAAAAAATTGAGAGGGAGCCGACCTCGCGTCTGGGCCGCGCGGTTACCTTACTCATAGATCTAAACTCCCGCATGCGCACCCCCGCCTTAGTGACGCTCACTTCGCAACGGGCCGTGCAGCAGAAATCGTAATATTTTAATTTCGCCATAACTTCAAAACCAAATACTATCTACATAAACTGTACTTAATGATGAAATAATTTATTTTGATAAGGATTATTAGCATGAGTAAAATAAATGCGTTTAAATGTAGTCCAAACCAAATTCAAGATTTTTAAATAAAAAAATGGTTGTTGGGCCTCACTCGACATAGTGCTGCGGACTTTTTTGTAGATATTTATAAGATCTACAATTAATTAGAATATTTTGTGGTATACTATCTTTTATAGTTTAGGCAGCGTACGCAAAATAAGTAACTTCTCTGGTTGATTTTTTACACCTTGTGTCCGAAAAAACCCAAATATCTTAAGGAACCCTATTTTTTTCCAAAATAAAATTTAGCCTATGTTACTTGTGGATAATGTAGCTTTCGAATGGTGAAAGAATTTTTAAAAACGGTCCAGTAGTTTTTGAGCCTATTCATTACAACCAAACAAACAAAGTTTTCCTCTTTATAATATTAGTGTAGATTAACAGTTCTTTAGTCAAATGGTGTATGTCTCGAGCAAAATTCTTGTACTAGCGTAAGTTTTATACATATTATGTGGTTAAAATCCTAAAAATCTTAATAAAGAAGCCCTAATTAAAGTTAAGTATATTAAATTTAATGGAAATTGGATCTAAACTCTATTTTTTGTAGCTGAAACCTTCCCACAAGAAATAGGTAGACATAAACTGATGAGTGTCGGACCGCACTAAACAAAACAGGTATCCCTCTGGGAATGTATGTATGAGGGATCACTTGGTGGGATTTTGCCTGTACATGCGAAGGTTTGATGTTATACATTTAGTTACGAAGAACTTTTTAGAACATGTTTTATGGAAAAGGCAGTGCATATAACTTTAGACATCAAACTATAACGAAATTATTCAGTTACTTATTTATTTCTAGAGTTTCTGCTATTTAAAGATTATGAATGATATTGGTATTTATATGTATACTGTGTTACAGAAATTACGTAAATTCAACAGCACAATTAAGTTTTTTTTATTTAAAAAGAAAAACTAGCTGACCCGGCCATCTCCACCCGCGTAGTTTTCTAATTTACTGCGCAACTTTCTTATTTTTTTTACCATAAGAACTGTCTACAAAATATTAGAAAACTTTAAAAAAGAACATGGATGCAATCGATAAATTCATTCTTTGGCGTGACCAAGGGAAATTGCGATTCATTTCTATATAGTCTTTAGATATTCTTTCGTGATCAATGTCACTAGTAGTAGAAATAATTATACAGCATGTTTTTTAGATAAATGTTTGTCAGTGAGTTTTGATTAAGTACGTAATAAGTACATTACATAGGTATACGTTAAACGGTATTACAAAAGTTAATAAGTTTTTCTCAATGTTACTATAGTAATTAAGGATTGCACTACGTTAATCCTTTAAACAATTTCATCCTTACTACGTAAGTGGTACCTACCTAGGTATATCTAACGTCGCCGCTTTTACGCCTGCCTGTCTATTTACTTTGCACAGAAATATATGATAAGCCTACGCAATGCGCATGCACATGCACATAGGTACTTGGGTTTGCAGTGCATAAACAATAATTCATCAGAATTCTGGACTTTCTTCATTTCTTGATTTTGACTGTTCTTCACTATATACAGTGGTGATTAAAGATAACATCACATATGGTTTCACCTTCATTACAGGTTAAATCTTTCCATAGCATAGCATTTTTCTATGCATAGCTTTGCTTCAAACAATATTGCCTAACGTTACAGAATATCGCTGCACTCATAATAATGATGAAGCTCATGAACGTTAACTAACAAACAAAGAATATTGATGCGAATTGAGCTGAACTGAGCAGTCGGCAGCCAGCTGAGTGTTCGTGGAGGCAAGCAGTGCTGGTGCGACTGGAGTGATACATCATTGGGTTTGATGCACAGATTATTTATCTGGTTCATTATTAGTACTTAGTAGTGTTAGAGTAATAATTTATTTGTTTACTGTCGGTGAATTATTTTAATGATGGAAAAATCTAACTTTGATTATAAAGAGGAATTGAATAGATTAGTGGCGGTCTCGTGCTTATGTAAAAGGTCGTTTGACCAATAATAAAAACTATGTTGACACACTTAGTCAAATTGAACTTAAAACTATTACAAGTGTGCAAACATTAGAAATTCAATTGCGATTGGATAAATGTCAAGAACTATTTAGGGAGTTTGACAGAGTTCAAGCTCAGATTGAATCGCTTAGTGAGGACGAAGAATTTATCGATGAACAAATAACTATCAGAATGGAATTAGAACAAAAGTTTATAACAGAAATAATAAGGAAAGGGTTAGTCAAATGGTTAACTCACCTTCACCAGTTTCACCACCGCCTGTTGTGCTGTCTGCTGTCTCTGTCAACCAAGTGTTGCTTTGTACAGCTTTAATAAAAATAGTAAACGAGTCTTCTAATGAAGCTCACCTTGTACGGGCGCTGTTAGATACAGGCAGTCAGTCTTCATTTATAACCAGACATCTGAAAAATAAATTAAACTTACTGTCTCAAACTATTGAGCCGCTCTGTATATCAGGCATTAATAATTTATCATTTGATATTACTGAACGTTGTGTTCTAAGTATAGAATCACGCATTAGTTCATTTAAAAAACAGATACAATGTGTTGTTGTTCCTGAAATTACAGGTACATTACCGGGTGCTCCTGTTAATATTTTAAATTTAAACTTACCTCATAATCTAGAATTAGCTGACCCAAATCTAGGATGCCCTGCGGAAATTCAAGTTCTATTAGGTGCGGAAATATTTTGGGAGTTAATAGGATCCAAGCGTATATCACTAGGTGTAGGTAAACCAATTCTTTAGGAGTCTCACTTCGGTTGGTTGGTCAGTGGACCTTTAAATGGCAATAGTGTCCCTAATTCTAAAAAGATTGTATGCCAGTTTACCAAAGAAATACATGATAATTTAAAAAGATTTTGGGAAGTTGAGGAAATCTCTCCAAATAATGGTACTGTCCTCACTCCTGAAGAAAAGTTGTGCGAATCACACTTTGTTGAAAATGTACGTCGTCTTCCAGATGGAAGATTTTCTGTTAAAATACCACTAAAGGAGACTCCTGAAGAAGCGTTGGGTGATTCGTATTACCAAGCTAAAAAGCGATTTCTTAACTTAGAAAGAAAATTTCAGAAACAACCAGAAATTAAAATAAGGTATACAGAATTTATTGAAGAATACCGTAACTTAGGACATTTAACGGAAGCAGAAAAACCAAAGTTCGGATATTACTTACCCCACCACGCAGTCCTGAGAGAAAAAAGTGAAACAACTAAACTTAGGGTGGTATTTGACGGATCTGCAAAGACCACCTCAGGGAAATCCCTGAACGATATACAGCTAGTAGGCCCGGTTGTGCAGGATGATCTGTTCTCGATATTATTACGGTTTAGGTGTCATAAATATATTTTCACTGCAGATATTCAAAAAATGTATCGACAGGTAGAAATAGATCTATGTCAGCGTCATCTGCAGCTCATGTTGTGGAGAGATGATGTGTCGGAAGATAATAATTGTTCTTCTGTACGCTCACAAAAAAAACAACCTATTAAAATTTTGCAACATAATACCGTTACTTACGGGACAGCTTCAGCACCCTACTTAAGCACACGTTGCCTATATCAATTGGCACGTGAGTGTTCTGACCCAGTTATTTCGAATGCTATACAGCATGATATATACATGGATGACGTAAACACAGGGGCTAATTGTAAACAAGATTTAAAAAAGTTATATGAGGGTGTGAAAGTAACATTAAATTCAGCAGGTTTCCCTTTATACAAAATTCGTAGTAATTGTCCGGATATTTTTGATAACGAAATAACTGCTAAAGAGCGGCTGGAGGGGCTGCGGCGACCGCTAGGGATGCAAAGCGACGCAAGTATGCAGCTCTAGGTTCGAGCTATATATTTGCGCCCTTTGCGGTGGAGACCATAGGGCCTTGGTCTCATGAGACGCACGCTTTGGTAAAAGAAATTTCATCCAAACTTATCGAAGTCTCAGGGCTGGTAGCTTTTTCTGCCAACGTATAAGCTTGGCCATAAAAAGGGGTAATGCCGCCAGTCTTTTAGGTACCCTTCCCTCTCAGTGCGGCGACAACTTCGAGGAAGTTTTTTACCTAGTTTAAGTGTACATATTTGTAAATAAACTGTAAATATTTTGTTTCAATAAATAATGTATACTTCTAAATCATTAGAGTTAAATAACAATTTTCTGTTTTAGGCCTCAATTGGGCACCTATTTCTGACACTTTACATTTTAGTGTGAATATTTCTTTACAGGAAAATATCACAAAACGTAACATTATTTCCATGACTTGCAAGATATTTGATCCCTTAGGTCTGTTGTGTCCATGTATTATTAAAGCTAAAATCATTTTGCAGAGTCTATGGAGTGAAAATTTGGACTGGGATGATCCAGTGCCATTACATATTGCATAAATTTGGACTCAAATTGCCACAAATCTTAACGCTCTGTCGAACGTAAATGTTCCTAGATTTGTTTTGTTATGTGGTGTGACTCTACCGTTGTGTTAGGTTGGGTTAATACTCGGCGAAAATCATTGAAGACCTTTGTTGCCAATCGAGTATCCGAAATAAATGATCTAACCCAGGGCTTTCTGTGGATACATGTGCCAACTCATATGAATCCTGCTGACCTTGCTTCCAGAGGCGTGGACCCTCAAAAGCTTCTCCAGGAACCTTTGTGGTGGGAAGGACCTTCCTTCGTGAAGGAAGGCTCTTTAGCCTGGCCGGTGCAGACACACACCTCCACACAACTCCCTGAACTCAAAACTTTCGTTCAGGTGAATGAAGTTAATGATAACGTTCAGACGCCTGTTGTTAATTTTAATAAAAATTCAAAATTTAATCATTTAATGCGTTCATTTGCATACGTGCTTAGATTTATACATAATTTAAAAAATTAAGATTCTAAATTAACTGGCTGTTTGCAAATTGACGAAATTAATAATTCTTTAGTAGCTTAAACAAATCTATCTCAAAGAGAAAGTTACTTGAACTAATAATAACTAATAATAGAAACTATAATTAAAGGTAGTAACTTAAACAAAAAGTCAAAATTAATATCTCTTAATCCATTTATAGATGTACAAGGCCTGTTGAGAGTCGGCGGACGTATTGGAAATTCTGAGGTTTCCTATGATAAAAGGCATCCGATTATTCTCGATTCCAAACACAATTTTACACGTTTGCTAATGCAACATGAACACCGTCGCTTATTCCATGCAGGCCCACAACTTCTTTTATCTTCTATTCGTGTAAATTATTGGCCTATCGGTGGAAGACAGCTAGCGCGGAAAGTCTCTAAATCATGTGTCATATGTACACGCTATCGTGGCAAATGTATACAGCCTTTAATGGGCAACTTACCTTTAGTTAGAACGACTGCTTCTTTTCCATTTTATGCGAGTGGTACTGACTTCGCCGGCCCCATTTTGATTTCTAGTAAGAAAGGTAGAGGTAATCGTATCACCAAATGCTATTTGTGTTTGTTTGTATGTTTAAATACTAAAGCGTTGCATTTAGAAGTGGTGAGTGACCTTAGCACTCAAGCCTTCATCTTATGCTTACGCCGATTTGTATCGCGAAGAGATAAGCCCTATATAATTTATTGCGACAATGGCACCAATTGTGTCGATGCTAATAATGAACTAGGTAGGATGTTGCGCTCCAGTCGTGAATCCGTTACTGAGTTTGCTAATGATGAAGGCATACGTTTTAAATTTAGTCCAGCGTATTCACCTCACTTTGGAGGTATTTGGGAGGCAGGTGTAAAGGCCTGCAAGTATCATTTAAAAAGAATCGCCGGTAATGTTTCGTTAACCTTTGAAGAAATCAATACTTTGTTTGTAGTTATTGAATCAATTTTGAATTCTCGGTTGGTATAGTATATCGATGATTCTCGCCTTTTATCTCCCATGTCATCCGACCCTACTGATTTAAATCCCCTTACTCCCGGGCACTTCCTGATTGGTCGGCCGCTGATGGCGTTACCATCTGCTTCAGAAGACAACGGCAAACTTAAATACCACGTCATTGAAAGGATACGCAAGGAGTTTTGGAACCGGTGGCACAAGGAGTTTCTAGGGGAACTGCAACAACGTACGAAATGGCGAGTAGGCACTACAAGCCTCGGAAGAAAGCATCGGAGAAATGGTAATCATAAAAGAAGACAACACTCCTCCTCAGCGTTGGCGCCTTGGACGTATTACTAACCTGCATAAAGGAAGAGACAACGTTTGTAGAGTCGTTGATATCTATACGTCAAGAGGAACAATAAGAAGAGCGATTCATAATATTATACGACTGCCTGTCGAGCCAGAAGACTGTCTTAGGGTCCCCCCTGTTCACGCGTGAACAGCTTCCCAGCTGTTCACGCGTGAACATCGCGCGCTTTGCGGCGGAACGGCGCGGACGCCGAGGCGGTACGCGCCAACTTCACTACACTTCTATCTATTGCGTCGACCATTACATGTCGCGTTCTATATTAAATTATTATAAAATCCTTTAAATCATTAAAACTATTAAGAAGACTGCGCCTTTGTTATTTACATCGCCTACACCATGCCAATAAAAACCCACACGACCGTTTATGAAAAACGAACCAACATGACTGAAAAAAATAATAATGAAGAATAACTTGGAGGGACATAGATTAAACACAATATCAGAAATGTCACATACCGCAGACGATATTATGTAGGGGCCCGTCTTCATGAGGTTGACAAAGTAAACGACTAACTCTAGTGCCAAGCAATTCAGTATTCCGATCGAGAACACACACTCCAACCGATTCCCGGCACCGTGTTGAAAAAGGCCTGTATATATTTAGTTTGATCCATCGCATCTCCCGTAGGCTCAATCTGTTGGACGGACGAGGGTCGAAGCCGATCGTGGGCTTTGCCATAACAAATTGGCTAACTTATGCGCTGCCCGAATATATTCACGGGATCACATGGACTCAGCCCGGAGAGGATTTCTTTCAGCAACACAATTTATGTTTATCTGCCCTAAGGAGACGAAATTAAAACAGAATTAATTGCGTGGTTTATTTTTCATTTCCCCTCTGTAATAGAAAATATATTGGTGCACTATCTTAATACTCTATAGCACCTCTATATTAAGCGGCTGTCTGTTTCTTCGCTTACTTAAGTTAAGTAATAACTTAGGCAAGGTAAGTATTGTATAATTATACAATAGATTTTAATAACCCCTTGGGGTGTCCGGGTGTGAATAGCACCCCCCCATCTCCTCCCGTTGGCTGTCCGTAAGAGGCGACTAAGGGAAACCAAGAAGACGGGCAGCAGCGTCTTTCTACTGGATTACCTGCCACCTATACTGCGATCCCCAAGACGCCTGCAAAGTATGGAGATTATGGCAACGAGATGGGTTCTAAGGGAGAACCCATTATTCAGTGTTTCCACTGACGAAGATGTAATTTTAATGCAGCATTAGCAAATAATTACTTCCATAGTCTAAGCGTACATGTATGTACTAACACGACATCAAAAGCAAAGCCGCCCCAGGCCGATAGTAGACTAAAAATAACTCCAATAAAACTCAAGTTAGGAGAGTTAAATTAAATTCAACCGTGTAAGATGGCCAGCTTACATAGTGTCTTGGACCGGGACAGATGTGGGGCGAAATTAATCAAGCTCCGAACAGACATTAACGGAGTTCGGAGAGGCTCAACCCTCACCCTAAACGGGGGTAGGAAATAGGCGGGGACATGAGCGGAAGCGTATTAATAATTAGCGAATTAACGAGACAGCTAGTACTTTTGTTTAAATAATCAACCACATAATGATTTCTGATATTTACGCGAATACTACACATTGAAATGAAAATAATTTTAATTTTACGGATTATATCGCGGTTTATTTATGATTTTAATTACCCGACGTTTCGAATACGTTACAGCATTCATGGTCACGGGCGGACTGAGGTGGTAGCTGTCCATACGTCATAGTTGTCTTCGGGTACCCTCAGGATACTGTAAGCTCTTTCTGCGTAGATCGGACTAACAATAATAATTAGAAGGGGTACCCGAAGACAACTATGACGTATGGACAGCTACCACCTCAGTCCGCCCGTGACCATGAATGCTGTAAAGTATTTGAAACGTCGGGTAATTAAAATCATAAATAAACCGCGATATAATCCGAAAAATTAGTTTCATTTTAATCAACCACAGTTGAGACTGTGCTTAATTAATGATGGTAAGTGAGATAATTAAGCGCAAAAAGTTTTTACGAACACAAGATTGTTTACCTTATTTAAAAGAACCTACAGTTAAAGGAAGCATTAATTAGCATTCACTGACACAGATCTATCTTTTTAGGCATTCTCAAAACCCTAATTCGAAGTTGTTATGCCTAAATAAAATTAAAAAAAGACGAAAACAGAAGGTGAAGAAAACAATATACCGTAGCAGGTAGCTCATCTCCATTTTATGAAAGACTTCTTTGTAGAAATGCAATATATCGATCGTCAGCGAGACTCGCACTTGGCCGATTTTGGAGTGACCGTGACCAAAAACAACCTTTTTGAGGGCTGGATGCCCGTGATACAAGAAGTTGGGGCGAATTTGCCTTGTCTTCGATAAGGTCTTCGTAACGAAAGGATTTCGTGGACTGACCATGGATCCATCTTACAAGAGTTAATGCGTGCGGGCCCATGCTTAACAAGAATTGAACATTGAGTCCAACATGTTTATACCCGCCCCCGAGCCGGGGGCGCTAATTGGTGAGCTTTAGTGCCGATGTGTCCGTTCTGCCACTTCTGAACCTATTTGTTTGTTGAGCCACTTCTGAACCTATTTGCTAATTGAGTTGTTAGTTTCTTCTTTGAATTGTCTTGCACAGATAATAGAGACGAAAATGCATTGACACTAGGTGCTAGGCCCCTAATACGAGAAGACGTTCAGTTAGGTACTAAGTAATGCCACAATTTCTGACGGGCCCGTTGGTCTAGTGGTTAGACACCCTGGCTGCTACCCGATGGGTCGTGGGTTCGATTCCCACCAAGTGTCTGGGTGTTATTTATCTATTTAAGTATGTATTTACACTAGTATCTACACTAGACCAACAGGCCCGCACACTACCGGGCATATACTTACCTATTCAAGAAAAAAAACTTGCTATGATTCTTGAAAGGTGCTCATACAATTTTCAACGTGACCTTGGAGATGTTCGACAAATGGTAAGTGACACACCACCAATGTCCGTGGGGTGCCCAAGTCATAGCAGCCACCCATGTCCTCCCGTTGGTTATCCGTAAAAGACGACTAAGGGAATACAAGAAGACGGGCAGCAGCGTCTTTCTATTAGAGTACCTACCACAACAGCTATGGAGATAGCTATGCGCGGAGTTTCTTTGCGCGACAAAATCCGCAATGAGGAGATTCGCGCAAGAACCAAGGTCACAGACATAGCTCTCAGAATCAGCAAGTTGAAGTGGCAATGAGCAGGCCACATCGCTCGAAGAACCGATAACCGATGGGTATGAAAGGTTCTCGAGTGGCGACCACGAACCGTAAGACGCAGCTAGGTAGGCCTTCCACTAGGTGGACAGACGACATTGTGCGCAGGTAACCGGTGGATACAAATAGCCAACTGTCGTTCATTGTGAAGTTCCAAGAAGGAGGCCTACGTTCACCAGTGGACCTCTTCTGGCTGGTGATGATGATGATGGCGTACTATATAGGTATAATACTGCTATCACCAAGCGTGGGGATTTCGGGAACCCCTCTTCCCTTGAGGGAGAGGTTTAGTTCAGCAGTGGAAGTCCCGGCTGAAGATGATGACTCCACCAATGAACAAATGCACTGCCAACTGCCACGCGTCACCAAAGACATCAGTCATTATAGGTTCAATCACACACATCAAGCTAATTGAGTCCAGAGATTTCTCCCTGTAAACAAATTTGCACATTCCTGATTTGCTGAAAATTACATATACTTACCTAATCATGTGGTAATGTGGTATTAACTACTGACGCAGAAGTATCGGAGGGCTTATTGTGCAAGTGGAATACTGTACTATGTCTTGTGGAAGGAAGAATCCTTCCCTTGTCCTTGCTGTGCTCAATCATTATCAGCAGCCGGATGACGAACAAAGGCCTCCCCCTTAGAAGGGAGGGGTTGCGGTAATACCCACGCTTGGCAGGCGGCTTGGGGATCGCAGTATAGGTAATCCAAGAGAAAGACTCTGCTGCCCGTCTTCTCGTTTAATAGTTCATCATCATCATCATCACCAGCCGGAAGACGTCCACTGCTGAACATAGGCCTCCCCCTTCGAACGCCACAATGACCGACAATTGGCTATTTGCATCCACCGGTTACCTGCGACGCGCACAATGTCGTCTGTCCACCTAGTGGGAGGCCTGCCTACGCTGCGTCTTCCGGTCCGTGGTCGCCACTCTAGAACCTTTCTTCCCCAGCGGTTATCGGTTCGCCGAGCGATGTGGCCTGCCCATTGCCACTTCAACTTGCAGATTTTAAGAGCTATGTCGGTGACCTTGGTTCTTCAGCGAATCTCCTCATTTCGGATTCTGTCGCGCAAAGAAACTCCGAGCATAGCTCTCTCCATAGCTCGTTGTGTGACTCTGAGCTTATCCAAAAGGCCAACAGTTAGGGACCACGTCTCAGTACCATATGTCATCTCTGGCAACACACACTGGTTAAAAACCTTCGTCTTTAGGCACTGTGGTATTTTGGACGAGAAGATTTCGCGTAGTTTCCCGAACGCTGCCCATCCGAGTTGGATTCTTCGGGCGACCTCTTTGTCGAAGTTGGACCGACCTACCTGGATAGTTTGTCCTAGGTATACATAGTGGTCAACAACTTCGAGTGTATCGTTCCCAACAATTACCGGTAGGGGAGACCAAGGAGAGTTGTGACAAAGGTGAGTTGTGACAAAGTCGATTTCTCTGAAGTTCTGATAGTTAGCGGGATTGTTAGTACTACATTTTTGTTTCATTTCTAACTCCCCACTTGTCACAAACCACATCAGTGACCTGTGCAGGACAGTTTTCTATATACGACGATTGTTCGAAAAAAAGTGCTAAAAGTAAGTTTATTACTATTATTTTAATGCCATATTATTTGGTACGCAATAAGATTATTGCAATACAGTAATGAGTTTCATAAACGTTGAATTTTTAACTTTTGAAATGTGGCATTGATTAACTAAATATAATATGCATTTTGAGATTATGAGCATAAGTTGACAAAAGCACGGATTTTGCGACACCTAGGTGAGTTGTAACAGGCTGCCACAATTTTCCTCGGTGTACTTACAATTCTTTAGTTTTAGTTTTAACTTAAATTGTTTAGTGTGGTTTTGTTTACAAAAAACGTAAGTATTTAATTATTTTATAATAATGTGCTCAATTTTTAAAACCATTGCCATAATCTCCACTAAGGAAAGGTAAACAAACAGGCAGAAGAAAAATTAAATCTACCGTTTTGACTGAAATATAAGCCACTACCAAGGCAAATGCGAAAATAAAAAATGTTTTGTATGTTACAGAAGAAACTAAAAAATTAAAAAAAAATAGTAAAAAAAGAGCAAAACGCATGATTTACGGATGTTTTTTCTTGTGATGCCTTAAACCTTTTACTAGGTGTAGATTAAATGAGAAGTGTGTTTAGTGTATCGATTGCAAGAATTGGTCACTTAAAGCATGTACTGCGGGAGAATTGCAATATATTTGCTTGTTAGACTAGACTTCTGGTGAATTTGATGTCTATAAAGTTAGAAAATTGTTGCGTTTAGAAAATCTAAATAGATTTATGACAATTATGACAATTACATACGACAGTTATTGTACTTGTACAAAGTTTGAATAAAATGGAAAATAAATGAGCTCACATTTAGTTTTGCAAGTAAACACATATTATTATAATACTTATTTTGATCACAAATTATAGCACTATATTTCAAGTCACTTCCACAAGTCCTCAAATTTACATCTGTCACAACTCACCTTAGTGTCTGTCACAATTTACCTCGGTACTAGGAGAATTGTGACACTGGGAAGTGTTTGGATATTTTATTACTTTCTCATGGACTATAACTAATTCCTTCATTTTTACATCTGATTTATATAGCATAAAGATCAAAGTACCTTGAGTTATTAGGACTCACATATTGAACTATTGTTGATTGAGATATGTAAGCAAACATAAAAATTGTCACAACTCTCCTTGGTCTCCCCTACGGGTGCAACATGGACATTAGACATGATCTTCGTCTTGTCCATGTTCATTTTAAGACCCACCTGTTGGGAAACGCTACTGAGGTCGCTGAGCATCGTATTGAGGTCCTCCAGCGACTCTGCCATAATGACTATATCATCGGCAAAACGAAGGTGAGTGATGTATTCGCCATTGATATTGATGCCGAATCCGTTCCAGTCCAAGAGCTTGAAAACGTCCTCCAATGCGTTTGTGAACAGTTTCGGAGAAATAACGTCTCCCTGTCTCACACCACGCTGCAATGGGATTGGTTTCGTGCTCTCGTCCTGTAGTCGGATCGACATGGTGGCGTTGCTGTACAAACACTTCAACACTTCGATGTACCTATAGTCAATGTGGCACCGCTGGAGAGATTGCAATACTGCCCAGGTCTCGATTGAATCAAATGCTTTCTCGTAGTCCACACGTTTAATAGTTAATCTGTGTCAATATTAAGTTTTTACTGATTTGAAACTGGCACCGACTTCAAAATCGAGCTTAGGTATATTAATTTGAAAATAATATAACGTAAAATTTTAGTGTTTATTCGTATAATATCAACTGAACAAAAAATCGCGTGTGCTCTGAAATTTGAACAAAAACAACACGATATAAAAAAAGAAAAAAAAAACACATTTTTGTGCAAGTGACGCGATCTGTATTGACAGCCATTGGCCTTCGCCGTGCTCACAATAAACGAAAATACAAAATAACTGTGAGAGAAATTTTCTTATAACGTCGCAGAGAAATGAAACATTTATCTTTTTCAAAGGTCGAGCCTTTAATGTCACATTGCTCTGAAAAAAGTATAATGCCGAAACACACTATAATGTTGTGTCGTGTCGTGACGCGTCAGAAGCATATCTAGGTAAAGTGTGGTTAAAGTTATATTAGAGCGTGTGTAGTCGCAGCGCTGAACCGCGCGAAACCGACGCGTAAGCGACATGAAAGCATAGTGTGTTTCCGTCATAAGTCAATGTGTTAACAGTTAACATACATACACACAGATTTCCTTCGGAGTCGCTGGACGTTCGGGGTGTGGGCCCTTTGAGCGTCCATTGAGTACAGCGGCGACTCCGAGGAGGACGGCGGCGGGGTTGCGACCCCCGTCCCCGTGAGCACCGTGACTGGTTCCCGGGGGGCTATAATGCGCGGCGGGCTCAAATGCAAGGCACTGAGGGGCCCCTGGTGCAGGTCCCACCTGAGAGCCCTGGGGTCTCATGTGCCGATGCGACAGCCGCGGGGGTTTTAGTGGGTAAGAATCCCACATACCCCGGTCGAGCCCCATAGCTCCCGGGGATGTTTGGAAGATTACCCCCGCGTCAAAAAAATAGATACACACGTATAAGTACATTGATAATATTTTATTCGAGGCGTGTTTGCTACATCAAAACGCACTAGGCATCGTGAGATTATGGTATAAACCACAGAATTCTTAAATAGTTACGAAGTACGAAGTTAGCTAAACCACTACCACAGTTCATTACCCTCTTACATAATGTTGTATTTTATTAACGCGAATACTATACATTGCAATTTATTTACTCTTACGGAATATATCACACATTCGGCATTCGAAACGTTGGGAAAGTAAAAGCTAAAATAAACTGCGATATATTCCGTAAGAGTAAATTAATTACAATACCCTCTTATATCTTATGTTAGAGACGACCCTTTCCCAACAGTGAGACCTTACGTTTCACTTTACTATATAAAAGTTTGTAGTTAATAAAAATATTTTAAATCGAAAGTTACTAAAGAATTATTTTAAAAAAGTTCGTGTGTCACAAGCTCGACCAAAGACATTAAAATTTGTATAATTTTTCTTCTTGTAGGTATCTTGTAAACGTTGCTATGTTCCGGTGTGAACATCGATATACCAAGTATATCGATGGGTGTGAAAGGCACTGTAGCTGGTGAGATTGCCGACACAAAAGAGGCTTCGGTGACTGCTTACCATCAGGCGAGCCGCATGTTTGCTTGCCAAAAAAAGGTTTATTTCTTCAGCTACAGTGACATTCACATTGACACGAAGTTGTAATAGGTATTTACAGATCGCTCTGCAACGGAATATCTGATACCGCGATAGTACCTCCTGGAAAACTTCAAAGTTTACTCCTGCTTGCAAGTACTATTATAGAGGTGGAAATAAATTTTGTTTTCCTTAAACGAAATTTAAATAATACTTACAACATGCAACACTACACAGAATTGATCGAATAAGACGGAAATCTGTGATTGATGGATCGACCACGCCCCGCGCTCCTCATGCCCTTCATCCGTTAGAATAATTCGAAGCTCCAGACAGGAATTTGTCACGACGGCAACGATACCTTCGGGACGAGTCGACAGGTTTTCGTAACGTTTTCTACTTGGTAAACTTTGGCAGGCCTCTGGGTATTCTTTTTAGGATTACTCTAAGTAAGACTGATTTAAAAAAATGTAATAAATAATAATGTCCTCCTGGCCGATACGATCACAGTGGCTAATCTTCCACAAGATCAGCAAGATCTACGCGGAAGATATAGTGCACAAGTGCTGGCGTAGACGCAAGTGCACTCTTTTTTGCCCGATTTCCTTCAGGCTTTTTCGAGAGTACGTAGATATGTATGTATTTATATTTCTTTGGCACAGCCTACAGCCTAAACAGCGTAATGGACACCGACTTATAATATGTCGTTAGATTCGTCTTACTTATGGGAGTGACATAAACTATATAGTTTTCCAAAAAAATTAATATGGGTATCAAATGAAAGGTCTTGATGAGACGAGTTGAAATATGTATACATATGTATACGTATTATGTATGTATAATGTAATTTAGGACCATTTTTTTGTTTGCAGTCGGGATATTTATAATAATAATGATAATAATGCCAGCCCTTGTTAATGTCCCACTGCTGGGCACGGGCCTCCCTTCAAGATGAAGGGGCTTAGGCCATAGTCCACCACGCTGGCCAAGTGCGGGTTGGCGGACTTCACACGTCATTCGAAAGTTAGTTAGGCTTTCTCAGACATGCAGGTTTCCTCACCGAAAGCTAGTAACAATCGCACAAAAACGATTCGCACATGATTCATTAAAGAAATCAGAGGTGCAAGCCGGGGATCGAACCTACGCACCTTATTTCCAAGGCAAGCGCTCGCCCACTGAGCTGTTACAGCTACGGGATATTTATGCTTTTATAATTTATACTTGATCCTATAACCTCTTAGGCCCCATTCATACCAAGATGGCAGCGGCCGGCAGCGCACTTTCAGTGTGAAAGAAAAGCGCGGCGCCGCTTGAAGCCGCTCGCGGCCTTCAGTGGCCGCCAGCGCGCCTCATTTTTCAAGCGATACTGGAACTGCGACTTGTGACAACGACATAATTATGTCAGTGGCGGTGATCGCTGTCACGTGTTATGTGAAGAGCATTTGAAATAAGAGCGACCGGGATCGCTCTGTTGTACCTACCTTACAAACCGGTGTTTTGCAGTATATATGAAGTGGCATGGTTCATAATCTGTGTCCAGCGACGATATTGATGATGAGATGGTCTCCTATGTCACATGTGGCGTTGAAACTTTGCTAACCCGATTCAGGAATCGTTGAGAACAACACTACGCCGGCCGTGACACTGGGTGGGGCTTATTTTTTTGGTTTTTTTTTTTGGGGAGGACAGACGCTGTTGGCCGCAGATGGCCATTACAGCTTCACCGGACAATAGGAGGCGAGCGCTTAAAGCGCTCTAGCCTTAACGGCAGAAGTAGCGACGAGCTCAAGGGCACCTCAGGGAGGCACGGCCTCGGCTTGGGCTGTCGCTTAAGAGAGGGCTGAGTTTACCACCGGTTCACAACGCGCCCCCACTGAGAAGAACCGGCAAGAAACTCAGTGGGGTGATGCACGTCGTTGAGGTCGCATACGTACGACCCTTCGGCCTCGCCGGCGAGACCGGTGTCTGTTTGATAGTGTAGCACACGGTTGTCGGGGAGGGGCAGGTTCAATGCCATGGTCCAATAGGGCCGACATTGGGTCTGGGGGATCTATTAATACGTGTCGCGGACGGCGGCGCGAGTCTGAAGGACGAGTAGCATAATCGGCGGTGGCGCGGATTAAACGGTTAGGGTGCTGAGACGCGCTTTCAAAGTAGCGTTTCGACGCTTCTTTGAAAAACTTTCGAAGGGGATCTAAATCGAAGTCGGAATGCAAGTCTACGTTCCGCATGTACCACGGGGCACCGACGGCATGTCGGAGGAAACGATTTTGGATAACCTGGAGGCTATGACAGGCTATCGATATGAGTGCGGGCGGCGAAAACTACACTCGCGTAGGACATGATAGGGCGAATGCAGGCTTTGTATAATGTCAACTTATTTCTAAGCGACATTTTACTCCGCTTGCAGAGAAGGGGATAGAGGCGACCTAATACGAAAGCCGCACGATTCCGGACGGACCGAATGTGCGGTCCGAAAGTCATGGCGGAGTCCAAGGTGACTCCGAGGCACTTAACCTTCCTAGTCCAGGGGATAGGGCGGCCGAAAAGAGAGATTGGAGCTAGTCGTCTCCTGGGCTGAAGGCTTCTAGGAGAGAACATAGTGGTGGGTCCCCGGGATAAAAGCACCGCAGCACTCTTTTCCGGGTTCACCTCTATACGCCACGTACGAAACCATTCGCCCAGGGCGTCGACTGCGGCTTGAAGAGCACGCGTCAAATAGGACATGTTCCTATGGGAATAATAGAGAGCGGTGTCATCCGCGTAAAGGGCGAGTACTGGGTGGGGCGTCCAACACTACTGCGCTCGCGTAAACACGTACACATTTCACACGACGGACTATATAATATAGATGTACCTTCATCATCATCACAAGCTGGAATACGTCCACTGCTGAACATAGCCCCCCCCCCCCCGTCACAATGAACGGTGTCATCAGTCCACCTAGTTCCGGTTACTGGTCGCCACTCGAGAATCTACCTACCTACGAATAAACACAATTTGTAATTCGATATCAACCTGTTTCTCCAGTTACTGGATTATTATCTGACACTAACTAAGAACTAATACGCGGTTGCTCAAAAACATTCCTGTGACGTCATCTCTCGCATTATGTGAACTAGGCCTACCGAGCACACACACTTACATAATTTTACCCTACCATTAGGTGCAGCAAGTATCCTTCGGAGTCGCTGGACGTTCGGGGTGTGGGCCCTTTAAACGTCCTTTGAGTACGGCGGCGACTCCGAGGAGGACGGCGGCGGAGTTGCGACCCCCGTCCCCGTGAGTACCGTGTCAGGTTCCCGGCGGCGGGCTCAAAGGCAAGGCACTGAGGGGCCCCTGGTGCAGATCCCACTGGAGAGCCCTGGGGTCCCTCCCCCTTCTCATGTGCCGATGCGACAGCCGCGGGGGTTTTAGTGGGTAAGAATCTCACATACCCTGGTCAAGCCCCAGAGCTCCCGGGGATGTTGGGAAGATTTCCACCGCGACAAAAGAAAAAAAAAAAAAAGGGTGGAGCAAGTATGTATATACTAAAATAATACGGCTTATTCCACAAATCCCCCTTAAAAATCCCCCCTAGGGGGGAAAAGATATACTTACTTACATAATTCTATCGGCGAACATTTCAAAGACGTTTAAATGTAGAATAATGACCATAGATATTCTATTCTTTAATCAAATTCCCAACAGCTGTAGGTAATCGCCAAGAGAATTACTGGACCGCTAACGTCTACATCGCGCCACAAAAGATTCAATTCCTCGCATTAAAACCTATTCACAAACGAATCACGTAAACGGAGGCCTTTCATTGGTTAATTTACAAATGTAATTGAACTAAATGCGATTTAGAAAAAAGGAAGGTGGCGATATCTCACGATAAGGTACCCCTTTTGTGTTAAGCTACAATAGTGAATATTCACGGTGAATACCGATTAGAACTGATTCCGTAAATTAAAAAACCATGTGCGGCTTGCAGTGCTTTTTAAAGACCTACGGGCGAACGTTCGTTGGTAAGAGGTCTACGTAAAGTTGCATCTTTTTTTTTTTTTTGGGAATGATAGACGCTGTTAGCCGCAGATGGATGGTAAAGTTGCATCACCCTATCGCTCGTCACTTTATACATTAACCAGTAATTTGTCTAAAATGCCCATCACACCGGAACACATTAAAACGTTTACCCAATATGAGTAACGTAGTCTAGGATGAGTAACTACTAGGACCAGAGAGAATGTTCTCACTATCGTGTAAGATCAAATTTTGGGTCAAATAATAGAGACAATTTTAGATTAAGATCTCGCAAAGCCAACACGGAGTTGATTAATAAAAGTATCTTCTGCAAGTCCATACAAATATATAACAAACTCCCCAAACATATAATAATATTAAAAATTTAACAATTTAAAAAAGCAATTAAAAGATTTATTGATCGAAAATTGTTAATATAGAATAATAGACTTTTTGAACGACAGATTAATTGTATAAATTTATAATAATTATAATATTCTTGTTAATTATTTTAATATGTTATGAGTAAGTTAATTATTTATTAGTATAGTAAATTCTAGATACCTATAATAAACCAATGTTTGCATACCTAATAATGTAGATCATAGAGATATCATTTATAAAACACCCATGTTAGTAATAAGCATACCAATGGTCAGCAAATAAAGATGACTTGATTTGATCAATGCATATGCCATCAGGGCTCTCATGGTCTTGTATGGTTTTGCTACGATACCACTAACTGCAAAACTGTTTATTCGACTATTTTTGCCATAACTGGGCAATACTATCTGTCACCAATTCTCAATTCCAACACCAAAAAACCAGGGGTTTAAACTATGAGCTCCACAACTTAAACGATAGAATCGATAAACGTACCGATAGTTATTTTTATAAAATTTCAATTTGACAGCACATTAAGGATACCTGTGACAGTATTTACATAGAGCAGTAGGTAGACTGCGAGATCACGAGTGACGACACCGGATATTGAAAAACGCGACACCCGGGCAACACAAACCGAAGCGGAAATTAACTGCGGGCAACTCGCAAACCTTTGTTCTTTGGACCGATGTAATCCATTAGAGTATATACAGTTCTAATTTATAACATTTTAGAGAAGCCTTCTGGAATTGGCAAGTGGTATTTTATATTTTTAATGAAGTTGCTATAATTTATGATATATATATAACGCTACGTAATATAATCCCTCAGGCAATAAGGAAACTAAAAATAGAGTAGTCTTAGAATATGCGTTATTATTCTAATAGAGTAGTATTATTACTAATTATTATTAATTTATTTACCTACTTATTTATTACAAAATGCATTAGGTATAGAAGACATATTTTACTTAGTAAATAATAATATTACCTATATTTAATTAATATATACAGCTAGCTGACCCGCGCAGCTCCGCCCGTGCTTTGTGAATCTAAACCATTCTCGAATCCCCTTGAACACACACCAAAAATTTCATCAACATCGGTCCAGCCGTTTAGGAGGAGTTCAGTGACATACACACGTACGGTAGAATTATATACTTAAGTAAGTATATAAAGTTTTGATAACTAATTTAAGGGTAACTAACTAATTAACAACCAGCCTTAAAGTTCATCCTCTCCATCCAAAGGTTGCCTGGTGGAGATCTCTGTGGGTGATAAAGCCGCTGTTTGTGACTTTTAACATTACTATTTATTTTTTTTGAGTATTTTTCATGGTCCCAGAGCTTATCCACAGCGACAACCGTATGCTACACTAGCTATCAGACACCGGTCTCGCCGGCGAGGCCGAAGGGTCGTACGTATGCGACCGCAACGACGTGCATCACCCCACTGAGTTTCTTGCCGGTTCTTCTCAGTGGGGGCGCGTTGTGAACCGGTGGTAAACTCAGCCCTCTCTTAAGCGACAGCCCAAGCCGAGGCCGTGCCTCCCTGAGGTGCCCTTGAGCTCGTCGCTACTTCTGCCGTAAAGGCTAGAGCGCTTCAAGCGCTCGCCTCCTATTGTCCGGTGAAGCTGCCATGGCCATCTGCGGCCAACAGCGTCTATCATTCCCAAAAAAAAAAAAAACATCGATAAAAGTCACCGGAGAGGTTTATGTGGTTAAAAATTTTACGTTACCTGGCCTATTTTGTCGCGCAACAGCAAAAGAAGTTACTAAACAAAGAAATATAAATTGTAGTAAGTTTGACAGAACCACAGACTAAAAAGCTTCTAAATCTTTTGCATCAAACCCAGAATATAAGCTTGTGCCGGTAAGCTCTATTATTACATATTTTTGCATAAACATTCCGCATCATCAACACACACAAGCCCTCATATAAACTTATTTTCAGTGTTGCCATACCCATGAAACAAGAGTCGACCGAATCATTACTAAAAGGCTTCAATGTGGCTTCAATGTTCGTATTTAAAAATAGCTTAACATAGTTTCGTTGGGAAAAGACAAGTCAATAACTTTATAAAATATGAAATTAGATTTCTTGAGACTGTTTTCAGTTAAATTAAATCTAATAATACTAAGCTTAAATTAAAAGACGTCTATAATTCGACCTCCATTAGGTCTCAGAATTCTCAGAATCCAATTTTCTACAATTTTTTTTTTTTTTTTTCTAATTTGTTGTCTTATTACGATTGAAAATTTTACTCTCGTCGTCTTCTTCTTTTCGTATCGACAACAGATGCAATCATACCCTGCCCTCCCAATACTTTGCTAACCGCACTGCGTTTTCCGTAGCATCTAATAGTTCCTGAATTGTACAGGAGTCGGTGCACGCTGGACAGGACAACAAATGGGTCATACTTTGTGGAGAGGACCCACACTCACAAACAGCTGAGTCACCATATCCCCACCTAACTAGATTTTCTTTACACCGACCGACTTGTGTACGTAGTCTATTTAAGCTCTTCCAAGTTAGCCATGGTAGATCAAGCCCAGGGGGAAGTGCTTCGGGAGGGAGAGATAAAGTTTGACAGAGGATACCTCTCTTCCCATAACTTTAGTCGAGCCTCGGTGATCTTGTGGCGTGATTCAATAGGAGCCACAAACCCTACAAAACTCTTTCGACTTCTTAATCTATGGGGAACTGCAGAGTGTTGATGCAGAGGGTGTCTGTAGTCTTGTTCCATCTTCATTTTTTCAACAGCAGCCGCGACATCCTTTCGGACATCAGGAGGAGCAATACCTGAGAGGGCCGGCCCTATACTCTCGTCGTAATAATAGTAAATGATTATAAAACAATCTATTAATAATGGTAGGTACATAAAGATGAAGTCGGTTAAATATAGTATACATTATGGCATAATCCCACAAACGATTAAAAGAAAGTTAGTTTCGCTGATAGATTAAACCGCAAGAGGAATTCAGTGTTGTGTTGTATTTTTTAACCGGCTTCAAAAAGAAGGTTCTCTATTCGACGCGTATGTATGTAATATTGATAAAAATGCGTAATATTAATATATGTTAGTCTATGTGGGCTTCTAAACAAATTTACCAAATTTTATGAGTGTATGTATGTATGTATGTATGTATGTATGTATGTATGTAGGTATGTATGTATGTATGTATGTAGGTTTGTCCACGGATTTCTCAGAAACTACAAGTCCGATTTTGAAAATTCTTTTTGCAATAGTTAGAGTATTTTTCAACTTAGGGTAGAGTACAAGTTTCATCAAAATCGGTCCAGTAGTTTAAGAGATATAAACTTTTTTAGTTTTCAGTAAGTTACCGTAACGTAGACGTTCGAGTTGCGTGATAGTGCTGATACCTATTTTGGTAAAATAAGTCACTAAAAAATGTTAAATAAAATATTTTAATAAAAATAAAAACCGACTTCAAAGTAAATTATCTAAAAAGCATAAAATAACGAAAATATATTGAAGTCGGTGTCAGCTGTGTTAGTTAACATGATGTGCTAGCACCGACTTCAATATATTTTCGTTATTTTATGCTTTTTAGATAATTTACTTTGAAGTCGGTTTTTATTTTTATTAAAATATTTTTTTAAATGATTTGTACTATCTATTCTATCAAGTTTGAATTATTGCTTAAAATTTAAAATTACTACTACAATTATTAGGCATTTAAACCTGTGTCTAAAACATGGTTTCTATTCTATTTTTGGTGGATATTATTAATTGGTCCCGATAACCACCGGAACGCACTTCGACCCAGCTGAATTCATTGTACCTTTTTTTCGCGGGGGAAACCTTCAAATGGTCCCCGGGAGCTGTGGGGCTCGACCGGAGTATGTGGGATTCTTACCCACTAAAACCCCCGAGGCTGTCGCATCGGCACATGACACCCCAGGGCTCTCCGGTGAGATCTGCACCAGAGGCCCCTCAGTGCCTTGCCTTTGAGCCCGCCGCCGGCGGGCGCTTTGTAGCCCCTCGGGAACCAGACACGGTGCTCACGGGGACAGGGGTCACAACCCCACCGCCGTCCTCCTCGGAATCGCCACTGTACTTAATGGACGTCCTAGGGCCTGTGGGCCCCGAACGTCCAGTGACTACGAAGGTTGCCCGTTGTTTATAGCCCCGGGCTCAAGGCTGAGGAGCGAGACGTTGGGCGGCCGTATGTCGCGGCCGGCGCCTTCATCGCCGAGCAGGATCAGGATGGTTCAGGGCCAACTATATGTCTTTATGAAACGGCCCTCTCTAGTTCATCGGCCTTCTCATTCCCCTCGACACCTTCGTGTTCAGGTGTACCCAGATAAGGCTGACGTTCGTTATTGTGTCTTCTCAGGTCCTTTAGCCCTGTGACACCTTCTTTGACTAATTTGGAAAATAAATCTGAAGGAGTTTAAGAGCTTCAAAGCTGCGTTTTTCCTTTGACATTTGCGTTTGCAAATGCGTTTTTCCTTTGACATTTATAGGATAGCATATGTTTCCGCTTGGAATACTGATGCATATTGCCCCATGCTTGACTGACACTTCAGTCCTTGGAATAAACACCTAAATGGTTTACTTGGCAACACTTTTTATTTCACTCAACACGTACCAACAAGTATGTACGATGTACGACCAAGAAGCTTGAAAATATGTTACGTTAATACACCATGCATACACCCATACATGAATCAAGAAAGCGGCGATCAAGCCGTGACTCTAAGAAACTTTGTCGCGTACCAAATTAAATTATTTTCGTAACCATCCCGCGCGCCCACCGAAAATATGAACACTTCTTTTTTTGTCTCAAAAATTTAATATATTTCATTTTAACGTGTTTTATGAGTCCCTCTTATTGAATTTCGTTGGTGCGTTATTTCTGATTAAGCGTGGCGCCTTGGCGCCCTGTTGGGAAAATTTTAAAATAATACGGCCCGGTGCGCTGTGACTCGAACGATTATTTTCTTAAAGGATTTAAACAGGTGTCTGGTGAAAAAATATTATGAGACATATTGTTTTTTAAACGCATTCTTTTTTCCTTTAGCGCTTTGTACTATGCGTACAGCGAAATTAGCTACTGCGTCTTATTAGTTTTTATAAAATATGCTGGCTTTACTTATGTGTAAGTACTGTACTCCAAAACTTTACTAAAATGACCACCCAGGTAGGATCAGCACAATGCCAAAAAACAGCAGTGTCTTAACAATACCGTAAAAACAATTAAGTCTCCTATTCATATATTAATTATTGTATAGAGCTTGTTCCAGTGCAAAGGGCAGATAATTTACGGGCTCTAGTGACTTAATAAAATATTTTTAAAAAAATTGAACCGACTTCAATAACACTAAAAAGTATAAAATAATTTAAATATTATTGAAGTTGGTGCCAAATATACACAGCAGGTACGCTAACACCAACTTCTTTAAGTCAGTTCAATTTTTTTTAATCTATACATATTATAAAACAAAGTCGCTCCCGCTGTCTGTCTGTCCTTATGTATGCTTAGATCTTTAAAACTACGCAACGGATTTCAATGCGGTTTTTCTTAGTAGATAGAGTGATTCAAGAGGAAAGTTTATATGTATAATACATGCATAATATAGTAGAGAAACACTGATAATTTTAGAGGTTTCTAATATGATGTCGTAAATAAACAAATTTTTTTTGCGCTTACGTTGCAGACGCTGGCTGAACCCTACGAGATAGATCAAAATAATGTAGGTCAGTATAATACTGACTACAATAATTGTACACCTTAACAAGGTCTACAAAAAAGTCCTCGATATCTATTTTTCATACCGCTAGGTTAAGGTTAAGCAACGTTAGGTAAGGTTATTAAATAGATGGGTAAACTGATTTGTATGAAATTTTGTGTGCATATCGGGTAGGTCTGAGAATAGGTCACAAAGTACATTTCATATTGCTAGCTAGGTTAAGGTTAAGCAACGTTAGGTAAGGTCATTAAATAGATGGGTAAACCGATTTGTATGAAGTTTTGTGTGCATATCGGATAGGTCTGAGAATAGGTCATAAAGTATATTTCATGCCGCTGATAACTTGATTGACGAGGGTATAGTATAGAACGAGAGGAGGGTGCAAGTGAGGAGAGAGAGTGGGAGAGGGGATTTGAGGAGGGGGTGTTGAGGTGAGGGATAGGGTGAGTCAGGTGGAGCAAGGGGGGAGTGAAGGGGAGCAAGGTGGGAGAAGAGGCAGTGGGGTGGTGGTTTAGGGAGAAGACAACGGGGAGAAGAAGAGGGGGAGTGTGATGTGGATCAAAGCGGGAGGGGAAAGGTAGAGGAGAGAGAGAGCATACAATTAGATTTTTCTTCTGTCTGATTAGAAATTTATTCTGTATTTTAGAAGAAATATGCAAAAATACAGATTGACTTGGAAAGCTGTTAAAACTATTTACATGCCTATCGTATCATAACCAATGCCTTTTTTGCGGAAAACGAAAAGGACGTCCTAAGGCCTCGTTTACGGAGGCGCGGGGCGTCACGCGTCGCGTGTGGCGTGGCGTCTCGCGGCGCGTCGGACGTTTTTATTGTTTACGTAGCGGCGGCGCGTGAAGCGGCACGTATCATCGCACGCGTAAACACAGACTTATAGCAATATATGATGCTGTTTATAGAGACGCGGGGCGGGAAGAGTGGCGGTGCCTGCCGATGCGCCCGCGGCGGTGCAACTCACTTTTTAACATACAATTTTCTTCTAAAAAAAAAAAACGATCATATCATACTCCATTGCGATGGTGACTACGTCTGTGTTGAACGATTACCAAATAGACTGGCAGAAGGTTCCGCCACAGGCATCGCCTCATCGAGAATCGCCGCTACGTGCGCCGCCGCGATTAACGCCGCGTGGGACGTAACGATGCCATCCGCGGGCTCCGCCGTAAAACATGCTCCATTTCAAGCAAACGCGTGTAAAATCGCTTCTCCGTAACCGCACTCATACAACGCCCTACATTTGAATTTAGTGCCGCACGCACTCTTGAGTAATAGTGTTCTGTGGCCGCACCGCCACACACGACGCGCGACGCCCCGCGTCTCCGTAAATGAGGCCTTGGCCCATACCCTGAACGTCGCGCATTCGCGTAATATACCTGTGACGGACGAAAAGCTACCTCAAATTAGCTAGTTAAAGTATGCCCAGTGAAATGTAATGTAATTGGTAGATAGCAATTTGTTTACTGTGTTCAATACGCACTAGTTGAGACCCCAAAGTTTCATATATTAGTAGGTTGCTCGGCTAGTTTTTTGTACTCGACATTTTCCTGGATCCTCACTAAGAAGCCTAGAACATAAGAAGCCTAGAACATAAGAAGCCTAGAATATAAGAAGCCTAGAACATAAGAAGCCTAGAACATAAGAAATTGTATATACGAACTAGTTATAATGAAGAATTGAAGAAAGCGAAATACAGTCCATTATTGTTTTTACGTCGATTGAGGGTTTCATTTATCTCCTCCGATAGGACCCCCACAAATTGTGGTCCATCGGAGCCGGATCAAGAACCAGAGAAGACCGAAGATTCGTTAGAGAAGAACGAAGATTCATTAGAGAAGAACGAAGATTCATTATAGAAGAACGAAGATTCGTTATAGAAGACCGAAGATTCGTTATAGAAGACCGAAGATTCGTTATAGAAGACCGAAGATTAATTATAGAAGATCTACACACGTCGCGTCGAGCGCCACATCGGGTGTCACACGTCGCGTCGAGCGCCACATCGGGTGTCACACGCCGCGTCGAGCGCCACAACGAGCGTCGAGCGTCACGTCGAGCATCAAGCACCGCGTCGAGCACCACGTCGAGCAACGGATACGCGGTTTGCCCGCGGCTCGTGTCTGTCTGCCACCTAACGGTGTCAAACGGTCGGCAGCACGAGTTAACGCCTCACGGCGGTGTGGTGTGTTTGCGTGACACCACCAGCTCGGAAGAGAGCTGAAGAGCGCACCTGTGTCGGTACGAGCGTCTAGTGTGCGGGGGCCGGACTGTAGGCACTGCCAAAGGGGTCGGACATTCCAGCCGACTGCTGAGCGCCCCGTGACACTTGGCCCTCCTCTGCTGAACAGGTCCCACCTTACCTTTCCTTAATCATCCATCCCCGACGGAGCGCACCCCGGTTTATCTGGGCCCTCCTGACGGATTGTTAGGGCGATAGGATTGTTAGGGCAGTAGGGAAGTAGGGTGGCGACCGAAGAGCCGAAGATGCCGACGACGAGAAGCCAAGCAGCGGAAGAAGAGAAGCTACCGCGCCGCCACGATATCCCACCCGCGTCTCCGTCCGCGTTAGCAACCGCATCCGTTGTGACCGATCCAACGGTGCCGTTGAGCAGAACCGTCCGCGTAACGAACATGATGACCGCCACCGCCGCGACCGACCGAACCGCGACAGAACCAGCGCCGCTTACCTCAACGAACCGAACCGTCGTCGCCGCGACATCAGAGGGAAGGCAGCGGGCGCCGTCGGTGCGATCCGAACGATCTACCGCAAGCGCCGTCGCACGGATCCGGCAGGCCGAACTAGAAGCCGAAGAACAGTTGGCGGAAATCAGACGACAGGAACTGCAACTGCAAGCCACGCTAGTTAGGAAGAGACTAGCCGCAGATGTCGCCACAATACGTGAAGAGACCGATCGAGAAAGCGCAGACGCCCTGGAAACTACGGACGTCGAGGGAAGAATTAACGATTGGCTACAAGGCGCTGAAATACGGGGGGAGCGAAGACATCGTGAACCCGAAGAAATGGATCCAGGAACTTGTCGACCACAACCACTGCCACCACGGCAACAGGAAGCGACGCCAATCCCGAGCCGCGTCAGATTTGAACCAAGAGCTAGATCGCCCACGCCGACCCGATCGCGAGACCGCGGGATCGACCGACTAGCTGATGTACTAGAGCGGATGGCGCGCACAAGAGCGCCCTCTAGACAAACGCAAGATTTGCCGATATTCAACGGGGCACCCGGAGAGTGGCTGCCTTTCAAAGCGGCTATGTCGGAATCTACCCATTTACACGGATTCTCACCGGCAGAAAACTTGGCGCGATTAAGAGCATGTTTAAAAGGAGAGGCACGTGAGTCAGTGGCCGCATTGCTCTACACGGCCAGCAACCCCAAGATTATTATGAGAACCTTGGAGCAGTGTTACGGCCGACCGGAAATAATAATTGACAAAGCTTTGAACGATATAAGGAAGCTGCCGCGACCTGGAACAAGCGCCAGCGATTTGAATGCGTTCGCGGTAAAACTTCAGAACATCGTCGGCGTGCTATCATGTATAGATGAGAGAGGTTACCTGCAGAACCCAATGCTCGCTCGTCAGGTCATAGAGAAGCTGAGTCCTCACATTAGAGCCAGATGGTGCGACTACGCGGACGAGTACGGGAGCCGCGATGAACCGGAAGTAGTCACCCTCTCGCGATTCCTGATGAGAGAAGCAGATCGGGCCGTAAGATTCGCATACTCTACGACGGCGAGTGCAACGCGGGAACCGACACGCCACGAGATCGCCACACGAACTGGGGCGCCGCAGCAAGTACGACCGAAGGTCGCCTATCAAAGGAAAGAGGCCGCCGTGTACGCAACCACGAATGCATCATCCAGGAAAGTATGCATCTGTTGCGGAAACGAACATAACACGACAGACTGCAAAAAGGTACATGCGATGACGGTTAATGAACGATGGGACTGGGCGAAGGGAACCCGCGTATGTTTCCGTTGCCTAAATAGCCGTCACCGACGAGCCACCTGTAAGGCAAAGAAGTGCGGCATCGAAGAATGTCGACACGCGCACCACGCGCTGCTGCATAATAACAAGCATCAAGCTGAACCAATGAACGAAACCACAACCGAAGAGGAGACTGCCACGATCACGGTAGCACATGCCGCCTCAGAACATAAATCGGTTTGGTTGAAGGTCTGTCCGATTACAATTCGGGGACCCGACGGGCTCAAAATGGATACGTACGCTTTATTGGACGAAGGATCTACCATCACGCTCATTGACGAGGAAGTTGCCCACGCTGTGAACGCACATGGTCCACAGCAGACATTGAAAGTAAGCGGCGTAACTTCCACACGAAGCGAACCAGGGAGTCAACGAGTGAGGATCGAGATCAAAGGGATGCGAACGAACTTCCACCCGATAGAGGCACGCACCATAAAGAGGCTAGACATCTCAGCGCAGACGATAACTGCGGATCAATTGAAGCGTAAGCACCTGAACGGACTACGCCCGGAAGACGTATGTTACGCCAACGCCAAACCACGTGTGTTAATAGGCGCAGACAATTGGCACTTGATTGTATCCAGACACTTATTGACGGGCCCGACGAACGAACCAGTGGCATCACTCACGCGACTCGGATGGGTGGTCCATGGGACCCTGCCACGCACGATTGTGGCCAAAGAAACGGACGAAGGTAAGACCGTCCTGCACACGCGAATAGCCGAGCGTCCCGAACCGAATGCGCGCGACGCAGGCTTAGATGAGCTCCTTACGTCGCATTTCGCGATAGACGCACTCGGAATCTCGACACGAACAAAGCCGGTGCGCGAAGATGAACGAGCGAAGGAGATTTTCGAGAAGACAGTGCGACTAACCGACGGACACTACGAAGTAGGCCTACCGTGGCGCACGGAAGAAGCTCGCCTACCGCCGAGTTACGACATGGCGGCACGACGACTGCGCACGCTGGAGAGGAAAATGGACCAGTCCGCCGAGTTTAGAAAAGCATACACGGATCAGATGAATAATCTATTCGTAAAAGGATATGCCGTTCCGGTCGAAAACGCAAACGAAGACGACCCGCACACATGGTACCTACCGCATTTCGCAGTTACGAATCCGAATAAGCCAGGAAAGGTGCGGCTTGTGTTCGATGCCGCCGCACGCACCAATGGAAGTTGCTTGAACGATGAGCTATTAGCGGGACCCGACATGTTGCTAGCACTCTACGGCGTACTATTCCGATTCCGCGAAAGAGCAGTAGCGGTCACCGCAGACATAAGAGAAATGTTTCTGCGCATAAAGATACGACCCGAAGACAGAGTAGCTCAGCGGTTTTTATGGCGCGCGGATAACCGGAACGACCCTCCGCGCAAATATGAGATGACGTCAATGATATTTGGCGCGAAAAGCTCACCGTTCTTAGCACACAGCGTTCGGAACAGAAACGCCGACGAATGCGCAGCAACGCATCCTAGAGCATTGCATTCGATCACCACCAACCACTATATGGACGACTGGCTCGAGAGTTTCATAGACGAGGAAAGCGCTGCGCGCGCAATAGTGGAGGTGCGAGATGTGCACCGACGAGCGGGATTTGAACTGGCGGGATGGAACACAAACCGGCCGCACCTGCTCGAACACCTCAGCGATTCAAAAGGACCCAGCGCGCCCAAGGAGCTCTGCGCGGGCGCCCATCCATACGGAAGAACGCTCGGATTGATATGGATACCTGACACAGACGAGTTAGGGTTTAACACCGCAATGCACAGAGTGCCGAACGATGTACGATCGGGGTCGCGAACGCCCACGAAGCGAGAAATGCTCAGCGCCGTGATGTCCATTTACGACCCGTTAGGACTATTAAGCCCGTATACGATACACGCGAAAATCACGCTGCAAGAACTGTGGCGCAAGAAGACCGGCTGGGACGAACCCGTTCCGGACGAAGGATGTTTACCCCATTTTAGAAACTACGCTGCAACAAACAAGATACAATGGAAGTTTATCGATCCGGGAGCCCCGAACCAGGGGGGAGCCTGGGAGAGACTCATCAAGAGCGTAAAGTCAGCACTTTTGGTTACGTTAAAGGAGCGAGCGCCTAAAGAAGAAGTATTGCAAACGCTACTAGCGGAAATTGAGAACACCGTAAATTCGCGACCTCTCACTCACGTAGCCGTGAACCCAGACGATCCCGAAGCACTGACGCCGAACCACTTTTTATTGGGCACTGCGACCGGTCTACCGCACGTAGGCGACTGTGACCTCGCCGATAAAAGACAGTGGAGGGCAGCACAAGCGCTAAGTAATATGTTCTGGACGCGATGGATGAAAGAATACTTACCGACGCTTAACCCGCGGGGAGATCACCGAGGACCTAATCACCCGCCGGAAGAAGGAGACGTCGTAATCATCGCGGACGGTTTATTACCTCGGAACGTATGGCCCCGAGGTCAGATAGAGCGTGTATACACCGGACCGGACGGTGTCGTGCGAAGCGCGGACGTGCGAACGCGAGGTGGGATATTCAGGCGACCCGTCAGAAGGCTTATCGTCCTCCCGAGAGAAGAAGAGGCTGCGTGAACTACGCCGGGGGGAGAGCTGTGACGGACGAAAAGCTACCTCAAATTAGCTAGTTAAAGTATGCCCAGTGAAATGTAATGTAATTGGTAGATAGCAATTTGTTTACTGTGTTCAATACGCACTAGTTGAGACCCCAAAGTTTCATATATTAGTAGGTTGCTCGGCTAGTTTTTTGTACTCGACATTTTCCTGGATCCTCACTAAGAAGCCTAGAACATAAGAAGCCTAGAACATAAGAAGCCTAGAATATAAGAAGCCTAGAACATAAGAAGCCTAGAACATAAGAAATTGTATATACGAACTAGTTATAATGAAGAATTGAAGAAAGCGAAATACAGTCCATTATTGTTTTTACGTCGATTGAGGGTTTCATTTATCTCCTCCGATAGGACCCCCACAATACCTCTACCTAAAACAATTTCTGTTTTAATTTATTCTACGCGGTGGTAATGCAAGTGGTATATGGTGAGATAAGACAAATGAACATCAATAATTATAGGCACCATAAAGCTCAAGATACTAAAAGGAATGTGCCACTCGGGACCATAAACTAACCGCTATACTCCTAAACGTCGCGTCGGTGGGGCCTGTTCGGCGGTAAACGTAAATATTTTAATTCCTCAGCGTCAGTGTTGCAAGCTCACAAAATGAGTAATGGCGAGTGTAAAATGAAACGATTCATTGGACACATTAAAAATTCTCGGTTAACTTCGTTCGTAGGTCCCTTTGTTATTTATAAGGCATATTAAAGTAATAAATTGCACCTAATTTAATTTGCATAATCATATTCCAGCAATAATAAAAAAAAAGTTAAAAAGCACAGGCGGTCTACTCAAACCAGAGGTGGTCTACTCAATACAGAGGTGGTAAGAGGTTATTAGCTCTGTGGCGACTCGACATAACCAGATGGCGCCACATGTGGTAGCGTCGCGATGAAGAGAAGTACCACATACAACAATACAGATGGCGCCACCGATTTCTGAATCGTGCAAGCGAAGTTTCGAAGTACGTTCGCTATATATACAACATCCCGACAACCACTAGCGGTGGGCGGTAGCGGAATTTTACGTTAACGAAACGAAACTATCTATCGAATATCAGTAGCGGGTTTTGAAACGCGCTATTTCAGTAACGAGCAATAGCGGGTTTTTTAATAGTAAGCTAACGTCTTGCTTTTATAAAGATTCAAACAAACTTGATCTGTATTACAACAGAATAAGGTCTCAATTTACATAATAATATAGACACGGTTGACAGATTATTCCATATCAGCCAAGCTAACAGCTCTCAGTTATGACAAATAAATCTTAAAAATTATTATTATGCATTTTATCTCAAGGGTTGTAAGGGCCAAAGTTAAATGCAGCACGCTCGAGTATGTGAAAGAGACAAAATATTTCATTTCGGTCAAACCATCGAACCGATATTCGCGTTGTTGCGTGCCATTGCCGCGATCGCGATAGCTGCCGAAAGCCGATAGCGAGAGCTAACGAAACGAATATAGCCGACCGTTTGTCAATAACGTTGTTTCGTGAACACGTGAAGACGTGATCGAGTTAATAGATGTTAGCAGGATAGCAGGTTATTCCAGAACGGCGAAACTATCTATCCGCTATTGTGCCGATAGATAGTTTCAATAACCATATACGTTGCGCAAGGACCACCTCTAACAACCACTGTCGGGGGGGTTCCTCAAAGAAGCGTCGAAACGCTACTTTGAATCCGCATCCCGTCACGCGAACAGTTTAATCCGCGCCACCGCCCATCACGCCCCTTCCTAGTCCTTCTGACTCGCGCCGCAGACCACGGCACGTACTGCTCGACCCTCTCAGGAGGGAGCTTTTTTTTTATGGGGTCAGCCCCATGACGGTCCTATTGGACCGGGATGCGCCGAACCCTCCCCGACAACCGTATGCTACACTAGCTATCAGACACCGGTCTCGCCGGCGAGGCCGAAGGGTCGTACGTATGCGACCTCAACGACGTGCATCACCCCACTGAGTTTCTTGCCGGTTCTTCTCAGTGGGGGCGCGTTGTGAACCGGTGGTAAACTCAGTCCTCTTAAGCGACAGCCCAAGCCGAGGCCGTGCCTCCCTGAGGTGCCCTTGAGCTCGTCGCTACTTCAGCGCTTTAAGCGCTCGCCTCCTATTGTCCAGTGAAGCTGTAATGGCCATCTGCGGCCAACAGCGTCTATCATTACCAAAAAAAAAAACCACTGTCGGGGGGCTTCGGGCCTGACCGAGCATCACACCTCGCTCGGTCGGAGGATCCTCCCTCCCTTTAGCACCGCCGACACATCGCTAAAGCTCCAAGGAGCGCTACCACATGCGCGTACACGAACACAAAAAAAAATTATACTTACTTACCTACTTTATATAGATAGACAATTCTTTATTGCGCACGAACAAACAGATACTAGAAGAATAAGATACAAATTAATAAGACATGCAACAATGGGCGGCCTTATCGCTATATTAACTTGTTCTGCCATTCATTACTTTGCACGCCACTGTCTTAGATCTTCGGCTCTCCTCATCCATTTCTTGCCTGCCACTTTACGTATATCGACGCCCCATGTAGCCTGAGGTCATCCTACGCTACATTTGCCAACTCGCGGTCTCCACTCTCTTGCTCCACGGTTCTACCACTGCCCACTGCCACTTCTGTTTGCTCAACCGGTGGCCTATGTAACTTTGGTCACCGGGTTCTGGATTCGATCTTTCAGAAAAACTCAGAGTATAGCCCTTTTCACTACTCGCTGAGATTATTTATACGAATTTAACCATAGGTGCTGCAAAGCATTCGAAACGTCGGGAAAGTAAAAGCTAAAATAAACCGCGATATGTTCCGTAACACTAAATTAATAAAATTACAATGTAGTATTCGCGTAAATAAAGGACAACATTATTTACCTATACGAACAAACAGAATAAGTAGTTCAATATTAAAATTATTATTATTTATAAAAAAAAGTAATATTTTCTTAGAGGAATCACAATGAGCATGATTGATACATCATCATCATCAGCAGCCGAAGTACGTCCACTGCTGTCCTACCCTTCCATATTCTGTCCTGTACCCCAAGGTTGTCTGGAAGAGATCGCTTTAGCGATAAGACCACCTTAAATTGTCACACTGCAATTTTACTTTTCCGTTTTAAGTTGTATCTTCTCTTTTGGTGTACAATATAGAATTATTGTATTGTATTGCTGAACTAAGGCCTCCCCCTTAGAAGGGAGGGGTTACCATAATCCCCACGGTTGGCAGGCGTCTAGGGGATTGCAGTATAAATAGTAATCCACTATTGGATTAAACACAAAACACAGCGAAACACGCTGCTGCCCGTCTTCTTCTTTTCCCTCGCCTCTTACGAACACCCAACGGGAGGGAATGGGAGGGAGCTATTTCTTATTATTACCTATTTCCCGGACACCGCACGGGCAATGATTGATTAGTAAAAGTAAAATTAAATTGGAGTGTGAGGTATTGCGTTATTTCAATACTAATCGAAATATCTTGCTATTACGGTGAAGGCAAACACCTAATAAAACCCAAGCATACTTGTAGTAGTGTATTCAAGCCGCGTACCCGATCTACCAATCCGCACCAAAAATGCCAAAGAATAAAGCGGATTAATAAAGTTGGGTCATTTACCAATTATGCCCTAATCTTCTCAGCTCTTATGAGAAACAGATATCCTTGCCTAGCACTGTGGAATACTCCTGGTTATTTATGTATGTTATAACTACGAATCCATAGCGACTTCGCCCAACGTTTTTATTGAGCATCTACTTAAATGTATTGTTATTTTGACTTCTATGGAATCTATCTATTTACATATGTATAGAACAGACAGATGCAAATCACGCGGATAGCGGCTTTATTGTATACTGTTTAGGTATTTAAACTAAGTATAAATAATAACACTCGTCACGTCGGTAACTAAACATGGATTTAGCGTTTGTAGGTATATTTTTATAACAAAATCGGCTTATGGGAAGCGCTTAGCTTTTAGCTTTTAAAAAGTTGTAAATACAAAGTATTATCGGGGTGGATTTAAAATAGCTTTATCCACATCAATAAATTCTATCCGATGATAGCAAATGTGCTTTGAGTCATTGGACTCACATTGGTACAATCGCGGTCACGAACGCTTGACCACCTTTAGGACGGGTATAGTCGCTTGCATGAGCCGGCTCAAAATAAGGGCGGACGGGATAAGAGCACGTGACGTCGCGTCGATCAAACGATTTTGATTGCAAACTAGTACCTACCCACAGCATTCGTGACCGCTATAGTACATACAATCCCCGGCACGTCCAACATTTCAATATGCATCTAATCCAAAGTAGAACTCAGCCAATTATATGAAGGAGTTGCGTAATGCACATATTGGCATACAATCCTCAAAAAATCTAAATCTATAGACTTTTCTAAATGTTCTTCATAAACAAACATGACGCTATAAGACATACATGATGCTATAAGAGATTTAGTAGGGCAACATGCAGTATCGCGTTGGGTCTTGCAGGGCAGCATCGATGCTGTGTAGCGTTTTGACGAATCGCTAGTTACCTGCTTACAAAAGCTGTCGTAACTGCGACTTTTAGAGACTGCTTGCTGGTGCCTTTAAATAATTATAATAAAACAAAATCGCTCATTTCAGCGACTAGTTCACTGATTTTAAAAGTAGTTTAATTTCAGTCACTGAAAAATAAACAAAATTTATTTTGTGATAAGTACTTAGGTACCTACTTACTTTAAACATTGATTCCCAAATGTCCTAAAAGAAATATGATACTACTTATCTGTCAAACGCACTATAGATTGATGTTCGCTGAAGACTCCCACTGGAATGGGTAGGAATTTCAGCGTTACTTTTGCACCCTTGAGATATTGAAACTTTAGTGATAAATGTCTGAATTTTTTTAACACCTATGTAATACAAAAATGTGGATTCGAACTTTTGTGAAAGTAGAACGAAACATACATTATATTTAGTGAACAGTTATGTCAAATACAGAAATAGGATTTTGTCTAGTCGAGGCAATTTTGATCAGGGGGCAATTTATCCCAGAGGGTACAATCTGACGATGGCACTCATGCGCTAGGGGCAATTGTGCCCAGGGGAAAAATTATTGATACAATGGAATCATTAGCTATTCACACGCGTATTATACGTGTGACCTGTGATTTGCGTAGGTGAGTGCGGTGTACGCGTAAAGTGATGAGTACTTGACTCTCGTTCCAATTGTCAGCCTAGCCAGACACATCTTGTATTAATTGTAATATTTGTATTCATGTAATAAAGTTTTAAGTTAAACTTATTTTTTTATACTCGCCCACTGCCCAAGTTTATAATTCGCGCAAGGCTTCTATAACTTTTAAATAAAAATAGGTAAGTACTCTTAGAATAAAATACCAAATTTATTACATAACTTGTAATTTTTCACGCTGGGCTGGGGTACCTACATTTAAGTGTTTTTTGTATTTGCCTACACTGCCAAAACGGCGCTAAAAACAAGCTCGTCACATAAAAACATTGATAAAGTACACTACGTCATAAAAACGAATTCAAAATGTCGGTCAGTATACGCCATCGCCATTCGGTTTACGAGGCGGGCAGGTGACGCGCGGGTTACGGCGCCGATGTAAAATTGATCTAATCTTTGTAACGCGTTCGCGTAAAAACAGTAACTTTCCTTTTGTGGCGCGTTTGTACTTACACTGTAGGTACCTATCTTTTTTATTACTCCCACAGCTGGGCAATAGCCTCACATACTGAATTACGGAAGCTGAGACGGTTTAGACCAGCCATACTCAACCTGCGGCCCGCTAGCCTTTTCTATGCGGCCCGAAGTCTAGTGCAGTATTTTTATATTAACAGTAGTATTTTATTGATATGTGTAGAAAAGTAACGCAAAAAATTTCGTTCGAAAGGTTCGAGGTTCGAATGAATAAATATTCATTTCACTCGTTTTCTCTCATAAAATAGCGCGCACACAGAATTTAAGTAAAGAAATGTGTCGGTTAATATCAAAATCGGTAAAATCCACTGTGGGTCAAAACATATTTTTTTAGCCAACACACCTCTACTTTTTGTAAGGCATTAGACATTGTTTTCAGAAGTGTTAAAATCCATTGCTACTCCATAGTAATTTAGGCCTAAAGTTCGACAGTATATCAAATTTAGCAAAATCCAGATCATAAGTTGTTTCAATGTTGGCAATATCCACTACGGCCAATCACGAGGCTGCATTTTTTCAATATGGCCGATAGTTTATACCGAAACGGTCGGATATCACTACCAAGGTAGATCAAAATTAGTTATATCCACCTATGAGTTACATCAAAACCAGTATAATCCACACGAGTATAACAAACTTGGTTATATTATATCAAAACTACATTTACGTTTTTCCCAAAAGTTATGTACATTCAATCATGCTAAACTACTTAAAATGATATTAACATTTCTATATTAATAATAATAATAATATCTTGGGACAATCCACACACGGTCATCTACCATCATCTAGATTAAATTCCTCTTAATTCGCATTGTATTTATGTGTTTTAGAATTTTGTTAATCACGAAAAACTATTTAAAAAAAAATAAAAACCGACTTCAAAGTAAATTATCTAATAAAATATTTTCAAAAAAATATAAACCGACTTCAAAGTAAATTATCTAAAAAGCATAAAATAACGAAAATATTATTGAAGTTGGTGTTAGCGTACCTGCTGTGTATATTCTGCACCAACTTCAATAATATTTTCGTTATTTTATGCTTTTTAGATAATTTACTTTGAAGTCGGTTTATATTTTTTTGAAAATATTTTATTTAACACTTTTTAGTGACTTATTTTACCAAGATAGGTATCAGCACTATCACTCAACTGGAATGTCTACATTACAGTAACTTACTGAAAACATAAAAAGTTTATATCTCTTAAACTACTGGACCGATTTTGATGAAACTTGTACTCTACCCTAAGTTGAAAAATACTCTAACTATTGCAAAAAGAATTTTCGAAATCGGACTTGTAGTTTCTGAGAAATCCGCGGACAAACCTAGACCATGATTCCCCACCACTAGGGCTAGTAAATACGTGAACTGTTCACGAAATCTCAAGCATTTTTACTAGGTGGCAGGTTCCTTGTGCAGGGAACCGTCCAGCAGTGTCAGATATTCTGCCATGTGAAGGGCACTGTAGCTGGTGACCGGATACACAAGTCTTAATATCTAACGTTTTCTAAAAGTTTTTATGATCGGCAACGCGCTAGTGATTCTTCTGGTGTTGCTAGCGCCCATAGTCCATTTCTGTGGTGACAGCTTACCATCAGGGTGGCCGATGTTTACCACCTTGTTTGTTTAAATAAACCTTCCACCTTCACCGATAGCGAATGTTAAAACCTATCAATTAGAAGGTAGGTGAAAATTCACATTTGCACTGCAAGGCTCAGCAGGGGGGGGGGGGCTCGAAGGTTCGTTGCAAGCAAAATACTCGTCCTGTGACGCTGGATTATCATTATTATTTGATATTTGTGAATATAATTAAGTAAAAATATCCCTTTAGTAATTTATTTTAGCAATCAAATTGCTCCGATTAATGTTCGACAACTATAGAGCTGAATTCCTAAGGAAGAGATTCCGCGATAGTCCGGGAGCTAACCCTTTTATTTTGCGATTCATTTTCAATTAATGCTACCTGTTACTACATAAAGAAATTACGGAGACTGCGAGAGGAAAATTGAAGTAGCGGGTACCTAAGAACTTGAATGAAACTAAAATCATCGTGTTAATTAGGTATGTATCGATAAAGTCACAGCTACGCTTTGCCGAGGAGGTAAGGGGAGGAGTGGAATTTTCCTTTTCTACTCCTCTTGTTTACTTTTCTGATAAATTCGATGCGGGTTTCAAGACAATTTAGTGTTTCCTCGGGACTCGCCGAGGATTAAACCTTGGTGTCTTCACCGGTGACCATTGTAAATCCTGGCTTACAGGAGTCACCATGGTAGGATTAGTCTCAGCTACGCTACACCTGTTGGCCGCCTTTAAAGTTACGCTCACACATAAAAGAGTGCGCATAGAAATTACTCGTGTAGTTGTATGTATAGTAATGTTAAAATACGGGACGTAGAAGCATCGGTAGGCAAATAGCCAGATGGTCTGATGACTTATTATAGTAGACTAACCAAGAATATCATTTCCCCTAAATCCAAAAAACGGCGTACCAACTCCTGGACTAAAAGTCCAGGTGCCAGATATCAGTTAAAAGACGTGGCAGTTTTAATTACGCCGGTCTATCGACATTCCGGGCGGCACCGGAGCGGGCGCGGCGGCCGGATTGCCCCCGTCGGTGTAGGAATCCGTTCCATTAGCCCCGCAACTTGCTGGATTCTTTACTAGGAGCCATCTTGCCGCGATCCGATGTCGGATTCTATTCATTTCTCTTGCTAATGTTGCGAATAATTTCTCTGATTAGCCTTTTTTAACGAGTACTTTTTATTCTTAGAGGTTACCAGGTACTTGGTGATAAATGGTTGCGCAAAATACCAGCTTTCTAGGTACCTACCACGACAGTGTCATTTCTCAATGATTGCTCTGCCGCAAAACAAGCAATGCAATCATTTTTGAGTCCCGCTATGAAGACCACTGTTGCTGAAAAAATTACTAGCCTTGGAGACCTAAAAACTAATACTTATATCCAGCGGTTCTAGTACGGGTCTTCACTGTCAGTTTTCGCCCATACATTTTCCTAGTTAGGGTTCCATACCTATAAGGTAAAAAGGGAACCCTTATGGTCTGACTTCGTCTGTCTGTCTGTATATATGAAAGGGCTTCATTTGGACATCATGATAATCAAATATGTAAAAAAAAAATACCGTCCCCCCCCCCCTTCTCTCCGAAGTTTGTGGAGGGAAAAATCTAAAATAATTATGGGTAATAATGTCTACCTATATTTTACAGGAAAAATAAAATGATCTTTCTAAAGCGTACAGTTTTTTTAGTACTTACTCCAAAAAAACCTGGACAAATAAAAATTGGTTTTGCGGTTTGTTTTTTTTTGCTGAGGTGTAAGACGAATAGTAAAATAACTTTAATACGTCCAAAGATGGTATGGAACTCTCGGTGGGCGAGTCCGACTCGCACTTGACCGATATTTTTTTTATAGTTACCGCTAGTGTGAAATGTATGAAGAAAACTGACAGTTTGGTCAAGTTCGTTAACTACCAAACCCCGTACTAGAACCCCCAGATGTCAAGTGATTACATATCACAACTACTATTGGATAGCAAGTAAGCAGGGTGTATAACAACTCGACCAACTAATTCAAAAACCTACCAACCATAGGCGGCAAATGAATGTGAAAGTTTATTTTAATAATAACTAAATCAAGGCTGCCATCGGTTTATCTAGGTTGTATCTATTGGGAAACTATTTACAGGCATTTTAGAGTAGATTATTACACTCTATACCAAATAAGCTTGAACGCGATTACAACTTTATTATGCAGTCATAAAACACCCCCGCTTTATATTTGACCGCAAAAAAAAGGTCAAAGTTGTTATTGCTGACGCGCCTAGTTGACAATGTATGCGTTATGTAGTTATTGAGCCGCAAACGAACTTGTAATCGCCTTCAAGCTTATTTGGTATGGAGTGTAGCTACAAGCTTCGCGTATGAACGCGTGATATTCGCGCGAAAGCGAAAGCCGCGCGTAGCTTAGGTATTAATTATTATAATGAAGATTTACTTATTAATTTTATGTGTGTTGATTATGATGTCGTAATTGTGCATTAAATTAAAATTTCCAAACTTGTGCGTGTTCTTTAATTAATCACGCCCAAAACGAATCCAACTGATCTATCCGAGCTATAATTGTATTTCAGTCTTAGTATTAAATTCCAAGAAGCATTCTAATCTAAAATCTCATCTTAAACACATACAAATAGAACGATATTAATTTCGTGGCTTTTCGAAGTACCTTTGTTTTAATTTATATCAAACTAGACTGATAACAGAATGTCTTTCAAATTCTCTTGTACCTACAAGGGCACCTATTTATCTGAAGGGTAAAGTAAAACAAATGATCGCAAATATATCTCTTTAATAATCAATATATTATGATACACACAAGTAGGTACATACCTACGTAAAAAATTACGTTGCATTTCAAATAATTATACTGGTCGTGGTTCTGCATTCTTGCCATATTTACGGAGGTTGATATATACCTTTTAAAGAACATAAATCAATCATTAAATGATAGACTTAAAATTATGAAATATTTTTTATGTTTGGTACGAAAAGAAATCCCATGTGCAACCGTCGCTATAACCCCGTCTGGCACCGCTCTTCGCGCAAAGTAGGTAAACAAGAGTACCGCGCGGAATTTCCAACCTTGGGACCTATTCCGAGCACTCTTATTCTGGTTGAACGTTAATCATGAAACATTAATTATCTTTTAGTTATTAGCCACTGAATTATTAATCTATTTTTAATCAATTAACATAATCCTTAACTGTTAGGTCTACAAATATGGCAAAAATGCAAAACCACAACCTGTATATTGCTATTTTATTACTTACTAGAAATTAGATCTTTGAAATCGAAACTTTCCTAGTACATCACTATTAGTTCAAATACATGCTTGATTTTCATTGAAGTGGAAGCCTGTATAATAAATACTGTGTTTATAATACAAAATCTTAGATCAAAGAATCTTCAGTCTAATATTTTGTTATTAAAATAGCTTATTTTCAAGTTATACCTACTTATTTAGGTAACTGTAAAAAATAAAGAGATGTACCTATTAGTTCCCATTTTATTGAAGTGATTATAATATTCGTAATAACGTTAAATAATCAACAATTTATACCGATACTTACTTATAGTAGGTATTTAAATAGCGATTTAATCGCAGACATTTATAATGTCGGTTTTCTTAAAATAACAAGACAAAAACACACAAGCAAGCAAAATGAATGAAATAACAAACGGAATCGGTGAAGTAATCCACTCTATTTTCAACCGCTAACAGACCGGGGACGGACTCAAATCGAGTCCAGAGAATAATGAGAACTAACTTCCGAGGAACGTCTAAGTCAATTATTGGAGTTAGCACACTTTGTTGAACTTGAAAATGTAACTAGCGGATAGATATCAAGATCCAGTTAGTTACACAGATTCTTATATACTTATTTACTTCAATGTCAAAGTATGAATGAGAATTTAATTTACATGAAGAGATTCAAACATTAAATTAAAGTCAAATACTATATGTACAAATGAGACTAGGCATAATAAATAAATGGTAGCCCTTTGTACAAGGGGTTCGCACAGATTGGCAGCCACCGCAGTGTCAAATATTTTGTCGCAAAACGCGGCATCCTCATTAACCAGTGTGAAGGGTGGAATAAATTACTGCCTTCAAAGTATAAAGAATGTGTTACATATTAAGAGAGTAATTCTTAGTATCAGGTCAAACTGTTGCTCACTAAACTCACTAAAATTGCAAAAAAAAAATTACTGCTCCGATCGAAACTATCTCGTCAAAGACATACGTTAATTGGCTACGTAATGCTTAATGAATCTTGCAGACGGATCAGAGACACCAGAGACCCATTTTGGCATCCAATAATAAGGCGTGAATGCATGTAGACCAGGATATGACTTTTCAAACACGTATCGATAGTACTTCGACTCGGCACTTGTTGGCTGTACCCCCGGATACACCACATTCTCTTCGATTGACCTTTCTGCTATTATTTCTCCAATTATAGTAAATAAAGACTTCTTTACCGAAGCCACTCCATCGCTGAATGCCTCTTTGTGTCGCCACAATATGGAATCGGGCAGCAGCCCGCTTTTAGCGAAACTGCTTCTCAACAAATGCTTTTCAATACCGTTCTGCGGTTGTCTAACTTTCGGATCCACATTGAGGTAGTGGTTGGTAAATTGGATATCTAAGAATGGTACTCGAAGCTCCAGACTGAAAGCACTTGTGGTCCGGTCTGCACGGAGCCCATCATATAAGTAGATATCGGAAAGCAATCGCAAACTTTCCTCGTGAGCTACATTCTCAGATGGGGCATCCCTGAAGTAAATGTAACCTTGAGCCAACTCATCTGCCCCTTCACCACTAAACACCACAGTAGTGTCAGTCTTCTCTTTAATGTACTTCGCTAGAAGATACATCGGAAGACTGGCTCGTATTGTGGTTATGTCGTAGGACTCTAAGTGGTATATAACGTTATCTAGCGCTTCTTTAACATCCTTTTCTTCGAACTGTACTTCATGATGTTCTGTGCCGAGATAATCGGCTACTGTTCGAGCCGCAATCAGATCAGGTGAGTCACCCATGCCTATAGCAAACGTTTGTATTTTGTACGGCAATTTGTGTTTTTTAGCTAGTTTAACTATTAAAGCTGCGATAAGTGACGAGTCTAAACCACCACTTAGGAGACAACCAATTCGTCTATCAGACATCAGTCTCTTCTCACATGCAGCTTCCAATAGACTTGCCGTTTTCTCTTCAACACTTTTTCCTTCTAATTCGGATTCTGGCAAGTAAGGTAAAAAGCGTGGAGCCGTGCCAGGCGATGCGTACTGCTCTATGTAGTCAAGTTTTACTTTACCGCTGTCTAAAATACTCCATACACCAAAGTGACCCGGCGGGAATTGCCTTAATATCGACTCCCCGTTGGCTTTCTGTTTTAACCTAATCAGACCCTTACCTTCCGAAGAAATGCCCAAGATACCGTCTTCCTCATTGCGAAATTCGAATAAGGGTCGGACACCGTACGGATCCCTAGCGACATAAATTTTCCTTTTCTCGCCGTCGACGAGGCAAAACGCAAATACGCCGTCAAGGCTTTTTACGGCTTTTTCGATGCCGAAGTTGTGGTAAAGGTGAGTGATAGCTTCTACGTCGCATTCTGTTTCATAAGGGAATTTATGTTGGGATTCTAGTCGCTTACAGTTATAAATTTCTCCATTGCATATCAACGTTGTCCGTGGATAGAGGTGCAGCCTCATCGGCTGCATACCGTGAAGGCCGTCAACGATGGCGAGTCTTCGGAATCCGAATATCGCGAATGGTTCGCGGGCGTCGGCCTCGAAACGCCACGCATCGGGCCCCCGATGACGGATAGTTACGAAACTCTCCGTACATAATGGACATAAGTCCTCACTTACGCCGAATAGTGCCCAAATCCCACACATTTTAATATCTGTAACAAATTAAAACTACATTAATGCTGTTTTCAACAAACGAATCAAGTACGTTCAAAGATTTATCGATTGCAATAATTCACTATTTTCTTTTGGAACTAGCCTCGAATTAAAGTTATTTGATTTATTTTATAAATAAGAAAACTAATTGAAGTGGAAATTGTTGTTGCTGCACACTTTTTAACTACAGATTAGTCGGTGAAAAGGCTAAAGAAAGTTTTAATGAAGCCGAGTACACTAGCTAATAAACAAACTTCACAGGAACTTGCGAAAGGCACCGGCTATCGCTGCCACGAGCTGCGCTTATAGATTTTAACATAGTCTTTTTATAGTTTTTAAAACCTATATAGAGAATACTATAATAGATCAGACAGGACAGAGTTGGGTAAAAGTATTAATTATAGAATTCTTATCAAAGGCTAAAACTGTAACACTTTATAAAAGCATTATTTGCTACAATTATTGTTCATCCTTAAATACTGCACTCTACTCTATGTATGAACTTGGCACCGATAACTTATACAGTTAATTAACCGACCAAATTTAACTTGAAACTTGAACCATTAACGAGAGTGTTAGGATAAGGTTCACTCATTAAACTCCGAAGTGCACAGTTTGAAAACACTGATTCACTTTAAAACATATTCTAATTACCTACTGTGGAGCTGGACGTCGCGTAACGATCCCATGGTAGTTGACAATGCATTAAAATAATAGTGAATGTTTATGAACCCCCTTGTAAGATGCATGTATGTTATGAAAATTCAGAAATAAATACTACCCTAACTGTAAGTAAACCTATCCAAAACTTCTCAATCAAATAGCGGTTACTATTTGATCACCAAACAAATCTTGGTCAATTCGCAGAATAATATAATATTTCCAACAACAAAGACAGCGGATCAACATACTAAACTTAAATTGGCAATTCTAAATTCATCACGGATTATTATTTAAGCAACAAATCTATTAATCTGCGCCTACGGGAGCAGAATACATAAATCAATTAACCCGGACAAGACGGGCCGTGTTGGGGCCGCCAGCCCATTTCTAAGCTAGTTCCCCATTTTGGCGACACCGCCGTCCCCTAGGGGCTCCAAATCGTCTCTTGTTTAATTCAAATATTATTTGGGTGGGATTGAAGTGTCGCTGTAACCACTCGATTGCAGTGGCTGTTTATGATGTAGATAGATGATGGGCATCAATCGGTAATTAGAGAAATTAATTTTAATTTCTGCTAAGAGCAAAGTTCCAAGAGGCAGTTTACGGTCTTTGCTATAAGTATTTTTGTTTCTTGTAGAAGTATATAATACCTAGTGTTCTAATGAGTTATATTTTATACATGTTAAAAAGACTTCTCTATTTAGGTTTACCATTGATGAATTAGGTATATGAGACTCACGATTGTTCAAAGGTACTGTAAAATTTTGTTTTAGGGGCTCAAATACACTATTTGTATGACTAAATTCCACTATTCTACTCTAAGACTCAAAGAGGACTACTGGAGGAAACTGTGACTGTACAGATCTCAAACCACATTATTTATGATATAGATAAATCGCGAATAACGAAAATACTGATGAGGCAAAGCACAATTGCATAACCTTTGCGTGCATCTATTTCTGATACGGTATAATAATTTTACCAAGTAAGATAAAATATGAAAAACTGAGTTTCTTTTAAAGTATACAATGTTTTATTGATAATTTTAGCCTTGATCTACTATTTGGATCATCGTCCAAAGTCCATGGCAGTTAACGTTGAAACATATTGGCCTCTTTTAGTCATCTATGGTGTGTTAATACAGCTGTTTGCCAGTTAATTGCTTATATATTATTTGCTTATATTGTGTGAAGTGCGATATTATGAAACTTCCAACGAATGATATTATTAAACAGCAAACGCCCAACGCCAAATCGTCTTGTCACTAAACTGCATAAATGTTTAGCTGTACATACTAAAGCTCATCACTGTCTGCACTAATTACTATACATTCTAAGACTATTCTGATCTGAGCACAAATTCGAAACATGGTGCACCCAAATTAACCTTTAGGTTTGAGGGTTACGACGCTTTAAAATTACCACGACTTAATGATATTCCGAACGTATAAGAAACTTTATGTACAATTATTTACGTATAACTAAAAATTAGTAAACCAATATGTTTTCTAAAAGCAAGTGATAGCATCTTATCCAATAACCGCGATGTTATTTGAGACTGGGGACCTTCCCGTGGGAATCTCGTGAAATATTTCAGCGGGGAGTGGCAGGCGCAATAGCTATCGCAGTGACGCCATGACCAACAATTTACTTGCGACGTTCACCTACGTACATATTATAATACCAAATTATACAGCCTGATCATAGAAATGTTATAATCACTACTAATGCCAATAATTGTAACCCATGTAATATATTTTTTTTTTCATATTTATTTAAGATATGATATCCCTTCCTTATTATTAACTTTTGTGCAGTACTTTGTACATTTTCTAAATTCGCATGACGGCATTTTACTTGATTTTCAAAGGCACACGTCACGTTCATTACATTTTACCAACTCGGGACTTACTGCTCGTTTACCCAATTGGGTGAATTTCTTGCGCTAATGTCAGTATCTATTGTATAAAGTATAAAATATCATTGATACAGCCAAACTATCGTGGCAACAAGTCCTTGAACTTGTGACTTAAATTTAGAGTACAACTTACACTAACGACGATTTTATATCTGATAGAGGAAAATACGATAGTAAAAATACAAATTTCTACATTTACAAAACTTCTAAGTCATCATCATCATCATCACCAGCCGGAAGACGTCCACTGCTGAACATAGGCCTCCCCTTCGAACGCCACAATGAACGACAATTGGCTATTTGCATCCACCGGTTACCTGCGACGAGCACAATGTCGTCTGTCCACCTAGTGGGACGCCTGCCTACGCTGCGTCTTTGGGTTCGTGGTCGCCACTCGAGAACCTTTCTTACCCATCGGTTATCGTTCGGTATCGGTTAAACTCTAGGTTAGAACCTGTACTATACTATTTTATTACATGTGGTGCTGTAATAAAATTGTATTTTGCTCTATTTTCGCCTTTTTTTAATCAACTTAGTGACGAGACGAGCAAGACGTTTGCCTGATGGTAAGCGACACGCCGGCCTATAAGACAGGTATAGAGCACTGCCGCCTGATGTTCGTATTTGAGTCCTTGAGCCCAGTGCCAGCCAGCCCATTTCACCAGCTACAAGGTCCAGTCCAGCTATTGAGGTGGCAGGTACCTATTATACCACCTGCACAACTATTCACAATAAATTTTACCGTTATGTTTATAAAAAAATATACAGTCGAATTAAGAACCCACCTCCTTTTTATGAAGTCAAATTCTACGGGCGCAAGTTTAGATCGATACATGATTTGTATGATGCAATCTATGCAATCCATTTCAAATGAATTACGCGCACTGCTAACGCTTTATTTAATATTTTTTTATAATGAAAATGCCAGCGCTATGTACCTACTATCAATTATCCAATAAAAGAAATAAAAACTTTAATCTTTATTTATTTATTTTTTCAGGTTTTTAGTTTCTTTAAAACAATAATAAAGATCTTAAAAATATTTAAGGCAAATTGCCACTTTGTTACATACACGAACCTATTCATTTCAAGAAATAAGAAAGAATCTATTACCTACCTATTAATTTAGGTACCTAAATACACCAATAGATGTCGTACGTGGCATCTGCTTTGTAATGGACTGTTGTTGGCTTACATACAAACATGCCTACATAAAACTACATAATTTATATCAATAACACATACATAAAATTAGCAGCAATAAATTCCGTAAAAAACATAATAAAATTTGCGATTTGGTACATACTTAACCTCTACATAATGTAAGACGAAGACGTGCCTTCTTATAAAACAATTAAATATTAAAATCTGTGTCACTAATACTCACATGTACCTTCCGTACGTTAGACCGTGCTAGAAAAATATTTTTATATAGCTTTTGTACACTGTTACCACGTTGAACGATCGGCTTTTCTATCATTCATCACACACAATAAAATTAAATAACACTTGCCGGCAACGCGGCGCGCGCATTGGTGGGTTATCAACATGTTTGACATTGACAGCGGTTACATTACTTCACAACCTTGACAATGTCAGGTGGCTGTTTGACAACGTCACTTATATTGTTTATGGTTTGTAATCGATAGTCTTGGAGGAAGGACTAAAGAAGTTTAAACCAATAAACCGTTTATTTACCATTAAATATATTTTTTATTATTTTAAATTCTATCTTCGTTCTTTTACAAACTTGTCGAATGTCGTTGAACGATGGGGACCATAATTATTTGTGGTGTATGAAGTGGAACTTGAATACGATTATTTTGAGAATAAAAATATTCTAAAACATTGCTAAGCTTTTTTCATTTTGTGGTTGAAACTGATTTATGTTTATATTTATTTATTACTGATTTATATTTATCTAGATAGGTTGTTTCTTATTTTTCATATTTTTTTAATAGTAGGTACATTCACAGGGAATTCTTACTATAGATATTGTTTGCAAGAAGTGGTTTTTACTTTAGAGGGTGATTATCGCAGAAACGATTCTATTGTATTGAGGCAATGTATATTGTATTGAGGTAATCATGTAAAGTAGGTACGGTTGTAATCGAATAGGCCTTTTTTTTTTTTTTGACGCGGGGGAAATCTTCGAAAGATCCCCGGGAACTGTGGGGCTCAACCGGGGTATGTGGGATTCTTACCCACTAAAACCCCCGCGGCTGTCGCATCGGTACATGAGAGGGGGAACCCCAGGGCTCTCCGGTGGGATCTGCACCAGGGGCCCCTCAGTGCCTTGCCTTTGAACCCGCCGCCGGGGGGCGCACTGTAGCCCCCCGGGAACCTGTCACGGTGCTCACGGGGACGGGGGTCGCAACCCCGCCGCCTTCCTCCTCGGAGTCGCCGCCGTACTCAATGGACGCTCAAAGGGCCCACACCCCGAGCGTCCAGCGACTCCGAAGAATCGAATAGGCCTACCCTATCTCCATTTAAGAAACGAACAATTATACTTACCTATTTATTTATATACGTAAGTACTTACCTACAACCACAGAACAATAATCAGTACAAGTAGGTACTATAGAATGCTTAAATGCAAGTAAGAACCGTAGGCACAAGTAAGAACATCAAAATACATTTCTATCAGGTACACGACAATAGGTACTATACCGTTAGCTGTATTTATCGACATTTGCGCTCGTAACAGATCAAACCTATTACTATTTATCACTTACAAATCAATATAACTCTTGTAATATAACATTAAATAGTTCAATTCACCTGCCCCGTAGAGGAAAATCTGCCTACGCTTTGTGTAATGGGACCATAGACAAACGCGTACTCTATTCTTAATACTTAACTCTATGCCTACAACATGTACATAAATAACTATTTTTGTCACGCATTGGTCACGCACACCTGCGCACACCGGACTTCTAATAGTACCTATCTATCTATACGTAGTCTCATTAAAGCAGTCCTATTACACATCGCGGACATTTCCCTTCATTTCTACAAACTACTGTAAAGTATACCATATACAATCCTATTCTATCTAACCACCGCACAACCGAACTAAAACAAAAAGTACAGGCCGAAAGTAGAAACTATCGAAGCCCGTATATTCCATCCGAGTTAGAAAAGAAAAATAAACGTGCACACACGAAAAGAAAGAACCCGGACCGACAAAGTTTGGCAACATTTCAGTCAGATGGTTGGTCACTGATCTGTGAACTGCTAACAACCCCCAAGGGAGTCTCGATATTTACCTATTGCACTAGGTATCGGTAAATAAATAAGCTTTGAATTAAAACTTTTGCGTAGGTACACTGGCGTGGTGCTACGGGTCTTGCAAGTGCTATCATCGCCATTGTGACGTTATTCTAGCTAGAGGGTTTTAAGTTACAGAATTCTTAGTAACAACTTATGTAAAACATTTAAAAACCAATGGCGACTAAAAAAATATAGTTAATCCGTCATTTAGATTATAAAAAAATATTGGGCACGTTTTTTTCGTTTGTCAATTAAACAAAAAATGACGAAGATAATTATAGTGCTTTGAAATACCACGTGTCTGTCAATTTTTACTGAGGCATGACGTCACGAGTGAGGACTCCCGAACGTGAGATGCTTTCTATCTTTGTCAATTTATATTGTTTGGCTAATTAAAAAAATACGTGTCCAATATTTTTTGATAATCTGACTGACGGACTAATTAGATTTTGTTTTTTAACCAATCATCATCCTCATTGTATGTAGTTAATTAATTAGCTCTTAGGCCTCTGACCATAAAACTGTAGGTAAATGCTAAAGCTCTTTGCGGTGTTTCTTTGCGCGACAGAATCCGGAATGACGAGATTCACCAAAGAACCAAGGTCACCGACATAGCTCGTAGTATATGCAAGTTGAAGTGGCAGTGGGCAGGCCACATCGCTCGAAGAACCGATAACGGTTGGGGAAGAAAGGTTCTCGAGTGGCGACCACGAACCGGAACACGCAGCGTAGGCAGGCCTCCTACTAGGTGAACCGACAACATTGTTCGCGTCGCAGGCAACCGGTGGATGCAAATGGCAAATTGTCGTTCATTGTGGCGGTCTAAAGGGGAGGCCTTTGTTCAGCAGTGGAAGTCTTCCGGCTGATGATGAAATGCTAAACGGTCACTTATCTATGAACCTCATTAGATTGCTATTTGGGGTTACCTTAAGTGACTTCACTTACTAGTTAGTAGGTACTATGCGGTCTGTCCATTTTGTTCTGCTGTCAGAGAGATATCGTGTACGATCCGTGTGACCAGAACCCACCAATCCAAAGCCCATGCAGAGGCCTCCTGGAGCGATAGCTGGGTGAAATCCCGTCACAGCTGCAATGATTTCCTCTCGGCTCTCACCTGTCACCTTCTTACTCAGGGGGTCTAGTACGAGTTCTGATAGTTTACGAGCTCGATCAAACTGTCACTCCATACATTTCACACCAGCGGCCCTAGCGGTAACTATAAAAAACTAGTAAGATGTAGGTACAGGAGAAAACTAACAATTTGATCGAGTTCGTAAACTCAAACTCAAAAATCTTTATTTCAAATAGCCTTAACGCTAGCACTTTTGAATGGTCATTGTTTAAAAGCTAAGTACCACCGGATCACAACTCGGCCTCAACTGAGAAGATCCGGCAAGAAACTCAGCGGGCTTGTCATTTTTTAACTTTTTTGTAAACATTTTTTTGTTACAGATGAATCGACATATTAGCGATAGTGTGTGCCGTTCGAAACATAAAGCAAGGGAGAAAAGAAGAAAACAATAAATTACGACAAAAATTACAACAAACTAAAAGGCCAAAGGGATAGAAGTCGGACCAGTCCCCCCAAGCAGTACCCGCGCACGAGTTGACTCGAGCAGCAGCCATCACTCCCCTCAACCATATTAGAGGGAAGGGGGTGACCCGCCACACGAAGCCGCCACAAGCAAAGACTTTTCGATGGCGAGCATGACCGAACCAAAATCACAGTGGCTCACATTTAACTTCTGCTGTTAAGCAGTAGGTACCTCGTCAGGCAAGACACAAAACACTTTCACATAGTATTTATATTATCAATTATTTGACTTGTGAAACAGCCATCAGTAATCCATCAGATTAAGAGGTGTTACAAACTGTAAGCCTACAATTCTAAGCTTGCATGAGTTGAGCAGTTCAAGCCCACGCAGCTTTATCCTCTAGGTAATCCGAGATTTTATAATAACCCTTTTTCGACAACCGGTTTCTTATCAAAGGTTTAAATTTATTCATTTGAAGATCTCCTGTGGCAGTTTGTTATAGAAGCGTATACTTTGGCCCATAAACGATTTGCTTGTTCTGTGGAGACGTGTGGAATGTAAAACAAGATTGTGGTTGTTCCGGGTATTAACACTATGGATCGCACTGTACTTTTTAAAAGATCCAATATTTTTCTGAATGTAAACTAAATTTTCAAATATGAATTGCGAAACAACCGTTAGAATATCTATTTCTTTGAATTTTCCCTCAGTGAATCTGTAGGATTGTAAATGTGAATGTAAATGGCCCTCACACTCTTTTCTGCAGAATAAAAATGGTAATAAGTTCTGCAGAAGATCCCCACAGTAATATACCATAAGACATAATACTGTGGAAATAGCTGAAACTAGCTGACCCACGCAGCTCCGCCTGCGCTATTTTTACGTTAACTAAACTTTTAATAACAGACATTCGCATCGAATACATAACCACCTTTTTTATAGTCGGTTAAAAACTGGGACCTACTTTTTACTTGCTCTCCGAAGCACGGACCCGATTAGTTCAAATGGCGTTAAACGGTCACCCATCTATATAATGACCTTATCTAACGTTGCTTAACCCGATCGATTACAAAACCTTGATAACAACTCTCTATGAGTGTTCCCTTACTAATATTTATTATATTATAAAGAAAAATTGATAAAATCGGACCAAGCGTATAACCAAGTACCCATTTTGACTATAATCCCCTCTCCCAAAAGAACCGTGCTAGATTACGGGATAAAAAGTATCCTATGTCCTACCTCGTAGTAAGATCTCAAATCATGCCAAGTTTCATTTGAATCCATTCAGTAGTTTCGGCGTGATGCTCAGCCGTGATACAGACAGACAGACAAAAATTAAAAAAATTACATTTTCGGCCTCAGTATCGGTTATAGAATGCCCTCCAAATATAATTTTCAAAATATATTAAATGTACAGAATTGGACCTGTTACAGTTTTATTATAAGTATAGATAAACAATTCTAGCGGTTTCAATATCAGTAACGTCTTATTTTTTTAACTGCATAAGCCGCGGAACTCAGTCTACCATCAGAACTCGTACTAAACCCCCAGATAATTACCGAAACAACCATGCCCGGTAATAATCTGAGTGTCTTTGAAGGTGGTACCTGTCCGTCCCAGCCAGGGTTCGAAGACCGGCAGGACTGCAACGACAACGCGCTTGTTTGCGCACCGCTCAATCTGAAAGCTCAGGGCGGGCGCTAGTCGTCAAGCGCGTACAGTCTTTCCGGAAATGTTGCGGATCCCAGGTATCAACCGGAAAACGGAAGATCAGCGTTGGTCTGGTTGTGTGTACGACCAACAGTTTTGCTGAGTTGGAACCATTTTGTAATGCACATTTTTGTTAAACATAAGTAAGTAAGTATATAATAAGTATGTCTATTTTTATTTTTTGTTCAATTTGATTTTGTTGTTAATTGTGTGTCACAAATAAATTACTTATTCTCTTCTTTATTTTTCTTTTGTTTCCGGTAATGGATCTCTAGTTTTACCTATTCAAAATTAATTTAGGTAAGTACTTACCTACACACATTATGTTCAAACAGGTAGGTACGTATTTATATGTATTAGACGGGCCATTGTTCGATTCCCGCCAAGTGTCTGGGTGTCAATTATGTACGTACTTAAGTTTGTATTTAAGTCTAGAAAAAAAAGTATCAGTTATCTGGTTTCCATACTACAGGCTCTGCATAGTTTGAGATCAGGAGGTATAGTACGAGTTCCGATAGTTTAGATGAAACTGTCAGTTTTCTCCATACATGTCACACCACCCCTACCGGTAACTATCAAGAACTAGTAAAATGTACGGGCAAAAACTGTCAGTTTGATCGAGCTCGTAACTATCGGAACTCGTACTAGACCCCCAGATGACCGTGTGTGGATTGTCCCAAAATATTATATTATTAAATTTTTTGGATCTACATTTTTTTTTCGAGCACAGGACGCGCGGTAATCAAAGCGTTGCCGCCGAGGCTTGTCCACGTACCTACATACAAGCAAACACGATATACCTACAAGGTAATTAGTTTTATGCAAATACATGCTCGGCCCAGGGTAGGACTGATTCCCGGGACACCTACCACAATATACATAATAACAATCTAACCTAGTATTATGTTCATTAATCTGTGGTTGATTGCCTCTACTTGGCCTCTAGGGCAGCGATTTGCTATAGTAACTTCTTATAATGAAGTAAAAAACTAAACTCCTGTGTGCACCTACTTACCAGTCACTACCCAGTAGATAAAATGACAACTGGTACTTAAAATATACAGGGATATTTCGGTGATTGATTGGTTTCGAGGTAAATTGCCTCGTGACGCAGCTATAACGATACTTCTCTGGACCGTCAAAGGAAGCAGCAAGTTAAAACTTCCCAGTTCTTGCATGTGTGATGCCGTGACGTTCCCTCGAGTTAAAACTTCCTGCCGCACTTACTTATCACTAATCTAGTTCTCAAAATTTGATTATTTCGACATTCGAACCTAAATACTTTACCTACCTACTGATAAATGAATAGAAATATCTCTATTCATATAAACGTACGTGTCCATTGGCCCGCGCCGGACGCAACGCACGCAACGGATTTGCGTGTCTTGCGTTCGGCGCGTGCCAATTGACGCGTACCTTAACAGTGTATAAAGTACTATTAAGTAATTACTCAATAACGGTACATTAGGCTCAATTCACACTAAGATGGCAGCGGCCGGTAGTGGCGCGGCGCTCAGTGTAAAAGAATTTAAAACCTTATCTAGAATACTTAAATGGTCTTTTCATCGCTTGAAAATCTTAAAAAGGCCGCGTAGAAACCGTGCGACCGCTCCCGTTTTGTCAGCGCGGCCGTGCAACGTCGGGAGCGGAGTTTCGGTGTACCTACTCGTAGTAGTTGTAGAATATACGAACTAGACTCAAGGTGAAATAAGACGCGAGTAGGCGCGCAGCCTAGCGCAGCCACTGCGCCTGCTCTGCCGGTCGCGTCGCGCCGCTGCTGGCCTCGTCGCGCCTCTGATATCTTGGTGTGAATTAAGCCTTAATTTCACTACTCACCAACAACTCTGCCTCCTACTAGATTTCCTAAAGTCGGTGTAGGCAATTTCCATACCATCCGCAATCAAGCACCGGTAAGTGCAGACCTTTACTTAAAGTCTACAGGAAAAGGCAACGAATATCGCAGGATTACACAGCTTGAGCGGATTCCTACAAACGAGTGTCTTAGAAGCCATTAACCGCCCTTATCTTACCACCACACGCTTGCCCACATTTTATCACCTATACCTATAATTACCAATTTTCCAGCCAAATGAACGGTAATCGAATGATTGACCGATAATCAGAGCGAGAGTGAATGAGCCGGGGCGCGTGCACGGAATGGAAAAGGCGGGGAAAAAAATGATTGTGGCGAATCAATTCATTTGCGGTACAGTTCCGTAAAATTCCAGCTACGGTTGCGTTTTTGTTAACCCCTTTGACTGAGCCCTAATTCATCGTTATACCTACCTACAAAAAAACAGAGCACGATTATAGGGGCGCGCACGGCGTTGTAATTTAAACAAGCCCATTAGTAAGTATGTACGCGGGATTACAAACCGTTAATTTGACGGACCCGTTGGTCTAGCTAGAGATTGGGACACCTTACCCAATAAGCCGTATTTCGATCCCCACCTAGCGTCTGGTCTGGATGTTATTTATCTACATATATTATAAGTATGTCGTACCTACCTAGGATTGTCACAGGATATTATCTACTAACCTAACTACACTACTAACCTAACCTACCTATACCCGAGTGAGTATGACTTTAGATGGGCCATACCGTGTCTGTGCCCTGCGCGTCGTGATCTTTCGATACTCCCATTTGTATCCTTTCTTCAACAGTTTCAACACCCCTTACATTGCACACCAGTGCATCTAGCGGGATATAATAAAAACGTGTAATAGTAGTTTATGCACCAAGGGGATAAAGTATAGAGTTAGAGTTTTATACTAGAATCCTGAGTACAGCGAGGGATTCAAGCTCGCCCAAGACAATGACACCTTTATCCCCGAGAATACACTACTTTTCACACCTACGGGGAGGTAATAAAATACAAATATTGATAGAATTAAAATAACAATAATATCTTGAGACAATCCACACACGGTCATCTGATCCCAAACTAGGCAGAGCCTGTACTATGGAAACCAGACAACTGATACTAATTAAATAGATAAATAACACACAGACACCTGGTGGGAATCGAACCCACGACCCATCGGGTAGCGGCCAATTAAAAATCTCAGTCAGAGGCACATAGACGTACAGCTTGTATTTTTCACTTACAGAAAATCGAGACTGCCTAAATAGTTATTTCTTTCATACACACACCCACACCTACTTATGAAAATAGAAGGGCGCTACAAGGCTAACAAGGGCATTTATGTTAATATTCTGCTATGAATTCTTGCAAATTGTCACCTTCACTCGTGAGTCGAATGAATGTTTATTCATTAGCCTCCCAAGCACAAGCGTGTAATAAATTAGCGAATAATAATGTAGGTAAGTACTAAGGTACTAACTACTAAGTCACTAGTACCTTCATAATATAAGTTGCATTCATACACACCTGGCACACCTCCAAAATTCATTTATTTTTTAGTCAGTAAAAAGCTATAATATGGTAGAGATGTTGTCCCTAACTGCTGGTCTTTTAGAGAAGTTCAGTCAGACAACGAGGTATGGAGTGAGCTATGCTTGGAGGCTCTTAGCGCAATAAACTCCAGAATTGGTGATTCGCCGAAGAACTACAATCACCGACATAGCTCTCAGAATCTGCAAGTTGAAGTGGCAATGAGCAGGTCACATCGCAAGAACCGATAAGGAAGAAAGGTACTCGGGTGGCGACCACGAACCGGAAGACGCAGTGTAGGTAGGCCCCACTAGGCCAGAACTATCCAACCGGGGGCACGTCCCCTTTGTAGTGATCGCAAGGGGTGAGACGATTATAATTCGTAAGTTGGGTACAACAAAGTGAAAGGGGCGTAAAAAAGAGATGTATGTGTGATGTGTGTGTTGTGATGTTGCAAAACTCCTTTCAGCTATGGTCGTGATGTAAAAAAGGTTGAGAACCCCTGCTCTAGGTGGACTGACGACATTGCGGCGTTCGAAGGGGGAGGCCTTTGGTCAGCAGTGGACGTCTTCCAGCTGGCGATGATGATTATAAAGCTCGTGCTTGACTGAAATCCCACCAGATGGAAAGCGGCGATGCAATCGATGATGATAAAGCACACTCGCTTATCAAAAGCCTGCTCACATTTCCTGAAACCGAATCCCGAAATCGCATCTCATTTGTTCAAATTTACAGTGCACCGCAAACACACTGAAGACTGGTGTGTATTTCAAAGCCTTCAATTTGTACCCGCCGTAATTAGAGTCTGACACCGAGTGGGTTCCGCTCAGATCTAATGGTGTCCGAGTACAGGTGGGCACACATTAGCGTTCGGGAGGCGTAATTTAAAACGGCAATAACTTTGCATTCGCCTGTACATAGAGCTTTTAGATTTTGATGCTGACATGAGATGCGTTTGGGGGCAGACTATATAGAAATAGGTAAGTATGGTACGTTGTGTATCACTGTTTTTATTGGCGATACAGCATAACACAGTTGCTTTTGAAAGGCGTAAGTCACCAACTTTTTCCAGAAGTACTGAGATTTTGATGATGGGGATTTTTAAAAGGTAAGCAAGCTTACCAAGCTTTGTCACAGACTTAATTAGTAGCTTGAAACTTTAAGCCGCGGTTTCCTATGGTATTCGGATTTCGCAGTATTTTTTTTTTTTAATATTGACTACAGTACACTGAATGAGTCAACAAAAAACTATAGTAAAAGTATAAAATTAAAAAATACTGCCGCACTTACAAGTAAATTATCAATAATCTAATTCTTGATATTTTAATTTTTCGACACTCGAAGCCCAAGTAATACCTTAAACTCTAGTCTAATAGTAAGTAGAGATATCGATCAACTCATACTCAATAATGGAAAGTAGGTCTAAAAGGCTTCGATAGTCTAAATAATTTTCTAATAATTTCAAGTTCTAATTAGTAAAAACTAACGTTAATTGACGTCTGTAAGTGCGGCGTACTGTTTCCTGTTAATAGAACCGCTCTATGCTTTCCCTCACACTATAAACCGACCCTATTACGATGAAATAGGAACTACACTAAATCCTAGATGTCTAGTGGTTCGACTGGGATAACCAGAAACAAAGGACACAGTATAAATAGACAAATTTTAATTAAACCTTCACACAAAGCTTAAAACAGTCGTTAATATGTACGTCAGTTGTATAATCTAAACCTTAACTAATATGGCGTGCGTATATATTATTTTTAACATTTACGTGAACGCACTTCGAAATATCATCGCATTATTCACATTATTAAGCATTATGTAATTTGGTTTGTTTTTCTATGAAAACAAAATACTCTAAAAAGCGATATTATTTCAGTTTTACTAATATTTTCAGTCTAATATGAAACGAAATATCATCAGTAGACATCTAAAATTCAAAATCGGTAAAGCTAAAGAAGTTTATACAAAATTAAATTAATGTTAATACAATATTCGTAAAAAAAAACAGCAAGAATCAACATGCCGAATATGCAGGCTAAACATTTTATGAATATATCTGAAATTAGTACAAAACTAAGTTATTATAGAAAAATATCTATTACAACAATATATTATAATTATAAAAAAATTACATGTGTTCATTTACAAAAGACTACATTATAACCTATAATCAAAAATTAAATTCCACTAAAAAACATGTCACAAATATTAGAATAAACTATCCTACAGTTTACAGTAGATGTTGAATATAAATAATCTTTACGAGTTCACACGTTTCAAGATAAACCGGTCTGAGTAATCAGTGTTACTTTGTCTCTTTCTTTCAACAAAAAGAGAGACAGCGAAGACTATATTGCTTTTTGTAAGAACTTTGAACAGACCCACGCAGAGATGCCAAAAATACACGCAACTGATGGTGATTTTGGACTAGTTAATGTGGATTATAGATGAAGCAAATGTCTGTTGAACATTAATAGTAAGTGTTATTTTAAAAAAATGTTTTACGGTGGTCGCAAAACTTAAGAAAAAAAGGCAGCAAAATTGTACATTTCTCAAAAGCTAGCAGAATAATGACTACAAACGCTAGTCAAGTTTCATTAATAAATCAATATTAAGAATTTGACTATAGATTAAACAAAACAATATTTCAGTGTCACTTCTGCAGTTTTTGGGTTGAGTAAAGAGCCTCTTTCAATTGCGTCTTTACATTACGGCGTGAATGACTAACACAATAGTATTCATGACAACAGAATAAGAAGTCGCCATTACTCTGGTGAAATTTATATAGACAAGATTATTCGTTAATATTAATATATAATATAATCCAAATCCAAAATCTTCCATTTTCTTTTGAAATACAATTTTCATACAAAAATCTAACTCTCTAAATTTATAGCTATAATAATATATAGCTGCCATTTAGATATTTTCTCTATTAGATTGAACTTGTAGACATCAAAATGTAATCAAAAAGTTTTTTTTAGACTAAATATTAATTTACCGTAAATGGAAGCCCTAAAATAACGGGTTTGCAATTTTTTTATTTTTTGTAAAACTATCTTTCTATCATCAGTACACAGCTAACTTTAACTTAAAAGTTACACGACTGTCAATAGTTTCCACAAAAATGGGTAATTTTGAAACAAAACACAGGCCAATGCCTAGGAAATTGAAATATGTAAGCAAAATAAAATTGTAAGTCTGAGTTTGATTAGTCGAAACGGAATAGGTATAAAATTGAAATTGAATTTCATAGAAGAAAGTGAGTTTCTTCTAACGAAGTATACTTTAGTTAGTCAGGACTAAATGGGCACGTACTTAATAAATGTTGCTATATACAAACTAGATCTCAGCCTTAGTAACAGAAATCTGAACAAAAACCTTTCTAGACACCTCTCATAAGATATTCAGGGTTCTCAAACAAGATTAATTTTAATTTCGTTGTATCCAATAACATCCATAAAATAAAGACAGACAATTTTTGGGAATATCAAATAGTTCCACCAACTTATTGAACCAAACTAGAGTAGATTAATAATACATGATTACTATTTATAATAATTATGTACCTACATGACTGGACCCAGTTGCACCAAAACGAGTTCAATAAAATACGGTCTCAAATTTGATTCGTCAACTGTTTATCAGTATAAACATATACAATACACACATTTTAACGTTATTAATGAAATAGGACTGTTCAAGCGTTCCTGCTAAGTAGATGTCACAATCCAATCAGTTTATTGTCATTAAATCATTGTTAACCATACTCTGACGTAAAAATTAAACATATCTGATATCTCCATCTCTCGGATATTATAAGACAATTAGTGAGTTATAAATTAGTTTAATACAAAATTACATTAGTTTAATTCCTTACAACCTAATGTATCTTCTATGTCCACAGTAAGGTTTCTATCTTCTGTTAACGTCAGTTCTCCCGGTCGCCAACGCTGGTCTGGAGTACGGATGCGATAGGACTCTGTCTCGCGCCCTCACTGCTTTGTAACCAACTGATTTTTGAGTCATACTCGCCTTCCCACGACCCGTAATGTCTGTTAGTTAGTTATTGGACGCCACAAACACGGAACATGAAACGAAATTGTTAGGGAATTAGCATCGATATAATATTTAAACTATATTAGGTGTTACGGTCTGAAAAGTGGCACAGAGAAATAGCGCCCTTGTGTCGCTATTTCTTTTCAAGCCACAGGCTGACAAAATTATTTGTGGCGATAGGAGTGTCGCTACTGTCTATATAAAACTGTCAAACTACACGTCATTATCATAATAAAACCGTTAGTTCACGTTTCCGCCACCAGCACAGAAAAGTCTGCGACCCCCGTGACCACATTTTAGATGTCATTTTGTTAGTTAGTGAATGTTTATCTAATTTATATATTATATCGATGGGTATTAGTGTAAATTAGCATGCGAGAGAAATCCTAATGTTAACGACCAATATCGGAGTGGTTTATCTTTTAGTAGCCAGTAGTGAGGCCATGTATTGACCATTCGCGATTGCTATATTACACACGTACAGTACACACGGCGACACCTCGACCTAGACTGTTTGTACTATGAACTATTAGAAGTTGATCGCTGCGAATCGTGCGAGAGGGTGCGATATATTGTTTTTATTTCGTCCCACTCGGCGCGTACGGTACGCAGCCTGCGCCTGCCGGCAGCGCTGCCATGCCATCCTTTTCTAAGAATTCTGTGTTGTATGTAGCGTAATAGTCGTTTTATAGGGTGTCCAACTTGATGTGTAGCCGTGTGTACTGCCGCTAGGTATACCGCCAGTAACTAGCTGGAGTTTGTTGATACCCCATAAAAAATAAATGCGATACTGTTCTTCAGAATCTAAAACATCTATGGACCAGTAGTAGGCAACAAATTTAAACTTCAATCCAATCTAAATATAAATTTGTAGCACCCAAGTGGTGCTGCTGTCTTTGCAGAAATAGATTTAATTTTATATTGGTTTCCAGAGAAACCCTGCTAATAATATACTGGTTGAGATATATTCAGCCAATGAGTAGTAATAACTGTCTACCTACAATCATCTTATAATTTCTATAAATTTTAAATATCATCGCGTTTGATCTCAAAGGGATCGACAGAAGTGTACTAAACGAACATTCCACTAGCTCCAATCAATTCTAGCATCGACCTTACCATAAACCTTCCCACACCGCGTGACGTTCACAAACAAATAACACTTATGCCGATAGATATAAGGTGTTATCTACCTTGCACGTTCCTCTGGAAGGGCTTCCCGTCCCGAGACACGCTGGAGCCGAAGCCCCCGGCCTTGGGCGGCGCGACCGGCGGCGGGGCGGGCCTTCTGAACGGTATCGCTCTACCCACTACCGGCTTCAACACCACTTTCGCTATTAAAAATAAAAAATAAACTGTCAAATGCGACTCGGACTCACCTTCTTACCTTCTTTGGACCTATTAAAGTTATTTTACTATTCGTTTATCACCTAAGATAGCAATAAACCAAACCGCAAAACTAAGTTTGTTTGTAGAGTTTTTAGGATTACTTTATATTATATAGAAAAAGCATTTTATTATTTCTGTAAAATATAGATAGTAATTTTTACCTATAATTATTCCAGATTTTTCAGTCACCAACCACAGTACCTCTAGACCAGAACACAGAAATGTTTACATATTGCTACTTGACGGTACCTTTTTTTACGCGGGGGAAATCTTCAAAAGATCCCCTAGGAGTATGTGGGATTCTTACCCACTAAAACCCCCGCGGCTGTCGCATCGGCACATGAGGGGATCCAGGTCTCTCCGGTGGAATCTGCACCTGGGGCCCTTCAGTACCTTGCCTTTGAGCCCGCCGCCGGGGGGCGCATTGTAGCCCGGGAACCTGACACGGTGCTCACGGGGACGGGGGTCGCTACCCCGCCGCCGTCCGCCTTGGAGTCGCCGCCGTACCTCAATAGACGTTCTAAGGGCCCAACACCCCGATCGTCCAGCGACTCCGAAGGACTGCAGTGGTACCTAAGTCAACTTTTCTCTCGCCAACAGGCGTTTGTTACTAATTTTGCCCGGCAGAAATTAAGACAAACCTCGACAGTTTCTCACGAGGCGTATGTGTTGACTTATTACTTATAAGAACTAGTATTATGTATGAACATGACTGGATAGTTAAAAAATGTTGAAATCCTTACCCTTTTCACTTAAATTCACACTTCCGTGCATTGTGTTAGTCCTATCGAAGAGTCCTCTTTTAAACGGTTGGTTAACCTCCTTCGTCTCAAACTTGACGGGTTTCTTCAAGCCCTCCACGCGGCCAGCTAGTACAAACGTCGAATTCAAATCCTTAGGGTCGATAACTCCATAGTTCTCCACGTCAGACGCAATATCGTACTCTCTCTTCACTTTCTTCGCCGAGTCCATGTTCCTTGTCGTGTCTAAGCTTTCGAACGAATCATTTATTATGATCGTTTCATTATTGGGAAGCTTTATAGGCGTGCCCTTGCGTTTCTTCGCCGATATCACTACCGGTTCCTTATTCTCTATATCAGTCAAGTCATCGCTGTCCGTAACTATGTCCACTGTAGAATTAACATCATCTCTTTTCAAACTGTATTCCAAAGTAGAAGATGGTTTCTCAGCCAAGTCTAAAGTCGATATGAATTTGAACTGCGCATCTGTTTCGTTGTCAACGTCCGACCAGGATATGCCTTTCGCTAGTTTCGCTTTCTTCATAATTTCTAAATACTCCTCCGTTAGCGCCGGTGGGGCTTTATCGTAGCCTTTCAGCGTCAAATATAGCTTTTTAAGCATACTAGGCATATCGCTCATATATTCTGTGAACGCGTTAATCTCTTCATTTTCTATTAATAAAAGTTTGTGCCTTAATTCGTCACGTGCGGCGGTTTGTCGCAGTTTGCTTTCTAATTGTATCCTTTCTACCAAGTCTCTTAGATCGGGACACTCGGATAGGGTGTGGTCGCAAATAATGTGTAATTTTTTCTGACTCTCGTCCCATTTTGAGGCGGCCGCCAGAACTTTGGTGTCTAATTGTACAGATTGTTTTATATAGTTTTCAGCCGCGCGCTCTTGCCTCGGTATTTCTTCTGTACACATCTATGAAATAACAGTCCATCAAATATTGTATTTGGATATAAGAAGAAGACAAAGAGGAAAACGTATTTATTTGCCAAAACCGCCGCACAAATTAATAAACTATTTTAAAAAAAATAAAAACCGACTTCAAAGTAAATTATCTAAAAAGCATAAAATAACGAAAATATTATTGAAGTTGGTGCAGAATATACACAGCAGGTACGCTAACACCAACTTCAATAATATTTTCGTTATTTTATGCTTTTTAGATAATTTACTTTGAAGTCGGTTTTTATTTTTTTTTAAATAGTTTATTTAACACTTTTTAGTGACTTATTTTACCAAGATAGGTATCAGCACTATCACGCAACTCGAACGTCTACATTACAGTAACTTACTGAAAACATAAAAAGTTTATATCTCTTAAACTACTGGACCGATTTTGATGAAATTTGTACTCTACCCTAAGTTGAAAGATACTCTAACTATTGCAAAAAGAATTTTTGAAATCGGACTTGTAGTTTCTGAGAAATCCGCGGACAAACCTACATACATACATACATACATACATACATACATACATACATACAAACACTCGTGAAATTTGGTAAATTCGTTTAGAAGCCCACATAGACTAACATATATGAAAATTACGCATTTTTATTAATATTACATACATACGCGTCGAATACAGAACCTCCTTTTTTGAAGTCGGTTAAAAAATAACTTAAACCTTGCTACTAAAAGAAAACATGCTAGGAAAATATAAAAATAGTCTTGCAAATGACAATCTAATATCCTGGGGCTACCCATGGGGTGACCGGGTAATAATAACACCCTCCCATCACCACCCGTTAGGTGTCTGTAATGGCGACTAAGGGAAAACAAGAAGACGGGCAGCAGCGTCTTTCTATTGGACTATTTACTACCTATACTGCGATCCCCAAGCCGCCTGCCAAGCGTGGGGATTATGGCAACCCCTCCCTTCTAAAGGGGAGGCCTTTGTTCATTAGTGGACGTCTATCAGCTGCTACTGAGCCTGTGACAATCCACGCATGGTCATCCAAACCTTTTTTTTTCGGGAAGGAAATCTTACCCCAGTCTCTGTAGGGGCGGAGGCCGGGTCATGTGGGAATATATAGATATATATTTTTTTATTTCAATGTAGGTATATATAATATTATTTATACTACATGTAGATTTTTAGCTTTTCCTCATTTTATTTTATTTTGTTTTCTGTACACCATTGGCTACCTTCTTTTGCTATTTGATCGTTCCTTTCCATCCTAAGGTTGTCTGGAAGAAATCGCAACCTGCGATAAGACCGCCCAATGTATACCATTGTATATTTTCTTTGTACTTCTTTGTTTTCCTGTACTTTTTGGTGTGCAATAAAGAGTTCTCTATCTATCTACTTTTACTCACTAACGGCGGGTCACCCCCTTCCCTCCAATATGGTTGAGGGGAGTGATGGCTGCTGCGAGCAGGCAACTCGTGCGCGGGTGCTGCGCGCGGGGGACTGGTCCGACTACTATCCCTTTGGCTTTTTAGTTTGTTGTACTTTCGTCGTATTTTATTATTTTTTTCTGTCTTATTTGATCTTTTGAACGGTAAGACACACTGTCGCTCTGATCTAATTGTAACATGACACACTGTTTAAAAAAAAAGTGATAAAATGACAAGCCCGCTGAGTTTCTTGCCGGATCTTCTCAGTTGAGACCGCGTTGTGATCCGGTGGTAGCTTTTTTAAAAAAAAATACATGACCTTTCAAAAGTGCTAGCGTTAAGCCTATTTGAAATAAACTATTTTTGAGTTTTGAGTTTGAAAACTCCCTGGTGGCCTTTATCAAAACTGTGGAGACTCCGGTCACTCCTTGTCAGTCACTGCAGAGCCAGACGCTCGTTAGAACACATTATGGGGTTGCGTTTAGTAGGGACACTCTGTGAGACCTCGACCCAAGGACGAGCCCCCTTAAAGGCAGGAATACCTCGACACATTACAATGGGGCCGTATCTGATCCGAACCTAGGCAGTCTGTACTTTTATTTTTGACGCGGGGGAAACCTTCAAAAGGTCCCCGGGAGCTGTAGGGCTCGACCGGGGTATGTGGCATTCTTACCCACTAGAACCCCCGCGGCTGTCGCATCGGCACATGAAAGGGGGCACCCAGGGCTCTCCAGTGGGATCTGCACCAGGGGCCCCTCAGTGCCTTGCCTTTGAGCCCGCCGCCGGGGGGCGCATTGTAGCCCCCCGGGAACCTGATACTAAGCTAAGCAGAGCTGGTGGTAACCAGAAAACTGACTGACAAAAATCTTACTTGTTCCATAGCTTCTGTAGAGGAGCGATGCGCTAAATCCGCTACATGAGAGAACGCGCGGGTTTTTAGCCTTTGCCGTAAAGCCAGAACTCGTTGTCGGGACATCAAGTTCAGCAGTTGGGTCTCCAACTTGCTGTGGGTGTCTTCCACTTCAAGAACACGACGCCGCCATTCTTGAATTGCTGTTGGGATTGATTTTAAACTAATACACAAATGTTAAAGGTTACCAACTTTTGTCTTGGTATATGAACAAAATATGGAGTTAGTATTCTTGGCGTTAATCACTGATGTACCTAAAAATTCGCATAAAAACTAATCACCGATGTGACTGGAAAGTCGCATTGATTAAACGAGACTGGGCGAGACTGGGTCGTGTCTACTGCTGGTCGATTGAGTAGAGGGCCCAAAGTACTGCATATTAGAGCCCTAATTAATATAGCTAGACGACGACAAGGCAGACCAAGGAAAACGTGGCTCGAGGATCTAGATATTTTATTATTAGTATGGCCGATATGACCGAAATTAATGTAAGGAGATACCTAAATGCTAACAGTGACTCAAAATGGCTTAGTAAAATTAGTGTGGTGTGTTACAATTTCTGAGAAGAAATTAAGTGACCTTTGCCTGGGCTAAATATCATATTAAAATAAAACTTTTTAATATGTACAAATAGATAATAATAGGTTTATTTCAATGTCTACGTATTATCACGTAAAGGAGCACTCTACCACTTTTCAAACAAAATCGTTCGAACGACGTTACGTCCGCACGTATTTTGGACCGGCTCGTGCAAGCGATTATCGTCTTAAAGCTGATACACCGTCCGTGACCGCGAGAGTACCTATTCGCGTATAAGTGAACATTAATGAAACTTATGTTCCACAAACATAATTTGGAAATTTTAAAAAACAATATGAGTATACAAAAATAGTAATCAGATAAACAGATTTTCATCGCACATAGCTGAGCCATCCAAATTAATCCAGCTTATTACGCAAATTCGTCTATTTGTTTGGTAGCCACGATGCTATAGGCAGCTTTACACTTTCGAACTTAGAGCTGTTCAACTCGCACTTTTAAGTTGAGTTTAAAAAGCTTACCTTTTTCTTTCACCAAATCCGGTTCCCTGGACACAGTCTTCACACTCGAAAGCGTCAACTTCGCCTCCAACTCTTTAACCTTCTTCTTCAGTTCTTCAATGATCTTCACATACTGTGACAGCCTCATATCACCGTCCACGATGTTCTTCTTGATACTGAGCTGTATCTTGTTAGCTCTCGCGGCGTATTTCAGCGTGTTGTATGTGTCCTCGTAGCTGACGCTAGAGGGCGACACATTGGCGATCATAACTGTTCTACAGTTGCCGCCGAGACTGTCTTTTAACAGTCTTGTCAGCTTTGAGTCCCTGCAGGAAAATAATGAGCTAATTATTTATTGTTACAAATCACTAACCCGTAGCGGATAAGGAGTGTTTTAGGATACCAGTAGTTTAGAAATTTTATGTAAATTTATCTATAGTTTTGGTCCGCCAACCCGCACTTGGACTGGGACTATGGCCTAAGCCCTTTCATCTAGAGGAGTGGCCCGTGCCCAACAGCGGGACAAAAAAAGGGGTATAATTTGGTAGGTTGGTATAATTTATATAATCTACTAACTGACCCACGCAGCTCCGCCTGCGCTATTTTTACGTTAACTAAACTTTTAATAACAGACATTCGCATCGAATACATAACCTCCTTTTTTTATAGTCGGTTAAAAACTGGGACCCACTTTTTACTTGCTCTCCGAAGCACGAACCCGTTTAGTTCAAATGGCATTAAACGGTCACCCATCTATTTAATGACCTTACCTAACGTTGCTTAACCCGATCGATTACAAAACCTTGATAACAACTCTCTATGAGTGTTCCCTTACTAATATTTATTATATTATAAAGAAAAATTGATAAAATCGGACCAAGCGTATAACCAAGTACCCAATGTGACTTTAATCCCCTCTCCCAAAAGAACCGTGCTAGATTACGGGATAAAAAGTATCCTATGTCCTACCTCGTAGTAAGATCTCAAATCATGCCAAATTTCATTTGAATCCATTCAGTAGTTTCGGCGTGATGCTCAGCCGTGATACAGACAGACAGACAGACAAAAATTTTAAAAATTACATTTTCGGCCTCATTATCGGTTATAGAATGCCCTCCAAATATAATTTTCAAAATATCTTCAATGTACAGAATTGGACCTGTTACAGTTTTATTATAAGTATAGATAGTTTATTTTATTTAATCTAATAATGAGTCAAGCAAGACAATCGCCTGATGGTAAGCGACTAGCCTGCCTATAGACAGCTAGCACAGCCAGTCATCACCCAAGACACGAGTTATTAGGTCTCTTGTGTCCAGTAATTTTAACAGCTACGGGCACTGTAGCTGTTAAAATTACTGGACACAAGAAAACAGCAATGATTACACACTGCTGCTTGGCGGCAGAATATCTGACACTACGGTAGTATCTATGGACGGCCCCTTGCATAAGAGACCTAGTAAGACGTCCACTGCTGAACAAAGGCCTCCCCTTGACCGAAACAATAAAGTACATACCTAGTATAGTAATCCATAATCAACAAATTTCATAGCCACCCAGCGTAAGCTTTTAAAGTCGCAATGCATGTAATTTCAAGCACATATGAAACCGTATTTTTTTCGAAATTATCCCTTTACGAATGCAATTACATAGACCTAACATACTCAAGGCTATACCATAAACTGGTAATCCTCTAATCTTCGTCAAAAGAGACCGTCCAGGTAGGTTCCACTGAATTCAGTTATTCCGCTGCCAAAGAGCAGTGTGTAAACTTTGCTTAGGTCTGTTGTGAACATAGAGGAGATACCACTGGAGATAGCATGATGCGCTAACCCCTCTGCCAAATTTTGTTCATATGTTCAGGTCATTCTTTATTTATGTGCGTATCTTTTTGAATGTGTTGCGAGTTTATTATAGTGTGGGTATGCGTGTAATTGTATCTGTGTGTGTTTACTTCGCCTCCCGCACCCCGCAAAAGTGCCACGAAAAATTTGTTCGGGGAATCAACGCGATACTAGCTCCATTCTAATTACTCTGAGGTTGTGAAAGATAGTAGATGGTGATATTACAGAGACTAAAAGTAATAATAATTCATGTCTCAAGTCAAGACCAGCGGTGCAATAACTGTTCAAGAACAGACTTGTCAGCTATCCCTTAACACTCACTACAGTATGGCAATCGGGGTATGAGTTGAGACGGGGGGGGGAGGGGACGCGAACGATGTGCGGGGGAGCGGGGTGTTACCTCCCCGATTGCCATGTTGACTTATCGCGTACTGTAGTTGTATTGCTTGCAATGTTTACACACTGCTGCTTGGCGGCAGAATAGGACATTGCGTGGCAACTACCTAGACGGTCCCTCGGGACCTACCACTTAGGAATGTACCTGTACCTGTATGGAATATAACTACTCCCGTCAGCCAATTTGTTGATGCAGTTCCCGAGCGATAGCAAGCTCCTGTTTATGTTGGCGCCCTCTTTGAACCGTTCACCGACGCAGCCGGTGGCCGAGGCTCGCTCGCTGCCCGCCAGGTCGATCATGGACAACTTCACTAATCGGAGCTGACTGCTTGTTTTGCACCGCATTTTAACGTACACCTTGGAAGAATATGTTAGTCTATAATCCTCTGCTAGTCATAATATTATTTTGAATCCCTATCCGATCCCTAGTAGTAATAATAATGTCCACAGCGGACAATCTTTTACATGCAGGAGATATAGTGTACAAATGCTTGCGTAGACATAAGTGTACTTTCTCTTCCGTTACCTCTCAAATTCCCATGGGACGAAAGACCGTCACAACCGGGAAGAGGTCAGGTGCAGGACCCTCATTTTAAATGCCCATCTGACGCATGGATCATCTTACTTTACAGACAATCAGGTGACTAGCCTGCATTATTCTAGCCAGTGAGGAACAAAATGCATGGCATGGGTCCGTTTGTAAATTAGCTATAGGATCATATGTGGTTTCCAAGACAATAGTGCACTCCTGCAAATTGGTGAAGACTCTGGGGCAGACCACCGGATAACAGTTGGTGTGAAGACTTGAACACCTTTGTGGCAGAGTGGGCAGAGATTGTTATAGATAGGTGGAATTATATGGGAGAGACCTTTGCCTAGTGGTGGGGCACTAAAGGTAATAAAAATTATTTAGGTATGATCCATGATCCTCAAGTGGACTAGAGAGACCTTCTAGGACGCTGGCCAGGTAGTAAGTGGAAGTAGACAGCACTAACTCCTCAAAGAAATATAAACTGACTGGCTAGCTCTAATACAACACTACAAAATGTAACTAGTGCCTACTTAAATGTAACTACTCAATACAATGCACTTGAGTAAATATTAACAACGTATGGTCCTGATACACTTGAGTAATTATGTTCTGACGCACATAAAGCTAGTTACGTTATTAATATTTTATTTCTCTTACTGGCACACTCACGAATGCGAGTCTCTGAGTGCAACAGTTAATAACAGTTAATGGCGGGGGTAATAGGATTAATGCAATTCATAAATCAATATGTCTTGTAAGTTTTAATGGTAACTAAATTTGAACACTGGGATTGATGTGATGAGAGAAACTGGTTGACCACCTGAAAGTATGAAAGTTTTCAACTTATACATAACTCCAGACGTATAAGACTTACCTGAAATACAGCATGACTTCGTGAACTCTCAGCATTGGCATCAGTTGGGTGTTGTGTCCTGTTTTTATTGCCGTTCTCCAACATATTGAGTAGTTCCCTCGCTGTTTTGATGTTGTTCAATGTGAGGCCGGCCACCATGACTCCGTACTTGGCATCCTCTCGTAGTTGCAGTGGTGTTTTGGATGGTTTTAATAAATCATAGACATTCTCATTGTAGACCTGAGCAAAGTAAATATTAGTATCATTATCTATAAACCCTTCAGAATTCAAGAAAATATATACCGTTACTCCCCGTGGGGTGTCCAGGTTAGAATAGCACCCACCCATCTCCTCCAGTTGAGTTTTCCGTAAGAAGCGACTAAGGGAAACCAAGAAGACAGGCAGCAGCGTCTTTCTATTAGATTACCTGCAATCTATACTGCGATTCCCAAGACGCCTGCCAAGCATGGTGATCGCCAAGTGTCTGGGTGTAGTTTATCTATTTAAGTATGTATTTACAAAAAAAAAAGTATATAAGTATTAGTATCAGTTGTCTGGTTTCCATAGTACAGGCTCTGCCTAGTTTGGGATTGGATGACCGTGTGTAGATTGTCCCAAGATATTATTATTATTATTATGGCAACCCCTCCCTTCTGAGGGGGAGGCCTTTGTTCAGTAGTGGACGTTTTGGCTGCTGATGATGATGATGATGATATACAGTCGAATTGAGAACCTCCTTTTTTAATTTTGGTTAAAAATCTCTACCTGTAAGGTGTCTGGGTAAGAATGGCACCCACCCATCTCCTTCCATTGGGGGTCTGTAAGAGGCAACTAAGGGAAAACAAGAAGACGGGCAGCAGCATCTTTCTATTGGATTACCTACCACCTATACTGTGATCCTCAAGACGCCTGACAAGTGTGCACGTCTTTAGGCTGCTGATGATTATTATTATTATTATCCACAGTCCCAAAAGCCTGAAACCCTCCTTCATCAAAGATAATGCAAAGTTATTACTTTCATATAATAAGAAATTTTAAATTAAGTTTTTATCTTATCAAAAACTTTAAACTTGAGCGCAACTTACAAAGTTCTAAAAATACACAGTAAAAAAACTTACTTCAATATAAGAAACACCAATATCAAACTCTCGGTCCTTTTCGTGAGAGTTGATCATAAAGAAAAGATGCTCCATCGTCAAGTATGTGATGCCTGGGTTCTGTATCGTACCAATCATAGTGAATGTCTTGCCAGCTCCTGTTGCACCATACACAAACACAGAGCAGTTGTAGCCTTCCATGAGGGACTCCAGCATATCCTTCGTAGTAATCTCAAATACATCCTTATTGCTCGCGCCTTGGTCACATACATGGTCGAAAACAAAATTCAACTCCTTGTTGGCCCGCTTTAAAAAGTTTTTGTTAGGCTGCTGCACTCCTTGGTAGAAGAAAGGCCGGATTTCCTCTTTCGGGTCAAATATCAGCATCTTGTCGTCAATCACGTCGACAACGACGCGATTATTCATCTCCATCTCCTTTTGGTTCAATGGTCGCACCCTCACTACAACTTTTATGCTTGCTGCCATATTTTGAGTGGAACCACTTTTCGACGGCACTAAAACTTTCTTAGAAGAGCCCTGCGGCGCGCTCACGCCGGGTCCTCGTTCTATTTTCACCATTTTTAACGAAGACAAGCGAAACTTGTAGCATCTAACATAAATAAGAATGTATGCAATCTCAACACCATGAAACCAGTCCACTCCACTAACTTTAAATAACGTTCACTTCATTTCACATCAGTCACAAACCCTGGTATTCTTATTTTAATTAATTGTAAAATTCTTTATAGGTAATCGTTTCTTTCCTTGAAAACAGTAAACGCCGTAAACGCAGTTTAAAAATTTGTTTTGTAACCGTCAAAATTTGAAATTGACAGAACAGCCAAACAGAACCGATGCGCGCGATTCGGTGATTTCTATAATTGATAATAACCGCTCCACATTCGCGTGCGAATGGAACCATCATATGTATCGGTAATTCACTTAGAGGAGATACCACTGGAGATAGCATGATGCGCTAACCCCTCTGCCAAATTTTGTTCATATGGTCAGGTCATTCTTTATTTGTGTGCGTATCTTTTTGAATGTGTTGCGAGTTTATTATAGTGTGGTTATGCGTGAAATTGTATCTGTGTGTGTTTACTTCGCCTCCCGCACCCCGCAAAAGTGCCACGAAAAATTTGTTCGGTGAATCGTCGCGATACTAGCTCCATTCTAATTACTCTGAGGTAATTCATTACCGATAAATAAAGATAACGTTACATGTATATTAGCAGCGTTTTCCCTGAAAGAAAACGCATATTAAAATACTTACCTTATTCAAAGCTTATTATGAGAGTGGCACTTCCTGTTTCCCGTCGACTTTGCTCCTATTGGTCAACTTTCTTGTGATTTGACCGGAAATAGCATCACCATGGCAGGCGAGGGCAGCAAGGGTTTGTTAAATATGCCCACTCGCCCCGCTCTTGTTCATTGTGTCGAAGAATTACCAGGCAGGATTAAAAGTTAAGCTTTGAATAAGGTAAGTATTTTAATATGCGTTTTCTTTCAGGGAAAACGCTGCTATTAAATTACTGTACCGTTATTCAAAGCTTATTATGAGACGTGTTTGTTTTCGCCTGGTGATACCAGTATACATGACGCCAATGTGATTGTGATACATAGATGTATTGTAATATCCATGTGTGAATTTTAAATAGAAATGCAATAAATTGCATACTTATATATCTACATGGTCTGCTACGAATTTCTTTTAGAAATGGGTAGCAAAGATAAGGAACTGTATCTCAACCATTGGAATGGTCTCAACCATTGATTGGAATCAATGTTATGGGCAATTGATAATCAATAATTATTTATATGCGATGTACTTTTGACTTCGATTTTATAAAACTGTCTAAAATGTATTAAAGACCTCCAATTTCCAGGAGGTAGCTAGTATCAAAAACTTAACTATGCTTGTAGCGCATGATAGCTAACTATTTAAGCTAGATTATGTTGGTAATTTTAGTCTTTTTAAACCAATCAACGGCAGCTATCGTAACAGGAATATACAAACAATTTGTTTTTGGTATTTAACGCTGATGCTTTAAGCGCAAAACCAAATTTATTTTAACGCTGCAGGCGTTGCAAGCAGGTGGTTTTCCGATTAACGCAATTCCAGGACGCGACTATGAATTACATCCTACCAGGTGCTGTTGCAATGTTTAGCTAAGCTACTACATGAAAATTATCCTTGGACAGGAAATTCACTAAATCATATCCTATTTAAAAGACTCTTGAGGATTGACAAGTATAATCGATATAAGAACATATCGTGACAAGAAATTACCAGTAAAAAACTGGACTGATCAGTAGGACTGTACAATCGTCAGACAAATGATTTAGGCCAAATAATGTTAAATGACAATTATTTACTTATGTTTATTATGTATTTATGTATGAATCTGCTATAAAACTGTCCAAAATGATGCCAATACTTTAAATTAGATTAGAAAAAGTCGGCACAGATTTTACAGACTAGGTTCTGGTACTATGTGAATTTCAATGTATATATGTTTTAGATTGCAAAGTCAAGTCCTTCACATTTCCACTTTCAGGATCACGTTGTATGTTAATAGATAGTATTGACCTGTACGTCCACTAAGACTAAGGTTGTGAGATATGAATCAAAACTCGTTCAAGAAACGAGTCTACTCCCCAGAATACTTCAGCGATTAAGTATGTGTTAACCCACACAGTATGTTTACCTTATAACCATATACTCAAAGATTTAAACATAGATAATATTTTATGGTATGCCTGCTCTGAAGTCCCGAAAATATTTATTGTAAATATTAATTTATGGACTTAGGTAAAGCTCAGTATGTACTACGATCTCAAAAAAAAAAAAAAAAAGATCTGTCAATAGAATCTGTTTCTAAATGGATATTGAAAATAATCAATAAAATTTGATTTGTATTTGATTAATATTTCGTAGCGAACTTTATCTGGTATGTACATACTTATAATGTAATATCCGTAAGTGAATGGGTGAGACCCCCCCCCCCCCGTCTTTGCGGAGGTAAAGGCAACTTTTTGTCATAAAATCGAAATTGCAAGGGATAATAATCAGGATTGCTAACAATTCTTTCGGTTACAAATGTCCTGACATTGATCGAAATTTAAATTACACGCTTTTGTCTACCAAAATTGTGTCAGGAGTGAATTTCTGGCTGGTAAAAAAGCATGCGATGCAGTGTTGCTACAATTTCGGGTAAGTGGTTTACTTACCATACAATACAATTGAGTTTTCCAATATTATGGAAACTCCTGGATAATTCTTTAGGCATTATCATTGATTGCATTATGTTATTATAGGTCCTCAAAACTTCCAATAATTAATTGCTAAACAGCTATCATAATTGTAAGATTACATACTTTCCTTTTTTGTAATGAGGTAATAGTATAGAAAAACAAATGTTGGTTTTCGAATAAACTTGAAGGAAGGACTAAAGATGCCAGGAATGGCACTTGGGGCGGCCCTTCCCTCCATTATTTGTAGGAGTTTTTTACAATATTCTGTACAAAACTTCGGTAGACTTATAGTAGTTTCTGCTTGGTGGGTCCTGATATACCAAGACTGTCAAGAGAGGGGACCAAGAGTAAGATCCAAGACGTGACTGCGAGCCATAATTATGCAATGAATCCTCATTAAGAAGTATACATATATTAATATATGTTAAATATTCATGTTCATACAATCACGTATGTGCTATTTGGAATAGCAAATATACATACATCCTTCATCTGTAAAGTAAATCTCTGTGTTCCATCCCCCACTAGAGTGGGTCATATTCTGTGCAAGCTCTTCGAAACAGAGGTCAATAATAAGACGGACGATGTGCCAAGCGATGGCACTTATGTTAAAGTATCCAGGCTGAATTTATTCTTAAATAAGAGGTGAATGCAACTGTGCAGAGCAGCAATGCCTTTATCCGTCCTGCAAAGGACTGTTTAATATCTCAGGCCAATCCACACTCATTCGTTTGATCCCAACCTAGACAGATTCTGTACAATGGTAACCAGACAATATACTTTTCATACTTATATCGATAAACATCACACACTTGGTGGGAATAGAACCCGGCGATAGCAGCCCGAGAATCTCACCATTAGAGCAACGGGCCCGTCAAATTATTATGTTAAAATAGACTTAGCAAACAACTTTCAGACATTTTGAATGTCCCCGATATTCAAAATGATCCTGAAAATCAGGTACCTACGTGCTTTCTTCACGAGCTGCTATTTGTATACCATCCCTGCGAAGGAGGTTAAGTCTATGTGTACCAACCCTGCGGGGGTGAGTAATAAATTATTTAGTCCCTGCAAAGGACAATATCATCATCATCATCATTAGCAGCCGATATACGTCCACAGCTGAATAAAGGCCTCTCCCTTAGAAGGGAGGGGTTTCCATAATCCCCACACTTGGCAGACGGCTTGGGGATCAATAAAGCACAATATGCTGATGGTGAAATAGACTTCAGCCAACCATTTTTAAATTAACTAGGTTGTCAAAATTGATTCCAAATCCAGATGAGCAACCATCTATGTACCATCCCTGCGAGGGAGGTTAAGTCTTTGTGTACCCACCCTGCGGGGGTGGGCAGTAAATTGCTCAGTCCCTGCAAAGTAAAGTACGCGGATGGTGAAATATACTTCAGGCAACCATTTTTATATTGACCAGATTGACAAAAATTGATTCCAAAATTAGATGAGTACTCCCATGATGAGCAACCATGTATGTACCGTCCCTGCGAGGGAGGTTAAGTGTTTGTTTACTCACCCTGCGGGGGTGGGTAGTAAATGGTTTAGTCCCTGCAAAGGAAAGTACGCTGATGGTGAAATAGACTTTCAGCCAACCATTTTCAAATTGACAAGGTTGTCAAAATGGATTCCAAAAACCAGATGTGCTCTCATGATGAGCAACACTAATATATATATATATATATATATATATACCGTCCCCGCGAGGGAGGTTAATTATTTATATACCCACCCAGCGAGGGTGGGGTATATTTTATGCGATGAAGTGGACTTCATTATCTGAAAACCAGGTGCTTACCCTCTCGAGAAGCCACTGTACATGTCCCCCCTTCTTTGGTTATTTACTTGTGTTCCCAACCTGCGAGGGTGGATAATAACTTGTATGTATATGATAGCACTATATAGTTATTGTAACCATAATGGGTTAGCCAGATTTGTGAATTTCGTGTAGGCTAGAATATATATTGCCTACGCCATCGGCTTTCTTGAACACAAACATAATTGAACACTTTTATGGATCAAGGTGGAATATTAATCTTTTGGTTACCATGATAGCTTCTCTACGTTACTTGATACTCTCAGCAATGTGTCCTTTGAACAGTTTCTTATAAGTAAATATTTTTATTTATTTATTACTAAAATTGTATTTTATTTTACTATTTTACATAGAATATACATTAACGTAATTGTATTTAACTCGCAATTGTAATATTTTCACCTTCCGGCACACAGACCATATCTGTAATAAACTAATTAGCCCACACAGGAAGATTACGAAAACTGTCCAGCAGGCTATTTTTTGTTTTAAGACTCAATAAAAAAATAAAAATGGACGCAATGGTGCGTCTGTATAACTGGGATACAAATTAACTGAACTCACTTGTTTGCTGTCTTTCACGTTGATAATAGAGTCACTATTTCACTGTTCAGATTTTCGTAAATTGACAGTATTGCTACTGTCTGCATAATAACGTGGTTTAAAGAAATATTCATTCTGAAAAAAAGCTTAGAACTAACTGTAAGAAATGTATTATCATCGTAGGACTTTGCTACAAAATAATTCAGCAAATGTTTAAAACTGCGGGTAGATTGTAAAGAAAATAATTTGCATTATTAATATGTTTTATGGGTCGTTTAATAAGAGTCGTTTTTTATCCACTTAGAAATCTCGTACGTACAAATTACCAGCAATAAACTTTACGAAAAATATCATTTCTGCACAAGTATTAAAAACTAAGTTTCGAGTTTTCAAAATAAAATTGTCGGTAGACTGAATGGAAAATAATTATTTATAAAAATATTGCTTACATAGCCCAATTTACTTGCACTATATTCAAACCACAAAATATTCATTAGTATAAAACATTTCATTAGGAACAAAGAAACAAAACGAACGGCAAAAACCGTTAAAATGTTTTTACTCACTGTTTGCTTGGCTTCCAACTATTTGTAACAACTATTGTTGTTCACTATTTTATTCCTTTGGAATTATTTAGAATTTGATTTGAATTCCATAAATAGTTGTAATATTGTAGCCTCGGACAGGTGTCCGTGACGGGAAATAAGACGCCAATGAACAAGAGCGGGGCGAGTGGGCATATTTAACAAACCCTTGCTGCCCTCGCCTGCCATGGTGATGCTATTTCCGGTCAAATCACAAGAAAGTTGACCAATAGGAGCAAAGTCGACGGGAAACAGGAAGTGCCACTCTCATAATAAGCTTTGAATAACGGTACAGTAATTTAATAACGTTATTTTTACTTTATCAAATTTAAAATATATACAAACGAAATGAAATGAATTAATGACGTTTAATTCGAATAGGCCAAAAAAGTCAAAGCATTTTTCACTTCGTTAGGCAAAAAGTTGTATTTTCAATTTTTAATCAAAGTATTTTTTTTTTGTGAAACGGTCACGTCGCGGCGTTCATTAAGCCTTAATCGAAAGAATCCAGCAAGAAACGCAATGAGCTTGTCATGTTTACCTCTAAATAATGTACCTATATACCATGCGTTCTACAATTTCTAAAAGGAACACCGTTAAAAAGTTTGACGCCATGTCTGTTTGTCTGTCTGTCTGTGGAATCGTAGCTCTCTAAGTAGAGGACGGATTTGAATAGCATTCGTCCGAATGCATGAAAAGTAAGTAGGTACATGTGTATACCCAATGATACTAAGAATTCAAACTCAAACTCAAAAATCTTTATTTCAAATAGGCTTAACGCTAGCACTTTTGAATGTTCATTATTTTAAAAGCTAGCTCTACTGAGAGGATCCGGCAAGAAACTCAGCGAGCTTGTCATTTTTTCACTTTTTTTTAAACATTGTTTTGTTACAAATGAATCGACATTAGCGATAGTGTGTCCTACCGTTCGAAACATAAAGCAAGGGAGAAAAGAAGAAAATAATAAATTACGACAAAAATTACAACAAACTACTTAAAGGCCAAAGGGATAGTAGTCGGACCAGTCCCCCCAAGCAGCACCCGCGCACGTGTTGACTCGAGCAGCAGCCTCACTCCCTTCAACCATATTAGAGGGAAGGGGCTGACCCGCCACACGAAGCCGCCACAAGCAAAGATTTTTCGATGGTGAGCATGACCGAACCAAAATCACAGTGGCTCACATTTAACTTCTGCTGTTAAGCAGTACCTCGTCAGACAAGACACAAAACACTTTCACATATTATTTATGTTATCAATTATTTGACTTGTGAAACAGCCAAGAGGATTACCCACCAGAAATGTATCTCTTACTAGTCTGTGGTAATAACCTTCCTTCGCCAGGGTCTGATAGTTGCGTAGGAAGGTGGTCACGGGACCATTGCACCAATAAAAGTAGATCCACTGAATTTGGACTCGTTGGATAGGTTGCGACGAGTAGTAGGTATAAAAATGATGATCAGTCTCGAGATGGGAGCAGGGAGGTGGTAACAGGAACTCTGCCTCATTAAACGCGTAGGTAGGATCCACCGAATTTTAATTTGATGGGTAAATCTTGACGAGTAGTTTAGACAGATGCTGACCAGATGCAGGTCTGATAATGGTGCAGGAAAGTCATCAATTCAAATAAATTAAAATAGGTCGACGAACAGTGTCGGGTCGTTTCTTTCAGTTTCACTATTTTAATTAGATTTTTTTTATTAATGCACTGGATCTCAAATGATAGCCATCGCTACTATTTGTGCTAATAGTAAGGTTACTAGATTATCCTATGAATTCATCATCATCATCATCATCTTGTCAGCCACAAGACGTTACAACATAGGCCCATATACTTCCATTGCGACAGATGTTGTGCCGCCTGTATCCAACGGCTCCCTGCCACCTTGACAAGGTCGTCCGTCCATCTAGTGGGGGGCCGACCCACACTGCGCTTTCCAGTCCTTGGTCACCACTCGAGAACCTTTCTTCCCCACCGGTTGTCAGTTCGCCGGACTATATGACCTGCCTATTGCCACTTCAACTTACTACTAGAGCTATGTCGGTTACTTTAGTTCTCCTACGGATTTCCTCGTTCCGGATTTTATCACGTAGAGACACTCCGAGCATAGCCCTGTCCATAGCACGTTGAGCTACTTTAAGCCTGTTTATGAGGCCAAACGTCAGTGGCCAAGTCTCCGATCCATAGGTCATCACTGGCAGCACACACTGATTGAATACTTTGGTTTTTAAACATTGAGGTAATTCAGACGAGAAGATGTAACGCAATTACCCGAAGGCTGCCCATCCTATCCCATGAATTGACTACCTACCTACAATACAAAAACTTTAGTATTTAACTTGGGTTTTGTTCAGTCCTTACATTTTCGCTAGTTTTATATAGTTCCAAGTTACGACATTTAATACTGGATAAAGTACTTCCTAGTTAACTGTCTCTCTCTCCTAATCAATGTCGACGGTTGCTCATTGGAGCCAAAACAACTAATGTCAGAGACCCTCGAGGATCCCTTCTGTCCGCAACCGTCTTTCTGTTGCTTATTAACTAATGCCTGGTATCTGTAGGCATACATTTATCTGTTGAGTACTCGAGCCAGTAACGATGTCATTTAGTCTGAACATTTGGCCATGTTTGCGAATCTCACACCTGAGTGTACTACTCGCACGTTCTACCATGGCCTCCTCCTCTAAGAATAGGGTTTTAGCGATGCGTCGGCGGCGGTGCTAAAGGGAGGATCCTCCGACCGAGCGAGGTGTGATGCTCGGTCAGAGCCGAAGCCCCCGACAGTTGCTGTCGGGATGTTGCATATATTCTCAACGTTTGAGAAACTTCGCTTGCGAGATTCAGGATTCGGAGGTGGCGCCATCTATCGCGTTGTATGAGGTACTACTCGCTTCTCATCGCGTTATGCCACATGTGGCGCCATCTGGTTATGTCGAGTCGCCACATCATCAGTCCAATAATGGCAATCTTGGGGATTCGACACGGATAATCAATTCTTTGATAAAATAAACGGACGCGTTTTTACTGGTGCACTTGGGCCTACTTAATTGTATTATTACCAAAGATCCAAAGATTTATATTATAAATACTTACTAAAATTTGTGACAAATAAAAATGTGAAATTATTTAAAGATGGCAATCTTGATACTCATTCCCACCACTGTTTCTGTAACCCAGGATCTACAGTGGTCACTACTGTGGCCAATAAAGACGCCAAGGCCTCACTGCCTCGGCGAGTCACAGGAACACTCTAATGCCTGGTTTGGGAGCAGAAATGCCCGTATGCTACACTAGCTATCAGACACCGGTCTCGCCGGCGAGGCCGAAGGGTCGTACGTATGCGACCGCAACGACGTGCATCACCCCACTGAGTTTCTTGCCGGTTCTTCTCAGTGGGGGCGCGTTGTGAACCGGTGGTAAACTCAGCCCTCTCTTAAGCGACAGCCCAAGCCGAGGCCGTGCCTCCCTGAGGTGCCCTTGTGCTCGTCGCTACTTCTGCCGTAAAGGCTAGAGCGCTTCAAGCGCTCGCCTCCTATTGTCCGGTGAAGCGGCAATGGCCATCTGCGGCTAACAGCGTCTATCATTCCCAAAAAAAAAAATTAAAAAAAAATAAACAAAAAAAAAAAAGAGAGAGCAGAAATGCACGCTCCCTCCGGATGCACGTTCCAGCAGGTCAACGTTTCGGCTTCGTATTTCATAATCATACATAATATTTTAGTAGCTATAGTCGTTCAAATTGCATGATATGAACTTTGCGAGCATTCAAAATAGTATATATACAACTAACCTAAGATATAAAAAATATTTAGTCATTAAATAACATATAGTTTCGTTTATATTTCGAAGAACATTTGATTTGCACGAAATCAGAGAATCACCCAGCTATGCGATTCGGACCGTTAATAACTTACTTGTCATCTTAGTCTTTTGGTCTGCAGTTCCTGAAACTTTACGCTCGCGGTACGACGCTTAGGTACCTACGTTAGATAATTTAGCAACTAGTCACCCATCACGTCTCGTTCGGTGTCATAGAAGTACTGAGAAAAACCAGAAGACGGATAGAAGCATATTTCTATTGGATTGTCTATCACCTATACTGAACCCCAAAACGCCTCCCAAGCTAATAACTTATTAGCTTATTAGTAATAAGGGATTATGGCAAGCCCTCCCTTCTTAGAGGGAGGCCGTTTTTTAGCAGTTAAGGTCTTTCGGCTGATCATGATGATAATGTAGAACTTGTTTGTTTCCAACTCCTCCCTTTTGCCAATTTTTTTTGCGATATCTGCTTATGGGAAACACAATGGTGGGAATGTAAATAATTTCATAGTAAGTATAGTTATCTTCTATCTATCTTCTATCTATTATTATTATAATAAAACTCAAAGAGCACTTTTTCTGTACATTGAATATTTTTCCAAAATTTCTATGTGGGGGGGATACTATACTATCGCCAAAACAATTTTTTTTGGAATTATTGTCTGTCTGTCTGTCGTTCTGTTTGTCCAGGTATCATTTGAAAACCCGAGGATGGATTCTGATAGGACTTTCACTGATGTGTTGTGTAGAAGTAGGGGTATAAATTGGTATATAAAACATCACGCTATGTTTCATAGGGGCTAAGCAGTGAAACATTACTTGCACATATTACCACGTAATTTCCTTTGTATGTGAATAGGGTAATTATAGACTGATTAGTTAATCATTAAGATATGTATTATTACGCTATATACAATAGGGACTAAGCAGACATTTAGTTTGCATAAATATGGCAGTGGCGAAGGGTCAATTTTTGTAAGGGGTAAGCCGGTCCGGTACACCCAGGACATTTTCAATAGATATCTGTATTGTTCTAAGTACTTTGCTGATAGCAATATGACATTATATCTTTGAAAAGTTAAAATCTGTAAATCCCGAGCGAGTCCAAACTAGATTAGGAAAGAAATAGGCAAGGGAAAAATACAATTTCATTTCATTTAAAAGCCAGCGGTTAGGTCCGCTGCACCACCAAGGCTACATTTGTATAAGTAGGTAGAAATTGAGAATACGAAATTGCTAAATTTTTACTTAGGTAAAAGACCTAAAATGACTCCAAATGATCTAATCTAACACAGTAAAATGTACAACTACAATTCACACTACACACAATGAACAGCGCTCCCAAAAAACGCTTCAAGGTCAGGGCTCAGTTGGTCATGAAATTTTAATGAAAAACTCCTTTTTTTTTTTGGGAATGATAGACGCTGTTGGCCTCAGATGGCCATTACATCTTCACCGGACAATAGGAGGCGAGCGCTTGAAGCGCTCTAGCCTTAACGGCAGAAGTAGCGACGAGCTCAAGGGCACCTCAGGGAGGCACGGCCTCGGCTTGGGATGTCGCTTAAGAGAGGGCTGAGTTTACCACCGGTTCACAACGCGCCCCCAATGAGAAGAACCGGCAAGAAACTCAGTGGGGTGATGCACGTCGTTGAGGTCGCATGCGTACGACCCTTCGGCACGGCATCGCCGGCGAGACCGAAATGAAAAACTCCCCAAGTGCCCCAAGTCCAGTCCAGGTAGTGTATAGGTATTTTACTACAGTCGCAACAATGAAAAACTAGAACGTTCATTATCGAATATCATTAGACAGTAATTTACGATGTTAGCGTGATTTACATTATAAACAGCGCCATCTATCGGTGAAATTGAACATACAATCACTATAGAACTTTAATCTATAAATATAAAAGAAAGTCGTGTTAGTTACACTATTTATAACTCAAGAACGGCTGAACCGATTTGGCTGAAAATTGGGGGGAGGTAGCTTAGAACCAGGAAACGGACATAGGATACTTTTTATCCCGGTAGGTTAACCTACCTTAAGGTTAAGCAACGTTAGGTAAGGTCATAAAATAGATGGTGAACCGATTTGTATGATTTTTTTGTGCATATCGGGTAGGTCTGAGAATAGGTCATAAAGTATATTTCATACCGCTGATACCATGATTGACGAGGATATATAGAACGAGAGGAGGGTGCAATAGAGGGAGAGGGGAGGGTGATGGAGTGAGTGATCGGAGGAGTTAGGTTGAGCAAGGGGGGGGAGTGAGTGGGAGCAAGTTGGGAGAAGAGAGAGGAGGGACAGGGTTCAGAGAGGACAACGGGGAGAGGAAGAGGGGAAGTGTGACGGGGACCGAAGCGGGAGGGGAGAGAAAGAGCATAAAATTAGATTTTTCTTATAAGAGAGAGAGATGGAGAGAGATAAATAGGGAGAAAAGGGGAGCAAAATGTAATTAAAGCGTGGGCGGAGCTGCGCGGGTCAGCTAGTTGCTAATAATATCACATATTTAGTAATTCCAATGTACTTAGGTTATAGGTACTAAAATTATTAAAACACGTTTTACAAATAATTTTCTTAACATTATTTCCGGGTGTTTATCTCAGAAACTAATTGTATTACAAAATTACCATCTGTTATTTAAAGCTGCGCTGGGTTATTGTCTTTATTGTGACGACGACGGCCCTGTATAAGAAACAAATACAATTTCCTCTTAATTTCCGCCAGCGATCTTATCTAGACGTAACGACAGGCTTAACATTCAACCGAGCTTCTTACTAAAACTTCGGAAATAGGCCAAATATCATAATGCTATAATACTCGGAAGTATTTCAAACTAAATTGTTAGATTGTTTGAGAAATCTACTGGTAGATACATACCACACACACAGAATACATCCACACAGTACATATATTTATATTGTCTCTACTTCTTTATCTACACGTCTTAATTAATTGTATGTGTAAATTTAAAGTCTTTATTGTTGAAATTACCGGACACATTATGTCTTGGTCGGCAACGCGGTAATGATTCTTGCTAGCGTCCATAGGCTGTGGTGCTTACCATTACCAGTCGGCGCATGCCTGCTGGCCACCATGGTAGTTTATAAAAATTTATAGTTTTAAAAGTCCATCCCGTTTTAATTTTGTAGCAGCATAATTGTTAGTCTCTAAAGAACTTACTATAAAGTTACTTTCCTACAATTCTTAAAAGATATTAAATTTATACATCGTCAGTGTCACCTATAATTAAATTTTATACGTTTTACATTTAACTGTTGTTATTTCTTTTAATAGTCTGTTATTAACCACTACAAAAAAAATCCTATCAAAATAAATAATAAGTACTTTATTCTTTGTCAATTTCTTAAGAATATCCAGAAAAGATAAACGCAATGTCTCTGTATAAAAAATATTGTTTTCATAATATTCTGAATATCCTCGAAGATCCAAAGTATCCATCACTCGGTCCACACCTCAAATTTCTACGCTTCGCTGGCTTATGGCACCCGGGCCCCAATGATAACTCTTCTACCGCAAGATTCAAACATTTTCTCTTTTACCTCACCATATCATTTTTCTTTAGCCAGTACGTCAAATGCCTGATAAAATTCGACAGCGACTCCCTAAAACTGATCTTACAATACGCGCCTTTCCATATGGGAATCGTGAAATCTTGCTTCTTCCGAAAAGACCATCAGAACTGGCAGCAACTTATTGACTACATGTCGTTTGTAGAACGCCACCAAATGGCCCAGAAGGACACCAAACAAGACAGCATTATCAACACTTATATACAGAAGATTCGTTGTGTTTCATATTTCTTCTTTGCACTCGCGTTCTTCTCTAACTTCGGCATATTTTCAGAGCCCTATCAAAAGAATCAGATCGACGTGAATGGTACAAGTGTATACCTATATATTTTCGATGGCTACACACCGTTTCGCAAAGAACCGCCAGGGTACTACGTGTCTATGTTCATTCAAACTGTTTTGGGGCATATTGTGAGCGCGTACGTAGTGGGTTGGGACACTCTTGTAGTTTCTATAATGATTTTCTTCTCTGGTCAGCTGAGGATCACTCGATTGTACTGCAGTGGAATAATCGTGAGGAATGTGGAGAAAAGCCGAGAGAACATTGCTAAATGCCACGATTTTCATACAACGCTAGTCCAGTAAGTTTAATATCAATTTCCCAACCGCTATACTAATATTCAGTTTAGTGAAAGTAATAATATTACAACTCGTCGGTCGGATATCTTGGTTGATAAAGCACCGGGATACTTAATGCGGAGATTGAGTATTCGATTTCCGCAAGTGGCAAATGGCGGAAACTAAATTTTCGTAATTTGCTCTGTTGTTGGTAGTATTCAATCTTGATTCGACTCATTTATACGAGTACTTTTAGCACAGTAGTGTTTTAAAATTTTATGATAGTTTACATTTTTTTGCAATTTTTTGCAATTACAGCTTCATGAGCATTACAATGCTGCTTGTCATTTAAGAGCTTAGTACAGTGCCCTTTATATTGGAATGCCTTCATGTTTACACCTCAGGTTTACACTATTGAGATCATCATCATCATCAGCCGGAATATGTATACACAGAACGTCCGCTACAACGACAGTTAGCCATTTGCCTCCACCTGTTGTCTGCGTTGCGTACAACGTCGTCGGTCCACCTAGTGGGTTCCGGTTCGTGGTCGCCACTCGAGAACCTTTCTTCCCCATCGGTTATCGTTTCGTCGAGTGATGTGGCTATTGAGGTAATTAGAACATATTTCTGAAATTACCGCAATGGTTTATACATCGCTGCAGCATCGTCTGATGCTGTGGCGGAATCTAACTGGGCCGAGAAAGATCTTTCTTTACTGCATTCTTGTTTATTATGATTCGGTATGTTCTTTTCAGGTACCACAAAATGTTCAACTCTCTAATATCGCCGGTAATGTTCGTGTATCTCATTATAATATCTGTAAATCTTGGTGTCTGCATTATCCAAATGGCTCAGGTATGCACTTTTGAGTACACGATATGGTGAATAAAAATTTATACTTACTTAATATTTTGTTATTCAAAATTACACTCAACAGATCCACGACGACCTCCAAACCCTCGTGTCGAGCTTTGTATTTATTGTTGCTTGCTTGATACAACTCTTGCTTTTTTACTGGTACAGCAACGAAGTCACTCTTGAAGTAAGTATCTATTTCCTCCATATCGTTAAATACTTTTTAATTCCTATAGATAATGTTTATTCCAGTTAGGGCGCATTTCTATGCACAAGCGCAGACACAGTTTATCTCACAGTAGATTCGATGTATCTCTTACTAGTCTGTGTATCGACTGACGCGACTCGGGAGAGCTTAATAGCAAAACCCAGCCTGAATTGCCCTAACTTGTAACATGGATAAATAAAGCTTGTAAGGAACGACTATTGAAGCTATTGTTTTCCTCGGATTTTGAATATATTCTATCGTGAGAGTTACTTGAGCAGGTACAAATACTTGAGTAACTCTTGTACCTACTTTAGGTGGTATTCATTTTTATAAATTTGGTAGTTGATTAATTATTTGTGTTGTATAATTTTTAGAGTATGTCCGTAAGCTATAGTACTTTTGAGAGTAGCTGGCCCGAATCAAATAAAAATCTACAGAAACAGGTCGCTCTGCTAGGAATTACTACGATGAAGAAACTTGTTTTCAAAGCGGGACCGTTCAATGAAATGTCACTGGCAACATTTATTGGGGTGAGTTATGGAAATTGCATTATGTCTTAGCACGTCGCTAGGGTAAGCAAACAAATAAGTGTATAATGACTAAACCGCAGTGGTCAAATGGTTTTTAAAAGCGCTTGGCAGAAACCACTAGACCAACAGGCCCGTCAGTTGCTAGACCTTATGCAAGATACTGTCAAGAGTGTCAAGTTAGGTACCGCCGCAGTGTAGTGGTGTATGTGAGTAGTATGTGATGGGTAGGTGGAGATAATACTTTCTGGCGAGGTCCAACCTTTTGACGAGGTCTAAACGGAGCGCCCAGAGTCTCTCTACAGCACGATTTCCCGACCGGTGGGGCACGCCCAGTGATGTACATGACCTACGCCTGGAAATACACCCACTCTCGGGAATATTCCCAGTAAAATTCCATATACTTTCCAGCCATATTGGGAATGTTGCCGGCAAATACTCAAAATTTGGAAGTTTACCAGGAACATAGCCGGCAATATTACTACTTCTTGGAAATATACATGGGCACGTTAGGTACTTACCTACTTCACTGCTGCCCTTGAGCTCGTCGCTCCTTCTGCCGTTAAGACTAGAGTGATATAAGCGCTCGCCTCCTATTGTCCGGTGAAGCTGTAATGGCCATCTGCGGTCAACAGCGTCTATCAGTCCCAAAAAAAAAACTACTTCACTGCTGAGATAAAGAGATCGCAGGGGAGGAGGTGAGACGTTTCAAAAATTCGTAAAAGTTGGGTACAAAGCCATGGGTACAAAGTGAAAAAAAGTGAAAGGGGGACGTGAAAATTTCAGCTACGGTTCAGGGGGCATCATGTATAATAATAGGATGGAAACTCCTGGTCTACAGCATCGATGAAGGCCACCGGGGAGTTTTAGTGGGTAAAAATCCCTCTTAACACGAGCTCCGCCCTACGGAGACTATTTTTTCCATATATTTAATGTATTTGTTTTTTCAGATACTGCGAGCGAGTTACAGTTTTTACACGTTACTTAACGGTACCAACTAATAACAAATAATATTTAGCTATTAAAACTTTTTACTATAGTTAGTTAAATTAGTGCACCACAGTGTTAGGTATTATCTGAACACAAATGTTTTTAGATTTGTCAATAAAAATCTGCATACGTATTTCCCTGTCATTTATCCCTACAAGTTGGCGGAAAGCGATTTATCACAAAGGTTTAAGCATATATTGCAGAAATGTACAATAGTCTAAATGTTTGCAAAAGAATTAGATTTCGGTAAAAACAATGGCAGTTCACGAAATGTGCGCTCATTGTGGGTACTTACAGGTCACTTTTCGTGCTAAACTGCCCTGCTGTAAGAGCTCAGGGTAAGGCCCCAGAAAAACGTGTGTTGAAGCATGTTCTTTCAGTGGCGGTCCGAGAGGGGGGGTAGTAGGGGTCATGACCCCCCAAAATCCATACTCGTACAAGGCAAAACTGTGTAGCGGCTAGGGTATCTAGGTGCAAAACCAACGGGACCGTCAGATATGACCCCCCCCCCCCCCAAAATGGTTGGCTGCGACCGCACCTCAGTTCTTTACAGTTGAGTCGCATCATCCAAGGAACCAACTCGTTTAATTACATCACGATTAAGAGGAATAGGTAAGTACACCGTGTAGGTAGATCTGAATCTAATCTAGATAGGTTCAATTTCAATACCCGGAAGGCGTAGTCATCTCAGTAAGAGTAAGAGATATGTAGATTGTCGTAGAATATTATAATTCGCTGGATTAAGTAGTCGTCTTGGAAATATCTCGGGAAATTACTCTTACTACAACTGACTTAGAACCAAAAAATCTTTAATATGTAAAGAAGTGGCAGCTTCTGAACTGGCAACTTCACATACGTAGACAGCTTCATCTAAGTTCACATAGCACTTATAGGTTATCAAAATATACATGATAGAGAAAATACGTCAACAGTAGACATATATATCCCTCTCTCCAGTTCCGTCCCAGAACTAGGAACATAACTATAGAATAAGTTTCTGAACTTCACTAGAGAGGCCACCTGCGGTTAAATCGGTAGTACCTACCTGCACAAGGTTTGGGCCAGCAGGTGTAAATATACACGAACGATCTCGTCCCCACACGCCGCGGTGGCGCTAATTCGTTTGTACACAGCACCCAGTCCATATCTCCAGAATTAACATATAAATTGTTTTGAATCCGACGACTACACCGCGTTAAATTATTTCGCGAACTTCACCAAATTTACATGGTAATTGCCATAACTCAAGATTTGTTGTTGGTTTCCTGATTGTGCGGGCGGACAAATAGGACTAGTTAAGACGTTGATCTGGTATTCAGATTAGGCTGTGATGTGTTTATAAGGGGTGGAACGTGGGAAATTGTTTAGGAATCAGGTACAGCGAACGAACAAATGGTAGTTATCTTGTGAAAAAGGTAGATACCACCGCAGTGTCAGATATTCTGCAATCAAGCAGTAACCTTTGATTATCTATCTATACTTATAATAAAACTGTAACAGGTTCAATTCTGTACATTGAATATATTTAGAAAATTATATTTGGAGGGCATTCTATAACCGATACTGAGGCCGAAAATGTAATTTATTTAATTTTTGTCTGTCTGTCTGTCTGTCTGTATCACGGCTGAGCATCACGCCGAAACTACTAAAAACTACTGAAACTACTGAATGGATTCAAATGAAACTTGGCATGATTTGAGATCTTACTACGAGGTAGGACATAGGATACTTTTTATCCCGTAATCTAGCACGGTTCTTTTGGGAGAGGGGCTTAAAGTCAAAACGGGTACTTGGTTATACGCTTGGTCCGATTTTATCAATTTTTCTTCATAATTATAATTAATATTAGTAAGGGAACACTCATAGAGAGTTGATATCAAGGTTTTGTAATCGATCGGGTTAAGCAACGTTAGCTAAGGTCATTAAATAGATGGGTGACCGTTTAACGCCATTTGAACTAAACGGGTCCGTGCTTCGGAGAGCAAGTAAAAAGTGAGTCCCAGTTTTTAACCGACTATAAAAAAGGAGGTTATGTATTCGATGCGAATGGCTGTTATTAAAAGTTTAGTTAACGTAAAAATAGCGCAGGCGGAGCTGCGTGGGTCAGCTAGTAGTATTCTATAGTCTAAGGCAGCAACGTAAGCATTGCTGTGTGCGCAATGCGTAACATAAAATTAAGGTAACTTGTATGTTTTTAGCCGTGGGGTGTCCGGGCACCTTCCCATCTCCTCCCGTTGGGCGAATAAGGGAAAACAAGAACACGGGCAGCAGCGTCTTTCTATTAGATTACCTACCACCTATACTGCTATCACCAAGACGGCTGCCAAGCGTGGGGATTGTGGCAACCCCTCTCTTTTAAGGTGGAGGCCTTTTGTTTAGCAGTGGCAGTGTTTCGGCTGCTAATGGCTTGCACGAGTTGGCCTAAAATACATGCGGGCGGGTAAGCGCACAGAACGTCGCCGTCGTTCAAACGAATTTGAGTGAAAACTGGTACAGCGTTCGTGTCCGCGATGCGATAGTACTTCTAGATAAGTATATAACTTTGATTATCCAGTCCTTGACTCCAAGATATTCCATCACTAGTAGTAGTACCTCGTGGGTACGATCCGGAGATATCGCACAAGTTTCAGAGGTTAGAAAGAGAAAACAACATTATTATCTCTTTCGTATCCACCCCGCCTCAGCCGAGCGACAGCCACCTCATTCTTGTCCGTGCGATCACGGCGTTCGCACGAGTTCAAATACAAGGGATCTTTGAAATCATGAAAAATAAAGAAGACATAAAATTAAAAGTGGAACATTGTTCGTGTCGCTGTTAACGAAGATGTATACTCTCGAGCTAAAGTGTACCCTTTGAATTCATTGGGAATCACTACTGTTTAATCCGTAGAATTCTACGGATATTATTGTGCCTAAATATTATTCTGCCTGCCTGCTGCTGCTGTACCTGCGAAGATTTATACGCTCGAGCTGAGTTTGTGTACCCTTTGCATTCATTGGGAAGCACTAATTTTTATTATCCGTTGTATTCTTCGGATATTATTTGGCCTAATTATCACAATGTCCTAAATACGACAGTTGCATTCATCGGAAATCATACAGCTTATCTGTTGTATTCTTCAGATATTGCATTTTTTTCTTGGCCTAACTACCCGCATTATTTACTACTACAGGTGAGTTCGTCTATTTTTAGATAAAAGTGACTAAATATTCGCTGTTGTTGTACCTTCAATTATAATCGAAAGAAAATTTCTATATCTATGCATAGATACCTAATGGTAATCATCAGTCAAATGCAAGCTTCGCGTGGTATCGGAATTTGTGGTCGAAGGTGCGGAGGCAACAAATCACGGTTACAAATGTTGCCACAGAATAGTCCCTGATCAGTTTTGTTGGTGTGGTGGAAGGAATCTCTAACGAAGTTGATTCACTTAGTTTTATGAATCTTCATTACTAAATTTGTAATAGCTACTCTGAACCTGGAGTTTGGCACCATGCTGATCGATAGTTATAATGCTATTAGTCAGTAAAGCATAATTGGCTTCATGAAAGGTGGACAAGCCTCTTAAATCTTAAAAAAAAAAAAAAATTATATGCCGGATAATATCCGTACTCTAAACGAAGGGGCCACTCTTGGCTTATTCTCACTATGCCGAAACTGATACCTGTCAGTCGGTATCATTCTACTGATCGATCAAACCTTGACAGATCCTTTTAAGATTGTAAAACAGATTTCTTTTTTTTTTAGAACAAGTAGGTAGGCGATTTTGTAAAAAAAAAAAAAAAATTGCCCACATTTCATACTTATTGGAAATTTAAACGGGAAAGGCTCCGAAAAACTATTTTTCGATTCTAGCACCAGCGCGATGAACGACAAAGTCAGTGGTCTGAAACCAGTGAAGTTTTTAATGTGCACTCTAACCGCCACCAGCGCGGCGTTGAGGACTGTAATCATCGCCTCCGCTTGACTGATTGCCGACCGTGTCCGCCACGAGTCCAAGCGTTGCAACAATTCAATGAACCTCTCAGTTTCATCATTAATTACCAGTATAATGTTTGATTCAAAAACTTCTAGTAAAGTAAGTTTTATGTTGGGTCCATACTTTTGCTTGATTTGGCGCGCAACAGATATTCTAAAAATATATATATATATACTATATATATAATTATTAATTTCATTACGACTTATAACTATTAGCAGCCGAAAGACGTCCACTGCTGAACAAAGGCCTCCCCCTTAGAAGGGAGGGGTTGCCATAATCCCCACGCTTGGCTTGGCTTGGCTTGGGGATTTGGGGAATGTTGTTATAACTATTAACTACAATTAGTATGTAATTGTACTATGTCGCTTTAGCAAAATAGATACTAAGCTCCTGCTTATATTAATGATAACTGTGATATCATTATGACGTTGACAGTGTTGACACATAGTTTACGTTTACTTTAATCGTTAATTTGATATCAAGATAAATATTTTCATCAGATTTTCACGGACGCATTTCTAACGAGTAGCGTGCTCCTCTGTAGTCAAACTCTAAAGTTAGAGCGTAGCAAGTGGTTCGTAAAAACTGGTGAGCATTGGTCTACATCATCATCAGCCGGAAGACGTCCACTGCTGAACATAGGCCTCCCCCTTAGAACGCCACAATGAACGACAATTGGCTATTTGCATCCACCGGTTACCTGCGACGCGCACAATGTCGTCTGTCCACCTAGTGGGAGGCCTGCCAACGCTGCGTCTTCCGGTTCGTGGTCGCCACTCGAGAACCTTTCTTCCCCAACGGTTATCGGTTCTTCGAGCGACAGCTTGGTCTACATACAGTAATGGTAATCCATTGTTATATTGATTTAGTCTCTGGAGACAAAAAAAAAAAAAGTGACTCGTGTGTATACCTAATACCACTGCCTTTTCTTATTCACACAGAAAAAGTAGAGTTTATTACCCTAGCTAATATTGGGATAGGCTAACATTTGGAATTGGGGTGCACATATTAACAAATTCATATTTGGATCATATATATATTCATTCTTTATTATATTATTGAGGCTGATATGATATAATAATAATAGGATAAATGCAGACACGGAACGAGAGATCGTGTGTAAAAAAAAATTATTTATACATAATTAATATATATATTTATGTATAATACAATTAAAACAATAATATTAAACCAAAAAATATTGTGAATATTCGACTTAATTAGGGGGGTACCCTCATATTTAAAAAAAAAAAACCTAATGCAAGGGTAAGAAACTAAAAATGTAATTTTTTCCAAGACTATTCTTTAGCATACGAAATGAGGCATGTATTAAAATTTAATCTTTATGAAAGGGGAAAGATTTACCTAGCCATATTCATGATCCTCTAAGTGAGTTGGAGATGGAGATTATACAAAGAAAAGGCGAGCAAGCGTCATAACCACTACCAAAATTACTACAAAAGGCGGTCTTTATTAAAAATTGACCTCAAAGAGGCCTTTATTTTATTTTCTATTTATGAATCTTATTGTAGCCTCCGTAGCGCAGCGGTAAACCGCTTGCTTTGCAAACCGGAGGTCGCGGGTTGAAATCCCGTGGAGAGCAACCACTTTGTGTAGTTGTTCCTTGCTGGCTATGACAATGCAGGCAAGATGATTCATGCGTCACATGGGCATGTAAAAAGTCAGTCCTGCGCCAGACCTCACCCCAGTCGTGTCGATCTTCCGTCTTAACGAATTGTGAGAGTAAAGGAAGATAGAGTGCACTTGTTTCTACGCAAGCACTTGTGCACTATAATATCTCTCGTGTAGTAGGCTGATTTGATGAAAGATCGGCCGCTGTGGTCCTATCAGCCAGGGGGACATTTATTTATTTATTTTATCATTTATGTACACACTAACAATAAAAGATAGAAGGAATAAAGGCAAGATACTATTCTTAATACAAAGGCACAGCTTATTTCTAAAGAAAGTTATTCCAGCAGGCCTTACATTATTATTATTATAGACATTATTATGAGTCACAATTGTAATATTTCCGCTTGTGTTCGGTTCCTATTACAAAAATATTGCAACCTTTTGTATTTTGTCTGCAGTCTCAGGGTTTTTTCTTTTTATACTCTGCCGGGCAGAGTATGTTATTCCATGACACTAAATGTCATGGAAAAATCTTTCAATGCTGTGAATATTTTATAAACGCTAATAAACCTTTATTAACCTGTAGATAACGTGATTAGGAGTTATCCTATTATAGCTGTCTTAACCTTCACACTTTACATCTCTCGAGACAATTCAGTAATCCTTCGAATTAATATCTTCTTTCTTCCTCAAAATCCAACGCATTCAAGTAGTGAATGTATTGGATTCACTACATAGACATGTTTCCCTAGCAGGATGTTTGTTAGTCTGGTACATTTTCGTAGACAACACATACAACAATCAGCTTTTGAAGTTATTCTCTCCTAATTCACCCATTACTGGTAACATAAGTCTAGTTTCAAACAAACAACATTGATTTGATGTACGTTATACGTATGATTTACGTTATTTCTTTAACAAGTTCTGGACTAGATTGTTTTTTGAATATTGTATGGTTATTTACAACCAGCTATTTCTTTGATATCCACAAATAAAATTGGCAATATTATTAGAAGCAAAAACGGTTATTTCAAGGAACCTGTAAATTGAAACCAATCTTTCCTCGCTATGTTCTACATTGCATAGGATCTAATTACTAGATTACTTAGTCACAATAACTTTAGTTACTTAAAAAACATTACATAAAGTTACTGATTTTAATAGTTTAAAAAAATTACATATTTATACCTTTAATTCTCTGCCTAAAGAGTAAACAAAATATGCAAATAATTGTCATTAACTAAACTATTAGAATTTACCAAATGTGTTGTAAGGTTTACACAGACTAAAAACCTTAGGTACGGAATTTGTAGATGTTAACCCATTTTAAATCTGCATCAATTCATTCAAAGACCTATTGATTTCCCACTTGTCAGGTAACAACATTAACTTTTCAGTTTTATTCTCCAGGACATGGCTCACATCTTGACACCCTGTCCGCTGCCCGATGTGTGGTGGGTTCGATTCCCACCTTGTCTGGGTGTAGTTTGTCTGTTTGGGTTGATATATTTTGCAGGAAGGAAAGGTATTTAAGGTATAAGTACCTATTGATATCGTTTGTCTGGTTGTCGTGGTGCAGGGTCTGCCTGATTTGGGGACGAATGCCCGCGTGTGGATTGTCCCAAATATGGTATATTATTTGCTATACAGCAAACAAAATAAATGGTATATTATTATAAGTATATGTCTTCTCAAGCCATGGGACGATGTATAAAAGAGATATTATTTAACAACACAATCGATACTTCTATCTTATTACTTACAATACGAGACGAGCCCTGGCTTCAGCAGCTGTCCAGAACGCCTTTATTATTAAAACTATTAGAAAATTGGTCGCAAGATAGTCTGCACGATTAGCAGGCTATGCTATTTGGGATTACATGTTCAATAATGTTAATGTAAAGTTTTAAATCATTGTATATTAAATAAGTTTAATTCATCAAATAATATGTATAAAAACATAATTACTTATATCAAATTAATTAATACGTACCTAGTAGGTACGTATACCTACGTGTTTATGTATTCTGCAAAAAATTGCAAAATATATTTGGCTTTATTATAACTAATAGTTTAAGCAACAAGTTAAGTTAACTTTGTTTTATTCTCGAATCTCTTTAATTGCAACATTGATTTTGTATCTCTAAACATCTACTACTAGTGATGGAATATCTTGGAGTCAAGGACTGGATAATTGAATGATCAAACGAACTTACCCTAAGTGAAGTTCGATCTTAATTATCCAGTCCTTGACGAGAAGATATAAGGTCCCTCCCTACCTATTAATGACCCTGTTAAATCAATGTTGCAGCTGTATTTCATTTTACTCTAAAGATAATGAGGTGGCTGTCGCTCGGCTGAGGCGGGGTGGATACGAAAGAGATAATAATGTTGTTTTCTCTTTCTAACCTCTGAAACTTGTGCGATATCTCCGGATCGTACCCACGAGGTACTACTACTAGTGATGGAATATCTTCTCGTCAAGGACTGGATAATTAAGATCGAACTTCACTTAGGGTAAGTTCGTTTGATCATTCAATTCTCTCTCTCTACGAAAACTCATTTTATTTTATAACAACTGGTATTCGTATGACGGCAACGAATAATATTATTTCCGTGATTACATCTCGTTATGAGATATTTATGAGAGTTGTTAAAAGAAACCGTATCCTAATGATAGCCATAATATCACGAAAAACACGACCTGATATGTAAAACGCGTAGGTAGCTACCGGAATACAGTAATCTCATCTCAGAAAACCAAAAATAACTTTTTATTACCTACCTATTCTCATCACCACATACAGGAGGGTTACAAAAACCACTGTCCGATGTGTAAGGAGAATATTTACAATAATTCACATTGCTAGTAATAACCTACAAAATCGGGTAAAATATTCAATAAATGAATACATTATCGTGACACGATCATAACTCAGCTCAGTAACTCAGTGTCGTATACAGTTTGCGTGAAGCGTAAAAGAACGCCTCTGAAAGAAAGAGAAAGGGTTGTGTGTTTGCGCATAGGTGCACTCGCGCACGAAACGACGTACTAGGCCTTTTGCCCATGACTGTATTGGTTATTGGTTGGCACATCTTCTATCTATACTCTAATTAAACTCAAAGAGCACTTTTTCTGTACATTGAATATTTTTCCAAAATTTCTATGTGGGGATACTATACTATCGACAAGGCCAAAACAAATTTTTTTGGAATTATTGTCTGTCTGTCTGTCTGTCTGTCGTTCTGTTTGTCCAGGTATCATTTGAAAACCCGTGGATGGATTTTGATAGGACTTTCACTGATGTGTTGTGTAGAAGACAAGGTATAAATTGGTATATAAAACATCACGCTATGTTTCATAGGGGCTAAGCAGTGAAACATTACATGCACATATTACCACGTAATTTCCTTTGTATGTGAATAGGGTAATTATAGACTGATCAGTTAATCATTAAGATATGTATTATTACACTATATACAATAGGGACTGAGCAGACATTTAGTTTGAATAAGATATGGCAGTGGCGAAGGGTCAATTTTTGTAAGGGGTAAGCCGGTCAGGTACACCCAGGACATTTTCATTAGATTTCTGTATTGTTCTAAGTACGTTGCTGATAGGATAGCAATATGACATCAAAATCTATTAAACCCGAGCGAGTCCAAACTAGATCATGAAATGATTCATGAAATTTTAATGAAACTCCCCAAGTCCAGGTAGTGTACAGGTATTGTATTACAGTCGCAACAATAAAAGATGCGAAAAACTTAGATCTTTCATTATCGAATATCATTAGACAGTAATTTACGATGTTAGCGTGATTTACATTATGAACAGCGCCATCTATCGGTGAAATTGAACATACAATCACCATAGAACTTTAACAGCCTTACTTATAAACGATGGTTAAATTTTATGCAACACATAATAGCTATTTAAAAATATTTTTTACTTATAAACGATGTTTATCCCTAATACGTTGCATAACAGCTTGCTAAAGTAGCTGTCACATTAAACAGCGGCCGACCCTTGTTTAGAAGCTTATTAGCACGTTATGTAACAATATGGCGGTTCTCTATCAGCTGATTCAGTCAGTTGCACTTGCATTGTAATTTGTATCGATCGATGCATAGAGTTTATATATTAAGAATAGAGTACGCGTTTGTCTATGATCCCCTTAAACAAAGTGTGGGCAGATTTTACTCTGAGAGGGAAGGTGAATTGAACTATTGAAAGTTACATTATAAGAGTTATATTGATATGACACGGACGAAACAACGAAACGAAAGATCACCGCTGGTTGCGTGTACGATCAGCATGTTTGCTGAGTCACAAAATGGTTCCACATTTTGTGACGCACATTTTTGTTATATACCTACTTACATATGTCTATTTTTATTTATTTATTTTCATGTTCTATTTTTTGATTGTTAATTGTGTGTCACAAATAAATTATTCTTTCTTTCAAATGTTGATAAATACAGCTGATGGTATAATACCTATTTTCGTATACCTGATATTTATGTATTTTGGCGTTCTTACCGGTGCCTAGGGTTCTTACTTGAAAATAATCATTCTATAGTACTGATTTGTGTTCTATGCTTCCAAATTTGAATTTGACAACCTAGCGTCCTATTTTTCGAATTGAATTACAAAATGTTGCCATTTTACCAAGTTTTAGGTCAGACGGAATATTTCAAGCTGACAACACGTGGCGGTATTGACAGAGTAAAATATGTTTTGCCTTATTAACTGTTCATTAGTTATGTCGCTCTTATGCAACGTTTATAAGTAAAAATTATAAAACTGCTTATTAAGGAGTTATGTAGTAAGTAGTTATTTGCTTACTTATAAAAATCTACTAATCACCGTCTTAGCAACCAAATAACTACTTACTACATAACTCCTTATTAAGCAGTTTTATATTTTCTACTTATAAACGTTGCATAAGAGCGACATAACTAATGAACAGTAAATAAGGCAAAACATATTTTACTCTGTCAATACCGCGACGTGTTGTCAGCTTGAAATATTCCGTCCGACCTAAAACTTGGTAAAATGGCAACATTTTGTAATTCAATTCGACAAATAGGAAGCTAGGTTGTCAAATTCAAATTTGGATGCATAGAACACAAATCAGTACTATAGAATGATTATTTTCAAGTAAGAACCGTAGACACCGGTAAGAACATCAATACATAAATATCAGGTACACGACAGTAAGTATTATACCATCAGCTGTATTTATCGACATTTGAAAGAAATAATAATTTATAACAATCAAAAAATAGAATAAAATAATAAATAAATAAAAATAGACATATGTAAGTAGGTAGTTACATACTTTAACAAAAATGTGCGTCACAAAATGGTTCCAACTCAGCAAAAATGCTGATCGTACACGCAACCAGCGGTGATCTTCCGTTTCGTTGTTTCGTCCGTGTTCGTTTCCGTTCCAGCGCTGATTTGTGATTGTGATCAAACCCATCACTACTTATCACTTACATATCAATATAACTCTTATAATGTAACTTTCAATAGTTCAATTCACCTTCCCTCTCAGAGTAAAATCTGCCTACACTTTGTTTAAGGGGATCATAGAAAACGCGTACTCTATTCTTAATATATAAACTCTATGCATCGATCGATACAAATTACAATGCAAGTGCATCTGACTGAATCAGCTGATAGAGAACCGCCATATTGTTACATAACGTGTTAGTAAGCTTCTAAACAAGGGTCGGCCTCTGGTTAATTTGACAGCTACTTTAGCAAGCTGTTATGCAACGTATTAGGGATACACATCGTTTATAAGTAAAAAATATTTTTAAATAGCTATTATGTGTTGCATAAAATTTAACCATCGTTTATAAGTAAGGCTGTTGGTTGCTAAGACGGTGATTAGTAGATTTTTATAAGTAAGGCTGTAAATTTATATATTTATAAGAAAGTCGTGTTAATTACACTATTTATAACTCAAGAACGGCTCAACCGATTTGGCTGAAAATTGGTAGGGAAGTAGCTTAGGAGCAGGGGACGGACTTTTTATACCTGTAGGTTAAGGTTAAGCAACTTTAGGTAAGGTCATTAAATAGATGGGTGAACCGATTTGTATGAAATTTTATGTGCATATCGGGTAGGTCTGATAATAGGCCATTAATTATATTTCATGCCGCTAGTACAGGTTAAGCAATATAAGACAAGGTAATTAAATAGATGGGTGAACGGATATGTATGAAATTTTGTGTGCATATCGGGTAGGTCTGAGAATAAGTCTTAAAGTATATTTCATGCCGCTGATACCATGATTGACGGATATATAGAATGAAAGGAGGGTGCAAGAGAGGACAGAGAGGGAGAAGGGATTCGAGGAGGGGTGAGGGATCGGAGGAGTTAGGTGGAGCAAGGGGGGGGGGGGGTGAGATGGAGCAAGTTGGGAGAGAGAGATGGGGGGATAGGGTTCAGAGAGGGGACAACGGGGAGAGGAAGAGGGGGAATGTGACGGGGACCGATGCGGGTGGGAGAAAGAGAGAGGAGAGAAAGAGCATAGAATTACATTTTTCTTATAATAGAGAGAGAGAGATGGAGAGAAATAAATCAAAGGAGGAGGGTGAAAAGGGGAGCTAAATGTAATAAAAGTGCGGGTGGAGCTGCGCGGGTCAGCTAGTACTATAATAAAACTCAAAGAGCACTTTTTCTGTAAATTGAATATTTACTATACTATACTAACGACATAGAGGCCAAAACAATTTTTTTTGGAATTATTGTTTGTCTGTCTGTCTGTCGTTCTGTTTGTCCAGGTATCATTTGAAAACCCGTGGATGAATTTTGATAGGACTTTCACTGATGTGTTGTGTAGAAGTAGGGGTATAAATTGGTATATAAAACATCACGCTATGTTTCATAGGGGCTAAGCAGTGAAACATTACTTGCACATATTACCACGTAATTTCCTTTGTATGTGAATAGGGTAATTATAGACTGATCAGTTAATCATTGAGATATGTATTATTACGCTATATACATATATATATTCATGAAATTTTATTGAAACTCCCCAAGTCCAGGTAGTGTATAGGTATTGTATTACAGTCGCAACAATAAAAGATGCGAAAAATTTAAAACTTACATTATCGAATATCATTATACAGTAATTTACGATGGTAGCGTGATTTACATTATGAACAGCGCCATCTATCGGTGAAATTGAACATACAATCACTATAGAACTTTAATTTATACTTATAATAAAACTGTAACAGGTCCAATTCTGTACATTGAAGATATTTTGAAAATTATATTTGGAGGGCATTCTATAACCGATACTGAGGCCGAAAATATAATTTTTTTAATTTTTGTCTGTCTGTCTGTCTGTCTGTCTGTCTGTCTGTATCACGGCTGAGCATCACGCCGAAACTACTGAATGGATTCAAATGAAACTTGGCATGATTTGAGATCTTACTACGAGGTAGGACATAGGATACTTTTTATCCCGTAATCTAGCACGGTTCTTTTGGGAGAGGGGATTAAAGTCAAAACGGGTACTTGGTTATACGCTTGGTCCGATTTTATCAATTTTTCTTTATAATATAATAAATATTAGTAAGGGAACACTCATAGAGAGTTGTTATCAAGGTTTTGTAATCGATCTGGTTAAGCAACGTTAGGTAAGGTCATTAAATAGATGGGTGAACCGATTTGTATGAAATTTTATGTATATATCGGGTAGGTCTGATAATAGGCCATTAATTATATTTCATGCCGCTAGGTAAAGGTTAAGCAACATAAGGCAAGGTAATTAAATAGATGGGTGAACGAATATGTATGAAATTTTGTGTAAGTCTGAGAATAAGTCGTAAAGTATATTTCATGCCGCTGATACCATGATTGACGAGGATATATAGAATGAGAGGAGGGTGCAAGAGAGGACAGAGAGGGTGAGGGGATTCGAGGATGGGGTGAGGGATCGGGGGAGTTAGGTAGAGCAAGGGTGGGGGGGTGAGATGGAGCAAGTTGGGAAAGAGAGGGGGGGGGATAGGGTTCAGAGAGGGGACAACAGGGAGAGGAAGAGGGGGAATGTGACGGGGACCGATGCGGGTGGGGGAAAGAGAGAGGAGAGAAAGAGCATAGAATTAGATTTTTCTTATAATAGAGAGAGAGAGAGATGTAGAGAAATAAATGAAGGGAGAAGGGTGAAAAGGGGAGCAAAATGTAATAAAAGCGCGGGCGGAGCTGCGCGGGTCAGCTAGTTAAAAATATATTAGAATAGCTGACCCGCGCATCTGGGCCCGCGCTTTATTTATTTTACTAACAATGCTCCAATTTCCATTTTCTGGTTAAATATTCAAAAATTTCTGCCTTCTCACTCACTTTCATCTTCCCCCTCTCTCCCATTTTGAGAAATTTCAATTTCAATTTATTTATTTACGAAAAATACAGTACACTTTCACTACAATATATGCAATTGTTAATAATTAATATTGATAAGCAATCAAAAGAAATTATAGTGAGTGGTTGAGCACATACACCCAAAGTAAGATTGAACTTGTGTTTTGGGTATAAGTATTCTTCCAAAGTTTTATAAACTGGTCACATTTCAGTATATCGACAAATCATATGAACAAATTAATGTTGACACTATAGTAGGTAATCTAATATTTAAGTAGTACGTAGTACTATTATGATCTGAGGTGTGTGTGGGTCATTGTGTATTGAGTGTGTGTAGATATGTGTGTGTGTGTGTGTGTGTGTGTGTTTGATGAATGGACGTTTTTTGGGTTTACAAACTAAGGTAATGAGGATTCGGTGCATCAGTTTAAAGTGTTACCAATTTAATTAAATTTTCAGTTTCCTGGTAGTTCTTAGTCAAAAGCCATTTTCGTACGATACCTTTACATTCACGCATAGGTAAGGGATATATATTACAGAATTTATTAATCTGATTGTAAACAAAACTACTAACAATACGGTAATGTCGTCCGGCGAGACTAAATTTATAACATTGCGATGGGCATACATTATAAAATAATCTACTACTCGAAACTACATTGTACTTCAGTGAGGCATGCTTTCTCAGAACAGTGTGAAGTATAAAAAGTTGACGGACTGTCAAAACCTGGCAGTCCAGGTAGAGCAAATTAGTGGGATGCCGAAACGGTTTAAATGTCATGACCTTTAATACTGCCCTCTGTGCCCTCTCCAATTGTAGGAAACAGGTCTTGTGAGCTCCACCCCATATCGATATACCATAAGTAAGTAGAGATTGGCAAAGAGCGAAATATACAGTTTTTAAGACTGCTACGTCTGCAGAGTGACGGAGTTTTTTAAAGAAAAACATAAGTTTGCGTATTCTAGATGATAGACTTTGAATGTGAGGTTTCCAATTAATGAGATAATCTATTTGAATGCCTAGGTATTTAACATCAGTGGATCTAGGTATGATAGGGCAGTTACAGGAGGTTCGAGGAGGGGTGAGGGATCGGAGGAGTTAGGTGGAGCAAGGGGGGGGGGGGTGAGATGGAGCAAGTTGGGAGAGAGAGATGGGGGGGATAGGGTTCAGAGAGGGGACAACGGGGAGAGGAAGAGGGGGAATGTGACGGGGACCGATGCGGGTGGGAGAAAGAGAGAGGAGAGAAAGAGCATAGAATTACATTTTTCTTATAATAGAGAGAGAGAGAGATGGAGAGAAATAAATCAAGGAAGGAGGGAGAAAGGGGTTTCTCCCTCCTTCCTTGATTTATTTCTCTCACCATCTGATAAAAATATTTGATTCTAAGCTCTCACTCCCCCTGGCACCTCTCTCCCCCTGCCACCTCACTCCCCGTCACTTTCCAACTCTTCCTCTCCCCCTATCGCTCCACTGCACTCCCCCCTATCCCCATCACCCTTCTCAAACTTTCCTCATTCTGTTGCTCCCATTAAATTTACTTTTTCATTAACCAGGTCAGTTATCCCTGTAAGTAAGGTTCCAATTTACTTTTTAACCGACTTCAAAAAAGGAGGAGGTTCTCAATTCGTCTGTGTATATATATGTATATATATTTCTTTTTTCTATGTATGTTCGCGCATAAGGCCCAATTCACACCAGAAGAGCGGCGGACGGAAGCGGCCAGAAGCGGCGCGAAGCGGCCGGCGGCGGCGCGACGCGGCCGGCAGATCAGGCGCAAGAGGCCGCGCCCGGCCGCTCGCAGCCGCCTCGCGCCGCTACCGGTCGCTTCGCGCCGCCGCCGCCGCGCCGCTGGCTCAGTCTAGTTTGTAGATTCGTTCGACACACGGTGTATTTTTTTTTTGTTTTGGAGTAAATAAACTAAATGTAAAAAACTTTTTAAAATGGAATTGGTTATCATAGCACTTCTTTTTGAACAAGAAGAAGAAGCTATTAGCTTAGCTACCTATATTCTTGCAAATAAATATATAATTAATTCATATCGCATTATTTGTCGTGTAAATTCAATGGTTAATTTATCCATACGTTATGAATAAGTACGCTTTTTGTCAAGATAGATAGTCATATAGGTTTGTTTTCTATCAGGGATCAAGGGTAAAAAAAATGAGGTACATTACCACGTGTACGTTTTAAAACATCGTTCAAATATGCATTTTTAATTTATTCATATCTTTTGAACGGGAAAGTTCGGGGTAATGCACGATGCAGAGTGACCGTATAATTTGATGCGTATGCTTTTTACTCGGCACGCGTAGCCTAATTAAACTCTTCATCAGTTCGCATATATCGGTGGCAAGAAAACCGCGCGTGCTCACTAATTCATTTTATTCATACAATTCATTAATTTAGTTAAGTTATATAATAAATTCAGTTGTTATCTTAACTAAGCTTATCATTTCCAAAACTTTAATATCGTACGGTTTACCAAGAAATCATACACTACTATTATAATTTTTCAAAAATCCTATGAAAGGGAACCTCGTTTTTCCGTCCACTGTGCGGCGCGAGTCCCCGTAGCCGCACGGATGCCCGCGCAGTCGCGCGGCGGCTCGAGCAGTCGCGCGGCCGCTCGCGCAGTCGCGCGGATGCCCGCGCAGCCGCGCGGATGCTCGCGCCGCCGCGGGCGGCCGCTTTGATGAGTCGCGCGGCCGCCCGCGACTGCTCGCGCAGGCGCGGGCAGCCGCGCGGCTTCTTTGAGCTTTTCAAGCGATACTGGTCTTTTACGTATTGTAGATAAAGTCTAAAATTCTTTCACAGTGAAAGTGCGCGCCGCGCCGCTTCCGTCCGCCGCTCTTCTGGTGTGAATTGGGCCTAACTCTGACAATTATGAACCGATTTGAAAAAATCTTTCTTCCATCCAATCTTTAATCCGTTAATTGAGTCCCATAAAAAATATTGCTTAGTAATCGTAGTAGTTCCTGAAAAAACAAGAATGTTGACTGCGCAAGAAAGCTGCAGGAAAGCCTATATAGATGACTTTATGTCGCTTTTTAAGGACAAAAATGGTCATAACTCTGGCAAATATTTATCAATTTCAATAATTATTTTTTTATTCGAAAGAAGAAACCACTGTAATGATATATAATCTATATGAATTTTATCACAACCGGATAAGAACTTCCTAGAGGACCATGAATGATATGGAGGAATTTATCTGGTAAAAAACTATAAAACTGATGTTCTCCTTTACATTTCTCTGACAAATATGAACCGATTTCTATGATTCTTTTTTTATTCGAGAGAGTAAACTACTATGATGATTCCATGCAAATTTCATTACGATCGGATAAACTGTTTCTGAGTTTCTGAAGAAACATGAATTATGTAAAAGTATGTAGACGGTAATGTGAAATCATAATTATGTCATAACCTACCTAGATCATTTTACCGTCTTCAATGGTTCAATCTTTATGTATGAAAATATCCCTAAAAAGTATAAAATAAAATATTTAAAAAAAAATTGAACCTACTTCAATAACACTAAAAAGTATAAAATAATTTAAATATTATTGAAGTTGGTGCCAAATATACACAGCAGGTACGCTAACACCAACTTCTTTAATATTTAAATTATTTTATACTTTTTAGTGTTATTGAAGTAGGTTCAATTTTTTTTTTAAATATTTTATTGCTGGCACAAATCCCTATAATTAGTTAAGTACCTATATAATTTTTCACTGAAGGTGTTATAAAAAACCTATAAAAGGTATTAGGTATATAACAAAAACACACCCGCGCGAAGCCGGAGCGGGTCGCTAATTATAAGTAACATAAAGAATTACCAACAACTCAGTGAGAGGGAAGGCACTGTATATGTCGTAATATTACCTAATTTATAAGTATATCTATAAATAATTTGATCTATGAATATTTTATCTTTTATTGATCTTAGAATCCAAAATTAATCTTCTTTATACTAACTTATACGCAAAACGATTATCACTTTCCGCTCATGACTTGTAACCCTTGTAACACTCATATAATTTTACGTATTTAAACACAGATAGGTACCCAAATAGGTACCTACTCAAACAAATTCAATCAAGGAGTTAAAGTATTTTGTAAATTCCTGAACGGCTAGATTGGCTTAGTTCGGGTTAACGTGCTGACGTAATTAAACTACGCTCTGTAGATAGATAAATAGTCTAATCTAAGCTTAGTTCGCGTTAGTTTAGTTAGGTCTATTAAATTAATGTTAAGTTAAAGTTATGGTCTGATAACGTTAATTTGACCGAATTTTTGACCTTGTGCTAGATAGAAAATGTTAATTACATGCTTATTTCGTTGTAGTTTTATTAGGTAGAGGTAGGTCGTTGTACAAGAGGCCATCCAGTCAGCCATACTCAACCTTTTTTACCCCTGGGCCACAAAGTAGCTTCTGCTTTACCCTGCGGGCCGCAATAATCTAGCCAAAATTGTAAGTTTAATTATAACTACCCTGACTATATTAAATTACAAAAAATCGCATATTTTAAATATAGCATTTATTTAAAAATTAAGGGATTTTCCACTAATAGCAGACATTTCTTTACTTCAATTCTGTGTGCACGCTATTATATGAGAGTAAGCGAGTGAAATGAACACTTATTCATTCGAACCTTATTCGAACGACATTTTTTGCATGACTTTAGTACACTTATCAATAAAATACAAATGTTAATCTCAAAATACTGTACTTACTAGACTTCGGGCCGCATAGAAAAGGCTAGCGGTAGGTTGAGTATGACTGATCCAGATAGTCAGTTAAGTACCACCGCAGTGTCAGACAGATCCACTCGCAAAGCTGCAGTCTGTAGGTAGGTACCTATTACACATTGCCGTGTTTTGTATTTGAAGCAAACCTTTGGTCCTGTTGATAACTGCAATTCAGAAACCTGTATACCAAGAGAAAACCAACGTAGAACATATTTTTGGCGTAAAATAAAATTCATCAATCGTCTAGGTAGGTCGAGCGAGAAGCGAGCGAGTTGGGTTTAATCCCAGCCTCATTTGGCTTTCCAATCAAGGAAGGGGTGATTTAATTATTTTTTAATTGATACTGGCCGATATTTTTATAACTTTACCAAAAAAATTCTCTGAACTGGCAACTTTCTCCTTCAAGTAACATAGCGGCAAATTAAATTTCGAACGAGTCCAGGCCGGTGACAGCTGACGAAGGTCCAATGTTGTTTTTTGGAGTCCCGCCGGTCCGTGTGACGCACCCTGTGCGTTAGTACAAAGCAGGGTTCTATTGCAGAAGGTCAATTCTGAATTGAGTCCCTCCCTCTTTCATAACTAAAGTACTTAAGAAGTAGTCAGATGCTAGGTTAAAGAGCCTAACTATAATCACATACATCATCGTCATCATCATCTGCCGGAAGATGTCCACTGCTGAACATAACCCCTTGGAACGCCACAATAACAATAATTGACTATTTGATAATGTTGTCAGTCCACCTAGTGGGAGACCTGCCTACGCTATGTCTTCCGGTTCATGGTCGCCACTCGAGAACCTTTCTTTCTTCCCCATCGGTTATCAGTTCTTCGATGTGGTCTGCCCATTGCCTTGCAACTTGCAGATTCTGAGAGCTATGTTTGGTGAATTTTGTTCTTTGGCGAATATCCTTAGCCTTTCCAAAATTTATTGCGCAAAGAAACTCTATCCATATCCCGATTCCACAACTCGTTGTGCAACAGTTAAGGACCAATAAATAATACAAAACACAATTTAAAAGTCGAGAATGTCAAGTATCAGCGAAATCTGTTGCTGACGTGTCGAAGAATTACTTTTGCGCTAGCTTGAATCTGTACAATAATCACTGCGGGCACCATGAGAATTTAAATGTTATTGGAAAGGTTCATAGTATTGCTTTGAATAATGTGACCAACCGACCGAATTATTAGATGATAGCATGACGAGGGCAGACATTGCGTGTTCTAAAGCTTCAAATTCCTTTATTCCAACCAGAGCTTTAATACTGTCGATTTGTGTGGAGTTAACCTTCTATTTTTCCTATTTAGTGGCGGCATCTATCCATTATATTTACACGTCTATTATTGATGCGTGAAGCTGTGGAATACTGATGCACGAATCAATAATCGGAACGTTTCTGAATTTTAAACTCGTATGATTTCTATACGAAACTGAGTGTTAGCTTAGCACATAGAGCTCAGTGCATGAAATATTGGCCATCAAACTTTATTCTAATCGGGAATTAACGCGATTTACCTTATATTTTGGCTTGACGGTTCGGCCGGGTTGCACCAGCCGTGGTCACAAGCAGACTGGTTCAGCGAGACGGCTCCGTGCGGGAGGCAGAAATATCTTCGTCTACCCCCGTTCTTTCACTTGTAACGTTAAGCCCACTACACACTACACTCACAGTATCTGTATATTTCACCGCCGGCAAATAGTAGGAGTGTTCGCAACGGCTCTATATTAAAAACGCGTTATAACGATATGCTACTTATAAAACGCATGTTATTTTTTACGCTTTAATATATCAGTTAGCTTCCTAACGTCGCGTTTGGATTATCGTCGCGCGCCGTTCGTTAAACGTTTTTTAATAGCTATGTGGACTTAAGAATAACAATTTGTTCGAGCTGCGGCTGCTATTCGAGCGATTAGCAGGCAGTATTTTTTTTAGTAAAGAATATGTATATTCTAGCCCCACTTCTAACTATAACTACAAAAAACTTTTTACATAAATTGCCTAACCTATTATTATTTATATTATAAACACTTAACTAAAAATAACTTTAATTTACAGTTTTAATACGGTAAACAAACCAACACGATGCTTTATTTGAAAAAAAAAACACAAATCGGAATCGCTTACAAACACGACAGACGATAATCGCGAACGTAAATAAATACGTCATACAAGGTCAAGCCAGTAAGCCGCACTGATTGATTCAACGAAACGAAAATAAACTAACGAACGTTATTATAATTATGATACGAACAAATAAGATAAATATCGTTGGAAATCATCTAACGTGCAAACGTTAGATATTACTGGACACTGATTTAAATATAGTTCTTAAGCAGTTGTATTAAAGTATTATTTGGCATGCAACTCGTGACAAAATATTATACGGCAAAGTGAAATTGACCTAGGTCCTTGAGTCGTGGCCCACGATGACGAGTCACGTGCCAATTAATACTCTAAGACAATTACTTAAGAACTATATTTAAATCAGTGTCCAGTAATGAAATGAATAAAATAGTTTTTACGATATTTCGTTAGTATCGTCGCCGCGTCGTGTCAGGCGGCTGTGGTCATGCGGCGTGCGTGCAATACCTATGTAATTTAAATAACGCTTGCCTAAGATATCAAATAATAAGCGATTTGATTATTTATAAATAGTGGATTATTATATCAGTTATATAATATAACGAACACTCCTAGCAAATAGCGAGGTTTTGTCATTTTGATCACTGGTTCCCAAGCAGCTGATAATCTAAAGCCATCTTCCCGGTTGAAATTTTTATATTTCTTTATTTCAATCGCTTCACGAACAACTCTAGAATAAAAGTGTCGATCGGTGGAAAGGACTTGTGGGCGATGAAACTCAATCCAGTGATTTGTATCCGACTGAAGTATATGCTCGGCAATCGCTGACTTGCTAATCTGACGGTTCTTTACAGCTGTGATATGCTCTTTAACCCTTTCTGCGATAGTCCGCTTCGTTTGGCCTATATAAAAAAATAATTTAAATTAATAATTTAAAAATAATAATAATTAAAATAATAATAATTTAATAATTTAAATTAATAATTTTTCGGGTTAATTCCCGATTAGAATAAAGTTTGATAATGGAACGCGAAAGTATATAATATTGGCCATCCCTAATGATGCCCATATAGTAGGTAAGTTAATGGTTAACCCTCTTTGCTCTATTGGCGGAAAACTTACCGCGGATTGGGATTTTTAACCGACTTCAAAAAAGGAGGAGGTTCTCAATTCTGTATATATATATATTTTTTTTATGTATGTTCGCGCATAACTGTCAATTATGAACCGATTTGAAAAAAATCTTTCTTCCATCCATTCTTCAATCCATTGATTGGGTCCCATAAAAAAAATATTGCGTAGTAATAAGTAGTTCCTGAAAAAACAAGAATGGTGACTGCGCACTGAGAGCTGCAGGAAAGCCTATATCGATGACATTATGTCGCTTTTTAAGGACAAAAATGGTCATAACTCTGGCAAATATTTACCAATTTCAATGATTCTTTTTTTATTCGAAAGAAGAAACCACTGTATTAAATCTGTATGAATTTTATTACAACCGGATAAGAACTTCCTGGAGGACCATGAACGATGTGGAGGAATTTATCTGGTAAAAACCATAAAACTGATGTTCTCCATTACATTGCTCTGACAATTATGAACCGATTGCGATGATTCTTTTTTTATTCGAGAGAGTAAACTGCTATGATGATTCCATGCAAATTTCATTACGACCGGATATTTTTTCTGAAGAAACATGAATTATGTAAAACTATGTAGACGATAATGTGATCATAACCTATCTAGATAATTTTACGGTTTTCGATGGTTCAATCTTTATATATGAAAATATCACTAAAAAGTTTAAAATAAAATCTTTTTAAAAAAAATTGAACCGACTTCAATATCACTGAAAAGTATAAAATAATTTAAATATTATTGAAGTTGGTGCCAAATATACACAGCCGGTAAGCTAACACCAACTTCAATAATATTTAAATTATTTTATACTTTTCAGTGATATTGAAGTCGGTTCAATTTTTTTTTTAAAAGATTTTATTAAATCTCCGCATTGCGAAGCAGATACAAAGGCAAAGGGAGGTAATAGTAAAATGATAGTAAAATGATAATAAATGGTAGTTTCTCATATTATATTTCGTAAACCGTGACGTAATATATATTTGTTAAATAGCGAAAGTGTCTTGAAACTTGAAAATAAATCTTGTTCGCGACTCGCACGCTATCCGCTTTTGTAGACTGCGCATCGATCATTGCGAATGTGAATATCTCAGACTATGCTGGGTGTTAAATCAGATCCAGTCTTCAGATTTATCCGGAAGTTTATTCCCTTTGTATTGCAGCTACGATGCCACAGACAAATATACCCGTCAAACTTAAAACACCTTTCCTGAAATTACTAATATACACAAATATGATGGATCAGCATCAGTTATATACCTATTATCTAATAGTCAGAGCACTATCACGAAAGTTACATTGCAACGGGCACTTTTGTGATGCAAAATATTTTAACCAAATGAAATGCGAGCAATCCTTAGTCAAAACGAAATGGTCACATTCTTATAATACCAACTGTCTACGAGACTGGACACTGAACATGGGTCACACCGCCGTGAAACTAAATCCAAATACCAAACATTTCCGCCACATACGTGAAGGTATATTAGGAAGAAATGTTTATTGAATTTCCTCACGCTGCCTACGCTGCGTCTTCCGGTTCGTGGTCACCACTCGAGAACCTTTCTTCCCCATCGGTTATCGTTTCTTCGAGTGATGTGGCCTGCCCATTGCCACTTCAACTTGCAGATTAGAACTATGTCGGTGACCTTGGTTCTTCGGCGAATCTCCTCATTGCGGATTCTGTCGCGCAAAGAAACTCCGAGCATACCTCTCTCCATAGCTCGTTGTGTGACCTCTGAGCGGCTCTGTAGCTGGAAAAAGTACTTAGTACCTAGCGTAAAAAAAATAAGCGAATATACTTTATTACGCCAAACGCCGAAACTCTTTCCACATATTCGAAGTTATCAATTACTTCGTGCGATTATAAATTGAACATTTAAAAAATCCAAACAACAAAAAGAACAGATTAAACAAATCTAAGAACAATTCCGATAAAATATAAATGCAATAGAAACTAGCCCATTACTTTGGAAGCCAAATTGAGATCCACAGTCAGAGAGACATAGGCAACCTATAAAATCCCTCCTTTTGGCGTCGGTGTTTCTAAACATATTTCAACATCAATTACAATGTCAAAACTCTGTTTAAATTTAAATCTCGCAGTTGTGCGCGTCGAGTAATTTCAGCTCAAATATTCCGCCAACTTGTAGGTATAAATTCCGTAGTAACTCTCCACTAGTGACAAAAGACTATGCATTGTAATGTTATGTGAAAATTCCGAGGCCACTACCCCGGGATATTTCAACTCGAAAGATTTTAGTCGTGATTTTTATATAGGTAAAGAACCCCCTAGCGCCCTAACAGGTATATTCCCACTGTCCACCCCCTGCTTGGCCACCCGGGGTGGACAGTGTCACAACTTTAAAAAAAATCCCACTGTCCCCCGGGGGTGGCGATAGGGGTGAACAAAGAGAATATTTTGTTTTAATAGTGACGCTGACCACCAGAGGTGGTCAGTGTAAATGTTTGAAAAAGTTGTAGCCGTGTCCACCCGGGGTGGCTACGGTGAATTATTTTAATAATGATTCCCATTGGCCACCGCCACCCCTTGGCCTGGGGGACATAACCCACCAACCACCCATGGCCCCACCGACCTTCCGGTCATACGGGCCGAATCGCGGGAGATGCGCGCGGCATTGCTCTTTGGCTCTGTCCACCGCGCGCAATTCTTGACTCCCTACAAGTTATTTACTCCGTTCCTTATGTCCCGTGTGTGCACTCTCCCCTTTCTGGGGCAGACAATACTATCACAGCTTCGTCGTCGGATGCTTCCTACAAACGTTCCGCTCGTTCCGCTGCACTCCTTACCTCGTGCCAATCGTGCGCAAACCTCCGCAGCCTCCGAAAGTTCGCCGATGTGCTCACAAGATCTCCGTAGTATACCGGGCCCTCCCCTGTGCGCTCAATACCATCCATCATCTGCCGCCGCATCTCCTCATACAGGGGACAGACCCACAACACATGGTGCAGGTCCTCCTCTTCCATACCACATTCACACATGCTATCCGCAACCAAACCCATATCACACAACCTTTTCCTGAAACATCCATGCCCCGTGAGGATCTGGGACGTCTGGTAGTCAGGTTCAACCCACTGCGCTTTCAGTCGCACCGCTATATCGGGAAAGTACCGATATAGCTCCCTGCCTTTCTCCTCGCAATCCCACCGAGCCTGCCACGCTAGGATCGTCTCCTCCCACAGCTCGCGCTTTCGTCTGCTCAACTGTCCGGTCGCGGTCTGGCGCTCCTCATCCAACCTGCCAGCACGAATCACTTCCAGGTCCGCGGGTGGTAAAGCTGCCAATACTGCAAGCGCAGCCGTGCTGGTCGACCGATACGCTTTGGTCACCAGTATTAAGCTAGACCGCTGGGATCTAAGTAACGCGCTGCGGACCATATGGAGTGTCGCGCGCCTATACCAGCAGGCCGCAGCATACGTTATCGTGGCTACGTAAGTGCCCCTGTAGAGGATGCGCAGACCGCGGAATCGAATGCCCCAGGAAGATGCCGACACTCTGGACATCTTGCCGAAGCACTTGGCCGCGCGCTCCCCCACCGACACCGCATGCTGCGCAAAAGACAAACTGCTATCCAATACTACGCCGAGCACCGTGCACGACGTGACGCTCCTAACCGATTTGTCCGCTAGTTTAATCACCGGGGGCCGCTGGAGTCTTCCCCTGACTGTCATAGTTAGCGACTTGTCGGGTGAGAACTCCAGCCTATTTCGGGCGCCCCAGGATAACGCCAGTTCCAGGCTTTGTTTGGCGAGTAATTCAATCTGGGCCCTTGATTGGGCTTCTATAAGGATCGTCACGTCGTCCGCGTATGCTACCATCCGTACCCCCTGTGGCAGTGGTAATCGTAACAGATCGTCCATTAACAGGTTCCACAAAGAGGGACCAAGCACTGAGCCCTGCGGGCAACCCATGGTAGACACCTTCCATTCCACCTGGTCCCCCACGAACAGACCAACCCGGCGAGCAGTGAAGTACCCCACCAGCATCCTATAGATGTTGGCCGGGCAGCCGCCCCGCTTCGCCTTGGTCAGAATCATGGGCCACCAGGCATGATCGAAGGCGCCGGAGATATCGAGGAAGATTGCCTGAACGTATTTAGATGATGATTCCTTTGCAGTGCTTATGATTTCATTCAGCGCCGTTACAGTGGACTTGCCTGGGGAAAATCCGTGCTGACACCGTCCGTGTTGGCCTGGGGGACAGTGGGAACTTTTTCAAAAGTTGTGTCACTGTCCACCCCGGGTGGCCAAGCAGGGGGTGGACAGTGGGAATAAACCGCCCTAACAGCCCCTACGTGTGCAATTAGCGCCCTAGCTCATTAAAAGCTTTTTAAGTCTAGTTTTGAAAATGCCATGTTCTTAAGTTAAGGGAAGTCTGACGCAGTCAAATCTCTTCCTTTGGTATATTTTAATCCCTAATGATGAAGCTAAAGGCGTCTTATATGGTGTTCCTTGACCATGTATTGAGATCTTCACTTAACATATTAGTTATAATAATAATAATAATAATATTTCTTTATTAACCAATAAATTTTTACAATAAGAGTACATTAGGATGAATGATTAAACATTAAGTTTTCATATCTAGTACTTAGCATCTGTTGCTGTACTAAGCTTTTTAAAGCTTGTATTACGGCTTACAGCACCAAAACCCCGCGACACTCCAAACAATCAGGTGATTAGGTACTTCTAACTAATAAACAAAAAAGAAAAAATAACTTTAAAAGTACTAAATAATAAGTAACAAAAATTAATAAAATTAATAAACTGTGAGTGTAATTTGTACCTTTCTTATGGCTACATAATGATATTATAACATAAATGTGAAGCACGCATGTTTGTGTCTGATGGTGTGTAAGTGTGTGTGTTAGTGTATGTATCAGTGTGTGTTAATGTGTGCTACTGTATAAGAGAAAGAAAGGGTGTGTGAATACTGGCAGAAATAAAATAAACATAAATAAAAACGAATTTAGTAAATAAATAAACTTAAAACAGATTCTATTGTTGTACAAGCAATAATTGCTCGGTTTCATCATAACGTAACTGTTGTAACCACTTTATTACAATATCTTTGCATGAATATTTATTTAAAGGAAAGGATACATATTTAGTAAAGCATTAATTTTATTGTAGGTATAAGGACCAAGAAAAGGTAAAAACTTTTTGGCAAACGCGGTGTTATGTTTACGGTTATAGCTGCACTCGATGTCTTTTCGACGTTTATTTAATATAGAGGGATCGAATGTAAGTATACTGTGTTGTCTCAAAATCACTTGTAATATGAACAGTTGGCGAACTGTACACACATTACAGTCTTTATAAAGGTCAGCGGTAGGAAAGAAGAATGGTCTAAAAGTACAAACTTTTAAAATAGTTCTCTGCGCAATTTTTAAAATTGTCTTGGATGCACCACCCCAACTAACAATACAATAAGTAATAAGTGATTGTGCGAGTGCTTGATACACTTGCTTTAACTGAGGCCAGTCGAGCGCATGTCTTAAATTTTTAAATACATGTAACAGCTTTCTTAGTCTTGTTGCCAATAAATCAATGTGGGCCTTGAAGTTTAGGTTGCAGTCAACAACTACACCAAGATATTTAAATGTTTTTACGCACTCAATTTGTTCACAAGAACAGTTATTTATTAGTGGATTGGGACACCTAGCATCGTGAGATATTATCAGGTGGTCATCATTGAGAGGTACAGGGTTACGGATTGAGAAGGCAGAGTATTTTGTTTTGTCAGTATTCAGTAAAAGTTTGTTCTCAAGAAGCCATTCGTTCACATCATTAAAGCCAACTTGAGCTATTTTAAAGACGGTGTCCCAACAGTCTGCTGAGAATACCAAAGCAGTATCGTCTGCATATGCAATGATTTGTCCAGGAAAAGATGGGAGATTGAGAAGTTCATTAATATATACCACAAAGAGAGTTGGACCCAGTATGCTCCCCTGTGGTACTCCATGTGTCAGTTCCTGTTCTTCGCTAAAGTGAGAACCAAGTTTGACACGTTGGCTTCTATCAGTAAGATAGCTCTTAAACATGTTTAATTGAATACCTCTTATACCTAATCTTTCAAGCTTATCAATCAAAATTGGGACAGAGATCGTATCGAAGGCTTTCTGTAGGTCAAGAAGAATTGCAACACATTTATTACCCATGTCTAGACTGTTTACAATAAAGTTGGTTAAGGTTAGAACTGCATCATCTGTAGATCTGCCTCGACGAAAACCAAATTGCTTATCAGATAAAAGTTTATTAGATTCTAAAAACTCAATTAATCGGTTATTTAATAACTTTTCCAAAATTTTAGAGACGGAAGGCAGAAGGGATATAGGTCTATAATTATTAATACGATCTCTGTCCCCTCCCTTATGCACTGGAATAACTACAGATCTTTTGAGCACTCTAGGAAAAACACCAAGACGAAAACAACTGTTAAAAATAAACGTTAAGGGAGGTGTTAAGAAATTTATAAAAAGTTTTAGAATCTTATTTGATATGCCATCGATACCCACAGCACAATCGTTCTTTAAAGCTGATATTATAGTGTATATCTCATTTTCACTTGTGTCAAAAAGAACAAAAGAATTAATATTTTGATTTCTTGGCAACTTTGCGCCCTTTTGTCTACCTTGGAAGATATTAGCACTACTATCAATCTTATCTGCAATCGATTTTCCTACATTCACAAAATAATTGTTAATTTCATTAACTGACAATTGAGGATCATCAGAAATGGTTAAAAGTTCTTTAGGAAACGCTTTTACTTTACAAGTGTTCGTTATATTTTTAATAACCTGCCATAGCTTTTTATTGTCCTTACCTGCTTTTATAATTTGCTGTCGATCATAACCTCTTTTCAATTTTCTCAATAATTTATTGCAGTAGTTGCGATATCTTGTATAAGTAAGTCTAATAATGACATTGTTTGGATCATTCTTCGATTTCTGATGAAGCATATCTTTGTTACGAATACACTTCAAAAGACCAGGTGTCATCCAAGGCTTAATAATATTTTTACGACGCGACGACGTCAAAACTGTAGTGTTTTTTTCTATTAGTGTTTGTAGACGATCACATAAATAAGTCATTGACCAATCCGGATCATGTGATGCATATATAAGTCAATGCTCAATACATCGTTTTCAAGGCTTTCCATGTTAATTCTACTACGAGTCGTAACTGGAACCGATTGTTTTTTGTCGTAATTTAGACATATAATGATTGATTTGTGGTCTGTTAAACTAGTTTGAGTAACAATAGTGACAGAATCGTTATTAGTTTTTAGCATCACATGATCGATACACGTATGAGTTATACCTATGGAGAACTACACGGCTCAGGAGACAGCCGTGTAGTTCTCCCAGCTACAGCGTCTTTTACTTACGAACACAATTAAATTTACACACTGCTGCTGCTGTACTTAATTACTCCAGATCCCAATTTAACTCGAGAACAGATAGTAGCGAGCATTTGTTACAAACAGGAGATGAGAGTTTGTTTCCAAGCGAACCGGGATCCGGCCGCGTTATAATGTGATCCGGAACCGTCTCTGTGCCGGAACGCAGCTCGGCGCCGCTTTTATTAGCTTGAGTTTCTAGCTTAGAATACTTGAGGAAATTCCTTAGTGCACGCACCTCCTTTCCGCACGGTAACCTGAGTGTTTCTTACTTGGCTACATACAATTTATAGTAAAACATTTTATGTAAGTAAAGTTGCTTACTTACATTCCTACTTAGCTACGAGCCAAGCGGAATGTACGCCTGACGATTAGTGACACTTGCCCATAGACTGTAACATACACCTCCGTACCCACATTAGATGTAATAGGAGTCTTATGAGCCCTAGCACATAACACTTTGGTTATACATATAGGTGTAATTCAAAAGGTCGCTTTCATAAGAGACCATCGTCTGTCGTTAAAAATGGTATTAGTCTTCTGATTAGAAAATATATCATTGTTGGTGTTTTTAACCGACTTCAAAAAAAGGAGGAGGTTCTCAATTCGTCTGTATATATTTTTTTTTTTAACCTACTTCAAAAAAAGGAGGAGGTTCTCAATTCGTCTGTATATATTTTTTTTTTCTAAGTATGTTCGCGCATAACTCTGTCAATTATGAACCGATTTGAAAAAATCTTTCTTCCATCCATTCTTTAATCCGTTAATTGGGTCCCATAAAAAAAATATTGCTTAGTAATAAGTAGTTCCTGAAAAAACAAGAATGGTGACTGCGCACTGAGACTTGCAAGAAAGCCTATATAGATGACGTTTTAGTCGCTCGGACTCGCTCGGTCGGACAAAAATAGTCATAACTCTGGCAAATATTTACCAATTTCAATGATTCTTTTTTTATTCGAAAAAAGAAACCACTGTATTGAATCTGTATGAATTTTATTACAACCGGATAAGAACTTCCTGGAGGACCATGAACGATGTGGAGGAATTTATCTGGTAAAAACCATAAAACTGATGTTCTCCATTACATTGCTCTGACAATTATGAACCGATTTCGATGATTCTTTTTTTATTCGAGAGAGTAAACTACTATGATGTTTTCATGCAAATTTCATTACGACCGGATATTTTTTTCTGAAGAAACATGAATTATGTAAAACTATGTAGACGATAATGTGATCATAACCTACCTAGATAATTTTACGGTTTTCGATGGTTCAATCTTTATATATGAAAATATCACTAAAAAGTTTAAAATAAAATCTTTTTAAAAAAAAATTGAACCGACCTCAATATCACTGAAAAGTATAAAATAATTTAAATATTATTGAAGTTGGTGCCAAATATACACAGCAGGTACGCTAACACCAACTTCAATAATATTTAAATTATTTTATACTTTTCAGTGATATTGAAGTCGGTTCAATTTTTTTTTAAAAAGATTTTATTTGTAACAACCTTCTGGAATGCTTCATATTAATTACGCAATGCTCGCTTTCCGGGCTTAAACCAGAGACTACTCTCGTCTTCAGGTCTTCAGGTGCACACACACACTCAGGTGGCTTTGTAATCTGTGGTTAGGTACATTCGACAATCAAATCTCTTTAAAAGCTATATTTTCTCTAAAGTTGCATGTATCCTAGCCATTGCCTACGCAAGTAATTTTGAGGATACTTTTTATCTATCTTAACATAGCCGCAGAAGCTTTTATATTATTTAGATTACTGTGATTTAAAAAAATAATTTACTAGGTACATCCATAATTTTGTTAACTCTATTGGGGATAAATTGAATTTTCAAAACAAGACGTAAAATTATACTAATTACTAATCCTACGTTATCTTTTTCAACCAGTCCAACCAGCAAGCCCGCAGCGGCCTCAATCTTAGTCTCTAGTGACACGCAAAAGCAACAATGGCTAAACTAACGAACTAAAATCATTTATAAACTGAACATTAATATCTGAAATTCATACACGTATATTATTAATCAGTCCACGTCCGCAACCCGTCAGGTCCCTATACCCAAGCGGCTAATCAGTATAAAGTTATCCTTTTGATGTTTTAAAATCATTGTAAGTTTACGAAGCTGCCTGACTATTATAATATTTTATACAGAAATTTCATCCAATTTTCATGCCATAACTCCAAACTGTCAATGCGATTAACCATACATAATTATAAACTATACTTACCTATAATTAAACTGTAACAGGTCTAATTCTGTACATTGAAGATAATTTGAAAATTATTTATGGAGGGCATTCTATAACCAATACTGAAACCAAAACTGTATTTTTTTAAAAATTTCGATTTAACCGACTTTAAAAAAGAGGGTGTGTATTCAACGCCAACGCGGGCGGAGCTGCGCGGGTCGGCCAGTGTTGTAATAAAATTCATTTTGCGGATTTAATCATGGTTTATTTCTGAATACTTTCAGCATCCGTGGTCACGGCATCAATGAGATTTTTCACGTGTGATAGTTTTCAAAGTTTAGTATTCCCTTACATACTGAAATTATAAATTGTTTACTCGTTCACTTTACCTTCCGATATCTCACTTAATCACTGTTTACGGAATACTCGTGTTTCATGTGTCATAGTAATTACTTAGTGCTATTTAAACCTTATCTACTATAGATAGTTAACAGTTATAAACTTACGTTTTCAGTAAAGAAAACCAAAGTCCCATGTTGGGCGCCATTAGTAACGGAGAAATAACGAAAATAAGTAAAAAATAAAATATAGTATCTAGGTCTGAATATGCTCAAAGGATTAAGTAAGTAATGCTGTCAATACAACTTTGACCTTATGGGCAAAAGCTAGTAAAAAGTAGATATATCAAATATACACTACACGTATACCTACATGACGTCAACGAATCATCATCAACATCATCAGCAGCAGCCGAAGGACGCCCACTACTGAACAAAGGCCTCCTCCTTAGAAGGGAGGGGTTGCCATATTAACCATCCTCGGCAGGCGTACTGGGGATCGCAGTATGGGTGGTAGGTAAACCAATAGAAAGACGTTGCGCCCCGTCTTTTTGTTTTCCCTTAGTCGCCTCTTACTGACATCCAACGGGAGGAGATGGGAGGGTGCTATTCTTACCCGGACACCCCACGGGCTCGACGACGAATACAACTACATAATTTTTGCATTCGTTTCTTTTTTCTAAGGAAGCCTTAAAAAGGTCTCCGGGAGCTGTTGGGGCTCAACCAGGGTATATGAGATTCTTACTCACAAAAACCCCCGTGGCTGTCACATCGGCATATGAACAGGGACACCCAGGTCTCTCCTTGGGATCTGCATCAGGGGCCCCTCAGTGACTTGCCTTTAAGCCCGCCACCGGGGGGCGCATTGTAGCCCCCCGGGAACCTGACACGGTGCTCACGGGGACGGGGTTCAAACCCTGCCGCCGTCCTCGTCGGAGTCGCCGCGTACTCAATGGACGTTCTAAGGGCCCACACCCCGAACGTCCAGCGCACAGAACACTATTGCTCCTAGAGGTCCAGCGACTCCGAAGCTACAAAAGAGCTAAGCTTAGCTGTACCACAGGTTGTACCTACTGTCGACAGTCTATAATGAATACATCACACATACATTATAATCTATATAATCACCTTCTCGTATGAATACGTAATGACGACTGAAATGATGTACAGTCACCAACTATCAAGAAATTTAGGACACGGTAAGGTATTTAGGTTTATTAGAATAACGTACTAAAAGCAAGAGAATCGATATCATTACGGATGTTCACTGAAGCGAATAGTAAATATTTCGATTAGGTCTTTGATTGGTTGGTTTATTTTACTATTCTCATTTAGATCTCCTAAAACTAGATAATGGTTATAGCCATGAACTCAGCGAAGACCCTTACATCCATCCAAAATATCTAATGAAATATTCGTAATATTTGAAACTAATATTCTCTAAGGAGAGAGAGCTCTCTCTCTCTCTCTACTTATTAATCCACTTATAGCACTTATTAATCCCATCTGATGGTGGAGCCCGGCTCTTCTCCTCTTTGTGTTCGTTTAATGCTCTAATTTGTTTTCCACTTTGCTCTATCCGACGTGTCATATTCAGAAACAGAATTGCAGAACTGCAGATCTTTTGCAATACAATCAGTCCATCTCAGCTTTGGTCTTCCTATTCTTTTGGAACCAGGGAGGTTCAGGTGGATTGCCACATTTCTGATGTAACTAGTAGGACTCCTCTTCACGTTTTCAAAACATCTCAGCCTACTTTCCTGAAACTTATTAACGATATCGCGTACTCCGAGACTACCAAGAATATATTCATTGCGTATTTTAGAAACTTATATTGCAGATCGCAATTTAAAAGTTAAACACTTGAACTACGTATTTATGTAGGTGGGGTGAATAACCATCACATCAATGACAGCTGCCACCGCGCTTCATCGCGTCCGTTCGTGCTCGCTATAGTAGTTTACTGAATATTTTCTAAAATAGGTTTTTTTAATCACAATTCAAAAAACCATAACTGTTATGAACTGGATACACTAATTGGATGCCGTGATGCCAATTTAATACTATAAAAATGTCATGTTGTATTTGGGAATGTAATAGAACGCCAAAATAAATAGATTTTTATAATGTCTTGCTTAATCTGGCTAACAGACACTCACATGTGCAATATTTTGTTCATTTTTACCTAAAATTCAAACTACTTTACATATAGTTATCAAGGTGCCTTTTTTGCGGATATCCTTTGTCCAAATGACTTCATTTATTAGATCGAATAACAGTACATACAGTATGTAGGACAAACTTCACATCAATCCTTTAAACAGCAATCTTGAATGGCGAGAATATATCAGTAATTGATGCCATTCTGAAAGAAATCCACAAATATCCAATCGCATGGTCGCCCCATTAAGCCATATCCATTATAAACAGAAATTGATTAGACGAGGATAGAATGTATGATGCATTCGACAGAATGCATTAGTGTATACATCTATACTATAATAAAACTCAAAGAGCACTTTTTCTGTACATTGAATATTTTTCAAAAATTTGTATGTAAATTTGTATGGGATACTATACTATCGACATAGAAGCCAAAACAATTTTTTTTGGAATTATTGTCTGTCTGTCTGTCTGTCTGTCTGTCTGTCTGTCGTTCTGTTTGTCCAGGTATCATTTGAAAACCCGTGGATGGATTTTGATAGGACTTTCACTGATATGTTGTGTAGAAGTCAAGGTATAAATTGGTATATAAAACATCACGCTATGTTTCATAGGGGCTAAGCAGTGAAACATTAAGTGCACATATTACCACGTAATTTCCTTTGTATGTGAATAGGGTAATTATAGACTGATCAGTTAATCATTAAGATATGTATTATTACGCTATATACAATAGGGACTGAGCAGACATTTAGTTTGCATAAGATATGGCAGTGGCGAAGAGTCAATTTTTGTAAGGGGTAAGCCGGTCCGGTACACCCAGGACATTTTCATTAGATTTCTGTATTGTTCTAAGTACTTTGCTGATAGCAATATGACATTATATCTTTGAAAAGTTAAAATCTGTAAATCCCGAGCGAGTCCAAACTAGATTAGGAAAGAAATAGGCAAGGGAAAAATACCATTTCATTTCATTTAAAAGCCAGCGGTTAGGTCCGCTGCAGCACCAAGGCTACATTTGTATAGGTAGGTAGAAATTGAGAATACGAAGAAGCTAAATTTTTACTTAGGTAAAAGACCTAAAAATCCTAAAATGACTCGAAATGATCTAACACAATAAAATGTACAACTACAATTACACACAATGAACAGTGCTCCCAAAAAATTTAGAGCTTTCATTATCGAATATCATTAAACAGTAATTTACGATGTTAGCGTGATTTACATTATGAACAGCGCCATCTATCGGTGAAATTGAACATACAATCACTATAGAACTTTAATCTATATATTTAAAAGAAAGTCGTGTTAGTTACACTATTTATAACTCAAGAACGGCCTAACCGATTCGGCTGAAAATTAGTGGGGAGGTAGCTTAGAACCAGGAAACGGACATAGGATACTTTTTATCCCGGTAGGTTAAGGTTAAGCAACGTTAGGTAAGGTCATTAAATAGATGAGTGAACCGATTTGTATGAAAGTGTGCATATCAGGTAGGTCTGAGAATAGGTCATACAGTATATTTCATACCGCTAGGTTAAGGTTAAGCAACATAAGGCAAGGTCATTAAATAGATGGGTGAACCGATTTGTATGAAATTTTGTGTGTATATCGGGTAGGTCTGAGAATAGGCCGTAAAGTATATTTCATGCCACTAGGTTAAGGTTAAGCAACATAAGAAAAGGTCATTAAATAGATGGGTGAACCGATTTGTATGAAATGTTGAGTGCATATCGGGGAGGTTTGAGAATAGCTCATAAAGTATATTTAATGCCGGTGATACCATGATTGACGAGGATACATAGAACGAGAGGAGGTTGCAAGAGAGGAGAAAGAGGGAGAGGGGATTTGAGGAGAGGTGAGGGATCGGGGGAGTTAGGTGGAGTAAGGGGGGAGTGAGAAGGAGCAAGTTCGTAGAAGAGAGAGGGGGAGAGGGTTCAGAGAGGAGACAACAGGGAGAGGAAAAAGGGGAGTGTGATGGAAACCGAAGCGGGAGGGGGAAAGAGAGAGGAGAGAAAGTGCATATAATTAGATTTTTTTTATAAGAGAGATCTCTCTCTCCATGGAGAGAGATAAATCTAGGGAAGAGGGAGAAATGGGGAGCAAAATGTAATAAAAGCGCGGGCGGAGCTGCACGGGTCAGCTAGTAGTTAATAAACAAACACAAGAAATCCAATATTATCGTTTAGTTACACAATGGTTCGTTAAAATTGTTGTCCTGGCCAGTTTGAGTAGGTAGTAAGTACATTCTTTTTACAATATTTCGTCATTTCTATTCGACTTTTAACCGATAACCGTTGGGAATGAAAGGTTCTCGAGTGGCGACCACGAACCGGAAGACGCAGCGTTGGCAGGCCTCCCACTAGGTGGACAGACGACATTGTGCGCGTCGCAGGTAACCGGTGGATACAAATAGCCAATTGTCGTTCATTGTGGCGTTCTAAGGGGGAGGGCTATGTTCAGCAGTGGACGTCTTCCGGCTGATGATGATGATGATTCGACTTTTGCTATTTGCGGCATAGCGCCCGATCGGTGCATATTATTTAGCGATATTGCTACTGGAAATATCACTTAAGAAATACATTATACTAGTCACTGTTAGATCTACCTATATTAAATGTTTATTCCTGTCATTTATGTCAATACATGGATTATGGAACCCTGAGGGGGATCAATCGATCGGGGTATCATCATCATCATTTATCATCATTAGCAGCGGCTTTCGCATTGGCACCTGAGAGGAAGACTTGAGCTCTCCGGTGAAATCTGTATCCTTCCACGTGCCCACGAGGCAGTAGCAGCCCAGCCGCCTTCCTCCTCGGAGTCGCCACTGTACTTGACGGGCATCTAGGGCCAACACCGCAAACGTCCAACGACTCCGAATGAGATGGCTAAAATAATATACTAACTAACGTACCTAAGACCTAAACAATTAATGATAATGGCTAGCTCAAAAACAATTCCAGTCATGTTCAACCTCAGAAGAAACGGCGCCACATTAGTATTGATCAGACTCAAAATATCACCTCACCTGACTCTCATGTGGTCCAATTTATTTTGTGAGGGAATCTCTCTAGAGTTCTCGCAAGGGATCTTGGTACGTAATCAAATAGCGAAGGAGACCAATTTTCCGTGTGATCGCCCGCCGCGCGCTGCGCCACCGACGGTATCGGACAAATTAACCGGCGGGATATCCACAATGGGATTAAAAATATTGAATGCAACTAAAAAAAATATTTAAAAAAGGATACGGATGAGAAGGTCAGTGAAGAGATAGGATAATAAGTGCTATGCTTAATCGGCGGCCAATTCCAAAAGCAGGTACGAGGAACTTTCAATAGGTCCCCGGGATCTGTGAGGATCAACCGGGGTATGTGGGTACATGGTATGATGAAAGGATTCTGCTTGCTTGATCTTGGTTTTGGATACCATGCAAAAACTGTTATTAGTTTTTGGAAAGAAGAAGGTATTCATGATACTAATTTCTTCGATAGTTCTAATATCTCTTTGTTGCTTCTTCTCCGCGTTTAACTCATGAAGCCCGTAGTGTCCCCATTAATGAGACCATTGACGGGCCCGTTGGTCTAGTGGTTAGAGACCCTGTCCGCTAACCGATGGGTCGTGGGTTCGATTCCCACCAAGTGTCTGGGTGTTATTTATCTATTTAAGTATGTATTTACAAAAAAAAATGTATATAAGTATTAGTATCAGTTGTCTGATTTCCATAGTACAGGCTCTGCCTAGTTTGGGATCAGATGACCGTGTGTGGATTGTCCCAAGATATTATTATTATTTTATTTTCTCACGGGCTTAGCCCGGTCTTTTCTTTCGTTATTATTATTATTATTATCTAGTTGATAATTTGGCGTTGGGCTAGAAACTATGTGATCAAGCTATACTTACGTCTTTTTGCCATCAGATAATGAAACATAAAAAAATAACATTCGTCGTAGAAGATGCATCAAAGGTGAAAATATCATGGCCAACATGACCAGTAGCCCAATCAAAAAAATCATTTCCGGTGGTTGACAGAAAAAATACCTAAGAAAAATATTAAAAAATGCACTTGCAAACAATGCGCACATTGTAGAAAACTTTCAATACCCGAATGCGGTAAACGGATTGTGAAGTCTAGTTAGAACGAATCAAATCTAGATGTGCGATCAAGAACTAGAGTCGATCTCTATAATTGAACTGTTGGGCTCGTTTCCAATGACAATTCCTGCTATAATGTGCTTGAGGGAGGCATTTGAGAGGGATTTTCCCTGCCATTTGAGAAAATTCCCATAATAGTGATATGGTGGGTGTAGAAATGGCCTGGAAGAGAAACCGGTACTCACGAGTATGTTAGTGAAGTTATATAAGTATTATTAAGTTATTGTTACCGGTAATGCTCCCTTCTGCACAAAATATCGTACAGGAAGGTACCACTGAAATGTCAGACAATCTACCGCGAAGCTTCAGTGTGTAAACATTACTGTGTTCCTGTGTGAATGGCACTGCAGCTGATGTCATAACATGTAAAATGTTTCTACGTAGCACAGTACTTACATAGTTTTTTAGAAATCAATCAAAATTAGTTAAGCGGTTTGGTTTTTTTGTGCTACCTGAGGAGTTAGATAACACAGTAGCTTTTTTACGTTCAAAAAATTACGGAACCGAGTGCGTGAGTCCGACTCGCATTTGACCAGTTTTTTTATTCATTTCCATAACGATGCTTAGCTAGCAGCTGCACCTCCTCAAACAATATCCTTACACACAACGTCAACAACATGTAAGGCTTGTAAGGATTCCGTTATGCATCTAGTTATAAATGACGTCACATCTCCAGCAATGTGAGTGAGGTGCTCATTATCTCCCGCTGATTAGAGCTCAGGATTAGAGCCTGCGGCCTCGAGTTTGATGTATTGCCTGCTTGCGACACGTGACGGTTGCATCCGCTTCTCGAGACAGCAATAGACGAATAGAAGGTTGGATAAAGTTCCTCGAATAAATGGAAATAGGTACATTGTTGACGGGCCCGTTGGTCTGGCGTTTAGAGGCCCTACCCAATAGTTCGTGGGTTCGACACCTTGTGTCTGGATGTTATTTATCTACTTATACTGTGTGTCCCGGAAAGGGTATATCAAGCCAAAATATATGTATAGTATGGATAGTAAGGACTCCGAAAAAAATGTCAAACACGGGAAAAAATTATATTTTGAATAACATAAAAAAATATTTATATCATATTAAAACTGTTTCTTAGAAATCCTGTGTCATCGTGCCTACTCCTATGGAGTCACTGTTCTTTATCGATTGCTTGCCTGCCATGTTTAGTAATAAATTAATTCATTTTCGGTTAATTATCAAACAAAATTGTGAGTTCGCTGCGCTAAAAATGTTGATTTTTTTTTATTATTTTCTTTCACAAATTGATTGCTTGTGGGTTACACAATGCGTCATTACCGACTTGATACCCCATTTCTAGGACACCCTGTATAATTTGTATTTACAAACAAAAAGTACTTATCGTATAATACTTATAGTGTTTGTATCAGTTATCTGGTTACCATAGTACAGGCACTGCCTAGTTTGGGATCAGATTATCGGGTGTGGATTGGGCAAGATCCAGGATTTTTCTCAATTGCAAAAGAGGTGGGCATTTGCACTCGTTAATGGCACAATAAAAACTTGGATTAATTAAAATATGCCATACAAATGGGAAAAGACTCATAAAGAAAATCGTCTAAGTATATTAATTTTACTACCATTCTTAAATGTCTGCACTAAAATGATAAAATTCTGCGTTAAGGTGGTGGAGGACGCCGGGAAGAGGAATGGGACAAGGCAATGATGATGATTGTTCAATGCGCATTTCTGTAGTTAAAATTGTCGCTGCGATTTATTAATTTTATCCAACTTAATTGAAGTGAAACTTCTTATGCGACTTCCAAAAATGTTATCACATAACGCGTTAAGCGTTAAATGAAGGTGATAGGCGTTAAGTGATAGGTGTTAAACGATAGGCGATAGGCGTAAATTTGTTAAGGTTATGGAAGCGCTCATGTGACGCCGTCACTGAGTGAGTGGGTGAGTGGGTTTCAGTGGGTTTCAGTGGGTTTCAGTGGGCTTCAGCGGGTTTCAGCGGATTTCAGCAGGTTTCAGCGGGTTTCAGCGGGCTTCAGCGGGGTTAAGCGGGTTTCAGCGGGTTTCAGCGGGTTTCAGCGGGTTTCAGCGGGTTTCAGCGGGTTTCAGCGGGTTTCAGCGGGTTTCAGCGGGTTTCAGCGGGTTTCAGCGGGTTTCAGTGGGTTTCAGTGGGTTTCAGTAGGTTTCAGTGGGTTTTAGTGGGTTTGAGTGGGTTTGAGTTGAGTTGAGTTGAGTTGAGTTGAGTTGAGTTGAGTTAGTGTGCGTGTGTGTGTGTGGGTGTGTGTGGACCGACCGATCGACTGAGCGAGAATGAAGTTTCAGTTCTTCCGCGCGGAGGGACTCCACGCACGCACATTTTTTATTTATTTTACAACGTAATTGAACAATTCGACTTAAAATGTTTACAATTTTACACGATATTTACATTTTACGCGATATTTACAATTTTACACGATATTTTCAATTTTACACATTACAAATTATACTACATATTACAAATTTACAAATTACTTAAATTATAATTTATATAGCTAAAATAGAACTCATATTGTCCAAACAAAATAAAGAGAAAAATCCCCGAAGAATATCGGGGAGTGATTCGAAATAATTTAAGACTTAATAAAAATAAAAAAATGTCTGCACTGAGTAACAAAAAAACCAAGTTCAATAAGCTTAATGTTCTTGTGCCCTTTGCTAGTACGGTACTTACTTACTATTATTGAGCTGTAGGGCAATTTGTTCTGAAAGGGAATTGGGTATGCCCTCAGAACGCCTAATATACGACCTGTCTGTTAAGAAATATGTACATATTCGTAATTTAGATTTCGACAATCGGCAAAACAGGTACCAAAATTCAGGTATTCTGGTGCTTGATCCCGTCTCATGGTACTTAAGTGGTTATTCAGCAGTAGATAATTCAATAATAATAGACTTCAAAGCGCGGCTGCAGCACGATAGTAGGGCTGGAAAACAGGCAACATAATAATAATATCCTGGGACAATTCACACACGGTCATCTGATCCCAAACTAGGCAGAGCCTGTACTATGGAAACCAGACAACTGATACTAATACATATATACTTTTTTTTTTTGTAAATACATACTTATATAGATAAAACACCCAGACACCTGGTGGGAATCGAACCCACGACCTGTTGGGTAGCAGACAGGTTCACTAACCACTAGACCAACAGGCCCGTCAAAGAATTATTTGTATAATTTAGATGTTCTGGTGCTTGATCCCACCTTATGGTACTTAAATGGTAATTCGGCATTAGATAGGGTGACTTCAAAGCGCGGCTGCAGCGCGACAGCAGGACTGCAAATTTGAAGTCAACCTTAGTGTACTTAGTGTACTATCTTATTAGAAGCCTATAGTATGCATTCTAGCCACGAAGACCTAGATGGGTGTTGGGCTGAAGCACTTTAAGAGCTCGCCCTCCAGCCAGGTGAAGCTGTCATTGCCATCTGCAGACAACAGTGCTCTTCATTCAAAAAAAGAAGACATGGATGGCAAAAGCGACAAGCAAATTATTTCAGTCCTTCGCAGTAAGTACGTTAAACGACAAAATAAAGCGCTTCATCCGGTTTTTTTTTAACCGACTTCAAAAAAAGGAGGAGGTTCTCAATTCGTCTGTATATATATATTTTTTCTATGTATGTTCGCGCATAACTCTGGCAATTATGAACCGATTTGCAAAAATCTTTCTTCCATCCATTCTTTAATCCGTTAGTTGGGTCCCATAAAAAAATTATTGCTTCCGAATAAGTAGTTCCTGAAAAAACAATAATGGTGACTGCGCAGGAAACTTGCAGGAAAGCCTATATAGATGACTTTTTGGTCGCTTTTTAAGGACAAAAATGGTCATAACTCTGGCAAATATTTAGCAATTTCAATGATTCTTTTTTTATTCGAAAGAAGAAACCACTGTAATGAATCTGTATGAAATTTATCACAACCGGATAAGAACTTCCTGGAAGACCATGAACGATGAGGAGGAATTTATCTGGTAAAAACCATAAAACTGATGTGCGACATTACATTGCTCTGACAATTATGAACCGATTTCGATGATTCTTTTTTTATTCGAGAGAGTACACTACTATGATGATTCCATGCAAATTTCATTACGACCGAATATTTTATTCCGAAGAAACATGAATTATGTAAAACTATGTAGACGATAATGTGATCATAACCTACCTAGATCATTTTACGGTCTTCGATGATCTTTATATATGAAAATATCACTAAAAAGTTTAAAATAAAATATTTAAAAAAAAATATTGAAGTCGGTTCAATTTTTTTTTTTTTAAAGATTTTATTATACTACCAAGGTAGCAAGCAAGCATGCGGCCCGGCTGATGGTAAGCAAACACCGCAGCCTATAGACGCTAGCAACACCAGAAGAATCACTAGCGATTCTAGGATATCCACGACAACATTTCAGTGTAATAGCTAATTCGTCGTTTCAAGGTTTCAACGTGAATTATCGGAGCCTGTACCTATTTGTGTTCTGAGGAACGCCACGAGCTACTAACACGCGGAAGATTACTATTTACTTAGTTCCAACAAATCCTGAAAACTTGATTTATTGGTAATATTAATAATTAGGTATTACTTAATGTAAGGAAATGTGTGCATCGTGGCACAAAGATTATTTGAAGTACCAAATTGAAATCTCATACGGCCCGCCTTTATTAGGCAATACCAAGCGATCGTTGTCGACTCCACTCCAAAGGTGGTTTACTGACATCCCATTTGCACTAGGGTTCGCAATATAGGTATAAACATTTTATTTTACGTTTCTGCTCGTTAGAATTTTAATGAACATTAAACGGCTGAACCATTATTTATTAGTAGGTGAAAGCGTGGTCAAGCACTAACTGGCGCACTTACTAATGTTAGTTATCATTATCCTCTTGGAGCCGTTTATCCTTTTTTTTTATTATTTAATACGAAATAATCGATATCTCTACTCAATTTAAAAGTATAAAGTATTGATTGGTTAACCAGATTTCAAGAATTGGATTAATGACCATGAACTCTAATTACTGAGACGCTAATAGCCAGTTGTAACCACTGTTCGGTTAACGATCATTTGGGTAAGCAACGTCAGAAAAGGTCAGTCCTTAGATGGGTGACCGTTTAGTGGCATTTGAACTGAGCGCCTCCGTGCTTCTGACGGCAAATTAAAGTCGGTCCCGGCTATTGTCATCTAGATAGCCATCGTTAAGCTAAGTCAGGGGCCTAAGGGCAGCTTGAAATCTCTGACTTCAGGTTGGCTATTTACCATAGGCCAAAAAAACTCTAACTGACGTTTGTTAGAGCGGCACTAACATACTTATAGATTGTATGTGATGTAATCATGGCATAAACATGGCATACAATTACATTACATGTTCAGCATACCTATACATCCCGAATTAATCCAGATTTTACATATCTATAAAATTCATATCCTACGCCTGTTCTTGAGTCGTTGGTCTGTACTCAGTGGTGGTTCTGCCGTGGATGGAGAAGCTCTAGCGAAAGGGTTGACGAGTTGCGCTATTACGCAACTCAACACAAACAACACCTGGTGTGCTACCTACTTGCCATCAACTGCCATCAAGCAATACCTAGCTCTGACGTCACTAAACTAAATAAAAAAAGACTACCTACAACAAATTGTCTTTATTTCAAAACACACACAACCCTAGGAACCGTCGAGTATGAAACTCGTTAAGTCTAGTATACTACTAACGACGAGTAGCATCCTCGGATCGCGCGTCGCATTCCCGACACCTGTCCAATTTGCGTCAAATCATCGCACGAGATCCGATCTCATCTCCCCCGCTCTGTAATGATGGCTTCACACAATTAAGAAGTAAATGGAACCAGCATTCACTTGTGCTTTATCTACAGAAGCAGAGTAAGAGTTCCAAACTCGTCTGTCATTAATGCTTGTTGTTACTCTCAAATCACGTGTAATGCTATCATCAGCCGGAAGAAGTCCACTGCTGAACCGGCCTCGCTCTTAGACCGCCATAATCTACGACAGTTGGCCATTTGCATCCACCGGTTGCCTGCGACGCGCTTAATTTCATCAGTCCTCCTAGTGGGAGGCCTGCCTATGCTGCGTCTTCTGGTTCGTGGTCGCCACTCGATAACCTTTCTGCCCCATCGATTATCGGTTCTTCGAGCGAGCAATGCGATATAGTTTCCAATTAAGGGCATCCAAAATTGAATTAGGAAGAAATCGTCTTCTGTATCTTCTGTTTTGTCAATTTTACCTAAGTTTATTCCAGCTCAAGCTTTGAGTGATTTCATTTCATAATGATTAGCCACGTCATTTGAATTCTACTCCGCGTCTATGGGTTGATAAATAACTATCAAAATTATTTCCTTTGTCATCATCAAATGGTAAATCTTTCGATTAGTAGGTACTTGTGATTCAAATATGTAATAGTTAGTTATCAGAAATCACATTTGAACTGCTACCCAGCTTTTAACGTTAGTCCAAAATAAAAATTACGGCCAAGACAAAGCTGCCTCCTGCCTGCCTTATCTAGAAATTCTGTAAAAACTTAAATGAAAATCTACGATTCCCCTAACAATAATAAACCTTAAGTAATGTACATAAATAAGGTCTTGGGCTTAAAATTACTTTCAGACAATTTGTCAGGCAGAAAGTGTCTCGCGCGGAAACAAATGAGTCAACCTTTTTTTTGCCAAAAGGAAATTTCTAATCTGTTATCCCTGCGTGTATTGCACGAAAATTAGTCGGCGAAAGTGGGATTTGTTTTGATATATTGCTTCTAAACTTATTTGGCAGCTAGAATCCCATATGGTAGCAAAAAAATATCATTAGTCTAAGTACTAAAAGGGGACAAAAAGTAACTGACGCAAAAGGCTCTCAGATAAAAATAAATGCTGGAACTAACTTATTATCAACTCAAGAAAAATGATCCTGTATCAGAGGTATAGTTGTGCTGTCAGCAACGGGCTCTTATGACTGTCCCAAGCGTTAGCACAATGACTTCTAATAGTCCACTACATTAATAAAGAACCTTATTCGCCTAAAGAACAGAACGCTACTCCAAAGAGGCGACCTTTTGTAAGGAACTAGCTGACCCACGCAGCTCCGACTGCGCTATTTTTACGTTAACTAAACTTTGAATAACAGACATTCGCATCGAATACATAACCTCATTTTTTATAGTCGGTTAAAAACTGGGACCCACTTTTTACTTGCTCTCCGAAGCACGGACCCGTTTAGTTCAAATGGCGTTAAACGGTCACCCATCTATTTAATGACCTTACCTAACGTTGCTTAACCCGATCGATTACAAAACTTGATAACCACTCTCTATGAGTGTTCCCTTACTAATATTTATTATATTTTATAGAAAAATTGATAAAATCGGACCAAGCGTATAACCAAGTACCCGTTTTGACTTTAATCCGCTCTCCCAAAAGAACCGTGCTAGATTACGGGATAAAAAGTATCCTATGTCCTACCTCGTAGTAAGATCTCAAATCATGCCAAGTTTAATTTGAATCCATTCAGCAGTTTCGGCGTGATGCTCAGCCGTGATACAGACAGACAGACAGACAGACAAACAAAAATTAAAAAAATTACATTTTCGGCCTCAGTATGGGTTATAGAATGCCCTCCAAATATAATTTTCAAAATATCTTCAATGTACAGAATTGGACCTGTTACAGTTTTATTATAAGTATAGACTTTCCTGGCTGGGCTGCCCCAGTTTTGAACGGGCTTTCTCTCTGTGCCTTACAGCTGCACTAATGTCTCCAGTGGCGTGCAGTCCGAGGAAAAAATACTTTGCCTACCCTACGAGTTCTTTGAATGACTATAATAAGCATCATAATCTATACTTATAATAAAACTGTAACAGGTCCAATTCTGTACATTGAAGATATTTTGAAAATTATATTTGGAGGGCATTCTATAACCGATACTGAGGCCGAAAATGTAATTTTTATAATTTTTATGTCTGTCTGTCTGTCTGTCTGTATCACGGCTGCGCATCACGCCGAAACTACTGAATGGATTCAAATGAAACTTGGCATGATTTGAGATCTTACTACGAGGTAGGACATAGGATACTTTTTATCACGTAATCTAGCACGGTTCTTTTGGGAGAGGGGATTAAAGTCCAAATGGGTACTTGGTTATACGCTTGCTTGGTCCGATTTTATCAATTTTTCTTTATAATAAAATAAATATTAGTAAGGGAACACTCATAGAGGGTTGTTATCAAGGTTTTGTAATCGATCGGGTTAAGCAACGTTTGGTAAGGTCATTAAATAGATGGGTGACCGTTTAACGCCATTTGAACTAAACGGGTCCGTGCTTCGGAGAGCAAGTTAAAAGTGGGTCCCAGTTTTTAACCGACTATAAAAAAGGAGGTTATGTATTCTATGCGAATGTCTGTTATCAAAAGTTTCATCATCATCATCACCAGCCGGAAGACGTCCACTGCTGAACAAAGGCCTCCCCCTTAGACCGCCACAATGAACGACAATTTGCTATTTGCATCCACCGGTTTCCTGCGACGCGAACAATGTCGTCGGTCCACCTAGTGGGAGGCCTGCCTACGCTGCGTCTTCCGGTTCGTGGTCGCCACTCGAGAACCTTTCTTCCCCAACGGTTATCGGTTCTTCGAGCGATGTGGCCGGCCCACTGCCACTTCAACTTGCATATTCTACGAGCTATGTCGGTGACCTTGGTTCTTCGGCGAATCTCCTCATTCAAAGAAACTCCGAGCATAGCTCTCTCCATAGCTCGTTGTGTGACTCTGAGCTTCTCCAAAAGGCCAGCTGTTAGAGACCAAAAGTCAAAAGTTTAGTTAACGTAAAAATAGCGCAGGCGGAGCTGCGTGGGTCAGCTAGTAAGGTATATAATCTAAGAAATTTGCTTTTTTGTCTACCCTGTCATAAAAGTGTGTGCACGCGACACGTCTACAGTGTCTCATCACCCGAGAGATTAGTTACCTATTACATCCCCTTATCATTGAGCGATAATTTAACCAGCTACTTAGTGGCTTTCACACGAAAAGCGGGAGAATTGACACTGCAGTGGTACCGATCTCCCTATCTACGCGCTCGTCCACTGCTAAACATAGGCCTAGAACGTCACAATGAATGACAATTGGCTATTTGCGTCCACCGGTTACCTGCGACGCGCACAATGTCGTCTGTCCACCTAGTGGGAGGCCTGCCTACGCTACGTCATCTGGTTCGTGGTCGCCACTCGATAACCTTTCTTCCCCATGGGTTATCGGTTCTTCTAGCAAAGGGCAGGCCATATCCTGCCCTTAGCCACTTCAACTTGCAGATTCTGATAGCTATGTCGGTAACCTTAGTTCCTTGGTGAATCTCCACATTTCTGATTCTGTCGCGCAGAAAAACTTCGGGCATAGCTCTCTCCATAGCTCGTGTTGTGACTCTGAGCTTCCCTAAAAGGCCAGCAACCACCGAATACAACTTCCTAAAACGTGTTTTCTATGCTCCGATTTGGCTTGTTCCGGCTTGGTTTGAAACCGACATCTGGACTGGACATGGGGTAAACTAGCTAACTATACAAAGAAAGGATAAATCAATTGTTCAGTGGGCCGACAGAGTTTATGGGCGGGCGTCGATTGTCGAGTGAAGCCATAATACTGACACAAACATTACCCTTTTAAATTGAATTTCGCGCAATTTATCAGTCGGAGCCTCGATAAAATACGTTCTATACCTCCTCCAATCGAGCTATTTAATTTGGTCGGTGTGTACGTCCCGTAATTTATTGAATGATGTTTTAGAATCGACCAACGTTTTTCGTTTTGGTGGACTTCAATATTTTCAAACCCATCTCTATTCACTACCTGCTGGGTCTTCTTCTTATCGTGTCGATGGCAAAAACTAAATCGTATTAGCCCAGGCAGCTACATTTCGTGCGTTGTCTGTAGCATTCCAAAGATATTAAAAATTGCAGGTGTCAGGGCACGCAGGGCACGAAAGTAAATGGGTCATAGTTTGCGGGGCATATCCACATATGCATGGGTCATCACCACTGAAGCCCCATCGGCAAAGATTTTCTTTGCAGCGGCCAACCTGCGTCCGAAATCTGTTCAGGGAAGACGAAGGCCACTGCATTCCTGTCCCGGGAGGCATCGCTTCATTCCCTGGGATGTAGTTGTCAGTGATAGGAAAAGTTTGTCTCCACAGACGAAGTTTAGCGTGCGCAATGCTTTCTGTGATCGGTTGCACAGTACCCAGAAAGCGCCTACCGCTTTTAAGCCTGGGAGGGGCATGGATACAGCTGGACAAGGGATGCCTAGGATCAGACTCCTGCTTCGACTTCTCCATTGAGGAAGCTATCGCCCTACGGACGCAAGGTGGAGCAATTCCAGCTAGTGGATAGGTACAGTTTGCCCAGTGGGTTCGGTTTGAGACAGCCAGTAATTGTCCGACATGTTTTGTTAAAAACTGTATCCACTAACTTTGAATGACACGAGCGATTCCACACTGGACTGACATATTCGCCGGCGGAAAAACCTGCTGGGTTAAACCGACAGACTCTGAGACATTTTAAAAGACCAATATTGCCACTTTGAGTGTTTTGGAATGTTGTAGGTTCAGGTTAGGTAATCGGAAGTAAATTAAATTATAGTCGATACTCAATTGCAATCGCTAAGCAAAACATCATGATGAAACTGCCTTAACTACTACTGCTACTACTTTACTCTAACAAAGCCTTATGATTGCTTTAATGTTCCATAATTCTTGGTCTTTCCATGCCATACTAAGGCCTGTACAACTAGATTTACCGAAGTACAAAAAGAGTTTTTTTGATTCCCAGTTTTAAAATGAAGCCGATTCTAACGTTGTTATCCTAGTTTGGCTTCGCTTATCGAAAGCAGACATTGTAATAGCTTCTCTAGATCTAGATCTTGCAGATCTTATTTTTCTAAGTTAAACCATGACCACGCTGGTTGCAAGCTTAGTACAGCGGTTTTAAAACCATAATTTATGACAATTATATACTAAACAACCTATTTTAAGTACAAAGAACACTTAATTCGAATTACTTTCTAGACCACCTTCTCTCAGACCGCGAGTCTTTAAGTAACAACAAGGAAGTTTGACGCTAAAGTTTGCACCAACTCCGTAATGCGATTAAAAGTCGGAGCGGACCGCGACTAGCGGCTACAATAGATGTCACTTTAACGTTGTTTGTCTTGGCGTGTCTCCGGACTACGATAACACCACAATGATAAGCTTAGAGGAATTTCAACGACCCAAGTTTTTTTTTGACGGCAGTCTCACCTAAAGGTACAAGAGGTGGTGCAGTTGTGAAACCTATGTATCGCACAGAAATCGCTGTGCTATCAGCAAAAGCAGTGATAGTCATATGCACAGATCATAGTAGGTAATATAGCCATATGGTCCTCAAGATCACCAGTACAGCTACTTCTCATAAGGCAACTCCTCCTCATAAGGTGCTTAAGTTAATGTTACACATACTGTGAAGCTGCGATGCTCTTGCAAGACGTAACTTGAGTCATCTGGAATAGCCTATCCTACACCAGATAATTACGTACAGCTCCTAGCTACCCTAAAGGACTCTACGATAAGTCAGCAACAGAATAAGGCCTAGGGCAGGCACAATGGATCCAGCTGGGCTGAAGTGCGTTTCGGTGGTTACCACACCCAATTAATAGCCGCCAACAATTGAATAGAATGGCACTGGCAATCTAGTCTCACTAGGAGTAGGCGTTATCTGGGTTGGGTGCAAGCATCAAGAAAAGTTTCACGCATGGCATAACAATATAAGTAAGTGTCACAAGGTCTCTACCTTGTGACTAGAGTCCGACTAGTGTTAGATCTCTATATAACATTAGTCGGACTAATCACATTTTTGAGTGGATTGTTTGCTATGTCCCGTAGACTCGCGGTTCTATCAGAAATCATGCGTTGTAGCGACTTACTGCGAACTCATCCCTAGTATAGAAATTGCTGATAGCCGATTCTAATAGTGTGTGAAATTTTGCGCTCAGTCGCCCACTATATCCAGCTTCCGAAAAGCGACTATAATTAATGCAGATGGCAAAAGTGATTACAGAGTATAAAATCAATCAAATAATACGCTAATAATAATACGCTAAGTCTAGTGGTTAGACACCCAGGCTGAAACCCAATAGATCGTCGGTTTGATACATTCCCACATTGTGTCTAGATGATAAAATTATGCAATTACAAAAACAAAGTACGTACATAAATATTTGTATTACTTGTCTTATCATAGTACAGGCTCTCTTTATTTTGGGATCAGAAGACCGTGTGGTGATTGTCCCTACTTTGTGGATACTAAAAATATAAAGATATCAAAGGAAAATGTCAAATTAGCAATTTTTAAAGTTCCACATACAAGAGAAATGCAGCGACATTTCCACATTTCGGAGTATCACACGTCTACAATGAATGTATGACGAGAATTTTCAATTTTTCGTCGTTCGAAAACTAGCAACTAGCTACGAACTCGGCGGCACGACCAACTTTGATGAGTTCGACACACGACGTAAGCGCCTCGTCGCCCGCACCACCGTCTTGCACAATAGTTTCCTCTGGCCTTTATTCTTTTGAATAACTCTATCCCTGAATTTGCTCGTTTCTTTGTTCAGTCTGACATTTATGTGATACAGTAAAAATAGTCCAGGTTCAACTATTTCACTTGTTCGACATGTCTGTTTGTGTGGAAAGGTATTTTGGTAATAATTTTGTGAGGTACGGAGTTTTTCAAATTCTTCCTCAATTCGAATCCAACGAACGAAATGTCATAGCATTAAATCTATCAAGCCACCTACTTACTGCAATGGTACATACATACATACAAAAAAACAGAACCCTCCTTTTGACGCTGAGCTAAACGATGTTGAAAACCGCATCAAAATCCATTGTATAGTTTAGAAGAAGTGAGAGAACAAACAGACAGTTAATCGTGGTTAGTGACTTTCTTTCAAACTTTTCACTTTATTAGGTAGTTACGCCTTTATCTAAAGGTGTTAGATAGTATTAAATAATTTCATGCCTTTCCGGTAGCTATCACAACATAAAGGCACAGTGTACAAACTAAGTTATAGACTGTGATAAAGGTCCTCTTTCTTTATCATCTTTAATGTGCACGCAGCATTCAGGACAGAGATTGTTTGTTAGATTTTGAACAAGAAACCCGAATGATTCTCTATGTCCGAAATAGGGATCGAACTTCGCTCACAAAACAGTGGAGCCAAGAAATCCTGGGCTCCACATGAACGCGAAATCAAAGCACGAAGTCACTGACTGAAATGGTAAGATATTTAATGGGCCAAAATAGAAGCGTGTTCTCTCTGCCAACCCGCAAAGGAAGGACTTGATGTGAAACTGAAAATGCAGCAGGTAGGCAGTAAATACCTTTTTATTTTTTTTTCGTTGGGGAAACCTTTAAAAAGTCCCCAGGAGCTGTGGGGCTCGACCGGGGTATGTGAGATTATTACCCACTTAAACCCCCGCGGCTGTCGCATCGGCACGTGAGTGAGGATCCAAGGGTTCTATTCTATTCTATTCTTGGTGGCTATAAATTTGGGCCCGGTATCCCCGGAACGCACTTCGACCCAGTTGGATCCATTGTGCATGCCCTAGCCCTTACTCTGTTGCTGGCGTATCGAAGAGCTCCCTCAGGTACGCAACGATCGCGCCAGCTTGGAGCTCGTACATAATCATTTGACGTAGGATAGGCTACTCCCAAATGATTCAACCTACGTCTCGCAAGAGCGTCGCAGCTACACAATATGTGTCACATTGACTCCTTTTCATCTTCGCAGAATCTGCAAATGTCACCAGTACTTAGCCTCATTCTGTGTAGATGCTCGTTGGTGCCAAAATGTCCCGTGAGTGCACCTATTAGGTGCCTTATTTGTGATCTGTTAAGGCTTAATAATTTAACCCCACAGTCCACCCTTCCGCTAGAGAACGCTTTGGAGTGGTTTAGGCCTGACGCTGCCCTCCATTCCTTCATGTATTCGTTCCTAGCATGTGCATATAATGCTTGGTGATATGTTCCATACGGAATCCCCACAAATGGTTCGGGGCCAACCAAATGACTCTGTGAGCCAGCCCTCGCTAGTCTATCTGCCTTCTCATTGCCCTCGACGCCTTCGTGTCCAGGTACCCAGATAAGGCTGACATTGTTGTGTCTTCCCAGGTTGTTCAAACCTGTAACACCTTTTTTGACTAGTTTAGAAGCAACTCGGAAGGAATTCAGAGCCTTCAGAGCTACCTGACCGTCGCTGAGAATGCAAATGGTTTTACCTTTGACGTTTCTCCTTTGCATTTCTTTAATGCTGGCAATTATGGCATAGGTTTCCGCTTGGAATACCGAAGCATAATGCCCCATGCTGTGACTGACACTAAAGTTCTTGGAATAAATCCCTGCCCCTGTACCTGACTCCATTTTAGAACCGTCAGTGTACCATATGAGGTGAGTTCCACCAACCGGTTTGAGTCCCCTCGTCCACTCTTCCCTGGATGGTATATGTACTCGGTACCTCTTGTTAAACATGTACACTGGATTTATCCTATCACAGGGCATGTCCATTAGATTGTCCAGTTCTTTCACGGCATCCAACAGTGTGTTTTGTACAGGGCTTGTTACGATTCCAAACTCCTGCTTTTGCAAGTCTGTATAGCGACTTCCTTGCCTCTGTTTGTATGAAAGTGTGTAGTGGGGTTAGTCCCAGTATCCACTCAAGAGCCAATGTAGGCGTTGTTTTGAAGGCACCTGTAATTGCCATGCAAACTACTCTTTGTACCTTCCTAAGAGAATCCTTGCAGATCTTTAGTTTGGTCCTAGGCCACCATACAGCGCTGCCGTATGTGAGAATAGGTCTCACCATCGTAGTATATAACCAATACATTACCTTTGGTTTGAGGCCCCAGGTTTTGCCATACGCAGAACGGCACATATTGAAGACACGTATCCAAGGGTTACGGTGGAATCTGCACCAGGGGCCCCTCAGTGCCTTTCCTTTGAGCCCGCCGCTGGGGGGCCATTGTACCCCCCCGGGCACTAGTCACGGTTCTCACGGGGACGGGGGTCGCTACCTAGCCGCCGTCCTCCTCGGTGTCGCCGCCGTACTCAATGGACGTCCTAGGGCCCTCACCCCGAACGTCCAGCGACTCTGAGGAGTAAATAGGTATCTACAATCAATGATATTTCGTAGGTTGCCTGGAAGACATTGCTTTTTAGCGATAAGGCCGCCTTTGTACATTGATATCTTCAACGTATTGTTCAATTTACATGTAACTTTTGGTTCATTTTTATTTTATTTTCACGGGCTTTTACACCCGGACTTTACAAAGGCTTGCGTGGGGACGAATTCAACACGTAGCGTAGAGGCCTGTTAGGAGAAATTAATGAAATGGAACACGCCTGCCAAAATCAACTGTTGGAAATCTTATTATATAAAAGAGTAAGCAAAAACCCACTCATCACGAAATCTCAGAAACTACAAGTGCTAGAAGTCTCAAATTTTGCATGGGGGTTCCTTTTAGGACAAAGGTGCTCACTAAGACTGGATTTTACGAAATTCAACCTCTAAGGGGGTGAAAAAGGGGGGCAAAGTTTGTATGGGAGAACGCGATTCCTTGGTCCTATTGACTTGAAATTTTGCACAGACATTCGTTAAGAAAATTAATTGAATTTCATATTTTTTTTAATTTATCCCTTAACACGGTAAAAAAGGAGTATTAATACTAAACCGATGGCGGTACAAATATATAACAAGAATAAGATACGGTAATTCGAGAAATAAAACAAAAGTTCCTTGGCCAAGTGGTTACGGAAGCGTCCTCTAAGCGCGCACTGTCCGGGTTCGCTACCCGTGTGCGGATTTTCTTTTTGTATTTTTAAACTTTGTTTTTGATTTTTTTATTTATATTAAGATTCGATGTTTTAAATATTTAACTCATATTAACTCCAGCACTTTTTATCTCTAATATATTTTTTATATTTAATGCTTTTTTTAAAATTTAAAATCATGCATACGTGGTTAGCTTCTCTATAATGTTATGATTTAGTTATTAGTGGAAAGTTAATTGATTTTTGTACTATTGGATCTTATATTAGTAATAGTGGTATCATTTGTTTGTTTCCCAAATATAATAAAATAAAAATAAGATAAAGAAAATATATTTCAAAAATGTCTTTTTGGGTAGGAATACATATGCATGTATTGTACGTATGATATAAAAGCCAAAACTTTATTGGAATTATTGTCTGTCTGTCAGTCAGGTTTATTTCTACAGATTGGCTGGTGCTGTTCATCGACGTCAAAGTATCTTTACATAGTGTGAAACAAAGTCGCTATCCCAACGAGTCTGTCTATATGCGATAGCACCTCATACATCACGCAGCGGTTTTCACTATCGATTAGATAATTTTTCTTGAAGGTTTTACGTTTTATCTAAGTAAATAAACTTACATATCTTACGTTGACTAAACCTAAAGAGATACATAGTTAACAATCAAGTACTAGAGAATTTCATTACTTCCATATATTATAAGGTAGGTAAATATCCGGGATATAATATACCCGCCCCCCGGCGGCGGACTCAAAGGCAATGCACTGAGGTGTCCCTCAGTGCATTGTCAGTGGGCTCATGCCCACCGGAGAACCCCTCTCATGTGCCGATGTGACAGCCACGGGAGTTTTAGTGAGTAAGAATCCCCCACATGATCCCGGGGACATTAAACGTGTCCCCAGCCACCCCTTTAACTGTGACAACGGTGACAGATTCCCGGGGGGCTATAATGCGCCCCCGGCAGCGGCTTCAAAGGCCCTTGCCTTGCACTGAGGGGTACCCGATGCAGCTCCATATTTTGTGCGGACAGCCGTGGGGGGTTTAGAGGGTAAGAATCCTACACACCGTGGTCGACCGCCCGCAGGATCCTGGGAGCCTATTGGAGGTCTAACCGTGATCCCCGAAACTTTGAACACGGTGACAGGTAATTTTTTTATTGTGCCCCCCGGTGGCGGACTCAAAGGCAAGCCACTGAGGGGATCTTTTTTAAATTTATCCCTTAACAGGGTTAAAAAGCAGTATTATTACTCAACCGATGGCGGTACAAATATTCTCACTTGGATTTGCTTAGTACGTAAATTAGGTACTGTAGACGGATAACTTTAAAACATAAGGTAAAATATCACGCTATATGCATTAGGGACTGAGCAGACATTAACAAGATTATGATCAAGTAATTCGAATAATAGAATAAATAAGAGTAGCCATGGTCTGGAGGTTACGGAAGCTTCTTCTAAGCACAGCAGGGTCCGGGTTCAAATCTTTCTTTGGGTTTTTTAACCGACTTCAAAAAAGGAGGAGGTTCTCAATTCGTCTGTATATATATTTTTTTTTATGTATGTTCGCGCATAACTCTGGCAATTATTAACCGATTTGAAAAAATCTTTCTTCCATCCATTCTTCAATCCATTGATTGGGTCCCATGATTGAGGACCGGAGTACGGTGGTTGTAGTGAACGCCTAACGGTATCGTCCCGTAGCCAGGCGTGAAACGCTGATGCTAGTTCTTTGAAAACGAAAATAGCTGGACGTGCATGATTCGGAGCTTCGACTGGACGCATTACTTCCATTCGCTTCTTAAGATCTGATACAAAATCAATGATCGAATCAGGGCTACCCGAGGCATCGGCGGGAACAAGGAACTCTCCTGGCAAACGTAACGATTCGCCATACACGAGCTCGGCTGAAGAAGATTTGATATCCTCTTTAAAAGCCGATCTCATACCAAGGAGAACAAATGGCAGTGCCTTCGACCACGTTTCAGCATGGCACATTAATGCCGCCTTAAGCTGGCGGTGCAACCGCTCGACCATGCCATTTGCGCATGGGTGGTAGCTGGTGGTACGAATCCTCTTAGTCGCGCAAACAAACATAAGGCGCTGAAAGAGGCATGATTCGAATTGGCGTCCCTGATCCGATGTTAAAATACTGGGAACGCCGAAGCGAGACACCCAGCCGTTCACGAAGGTGTCTGCGACTTCTTCGGCAGTGATGGATGTCATCGGCCAAGCTTCCGGCCACCGCGTGAACCTGTCAATCGCGCTGAGGCAATAATTATAACCGTTAGAGTGAGGAAGTGGGCCGACGATGTCGATGTGAGTGAACATGTTTAAATCTGTCGGACGGACTGCTGAAGTTACTCAGCGGAGACATGACGTGTCTTGTCACTTTGCAACGCTGGCAATCTAAACATGAACGAGTCCATCTGTTACAATCTGCGTTAACACCAGGCCAAACGTATCTCTCAGCCACCATGCGTGCAGAAGCCTGCGCACCAGGATGGCTAAGGTTATGGCACTTGTTAAATACTGCTTTACGAAATGGTGGCGTTAGGTATGGACGAGCTTTACCAGTCGACATGTCGCAAGTGATGCTTACGTTAGTGCCGGGAATTAATACGTCCACCAGCTTAAGCGAAGAACTCGCACGAGCGTGTGCTAATTCTTCATCAGAACGCTGTGAAGTAGCAAGTGCGGCGTAGTCTGCTTCCAAGGAAATACCCTCGATACGAGATAATGTATCCGCTACGACGTTATCGACGCCCTTGATGTGGACAATGTCTGTGGTAAATTGGTTGATGAAAGATAATTGATTCAGCTGTGCGGGCGGGAGCTTTTCTCTTCGCTGGGCGAACGCGTAAATCAACGGCTTATGGTCCGTAAAAATTGTTGCGTGCTGCGCTTCGAGAATATGCCTAAAATGCTGAACGCTCTCATAAACGCCGAGGAGCTTTCTGTAATAAGCTGGCCACAGTGGCGTGCACAGAGGGTAGGCAAAAAAATGTATTCGGCTTGTTTCACCTATTTTAAGTATGTTATTATTCTATTTCAAATATCCATATGCAAGCAAATACTATAGACATATTAATTTGCATTTGAAAACATTAATAAGTTTATTCAGCGGCTCCACACTGACAAAAATACTTTGCCTACCCTAGGATTTCTATAAACAGTCTTAATTTTAAAAAATCTTAGTTTGGACATGACATAACGTAATTTTTTTAAATGTAAATTGATATGTTGGTAATATTAGTTCATTTGAGGATATTTGTGCTGGAACACGAACAAATATCATAAAGCATAAACAACTCGCAGATATTTTTGCCTGCTTTCAGTGCACGCCACTGGCTGGCCATAATGACTGTTTAAGGTTCAGCTTTTTGCTGAAGTAAGCGATTGGCTGCCAATCATCTGCTTCGGTACGACGCTGTTGCAGGCAAGAGCCTACGTGAGTGCTCGATGCGTCAGTGAAGAGACCGAGTGAGGCGCTGCAGTCTGGATGCGCCAGGAACTTTGCAGATGTTAAACTTTTCTTGCACTCTTCGAAACACGCCAAAAGCTCAAGAGACCAAACAAAAGGCTTGGCACCTTTACCCTGGATAGCAGCTACCGCGTCAATTAAAGGGGCTTGGAATTTGGCGGCAGCTGGAATGAATCGCCGATAAAAATTGGCCATGCCAAGGAATCTGCGCATTCCTTCAACAGTCTTGGGGGGAGGGAAATCCACTAAGGCTTGGATTCTGTCGACGGGGGGTCTAGCACCCGCCTCATCGATGTGATACCCCAAAAAGGTTACCTCTTTAGCCCCAAAAACGCTCTTAGCAGTATTGATAACGACTCCATACTCATGCAACCTTCTGAAAAGAATTCCCAGGTGCTGAGCATGCAGGGAGCTGGAATTTGAGTACACCAGGATATCGTCCACGTAGGCATAACAGAAATCAAGGCCACGCACGACTTCGTCGATAAAACGTTGAAATGTTTGACCTGCGTTTCTAAGTCCAAAACTCATGTATGGAAATTCGAACAACCCGAATGGTGTGATTATTGCGGTTTTGCAAATATCGGTAGGATTTACCGGAATTTGTTGGTATGCCTTCACTAAGTCAATTTTGCTATAAATGGTACTTCCAGCAAGGTTCTGGCAGACGTCACCTATGTGCCGAACCGGATATCTGTCCGGAACAGTGCGTGCATTTAAGGCGCGATAATCGCCGCACGGTCGCCACGTTGAATCTTTCTTTTCCACCAGATGTAAAGCTGAAGACCAAGGACTAGAAGATGGCCTGGCTGTCCCAGCCTTGACCATGTCCTCAAACTCTTTCTGTACTGCGCGAAGCTTCAATGGAGCCAGACGACGCGGCCGCGATGATACCGGAGGGCCATCAGTTGTCTTGATATAATGCACAGTTGCATGTTTAGGCTCCTGAAGTACAACAGGGGGGCGCGTGATACTCGGAAATTTCTGAAGGATCGCTGAGAAAGGCGATTCGGGGATGGAAATAATTTTGACGCTGGACTGGCTAACGTCTTGGAGTTCCGCGAAAGATGACAAACCAGTCGTCCCGTCGCGAAGCTTCCCATGAGTGCAGTCAGGAAGTAGGTTATACTGCGACAAAAAGTCTGATCCTATTATTCCAGTTTCTACATCCGCAATTACAAAATTCCAAGATAAACTGCGCCTAAGACCTAAGTTTAAGCATAACGTGACTAAACCGTAAGTTTGAATTTTAGATCCGTTTGCTGCCACTAAATCGTACGGCTGCGGCTGTCTTTTCAGCTTGCTAACACTAATAACTGGTACGCAGCTTACGTCTGAACCAGTATCCACCAGAAATTTCCTGTTAGTATTCCGGTCAGTTACGAAAAGACGGCGACTCGTGGCTGAGCGTTGGGCAGTCGCCAAAACCGGACGCTCTATAGGTTTTCCGACGACTGGTTGCAGCCACCAGCCGCTGAAGGTGGAGGGCCAGACCATTTGCACGGTTGGACGCACTTCCTTGCTTTCGTTCCGAATCGGTCATGGTAATAGCATAACTCGCTATTGCGCGAACGTGATCGGTTCCTAAATTTACCTAGTCTACGTTCTCGCGAGCGGCCCCGTTGGTCAAAACCTCGGTTGGCTAAAGAAGCCACTACGCGAGTAAGTGCCTCTAACTTATGGTACAGCTCTGCAATCAATGTTGGACGGTCCTTGCAGAAGGGCGGCGTACAGATGGACACACGGTTAACGACTACCTTTTCACCTGCCGCCTGGCCATAGTCGCTTTCGCTTTCCGCCATATCAATGGTGCTACGGATGGCGCGGAGCCCTAAATTTAATGAAATGTGTATCTACGTGGGTTGGTGGTGGAACGACCGAGACCTTTACATAAATTATTTAAATATTTAATTTGTGTAAAAAAAAAAACTTAAAATATTTCACCAAATGTCGATGCGAAACAAAAGCGATCGCCGAAAATTCGCAGGCAGGAACCACGACGAACACGGCGAAAAAACGAGCTGATTGCTCGTCGAATTCCAGTATGTCGCACCACGACGAATGTTTTCGTTATTTAAATAAGTATCAATATTTAGATAAAATAAAATTCCGTTGTCGTATAATGGCCGACGTTAGTCCGACGTAAATTCCGTGAAATAAAACGAACACCGTTTCTTTTTTAATTTTTCTTTGCTTTATTGATAGGTACTGTATTGGTTACCTTATAATCCTCGTGTTAGTTAAGTGCTTAACGTCTTACTTTTGCGTGTAGTCCTCTAGTTACCAATCAACGACGGGAACACCAAATGAGGGTCGGTTGACCCTTCGTTATTCATCTGCTCCAAATGATTAAGACGGTCGAGGTTTCAATATATTTATTCACCTGCAAAGCACTGAGGTGTCGTTTACATTACGACTAGTGATTCTACGATCACTATGTTATAAAATACACGTGACGGTTTGACTATAATATGCACGACTGTTCTCCACTAAATATATACAAGGAATGTTTTTCACTGTTGACACTACTAAATAATAACAACGAATGTGTCAAACACTAGTCAGACAGCACGTTCTAAACCGAGCTGTTCGGCATTCAAAACACATAGAAAATACGTTCACACGTTTCCAAGTGGCAAAGAGGTTCTAGTCGCCACAGCTCTTAACAACTCCTCTCTGGCCGGCCAATTAAGTAAGGCAAGCCAGAGCTGAGAGTCCTACGGGCGCCCTTGAGTTTCCACTCGGCCGACGAAGACACGCCGAGGTGGGGGCCCTGACCGACTCTCTGGAGCACTCGGGTCCGTGGTGTCTTTACGCACCAACAGCTCGCCACAAGCTGCCCTGCGGACTTATTATTATTATTATTTTAAGTAATAAAAAGAGGGATACAATAAAATATTTAAGATTACGGAAAACGAAAATTATTTTAGTAAACTTTGAAAAATAACATAGAGTATCTATAGGTTCATAAATTAGTATTTTCTATGTAGAATATTATTAGTTATAAAATCATGATACATGTTCGAAACCGGAAAACGAAACGTAACTCGCATTCGGTGGATGACGTTTGACGTCTTGTGTGCCAAGTTGTCAAAAAAATGTCAGCCAACAAGGAAAATAACCTTGTTCAGGCATATATCGAATTAAATAAATTCTGCCAAAGTGGTGACTATGATAGAGCGCTGAAAGCAACGGGAAAAAGTAAGGAAGAATTCTATATAATTATAATATTAATACGACCCCTCAGTTATTGACAAATCGCGATTAAATATAACCACACTCTTACCACTATTTCTTGGGTTTATTTCTGTCTTTTTAATATCATACTACTAGCGTCCTGCAAATTTATCAAATATCTTAACATGTTTCAGTCAACTTAATTTAACATAATAAATAAAAAAATAGTTGAAAAAGTGTTTACTGAAGTACTAGTTCAAAATGAGTTCAAACATTAAACTGCTTACTAATATAATTATTTTACTATCTTTCCAAAGCTGGCTACTTACATTTACATTTAATTTACCATCTGGCATATGTTTATCATAGACTGCCAGTCTGTTTTTGCTTCCATGTCAACATTTAAATAATTTAATCTGTTGTGTAATAATAATCTTCATTTCTTACTGTAATGTAATGAAATTGATATTTAAAAACTTCGATCTAAGATTTACAAATACTTTGCATGGTATGCAAGTATGTATCACTCACTATATTGTATGTAAATTCATAAATTTAATTTATTTATTTAAGTCCTTAAAAATAACTTTTCATAATGTATATTTTAATTAAAACTCATTGTAAATATTTGTCAATCTCCATTACAGTCCTACAAATAGCTCCTACTGAGCAAAAAGCATTCCATTGCAAAGTGGTGTGTTTCCTCCAACTACACAACTTCAAAGAAGCACTATCAACACTTAGCAGCCCTAAAAATGCTGCTCTCGCAGCTGACTTGCACTTTGAGAAGGCATACGCACAGTACCGACTCAACTGCCCCAAAGATGCGTTGCAGACTGTTGATGCAGCTCCAGAGATGACACCCGCCTTAAAGGAATTAAGGTATCCGTTTAATTATATAACCAAACCTACTCTGAGTTTTATGCCGGATCTTCTCAGTCGAGCCCGCGTTGTGATCCGGTGGTAGCTTTTAAAAAATTGACCATTCAAAAGTGCTAGCGTGAAGCCTATTTGAAATAAAAATTTTGAATTTTTTGAATTTTGTAAAACATAACCTGTGGGGCAGTCGGGCAAAAATATGTCTATAATTTACTGTAAGAATTCTCTATTCACCTCCAGGGCTCAAATCCTGTACCGTCTGGAGCAGTACCAGGACTGCTATAACCTTTACCGTGACATAGTGAAGAACACCACCGATGATTACGAAGATGAAAGGAAGGCCAATATGTCCGCCGTCGTTGCCAATCTGGCTGCGCTCAATCCTGTAAGTTTTTTGGTTTTATTGATGTAGTTAATTATTCTATAGTTAATTTATTCTGCAAATATAATATCTTATGACTTCAAAAAGCTCAAAGTAACATCTTAAGGATTATAACTGGTGCAGCCTGGTTCACTCGTAACTCAGAAATCCACGAATACCTACAAATGAAAACTGTTGTTGAATAAGCCAAACAATATACAGACTGATTAAAAATCCATCCCAACCTGTTAATGCTTCTACTATGAAACCCAATTCGAAAAGAGCCAATTGTCGTCAAAAAGAGCCAATGTGCTCTATGACTAAGGAGAGTTTTGGCATATATAGTTAGGTCCAACTCACAAAATAACCATACTGACTTCAACTCATCTGATTATAGTCCAGTAGACTAATAGCAGATTTAATTTAAAAAAAAAAACTAATTGATTTAAGTGCTAAATATTGTTCTGACAGTTTATAAAAATGTCCTACACAATGTTAATACAATCAATCTTTTTACTATATTTTATGTTTATGCATTTCATTGCATAACATGTGTTTCACACGGTAAAAATTATATCAGTGGTACAATAATATGACTGTCCTGATAGCCGTCTCGCTCCCTTTCTGGTCCATTCTTCACGCTGCTTCACAAAATTGACAATATAGTTGCCAATTTCTTCCAAACAATGAAGAGACTTTTCTGTTCGTCAAACTCATCAATCATCATACCGTGCCCCACAAATAGCATATCTTGTATGCATGAGCTTCCCATAGCAATACTCATTACGACTACTTCCCGATAGAACTCCGAGCTGCCCCAATTCGATGAGAACACGTACGAGCTAGCGTACAACGCCGGCAGTACGCTGGCGATGCGAGGCAAGTACCACGAGGCGGTGCCCGTGCTCCGGCGGGCCGAGGCCGCCTGCGCCGAGAGCGTGATGGAAGATGGCGGAACTGAGGAGGAGGCGAAGGAGGAAGCCGCTATCATCCGGTGAGAATACTTAGTAGTGAGTTTTATTTAGTAGGAGACCTTTTTTTCGCGGAGAAAGCCTTCAAAAGGTCCCCGGGAGCTGTGCGACTCAACCGTGGTATGTGGGATGGTTATCCACGGAAACCCCGTGGCTGTCGTCCTCAGTGCCTTGACTTTGAGTCCGCCGTCGGGGGGCGCATTATAGCCCCCCGGGAACCTGTCACGGTGTTCCCGGGGACGAGGGTCGCAGCCCCTCCCCCGTCCTCCTCGGAGTCGCGGCCGTACTCAATGCACATTCTAGGTCCCACACCCCGAACGTCCAATGACTCCGAGGATTAGTAGGAAACCTCATAAATCAGAGTCTATCCCCATGCTGAATGCGCGGAGACCACATGCTATGAGGGTGTCTTAGAGGATAGGATAATAGGCATGATGACTAATTTTGAAAAAATACTCTATAATGTACTTGCGGGTCTACTATTGCCGAAAATAATCATATTTTTGTATTAAATATACAATTAATAGCAATATTTTCAATTTTTAAAATAGAGTTTGAATTTCGTTCCAAAACGATGGCCGGTGCATGGCGCCATTTTGTGACGTCACTACGGCGGTGCAAATAAACATCTGTCTAGGGGTCTAGGATAAAAGTGAATCATTGTATGAAAGAAAAAGTTGAGATGACAGTTTGACAGTTGTTTATTTACACAGGATTGACGTCATTCACTCTGATCAGCGTTTATTACAAGATGGCGATTAGCTGTATTTGAGTAATTTATTTGCTTAAATATCACGAAAATCTCTCTATTATTATGAAAATGAGATGCATTTTTGGAATCGGCGCAATCTGTTCTAATATTTAAAACCACAGATTTATTGGTATTGTGTTGCAGTCATCATGCCTTTGAATGTATAAGTGTCTATAATAGTATGTAAATTGATACAGTATGTTACCGATGAAGCCTCCGTGGCGCAATAGGTAACCGCTTGTTTTGGAAACCGGAGTTCGCGGGTTCAAATGCCACAGGGACCAACATCTTTGTGTAGTTGTATCATGTTAAATATAAGACAACTTAACGTCAAATTGTTATTATTGTGTATAGAGTGCAACAAGCGTACTGTCTCCAACAAATGGGCAAAGAGAAGGAAGCGGCGGCCATTTACCAGAACGTTCTGAAGGACAAGCCGAGCGACCAGGCGCTCGTTGCCATCGCCAGCAACAACATCGTCGTCATCAACAGGTACCTATATATCTACATCAACACCTCTATATCTATTTGATTGAAAATGAAATTATTTATTTCAAATACGCTTAGCACTTTTGAATGGTCAGTATTTTTAAATTACCACCGGATCACAACGCGACCTTTATTGAGAAAATCCGGCAAGAAACTCAGCGGGATTGTATTTTTCCTTTTTTTAACAGTGTTTTTCTTGTTACAATATTATTATTTGACGGGCCCGTTGGTCTAGTGGTTAGTGACCCTGTCCGCTAACCGATGGGTCGTGGGTTCGATTCCCACCAAGTGTCTGGGTGTTATTTATCTATTTAAGTATATATTTACAAAAAAAAATGTATATAAGTATTAGTATCAGTGGTCTGGTTTCCATAGTACAGGCTCTGCCTAGTTTGGGATCAGATGACCGTGTGTGGATTGTCCCAAGATATATATATATATATATATATATTTCATCAGTGACAGTTTGTTTTAAAAAATATTGAATTTGATATTTTGAACGGCAGGACACACTGTCGCTGATGCTGTCCTAACAAGTAACAAAACAATAACTGTTTAAAAAAAAACAAGTGATTAAATGACAAGCCCACTGAGTTTCTTGCCGGATCTTCTCGTAGCGCTGCGTTGTGATACAGTAGTAGCTTTTAAAAAAAACCGTTTAAAAGCGTTAAGCCTATTTGAAATAAATGATTTTGAATTTGAATATATGTATAATCTTTTTATGTATTTTTGCTATGTATAGTTTTTTAAATATGAATTGTATCTGGCAGGGACGCCAATGTGTTCGACTCACGCAAGCGGATGAAAGCGGCGACCGCGGATGGCTTGGAACACAAGCTTAACTCCAGACAACGCGCCGCCATTACTTACAACCAAGCCATACTGGCTATCTACTCCAATCAGGTGAGTGCCTTCAGTCCGGACCGAGCGGTTTGCTTCTTCATTTATAATAAGGACAGCTAAGGACTGGAACAGTTTGCCTGCGTCGGTTTTCCGGCCTGATTATAATGTGGGTGTCTTCAAGACTAGAGTGAATAGGCTTTTAATAAGCTAGTGTGATTTACCATCCTCGATTGCGTCGCCGCTTTCCATCAGGTGGGACTGCAGTCAAGCACTAGATTATAAGTATTAAAAAAAAAAGTACTATTATCTTTACGTTATAAATTTTAATTAATCGGAATGCATTTGTTTCTGCTGTGAATAAGGTTAGGTTAGATATTCAGAGTCCTTCGCAGTCGCTTTACGTTCGCGGTGTGTGGGCCCTTTGAACGTCCATTGAGTACGGCGGCGACTCCGAGGAGGACGGCGGCGGGGTTGCGACCCCCGTCCCCGTGAGCACCGTGACTGGTTCCCGGAGGGCTACAATGCGCCCCCCGGCGGCGGGCTCAAAGGCAAGGCACCGAGGGCCCCTGGTGCAGATCCCACTGGAGAGCCCGGGGGTCCCCCTCTCATGTGCCGATGCGACAGCCGCGGGGGTTTTAGTGCGTAAGAATCCCACAGCTCCCAGGGACCTTTTGAAGGTATCCCCCGCGAAAAATAAAAGATATTGAGAGTAGAAGAATTTCAACTTCATCCCCTTTTCCCTCCGACTTGCGCCGTCCGCAGTCTGTGTTATGTATCATACATACTCCATGTCCTACTGGATCACGATAACGGACGAGAAAGGACTAGCAAGGAAACAAATGGGGCGTCATTCTTAATTTTTAAAACAAACAAAAAAAAATAATTATTAAAAGTGGCTCAGCAAACGTTGTTAAGTATGACGTAAAGAATCTATCGCTAAGAGGTTTTTAGTATTTTAAAATGAACCCTGTATATTCCCAGCCCGATTTCTGCAAGCAATGCTGCGTGAAGTTAGTTCGCGAGTTCTCCGAGGACCGTCGCGCGGCGCTAGTGGAGGCCGCCTCCCTCGCCAAGGAGGGCAAGAAGCAGCAAGCAGTGAACTTGCTGCTCAAACATGGCGGGGACTTGACGCTCGCAGCGGCACAAGTGCTGCTAGCTCAGGTGAGAGATTTAGTATCAGCCACATTTATTTATTTTTTATTTAGTTGTGTAATGAGAATTAAAAAATAATTCTTTATACAATTTCGGGATTATATTCAAAAGAGTCTAAATTAAACTCAACAGCCGTATAACCATAGAGTTTATATTAAGAATAGAGTACGCGTTTGTCTATGGTCCCCTTAAACAAATCGTAGGCAGATTTTCCTCTATGAGGCAGGTGAATTGAACTATTTCAAGTGATATTATAAGAGTTATATTGATATGTAAGTGATCAGTAGTGATGGGTTTGATCTGTCACAAGCTCAAATGTCGATAAATACAGCTGACGGTATAGTACCTATTGTCGTGATAGTAAAGACTCCAAAAAAAATGACAAACATGGCAAAAATTGATATTTTGAATATCATAAAAAAATATTTATATCCGCTTAAAACTGTTTCTTAGCAACCCTGTGACATCGTGTCTAGCCCCATTGAGTCACTGTTTTTCATTGATTGCTTGCCTACCATGTTTAATAAGAAATTCGTTCATTTTCGGTTAAACAACAAACAAAATTTTGAGCTCTCTGAACTAAAACTGTTGACTTTTTTCATTTATTTTCTTTCACAAATTGATTGTTTGTGGGTTACAATGCATCATTACCGGCTTGATACCCCATTTCTGGGACACCCTGTATATTTTTGTATTTTGATGTTCTTACTCGTGGCTACATGTTCTTACTTGTATTAAGCATTCTATAGTACTTGTACTGATTCATATTCTAAGCGTACCTATAACCTTGTTCATAGGGTGACCGCAAAGCGGCTATAAAACTGCTCGAAGAGAGTGAGTTCAAGTACCGGCCGGCCATAGTGGGGGCGCTATGCACGCTTCTATCCGCCGACAATGAGTACGAGAAGGCGTCCCAACTGTTCACAGACGTGTACAAACATTACAAGAATGATCCGGTGAGTAGTATATTGCATATTATTATCTTCAGACGAAAGTCGTCTGCTGCTGAAAGGCCTACCCCTTAAAAGGGAGGTGTTGCCATAATCTCCACGCTTGGCAGGCGGTTTGGGGATCGCAGTATAGGTGGTAGGTAATCCAATAGAATGACGTTGTTGCCAGTCTTCTTGTTTCCCCTTAGTCGCCTCTTAGGAACACCCAACGAGAGGAGATGGGAGGATGCTATTCTTACCCGGACACCCCACGGGTCATCACGTAATGCATATACAACGTGTTAATATCATCACATCATCATCATCATCACCAGCCAGAAGACGTCCACTGCTGAACAAAGGCCTCCCCCTTAGTCCGCCACAATGAACGACAATTTGCTATTTGCATCCACCGGTTGCCTGCGACGCGAACAATGTCGTCTGTCCACCTAGTGGGAGGCCTGCCAACGCTGCGTCTTCCGGTTCGTGGTCGCCACTCGAGAACCTTTCTTCCCCAACGGTTATCGGTTCTTCGAGCGATGTGGCCTGCCCATTGCCACTTCAACTTGCAGATTCTGAGAGCTATGTCGGTAACCTTGGTTCTTCGGCGAATCTCGACATTCCGGATTCTGTCGCGCAAAGAAACTCCAAGCATAGCTCTCTCCATAGCTCGTTGTGTGAGTCTGAGCTTTTCCAAAAGGCCAGCTGTTAAAGACCACGTCTCGTGATAATATAGATACCGCAAAATAATATTATTTTTAAGATTAATCTTATTTTACTGTCGTCGAAGATACCAATTCTGTTTGTTCAATACTCTATATTTATGGGTAGGCGCCCACCGCGTTGAATGAATAACATGAACTGTTTTTTCTACTGTCTTTAGTTGTAAACGAATAAACTAGTTTAGAGTCCACCAATAAACTAGTCTAATGATAGAGTATAATGGAATATATATCAATGGAATATAATCGTAAGTAAATACATTTGAAGTTCAACGTCGATCACAACATTTTTTGATAATGGTATAAACTAGTCTAACTCTTATAAACTGATTCATTGTGGACGATATACGGTCTCGTTTCATCGACAGTAAATTGCGACTATGGCTCGGTCCAAACGGAGCCTAATCTCCCCATAGCAATGGTCAATGAAGGGCACCGGTTAGGTTTTAGTGGGTAAAAATCCCACGTAACCTGGCCTCCGCCCCTACGGAAGCCGGGGTACATTTTGAAGGTTTCGACCCCGTCGAAAAAACAAGGGGGTATAATCTCTGGCAGGTAACTTGGTAAGGTTTTGGCATAGTGGGGGAAAGTTCGCGTAAATGCAATTAGTTGCAAACAAAACGTGGTCAATATATATATTGCAATTTGATTGCCATATTTTTAGTCATGTCATAAAAAGAAGAAAAACTGAGGAATGATTGAAATATAATGAGGTGTAATAAATGAAATTCATAAAGTTAAACTTACTTAAGACATTTATTTTAAAATAAAATATTGTGATAAAGTAATTACTGATTTAATGCTTCGCGGCCGGCGGGTTGCAGGATGAAAAGTCGGAATCTACTCAGAGTGATAAAATAACACTTTCAAGAACATGTAACAAATACTTAACAAAAACAAACTAGATTATTTTAGTGCACGCAAGTGTACTCGGGAGCGAACGGGACGTAGACGAGTTACGGGGAGCGAGGCTCGACCGCTTAACCAATAGCGCGCCCGGAACGATGTCACCTTGGTCCCGCGTCCCGCTTGATAACCAAAGAGACCTAAAAATGACTTCTGCACATCTAACGAATCTTGCCAAGTTACGTGCCGATGGCTGTATATCAGTGGCGTGCACAGAAAGTAGGCAATAATATCTACGAGTTATCTGTTCTCTAAGCTATTTGTTAGTGTGCCACCCACAAATATCCTTAAATGAACTAACATTACAGACGTATCCATTTACATTTAAAAACATCACGTTAATACCATTTCAGTGCAAAACTTTATTAAAATTTAGTTAATCTAGAGAAATCGTAGGGTAAAGAAAGTCTTTCTGTGTGTATGGGCCTGCTGAATAATTTTATTACAGTTTTTGAATGAAAATTAATATTTCTATAGAATCTGCTAACTTATGGATAATTAAAATCGTATACTAATAATATATGTACACACAATAGGTTGAACAAGCCGAATACGTTTCTTTGCCTACCCTCTGTGCACGCCACAGCTGTGCATTGATGTTTGTGTGATGTGTACTTAGAGGAGATACCACTGGAGAGATCATGATGCGCTAACCCCTCTGCCAAATTTTGTTCATATGTTCAGGTCATTCTTTATTTGTGTGCGTATCTTTTTGAATGTGTTGCGTGTTTATAATAGTGTGGGTATGCGTGAAATTGTATCTGTGTGTGTTTACTTCGCCTCCCGCACCCCGCAAAAGTGCCACGAAACATTTGTTCGGGGAATCGACGCGATACTAGCTCCATTCTAATTACTCTGAGGATGTGTAGTGCTGCGCGTCCCTCGTGGCTGTATGGAGGGCGGCGGCCGAGGCGCACACGCGCGCCGGGGCGGCGGCGGCGGCCGCGGAGGCCCACGAGGCACTGGCGCGGGCGGCGCCGGACGACAAGCGTAGTCTCGCGAAGCTTGTCAAGGCACTCGCGGCCGCCGACCCGCAGCGAGCTAGGAAAATGGCCGAGAGCCTACCACCGCTGGATCAACTAGAGGTAAAACTATAAATAAGTGACATAAATGTGCAGCAGTTATATAAAAGTGTAGCACGATAACATTTTATAGCAGTGTGTAAAATCCTGTAACTATCAGTTTGGGTCGGCCGTTCGAGGAAGTTGGTAGTGGATGATGTTATACAACAAAAGTTGTAATTTGTTATATGATTTTGTAACTAGATGTTGTTACACAAAAGTTAGACAACGAATGTCATGCAACATTCTCTAGCGTTATAAAGCTGCTGTGTTATCCACACATCTAATTTATACAAATTCAAACGGATTTGATCGGTATTTCAACAGTATAAGGTCTCAATTTTCATGAGAATATAGAGATGGTTGACAGATCTATTGCATAACTTTTCTCAAATATAGCATTGGACCAACTCTCTCCTGTTCGCTTTCTGCTAAAGAATGAATTTTTATGCGGTTTTTAGTCTAATTTGGTGTCTTCCAGAATGTGTGTAATAGGATAACCGATATAGTGCTGCCCTCATCTATCTTATAATGCGAAAAATACTGGGTGGGTTGCGAAGCCGCGGGTTCAGCTAGTTAAGACATAAAACTTGAAATAATATCGAATTGGATTTGATAAATGTTACTCAGTTCTAACAGTAACAGATCTTACAGATCCAATTCAATATAGTTCCCTGAAAACTATTTTTAAAAAATAAAAACCGACTTCAAAGTAAATTATCTAAAAAGCATAAAATAACGAAAATATTATTGAAGTTGGTGTTAGCGTACCTGCTGTGTATATTCTGCACCAACTTCAATAATATTTTCGTTATTTTATGCTTTTTAGATAATTTACTTTGAAGTCGGTTTTTATTTTTTAAAAATAGTTTATTTAACACTTTTTAGTGACTTATTTTACCAAGATAGGTATCAGCACTATCACGCAACTCGAACGTCTACATCACAGTAACTTACTGAAAACATAAAAAGTTTATATCTCTTAAACTGCTGGACCGATTTTGATGAAATTTGTACTCTACCCTAAGTTGAAAGATACTCTAACTATTGCAAAAAGAATTTTCGAAATCGGACTTGTAGTTTCTGAGAAATCCGTGGACAAACCTACATACATACATACATACATACACTCGTGAAATTTGGTAAATTCGTTTAGAAGCCCACATAGACTAACATATATGAATATTACGCATTTTTATTAATATTACATACATACGCGTCGAATACAGAACCTCCTTTTTTGAAGTCGGTTAAAAAGTTTTATTAAATGTGGGCAATCACTACACCAGTTACCCTGTGTACTATTGCGGTCATGAACGCTGTACCACTTTTCAATCAAAATCGTTTAAACGAGCGACGTTACGTGCCCGCAAGTATTTTGGGCCGACTCGAGCAAACGAATATCGTCTCAAATGTGATACACCGTCCGTGACCGCGGGTGTCTATATCTATGTTTTCAACCTTACAAATGACGAGCGAAGCTTGAAAACATCTAACAAAACATATTCTGCAAAACAAACAAGTTATCAACTTAGAATCGATTTCGGGAGCGCGGATTGCTTTTTTAATAAAAAGACATAAAATGTTTTAAAATGAATTTATTTAATTAATTAAAAAAATACATTTTAATTGAAACGTCCGAACAGAATTTGATGCTCTAGACGAATCCTAGCCTAATGAGACGTCTGAACAGATTTTGATGCTCAAGACGAATGACGAATCTGTTTACAATAAAACCTTATATATTAACACTATGCGCATTACACGGCCATGGTCAGTGTTTAGTCTAAGAACGCCCACACGTTATTTATTTAATGCGTAGCGTCTACGGTATTGAATTAACGTTATTCTGCTTAGTTAGCACTTTCCACAAAAGTAGTTCGAATTAGGCGTCCTGGGGCTAACATAACTACTTTGTACAGTCTGACCAGTATAAGTTGGCGCATGGCGTTTTTAAGGAACTAAAAAGGTCAACTAGTAAAGTCACTTTTATACTTGAAATTTTATTGTAGAAATCGGTGCGTATTGTTTGAAAAATTCTATACCGTAATCTTGCGTAAAGTGATTAATTGGTGTTAGAAAAGGACATTTGTTTTGAACACAGTGGTGCCACTCTGGCGCGCCAAGTTATACTGGACAGACTGTAGATGGATAATTTGAACACAATTGCTAATATCCTAATTTCCACAAATAAAAAGCTATATATAATCAGATATTACAAAAAAAAAACTCACTAGTGGTGTTTCTTTACAATTTTTTTAAGCCTTCCCGTTTGTACTTCAGTCCGTTCAATCTATTTTCAGACCAAGATCGATATTGATGCACTGGAGTCGTCAAAATGGATGATGGGCGCGAAGGTCGTCAAGAAAACTGTGCAAAGCAAACAGGAACAATCGCCTGGGTAAATATTAATACCAATACGAAATATATATCATGTGACAGATCGTTTTCTCATCCTAAATAATATGTAATAGGTGATTAACAATGATATTTTATACAGTAGATATGCAAAGACTTCATGATAAGCGATATGAAATAAAATCGTTTATTTCAAAAAGGCCAAAATTAGCACTTTCTGTCATATTTAAAAAAAATACTACCACCGGATCACAGCGTAGCCTCAACTGAAAAGATCCGGCAAGAAACTCAGCAGGCTTGTCATTATTTAATCTATTTTGTTTCTTTTCAACATACTTAGTATGTATATACATATGGTCAGTGGTGTGCACACACTTTTTAACAACGTAGGCATAAAAGCAAATTTCTTTGACTATCCCGACAAATTTATTTTTGCCGATAGGAGTGTCGCTACTGTCTATATGAAACTGTCAAACTACAAGTCATTATCATTATAAAATCGTTAGTTCACGTTTCCGCCACCAGCACAGATAAGTTTGCAACCTCCGCGACCACATTTTAGATGTCATTTTGTTCGTGAATATTTATCTAGTCTCACTGGAGGGCCCAGGTCCCCTTCTCATGTGGCGATGCAATAGCTTCAGGGGTTTAAGTGGGTAACAATCCCAGATACCATGATTGACGAGGATATATAGAACGAGAGGAGGGTTCAAGAGAGGAGAGAGAGGGAGAGGGGACTCGAGGAGGGGGTGATGGGGTGAGGGATAGGGGGATTAAGACGGAGCAAGGGGGGAGTGAGGGGGGGAAGGTCGGAGAAGAGAGAGGGAGAGGGGGTTTAGAGAGGGGACAACAGGGAGAGGAAGAGGAGTGTGACGGGGACTGAAGCGGGAGGGGGAAAGAGAGAGGATAGAGAGAGCATAGAATTAGATTTTTCTTATAAGAGAGAGATGGAGAGAGAAATAAATCAAGGGAGAAGGAAGAAAAGGGGAGCAAAATGTATTAAAAGCGCGAGCGGAGCTGCGCGGGTCAGCTAGTGTACTATAATTTGATCATTCAGAGAAGTCTTAGGGTAGGCAAAGTCTTTTTGTCTGAATGGACTGCACGCCACTGCATATGGTGCTGCTATCGGAATTTTAAAAAAAGAGAAAGAAGCGGGTGTGCAACTCGCTTGACTAGTCGAATGTCCACCATGTAGCATTAAAAAAATATCTATTTGTTTCCAGCACGCCCGGTTCAGAATTGGGACAGAAGAAGAAACCAGCGCGCAAACGCAAGACTAAACTGCCGCCCAACGCGGACCTCTCCAAGCCTCCTGACCCAGAGAGGTATGTTTACCAAAATAATATCATTACCCTACCCTACCCTAGTAGGTATTATCAACGTACGGTCCCCTAGATCACGGCATAGGCTTACCCGTGGGGTGTCCGGGTAAGAATAGCACCCTCCCATCTCCTCCCGTTGGGTGTCCGTAAGAGCCGACTAATGGAAAATAAGAAGAGCAGCAGTATCGATATAATATACAGGGTTACAGGAAAAGTCGTGCTAGATCCGTTAAGGGCGTGGAGTACCCATCATTTCTGACTTATTTCACTATGAAACACCCCACCCTAAACTTAACCCTTTTCGAGATTTTCGACTTTAAATTTTTTATTGAAAATTGCCGATTTTTAGGCTATTAAATTTTATTTTGTTTAAGTTAAGTTTAAGTTTTTTTTTTTTTACTTTTTTTTTTTTGGTTAAGTTTAGGGTGGGGTGTTTCATAGTGAAATAAGTCAGAAATGATGGGTACTCCACGCCCTCAACGGATCTAGCACGACTTTTCCTGTAACCCTGTATAAACTAGATTTGGTGTCACGGTTCAAAAAGTGGTAGCGAGAAATAGCGCCCTTGTGTCGCTATTTCTTTACAAGCCACATTCTGACAAATTTATTTTTGCCGATAGGAGTGTCGCTACTGTCTATATGAAACTGTCAAACTACAAGTCAATATTATTATAAAAACGTTAGTTCACGTTTCCGCCACCAGCACAGATAAGTTTGCAACCTCCGCGACCACATTTTAGGTGTCATTTTGTTCGTGAATGTTTATCTAGTTTATAATATTATATCGATGGGCAGCAGCGTCTTTCTATAGGATTGCCTACCACTTATACTGCGAGCCCCAAGGCGCCTGCCAAGCATGGGGACTATGGAATATGCCAACCCTTCCTCTTATCTGGATCGCTATACCGATCTGTTGTGACATTCCTGCTGTCACCATCATCATCATGAACCGAAAGAACGCTGCTATAGAAAGGCCCTTAGAAGAGACGGGTTGCCATAATACGCTTAGCAGTCTTCTTGGGCATCGCAATATAGGTGGTAGGTAATCCAATAGAAAGACGCTGCTGCCCGTCTTCTTGTTTTCCCTTAGTCGCCTCTTAAGACACGAAACGGGAAGAGATGGAAGGTTCTAGTCTTACCCGGACACCCTTCGTACTGTCCACGGTTCCTGCTATACAATAAGTTAGATGACTAAAAAATTCTCATTAGTCCGTTATTTAAATCGTAAAAAAAATTTGGACACGTATTTTTTATACAACACAACGACAAGATATAGTCCGTTGAAATTTCGCGTGACGTCACACCTGTATATTACCCGTTCAATTCGAGATTGCCGTCGTCGACCGTTACGACGTCACAGCTAACGGTACTGTGTGCAAAAACGAAAAAATATGTTTTTGGCCCGAATGCCCAGGAGGACGGTTATGTTTTTCGAATGTATGTAGATTTCTTTAGCATGGCCTACAGCCTAAATGGTTTGTTGTTCTGTGACTTATAAATATGTAATTAGATTAGTTTTAGTTGTGGGAGTGACTCAGGCTACCTATATATTCTTCAAAAAATAATAGGATGGCGGCCGTCAGGCACAGTTTTGTATTGTTTACTTCAAAAACAACAATATGGGTATCAAATGAACACATGTGTGTGTGATGGTCAAATTTGTATACGTTTTATTATTATGTATGTGTAATGTAATTTAAGCCTATTTTGTATTGTATGAACGTAAATAATAAATCAACAGAAATAATAAAAACTTAACAAAAATAACAACAAAATCAACAACAACAAACTCAAGAATGCACGGGATTACAAAACGAAAATACACGCTAGCGTTGCTATCTCTAGTAATGGGGCGATTCTTGAGGCGCGGTACGGGGTAGTGGGAAGGGAGGTAACGGCAATCTTGGAATGAACGCGTAGTACAAGTTTTACCTCACTCCCAAACTGATGCTCTATATCTTTGGCAATTTCTATTGATTTACTAAATAAAAAAATACATGTCCAATATTTTTTTATAATCTAACTGACGGATTAATTAGAATTATTGTTTTTTTACCCAGCCATCATCCCCATTCTCTTATATTAATATTGTATTGTTTGCTCGTAGATGGTTGCCGAAGTACGAGCGCACAGCGTACAGGAAGCGGCGCGGAGTACGCCGTGACGTCATCAAGGGCAGCCAGGGCATGTCCACCACGGCCACCGACCAATAGTGAGTACAATACCATGATGCTATAGGATGTGGAAAAAACATCGCTATCCCATTCTCTATGGTCCGAAGTCTTATTGATATCGAGTATTGGAAAGAGAGTTCAGAACAAGGAGAACGGGATAGCGATATTAGGCATCTGCTTCAGCGAGTTGTCTCCACTTTTACTCTTCATGTACAGTACGCGACAGGTCGACATGGTAATCGGGGTATGAGTTGAGACGCGGGGGAGGGGACGCGAAACATGTGCGGTGGTGCGGGGTGTTACTTCCCCATTGCCTTTTTTGTTTTTTTTTGGGAAGGAAAGTAGCTGTTGGCCGCAGATGGCCATTACAGCTTCACCGGACAATAGGAGGCGAGCGCTTAAAGCACTCTAGCCTTAGCAGCAGAAGTAGCGACGAGCTCAAGGGCACCTCAGGGAGGCACGGCCTCGGCTTGGGCTGTCGCTTAAGAGAGGGCTGAGTTTACCACCGGTTCACAACGCGCCCCCACTGAGAAGAACCGGCAAGAAACTCAGTGGGGTGATGCACGTCGTTGCGGTCGCATACGTACGACCCTTCGGCCTCGCCGGCGAGACCGGTGTCTGTTTGATAGTGTAGCACACGGTTGTCGGGGAGGGGCAGGCTCAATGCCATGGTCCAATAGGGCCGACATCGGGTCTGGGGGATCTATCAATACGTGCCGCGGACGGGGCGGCGCGAGTCTGAAGGATCCCCGATTGCCATGTCGACCTTTCGCGTACGATACGGTATTTGACTGTATTGAAAATAATGGTACAAGTCGGTTAGTCCTTAAAGGCTATTATATTTAAAAATAATTTTGTAATTAAAACTTTTAAAATAATAAAAGATGTTTCTGTAAAACACGAATTAAAATACAAGTTTTCTTGAACTCGGTCACGTGATCGCAAGCGCTATAATAATGAATGTGTGCCTAGTGACGTCACATACCCAATACACAGATAATGATGAAACAATATTTTGTTAGGCCGCACCGCCATTGTCACATGCATGTGAAGTCATCGGAGTCACGCGATCCGTGTAATCGTTTTCGGAGTATTTTATTTGTTTAGTTTTAAGAAAAATAACTGCTAGTTTATTGCGCCTGCGGCTTCGCCCGCAGCCAGAGATGTTGAATTATACGTAAACATAATGACAAACTACTACTATACGCCTACAATCGTAGGGTCAAGCTGTATCTCTTGATCTACTTGACCGATTTTGATGTAATATAGCTTATCTTCTAAATTGGGATAATAACTACTTCACTATATAAGTAGCATTGATATGCATTCGGCTGTTTGCCCATGATGACAAACAGGCAGACAGACTGACAGAAATTTAGTAAATACTCAATATATGTTATGTTGCTTATTTCTAGCCTATTTTGATGAAAAAATAATCAATGTACCTTCCGATTTTCGACCTCTACTGTTTCATTATAGTATAGATAATTTAATTTCAGATAGTTTTCCAAATACCATATACTGTACCTATCTTTAATCAATAATTTGGTGGGTCCTTTTTTTTGTTTTTTTTTTTTTGACGCGGGGGAAATCTTCCAAAACTCCCCGGGAGCTGTGGGGCTCGATCGGGGTATGTGGGATTCTTACCCACTAAAACCCTCGGCTGTCGCATCGGCACATGAGAGGGGAGGCTCTCCGGTGGCATCTGCACCAGGGGCCCCTCAGTGCCTTGCCTTTGAGCCCGCCGCCGGGGGGCGCATTGTAGCCCCCGGGAACCTGACACGGTACTCACGGGGACGGGGGTCGCAACCCCGCCGCCGTCCTCCTCGGAGTCGCCGCCGTACTCAATGGACGTTCAAAGGGCCCACACCCCGAACGTCCAGCGACTCCGAAGGAATTTAGTGGGTCCTAGTTGAATTCTAGTGATTGTAACTCACTCAATTCCTCAGCGACATGAGCAAGCAGCCGGCGACCGCGAGCGCGGCGGCGGCCAAGTCCCCGCGCGTCGAGATCAAGCAGACGCCCGACAACGCCTGGCAACGCAAGCAGCAACAGAAGAAGAAGGGCAAGGGCCGCAAGTGGTAGAACGGAATTACATGTTTTATATCTGCCTTCATGAGTTTCATTTACCTTCCTTTAGTAGATCAAATAGATAAAAAAAGAATTCAAAATCGTCGGGTGATTAAAATCCAACGGCACAACATAAACTTTTAATGGATGAACAGATTTTCATCAAACATAGCAAGATCCACGCGCATTAAATGGATGAACAGATTCTCATCAAACAGCAAGATCCACGCGCATTAAAATAAAATTTTTTTTAATTAAAATGTGATTATTTGTTAGGTAACTTATTGCTACAGACAGATATAGAACACGAAACACATTGATATATAATAATGTCCTAGCCGAAACGACCACAGCGGCCAATCTTTCACAAGATCAGCCATGTACGCAGGAGATATTATAGTGCACAAGCGCATACGTAGACATAAGTGCACTCTCTCTTCCTTTATACCTCTCATAATCCGATGGGACGGAAGGCCGACACGACCGGGGAGAGGTTAGGCGCAAAACAGACTTTTACATGCCCTTCCGAAGCATGGATCATCTTACTTTACAGACAATCAGGCCTGCATTGTCCTAGCCAGTAAGGGACGACTACTCAAATTTGCTGCCCGCCCCGCAGGATTCAAACCTGCGACCTCCGGTTTACAAAGTAAGCGGTTTCCCAATGCGCCACGGAGGCTACAACGGAGGTTGATATATTATAAACTAAAAGATAAACATTCACTAACAAAATGACATCTACGATGAGGTCGCAGACTTATCTGTGCTGGTGGTGGAAACGTAAACTAACGGTTTTTATTATGATAATGACGTATAGTTTGTTTCATATAGACAGTAGCGACCTCAGACGAACTATAGCGACACTCCTATCGGCAATAATAATTTTGTCAGGCTGTGGCTTGAAAAGAAATAGCAACACAAGACTATTACTGTGTGCCACTTTTCGGACCGTAACACTTAATCTAGTTTAAAATATTGTATCGGTGCTAATACCCTATGCTAATATCGATGACGACACATTATTAAGTCCATAGACATTTTAATCTTTTCTTAGGTTTTGTAAAGAACGTAGGATTTTGAGTATGAATTAAAAAACCATTACAATTAAAAGAACTTTTAATCTAGTGCAACTTAAATCTAATAATATTTATCTCTTAGCATTTTTCCGCTTGGATTTTCCAGGCCTCTGATTCTTTTTGCCTTTCACTTTGAAAGATTTGGTTTTGAAATTCATTGCTTTCTTCTGTGGTTTGGCTCCATTGAACCCATCCATGTTATTTGTTGATTCCCTTGTGTTGTTTTTGGACCCTTTCTTTTTGCCGCCGAAACCGAATTTCTTATCCTTCATGGCTCTCTTTCTATTGACTTTATTTTGCTGTGGCTTCCCTTTTCCTTTGTCGTCGTCTAAGAACCCAAGATCCGAGGATTTGCCTTTCCTGACACGTTTTAATTGTTCCAAAATTTGCTTTTTGTCAGCAGCTTGTTTTAGTTTGGTATCAATCTGAAAATTTAAATAATTCTTTTTTAGCCGTCAAACCATAACAAACCTTATTTTTGCATCTGTATGTTTACTCTGGAAATCAATACAATACAAGTACTCTTTATTGCACACCAAAGAAATATACATTTGAAATTAAACACAATAACAGTTATTACCAATGTCAATTGGTTTGGATTTAATTCACACAGCCCGGCTCGGAGAGCAGAGCTTGTTAGGTTGGCCTCAATAACCAAAGAAGTGAAATGAAAAATAAACCTTGTTACAATTATCCAAAGCTCTATTTTAATTGCAATCAAAATTTTCTCTGCTCTCTGAGCCGGCCTGTGTGAACAGACCCTAACCCTACGGAGGTTAAAATAATTCCTTCTTTAGATAGACTTGGGTCACGCAAAGGTACCATAGAATTACTACAATATAACACCAAACTTATGCATACCTGGACTCTCTTAGCAATCTTCTTCTGATCCCTAAGCTGACGCACTTTCTCAGTGCGAGCCTGGGCTGCCTGTTTTGCCATCAAGTTCTTACGGACCTTTTGCATGTGGTCATCAGATTTGGCCATTTCCGCAAAGTAGTCATCAGGTCTGTGAAATTAATGTTTATTAAGAGAGGCGGCGGGGCGAGCGAAAACGCGCGATTATAAAGGAAGCCTTCATTAAAGAAAGTAGGGTAAGAATATTAATAACACAAATGGACCTAATATGTAACCTTGAGGTATACCCAAAGAGATTACTGATCCTAGACATCTCTTGATGTTAAAATCAGCCCTCTGAATTCTTTAATTCAAATATATAGGTCAGAAGTTCTAGTTCTCTGTTCCTAATACCACAGTGGCGTAATTTCACTATATTGTAGTGTACACAATCAAAAGCCTTGGATAAATTAATCACTGAATATTTATCCTGTAACACATCAAAATGTAAAAAATTGTCTGGTTCTTCGTAAAACCGAACTGATCATTAAATAGATAACTTATGTAGAAATGATCTAATTTTGATTCAAAAGCAGCCTTACATAAATTGAGTATATGTTTTTACTAAAGTATACAACACTCAATAGGCTCAAACTGACTTAAAGAAAGGTACTGTACTTAAATAAATGTGTATAATTTTACCGTTTTATTTGCAAGTAATAATAATGTCCTGGCCGATACAACCACAGCAGCCAATCTTTTGCAAGATCAGCCATCTAAGTGGGAAAAATTTTAGTGCACAAGTTCTTGCATAGGCACAAGTGTATTCCGGGCTCTCACACAAAACCGCGATGCGATGCGATGCGACGCCGCAGGAAACAGCGATAGGATTTCGTGCGGAAGCGCAAAGGTTCAGGTGACCATACCTTGAAGGTATCTTGTTTAATAAATTTATTTTTATAATGTTCACCACTTGTGTCCCAAAAGACAGGGCGCTCCTCAATTAAAGATATGAAATAATCCATGTCATATTCCGCCATTCTCGACACAACGACGGCGGCGCCGGTGTCTTTCCCCTACGCTGTCTCATAGCGGAATAATATGTAGTCACCAAGTAACAACGCAGGAATGCGCGATGCGAATCAGAACGGAAGTTCTTGCGGTGCATTCGTGCGAGCTCGCAGATATTTGCGATGCGATGCGAATTCGCAGTTACCCTCCAACAACTAAACAAAGTTGTTGCTCCCTGCGCGAATCGAACCTGCAACCTCCTGTTTGCAATGCAAGCGGTTTCTCACTGCACCATGGAGGCTACAAATTTGCAAAAGCAATTGTATGGAAAGAAATTTAATACAAACCTTCTTGTTGGTCTTCCTAGTTCTTTAAGCCTTTTAAGTCCCTCCAATACGGCAGCCTGTGCCTGACGATGGAGAAGATTCTCACGCTTGAACTCATTCAAGACTGGATCCTGTGTAGGATCATACACTTGGTTGCCTTTGCTGTTATCTTTTAGATTTCTGAAAAAATTATACATTTGTAAGTGATAAGAAAAAATTTTCAAACAAAAATGCAACTACTTTAGGGATTATATTGCAGTTTCTGATTTTTACTTTCCTGAAGTTTCTAACTATATTCTACATTCCATAAAATGAGTAGTTACCATGCGTAAATATAACACAATAATTATTCATACAGAATATTAAAGTTGGGGGTATTTTTATTTTATTATTTTCTTTTATAGTCTAGCAGCAAAATTGATTGTTGCTTTATATACGTTCTGAAGGCAATTCACTTGAGCTTGTAAATTATTCTTGGTGTGTATCTTAGACGACTTCTAACTTAGACGACTTCTAACTTAGACGACTTGTGATAAAATTTAATATGTTAAAGTGCTTTGTGTCTTGCCTGACGAGGCACTGCTTAACAGCAGAAGGTAAATGTTAAACGTGAGCCACTGTGATTTTGGATCGGTCATGCTCGCCATCGAAAAGTTTTTGCTTGTGGCGGCTTCGTGTGGCGGGTCACCCCCTTCCCTCCAATATGGTTGAGGGGAGTGATGGCTGCTGCTCGAGTCAACTCGTGCGCGGGTGCTGCTTGGGGGGACTGGTCGGACTACTATCCCTTTGGCATTTTAGTTTTTAGTTTGTTGCATTTTCGTCGTATTTTTTATTTTTATTTGATATTTTGAATGGCAGGACACACTGTCGCTGGTACTGATTTAAATGTAAAAAGACAAACTTTGTTTAAAAAAAAATGTGAAAAAATGACAAGCCCGCTGAGTTTCTTGCCGGATCTTCTCAGTTGAGGCCGTGTTGTGATCCGGTGGTAGCTAGCAAAAGTGGTAGCGTTAAGCCTATTTGAAATAAAAATTTTGAATCTTTTGAATCTTTGTGTGTATGCTGTATAGCTGAAACATACCTTGTTCTTTTCTTACAAGATTTTTGTTTTACAGTAGTCTCAGTAGAGACTACTGTACTGGACTATTGCAGTGTCGGTTTAGTGAGATTGTCTCACTAAACCGACACTGCAATAGTCCAGTACATCGAATAATCTGGCCCCCTAAGCTTGTGCCTTCCTACTCCCACACCATGCTTGTGCTCTGCAGACCTCACCATATTGCCTCAAAAATTAACACAATAGCACAATTTTTACTTACCAAACTCTGAACATTACTGTCTACCTTCTGCTGCTGTTTCTAATTCTATTTTTTTTAAATAAAAAATTGTGGTTATTTTAGTTTCTATGAATTTTTGTATGCGATCTAATAATCAAAACATTCTAACTATCAGACACTCCTCAGTATTTAACAGTGCCAGATTAGTGGCAACTGGCATGATGCTTCAGTAATCCTGTCGTCAACTAAGGCTGGTGTGCTAACTAATTAACAGCACATGCGATCCTTATTGAAAAGGATTGTTTGTGTCAGGAAGGTATGCGTGCATGCTGTGCGGATAGCAAAAACAACAAACAATAATATCTTGGGACTATCCACACACGGTTATCCGATCCCAAACTAGGCAGAGCCTGTACTATGGAAACCAGACAACTGATACTAATACTTATATACTTTTTTTTTTGTATGTTAATAATACAATACAATAGTCACAAACATGACACGAATTTGATAAACCATTATCAATTCTACTGCAGGGACATTACCCCTCTAGGAAGTGGTGTTATTTGGGCCTAATTATGGAAAGGTAATCATATCATCACCAGGATGAAAACTAACAAGCAAGATAAAACTGTTAAAAATTTAACAGAGAAAACTAAGTATGCAATTCATATCCTGTGAACACACTTTTGAACAAAAAACAAAGATATAAATTAATTTAAATTTTTTACTCTGCCAAACTATCCAGTGAGTGGAGTGCAATGGAAGAAAATGGGTTAAAACCTACTCATGAGTTCCTGTGTATTATTCAAATCTTTTTTAGAAACTTCCAATAGGTATCTGGGACCCTGTGGGGGGTTATCAAGAGTAAGTGGGATTCTTGCACACTGAAGCCCCTGCGGCTGTCACAGCACATGAGAGGGTGACCTGGATGTTGCCCTGAGTTCCTGCCTTTGAGCCCATCTGCACCACCAGTAGTGGTGTGCCCAGGCAAAATATGTCATGGTGCTCATGGGGACGAGGTTCGACAACCCTACCGCTGTCCTCGTCAGAGTCGCCACCGTACTAGATAGAGGTCTTGAGACTACAAACGTCCAAAGGATATCAACTGCACACCTAGTACTACTACAATGTGGTTCAAATTACAGTAAACAGGCTATAGTCTTACTTTCTTCGTTGTGCGGTCTCTTGCATTTGCAACGCGACGTCTGGCGCCATTGGAGCTACACTCGTGACAAGTTCCAGTGTCTCCACCCATGGCAATTTCAACTGGAACTCTTTCAATTTAACTTTTAAATCAGCAACGTTATTCGCGTACTTCTTCTCCACGCGCTCGATTTCTTCATTCAAGCCGGGCTTTAGTAAACCCTTAGCAAATGCTTCCTGTAGCTGTAAAATTTACAGTGTAAATAAATAAATGTTGTAAATATATGGTAAGAGTGAAGTTCACCACTGCCAAAAGAACCAAAGGCTTGCTTACCTCTTCATCAGAGTCAATGTCTGATTCGGAATCATTCAGCATAAAGTCAGTCATTTTCAGAGTATAATTATGAAATCAAATAATAGTAAGTAAATCGTACTAAAAATAAAATAACCTACATGCCTACAAAAACACGTGCAATCTTCCTCTAAGCGTGCAATTGACTTGAATTAACTTTTATGTTCAGACTTCGGTTGACAGTGGGTTGACAGCTTAGAGGAAGAAACCATTAAAGCGCTGGCACTTTTTCGTTCTCATTCGCGCAAGAAAAGAATGCATTTATATATATTATATGTGATAGAAAGAAACAGAGCATATGATTTTTTGTCCTTCAGCGTGTGTTCAGCACCGGGCGCACCGCGCGCCGGTGCGGTTTTCTTAGATACTCATGAAATTTTCTCGTTCACGATGTAGCTTTGGAGTTTTAAATTGAATTGCATTATGAAATATCGTATATATAACGTTGTACGTGTACGGGTATACGTGTGTTATGTGTACGAATGATTATTTTCTGTCCTTATCGGGGGCACGCGAAAAACATTTTGCTAAATATGTTGTATTTTTGACATAAGCTAGCGTTGGTTAAGCAATGTCAAGTAAGGCCAATACATAGATAGCAGTCGTCTGGATTTTCTTGAACATTTGAACTGAGCTTCCCTGTGCTTCGGTCTCGGTTGTTGTAGACAGTAGTCGTTACCTTCGGAGTCGCTGGACGTACGGGGCGTGGGCCCTAGGACATCCATTAAGTATGGCAGTGACTCCGAGGAGGACGGCGCACTATGGACGGAAAAACGAAGTTCCCTTTCATAGGATTTTTTAAAAATAAATATTTTATTTGATAGTTTCAAGTATACAGTTTTGTCGAGTACATTAAAACATTGAATAAATTAGTAGTTACCGGTTTTTTTTTTTAATAATTTTACGGCTGAAATGCCAGATCACTATATTCGGCATTTCAGCCGTACAAATATTTACGTGAAACCCATGTATTTTAAGAACTTGTGTTAGCTACCTATATTCTTGCAAATATAAAATATCAGTCATTCATATCGCATTATTTGTTGTGTTGTGCATACGTTATGAATATGTACGCTTTTCGTCAAGATCGTTAGTCATATAGGTTTGTTATTAACTTAAACTATAGAATTATACATGTATATGATGTAAATAAATGTAATGTCAAATTCAAAACACGCGGGTATTTGATTGAGTATGTTTCGCTAATCAAAAGCGTACTTATGTATTTTTTCTATGTATATTCTTCCGTGACAGGGGGGTGCAAGTGCACCCCCTTGCACCCTGCTGCCAGCGCCCATGGGGATGGTGGTACAAGGTCAAAAAGTGCTTGAGCGCATTCACCGTGGAACAATCTGTAAAAAACCGATAAGCATGCAACTAGGTGACGATGATCCAATTGTTGCAGTTTTTTATTTGTTAGGTCATTATCGTCAATTATCCTGCGAGCGCGTCTGTCTAGCGAATCCAAAGAGTCAAGTTGATATTTGGCAGAGCCAACCCACAGGTGAGAACAGTACTCCATGCAGGGTCGCACCTGAGCTTTGTAAAGATTCAAGAGCTGTTCCTTTGTGAAATACCGCCTCACCTTATTCAAGATACCAAGTTTTTTAGCAGAGATTTTGACTTTTGACTCAATGGATCGTCCGAAATTAAGGTCGGAGGATAAATTGAGACCTAACAAATCTAGAGGATTGGATGTCAGTATAGATACACCACAAAAAGCAGGATTATAGATGTATTCCAAAGAATTTATGATCATTTTATAAAATATATAAAAAGATTGAACCGACTTCAATAACACTAAAATGCATAAAATAATTTTAATATTATTGAAATTGGTGTTAGCGCACCTACGGAGTATACTTATTTGCATTTTATACATCATTCATGTTTCTTCAGGAACAATTTATCAGGACGTAATGAAATTTGCATGGAATCATTATAGTAGTTAACTTTCTCGAATAAAGAAAGAATAATCGAAATAGGTTCATATTTGAAGTTAGGCTCAATTCACACCAAGATGGCAGCGGCCGGCAGCGCACTTTCAGTGTGAACGAAAGACATTTACCAGGGTTATGACCATTTTTTCCTTAAAAACGACGAGTCTCATCCTTAAGGCGTTATTATAAATTTTTCTGACGCGACATTCTTGTTTTTTTTAGGAACTACCTACTTATTCGTAAATCGCAATCGTTTTTAATGGGACCCGATCAGGGGATCGGCCTATCCGTACAAAAAAAAATTTTTCATATCGGTCTATAATTGCCAGAGTTATGCGCGAACATACGTAAATGTAAATATATATATGTATAGTCGAATTGAAAACCTCCTCCTTTTTTGAAGTCGGCTAAAAAGTGACACGGCATGCGGTACACTACACAAACTCTTTTGGATATCTGATTAATTAGTCAGAGTAACATACTGATAGTCGATATCGATATTTGATTATGAGCTGTCCCAGCGCTAACTTTGCTGCGGTGTGGCCAATGTATTTAAAAATAAATGAAAGTATTCGGAATAAAAGTGACGACCGTAAATATCTTATAATAATTAAGTACACCCAAACATAAACATAGAATCGATAATTTTTAAAGTGTTTAGTAAAAAAATATGTAGAAAATTCAAGTAAAGATACTGAATTTCAAACAGTAATCTTTAATTAATTAATTATGCATCTACAGAAATAAAAGGTATTAACAATCATTTACGTGAAATAGAAGTCTTAAACTAATGTCAGTACATTCAACTTTTAAAATTACGCTCGTTACGCTTTTGTACGATTTAGTGGCAACACTTATTGATTAATAATATTTTTTAGTTTTTTGCAAATTTAGTGCATTATTTGACAATTTATAAACGAAATAATATTTACAGATGGAAAGTAACGTTATCCTTGGGTACACTAGATAAGTCTTATATTTTTTTACACGAAAACGCGCTGGCATTCGGCATTTTTAGCTTACGTCGTTCTGCGCGCACCTGGATTTGTTGAATGGCGTGGAACGCGGGTCAACTAGTTTTATATAACGGGTATGACCGGTGCTCTCGTACTTTGACAGAGGGGAACGCCTGACAGTGGCCTCTCCGGTTGGTTTAATACTCAAAGCGGCGTAGGCAGGTGAACCCAGTGACAAGTAGTGATGGGTGTAATCTGTCACAGGCGCAAATGTCGATAAATACGCTAACGGTACCTATTGTCGTGAATATGATATTATTTTTTTCGTTACTAATTTATTAATTTTACGGTCATTATTGTATTTCCGAGTATCGGACTTGCAAGACTTTATTGCACATATAACCATCTTTATTAGTAATACAATGAAATTATCAGACCCGCATCTAGAGCTCACAAAGGTATTAGAAGGCGATGTCTAGAACGCGATCACACGATTGTCGCAAGTACACGCGAACTTTGTTCGTACGAACAAAAGATGTGATTAAAAGAAAAAAGTGATCTAAAAAGCATTAAAAAACGAAAATATATCGAAGTCGTATCGTCGTCGATTATAGTCGCATTACGTAGGCTACTACATCAAATCAGTTAATATAGAATGTATACAAAAAATATACTTCTCTGGCTCCTTTTTCGGAATATGATTGTGAAGTCAAAAAAATGACAAGCTCAATTCATCATTTAACTTGCGTTCACCTTATCACGCAACTCGAACGGCTATGCTAGATTAACTTACTGAAAACATTTACAGTCCATATCTTTAAAACTACTCAACCGATTTTGATGATACTTATACTCTTCCCTAATTTGGAAGATACTACAACTATTTCAAAAGAATTACCACAATCGGATTTATAGTTTATGGGAAATCAGGGGACAAACCTACATACATACACTAATGAGAATTGGTACATTGGTTTAGAAGCCCACAGAACACAGAATACAGAACCTCTTTTTTGAAGGCGGTTGAAAAGTTATCGTTAACAAAAACGTACAGGACACACATACGCCGGTTGACCCCCACAGGTACCGTGGGGACTTATTACACGTTTCCCCTGTGGCATGACACAATGGTGGTGTGGCCTAACAAAATATTATTTTATGATTATCTGTATATTGGGTATGTTATGTCACTAGGCACTCATCCATTAATAGGACGTTAGCGATCACGTGACCGAGTTCGAGAAAACCCATATTTTAATTCGTGTTTTACAGAAATAACTTAAAACATTATTTTTAAAATTTTTATTACAAAGTACTTAAAATATAATAGACTTTAAAGATTTCATCAACTCGTACCATATTTTAATACAGTCAAGAACTCTGTGAAGAAGCATCCCTCTCCCTTTTATTTACCTGCAGCACGGTAACTGCAACCAGCCGCCGTAATCCACACACGTATTTATTAATAATTAGAGATGATCGTCATAATATTTGTTTTCTAACCCAATCCATCTGTCGTACCATACCACTTCTCCATCAATTCCGGTATTTTGGAATATAGAAAATAGTGAATATCTCATAGCCATCTGATCCCAAGTAAAGTCTATAATAAATAGTGTGTGTTATGTACCGAACCAGACAACTGACACAAATATACCAACGGGCCCATCAAATAAACTTATATACTTATATTTTATCAATTCATTAATTAAATTAACTTGTAAATCAAATCAAATTGTCCTAAGCTGATATTTTTTATTTGTAAATACCAATAATTTAATAACGATGAAATTATTCATATCGACAACGGCATCGAACGCGTCAATCACTATTCGTCTCGGCGGGGTGCGGGGCTGTGGGGGGTGGTACATGTAGCTTCGCGTCTTGCACCTCCTTCACCCCCGCGAAGCGTGATTTTTATTTAAATCAAAAGTATACAAAAATAATTTAATGGTGAAATGTAATGCTTGAATTATCTTTAGTGTGTTTCAGAGTATTCGATTTACAAGATTTTAATGTAGATTTAACCATATAACCTAGTTATAGAATTAAATCATCAACCAAGAACTCCCAACCGGCGCACACAACGTTGGCATTTGTATGACTACCACAGACTATTAGGATACTACGTATCAGACGGACAACTGGCCTCTCTAGGTCGCTAGACACAAGCTGTTGCTTCTGATTGGTTAGAGCAAAATGATGTATGACATTTCTTTTTTTTTTTAATTATAAAATTTGCAAGCTTAGGCAACTTAGGTAATGCCATATTTTTTGATACACGCACTAGGCCCTTCCTTACATATTACAATTCAAATTTTCATACCCACTAAATAAAATGAACAAAATTACGCTTTATATTATTTATTTTTCCTTTTCAATTTTTTCTTGTATTTACAGAGAGCTTTCATTTGCATTCCTGGCAGATTACATCTTGTTTCTAATCTTATAATATCCGTGCCCTTTAATATTTTGTTTATGACTGCACACCAGTTATGTATGCACAATTTAATTATACTATCAAGCAATCCGTGAACCACTTGGTCCTTATGGCTTTGACATGATATTTGGCTAAAATCTATTTTGTTTTGGACTTCTTTTATGATACATTTGGAAATATTTTTATGGTGTGGATTTTTTTCAAGATATTGATTTGATAAATCAAATATCTTGCCAAAGTACCTCACAATGTGTTCTGCAGGGTAGGTCAATTTTTGCTGGGTCAATCTTTTATATTCTCTATAATTGATCCATTTGTGGACCTCACTGTTTTTTTCTACAGTAAGGTCTTTTTTGCATACTTTACAATTGACTTTCTGAAGTATTTTTCTAACGACCCAACCAGCAGTGTAAGCACGAGATTGAATTGTCAAGCGTTCACGTCTTGCATCATGTGAAACTGGATACATATGCACACAGGATTCATCAAGTTTCGAACCAGAAAAGTCGTCACCCATGTTGATTTGACTTTCTTTTGGAATATCAAATAATGATTTTATTTTCAACAATTGATTGCTGTTGTCACTTTCACAATTGAAAGATGTGTGGTGAAATTTGATAAATCCTGTGATCAATAAGGACTTGAATGTTGATGTGAAGTTGTGGCAGCTTGGATTATTATCCCTAAAGTTGTATGATCGCATCTGACCAAAGAAGTTTTCAATTGCATCAGAATTTAAATTTCTTGGTTTCATTATTTTAATGTTTTTGTTTTTCAAGATCTGCCACAACCTTTGCATGCTCTGAAGGGTACTTATCCAGTTTTTCAAACTGGGCACGGTTGATTCTCGACCATTTTGGTCTACAAATTTTAGCTGTCGTAATTTTAAAATAGCCTCCTGCCAAAAATCATGATGTTTGCTGGTAGCTGTAACAGCAGAACGAAGCTGTTTTCCTTTTTTTTTCAAATTATAAATAGCACTTCCATTGACGCTATCAAACAGGTCGTCGAAGAATGACACCACTTCTGCCGTATTTTTCAGTGTTTTGCTGACTGGTTGTCCATCAGAGTAATGAGCTGAAAGTGATTTAATTATTATCAATATTACTAGGCATGCAATTAGATGTTACATAATTATTGGCTTTATTAAAAAATACCATCTTGATTGGTATCATTAAAGTACCGTACCATTAGTTCTGCTTTTAGAAGCATGGAAATTTTGCTCTTTAGAATAATAAGATATAGCATGAAAAATTACAATCCAAGTGAGGTTTAACTTGTGTTTTCTCAGGTGACTGATGCAATGCAGTACCCCAGAGACTACTTTGTGTGTTTTAAGAAAAAGCATACAAAACAGACTGCAGTTGTCATGGATAGAGCTAATGGCTAATGTTACACTTTCATTTCTGTAGACTTGTATTGTTAAATAAACACTTACAAAATGCTGAAGTGAAGTTTAAAGCTCCAGCTACAGTCTTACTGAAAACCCGAACACAATTTTTTACCTGTGAAAAGTAACTTATTTTAGCTATCTCATCTCACTTGTATTATAAAGGCGGAAGTTGTCTATATGTTTGAAACTTATAACACCCTCAATTTGTGTTGGAAGTTAATAATAATTTTTTACAGAAATAAAAAACCTTTTAGTTTTATTCAAATCATTCAGTTCATAAATGTTGTTTGTTATGCCCAAACATCCACAAAAAAAAATAAACATACTGGTAGGGCACCACAGGGAATAGCTGAGTAGTACCATACACATAAAAATATAACATTTATAGGCACTATACCTTCATTTTTTTTATTTTGTCTGGAATAACGTGTTCATCATTCAGTTTGTGTAGCAAACGAGATTCAGTGTGCTGGCAGTCTGTCTTGTATACGTCAACAATATCAGACCATGTTGCAATTTTTTTATTAAAGGATATGTTTTTTGTAAGAAAATTATTTCTTAACCCTTTAATTAAATGGCATGGGTCATAAATGATGCTCATGTTGAAACCCCCAATGTGAATTGTGTCATCTGAAACAAATTTATTAATTTACTGCTATACAAGATGAATTAACGTAGAAATTTTATAAGATGACTTTATAATAATTATGTAATTATATATTGTACAGTAGGGTATGAAAACCTTCATCAGTTTTCAAATTCATTCCTTTATCAAGTTGTGGACTCTTAGTACCTTTTGAAACTAAAGCACTAAACAGACAACTGCATATAAAATAATACTTGATATGATAGATAACAAGGGTCAATCAAATCTTACTATCTTTATTAGGCAATCTGTCAGTCAACTAATTGCAAACGTCAATATGATATTGTTTCATTTGAAATAAAATGTCGGCATGACTAACAATTGCCCTGGCTGCAAGCAGGTGTCGATTTTAAGGTGACCTTTTCTTACCCGATTGTATAAAGGAAATTTACCTGTGATTTTATTTTCCAGTATCTGAGACCGTCTTGTGTCTTCTTGTAAATTTTTTAAAGCCGATTGAAATGCAGCTCCCTGATCCGATACGAGAGCTAGCGGTATAAGCCCAGTTTCACCAACTGCAGTAACTATTTCTTTTAAAATTTGCTTCAATTTTATTGCTGAGGTTGCACCTTCACAAAAATAAAAGGCAACGGCTTGTTGCCACTTATGTACCACACCCTTAATCATAAACACTAGGGCATGGTCAGCAAACGCATTGGTTTTTTCTGTTAGGTCAACTAAGCCACATATTTCATCTGTATGATTATATGTTAATCCAGTTTCGAGTGCCATTTCATCAAACACAATAGTGCAGAATTTTTTATCTTCTTTCCACATGTTGACCTATAATGTGAGAAATAAAAAACAGTTTATTTTGTATAGAGTACAAAACACAAACACATACATACAAACATATAAATATACTAGCTGACCCGCGTAGCTCCGCCTACGCTTTCATTGCCTACATTAAAAATAAAAATACTCCAATTTCCAGTTTCTGGTTAAATATTTAAAAAAAAATCGATTTCTCACTCTTTTTTTCTCTCCCATTTGGTTCTCTCTTTTTCCTCCTTTCTTGATTTATTTCTCTCTCTCTCTTCTAAAAAACAGACAGACAGACAGACAGACAGACAGCCAGACAGACAGACAGACAGACAATAATTCCAAAAAAAATTGTTTTGGCCTCTATGTCGATAGTATAGTATCCCCACATAAAAATTTTGGAAAAATATTCAATGTACAGACAAAGTGCTCTTTGAGTTTTATTATAGTAATATAGATTTATACCTCTTTCTTTATGGCTTCAAAAACTTGAGCATTTATGCCAGTTTCAATGTGTAATTTTGAGACCATTTTCTTTAATGTTGTCTCAGATGGCAAAACAAATATCTTCTGTAAAAACCGGTACGATTTTGGGCCTTGTTTTAAAATCGAAAGGGCAATCAGTTTCTCATCAAGTGTGAATCGTCTGGCTTTTTTTTCTTTGGTGCATAATTTTAGTTGCATCCACAATACTTTTTTTGCAATAGGGTTCATCCCGACAGCCATTTCTTCAAAAGAATGTGACTGTGAGAAGCGTAAAGCTTTTTTGGCTCTTCGAGTAAAACTTAATAGCTTACGAGATTTTCGAAACTCATTATATAGCTTACGACATTTCGGAGTCAATGCTTCAACTTTTGCAACAGTTCTTTTGGTGTGTTTCAGTTTCTGAATTATTTTTGGATCTGAAATTAGTATTTTTGTAACAATTAACTAATAATTGAAATGTAAATTATTATATAACTATTTTATCATGAGTATTGCTGCGCAGCCCCACAGTGTTATATTCTATTGGAACATATTTTTGGGATAAAAAGTAGCCTAAGTTTATTAACTACCTTTATACCCAATGTTATCTAAATCTTTTCAGCAATTTTAGTGTGAAGGAATTACAAGTACACACAAGAATTTTAATTTTTATAATATTAGTGAGATGAGATCTAATCATTATAATAATACCTGATGGTAATTGTTTTTGAATTACAGGATCATTTATATCTTTCAAAAGTCCATCTGTAGATGTAGAAGGAAACACGTCTGGAAAATAAAAAGAAGTGTCTTAATTGAGATTTGTGGCACTGTATATAATTGTGGTATAGCACTCCTCTACACATTGAGACATAGGAAATATTTGACCATTCAATTCTGCCATTTACTTGTGCAAAATCACTAGTATGCTCAGTAATTATTAGTACTTGAATGAAATAAACATGTCTATTACATATTATGTAAAAAAAAAAAAATTGGTACTCAAAATCGATTAGTAACTGACAGAGTATTCTCTATTATGCCACAAGGGAAAAAACAATTGCAAAATATTATGATAAAAATTGTAAAACCACCAAAAATTACAGATTTTTCATCAAACAAAACAAGTAATTGCTTGGGGTTTTATAATATTAGTGGGATGTGCATAATCCTATTACTAAATTACATTATATACAATAATTTAAGCATTTTTAACCTGTAGACTTCTGCATTTCATCAAAATGCGATTTGCAATAACTGTGATCAGAATGCATTTTCTTTGCATATTGGTGTTCAAGAGTATGGTCCGGTGCTGTAAAATAAAAATACAAAATCAGTATGATGAAAAATTTCGAGAAAATACAAATAAACAAATACAACGGGTAAGCTTAAACGTACCAGCAGTTTCGGTAGGATTCAGTGGTATCCCACTGAGTATTTCAGTTTCAAGAAATAGAGTAGGATATGCAGTGGCCAGAAGACGTGACTTCTGAGTCACGAAACGTGGTTCAAAATGTTTGTGGCACACTTGTAGACTGCCGAAATCACCTTTCTGTCGCAAAGATTCGCAGTTAATACTGTCAAGCCACTTTTGGAGTCTTTTCACGCACTTCGGAAATTTGTGTAAAATAGCGTCCTGTCGCGAACTTACACAACCCGGCACAGAACACTTGAAGTACATCTTGATTTGCTCAAGAAAACAGTTGATTACTATAAATGTGGAACAGAAATATACGGAAAATACGACGCAACTACTTCGCTCAAAGTAAGCAAGCAATCTATTTTGAGGTTATATTTTTCACCGGTTTCAATGACATTAAAATAAATATGGCGGTGTGCTGGCGGGTGGTGCGGGGAGTATAAATGTCAAACATCATTTTGCTATGCGTCTAGTTTTTTTTATAGGCAGATTACGGCCCGTGATGACTACTAGCGCTTGCGGGCGGAACGAAGCTATGTTCTTACCCGTGCCTACGCGTTCTTACTTGAATTGAGCATTCTATAGTACTTGTACTGATTATTGTTCTGTGGTTGACACCATAGATTTAAGATTTTTTTCACTACGTTCAAAAAGATGAACATAGCGTGGGAAGGAGAAGTTCTAATCAAATACAAACTGCACGAGTGCAACAGAGGCAGAGACAAAATTCTTTTTTTTTATTCCGCATCACTTTTGACATTAGCCACTGCAACGCCACAGACGTATTAGGGATGCTACGCATCAGACGGTGAACTGCCCTAGAGGAAAAATCACATTACGGATTTGCAGTAATAGAATATGACGTCAGTTTTTTTTTTTAAATTATACGCTCATATCATGTGCCGTGGGTCAGGACTTTTCGCCCAGTTTAAAAAAAAACGGAGACTAGTCTTTTAAGCCGCTTTACTTTTCATATTCCTATTCCATTTTTCTTTAATATTTCATATTCAGGTTTAGAATAAAATACAATATACATAATTTAAATTATTTTTATTCTTTATAAAAAAAATATACATATAAGGTAAATAAGGTTAATACTTTGGTCAGGATGTGACTCTCCGGGTAGTTTTTAGTTAATTCATTTGTTTGATAAACTGTCTCCATTTATAATAGCGGCTAGTTAAATAATATTAAAGAATGGGTTAATGCCATGGTCGAGATGTGGCTTGTCACAGCTTTTTAGAGATATGTTTGTTTGTCCGATAAATTGGCATCGTTAACAACATCAAAGGGACCATCGCAGAGTGTACAAATTCCAACTAAAACAAAAGAGTGGCATGCTTTAGTATTTTGTATGACACACACAATTACCAGAGAGAGAAGATAAGAGAATGCAAAGTGAATAATTCCGGTTAATTATGATTCTATCTTATTTTTACAGTAATAAATTTTCAGCACTTGCAGATTTATTAGCCTAGCCTAATAGTATGGAACTGTCCTACTACAGCACAAAATTTACATCATTATCATCGGAGTAAATGAGGACAAATTAGGTACAATAATGTACAGTATAAATACAAGACAACTGTGTAAAATATATAAAACTAATGTTATAAATGTTAATTCATATATTGCATGATATAGTAAATTATAAGTTAAATTAGGTAGCATTCTAATGAAAAGTATGAGAAAATATTCGTAACAAGGTAAGTACTTACCATTGTGGTCAGTGTGCATTGTATAAGGAGAGCATTTCTTGATTTCGTAAGCCAAAAATAACGTAGCATAGGCTTCAACACGAAGACGAAGCCTCACTGGTATGAGGCAATGAACTTTTCCGTGAAGAATATCCTTTCACAGTTCATGTTTATATGTTACAGTCCTGCATATTACAATCTTGGGGAAAAACATTAAATTGATTGCCGTCCTTACTCCTACAAGCACAATTCACGACACAGTCTTTTAAAACGTAATGCAAGTTGTTATTTAAAGATTTTACACATTCATTATGTACAAAATTGTAAAATTACAATGAACAACGAACTTGGTAAAATCACAATGGCGTCCTTGTTTCCTGTCTTATTAAAATCAAATATGGCGTCTATATTACAGACGACAAAGGAATGAAGTATGAAGGAGGGAGGAGGGAAACTGTCAAAATGGATAGTTACAATATGGCTACAATGCGAGGAATAGAAGTACCGAGATTTATAGCCGTGCTGCAACGCTGCCTCGCGGTCTGTTTACTGTCAAAGTAAATCATAATAATTTAGGACGATCTCAAATTTATAATATAAAATATTATTGTTCCATTATGGTGGCTTGTGCAATAAGTGCATGTGATTTTACAAATCGTAATAAAACGAATAAGTAAACATTTCACAGGTAATTGATTACTATTCCTGACTGCATTTTTGCTTGCTATATTTTTATGGTTTTGGTTGAAAATTTGATTGAAAATCCTAATAATATCGTAGAATACATGTTTTTCTTCAAACTGATCATAATTTATTACTTTTATATGAAGAATAGCGGGATATTTTGTGTAAAATGTAAAACGATTTGTTTACAATAGGGCTTGAAAAAGTCCTGACGTCATGAGTATCGATATCGATATTAAAGCAAATAGTTTTTATTAGTGGCACAAATATAAATTCTACGTCTTTTTGTTTTAGTTTCAAGGAGTTTATATTTATACGGTCTAAAAATATTTTGCAGTCTCTATATTCTTTATGTAAATTGATATGATAATAATAATAATTCAAATTTATTCTTTCAGATTATCAAAATAATTCTTTGGTAAGACAAAAATAGATGCGGATTAAAGACTAGGATGGATGGAATCCCTACAATATTCCAGTGTCTGTGATAAAGATTTTGATTTCTGTCTGCGATATACATTTTGAGGCAAAATGTTTTATACAAAGTGTGTCACAACATCAACGTTACCTAATAAGAGGCTGTACCTTATTTAATTTACTTGTACTTATGTATGACACTGAAAAAAATATAAGTCAGTACCAGTTCCTTTAGGAAACGATAACACTAAATAAATTATGTTTGTTAGCAGTTCCAATTGAAAAACGGATGATCTTGTTCTTAAAGTTATTTTACCGCTATCGATACCCTGTGAACCTATTATTATGAAAAAACTTTACTTACTTTAATGTACCCATACGCCACCAGGTATTTATGTCAAGTCGTTAGTCAGAAAATAAAATCAGAACCTAGAAACACAGAACCTCCTACACTGCGTTTTCCGGTTAGTGGTGTCTACTCCAAAACCACTGTTTCCCAATGACCATCAGTTTTAAAGCAAATATGAGCAGCCACTCCAGTCTGGTAATTCGTTAAGCTACGTCGGCAAATTTGATTATCTGGTGATAACTTAAAGAAGAAGAAGAGAAATTTAAAGAAATAGATATTCTAACGGTTGTATCACAATATATTTATGAAAATTTGTTGTATGTAAAGAAAAACATAAGTGCTTTTGCAAAGAATAGTGACCATCATAATGTAAACACCCGGAACAAACACAATCTAGCTGTATACTCCACGCGTCTCCACAGAATTAGCAATTCGTAAAGCAGCAGCAGTATTCGTATTAGCAGTTCGCAATAAGTATGTATTTTACAATATAAGTATATTGTTTGTCTTTATGATAATAACCTGGGACGAAGGTCTATTCCACTTTGATCTCCACACATGGTGATCTGATCCCAAACAAGGCAGAGCCTCTACGATGGAAACCAGGCAACTTTTACTTGTACATACTCATATACTTTTATTTGTAAATACATACTTAATAGATAAATAAAACCCAGACACTTGGTGGAAATCGAACCAATGACCTATTGGGTAGCCAGCCGGGATGTTGAACTGTTAGACCAACACGTCCGCCTAATGTTTTGGTTTTATACTATTTAGAAATATTGCATACTTCTCAAGAATCTCATAGGGGAAGCTCCTTCACCTATACTGAACTTTAATAATTATTATTTATAATGCATGCTTATTTTCATGATCCGATTTACGATGTCAGCAAAAATAAACTACAATTTTTGTTTAGAATGACTGTTTTACCACTTTTGACAATTTCATTATGAGATTTGCAATACTAAAGGTTATTAGTAACTTGTTTTAAATCAACATCAATTTTAAATTATACAGATTGTGTATATATTCACACAAAATATCATCGATATCGATTACGTACGTAGTACTTTTTAACAACACTTTTTTTCCTTTACACATAAACAATTCACTCACACATAGGTTTTTCTTTTTTGGTTTCATTTTTTATCGGACTATGTTTATCTTCTATATATAATATCTTTGGTTGACACGGATTGGGTTGACAGTTTAACTCTGTCTACGGTTTCACTCAAGGAGCTTATATTTACAACACTGGAGTTTTCGCCTAGAACAAATAATTATTGAATTATTGAAGACAGGTTCGTTCACCCTTAGTTATGTTTTTTATCCCTCTCACACTTTATCTAAAATTGCCATGATTAACACAAAAAATCCCAATCCTGATTGTGTGAATTGTGATAATCATAGATTTCGCAACGTGGGTCGGGGTTCTCTTGACTGACTTTAAATGAATTATAAGAAAATTTACATCCACGTCAACTTGAGTACTGTCTATGGACGTCAGTAATAAATTATACAGAAATCATATTCATATACCAGCCTTTCACTACCCTGATTGTTGGCAGCTGCCGTTTTAATATTATGGCAACTCTCATTGAACACATTAGGGCCACTCTGTCATATGTTTTCTACCACTTCGGGTTTTTAAAAGATCATATAAAACTGTGTGCCGACTAGAACCTCTTTGCCACTTGGATACGTGTATTTTCTATGTGTTTTGAATGCCGAACAGCTCGGTTTAGAATGTGCCGTCTGACTAGTGTTTGATACATTGGTTGTTATTATTTAGTAGTGTCAACAGTGTAAACACAATTCCTTGTATATAATTAGTGGAGATCAGTCGTGTATATTATTAACATATCGTCACTGTATTTTATACGAATCACTAGTAGTAGTGTTACGACATCTCAGTGTCTTACAGGTAAATAAATGTTTGGACCCTCAACCGTCTAACTTATTTCGGAGCAGATGAATAAAGAAGGGTCAACCGACCCTCATTTGGTGACTTGAGACGACAACTAGAGGATTACACGTAAGACGTTAAGCGATTAACCAACACGAGGATAATAAGGTAACCAACACAGTACCTATCAATAAAGAAAAGAAAAATTAGAAAAGGAACGGTGTTCGTTTTATTTAACGGAATTTACGTCGGACTAACGTCAGCCATTATCAACCTCCAATCGGCCATCAGCCAATCTTCCCGGCAGGTTGAAGCGGTGGACCCTTATGTCCAACGCTTCAAACTGCCGGCCGACGTCAAAGAATTGGTCCGAGCCAAAAACGCGGCTATCCGCGCTCACGACTCCTACCCCACCGCAGCCAACCGGATCCGCATGCGCGCTTTACAGAGGGACGTAAAGAACCGCATCGCGGAACTCCGGGGGGACCGGTGGGACGGTTTTCTCGAGGGTATCACTCCCTCTCACCTAGCCTACTGGCGGCTAGCGAGGGCTCTCAAGTCCGACACGGTAGCCACCATGCCTCCCCTGACCCGCCCTTCAGGCGCCCCACCAGCTTTCGACGACGAGGAAAAAGCCGAGGTCCTCGCAGACTCTCTAGAGAGACAATGCTCTCCTAGTGTCTCAGTTTCCGACCCACCCCATCGCGATCTCGTAGATAGGGAAGTAGAGCGCAGGGTTTCTGCCCCGCCATCCGACACTCTCACCCCGGTCACCCATTCCGAGGTGGAAGACCTCATCAAAGGCCTTAAGCCTAAGAAATCCCCCGGCCCTGACGGCATCTCGAACCGCGTACTAAAAATCCTTCCCTACCACTTGATCTACCTCTTGGTAGCCATCTTCAATGCCGCCATGACGCACGCTATATTCCCTTCGGAGTGGAAAGAAGCAGACGTCATCGGCATTCACAAACCCGGTAAGCCACGTGACGATCCCACGAGCTACCGTCCCATTAGTCTCCTTAGCGCCCTGGGCAAACTCTACGAGCGCTTGCTTTTCGCAAGACTCAAAGAGTTTGTCATCTCGAAGGGCATACTCATACACGAGCAGTTCGGCTTTCGAGCCGGACACTCCTGCGTCCATCAAGTGCACCGCATCACGGAGCACGTCCTCTCCGGGCTCAACCAGCCCAGACCCATATACACCGGAGCCTTATTCTTCGATGTCGCCAAGGCATTCGATAAGGTCTGGCACAATGGCTTGCTTCACAAGCTCTACCTCATGGGCGTGCCAGACCGTCTGGTCCTCATCATACGAGATTTCCTCAGGAATCGCACCTTTCGATATCGAGTCGAAGGTGCGCGATCCACTTCCCACCCTATTCAGGCCGGAGTCCCTCAAGGCTCCGTGCTCTCTCCACTCCTGTTCAGCCTGTTCACGAACGACATCCCTCGTTCGGACAGGGTGCAACTAGCCCTATATGCGGACGACACCGCACTATATTTCTCACACAGAAATAAGGCTTTTCTGACGCGCACTCTTCAAGTCGCCGTCAACGCTCTAGGCGAATGGTTCCAAAAGTGGCTGATCGCGGTGAACCCGGAAAAGAGCGCCGCGGTGCTCTTCTCCCGGAGCACCAGATCCCACACTGCGGGCCATCCCAGGAGTCGTTTAGGTCAGATCACCCTCTATGGGCGTCCCATCCCTTGGACCAAAAAGGTCAAATATCTAGGCGTCACCCTAGACTCCCGCATGACATTTGGACCGCATATACGGTCAGTACGCAACCGAGCGGCCTTCGTCCTCGGCCGGCTCTACCCCATGATCTGCAGGCGGAGTAAACTGTCGCTTAGGAATAAGTTGACACTTTACAAAACCTGCATCCGTCCCATCCTATCTTACGCCAGTGCCGTATTCGCACACGCGGCTCCCGTCCACATCAATAGCCTCCAGGTTATTCAAAACCGATTCCTTCGACATGCCGTCGGTGCCCCGTGGTACATGCGGAATGTCGACCTTCATTCCGACTTCGGTCTAGTCCCTATCCGCAAATTTTTCAAAGAAATGTCCGAACATTACTTTGAAAAAGCATGCGTCCACCCGAACCCGCTCATCGGCGCCGCTGCCGACTATATCCCCGACCCCGACCCTGGTCCTGGTCCCTCAGATCGTCGACCTACCGTACATCGCCGCCGTCCGCGGCATGTACTGCTCGACCCACCCGACCCGATGTCCGTCCTCCTGGACCTTGACACAACACCAACACCTACACCGACAACGACGTCACGAGTCGTACACACACCTACACACAGACACCGGTCTCGCCGGCGAGGCCGAAGGATCGTACACATGCGACCTCGACATGCATCCCCTCGCTGAGTTTCTTGCCGGTTCTTCTCAGCGGGGGCGCGTTGTGAACCGGTGGTAAACTCGCACACTCTCTAAGCGGCAGCCCAAGCCGAGGCCGTGCCTCCCTGAGGTGCCCTTGAGCTAGTCGCTACCTATCTTTCCGGGCTGGAGCGCTCAAAGCGCTCGCCCCTCTTGTCCGGTGAAGCTGTAATGGCCATCTGCGGCCAACAGTACTACTCATACAAAAAAAAAAAAAAAAAAAAAAAAAAAAAAAAAAAAAAAAAAAAAAAAAAAAAAAGTCAGCCATTATACAACGGAATTTTATCTAAATATTGAATATTAAATAAAGAAGACATTCGTCGTGGAGCGACATACTGGAATTCGACGAGCAATCAGCTCGTTTTTCGCCGTGTTCACCGTGTTCGTCGTGGTTCCTGCCTGCGAATTTTCGGCGATCGTTTTTTTGTTTCGCAATGACATTTGGTGAAACATTTGAAGGTTTATTTAAAAACAACAAATTAAATATTTAAATAATTTTTGTAAAGGTCTCAGTCGTTCCACCACCAACCCACGTAGGAACAAATTTCATCAAATTTAGGGTTCCGCGCCATCCGTACCACCATTGATATGGATATCGTTAACCGTGTGTCCATCTGTACGCCGCCTTTCTGCAAGGACCGTTCAACATTGATTGCAGAGCTGAACCACAAAATAGAGGAACTTACTCGCGTAGTGGCTTCTTTAGCCAACCGAGGTTTTGACCAACGGGGCCGCTCGCGAGAACGTAGCTTAGGTAGATTTAGGAACCGATCACGCTCGCGCAATAGCGAGTTATACTATTACCATGACCGATTCGGAACGAAAGCAAGGAAGTGCGTCCAACCGTGCAAATGGTCTGGCCCTCCACCTTCAGTGGCTGGTGGCTGCAACCAGTCGTCGGAAAACCTGTAGAGCGTCCGGTTTTGGCGACTGCCCAACGCTCAGCCACGAGTCGCCGTCTTTTTGTAACTGACCGGTATACTAACAGGAAATTTCTGGTGGATACTGGTTCAGACGTAAGCTGCGTACCAGTTATTAGTGTTAGCAAGCTGAAAAGACAGCCGCAGCCGTACGATTTAGTGGCAGCAAACGGATCTAAAATTCAAACTTACGGTTTAGTCACGCTATGCTTAAACTTAGGTCTTAGGCGCAGTTTATCTTGGAATTTCATAATTGCGGATGTAGAAACTGGCATAATAGGATCAGACTTTTTGTCGCAGTATAACCTACCACCCTGACTGCACTCATGGGAAGCTTCGCGACGGGACGACAGGTTTCTCATCTTTCGCGGAACTCCAAGACGATAGCCAGTCCAGCATCAAAATTATTTCCATCCCCGAATCGCCTTTCTCAGCGATCCTTCAGAAATTTCCGAGTATCACGCGCCCCCCTGGTGTACTTCAGGAGTCTAAACATGCAACGGTGCATTATATTAAGACAACTGATGGCCCTCCGGTATCATCGCGGCCACGTCGTCTGGCTTCATTGAAGCTTCGCGCTGCACAGAAAGAGTTTGAGGACATGGTCAAGGCTGGGACAGGCAGGCCATCTTCTAGTCCTTGGTCTTCAGCTTTACACCTGGTGGAAAAGAAAGATTCAACGTGGCGACCGTGCGGCGATTATCGCACCTTGAATGCACGCACTGTTCCGGACAGATATCCGGTTCGGCACATAGGTGACGTATGCCAGAACCTTGCTGGAAGTACCATCTATAGCAAAATTGACTTAGTGAAGGCATACCAACAAATTCCGGTAAATCCTACCGATATTTGCAAAACCGCAATAATCACACCATTCGGGTTGTTACGAATTTCCATACATGAGTTTTGGACTTAGAAACGCAGGTCAAACATTTCAACGTTTTATCGACGAAGTCGTGCGTGGCCTTGATTTCTGTTATGCCTACGTGGACGATATCCTGGTGTACTCAAATTCCAGCTCCCTGCATGCTCAGCACCTGGAAATTCTTTTCAGAAGGTTGCATGAGTATGGAGTCATTATCAATACTGCTAAGAGCGGTTTTGGGGCTAAAGAGGTAACCTTTTTGGGGTATCACATCGATGAGGCAGGTGCTATACCCCCCGTCGACAGAATCCAAGCCTTAGTGGATTTCCCTCCCCCTAAGACTGTTGAAGGAATGCGTAGATTCCTTGGCATGGCCAATTTCTATCGGCGATTCATTCCAGCTGCCGCCAAATTCCAAGCACCGTTAATTGACGCAGTAGCCGCTATCCAGGGTAAAGGTGCCAAGCCTTTCGTTTGGACTTCCGAGCTTTTGTCGTGTTTCGAAGAGTGCAAGAAAAGTTTAACGTCTGCAAAGATCCTGGCGCATCCAGACTGCAGCGCCTCTCTCGGTCTCTTCACTGACGCATTGAGCACTCACGTAGGCTCTTGCCTGCAACAGCGTCGTACCGAAGCAGATGATTGGCAGCCCATCGCTTACTTCAGCAAAAAGCTGAACCTTAAACAGTCATTATGGCCAGCTTACTACAGAGAGCTCCTCGGCGTTTATGAGAGCGTTCAGCATTTTAGGCATATTCTCGAAGCGCAGCACGCAACAATTTTTACGGATCATAAGCCGTTGATTTACGCGTTCGCCCAGCGAAGAGAAAAGCTCCCGCCCGCACAGCTGAATCAATTATCTTTTATCAGCCAATTTACCACAGACATTGTCCACATCAAGGGCGTCGATAACGTCGTAGCGGATACATTTTCTCGTATCAAGGGTATTTCCTTGGAAGCAGACTACGCCGCACTTGCTACTTCACAGCGTTCTGATGAAGAATTAGCACACGCTCGCGCGAGTTCTTCGCTTAAGCTGGAGGATGTATTAATTCCCGGCACTAATGTAAGCATCACTTGCGACATGTCGACTGGTAAAGCTCGTCCATACCTAACGCCACCATTTCGTAAAGCAGTATTTAACAAGTGCCATAACCTTAGCCATCCTGGTGCGCAGGCTTCTGCATGCATGGTGGCTGAGAGATACGTTTGGCTTGGTATCAACGTAGACTGTAACAGATGGACTCGTTCATGTTTAGATTGCCAGCGTTGCAAAGTGACAAGACACGTCAAGTCTCTGCTGAGTAACTTCAGCAGTCCGTCCGACAGGTTTAAACATGTCCACATCGACATCGTCGGCCCACTTCCTCACTCTAACGGTTATAATTATTGCCTCACCGCGATTGACAGGTTCACGCGGTGGCCGGAAGCTTGGCCGATGACATCCATCACTGCCGAAGAAGTCGCAGACACCTTCGTGAACGGCTGGGTGTCTCGCTTCGGCGTTCCCAGTATTTTAACGTCGGATCAGGGACGCCAATTTGAATCATGCCTCTTTCAGCGCCTTTTGAGTGTTTGCGCGACCAAGAGGATTCGTACCACCAGCTACCACCCATGCGCAAATGGCATGGTCGAGCGGTTGCACCGCCAGCTTAAGGCGGCATTAATGTGCCATGCTGAAACGTGGTCGAAGGCACTGCCATTTGTTCTCCTCGGTATGAGATCGGCTTTTAAAGAGGATATCAAATCTTCTTCAGCCGAGCTCGTATATGGCGAATCGTTACGTTTGCCAGGAGAGTTCTTTGTTCCCGCCAATGCCTCGGGTAGCCCTGATTCGATCATTGATTTTGTATCAGATGAAATCAGATCTTAAGAAGCAAATGGAAGTAATGCGTCCAGTCGAAGCTTCAAATCATGCACGTCCAGCAACTTTCGTTTTCAAAGAACTAGCATCAGCGTCCCACGTCTGGCTGCGGGACGATACGGTTAGGCGTTCACTTCAACTACCGTACTCCGGTCCATACAGGGTAATTAGGCGTAAGGACAAAACCTTAACCTTGAATGTTAAGGGGCGTGAGGTTACAGTTAGCATTGATCGCGTTAAGCCTGCTTTCATTGAGGCTGATTTAGAGTTAGGGCATCACGAGTTGACAGCCTCGCGAGGATCAATGTTGGACGGTCCAGCTAGTGTTCCGTCGGGCAACGATTCGGATCATTCGATCGTTGAGCTTGCTCCACCAGCTTCCTTTTCCCCTCCTGCCCCCATTGTCACTCGGTCCGGTCGTAAAGTTAAATTTAGAGATGTTCTTGATTTATAATTTAATTTCAGGCTCCTGCCCAATGTTTGGGGGGTGTTTCCTCTCTGCGTGGGGGGGGGGTGATGTGGCGACTAGAACCTCTTTGCCACTTGGATACGTGTATTTTCTATGTGTTTTGAATGCCGAACAGCTCGGTTTAGAACGTGCCGTCTGATTAGTGTTTGACACATTGGTTGTTATTATTTAGTAGTGTCAACAGTGTAAACACAATTCCTTGTATATAATTAGTGGAGATCAGTCGTGTATATTATTATCATATCGTCACTGTATTTTATACGAATCACTAGTAGTAGTGTTACGACATCTCAGTATCTTACAGGTAAATAAATGTTTGGACCCTCAACCGTCTAACTTATTTCGGAGCAGATGAATAAAGAAGGGTCAACCGACCCTCAACTGTATTCTCGTTAGATTCGTGATTTAAACAATGTAACGTATTGAACAAAATTACAGAAGTGTTTGGAAACCAATTCGGACAAAAAGTTTCACAGGTTAGTGTATTTTTGCGTAAAAATGTATGAATACATTAAATACGGTTATTAGAACCGTATTTAATGTATTCATACATTTTTACCTTCGAATCATGTTAAAAACAAGTCAATAATGATTAATTTTAGTGTTGTGTGGCGATATATAAATGATATACCTATTTTATTCTGTAGGGTGACCATTAAAACTGAAATTAAGATTTTCTGAATCGAGAAGGGTACGTAATTATACTTATGTATGAGTTTAATGTTTAAAAGTCAAAAATAGAATATTTTTTCACTCATAAGTGGACCCATAGCTACCACAGAAGTAAAATATATTAAGAAGTTGTACCAACTGAAATACAATATAATTTCGACACATTATCTATATCTATATATATATATATATATATTATATACATATTATAAAACAAAGTCGCTCCCGCTGTCTGTCTGTCCCTATGTATGCTTAGATCTTTAAAACTACGCAACGGATTTTGATGCGGTTTATCTTAATAGATAGAGTGATTCAGGAGGAAGGTTTTTATGTATAATACATGCATAATATATTAGAGTAACACTGATAATTTTAGAGGTTTCTAATGTGATGTCGCAAATAAACACACTTTTTTGCGCTTACATTGCAACCGCTGGCTGAACCCTACAAGATAGATCAAAATAATGTACTACAATATTGTACACCTTAACAAGGTCTACAAAAAAGTCCGTGATGGTATATGTTTATCTTTTAGGGATAACCCACAATAAACATTTTTTGTCCTTTACTTTTTATGAGAAATAATTAACTATTAATAAATTGTTGTTATCATGAATTTGTCCCTTCTTCAATATAACGTAAACTTCACTAATATTTACACCAATGAAAAAATAGCTGTGAACGTTGTTCATACCGCTAGGTTAAAGTTAAGCAACATAAGGCAATGTCATTACATAGATGGGTGAACCGATTTGTATGAAATTTTGTGTGCATATCAGGTAGGTCTGAGAATAGGTTGTAAAGTATATTTCATGCCGCTAGGTTAAGCAACGTTAGACAAGGTCATTACATATTATGGTATGGGTGACGGCGGCGACTCATGGTGCCAGGTTTATGAGGGCCAGAATCCGCACCGCGGGGTATTTGGTGCAGATCTCACTGGAGGGCCCAGGACCCCCCTCTTATGTGGCGATGCGACAGCTGCATAGGTTTAAGTGAAGAACCCCAAATACCATGATTGACGAGGATATATATAACGAGAGGAGGGTGCAAGAGAGGAGAGAGAGGGAGAGGGGATTCGAGGAGGGGGTGATGGGGTGAGGGATTGGGGGATTAAGATGGAACAAGGGGGGAGTGACGGGGAGTGAGGAAAAGCAAGGTGGGAGAAGAGAAAGGGGGACGGGTTTCAGAGAGGAGACTACGGGGAGAGGAAGAGGGGGAGTGTGACGTGGACCGAAGAGGGAGTGGGAAAGAGAGAGCATAGAATTAGATTTTTCTTATAAGAGAGAGATGGAGAGTGAAATAAATCGAGGGAGGAGGGAGAAAAGGGAAGCAAAATGTAATAAAAGCGCGGGCGGAGCTGCGCGGGTCAGCTAGTTTTTATATATTTAGTACTAAGCGAACTAGACTCAGATTTTGTATTCAGAAAATGTATTAATGAAAATCTTCATAATAATAGTTATGGTTACAAAAGGCCAACATGTATCAAAGTAAGCCCAGATAGAAATAGTACTTAGTCATATCATTAATTCACTAGACTAAACTGACGTTTACGGTAACACAGTAAAGTTTTTGATGAAAAAAAAATAGTGAAGTGACAAAATGATTCTATTGATCACTTAGTAAGTACTTGCGAGCAAAATAAACATTCGTCTACTCAGACCAGAAGTTAGAAGCCAAATGATGAATAATATGACGGCATGTCGTGGCGTGTGTAAAGCCAAGGTCAACTTATTCCCACAGTCTTGGTATAAATTATAGCCCATGCAGCCTTGTTGTTCGTCAATTTCACTAGATTTATTTATAGTTATCATCTATTGACAACTAAATATAATTTCTAATTAAAATTATTGTTAGTATTAGATATGTTTTCATTAACTAAGAGCAAGTAATTGCATCGCTATAGAATGGGAACATCACTACTACTGTTAATATGGCAATATTATTTTACAAAGTGACATTAGCAAATGTCAATTTACTCTAGTGATTGGACTTTAGTAACAAAATATTAATAATATTTATATTTCAGCTTCCCGAAAGATGTTGCTAAAGGAAATACTTGGTTAGCCAATGTACCAATAAAGGATAAATTAATCCATGATATTTGTCAGCTTACATTAGCAGCAGCTTACATTTTAAAACAGAGGGGACTATGACCCAGACAGACTAGGACACCTTCTAAATAGTGGTGCACCATTCTATATATCACATTCATGTGATTGTGTTTCAACTTTGACTAAGGTCAACTTTGAATAAGGTAATCAAATTATAATCAAAAATGTTTAGTTCATTAACTTACTTTAAAATAGTTACATACAAGGTTGGATCCCTCAGTTAAGCATAATAATACTTGAGTGTAAAGGATCCGCTCTTCTATAGCCATATAAGCTTTAGCTTAAGTTAAATGAAAAATATACAGTTGGGAAAAAAAACTGTAAAAATGGTAGTAATATTACGTGTGTGTGCGTGAGCGTTTACGTGTGTAAGTGTTTGTGTGTATATAAATGTGAGCCATGAATTATGAGTGCATTTTTATTTACTAAAATGTAGAATTGACTATGCTTCCTCGTAAGAAATTTTTTAAATAACTGTTTATTTATATTTTAGGTTAGCACCATAGGCTCTTCTACAAGTATAGCTCAAATTGAGCTATACTTGTAGAATTGAGCTGCTCAATCAAATATCAGAGCTGCGTCAGTAAATCCTGAATCTACATTTATAGAAATACTAGCTGACACGCGCAGCTCCGCCCGCGCTTTTATTACATTTTGCTCCCCTTTACTCCTTTCTCCCTTGATTTATTTCACTCTCCATCTCTCTCTCTCTCTCTCTCTTATAAGGAAAAATCTAATTGTATGCTCTCTCTCTCTCCTCTATCTTTCCCCTCCCGCTTTGGTCCACGTCACACACCCCCTCTTCTTGTCCTCGTTGTCCTCTTCCTAAACCACCTCCCCCCTACCTCTTCTCCCACCTTGCTCCCCTTCACTCCCTCCTTGCTCCACCTAACTCCCCCTATCCCTCACCTGAACACCCCCTCCTGAAATCCCCTCGGCCTCTCTCTCTCCTTTCTTGCACCCTCCTCTCGTTCGTATCGATACGACAATATCAAAATCAAGGTATCAGCGGCATGAAATATACTTTATGACCTATTCTCAGACCTATCCGATATGCACACAAAACTTCATACAAATCGGTCCACCCATCTATTTAATGACCTTACCTAACGTTGCTTATCCTTAACCTAGCGATATGATATGTACTTTATGTGACCTATTCTCAACATACCCGATATGCACACAAAATTTCATACAAATCAGTTTACCCATCTATTTAATAACCTTACTTAACGGTGCTTAACCTTAACCTATCGGTATGAAAAATAGATATCAAGGACTTTTTTGTAGACCTTGTTAAGGCGTACAATACTGACCTACATTATTTTGATCTATCTCGTAGGGTTCAGCCAGCGTTTGCAATGTAAGCGCAATTGTTTATTTACGACATCATTTAGAAACCTCTAAAATTATCAGTGTTTCTCTACTATATTATGCATGTATTATACATAAAAACCTTCCTTTTGAATCACTCTATCTATTAAGAAAAACCGCATCAAAATCCGATCTAAGCATACATAGGGACAGACAGACAGCGGGAGCGACTTTGTTTTATAATATGTATAGATATAGATGACAACAAATATACATGAATAGAAGGAGAATTACGTAGAAATGTACAATCATAGCAAACGCTTTAATTGCTTTTTGTTGTAAGTGTAAACCATTACAGACTGATGTCATTCTATATATCAAGACGTCATGCCAATGTCTCTTGCTAGTAATCTATGTTCACAACTCTCTCTCTGTAAAACTCGCTCGCTGTGTGTCTTTATTTGTTATCGCATTATATCTTGCAGAAATATTAATAATCGTTTTAATCGTAGACAGAACCCTTCAATCTGTGTATTTTATTCCTTTTAGTTTAGGATTGTGATTAAATGTTTACAAACAATAGTGAAATTTTCCTGTAAAATGTTTTCGATTACGGACTGGCTTGTATAATGAATATTATGAATGTTAATAAATGATATACTATAATATTGTTGTTTTTCATTTCTATAAAATCTATCCTTGCATCCATCAGGCGAATGACGTCAACTGCTAGACAAAGGCCTCCCCCAATGACGTCCACACTTAACGGACTTTCGCCACTCGCATCCCCCGGCTTCCTGCCACGCGTGTGATACCATCGGACCATCTTGTTAGGGCCATTCTACACACCACTTTCCGGACGGTTGTTGTTATCTAGAACCTTTTTTCCCAACGGCCATCGGTTCTTCCAGCTATGTGCTCCGCCCACTGCCAATTCAACTAGAATATTCTCAAAGCTATAGGGGTACTCTACTTCATATACGGCTCTTCTACGTAACCCCAAGGTTTCGCTACGTGATAAAATCAGAAATGAACAGGCAATGGAGGATGGATGAATATCCTTCTTCTTCTTCTTGCGGTGCCTCTTCACTTCTGAAGGTTGGCCGTCAGCTCCTCAAACCTAGATCGGTCCCTTGCCAAGCGAAATAGAAATATATAACGCGAATATGCTTAGGCATAGCTAACTCCATTGCTTGTTGGAGCTTTCTAATGAGCCAATAGTAAACAACTATGTCTCTGGGCGTTAAGGTATCACTGACAGCACACGATTTCCCGAACGCTGCCCTACGTTACGTTTTCATTTTTATTATACGTAATCCGAATGTATTTATCCTAAACTTAGATTCGTCGTGGTCATCCTAATGAAAGAGACAAAAAACATAAGTAAAATGATTCAAGGCCAAATTTCTTGGCTTCAAGATATTATTTGCGTTGCAAACTCCAGTGTTGTAAATATAAGCTTCTTGGTTTGACTTGACCTTAGAGAAAGAAACCAATAGAGAGCTGGTACTCTCTTTCTCATTTGCGCAAGAAAAGAATGCTTGTAAGCTTCATGATATATATGTGATAGAAATAAACAGAGCATATAATTTTTTGTCCTCCAGCGTGTGTGGCGCACCGCCGGTGCGGTTTTCTTCGATACTCATTCGTTCACGATGTAACTTTGGAGTTTTAAATTAAGTAAAATAAGACTTTAAATTTAAATAAATTGCAACAAATTTTCAAAATTTCCTTCCTTTGGAACTATTTAAAGACTACCTTAGCCAAAGGACGCAGCGTGTGAAAATCGATGACTGGATTAGTGACGAAGTATTAGTCAATTACGGAGTTCCTTAAGGAAGTATTTTAGGCCCTTCCCTGTTTTTGGTATACATCAATGAACTCTGCCAGCTGATGATACTGCTCTATTCTTTTGCGGCGATAGTTGGGAAGATGTATTCCATAGTGCTCAAATCGGTCTTAATGAGGCCTGTGCGTGCTTAAAGAATAATCTGCTAACACTAAATGTCACAAAAACTAAATATATGACCTTTGCACGTAGAAGAAATCTTCTTCCACCAATTACCCTTTCCATCACTGCCCACACATGCTGTAATTATTCTGGCTGTCACTGTCCTACTCTTCAGAGAGCTGATACTATGAGATACCTTGGTATTGTAATAGATCAAACCCTATGCTTTAAGCCGCATCTTGATGTACTTGTAACAAGGTTACGCAAATTAATCTACATATTCAAGACACTAAGACATATTGCCGATCTTCGTACTATCAGGATGGTATATTATGCACTTTGCCAACTATTAAAATAAGCTATTGTGTCTCAACTTGGGGCGGTGCTGCTAAAACGCACATTTTGGAAGTGGAAAGGGCTCAAAGGGCAATTTTAAAAGTAGGGGCGAGGCTACCATTCCGTTTTCCAACTACAGAACTATATGTTAAATGGGATGTTCTGACAGTAAGACAATTCTTTATACTACACATTCTGCTGAAAAAACACTCTAAGTTAGTGTATTATCCTGAATTAGACAAAAATAAACGTAGAAATGGTAGAATCTGCCAGCCACAAAAATTTAAGACTTGCCTCGCATCTAAATTTTATTGCTATCTATCTGGATGGTTATCTTTACAATAAGGCCAATACCCTTCTCTCCATTTACCCCTTACTTAAAATGAACTGTCGAGATAGAGTAACGACTTGGTTGAAAACGCTAAACTATGACGCAACTGAACAATTATTGCACCCATTGAAATAAGATACGAAAGCACGAACTCTCTTTCTCTCTCACACACACACACACACACACACACACACACACACACACACACATGAACGCACACGCAAACTTGCAGTAAATATATACACATATAATTTAAGAATATTTTCTCTTAGCCAGTGATTATAATTAGTATTATGTCATCAAAATTACGATCTGAACGCAAAAATCGTCTCATGCGGTTCGCCTCGCAACATTCAGATTGACGGGAGGGATGTGGCGCCGCCCGTTGTGACCCGATCCACCGCCAAAAGACCTTAGAATTGGGTGAGAGAAAGAATCAATCAATCAATCAAATATCCTTTATTGTGGTACATAGGTGAGAAAAGATGTTACAAAAAAATACTGAAATCTGCTAAGACCCGCCATATTGGCATACAATAATAAATTAATGTATTTACAGTTTGTATACATAGTACTTAATTTATTCCATAGTCTACAAATTATTTAATATACCTAGTTAATCATTTATGAAATATTAGTGAGATAATAGTAGTTTATGCACCGAGGGGATAAAGCAGTGTCTTATGTCACGGGCGTGAAATTGAATCGCGAGCATAACGAAGGATTCTAGTAACTCCCGAGCGTAGCGAGGGAGTATAGAGTTAACTCCCGAGCATAGCGAGGGAGTTAATACTAGAATCCTGAGTACAGCGAGAGGTTCAAGCTCGCCCAAGACAAAGACACCTTTATCCCCGAGGAGAATATACTACTTTTCACACCTACTGCGAGGTAATGAAATACAAATACTAGGAAGAGATTGCTTAGGTTATCTGGAAGAGATTGCTTTTTAGCGATAAGGCCACCTTTTTACATCATCAACGTATTGTTCAATTTACATGTAATTTTTGGTGTAAAATCTCAATGGTACAATGAAGTGTATTTATTATTATTATTAAATACTTACTGCTAGAAATAAAATAATATCAACATACCAATTTCCAGCGTTCGCGCTCACACCTACTGCACGTAAAATACAAAACTTCTAGAATTAAAATAATATCAACAGCGTTAGCGACTTCTTTTTATCAATTTATTTTTCTTTTCTAAAACCTAGAACAAGGTTCGGCTACAATTCGGCTCCTGGCGCTCGGTTCGATTTTCAAATGTATTTTTTCGTGCAAGCCTCTGCTTAGAGAGAGTGGTATATATACCTACTGTAAAGAGTCTCCATGGTAAAAAAATACTTGAAGTTCGTAATTCAAATTACATTTTAATGAAGAATTGGCTTCGGCCTGAAAACATGAATGGAAAATGACAGCAATTTAATGAAGAATTGGCTTAGGCCTAGCTACAAATTGATTTATTACGAGATTACTTATGACGAGGCTGTATGAGCTAGAACCTTCTGCCTTCCCAATTAGGGAGAACTAAAGGACAAAAGAAAAACAAATCACATTATTACCCAAGGGAGTTTAGTACAACATTATTACCCGGCTAGACTATAGGGATATAATGACCTACTTTATGTCAAGTTTATATGACACATAATGGAACATTATCGAGCAGGTGGTGTGAAATAGTAGTTTATGCACCGAGGGGATAAAGCAGTGTCTTATGTCACGGGCGTGAAATTGAATCGCGAGCATAACGAAGGATTCTAGTAACTCCCGAGCGTAGCGAGGGAGTATGCGAGGGAGTTAATACTAGAATCCTGAGTACAGCGAGAGGTTCAAGCTCGCCCAAGACAAAGACACCTTTATCCCCGAGGAGAATATACTACTTTTCACACCTACTGCGAGGTAATGAAATACAAATACTAGGAAGAGATTGCTTAGGTTATTTGGAAGAGATTGCTTTTTAGCGATAAGGCCACCTTTTTACATCATCAACGTATTGTTCAATTTACATGTAATTTTTGGTGTAAAATCTCAATGGTACAATGAAGTGTATTTATTATTATTATTAAATACTTACTGCTAGAAATAAAATAATATCAACATACCAATTTCCAGCGTTCGCGCTCACACCTACTGCACGTAAAATACAAAACTTCTAGAATTAAAATAATATCAACAGCGTTAGCGACTTCTTTTTATCAATTTATTTTTCTTTTCTAAAACCTAGAACAAGGTTCGGCTACAATTCGGCTCCTGGCGCTCGGTTCGATTTTCAAATGTATTTTTTCGTGCAAGCCTCTGCTTAGAGAGAGTGGTATATATACCTACTGTAAAGAGTCTCCATGGTAAAAAAATACTTGAAGTTCGTAATTCAAATTACATTTTAATGAAGAATTGGCTTCGGCCTGAAAACATGAATGGAAAATGACAGCAATTTAATGAAGAATTGGCTTAGGCCTAGCTACAAATTGATTTATTACGAGATTACTTATGACGAGGCTGTATGAGCTAGAACCTTCTGCCTTCCCAATTAGGGAGAACTAAAGGACAAAAGAAAAACAAATCACATTATTACCCAAGGGAGTTTAGTACAACATTATTACCCGGCTAGACTATAGGGATATAATGACCTACTTTATGTCAAGTTTATATGACACATAATGGAACATTATCGAGCAGGTGGTGTGAAATAGTAGTTTATGCACCGAGGGGATAAAGCAGTGTCTTATGTCACGGGCGTGAAATTGAATCGCGAGCATAACGAAGGATTCTAGTAACTCCCGAGCGTAGCGAGGGAGTATAGAGTTAACTCCCGAGCATAGCGAGGGAGTTAATACTAGAATCCTGAGTACAGCGAGAGGTTCAAGCTCGCCCAAGACAAAGACACCTTTATCCCCGAGGAGAATATACTACTTTTCACACCTACTGCGAGGTAATGAAATACAAATACTAGGAAGAGATTGCTTAGGTTATCTGGAAGAGATTGCTTTTTAGCGATAAGGCCACCTTTTTACATCATCAACGTATTGTTCAATTTACATGTAATTTTTGGTGTAAAATCTCAATGGTACAATGAAGTGTATTTATTATTATTATTAAATACTTACTGCTAGAAATAAAATAATATCAACATACCAATTTCCAGCGTTCGCGCTCACACCTACTGCACGTAAAATACAAAACTTCTAGAATTAAAATAATATCAACAGCGTTAGCGACTTCTTTTTATCAATTTATTTTTCTTTTCTAAAACCTAGAACAAGGTTCGGCTACAATTCGGCTCCTGGCGCTCGGTTCGATTTTCAAATGTATTTTTTCGTGCAAGCCTCTGCTTAGAGAGAGTGGTATATATACCTACTGTAAAGAGTCTCCATGGTAAAAAAATACTTGAAGTTCGTAATTCAAATTACATTTTAATGAAGAATTGGCTTCGGCCTGAAAACATGAATGGAAAATGACAGCAATTTAATGAAGAATTGGCTTAGGCCTAGCTACAAATCGATTTATTACGAGATTACTTATGACGAGGCTGTATGAGCTAGAACCTTCTGCCTTCCCAATTAGGGAGAACTAAAGGACAAAAGAAAAACAAATCACATTATTACCCAAGGGAGTTTAGTACAACATTATTACCCGGCTAGACTATAGGGATATAATGACCTACTTTATGTCAAGTTTATATGACACATAATGGAACATTATCGAGCAGGTGGTGTGAAAAAAATAAAATTATAATAGCCATGTCAATAGTAAGTACTTAATTCAATTTGTCATTTAAATATTGATTTACATTATAATATGCCTTATTTAATAATAATAATTTTAGCTTATATTTAAACATTTGTATATCAGAACATTCCAAAATATCAGTAGGGAGATGATTGTAAATTCTTGGTGCCATACAATATACACTTTTATTAAACTGAGCGGTTTGATTTCTCGGGAAACAAATTTTCTGGTTATGTTGCTTACTTTTATAGTGATCGTACATTATTATATATGTCCGGACAAATACACATAGTTCATAAATATAAATACATGGTAAAGTTAAAAGTTCCAAATCTTTAAAGTACGGCATACAACTGTCTGTTGGTTTGAGCTTACAAATTGCTCTCAAGCACTTCTTTTGAGCTTTAAATGCCTTTTCTTTATCGACAGAGTTTCCCCAGAAAATTACTCCATACCGTACATATACCGTAGAACTGACTCAACATATCCGTAATAAGCAGTGATCACAGCAGACCGGTCTACAACTTTTGCAAGCATATAGAGCGCATATGAAAATCGGTTTAACTTGGTACATATATTTTCAACTTGAAGTTTCCAATTTATGTTACAATCTAGGCGTAGACCAAGAAATTTTGTATTTTCTACTTCATGAATTTTTTGACCTTTATGTTGTACTAGCTGACCCACGCAGCTCCGCCTGCGCTAATTTTACGTTAACTAAACTTTTAATAACAGACATTCGCATCGAATACATAACCTCCTTTTTTATAGTCGGTTAAAAACTGGGACCCACTTTTTACTTGCTCTCCGAAGCACGGACCCGTTTAGTTCAAATGGCGTTAAACGGTCACCCATCTATTTAATGACCTTACCTAACGTTGCTTAACCCGATCGATTACAAAACCTGGATAACAACTCTCTATGAGTGTTCCACCAAGTACCCATTTTGACTTTAATCCCCTCTCCCAAAAGAACCGTGCTAGATTACGGGATAAAAAGTATCCTATGTCCTACCTCGTAGTAAGATCTCAAATTATGCCAAGTTTCATTTGAATCCATTCAGTAGTTTAGGCGTGATGCTCAGCCGTGATACAGACAGACAGACAGACAGACAAAAATTAAAAAAATTACATTTTCGGCCTCAGTATCGGTTATAGAATGCCCTCCAAAAATAATTTTGAAAATATCTTCACTGTACAGAATTGGACCTGTTACAGTTTTATTATAAGTATAGAGATAGATGTCTAAATTATGTAAATATTGTTTCCTGTTTCTAAATGTCATAATATTAGTTTTGTCCAGATTGATTGTCAAATTGTTATATTTATATCATTTAATTAATATGTCAAGTGTACTATTTATTTCTAATTCTAAGTCCGACTTATTGTTACTGGTGAAAACAACAGTGCTGTCATCAGCAAATAAAACAATATTTTGTTTTATGGCTTTAGGGAGATCATTAATGTAGACAATAAATAGTAAAGGTAGTAACACACTCCCTTGAGGTACTCCTTGTGTGACGTTACAATATTTAGATGAATATACCATTTCCTTTTTAGTTTTAGGGCAAATACGACTAATTTGTGTGCATTGTCTACGGTTGGTCAAATAAGATTCTATTAGCTTTAAGATAAGATATTGCCCCTGACTCCATAACCTTCTAGTTTTTTTAACAAGGTTTTATGCTGTACAAAATCGAAGGCTTTCGTTAAGTCCATATATAAAGCTGCCACTAAATGTTTTTTGTCAAGATTACTCATTATGGCATCAAGGAATTTATAAATAGCTAGATTGATTGTTTTATTTTTCCTAAATCCCACCTGTTCTTCTACCAAGACATTGTTTATTTCAAAAAAGTTATAGAGACATTCATAGATTACCTTTTCAAATAGCTTAGAGAAAATAGGCACTAGTGCTATTGGTCTGTAGCAGCTCATACTTTGGTTGTCATTCTTTTTAAACAATGGTTTGATCAAGGTTATCTTTAACTTGTCAGGGAAAACCCCAGATGCAATGCTTAAGTTAATTATGTAACTTAATACAGGGGAAATTAAACTTGATACAGATTTAACTATTCGAGTGCTTACGTCATCATAACCAGTGCTATTAGTATTTTTCAAAGAAAGTATATGTTTATCAATGTCAGTAGGAATCGTGGGTTTCATAAATACAGAATGAGAATAATTTGCATTGCATGTCAGGAAATTGTTATCCGCACTAGGAGGCTTTGTCTGAGATTGCATATCATTAGTAAAAAAGTTATTAAATGCGTCCGCTATATCACATGGATTATCAATAATATGCCCATTTGGACCAATAATATGCTTAATATGCTCTCTAGGCATATTGTTTTTATTGCCGTTAATGATGGACCACGTAGCCTTAGACTTATTAGACGCATTTTTAATATTAGAATTTAAATATTTTGTGACTTCTGCGTTAGATATACTATCTTATTTAAACGTTTGGAGTATGTCTTTAAAGATCGTTTATTCTGTTCATTACGCTGTTTCCTATATTGCCAAAGTAGTTCTCGCTTCCGCTTTGAGCATCTCTTTATACCATTTGTTATCCATCTGGGCTTATTGCGTGAACATCGTCTAATCCTTTTCAATGGAAAACACAAACCATAGAATAGTGTAACATGTCATGAAAGATATTAAAAGCTGAATTAGGATTATCTGTATTATAAACTTCACTGAAACTAAGAGACTGAATGCACTCCTTGAATTTTTTTACATTTTCTCCTTTTAATATACCAGTGTGTAAGAGAACAGGTTTTTTCTACAGGACAAGATAGCAACTGCGCCGTGTGGTCTGACAGAGCAAATTCATATATCTTATATTTACAACCCCTAACATTGTGAACTAAATTGTCTATGCAAGTACCACTTTTCAGACGAGTTGGTTCATTTATTGCCAGTCGAAGATTGTTGCAAGAAGTCAATTGAATCAAACAGTCAACATGTTTACTTTTGGCAAAAGTGTTTATGTTCAAATCTCCGCAAATAATCACCTTCTTATTACTATAGCAACTATAGAAATTGTCAGCTCCGTTTCTTGATGGTGTTTGCACATATAATTAAACGCGTAGATATGTATAATTATGTATTTGACGTAAGTTAAGTATGTACAAGTATTTTTATTGTAACGCGCGTGCGCTTCGCACTGATCGTCTTGTTGGTCTGCGGCGGGCGGCGGGGATCGCCGGCGCCGGCCCGCGTCGCGCCGCCCGCACCCCCTTCTTCATGCGTTGTGGTGTGACGGCGGTGACAATCTCCCCCCCTTGGAAGATGCAGCAGCAGCTTTCAAGACATGTTCATTTGTCTGCTTGGGTAGAGGGCAGACCTCGTTAATCGCACGCCGTTCGATGCCTCGATGTGTGGTAAAGTCAGCGACTCGGACTATTCCATCAGCGCCCGGATAAACCTTCGTTACTCGACCAAGTTTCCACTTGAGTGGTGGCAGGTTGGCTTCTTTAAAAACTACCAAATCTCCTTCCTTGACAATTTCTTGATATGTTCGCCATTTTGTGCGCTGTTGCAACTCTGCCAGGTATTCCTTCTTCCATCTGGCCCAGAACTGAGAGCGAAGTTGCTCGATTAGCTGATACCGTGTGATCTTTGCGTTGGTTATTGGTGGGCTTGGTAGAGATGTAAACGGTCGCCCGATAAGGAAGTGCCCTGGTGTTAGCGGAGAAAGATCGTTTGGGTCGGATGATAAAGGAGTAAGGGGTCGGGAGTTTAAGATTGATTCAATTTGAGAGAAGAGAGTGCTCAGCTGTTCGAAAGTAAGACTAGTGTTTCCCGCGACTCGTTTAAGATGATGCTTAGCACTCTTAACCCCGGCTTCCCACAGACCGCCAAATGTAGGTGAATACGGAGGACTAAACTTAAAGGTTATACCCTCATCGGCTGCAAATTCACTCGCGCTTTTAAAGTCCGACCGCAATACCCTGCCTAATTCATTTTTCGCTCCAATGAAATTCTTTCCATTGTCGCAGTAGATAGTATGGGGTTTCCCTCTTCTAGCGATAAATCTTTTAAGGCAAGAAATAAAGGCTTGAGTAGTAAGATCGCTGACTGTTTCCAAGTGAACAGCCTTTGTGGAGAAACATATAAATATACATAGGTAACATTTTGTAATTCTACTACCTCGGCCCTTCTTGCTCGCAATCATAAAAGGGCCAGCAAAGTCTGTACCAGTAACTTGGAATGGATAAGTTTGAGACACTCTGCTCAATGGTAGATTACCCATCAATGGCTCCGCAGTTTTAGCCTTCATTCTAAAGCATGTTATACACTTACGAACTATGCTTCTCGCTAGTGTTCTGCCGCCAATTGGCCAAAATTGTTCTCTAAAAACACTGAGGAGCAATTGAGGGCCCGCGTGACATAAGTGGAGATGTTCGCTTGACATTAAGAGCATTGTAAGACGATGATCTGCACGTAATAAAGCCGGATGTTTAGCAGCATAATTAAGATTGGCATTCTTCAAGCGACCACCTACCCTTAACACCCCGAATTCATCAATAAATGGAGATAATTGTATAATGCTCGATTTTGCTTTAAGTGGTTTATTTTGACCGAGTGTGTCCAATTCCAAGCTGAATGATTCTCGTTGAGCGGTTTTAATAAGAAAGGTAAGAGAATTATGAAGTTCAGTCTCATTAAGTGAACCGGTTACTTTATTGTTAGGATTTCTTGTATTATGAACAAATCTGAGTACATAAGCGAATATTCGCTTTAATCTAGATGAATTAGAGTACTGTTCGAAATTTACAAATTTGTCTGATTCTTCGTGCACGTGATTGACTTTAATTTCTGGTAAATCTACAACAACATTTTGAGGTTTAGGCCATTCTGACTCCTGCTTGTCTAAAAAGCTAGGTCCATTCCACCATAGGGCGGAGTTTACTAGTAAAGTAGGTTCAACCCCTCTAGACGCCATGTCTGCAGGATTGAGATTACTAGGAACATGTCTCCAAGACCTTATATTTGTCAATTCACGAATTTCGTTGACTCGGTTACAAACAAACGATTTTAAAACTTTTGGCTGAGTTTGTATCCACCCTAGTACTATTGTGGAGTCAGACCAAAACGTTACACTTGTAATATTGCAACGCAGAGCCGCAGTAACCTTAGCTGTAAGTCTAGCTCCTAGAAGTGCCGCACACAGTTCAAGTCTCGGTATCGTAACTGGTTTTAAAGGAGCTACGCGAGTTTTAGCACACAATAGATAGGTGGTTACTTTTTTATCACTATCGACTGACCGCAAGTACACACAAGCCGCGTATGCGTCTTGGGAGGCATCTACGAAACAATGAAGATCTATGGTAACAGGGAACGGACACAGCACAAACCTCGGGACCGACAATGTCAGTAAAATACTTAAGTTATTCATGATGTTGTCCCAGGATTTTTTTATCTTATTTGGGACTGCTTCATCCCAATCTAATTTCAATTGCCATAACTGTTGCAACAAGATTTTTAATGTTACTACGCACGGATTGAGTAAACCTAAAGGGTCGAAAATTTTACAGGTATTCGACAAAATCGTTCTTTTCGTTACGTTTTGTTTACTGTTATCTTCCATATTAATTTGAAATTTTAAAGTATCATTATTGGGTGTCCATAGAACTCCTAAGACGCTAGACTCTTTTGATAAATTAAGGGATTCGGTTTCCGTTGTTTCTTGAAATATTTGTGGACAATTTGTTCTAAATTTATGAATAGGGAAACAAGCTGATGCTAGCACCTGAGTGACGCCTTTGTGAATGTGAGCAAGATCTTCCTCATTTGAGGCACCTGTCAAGAGGTCATCTACATAGAAGTCGTTTTGAATGACCTGTGATATAAAGGGATCTGTACATTCTGTGGCTAGTTGAAGAAGACATCTGGTGCTTAGATATGGAGCAGATGCTGTGCCATATGTAACTGTGTTTAACTGTAATGTTTTAAGAGGCATGTTGCTGTCATCTCTCCAGAGAATGAGTTGAAAGTGTCTTTGGGACTCATGAATCATTACCTGTCTATACATTTTCAAGATATCTCCAGATAACACATACTTATGTTGTCGAAAACGTACTAAAATGTTAAACAAATCATCCTGTACTACTGGGCCGACGAATTGTATGTCATTTAAGGATTTATTTGAAGTGGTTTTTGCCGACGCGTCGTATACAACACGAAGCTTAGTTGTCTCTCTATTTTCTCGAATGACTGCATGATGCGGCATAAAGTACCCAAATGATGGCCTTTCTACTTGGCTTAAGTGACCTAATTCTTTATATTCATTAATGAATTTATGATACTCTTCTTTTAGGTGAGTATTATTCTTATTATTAAGCTTTTTCTCTATACTTAGAAAACGCTTTTTTGCTACATTATATGAATCGCCGAGTGATTCTTCTGGAACTTCTTTTAAGGGCATCAATACTGAGAATCTACCATCATCAAGACGCTGAGTTGTTTCAGTGAAGTAGCGTTCACAGAATTCATCATCAGGTGACCTAATTAATTGTGAAGATGGAATTTCTTCAAGATTCCAAAACTTAGTCAACTGATCGCTAATTTCTTTTGTAAAGTTACATTTAATTGAATTGTTTTCATTAAGATTGTAAGTATTAAGGGGACCTACCACTAACCAGCCTAACTTGGAGTCTTGGAGAATGGGTTTATTGGGTCCTAGTTTGCTTTGATTTGGTAACATTACTTCGTAAAACAAATCTGCTCCAATGAGTAAATCCACCTTTGAAGGACGAAAATACATTGAATCGGCAAGTTGAATGTTACTAGGTAAGTTAAGCTCTGCAACATTAATTAAGATGTTTGGTAAAAGGCCTGTTATCTCAGGAACAACCAAACATTTAAGCTGTGCATTAAAATTATTTATTCGTGAATGTATGGTAATTTCACAGGCTTCAAAAACAGGCATTTTAGAGTTATTTATGCCGGATATACATAATGTGTCCGTACTTTGACTAATCAAACCTATTTTTTCTTTCAGGTGTGCTGTTATAAAGGACGACTGGCTGCCCGCATCGAGTAAAGCACGAGCAAGGTAAGTAATTTTATTTTCAGGATTTACTATTTCCACTAATGCTGTCCCAAGAAGAACTTGACTTGATGACTGAGCTGACAACGAGATAGGTATGTAGTTGCAATTATTTAAGGTTGTTGTTGTTTCAGGTGCATTATGATTTACGTGCAATAATGTGTTATGTTTTTTCCTACAGATCCTGCAAGTGCCTAGCAGTCGGCATTCGGTTGCGGCGTGACCTCGTCGCAAGCAATTTGAACAAAGTTTTAATTTTGATACTTCACTACATCTCAATTCTGGTGTCAACTCTTTGAAGGAAGTACATTCAGTGATTCGATGTTGCTGATTACAGAATGAACATGATAACGATGACTTGGAGTCATGAGAAGTGACAAAGCTTTTAGGTGTGTTATTATGATAATGACCTTTATATTTATTTTCAGGTTTTTTAATGTTATGAAAGTGTGGTTTGTTATAATCACGTTTGTCACTTCTATTGACGGCCAATGTCTCCAGAATGTCCGCTCGATTTCGGAGAAATTGCAGAAAATCAGACAAATTTGGTAAGTCCTTAAAGCTATTTTTGTATTCCTCCCACTTACTAAAAGTTGCAGAATCTAATTTTGATGCGATAAGATAAATGATGAGTACGTCCCATTTATCAGTCGGCTGATCTAAATTATTAAGAGCCCTAAGGTTTTTGGAAACATGGTCAACTAGAAACCGTATTGCTTTATGAGACTCATTTGTCATGGAGTCTACTTCAAACAACGCCTTTAAGTGGTTGTTTATAAGTACTTTTTTGTTATCGTAACGTTCGCAAATTAAGTTCCAGGCGACACTATAGTTTTTCGAAGTAAATTCTATTGACTTAATGACTACCGCTGCACTTCCTTCCAATGAAGATCGCAGATAATGGAATTTATTTATGTTTGATATAGAGTCGTTTGAATTAATCAGCGAGTCAAATGTGTCCCGAAACTCCAGCCATTTCAAGTAATTTCCATCAAAGGTAGGTAATTTTATGGTAGGTAATTTAATATGATCAAGGTTGTTACGACTGCAGTTATCAGAACACGTTGATCGCGCTGAATGAAGGGTGTTTCCTTCGACTTCACTAGTTTTTGTGCGTGTTTCAATAATATGTTGAGCAAGAGCCATAGTCTCATAAAATAAATTTTCAAACGTAATTATTTCACTATCGTCATCATTGGACGAAAGCATTTCAATTTGAGAATGAACTTCATTATACTCAAACAATAAATTTTCACTTTTACTTAAACGAAACTTTAATTCTTTTATCTGAACATCACTAATCTCTTCTAATTTTATTTTATTTAACGTGTTTACATGCTCCTTAAATCTAGTTAACCGACCCTTTATTGTCCCTCTTGCTTTGACCAACTCTTTTAGTTTTATTTTTTCTGCTTGAGATAAATCACTAGAAGAAGGCCCACCTTTATCGGTATTCATGTTGATAAGGCGTAATCAATAAATTAAGCAAGGTAAATGTGCACCAAACCAGATTAAATAAGGCGGCGGTGGACCCGGAGTCGCAACCGCAACACAGCGCAACTCGGTACCGTGCTGCTTGCCGTGCTGCGTGTCACGTAGGCAGCTACGCGGTGTCGCAGAATACACAAACCGCGTACGTCGAACGCGAGCGCAATGTGTACCAGAGACGAAGACAGGCGGCGTCGGCGGCGAACGGTCACTCAAGGTCACCGCGCGATCGACTGGAATGTTTGACGAATAACGCTATTTAACTTAAATACATAGATATGTAGATACCTACCTAGTTTGAAAGCTACGTAGGCACCTACTTAATGCGATAATTTGTATAATAAATGCTTTATTTTTTACGAAAAAATGAACTTAAGTACTATAAATATATCAAAATATGATAAAACACTAAACTTAGGTACCTACCATTGAGTTACCTACCGGGCATATAATATTAAATTATTTAGTAATTCACAAAATTACCCGTATAGGTTTTATTTCGTTATTTACTTATGTAGGTATACGATCGTTGTTAAGCGGAACGTTATGTATGCATTGCAGTATATTATATGCAAATAGAATTATGTGCAATAGCCGGTGTAAGATTTTGAACATTAAATATTAACTTTAATATTAAATGGTACGAGAACGCCGCGATTTTAATAATGAATCTAAGCAGTATTCACCTTTAAGCATCAAGTGTCAAATATAGCTATTAAAATTATGGTATAATGAACATTCGTAGCATAAGCAGTGCTTTGAAGATTAAAGAAACACCGTTTTGCTATTAAGCGAATGTGACAAGCCGGTATTAAGAGCGCTATTTTATTATGTTGAACACTAACACGCCTGGTGCAAGTAGGTAGTTACCTACATACGATTAATGAACGGAATTTATCGACATATAAATTATGTATCCAAGCGTAAACACCAATTTCGGAGCCAAGCTTCCCTCCCACACAAACTGAAGAGGCAATTAGGAAGGAAACTGGATAGAATAATAAAGGAAAGAGCACTCCCCTGGTTATAATGTCGCCGTGACGAATCTTCACCACCGATCCACTGCAGGTAAGCGCCTCTGATGTTATGGAAGTCCTTACACAGTCGCCAGAAATTGTCAGCTCCGTTTCTTGATGGTGTTTGCACATATAATTAAACGCGTAGATATGTATAATTATGTATTTGACGTAAGTTAAGTATGTACAAGTATTTTTATTGTTACGCGCGTGCGCTTCGCAATGATCGTCTTGTTGGTCTGCGGCGGGCGGCGGGGATCGCCGGCGCCGGCCCGCGTCGCGCCGCCCGCACCCCCTTCTTCATGCGTTGTGGTGTGATGGCGGTGACATGCATAAAGCATTGATTCCAAAATCCTTAAAAAATCGTCAAAACACTGCTTGTTGTTCCGCGGTGGCCTATAAATACAAATAATAACCAACTTATGCAGTATGAGCTCCACTGCGCAACATTCTAATATTCCAGTAACGCTATACCCATCAACTGTTATCTTCCTAAACTCATGTTTATTATGGACCAAAATACACGAACCACCATGACGATTATTCCCACTGAACGAAGAGAGTAATTTGCAATGTGTAGTAAATTTATATCATCTTTTACCATATTATGTTCCGTGAGGCACAATACATCGACAGAGGTACCCTGTTCAACAAAGAATCCTTCCACATAGTAACGCGTGGACACCCTATTAGACAGAGATACACTACTACTTTCGGACCTCTCATTCGGCTCGTGATCTTTAGACTGCACTGTCCAGTTCTAATACAGGTTCGTGCTCAAAAGTAGTAGTGAGTCACTACTAGTTACTATAGTATCACAGTGTACAAACTTTATAGACTGTGTGATAGTATAGTGAGTGAATGCCGCTTATACTAAGGAATTCCAATACATGAACGCATCAATTAATTAAAAAAGCAGTAGTAATTATTTATGCTACTAGTTAATTTAAAAAAAAAAAATTCATCGTTTGCCATAGACAAGAACTAATTAAAATGAGTTACTTATTAAAATTATATTTTACTTATTTACAATAACTGTTATAATAGTGTCTTTTCTAAAATTAAAAATTATAATGTTGTTTACGGGTAAATTAAAATATACCTATTTAATTATATTAGAAATATAAATTTACTAATTTTAATTTGACCGGAAGTGCTTAGTAGTCCGACATGTTTCATGAAACCCCGTTGTTTTGTATCAAGAAAATGCAATGGCCGCCATCTTCGAGTCTTGTGAATGTTTTGGTCGTAGTTACGGACTTTGAGGCCTAATTAATACGTGCTATGCAATTATTTGATGGAAATCATTTGGCTGAGTCCTAGGTGTTATTAATTTACTCATACACAGGTCAGTAAAAGTATTTTTCAGTATTTTCTGGAAAAGTGTTTACATCTGGATTTCATACGGCTACTTCGTGATGTTGTCATTTTCTATAAATATTTGATGTATTAACTTTAATTAAACCCTTACTATTAAAGCAATTTTACTAGTTAAGTCAATAATAAAGTGTTGGAAGTGTTATAAATATACAAACCTCATTTTCGTATGTACCTATATTTCTCATGTCTTTGTTACTAAGCGGATTTGATCACCCCATTTATTCATAAATCATATTTATTTTCACTTGGTATCAATATATTTGTGTTAGATTCGCTAAAATAGGTTAGTGTTTACTTTTTTTGATGTTTATATCTTAGACATTTCAGTTTCCGTGCTACAATAATGGCGGCAGTGGATTAACCTATTCGCTTATTTTACGCATTAATTCCATCACCGTAGCGTCGATAATGCATTATTATAGCACTACACGTTATATTTTCTCGTAGGAAACAGAATAGAGCGACTTTCAAATAGTTTTGTGGAACAATGACCTCGACATATCCTATTTGTGGACTAAAAATATTTTACCAAGAGCATTATGTTGCACACCGTACGTAAACGCGATAATCTTGAGGATGTATGGGTAAAGGGTCGATTTTCGATTGCAGTCACATGAAATTATATTTGGGGTCCGTGGTGCACCCCAAGGCGTCATCTCGGGCTTGACCCAAGATGATAGTATCTACAGCATGTCTGCATCATCAGAATACGAACCAGCGGCCCGGCAAGTGAGTACAGTGTATTTTCTAGCACAAAATTCGTACTAGAAGACTGCAAATAGTTTTGCTGACATGCTCACAAATACATCACTATACACCCCTAAAATATAAAGATTTTTTGAAGTTTCCAGAACGGATCATATCTGTTCAAGTATGCACTCTGCTTGTATTTTCCCATTTTCACCATAAACTCGCTTGCATCATTTAGAAAACTCTTAAAACAGTATTTCTAATTTACCACTTTCCATTGGCTTTAAAATCATTATTATGTAGGAATCTTTCTATATGTATTCTATAAGGTTCAGACGTGTTTCATCAATTACACACATACAATAAAGAAATTCCTTTACAGGGTCTTGACTTCTTTTGTAAATAAAGAATTGAAACGAAAAGTGTATTTATTCATACCCCTTTAAGTTTAGTATTTCAGCTTGGGTGAGTTTTGAGAGATACTAAGAGCTAATTAGCATTGGATTTGATTTTAATGGTTTTGATACAGTAGTGACTGGTGGATACCTGTATACATCAGTCACACAGTATTTTGGTTGTATAAATTCATTAAACTGTGTTCTTTAGTTATTATTGATATATTTATTTAGTTATCTAAAGTGAAAAAAATTATAAAGTACCTATGTTCTGCCAAGATAGTTTTTTAAGATTACTATTCAACTACATTCAACACTTGTTCACTCATCATACAAATCCAACCACAAAAACTGTATTTGTAGTGTTACCTAAATGAACATTTGCTTATTCAAACATTATGTAAAACTTTGCATGTAATTACAGACTAATCTGTATGTTTAAACTTTCTAAGTGTTAATTTACAATCTATTATCTTGTTATAGGATTACGGGCCGACCACCTCCAGTGAAAACGTCTATGAACATGTATTGGAACACAAACTAACAGATATGAGTTTATCCAATGTGAGAACTCCTGTACTGAGGGCCGTGCCCTTATCTCTGTCAGAAGATGACCCAGAACCAGATTCCACTAATCCAGAAAGCATTATCCAAACTGTGCACAAAGTAGATAAAGAATTAGAATATCACATTGCAAACAAAAGGTGTGATACTGAGATGTCAGTAGACTCCCTACCCGGTATAATGAGGATCGAAGAAGCTATAGATAATGTGGGGCACATAGCGTATCCTATATTACAAGAAGCTGAAGATTCAAATGATGGAAATTATGTAGAAAACCCCACAACTCTTATTCAAGCGCCAATGAACACAGCAATTGTTCAGAATGTTACCAAATTACCGCAGAACTTCACAATTAATGTTGACGCAGCTGTTGGGAACATTACATCTATACAAAATGTACAAGATGTATCAGGTAATCCAACATTGTGGCTGCCCACCATACTAGCGACCAGCGCGGCTACTAGTGATAACAAAAGCGACGATGATAGATCACAGGCTGGAGTGTCACAAATCATTATCACTGGTGAGAATTATGTTAGTGATCCAAATCAATCCACAAGAAAGGCGAATATAGTTACAGATAACTTCATTGGCCGACCGAAAGGTTCAAAAGTTCAGATTTTAAGCAACATATCTTTAGCAAAACAAACATACAATCAGCAGTATATACAGCAGGCGTACAATACAACAGTCAGCACCAAGGAATTATCACCTGTTTATGCTACACCAAATCATGTTTACAAACTCAGCAACTCAGTACTGTGTGCTAAACCGCAGAAGAGTCAATCATTGGTTAGCTGCGCTAATCTATCTGCAAACATAAACAATAGTCCATTAAAAAGTGTGCCCTATGGTCACACATTTACGAAGAGCACAAACTTGAATAAAACATTGAATAAGGTAAATAATGGTGCTAATTTAAATACTATGGTTGCTGTGTCGTCTGGCAACACGCAGTGCCATATATTGTCACGTGTGGTGTCCGGACCGAACAAGATGTCTGTGCATTCCGGTAGAAAGTCAGTTAACACTTTCAAAGGATCTAAGAATTCTGGTCAAGCTGCAAACCAGAAGAGTCAATCGAGGCCGATAAAAATAATTCAGCAGACTGGGACGGCTAACAAGTCGGAGGCGAAGTCTTGGCCTGTCGCCAGCTTGACATATAAGACTCAGCAGCCGACGTACGGAGTCGTTGACTCGAATACGTCGAAGATTATACAGAAAGTCGGGAGTCCGACGCATAAGAGCCAACCTATGTCGCTATCTAAGTTCCCCGCGAAAGGGGAGCGCCTCGTTCTACAGTCGCCGTGTGGGCCAGTTTTAATTTCCACCGCTCCAATAAGTACGAGTCTACCCAAAGGCCCACATTACGTCCAGTCAGGGTCGACGCCCAATTTACGATATGTACAGACATACGGCCCAACAGATAATCAGTTGTCCACAGTATCCCAAGTATCCGCCAACCAGCAATTGACTGCACAAATACTGCACTCACTATCACAACCTAAACTCATGTTACAACCGAGCCACATAATTGAAGAGCCAATACAACTGAAGCCTATAAACCAGAAGAGAATCGTTGTGTGAGTATACTTTATATGCATATACATTTTAATGTAATCATGTAGTGTTGTTATCAGTGTATTATATGCGTTTGTTTTGTTTCAGCGGCGATAAGTCCACACTGCTTACGGAGGACGATATAATTGGAATGGAGGAAAGGCCAAATCTTTCAGAGGAACTTCGACGGTATTCTTTCCAGCCTTTAGCGTTCGTTATGCTGGACCATACATACGCTCAGCCCGCCCAAAAGCAACCGACTTCAACCCCGACTACCCCAGTATCGACCGCGCCACCCCCTGTAATCACCACCCCGACGACGACCTCGTCTCCAATGAGCCCAATAAAACGGAATTCTCCGGTGATAATGTCGACTGCAACTTACGAAGTGCCGTTGACTATCCCCGCGTGTATTACTACGCCGATACCTGTATCTTCTGTGCAAATGGCGTCGCTGACTTACAAACCGCAGCCACCGCCGCCGCCGCCTGAAGACGACGACGCTGCATCTGTGATATCATCTATAGACGGGGACAGGAGACAAGCGGCGAGAGGCGGTAGCGACACTGAAACGGCGCCAGAAGGCGAGGAGGAGGGGAAGACGAGATGCGTCTGCGACTTTACGCACGACGACGGTTATATGATATGCTGTGACCGCTGCGGTGAGTGGCAGCATGTCGACTGCATGGGCATCGACCGGCAGAATATACCAGACGCGTACATGTGCGAACTATGTTTGCCGAGGCCGATAGACCGACGCCACGCTCGTGCCATACAGATGAGAAAGAGGGAGGAGTTAAGTGCACTCGGTGCCTCTGATTCCGACTCTTCCGAGAGCAGCCGCTTACCCGGACAGAGGAGGAAACGCCTTCTCACAGTCACTACTTACACAAACACCAGTGGTTCGTGTGTGACCACTTATAATTCTAATATTCCCGTGCTGCCGCCTTTGCCGCAGCCGTCGCTGACGTTACCGAAGCGGGGCCCGAAGAGGCCTAAGAAAGCTGAAGTCATAAGGAAGGGTGCTAAGAGAAAATTGGTGGAGAAACGCGTGAAACGTAAAAAGGAAATGTTGTTGAATAGGACCAAATACAATTCGGGTTTAGCGAATCAGTCGCATTGGCAGGATTCTTATGAGTTAGCTGTAACGAATCACTACAGTCCGGAGTTGAGAGCGAAAATAATGAAATACAGTAGCAAGTTAGGCAATACACCTAACATGGCTTATGCTATGAACGCGCATTTATGCACTACAGTGCCTCACGCGGGCGGTAAAATACTGATCGCTACGAAAGATTTGAAAGAAAATACACCCGTTATAGAACTGCGTGGTAAATACATGCTGTCGAACCAACACAGGCCACAATTACAGAACAGTGCGAGAGCCGGCAGCCAGAAACCCGGTCCATTCGTATTCTTCTACCGGCTACCTAAAGATAACACACAAATATGTATTGATACAAGAACGTATGGGAACGAAGCCAGATTTGTTCGGCGATCTTGTAAACCTAATGCTGAACTTCAGCACTGCATCGTGAAAGGCACGCTACATGTCTATTTAGTAACGATAGGAATCGTTCAAGCGAACACTGAGATAACTGTGGGGCATGATACGGATGGAAGCAAGCAGCCGTGCGCTTGCGGTAACCCGAAGCACTGTAAGGTCAATGGACTGAACCCATTACCGACAAGGAAGAGTATGGACTACCCGCCCAGAGAGAAGCGAAGTAGGACTAGATGCTTCAGTTCCTCGTCTCCTGTATCGCCTCCCCTTCTCCCTGTCATAACCACACCAATCAAAGACTTCTCACCACAGATGATATCAATAAAATCCGAGAAGAAATCACCGCAACAAATCAAACACGAATACCCACCAATGTCGCCACCTATGAAGCCAATCATGGCTCTGAATTTCGACGCACCTCTCAAACCGGAACCTATAATAGAAGATTTAAAACCTGAAATAGATCTGATCGCCAAAGAGGAAATGAAACCTGAAGATTTGGATGAACCGGATTTTTGCAAAATCGAACCTCCAGCCGAAGAGATAGTTGAGGAGATCGAACCTGAGCCGATCAAACCTGAGAATATCCCCATTCCTGTTGAGGAACCAAAGGTGATACCTAAAGAAGAAGAAAAGGAAATTAAACAAGAGGAGCCATTGTCGGATGAAGAGAAACCAGAAAAGATTGAAGAAAAGAAACCAGAAAAGATTGAAGAAAAGAAACCAGAAAAGATTGAAGAAAAGAAGCCCAAAGAAGAGCCTAAAATTGAAGAAGACAGACCAGCGACACGAGAATTTACAGCAAAATCGGCGTGTCACGACCGATCATCAAGATCGAGTCGCACGACTTGCGTCAACCAAGACTCTTTGGACGACAAAACGGACGACTCTCAAGATAAACTACCAACTACTAACACCAAAGAGAAAGATAAGAGGAAAATGGTAAGTAAACGCGACGCTCAAAGTAAAATGAACTTCAAATGTGTCAGCAGTAGAGCACATAATATTTCGTGCTTTCAGACGCGCGAGGAGCGTAAGATGGAGGCTATAATGAAGGCGTTTGAACGTATGGAGAAAGCGGAACAGCGTAAACAAGAGGTGAAGGAACGACAGAAGCGCAGGGAATCGGATCCGCATCCCAATGCGGTCGATAAAGACGAGGATGATGAAATACACACAGCAAAGAAAAGGAAAAGGTAGGTGGAAATTATTCTTAAAAGATTAAGAACCTTTAGAGTTTAGATTCAGATTGACGGCTTTTTAGAGATTTATTTTATTACTTTTACTCCCAATTTCGTGGCAATAAGGGTTAACCCTGTTGCACCTTTACCAATATGAACACTCCGCAGTGAGTTATCATTTTGAATCTGATAATTTCCTAAAATTAAATTCTGTCCCGTTTTTTTAATTACACAGCACAAGATAAACTCTACCTGTAGGGTATCAGGGTAAGAATAGATACTTCCATCTCCTGTTGGGTGTCCGTAAGAGGCGACAAAGGGAAAACAAGTAGACTGGTAGCAGCGTCTTTCTATTAGATTATTTACCACCTATACTGTGATCCCCAAGCCGCCTACCAAGCGTGGGGAATTATGGCAATCCCTCTCTTATATGGGTCATTAAAGAAAAACCCTGTATATTACTATATGTATACTTACATTTCGTTTCTCTAACCAACTTTCTTGCTAAAAGGTGTTCGCAGTGGAAATGCTCAAAGCGACAGAGGCGTACATGTTTATCTTCCACCAGACGCAAGGGGCGGGCGCGAACCACCTCACAGTCTAACCGGCGGCGGCTCAACTCGGCGGATAGCGATCTCGTGACGTCAGGGGACGAGGCGCCTCAGGCTCCCCTCACGCCGCCTAGAGCCGCGCCACCAGCTAGGAGGGACAGTGTTGCGCCTCCCAACGACGCAGATAGGACCAGCGATGGTGTCAACGAGGTACGTTGATATGATTTTGGTGTCTTCTGTGGTTAATGTCTGCAGAATTACCGGTATTAGCGACTTATGTTACAAGTTCATAAAGTACCCGGTTTAAAAAAATATAGTGCATTGATTTTCCTACCACTAGAAAGAATTATTATTCTCAAATGATCCATAAAATTTGTTGATGATGCTGATGATGATTTTCATTCAATTTAAAATAATATGTTTATTGAAATCTAGACCTCTGAATTTTTTCGTGTATTTTACTTTCCGCCTAAGTAAGGATTTGGGAAATCGGATATACTACTATTTATTATATGAATAACTCACTTAAAAACCTTTGCTCATCAACTTTATTGTTCAAAATTCACATACAGTATATTGTTAACAGGAACTCGGTCTTAGCTCAGCATGTCTATTAGTAGAAGCTGCAGTCGGCTCCGTGGAATCTGCCTTCAAACTGCCAAAAACGAAGAAAACAATGGCGACGGAATGGATAGGACGGTCGCCGGAGCGCACACCTTCCCCATACCGGTCGCCTTACAGACCGGCTTTAGTTTCCGCACCTTCATTAGAAAGCCTAGTAAGAGTCGCGTCCACAATGATTGGCGATCTGAGCGGAGGACAAGACTTGGATCATGAGGAAGACACGCGAGCATCGCCTCCCCGGACCCCGGGCAGGGATAGAAATAGACCGCCAAAGAAAGCGAAAAGGATCACTAGAAGCACACCACCTGCTGAAGTCGCCGAAATCGTGCCTCCAGCGATACCCCAACACAGTGCCAAAAAACGATGGCTGCGTCAAGCCATCAGTGAAGAGAGTGATTCGCCCTCCGCAGGTTGGTAATAACGTTAAACTTGTACTGTATGTAAGAATAGTTTTGCTATGTTAAAATGTAGATGTGTTTGTTTCAGAATCGCCACCCAACGAAATGGTAACGCCATTGAAGAAGCGGCGATTAGCTAGAGCGTCGTTGTCCTGTGAACAGAATACTATTGTGCCTGTAAGTATGAAGACGATAGTTTGATTTTTAAATGATTCTTTTTTTCGTAGCATTAAAGTGTATTTTTAATTGTGCAGTGTAATGATGAAACTTCGCCTATTTTGACGTCAGAAGACTCACCGGTCAAAGACGACAGCCAAGCTATGTCACGGCAATATAAAGTGAGAAGCATTATGGAGAGTATATACGGTAGGGATAGGACACGATCGGACAGTGGCCAAGGGTCCGACGATCAGTGCAATATGGACAATGACGTGTTGAACGTTAACATTCATGGACCTCATGATAGTGAACACATTAGGAGGATAATCGGAGTGCCTACACCGGAGGAGGAACTGCCGCCGGAGATTACCAAGCCAGAAGACATCGCGACGAATAATAACAACGTCGATCTAGAAGAGAGTAATTATAATAAAGTTGTGCCTATGGAGATAGATACGACGGTACCGCAGCCCAAAATCCAGGAATCTGTCGACAGCCATATCGATAAATGTATGGAGAGTCCTAACGATAAACTAAACAGCTGTCAATCGGCGGACACGAGCGGCAACTCGTCCCCACAGCGCGACGAAATGGATGACATACAGAAGAAGATCCACTCGTTCCACACGGAGAACATTTTGATACTCAAAAGTAGAAACAAGAAACCCAAAGAGAAACGGAAGAAGGTGAACTTGAACTTCGACCTCAACATGGTGGACGATCAAATCAGTATTCAGTTGAGGACGGAGAACGACACGAGTTCGAAGTCTTTCGATATCAACGGCGACCTGCACGACGACATGAGCAACTCCGTTCAGGATGACGTCAAAGTTCACGTGTCGCCGGAAAATATTCCTTTACCGCCGGTCGAGTCGATACCATTACCGGCACCCGAGAATATACCGTTACCAGAAGAACCCAGTCCGATGACGATAATACCGCCCCCGGAAACCATACCGCTGCCCGAAGAGCCAATGAAACCAATGAAGGTCCGGCCGGACTCGCCGGTCGAGAAACACGATAGGCCGTTCTCGATCGACCGAATCTCGGTACTGGACAACTCAATACCGTTTTCAACCCGTTTCAGTTCCACCGGACTGTTCTCCGGTATCTTTAGCAATTTATCACAATCGTTCAACATGGACAGTACAATAAACGACAACGTGCCGAACATGTCTATAATTAAAAGTGCAATAGATAGGACTACCAGTTTAGATAATAGTTTGTTCGACAAAGACAGTGTTACGCCCGCGGACGAGTTGAAGAACGTTCAGGACATACTGACGCGAGTGAACAATATGGACTCGAATAACAGTGTGATATTGTCGGGGGTGTTGAGCAGCTCCAACAACGCGGGGCTGCTCGCGCCGTCTCCGAAGCCCGCCAACAAGCCTTACTGTGTGCGAAGCAACGACCCCAGACTGAATCCACCGCCTGTCGAAAAGCCTAAGCCAGTCAGAAGGAAGGTAAGTGTTTGTGAACTATACTATACACACATGTAGTACATTACCGACTCTTTGTTAATGGTGTTCTTATAAGAACCATAATAGATGAAATGAAATGATGAATAGAAGCCACCACTAGTTATAAAATTAATTCAAAATATAAGGATTCTAAAAATTATGATCATCCCTCTCATAAGTCCTGAAGATAATGCTTACCTATAAAAGTTTGGTTTGGTATCTTTGGAGGGAATTCGCATTTGTTCGCTTGCATTCACCCTAGCAGATTTGTGAATCAACCCATCTGCTCAGTAAGTCTAAAATGGAATTTCATTTAGTATTTTTTTAAGCTACCGCCGGATCAGACGCAGCCTCAACTCAGAAGATCCGGCAAGAAACTCAGTGGGCTTGTCATTTTTTGCTTTTTTTTTAACACTGTTTTTTTATTACAATCATTTCATCAGCGACAGTGCGTTTTGCCGTTCGAAAGATAAAACGAAAAAAAGAAAAAAACATAAGAGGGTAATACAACAAAAAAATATCAAAGGGATAGAAGTCGGACCGATCCCCCGCGCGCAACACCCGCGCACGAGTTGACTCGAGCAGCAGCCATCACTCCCCTCAACCATATTGGAGGGAAGGGTGAAGTATGACCCGCCACACGAAGCCGCCACAAGCAGACCTTCGATGGCGAGCATGACCGATCCAAAATCCCAGAGGCTCACATTTATTTTTTGCTGTTTAGCAGTGCCTCGTCAGGCAAGACACAAAGCACTTTAACATTATTAGGTAAAATATGTGTAGGAGTCATTTTAATACTTTACCTATCCCGATAATTTTGATAATTTTAGGTGATAACGCGGTAAATCAATAATCTTATCAATTTTACATTAGATTATCTACTTTACCGATATTTTGACTGCATACTAATTTTAATATCATAAATCTTGTTAACTTTAATTCATTTAAATATTTAAATGGATTTGCATTGAGCCATTTTGTCTAATGATGTGACATTTGAATCACATTAGAAAAGTTATCTACTAGTGTCCTACATGAACATGTAGCTCATTTATCTTTAAGTACTGGTGAGACCTATAATACATTTTTAATCGTATTTATATTCTAGGAATCTGTAAGACTTGTATGCTATCCCAAGCCTGCTTCACGAATGTTGTTTTGTAGCTCAAAATTCATAGACAGATCTATTCTATTATTTCAATATGTACATGAGATTTCATTGTATTTATTATTTACAAATTAGAGAAACGTGAGGAGGAAAAAACACAACCCAATGCCATGTTCGATTGATTTATTGATTATCCTTTGATTTGATTCGAGTAGCTTTTTGTTCTTGCGAATAAAGTTGTGTGTGGGTTACAAGGTATTTGCGCCTTTATTGCCCGAAAAAACAGCAATCGATAGGAAGCATTTCTCAATTGGTCTGTTTCAGTTTCAGGCATCTTTTGTTACCATACTCAAGAGTCCACTAATGAGTTATTATTTCGTCCCATAATACACTTTGTATTGAAAACTAAGTGACAGATGATCCTTGATGATGATGATGTTTAGGACTGAGGGGAGTAGTTATTTAAATATGTTCAGCGCGTGCTATTTTTTTCAAGCTACCGCCAGATAACAACGCGGACTCAACTGAGAAGAGCCAATAAAGTACTGAGCGGCTTGTAATTTTTTTCCTTTTTCTTTTTTTAACAGTGTTTTTCTTATTACAATCATTTCATCAGCGATCGTGTATTTTTCCGCCGAAAGCATTCTAGTTGGCGTAGTTATAGCATTCTAATCGTGCCTGTATCTCCAGCTCTCTATAACGGAATACCGCAAGAGGCTCAAAGGGGGTGCGTGCGGGGAGGACGGTCGGGAGGGCGGCGAGGCGGGGGACGGGGTGGGCGGCGAGGGGGGCGAGGGCGCGGCCGAGTGGTCCTCGGAGTCGTCGGGCGGCGGCTCGCTGTCCCCGCAGAGGCTCGACGCGGCCGCCGCCGCCGCCGCCGACGAACTGGAACAGCGCCTGCATAGAGAGCTCGTCGCATCACATTTACCTAAAGGTGAGTCATATGTAGCCATTCAGACTGAATTAGCTCAGGAACAGAGGATATAGACGTGGGCTAGGCTCATTTTAAAAGTTGGTGCCGCCAGCCATGCTTGTAAGTATAAGTAGTAGTGCCTCTTTTATTTACAAGATCAAAATCGTAGCAATAAATGTTTGAACACAGGAGCAAAGGCTGATTGAGTGACTGGTGGACTGCCAAAGACAGTAGGGTTCAGTATGACATACTGAATCCTACCAATCATCTTTGGCTGGCCACCAGTCAGATACATTTATTGCTACGATTTTGATCTTGTAAAGAGTGACAGGGTATACACTGTACTACATGAAGCTGTGTTGCTAGTAGTAGTAGTATAATAGCGCTTGTACTCATCAATAGGTACTTGCAATGTCACATAAGTAGAACATTTCTTATTCCCATTGCTGTCTGTGACTCGCTCTGGTATTGTCGTTGTATGTTAGGTTTGATCATCTCGGATCAAGTAGCACTTCGGCATTCAACTTGACTAGATGATAGGTCCCATGCACTTGCTGTTGCTTTTGCCCAGGTAGCTACCAACTGCTACCAACTAGCAATGTGTTTGCCCGCAAGATTTCGATCTTCCTGTATAAATCGTTTCTATAAATCAATAGTGTGGCTCTAACACTGATAGTGGCTGCTGTTAATAAAATCAACACACATAGTAAATTACATGTGGCTACTAATTTGTAATCATGATAAGAAATATTATACTCTGTATACAGCACCGCTTATTAAAATGCATTTGTAAGATAATTGTGTTGGTCGAGGCACGGCTTGCATTTGCCGGCTCAATTGCGCAGCGCGGACGGAGGCGCGTGCGTCACCGTCTACTACTAGGGTTGTCAATACTACAACTTTTATTATTATACTATTTTTTAAATTCAACCCAGCGATTTGACTGGCAAGATGTTTGCCTGATGGTAATCGTCACACACAGCCAGCTACACAATTTGTACTAGACTCAAAAAATGGTGTGCAAAATGTTTATGTTCTTAATTTAAATTGCCTGCAAATATTTTGAACCTTATTTTATACTAGGTTATATTTTTTATTGAATTTAAATATATATTTTGAAATGCTATGTTATGCTATGTTGTAGAAACCTGCTTCCATATTTTTTTTTAGTTTATTCTGTCCATGATTCGTGATTGATTTAATCAAGTAGTATAAATAAATATATTTTTTTATTACGATAAAAAGGGGACTCCATACAGCAAAATACTGTTAAACACAGTGAGTAATAACAGATCAATGAGAATAACATTTATAATGTTATGCATATTTATATGTGTACCAATTTTACACTATTGAAACGGTCACGCCCTCCTTTGACTTTGGACCCAACTTACGAATGTTTAAAACCGACAATCGTCTCGCACCTCTCTATGTCGCAGTTAAATATGTATATTTAACTCTGTATAAAGTAGATTCACATACGCACACTATAAAAACATAAACCTACTTCAGGGGTACTCCGATAAAAGTAGGCAACCCTAGCTAGTAGAACGATTACATACAGTCTCAGTCGATTAGCAACTATGGATCACCAGTAACGCTTGTACTTTCAAGTAGAAACGCAATAAAGCAGTGTTGCCATAACGTTGCCTAGTTTAATAGCGCATGCAGCGATTAAAAGTTACTTACAATGATACGACCATAAGATGTTCCCACTACACCTGGGCATACCATGACTGCTGTGAACGTATTGGGCACGTAATTGAAATGGAGACATGGCAACATCGTTTATCGTGCGCAAGATATTTTATGAATTTTGACATACACGAACACGACATGCAAACTGTCTACCTTTTAGACTGATTCAAACAGACTAGATCTGTATTTCAACAGCATTAGGTCCCAATTTTCTTAAAAATATACAGACACGGTTGACATAATATTATTGCAACAGCTCTCAATTTAAAAAAAAACCCATTGATATGCCTCCTACGGATGTAACAATGAAATCCTTTTGCCTCTACAGTTGTCTGCCTATTATACTTACTATTGCCCATACCTCTGTGTCCTGTGGGGAAATATACCCTGAAATATAAATACAAATTAATACTTGAGTGACTATAAGATTATAGTCGACTTAATGCTCGTGAATGTATAGAAACATGTACACAATGGCAGGTGTATGTACATAGCTGTTATACAAGTTTGTATAATCTACCATGAATGAACAATATAGGTTAATACTTGAATCCGGTTTAAGGCGTCTGCCCATTATCATGTAACATACCGTGGCCGTGCTATGAACGTATAAAGCAAAAAATATTCTTTTTATGAACTAAGTTGAATAATCGCGCACTCGAGCGTTCCGTCCCTGTCCGACACCGTAGTGTCTTATGACCGGACCGAGAGCAAATTCACGATTAATCGGCAGTACTCTTAGTGCATATTAGGGAAAGCTAACCCTTGTAGGTCTGAATAATGCCAATAATTGCTTTGCCCGAATGCCCCAGGAGGAGTAAGTATGTATGTATGTCTATTTCTTTGGCACGGCGCACAGTGGGCCGAAATTCGGCTTTCATAGACATTTTCGTTTATTTTTTTAAGTGTCACTTTTTTTGCTTGGATATGCTTTGGAAGACTAATAATATACTTAAAAATACAAAATCAACTGAATGTGACTGCAAACGACTCCTATAGAAATTATTTTAGAAAAAAATGTATGGAGTTGTCATTAAAATCGGCGATAACTCAGCTGTCCCATAATTGCGCATTATTTCCTCTTAGGTTATTTTTCTATGATTTATTTAAAATTTTCTGACATACTTTTTGACGCGCGCAGTGGTGCGCTTTATTTTTAAAAAATCGGTGAATGTTAAATTTTTTTTTTTTTTTTTTTAATTTTAGTGTTTTTATGTACAACAGAATATAATGCTATATCCTATAGCTAAACAGGCCAATAATTCACAAATTAGAGACTAAAATTCTAGTAGGAAAAACTTTATTTAAACTATTTTTTTTATAAATATGTTGTCTATAATATAAAATGAACTAAAACATGAATGAATCTTGAAACATTAATACCAAAGGCCCTTAATTATTATTCAATTCAATACAAATGTATTACAAATAAATATTTCGGAAATAATTCCATGATTATGCAAGACATACATATGTTCAATTATTCGTGTAGAATTTTCAAAGATTTCAATAAAGATTAATTAAATAATTATAAACATGAAAATAAATCAAGTAAATAATATAATCCTTAAACTAAAATAATCTATTCCGAGTCACTGTCAATACTGTCACAAGAGTCTGAATCAGAGTCAGATTCAGGACTGAATTGAGCGACATCACAGAACTCGATTTCACCATGGTCACTTTCTTGCAGGTTTAACAGATCCCATACTTCGTTAAAGTATGTTTTTTTCTTGTTTGCATCCATAGTGGGCCTTGTTATTGATATAAATGGATCTGAAGAAAGAAGTAGGAAGTTAAATATATCCTCGTTCGAACATTCTCTGCTCCTTTTACGAGAATGGTGTTCTCTGAACCTTCTAAAATCTTTATTACGAGCTTCCGATGCTTCTTCAGATAAACTGCCGATCGGCACGATTAAATTATGAGCAATTATTTCTGCTCCATGAATTAATATTTTGTGCACAGTGACAGGCATATTATACCAACCATATAATGCCACAAACCTCTCAGCAGTCTGTGATGTATATTCCTTGAACTTTTCTACATTTATATGTTCTCCTGATGTTATGGATTAACTCTTCATCCAGTCCAATTATTGCAGAAGTTTTTTCCGGGTATTCAAAAAATCTTCTGGCTGTGTTGCCATCGTTTGTGGTTCCGTGGCCTTGTTTCACAACATCAATCAGCAGACCAAGTTCATCCTTAAATCGGGCTTGAATCGCCTCCTGCCTTCGCTTCATTACTTCTTTGTCAGCACCTCTAGCAGCCCATGTCTTGAAGTCCAATCTATATGCGATATGCAAAAGACATTCCATCATATTTATGCGCGCGTGGAGTGAAGAAAGTCCAAGTCTCATCATATTCTGCGATATTGGCTTTTCTTTAACTTCTGCCAAATTGTTCATCTGAGATGGTTTTGTTAAACACAGATAGCATGTTGCTGAGGATTTCGCTTCGGAAAGGTATGTACATGTTTTACCGTCAACCATAGTCAGCATAAGCTTGTGATCAATTGTATTACTATTGCACACAGATGGTATGAGGGCTTCAATTTCGTTTTTTATTCTTCTTTCTTCTTCCTTCACTACTTCTTCGCTTTCTTTACCAAAAGTAAACTGCACGGGACGGCAAAATGCTACCGAACAAGGTTTCGGATTCTCCCACACTGTCTCCCCTTCACAGGTCATCTTCAATGGTGCCAATGACGTCATGAATATGCTGGAGTCATCGGCATCGGGTGCAGTGTCCATTTTCTGTTTATATCGATTCTGGCTTGATGCACCATCGAAACCCCATTTGCTGATTAACTCCAGTTGTTTGTTTTGTACACTTTCAGGTAGAGTTTTCAAAATTCTTTTCGATGTTAAGTCTAAAAGAGCTTGCAGAGTAATTCTAGCAGAAACATCTGTAATTGTAATAACATTTTTTGGTTTAGGTGGATAGCACTCAAGTTTTTCTTTTCGTACGCGGTAATAGGATGGATACATATTCCTGAAACCCTCTCGCATAACTGACTCTCTCAATGTTATATATTGCCACTTTGATAGGCGAAGAGACAGTAGTAAACCAAGTGCCTTCTCAGGTGTAAATGTCGTGCTCAGTGTGTTGGATGGTTTTTTAATGATATTTTGAACTTTATCGACAGCTTCTGGGTGCTTAAGTAGATGTTGTATCACAAAAGCAAGATTTTCTTGGCCAGTTCCTTTCATTTTTGATATAGCTGTATGTATAAGTTCACTTGTTTCGCTATGCACATATCAGAACTCCGTCTTTTCTTCTGTTTAGATCCCAAGTCATTAAAAGGTACTCGAGAAACGTATTTTCTTTTGGTCATAGTCCCAACTGTCGATGAAGAGGTACTAACACTTTCTTGCACTTCCATCGATGACGCGACTGTAGAGGAACTAGCACTTTCTTGCACTTCCGCCGATGACGCATGAGGTTCTGGAACGTTTTCTTTAATACAGCTAGGCCAGTCAACATCAGCTGTAAGCCAACTGCCATAATCCCGTTTAAAAGATTCTATTTTCTTGTGACAGGATTTCAAACGCCTTGCTACTGCGTTTGCAAATCTTCGACAAAATTCTCGTAAAGTCATTTTATCTTCTTCATTTAAGTTGAAACTGATTCTAGATAACACAGTTTCAAATAAAAATTTGTAATCACTCGTTTTCTCTGAACTTTGTAAAATAACAAACAAGTCTAGGTTAGTTACGATACTTTCCATTTTAAAATAGTAATGATTGTTGTTCTTTCAATGCGTAAAGCAAACTAGTTCAATATTTTACTTGAGCTTTTTTTATATACGGTGAAGGAGTAATGTGTAATTAATTAACTAACTAGCGATCCTCAATTTTTTCTTGCCATTAGTTAATAAATAGGTCGTTAAGGCTTAACCTACTTAAATATATAAATATTTAAAAATATTATCTTAGAAAAGATTATTAATACAATGCAGGAACCCATTAAGTAATTAATGCAGGAACCCATTAAGTAATTATTTCATTAATTGCGCAGAAATATTACCTAATTAGCCTGAGAATATGAGTATATTTCCATTAAATTTATTTATAGTTTATGTTTAAGGTGAAATAAGTAGCCAGGTATTAATTAGTTAATCCATATTCATTACATACTCAAGTAAGTATATCAGAAATAAGTCATAGAAAAATAACCTAAGAGGAAATAATGCGCAATTATGGGACAGCTGAGTTAGAATTTTAGTCTCTAATTTGTGAATTATTATTTGTCTTGTTTAGCTATGGGATATAGCATTATATTCTGTTGTACATAAAAACACTAAATTTAAAAAAAAAAAAATTAAAAATTCACCGATTTTTTAAAAATAAAGCGCACCACTGCGCGCGTCAAAAAGTATGTCAGAAAATTTTAAATAAATCATAGAAAAATAACCTAAGAGGAAATAATGCGCAATTATGGGACAGCTGAGTTATCGCCGATTTTAATGACAACTCCATACATTTTTTTCTAAAATAATTTCTATAGGAGCCGTTTGCAGTCACATTCAGTTGATTTTGTATTTTTAAGTATATTATTAGTCTTCCAAAGCATATCCAAGCAAAAAAAGAGACACTTAAAAAATTAAACGAAAATGTCTATGAAAGCCGAATTTCGGCCCACTGTGCGGCGTACAGCCTAACCGGCTCGACGTATTTTGACTTATATATTATGTCGTTATAGGCTATAGATTTGTTTTTTCAGAGAATTAAAATGGCGTTCGCCAGCCGTCATTTTATATTTTTTTTACTTCCTAAAACATCAGTATCAAATGAAATTCTTATTATGAGTTGAAATATATATCAATTTGTATACGTATTATGTATGTATAATGTAATTCAAGTCCATTTTGTTTGTTCACAGTCGGGCTTTTTATTTATTTTTTACTCGTTGTCAAATTCAAATTCTTTATTATTCTTTGTCTTTTCTATTATTAAATATAATTTGTAATAGTTTTATTTTATTGAATGTAGCACGTTCATAGTGCAGGCATCCTATGATACGGTGTAATGGGCAGACTCATTTATCATCAAGTGTTGTGCAATTCCATTGATAAATTATATATTAAGTGTCTACAGTACGTTAATATAAAGCAAAGTACTTTATATAACTGTTATGAACTTTATTTACGAGATAAGTTATCTTTTAAATGTATATTGCCATTATGTAATATAAAGCGTTACACATTTCAAAACCGATTTGAGGTCTTTGACCTTTACTCAAAGTTGTCTAAGAATAGTCTGAAACGCGCTGACACAGTTTATTAGTTTGAATAATGCCAAATCTTTATTACAGGCAAGGAAAACTTGCACAATACTGGCTAAATATGAATTTGTACTAAACATAACTAGAGAAAACATTTGCGTGGTACTTCCTATTGGTTATTGAAATAAATAATCAACATCCAGTCTTTGCCTACCCTACAACTCCTTGAAATGATTAAAATGTACTAAATAATCTGAGAAATTTCCTTTTTTGCCTACCCTGTCATAAAAGTGTGTGCACGCCACTGTTTAGTACTGAACATAACAACACAGCTAAATAATAATACTTCTTCGCATAATGCGCCTTTCGCAAAATGACCCCTTCGCAAAATGCGAAAGGGACATTTTGTGTGTGTTGTGTGTATGTGTGTGTTGTGTGTGTGTGTGTGTGTGTGTGTGTGTGTGTGTGTGTGTGTGTGTGTGTGTGTGTGTGTGTGTGGGCGTGTGTGTGGACCAGGAGAACATTATTATGATTATTGGGCAATACATGGCGGCCGAAGGCCCCTGGGGTACCTTTTGCTGCCGGAGTATCGCTAACACTTTGTGTTTTCATTACGCTTGAGCGTTTACTTACATCCTACGGCTGTCCTGATTGAGGATCCATTACGATTGTGAAAAATTCGATATTCTGCTAAAAAAAAGCCCATCAACAGTGGTGTCACACCATAGGGACGCTATTATCGTTTTAGGTCTCAATAGTGTGTCGCTGCAATGGCAATTGTATGCCATTTAATTAAAATTAGCAGCCTCGGGGCCCAGGTTAGTGACAAGACACGCCACTGGTCTTATAAAATTCGTAGAATACCTACCAATTGTGTAAAACCATCCAACTGACACGCTATCGACGCTCAATTGAAGAGTTTGCACATTAGCAGACTTGATGATGATGTCATAAAGTGAGACCTCTGTCAAGCGCTGGCTTATTTTTTATTACTAAGCTTAGTGACTAGACAAGCAAGGCGTTCGCCTGATGGTAAGCGACACGCCGGCCTATAGACGAAGGGACAGCACTACCGCTCGTCACCCGAGATATTAGTTACTAACGGCCGCACTCACAGACATCATTAACGTTAATCGCAATTATGTCATATTTTGTAATGTATTTATTTCGACTCTCCGAGTCTCCAATGATTATCTTTTAGTATTAATTACGAGATTATTGATATATCTACTCGCTATCGTATTAAGTATTATTTGGCTTCAAAAGTCGAAATAATCCATTTACAAAATATGAGTTAATCACAATTAACTATAATTGACGTCTGTAGATGCGGCAGTAAGTCTATTGAGCCCGGTAATTTCACCAACTACAGTGCTCTTCACACAGGAACAGCAAAGTTTTCATGCTGCTCTTTGGCGGTAGAATATCTAACACTAAAGTGGTACCAACATGAATGGTCCCTTGCACTAAGGACCTATATTTTTTTTTTCGCGGTGGAAACCAACAGGTCCCCGGGAGCTATGGGGCTCGACCGGGGTATGTGGGATTCTTACCCATTAAAACCCCCGCGGCTGTCGCATCGGCACATGAGAGGGGACCCCAGAGTTCTCCGGTGGTATGTGCACCAGTGGCCCCTCAGTGCCATGCCTTTGAGCCCCCCGGGAACCTGTCACGGTGCTCACGGGGACGGGGGTCGCAACCCCGCTGCCGTACTCAGTGGACGTCCTAGGGCCCACACCTCGAACGTCCGATGACTCCAAAGGAAGGACCTAACTACCTATATTGGGAATAAAAAACAATTTATTGCCACCTACAAACTAACTACTAAACATTTTTGTGCACGTGTAAGAAACATGGGGCAACAGGGGTAGACTCAGCAGATGCTGCATGCACACTGTGACGTCTGCACACAGTGCTGTTTTTCAGTTTACCCCTTTGCTCGGACTACCACCATACCAGTTAAAACCATCAGTTTATATAATTATACATCGTCAAGTAAACGTACTCCGGTCGCGCGTCACAATAAACTCGAAATCATTAGGCGGCCGACCTTGACGGCAAATGTAAACATGCCCCACAGTACTGCGCAGAAATCCAACACTTACGTATGTATTATGTATAACGATAATGTTAGTTTTTCCAACGATGAGATAAAACTTTGATATAAACACTTCACGGCATTTTCTTTAACGGAGTAAGTAGAGATGCGGGCCCGTCCACTCCGCGTTCCACCTATTAGGTCTCGAAGTAATATAGAGCAAATATAATTATTCATAGATGGGCGGGCAAAGTTCCAAAGTACAGGCTACCTGCTGCTACTAACAATAATTAAAGAAAATCATATACATACAACAAAAAAATCCCAGTTTTTTTTCCTACTTGCCTAAAGTTTCAAACAATTCATGACCATAGGTTTTTTTATTTCAATGTGTATTTATGTGAATATCTGAAGTCATCAATAATATTCTTCCACTATTTAGGTATCAAAACGGGACCACACAGCAACTGCACATCCGCCCACTGCAACACAAATCTTGAATAAATCAATGAATATTCTAGTTACTGTCAAAACATACAAGTATAATGAATTTATTTTTAGTTCGCCGTCGACACCGAAGTGCTGCCGGAATTCCGTTCCACTTATTACGTAATCTGAGATATTTTGCATAGTGCAAAATTACTTACAAAGACAATTAATTCGAGAAGTAGAACTGTAAAGGTGAATTTAGGGAAGGAAAGTCGAACATTGAACCGATATTCGCCGTAACAAAACAATATGTATATGGCCTATCGTTGAGATTGGTGTGCCAACTCAAAAGAGAAAAAAAAATATGCAAAACAAATTCGTGTACCGTGCATTTGCGTAAATAACACTTGATTCCATGTGATCTAATCCAATCGATATGTCGAGCGTATTATCTCACGGGACGTTGTATTTGCGCAGGTGTGTTCGACGCGCAGCCGACGGCGTCGGAGCGGCAAAGGGAGAACCTGAGCTCGCGCCTGCGCCGGGAGTTCGGCCTCGCACTCCCCGATGACGAGGAGGCGAGGCCACCTACCGAGAACACCGGTATGCCTCCTTGGAAACATTATCTGGCCATAGACCGCTTGCCGCTCTAGACTTTGGGGTATAGTGTTACCAGCGCTAAAACCTAAATTTAGCTGGGACACAGTGAAATGTTAGATAGATGACATAGGTCTTGATAGATAATTCGAAAAGTAAAGATCTTAAAGGAATCGCTTGCTAATGAAATAGAATACCGATTTTTTGTTTTCTAATATAGATAAATTACTATCTTAGCTATTCCTAATAACATAGTGTCTAATGTATTAATTACTTTGTCTTATGTTTTTATTGTTATTTGTTTAAATTTTTCCCTTGTTTTTTTTTGTGTATTACCTTCTGCCGTTATTATAGTATATTTATTTTTAGTTTTTCGATTAACCATCTGAGCACTTCGCGGCATTGATTAAAAACCGCAGTCACACAAGACCTTCGGCTTTAGCCGAGTGCGTAATTTTGAGACTGATCATCATCATCATGTCAGCCATAAGATGTCCACTGCTAAAAATGGGCCTCCCCGTACACTTCCATTGCGATCGATGTTGTGTCGCCTCAATCTTAATTCCTTAACCTTTCCAGTTCAACAGTTTAAACACGTCTTCCAATGCAGCGGTGAACAGTTTCGGGGATATAACATCACCCTGTCTTACACCCCCTCTGGACGTGTAATGGCTTTGAGACTGATATGGATGTATTTATTCGTTGGGACTGTCTATATAGTTATATTTATATCGGTACAGTAATTTCTACTTTATGTTATTAAAAAGGTATTGTTTTGTCGACAGATGGCGCGACGGGCGGTCAGCGCTGCGACAGGTAGGATGTCGCGACACGAGACATATTTTTGTAAATCTCAAGACGGCGCCGGCTCGTCGCCTGTATTATAAATTATAATATAACAATTAGAACGTCGTCGGACGCGCGTGCGCCTCCAATTGTATATTTTCCGTTTCAATTGTACGTTTTAATTTTCACGGTTCTCTGCAAGTACAAATTGTTTTTATTTCCCTCTGTACATATTGTATATAAGGAGAGTTAAGATATAATATAGGGTACCTACTCAGTAACGTATGTATGTATAATGGTATGAAAGATTTTTTATATATGTACAATATTTATGTATCTTATTGATATATTTATTTACTATCGATCATCGATAGTGCGTTTAGGGAACGAAGGCTAGGATTTTGTACGCATAATGTTAAGTAAATTATAGTTGTTTTTGTTTTATGGTTTTTTTAGCTAGCGTATATTTAGGAGGGTCTTGCGATTCTTCCTAATACTAGGTCTCCTGTTAGTGTTAAAGGTTTCACATGTAATTTAGTACAGTTTCGATACAGATTCGCATTAGCCATTTTTAGATTACTAATCTGTGTTATAATTTAAGTGGAACGTATGAGAGCAAAAATTGGGTTAGCTTTGGTCCACCATCACAAGCACGTATGTTGAGGCAGCTGGTGTAATGTTACGGAGTGCGATCTGAGAGACGACTTGGAAATTTGGTCGCTTCGTATCGGGTGTGGATACACAAGGGGGATCGGACATTTTTTGCATCGGTGCTCTGGTCTGGTACCGGATCACCGGCGAAGAACCGGTGAAAATAATGGAATTATTGCACCAGAAAACAAACGGTTAATCATAAAAGTACGTACGTAGTAACAACGGTAAAAGATAAAAAATAAAATAATGAATTGGTAACTTAGTTCAAATGTATCCTTTAGGAATTGTTCATAAATAAACAAAACACGAGAAAAAACTTGCTTAGAATAGGATTATGTTCTTGTAATGGCTATACAGGATGTTTAAAAGACCCTGTCCGATCACCACTGGTATTATTCAATGAATGAATACGAATCCGATTTTGTATTTCTGGTACAAATTAAGAAAAAAAAGAGATATTCAATAATACCCTCATTGATCGGACAGGGGTTTTTAAACACTCTGTATATTCACTTGGCGCAGCTCTTGACGTCTCTACCTCGTGTCTCCATAAAGACAATTACCGGATAGTTGTTTTATCCGTAAACCAGTTTCTACAATATTGCACTCTATTGCAAAGCTCCAACATTAATATTGGTGACTCTTTTGTATCCACCCCCTTGTTGAATTATTTTAATTCTATCACAAAATCATCAAGTCGTTTCGTGGATTATGAATTCGACTAAATTGGACATCAGCTGTCATGAGTAAGAATTGACTGATAACTGCAATCACATTAAATCTAATTGATAAGTTTTATTTGCAACACCCTGGGGTAACGTATAATGCTGTACAGATAGGCAAAGTAACGTGCAAAGCTGCTTTTTGATCAAGTTGATTATGCAGTTCATAATGTCACATTGCGAAATGTATATTGAAATTAACAATTGTAAAATTGTTTCCAATAATACGTACCGCGAATCAAAATGCGTTCAGAAAATTTTCTTTTGGAAGCCTAAGGGCGAAAATGAGTAACCATTAAATATGCCACAGTGAACCTAATATGAACACGAATACGATGCAAATTGTGTTTATGAACACATGGTAATTTGGTCTTTATTATTCCAGGAAATTTAAATCCATTTATTTTCCTACTTATTTTAAATGCTCGTCTCGTTTATGGTTTTCAATTAATACAAAGCACTATTAATAAATTTCGTTTCGTATAAAATACCAATATAAAAATACCTTGGTATCTCGCAAGGGTTTTTTGAATTTAGTAACCGTTGATAGGCCTCATTCGCTAATGAATTAAACGGAGCCTTATCATGAAGTTATTGGTGATTAGTAAATGTATAACGTCATTACGGTAATGTTCAAAATGGCACATATTCAGTGTAAAACAAAAAATACAAAGCTATACTAAAATATATTATCTCGTATACAGGGTGACTAACGAACAAACGCAAAATCTAAATACATTTCGTTCAGATTTGAAAATGGGATCGAATACACTACTTATCTATTATTACAATACTTTTCTTTTCTAATACATAAGGGCGACTCCACATGAAAATAAATTAAACGTACGTCCGTGTCGGCGTGCCTTAGTTCAATGAATTCGAGTTTATCACTACGAAACCTTTATTTGCCATTTCGAAAATTGTTTTGACAGTAAATTCTTAAACGCGAGTAAACCACCTTGATGCACTTTTACAATTGTTAATTATCTGAATTATGTAATATTATATTTATATGATAACAACGAATCGATATTGTGAATAACCTCGGGCTAATTACCCAGTGATTAGGGAATATTTTCAGGTGTTTGCAAAATATTCTGTTAGTTATAGTTTTAGTAAATATTTTAGGTTCTACCCTGATTCACCCTTGTGTATAATTTCGCCAGTCCATTTCTCCCGACATGCGGGGGGCGCTTATGAATTCGGCTATCATACTCAAAGTATAAAATGTGGCTTACTATTGGAATAGGCAATAACGCCGATGTGTCCTGTAAAGGACGTTATATACTGAGGCAAGGGTGTCAAAGCGGCCCGCATTAAATTAAATATTCGCGGTTCGGTTGAATACACACAAGTAGAAGAAAGGGTTTAGACGCAAAATGCCCACTTCGCATAATGTCACCTCGACTATTTCGCAAAATGTCCACTTCGCATAATGTCCACTTCGCATAATGTCCACTTCGCAAAATGACCACTTCACAGAATGGCAATTTTTTTATATTGGTGCACACTTTCCAATAAACTAAAATATATATTGTTTTTTTATTTAATCTAGTGATGGGAACAGCAAGACTCTGCTTATAGAAAGCTGCAATGCACTGCCGCTCATCACCCGAGACATTAGTTATCAAGTTTCTTGAGCCCGGTAAATAATGATTATTTTAAATAGTTTTAGTAGAAAATCCCGAGGGTTAAGAATAGCAACCTCCCATCTCTTCCCGTTGGGCGTCGAAGAGGCGACTAAGGGAAAACAATAGGGACAGCAGCATCTTTCAATTGGATTACCTGCCACCTATACCTACTGCGATCTATTAGTTTATTGGAAAGTGTGCACCAATTTAAAAAAGTTGTCATTTTGCGAAGTAGATATTTTGCGAAAAATTCGAGATGACATTATGCGAAGGAGGCATTTGCGTGTAAATCGTAGAAAGTACACAATAATACGATTCACCATGTTTTGAGCAGTATTCTAACATAACAAAAAATATGATTAGGTGGTTAAGTACCGAGATTACTGCCAAATTTTTGTAATAGAAATATTTAAATGTCAATTTCATGACAACCAAGACATGAGGTTGTATTGCAATAAAGTTTTTTTTTATTGTATACTTTTCAAAATTAGCCTACCCATGTTTGTATATACATTTTGAAGATGTTCATGGCCCCCATAAATTCAACTAATTTTATTTTGTCCCCGGTTAGCATTTAAGTTTGACACCCTTGTATGAGTATACATTGGCCTTAAAGTTAAAACTACTATGTATTTCTTTGTCCATGTAGCATATTTTTAAGCATTCAATATCGTTAATGCTTAGAGAGTGCTTTTGAGGATAATTCAAATTTCTATCTAGATTAAATATAATTGTAGTGAAACTACATTCTACTGCCCAGTGTCGACGATCCATCCCATTGTTGCTCAAAATTGGCCCTCCTCTATTGTCTCGGAGTCCTGTAAATTAGATTGTGTGCTTTTTGCGCTCTACGGGCAACTGACAATTATTTATTTGGCTGCTTATTTCATGTCGTTTTGCAGTCTTATAATACTTCATATAATAAATACTACATTAGCATTTCTAATTTATCTTATTTGTGATATCATTCTTCAATCTCCTAAGCCTACGAAGTACATATCGGAAAATTGTCTCAATTAACTAGCGGTTATCGTATGAAATAATATGTTTTTATACAAACATTCAGTGATTTCTACTGAGTTGCGATGAGTTTCGCTTCGAGTGCATAATTGGGTCATCTCATCACCGCAGCACATTATGTCTACTTAAGTGTCTATGCATAATCTTTAAAAAATAGTATTAGTCAAATACGTTGCAATAATACGCCTAGAAGGCAAAATACACATATTTATAGAACGCAGATTAAATATATTTTAAATTTTTATTTAAATCCACGGTTTTATTATTTTTGTATGTGTATAAAACGATTTGTTTGTGGAAATATTTTTATGGTATTTTCCTATGTATTGAATCAATGTAGTTGACGTTTACTGTCGAAGTAGTGCGACAGTGAGTTTTCAAAATGAAATTGTAAATATTTCGATCTGGTTTTTAATAAATTGTAAATGTATCGCTTGTCTTATGTTGGAGTGCATTTTGGTCACCTTCCTACGATGAAATGACTACACAAGATCATAATTTCCCATAATCAGCGGAGTAGTTTAAATGTTATATAAAAATCGATGGCAGTCTTATTTTATGTATATAGTTACTTCGCAACAAAAGGCACTCTAACTTTTAATGTTTCTGTAGAATTATTAGATGAAAATCTTTGTGATAATTTTTTTAATTATATCATCCAGTAGAGTACTACCTGTGTATATACATAATAATAGTTGTATTGATAAGTGAAAGCTATATTTTGTTATGGTGAACAAAAAGCGCACTCTCTATCGTTTGCCATATTATTAACCTAGTTTACAGATATCTGACTCTTTTATACCGCACCCACCTTCGCCCTATCCCGCTGCCCCTTGGTTAATTTTATGTAAGGTATTCAATGTAACAATGGAATATTTTGCAATAATTATATACTTAATATTTTTTTTGTGTCGCTAAGTGGATCATAAAATAGAAACGCTGTATATTACCCAGATGTTAAATATTATTATTTCTTTCTTAATGTTTGAACTAAGCATGTAAAATTTAAAATAATACTAGAGAATAAAAGATGTTATGATAATTAATTACATAAAAAATCTTCGTTTGAATGTACCGCCTTTCCTTTTCCCCATTTTTCTTTAGAAAATGATACACAACACTCGTACAAATTGTAACATTTATTTCTTAAACATTTAAAAAATCTAATATACATAAAACTAAATCTTAATTCTCGTCTGGAGCTAACTTACGTAAAATTTGACACATCATTGCACATTGATTTCTTATTCAGTGACTGAATTTGAATTTTAAAACAATATTACTATATTCTACGTAAATAAAACCTCAGTCTTGAACTTGTCCATTGTATTGTAGACATCATACCAAATATAAATTTGACTGTTCCCTCTAAATATTAAAATATAAATATACAACGTGTTAACGGATTAACGCAAAACCTGAAACTAGATTGCTCAGTATCGGGAGCAGTATTGATTATATTACTTTTTAATAAAGGCTAAATTTCTATTTATTTATCATGCAGAGTATAAAAGAAAAAGTGATGTGATCAATACGGCGGCGCGGCGGTAACAGGTTATTGACCTTCAGCGAGCGCATACGACACTCCAGAAGAGATGCACAAACATAGTAGATGCTAAAAAAGATTATAATTTAAAGTAAATGGTAGAGTGCTAAATTAATATTAAAAATGTAAGTGTTTTAGGTTTTGTGTTATTACCTACATTAACATGTTGTATATTATGTTTTACTATTCGATAAATTTTCAGTTTATTATGAGGTCAATGTAGCAGATGTGACGTCATAGTAGTATAGCAAAAATACTCTCCAATACCATTCAAATAACTATTGGTGGAAAATACAATTGTATCTCATAATCATCTGAGGAGGATCATTGTTGTCCTTAATCCAATGTAACACTTATTTAAAGTCTATTGTAGTGTATTATATTGTAATAAACACAGCTTGCAATTTTATAGACATCGTAACAAAGATAAGAGACAGGATGTGATTTCGTCACTATTCATTATATTAATTAACATTGACTTCCCGCAGCACTATACATAAATACTCTGTATCGAATATGCTACTGATATTGTCTCACATAGACATATATCCTGACTATCAGTTACATATCACAGCCTTAACTAAGAACACTGAATACATTGTACTACACGGTGTTCGGTCCCCTGGTCTTGTCTTTCATAAAAGTCTATTTGCACGTACAAAAGTCTACAATATGGCTTTATTTACCCTCCATCACTATTGCAATCACTATTTCCCGTTTATCACCACGAACTATTGGTTCATATCATAATGTGGCGATGTTATATATTTTGTGTTACAATTCTAAAAACATTGTTAGAAAATTCAAATTATACACATATAGATATAATAAAACATCATGATATGAATTTTTATATAGACTGGTGGGAAAAAGTTTATGTAACATAATAATTATGTTACGATACATTTATTCTATACAGAGGTACATGCTCAAAATAAACATAAAGTATACATACTTTAAATTGAATTCTGGTCTTTTGTATTTATATAACTTGGCCACAAGTAGAATAACTGGCAATTATGTTGGACTAAATAACTGCGCATTGCCGGACACTAGGTATGTACAGATTACTACAGTGATATAGGCACTTTTAGTGTTTTTTAACCCATACCACTGCATGCGTAGCGTCTCTTCTTGTCGACATGAAGGGTCTCGGACTTCACCACTGGGGCCAAGTGTGGACAGGTGGATCAGCGACACTGTTCCAATAAAATGGTAAATGTTACTAGATATGAACGGCACTTATGACTCACAATGGAAGGTAGGTACTGCCAGGGATGGGTTGGTGTTCGAACCGGCGTGATAAGTAGGACCCTTCGTCTTCTAAGCTACCATCTTTCAGTATTTATAGAAAATATATTAAATCATTCAGTTTGACTAGAACATCAAAATCGCATTCATTACTTATTCATAAAGAAAAAATATTTCCCTCCATAAATTATTTCTTTCTTTCCTATTTTATTTATAGGGTTTCTCCTACATTTATGCATATTATCGTAAATATGTATTTCTTTTCAAGCACCATCTTGTAGGTAAGTGTAGAGATAAATGATATTTTGTTTGAATTATCAAAAATATGCATTCTGCTTTTCACAAAAATACCTACAGTCCACTTAGCATATTTACTTACATATAGAAGTTTCGTAATCATTCAACCGTGTAGAATACCCAGCCATAGTAGCTTACGTTAACTTATGATAGCATAATAACTAATTACGAACAATAAACATTGCCGCCACTTTTAATCCATTAAAATTAATTTTCTGTCCACTGAGTCAAAAACACATAATTTAAACTTGGCGCGCACGCTGATCGGCCATTGTTCATACCACAGACAAGACAACAAAGCGCCAAATGTCATTTTCATTTTTTAAACTTTGAATACGGGTAATTTGGCCTAGACTGGCCGCCACTCGCGATCGTTCTGTTCCCGCTTCACGTGGTAGTTAAGACACGGTTGGAAGTTGACGTGTATCGTGACCGGATGCAGAGGGGCTGCTAAATGTACGGCCCTCGCGTCCAGCACGTCGTACGACCCGAGGTTCCGCGCCAAGCACGCGTAATCCACGCTCAATGGGACGTAGTATTTTCCTGAAATCAGTAACTCTCACGCTATTCATCGTCGTAGGGGTAAACAGAGACGGCCGACCACATTGATAAAAGAAAAATGGATTTGAGTGTGTGGGCTACTAGGTGGTAGATCCCTTGTGTAAAGCCCATCCAGGTGGACAGTAGATATTCTGCCGCCAAGCAGCATACTGAAATAATGTTCCGCTAAATGAGTTTTGAAGTACCTTCATGTGTGTATTGATCATAACACGATCTAACTAATACTTTGCTCAAGTAAACGCCGTAGTAGGTTACCCTAACCGCTCGCTTATTAATCAGAGATAAAATCCTACGGGAGCAAATACTTTGGCCGATTTTCGGATTCGGTCGTGTCGGTCATCCATCCCACCGAATTATGAAAGTAAAGGGAAAGGCAGTGAACTTATGTCTGTACAGACACTTGTGCTCCTAATATCTCCTGTGCACTTGGCTGATCTTGTAAAAATTTGGTTGCTATAGCCATATCGGTCATGTGAACATTACGAGTATATTGATATTATCACTGTCAACATACCGAGAGCATTCAATGCGAAGACAGGCACGTACTGTGTCGGTGGAGGTGGTTTCTCGTAATGGTGGTGATGGGGCGATTCGCTTGACGTGTCCTGAAAAGTAAGAACTTCAATAAAAAAACGGTCCTTCAATGGATAAATACACTCAATAATTTTAGAATTACATTGATTTATTATCTGTACTAATAATAATAAATACACTTTATTGTACACCAAAAGTTACATGCAAATTGAACAATACGTTGAAGATATCAATGTACAAAGGCGGCCTTATCGCTAAAAAGCAATCTCTTCCAGACTTACTACTTACTAGAACGACTCTGAAAACGGGCACAAAGTACTATACCAAGAATACAATGTACCTACCTACGCGCGTGTTATAAAATAGATCTTTAAAATAAGATATAAACTAGATCTTTAAAATAAGATATAAAATAGATCTTTAAAATAAGATATAAAATAGATCTTTAAAATAAGATAAGAGATTTAGATCTCATAAAACGGTCACAAAATATATATAAATATTCATATTCATTTATTGCTTTATGTAGGTACATAAGTCGTTATAATGATTGTTTGATCCATACATAAACCCTGTAAGGGGAATCCACACACGGCAGTCTGATCTAGGAAATTTGGCCCTAAAAATCGATGTAATAAGGCTCACTTTACGAGCAAGTGTGTTGAAAATACTTTTAAACTTTATTATACATACTTAAACAGATAATAACAGACACGTTCATGCGCACAAACGTTCATCCTTAGTAGGGATCGAACCCACGGCCTTTTAAGTAGCAGACTCGAACAGGTGGGTCAGTCGTCAGTACCTGTGGCGAGGTGTCCCTGGCCTCCTCCGTGGAGCCGGAGTTGGAGGCGGAGGCGGATGCGGACGTGGAGGTGGAGGCGGAGGGCGGCGCGCCCGCCTTGGCGCGCCGCCGCGGCCGCGAGTACACTCGACCCACTGCGGCTTGCTCTGCCGCCTGACAACACAGTATACTAAGTACTCACGGATCTTCGTGTATATTCTGATATTGGGTTTGGCGAATCATTGCGCAACTATAGTCGTTTGTTGTCAATACAAAAAACACATAAATAGCTGCTGCGCAGCGTCTTGCAGCCGACTTCAGACACACAAAGATCCATTGTGACTACTGTATGTATGTACTAACGCGGTATAGCAGGTAGGACGAGTGTGGACAAAATGCGATGCAATGCTTGAAATCGTTTGATTTACTTTTACGGATTTTATCGTTTCTTTTAGATTTTACTATCCCGACGTTTTGAATGTGTTGGGTGTCTGTGTTCCGGTGTGAAGGACACTGTAGCTGGTAAAATTACCGGACTCAAGACTTAATATCTGCCGAGTCGCAGTGTATTGTAAGTCGCACTTAAAAGCAGGCGTGTCGCTTAGATCAACCCGTCACCAGGTTAAACAAAAAAAAACTCTTAAGTGTCCCTTTATAAAACGGAGGAAGCGCTTGCATGAATTAGGGGATTTGTACGAATAAAGGCCTCACCTCAGTGTCCTGTGATCTAGAGAATCGTCTCTCGATGGAGTTCTTGAACTTGTAGGAATGCAAGTAGTCGTCCGAGTGGTCGGGCTTCCTCACAGCGCGCAGCGTAGGCTCGCGCTTGCGACGCGCATCTATCGGCGCGGCCTCCGCACTCTCCGCCACCTCGCCCGCTCCCGCATCCGCTCCCGCTCCCCGCCCAGACGACACTGACACTGCACCACAACTCAACTTTCTAAATGCACTGTTTACCCGACTGTCTTGAGAGGGTAATGTTGAAAGTGGCTATTATTTGTTATGCACGCTCTGTGTGGCTTAAACAATGTGAGGTGGTAGTGTTCTCCCTTCTATGAAATGTATGTTAATTGTTAGAGAATTCTAAAATGTCTAGTGCTCAAACCTCAGTTGGTACAATTTTGTATTTTAACCCTTCTATAAAACACGATCGATTGCCAAAAAAAATGCCCATTTTCTGTACTTACCTATATTTTCTTCAAAATGTAATTCAGATTAACCTACGTGTACCTTCAAATTAAGGACAGTCTCCCTCCTCAGTACTGTACTCAACAAACCATCTAGTATACCCATCGTTATAATATTTATACATATTACATATATATATTTGATTCTCCGTGTTCGTGCACGGAATTTAGAAAAGTCTACAATTGGTTAAAAAGTTTAAAGCACATTCACTACAACTCAGAAATATATCGGAAAATCTATGGTATAATCTGGTGTACCCACAATCTGTACCTCTGTCGCAGTCCATGGGGTAGCCGTCCTGGTGGCGCTCGTCGTAGGGCTCCGTGAAGGGCGGAGGCCCGGGCGGGGGCGCGGTTGCTATGACGCTTCCCTTCACCACGAACCCGTGCGAGCTGCTCGATGAACTAGCCGTCTCCGACGATGACCCCGGGTGGGATCGATGCTTCTCTCTGACTAGTGTCTCACCTGAAATAAAATATAAATAGTAACCCATTACCATCAGCCGAAAAACGACCCTTAGTAGGGAGGGCTTTCCTCACGCTTGATAGGCAGTTTGGGGATCGCAGTATAGGTGGTAAATATTTCAATAGAAAGACGCTACTGCCCGTTTTCTTGTTTTTTCTTAGTCTCCTTTTACACATCCGACGGTTGGAGATGGATGCGTGCGGACGGCAATACCTAATAACCCTGTCTGCCTAACTGATACCGAGCACTTACGTATACATAAGTGCACGAGTGGAGAGAGGTCAAGCGACCATCCGAAGCATGGATCGTCTTACTTTCCAGACAACGGATAACACAAACCAGTAAATAACAACCACAAAAAGTTATTGCTTCCCGCAACATTTGAATAAGTATAAGTAAAACAAAGCTTACCACCATACGAACGTGCACTCGTCTCGTTGTACAGAAATGATAATTGGTTTTGTGGAACTTGGTAATAAAGCTGGCTGGTAAAAATGGTAGTAAAAAGGAAAAATAATGTACCTTTCGTAACTACGTCACAGTGCCTCTGCAGGTGCGACGCGAGTTGCACGCACAGTCCATCCCCAGGCCCATAGCCTTGCACCTCCACGAGGAATCTGATGACCTCAGCCACCGCCTCCTGGTATCCCGCCCTGAAGTTTCCCTCGCCAGTCTGTCGCTCCGCAGCTAAAACAACCCCACGCGAAGATGCAGCATCTTTCGCTGGGTGACTCCCAAAAACATTAGAATTCTTCAGTGCTGACCATTTGAGCATATTTTTGTAAACCTTTTACGATGATAGGATTGTGGTAGGCTTTTTGTTGTTTAGTGTGTTAATATATGATAAAAATATAAGAATTTTGGAAATGGAATGTAGGTAGTTTGTAGTAAAAAAAATGTTTATGAACATTGTGGGCTTAAATAAAACCGAGGTAATTTAATGAAAATAAATTAAAAAAACTAAAATATTGGGGGTATAGAGATTGCAGGGGGTGCCTGAGACGATTGACGGATTCATAAATTTGTAAGTTGGTTATAGGATTATATGGATACAAAGTGAAAGGGGGCGTGAAAATATTAGCTATAGTCTAGGGGGGCGTGATGTAAATAAGGTTGGGAACCCCTGGTGCAGAGAGAGCTAGTGCTACATACAAAGTAGTAAGGTGTTTATTTTTATAATAATTATAATGGTATTATAATTAAGTATTATATTTTTTTTAATGTTACACTAAATACCTCTAACCACTACAAACCTGATAAATACTTCCTATAAAGATAGGCATTTATTATAAAATATATATACTTAATATAAGTATATAAAATACATATTTTCCTTAAAAAAATCATTTGCCAAGTATTTTAGATGTTTTATTCTTGGGAAATCGGGAATTTTATTTATAGACTGAAATACATATTGACGCCGAAATTTATACTTATTGTATTTCCAGTTTTTCAGTTGCTTATGAGTAATTGTAACGAATGATTATCAAATTATTTTTTTAATATGAAATAGGATAGGAACAGGCTTACAAAACGCTCTTATTTTTTTTAATAACTTTAAATATTCGAAGATTATGCAGAAAATACTTAAAGGATCCTATTGTGAAGCAACTTATTTTTCAGGCATCTTTGTATTTCTTACATGAATCTGGAAACATTTGAAAGTTTCTGAAGAAAACCATGGTATTGGGAATCTCAGCGAAACTTAAAATACGGGGACAATATTTGATGTTACTATAATAGGTTACTATCATATTTGCCACCATACCAATTAGGAACAACCAAAAATCTGATTGTCTTGTTCAAAACCTTGTAACTTTCTAAATTTGACAAATATTATCTTTATTATCTTTAATATTTAACTACATTATTCTCTCATCTCCTGTTTTGTGACAGATACTCGTACACTAAGTACCTACTTATTTTTCAAAAGAACAAAGCATTTAACTAATTACACGAAAATAATAAAAATAATTTATACTTACTTATAGTTACTAGTTTCAAGTAGATAACAAAATGTATCGTATTATAATATAGTGAAAGTAAGATTATACTTAAGCTTCTAATTCACTAAGGTGCTAACGAATTATTCAATAAGTTATGAGATTAATTTTTGGTCCAAAGCAAATAGAAGCTTATTCGTAGGTAATGGTTCAATGTTAGGAATAATTTAAGAGGACTTAAATCTGCGAAATCAAGTCCAAGTCCACCCACAGGAATCTAAAGCAAATTATTTCTATACAGCTGTGAGTTTAATAAAGTCGTCGCAGAAGCAAGCCCAATTTTGTAACGTACTCCGACAAATTAGTTTTTGAAATATTCGCGATCATAAAATACTACAGCAGATTATTAAAATGTTTGCACCGGACTATGGAAGTATTAGGGTGATGATGAAGTTAAATAAATTGGCCACTGTGGATCTAATGTGTATAGTTCATTCATCCATGGTACCTACTTAGTCCGTGCGTCCGGTCTGTAAGGATTAACCGCCACCACTCTGTTGATGGATTTTAAATTTTGATTAAGTACGTTAAAATTTACATCGGTTTCCAAAATGTCATAGTATAAGTTTAATATACTTAAGTAGGTACTTGTAAGTCGTTACATAATTATATCGATTGTGTAAGTTTATTCAATAATATCAGCTGTAAATGATTTTAAACTTGTATGGTGCCCAAAGAAATGAATATGGGCCTTTGGGAATTATAAAAAACATCGCTTGTTACAACTGCCGCCTTTATTATATTCTTCAATAAGTAAATAGGTATACAAAATACATATGAAAATAAACTTTAACCTCATTCACTCACTTTATCATAGTGAGATTTAGAGGTATCGCAACGCAACACTAAATAAGGCATATTTCTTTCAAAATATTTTTGTTGCACGTTTCTACACTGACTGAACACGTGTAACAAATTTTTGATGAAAATTTTGCTCGTTAAGCGGCCTATGTACCTAGTTAAATATCTTTGCCTAACATTGCCAAAGAGAAACAATTTTAAATCACCTCGCCCAAAAGCTGATTCATCGGAGTTGAATCAATTGAACCCAGTCATGTTAGTTATCGTTTAAACCTGTTGCAAACTATCATGAAGGGAAAAGTAGCTGGTAAAATAAAAGTTGCAACTCAAACGATGCCCTGGTCGTGTAACATTAAGAGAATGGAATGGACCGGGATTAAGCCCATAGAACAGCTATTCAGGTTTGCTCTGGATTATGTGAAGATTAGCAAAACGCCGACCTTAAGTTATGGAGGAGCAAAGAAAAAAAGAGATATAACATGTCTATGGTTTATGATATCATCCCAAAACTGTACAAAAAATAGGCAATGACTCTAAACAGAATGGAATGGTTAATAAACCTTAACTTAGCAATTCATTTAAATTGATAATTTCGACTCTCAGAGTCGTTTATGCTTATGTTCCATTATTGAGTGCCTACGAGATAATGGATATCTCTACTCACTAACAGAGTGTAAAGTAGGTATTAATTGGCTTCTAATATCACAATAATCCGATATCAAGTTCTGAACTTGTAATAATTAAAATTAACTGACATTTAATAAGAGCAACAAGAATTTAACACTCTAAAAGAAATTCACATAGGTTTATAAGCATTAGGTACATAACTGTGTCCAATTGTATCCTATGATCAAGTATTCAAGAATGTCTGGTGTACAAACCATTGACGCGGTCCTGCAGAAACTTGAGGTGGCGTATCGCCATCTCGATTATTTCGGTCTTCTCAACCCTGCCTCGACCTTTTTTCAGGTATTCAGGCGGTATGAGCCGGGACAGGTCCGCTAGGCAGTTGTTCATCCGATCCCGGCGTCGCTTCTCGATGATGCGATGAGACATCGGGTCTTGCTGTGGATGTATATCAGTATTGTAGTAAAAGGCTAGTAAATGGCAGCTTCCTTGCGCAAAAGATTGCTTAACGGGATACAGCAGTGTCAGCAGATATGTTCCCACAGAACGGCTAAGTCTTAATATTGTAGCCCAGTGTGTAGCAAAACCTAAGTTCTTTTTGCAGACCAACTAACTAAAACTGCCCCACCGAGTGGACTCAAAGTTCTATTAGATATTGGCATTCCCTCTGTCGCGGCAAAATGTCCAACATAGACCTCCCCCCCACGTCTTGACGAAATTGACTTAAGAGCAAAATCCGCAGATCCGAGTCTCTTGATGTGTGTCGATATGGCAGACGCTGCAGCTGGAAAAGTACTGGGCTCATGAGGCTTAAATAACTAATTTCTCAACTGAAACGTGTGTCCACGAGTATTAGATATGTCGATTACCATCAGGCAAATGTCTTTCATCTCGCCACTAAGTTGCATATAAAAAATTAGGAGTTAACTACTTAAGATAAATTGGGGATAATTTAACACTTGATTGGTGTATTTATAACCACAGTTTCATTAAAGTACCCGTACGTAACGGTATATTGAACAGTTTGTAACACTGATTGTAGATAACTGATGTTTTTTCCAAGTCTACTATAAGTTTTCCAAGTCCATTAAATATACTTACTATAAATATAATACAGGAATATAAAATACTTTAAGCTAGCGTAAGAAATCCCCCACCGATGAGATAATTATTCATTAACGGACTCTGAGTGCGACAATGGGGCAAACTTAATCTCAATTCTCTAAATTATATCACGCCCCGCCGTTTGTTTACGACCTTCTTCTAAAGTGGATGGATTTTAATTTACGATTATTTATTTAGATTATTTCGGAAGATTTATTTGTTATATAAATATGTGAATAAATTATAAAAGTACAAAAAGCCCGACGGCAAACAAACAAAATGGGCTTAAATTACATTATACATACATAAAAAACACCATAACACATGTATATATTTTTCAAATCGTCGTCGATAAGATCTTTCATTTGACACCCATATTTAGGTTTTTAGAAGTAAAAAAATACAAAGTCAAAGTCAACGAAAATTACTCGTTCGGAGGAGGGCAGAAAGCTAATATTTTTATATAATATGCATTACAAATAAATTAATAAAAAAATACACACACTACCATGCGTATGACACACACACACATGTATACATATGAGCAATCGTCGAATTTCAATCACTGGGCGACCACTAGTTGTTATTAATACACCAATTTAACGATTAAACTAGAAAGAGTATAAAATCGGGCATATTCAGTATGAACTTGCCCTCGAGACCTTCCCCTTCTTGAGATAGGCACCGGGCGGGAACTCTGCTTCGTCCTCCGACGGCGCGCCGAAGTTCAGCTGGTCCCCGCCAGCGCGGCCGAAGCCGTCGTTGGAGTTGTAACTGCAACAAAGTATCGTTTTTTAACACTATGTAATAGAGTGGCCATCCATATATAATACACTAATAATATTCCCAATGATATTAAGTATATATATATATTTTTAGTGGGTTAAAAATAGGTTACTTCAAATATCTTTTTTATATCTAGAAAGCCACCCATGGGGTACTGGGGCAAGAATACCCTTCCCACTTCATTCCTTTGGGTGTCGTAGGAGGCGACTAAGGGAAAACCAGAAAAAGGGCAGCACCTTTTTTTACGTTAATCGATCCTACTTATTTTATTTAGGGACCCTAGACTCTATTGGACCGTTTAAAGTATGAGTAGGTACTAGAAATTACAGAAATCGCCCGAAACTGTACCCATACATTTTGTACAGGAAAACCAGGGAAAACGACGAATCTTCTAAAACATAAGTTTTAACTTTCAAACTTCGAATTATATTCAAATATCTTCAGGTAATTTTTATTTTTGCACTGAGAAAATTCTAAATTGTTAGTTGCAATTTATCAATCCCCTTGTTAACAATGTCTCGCAAACGTCGTTTGGAATTTGCGTATAGCATATTTTGTATAATAGAAATTGCACACTGCAGCCCCGTTCTAACACAGATCCATACATGAAATATGATCGACAGACGTAATTTTTTTTTTTGTATTTTTTTTTTACTGATTAAGTATATTTTTTTTCCAGAATATGTTAATGCAGTTCAAAATATCTCCAAAGTTATGGATGGTCTTCTCGGAACGTTTTTTTATAACGGTTAAGGCACCTGCCTATACTGTCCAGTCTCAAAAATCCACCCTGTATATAGACTAAAGACCCTGATTATAAATTTAAATTAAGAATCTACCAGTGTACGTAATTACTACACTTGTTCTATTTTTGAACACGTGTATTCACATTGTATTCGTAACATATTGGTATCAAAGCAACGTGACAATGGTTGAGATCAAAGTAGGTAACTAAATATTTAAAGGAAATCGATTGTATAAGCTCAAGGTCTTGGCAGACATGTGAACACAAAACGTGGCAATACCAAGGACATTCGGCAGTAAAACAAATATATAACCACTGTATACGTAATAATATACTATGATATATACAAGACCATACACTAATACATACATGTATTTCGGTGAAGGCAAGCATATTTGACTAAACGTGGAAAAAACGTTAATGAAAATAGAAAATTCTACGATTTCCAACCTGGTGGCATCTTTTGGGGCGTAGAGAGATCGCAGAGGGGAGATGGAGCGTGAGATGATTGATAATTCAAAATCATTTATTTCAAATAGGCTTAACGCTAGCACTTTTGATCGGTAATTTTTTTTTAAAAGCTAACACGGCCTGATCTCACTCAGCGGGCTTGTAATTTTTTCACTTCTTTTTAAAAACAGTGTTTGTCTTGTTAACATTATCAGCATCAGCGACAGTGTGACCTGCAGCTCAAAAGATCAAATAAATAAAATACGACGAAAATACAACTAACTAAAAGGCCAAAGGGATAGTAGTCGGACCAGACCGGACTCCCCAAGTAGCAACCGCGCACGAGTTGACTCGAGCCATCACTCCATTGACGGTTTCAAAAATTCGTAAGTTGGGTGCAAAGCTATATGGGAACAAAGTAAGGGTACAAAGTGAAAAGGGGGCGTGAAAATGTCACCTATGGTCCAAGGGGGCGTGATGTAAAAAGGGTTGGGAACCCCTGGCTACGTAAGATCTATACGTCAGTCGGTTTTGTTATTTTGGTTAATTTTAAAACTACTAAATAATACATTGACTTACGATATTGTACTTATATTTTATAAGATAAAACATTAGAAACTTTCGGTTGGTACAATTAAGTACTTGTTTATACCAAACTTATACCTTTTTGTATTAAGTGCTTACATTTATATTTTATAAACGACTTTTCCTCCTCCCCTTTTAGGAGTTAATTTCTACTAGTCCTTAAAAGAATTAATAGAAATAATTAGATAAAAGCTATTTGTACTTCATAATATTCTGGTGTAGTGATAGGGTATTTGACTGTCCTTCCTGCGGACTCGTTGGACGTTCGGGGTGTGGGCCTTGGACGAAAATTGAGTACCTACGGCTAGCGCGGCGGCGGCGACTCCGAGGAGGTCGGGGCGGCGGGGTTACGACCCAAGCCCCTGTGAGCACCGTGACTGGTTCCCGGGGGACTACAATGTACCTCTCGGCGACGGGCTCAAAGGCAAGGCACTAAGGGGCTCTTGGTGTAGATCCCACCAGAGAGCCCGGGTGTCCCCTCTCATGTGCCGATAAGATAGCCGCAGGGGTTTTGGTGGCTAAGAATCCCACATGGTTGAGCCCCACTCTCCTCACAGCTCCTGGGGAACTTTGAAAGGTTTTCTCCGCGAAAAAAAATTGAAATATAATGGTAACTGTCTTTGGAAAACTAACTGCTTAACATTGTTAATTATCTATGAATTGGGGGATTTGACGTCACTAGGCACTCATCCATTATGAGAGCGTTTGCGATCACGTGTCCAAGTTCGAGAAAACCCATATTTTAATTAGTGTTTTAAAAAACACACACACCTCACTTTATTTTTAAAGTGTTTTGTATTAAAAACAACAACATAATTTTAAAATATCGTACAATATTTTGAATACAGTCAAATTCTGTAGAGCTAAAAAAACGGCCTTCAAAAAGTTACTAAACAGTCAGAAATGATTTCTTAGGTTTATTAAATACCTATAAGTACACAGTTGGGCGTGGACTACAACACATTAAATACATCTTATTTAGACATACATCACATTAAATACATCTTTTTTGTTACTTTAAAAACAATTCTTTTTAAAATAATTTTAGATTCTTTTCAACCATAAATACTTTGTCCATAAATAACACGACAATGCTTGATTATACTTCGAAGAAGAAGTTTATTTCTGTACTGAAGCCCTACTACCCCTTTTATAAAATAAACTTACTACCCAAAGTTATAAAAAGTTTATTTATAGGAGGGTGAAAGTGATTACGCACAGTGATAAAAATAAAACAGGTCACGCGCTCTTGCTGATAAAACATTATTCTGTACACGTGAATCATATCTGGATATGACGGTGCATATCTTTGTTTGTATTGGATATTAAAATACCGGTATTATCATAAATAAAAAAACTACTCAAAGCGAATCCGTTCGTGGAAATATACGTTGAATTTTTGAACGGAATACCATGGATATACGCTATACCTAGTTAGCCGCAATGTGATTTTTTTACAAATGCCTATTAATCTGTTATTATATCCACGATTACGATTGCATTATATTGCTACTTCATATGGTTAGAAAATATTAGCAAGCAAAGCACTTACTTACTTAGTTTGAACAAACGTAGCGATTTCGAACAAAATATTTTTACCTAGTTCTTGTTAGTTCGCTCGATATGTGGTCACCCTACTAACCACATATCGCGGACAACTTAGACATTTAGGTAATTAAAAACATGTACACTTAAACTAGGTAAAAAACTTCCTCGAAGTTGTCGCCGCACTGGGAGGGAAGGGTACCTAAAAGACTGGCGGCATTACCCCTTTGTATGGTAATTTGTAATATTTTATAAATATAATTTAACACCTAGATTAGTTCACCAAGATTTAATGAAACAGCTGTTCTGGTGATCAAACGAAACTTAAAACTAGAAGCAATCCAAAACTAAAGTCATAGTCGGAAGTAGGAAGGGAGCAAAAGCGAGACCGATAAAATGGCCGAGAAATCAACATAAAATAATTAGTAAACCTAGTTTTGCAACCACCTATAAGAGAGGGGTTACAAACCTAAAAAAAACGTCCAGTAAAAACATGAATATAGATTTGTTTGAAAAATTGTTACAATAATTAGGTACTGTTAATAGTTTCTGATACTTACACGAATATTGCAGATTAAAATATACTTAACTAATGTTACGGGTTGTAGGGCGATTAAGATTAAATTTACTTTCCGTTTAAAAAACTACCCTAAAAACTACCAAAAAATGGTGTTTTCCCCTATTATTTAGTCTAAAATAATGTTAAAAATTGCAAAATAGTAACCCAAAACAGAGCTGCAAAGTTACCTATATAAAACCATCTTCCTTCCTCTCAACTTCTTTATGCGTTGTATGTAATATCCATAGATTTAGATTTTTTCGACTGTAATAAATATCTCAACTACACGAATACATCACTATTAGTATACCTACGTAGATAAATATATTCATATGTCCATATGAAACGGACACGAATAAAATTTAAACGTTAAGCCGTCACGTTTTTATCACATTGCCGATGGTACATAACGATATATATATTTTGTATACACTACCATATATACTTACTTACCACGATTTAAAACTAGGTCATAAAAATTACTGAATTCAGCCTCGTCATGTCATCTCACATTATCATCATCATAATCATTACCAGCCGGGAATAGGCCTCGTCCTTGGAACATCCGCACCACAATGAAAACCATTTCGCTTTTGCATCCACCGGTTGCCTGCGAGTCGCACAATATCAGTCCACCTAGTGGGAGAAGAAAGCGTAGGGTATGCTGCGCTGCCTGCGTCTTGCGGTTCGTGGTCACCACTTAAGAACCTTACTTCCTCATTGATTATCGGTTCTTCAAGTGATGTGGCTTGCCCATTGCCACTTAAACTTGCAAATTCTGATAGCTATGTCGGTGACTTTAGTTCTTCGGCTAATCCGGAACAAGCCATTCCGGATTTTGTCGGGCAAAGAAACTCCAAGCATAGCTCTCTCCATAGCTCATTGTGTGACCCTGGGTTTCTTTAAATCACCAACAGTGAAGACCATGTCATCACTGGCAAAACACACTAGTTAAAAACCTTCGTCTTCAGGCACTGCGGTATTTTGGACCAGAATACTAAATATGTATTTCAATATTTTTATTATTGTACAATATTTAGGTACTTTTTCTATTGAAGTACCTACCTAGTTGTATTTTTCTTTACCCTACTGCCATAGGAGTATTAATTTTTTTTAATTATTAAGTATATGTAAGAAAGAATGTAATGTCTATTTCTTTAACACATTCTGTGCCCAAAAGAGCTTTATAGATTATACCATAATTAAGACTTGTCGAGATTAATGTAAATCTGTGGAAGTGAAAAATGTCACTTATTTACCTTCATAATTATAATGTGATTTCACATTATATTCAGTTAATTTTATTCGTAGTCCGGTTTTTTTTTATTTTATTTTATATAAACCTTTATTTCAATAGCTTAATATCTAATTATTGTGTGTTATAATAATTGCACTCACATATTTTCACTGACCATCCAATCATCCTAAATGAATCCGCTTGCAGGTCAGCAGGTGAATTCCGTACACCATGAAGATTAAATTCATACTAGTACTAGAATCGTTTGGGAAATAACACTGCTACTGCAGTTGATGCGGTTCAAACGCGTCGAGTCTCGAGAAAACGGCCTAACCAGAGTACGATTTTCACAATTCGCTATCAACACGATCGCGTCTCAGGTGGCGACTAGTTAACAACCCACGATCGCCAATAGCCCGACTGCAACCGACACTAACCGAATACATGTGCTAATAGGTTACACACGTCGAGATATTTTGACAAGACATTCATTAAATTAATTAATATATGAAATAACCAACATTTTATTTACCTCCTCGAACTGGTATGTTTCATTAGTGCCTGGATATGGTTTATCTTTATAAATATTACTACGCATTTAGGAAAAAAAAGTATTTGTATCAGTTGACTTGTTGCCTTATTAACTGGCTCTGTTTGATCTCAAATCAGATGATCGTATGTGAATTGTTCCAGAATATTTTTTTTTTATAAATCGGGTTTTTATAAGACTTTATAAAGGCTGGTATGGGCACGAATCTAACACGTAAAGGCCTGTTTAGTGAAATTTATTAAAAATGGGACATCAGCCACATACATGTTAAGCCCACTCGTTGCAGAAACTATTGCAATTATTGTGAAAATGATTTATAATTTTGTTTTCAAACGTTTCGCTGACGGGTACCGCGCATCGTGTGAATGCACCTGGAATGGGTGCCAAAAGAATTACTAATTTAGCCATCTCATTATTTAATTTTGTATGTGCTAGCTAATGTTAATTAAAGAATGCACATTACGGTCTATACCGTACGGTTGGTTACATAATAAAAAAACCTTTTTTTTTTATCTGGAATATGTCCTATTTCCACAATGTGATGTGGCCATACTATCGCGAACACGTGCCTTGTCGACTGATACGTGATTCACAACGCAAGCAAACAAGTGTGACATACCTTGTGAAAGGGATAGTTAACAAAATAAATTTAAAATAATATATTTTACATAATACTAGCGACTAAAAAAGAGACTAAATATTAAAAACACCATTTTAACATAGTAAGTAAGTAATATGTTAAAATGGTGTTTTTAATATTTAATCTCTTTTGGCTAAAAAATACGTACGACAAGAACTTACTTAATTACCTACCTGGTACCGTACTGATACTTAGCCTTAATATCAAACCTAGTACCAAGAAAAACGCTGGCCACCTGGCTACGTAAACACACATGACGTAGGTACTAGGGATGCTAAAACACATTAACACATATATAAAAAAAAAAAAAAACTTAACTACCTAGCCTTTTAATCTCTTTCATGATTAAATAAAATGAAATTATGTAGGTATGTACATACTTACTCAGTGAAAGATAAGTAAAAATAAACAATGATGAAAGTAGGTAAAGATTAATTATACTAATTTACTAAGTACGTATGCTAGGTACCTATATAATTTCTTTTTACTTTACAATATACTTTTTTAAAGTGCATTCCGATAACTATTTGATGCAGTGTTCTATTTACCAAGCCCACATGCCTTTGATGCGTTCATTAAGCTTTTATCCGACGTTTCCCATTAGGGTCAACTAATTAAAAAAATTTTATCCGACGTTGCGTTACAAAGTTGCATTGACGCTGACGTCACCCAACATCACGTGCTCTCCGCACGTGTGCGGACCGCGAGTCGCGTCGGTTCGCGTAGTATTAGGCCGGACACACACGGGTATTTTTATTTAATTTGTGTCATCTAATGTGTGTAGTGGAGATTTCTTATAAAATGTGTGTGGATACTGGATTTTTGGTCTGTCAATTCTATTATTCTATAAATTATATAATGTATGTTATCTTATAAAACGATTTGCAATAAAATTCAATCTCTTGTCTGTCTTATGTCAGAGCCTTACATTGAATGAAACCTCGTAAGTTGTTAAAAAAACAACGGGTTGCTTAGTACAACGTGTAATATAAATGAGCAAATATTATTAGAATGGTGTATTGAGACTATTTTGGTTCTGAAATAACTTGTTGATGATACGACGTGATAATAAGTAAACAATGATATTTTACTAAAGATATGTTATATCCCTACTAACGCACGATAAAAGTTGTCTCACTTGTAGTTAGCTATACCTAGCTATACATTTTCCTATCTGTAGTCTGACAAGGACAGATACATAACGAGAAAAGTAAGAGAAAACGAGATGGCTATATTTTGTGCGTTCCGTTGTCAGCGTTGGTTAAACGCTTGTCAGTGTCATCTTGTCAACTGACACATTCAATTTTACAATTATTTCTTACAATATTATTATGAAAATTGAAATACAAATTGAAAATCAAATTATTTTTTAAAAGTTACATGTGCTATATTATTCCTGACTGTTTATTTACTTTTGCCTGGTAATTTGTGCACATTATAAATACGCAGGACGGCATTTTCAATTTTTAATGATAGACGTCACGATGTCGCATTGACTACGCGGGACGGCGTGCGACTGCTACAAAACCCAGTTGGGGGATACTCGCTGAACGTCTGGCGAGCGCTAATGGCATATCTATTGTTTAAATATCATTGTAAGTAAAGTTAGCAGATGGCGCTGTTTTATACATCCACATATTACCTTGCATTGCGATCTTCAGGTCTTTCAGTCACGTGTCCTGACGCGAATTTAACATTTTTTCCCATCCGAAACAGTCCACAGCGCCGCTAAAGAAGTTTCACGAACATTCGCGGAAGCGCCCGGCGCCGCGTCTTACCTTGCATTGCGATTTTTAGGTCTTTCAGTCACGTGTCCTGACGCGAATTTAACATTTTTTCCCATCCGAAACAGTCCACAGCGCCGCTAAAGAAGTTTCACGAACATTCGCGGAAGCGCCCGGCGCCGCGTCTTACCTTGCATTGCGATTTTTAGGTCTTTCAGTCACGTGTCCTGACGCGAATTTAACATTTTTTCCCCATCCGACAAAAGTGCACCGCGCCGCTAAAGAAGTTTTCACTTCGAAAATATAAAAGTTTCACTTTCCTAGTGTAGGTAGGTAGGTACCTACTTCACGTTCACTAGAATGTTGGTAGTTTTCTTGTGCAAAGGACCATCCAGGTAGGTACAAAGTACCACCGCAGTATCAACAAATATTCTACCGCCCCGGTGTGAAGGGCACTTTAGCTGGTGAAATTACCGGACAAGTTTTATTCGAAAGTACGAGCAGCAGTGTAATGCAGCTGTCTATAGGCAGGCGAATCACGTTACGTTGGCGTTTATTATTACTTAACAGCACGCGAATGTCGTGCGTATATCGTCACCAGGTTGCAGAAAAAAAATAAGATTTTTTTTTGTGACTTTTCTTTTACCCTTCCTTCATCGTAAAAATCCGACCTCTCTGCCACGGCTATCATCAATTAATTATCCTTCGGCTAGCTGCTCACTGTCAATAATATTGACTTAACTATGACGCATTCATAGGTTGCCTGGTAGAGATCACTTTTAGTGATAAGGCCGCCCATTGTTTCATTCTATTTTACTGTTTTTTTTTCTTGTATTTTTGTGTTTTTTAATAATGGTGGAACAATAAAGTATTATCTATCTATCTATCATTCTAGCGAGGTGCACAGTTAAGTCACACGGGTTGTAGAATATTGACAATATTATTGACAGTGTGTGGGCTACCTTAGACATTCGGTTGGCTTCGATTTTCGGTTGTCCCCGTCCCGTTCCAAATTTAAAAACTGTTGGCAAATTGATCAAATAGTGCTATGTTCTTCGCGCCCGCCCGCGACTCGCGTAGCGTTGTACGATATTTCGTAAATATGTGCTAGTCACGCGCACGTGCTGACACAGATGTAAAATTAAAAGGTGCGAACGTCACCTTCGACGTTAATTCATTTTAAATCTTGCTGTCATAGCGTTGAGTCCTGTTATTGCTTAGATGATACTTTCATTACTGTCGCGTGATTATTCTGGCATTAAGAAAATGAGCATGTAGGTAGTACGTACTCGTATGTATACACCCAAACACCTAAGTAATTAGTAAAAACGAACACGCATAGTTTTTAAATTGGAATAAAAAGTTGCTCAGAAATATTAAATTTTGTTTTTAAGCAGAAAAATTAAGTAAGTTTAAGTATACCTCTAACTGAGATTCTTGTTCCTAAATAGCATACATGCAAGAATCTCCTGACAAGCATTCTTGAAATTTTATTTGTCTGCTCGTAATGTACATCCTTCTACATTAGTACCTACCTACATATTATCACAATAAGGATACAGGGATGTAAAGGAGCAAACATCCTATCTCAGTGCCCCTAGCCAACCTCACCTGCCTGCTCGTCCGACCGTGGGACATGCATAAGTGTAGTACTCATATTTTAATAAATACTTATAAAAATCATCGGCACGTGACCCGACACGTGACACGTGAAATTACTACGTGATAAATAAAATAAACCTGTACTAAACGAGAAACAGTCACTAGCAACAGACATCGTTAATACAATAATTATCGATATATTACGATTATAGATCGATTATTATTAAAACATCTGTCCAAAGTTTCCATTGCCCAATAAGGAATTAACAAATAAAAGTCAAAGCAAATGTACATAACATTAAATGTGTTGGTTGTTCAAATGATAAGTCTCCTTACTGCAATGCAGTTCTTAGCGAAACATATCAAGGCAGCTTAGCATCCTAATTATTCATTACTACGGGATTAAATAAAGAAATAAAAGAACATTAAGTATTGCCTAATAAATTGAACTTAAAGTAATTAAAAACATAAAAAGGTAGATAGGTAACTTAAAATAAACGGTCATGTCTAGTGATCGAGATCACTCGCAGCGCTGATTTTTAGTCACTACCATCTCCCGCTTAAAAAGCAGGAGTCTTAAAGGAAAGAGAAAGCCCACCATCAGACAAATATAAGAAAAAATAAAACGAAAAAATGACTGTGAGCTTCCCTGAAGATAGGGATTAAACCATGCGATGGCTGAAGAAAAAACATTGATAGAGTTAAGAATACCAAGGAGTATGTCAAAATCTACAGAATTAAAAGCGCTACTAAAGTCAAGTTGGACAAGAATAGTTAAGGACTTTTCGCCTATATTATGTCATCTGTAACGTTAACATAACAAGAGCTGTCACTGTGCTGTGACCAGTACGGAAGCCAGACTGAAAAGGGCTGAGAAGATTGTTACTTAAAAGATAGGAAGCTGTCTATGAACAATATGCTCAAGAACTTTGGAAAGATAAGGAAGAATAGAAATTGGTCGAAACTCAGAGAGAGAAGAAGGATTAGAAGACTTCGGCAAAGGAATAACCAATGCCTGCTTCCAAGACAAAGGAAAAGAGCATGAGAGGAGAGAGTGGTTAAATATGTGAGTCGAAACTGGAAGTGGTGCAGGGAGTATAGTTGACATCATTTTTGAGCTTAAATTGTCATAACCAGTTGAATATTGATTGCATTACCTAACTAATACCATAAATAAAATGCGTTATATATATAAGTTATAAATAAATACAAGTTAAAGGAAGTCTGATAAAGTATAAACTTCAAACACATAGTGTACATACACGTACTATCACACGTAACTAGAAAGTTCGTGACGGCAGCATGGGCCGACACGTGTCGGCAACCACAGCGTAGACGAGTCACGTTGCAGGCCACGAGACAAGGTACAGTGCCGAATTTCAGAATGGTCACTGTGTCGCTGTGCTGTGACGTATTTTGGACGTAGACGACACGCGATACCTGGCGATATTCCGTCTCTTGCGGGGCTATCCACAACTGTCGGAAATTTACGGAAATATCCGACAGTTGTGGATAGCCGAAAATGTTTTTATCGATACGGATAACATTTTCGGTTATATCATGTAAACTCTATTAACCAAATTTGAATGATAATGTTATGTCTTAGAAACTATCGAATTTGTGCATTTTTTTGGGACTAATCCCACCACTCATTCCCACCACTGTGACTCCTGTCAATCAGGATCTACTTACAGTAGTCACCAGTGAAGGCGCCAAGGTTTGACCCTCGGCAAGACCCGGGAAAACGCTAGATTGTCTTGGAACCCGCAACAAATTTAATTAGAAAATAAATATACCTACCTACATAATATATATACTGTCGAATTGAGAACCTCCTCCTTTTTTGAAGTCGATTAAAATGTATAAAGGAATAGTTAGAAAAAATATAAATTCCACTTCCCTCCTTCTATCTATCTATTTTCTGTATATGTAATTTACTGTATGTCCTATAAAGAATCGTAAACTATGCATTTGATCATGTCATGATCTTCAGCAAAGTGAAAGAGCGCGAGAGGAGCTGCGCGGGTCAGCTAGTTGCAAATAAAAATAACACAGGTCGATATAACCTCAGAACGAAAGATTCTTACAGGTGCACCACCTAGAGTTAGTCCACCTGTAAGACACTTCGGAAGTTACTAGATTTGAAGGGACCTATTTTTATTAGAGTTTGCAATAATAGGTATGGCAGAAACGCATGAAAGCATGGAAATTTTCCGTAGTCGCCACAAGGTCTGAGTAATATAAAACTCCGGATGTTATTTCCAAATCATTCAACATAACATTGCGCTTATTGCGCCAGAGATCACACTCCCAAAGTATATGAAGCGCAGTTTATTCGAACTCATTATTCACCGTATAACATTGACAGAGAAGTGAAGACACCAATTTAAAAGAGAATAATTTGCTTTTAATGTTGCCATGTCCCGTCATAAATTGTGCAACTACTGTCTACTTCTGTCCATGGTCTATCAAGCCGCTCACGGAAATCCGGGAAAATAAATAAAGGTGCCCTTTCGTTACTTAATTTGAGCATAGCGTTTACAAGATTTCCAGAAACGGTTTTATCAGATTCGGATACGGAAATTTCCGACAGTTGTGAATAGCCTACTACAATCTCAAATGGCAGTGTTAAAATAACCCTTACTTGGGAAAAAAACGCAGATATACACAGTGTAATAGCTTCGTCCCTTTCTCTCTTTTAAGCGAAAATAAGATTAGAATAGCTTGAACAGATTGTGATCTCCTGGTATATTAGGTTCTTCGTAGTGCCTTTTAATGAAATTTTAATTGGACCGCTGAATTGGAAGGAGTGTTAGTAGAATAATGTAAATAGGCATTTAGCTCCTTGCAGGGTTACTGTTACTGGCAGCGTGTCTATTCACTACGACGAACAATCAATAATACTTTCAATATTGTATGAAATCTATTCACTACGATGATTCACTAGCTAGCTAGGCGATTGTACCACTGCTGGACGATTATACGACGTCGTCCTGCCCTGAAAAAATCTAGAGCCCGAAAAATCTAGAGCAGCGACACCTGCCGGGTCCAATTGTGAATCTCAAACCATTCTCGACTCCACTTGAACACAGACAAAAAATTCATGGAGTTCGGTCACATACACGCGTACAGAAGGACCCCGTTGGTGTAATGGTTAGGCAACCTGGTTGCTATCCAATAAGTCTTGGGTTCAATTTCAATCGAAAACAAAGATTTGTGGGTGTTTTTCACGTATTTTCATAAAAAGTTTAATCCTACCGGACAGCCGATGCAACAACGGCTGGGGTTTTAGTAGGTAAAGAATCCAACATATTCCAGTAGAACCCAATAACTTAAGATAGATAGGTTTTTATTATTTTTTAACCGGCTTCAAAAAGAAGGTTCTCTCTTCGACGCGTAAGTATGTATGTAATATTAATAAAAATGCATAATATTATATGTTAGTCTATGTGGGCTTCTAAACAAATTTACCTTCCAAATTTTACGAGTGTATGTATGTGTGTAGGTTTGTCCGCGGATTTCACAGAAACTACATGTCTGATTTCGAAAATTCTATTCTAATAAATTCAGTTAGAGTATTTTTCAACTTAGGAAAGAGTAAGTATAAAGTTCATCAAAATCGGTTTAGTAGTTTAAGAGATATAGACTTTTTATGTTTTCAGTAAGTTACTGTAACGTATAGACGTACAAGTTGCGTGACAGTGCAGTGAAAATAGGTATCAACCTATTTTGGTAAAATAAGTCACTAAAAATTGTTAAATAAACTATTTAAAAAAACCGACTTCAAAGTAAATTATCTAAAAAGCATAAAATAACGAAAATACTTATTTATTGAAGTCGGTGTCAGCTAGTGTAAGAGTTAAGTATAAACATGACTTCAATATATTTTCGTTATTTTATGCTTTTTAAATAATTTACTTTGAAGTCGGTTGTTTTAAAATAGTTTATTGAGTTTTGCTTTTAAAAACATTCATACTTTTCTGTCATACATATAACAGTAACTTGTTTTCGACTTGGAGGAAGAACTTTTTCGATAGTTTTCGTTTTAGTGTGACGGGTCCTAATCCTCTTGCCCGGTGAAGCTGTAATGGCCATCTGCGGCCAACAGCGTCTATCATTCCCAAAAAAGGGTCCTAATTCTGTCTCCCTTCTGATCTTCTTACAAATAACCACCGCCTTCCATACATTTTTAGATGCTCTGACCTACTTACTAATATCCATCAATGAAGGATGACATAATATTACACTGATGGAGATATCAGTCTAGCCGGCGGCGAGGCCAAATTGTCGTATTACAGGTATGTGACCTTAGTGCATCACTCCACTGACTTATCTTATTATTTATTTTTTCCAGCGGTGGCGGTAATTAGGGGTTACCCCCTAATTACCGCCACCGCCAGTCCTTACAAGCCCAAGTCGAAGTCGTTCCTCTCTGAGGTCGCCTTGAGCTTCTAAGAGCTGCTTCAATGAACCAGAGCAGTTGTTATTTCCATATGTGGCAAAATACGTTTATTTCTAAAAAGTTTTATTCATCGTCATCATTGTAATCCTCGATGTACCATACCAGTGTATCTAAGATTGTAATCAACCTACATCAATCCATTGCCTTCCCAAGCTACGCCATGCTAAGTCCAATCCAATCTTTGACTCACCTTTTCCAGTTAGTGCCAACAGCAGGCTTAGCACGATGTGCCAACCTTGACAGATAAGTGTGAGTATGACGTCACTATGACGTAGTATTTCACATTTTTATATGGAGAACTGACGTTTCGGTGTTGAAAACTACGTCATACTCCATACCGATCTGTCAAGATTGCAAGTCGTGCCAGGCCTGCTGCTCTGCGAATATTGTCGCTCCTGCGGGGCTATTGCGTATTGGTACGTTACTCGTTGACAACTAAAGTGATGATCACACAGATGATGATCACTATATCAAAGTGATCATCAAATAACTGTCAAATAATTCATTCAGTATTGCCGAACTTGATCAATAAATGCCAATGTTAACACTTTCAGTTGACATCAAAGTTCGGTGGACAACTGAATCTTGATAGTCACTGACGGCGAAATATATGCAATAGCCCTGCAGGTCATAGGTTTTACCTACTAAGCTTAGTGTCTAGATTTATGGTCACTATGTCACTGCCCCTTCATCCTTTTAAACTTTGGTTCTCCAGCGAAAGTTAAAGCTCCTTATCAACGTTAATTTATTAGCCCAATGATATTTTTAGCCCTTCAATTAATTCGTACAACTGTAGGCATTAATTTTAATATATAACATGGGCTATTTTATGATGTCGGAAATCTACTCACGAGGCCAACGTCATTATAACTTGTTACTCGTAACCTTGCTGCAACAATGTCGAAGACTGTTGTACTCGTAAGGGAACAACTCTTCTTATAATCTACGTATACACGTGGTTGGGTATACACGTTTACACGTGTACTAATGAAAAACGCACTGTCGCATGTCAGTACAACGACCGGCCAAGCGGCCAAGGATTGACAAAGATCTTAATTACTTATACTTTTTTTTAGTAAGTCAGTGGCTTATTCTTTACAAGGCCAAAATTGGAACAAAATGTATTTACACAGAAAAGCAGGGTATACGGTGTTCTCCGTGGCGCAGCGGGAGACCGTTTGCTTTGCAAACCAGGTCGCAGGTTCGAATCCTGCGGGGAGCAACAACATAGTGTATTGTTCCTTATAGGTTAGAACAAACCCGACTGTCTGGAAAGTAAAATGATGCAGGCGTCGGATGGGCATGTAAAAAGTCAATCCTGCACCTCTCCCGCACGTGTCGGTCTTCCGTGCCATCGGATTGTGAGACTAAAGGATATGCAGGCTAGGTGTTATTTAAAATACCACAGTTGTGTCTATAATACCTGCGCAAATACTTGTATGTACACTATATCTCCTGCCTGCGTAGTTGGCTAACCTTGATAATTAAACTTATAATGAATACACACTATGGCATGGACATCATGCATGAAGGGGTTTTTAGAAGGGAGCGTCTTGTGGGTCGCATTTTAGGTGGTGGTAGGTAATCCAATAGAAAGACGGTGCTCCCCGGCTGTATTCCCTTAGTGGCCTTGACCTCCTACGACACTAACAGGAGGAGATGGGTGGGTGGGTGTTATTCTTGCCTGGACACCCTACAGCCAATATAACAATACAATTGGGCGCGACGGGCCCGTTGGTCTAGTGGTCAGACACCCTGCCTGCTAACCGATGGGTCGTGGGTTCGATTCCCGCCAAGTGTCTGGGTGTTGTTTATCTATTTAAGTATGTATTTACAAAAAAAAGTATATAAGTATTAGTATCAGTTGTCTGGTTTCCATAGTACAGGCTCTGCCTAGTTTGGGATCGGATGACCATGTGTGGATTGTCCCAAGTTATTATTATTATAATTATCGAGGCAGGTACGTAGGTGGTACTTATATTTATTTCTTGTTTATCTTCTTTCAATACGTCATAGTAGGTATAAAACAAAGTCGCTCTCTGCGTCTGTCTGTATCCGCTAACTCCTCAACGGATTTTTAAGCGGCTTTTATCCACTTTTTACCATCAGTTCTCAGTGGTATCTCCTCTAAGCATCAGTTAGATAATTTTTCACTGAATGTTTATGTACTTACACACATCAAAAGTGTCTAGGGATCAACATATATTTTTGCAACAACTTTTCTCCTGATTGATATTAATTAAAATTTTCTTTAAGGATTCATCAAATAAAGTGTTTTCGTTTGTCACAGTAACGATAAACCAAGTCACCTTTGCATTAATAAAGAAATTTGCCATTTTCCTAATAAAGGGATTTTTGACATTTGAACCACTAACACAAAAGTTCGAAAAAAAGACTGAAATAACAGTTTTCTTTAAAATTTTATTGGGTAACTTAAACAATTAATAATCCGTGTTTCTACCGCGAACACTAACAACACAAGAACATCGGTTTGGCATACTCAAAATGAGTTCATCCAAATCACGCTGTGGAATGGCCGCCCATGTTCGTTGCAACAACAAAAAAAGGTCTTCTTGCGACTGGATACCCTCCATATTCGGCAGAGCTCTTCTCTGTAGCATATCCCATGCATGCTCAATCGGGTTCAAGTCTGGCGACTGAGCAGGCCAGGGCAGGACATTGATGTTAGCTGCGGCGAGAGTCTGTCTTACAACTCTTGCGGTGTGCGGTCGTGCATTATCATGCATTAACTGAAATAAGGGACCGATTTGCACTTGTAGAGGAACGATGACGTCTGATACAATCGTCTCAGCATAAATTTGAGCGTTGAGGTTGCCTCTGATCCAAATCAACTCAGTTCTTCCGCCGATCCAAATACCCGCCCATACTATGATGGTTCCACCACTATAAGGATGGACTTCCTGGCAGGATTTTAATCGCTGTTGGCGTCCAGGGGTTCTCCAGTGTCGTATACGTCTTGTATCCGGTCTCATACCAAAACGACACGAAACGCCATTGTTCTTCTGCCCAATTTCTGTGTTCAAGAGCCCATTGATATCGAATCCTACGATTGTGCATTGCTATAGGTGGTACCCGTAGCGGTCTTCGGGAATGAAGGTTCACTTCATGCAAGCGGTTTCTGACTGTTTGGTCGCTAATTAAGTTCCCTGAAGAGTGATGAAGCCTCACGGCTAACATCATGGCAGTTATTGTTGGAGCTCTTCGAGTTAAGATTTGAATATATCGGTCTTGTCTCCGTGTGGTGCAGCGATACCGTCCTCCATGGCGCTCAGCCACGGTACCAGTGCTTCGGTAACGTGTCCAAAGTCGACTGATAACACTCTGACTTGTATTCAGAGCTAAAGCCACAGTACGTTGCCGGGAACCAGCTTCTATCATTCCCACGGCTCTGAGCATTTCTTCCCTGCTTAAATGACGTCGCCGCTCCATAATAACGTTGGTTTTAATCAGTAGTAGGGAAACAGTAGCACTAATAATGTCTTCAATGCGTTGTATGTTTTTATAGGGAAAATATTGACAGCTGATTTTCATCTTTTACTCGAATTTGATTCACAGTTCCTGATTCAAATTATGAAATGCACCAAAAAGGATCCATATAAATTTATAAAATCATAAATTTATTACAAAGCCACATCTCAATCTCAAGAAATCCGCTTAAAAATGCTTGATCCCTAGACACTTTTGATGTGTGTATATAAAAAAAACACACACATGGAGCAGCAAGTCTAAAAAGGCCACTTTCGGTGAATATAATATAATCTATCTTCTATACTTATAATAAAACTGTAACAGGACAAATTCTGTACATTGAAGATATTTTGAAAATTATATTTAGAGGGCATTCTATAACCGATACTGAGGCCGAAAATGTATTTTTTTTAATTTTTGTCTGTCTGTCTGTCTGTCTGTATCACGGCTGAGCATCACGCCGAAAGTACTGAATGGATTCAAATGAAACTTGGCATGATTTGAGATCTTACTACGAGGTACGACATAGGATACTTTTTATCCCGTAATCTAGCACGGTTCTTTTGGGAGAGGGGATTAAAGTCAAAATGGGTACTTGGTTATACGCTTGGTCCGATTTTATCAATTTTTCTTTATAATATAATAAATATTAGTAAGGGAACACTCATAGAGAGTTGTTATCAAGGTTTTGTAATCGATCGGGTTAAGCAACGTTAGGTAAGGTCAATAAATAGATGGGTGACCGTTTAACGCCATTTGAACTAAACGGGTCCGTGCTTCGAAGAGCAAGTAAAAAGTGGGTCCCAGTTTTTAACCGACTATAAAAAAGGAGGTTATGTATTCAATGCGAATGTCTGTTATTAAAAGTTTAGTTAAAGTAAAAATAGCGCAGGCGGAGCTGCGTGGGTCAGCTAGTATACTATATAATATGAAAAAGTTACGGTTTAATTTTTCTTCGTACGTATAGCGGCATTAAACCAGATATCTGATAGTCTGCTAATTAGTGCTAATAAATGAATTGAGTATGATTCACCTAAAATGTGTGACCATTATTCATAAACTAGTAGAATTTTTAAGGATATGCTTGAAATTCAAAACATGAATTGCTTTTAGGTGAATTCAATATCATTGGGTGAATTGCTTTTAGCCCCGCTGTTCGCTCATCGATATAATATTTATACAAAGATTTATACTATATCGATCGGCTCGTAAACGAATGGACGTATTTTGATGCGATTTTTTCTATGTTTGAGTGGGTCCCAGATAGCTTATAGACTCACAAATAGACCCAGTAAGTTGCGCTGCAATCGAGAAAGCATTCCCTTCCCAGTCCTTTAAGTACCAGAAAGTGACTCAGACTGAGAGTTAGACACGAATTTAGGTTTTAAAATGTAATACTCTCTATTTCACACAGACGTTGGTTGCTAATTAAATCCAGGCTAAAAATAGCGTCGGGTGTCCATATTTGATACGCAACTTTGTGGATATATTATTATCATACGATTACGTCACGCGTTGATTATTCGTTGAAAACATGTTGCACGTTTTTAAAACACGTGTCAGCAGGCTCTGCGAAAGTGGATCGAGCGAGACAGGTGTATGTGTAGGAACGAGAAGCACGGCCAAATACTTGGTTGTGGTGCAATAGATAATATCTGAACTTGATCCAGAATTCAGTCATTTAGAAAAAAAAACTTGTACCTATAGGTGTAGGGGTGTAAGGGGTCCAAACAACAACCTTCGGTACCCTAGCCATACTCACCTGCACGTGGTACACCCTGCTGATAAACTAACGAGGCTCTGGCGATCCACCCACCAACTCGCACTGGACCAGCGTGGTGGGTTATGGTCCAAAACCCCCCATATGATATGACAGATACCGGGGTAGGTGGAAGTGTATGGGGGAGACCTTTGCCCAGCAGTGGGACACAACAGGTTAATACAAAAAAACCCTATAGGTAGGTGCTTATGTATTTTTTACTTTAGATATCATCATCAGCCAGAAGATCCACTGTCGAACAAATCAAATACCTATTTAAAGTAAGTATGTGTGAATATGACCGTTGATTTTACTATTGACATCGTTGCCGTTGAGGTTTTGAGCGACCGATCTATTTGTAATAGATTAAGGTGCGTTGACCTTTTTTTTGACGCGGAGGAAACCTTCCAAAGATACAGTGCGATGCAAACTTAAAGGCGGCCGTGAAGTTAGTCTCAAGTCGCTGCGCAGTAATCAATTTAATGTATCAGCGGGGTAATGCCAAGGCCATTGTCAACTTGACTGTACATGCGCGAAAACGCAATGCACGAACTTCACAGAGCCGCCTTTGAGTTTGAATCGAACTATACCTCTACCACCTCTACCCAATCTCCGTAGGATCGGAGGCCGGGTTATGTGGGATTTTTACCTACTAAAACCTCCCCGGTGGCCTTAATCGATGGTAGGAGAGCCTCTGGGCTCTCCGTTCGGACCTTCGCCAGTCTCTCTAGCGCTAGAGCACGTCCCGGGGGGAGCAGAAATGAACACTCCCCGGCACCCTCGCAGTGCTCACGACGATTCAGGGCCAACACCGCGTCGTCGCACGACTTGGGTTCGAATTTAGTAAGGACCTTAGAATAAGGTAAGGATGAAACGAAAAACAGTCTACACACGGTCATCCAATCCCAAACTAGGCAGAGCCTGTAGATACTATGGACACTACACTAATACTTATATACAGTTAGCTACTTTTATTGTAAATACATAAGTACTTAAGTAGATAAAACACCCAATAACTTGGTGGAAATCGAACTCACGACCACGACGTCGTTACCAACAGGCCCGTCAATGAGTAACTACTTGCACAAGGAACCGTCCAGGTAGGTACCACCGCAGTGTCAGATATTCTGCCGCCAAGCAGCACTGTGTAAGCATTGCTGTGTTCCGGCGTGAAGGGCACTGTAGCTGGTGAAATTACTGGACACAAAGACTTAGTAGCGCTAGTGATTCTTCTAGTATTGGTAGCGTCTATAGGCTGCGGTGACTGCTTATCATCAGGCGGGCCGCACACTAGCTTGCCACCTTGGTTGTATAAAAAAAAAAAAGTAACTAATAGAACCAGAGAGACATGTTTCTACAATCGTGCAAGTTCGATGTACACGCTAAAGAGCAATTAATATTGGCATGAGTCTTCATCGGACAAATATATTATTATACAGAAGAAGCATTCCATTCTGTGCTGTTTAGGGGGCGCCAAAATCATAACATCATCAGCAGCCGATAAACATCCACTGTTATCCCTTAGAAGGGAGGGATTGCCATAATCCCCACGCTTGGCACGCGTCTTGGGGATCGCAGTAAAGGTGGTAGGTAATCCATCAGAAAGACGCTAAATCATATTAAAATAGGATTAAAAATAAAAAACTCTCCACAAATCGCCTAGCATACGGAAACCTGGTTGGCTCACCTTTGACTTGTAAGTGAAACCACAAGTGAACTTGTGATGCCGATTTGAGATTTGAGTTTTTTTAAGTAATTTCTCAAACGCTGAAGGGAGGGGCGCCACTATCAAATTTCTGCCCCGGTTCGAAAAAATCGTAGATCCGGGGCTGCGGATATGGAATGGAAATCTGGATTTCCTGGACATCTGGCAACCATGAATTCTACCACCCTAAATACCTAGGTATACCTAATTTTAATTAACTACTTACTACTTTTTTCAGGTAGGTACTTACTTCCAAATTAGATTTCATCGAAATAAGCACATAAATGAAAATAGCCTCCGTCCTCCCATCATCGGTAACAAACTAACAAATTCATTCATCAGTCGGGTATACGGCGAAAACAGTCAGGCGATACAAACGTGACACCACATCTGTGTGCTAATAAGATACGGCATAGATCGTGTGTGTGTGCGTGGAGCGAGCCCAGTCACGTTTTGCACGGTGTGTGGAGGACGAGACGGGGACTATAGTGGCGGGGCGCGTGCAAGCTTCCCCCGCGCGTCGCTCCCCCTCGATACCACCGCTCGTGTCACGATTGTCACGTGTACGTTATTTTCGCCTCGCTTTCGCCGCAAATCACAATGTCGCCCGCTATCGAATTAATCGGAAAGTTATTTATGTATGTGGCTTGCCGTTTTAATAACAATAGCTACTAGGTTCAGCGTTAGTGGAACTAAAATATTATGTAAGCTATTCTTAAGTTGTATAACATAGTTATTTTTATGTGAATTAATACTTATTTAGTAGTCATCAACATTTTGTTTAAAATGTACATAAGTAAAATTATACTTAGTTATTGTTACTTTAAAAATATTTTTTCAGGTAGCGACTTGGACGATTTAAAAATAATAATGTTTATGGGAAAAAAATATTTATACTCTAGGTTCCTATGATATCAGACTGTAGGTCAATATTAATGTTGACAAATAATACAAACGTAGTTGTACAAACTACAGGTAGGTTAGGTAGCTAATTTACGGGTGAAGTGAAAATATATGGCCATTGTGTCATTGATTACCTCGGTAAAACGATCGTAGCATTGAACTCTTTATCTATAAATAGTAGCTGTCGCTTCTATATGCTATGCAAGTATCGATGACGTCAGGCGGCATAGATTCATGAATCAGTGAGACGTACGTAACATGTCGTAGGCATACATAGATTGTTTTATGTGAGTTCTTCTTAATTATTATTAGCTAGTATTTGATCACAATCCCAATTAATAGCTGGTCACTTATTAACACAATGAGATCGTAGCGTACTGGTGATTCTTATATCTTTGCCTATTTTGCTACTAAAGTAAATATATTTGTTTATGCAGTCAGCATAGCGACATCTTATATAGCATTGGTAAAGTAAATTACGGTAGGAGTAGCTACTACTTTATGATGTAGTGATTATAAGAACGAAGAGTCAAAAGTTTATTTTATCAAAGCTTCAGTTTAGGTTATCGTCATGTATCAAGAAGGAAAGATTCAAAGATGACTTAAAATCAATGAGAACTTTAATCGATGTGTGTATCAATTTCTATTAATATTCGAAGTTTGTTTATGGGTATATACTTATAATGTATCTTTAACCATAGTCTCACGAACGCGTTTCGCGAGTGTTGTTGTTGTTGGCTTGTTAATCCTTTGGATTTACAGATTTACTAGACAGGAGAAACCAAAGATATAGTGAAAAATTTTATATCTATGGGAGAAACTGAACAATTAAGCCCAAAATAAAATTCTGACTATTATTACTTAACAATTTTATTGTAATTTTTCTTTTAGGCATTTCGTAAATAAATTATTTTTCTGTAAAACCTGTTCTGTATACCTACTGCTAAACAAGAACCAAAAAATATGAAATATTATTATAAATATTATTTGTACGAGAAACCTCCTTACAATTGTCTTGTCTTTTTTTTATGCAATGTATGCATTTTTGCGTTCACATGATTCTTGTAGGTATATATATATTTTGTAGTCAAAGTATTCAATCAAGCTCCACGCGTTCTCAATTACGTCGCTCTCATTGACAAATAACTCTGTGTGAGGATAATTAATAGACAAACCGCACAGTGTTAGGTCCTTCAAGCCGGATTTCGAAATTGTTTGTTAGTATACCCTCGCCCATTTAGAAGTTCCACGCTATCGCTGTGAGATACTTTTTATGACATCAGGATAAACATTTTATGGAACCACTAAGTAGAATTTGTTTAAAATAAAATGAAAAACATTCAAATCCGTCAAGGAATGCTGAAGATTGTATTGTGATATTTATTTATTTATTTATTTTATTTTTATTTTTATTTCAGACAGATGTCCATAGAATGTTAGTATTATTAGTAACAATTTTTATCTTAGACCTACGTTAGTATGTACTGTTAGTATTATAAGAATTAAGTATGTACATGTGTTTTTATTTCAATCCTAAGACCACCCCAATCCAGTGTTCTTGAAAGGGGCAGTCATAGCGTTCCGCAATAAGTTTCAAGATGGTGTTGGAACTATCTCGCAAGCGTCGCAGCATCGAAGCAGCTTTTTTGCGTAAAATGGCGTAAAAGTCATCTGTACGAGCTTCCGCAAACATACCTGAAGCGCTGCAACGTCTGGGCAATCCCAACAACATCCTGAAAATATTGTTATATTGTACCCTTAGGGCGTGATACGAACTACGATTGTACATTACCCACAGGGCACTCGAGTAAAAAGATTGACAAAAAGCCTTAAACAACGCTATTTTTACCGTTGATGTACATCGAGCGAACCTGCGGGCAAGCATATTGCCTCTTACAGCAAGCGCTCTGCGCTCACGTTCTAAGTCATCATCATCCCTGAGATCACATGTGACTATGTGGCCCAAATACTTAAATTTGTCAACCTGATTTAAAATTACACCATTAATACTTACAGGCGGCACATGAGTAGGCGCACAGTTTCTAGAATTAAATACTAAAAGTACACTTTTCTGCGAATTGTATAATAACCCATGTGCCACCGCGTATGATTCGCAAATGGAGGTGAGAATTCTCAAACCGTTTATTGAAGGACTCAGCAAAACCATATCGTCTGCATAACTAATGTTATTTAAGCAAACACCATCAATAAAACATCCAACATGGGTATTGCTGAGCCTCTCAATAAGTCCGTTCATGTACAAATTGAATAAAACAGGTGAGCTAAGGCCACCCTGTCTTACCCCGCACTCCAGTCTATACTCGTCCGACAAGCAACCAGCCCATCTCACCTGATTCTTCTGATTGGAGTACCAGTACTTGAGAAGATGGATTAATTCTGTCGCTACACCCATACGATTCAGTTTTTCCCATAAAATGTCATAATTAACCAGGTCAAAAGCTTTTGACAAATCTAGAAAGCACGCGTAAATCGAGGTTGCTCTCTTCGTGTAGTACTTTACAGCGTGCTTTAAACTTAAAATCGCACTCTCAGTGGAAAGTCCGCTTTTAAACCCGAATTGTGCATCGTGTATCTCCACTATCTGTGTCAGAGTGTCATTTAACACACTGTCAAATATTTTCGCTATTGTTGTAGCAAGTGAAATGGGCCGATAATTTTGTTTGTCAGACGTATTTCCAACCTTGTTCTTTACGATCGGTACCACTATAGTACGCATTAAAGACTCTGGTAAATATGAGTGGCTAAGGCACAAGTTAAATAGCATAGCAAGAATGCGGGGCAAATGAACACCAGCATATTTAAAATGCTCGATACTGAGACCATCATAACCCGGCGACTTTCCCCTTTTCATACATTTTATGATTTTTTCTATATCCTGGGCAGTACATGACATTTGACGCCGTCTCACGACAGTCTCAACATCGGGCACTCTCGGCGACGAACTCAGGGACGATCTGACCATAAAATGATGTCTAAATAAATTAGCAATCGACTCATGATCTTCAACGCCATCAATGCTCACAGGAAGACCTCACATTTAATTTTCTTGTGTGTTTCCAAAATTGTTTAAAATCTTTTTTCGAATGACTGGACGCAAGCATGTCCATTTTAAGCTGCTCTTCATGATTTTGACACCATTTTAGCTTACTCTTAAATATGTTCCGAGATTCAGACATTTCATTGAAAATATTGCCGCTCCTAGGTTTACCAGCTGATACCCATATCTGATACTTAAGTCGGGCCTGCCTGTGTGCACCAGCGACGTATTTATTCCACCCGGTAACATAACCTCTTTTTCTATTACATGTCTTGTGCTTGTAAGTCTGAGTAGCAGCGTTAGCTAATATTTCCGTAACGCCGGCGTACATATTATCAAGTATATCATGATGATCTTTATTAGTACAATAAAAGGTATCACAGCAGTGACCCAACTCTTTTGGAAAATCAATGTCCCGCAATCTTGAGTCGCAGATCTCTCGGTATTCATCGATCTGGTCTAAGTTCCTATCACCCCAGTAAATATCTTTCTGAGTATCGTCTACTGCACAGTGTATTTTTCTATTTAATTTATATAAGTTACATTTTACTACAAGCGGAAAGTGGTCAGACCAATACACGTCTTGTTGTATATGCACATTTGTTACAGTTGCTAGAGCTGATTGTGTTACAATGCAGTGGTCCAACCACCTTTCACACCCATGTGCCTCACTACGGTATGTATAGGTATTTGAGCTTAAACCTAAAACATCTGTATCTACACAATACCATGATTGGTCTGAACAAAAATCCATTAACTTTTTATAAAATATTTCACTAGGGTGTGCATTAAAGTCACCCAAAATATAGAATGCCTCAACACCTAAGTTTTGTTCCTCCTCACAAATGGATTGAATACAACTTAGGCACTCTGTAAATAAAGGAATGTTCTCTCCACTATTCGTAGGCATATAAACACTGAATATGACACTATATCTATTACTTACAGTTACTTTGATCGCTGTAATCCGAACATTCTCACATTTTAATACAGACACTGATTGAAACGCACTTTTACGCCACAGCAGAGCGACACCCCCATACGGTCTTCCAGTTAATAGGCCAGTCGTATCTACTGCAGACGTACCTGTCGCATCAAACTCGGCGTCAATCGTGCTCAGCAAATGTAACTCGTGTGGCAACAACCAAGTTTCCTGTAGGGCAACAACATCGGCCTGTTGACACAGCACTCTGAGACCTTCTATTGACCTTTTCATTGACTTACAATTGAAACTTACTATATTACTAAATTCTCTATTAGCTGTTGAAATCATCATAGGTATTATGTTTGTTCGCCTCTGCTATCCACAGACTCTGCCGTCACAGATTTCCTTTTGAAATCAACAAATCTCCTGAAGGATATTCCTGCTGGCCATAAGCTGTCATTCAGGAAAATATTAATGTTATTCCTCATAACAAATAACTTAAATGCATTATAACCTCTGTCCCGTTTCATCTTAATTTTAACTAACGATACCTTCTCACTGGTTTTATCATAAATATACTCAACAATATCGTCTTCACTGACATCTATATGAACGTTTGATATAAACAGAGGAATTTTTATATCCGCCGCTTTAAATTTACTGTCCAACTCAGAGCGTGCTGTTCCTGTGCTACCTATGAAACGGTTTCGCAGTCTTTTTTTCTGTACCAATTCCCATTTTTCATCCGTGTTGTGTATAAATTCACCCCCTTCAGCAGCCTTTTCCGCATATGTCTTTATTTGTTTATCATTTAAAACAGCTGTTGGTTTATTGCTACCTTCAGTTTGTTGCTGTCTCTCTTCATCACATGATGAAATGTGCACTCCGATCCCGCTCGCACGCTGTTCACATGTGTCTTTCGCAGAAATCAGACGCTGTTCCTTGCGCTGTTTGCGCTCTAACGGCGGCAGCGCGTGAGAGCAAGATGGCGACATTACGAGTTGTTCATCACTTGGTCTAGTATTTAATACTTGCGCGGGTGTCAATACGGTGACCGGCTCACTAGCACTATCCGTCTGATACCCTCCATTTACAGTATCTGTGTTACCATTCGAGCTTAATAGCGGCATATTTTTACCATGACACCACTTTTTTTCTAGCTCTTCGATCTGTTTAATAGAAGCATAACTCCGTTTTATATCACTAATTTCAGACCGTAATAAGACTATATCCTTAAGAAGTGTGGTGACATCTATATGGTCAAAGGTTACCGGAGGCAATTTGTGTAATTCCTTAGCCACAAATATCGGTATTATCTCGGGATCTACGTCCTTAAAAAGGCTAATGATATCCTCCAAGTCTCGCTGCACTTTACCGTCATTTCTTCTAGATAGGTTACGTTTACTAGTTTTGACTGATTCAAATAGCAACGACTTAGCGGTTTTTACATCTTCAACACTAAAATTAGTCGAACAGATGCGCACTAAACTTTCATTATCCATCACATCCAATTTACACTGGATAAAAGCCAATACCTCATTTATCACTATGTTGCAGTTAGCACATTTCACTATTTTAGTCGTCATTTTTACATAGATTCGCACATTCGCTTGCGACCGCGGTCAAGCGCAGACTGCATACAAGAAGATACTGAGATATACAAGTATTATTGAGGTAAAGTAAAGAACCTAAATTAGCACCAGCAGTAAATTAATTAGAGTAGAATATATTTTATTATTGTACACCAAATAAATTAACAAGGAAACGATAAAACTTAATACACAGTAGTACAAACGCCGGTCTTATCGCTAATGGCGTTTTCTTCCAGGCAACCCTAATTATATGGAAGAAACCATTTTATAAATACGGGCAGATGGTGGTTAATTAATATTTTCTCTACATATAATAACAGCTCATTGCTACATACATACAGTCAAACAATTATCGGGAATAGATGATTTGCTTATGGTTCCAAATTCATTTTTTGTTGTTGTTGTTAAACTGGCACAACTGTTTTCCATTTTGGCGCGGGGTTTGAGTTGCATCTGTTATTTAGATTAAATAGTGATATTTTTAGTTATATCATATCTAGTGTGTATTGCGAATTTCATAATGGACAAAAATATCGAACAGAGAGTGACTTAAAGGAGGCGGATATTTCTGGGCCAAGATCATTCTGTGGTCGAAAAAGTTGAGATAAGGTTTTAAAAAAAGGCACTTTTTTCAATATCAATTGGCAAGAAATCAACACATTTATTAATCTTGGAAATGAGATAACTGAGAAATACGTTTTAGTCACAATGCAAACATAATCTATTTTCGATAATCAATAAATGTGAATTAGTTAAGTACCTACAAAAACCCTAGTTAGCCAGGATTAATGTAATCAAACAAATTAAATCCCCATAAAAGGAATCTATTAAATAGTTCTAAAACCTAATATTCAAGTAGTTCAAGACAGATACCTGCTATAGGAAAAAATCTACTATTTCTAGCATAGCTGTGATCGATTTCGTATTTTTAGCCTACGCTGCCATCTGATTCTGACAGTGACAACTCGTGACTGCACGATACTCAATGCTGTGGAATGAATAACTTGATATTTGTGTTTTGATTGTGTTTCATTGATAATAATGCTTTGTTTGTACAGAGATCATACGCTAAATGTATATTAAAGTGAATTATAAGAAACCAAGCACATAAAAAAGTCAATAACACTCCAAACATCCGCTGATAAAAATGTCCACCATCACTTATTAAAACTCTTATAACTCAGCTCTCAGGTTGGTTACCTCACTGAGATTTTTAGTAATGGTTTATTGATATATTAGCCTATAACTATTATCATTTTCATCTTATTTTTACCCTGGCCCTAGATTGTATGAAAGCGTATCTTTTCCTTTTGCATCGTCAATGGAATTTCGTGTTCGGAGTCACTTAAAATGTTACAGAAGGCTTACGGTGAATCGACTTTATCAAAAACACGTGCTTATGAGTGGTAAAAATCGTTCAAAAGCGGTCGAAATGTGATAGAAGATTTGCCTCGCTTTGGTGGGGCATAACAGTCTGAAACTCAAGTTAACATCGCAAAAGTGAAGGAAATAGTGATTGAAAATCCTCATTCAAGTTTGAGAGAGATAGCCGCCGAACTTTCTTTGTCTCGATCCGTTCCATTTTAAATAATCATTTGGGTATGAAACATGTTGCCGCTACCGCTAGGCTAGACCCAAAAGACCTGATTTTTCTCCAAAAACTCAATTGCCAAAAAGTCACTGAGGACAGGCTAGAACGAGCCAATTCCGACCCAACATTCATGAAACTCATTGTTACTGGTGACGAGACGTGGGTTTACGAGTTTGACATGCTAACTAACTAGTCAACAGGCTTCAAAGTGGCGCCTTCCAACTTAACCTAAACCGAAAAAATCACACTAAAGTCGATCAAAAGCCAAAGTCATGTTGACTGTTTTCTTTGACTATCACAATGTTGTGCACTCGGAATTCTTCCCGAAGGTCAAATGGTAAATAAAGAATATTATTTGAACGTTTAAGAGAGCAAATTCGTTGAAGAAAGAAAATTCTTCGATTATACACCACGATAATGCACCTTCGCACAAGGCCATCATTTTGAACGAATTTTTTAACAAATACTCTACAAATACCATCGAGCAAACACCATATTCACCAGATATGGGTCCAGCTGACTTATCTCTTTTTCCTAAACTCTAATTATCATTTCGTGGCACCCGTTTTCATTCTGTAGAAGACATAAAGGAGAATTCATGGCGAGAACTGAACTCAATTCCGGAAAAAGCGTTTAAAAATGTTTTGATGATTGGATTGTTTTTTGGCGTATGTAAGTGTATCGTTTCTGATGGACCATACTTTGAAGGTGATAAAATACATTTGGAGGAATAACTAATATTTCGTGTATTATTGATATATGCCCCGTACTTTCTTGACAGAGTAGTACTTTACAATTTTATAATTAATTACTATTCACAATTTATGTTAATTGATAAACAAAACCTGAATTATTTGATCGAAATTCATAATAGTGTTGATTGCAATTATGGCTTTTTATGTCTATTATTTAATTTGACGGACCTATTGGTCTAGTGGTTAGACATCCTGACCGCTACCCAGTAGGTCGTGGGTTCGATTCCCACAAAGTGTCTCGGTGTTATTTATCTAATTCAATAGGTAGATATTTACAAAAAAGTATATGTGTATTTGTATCAGTTGTCTGGTTACCATAGTACAGGCTCTATCTAGTTTAGGATCAGCTAACCGTGGCCCGTATGTGAATCATCTCAGGATATTATTATTTTTATTAATTAATCTGTTATTGTATTACAACTTAAAACTTATATTGTAAAACAGTGTTACATTCTTAGAGCCGAAAAAGACACTATGTTATTTTTCAAGGAATCACCTCATCTAAATGTACATACAATGAATAAAAATTTACTTTCTTGAAAAGTGAAAACGGGGAATCTATTATCGACTCCTGGGAAATTCATGAAAAATGTAAAAGTTCGCCTAACAAAAACTCATTTAAATAGGTATATAAACAAATATATCTTGCAAAAATGTAAAAAAAAAAACATGAATATTATCTAGGTCAAGGATAACGTTGAAGGAATAATTTGACATTCAATGAGCTCTTTAAAATAACGACTAGTGTATCTTATATTTTTAATACTGTATGTAGAGTAGTCTATTTACTGATAAAACACCATGTATGCCAAGTAAAAACCACCATCATTTTTAAACAAATGGTAACATTTTAGTAGGGTAGTTGTATTGGTGGAATTTAGACGTAGAGCCTTATATTTAGATTTAATTTATTCACGTTACAATATTTTTGCAGAACAGAATTTCACAATATTTCATCATTAACAAGATCAATAAAATATATGTATGTACTATTTGCTTTCATTATAGAAATCTACAGGTAAATCTGTTGTTACATCTTCAACGCTTTGATTTTACCAAAGGTAAAAAGTAAGACACTTATTGTAAACAAACAAACATTTCTGTAAAAATGTTTATCACAGCTGAAATATAAATATGTGAACAGACTTACTTGTCATATTTAACGGTGTGCCCGTTTTCTTCCCAATAATGTCGTGTTTCCATATTCACTTTGTGTCACTATTAACTGAGACAACGGATCACTGTATCACAAAAACAAGGTAAAATAATTTCCGTTTTACATTGTATCTCGTTATCGAGTACAACACTATCCACAGGGTGCTTCACTTAGGTTAGGTCCTCACAATCCATTTTCATTATACGATCACAGAAAATGTAAATTGTCCTTGTCGTGTTTAACTGCATGTAGAAAGCGTCGCGCACAAGATCGCGCGACGTCGTCACCCTGAGAACCTTGCGGCCACTCTGACTGAACGGATGTTCACTAAACACCGGCCGGCTTTAGTCATGTGACGCGCGGCGTCAAAATATGCCACGGTGCGTGCGTCGGAATGCCGAGTCACATTCCAGTATTCGTGCTATGTTGCATTGCATTCTGCACTCATTAATGAACCTTTGATTATATCGAACAATATTGCAACGAATTTTTTGATATCGCCACTAAAAGTTTATTGCTGTGGAGCCACGGCGCGGCGGGCGGTGCGACGACCTTATCGCACAGCATGTTATAGGGTTTGTTCCGTAGGTAATACCTATGGTACATATCTATACTTACCTACTGGGTATAGACAGCAGTAGGTACTAGTCGCGGCGCGCGTCGGGCAGCCACGCTTGCCTGCACGTGACCGCGTTGACTGACGTGACTCTTGCCTCGCCCCGCGCGTTTTCCGTACCCCCCTTAGTCGGTATACACGACTGTTTTACGTAACTAATTTAAATCCATAATAAATTAAAACTTAATTTTATATACTCTCTAAATGTGAAAATAAACTTATTTTGAATTATTAGAATATTAATTGCAATATTTTTTAATTATCACCATTGTACGAAATACATCGTTGACCTAAAATCCATCCATCATTCCATCGTTTTACATTATTTTGCAAATCAGTCACCCCGCGGTTCTAGGCGTTACACTCAGTTGCAGCAGCTAAACCTAGCTCTGAATCTTACATAGTTTTTTTTGGTCCTTCGAGCTGGATTATCGGCGAAACATAGTCACCTGTGCCGACGCCGCTAAAGCCAATGTGTAATGCAGTGAAAAGTGCAAGTGTTTTGAGTGCCTACACATTGTCATTAGTACACATAATATGTCAACCTCACCGATAGTGCAAGTGAAATTTGACACTAAAAAGGGCTTGAAAAACTACGAATTAAGCACATTGTTACTAACAATCTTACACAATATGTTTTTTATTGCATGTACTTACTGTCTATCATTTTTTTTTTTTTTTAATATTTAGGGTTCCATACCTATAACTTAAAAAAGGAACCCTTATGGTGAGACTTCGTCTGTCTGTCTGTCACGCCTTTTTTTTGAGGCGGGGGTAATTTTCCAAAGATCTCCGGGAGCTGTGGGGCTCGACCGGGGTATGTGTGATTCTTACCCACTAAAACCCCCGCGGCTGTCGCATCGGCACATGAGTGGGGGGACCCCAGGGCTCTCCGGTGGGATCTGCACCAGGGGCCCCTCAGTGCCTTGCCTTTGAGTCCGCCGCCGGAGGGCGCATTGTAGCCCCCCGGGAACCTGTCACGGTGCTCACGGGGACGGGGGTCGCAACCCCGCCGCCGTCCTCCTCGGAGTCGCCGCCGCCTGTCACGCCTATATATTTCAGGAACCACTGACTGATGCTATCGATTTGAAACTTGGAAGATTTACTTACTTTCCCAACCTCATCGCAAATTTAAAAAAAAAATCCTTTTAGTTTTTAATGGGATTCAAAATGGGTTATCAAAATTTCAAAGTGAGACTACTATATCGAGTGCGGTATCATATGAAAGGGCTTCATTTGTACATTTTAAAACAGATTTTATTGTGGTTTAAATCACGTAGTTTTTGGCTGATAATAAAAAAATTAAAAAAAATACTGTGACCCCCCCTCTCATCATCCACCAACCAAATAAATTACTTTATACTTTATAATAATATTTGTTATACTTATTTATACTAAATATCACTGATGCTAACACGCGCGTCGCAGTCTCTAATTTACAAACGAAGGGGATGATTGTTATACCTATTTTGGATGTAAAATCAAAATCCATCGAGCCATTTAGGCTATAAGCCGTGCCAAAGAAATAGACATACGTACACACATACTTAAATGCATACAAGGGAACACTTACATGCATATGTACTATCGCGGACACGAACGCTGTACCAGTTTTCAATCAAAATCGTTTGAACGATGTTGCGTGCGCTTACCCTGCCCAAATATATTTCGGGCCGGCTCCTGCAAGCGATTATCGTCCTAAAGGTGGTACACCGTTCGTGACCGCGAGAGTACATAAGAACTTACAAACATATACATACTCTCAAAAAACAGCCCTCCTCTTGGGGCAAGTGTCATGATTTATTATGTAAGAAAACAATTTATAAAACGAAAATATTTTGATTAAAAATATTTAAGTAAGTACTTAAGTACTTATTTAATTATAGTCACTAAATTAAAGTCAGTTATAAGTTATTCGAAGTTCCCTATACAGACTAACTTTTTTTGTGATGCGCTAATTTTGCATACTTAGGTACTTATAGATTGAAAAAAATAATAAAGCGTATTTTTTTGGTTTTACTTACTTAAGTTGGTAGAAAAATATCAAAATAACTTCACTTGAAAGTATCCACAACAAGTGCAATGATCATGGTCACAGGCGTTCGCCGCATGCCGAGGTCACGCGCGGTCACCTCAGTAGGGGCCTTACCTTGAACTCGAAAGCCTTGTTTATACGAAGCCATCGCTGACTTGATATTGGCCTTGTATAAACAGTTTTTCAAGCCAAGCCAGCGCTGGCCGACAGCGCTGGGGAAAATAGAGCGCTTGTCTATTTTTCACTATTTTTCACGCCAGTGACCTCCGCCCGCATACCCCTCAATCCCCGCGCCAGCGTTGTGGACACGTGTAAACACATCAGCGTGACCGTTTTTGGTATATTCGGTACCAAATTGGTATAATTTGGCCTCCACAATTTAGATTTAGTATTTTTTTGGTATAATTTCAAATTTTAGTATATTTTGGTAAAATTGTAATTAAATCCACGTTTTGTAGCATATTTTTTGGTAAATTTCTGGTAGCACCAACATTCATTCATTCAATTTCACTCGTGTAGTTTCTTCTTTGTCTAATGTTTACCGGAACTCTATGAATTGTTTCTTTTGTACCTACAGTTTATATTAATATTTTACTTCTAATCCTACAGTTCGTAATTTGTTGTGCTATTACTACTTCTATGTTATTTCGGTTAGTTAATGGAACATAATAACATACCAACCGATCCTGACTGTTAAGAGATGTATGTACACACATCAAAAGTGTCTAGGGATCAACATATATTTTTGCAATAACTTTTCTCCTGATTGATATTAATTAAAATTTTCTTTAAGGATTCATCAAATAAAGTGTTTTCGTTTGTCACAGTAACGATAAACCAAGTCACCTTTGCATTAATAAAGAAATTTGCCATTTTCCTAATAAAGGGATTTTTGACATTTGAACCACTAACACAAAAGTTCGAAAAAAAGACTGAAATAACAGTTTTCTTTATAATTTTATTGGGTAACTTAAACAATTAATAATCCGTGTTTCTACCGCGAACACTAACAACACAAGAACATCGGTTTGGCATACTCAAAATGAGTTCATCCAAATCACGCTGTGGAATGGCCGCCCATGTTCGTTGCAACAACAAAAAAAGGTCTTCTTGCGACTGGATACCCTCCATATTCGGCAGAGCTCTTCTCTTGTAGCATATCCCATGCATGCTCAATCGGGTTCAAGTCTGGCGACTGAGCAGGCCAGGGCAGGACATTGATGTTAGCTGCGGCGAGAGTCTGTCTTACAACTCTTGCGGTGTGCGGTCGTGCATTATCATGCATTAACTGAAATAAGGGACCGATTTGCACTTGTAGAGGAACGATGACGTCTGATACAATCGTCTCAGCATAAATTTGAGCGTTGAGGTTGCCTCTGATCCAAATCAACTCAGTTCTTCCGCCGATCCAAATACCCGCCCATACCATGATGGTTCCACCACTATAAGGATGGACTTCCTGGCAGGATTTTAATCGCTGTTGGCGTCCAGGGGTTCTCCAGTGTCGTATACGTCTTATATCCGGTCTCATACCAAAACGAGACTTATCAGAAAAGCACACGAAACGCCATTGTTCTTCTGCCCATTTTTTTGCCCAAAAATGCTTGATCCCTAGACACTTTTGATGTGTGTATGTAGCAGCTCAGAGTAAATAGCAAGAGTAAAAAGAAGCTATCGATTATAACATCGTTGTTGTAATCTTAATACGATTATTAAATTGCCTGAAACTGTTTAGGCTATAAATAAATAGAAAATAAATCCATGGGTTCTTTTGTGACACCGCTCTCTCTGAAGACAAAGGTCTAATCTATAAAAATATTAGTTTTAATATTATTTCGATATGTACTCTCTCTCTCTCTAAAAAATGCTGACGAAATTTTTTTGAAACTGAAAACAGTTTTTATACTTTTTTTTTTGACGCGGGGGAAATCTTCGAAAGATCCCCGGGAGCTGTGGGGCTCGACCGGGGTATGTGAGATTCTTACCCACTAAAACCCCCGCGGCTGTCGCATCGGCACATGTGAGGGGGGACCCCAGGGCTCTCCGGTGGGATCTGCACCAGGGGCCCCTCAGTGCCTTGCCTTTGAGCCCACCGCCGGGGGGCGCATTGTAGCCCCCCGGGAACCTGTCACGGTGCTCACGGGGACGGGGGTCGCAACCCCGCCGCCGTCCTCCTCGGAGTCGCCGCCGTACTCAATGGAAGTTTTTATGATACTTAGCTTAACCTAACTAAACTCTATAAGAAACTTCTTTTTATGGTTTCCATACCGAAAAGGTAAAAAAGGAACCGTTCTGGTCTGACTTCGTCTGTCGGTCACACCATATTTCTGGGACCACTGATGCTATCGATTTGAAATTTGCAATACTTATAGGTTTTACTTATCCAACCTCATCGCAAATAAATAAAGGTATTTGTTTAATGGGGTCGGAATGGGACTACTATATCGAGTCGGAGGATTCATTTTCACATTTCAAAACAGATTCTTATTTTGGTTTATATCACGTAGATTTTGGCTGATAATTAAAAACGTAAAAAAAAACACCGTTACCCCCATATCTCCGAAATTTGTGGAGGAAAAAATCTGAAATAATTATGCAAAATACACGTCTATCTATATTGTGCAGGAAAAATAAAATGATCTTTCTAAGTGGTACAGTTTCTAGTAGTAGTAGTTTCTTCTAGTTTTTTGTTTCTAGTGGTGGTGGTTAGTGGTGGTGGTAGTTTCAGTAGTAGTAATCTTAAGAAAACCTCGACAAACAAACATAGTATTGCGGTTTGTTTTTTTTTTGCTATCTGACGTGTTAGACGAATAGAAAAATAACTTTAATACGTCCAAAAATGGTATGGAACCTACGGTGCACGTGTCCGACTCGCACTTGACCGGTTTTTTTAGTATAATTTTAGTATAATTCTGCATGATTTTTAGTATTTTTTAGTACTGAAAACATAATGTTTTAGTAGATTACCTTTTTATGAAACGGTCACACTGAAACACATCGCGCCAGTCCAACGCCAACCCTACTTTATACAGGACACGTGCGCTCATTGTAAGTACACATGCAACTTTTCGTGTTAAACTACCCTGCTATAAGAGTTCGTGGTAAGGTCCCCCTGCCCCCTTTCACTGTCGTGCGCATGGTGAATACATTTTCCGTAACTTTGTGGTGGATAATTTAGTAAATGCAAATAAAATATTTTCAGAAAAATAAAAACTGACTTAAAAGAAAAAGATCTAAAAAGCATTAAATAACGAAAATATATTGAAGTCAGTGCCAGTCGGTGCTGATATAGTGAACACACCATGTCGCTAGTTTTAGCACCACCTTCTATATATTTTCGTTATTTAATACTTTTTAGATCTTTTTCTTTGAAGTCGGTTTTTATTGCTCTGAAAATATTTTATTTACCTCTTTTTTAGTGAAATGTATGTAACCAAGATATCAGCAGCAAGTACGTAGGCGTTAAATCATCTATATATATCTATACTTATAATAAAACTGTAACAGGTCCATTTCTGTACATTGAAGATATTTTGAAAATTATATTTGGAGGGCATTCTATAACCGATACTGAGGCCGAAAATGTATTTTTTTTAATTTTTGTCTGTCTGTCTGTCTGTCTGTCTGTATCTCGGCTGAGCATCACGCCGAAACTACTGGATGGATTGAAACGAAACTTGGCATGATTTGAGTTAATACTCCGAGGTAGGACATAGGATACTTTTTATCCCGTAATCTAGCACGGTTCTTTTGGGAGAGGGCATTAAAGTCAAAATGGGTACTTGGTTATACGCTTGGTCCGATTTTATCATTTTTTCTTTATAATATAATAAATATTAGTAAGGGAACACTAATAGAGAGTTGTTATCAAGGTTTTGTAATCGATCGGGTTAAGCAACGCTAGGTAAGTTCATTAAATAGATGGGTGACCGTTTAACGCCATTTGAACGCCATAAAAAAGGAGGTTATGTATTCGATGCGAATGTCTGTTATTAAAAGTTTAGTTAACATAAAAATAGCGCAGGCGGAGCTGCGTGGGTCAGCTAGTACTTATAATAGAATTGTAACAGGTCCAATTCTGTACATTGAAGATATTTTGAAAATTATTTTTGGAGGGCATTCTATAACCGATACTGAGGCCGAAAATGTATTTTTTTTTAATTTTTGTCTGTCTGTCTGTCTGTATCACGGCTGAGCATCACGCCTAAACTACTGAATGGATTCAAATGAAACTTGGCATGATTTGAGATCTTACTACGAGGTAGGACATAGGATACTTTTTATCCCGTAATCTAGCACGGTTCTTTTGGGAGAGGGGATTAAAGTCAAAATGGGTACTTGGTTATACGCTTGGTCCGATTTTATCAATTTTTCTTCATAATTATAATAAATACTAGCTGACCCACGCAGCTCCGCATGCGCTATTTTTACGATGACTAAACTTTTAATAACAGACATTCGCATCGAATACATAACCTCCTTTTTTATAGTCGGTTAAAAACTGGGACCTACTTTTTACTTGCTCTCCGAAGCACAGACCAGTTTAGTCCAAATGGCGTTAAACGGTCACCCATCTATTTAATGACCTTACCTAACGTTGCTTAACCCGGTCGATTACAAAACCTTGATAACAACTCTCTATGAGTGTTCCCTTACTAATATTTATTATAATTATGAAGAAAAATTGATAAAATCGGACCAAGCGTATAACCAAGTACCCATTTTGACTTTAATCCCCTCTCCCAAAAGAACCGTGCTAGATTACGGGATAAAAAGTATCCTATGTCCTACCTCGTACTAAGATCTCAAATCATGCCAAGTTTCATTTGAATCCATTCAGTAGTTTCGGCGTGATGCTCAGCCGAGATACAGACAGACAGACAGACAGACAGACAGACAAAAATTAAAAAAAATACATTTTCGGCCTCAGTATCGGTTATAGAATGCCCTCCAAATATAATTTTCAAAATATCTTCGATGTACAGAATTGGACCTGTTACAGTTTTATTATAAGTATAGATTAGTAAGGGAACACTCATAGAGAGTTGTTATCAAGGTTTTGTAATCGATCGGGTTAAGCAACGTTAGGTAAGGTCAATAAATAGATGGGTGACCGTTTAACGCCATTTGAACTAAACGGGTCCGTGCTTCGGAGAGCAAGTAAAAAGTGGGTCCCAGTTTTTAACCGACTATAAAAAAGGAGGTTATGTATTCGATGCGAATCTAGTTTAGTTAGTTAACGTAAAAATAGCGCATGCGGAGCTGCGTGGGTCAGCTAGTTTAATATAAAATGTATACTTACATACTTACAAGAATATACTTCTCTGGATATCCTTTCTCGGAATATTGTCACTATTATTTATCAATATAACTTCCGTTTACGGTATATCATGCAACTCGAACGGCTATGCTAAAGGAACTTAACAGTCCATACCTTTAAAACTACTGAACCGATTTTGATGAAACTCATACTCTTCCCTAAGTTGAAATACATATACTTACTGAAACTATTGCAAAAAGAATTACCACAAACAGATTTATAGTTTCTGAGAAACATACGTACACTCATGAGGTTTGGTACATTTGTTTAGAAGCCCACATTGAGTCATACGCATTTTTATTAGTATTACATAAATACGCGTCGAATACAGAACCTTCTTTTTGAAGCCTGTTAAAACATTAATATTTTTTTATTGTTTAATAAAAAATACGCACTGGATATGAAAATAACCTGGTAAGTATTTAAAATAATTTTGCTGGCATCCCGCTTATGGTACCTAAGCATGTCCTAAACCTTATATAATATGTCTAGGTAGCAGTAGCTATTTTGGTAGCGAATTAGTATGGCTTCAGTTGATTGCAATCTATATAACAACATCACGTTTTGTACTTACACGGACATCGATATACTCACGGGTAAGTTTATTATGCTGCATTGAAAATAGATTGTACACGGGTAAGTTTACTAAGCTGCATTGAAAATAGATTGTACACGGGTAAGTTTACTAAGCTGCATTGGAAATAGATTGCCGTGGCACAAAATACTTATCACAATGGTCGTGTAGAAATTATATCTCCAAAATGATAATATCTAGTCACTCATTATTTGTCAGCCCATTGTGACATTTAACTTTACTGAAATTTCTTATGTTTTTGTGTGTTTTATAAGGCTGAAGTCTCCTACGTCATCGGCCGCACAGCGTCACGGCATGTCACGCGCCGTAGGCCGCGTGACGAAGCTTAGTAAGTTTAGAAATGTACTCGACTGTTGCTTGGACTGTTGTGGTCTCTATAACACGCTGACGTCCGGGCGTGTAGATTCAAACTTTATACATAAGATGTTTCGAACTGTTTCGAACCATTGCAGTGTGAACTTCAATAACGCGTCAGTACAAAATGGCGAAACTTGTTGTTTGTTGAGTATTGTGAACGAGACGTCGTTCACTGCAGGATGTAGTGACGGCTGACACTGTGCCTGGGGTTCAGACGTGGATCGGAACAATTACGCTGAAGTCTGACGTCCCGTATAGCATTTAATAGGAGGTGGAACAATAAAGCATTTTCTATGAAATAACTTTTTGGGTTCCTTATTGGTTCCATACCTAAAAGGTAAAAACGGAACCCTTATGGTGCGACTTCGTCCGTCTGTCTGTCATACCAATATATTTCAGGATCCACTGATGCTATCTATTTGAATAGAATAGTTTTAGATCTTACTTATCCAACCTCAAAGCAAATGCTAAATACTTACTTACTTACGTTTTTTTTTTTAATAGGGGTCGAAATGGGGCATCCAAATTTCAAAGTGAGACACTATATCGAGTGAGACACTATATAAAAGGGCTTCATTTGCACATCTCAAAACAGTTTTTGTCACGTAGGTACTTAGGTTTTGGCTGCGAATCTAAAATGTCAAAAAAATACCGTTCCCGCCCGAAGTTTATGGAGGGAAAAGTCTGAAATAATTATGGATAGTACATGTCTATCTATATTTTACAGGTATAAAATATTTAAAAAAAAAATTGAACCGACTTCAATAACACTAAAAAGTATAAAATAATTTAAATATTAAAGAAGTTGGTGTTAGCGTACCTGCTGTGTATATTTGGCACCAACTTCAATAATATTTAAATTATTTTATACTTTTTAGTGTTATTGAAGTCGGTTCAATTTTTTTTTAAATATTTTATTTTATACTTTTTAGTGATATTTTCATACATAAAGATTGAACCATCGAAGACGGTAAAATGATCTAGGTAGGTTATGACATCATTATGATTTCACATTATCGTCTACATACTTTTACATAATTCATGTTTCTTCAGAAACTCAGAAACATTTTATCCGATCGTAATGAAAGAATCATCGAAATCGGTTTATATTTGTCAGAGAAATGTAAAGGAGAACATCAGTTTTATGGTTTTTACCAGATAAATTCCTCCATATCATTCATGGTCCTCCAGGAAGTTCTTATCCGGTTGTGATAAAATTCGTACAGGTTCATTACAGTGGTTTCTTCTTTCGAATAAAAAAATAATCATTGAAATTGGTAAATATTTGCCAGAGTTATGACCATTTTTTTGTCCTTAAAAAGCACCATAAAGTCATCTATATAGGCTTTCTTGCAACTTTCCTGCGCAGTCACCATTCTTGTTTTCTCAGGAACTACTTACTACTACGCAATAATTTTTTTATGGGACCCAATTAACGGATTAAAGAATGGATGGAAGAAAGATTTTTTCAAATCGGTTCATAATTGCCTGAGTTATGCGCGAACATACATAGAAAAAAAATATATATATACAGACGAATTGAGAACCTCCTCCTTTTTTGAAGTCGGTTAAAAATAAAAAGAACTTTCTAATTAGTACCTACTTACAGATTTTTAGTAATTTTAAAAAACCTCAACAAACAAACTTAGTTTCGCGGTTTGTTTTTTTTTTGCTGTCTGAGGTGTTACACAAATAGTAAAATAACTTTAATACGAGTACGTCCAAAGATGGTATGGATGGAACCCTCGGTGCGCGAGTCCAATTCGCAATTGATCGGTATTTTTTTTTTCTGTTCAGGTCGCAACCTCTCTGCCGCCCGTCGTCCTCGCAATCGTCACCGTACCTACTCAATTTACGTCTAGGCCCCACATACAGCGATACTAACACTAAACATACAGCGATACCGAAGGATCTGTCTGGTGTCTAAGTCGTTCAAGCTGCCCGTAGGCCTCTGATAGACAAAGACCTCTGACCACAGCCTCTGACTTGGCTGAACGACTGCTGTATAAATGACAAGCGCAATAGTGAATAGACACGATTGAGTTTTGGCGGCATTGAATCTCACTGCCTGAAAAATAAGATTCGCACATCCTACCATGACCTCTCTTTCAGACTGAATGACAGCTTTACCAGCCCGAGATAGCAGTTGCGAAATGACTTAAACTATAAAAATTATTAAGAAAACGAAAATTGTAGACTTTCTGTCCGCGGTTGCTAGCTAGGTACCATCAAGATGGCGGCTGCGAACCAAAACCACACATAATTATTACTGAATCTTCTCAGATATCTTTCTATATTAGTGCCTTCATCTACATACCCATAGATGGGGTGGGGGGTCAGATACCAGGGGGTCTAGTACGAGTAAGGCCACAATCGAGTCTCTCAGAGAGTACGTATACGAATGGGGAATCACAAATAGGGTTGAATTCAATGCCTCAAAAACACAGGCCTGTCTCTTTTCTGCCAAGAAACAACCTTTTCAGCTTGATCCTGCTTTTTGTGGTGTATCTATACCGACATCCAACCATCTAGATTTGTTAGGCCTCGATTTATCCTCCGACCTTAATTTCGGACGATCCATTGAGTCAAAAGCCAAAATAAGGTGAGGCGGTATTTCACAAAGGAACAGCTTTTGATTCTTTACAAAGCTCAGGTTCGACCCTGCATGGAGTACAGCTGTTCTCACCTGTGGGATGGCTCTGCCAAATATCAACTTGACTCTTTGGATTCGCTAGACAGACGCGCTCGCAGGATAATTGACGATAACGACCTAACAAATGAAAAACTGCAACAATTGGATCATCGTCGCCTAGTTGCATGTTTATCGGTTTTTTACAGATTGTTCCACGGTGAATGCGCTCAAGCACTTTTTGAGCTTGTACCACCATCCCCTTTCTTTTACCGGACTACCAGCCGCCGGCAGGGTCTCCACCGCTTTGTCGTTGACACTCCAACTTGCCGCACTAAGCGTCTCGCTTCTTCTTTTCTCATGCGCACGGCCAAGCTGTGGAATACCCTCCCGGACAACGTTTTGGCTTCGGACCAGTTGCCCAGATAAATATAACTTTGGTGTATTGAATACATCCAAGTTATATTTATCTAGTCTAGAGTGAACAGGCATCTTATGGGTAAGCGCGGTCCATCCTAAAACGGTCGGACCCCTGTGGGACTCCGGCATTAGGAGGGGCTCCGATGAGCAATCGATAATATCATTGAGCAACCGTCACCGGCAGAACGTGAAGCAAACAAGAGAATGGCGGAACATGAAGCGACCATAAGTGCTGCTATTATCATACGATTATCATTGAAAAAGAAAAAAAACAAAACAAAATCATCAAAGTATCGTTTAATAATAATATTCATTGTTTTTTTAAGCATTTATCAAAAATTATGTAATTGGAATTGTCCACGAAATTTTATCTGCAGCTATTTTGATTGAAATGTCAAAATCATTGATCTAAGCTTCGATCAATTATTGGTGAAGTCATCCAATTTCATTAATCATTCATTTCATCCTTGATCAGATTATGTACTACATTGGACAAAGAAGTTTGACGAGTGGAATACCACCCTAAACCCTAAGTTACAGTTGCCTCATATTTAATGCCAAAATACATGTATGGAATGTATGTGTAAGTAAGTAAGTATGTATTGCAATCAATCTATTCTTACGGATTATATAGCGATTCATTTTAATTTTCCCTACGTTTCGAATGCTTTGCAGCACCCATGGTCACGGGCGGACTGAGATGTTGTTTTTTTTTTTTGGGAATGATAGTCGCTGTTGGCCGCAGATGGCCATTACAGCTTCACCGGACAATAGGAGGCGAGCGCTTAAAGCGCTCTAGCCTTAACGGCAGAAGTAGCGACGAGCTCAAGGGCACCTCAGGGAGGCACGGCCTCGGCTTGGGCTGTCGCTTAAAAGAGGGGTGAGTTTACCACCGGTTCACAACGCGCCCCCACTGAGAAGAACCGGCAAGAAACTCAGTGGGGTGATGCACGTCGTTGAGGTCGCATACGTACGACCCTTCGGCCTCGCCGGCGAGACCGGTGTCTGATAGCTAGTGTAGCATACGGTTGTCGGGGAGGGTTCGGCGCATCCCGGTCCAATAGGACCGTCATGGGGTCAGGAGGGTCGAGCAGTACGTGCCGTGGTCTGCGGCGCGAGTTAGAAGGACTAGGGGCGTAATCGGCGGCGCCCTTGTGTCGCTATTTCTTTATAAGCCACAGCCTGACAAAATTATTTTTGCCGATAGGAGTGTCGCTAATGTCTATAGTTCAATAGATGTCTATAATATGAACACTGTGTAGGGATCCCAACTTAAGGGTTTTTCCCTACTTTAGGGGAAAATATACATTCGGGTTATTTTAGAGATGATGAATACTTACATACTTATTATAATTTAATTATTATATTCAAAAAAAGGTAATTGGCGGGTTGGACTTGCACACCATAGGTTATAGACCTTGTTCGGAGATATAAATGTTAGTTTACTATTCAACTAGCAAAAAGACCAACCACATTTTTGCCAACGTTTTTTGATGATAAAAAAAAATATTTTAAAAAGGAAGTAAATTAGAGCCCTCTAACTATAGGCCCATTAGTTTGACAAGTGTGGTATGCAAGACCATGGAAAGGATTATAGTCAATCATATAGGAAACTTTTACAAAAATCATCAGGTAATAGCAGAACAACAACATGGTATTTGCCCGGGCCGCTCTACTATCTCTAATTTGTTGTCATGCATGTCTTTATGGACAAACTACTTTAACGAGAATGACCCAATTGATATTGTATATCTTGACTACGAAAAAGCATTTGATAAAGTACCAATAGGAAGACTTTTGCAAAAACTGGAGTTTACGGGAATACGTGGAAAATTATTAACATGGATTGAATCATTCCTACGGCAAAGAACTTTTAAAGTGAGAGTGGGTGAAGCGTTTTCAGACCAAAGAGAGATACTCAGCGGAGTACCGCAGGGTTCAGTATTGGGCCCATTGCTTTACATCATTTATACCTATGACTTACCCCATGGCTTAAAATGTAATGTTAGCTTGTTTGCTGATGACACGAAAATATTTGCTAATCCACTGATTAACCACGATCAACTTCAGCAGGACTTAAACAAAATATGTAAATGGTCAAAAGAGTGGCTCATTAATCTGAATGCTACTAAATGTAATGTACTACATGTGGGCAAACGTAATCCCAGGTTAACATATATATTGGATGAAGTTCAACTGTCGGAGGTTAAAGTACAAACAGACTTAGGAGTAAAGATTACAGACGATCTGAAGTGGGAGACTCATATATCTACGATCACAAAGAAAGCCAAAAGTCTGATATATCTCTCTAGGAAAGCATTTGGAATCTTGACACCAGATATGATGCTAACATTTATTAGGCCGATCTTAGAGTACGCATTTCAAGTTTGGAGCAATTACTTTATTAAAGATATTGAACTCTTAGAAAAGGTTCAGCGCAGTTTCACGAAAATCCCAAGCCAATTAAAACGGAAATCTTATGAAGAACGCTTACAAATGCTAAATCTCACTACCTTAAAAGACCGCAGGGAGCGTGGCGATTTAATTGAGACATACAAGATCTTAAATGCACACTATGATGTACCAGATTTCGACAAGTTATTCAGACTTAGCAAAAATGTTCATCTAAGGGGTCATTGCCTCAAACTTGGATTTGTCCCCGATTTTTGCAACCACAGACCCTAACTATGGTGCCGAACTTTTAGTACATACAATAGCCACTGCTATCACTGAACATTCCAGCATTAAAAAAAATCCCAAACAGAAAATATATCATTAAGCCTTGGATTACCCCTGGCTTACTGAGGTGCATAAGAAGTCGTGATTTATTACATAAAAAAGCGCAACTAGATCCTAATGATATGATTGCAAATACAAACTATACACGGTATCGCAATGTCTGTAGTGAGTTGCTTAAAAAAGTTAAGTTGGATTATGACAGAAAGGAGCTTCAGAAGGCTAGGGGAAATCCAAAGGCTACTTGGGATGCTATTAAGTCTATTGGTAATCTAGGTAGTAAATCAAAATTGTGTCTGAGAATTTGTTAAATATATGCGAAGATTCTACAGCCTCTGTTAATCATATAAATAATTATTTTGCTAACGTTGGTCACAGCCTAGCATCAAAGATACAGAAACCATCAAACAGTTGCTTCTCTCCTTCTCAAGCAAATAGCACAATAAACCGTCTTGGATCCTCTTTAGTTCTGCTTGAAACGGACGACGCCGAGGTACATGCAATAATAACAAACCTACGGAATTCTTGAGCAGTAGGCAGTGATAGTATTCCCGCTTCTGTACTTAAATCAGCGAGTCATGTTCTTGTTCCTGTATTGACCCACTTATGCAATTTATGCATATCTAAAGGGGTATTTCCAAATATTATTAAGAAAGCGCTGGTCCATCCTGTGCTTAAGGGTGGATGTGGAGACCGGGTCGAGAACTATAGACCGGTCTATTCCACTTTGATCACCTGGGTGATATCACCTGGGTGATTAAAGTGGAACAATTTATTCCACTTTGATCACCTCGGAATCAAATCACCTGGGTGATTTGAGCTGGGTGATTTGAGTGGAATTAATTATTCCACTTTGATCACCTAGGAAACAAATCACCTGGGTGATTTGAGCTGGGTGATTTGAGTGGAATAAATTAGTGGACTTTGATCACCTAGGAAACAAATCACCTGGGTGATTTGAGCTGGGTGATTTGAGTGGAATAAATTAGTGGACTTTGATCACCTCGGAATCAAATCACCTGGGTGAACAGTGGCGACTACTATTTTTATTTTTCATTTTGTGTCTTTAAATCACCTGCTTTCAGAATTAAGTATAATGGAAATATTCAAAGTCAAATATAACAAATATTAGTTTTTGAGACATATCACAACCACATTGGACAATCATAGAACAAATAATTAAAAGTATACGTTTATATTTTGTTCTGTGTGGACACACCTTCTTAGTACGCATGTACTGCAAGTGCATTGCGTATTTTTACTAGATATTTATATAATATTCGTACGTATGGAACGCGTCAAACTGAGGAACTTTTTAATTGAAATTGCTTAAAAATTATCTTAACTTGTCTAGAAAATGACCAACCGATAGGTGGCCTTCAAAAAGTGCTGTTTGGCAGTCATTTATAAATTTATCTCTAATTCTAGCCAGACTTCGTTTAGACGAAGACGAGCACTCTCCTTGATCAACATTTTTTTTTCAAGGACATTGTATAAAATGATGCATCTTTTTGCAATGCGTGCAGTAAGTGAATGTTGTTTTTTCGGTGAATGTTATCACGCTAGTTTTTTTTTACCTTTGACCAAAAACGAGGGGTGTTATAAGTTTGAGGCATATGTTTGTCGGTCTGTCTCCGATGTGGCATCGTAGCGCTCCAACAAATGGACAACAACAAAGCTCCAACAAATGGATTGCATGCAGTTTTTTTTTATTTGAAAGCTAGTTTAAGTGAGATAGCTCTTACTTAGCTATAATAATATTCTGGGACAATCCACACACCGTTATACCAGACAACTGATACTAATACTTATATACTTTTTTTTTGTAAATACATACTTAAATAGATAAATAACACCCAGGCACTTGGCGGGAATCGAAGCCACAACCTATTGGGTAGCAGCCAGAGTGTCTAACCACTGGACCAAGAGGTCTGTCAAGCTATGTTTCATGAAAATCGGTTCAGCCGGTTAAAGATCATCAGCTCTATTCCAAATCGATGTAGGTATATCAGGTAGGTATATAAGATAATTTATATCACTTCCATTCCTCCGAAAGTCAGGTAATTTTGCACATGTGTGTAGTATCTGTTGATACTAATAAAACATTTTAAAAAATTGAACCGACTTCAATAACACTAAAAAGTATAAAATAATTTAAATATTATTGAAGTTGGTGCCAAATATACACAGCAGATACGCTAACACCATACTTTTTAGTATTATTGAAGTCGGTTCAATTTATTTTAAATGTTTTATTTTATACTTTTTAACCATCGAAGACGGTAAAATTATCTAGGTCACATTATCGTCAACATAGTTTTTTCCATAATTCATATTTCTTCAGGAACAATTTATCCAGTCATAGCGATCTTGGAATCATCATAGTAGTTTACTCTCTCGAATAAAAAAATAATCATCGAAATTGGTTCATATTTGCCAGAGTAATGTATTGGAGAACATCACTTTTATAGTTTTTACCAGATAAATTCCTACACATCAATCATGGATCTCCAGGAAGTTCTAATCCGGTTGTGATAAAATTTATACAGATTCATTACAGTAGTTCCTTCTTGTGAATAAAAAAAGAATCATTGAAATTGGTAAAAATTTGCCAGAATTATAACCATTTTTGTCCTTAAAAGCGATAAAAACATCATCTTTTAGGCATTCCTCCATTTTTTCCTGAGTTGCTGTTCTTGTTTTTTCAGAAACTACTTATTTGTAAGTAGTAAGAATTTTCCAAATTGGTTCATAATTGCCAGAGTTATGCGCGAACATACATGAGACCCCTCCTTTTTTGAAGTCGGTTAAAGATTATGCGGTAACCTTCGTCAGGATGCGTTACTAATGATTGTTTGAAACCTATAAAACAATCTATAAGTACTAATTAACCGCAAGCGAAACTGCGCGGGTTAGCTAGTGAGGATAAACTTATAAAAAGTAGGTACTGATGCTTAACCATTGAATTTTGTAAATACAAATGTAGGTGATATAAAGACAAAAAATGAAAAATAAAAATAGTAGTCGCCACTGTTCACCCAGGTGATTTGATTCCGAGGTGATCAAAGTCCACTAATTTATTCCACTCAAATCACCCAGCTCAAATCACCCAGGTGATTTGATTCCGAGGTGATCAAAGTCCACTAATTTATTCCACTCAAATCACCCAGCTCAAATCACCCAGGTGATTTGTTTCCTAGGTGATCAAAGTCCACTAATTTATTCCACTCAAATCACCCAGCTCAAATCACCCAGGTGATTTGTTTCCTAGGTGATCAAAGTGGAATAATTAATTCCACTCAAATCACCCAGCTCAAATCACCCAGGTGATTTGATTCCGAGGTGATCAAAGTGGAATAAATTGTTCCACTTTAATCACCCAGGTGATATCACCCAGGTGATCAAAGTGGAATAGACCTATAGACCTATCTCTGTCCTGACTACATTTTCGAAAATTCTTGAGAAAGTCCTCAACAATAGATTTAAATCATATTTAGATAAGCACAGTCTTATTTCAAGTAATCAGTTTGGTTTTAGGAAAGGCATGTCTACTGAGGATGCTGTAATTGAGCTTACTAACCATATACACACATCAAAAGTGTCTAGGGATCAAGCATTTTTAAGCGGATTTCTTGAGATTGAGATGTGGCTTTGTAATAAATTTATGATTTTATAAATTTATATGGATCCTTTTTGGTGCATTTCATAATTTGAATCAGGAACTGTGAATCAAATTCGAGTAAAAGATGAAAATCAGCTGTCAATATTTTCCCTATAAAAACATACAACGCATTGAAGACATTATTAGTGCTACTGTTTCCCTACTACTGATTAAAACCAACGTTATTATGGAGCGGCGACGTCATTTAAGCAGGGAAGAAATGCTCAGAGCCGTGGGAATGATAGAAGCTGGTTCCCGGCAACGTACTGTGGCTTTAGCTCTGAATACAAGTCAGAGTGTTATCAGTCGACTTTGGACACGTTACCGAAGCACTGGTACCGTGGCTGAGCGCCATGGAGGACGGTATCGCTGCACCACACGGAGACAAGACCGATATATTCAAATCTTAACTCGAAGAGCTCCAACAATAACTGCCATGATGTTAGCCGTGAGGCTTCATCACTCTTCAGGGAACTTAATTAGCGACCAAACAGTCAGAAACCGCTTGCATGAAGTGAACCTTCATTCCCGAAGACCGCTACGGGTACCACCTATAGCAATGCACAATCGTAGGATTCGATATCAATGGGCTCTTGAACACAGAAATTGGGCAGAAGAACAATGGCGTTTCGTGTGCTTTTCTGATGAGTCTCGTTTTGGTATGAGACCGGATACAAGACGTATACGACACTGGAGAACCCCTGGACGCCAACAGCGATTAAAATCCTGCCAGGAAGTCCATCCTTATAGTGGTGGAACCATCATGGTATGGGCGGGTATTTGGATCGGCGGAAGAACTGAGTTGATTTGGATCAGAGGCAACCTCAACGCTCAAATTTATGCTGAGACGATTGTATCAGACGTCATCGTTCCTCTACAAGTGCAAATCGGTCCCTTATTTCAGTTAATGCATGATAATGCACGACCGCACACCGCAAGAGTTGTAAGACAGACTCTCGCCGCAGCTAACATCAATGTCCTGCCCTGGCCTGCTCAGTCGCCAGACTTGAACCCGATTGAGCATGCATGGGATATGCTACAGAGAAGAGCTCTGCCGAATATGGAGGGTATCCAGTCGCAAGAAGACCTTTTTTTGTTGTTGCAACGAACATGGGCGGCCATTCCACAGCGTGATTTGGATGAACTCATTTTGAGTATGCCAAACCGATGTTCTTGTGTTGTTAGTGTTCGCGGTAGAAACACGGATTATTAATTGTTTAAGTTACCCAATAAAATTTTAAAGAAAACTGTTATTTCAGTCTTTTTTTCGAACTTTTGTGTTAGTGGTTCAAATGTCAAAAATCCCTTTATTAGGAAAATGGCAATTTTTTTTATTAATGCAAAGGTGACTTGGTTTATCGTTACTGTGACAAACGAAAACACTTTATTTGATGAATCCTTAAAGAAAATTTTTATTAATATCAATCAGGAGAAAAGTTATTGCAAAAATATATGTTGATCCCTAGACACTTTTGATGTGTGTAGTTAACAATATTGAACGTAAGGAAAAATCTATAGCTATATCTATTGATTTAGCTAAAGCTTTCGACACGGTCTCCATTCCTATACTACTGTGCAGGCTCGAAGCACTTGGCGTACGGGGTCTTGCTTTGGATATTTTCCGTGATTATCTTACAAATCGGACCCAGTGTGTAAAGATTAACGAATTCGTTAGTTCTGATGCAACCCTTGATCACGGAGTCCCTCAGGGTAGTGTACTGGGACCGACGCTATTTTTAATATATGTAAACAGCCTCTGCCAGCTTAAAATACCCAATTGTAAAATTGTCGCTTATGCTGATGATACAGCTTTACTCGTACATGGTGAAAATTGGGAAACTGCTTGCAATTTAGCCGAAGAAGCGCTTAATACTGTTATGCACTGGCTATCTATGAATTTACTAACTCTTAATATTTCTAAGACAAATTGTATGGCTTTTTCACCATGTACCGCTTCTCAACCACACCGCTTAGTTATCAAGGCTCACAACTGTTCCTCTCCAGGACAGGGTTCTTGTACGTGTACTGCCATAAACCACGTTTCTAAGGTCAAATATCTAGGTGTTCAAATTGACTGTATCTTAAGCTGGCATGATCATATAGATATGATGGTATCGCGCATACGCAAACTCAAGTATCCTTTTAAAAAATTGAGAGACGCTGCTGATAAAGAGTTACTAAAAACCATTTACTTTGCTCTTGTACAGTCTTTGTTGACATACTGCATTGTTGCCTGGGGAGGTACGTTTAAAACTGCTTTATTGCGACTTGAGAGAGCTCAGAGAGCCGTCTTGAAGGTTATGCTAAGTAAACCTTTCCGGTACCCCACACAGCAAATCTATGAACATGTCTCGGTTTAGACTGTTAGGCAGCTGTATGTGCTACAGCTTATTTTACGTAGGCATTCCTCATTAACATACGATCCAATGCTTCTATCTGGTAAGCGTCATAGATACGCAGTATGCACCCAAATTCCAGCAAAAAAGTCAGTTTCTCGACGGCACTATCGATACCTCAGTAACCGACTTTACAATGTCATTAATAAGTCCTGCAATATTTACCCACGGAATAGATCGGAGTGTAAGTCAATTGTAAAAAAAATCTTGTTAAAGCAAAGCTATGACGACACAGAAAATCTTTTCGTTAAAATTGTATAGCATACACACACGCGCATACACACACACACACACACACACACACACACACAACCACACACAGACACCCCTAACACACATATAAACCTACAACATACACTTACAACATACTATCTCATTTAGCATTATATAATTAGTTTCTATTATTTAGTTAAAAATATTTTGTAGCATTTAATTTTTCGTCTCATCATACAAAATGTGTTATATTTGCTAGAATAAGTTCTGAAGGAGGGCGCCGATGCCTGTAACACAGTTTTAAACTAGCACAGTTATTGACGTACAGTTTGTAATTTTAAACGCATTTTTTGTGAAAATAAAAATTTAAATATTTATTATTTATTTTATTAAACTGTCTACCAGGTTTTCGAAAAATAACCCTCTTAAAAATTTCCTAAGTAACAGAGTGGTTAAAGCCTGGAACATTTGGCACTATTGGACTTTCTGGTAAGCTCACCCTTACAAATTTTAAATAAAGGCAATAGACCAACCTTTGTGAATAGACCATAGATAATACACTATATACTTAAGAATAGATGGGTCACTCTGGTTCATCTTTTAATAAACTAATTTTACCCTCGCCTAAAGATGGCGTAACTTTACAAGAATCCAAAATGTGCCAACAGATGGCGTTTTTTAAAATAATCACTTTACGTATAGGTAAATGAAGCATGAATATTTGTAAGGAACATGTTTAAAGGCAAACCAAAGAGATATGTATTATAAAAGTTTATTTGGTAACCAATAACTTTATTCAACATATCTGAAGCACAATCATACTCTATTAATTATATAGTCCAATCCCCTTGAGTTTCTTGTTTCAGTACAGCTTTGCATTAAATTTTTCCAATTCAAGCCATTGTGGTTAAAGACAATGATGTAGTGGACCTGAAATAGTTCACGAGTAGTATAAATATTATTATATTTATATACATATGCTAGGTGCATAATGACTTGTATGTTTAAGCTTTTGTAAATAAGTACATACCTACATAAGTAGATAAATAACACCCAGACACAGAACAAACAGAATTCTTCAAAAACATATTTGTAAATAAACTGTAAATATTTAGTTTCAATCAAATTTATAAAAGCTGTTTATCTTCAATGAAACAAGTTATTTTGAAAAAATGACATAACAACTTAGGTTACCATAGTAACCGCCAAAGGCAATTTACAATAGTACCTGGTAACCTCCTTGAGTAAAACCATAGTGTTTTATTAGGCATCCGTTAAGGCCGGCTGTTGCATAGGTTTTATTACATTATGGAAGTTTACTAAAAATATACGAAATGTATCAGATTTACTCAAATAAATTGAAGATATACAATAACAATATTAAACTAATTAAATAAAAATATATAAACTGCATTTTTAACGCCATCTAGGCAAATTATAGTAGAATCTTAAAATTTAGTTCCTTCCCTTGCCTGAAGATTGTGCTAGTTTCCATACATTAAAATTTTGTCAGCTGTTTTAAGGAGAGTGCCACTGGCATGGAATAGACGCAGGGCGGAGGTCATTGATATAACGCTTGCATCCAATAGAGCGAGTAAAGCGATCCGTAATTGGCATGTGTCGGAAGAGGTCAGTCTATCTGACCACAACTACATCTGCTTTAGGTATGTAACTTCCAATAATTATGGCAAGGTACGAAGGAGGAACCCAAGGAGAACCGGTTGGGAATCTTTCAGGAGAGACCTTAAGGAACACCTCGGGGATCCTACGCAGCGACTCAACTCAGTTATAGATATCGAGTTTGAGTCTGACAGAATTACCCAGGCAGTTAAGACCAGCTGGATTAAGAACTGCCCGGAGAAAGAGGCGGCGACGCAAAAGGAACCGTGGTGGTCACCTGCCCTTGAGAATCTAAGGCAGGAGACGCGACGTGTTTTCAACTGGGCGAAGTCAAATAATGACTATACGGTATATGCCGAAGCTCTTACGCACTATAGTAAGGAAGTGCGCAAGGCGAAGCGGAGATCATGGAGATCTCATTGCAGTAGCATCAATAGCCTTCCAGAGGGTATGAGGCTCAGTAAAGCAATGAGCTCTGCTTAATCCACTTACATCTATCCGGAATGACCAAGGTAAGCTCACTGTAACTGGGAAGGAAACTCTTACGCATATGCTAAGAATGCACTTCCCGGACTCAGTGGAGATACAAAATGTGACTGATAATGTCATTACCATGGAAGAACAAATTACAAAAACTTCCAAAGACGACTGGCGTACAGCAAAGAAAGTAGTTGACGCAGACAAGGTACGATGGGCAATTGATAGTTTCAGTCCGTATAAATCACCAGGACCTGACGATATATACCCCATCTTACTACAGGAGGGAAAAGGTATTCTCATACCTCACTTGTGCAGATTGTACAGAGCATGCCTAGCCTTTGGGCATGTCCCATCAGCCTGGAGACAGGCAAAAGTAATCTTTATTCCCAAACCAGGAAAGGAGAGCTATGAAGATGCCAAATCCTATCGCCCTATCAGTCTTACCTCATTCTTCTTGAAGACTTTGGAGAAGATGATAGACAGGTATATAAGAGATGGCCCACTAAGGAGACGACCGCTCCATGACATGCAATGCGCGTACCAACCGGGTAAGTCTACGGACACGGCACTGCACTACGTGGTCAACCGGGCAGAACATGCATTGGAGACCAAAGAAATCTGTGCTGGAGCGTTTTTGGATATTGAAGGGGCGTTCGATCGAACAACCTTCGCTTCATTAAGAACCTCAGCACAAAATCATGGAATAGAGGCGACGATTGTTAAATGGATTAGCACTATGCTGCAGGAACGTGTCATTAAAAGTAGTTTATTAGGTGATATGGTTACCGTAAAGGCAACTAAAGGATGTCCACAGGGAGGCGTACTATCCCCATTACTGTGGAGTCTAGTGGTGGATTCGTTGTTAGTGGAACTTAACAATGGACCATTTCAAGCCGTAGGCTATGCAGATGATATAGTCATACAAGTAAATGGCAAATTTCCAAACGTAGTAACGGATTTGCTGCAGGGTGCTTTGGTTAGGGTGGAAAGATGGTGTAAAGACAATAACCTTTCCATAAATCCAAGCAAAACGGTTATAGTGCCTTTCACGAGGAAAATACATTTAGAGGGCCTTAGAGATACAGAAATGTACGGCACCAGACTAAAATGGGCTACGGAAGTGAAATATCTTGGGGTAACTCTCGATAGTAAACTAACGTGGCATAGTCATGTTGAAAACATAACAAGAAAGGCCTTACGTGTCTTCAATATGTGCCGTTCTGCGTATGGCAAAACCTGGGGACTCAAACCAAAGGTAATGTATTGGTTATATACTACGATGGTGAGACCTATTCTCACATACGGCAGCGCTGTATGGTGGCCTAGGACCAAACTAATGATCATAACAAGGATTCTCTTAGGAAGGTACAAAGAGTAGTTTGCATGGCAATTACAGGTGCCTTCAAAACAACGCCTACATTGGCTCTTGAGTGGATACTGGGACTAACCCCACTACACACTTCCATACAAACAGAGCCAAGGAAGTCGCTATACATACTTGCAAAAGCAGGAGTTTGGAATCGTAACAAGCCCTGTACAAAACGCACTTTATTGGATCCCGTGAAAGAACTGGACGATCTAATGGACATGCCCTGTGATAGGATAAATCCAGTGTACATGTTTAACAAGAGGTACCGAGTACATATACCATCCAGGGAAGAGTGGACGAGGGGACTCAAACCGGTTGGTGGAACTCACCTCATATGGTACACTGACGGTTCTAAAATGGAGTCAGGTACAGGGGCAGGGATATTCCAAGGACTGTAGTGTCAGTCACAGCATGGGGCATTATGCATCGGTATTCCAAGCGGAAACCTATGCCATAATTGCCAGCATTAAAGAAATGCGAAGGAGAAACGTCGAAGGTAAAACCATTTGCATTCTCAGTGACAGTCAGGCAGCTCTGAAGGCTCTGAATTCCTTCCGAGTTGCTTCTAAACTAGTCAAAGAAGGTGTTACAGGTTTGAACAACCTGGGAAGACACAACAATGTCAGCCTTATCTGGGTACCTGGACACGAAGGCGTCGAGGGCAATGAGAAGGCAGATAGACTAGCGAGGGCCGGCTCACAGAGTCATTTGGTTGGCCCCGAACCATTTGTGGGGATTCCGTATGGAACATATCACCAAGCATTATATGCACATGCTAGGAACGAACACATGAAGGAATGGAGGGCAGCGTCAGGCCTAAACCACTCCAAAGCGTTCTCTAGCGGAAGGGTGGACTGTGGGGTTAAATTATTAAGCCTTAACAGATCACAAATAAGGCACCTAATAGGTGCACTCACGGGACATTTTGGCACCAACGAGCATCTACACAAAATGAGGCTAAGTACTGGTGACATTTGCAGATTCTGCGAAGATGAAAAAGAGTCAATGCGACACATATTGTGTAGCTGCGACGCTCTTGCGAGACGTAGGTTGAGTCATTTGGGAGTAGCCTATCCTACGCCAACTCAGAGAAAGTACCAAAGGAGTTAGTATCGCGTCGATTCCCCGAACAAATTTTTCGTGGCACTTTTGCGGGGTGCGGGAGGCGAAGTAAACACACACAGATACACCTTCACGCATACCCACACTATAGTAAACTCGCAACACATTCAAAAATACACGCACACAAATAAAGAAAGACCTGACCATATGACCAAAAATTTGGCAGAGGGGGTTAGCGCATCATGCTCTCTCCAGTGGTATCTCCTCTAAGTACGCCAAATGATTATGTACAGCTCCAAGCTGGCACGATCGTTGCGTACCTGAGGGAGCTCTTCGATACGCCAGCAACAGAGTAAGGGCTAGGGCATGCACAATGGATCCAACTGGGCTCCGCATCGTCCCATAAGGAACTTCGTTCCAAAAATGTGGAATACTACGTCATAGTGACGTGAGATTTGCAGATCATACTAAACCTGCTGGTTTAGTATCGTCCAGCAGGCTTAGCATGATGTGCAAATCCATACAAAAATGTGGAATACTACTCCACATTTTTGTATGGAGAAATGACGTTTCATTGTTGAAAACTACGTCATACTCCACACCGATCTGTCAAGATTGCAAGTCGTGCTAAACCTGCTGTATTAAGAAGCCAATGTCGGGTAATTTCAATTTTCTATGGCTACATTATTCCTGACACGTAGATAAGCGTTTAATTGTCAGCGGAATACATTTTGCTATCCTAACATTTATAAGTGAATAATAATAAAATTAATCACTTGAATTTAAAAAATTTGGTTAATTTTGAATTTCTCATGCCTAGATTTATATTTTAATGAAAACAAATCGCGATTATTCGCGATATGTTTATACAATTTACGATATCTAAACGCAAGTTGTCTTCTGTCTGTCAGCTGTCAGCCAGCGGGCAGCGATCTATCTAAAGCAGATTTTTGGAAGAGGCGTTCATTATTTTACGTTTTTCACAAAAAGTGCAGTGTTTAATAATTAAAAATGCTTGCTATAATCAATCGAATCCTTGATTGGATTAAAAGTTTGTTCTGGAAGGAAGAGATGGAGCTGACGCTGGTTGGACTACAGTATTCGGGCAAAACAACTTTTGTGAACGTCATTGCAGTTAGTATTATCAGAAAACAATAATTTACTGTTGTATTAGATTTCTTGTACACGTTTGTATCTGCACCATATAGTTTTATAAAACGTATACATTTTTGGGGCGCCTTACAGCACGCCGATCGAATTTCCATAACCGATCGAATTATTATTTTCTGTTGTGTGTAATATTGTTTGCTCGTATTACTCATTGTTTTTTGTTTCTCTTTGGTTGTACTTGTGGAACAATAGAATGTGCAAGGAAATACAATTCGGACTCAAATTAGAGTATAAATATAACCTAATTAATATTGTGTATGTCTTCATAGACAGCCATGATCATACTGCTGGAAATTTGGTGAAAGTTGCTCTTAATAATTTCAGTAATTGACATACAAAAGCTTTGTGCAAAAGTACTTTCCAAAAGTAAAATTAATGTTTATGTTCTTCTGTTTTGGAGCCTATTTTTACTGCTCATTTATTTAGATAATAAATAATTTAAAAGACAGTTTAGCACCCTGGCTAGTACAAAATAGGTTTGGGGTTTGGCCCAGGACAACAATTTGAAAATGTCTGACTGGGTGTTATTTATCTATTTAAGTATGTGTTTACAAAAAAAGAGTATATATGCATATGTAGATTACCATAGTGCAGGCTCTACCTTATTTAAATGACAGTGTGGATTGTCTCTAGATGTATAGATAGATAGATAAAACATTTATTTGCAGCCAAGTTCACAACATACAAACAACTCTGCAATATAGGTAGTTATCAAATAAACACCAAAAAATACATATTTTGATTAACTTGTACATACTTGTATGCTGTGGCAATACAAAAAGGCAATAGCTTCGTGGGGATATTGCTTAAGAAGCAAAATCACTGATTTTCAGCTATTGCCAAGGGAGGTACAGATGCATGAATTAATGTGTGATACATACCAGTATGATTATATATTTCATATACATATTTTATCTTTTTTTTCTGAACATAATTTCAATAAACTGATTGAATTATAATCATATGAAAGAATGTAGCTTACAATAAAGAATGGAATAATACGAATTAGATTTCAGTATATAATTATCACAGTCCTGATACCAGTGTTATGTTTCTGCTGTGCAGAGTTCATTGACATTTTATCTTGAAAGTAAAAGATCATGAGCTTTTTATCACTTCATTGACAAATAACAGATTAGAATCTAAATATTTACAGTTTATTTACAAATATGTCTACTTAAACTAGGTAAAAAACTTCCTCCAAGTTGTCGCCGCACTGGGAAGGAAGGGTACCTAAAAAGACAGGTGGCATTACCTCTTTGTATAGCCAAGTTTATATGTTAGAAAGTGGATTAAATATATAATTTAATATTATTTTGCTGTCAGTGTTGAACAAATTTTATAAATGACAGTAGTTGATCCAAAATGCACTTGACCAAATTTTAGAAAGGGGATGAGCTAATTATTGAATTATATAATATTATGTCCAATAAAACACGGTTATTAAGTAAATACGTGTATTGTGCTAAGTAGCAAAACAATGACTTAACTAATATTATTTTATCCAATAATATTTAGCAAGTACCCACATATTTATACACAACATACCTTTCCCCCAAGTATGTATAACACTTAACTTTACACAACTAATATAAACATCTAACAAATAAAAACAAAAACAAACAGTAACTCAATAACTCCTACTATGTAATAAGTACAACAAAGAACCGTTAATCAGTACACATATATTTAACAACAATACAAACAATGTAATAGTAGAAATTAGGCCATGAAATTATTATTACCATAAGGTCGGTCATATGGTGTCTTGGTATGTATATTCAGTCTATTCTTAAGTTTCCCCCCGGAAAAGCTTACTTCTGAATTAGTGGGAATCCCTAGCATTTCAGCCCATTTTTCTTGACTAGGTATTTCTATTACCTCTTGACTATCACTATCCTTCATTACCTCCTTATTTCCACTTTCATCACATTCTTCAATCTCAGATCTCACTCTTTCCTCCCTTTGTATTTCTTTCCCTTCATCGGTCTGTTTTTTCTTAATAATTTGATCAATATGTCTATGTACAATGTTACCATCTCCTGTAGACACTTCATAATTGGATGGCCCATTTCTTTGGACCACTGTACCTGGCAGCCACCGAGATCCACTACCATAGTTTCTATACATCACAGACTCACCTACATTTGTATTCCTATTTACTTTTTGAGAGTTTGTTGTAATTTGTTTAGCCTTTCTGTCTTGTTGCCGTCTATCTGGATGAATAGTATCTAAAAGAGTATGTAACCTCCTGTTCATTAGCAGTTCAGCAGGACTCTTATTTGTTGCTGCGCAAGGAGTTGTCCGAAGACCTAGTACCATGTTAGGAATCTTAATATCCCAAGGAATATCATCTAGTTTGCGCAACTTATCTTTAACAGTCTGCACCATCCTTTCCGCTAAGCCATTAGTGGCTGGATGATATGGTGCAGTGGTGACATGTTTTATTTTATTTGCCTCAAGAAATTGTTTCATTTCTGTTGACACAAATGGTGTTCCATTGTCTGAGACCAATGTCTCGCACAGTCCATGCGTAGCGAATATACTTCTAAGATGCCGTATTACTGTAGTAGAAGTCATATTATTTACAAGAAATACTTCAGGCCACCTTGAAAAGGCATCTACCACAATTAAAAAGGTTTTATTTTGATACGGACCAGCAAAATCTATATTTAAACGAGACCATGGCTTGGTAGGCGTGATCCACTCACAGCTTGTCCTTGGAGGCATGTGTCTATTCTGTAAACATTTGTCGCATCCGCCTACTAATGTTTCTATGTCCTCGTTTAATTGTGGCCACCAAACATAGCTTCTGGCAAGTGCTTTTGTCTGCACAATACCACTGTGAGTCTTATGTAAAGCTCTAAGAATGGGTTCACGCAGCGACGGTGGCACGACTACACGACATCCGAGTAGAATACAATCCTCGTGCATAGAAAGTTCTGACCGGTGAAGCCAGTAAGAACGCAGCTCATTATCTGTCACTTTAGTGGGCCAGCCGCTTAATATATAAGCACTCACCCGTGATAAAATCCTATCCTTCTTTGTAGTTGTGGCCATCAGGTCAATGTCAACCGGAAAATCAGTAGGTGTCTCAGCCATGAGCAAAACGTCGCATAGTTGTTGTTCCGGCTCATTTGGTACTGGCTGCGGCCATCGACTCAAACTATCCGCGTGTCCAATCTGCCGTCCTGGCTTGTACATAATGCTGTAACTGTGTGAAGTAAGTACTAATGCAATTCTGGTCAATCGAGGAGATAAAACGGCAGGAATCGGACGTTTAGGGTCAAAAATTCCGAGAAGGGGCTTATGATCGGTCACTATCGTGAACGATCTGCCCATTAAATAGTTATGAAATTTAACTACCCCAAAAATTATGGCAGCCGCTTCTTTGTCTAGTTGAGAGTAGCGCCTTTCATGAATGTGTAACGTTCTGGAGCTCATAGCGATAGGTCGCTCTGAGCCGTCCTCCATGACGTGTGATAATACGGCGCCGACTCCATACTCTGAACTATCGCAGGTAAGTACCAACGGCTTCTTCAAATCATAATGAACCAGTGTCAACTCAGATGACAGCAAGCGCTTAGCTGTATCAAAGCTACTTTGCTCACGATCAGTCCATTGCCAAGATCGCGACTTGTCAAGAAGTCTGTGTAGAGGCTCAAGTATAGTTGCTTTGTGAGGTATGAACCTCTCATAAAAGTTATACAAACCAAGAAATGCCTGCAACTGTTGAACATTTTTAGGCTCAGGCGTATTAAGTATCGATTCAACCTTGCTAGGGGCAGGATGAATACCATCAGCGTCGATAACGAATCCTACAAATTCTACACGTTCTTTAGCAATTTTGCACTTACTTTTGTTCAGACGCAAACCTGCTTTTTTAATTCGTTCCAACACGATGTCAAGACGCTGTGCCATCTCAGTCATGGTGCGGCCGCTGATGATAACGTCATCAATCAGGACTGCGACGCCCTGCACGCCAGCTAGGAGCGCTGTCATCAGTCGCTGAAAGATTCCTGGGCACGCCTTTACACCGAACGCTAATCTGTGCACAGAATACAAGCCTTTGCACGTATTTAAGGTCAATAACCTAGCAGTATCATCTGTAACCACAACTTGTGTATAGGCTCTGTCAAGGTCAAGCGTTGTGTAAAATTGACCACCTGCAATCAGGGCGAAGATTTCACTGGCTGTAGGCATCGGATATGTGTCCGACTCTGTAGCCTGATTAACAGTACTGCGGTAGTCACCGCACAAACGTATGTCACCGTTTCGCTTAACAATAGGGACCACTGGTGTAGCCCACTCCGAAAAAGATACTGAGCGAAGAACTCCTTCCTCAACCAAACGATCAATTTCCTTTTCTACTCTCTCTTTTATTGCGTATGGAACTGGTCTGGCTTTTAAAAATTTAGGCGAAACATTTTCTTTCAGTGTTATCGCGACAGGATCCCCTCTATATGTACCTAGGCCCTCTTTAAATACCTCACCGTGTTTCTCCACTACCCTGTCCAGCATTGTCATGTCTGTGTCAGTAATCAAGTTAACATTTAATAATATGCCGAGTGCTTCAAACCAATTACGTCCTAACAAATTAGGTCCTGAGCCTCTAGCTACTACGACAGCTAAATTACACTTAATGTCTTTATACTGAACTCGCACGGTTGCCTGTCCCAATACTTGCACCGGCGAGTCGTTCCATGTACGAAGCCTGTTGCGTAACGTATCGAGGGCGCTGTGACCGCGTATCTGCGTCCAGGTGCGCTCGTTCACGAGAGAGAACACGGCGCCAGAGTCCACCTCCATCATCACTGGTACGTCGTTCAGCATCAGTTTGACTTTGTACGCTGGCACACGTATTGTTGAATTTTCCATGTTATAAATACCGTTAAGCTGTATATCCGAATCGCCTTCTGCGTAATTCACCTTTCCTGTCCGGTTTCTTTTTTTAGCGGTACATATTTTTTCTATGTGTCCTTTTTTCTTACAAAAATTACAAATTGCGTTGATGAACCGACACTCGCCTCCGTGACGATCACCACATCTATAGCACAACCGAACCCCGGTTTTAGATTGCACGGCGTTAATGTCCATCGGTTCATGGGCAGGTGCCGTTACCGACGAACCAGATGGTGACGCTCCGTTATAGGTATTAGCAGCAGCATAGGACGCGCCCTGCATCATTCGGGCATCCCTCCCCGCACTTTCCGAAGACATCATAGCGTCCACGACATCTGTATACACTAACGTGTCTCTTTTCAACAGTTCGTACTGTAACTTGTGATCGTTCATGCCGCACACGAGTCGGTCGCGTAACATACGCTCTAAGTCCGTAAAGTTACAACCGGCACTTATTTTTCTGAGTTCCGCGATATACTCTGATGCTGATTCACCTTCCCTTTGATTACGTTTGTAGAATTTATATGACACCGAAATCTCATTAGGCTTAGGACTGTAGTGTTTGGTTAGGATTGTCACGATTTCATTGAAAGTCACATCACATGATTTTTTAGGTGTGATTAACGCCAATAATGTCTCAAACACTTGTGCACCACAAATTGTATAAAAGTTCGCCCTTTTGACGGCGTCCACGACGATTCCATTCGCCTCGAAACAGTATTTTAATCGGTCAATATAATTGTCCCAATTGTCACTTTGCGGATTGAATTCATGAAATTTCACTGATTTACGCTCCATTGTTTATAATTTACGCACGTCGCCACTATTATGTCCAATAAAACACGGTTATTAAGTAAATACGTGTATTGTGCTAAGTAGCAAAACAATGACTTAACTAATATTATTTTATCCAATAATATTTAGCAAGTACCCACATATTTATACACAACATATAATATATTCTGGGCCCACCTATATGTAGTCATCTGATCCTAAACTAGGCAGAGTCTGTACTATGGTACCCAGACAACTGATACACTTTTTTTTGTAAATATATACTTGTATATACAAACAATAGTGCATTTAATATGTATAACTGCAATACTAACAGTATTATTTTTTACAGTCTGGTCAGTTCAGTGAAGACATGATACCTACAGTCGGATTCAACATGAGGAAAATCACCAAAGGGAATGTCACTATCAAGGTAACTATTGAAGTTGGTTAAAAACTAAACTATCATAAACGGAACTGCTCCCAACACATGGTTAGGCTGTTTTTCTAATGGGACTAACCCAGCCACTCATTCCTTCTTCTCCAGTCAGTCAGGATGAACATCATGAATTAATTATTGCCTGTCAACATATTCCTAAGTAATAGGCTAGAAACTAAAAAAATCTCTATAGTCCGTCATTAAGATTATCAAAAAATATTGGACACATATTTTTTCTTTTGTCGATTAAACAAAAAATGACGAAGATATAGTGCTTTGAAATGCCGCGTGACGTCACGCCGGTATACAATTTTTACTGAGGTGTGACGTCACGAGCTGATTCCCGAACTTTGACGCTCTATATCATTCGAGATTTTAATTGAGATGTTAAATAAAAAAAATACGTGTCAAATATTTTTGATAATCTAACTGACGGACTACTTAATTAGTTTTTTTTTTTTTACCAAGTCATCATCCCTATTACAACAAGTACAGATTTTTTTAAAGACCTTATTGATAAAATAAACAGGGTATCTTGGATCCTGATGGCAAACACCTGCCTGTTGACAGTTGCATTGAACTGGTGCTCGTCATGTGTGACATTAGTTATTAAGTCTCATGAGCCCAGTAATAATAGCCCTGTAATTTTACCAGCTACAGTGCCGTTTATAGCAGAATGTGGTAATGTACAGCATTGCTGCATGGTGGCAGGTCCCAAGCACACAGGACCTGTTAGTTTTTTTAAATAGGCTACATGTGTGTGAGTGATTTCTCTGGTATCGTTAGCATCCAACAGTTGGGGTCAACACTTACCAGGGCCACATGCTACATAGGTGATGTAATAAATTTACACCAAATTTAAAGCATCTATCTAAACATCTTCAGTTACCTCCACTGGTTCTCAAACTTAATTTGCCCACTTTAAGGATTGACAACTTTCTAGAAAAATTATCTCCATAATATATTTAAACTTTAATCATTATACATAGTTATAAACTTACATAATCATTTATCATACATACATGCATGCACACTTTCAAAACATCTATCTTTTTTTTTCATTACTTTAGGAAAGCTTACAGATTAATCATAACATTATGTAACTAAATACATATAAATATCGCTAATTACAAGCTTTCATAATTATCATTTTGATTTGATTTTGGTTATAATCCCCGGCACGTAAGTTGGCAAGGTTTTGGCGTAGTTCGCGCAAATGCACTTAATTGCAACAAAACATGGTCAATATAATATATTGCAATTTTATTGCCATATTTTTAGTCATGTCATAAAAAGAAAAAAAACATAGGAATGATTGAAATATAATGAGGTGTAACAAATGATTTTTTCATAGTTAAACTTACTTAAGAAATGTATTTTAAAATAAAATATTGTGATAAAGTAATTACTGATTTAATGCTTGACGGCCGGCGGGTAGCAGGGTGAAAAGTCGGGATCTACTCAGAGTGATAAAATAACATTTTCAAAAACTTGTAACAAATACTTAACAAAAACAAACTGAACCATTTTAGTGCACGCAAGTTTCCTCGGGAGCGAACGGGACGTTAGGCGAGTTGCGGGGAGCGAGGCTCGACCGGTTAACCAATAGCGCGCCCGGAACGATGTTACCTTGTTCCCCGGGCCCCGCTTGATAACCAAAGAGACCTAAAAAATGACTTCTGTGCATCTAACGAATCTTGCCAAGTTACGTGCCGATAGCTGTAATACTTTTGTTCACTAGGCATACCTAACGTTGTTTTCCGGTGTGAAGGGCGTACCTAAAGAAATGAATGAGAGAGTGATGAGAGAGGTTGTGTAATGCAACTTTATGGTCAAGAGTTTATTGGGCAAATTTCTTGCTTGCCTCATCAATCACTAAATTGATTGGTGCTCGAGTCAACTCGTGCGCGGGTGCTGCTTGGGGGGACTGGTCCGACTACTATCCCTTTGGCCTTTTAGATTGTTGTAATTTTGTCGTAGTTTATTGTTTTCTTCTATTCTCCCTTGCTTCCCTTGCTTGTTCCGAACGGCAGGACACACTATCGCTAATGTTGATCCAATTGTAACAAGACAAACAATGTTTTTTTTTAAAAGTGAGAAAATGACGCCCACTGAGTTTCTTGCCGGATCTTCTCAGTTGAGGCCGCGCTGTGATCCGGTGGTAGATTGAAAAAAAAATGAACATTCAGAAGTGCTAGCGTTAATCCTATTTGAAATAAAGATCTTTGACTTTGATACATTATATAAAAGTTAATAAAGAATGATAACCAGAGTGCATTATAAATAATCAATTATCTGAACCAATGTTGTTATGAAACTGTGATGTGAAAAGAACAGATATGAATGTTTGACTCGAATATTAGTACTGATACACTTACATTAGACCGATTATTACACCGATATTAGACTTGCTGATTTGCGAATACAACATTTATATCTATACTTAAGTAGTATATTCTTCGTAGGTATAAGTTCTTTCATTTAGTACTCTTATTGATGTAAGTAAATATATGTTTAAACAATGTTTAAAAAAAGTAAAAAAATGACAAGCCCGCTGAGTTTCTTGCCGGATCTTCTCAGTTGAGGCCACGTTGTTGGAAGCTTTTTAAAAAAAATGACCATTCAAAAGTGCTAGCGTTAAGCCTATTTGAAATAAAGATTTTTGACTTTGACTTTGATATAAATAAAAAAATTACAATTTTGATTGATGGCAAACATCAGATTTATTGAAAAGTTACTGTCCTAGAGTATATTAGAATCTAGTGACATCTCTTAATTTTATAGATAAATCAAGTCTTTCAAGCCGAGCCCTATAAATAGAAATAAAAACAGGGGATAATCATAATCTTTTTTTCTAATGTTGACCACATTAGAAAAAAAGATTATGATTATCCCCTGTTTTTATTTAAGTAAAAATGGGATTTTTACTTTCGCCATAGACTTACTAAAGAATATTTTTAGTTAGAACTGGTGAGAATGTAGTACATTCTCACCAGTTCACCAGACATAACTGATTGAGACCATGCTGTATTATACAGTAATAGTAGTAGTTCCACACAATATGGGCGGTAGATTTCCGAGGATTTTGAGGAGCTACAAATAAAACACCGGCCACTCTTGGATACAACAGGGAGGCGGAGCCTCCGCTCCGCCTCCCTTCCTTCCTCAGTCGAAACAGTTCGAGTTCCTTTTCACTTGTTTTTCTTGTATTTCCATTTCTTTATACGTTCCGTGCTAGTACAACCATCAACAGTGTTGGTGTACTTAAACATACAATTTAGGATCGATGATATCCGTATACTGAGTCGATGTGAGGCGTTTAGATATTCAAGGCGAAACGCTTTGAGGTCAAATAGTTTGTGATAAGGATATGCGCGCATCGATTACAACTGTTTTGAAAATAGGATCGATACATAAGTACGTACCTTTTTTAAACTCGCTCGTCGCAAATTGCTGATGGTAAGTGACACGTCTGCCCATTATCAACATCATATTAACCACAAGACGTCCACTGCCGAACATAGCCCCCCCCCCCCGCATATACTTCCATTGCGACCGATGTTGTCCCGCCTGTATCCAACGGCTCCCTGCCACCTTGACGAGGCCGTCTGCCCATCTAGTGGGAGGCCGTCCCACACTGCGTTTTCCAGTCCTTGGTCGCCACTCGAGAACCTTTCTTCCCCACCAGTTGTCAGTTCCTCGGACTATCTGACCTGCCCATTGCCACTTGAACTTACTACTAGAGCTATGTCGGTTACTTTAGTTCTTCTACAGATTCCCTCGTTCCGGATTTTATCACGCACAGACACTTTTAGCTTTCACGTTGAGCGTTGAGGTACTTTGAGCCTTTTTACGAGGCCAATAATGTCACCCGTCTCACGTCTGCCCATATACATGTAATTGTATTTCAATGCCGCTCGTTACCTGAGAGATCTATTAAGCCTAGTAGTAATTTCTCCTGATCTGGTGCGAATTCTGGTAGTTGATGAAAATAATAAAAATTGTCAGTTACTGCTAGATGTGCCAGACACAGTGGCTTTAGGAGTATAGCGCAGCAATATTTACACATAGCTGCTTGGTGGCAGAATAGTTAACACTGCAGTAGTACCTACCTACCGGGATGGTCCCTTGTACAAGGAATCTACCACTTATGCGTTATATTGTAGAAAGAAATCACTTGATCTACCATCCCCTTTCTATCACCAGATAATGAGACGCACGGCAACTACGCACCCTTATGTTGTGAATTTCCGATCAATTAGGACTAAACTGCTATTATGTATTCTGTGACAACTACAGGACTGGAATAGGTTGCCTGCTTCAGTCTAGAGTGTCAAGAGGCTAGAGTGAATAGGCTTATTGTAGGCTAGTGTGCTTTACTCGATTGCATAGTCAAGCACTATATCTTTTATAGAATAAAAATATCATACTTTTAATATTTGAACGTCAATTCTAATAATTTATTTCAGGTGTGGGATATTGGTGGTCAGCCCAGATTCCGTTCGATGTGGGAGAGATATTGCCGAGGTGTCAACGCTATTGTGTATGTATTTTTTTTATCCATAATAATATCAAGAAGTAAACATTGTTTGTCTATTCTGAAAACTACACTATTCTCAAGTGATTCCAGCTGTGACTTGCGTCTTGTAAACATGCCGCGATGTTTAAGGCACTATTACCTGTACTATTATTACTTGTTTTGTATTATTGGTGATAACAATGCACTTATAATGTTTGCACGTTTACACATATTAAAAATGTATTTCTAGCACGCAATTTAAATTGACCGGACATTTAAAATGTAACGTTTGCATAAAAACTAGGTCATATTGTAGGTGCTATTTGTGCGTCGCTTTTATTTTTCAAATACAACATGTAAATGTCGTGTAGATGTCGCGAGCAGGTTTTAAGATTTAATTCTGGTCTTATTTTTATTAGTTTGTTGTTAAGAAAAACAATATCAGATTTGCATTCATTACGTTAACTAAACTTCGTCTCATTTTTGAACAGGTTCTCAGTTGTACAATCAAAGACTAGAATATAACTAACTCACTAACGATATAAAGATAAGAATATGTAATCAGCTAAATAAAAACAATGTTCCTACTTTTTTACCGATTCTAAGCTAGTCCTTGGCTGTAAAACTGTAAGGTGGAAACTACCATATGTACCTACATATTGTAGTGCCCATATTTAAAACACAAGGACTCTGTATCAAAGGCAAAGGAATAACTGCTGTACTGGTAGCAAAAGGGACGAACTGTGTTCCATTACCTATTAGATTAGCGAATTTATTAGAACTCTGGCAGATAATAAGAGATGTATTTCCTTGTAGCTTATAAGTTAATATGATAAGAAAGTCTCCATGGCTCAGCAGAGCAGGGAACCGCTAGCTTTACAGACGGTCGCGGGTTCAATTCTGCGAGGAGCAACAATTTTATCTAGTTGTTTCTTACTGGTTAGGACAATTCCTTAGAGGAGATACCACTGGAGAGAGCATGATGCGCTAACCCCCTCTGCCAAATTTTTGGTCATATGGTCAGGTCATTCTTTATTTGTGTGCGTGTATTTTTGAATGTGTTGCGAGTTTATTATAGTGTGGGTATGCGTGAAAGTGTATATGTGTGTGTTTACTTCGCCTCCCGCAGCCCTCAAAAGTGCCACGAAAAATTTGTTCGGGGAATCGACGCGATACTAACTCCTTTGGTACTTTCTCTGAGGACAATTCAGACTGATCACCTGATTGTGTATAAAGTTATGATTCATTAGTTGGACGGGCATGTAAAAGTCCTGCGCCTGACCCCTTTGGTCACGTCTTTCGTTCCTTCAAATTGTGTTGTGCTGCGCTGGAGGAGGTGCTCCAGCACCCACAGGGGGGGCGTTATCGCTCACTTTGAGAAAGATTTTACACAGTGTACATTATTGCAACAGTGACAGCTCAGTGGGCGAGCGCTTGCCTTGGAAAACAAGGTGCGCAGGTCCGAACCCCGGAACTTGCACCTCTTAATCATGTGCATATCGTCTTTCGATGAAGGAAAACATGGTGACGAAAGCTGCATGTTTGAGAAAGCCTAACTAGCTTTCGAATGACATTTGAAGTCCGCCAGCCAGCACTTGGCCTGTGTGGCTAAAGCCCCTTCATCCTCGTGTCCGGCAGTGGGACAAAACCAAGGGCTGTAAAAAAAAACATTATTACAGGTACATGGTGGACGCGGCGGACCCTGACAAGATAGAAGCGTCGAGGAACGAGCTGCACAGCTTGCTTGAGAAGCAACAGCTGACAGGCATCCCGGTGCTCGTGCTTGGCAACAAACGCGACCTGCCGCACGCGCTTGACGAGCACGGCCTTATCGAGCGGATGTGAGTACCCTCTTGAACCCATTCGTTCATTGTTGAACTCATTTAGTTATAGATGAACCCATTTGGTTATTGTCAATTATTGTTGAACTCATTTAGTTATAGATGAACCCATTTGGTTACTGTTGAACTCATTTAGTTATAGATGAACCCATTTGGTTACTGTTGAACTCATTTAGTTATAGATGAACCCATTTGGTTATTGTTGAACTCATTTAGTTATAGATGAACCCATTTGGTTACTGTTGAACTCATTTGGTAATCATTAAACTCATTTAGTTATTGGTAAACTGATTTGTTTTTCTCACTATTACTCAAATATGCAGTTTATTACGTGTTAATATGAAATAACCTTGATTTAAATTAACTTATTGCAATTAAAGCTCTATGTGTTTTTGTACAGGAAACTAATTATTATTATTTCCCTAAAAGTTTTTATCTGTTGGTGCTGTATTTAGATTGGATAAGTATGAGGAAACACGTATCGTATTGTTAGGTTATGGTAGAGAATGCTCAAAATTGAAGCAACCCGACTAGAGAAGTACTCTCAGTTTACATAGAACTGCGCCAAATAAAACAGCCGTTGTGTTCTTGCGGTGAGCGATTTAACGCTAGAGCGCTTTAAGCGCTCGCCTCCTATTGTCCGGTGAAGCTGTAATGACCATCTGCGGCCAACAGCGTCTATCATTCCCAAAAAAAAAAAAGCGGGGAGCGATTCGCTGGCAACTTAGCAACACCCGGCAGCATTCGCTGTCATCACAGCATTATTTTTTCCTGTATTTAAGTACTCAACCGTCTTCGATCGCATGACATCTTACAATTAGCTGTGAATGCTATCAAGCATCAACTCTATAAATATATTCGATACAATTATTCAAACAGGAACCTGTCAGCCATCCAGGACCGCGAGATATGTTGCTACTCGATTTCGTGCAAGGAAAAGGACAACATAGATATCACGCTACAGTGGCTCATCGCGCACAGTAAGTCCGGGAGCGCGCGTTAAAACCACGCAACTCTCGACTATATTTACAAGACACCTATAGAAATTAAGGCGCAGTCTTGCCTGCAGCGCTCCGTCGTGAACACCCACAAATTCGTACAGCTCAACTCTAGAAATTAAATGAACAATGATATGTATTGCACTTGTGATAGGAGAATATTCGTATTGCTAAAGCGCAATCAATACATTGCGTCGCGCTCGCTCTCACGACGGTCATTGCAACTGTGCTTTCGCAAGAGTGACAGAGACAGGTATAAAAAGTGATTGTACTGAATTTCTTCCCGTTCAGCGACCGCACTTTAGTACAAATCAGGATTTTTATGATATATACAACAATTATTGAATAATATACATACGCATTGCGACAACAATCGGACAATGTGTTATTGACACTCAGTAAATTTAAAAAAAAAAAAAAAAATTATAACAGTTTTTTATCATGTCGACCGTTAATTAAATGGTGAGAAATATCTGCATGTTTTAGTAAGACAAGGCCTTGCGCCTCGTTTGCGGCCTGTTTTTAGTTAAAGCAGTTACCTGTAAGCACTAAATAGATTTTTATAGTTTGCAGATTTATCAAGCATTCGAAAATAATTTAGGGCTGTGGAATGTACAGTCTGTACCAATCAAGACAAAATTTTTTGTAAACAAAGGAACGTCAATGACCTTTAACAGTTTTAGTGATGTCCCCATTGCATATTACAACTTTGAACGAATGAGTGAATGGATAGTTTTTAATTCAATGGAATAAATCTTACCGTGTTCTTGAAAACGTTAACGGTAATATATAATATCGTTAATAAAATGTAAAGAACCATAAAACATAAATAAATAATCTTACGTTAATTTTGGGTATTGTTAAATAATATTAACGTTAATCATAACGTCTTTAGTATCGGGTATCTTATTGAATGAAATATAATTGCACGGGATCGGATGAAATCGAAAGAAATCACAAAGTATGACATCGAACCACATCACCACCAGCATGTAGAACATGGTAACGTTAATTATATCGGTAATAATAGCGTAACAAGGTAACTTCATGATTCTTTTAATAAAACCTCATAACCATAACGTTAAAATTTTCTAAGAACGGGTTAACTTATTATTCGTTTCGTCGCAATTACTTTAGTAGGTTTAGTTATCGGGTAGTTGTAAAAAAAGGTATAAGTTACTAATTTGGTAATTGAATAAATGCACGTGTTTTACGACGCATCTATTTTTAATAAAGATAACTTGCATTTCTGGGTTGACTACTTCCGATTCCTGGAAAGATCGAGGGTGGTGGTAAATGGTACTGGCTAATTTGTTCTTTGTCACAACACTTTTTACTGCTATTTATAGCTCTCAGGTAGCAAAAATACCAAGCGGTATAAACAAGTGTATTTGTTAGTTTAAACGGTTTTACTTGTACTAAAGCTAACAAATTATTCGGTAGGTCTTAGGTACCAGTCAACACACCACTCCTTATCAATCTAGGGCATTGATCAGCGATATGAGCGTTTGAGTGTTGATAGAAATTTCAAGCGCCTTCTTACTATTTGAAATTGCGTCGTACTGTACAGTATCCTACTAGTCAAGCTCTGAGGGCTCCCATACATTTAATACCCATCGCCATTTTATAGCGGCGGCCATCTTGGATTTACAATGATACTGAATAAATAGAAAACAACCAGGGCAAGCTAAATAAAACCGTTTAATAATAAAATCTTTTTAAAAAAAAATTGAACCGACTTCAATATCACTGAAAAGTATAAAATAATTTAAATATTATTGAAGTTGGTGTTAGCGTACCTGCTGTGTATATTTGGCACCAACTTCAATAATATTTAAATTATTTTATACTTTTCAGTGATATTGAAGTCGGTTCAATTTTTTTAAAAAAAGATTTTATTTTAAACTTTTTAGTGATATTTTCATATATAAAGGTTGAACCATCGAAAACCGTAAAATTATCTAGGTAGGTTATGATCACATTATCGTCTACATAGTTTTACATAATTCATGTTTCTTTAGAAAAAAATATCCGGTCGTAATGAAATTTGCATGGAAACATCATAGTAGTTTACTCTCTCGAATAAAAAAAAAATCATCGAAATCGGTTCATAATTGTCAGAGCAATGTAATGGAGAACATCAGTTTTATGGTTTTTACCAGATAAATTCCTCCACATCGTTCATGGTCCTCCAGGAAGTTCTTATCCGGTTGTAATAAAATTCATACAGATTCAATACAGTGGTTTCTTCTTTCGAATAAAAAAAGAATCATTGAAATTGGTAAATATTTGCCAGAGTTATGACCATTTTTGTCCGACCGAGCGAGTCCGAGCGACTAAAACGTCATATATATAGGCTTTCTTGCAGCTCTCAGTGCGCAGTCACCATTCTTGTTTTTTCAGGAACTACTTATTACTAAGCAATATTTTTTTTATGGGACCCAATTTACGGATTAAAGAATGGATGGAAGAAAGATTTTTTCAAATCGGTTCATAATTGCCAGAGTTATGCGCGAACATACATAGAAAAAAAAAATATATATATATACAGGCGAATTGAGAACCTCCTCCTTTTTTGAAGTCGGTTAAAAACCGTTATATTCAGAAACATAATTTTATTATTCCTGCAATCTTAGCATAAACATTTATATCCTGTAATTATTTCAGAATTTTCCTTCCACCAATTTCGGAGCTATCTCCGAAGTGGGGTTATTTTAACCGGAACGTTATATATTGTCTTGCGATTTGTAAAAAGAGTATTTGATGTGGCTCTAATTTTAGACGGATAGGAACAGAAATAAATAAATATTCATAATTTATTTAGGCTAAATTCCTTAGAACTGAACAGCAGTTCTATTTAGCGTGCATTCTACTTAGCGCCCACAATGATCAAAATGCTCGTTTAGTCTTTCCACATAACGACCGCGATCGTTGTGGTAGCTGCGAAAAGCTCACGACGGGTCGTCGTCATCTAAAAAGGTGGTTCGTAGTGATGAAAATTAGCTGCATTTATAAAACTCAAAGCATCAAACTTACGTTATTTCATGCGGACAGAGATATTTTACTAGAAGTGAACTTTTCTTCAGCAAAAGACATTTTAATTACATTTGAACGTAAATTAATTGAAGACACCAATAAAATATATAATAATATATAAAAAAATCAATCATATTTTTTTTTCAAAATAAATCGATTTAAGCAGTAGTTATTTAAGTTTATTTTCAAGACTTACAGATTATAATCTAACCTCTTAAATGTTTTGATTTCTTTTTACTAACTCGCCGTTTGTATTATTTACCTCCACGCTCAAAACGTTCTATAGTCCATTCCACTTGAGTTTACGACAGTAACGCTCACAAGCAAGTGGAACGGGAAGAACTACAATCGTGAGCGTGATCGTTGAGAACGCTAAGTGGAACGCACCCTTAGTCTGTTTTTCATTCACTCAATATCGTTTAATAGTCTGTGGATTTCATATACATCGCCCCTTCACTAGAGCTTTTGTAAAAAAAAAAACGATAGAAATTGTATTTTTTCAATAATTTAATATTTTTCCATTTAAATGTTACAATTTCAATCCAAAACAAGTTTTAAATAAAAGATACAGTATTTTCGAAGATTCTGACATCAGTTTTGAGTGTATTGATGGTGATATAATTGTGTAATCGACGATGTTAAGTTAAGTGATTGTTTGTTTACAAAATTTTCGGTCTTGATTGGTACAGACTTTACCTATTATACTATTTTAATAACATTGCTTCAACATCTGTTGAGAGTTGTCTGAGAGCAATTTCAATTCAAGTACCTATGAAAAAGCGATTGAATGCAGCTTGTAACTATTATATATATTACATATATATATTACAAATAACACACTAGTTGGCTGCGCCTTAAATTATTGGTGGTCTTGTTGTTATTATTATGTAAATCGTGACTGAATGTTTATAGAATATTTCACAATTTATTAAAGCAAAATATTTTAGTTATTACACAAAAAATAGGTGAAATGTTATCCTGCTAGAGGCAAACATGTAAGCGGAAATGGCCCACCCATTTGCTATTCATACCCTACGGGCAATGTACCTATTTACTAACTTAAGAATCCTTAATTATTGTCCATTTTATATTCAAAATACAATTACTTTATTATTATAAACAACAAAGCACTTCTTACATTTTTTTTATTTATATATATCCTTTTTACGTTATATTTCGGTGGTTCTAGGTTTGATTTTTGCATTGTCAATTATTGTTTCGCATACATTTTTTTTTTATGTGAACATGTTTCTTTTTATTATAAACTTCGTATAAGACTGCAATGCTCCTGATTTTTGACTCAGGGATAGATTCATACTTACATTTTATGTGTACCTAAATCTGCCTCGAATAGATTAAAAAAAGGACAACAGCTTGTTATTGTGAAATATTTTTATGATATTCATGTCGCATTAATTTAGCTTGAGTTATGCACTCTCTAAAGAAATTGATGTAGTAATTTTATCTTTTCACGTTTGTATTTATTTAATGGTGCCAAGTAGACTGGTTTTCATAACTATGCCTAAAAGATGCCTCAGACAACGTGGAGAGATAACATTACTGCATTTGAATTGTATACAAGCATCTAAAATGCAGTTACTTTTAATTAATCTAGACCATATGTTCGGTAATTTTGAACCAAGTTAAGTCTTACTTTGGCTCGTAAATTACAACACAGCGCTGGTCTTCTGTCAGCACCTTAAAAGGTCAACCATAATTTTGGTATTCATGATTAATCAATTGGCGTTGATTCCGGACAGATAATCATCTATTCGGAATCAACGCCCTGTATATTACTCTCATTCTTTTGACTTAGAGCCCAAAAGGGGGCGTTATCACACTTTGAGAAAGACTGATTTTAAATCAAGATATTATTATTTTGGTCATACAAAATTGGAAAATGGAATTAATTAGCAAGTTTATTTATTATTATTGTTATTAAGGTTTTAGAGGTGAGATATATGTATATGCGGAAGGCAATGATATTTTATACAATAGAAGATATGCCATTAGCGCACGAAAAGTGAAACAACCAAATTCACCCAAATTGGGTGAACTAGCAGTAAGTCACGCGTCGGTGAAATGTAACGAATGTGACTTGTGCCTTTGAAAATCAAGTAAAATGCCTTCATGTGTATTTAGAAAATGCACAAAGTACTGTACCTATACACAACACACACACACACAGTAAGCAAAGGATAACATACCTTAACTATATATGAGAAAATATTTTAATTACATGAGTCACTACATAACATATTATCTATCGTTTATAATATCATTGGCGGTAGGTTATGTGTATTTCAGTAAGTTTTTTTTTACCACCACACAGATAAGTTTTTGTGTGCGTTCGCTATTAATTTCGCACTTTTCTGTTTTAATGTCAAAATGAAATAAAAAATGTAATCTGATTGCTCATAAAATTAATTATAAATAACTGCATTAAAGATGCAATATTATTTATCATGTTAGAATATTTAGATTCCTTAATAATATTAGCGTTATATATTATAAATATACTTATCTCATATTGTTAGCTAAAAAATAAGTTAAATGTTTGGCGTGGGAGTAATTTTGTTGAAGCTAGGAATAAACTGTATATAACAATGACAGTGACGTAATTATGTATTTAAAATTCGAACGAGTGGTATAATAGTTTCTCTCTTGGTCTCTTTTTGTTTTAAAGAAACTGACAAGGACCAGAGAGAGATCTTTGAATTTTTGAATTAAGAATAAACTCTTATACCGTTCGATCGAAAATGATAATATAGTACCTACATATTATTTAATTTTATTTATTGTTTAGCGAAATTATTCTCACACTGACTAATGTTTTGTCGAGTATAGAAAAGTCACTAGATGTGTAATTAACTAAAATTAAAAAAAAATACCTGCTTCGACTGCACATTATGTTTATGTAAACGTTTATATATATAGGTATATCTTGTAATATACGGACCGAGATTCAATGATTATTAGACGTTTGTAAGATAACGCGCGGAACCAGTTTTAAAATTAGTCTATTTCTTTTTACGTATTGAATTGAACTCGGCATGTCTACGTGATTTTTTGTGTAGTTAAAATCGTTTAAAATGTGTCAAAAATTATTTTAGAGTATTACTTAAAAGGTAGAGAGTATCTCAAATAGTTTATCTTAACTAAACTAACTAACTAAATGACTTGTCGCGATGACTAGACTGATCTACGCACACCGTTACCTTAGTTTTTTTTTGGGACTTCTTTTTTGAGTATAATGTTCCGGCACGCTGAGGTCAATCTTACGGTAATTATACTAGTCTGTCATCTTTTAATTAGCATTCCATTATTTAAACTATTTGAGGTATTTACGATAGTTATCTGCCTCGGGAGAAATTTTCTATGCTGTCTCTAATTATTGTATGGTAGATGTCTTTTACAAAATAACCCGTAAAAAATATAATTAATTATCAAAGTCAAAAATTTTGTCAACCCTAGTAAGATGTCATGTCAGGGAACCAGATTATTTAACAGAACGGCCTACGTACCTATTTTACCTAATAATTGTCTACTTTAATAGTTTTTCTATATCAATACAAGGATGTCATTATGTCAAGTACAGGCTTCAAAAAATGTCAAGCTGGAAAAAAAATATGTGGTTAATTTAAAATCTGTTGACGTTTAATGAAAAAGTAAGTGTCCGTTTAGGTTGTTTCGTTAGGCTAACCTAACGGAACAACCTAAACGAACACTTCTTCGTCTTTGTCGTTCCGCGAATTAGGTAGAAATGTAGGTACATTCTGCGTACTTTACTCTTTAATTTTACTGAAATAGGGTTTGCACATCAGTGAAAATAATAATATTAATTAATTATATTTTTTACGGGGTATTTTGTAACACGTTGTATATTAGTTTTATTTTTTATAGCAACAAACATAATTCGAAGATTGCTCACAGAAGCTAATATCTACAAAAATGAATAAGGGGTATTACTCAACCTACTTTTCTATATCAAAATTATAGTCCAAAGAAAAGAATACATTTGACCCAATATTCATGCAAATAAAGAATTTCATTCAGTTAAAATATTCAACTACCCTACGAAGGTAGGTTAAGTATTTGTACAATTTGCTAACTGGTTGAACAAGGAGATAAAATATTTTGGATTTGACCAATTTGTATTACTGTGGATAAATCTAATCCATCTTTCCAAGTTATTTTTTATTATATGAAACGACGTTTTTTTATATAGAATCCATAGATATTCTATCATTTCGGCAATAGTAGAGGTTTCAAGCTTAGTGCTTTTAAGGAGACTTGAACACATGCAAAGAAAAACGTATTAGACTTGTCACAATAAATATATCTTTTTCAGTTTAAACTTAATTCATTTTTTTTATAACGTTGAGGCATGAAGCTTATTAAATAAAACCCCATCTATTATTATGTAACCAAACAGAATATTGCCCTTGTAATGTGTATGTAAATAAATATCGAGTGATGCTATAATTGTGTAAAATGAAATACTAATCTTAAAATGATAATTTTGTAATATCAAAGATAAGCGCCGCGGATAAGCTGTCAATTTTGAGAAATTATCATTTTAGGGACCTGTCTAATGTCTTCTTCAGTTAATAATATTTTATAAATTTGTAACTTCTGTTAATTGTCTCAGGTCTGGCTTAGGCCTCATTTACGGAGACGCGGGGCGTCGCGCGTCGTGTTTTGCTGCGCGGCCCGCACTAAATTCAAATGTAGAGCGATGGATGAGTACGTTTACGGAGAAGCGATTTTACACGCGTTTGCTTGAAATGGAGCGTGTTTTACGGCGGAGCCCGCGGATGGCATCGTCACGTGCCACGCGGCGTTGATCGCGGCGGCGCACGCAGCGGCGATTCTCGATGAAGCGATGCCTGTGGCGGAACCTTCTGCCAGTCTATTTGGTAATACAGATGTAGTCACCATCGCAATGGAGTATGATATATTCGATTCTTTTTAGAAGAAAATTGTATGTTAAAAATTTAGTTGCACCGCCGTTGCGCAGCGGCGGTCACCGCCACTCTTCCCGCCCCGCTTCTCTATAAACAGCATCATATATTGCTATATGTCTGTGTTTACGCGTGCGATGATACGTGCCGCTTCACGCGCCGCCGCTACGTAAACAATAAAAACGTCCGACGCGCCGCGAGACGCCACGCCACATGCGACGCGCGACTCCCCGCGTCTCCGTAAATGAGGCCTTATACATTCTATTGTTATTAAAATAAACACATATTTTATTCTATGACTAATGACTCCAGACATCGGTGGCTACTAATTTTACAAAATATTATTAACAGTTAAATAAGCACTTGTTTTACACACTTGTTTAGCACTTTTTTTTTAAATACGACATTGGAATTATTATTATACAACGTGTTAATGTCATAACGCAAAATTTATTTTCTTAATTATCCATCAATATATTATTATCTTATATACTTATTATAATAACTAAAGATGGATTAATACCGATATTTCTCAAACTAATCTTGAGAGCTAATACTAATATTACTACTAATTCTCGCCTGGCAATATTATAATATTGTAATTCATATATCAGTATCACTAATATAATTATTAGACTTGGCAGAGTAACACTAATCTACAGACAGATCAGATTACTGTATGTTATCCATCTCATTTGTACGTAAATATTTGTATGAATGATGTACCCTTCACGAATCCGATGAGCGCCAATCGAGTAAATCCGAACTAAACCGAATGGTATTATCCGGTTTATTTAGGATGGTCATTACAGAGATTAGGCTAATATAAAATATTAGCATATTATAGTTCGTCGGATTACTAATCCACGAATCCCTTCAATATTACTAATCTCTTAACTAATACTAATATCAGGCAAACCATTAATAATAACTATTTTGTTACTGTTTACGCCCTTTAGGTGCGTGTGGTATATGCTCGCTTGAGGTTAATAACCTCTTACCGTATGTATTGAGTAGAACGCGTGTTCTTTTATACTTGGCATGATAAATAAATATAGTAAAAGTTAGTATGGGTTATATTCAAAAATAGTGTAATCAATTCAGCTTTCGATACTGAATAAACTAGTGTTAGGTATTGCGTTAATTGGTTAACACGCTGTATAAAGAACAATAAAGCTACACCCCGTTTTTCTTTACAAGATCAAATTGTGAACAGTAAATGTACGAACACAAGAGACAGCTAGGGGTCTAGTACGAGTTCCGATAGTTTACGAGCTCGATCATACTGTCCATTTTCCCTATACATTTCACGTGCAATTACGTATTACGGATGATGCATGGAGTTCTAGTTTATCAGAGGACTGTAAACGGTTTATTCGTCGAAGAAAAAAAAAACAGTCGATACAAAACGGTTTGTTCGTTCAACGACCACCCCCTAAACCCTTTGGCTACCGGACAGCCATAACACCTTCCTGTATTCATATATTTGCTATTCAGATTTAGATCTCTTAAAAAAAGGGTATAGAAAACACATATCGACGCCCACGACGGTGCGAAGATTTTCCTGTATGTGAAACTTTCTGATTAAACTATTTGTAAACTTATGTCTATGTCATTCTAATGCGCCTATAAATAAAATTCGCAGTGTACCGTTTATTGGAACGTATCGTCTGTCTGTCTTTCTTTAAAATATCAAAATCGTGTTTTTAACAGACTTCAAAAAAGGAGGAGGTTCTCAATTCGTCTGTATAAATATATATATATTTTTTAATCTTCTCACGTTTGAATAATAATAATCAGTGCGTATGTTGTATTTCGAAAGCAAATGTTTCAATACAAGAAAGGGGAGAAAATGAAACAGGCTTGTGTGTGTAAGACAAGTGCTTAGAACACTGAAATTGAAATTGGTGTGTATAATACACGGTTGTATATTTCCTGATAAGAAAATCTTGATAGTTTGTATTCTGTTTTTATTAACAAAGAAATAAATATCATAAGGGCTGCAAGTATGTTGAGTTTTTACTTTAATGCAGAGGTTCCCAGACTTCTTTAACATAGACCACTTTAAAAAATTTGCTGGTTCCGGTGGACCTTCCTGCAGCTACATTAGCAGCCGAAAGACGTTCACTGCAGAACAAAGACCTCTTCCTTGGAAGGGAGGGGTTGCCATAATCCCCACACTTCGGCTTGGGGATCGCAGTATAGGTGGAAGATGCCGATGCAGTATAGGTGATGATGAAGAGGATAGGTGGGAAGCCAAAACCGCCCGTCTTCCCGTTCTCGTTTAGTCGCCTCTTACGACACCCAACTAGAGGAGATGGGGGGAAACAATTCTAACCCGGCACTCCAGCAGCTACGTTTCAACCATATTCCCAAAACTCGACGAAACATGTGAAGATTAGATTTAACTATGGAAATTTGCGTTGCGCCAACGTAGACCCCGTCGAGTCTCCCGTGGACCCCTGAGAGCTTTAATGCAACCCCATGTGTAATTATTTACTGTACTATTAATATTGATGATTATTTGTTGTGCATAATACACAAGTAATTATGAATCCTTAGAGCTATAACGCTAGCCGCTTTTCCAGTTTAATATGCAATCGCCAAAATTTCTCAACCGCTGCGGTTGAATGTAGCAGCGGCCCGCTTCGCGGCTGGCAGCCATCTTGTTTATACGGAACTCAGAGTAATTAGAATAGTGGTATCTCCTCTAAGATACGGAATAGCGATTCAGTGTGCGGCTAGCCCATATACTATTCTTATCTATGGGCGAGTCGCCGACTAAGCTTCATGGTCGCCGATGAGTTGATGTGTACGTTTGAGTTGCGCAGTCATTAGAATTGATATTTTATTATTTTTCTTTCGTTGTTTCCTTTAGTAAAAATAGATAACACAGGTTATCTCGATGGTCCGAGGACGACGGTGGCGGGGTTGCGACCCCCGTTCCCGTGAGCACCGTGACTGGTTCCCGGGGGGCTACAATGCACCCCCGGCGGCGAGCTCAAAGGCACTGAGGGGCCCCTGGTGCAGACCCCACCGGCGTGCCCTGGGGTCCCCATGGGGTCTCATGTGCCGATGCAACAGCCGCGGGAGTTTTAGTGGGTTAGAATCCCACATACCCAGGTGTAGCCACAGCTCCCGGAGACATTTTGAAGGTTTCCCCGCGAAAAAAAAGGTTGCCTCGACGGCGTCTATTCGTTAATGATCCCAACACACCTTCAAACGGGCGTCAGGCGACTGGCCGCTAGAAAACCGCTAGTGCGTAACGGGCCATAGACTCGGTACTAGTTTTAACTTGTTAATAGACCAAAATGTTTAACATCGTTTATTAAAAAAATTAATTCTCATATAATAAAAATATTCCATTCAATGAATCGATTAATAGCATCTCAATAACAAATTCAAAAATACATTTCAAAATAGTCTCTTAAATCTAAAATACACACAATATCTTGGATCAGTTCGGACAAGCTCAGAGAAGCATTATCCCTAGAGTAACTTCATTACTTAAAGAATACAGACTTATTGATGATAACGCTTAAGTATATAAGTTTGATTGATAGAAATTAATTATAAAATTAAGTAAGTATAAATTGTAGGAAAATTTAAAATTTTTGGATAAAGTCCAATAAAATAGCCAATAGAGATCAAAATATATCTTACTAAATAAAATAGTTTAAAACAATTCATAATATTCTTTAATCTACATAAAATATAATAGTTTGTGCTAAAACGGTGGTTAAACATTCGAATGGTCAGTTCTAATTCATGTTACAAAGTTCCCTTTTTAGGCTAGTGATAAAAAAAGCTAGAAACTAGAAAAGCTAAAATAGATATTTTTGTCATCATCAGCAGCTGAAACATGTCCACTGCTGAACAAAAGGGGGGGGGGGGGGCTTGGAGAGGTTGCCATAATCCCACTCTTGGCAGGCGCCTTGGGGATCGCAGTATATGTGGTAGGTAATCCAATAGAAAGACGCTGCTGCACGTCTTCTTGTTTTCCCTTAGTCGCCTCTTACGGACACGCAACGGGAGGAGATGGGAGGGTGCTATTCTTACCCGGACACCCCCCGGGTAATTTTTGTAGTTTCTGAATATTTCAAGTCAAGCAATTTTTATTTAATCCTAAGCTACACAAAATAGCCAGTAGTGTTACTACAGTGTTTCGTTTGTTGTGATGCATTATTGATTGATTGGCCTATGTCCGACTAATGTAGGCCGAAAATGATTGTTGATTGAGATTCCCATAGAACAGGGGTTCCCAAACTTTTTTACGTCAAGGGGTGTGTCGTAAAAAATGGGGACCGTAGCTATAATTTTCATGCACCCCTATCACTTTGTACCGAACTTATGACTTTTTGAAACAGTCAATCGTCCGGTGACTATGGTTGGAAAGTCCTGCCGTAGAATGTCCTATCGAACACTGTGCCTTCTTACTAAATAAATTACAGGCATACATACTACTAATAATCTTGTAGTTTATTTTAACTATTTAATATAGAAAAGGCAGTGTATACTTAAAAATCGTTGGTCTTAAATAAAATTCGATTAAGTGTCAAATTATCGAAGTATCACAACGCCTTCAATGCCCGAAATTAGACGTTGTAGTCATATAGAATTTATTCTTAATTTAGTTGTGATTAGAAATGGATGGCTAGAGGAGACTAGAGGAGGATGGAATCTAATAATGATTAGATTCCATCCTCTAGCCTTGCTAATGCTGTTCCAATTTGAAACTTATTCTTGTTACCTTTAAGTCCCCAATGGTATATTTACGTTTACTTGTTTCGAATTAGTGTTTCATTCCTATATTTATTGATTCATTCTCATCAAAACGAATAAGGCTAAAATCTATATTTAAGCTTGCATTGCTCAAGTCATCGCTCAATGCTAAAGTGTTCGCTCCACCGATTATGTCTTGCGCCTTACAATGTTTCTCCATTTCAAGTTTGTTCAACCTTTTCTCTATCATACTGACTCTATCTGACAAATCATTAATTTTATGCTCCAACTCCGATAGTTTCTCGTCTGGAATGTCATTACGTAAACCGTTCAACTCGCTATTCAAAACTGTAATACTTTCTGATAGAAGCTTCTCAACTTTTGGCATATCCACACTAGTTTGTCGAGAGTTCTCAGTGGACCCTTCGATTTGTTTTAAGTAAAAATCAGATTTTTTAAATTCACTAAACTCGTTCGTTGGTAGCAAGAAACTGATCACTTTGTCGACGTTATTTGTTTCTATATTGCCCAATACTTCTATCAGTTTGTCCATGTATACCTTCTGCAAACTCGGCTTCATGTTTCCTATCAAGTTGTGGTCTTTGTTCCAGAAGAATTTGATACTCTTCTTTTTGACGGCTTCATACAACTCGTTCACCATTATACGGAAGAGTTCGCTCAGTTTTTTCTCCCAGAATGTCTTGTTTTCTTTCGTCTCTTCTATCTTCCACAGGAATAATGTTTTTATGTAATAGCTTACGATGTATTTCATTTCGAGCGAATCCCGCAGTTTCTTCAACTGAAATTTGTAAAAAATTCTCAATTTAACATGCAAAAGAAAACAAGATATACATTTAGCCTTCGTAACAAGCGCCATAGATGTTGTAGGTAAATTTATTAGAAAACTATCGATAGCTAGCCTTGAAATAAATTACAATATCGGTGGATATTAGCGTTATTATGTATAATAAAAATAAAAAATACAAACAGAACGTGCATATTGCATCATCTTTGTTTGCGGGGTAGACAGTGCGCGGGCGGGGGCGCCCGTAATACAGGGGTATTACATTGTATGCTATCGATAGTAATGGCGCGTCATTCGTTTCCTGTTTACTAACAATTTGAATATTAGATAAGATAAATCGCGGATTCAGTGAGATGCAAAATGCAACCATATAATTATATTATTCTTCAGTGATGCAAACACATATGATATATTTATATAAAATACCGGTCAAGTGCGAGTTGGACTCGCCCACTGAGGGTTCCATACCATCTTTAGACGTGTTAAAGTAATTTTACTATTCATGTAACACCTCAGACAGCAAAAAAACAAACCGCAAAACTAAGTTTGTTTGTCGAGGCTTTTTTAGGATTACTAAAAATCTGTACTACTTAGAAAGATCATTTTATTTTTCCTGTAAAATATAGATTGACATGTATTACCCATAATTATTTCAAATTTTTCCCTCCACAAACATATCATACCGGAGAACGGTTCTTTTTACATTTTTGATTATCAGCCAGAAACTACGTGACATAAACCAAAATAAAAACTGTTTTCAGTTGTGCAAATAAAGCCCTTTCATACGATACCCCACTCGATATAGTAGTCGCACTTCGAATTTTTAATGACCCATTTCGACCCCCATTATAAAAAAAGTAAAAGAAATAATATATTTTTTCATTTGCGATGAGGTTGGACAGGTAAGATCTAAAACTTCAAGTTTCAAATCGATAGCATCAGTGGTTCCTGAAATATATAGGTGTGACAGACAGACAGACGAAGTCAGACGATAAGGGTTCCTTTTTTACCTTTTATGTATGGAACCCTAAAAACAACTGCGTCTATAGCTGCATAGAGCTGTACATATCCCGCAATGGATGGCTCTAAGCCAGTGATTCTTAACCTTTCGGTGAGGAGGGACTTTTGGTCTTGCTGTGGACCACTATTCTTGGTGTGTTTTTAGTGATTGGTGGTAAACTATTATAAAGCCGTTCGTTCTATAAACAAGAGATAAAATTAAACCGAGAGTGCAATTGCCATTATGCAGTGCATCATTCACTTATTGATTGTCATATATTTAATAAGGTGATGATTTCGTGGACCCCATTGCTTGCTTTTACTTGGGAACCACTGGTCTATGCGGATATTAAAATTCCTCACCAGTCTAATCGTCATCTTCATAGCTTTACAGCCTTTGATTAGGTCCCGTTCCTGCTGTTGGAAGGAGACCCGCCAACACCGGTTCTTTTTGATTTGATCTTTAAACTCCTTGTTCGGTTTGGGCACTACGAACCAATCTTTAGCTTTGACACCTTCAACCATTCTGAAAATGAATGTTCTAGGTAAGGTTACATTGCTTACCATTAATATCACTGTCCTATAAGAAAGACAGCAACATCATATTATGATGTCGGCCAAGAAAATATATAAGGAAGATATTTTCTCAAAAAATTGAAGACTGACTAGAGAAGTATACATATTCTAACAAAAACTGAGACTGCACCAAAAATACCGCCAAGCCGCATTGTGTGCCTGTAAGGTAGCCAGGGCTTGATAAAAAACCGATGTACTCATGTAAGCGTAAGATACTTTTTTATAAATACATACCTACTTAAATAGATAAATAACACCCAGACCTAGGGGTGGGAATCGAACTTACGAACTATCGGGTAGCGGCCAGGCTGTCTAACCACTAGACTAACGGACCTGGGACCTATGTACTATCGCGGGCACGTACGGTGTAACAGTTTTCAATCAAAATCGTTTGAACGACGGTACATGCGCCTACCCGTGCAAGCGGTTATCGTCCTAAAGGAAAATGGCCGAACGATTGTTCCCTATCTGCCTGCTCAGCTACTGCTAATAAAGTATTAGGACAGAAACTCAACGCAATGAAGATGGCGTCAGTAGGCTAAAAATAAGAAAACCTATTTAAAAACTAAATGAATATTGTGGCGCTCATAGCCAGTGGTAATCTCTATTCGGTAAACGACGTTTAACCCACTGGGGTTAAGCAACGTCGGACAAGGTCAGTTCCTGGATGAGTGACCGTTTAGTGATAAATGAACCCAGCACCTCTGTGCTTCGGATGGCACGTAGTCTGTTCCGGTTGTTGACATATAGACAGCAGTCGATAAGCAAAGTATTTATTTTTTCGCGGGGAAACCTTCAAAAGGTCCCCGCGAGCTGTGGGGCTCGACCGGGGTATGCGGGATTCTTACCCACTAAAACCCCCGCGGCTGTCATATGTGAGGGGACGACTGGGCTCTCTGCATCAGGAGCCCCTCAGTGCCTTGTCTTTAAGCCCGCCGGGGGACGCATTATAGCCCCCCGGGAACCAGTCACGGTGCTCACGGGGACGGGGGTCGCAACCCCGCCGATATCCTCCTCGGAGTCGCCGCCGTACTCAATGGACGAAGCTAAGTCTTGCTTCAAGCTTGAACAACTCCGACACCAGGTTGTGCGGCCACTAACCATAAAAGAAAAAAAAAAGAAAAATAATATGTTGACAAATATTGAAACTAAATTCAATCTGATATTGGGTATTTTTTGGAATCTGTGCAAACTTTACTCTGTTCGATTCTTCCCCAGGATGATTAAATTTTCAATTAGCTTTCATATTATAATGTCAGAGATATTGTTTAAACTATTATTTTTTTTAATATAGCCGTCCTACCTGATGGAAAACGGCAACGTAATCGGGGATGATAAAGAAAGGTACCGAAAATCGATGCAGGCAAAATTTTCCAGTGCTTAGCTGGAATGAATGAATAAATGAAGAAGCAAATTGTTTAGCCTGGACTGTAGGCACGCTCGTCGTCCAATGATCGAAAGAATTATCCAAACCTACCTGTACCCCTCAGGCTGTCTAGGGAACATGAACTTGATAACCGGCACGAGGTCCACGTCCAGCACAAAATCTTTATTCCCCTTGTCGTTTCTGATGTTCAACGTGTAAGCAGGGCCGGACTCCTTATACGTGACCTGGTAGACCTCGTCGTAGACCGTCACGGTACCCTCCATGGCGTTCAGCGCCTTTTGCACAAGGCCATGGAGCCATTGACGGAATTTATTTTGAAGCAAATACTTATCGGTATCCCTCCAATCGCGAGTCACCTTTGGAAAGAAAAAGTTTGTTCGAGAAAATTGAAGAATGTTAAACTAGGATGGGGCTTGACCGTATCAAAGTTGATGTTAAGTGGTTATGAAGCCACGTATGGGAGGTTTTTAACAAACAAAAGGACACTGTATGTAAAAGTTTACTAGGTGTGGTACACTACTGGCAAAACATTATTGTGTTCCGGTGTGAAGGGCACTGTAGCTTGGACTCAAGAAACTTAATAATAATACCAGCCCTTGTTTATGTTCCTCTGTTGGGCACGTCCCTCAAGATGAATGGTCTTAGGCCATAGTCCACCACACTGGTCAAGTGCGGGTTGGCGGACTTCACACGTCATTCGAAAGCTAGTCAGGCTTTCTCAGACATGCAGGATTCCTCACGGTGTTTTCTTTCACCGAAAGCTAGTAACAAACGCACAAAGACAAGAAACTTAATCAACTAATATTTCTGGTGATGAGCGGCAATGAAAAGCAACTGTCTATAGGCAGGTGAGTCGCTTACCATCAGGCGCACGTCTTGCTGATTTCGTCACTAAGTTAAATAAAAAAAGTAAGTAAGTATTCCATGTACCTTAATTCAATCATTAGTAGAAACTTTGTTGGCTAGACGTTTTAATTGTATGTTCCATATTATGAACTATTTATGCTGTTTGTTTCTCTTATCTAAATAAATAAATAAATAATTGAACGCCGCTATTGCAGTAAACGCAGTTGTCTACTCAGCTAACACCAGCACTGGTTTTCAAAGTCCACCCTTTTTACCAAGATTGAGACAACTTTTGTAAGATTGAGGCATTTTTTGTAAGATTGAGGCATGTTTTGTAAGATTGAGGCAATTTTTGTAAGATTGCGGTTCTTCCCTACCTTATGGCATTTCTCCCAGTCCTGCTGCTTGTCGAGATGGTCGAAAGCGTTAGTGATTTTTAGCTTCACGAAGCCCGGCTCTTCGTGTTCTATAATAATGCCGTTCTCGCCGTGGTCATAGTTAATTGGCAGCCGGATCACTACCACTACGTCGAATTCGTCCATCTTGGAGACTTTTATACCGTCCGCGACGCTGCCGGCGTACGTCACCTGTTAATAACCACGCTTTTACTTTTTAACCAACTTCAAATGTATGACTTTATGTATGTTAGCGCATAACTCTGGCAATTATGAACCGTTGCTTTTTACCCGAATGCCCCAGGCGGAGGGTTATGTTTTACGAGAGTATGTAAGTATGTATGTCTATATCTTTGGCACGGCCTACAGCCTAAACAGCTTGATGGACAGTGACTTTCGTTAGATTCGTCTTAGTTGTGTGTGTGACATTGGCTCAAAAAAATTAATATGGCGGCCGCCAGCCGCCATTTTGTATTTTTTTTAGTTCCATTAACATCAATGTGGGTATCAAATGAAAGGACTTAATGAGTTGAAATATATATGTACCATGCGTTTCAACTAAGAATGTGGCCGCCATGATGCTCGCGACTGCTGAACTTCACTCATTTTTTTACGATTTTTGTACCGGCAGCAGAGTAAACACAAAATGCAAAATTCGCCCCAGTTTTGATTATTTATTGTAATGTCTTGTTTTGCTGTCTATTTTTGTTGAAACATCATTTTTAGTAATTATATATTTGTAATGGCAAGATGGCGGCCACCTTCTTAGTTGAAACGCATAGTATATTTGTATACGTATTATGTATGTTCGCATTATGTTTGTTCACAGTCGGGCTTTTTATGCTTTTATAATAAACTAGCGACCCGCCCCGGCTTCGCACGGGTGTAATTGAGAAAAAAAAAAGTGCGTGCGTGGAGTCCCTCCGCGCGGAAGAAGTGAAACTTCACTCTCGTTCTGTACTGTACGACACTGTACAACACCGTCCGACGCCGTACGACACCGTGCCACTCACTCACCCACTATCACCTACTATCACTCACTATCACTCACTATCACTCATTATCACTCACTATCACTCACTATCACTCACTATCACTCACTATCACTCACTATCACTCACTATCACTCACTATCTTTCACTATCACTCACTATCGCTCACTATCGCTCACTATCGCTCACTCACTCGCTAACTCACTCACCCACTCACCCACTCACCCACTCACTCAGTGACGGCTTCACATGAGCGCTTTCATAACCTTAACAAATTTAACGCTTAACGTTTAACATCTAACGCATAACGTCTAACGCGTTAAATGATGAAATTTTTGGAAGTCGCATAAGAAGTTTCACTTCAAAAAAAAAAATGTGCGTGCGTGGAGTCCCTCCGCGCGGAAGAAGTGAAACTTCATTCTAGCTCTGTCTCATTCTATTCCCCTCCCCAGGAGCGCTGAACGGTCAGTCCCGGTCAGTCTCGCTTAGTCCCGCTCAGTCCCGGTCAGTCCCGCTCCGTCCCGCTCAGTCCCGGTCAGTCCCGGTCAGTCCCGCTCAGTACCGCTCAGTCCCGCTCAGTCCCGCTCAGTCCCGCTCAGTCCCGGTCAGTCCCGGTCTATCCCGCTCAGTCGCGGTCAGTCCCGCTCAGTCCCGTTCAGTCCCTCTCAGTCCCGGTCAGTCCCGGTCAGTCGCGCTCAGTCGCGCTCAGTCCCGCTACCACACCGCACCACACCGTACCACACCGTACCACACCGTACCACACCGTACCACACCGCACCACACCGCACCACACCGCACCACACCGCACCACACCGCACCACACCGCACCACACCGCACCACACCGCACCACACCGCACCACATCGCACCACACCGCACCACACCGCACCACACCGCACCACACCGCACCACACCGCACCACACCGCACCACACCGCACCACACCGAACCACTCACACACACACACACACACTCACACACATAAGAACCCCTTCTTGGGCTATCCGGTGGGATCTGCAGCATGATACCCTCAGTGGCTTGCCTTTGACCCCGCCACGGGGGGGCACAATAAAGCCACCCGGGAACCTGTCACCGTGCTCACGGTTACAGGGGTCACGCACGGGGGAAGCCTTCAATAGGTCCCCGGGACCTTATTGGCAGTCAACCGGGTTATGTAGGATTCTTATACACTAAACCCCCAACGGCCGTTAAATCAGTACATAAGAAGGAGACCTGGGCTATCCGGTAGGATCTGCACCAAGATCCCACAGTGGTTTGCCTTTGAGCTCGCTACCGGGGGGCACAATAAAGCCACCCGGGAAACTATCATCGTGCTCAAAGATACGGGGATCGCGGGGAAACTTCCAATAGGCCCCCAGGATTCTGCGGGTGATCGACTGCGGTATGTGTCCCCCACAGCTGTCCACAGAAAAGAGGAGGGCTGCACCGTGTACCCCTCAGTGCAAGGCCTTTGAAGCCGCTGTCGGGGGCGTATTATAGCCCCCCGGGAATCTGTCACCGTTGTCACAGTTAAGGGGGTGGCGGGGGAAACATCCAATATGTCCATGGGATCCCGTGGGGAAGTCAACCTGGGTATTTGGGATTTTTACCCACTAAAACTCCCGTGGCTGTCACATCGGCACATGAGAGGGAAACCTGGGTTCTCGGGTGGGATCTGCACCAGGTGTCCCTCAGTGCCTGACCTTTAAGTCCGCCGCCGGGGGGCAAGCATATTATATCCCAGATTTACCGTATATTATATGGAACGAATGATATATAGAATGTGTAGTACGTACTTGATTGTTAAGTATGTAGGTACCTCTTTAGGTTTAGTCAACGTAAGCTAATTAAATTTATTTACTTAGATAAAACTTCTAAATAAATTCAGTAAAAAACCTTCAGAGAAAAATAAAAAAAATAACAAAATGATCAAAAATAAAATGATTAAAAAAAAATCCCAAAGAGAGATTTGATCCCGGACCCTGCTGTGCTTAGAATACGCTTCCGTAACCTCCAGACCACGGCTACTCTCTATTATTCGAATTACTTGATCATATTCTTGTTATATGTCTGCTCAGTCCCGCATATAGCGTGATATTTTACCTTAGATCCAATTGTACAAAAATTAAGTTTCCACTAATAACTAAATCATAACATTAGAGAGAAACTAACCACGTATACATGATTTTAAATTTAAAAAAAATCATTAAATATAAGAAATATATTAGAGATAAAAAGTGCCGGAGTCAATATGAGTTAAATATTTAAAACATCGAATCTTAATATAAATAAAAAAATCAAAAACAAAGTTTAATAATACAAAAAAAAAATCCGCTAAGAGGTAGCGAACCCGGACAGTCCGTACTTAGAGGACGCTTCCGTAACCACTTGGCCAAGGAACTTTTATTTTATATTTCGAATTATTGTATCTTATTGTTGTAATATATTTGTACCGCCATCGGTTGAGTAATAATACTTCTTTTTTACCCTGTAAAGTGATAAATTATGAAAAATATGAATTACTAATTCAATTAATTTTCATAACGAATGTCTGTGCAAAATTTCAAGTCAATAGGACCAAGCAATCGCGTTCTCCCATACAAACTTTGCCCCCCTGTTTGACCCCCTTAGAGGTTGAATTTCGAAAAAACCCGTCTTAGTGAGCACCTACGTCTTAAAAGGAACCCCCATGCAAAGTTTGAGACTCCTAGCACTTGTAGTTTCTGAGATTTCGTGATGAGTGGGTTTTTGTCTACTCTTTTATATAATATATAAGATTTATACTTGTTAAGGAGCAAACATGGTCATAACTTGACGGGCCCGTTGGTCTAGTGGTCAGACACCCTGCCTGCTAACCGATGGGTCGTCGGTTCGATTCCCGCCAAGTGCCCAGACACTTGTTGTTTATCTATTTAAGTATGTATTTACAAAAAAAAAGTATATAAGTATTAGTATCAGTTGTCTGGTTTCCATAGTACAGGCTCTGCCTAGTTTGGGATCGGATGACCGTGTGTGGATTGTCCCAAGATATTATTATTATTATCAACTCTGGCAAATATTTACCAATTCCAGTGATTTTTTTTATTCAAAAGAAGTAACCATTATAATGAATCTGTATGAATTTTATCACAACCGGATAAGAACTTCCTGGAGAACCATGAATCACAAAATAATGATGAACAATGTGGACCAATTTAGCTGGTATAAAATATAAAAAGAAAAAAATTGAACCGACTTCATTAACACTAAAAAGCATAAAATTATTTAAACATGATTAAAGTTGGTGTGAGCGTACCTACCGTGTATATTTCGCACCAACTTTATTAATATTTAAGTTATTTTATACTTTTTAGTGTTATTTAAGTCGGTTCAATTTTTTTTTATATTTTATTGACAATCCACTTTTGATGGTAATTGTTTTTAAAGTGAAGTGAATGTGCAGTGACCGTACATTTATAGATCCCATGTGCAAAAGATTGATGCCACCGCAGTGTTAATATTCTGCAGCAAACTTGGTAGTATGCAAACGTAGGTAGCGTTACTGTTCCGATGTAGAGCCCAAGATTGTTAACCAGTGTATATTCCCAGTGATGATTAGATGTTTCTTCACATGATAAAATCTTGTAAGACGAAATTCGCCCAAGAAACAGTCACTAGCATAGCTCTAAGAATTGTAAGTTAAAGTGGTAATGGGTTGCTTGAAGAATCGACCAACAATTAGTGGTGAACACGGACCGATAGACGCAGCTTAGGCAGGCCTGGCCTATTGGGTGGACTCTTGCGAGTTGCAGACAACTGGTGGATGCAATTAGCCAACTGTCATTCATTGTGGTGTTCCAAAGGGGAAACCTATGTCTTCCAGCTGATTATGATGTGAAGGGCACAGTTTGTCTCATATTGAGTCGCATAAGACACAACTACAGTATGATCAAGATCCAAAAATGATCCTGATTAAACTGGCTACCAATTAAACAAGAAAAACAAAATCTGTTTATTCGTTTGAGAGCTATGAAACTACAGACACACTAGACAGACAGGCATCAGGTATCAAACTCCCTTCCATTTACACACCCAAACTCATACACACAAACACGCTCTCATTCTCACAAACTGACAAATTAGATTTCATAACATCTTAGGCAGTAATATGTCTGTAATAATTATTTAGAGATCAGTTTTTGTAACTTACTTAAGTTAACATTATTATTATAATTATCATTTATTTTGCGTTGGGAGTTACTATTGCTATAATAAATATTCAATACCTGGCTACTATACTTCTTGAAATAGTTGCATTGTTCGCTCATCTTTTGTTTGACCATCTCGAATACATTCTTAAAGACCTCCTGGCTTTGCTTGCAGTCATCATCCTTGATGGCTATGTACTGTCTGTACGCTTCTGAGAGGTACAAGTCTAAACTCTTCTTTTTTGACATGTTTGACTGAAAAATAAACAGAACAATAAGATTGTGAATGTATTTATTATTGCCACTTCACACCCACTAAATTCTTTTTCGATGTCTTGCTCGGTAAAACCTAAGGGTAAAACCAGTTAAATGGCTTTGCATCAATCAGAGTATTTTTTATATAATGTACATATAAATGTTAGTGAAAATTACTCAGTGAACATGGAAATTTAAAATATATTTAGATGCCTGACTTCATATACAGTACTTTAAATATAACATACCACTCTGAATCAAATTGTGTCTCTCCGTTTGCAATTCGTTAATAACTGAATACGCTATTGTCCCGAGCGAGCTGAATACTGTGAGCACAGACGTATAACTGTGAGATTGACTTCGCCGGCCGATGAGAAACAAAGAAGTATTTACTAAATTTACAAATAGGTAGGTTAGTACGTTAACTCAATGGCTAGCAACATAAATGATACTTTGGTTAGCAACCTGTACGCTTAGTACGAGATGATTGGTGAAAACCACACTACGTTCCGTGTAACCTCTCATTTACCGAGCGTCTGTGCATAATTGGGATGACAAGTCGTTACACTGTTAACCACGTAAATACCAGCGAGCCCAAGATTCTCGCACTAGCCCCAGCATGGCCCAACCCCACTCCTTATATGACTGTCTCTTTTATACACTTCTAAAAAGAAAGAGTCAAATATACCTGTCAAAACTGACATTGTCTGTCTGGTAAGCGTTGTGATTGGAGATTAGAATTGTAGATAACTTGTGATTGGTTCATATTATTGCTTGTAAGGATGTGTAACGTTCAGAAACAAAAATCGTTTCATAGGAACGCTGCAAATCGATTCTCAAAAAAATCGGGTTCGTAACTATTTATTTCAGCTGAAGCATACTTTAATCGTTACTTTTTTGCGATATATTTTTTTAAAGTGAATTTGGAATTATCCTTTTGTAATTCTATATAAATATATTAGGAAAATGAACACGGGTGCTTATCTTAATATCGGATTATTCGATACTACTTATAATCGATTACTCGATTAATCACTATTCGCATCCTTACTTAACTCTTATTTTCTTTTATATTATAACCTCAATTTAATAGAATAGAAATGTAGAAAACATAACGTACAGTAAATTAGTTCGAAATTAATAGGTACCCAATACAAGTGTTTATAATTTAGTGATAATACAAACCGGGCTCACCTTGCCTAACCAAGTATAATCATGAAATTCGGATGTTATTACCAAACTAAAATTTATAAGGTACATACGTTATTTACAATGTTATTTACCTATAATTGCGTATCAGTTTCAAGAATTTATAATGTATGGATAGATAGATATGCTGTACATTAAAATGGTAAGCTAAAACTTGTAAATCTAAATGACACCGTATACTGAGATTTTCATGTCGTATACATGACAAATCTACCATACAGCATACTGCACCTTCATGTTCCCCCATATTCATTTAAATAAGCAAATAAAGTAATGTTATTATACACTAACTCTTTCTAATTTGAAACTATTTACAGAGATTGTGTGAGAAAACTTAGTATTTTTTTTATATTTGCAGAAATACCTACTTGTTTCTTGAAGACAACTTCATCTAACTACATGTGATGGCGCATGGATGGAGAAATACTGCTGGAGGAAGAATTATGCCGTGTATCTCAGATTGGCATGAATATAGTGTTATTTTTATACTAAGAAGAATACAAGCAACAACTAAATAATTGATTGTAGACAAATAAAGACATAATTATAGTATTGTTTTATTAAAAAATTATTCGTTTTTGTTATTTGCTCCTAAAACATGACATGGTACATTCATAGAATCTTTGTCAATATAGTATTTACATAAATTAAGAATGTTATATGAGATGACCGCTATCTTGCCTAGACTGAAAAGGGGCTGGTTTGAACCTCAATGTTATCCAACTTTATATAAATCATTAAGCACTACATAATCTAATTAACCATTTACTAACAGCAAATGAAACATCTTTTCATTTGCTGTACGAAGCCTAGGTATGCTCCAGAAATTTGAAGCGCTCATCTAATCTTAATGCCTTAGGCATTATCTTATTCTACCTTTAGATCTTAGAGTGCAGAAATATTTTATGGTAGGTGCCAATTTAGTGATAGGTAAAAAAATAATTTATTTAAATATATTACCTATTATTAGTTAGCTAATATAATATGGCAATTCATAAGTATTATGAGTGCAGTCTAGGTAATAACAATAGAATGAAAATTATGAGTCACCTGCATAATATGTAAGTAAGTGTATAAATTGAAATTAAAATCACAATTTTACTAGCACACTAATAATGTGTCAAGCATCGAAAATTATGGTAAAGCAGTTGGCTAGATATGGTAATAAGTAAATGTTACATAATACATTAATAATACTATATTTTAAGATAAATTACTATGTTTTCCTAGTTCCTTTTCGACACTGTAGCCATATTGTACCAATCCACGAACTCCAAGAAAGTGGTAGGTAGATACCTACTGTAAAAATTATGAAATAGCCAAATAATTATTGTAATGCTATAATTTATTACCTATGAGTGGGTGTAGTATGTACTTAATAATATATGTAAATACTAAAATCTGTTAATGTACAATTTTAGGTGTTGGCGGGTACATCCATAAGAAATGCCTTTAAGATACAACCTTCCTTTTAGTCTGATATGTGATTGAATTAACAAATTAAAAAATGACTAAATAGAATTATTCTATGTAGTTACTGTGAATTTATAATAATTTATCCAGCAAATAAATGCTATAATATTTACATACCTTGCGTGAAGTTGCGTGCTAGTAATATTCTGTATCTTTGTTAATTATGAGTTTTTTGGGGCTGGACATCGTCAGGATTATATATTATTCCTTATTATTATTCGTACAAAAGCCAAATGTTGTTTTATGATATTTTCTTCCTAAATATGGTGTTTATTCGAGTCTTTTAAGGGCGTGCTATATTCTCATCATATATTAACTCTTATCGTCCGATATTGCCATTGATAGCTTCCACAGCCTTCGGAGCTACATGCCACGTGAAATTCAATTACAAGAAAATCTATTTTCTCTCAAAATATCAATTAACGCCGCACTCACCCCTATCTCTCACGCAAAAAAAATTAGTGAATTGAAATACTGTCAAACGCACGTATTCGTGACAGAGTAACGCCAAAATTGCGTCTTTATACTGCCATTATTCGTTTGACAACTCACGAATAGCAAAAAACACAAGGCACGGTGAGTCGTGTCTTGATGATTTTAAGTTGTGGTACCGATTTTAGTTTAGGTTTGTATCCGCTAGAGGCGCTGGTGTGAAATGTATGGAAAATCATTAACGCGCTCACGCGTGTGGTTCTCACTGATTTCTTATACTAAGCCTACTGGTAGGTCCACGTATTTAAGTTCGCTGGCTTCCGGTTTATTCACACTCGCATTACATAGTCACAAGCATTAGCTTCATGGTCGCAAGCCCAAAGAGAAGTAAAATATCGTTTTTTATTGTGTTTGTTACTTAAATCACCTTGGAGCTATTCTTATCTATGCCTTGGAGTTTGTCACAGAGGTGTTTGTTATCGCTTATCGGGACTTCCCTCCCGCAGCACTGGACCACAGATCATTATTATAGTAATACTAAAGTAGAAAATAGACATGTTAATTTCAGTGTTGGTTGCTTGACTTGACACCAAGGCTGCGTTCCACTTGGGGCCAGTGTTGCCAACTCTATTTTTAACCGACTTCAAAAAAGGAGGAGGTTCTCAATTCGTCTGTATATATATATATTTTTTCTATGTATGTTCGCGCATAACTCTGGCAATTATGAACCGATTTGAAAAAATCTTTCTTCCATCCATTCTTTAATCCGTTAATTGGGTCCCATAAAAAAATTATTGCTTAGTAATAAGTAGTTCCTGAAAAAACAAGAATGGTGACTGCGCACTGAGAGCTGCAAGAAAGCCTATATAGATGACGTTTTAGTCGCTCGGACTCGCTCGGTCGGACAAAAATGGTCATAACTCTGGCAAATATTTACCAATTTCAATGAATCTTTTTTTATTCGAAAGAAGAAACCACTGTATTGAATCTGTATGAATTTTATTACAACCGGATAAGAACTTCCTGGAGGACCATGAACGATGTGGAGGAATTTATCTGGTAAAAACCATAAAACTGATGTTCTCCATTACATTGCTCTGACAATTATGAACCGATTTCGATGATTCTTTTTTTATTCGAGAGAGTAAACTACTATGATGTTTCCATGCAAATTTCATTACGACCGGATATTTTTTTCTGAAGGAACATGAATTATGTAAAACTATGTAGACGATAATGTGATCATAACCTACCTAGATAATTTTACGGTTTTCGATGGTTCAATCTTTATATATGAAAATATCACTAAAATGTTTAAAATAAAATCTTTTTAAAAAAAAATTGAACCGACTTCAATATCACTGAAAAGTATAAAATAATTTAAATATTATTGAAGTTGGTGCCAAATATACACAGCAGGTACGCTAACACCAACTTCAATAATATTTAAATTATTTTATACTTTTCAGTGATATTAAAGTCGGTTCAATTTTTTTAAAAAAAGTTTTTATTAAAAGATGCCAGATCGGCAATAAAAAAAAGATAATAATAATAATACCAGCCCTTGTTTATGTCCCACTGCTGGGCACGGGCCTCCCTTCAAGTTGAAGGGGCTTAGGCCATAGTCCACCACGCTGACCAAGTGCGGGTTGGCGGACTTCACACGTCTTTCGAAAGCTAGTTAGGCTTTCTCAGACATTCAAGTTTCATCACGATGTTTTCCTTCACCGAAAGCTAGTAACAATCGCACAAAGACGATTCGCACATGATTAATTAAATAAATCAGAGGTGCAAGCAAGGCAAGCGCTCGCCCACTGAGCTGTTACAGCTTACCTAGGTACTTTTACGATAGTTTATCTATTCGTTAGCGCTATTGGTTCGATAACTTGACACATTGCGTTTCGGAACCACAAATTGTCACATAAATTCCGTTTAAACTTGGCTCAATTTAACTGACCAATGTGTGCAGTTTATTGGTTCGATAACTTTATTTGATGATTTCAACCAATGATATTATTGTTTTCAACATCAAAATTGACGTTTTTTAGGTTGACGCTGCTGCAGCGTGAGCGCCAGGGAGCCTGCGGAAAATTGAATTTTTGTATGTCACTTTGTTTACGCAGCACTAGCGCTACGAGAGTTAACGGCGTTTGGAGACACTACTTACGGTGAATTTAATTGATTATTACTTAATTAATATCATTATTAAGCACTTATTTATACCGAAAAAATGTTAATAAAAATAAGAACTGGTAATATTGGCTATTATATAAAACTTTAAAATCAATTTTAAATCTCAGAAAAAGACCCATCTAGCGTCGAATTATTGCACTGCTTATCGGTCTCAAAAGTACCTCAGAAACCGGCCATCAGTCGATTAACAGCCAGATTCGTGTGCACACGTTTTATATTAAGAAAAGCAATCCAGAAGGAAACGATGAATACATGGTTGATAAAATTACCTATAATAATAAATTAACTGCGAGTTACAGCAGAATATAGTTTTATAAAAATACATCAGAATGAGAGATAGCAGCCTTCAAAAACGCTCACCTTACGTGAAGAAAATATTATTCCATGTTTCTGGGGTTTCTGTTGTTTTATCATCATCAGCAGCCAAAAGACGTCTACTGCTGAACAAAGGCCTCCCGCTAAGAAGAGAGGAGTTGCTATAATCTCCACGGTTGGCAGGCGTCTTGGGGATCGCAGTATAAGTGGTAGGTAATCAAATAGAAAGACACTGCTGCTCGTCTTCTTGTTTTCCCTTAGTCGCTTCTTAGGGGCCCAACGGGAAAAGAGGAGAGAGTGCTATTTTTTACCCGGACACCCCATGGGGAATGTTTTAAAGATACTGACACTAAATTCTTTTTTTGAGGCAGTAGAATCTACAATATTTTCGCTATTACTGTTTTCGTCCTGCACTTTGAACAAAAACACGAATGTCTGCGTGCTTAGAAATCGTTTATTCAACTAAAATATTGCCGCGCATCCGTACACGTCAATATTATTGACAATATCCCTGCCTCCCCCCGATATTGTCGCGACCACGAATTTATATTTACTTCAGGTTCGTGGTCGCGACATAACATTTTTATTAAAATAAAATAAACCGACTTCTATAGACGCCACACTAAAAAGTGAAAAATAACATAATAATAAATATTATTAAGTTGGTGCTGGTCAGTTGGTCCTACATTTCATGGAACAGAGTTCCTGTTAACACCTTCCTGTTTGCTCCCATCACCAGACTATGAACATCCTTTTTCTAGCAGATACTCGTCGAGACCTACGCAACGAGCCCAAACTCAGTGGGTCTACGTTTATTGGTGCAGAAATCCTGTGACCACCTTCATGCTCCATCATCAGACCCTGGTGAAGGTTACCATTTTCTTAGTACCAGTTTTTTAGTATCAACGGATTTACATATGTTCTAAATTTCAGATCTTTCGGAGTAATAGAAGTACTTAAAAATGTCCATTGTATACGAAATATCCCTATCTCGACTTGGAAAAGAGCTGATGGTCTTCAAAGCTAAACCGATTTTCAAGAAACATCGCTAAGAACCATCTCCAATAAACCAGCATACGCCAATCTGTCCACTCGTTTGAGCGCTGTAATGCCACAAACAGTTATACAGACAGACAGACACGACCCTAAACTAATAACACCACTCGTTTTTGGTCGGGGGTCAAAAAGAAACCATCGAATTCGGTAGGATGATCTGAATGGTGTATGACCATTTTGTAGACGAAGATATTTTCTATTTTGGTTTCTACCAGTTATATCTCCTTCCCATCATCATGTTCTACGAAAAAGTTCTTATCCGGTCATGATGACATTCATACCGAACCATCCTAATGGTTCATGCTTTCGAATAAAAAAAGAATCACTGAAATAGGTAAATATTTGTAAGAGTTATAATCATTAATGCTTAGAATATCGTCTTTTATTCGGCATTAAATAAAAATGTTATGGGACCAACTTGATGGAACGTCCATTAGGTACAAAAAAGAATCATCCAAATAATTCCGCCAAATATGTACTATTTGGCGGAATTATGAGTTACCATACATTAAAAAAAACATACACGACGAATTGATAACCACCTCCTTTTTTGGAGTCGGTTAAAAATCAGAATATCTGGAAATCGACAATAACATTGAACAATACCGCAATACAGGCCGCACACACACAATATTATTGACAATATGCACTAAGTATATGGACAATAATATTGAGTGTGTGCGGCTAGCCTAATACATAAAATATAGTTTTCACATGGTTTTCACACCACCTGCTCGATAATGTCACATTATATGTCATATAAAGATGACATAAAGTGCCTCATTATTGCCCTATAGTCTAGCCGGGTAATAATGTTGTACTAAACTCCCTTGGGTAATAATGTGATTTGAATTTCGAACGTCAAACGAAAATTCCTCTACACTTTTACCACAGGTATATATTACTACTCTACGCAGAGAACTGCACGAAAAACAAAACATTTGAAAATCGAACTGAGCGCGACGAACACAACCCAGTGTTCTATTCTAGAAAATAAAATGAAATAGATGATAACGCGGCAAAACACTATGTTGATATTATTGACGGTCTCGTTGGTCTAGTGGTTAGACACCCTGGCCGCTACCCAATAGGTCGTGGGTTCAATTCCCACCAAGGGTCTGGGTGTTATTTAACTATTTAATTAATATTAGTTATCTGGTTTCCATAGTACAGGCTCTGCCTAGTTTGGGATCAGATTACCGTGTGTGGATTGTCCCAAAATATTGTTATTATTTTAATTCTAGCAATATTTGTATTTTATTACCTCGCAGTAGGTGTGAAAAGTAGTGTATTCACCTCGGGGATAAAGGTGCCTTTGTCTTGGGCGAGCTTAAATCCCTCGCTGTACTCAGGATTCTAGTATTAACTCCCTCACTACGCTCGGGAGTTAGCGCTATACTCCCTCGCTGCGCTCGGGAGTTACTAGAATCCTTCGTTATGCTCGCGATTCAATGAAACGCCCGCGACATAAGACACTACTTTATCCCCTTGGTGCATAAACTACTATTTTTTTTATCGTATGATTACTGGTTAGTGGTAAAGATTGGGTAAAGTAAAGAGAATATAACGCTACGCTAAGATTAGTGGCCAACCTTTTTTTTTTATTTTTTTTATTTTTTTATTTTTTTTCCTTTATGATGATCCCATTCGGTTTCAACATTTAAATTACAATCTAGCCTTGAAACTAATGAGTAATATTATTATAACCTAAACGAATAAAGTAAATTAAATTAAAGAATGTGTCCAATAGCACTTTTCTTATTGTCTCTATTAAGGCGAAGACACTTTGTTATTGTGTTCTACACTGCACTACACTGCACTAATTTAACATATAAACTAACTCAAAAGGCTTTGTCCTTTTTAGTCTTCTTTCTATGTCCGTGTTATCGAGGAGCTGGATAGCCTCGACATTCACGTGGTGATGAAGCCGCCGTTCATGTGCTTCTGCATAGTCTTTTATAACTGGCTACGAGGTCCACTTTGAGGTCCCGATGGAGGTCGTTAGTTCTAATGTACCAGGGAGCGTTTACAATGCCTCTGAGTACTTTATTTTGGAATCTTTGTATTGTCTGTATATTAGTTTTTTTGGTACAGCCCCAGAGCTGTATACCATAAGTCCATACCGGCATTAGGACTTGTTTGTACAAAAGTATTTTGTTTTGCACAGACAACGCAGAGTGTTTTCCAAGCAGCCAGTGCATTTTCTTGTAGCGAAGGCCTAACTCTTCGCGTTTCTTTTTAACATGAGCCTTCCAGCGAAGCTTTGCGTCAAGTGTCATGCCCAGGTATTTCGCGGTATTTTCATAAGGTATAGCATGATTGTTTATATATACCGGGTGATAGTTGGACCTTTTATTGGTAAAATCAATGTGAACCGACTTCGATTCATTAAGCTTTATGCGCCACTTTTTTGTCCAGTTATAGATCGAGTTCACGGCCATTTGAACATTCTCCACTGCTTCCGCATGTGTGGCTCCTGTAGCCATGATGGCCGTGTCATCAGCAAAAGTTGCAATGGTGTTGTTTTCTAGTTTTGGGATATCACATGTGTATAAGAGGTACAGGACCGGACCTAAAACACTTCCTTGTGGCACCCCTGCTTCAATTTTCTTAAGATCAGAATAACAATCTTCTTGTCTTACTCTGAACATTCTTTCTGTCATGTAAGATTCCAAGATATCACAGAATTGTTTTGGCAACATTTTCCTTAGTTTATATAAGAGACCCTGATGCCACACCTTATCAAATGCTTGGGCTACGTCCAGGAAAACTGTAGAGCAAACTTTCTTCTCTTCTAATGTTTTTTCAATTAAGTTGGTAATTCTGTGGACTTGGTCTATTGTAGAATGTTTTTCCCTAAAGCCAAACTGATAGTCTGGGATAAGATTTCTATCGTGTATGATTGGTTTCAACTGTCTCAATAGGAGCTTTTCAAATAATTTTGACATTATCGGCAAAAGTGATATCGGCCTGTATGATGTTGCTTCATAAGATGGTTTACCAGGTTTTGGTATCATAATAACTTCAGCAACTTTCCACACATCAGGTACATATTTTAGTCTAAAGGAAGCATTTATAAGTGAGGTAAGTTTCACTATTGCTTTTCGTGTCAGATTACTGAGAACTTCCCCAGTAATGAGATCGTAGCCAGGGGTTTTTTTCTTGTTTAAGAGTTTTATCTCTTTTTGGACTTCTGTTGGTGTAGCGAATCTTATATCTACATCATCTTGTGTTGTTACATCCAAAACGATTTCTTCAGTATCTGGTTTATTTGGTTGGAATGTGTTTTCCAAATGCTGTGCAAATCTAATTGCCTTTTGTTCATTATTTATAGCCCAGTGCCCGTTTTCTTCTTTAATTGGAGGAATTTGAGTAATGGGTTTTTTTAAGCTTTTTGTGGCTTTCCATAGTGAGTAATCTGTTGCACGATCACTCGTTAGTTGAGTGAGATAATTGTGCATAGATTCATCACGAAATTGTTGTATTTCCCTACTTAATTGTTTTGTAAGGTTATTCAGCAGTGACTTGTCAGGTGGATATCTTGTTCTTTGCCACTTTTTCCTTTGTCTTCTCTTCTCAGCTATAAGACGTCGGATTTCTTTTGGATAATTTGTGGTCCTGTATTTAGTTTTTATAACAGGCGTATTCTTCCAAGCACATTGTTGAATATCTGTTATAAACTTTCTTACTTCTAAATCTACTTGCTGTGGGTTTTTTAAGGGCACTTTTAGGATTATTACGGCATCCAAATCATGCTTAAAGCTTTTCCAATCAGTATTTTTGCTGACTAGAGTTGGGTGATTTTCTCTATATTTTATTTCTTCATTAATAGTTAACATAATTGGTGAGTGATCTGAACTCATATCGTAACCTTCCTCGATAGAGAGAAGGTTCGATGAGATGTTTTTGTAAATAAAAAAATCGATCAGGTCCGGGATTTTGTTTCGGTCAGTAGGCCAATAGGTTGGCTTACCCGTTGATATGACATCACATCTCATATTTCTTATTGCGCTTAGTAATTCTTTTCCTTTAGATGTAGTAAGTCTAGACCCCCAGTGGATATTTTTCGCATTGAAGTCACCTCCAAGTATGAATCTGTTACCAAGTTGTTCTAAGAAACGTTCATACTGCGTTGTTTTTATTGAGTACCTCGGTGGACAGTATATAGCTGATATAGTAACCGGGTAATGTTTTATTTTAACACATACAGCCACGGCTTGAATTTCACGGTCTTCGTGTTTAAATATCTCGTGATGGTAAATATTTTCCTTTATTATGATAGCGCTGCCTCCCCTAGCTTTGTTGTCTGGGTGCAATGCATGATATATTTTGTATCCTTTCATTTGGATGTAACATTCATTTGTAAAGTGCGATTCAGATATAAGGCACACATCGATGTTTTCTGTGTTTAGGACGACTTCTAGCTCATGATGATGCTGGCGTAGTCCATTAGCATTCCAGGCCATAATTTTTAGTGTGGTAGTCATTTTTGCTTGGTAATAGCTACTTTGGTGCTATGTTCCAATTTCTTTAGTCTTTCGTCGAATGATGTTATGACGTTCAAGATTTTGTTAAGCTTTTCATCTAGATTAGATGTTTGTTGTGTCTGGAGATGTTGTTGTGACTGAGATTTTGACTGGCTGCCCTTTGTTATCTGAGCAAAAGACAGATTTTTGGTGACGGGTTGGCTCTGAACTTTTTTAACGGTATTGCTACGCGGAGTCTGCTGGGTTGGGGCTTTAGGGTTCTTTACTGCTTTATTTTTTAAATTCTGCAGTTCTTTAGCTACTATGCATCCTCGATAGCTAGCGGGGTGTGCTTCGCCACAGTGGACACACTTTGGTTTAGTGTCTGCAGGTTTTCGGCAGTCTTTTGTCAGGTGCTTGCCAGTACATTTTACGCACCTGGGCTCTTTAGAACAGTATTTTTGAGTGTGTCCGTAAGCTTGACACCTTTTACACTGAGGGATTAATTTGGATGCTTTAATCGGTTGTACGTCTACTTTACATCCAAGAATAGATTTTATATTATATATTTTGTTGATATCCTCACCCTTATCAAATGACAGCATGAACATATTGAGGGGTTCTTTCGTCCTCCAATTTAGCTTGTTTGTTGCGTTTTGAATCATGTATCCTTTGGACGATAAATCTTCGACTATCTTGACAGGATCACATGAGAAATGCAAGTTTTTAGCCATTACTCTGATTGGTCTATCTTGTTTATTCTCGTACGAATGCCAGAGGCTGTTGCTTTCTAACAGCAGCTTTGTAATGGCTCTATACGAGTCCTCACTGTTAGCGTTAACCTTAACGGTGTCTCCGCTTCTCATTTTGATTAAAAACGAGTCACTAGGCACGCTTGACGTTAGGCAATCGTAGAATTTTTGGTAGTTTTTGACTTGTTCTACGATTATTGGCGGCGGCTGGGGAGCCTTTTTAACTTTAGGCGTCTTTTTATCAGTCTCGCTGTAGCATTCTCCATGTTGTTGCAGTGGTGACAGTGATTGATTCAGCTTCCTTTTCTTACGACTCTGCTGACGGATCCACTCAGTTTCCTTAGCTAGTTCCTCTTCGTCTGTCTCATAATGGACTTGTTCGGAGGCACTATCAGTTGTGGTAAGTTTGGCTGGAGGCACATTCTTGCTCTCTTGATAATACTCCAGTTGCTGCTGAAGCTTCTCTATTTGACAGTGTAATTCTTTAACTAGATTTTGTAATTTCTTACATTCCGCTTGTTCCTCCGCAAAGCGCTGGTACAGGATATGCTCATTTTCTGTTTCAAGCCTTATTCTATTTTGCGAATCCATTTTTAAAATATAACTTCGTGTTAACAATGTTCACACATATTGTTTTGATTCACAACACATGACGATATCTGGGTCATCGCGGTTACCGGTGACGATTACTCGCGACAGTGTTTTTGCTGCGTCGGCGCTTAACCCGAGTACGGACTAGGGCAAGGACAACACAGCCGTTCTTCGCGGATGCCGAACTAACACTGAACAAACAAAATTGGCCAACCTGGTGTCAGAGTTGTTCAAGCTGCACTTGGGTTGGGTATTCTGTTCTTCAGGCTTCTCTGTCCTTCGGACTTGGTCTAACCATTTTTTTTTTTGACGCGGGGGAAATCTTCCAAAGATTCCCGGGAGCTGTGGGGCTCGACCGGGGTATGTGGGATTCTTACCCACTAAAACCCCCGCGGCTGTCGCAGCGGCACATGAGAGGGGGGACCCCAGGGATCTCCGGTGGGATCTGCACCAGGGGCCCCTCAGTGCCTTGCCTTTGAGCCCGCCGCCGGGGGGCGCATTGTAGCCCCCCGGGAACCTGACACGGTACTCACGGGGACGGGGGTCGCAACCCCGCCGGATAGACGGGGGCCGTAGGCTTAACCTAACCCTACCTAACCTTGGCCTACTTCCACTACAGCTACTACCTGGGAAATCCGCCACTGGGTACTACAGTTACAGCTCTATACAACGTGTTATCAAATTATCGCAAAACCTGAAACTAGTTTTTGAAGTGAAACTTCTTATGCGACTTCCAAAAATGTTATCACATAACGCGTTAAACGTTAAATGATAGGTGATAGGCGATAGGATGTAAGTGATAGGTGTTAAACGATAGGCGAAAGGCGTAAATTTGTTAAGGTTATGAAAGCGCTCATGTGACGCCGTCACTGAGTGAGTGGGTGAGTGGGTGAGTGGGTGGAGTGGGTGAGTTGGTGGAGTGGGTGAGTGGGTGGAGTGGGTGGAGTGGGTGAGTTGGGGTGAGTTGGGGCGAGTTGGGGCGAGTTGGAGCGAGTTGGGGCGAGTTGGCGTGAGTTGGGGTGAGTTAGGGTGAGTTGGGGTGAGTTGGGGGTGAGTTGGGGCGAGTTGGGGTGAGTTGGGGCGAGTTGGGGTGAGTTGGGGCGAGTTGGGGTGAGTTGGGGCGAGTTGGAGCGAGTTGGGGCGAGTTGGGGTGAGTTGGGGCGAGTTGAGGTGAGTTGGGGCGAGTTGGGGCGAGTTGAGTTGAGTTGAGTTGAGTGTGTGTGTGTGTGTGTATGTGTGTGAGTGAGTGATTTTTTCAGCGACCAGCGTATTTAGTCGACAATGAGTAAATACAAATATTGTACTAATATAAATCGATACAATTTAATTAACAATCAACTTTATGCAGAAATTACTAAGTGATGCGAGTACACTTATATAAACAGTGATTTTAATTTAATTGTGAAGTTATTTATTTATGTGGTACATAATGTACTGAAGTTAAACCTACATAATCAAACAATATTTATAATAATGAAATTGTGTGTGTTATTATGTATTAGAAATGTATGTACTGAAATGAAATGATTGTTTAAAACGTTGTGGTATATTTACTTTTCTACCAAACCTTGTTACATATTGATTATTAGAATTTCCAATAACATTTTCAACAGACTGATTTGGGTGAGTTGGGGCGAGTTGGGGCGAGTTGGGGTGAGTTGGGGTGAGTTGGGGTTAGTTGGGGCGAGTTGGGGTGAGTTGGGGCGAGTTGGGGCGAGTTGAGTTGAGTGTGTGTGTGTGTGTGTGTGAGTGAGTGAGTGAGTGAGTGAGTGAGGGACCGACCGATCGACTGAGCGAGAATGAAGTTTCACTTCTTCCGCGCGGAGGGCAGGACTCCACGCACGCACATTTTTTTTGTTCATTACACTACTATTTGTAGTACCTAATTATATATTTGACATATCATGCCGATGGCGGCCACATTCTTAGTAGCTATGGAGAGAGCTATGCTCGGAGTTTCTTTGCGCGACAGAATCTGGAATGAGGAGATTCGCCGAAGAACCAAGGTCACCGACATAGCTCGTAGAATATGCAAGTTGAAGTGGCAGTGGGCAGGCCATATCGCTCGAAGAGCCGATAACCGTTGGGGAAGAAAGGTTCTCGAGTGCCGCCGTCCTCTTCGGAGTCGCCGCCGTACTCAATGGACGTTCAAAGGGCCCACACCCCGAACGTCCAGCGACTCCGAAGGGCGGACTTGGTTTAACCATGGCTTAACCTGAGGGCTTAATGACTGCTGTATAGATGTCAACAACAGGGACGGACTTTTACATGCCCTCCGGAGCACGGAGACGCTCAGTTCAAATGCCACTAAACGGTCACCCATCTATGGGCCGACTTTGCCCGACGTTGCTTAACTAAATGATTAAACCGGCTAAGGGCTTAAAAAAATATAATGAATTTTCTAATACCAACAGCTACCATGTGGTTAAATCTCGGCTAATTAAATAATACTCTGAGGGTTAAATAGCAGTGTTGCCAACTCAATTTTTAAAAGAAAGCTAGATCAGCAGATAAAAATAGCTAGATGTTTGAAAAAAATAAGGCCAACCGTTTTTTATTGTATTTAATCAGTTAAACTTTCTGGTTTCAGGAAGTTTAGGTTCAGAAAGCCATTCTGGTCTGAACTTTTGGGCGAAGGGCGTACTTTGCGCCAGTGCAATAAAAAAAATAACTCACTGGCCAAAAAACATTCACAGGCGATTCCACCATAACAATTTCCAAACTGTTTCGTGACTATGGATGCTAAGTAATATATTATATCTATAAGTTTGTGAATTACGATGTTCGGGATAATCTCCGGTACTATTTTTTTACTGTTAGAAAGGTATATACCTTTCTCCCTGAGTACTATTATAGACTACTTTTTATTATGGTAAACGTACAAAAAAGTGTGGGTGGAGCTGCGCGGGTCAGCTACTGTAGGGCCAATTTAATAGATCACATTTGATATCTGTCAGTTTCATTGTTCTGTTTCAATAAATATATGTAATCGTAATTGAAAAAAAAAAGCAATTGGGCATTACTTTGAAAAAAGAATAATACTATGCGTTTCATCTAAGAATGTTGCCGCCATCTTGTAATTTCAAATATATAATTACTAAAAATGATGTTTTAACAAAAATAGATAGAAAAATAAGACATTACAATAAATAATCAAAACCGGGGCGAATTTTTCATTTTGTGTTTACTCAGCTGCCGGTACAAAAATCGTAAAAAACGCGTGAATTCATCATCATGGCGATCATCATGGCGGCAACATTCTTAGTTGAAACGCATAGTAGGTATTTTATGCCCGCCGTTACAAGGTTAGTACATTCGCGTTGTTAAATATTGAGGAAATGTCTAAAGTAGGGCCAATTAATTAGATCACATTTGTTTATTATAAAACACTTAATTCAATTTCCAAACTTTCAAACGCGTCTGTTTTCGGAGAATAGATAATGAACCATCCACCACATATCCGGCAAGTTGCTGGTTGAATTGAATAGTTACTAAGAATAGTTACCTTTTACGTTTGTGGTTTCATTTATCGCTTTGTCATGATTGTATCTTTCTTTAATACTTTACACGTGTAAACATAAAAAGCTAAATATTGTAGATAAAAATAGCTTAAAGCTAGATCGAATTATTTGTATCTGATGAAGTTGATTTATAGCTAAATCTAGCTATAAAAACACTGACTTGGCAACACTGTTAAATAGCGATAACCCCTCCCTCCATCCATACCATAGTAGAGTGTTATTCTCATCTATAAGTAGTTATTTATTATTACCGGTTATTGGCGGCGTAGTTCTTACTGAGTAGTCTGTGCTGGCGGCCACTGGACGCTATAATAACGAAATAATCAGTGAGTCCTGGGTGAGTGAAATTAAATGACTTTTGGGTTTTTTTTACAGATACATACTAAAATCACAGTCTATAAACCAATATTTCGATGGCTCCTACGTTAAATATCGTATGTGTAAAACCCGCACTTTACGGGAGAGCAAATTAAAGGTATTTTTCTACGCTAATTATTAAACATTTGTTTTCATATTATTCGGTAAAATAAGGCATGTTTTATGGTTGGTACAAATTTCAGCCAAATAGCTTCAAATTTAAAGAACAAGCGTAGAAAAATACATTTAATTTGCTCTCCCGTAAAGTGCGGGTTTTACACATACGATATTTAACGTAGGAGCCATCGATTTGTACACTGTGCTAAAATACTGTGAATTACAACAAAGTAAGTTTAAGTAAATGACTTACCCACAATTTTGTTTTTCATTGTAGGTAACTTTACCTCTTTGACTTTACTCTTCAATCAACCACATTAATGCGAATGAATTTTGATGATACAGTTATTTCGTATACTACTTAAATACGGTTGAAGTTTTAAATTAATTGATTAAAACCTGAGTAACCAACTAAATAGCACTAAAATTTAAATGGTTATTCAAACAGTTAAATACTTACTTACTTAAGTAGTACTTAACTACTTACGGTTAAAAACTGGGACCCACTTTTTACTTGCCCTCCGAAGCACGGAAAACGCTAAATTCAAATGGCATTAAACGGTCGCCCATCTATGTACTGACCTTGCCTAACGTTGCTTAACCTGATAGATTGCGACAGATTGATAACAACTGCCTATGAGTGTCTCCTTATTTTTGAATACATAGTACCTATTAGATACATTTGAATTGATAACCTCCTTTTTTAAAGTCGGTTAAAGGCTGGGACCCACTTTTTACTTGCCCTCTGAAGCACAAAGGCGCTTAGTTCAAATGGCAATAAACGGTCACCTATCTATATATATATACCTTTCCTAACGTTGCTTAACCTCATCGATGGCCAAACATTAATAACAACTGTCTATGAGTGACTACTTATTATTATTATTATAAAATTATAATAAATAATAATAAGTAAGTAGAATGAAAAATGGATAAAATCGGACCTCGCGTATCCTATGTCCTACTTCGTAGTATTAACTCAAATCATACCAAGTTACATTTGAATCCATTCAGTAGTTTCGGCGTGATGCGCGGCCATGATACAGACAGACCGACAAAATTGAAAAAAAAAATGCAGTTTCGGCTTCAGTATCGGTTATATGATGTCCTCAAAAAATATTTTTCATAATTCAATGTACAGAATTGGACCTGTTACAGTTTTATTATAAGTAAGATAGATTTATTTATTCTGGGACAATCCATACACGGTTATCTGATCCCAAACCAAGCAGAGTCTGTACTATGGCAGATAACTGACACTAATACTTATAATATACTTTTTTTTTGTAAATACATACTTAAATTCATCAATTAAAAAGTTGTAACAGCTCAGTGGGCGAGCGCTTGCCTTGGAAACAAGGTGCGCAGGTTCGAACCCCGGCTCGCACCTCTGATTTCTTTAATTAATCGTGTAATCGTCTTTGTGCGATTGTTACTAGCTTTCGATGAAGGAAAACATCGTGAGGAAACCTGCATGTCTGAGAAAGCCTAACTAGCTTTCGAATGACGTGTGAAGTCCGCCAACCCGCACTTGGCCAGCGTGGTGGACTATGGCCTAAGCCCCTTCATCTTAAGGGGAGGCCCGTACTCAGCAGTGGGACATTAACAAGGGCTGGTATTATTATACTTAAATTCAGGGATAATGTAGCATTCTAATGGTATAAGAATTTTTGAATTCAGTCCAGTAGTTTAGTGTACTTAGATGTGTACATTTATAGCATGAACAATAATAATAACAGACGGGATAGCTGGCTGGGAGGAGCGGTTGCTGCTGCGGTCGTAGGTGTGCTCGGCGGGGCGGCATATTACCTGACTACGAGGAATAACAAGTCGAAACAACCGACAAACCAACATAGAACTCAACAGAGTACGAACAGTGCATCAGTAGCGTCATATCTTACAAATATGGTTAGCAGATTGTCTACAGTCAGGTAAGCGTTTGAAACTCATGCATCCATCGATATTATTTTAGCTTTATAGCTTTTTGTATGTTGTCACAGTAAACAAGGTTATAGCAGCAGTACCTTCCACATCCATTTTTTTTATACTACCAAGGTGGCAAGCAAAGCGTGCGGCCCGCTTGATGGCAAGCAGTCACCGCAGCCTATAGACGCTAGCAACACCAGAAGAATCACTAGCGCGTTGCCGACCCTTAAGACATTAGACATTAAGTCTTTGTGTTCGATAATTTCACCAGCTACAGTGCCCTGCACCGGAACACAGCAATGCTTACACCCCGCTCTTGGCGGCAGAATATCTGACACTGCGGTGGTACCTACCTGGACGGTTCCTCTAGTAAATAGTAATAGTAGGTAGTAGTAGTATGTCTCGGCAGGTATGCGTATGACTGTAATTGTAGAAACCTTGTACGACTTGTGCCAATTTGGAGCCTCCATAAACGATAAAAATCTTTATTTATTAAAAATGAACCGACTTGAATATCACTGAAAAGTATAAAATAATTTTATACTTATAATATTTGGCACCAACTTCAATAATATATAAATTATTTTATTCTTTTCACTGATATTGAAGTCGGTTCATTTAAAAAAAAAAGATTTAATTTTGATTTTTTTTGTGATATTTTCATACATATAGATTGAACCATCGAATACGGTAAAATGATCTAGATAGGTTATGATCACATCGTCTACATACTTTTACATAATTCATGTTTCTTCAGAAAAAAAATATCCGATCGTAATGAAATTTGAATGGAATCATCATAGTAAGTAGTTTACTCTCTCGAATAAAAAAAAGAATCATCAAAATCGGTTTATATTTGTCAGAGTAATGTAATGGAGAACATCAGTTTATGGTTTTAACCAGATAAATTCCTCCACATCGTTCATGGTCCTCCAGGGAGTTCTTATCCGGTTGTGATAAAACGCATACAGATTCATCACAGTGGTTTCTTTTATTGAATAAAAAAAGAATCATTGAAATTGGTAAATATTTGCCAGAGTTATGACCATTTTTGTCCTTAAAAAGCGATATAAAGTCATCTTGTAGGCATTCCTGTAGCCTGATTCTCGTAATCAAAACAATAACGTTAACGTAGCGACTCAGTCGTTTAAACACTTTTCGTATTCACGTCCGTCGATTTTACTTCAACGGCAACGATTTAAAAGTCGTTCGATTAAACTATCGTTGGAGCGTATTCTGGTATAATATCGTCGTTCAATCGTTTTATAACGTTGACTAAATGGTATTCTCGTATGAAAATGACGTCACTACCGATCGGATGCCAACGAGTAAGCGTCAAATTCCGCGATTCAAGAGTCGTTGAACAAACGTTGGTTATTTGAGACGATTTTTGCTTTTCTTATTCTTGTGGTGCGAGTCAAAGTAATAAAATAACTTTTAAATGAGCCACGGACTTACGTATTTACTATCAAATTCGTCTGCACAGCAAGAAATACAAAAAGAAAGCTGATAAGGCGAAATATGTAAAATATAAATAAATACGTAAAATTTGGGATATGGAACGCGACTAGGCATGATAGAGCTCATGTTAGAGATATATTGATTGTAGCACTAAACTGGAACATGAGAGCTAGGAGTGAGTGAGTGAGACGAAAATAGGATCGTATGCTGTGAGTGAAGAGAGTAATTAGAAGATAGTGTGAACGAGATGGTTTTAAGGTAAATATAATTAGAGTAAGAGAGATAGAATAAATTAATAAATAGAGAAAAACACGTATTTTAATTAATAAACAATTAGTATGTTTGTGGAGGGAACGGAAACGAATTAATCTCGAGTTTCCCAAAGCCTAAGCTCTTAGCTTATCTCACAAAACTCCTACCAAGACCAAATATTGATTAGGACGACATCTATCAGGGAATAGCAAAACGTACAGAACAATGACTCGTTGACTAATCGTTTAGTTTCGATCCAATTGAGTTGAAGTCCTATCGAACTACGTATATGGTATACGAGAATACCGATTTTGGATAGGACTTCGATCTAACGACAACAAAACGTCACCGCTATTTGGACTGTTTGTTATTACGAGAATTCTCGTAATCAAAACAATAACGTTAACGTAGCGACTTAATCGTTGAAACACTTTTCGTATTCACGTCCGGCGATTTTACTTCAACGGCAACGATTTAAAAGTCGTTCGATTGAACTATCGTTGGAGCGTATTCTGGTATAATATTCATCGTTCAATCGTTTTATAACGTTGACTAAATGGTATTCTCGTATGAAAATGACGTTACTACCGATCGGATGCCAACGAGTAAGCGTCAAATTCCACGATTCAAGAGTCGTTGAACATACGTTGGTTAATTGAGACGATTTTTGATTTTATTATTCTTGTGGTGCGAATCAAAGTAATAAAATAACTTTAAAATGAGCCATTGACTTACGTATTTACTGTTAAATTCGTCTGCACAGCAAGAAATTCAAAAATAAAGCTGTTATGGCGAAATCTAAATAAATATGTTAGATATGGGTTATGGAACGCGACCAAGCATGTTAGAGATATTGGATGTAGTGATGTAGCACTAAGCAAGCATGAACGTGAGAGCTGAGAGTGAGTGAGACGAAAATATGATCGTACGCTGTGAGTAAAGAGTAATTAGAAGATAGTGTGAGCGAGATGGTTTTAAGGTAAATATAGTTAGAGTAAGAGAGATAGAATAAACTAATAAATAGAGAAAAAACACGTCTTTTAATTAATATACAAATAGTATGCCTGTGGAGGGATTTGAAACTAATTACCCCTAGTTTCCCGAACCCTAAACTCTTAACTCATCTCACAAGATTCCCACCAAGACCAAAAATTTATTGGGGCGACATCTATCAGGGAATAGCAAAACGTACAGAACAATGAATCGCTGACTAATCGTTTAGTTTCGATCCAATTGAGTTGAAGTCCTATCGAACTACGTATATGGTATACGAGAATACCGATTTTGGATAGGACTTCGATCGAACGACAACAAAACGTCAACGAAATTTGGACTGTTTGTTATTACGAGAATCGGGCTACTTTCTTGCGAAGTCGCCATTCTTGTTTTTTCAGGAACTACTTATTCGTAAGCGATAATTTTTTTATGGGACCCAATCAATGGATTGAAGAATGGATGGAAGAAAGATTTTTTCAAATCGGTTCATAATTGCCAGAGTTATGCGCGAACATACATAAAAAAAAATATACAGACGAATTGAGAACCTTCATTTAATTGAGAACATGCTGAGTGGATAACCCTTCAGCGGCATTGTTTAAAATAAAAAGTGTAAGAGATAAGTTAGATTTAAATGTCGTTGAATAAATGTTTTTTTTTCTTTCTTTCTTTCTCCTTTTTTGAAGTCGGTTAAAATCAAATCAATATGTTATTATTGTTTCTCAAACATTCATTCACAATTGAACTAGATCAAGTGTGACGATTGCAAAAACGGTCACACACAATAATTACACCCATATTCACAAATGCTCGACCATTTGCACTTAGCTAAAATATGTAGGTACCCATTTTAGCCAATCACAGGTCCGCCATTCATTCGCCATTTCTCAGTCTGCGTGGTGACGCTTCTATATCACAATCGGCGTTGCAATGCTCCTATATCACAGTCAGCGTTACAACGCTTCTTTATCACAATCGGCGTGGCGACGCTTCTATATCACAATCGGCGTTGCAATGCTCCTATGTCACAGTCAGCGTTACAACGCTTCTTTATCACAATCGGTGTGGCGACGCTTCTATATAACAATCGGCGTTGCAATGCTCCTATGTTACAGTTAGCGTTACAACGCTTCTTTATCACAATCGGCGTGGGGACGCATCTATATCACAATCGGCGTTGCAATGCTCCTATGTCACAGTCAGCGTTACAACGCTTCTTTATCACAATCGGCGTGGCGACGCTTCTATATCACAATCGGCGTTGTAATGCTCCTATGTCACAGTCAGCGTTACAACGCTTCTTTATCACAATCGGCGTGGCGACGCTTCTATATCACAATCGGCGTTGCAATGCTCCTATGTCACAGCCAGCGTTACAACGCTTCTTTATCACAATTGTCGTGGCGACGCTTCTATATCACAATCGACATTGCAATGCTCCTTTATCACAGTCAGCGTTACAACGCTTCTTCTATTTAATAATAATAATATCAGCTCTTGTTTATGTCCCACTGCTGGACACGGGGCTCCATAGTCCACCACGCTGGCCAACTTCACACGTCATTCGAGAGCTAGTTAGGCTTTCTCAGACATGCAGGTTTCCTCACGATGTTTTCCTTCACCGAAAGCTAGTAACAATCGCACAAAGACGATTCGCACACGATTAATTAAAGAAATCAGAGGTGCGAGCCGGGGTTCGAACCTGCGCACCTTGTTTCCAAGGCAAGCGCTCGCCCACTGAGCTGTTACCGCCCTTCTTCTATTTATTATTATTTATTTATTTTCAAGTAGGCTTACAGACTAATAACAAACTATTGATAGATAAATATTTTCATCATAAGCTTCTAACAAGCCCACACATATAGATTTATTATAATACTAGCTGACCCGTGCAGCTCCGCCCGCGCTTTTATTACATTTTGCTCCCCTTTTCTCCCTCCTCCCTAGATTTATCTCTCTCCATATCTCTCTCTCTTATAAAAAAAATCGAATTATATGCTCTTTCTCTCTTTCCCCCTCCCGCTTCGGTTTCCGTCACACTCCCCCTCTTCCTACCCTGTTATCCCCTTCTCTGAACCCTCTCCCCCTCTCTCTTCTACGAACATGCTCATTCTCACTTACTCCACCTAACTCCCCCGATCCCTCACCCCATCGCCCCCTTCTCGAATCCCCTCTCCCTCTTTCTCCTCTCGTGCACCCTCCTCTCGTTCTATATATCCTCGTCAATCATGGTATCAGCGGCATTAAATAGACTTTATGACCTATTCTCAGACCTCCCCGATATGCACACATAATTTCATACATATCGGTTCACCCATCTATTTAATGACCTTGCCTTATGTAGCTTAACCTTAACCTAGTGGTATGAAATATACTATAATCATAATCATAATCGTTTATTTGCTCTCCATATGTTACAAAGGTGGTAAAAAATTTAAGATAGTACAATATGGACCCTGTCGGGCACGGCAAAGATGGGAGGAAGAGGGCTTAGTTGTAAAAGTTAATTATTATAAATAAATTCGGTTTGGGTACATTTATTTTATTCATTAATTTATTATTATTATAGGAATTTGAGTTATTTTATTTAAATATACGTTAGTCAAGTATAATAATATTGGACGAGTATATAATAGTTGTATTATTATTAAATGGATGTGTCAATATCTATAAATTATATATTTGTTTAATATTAAAATTAAAATTATATTTCAGAAATCATTAATAATCTGGGTTTGATAATTGACATCCTATTTTAATATTTTATTTTCACTTTAATAATCTTCTTTATATATATAATTCTACTGTACGTGTGTAAGTCGCTGAACTCCTCCTAAACGGCTGTATGACCTATTCTCAGACCTACCCGATATGCACACTTTCATACAAATCGGTTCACCCATCTATTTAATGACCTTACCTAACGTTGCTTAACCTTAACCTACCGGGATAAAAAGTATCCTATGTTCCGTTTACTGGTTCTAAGCTACCTCCCCACCAATTTTCAGCCGAATCGGTTAGGCCGTTCTTGAGTTATAAATAGTGTAACTAACACGACTTTCTTTGATATAATATAATATTATAGATTAAAATTCTATAGTTATTGTATGTTCAATTTCACCGATAGATGGCGCTGTTCATAATGTAAATCACGCTAACATCGTAAATTACTGTCTAATGATATTCGATAATGAAAGATTTAAGTTTTCCGCATCTTTTATTGTTGCGACTGTAATACATACATTATCTAGTTTGGATCCGCTCGGGATTTACAGATTTTAACTTTTCAAAGATATAATGTCATATTGCTATCAGCAAAGTACTTAGAACAATACAGAAATCTAATGAAAATGTCCTGGGTGTACCGGACCGGCTTACCCCTTACAAAAATTGACCCTTCGCCAATGCCATATCTTATGCAAACTAAATGTCTGCTCAGTCCCTATTGTATATAGCGTAATAATACATCTCTTAATGATTAACTGATCAGTCTATAATTACCCTATTCACATACAAAGGAAATTACGTGGTAATATGTGCAAGTAATGTTTCACTGCTTAGCCCCTATGAAACATAGCGTGATGTTTTATATACCAACTTACACCTTGACTTCTACACAACACATCAGTGAAAGTCCTATCAAAATCCATCCACGGGTTTTCAAATGATACCTGGACGAACAGAACGACAGACAGACAGACAGACAGACAGACAGACAGACAATAATTCCAAAAAAAATTGTTTTGGCCTCTATGTCGATAGTATAGTACCCCCACATAGAAATTTTGGAAAAATATTCAATGTACAGAAAAGGTGCTCTTTGAGTTTTATTATAGTATAGATATTATACCTACCTAAATCAAACCACTTATTATCCGACTACGGAACGGAGGGAGGGTTATGATTTTAACAAGAATGTATGTATGTATGTATGTTCATCTGTTCCCGCATATCTTCTAATCTACTTAACATAATTTGACAAGTAGGGTGTCGTTAGAAGCGTCTTGATTGTCCGCTGGTTATAGGCTATTTAATATCACATTATTAGTCTGCGATTTTATCCATAGTCGGGTTTTAGTTGTTAAAACTTATTACTTGTTTACTACTTACATTTTGTAAATGCGGCTATTAGTACCTAGTGTAGTTATACAGTACAAAGTAATTTTAAACAAACATCCAGCCGTGTCTACAATAATACTCATTATTAATAGTTCGTTTTACAATGTCTGAACTAGTACAGAATAAGTCAATGTTGAGGTTAAAAGGAATTTTGTTATAACTAGTAACACGCACAGACGGCTGTTATTCGTAAGCGAATAGCATCATTAAGGCAAAGGGTAGGTATGTAATATAATAGTAGAATAGTACCCATATTACACTGAAAGCCATTACTTACAGTCAAAGAGTAAAATAATATATACTTACAGTACAACTATGACTCATCTGTGCAGCGCTTCTGGATTTCGATGATTTGATCTGTATAGAAATTTTCAATTATGTACTGCTAATATGAATATTTTGTACTTGAAATAAACGTTTATTATTATTATATATCACAATTGGCGTGGTGACGCTTTCTATATCGCAGTTGTTACCGCAACATTTCTATAAATCATAAAAGGCCTGGCGACATGCTTCTTTACAGTCCGCGTCGTCGTCACAATTGGAGTCGCGTTCTACTAATCATATTTGGCGTAGCGACGCGTCTACTCCATAGATTTAGGATTTTTCACTACGGTCTACAATAATTGTAATGTAATTGTTTTATTTCAGCGCATCCGATTATACAAAACCATCGCGATACTACCGAAGAAATGCTCCCGACAACCCTGTGATAACAAACCTCAACTCGTTACTAGCTGATATATATGTAAGATATATACAGCTCAAGGAAAGCGATTTCGAACTTCACTACAGGGTGTTTGATGTTATATTCCAAGACCTACATAAAAAGATGAAACAAGTGGATCCTTATTACCGGAAATATTCTAGCACGGTTTGTACTGATAGCTAATTTACTTTTGTTTTCTCATAATCGTCAGCTGGAAGGCGTCCACTACTGAACATAGGTCTCACCCTCGGAACGCCACAATGAACGACAATTCGCTATTTGCATCCACCAGTTGCCTGCGACTCGCATAATGGCGTCTGTCAACCTAGTATGAAGCCTACCTACACTGCGTCTTCCGGTTCGTGGTCGCCACTCGAGAACCTTTCTACCCCATCGGTTATCGGTTCTTCGAGCGATGTGGCCTGCCCATTGCCACTTCAATTACAGATTAGGGATTTTGATTCTTATTCCGGATTCTGTCGCGCAAAGAAACTCCGAGATCTCTCCATAGCTCGTTCCATGACTGAGCTTCTGCAAAAGGTCAGCAGTTAATTTCTTTTAAAACGTGATATTTTTTGACAAAATTGTGCAGGACAGGACTTATGTAGGTAGTAAGAGGTGACCCAGGGAGCGAGCATGAGTACATTTTCACATACATATTTCATATTTTTAAACATTTTTATCATTCAGTACAAAATAAATCAAGAATAAATTAATTCAATGTCGTGCGACTTGCATCACTGGACTAGAAGTAGAGATAGGAGATCTTTCGTGCTCGCTCACTGCTTAATACACACGTACGGCACACATATAGCCCGCCAACCCAGTGATTAGGTTGGCTAACCTGTTAAATTCTACTTAAAATTATAGGGATAACATTAATTTTATATAACGAAAATAATGTAAACATTTGTTGAAACCATACATGTACCACCTTTATTAAGTGGACTATATTACGCACTGAACTTTGAACTATATTTTTCGAACTCTTTGTGAACATTTAATTTGTGAACACACGATGCCTGTGACACGATCGGTGGGAAAAAGGGTGGAGGTACCGTCCATCATTGTGACCACTTCACAGGAAGGGTCGGCAGAGACGATAACGGTCACGGAACAGACCACGTCTAGGGAATCTGCGAAAGTCGGCGAGTCGGCACAAGGCCGCCCGATCACCGCCGCAGAACCCAGTATAGAAAATGTGATTGAACCACGCCCCACTGTGTCCACTACGTCTACTCGACAGAAACAACGCCGCTTAGCCGCCGCCAAGGCGGAACTTGCGCGACTGAAACTGGAGGCTGCCGCAGCAAAAGTCGCTGCCATAGAAGCTGAGTCCTCAGATGATGACCTTGAATCGGTGATCACCGAACAACATGAGGAGCAGAGGGTGCAGTCCTGGCTGCAGACAGGCCGACTGCTCACCCTAGATGACGAGCCTCGCACCGCAGGAGGAAAGCAGAACGAACCGCACCTGTCGTCCGAACCTCTGGTCCCAGTGGATGACTGGAGACCTTCGGCAGCTGCACCGGCGGGAGTCACTGCCGCACCCCCGTCCCTGCAACCTTCGGGCATAGCTTGCGCCGCGCATCACACATCAGCACCAACGGCGACGACGACGACGCCAGTATACAGGTATCCCAACCAGAGGGATGCTCCAGTTTACCACAGGACGTCGTGGTATTACCCTGCGGCGATGCCGCCGCCAGTGACCACCACGACCTGGGTCCTGAACCGGCATCCGCAGCTGACTGCGCCAGTGAGTGGGACAAGCTCCTGGCTACCGCAAACAGCAGCGCCGCCGCCGGGGGTCACTGCCACCCCCTGGCCGGCGCACTCCACCATGCCGCCGCAGCCGGGGGACACAGCCGCCCCCTGGCCGGTGCGATCCGCCGCGCCACCTCCGCCAACGGGTGTGAGAGACCCGTGGCAACCGGCGCACACAACCGCGCCACCGCAGCCGGGGTACACTGCCGCCCCCTGGCCGGCGCGATCTGCCGCGCCACCTCCGCCAACGGGTGTGAGAGACCCGTGGCAACCGCCGCGGACAGCCACGTCGCCGCAGCCGGGGGACACTGTCACCCCCTGGCAGGCGCACTCAGCCGGGCCGCCGCCGCCGCCAGCGAGCACTGCCGCCTCCTGGCAGCAACAGCAAACAGCGCCGCATCAGCCGACGGGCGCCGCCGACCCGTGGCTGACGAACGCCGCAGCGCCGCCACCGATCCCCACAAGGGGGGTCCAGCCTGCAGCCACATCTTGGCCGCCGCACACAGATTGTCGCGCCCTATGATAATGGAATCTCATATCTAATGGGATTCCTGCCAAGGTTCTTAATAAACTAGTATGTGCGCAACAAAGATTATGTTCCGTATGAGTTATCCATCAGTTATGCTTCGCTTTATAATTAGACTAATAGGCTTTGCCATCCAAGGGCCTGATCTATTCAGAGTTACCCTCCGATCGACTATGGCTCCAGTCAGGGCGCAGCGACTGCGCCCGGGTGCCCCCTTCCCTAGCGGAGTACCTGGTCGGTACAGTTCACTCCGCTATCGTTCAGCCCTGGGTTCCTGGTCGATACAGTTTACCCAGGGCCGTGGCACCGCTGGACATGAGGCTTATGCCCCACGAGGACCTCCACCTTCCCCATAGTCCTGCCCATTCACCAACTTCATAGTCGATCGTTTAACTATGGCTATGCCTTGTGAGTGTGCTCCCGGGCCACTCCCTTGCACGAGCTTGCAAATGCTCGGCCTGTCCAATGACATGGACCTTTGACCTAAGGTCATACGCAATCATTGGATTCTCATCAAACCATAATCTTCGCTGTGTCGTGGTTTCGAACCACCGCGTTAGGTCCTTATTAACTAGAATAATATAAGCACTTACCAGGAACATGCTCGGTCTCGTCTCGAGTCACTCCCTGACTCCATTCGTCCGTGCTTACCCAATATCGTCGCTCTCACGCGCCATGGCGATGTCGCCTGTCTGCCAGCTCGTTCACTAATAAACGTAAAATGTGCCTGCGCGCGCATTTATAGCTTGGCGCGGCGGCGGTACCGTCATTGTCGGTACGAAATATAAATAAATATAAAACTACCTCGCATTTCGCGACACTAATCGAAAACTACCTCGCGTGTCGCGACACTCCCAACGAAAAAGAAGGGTCTGTTTCGCGGGGAGCTAGAATGCGCCTATTTTGCATTTTGCTCAAAGGCAAAGCACAGAGGCCCCACCGGGGCCCATGCCCTCTGCTCATGGGCCGATGCGACAGCCGCCGAGGCTCCAGTGGCAAGAATACCACATACCCCGGCTGACCCCACATACCCCGGCTGACCCCACAGGTCCCGGGGACCTTTCGAAGGTTTCCCCTGTGAAAACAAACAAGCAATTAAACAAAAGGTAGAGATGTCCGAGTACATCCATTTGGTATTGGCATGGCGGGCCGGCTTCCGCAACCCCACGCAATAGCATGTACTTTGCATGTGGGCGGAAATGGACCCATTCGATCCACTCCCACTCCTCGAGAAAAGCCAGCGAGTGCCCGACGCCGCTGGCTATCCCTGGAAGAGCACCTGGGCTACCGAAGTACTCGCCCTGTTGGCGGCGACTTCCGGGCACTTCAGAAGCACTCGGGTCACCGCTTCGTCTTCCTACACGCACGCCCCGCATAGAGGACAGTCTGTGACTCCTATAACAAAAAAGATGTTTATTAAATGAACCTTTTCTGTCCTGAAATAACCGCTGTGACTACATGCAGTTGCTATTTTGACACTAAGCAGCTGTTTCGCGTAACGGCAATCTGTGGCCGGAAGCGTCCCTCCAGCCTTTCTGTACTCGCCTTGGTTTAAGAGTCGCTACGCCCGTCCCCAGTGCACCGTCCCACCTGGGCACGTAAGTGTGGGGACTGACGCCACAGGTTCAGCTCCCACAGCGTCCACGGAAAACCCTATGGTAAGCTCATCCGTTTCATTATTGCCATAGGCCCCTGTGTCACTTAACCCATTGAATGCTTATGTTGTTGAAGTTGCCCACCTGATTCCACGTTTTGGTGGCATGCGTATACATCCCGAAGTTAACGGTGTTACCTGTAACTGACCAACCGAGCTGCTATCGGAGAGTATGCGGATGTGGAAATCCTTTTACTGCCCGCTTCGTGATAGTTGTGATGCAGCCATGCTGCATGCTGTAATCGGAATTACCAACGTGTGCTTCCTACGGAGTTACTTAATCTATCTCCTACACGCCCTGTGATTTTAGCAGATTGACCTTATCTGGACTCCCGTCCAGGGCCTCCCAAAACGAAAAGAAGGTCGTGTGTCATACTGGCGACCAAGAACTGGCAACTTACGGGCTAATACTATCATAGTAGAAAATTATAACGTTATGAGGTACTATCAATAATGTAATCATTGGGCAACATCAACGAAACAAACGTCATTATTATCATCATTGTTAAAATCAAAATTAACCCGGCAACGCTGCCATGCTCCACGTGATGAGAACGTCGCACCTTATCGCAGTAAAATAAATAATTTTACTAAACAACATAGTAAAAAGTTGAGTTACATGCACTTATAGAATATACTAACTATGCTGAGGTCTACTAATTATATTAGCAGAGCCATTGCGCATCTCTAGCCACCCAGGTGACCATCAAGCTTCAGCTGTCCACCGAACCTTGACGTCAACCGAAAGTGTCAGTATTAGTATTTATTGGTAACTCAAGTTACCGAATGAATCATTCAACAGTCACCCGATAGTCACTTGATATACTATAGTGATCATCACTTTAACCGTCAAACGAGACGGGCAATAGGCACAGGTCACAGTTCTCGACTCTGTGGTGTTGATGTTGATGCTGAACAGCCTTGCAAACGCCGCTACTTTTAAAGTAGATACCATACCACTCGATAAGTTGCTATAAATCACCAGTCGCGCAACGCTTAAATCAATCAAAATCAGAAGACCCGGTTGTTTTTTTTTTTTTTTTTTTTATTTTTTATTTTTTTTTTTTTACCAAAAATATTATACAAGTACCTACATGGCTCCCTGCGAAATACCATGTCTAATTCAAAGTATTAATTACGTTACCATGATACATTAAAGTCTACTCATGAAACACAATCATATAGCATATCCTATATAGTGTTTGTTTTTTCTGAAAACAAACGCCTCTATTTACATCAAAAAATATGCTTGTTTCTAGAAAGAAAATATTTAAATAGAATGTAAATTTTACGAAAGATTTAAACTATGGACATGTTTTGCCACGACTGAGCCTATTTTTTTTTTTTATTAGACTTGTCTTTCGTATACCTATTCTTATATACGTAAATACTTAGAATAATCGTTATTATTCTAAGCGTAAATATGTATTTATTTATTATTAATACAATACATATACGCCTCATTCAATATAGCATAATATACCTTATACTTCAATAATAAGTCCTTTTCCACTAAAATCTGCAGACTTAATTATAGCAACATACTTATGTACTTACTTATGTATAATGCATCGACATTTCTTCATCAAAGTACTTATTCCCTCAATGTACACTTCTTTTTATTTTATTGATAATCGGGAAGGTACCTACACAATTTTGTTATTATAATATTGGTCTACCTTATTAATATTATTTATATTAAAGCAGGCTACAAAAATTATATTATTATGTACACAATTTAACTTTATTAAACATTGTTATTATTAACTCAGGAAGTACTTTTTGTCGAAGTTATCTTCACGAATGGCTCGACCCCAAACATGATCAGTACAACAAGGATTCCGCCCTTTATACTGCATTGTGCACCATGCTATTATATTATTTTCTGCTCAACTTATTATTTAAATAATTAACTAAGTCACAATAACTGACGTCATAAAATTTTTTTTTTTTTAATAAAACTATCCATAGTCAGAATAAACTCCACTGCTTATGAGAACTCCAACCGAACTCCCAGGTGATCAATCTAGTAGTTAGTCGGGCTCATGTCCGCAAATGTAGAATATCCTTGACTTTCAGATCCTCGATAACACATTTGCAACTGCATTACCGGGACCTTCCACGTATGTTTGCTAAATGTAACATTTTTCAAAAATCTAACAAATAAAAACTCGAGCCCAGGGTAAACCCTTCGAAGGATTGACAACCCTGTTTTTAAGATACGTGATACCAAACCAACGTTATATTAACGCTAACTTCACTCAACGCTATTTCGAATTAACGTCACCAAAAATTATTGATGCTTACGCTGCTTATGACTTAAGCAAAAGCAACGCCAAACTCAATAATGATATTAACGCTAACGCTTTCAAAGCCGTGTAAAAAAAAAATTTAACATTTCAAGCACTGATAACCGCACGCACTATTTCAATAAATAACATTTTCACCCCCTCAGAGTAAATATAAATTTTCACTACAAATACCCAAACACAAAGATAATGTAGGGTAAATAATGATAATGTAATCGATAAAAATCAGTTTTGTAAGTTTTTTTTTTTTTTATAGCTGTTTAAGCTCCCACAGCAAGGCAAAATGCTTACTAACACATACAACAATTAAACATTGGCCGGCTCTCAAGTCGCAGTTCGGATTTAGGTTCCGAAGCGTCAATGTTAACAAGTGTTAACAAATGCTAACCAATGTTTTATTTATATGTTACAATTGGCCATTCGGTTTATAAATGTTTAACAACATAACCCAACACAAAGATATCTTCCCAACATTGCCATCAAATGTTTGCATAGAAAACTTAGATAGAAAATGGTCACTAATGCCTCCAACACGTGCAAAGTGTTATTTATCTCCATAGACTTACAAAAAAAAGGTTTTAGCACGTCTATGTTTATCTCAAAATAAGGAGAGTATATAAAGGGAGTTCTAAAGTGGAAAGGCCAGAACGAATCCGGCGTCCCAAATTAAATCCCAGTACCTCCACCATTTTTGTCGCGCCCTATGATAATGGAATCTCATATCTAATGGGATTCCTGCCAAGGTTCTTAATAAACTAGTATGTGCGCAACAAAGATTATGTTCCGTATGAGTTATCCATCAGTTATGCTTCGCTTTATAATTAGACTAATAGGCTTTGCCATCCAAGGGCCTGATCTATTCAGAGTTACCCTCCGATCGACTATGGCTCCAGTCAGGGCGCAGCGACTGCGCCCGGGTGCCCCCTTCCCTAGCGGAGTACCTGGTCGGTACAGTTCACTCCGCTATCGTTCAGCCCTGGGTTCCTGGTCGATACAGTTTACCCAGGGCCGTGGCACCGCTGGACATGAGGCTTATGCCCCACGAGGACCTCCACCTTCCCCATAGTCCTGCCCATTCACCAACTTCATAGTCGATCGTTTAACTATGGCTATGCCTTGTGAGTGTGCTCCCGGGCCACTCCCTTGCACGAGCTTGCAAATGCTCGGCCTGTCCAATGACATGGACCTTTGACCTAAGGTCATACGCAATCATTGGATTCTCATCAAACCATAATCTTCGCTGTGTCGTGGTTTCGAACCACCGCGTTAGGTCCTTATTAACTAGAATAATATAAGCACTTACCAGGAACATGCTCGGTCTCGTCTCGAGTCACTCCCTGACTCCATTCGTCCGTGCTTACCCAATATCGTCGCTCTCACGCGCCATGGCGATGTCGCCTGTCTGCCAGCTCGTTCACTAATAAACGTAAAATGTGCCTGCGCGCGCATTTATAGCTTGGCGCGGCGGCGGTACCGTCATTGTCGGTACGAAATATAAATAAATATAAAACTACCTCGCATTTCGCGACACTAATCGAAAACTACCTCGCGTGTCGCGACACAGATGACCGAGGTAACGCAAATCATACTCCAAAGACAGACATACAGGAGCTTGCGTCGGCTATCACGAATGTTATGCAAACTACACAACGCAATCATTCACCGCACTATGCGGAATTACCGTTTTTCAACGGCTCCCATCAGGAATGGTTGACCTTCAGGGCAGCGTATAGCGAGTCTGCGTATTATTTATCGCCATTAGAAAACATGTCAAGGTTAAGGAAAAGCCTGAAAGGCACCGCTAGGGAAGCAGTACAGGGACTCCTTATTGCTAATGCTGACCCAAATAGTATTATGCGCACATTAGAAATGCGTTTTGGGAGGCCAGACGCCATAGCGATGGCCGAGATAGATCGCCTTAAAACACTGCCACGACTAGGGGACAGTCCTAGGGATATATGCACATTTGCCACTAAGATTGAAAATGCAATTAGCACCCTTCAAGCATTGAATTGTATATATTATATGTTTAATCCAGAAATAACAAAGATGTTGATAGATAAGCTGACTGCTACGACGAAAAGACAGTGGTACGAGTTCGCCGCATCGCAGCCCAGAGGCGAGCCGGACTTGCTGAAATTTAGCCGCTTCATCACGAGAGAGGCGGAAATATGCAGCCCGTACGCCCCACCGGAGCCGATCGCTTCAGCGGACAGAGGCACGCAGCCACCGCAGCACAGGATACAGCGGGTAAATACAGCTCAATCTAATTATAAGGATAAACCGCTGTGTCAGTTATGCGGTCGGCGGGGTCATTATAACGGTGACTGCCCAGAGCTAAGGAAGCTGTCGGTAAACAGTAGATGGGACGTCGCAAAGAAATGTAGTCTATGTTTTAGATGCCTAAATGAACGCACCAAACAACATAGGTGCAAAACAAGGAAATGCGGAATAGGCGGCTGTCCACATGCTCACCACAGACTGCTTCATCACCCGAAGCCACCCCACGCGACGAATCAACAGGACAGCCAAGAACCAATGGAAGAGAAGGTGAATTCTGCATGGGCACCTCAAGCTTCATTTTTAAAAATATTACCCGTGCGTGTTTCAGGACCAAACGGAACACGCGCTTCTCGACGATGGGTCGACGGTGACGCTCATCGACGCCGAGCTCGCCGACCAGATAGGCGTTACCGGGCCCGAAGAACCGCTCAATATCGCCGGGTTTGACGGCAGCCTGAATGCGCAACGGGCCTCGCGCCGCGTGTCCTTTACCATGAGAGGGAAGACAGGCGGGAGTCTAGAGGTACGTGCTCGTACTATTCATAAATTAGAGTTAGCGTCACAAAGGATACCGTATGGGATTGTAGACAAATGTAAACACCTGCGCGAACTCAGGAATGATTTGCAATACAGAGAAGCGCAACCCAGGATTCTTGTGGGCCAGGATAACTGGCATTTGTTGCTAGCAACGGAGACTCGTACCGGCGGGAGAGACCAACCAGTAGCCTCGTTGACTGCGCTCGGTTGGGTCTTGCATGGAAGCCACACTAGAACGTTAGGACATAGAGTAAATTTTATTCAACACTGTACAGCCGATGAGGAATTAGAGGAAACTGTAAAACAATATATTGCTAGCGACAATCTGTATATAGAACCTAAGAAGCCGATTAGCAATCTAGGTGAGAAGGCACTGCATACATTAGAAGAATCAACGAAAAGGACCGCAGAAGGGAGATATGAGACTGCTCTGCTATGGCGAGCCCCGGACCCTCAGCTACCGAACAATTATGAAAACACTCAACGGAGACTGCACAGGGTTGAGGAACAATTTGATCGCGATGCGGAGCTTAAAGTCAGGTACACCGAACAGATTAACGCGCTCATCAGCAAAGGACGGACGCAATGCACGGAGCCAGCACCACCTCTGACTGAAGGAAAGGTCCTGATCTACTGCAACCTTCACTAGGGTCTGCAACCGCACAGCATGGCCCACCAGGGGCTACTGCCATTGAACGTGGCCCATCAGGGGTTACAAACACAGAACGTGGTCCATCAAGAGCAAGTGTCAAACGGGATGACCCACCAGGCGTCATTGCCACAGAACGTGGCCCACCAGGGGCTACCAAAGAGGTATGTTGTCATATTTACTTGGCTAACCACGAGAGCGATACATTTAGAAGTTGCAGGGTCTCTCAGTACCGACTCTGCAATAATGGCACTGAGGCGAATGATCGCGCGTCGCGGACAGCCGGTCCAAATCTCGTCGGACAACTGCACCAACTTCCACGGCGCCGAGCGCGAGCTTCGCCGTGCCATACAAGAAGCCGTCGAAGAGGAAGCTTCAAAGAACGCCATCGAGTGGCGTTTCATTCCGCCCGGCGCGCCATTCATGGGCGGCGCCTGGGAGCGGATGGTGCGCTCTGTGAAGACTGCACTGGCCGCCACGCTTCGCGAGCGGCACCCTAAAGAAGAGGTGCTGCACACTCTGCTGACCGAGGCCGAGTATTCGGTCAATAGTCGGCCGCTCACCCATGTCTCTGTGAGCGCCGAAGATCCAGAGGCCCTGACCCCCAACCACTTCTTGTTGGGCGGGTCAGGCCGTGTCACCTCGCCGGGTGACTTCGCCGACGACGACGTGAATCTGCGAGCCAGCTGGCGCGCCGCCCAACGTCTCGCTGACGTGTTTTGGGCGCGCTGGCTGAAGGAGCACCTGCCGGAGCTCCGAAACCGGCGGGAGCCCCACTCCAAGGGCCCATCGCTCAAACTGGGCGACCTGGTCCAAGTGGTGGACCCAAACCAACCACGCAACGTCTGGGTGCGAGGCATCATCTGCGCCACGCATCCCGGGCCTGACGGCGTGGTCCGGACCGTCGACATCAGAACGAGAGGAGGCATTCTGCGACGGCCAGTGAAGATCATCGTGTTTCCTGACATCAAGTCATCGCCTGCACCACTAGGGGATGCATCTCCGCCGGCTGCGCCACCGGCAGATGCACGGCGGGAGAGATGTGCAGGACAGGACTTATGTAGGTAGTAAGAGGTGACCCAGGGAGCGAGCATGAGTACATTTTCACATACATATTTCATATTTTTAAACATTTTTATCATTCAGTACAAAATAAATCAAGAATAAATTAATTCAATGTCGTGCGACTTGCATCACTGGACTAGAAGTAGAGATAGGAGATCTTTCGTGCTCGCTCACTGCTTAATACACACGTACGGCACACATATAGCCCGCCAACCCAGTGATTAGGTTGGCTAACCTGTTAAATTCTACTTAAAATTATAGGGATAACATTAATTTTATATAACGAAAATAATGTAAACATTTGTTGAAACCATACATGAATGTAACTTCTGAATATTTATTATGTAAACAGCTGCAATCAGTAGAAAAAACCACCACAAGCGAACGGAATTGCTGTGATTGGTTGAGCTCATCACGCACACATAATAATATAATCTTGTATTAGCTGTTTATGATTGCCTAGTAGCGACCATACAAAACTGTTTGACACGGCAGATTAGTCGCAGTCGTCGTTCAGTTCTCATCTAGTAAACACAAGTGGTATAAATAGGGCAGTCGTCGAGCACTGAGCAGCCGTCATCTAGTAAACACCAGTGATATAGTTAAAGTGTTCACAAATTAAAATTATCTAATCTCAGTGCGTTTTAGGGACTATTTTTAGTAATTAATTAATTGTTAATTAATCAATCTCAGTCAGATCGACACAGTACTTAATAGTCTGTAGAGAAGTGATATTATTTAGGTAAACATTGTGTGTAATGTCAGCCAGATTGGCACATAAGAATTAATAGTTTGTTTAAGTAGGTACTTAAACAAACTATTAATTCTTATCTATAGGTATAGATAACGCGTAATAGAATAAGGTATACAAGTGGTGTAAATTTTGTGATTGTACTAATTATTTGTATTCAGTCAGATGGACATAGATATTGTAAATATAGTGTTTAATGTATGTTCATTGATAAAGTAATGAAAGTAAAGTAAACAGTCAGTCAGATGGCATTTTGTTATTAGAACCAAAGTGTAAGTTTTATAGTGTTTAATATGTGTTTATAGTTCTAAGCTGAATCGTGTAAGTACATACTTGTTTTGCATCAAGGGCGGACATACCGTCGACATTCTTGTCCATGTAAATTAAATAATAATTAGACTATTTGTTTATGTATACAATTGTTTTATTTACACGGATTGCACTAGGTATATCTTTATGCTATTTGTTCCCAAACCAGCGCACAATGTGTAGGAATTGGAGCCATCAGGGCTAACTGAACTATCGAAGGACATTGTAAACAACCAGTTCCCCACAAAAATAATGGTTTACCCAACGGCCTATAGGAAAATTATATGTATGATATGATTTCTATTTCTTTGTTTTTATTTTAACTTAACATAATTTTAACGTGACCTTAGAATCATCTCAAGTATTAAGGTTCCTAGAGGTTTTTTGTTCTTATATTATTTTCACAAATTCTGTCTATGCATTTATACCTACTTGTTTTTAGGTACAATTCGCCGGGAGTCATTACGACAATTTACGCATCAAAAAGCCGGACGAATTCGACATGGACATCGTAATAGGTCTCCCCCTGAATATCAGAGAGGACTTTTCGAGTCCGAACGGCAGTGACATCATAATAGAACCAAAATTCGCTGGTTTCTTGCAACTCAAAATGGGCATACAGTTCCAGAACCTCCCCATGAGAGACAGAGAGGAATGGCTCGTGAACAGAACAGCTTACGAATGGAAAGACGAATGCAACTATCTACTTCGCTCGAAATTCTCCGACTGGTTTAAAAGCGTTGTGGATAGAGCTCTTAATTTATACGATGAATCTATTGACTCTAAGCCTGCATACTACGTAGACGGAGTTCGTTATGTTATTGATAAGTCAGAATCGGGACCGGCGTTGACTCTTTCCATTCGAAATAGTTCGACAGACTTCCAAATGGATGTTGACTTGGTGCCCGCTTTGAAGTTCCCGGAAAACCGTTGGCCAATAGGAAAGCGATATCGGGACATACCGGTCGAGTGCAGGAAAGGGTATTGGATGGTTGTGGGCAAGCCGAATAAGGCGTCGCCGGTATTGCACGATCAGTTAAGGTCCTGGCGTGTGGCACTCCACAATCAAGAGAGGCAGTTGATGTATAACTGTTATAATTTGCGTCAGGCGATACGGTTGGTAAGTGTACTTGAGATATACCCCTTCCAAAATTGTCCTAAATCATCATGACCAGCAGCCCAAAGACGTCCACCGTCTTAGAGGAGATACCACTGGAGAGAGCATGATGCGCTAACCCCCTCTGCCAAATTTTTGGTCATATGGTCAGGTCTTTCTTTATTTGTGTGCGTGTATTTTTGAATGTGTTGCGAGTTTACTATAGTGTGGTGTGTGTGATGGTAGTGGCGGGTCACCCCCTTCCCTCTAATATGGTTGAGGGGAGTGATGGCTGCTGCTCGAGTCAACTCGTGCGCGGGTGCTGCTTGGGGGGACTGGTCCGACTTCTATCCATTTGGCCTTTTAGTTTGTCTTAATTTATTGTTTTCTTCTTTTCTCCCTTGCTTTATGTTTCGAATGGCAGGACACAATATCGCTAATGTCGATTCATTTGTAACAAAACAATGTTTAAAAAAAAAAAGTGAAAAAATTACAAGCCCGCTGAGTTTCTTGCCGGATCTTCTCAGTTGAGGCCGCGTTGTGATCCGGTGGTAGCTTCTAAAAAATGACGATTCAAAAGTGCTAGCGTTAAGCCTATTTGAAATAAAGATTTTTGAGTTTGAGTTTTGAGTTTGTGGGTATGCGTGAAGGTGTATCTGTGTGTGTTTACTTCGCCTCCCGCCCCACGAAAAATTTGTTCGGGGAATCGACGCGATACTAACTCCTTTGGTACTTTCTCTGAGTCCACTGTTGAACAAAGGGATAGTACAGTCAAATTAAATGTCAATATCCAAGGTTTTTAACCAGGTGACTGCGTCAGGAGTAAGATGGATTAGATCGTCAGGTGGCCCCGAGTATGAGTATAACGAGCAGCGACGGACTATGTGCTCCATGGTTTGGCCTTCCTCACCACACTCACAAATTGCTGAGTCTTTCCATCCCCTTTTATCTAGCATGTAGTTACATCGCCCATGGCCAGTTCTGAAACTATTCAGACACACACAAGTTTCGTGGAAGGTTGAACCCGGATAATTCTGCTGCTACTGCTTACATTAGAGCCCATAGACGCTAGCAGAACCAGAAAAAGATAGGTATTAAGTCTTTGTGTCCAGTAATGCTTACACACTGCTGCTTGACGGCACGCCCCCCCACCAGTCTTAGCACGATTTGCCAAGACTTCGTAATCTTGACAGTTCGGTGTGGAGTATGACGTAGTTATCGACGTAGAAACGTCATTTTCGGTACTAGCTAGGTCGATAACTACGTCATACTCCACACCGAACTGTCAAGATTACGAAGTCTTGGCAAATCGTGCTAAGCCTGCTGGTGGGATTAGACACGTATGGGGAGGGGTCGGTTTCCATAGAAAAGTCCATAACCGTAGTCCCACTATACGCAAAAAATAGTAAGTTGGGGTACAAAGCTATATGGGTACAAAGAAAAAGGGGGCGTGAACATTTCAGCTATGGTCCAGGGACACCCATGATACGGAGCATAAAGGTATAATATTATCTCATAAAAGTGTCCTCTCTAGTAAGCTTAATGTGTTTCAAAAGGATTAGGTACCACCTAATAGGATTTACTCTTTTCACAGATGAAAAAACTTCGCGACGCGCAGGGTATGAACAAAATCGCCAGCTACTATGTGAAGACTTTATTCTTTTGGGAAATTGTCCAACGCAATGATGAAGGGTTTTGGAAACAAAATAACCCCGGGACTCTGTTCAAACTGATGGTTGGCAGGCTCCATGCTGCCCTGAGGGGAATATACCCTACTTTTGGAATCAGAGTAACAATCTAATTGGTTCTATCAGCAGAGCCGTGCTAGACGGATACGCAGCTAAACTGAAACCTTTGATGGATGTGTTGGAGAATCAATCTGCCTATAAGTTGGTTGCGAAATATTTGCTGACGTCTGAAGAATTTGCGGATTACAATGCGAGATTCTTGCACATATAATTTTTGTAATCGAATGTTCACTGTTCACTGACACACAACATCTGTTAAAATTATGTTTAGTTTTGATATTCCTTTTCGTTGTTAATACATTATTTTGTTCATTAAGTTAGTAAGTTCATAAATAATTGCTGCTAGTAGGCAGTCTGATTTTATGGCAACTTAAAGAAGCCGTCCACAAAAAATCAAAAGAAAGTTTTAAATGTCTATCTAACTATTAGATATCTTTGATCGTAATAAAGATCATTAGAGTGAGTATCAGAGTAATAATACTTTAATGCTAACTACTGCCTATTTAATATTATTGTAATTGTAGTAAAAAAAAACTCTACTACTTAGTTTTTATTAAAAACTAAGTAAGTAAGTACTTATAATAAGTATAATAAGTAAGTACTTATAGTCTTTATGTTTTTTGTTTTAGACTGTTAAAACTATAAGAAATTATCGTAAATACTAAGGTGAAATCTTATAATTAAGCAATTTTGTATCCATTTACTTAATAAACGTACCTAAGTATAAAGAAAATTTAAAATTTATTTTTGCTGAAAATCCTCTAAACCACATAGCCTAGTAGAGAGATAGCCTTCCTATCGATTAGAAGACAATTGCGTCTACCCTACTGGCCACTCGACTCTGCCCTTGAAAATAGCACAGCTCAGTGAATATAGAATATCCATATGACCAAAATGGGTACGGCAGTAAATAAGATACATGATAAAAATGCAACAAAAATAAAATATAGAATCATGCCGTACAATGTTCTCCGCTTGTAATAGGTCTGTGCAAATAATTGCAATTTAATCTTATAAATTCTTTAACCCTTGCGCACATCACTATTAATATATTTCCCCAAAATAGAAGAGAATTGAATAGTCACTTAGTAGGTAAATTATGTTTTAAAATATATGTAACATTTGTTATTTGTAGGAGGTAATCTTTCGTAGTATAGATATTTATGTAGAAAGCAAGAAAAGTTAGACAATACAACTCTCCCGAGTCTAAAACCCGAATTTTACTCTACTAACTTCACTGTATGACTTGCTGGTTAAAATATAACCACGTTTAGGTCCTAAAAACAATAAAAATATTATAATTGATGAACAACCAAATTTTGGTTTGTGCGCTCAGGTTAGTAGGTATTATGTTCTAAGGTAATCATAAATAAGGTAGTTAGCAAAATCTTATGCGGAAACATAACACGACGACTCATGGAGTACAGACGAGGTCTTTACGCTTTTTAAGGAGTTGGTATTGCACATTACTGAAATCGGGGGCCCTGTGGATTTTGGCACCCACATAAATGTATTAAAAGGCTGTGGCCACCGTGTGGCAGAGAGCAAACAGGCATGTTCTTTGTAAGCGTACCTTTATACGATTTGATTCATGTGCACAAAAGTTTGTCCTGGGTTAGAATCGAATCCACGACCTATTGAGTAGTGGCCAGCCGCTAGATCAACGGGCCCTGAGCCTATAGGCGGCATTTCAGTAAATCCGCCACGGGTAGGTACTACCCGGTCTATACATTGAGGAACCCTTCTTACAGGATTCCGCCACTCAACACCACCTTTGAATGGCGATGTGTTTGGGTTGTGTTATTGCGTGATACGATTTGTATCATGTTATAATTATAATAATGCTCGTTCGTATTACGATACTAATGGGTTTGTCGCCTATTAAGATATATGCAGCATTTATTTACATAGAGCGGGAGGGGTCCCGTTGCCACTTGCGCTGTCGTAAATACTTCCCTAAATAATTCTGTGGGAGTATCAAGAGACGTGAGATACTTCTGTCGCGTTCGACGATAATTGTAACATGTGCTTAGTTTCCATAATACGATATATTTCTATGATTTCATCATCATCATCACCAGCCGGAAGACGTCCACTTCTGAACATCTACATCATCTCATGCTGTTTATTTTTATATTCGCTAAGAAACCGTCTCCTATGATATATATTTATTACACTCTTTTATAGATGCAACATAAAAAATATTTTTGCCGATTAGCGGACGTAAAATGTCCTTACCATTATAACGTGAATTAAAGTGGTAAATAAACAATAAATTACATTAACTTAAGGCTATAATTATATTTAAGGGTGCCAGAAATCCAAGTAAAGTGCCTGGATGCCATAAAAACCCACTGAACGTAAAATATCATTGAAAATGTACAAAATGTCATCACCGCCCCTGACCTTACCAGTGCAAAACAGAGACGGCAGGGAAATTTTGGGATACGGCAATGATACCCGATACATTTTAGTTACCAACCTCTATACTCAAGCATTCATAGATTAACCTGCTACCAATCCGTCAATCTCTAATACTTAAATTGTCAAACATTAGTCACTTTAAGCCGCTGATAAAACATTCTGAAAAAATATGCAACATGCGAAATTCTAAGTTTACCGGGACACATTCTGGGTTTTGCGATGAGTAATCGAGGGGATAGCGAATGGGTGCCAATTGTCGCTGGGGTCGTGGTGGGCGCCGGGGTCCTGGCCTTGATATACAAAATGTTCTTCACAGGAGGAGCCTGCGTGGGTAAAAACAACAAGCAGAATCAACAGCTCGGCGCGCCTTTTAAGTGCGTTTGCAAGAAAGCTGACAGGAACAAGGTATGTTCACTGCTTTCTTTAAATTCTCTACTCTAGAGCTCATTGAGATCGCCTCAATGCGAACTTACCTTTCTGTGTCGAGGCAATTTTAAAAAATATAGGTGATCATAATTTAAAACACTTGAATATCGGCTTAATCTATACTTATAATAAAACTGTAACAGGTCCAATTCTGTACATTGAAGATATTTTGAAAATTATATTTGGAGGGCATTCTATAACCGATACTGAGGCCGAAAATGTAATATTTTTAATTTTTGTCTGTCTGTCTGTCTGTATCTCGGCTGAGCATCACGCCGAAACTACTGAATGGATTCAAATGAAACTTGGCATGATTTCAGATCTTACTACGAGGTAGGACATAGGATACTTTTTATCCCTTCACGGTTCTTTTGGGAGAGAGGATTAAAGTCAAAATGGGTACTTGGTTATACGCTTGGTCCGATTTTATAATTTTTTCTTTATAATTATAATAAATATTTGTAAGGGAATACTTATAGACAGTTGTTAACAATTTTTGGAAATCGATCAGGTTAAGCAACGTTAGCTAAGGTCATTAAATAGATGGGTGACCGTTTAACGCCATTTGAACTAAACGTTTCCGTGCTTTGGAGGGCAAGTACAAAGTGGGTCCAAGTTTTTAACCGACTTTAAAAAAGGAGGTTTTGTATTCTATGCGAATGTATATTATTGAAAGTTTAGTAAACGTAAACACCGCGCGGGCGGAGCTGCGTGGGTCAGCTAGTTCAATTACATAGTTTACCGGCCACGGGTGGCGCTTCGACAGATACGAGTCGGAGACTCTTTCGTTTTGTTATACATATGACCTGTTTGTATAACCAACAGTCGATAATTAAATTACATTAAGTTCGCCTGTCGCTAGCTTCATATGATCGCTAAGACAGTATTTCAGGCTCCTGTCAGCTACAGCTGTGGAATAACACGTTATAAAGACCCAACTCGCGTCCAACCTTAACTGAGGCCGTCAGCGCAAAAGTGGCCTTTGCTTGGGGCTGCATAATATAATAGAGATGATGAACTTTGAGTAAATGTGGTGTTCTTTAAGTTTAGTAAGGAGTCCGTTTCGATTAATATGCATGCATAAATATAGCAAGTTTCAAATTATTTTCCCTACATAACTCTTCATACGACAAAATGTGGCATACCTAAGCCAGTTTTGCGCTGACGGTCTCAACTTGTGCCTCGAGATCTATAAGTGCTTCATCTTCATCTTCATCAGTCATCATTTGTATATCTTATGTATACGTATGTGAGTTACACATATAGCAGCACACACACGAAGCAAGCAGTAGCTTAACGTTTGCAACGTCGTCTGGCCATCCCTCCTTCTCAATTGGCCGCAGTCCTTCGCAAATTCAATCACATTATTTCGTTTCGTTATGTGGTCACCTTTATATTGACGGTACTGTTGGACTAGTGGTTAAACACCCTGCTCGCTACCCAATAGGTCGTAGGATCGATGCCCATCCTGTATCTGGGTGTTATTTATCTATTTAAGTACTAATATATTTACAAAAAAGGAGGTGCGTAAGTAGCTGTTGTCTGGCTGCCAAGCTACGTCTAGTTTGGAGTGGATCCAGGACATTTGGTTATTCCCCGTGGGGTGTCCTGGTAAGAATAGCACCCTCCCATCTCCTCCTGGCGGGTGTCCATAAGAGGCCACTAAGGGAAAGCAAGAAGAAGGGCAAAAGCTATCGCTTCAAAAGGATAAAAAATGGTTATTGTGGATTATCCCTAAGAGATAAACATATACCATCACGGACTTTTTTTGTATTAAGGTGTACAATACTGTAGTACATTATTTTGATCTATCTCGTAGGGTTCAGCCAGCGTTTGCAATGTAAGCGTAAAAAATGTGTTTATTTACGACATCACATTAGAAACCAGAATATAGAATAGAATAGTTTCTCTACTATATTATGCATGTATTATACATATAAACGTTCCTCTTGAATCACTCTGTCTATTAAGAAAAATCGCATCAAAATACGTTGATAAGTTTTAAAGATCTAAGCTATGGACAGACAGACAGCGGGAAGCGACTTTGTTTTATAGATAGACTAGCTGACCCACGCAGCTCCGCATGCGCTATTTTTACGTTAACTAAACTTTTAATAACAGACATTTGCATCGAATACATAACCTCTTTTTTTATAGTCGGGTAACAACTGGGACCCACTTTTTACTTGCTCTCCGAAGCACGGACCCGTTTAGTTCAAATGGCGTTAAACGGTCACCCATCTATTTAATGACCTTACCTAACGTTGCTTAACCCGATCGATTACAAAACCTTGATAACAACTCTCTATGAGTGTTCCCTTACTAATATTTATTATAATAATGTAGAAAAATTGATAAAATCAGACCAAGCGTATAACCAAGTACCCATTTTGACTTTAATCCCCTCTCCCAAAAAAACTGTGCTAGATTACGGGATAAAAAGTATCATATGTCCTACCTCGGAGTATTAACTCAAATCATGCCAAGTTTCGTTTCAATCCATCCAGTAGTTTTGGCGTGATGCTCAGCCGAGATACAGACAGACAGACAGTCAGACAAAAATTTAAAGGCCTCAGTATCGGTTATAGAATGCCCTCCAAATATAATTTTCAAAATATCTTCAATGTACAGATTTGGACCCGTTACAGTTTTATTATAAGTATAGATAGATAGATAGATAAATTCTTGATTAATTCTTATTTTATACTATGTAGTGATGATGAAGTGATGTCTTAAAATATGAATTTCTCATTTTCAGTGTACACCTCATAGATGTACTGATTAAACCTCCATGCTAGAACAGAAGAAAGAATAATGCGTCAAACGATTGTCACATAAAAATGTCAAAATTCACATCAGAGCGTGAAAAGTGTGCAAAATGGCAAAATATAAATAATTTTCTATAGATATATTTGTTTCACTCAAACAATCCCTACCAAAATTTCAATGATAACCCAAACTACCAAAATGAAATTATAGAGTGGATTAATAGTCCGTACGATGTGTGATTGGTGAGTACCTACAGGCGATTTGAAGTTGGTTTACAGTTTTAGTATAGCTTAATTAGTTTTTGAAGTGTTTGTAAATACGTACGAGTGTCATCATCATCAGCCGGAAGACGTCCACTGCTGAACATAGGCCTCCCCCTTCGAACGCCACAATGGACGACATTTGGCTATTTTGCATCCACCGGTTACCTGCGACGCGCACAATGTCGTCTGTCCACCTAGTGGGAGGCCTACCTACGCTGCGTCTTCCGGTTCGTGGTCGCCACTCGAGAACCTTTCTTCCCCAACGGTTATCGGTTCTTCATCCGTACGAGTGTAAGTTATATAATTATGCTAGTTTTGTGTGACGGGCCTATTGGTCTTATGGATAGACACCGTGACCGCTACCGCTATCGTGGGTTCGATTCCCACCAAGTGGGTGTTTTATCTATTTAAGTCTGTATATTTACAAAAAAAAAGTATTCAAGTATTATATCAGTTGTCTGGTTTACATAGTACAGGCTCTGCCTAGTTTGGGATCGAATGACCATGCGTAGATTGTCCTAGAGTATTATTATATTTGTTATGTTCGCATTCAATCATATTTTAGGTAAAAAAGAGTTCTTTTTACAAATAATACCATCGTTAGCATATCAGATAGTTAACTTTGTGATAACTTTCATAAATATTACCTATTTGTAGAGTTTGGTCACATATTATTCATTACGTGTTGTTATTTATATGACGATATTATTTCTATTGTGATTAATGTTCCTAGTGCCGAAGAACGGGAGAGACGCCGGAGGGAGGCCCTTCGCAAGGTGCAGGGAGCCCCAGGCTCGGTCCCCAACGGTGGTCCAGGTATATGTTTCTTTTTATGCCAGTAAGTGATCTGATATGACATGGGAGATGTTCGCCCGGTGATACGCTTGCCTATAGACATACAACCTTGTTATACCTACCTACTCGTTTTTATAAGCAACCGTTTCGTAATCGAAGACCCCAGTGATACCTTAAAGTATATAAACAGCAAAATTCCCTCCCTCCAACCCTCGGCGAGTACCGTTAACATTAATAATTTGTTGCGTTTTTGTTTAGTTTAGAGTTTAGTTCAAGTACCTAACCATTAAAATTCAAAAGAGTGTGCGACTTACGTTCGATTGAAAAATATTTAACCTCGTGTATTTTTTACTACTGTTCTTTAACCATTAGGCTTTTTGCCGGGTCTTCTTATCGATGCGAGTTGTGAACTAGTGATAAAGCCAGTAGATATAAGTACTTTAAGCGATGTTCTCATGTAAGGCCGTGCCTCCTTAAAGTGCCCTTGAGCACGTCGCAGCCCTTTTTTTACGCGGGGGAAACCTAAAAAAGGGGACCCGTGGGGTCACCCAAAGAGGATTTAACACTACGTATAAGAGTCGGCACTCCCATACAAGCCCCGAATAGAATCATGAACGTACTTTTCCTAACTTAACAAACATAAAATTTAATGGCCACCAGTTGGCCAACCTGCCATTTTTTTTAAATTTTGTATACCTCTAGGGCTTGTATGTTTGCCTATCGATATCGATGAAAATGAAAGAACACAATATACGGGTGTGTTTATTGTTAAATTTAATTCACGCAAATTTACCTATTTACAATAACTATGTTTTCAAAATGAAATTAAGCAATTTTAAAGAAATATTTATGACTAGCTGACCCACGCAGCTCCGCCTGCGCTATTTTTACGTTAACTAAACTTTTAATATCAGACATTCGCATCGAATACATAACCTCCTTTTTTATAGTCGGTTAAAAACTGGGACCCACTTTTTACTTGCTCTCCGAAGCACGGACCCGTTTAGTTCAAATGGCGTTAAACGGTCACCCATCTATTTAATGACCTTACCTAACGTTGCTTAACCCGATCGATTACAAAACCTTGATAACAACTCTCTATGAGTGTTCCCTTACTAATATTTATTATATTATAAAGAAAAATTGATAAAATCGGACCAAGCGTATAACCAAGTACCCATTTTGACTTTAATCCCCTCTCCCAAAAGAACCGTGCTAGATTACGGGATAAAAAGTATCCTATGTCCTACCTCGTAGTAAGATCTCAAATCATGCCAAGTTTCATTTGAATCCATTCAGTAGTTTCAGCGTGATGCTCAGCCGTGATACAGACAGATAGACAGACAGACAGACAGAAAGACAGACAGACAAAAATTAAATTAAATTACATTTTCGGCTTCAGTATCGGTTATAGAATGCCCTCCAAATATAATTTTCAAAATATCTTCAATGTACAGAATTGGACCTGTTACAGTTTTATTATAAGTATAGATTTTTGAATGCTTTACGATCATTAATCTCAAAATTCGATTCACAATGGAGTCGTCATACTAGATATGTTTATTTATATGCTGTATTAGTTATTCTTAATCCTGATAACACGTTGTGCCATATCTTTGTATGGATAAATACAACAAGTCTTCATTTCCAATTAACTTCACCCATCTGAAGAAAAAAGCATATAATATTATAAAAGCACAAAAAACAACTACAAATAAAAACATACATACACACACTCGAAAAATATAGCCCTCCTTCTGGGCTAGTCAGGCAAAAATATAGATATTTATGGACATAGTAGTATAGTATATAATATTATGTACATCACTATTTATTTTGTTCAACAATTAAGTTTTATGAATAAATTCATAATTTCATTACAAAACTTGCGATCGACTACTAAATAGCATTCAAAAGTAATGTAACTGCTACACCACAAGAAATATTTACATTTTATATTAATTTATCATAAAATTTTACCTTGCCGGTTCATGTGGAAATCTGGCCAAAAATATCTCAGAAAACCTTTTTGTGACTCGCCTAACACCACATATTTCACATTTTCTTAACGATTTACGACCCATAATATTAACACAACGCCCATTAAGGCTAAAATAAACGTAAACAATATAATAACTTATTAGCCGCCAAAATTCAAACCAGAATAAAATTTTCAAAAGTCAAGACATCCACAGGTTAGACAACAAAAAATTTACAAATTCGCATTATAATATAATACGTCCAAATTTAACAGAACTTCATATAGTTGAAGCCAATACGTATTAGCAGTCATTTTAATTTGGTAACTTTATATTGCCTACCTAATTAGTGCCATTATCTATACTTATAATAAAACTGTAACAGGTCCAATTCTGTACATTGAAGATATTATGAAAATTATATTTGGAGGGCATTCTATAACCGATACTGAAGCCGAAAATGTAATTTTTTTAATTTTTGTCTGTCTGTCTGTCTTTCTGTCTGTCTGTCTGTCTGTCTGTATCACGGCTGAGCATCACGCCGAAACTACTGAATGGATTCAAATGAAACTTGGCATGATTTGAGATCTAACTACGAGGTAGGACATAGGATACTTTTTATCCCGTAATCTAGCACGGTTCTTTTGGGAGAGGGGATTAAAGTCAAAATGGGTACTTGGTTATACGCTTGGTCCGATTTTATCAATTTTTCTTTATAATATAATAAATATTAGTAAGGGAACACTCATAGAGCGTTGTTATCAAGGTTTTGTAATCGATCGGGTTAAGCAACGTTAGGTAAGGTCATTAAATAGATGGGTGACCGTTTAACGCCATTTGAACTAAACGGAACGAACGTGCTTCGGAGAGCAAGTAAAAAGTGGGTCCCAGTTTTTAACCGACTATAAAAAAGGAGGTTATGTATTCGATGCGAATGTCTGTTATTAAAAGTTTAGTTAACGTAAAAATAGCGCAGGCGGAGCTGCGTGGGTCAGTTAGAAACTTCTAATAAGTACGTTCATAATTCCATACAAATATCGGTTTCTTGGCAGTGTCGACGGCCTGGGGTCACCTACTAAAACTCCCGCGGCTGTCGTGGCACATGAGAGCGGTCACTAGGGCTCTCCGGTGGGATCTGCACCAGAAACCTCTAAGCCCACGCCGGGTGGTGCATTATAGCCCTCGGGAACCAGACACGGTGCTCACGGGCACAGGGGTCGCAATCCCGCCGCTATCTTCCTCGGAGTCGCCGCCGTACACAATGGACGTCCTAGGGCCCACACCCCGAACGTCCAGCGACTCCGAAGTTCGCCACGTCGTAACCCTTTTTTTTTTTTTTGACGCGGGGGAAATCTTCGAAAGATCCCCGGGAGCTGTGGGGCTCGACCGGGGTATGTGGGATTCTTACCCACTAAAACCCCCGCGGCTGTCGCATCGGCACATGAGAGGGGAGACCCCAGGGCTCTCCGGTGGGATCTGCACCAGGGGCCCCTCAGTGCCTTGCCTTTGAGCCCGCCGCCGGGGGGCGCATTGTAGCCCCCCAGGAATCTGTCACGGTGCTCACGGGGACGGGGGTCGCAACCCCGTCGCCGTCCTCCTCGGAGTCGCCGCCGTACTCAATGGACGCTCAAGGGGCCCACACCCCGAGCGTCCAGCGACTCCGAAGACGTCGTAACCCTACCTTTTAGGCTAAAACCTTTCTGGTGGAAGCAGTCACCTTGATTGTAAACAAAACTGCCGTTTTTTACTAAATAGGTTCTGAGGACTCCACGGGAATACTGATCGCGAGGATCGCGCTCGGTGGTACGGCGTTCATAGTCGGAGCTCTGTCGTTGCTGCACAAATACTTGGACATCTTCGGACCTCTGCTCGAGAAGTACGGCTTCAGGCCAAAGAAACGCAACAGCGTCCCACCCGTAGAGAAAACGAAATTATTGGACCAAGACCGTCCTGACCCGAAATGCTGCTGCGGAATACGAATCAACCCTGACAAACGCGTAAGTAGTGTTTATTGAGACAAAAAAGACAAGCCCGCTGAGTTTCTTGCAGGATCTTCTCAGTAGCAGCCGCGTTACGATCCGGTGGTAGTTTGTGAAAATGATTTTTGTGTACATAAGTTTCTCCGTGGGGCCTATATATAATAAAGATATTTTGCCTTTGAATAAATGAAAGCAAAATAACCTTCAATTTAACAGCAGAATTTATTTACTTTTACTATAGTAGGTTTCGCGGCATATTCCCAGTGGTTCTACATTTAGTTCTACATGTAGGTATGACTACTAAGAAAAAAAATCCTACTAGTTCTACAGTCATGTAGAACTAGTAAGAATGCATTAAATATTATTTTTTCATTCCTAGTAGTTCTACACGATGACGTACTGCAAAAACTATACTGTTGAGCAGACTGGACTGGAGGGCACCACATGTGACATCGGGGGGGTGCCTGCAGAGGCGCCGGCTTGGCGATTTTTGTCGAGCCGTTGTGGGTTTGGCGCAAGCCCAGGAGTGCTGGCAGGCCTGATGGAGTTTTAGTCAGTAAGAGTCTGACATCACCCGCGCATAGTAGGCCGTGCGCGGGTGGGTATCCATGACAATAAATCTATCGCAAAAAAAAAGTTCGTACATACCAGATGTAGGTACTACTAGAGCAGGAGAGGCGATTGGGTTTTACCTCATAAGTGACGTCTAGTGTTTGTTATCCAAGTGTGACCTTCAATTTATACCAGAAGTACCAGGGTAGCATAGGACATAAGCAAGCCTCATGAATAATGGCATCTCAGCTGCCGATGCAACAGCCGCAAAAGTTTAAGTGGATACTAATCTGAAATACCCTGGTTGACCGCCACCGGGTGAACCTATATATCGAAGGTTTCTCCCACGTGAACAAACAAAAAATATTCTGCTCACTAATAAAGTTCTAATTTTCTAATATGTCATCGAGTAGAACTACTAGGAATGAAAAAATAATATTTAATACATTCCTGCTAGTTCTACATGAGTGTAGAACTAGTAGGATTTTTTTTTCTTAGTAAGCATACATGTAGAACAAAATGTAGAACTACTGGGAATAGGCCGGTTTCGCTTCGCTTGCTCAGCCGTTCGGGAAGCAGCGTTCATTTCTACTCTGATACGTCACAAAATATAGCTATATTTTGTGGATACGTGCTCTAGCGAGCGTCTGGCACTGGAGAGACTTTGGCGAAGGCATGAACGGAGAGCCCAAAGTCCCTCCATAGCGTCATTGAAGCCCACCGGGGAGGTTTTAGTGGGTAACATTATCCGGCCTCCACCCCCTCGTAGACCTTTTGAAGGTTTTCTCTTCGACAAATAAGTAATGTGCGCAAGGAACCGTCCAGGTAGGTACCACTGCAGCGTCTGATATTCTACCGCCAAGCAGCAGTGTATAAACATCATCACTGTGTTCCGGTGTGAAGGGCACTGTAGCTGGTGAAATTACCGGACACAAGAGACTTAATAACTAATGTCTCGGCAGTCAAGCGGCAGTTATATGTAGCTGTCTATAGGCATAGGTATCGCTTACGTCATACATTAGGTTTAAAGTAGGGCCAATTTAATAGATGACATTTGACACTTCGTCAGAATTTAACAACGTAACCTTGTACCGGCGGGCATAAAATATTATTGGTAGGTACTATGCGTTTCAACTAAGAATGTGGCCGCCATAATGATCGCGACTGCGGAACTTCACTAGTTTTTTACGATTTTTGTACCGGCAGCAGAGTAAACACAAAATGAAAAATTCGCTCCGGTTTTGATTATTTATTGTAATGTCTTATTTCGCTATCTATTTTTGTTAAAACATCATTTTTTTAGTAATTATGTATTTGAAATTGCAAGACGGCGGCCACATTCTTAGTTGAAACGCATAGTATTGTACGCTACAAAATATTTTTTAGGTTTGATTGCCCTAATCATTATTTTTTCAGAAGTGGCCAACAGAGAAGGAATGTTGAACACTCTTGGTAGTAATCCTGAAACGAAGCAAATAAAATATTGTTTTCATACCTTTGTAAAATTGTAACCTGAAAAACCAAAATGTAATACAATTATTAAAAGATTAATCGGTTTTCCTTCCTTTGTGGGATCAACATTCACATATTTGAGTATAAATATTTGAAGATAAAGATATCGTAAGAAGACTGGATATCCTAACACATCCAGCCTAACCTGACAAATTGATAGCTGTTGTGACGAACAAACAGATCATTGCAATATTTGACAGTCAATCTGATTGCCCTCCTATATGAGACAGCCTATTATTTTTAACAGAACCTTGACACGTCAGTAGTTAATTTACTCGGAATCTTTATACAGTAACGCCCTGTATTTGGCAGCATTATGTAGGTATCAGTGACAAAATGTATGATAATGTTGTATATAAACATCCTCTACGATAGTTAACTACATAATACAACATATTGCATCATACCATCATTTTTACAAAGTATTTCTTACTGTTTTTACATACCTCGCAATAAATAAACAAAAATTATATTTATTCATTTCACATCACGCTACGACACAGTTGGTTAGTTATTGATAAGAGATGATTAAAACACAAGTTTTGAAACAAAATATATTTAATACGACCTCCACTCTCGATCATTAACCGCCACCGTCGGCGTTCAACTATAATTATAAGTCTGGGCTTGTAAATTACACAACCGTATAACAAAATGTTCTACAATTAATGCCTTACAAAACGAGAAACGTTAGGGGCTATTTACACGATAACTTAGAACAGTGAAGCAGACGCGACAGCGGTTATTGTTAAATTAATCATAAATAAGTTGCCAGTCTAATTATTTATTGAAGTTGCGCGCAGTGTTGTTGTGTGTCGTTATGCAACAAGTTGCCAATGGATTGCGATATAACTTGCCATAAGTTTTGGAGTAGCGTCTGTGTTGCGTGCCGAGACCTCTGAGGCCGAGACACAATAAGCTGCCTTATATATTTGAGGAAATATTGGGTCTACGAAGACATATTAAAAATAAATAAATGATAGGGATGAGGGGATCATTTTGCAGAATGTAAGGCTTATGATTAAATAATAATAGTATTGCACGTTCAGAATACACATTCAACAATCTATGTAGACTTTTTTTATCTGCTACACTAAATTAATTTTCTTTTCAACCCTTAATCAGTACGTATATTTTTAACCTAATTTGGCTTATATATTTCTTTAACTCTAAAACTCATAAAAATACTTCTTTTTGCATATATCATTAACAGAGATTGCTAATGAATGCTCAATTGTTTTTACTTTAGCCATCCTTCACTGAAATTTCCAGAAACATGATAGGAAGTGGCAAAGGTTAACAAAAAAATAAATAACTATATACTTCTAAAAGGGAGGCACAAAGATAAGAGCTTACAAGCTGCGCTTTGAACAAAAGGATCTTTATTATGGTGAACTTTTTGGGAATTACCCGGGATAATTTGTTATCATTATAGATAAGTGAAATGATGTCAATAGGCAAGTGGCTCATTTAATTCATCAAGCCGCGCTATAATATATTTTTGTATGGAGTTGCTGCTCAATCAGTCAAATCTGTTCTTTTTTTTATTAATTTAGACTGAAAATGAAGGGAAAAGGGGGGGGGGGGGGTGTTATTTTCTTTCTGAATATCGATATTTTATCTCATTTTAACATCGTAATATAGATGGAATAATGATGGTATGTATTAACCGCTGTCGCATTGCCTCACTTTAAAACTAAATAAATCAAAATAACTAGACATTACCTAGATATCCTGAAACTGATATGCTTATTGCGGTGCTCACGGCCGCAAACCTATTTCAGAATTGAGAATTTTGAGAATTTTATTACAACATCGTCAAAGCATCAATCCGAAAAATAAATTCTTTTTGGTACACAGTACAGAAGGTATGGATGAGTTAGACGCAGACTCACCAGCGTCGATATCTTTATAAAATTAAAATGACTGTGAAATTTCACGTCGAGCTGTCAATTTTGAAACAGCTGAGTTTGATGCATGAAACGATACTTGTATTTTGAAATTCTCAATTAAGAAACCGGCGTTTGTCTTTGTTAGGTACCTAAATTAGCTACATATCGTATTAGTGCTGAAACATAATACATGACACTGTAATTTAGCATAGTATTAGCTGTTGTCTTAGAGGAGATACCACTGGAGGGAGCATGATGCGCTAACCCCTCTGCCAAATTTTGTTCATATGTTCAGGTCATTCTTTATTTGTGTGCGTATAATTTTGAATGTGTTGCGAGTTTATTATAGTGTGGGTATGCGTAAAATTGTATCTGTGTGTGTTTACTTCGCCTCCCGCACCCCGCAAAAGTGCCACGAAAAATTTGTTCGGGGAATCGACGCGATACTAGCTCCAGTCTAATTACTCTGAGGTTGTTGTCGATAAACTTTTAACACTTTTAATAACAATATAAATTGGATCTGAATTTATTCGTTTCGCGTTGCAGTCTAACTTGCGTTCTGTACACTCACAGGTTTGTGATTTATAAGTTTAGAAACTATTTTTTTTTGTGCATGTATATGACTATTTGCTGACCAAAATAAATAAATAAAAATTGGACAGAGCAGCCATTTTGAACAACAGACTGAATTAAAAATGGCTGTGCTGTAAGAATAAGTAATACCTTACTGGAAAACACACACACACACACATCCACGTGTTGTTTTCCATTTTATTTCAGGTTGTGTTATGGCTCGAATAATCTGAAAGGAATAGGTACCATAATTGATTGCAAACTTTTTCGATTTCGATTCTAGCGTCTATTACCCGAGAAATAAATCTGCCTATTGTTTATACAATTAAATAACGTAGTCTCATCTACTTATGGACGGACGTATTTATTGCATCCATAGATACATGTTTCAGCACTAATCATTCACATCGAACAGCACGTCCGATTCCCACTACCGTTATTAATTTAAAATTAAATTAAACGAATATTTAAGTCCGATTCACACTATCATAGTAATTGAATTTATTTTATTTAAAGTGACACAACCACTCCAAGCTTATCTTATTTTACTTATTATTCCTTTCAAGACAAAACGAAAACGCGAATCGTGTTTCACTATTTTGGAAAATAATTTTACTGTTTATTCTTTTTTTAAATGCTTTATTATATATATTTCAATTTTCTTGTTCGAAAGTTTAATCCGATTGAATACATTTAACCCATTGTGGTACTATGACTAAATAAGGATGATAGTGTGAATGCAGCTAATTGGATAGTGTAGTATATTTTTTTATTTGGCACTATAATATAAAATGTTTCGATCGCACCGTACCGAACCGCAAATATACAATATATACATCGCGATTACCCTGCCGTTAACAATATAAACATGATAGTAAAAATGAAATATAATGTGAAGACGATTTATAAATACACATTTAATACTGTATTTACAAAAATATGTTAAATATTATTATTATATTTGTGTTGTAATCGCAAGAGCTGTCGATAGTTGAGCGGGGATTAAGAAAGGCAGAGAATAGCGGAATCGTTATCTCAAGAAGTTACTTCTAGTTATTTAGCTGCGATATTCATAAGGTGGAGGTTGATTTAGGCTGCTCCAGTTTCGTCCGGTAGTTCCCGTTATACCCCACCTTTCTTAATACTTGCATTTATCTCAGTAATCTTGTATTAAGTTATATAAATAATTGTCTCAAAGATACGATTGTGGTGAAGTATGTCGTGACGGTAATAATCTTGGCACACTACAAAGATATTAGTAACTTTACTAGAATCAGAGAACAATATCCCTAAGAGCCTTTGAAAATATTCAAATTATAAACAGGCCGAGTCAGAGTAAACCGGGCTTGGTCAACTGTATGCGTGAGTATCAGAATGCTAGTTTTCTGGTTCTAGTATAGTTACTCATGTGACACGAAACACTCACTACATTGTTATAAAAATGCAGCGCGTCACAATAATCACAACACCGCGTGTGCCGCGTCACAACACATTACGACAGTGTGTGGCATGTCACAACACATAACAACACAGTGTGTATTAGCTTTATTAATTCAAATACATCAGTTCGGCCCATACGGGAATATTATTTTTATAATAGTACAACACACGACGGTACAATTATAATTGACTTTATACGTAAACAAATTAGCACGCGCCTAGATGTGAACGAACTGCGTGTAAACTTCATTATTTTACTACCAAAGGTTTTATATTTTACTATTGGCAACTTTTGCTACTATCGACAACACTGGAACATTTTTATATAGTACGGTCTGATATTTTGACACACATTTGTACATATTGATTTTGTTTATATAAAAAAAAAATGCGGAGAGTAACGAACGTGTTGACGCTTCGAAGATTTAAGTTGCAGGGTCTTTAATTAAAGCCGCACTATTGTTTTTTTTATACTGCGTTGCTGCCCAACTTTAGGCGTGGTAGTAATGTCTTTTACAATCTTGCAACATCAATCTTTGTAGCGGTGCAATCACGCGCGTGTACTATGTAAAATATAATAATTTGCTATCGCAAGGAATAATTAATTTGTTATATTACTCGTCAAGAGTATACGCGAACAAACTTAGTTCGTTCTCAATGTTATTAATAATTACGCTACTGAAATATTGCGACGGACATTCATGAGACGCGTTTGATAAGACTAGAAACACGTCGCTAATAATTAAATATATATTTGTAGGACGTATTTATCCCGTATATTATGAATATACATATACAGTGATGGGGATATATTATATAAATATGAATCATAAATAAGAAATAATTACCTCTTCAAAGTAACTTTAAATTAAATGATGAATGTAGAATATAGAAATATATAAGTAAGTATAGCTAAGTTAATTTGTATCGTAAAAAAATTAAGTTCAGTACGCAGCCAAAATAATTAATAAATAAAACTAAGTTCTTTTTTATTATTATGACGAAAAAATAAATTTAAATTATGTACATACTTAAAGTAGCTGTAAAACTGGCAAGTAATAATGTAATACTGGAAAATATAAAATAAATTATAAATGACGAACGTATGCAACGTAAGAATAATGTTTATTTACAAGCCGCTTATATACGCGAAACTAAATAGCAATCATAATATACGGTAGGCCACGTTTCGGACTGATCAATCCACACATTGACTATATCACCGATTCGTCTAAAATCCGATTTACAACCTCTGAATTTGTAATCACAATCGATTCTCGTCTTTATTGCGTATACAAATAAAGTGTCAGTCAGTCAAATGAATTCGATTTGTATTCCCAACTATTTGTTCTACAAATGTATGCGTCGTTATAGAACGCTAGATTGGCACTAGCCTTGATAAATACTGATACATAATCGATTATTTTCAACAATATTGCTCTCTTTTAGTCTGAAAAGACAAAAAAAATATAATCTGTAAACACTACCGGAAGTCTCTGCATTGCAGCAAAAACGACGCCGATTTTGGTGGTAGTAAGTCCACGAGTCCACATTACACCGCCATCATGTTTTCACACAGTCTGTATCACCATAACACGTACCTACTTGTACAAATGACGTAACACATCTATTCGCCGTTCACTCGGCGTGTAAAGTCGCGCAGTAAAAACCGGCGACGATCTATCGCTACGATTTCTTATCGAACAATGGCAGCTTCGATTTGACGGCCCCCTCGCATATCATGAGTCGCTGCTGAGCTACGCACTTTCTACCGCATCCATCATCAGCCACCAGCTCTGCGAGCCTCCCCCTGGCTTTCACATCGAAGTACTCTTTATCCTCCCTTCGACTGTCAGTCCTCAGTGTGAACCTCGAACGCCCGCCCACCGACCTTTCGCACTTGAAGTCCGCGCCTTTCCTCTCAAAATACTCGACTATTTTGGATATCTGAGCCGAACGCACGTGCCTGGGCCCTCTCTCATCGCAGTACAGACTGTCCGAGCCGGCTAGAGACGCGACATCCTCTGAACTATCGGTGTACACACTCGAAGTCCGTTTGCACGAGGAGGAAGGTACCGGGGGTCGTCTAGAGCCGGTATCGTCGTCGATATCGGTGACGCAACAACACCTGGCCAAGATATGGTACTCGTGTAGCGTGTCTTCACCCTCGCCGCACAAGTACTGTGAAGTTGGTGGGGGAGCCGTTGGATCGTGAGGAGTTCTGGCGTCCAGAGCCCGGTCGTAAGCCACGAGGCAGTCTGTACACATTCGTACGCGTGGTTCTGAAGTGTCGACAGTGTCGACAATGTCAGGGGTGTCGTCGTCGCTGGTAGATCTTGCGGAAGCGTCTCGACGCCACCACCAGCATAGATGGCATCCTAGTAATGAGCAAGGACAGACTGCACCTTGGCGACGGCCGGATGAAGCTCGCTGGCCGCACAGTTCTTCGTTGGCGACGGAGAAGATCCCGCTCTCGCAGGAGCCTCGGCGTCGTGCCGGTGGACTCCCGCGGCGACTTAGAGCTGGTGATGAAGGGAGGGACAAGGCGCGAGGCTCCTCGTCTGATAGTGTGCCTGGTGGGAGGAAATTTATAATTTTATAAACAAGTTATGTAAAATCAGAACTAACATTTTTAATAGTTCAATATCTGAGACTGGGATGGGTTAGGAACCATCTGCATCGTCCATTGAGTACGGCGGCGACACCGAGGAGGACGGCGACGGGGTTGCGACCCCCGTCCCCGTGAGTACCGTGTCAGGTTCCCAGGGGGCTACAATGCGCCCCCCGGCGGCGGGCTCAAAGGCAAGGCACTAAGGGGCCCCTGGTGCAGATCCCACCGGAGAGCCCTGGGGTCTCCCCTCTCATGTGCCGATGCGACAGCCGCGGGGGTTTTAGTGGGTAAGAATCCCACATACCCCGGTCGAGCCCCACAGCTCCCGGGGATATTTGGAAGAAAAAAAAGAAAAAAAAAAAAGGAAACATCTGCATGTCTGAAGGCTTCGTGATTATAACACTTGAATGAGGTGGAGGTGGTAGAATTATTTTAGAAAGTGTTGGTTATATGAACTAGATTATTTGGGTTCCAATATATTCCTCCTTGTTCAACCCTTGAGACATGCGAACGAATGCTGAAAGCTCGTATAGACACTGTACGAAGATGTCTTCGTACAGTGTTTTAGGATGTACCACACATCCTTGTGTCGAGACAGTCTCCAGGTCACCATTGTAGTGTCAGATATTTTGGGTCAATGCAAAAGTTTCTCAATATTCATGTACTTTGATGTCATGGGCATCATAGTTGGAGATTATTGGTTTCAAAAGACTTAATGATTAACGCCTTAGGACTTTATGGTGACCACCGGTAGTACACAGGGCCCGCTCCAGGGCCGAGCGACGGCCTTAATTTTGGGGCGCCATTTTGGCTTGTTGAATTACATATTGTTAGTGGTCGCGCGCCGGCGGCGAGGGCAGTTCGGCGCACGAGTGGGCCGGCTCCAGGATCTTCTTGACGCCGCGGAAGGTGTCGAGATGTACCAGTATAGTGTGTGTACTGACCGTCGAGCGGCCTCGAGTGGTCGCGCGCCGGCGGCGAGGGCAGTTCGGCGCACGAGTGGGCCGGCTCCAGGATCTTCTTGACGCCGCGGAAGGTGTCGAGATGTACCAGTATAGTGTGTGTACTGACCGTCGAGCGGCCTCGAGTGGTCGCGCGCCGGCGGCGAGGGCAGCTCGGCGCACGAGTGGGCCGGCTCCAGGATCTTCTTGACGCCGCGGAAGGTGACGAGATGTACCAGTATAGTGTGTGTACTGACCGTCGAGCGGCCTCGAGTGGTCGCGCGCCGGCGGCGAGGGCAGCTCGGCGCACGAGTGGGCCGGCTCCAGGATCTTCTTGACGCCGCGGAAGGTGTCGAGATGTACCAGTATAGTGTGTGTACTGACCGTCGAGCGGCCTCGAGTGGTCGCGCGCCGGCGGCGAGGGCAGCTCGGCGCACGAGTGGGCCGGCTCCAGGATCTTCTTGACGCCGCGGAAGGTGTCGAGATGTACCAGTATAGTGTGTGTACTGACCGTCGAGCGGCCTCGAGTGGTCGCGCGCCGGCGGCGAGGGCAGCTCGGCGCACGAGTGGGCCGGCTCCAGGATCTTCTTGACGCCGCGGAAGGTGTCGAGATGTACCAGTATAGTGTGTGTACTGACCGTCGAGCGGCCTCGAGTGGTCGCGCGCCGGCGGCGAGGGCAGCTCGGCGCACGAGTGGGCCGGCTCCAGGATCTTCTTGACGCCGCGGAAGGTGTCGAGATGTACCAGTATAGTGTGTGTACTGACCGTCGAGCGGCCTCGAGTGGTCGCGCGCCGGCGGCGAGGGCAGCTCGGCGCACGAGTGGGCCGGCTCCAGGATCTTCTTGACGCCGCGGAAGGTGTCGAGATGTACCAGTATAGTGTGTGTACTGACCGTCGAGCGGCCTCGAGTGGTCGCGCGCCGGCGGCGAGGGCAGCTCGGCGCACGAGTGGGCCGGCTCCAGGATCTTCTTGACGCCGCGGAAGGTGTCGAGATGTACCAGTATAGTGTGTGTACTGACCGTCGAGCGGCCTCGAGTGGTCGCGCGCCGGCGGCGAGGGCAGCTCGGCGCACGAGTGGGCCGGCTCCAGGATCTTCTTGACGCCGCGGAAGGTGTCGAGATGTACCAGTATAGTGTGTGTACTGACCGTCGAGCGGCCTCGAGTGGTCGCGCGCCGGCGGCGAGGGCAGCTCGGCGCACGAGTGGGCCGGCTCCAGGATCTTCTTGACGCCGCGGAAGGTGTCGAGCGAGCGCTTGGCGGGGCGCGGCGCGGCGTGCGCGTCCCGCAGCAGCATCATGTGCGCCAGGCGGTGCAGGCGCGCCAGGCGCGGCGCCAGGCGCGGCGTGCTGGCGCCCGCGAGGGCCCACGCGGACCGGTGCGCCGCGCCGCGCGACACGCCCGCACCGCCCGCGCCCGCTCCCTCGCCCCACTCCAGCTCGGATAGCGAGCGGCGGTGTTGCACTGGACGAATATACGAGATAGTTAACAATCAACAGAGTGGCGTGCAACTGAGGGTAGGCAAAAAAATGCATTCGGCTCGTTTAACCTTTTAGTATACCATTTTAAATATCCATAAGTTAGCAGATTCCATAGACATGTTAATTTGCATTTAAAAACTTATTCAGAGGGTCCATACACACAAAAATATTTTGCCTACCCTACGATTTCTCTAAGGGTGCGTTCCACTTGGCGTTCACAACGATCACGCTCACGACCGCAGGTTTTCCCGTTTCACTTGCTTGTGACTTAGAGGAGATACCACTGGAGATAGCATGATGCGCTAACCCCTCTGCCAAATTTTGTTCATATGGTCAGGTCATTCTTTATTTGTGTGCGTATCTTTTTGAATGTGTTGCGAGTTTATTATAGTGTGGGTATGCGTGAAATTGTATCTGTGTGTGTTTACTTCGCCTCCCGAACCCCGCAAAAGTGCCACGAAAAATTTGTTCGGCGAATCGACGCGATACTAGCTCCATTCTAATTACTCTGAGGCTTGTGAGCGTTAATGTCGTAAAGTCAAGTGGAATGGATTATTATAGAGCGTTTTGAGAGTGGAGGTAAATAATACAAACGGCGAGTTAGTAAAAAGAAAAGATTTAAGAGGTTAGGTTTATAATCTGTAAGCTTTGAAAATAAACTTAAATAAATATTGTTTAAATAGATTTATGTTGAAAAGAATTATATATATCGTCGGCTTAGAGTGTAAACCTGCCAAATCCATTTTTTATCAATTCTGACATATTAATGCCGTTCGAAAGAGAAAGAGACGCTGCATCGTCCAAACAAATCGGCTACTTATATCTAAGACTGTAAGTGTCAAAAAAAGTGTGATGAGTAAAACTGCTAAATTGAGTCACTTCAAATATTCACAGCTAAATCCAGCACCACCGCTATTTTGTATTGCGGTATTGCCGCCGTTTTGTTACTCCGCTACAAATAGTATATTCCGTGTTCTAATACTTGATGACAGATATTTGCAAAGGTAGATAGGTACCTATTATTTAAACTCAGTTTTATTTTAGATGAACTCATTGATATTTTAGTAAAAATATGGTTTGAAACAATATTACCTATAAGTAAAAATAGGTCACGTCACGGCGATCTGAAAGCTGCAGTAAAAGGTGAGCTAAACGTGAGCACAACTTGAATCAGTAGCACATCAACCACGGAAGTATTGTCAATTCGTTTGAATTTTATGGAATAATCGATACTGCCTCCTGCTGTTACCTGCGGTAACAGCTCAGTGGGCGAGCGCTTGCCTTGGAAACAAGATGCGCAGGTTCGAACCCCGGCTCGCACCTCTGATTTATTTAATGAATCATGTGCGAATCGTCTTTGTGCGATTGTTACTAGCTTTCGGTGAAGGAAAACATCGTGAGGAAACCTGCATGTCTGAGAAAGCCTTACTAGCTTTCGAATGACGTGTGAAGTCCGCCAACCCGCGTGGTGGACTATGGCCTAAGCCCCCTCATCTTGAGGGGAGGCCCGTGCCCAGCAGTAGGACATAAACGAGGGCTGGTATTAGTATTATTATTTTTTTATCGATCATCGAAACTATCGAAAATACTATTATGTAAATTATCCAAATACACAAACAAAACTAGAAATTAATAAATCACATTTCATTATTTCTTCTAAATTAATTCTGTCACTTTTAATTGTCGCTTGCTTAGTAGGTAACGTATCCATTACTTATAATATCATTGGTTTGAAATACAATACCTAAACTGCTCCTGTTGCACTGTTAGCAGTTTTTAATAGACTATTGAACAAATTTGAGTCTTTGCTAGTATTTTGTATGTCTACTCTATACATTTTCTTGGAGATTCACCCGACTTTAAAAGTACATAACAACTTTAACGATTGTTAATAAAATTATAACAAAATATTATTTTATTTAACAACCTAAAGGTTTAATGTTTTGGACAATAAGTACCTATTTACTGTGCTCTCTGTTACAGATTTCATTAATTACGTTTTGACGATATAATAAAATAACGGTCATCTGATCCCAAACTACGTAGTGGCTGTACTAGGCAGATACTAATACTTATATAGGAACCTTTTTTGTAAATATATACTTAAATAGATAACACCCAGATACTTGGCGGGAATCGAACCCACGACGTATTGGGTAACAGCCGGCCAGGGTGACTAACCACAAGAGCAACAGACCCATCAAACCGTTGTTCCTCAACAGTACCTCTAAGTACATACGCGTAAAAGTAATAATAAAGTAATCTTTATAAAACCAAAACTCACGTTTAATTTATTATGTTTTTCCAAAATATTTTGTTTATGTATGATTGTTTTTATTAATGGAAGTCTAATTGAATGGAAACTTAACTTTATTTCTTGATTATACTTATTTCCTATAGTAACGTTGTTCTATATTTAAACCAGAAAACCTGCTAAATTACATCGCAATGTACAACTTAAACATAATAAAACCTGCTATGTCGCAAAATCGCTTATAAACCAGTAAATACAAAAAAATATTTATTAATTTATAGTTTATACTATAGAATATTACATAATAAATAACCCATATTTTGGGTTTGGTTCATATACTACAAATATAAATTATAAGAAGTTTTTTGTCTGCCCTGTAAAATTATGTTGAAGTTAGTTAGCAGGTTTACACTTTAAGCCGACGATATATTTTTTTATATTTAATATTAGTGGCGTATTTAATTAATTAACATTCAAATGTAATTAAAAATTGTTTCTCTCCAGAAGCATTCAGTTCTACTAAAATATCTCTTTCCGCATGAAATAACGTAAGTTTCATGGTCGCCATCTCTGATGCTTTGAGTTATGAACATGCCGCTAATTTTCTCAACGATCACTTCGACCCACCTTTTTAGACGGGCCGTCGATATTAGTGGCGTATTTAATTAATTAACATTCAAATGTAATTAATAATAATAATAATAATAATAACTTTTTATTTCAGGCTGCATAGGCCCATAGATAAATACCTTAAAACTAACATACATATTAAATACAATATAAAACAATATAAAACTATTAAATTACACGCTGTGGCGGCGACGTGTTGCGCTGGTCAGGAGAGTCCCGTAGTCTTCCTCTAAACTTCCGGTACAGGACTCCCTTCGGCCAAAACTCTTCCTTCATGAAGGTCTCCAGCTCGGCTGTAGGAACTCGCACCACAAAGGAGTTGAATGACACTATGTGCCGCGAGTTGAGCTTCTCGACCCTCAAGGTAAGCTTCGTCTTTACTCGTACGTATTCCGTTATGTCCTCGGCAGTAGTGCAAGCGTGAAGCCGGGATACGTACAGCAACGTAGCTGGTACAGCTGGACGCAAGAGCATGTTTGGCCCCGCCAATGCTGTACCACACCTGTTTCGGGATGTAGGCCTCTTCTTTTTCTTCTTCTCTACCTTGACGAAGCCATCATCATCAACATGATCCTTAGACAGAGCCGATAGCACCTTCCTAGCAACCGGTTTCCTGGCAGGTTTTCCTACAACTGGCTCCTTTTGTGCCCTCTCTGATATTTGCTGCTGCTCAGGCAGTTTTGGAGATCGGCTGGCAGCTATCGCGTAAGCACGATGAGGTATTGTGGTGCTTATGTTTTCAGGCGGCGTATCGACAGACGGAGCTGCGGCGCGCGGTCGTGCATCGCTCGCTGACGGTGAGTCCAAAATTGCTGACTCAAAACTTGACTGCGATGCAATATAGGCTCCGCGACGCGTGTTCACGTTGCAAGCCTCGTGTGACCTACTACTTATCGAAATAAAATTGCGCAAGTCAACTACCTCGGTACGCAGGTCATTTACAGCAGTTTGAGATATTTCTAACTTGAACTGCATATCTGCCAAACTCGCCTTGAGGGTCGTTATGTCCTTCAGCAGCCTGGTGACATCGACGTGATCAAACGTGACGGGAGGCAGCTTCCGCAAGTCCTTCGCCACGAAAGTTGGCACGTCGTCAGGGTCGGTCACTTTGAAGATTTTGATCATATCTTCAAGACTTCTTTCTCCTTTCTCATCCCTCCTGCGGGACGGCATTCGGTCACCCATATCGAGTGAATCAAACAGCAGTGTCTTCGCTCTCCGAATCTCCTCTTCTTTAAAGTTGGACTTGCAGATTTGAATAACACTTATTTCATCCATGACGTCCAACTGGTTTTGTAGAAACGCCAAGAGCTCGTTAGCCACAAGTGTTTCCGAACTCATGACTATAAAACGGGCTACGGCTATTATAATTATAAAAATTTAAATTAGAATAATAAATTTTCGACTGACATTGATGACGTAATGCTGACGTAATTAAAATTTGTTTTGCTCCAGAAGCATTCAGTTCTACTAAAATATCTCTTTCCGTATGAAATAACGTAAGTTTCATGGTCGCCATCTCTGATGCTTTGAATTATGAATATGCCGCTAATTTTCTCAACGATCACTTCGACCCACCTTTTTAGACGGGCCGTCGTGACCTTCGCGTAAGCGTAAGTCATGACGTCATGAGTAACGTTTTTGCCGCGACCAGTAGCCCGATTCTCGTAATCAAAACAATAACGTTAATGTAGCGACTTAGTCGTTGAAACACTTTTCGTATTCACGTCCCTCGATTTTACTTCAACGGCAACGATTTAAAAATCGTTCGATTGAACTATCGTTGGAGCGTATTCTGGTATAATATTCGTCGTTCAATCATTCTATAACGTTGACTAAATGGTATTCTCGTATGAAAATGACGTTACTACCGATCAGATGCCAACGAGTAAGCGTCAAATTCCACGATTCAAGAGTCGTTGGTTAATTGAGACGATTTTTGATTTTCTTATTCTTGTGTCAAAGTAATAAAATAACTTTAAAATGAGCCACTGACTTACGTATTTACTATTAAATTCGTCTGCACAGCAAGAAATTCATAAATAAAGCTGTTATGGCGAAATATAAATAAATATGTAAGATATGGGTTATGGAACGCGACCAAGCATGTTAGAGATATTGGATGTAGCACTAAGCAAGCATGAACGTGAGAGCTGAGAGTGAGTGAGACGAAAGTATGATCGTAGGCTGTGAGTGAAGAGTAATTAGAAGATAGTGTGAGCGAGATGGTTTTAAGGTAAATATAGTTAGAGTAATAAGAGATAGAATAAACTAATAAATAGAGAAAAGCACGTCTTTTAATTAATATACAATTAGTATGTCTGTGGAGAGATTTGAAACTAATTAACCCCTAGTTTCCCGAACCTTAAACTCTTAACTCATCTCAAAAGATCTCCTACCAAGACCAAAAATTGATTAGGGCGACATCTATCAGGGAATAGCAAAACGTACAGAACTATGAATCGTTGACTAATCGTTTAGTTTCGATCCAATTGAGTTGAAGTCCTATCGAACTACGTATATGGTATATGAGAATACCGATTTTGGATAGGACTTCGATCGAACGACAACAAAACGTCAACGAAATTCGGACTGTTTGTTATTACGAGAATCGGGCTACAGAACGACCGCGGTCGTTATGTGGAACCACTAAAGGAGCATTTTGATCGTTGTGGGCGCTAAGTGGAACGCACCCTAAATAATCTTAATTTAAAAAAATATTTATTGAGATCATCGATATACTATACCAACTAGATTAGCTGTCACGACCCGAAAAGTGGTCACGAAAATAGAGCTACGGAGACGGCTGTCGCTCTATTTCAAATTAGTACGAGCCGACAACAGGATGTATCGAAAGTCCTTATTGCGCGTTTATAAACTGTCCAAATAATATAATACTTATCGTAATACTAAAATTGCAGATGGAGAATTTTTTTTCGTTTCGTGTTCTTATTACTCTAGTTTAAATAATAAATATAAGTAAGATATCATTATAATACGAAATAAAAATTATTTATTTGATATTTTCTCCGCTAGAGACTGACAAAATTAATGTTGCCGATAGGCGTATCGCGACTGTCTATACGAAACTGTTAAACTACACGTCATTACCATAATAAAAAAGTTAGTTCTCATTTTTGCCACCAGCACGGATAAGTTTGTAAGTCAATACACACACAATGGAAACACACCTGTTTTAAACCTTATTTTATAGTGGTTAAGATTTTCTTTTAAATGAGTACATTTTTGTTTAAGTCAAAACAACTACTTTTTATCGTATAGCTTTGGCGGTTTTATTGATTTTTCTTTGTCTCCGATGTAAAGGTTTTATGTGCCAACATTACTGCATGCAGAATTAGACTTTATTACTACATGTGAAGGCTTCTATTAGTCCGACGTTCCGAATTATTTAAAACTATTTTCTACAATTTCTAGCTACGTGTATAGTTGTGTAAGTAAGTATATGTAACCGCGACCACATTTTCGATGTCATTTTGTTCGTGACAGCTAATCTAGTTGGTATAGTATATCGATGATTGAGATATTGATAATTTAAGAGAACTGACATGGCATTAACGTGATGTTTTTAAATGTAAATGGATAAGTCAGTTATGTTAGTTAATTTAAGGATATTTGTGGTGGCACACTAGCAAATAACTTACGTACAGAGTACAGTTATCTGTTCAGATATTATTGCCAACTCTTTTTGAAACAGTATCACAATTTGTCAAAAACAAAATGACACGTCATGAAATGGCGCAACAAAAATCTTTTATCCCTGAACATTGCCATGTTATATAATTTTGTCCAAATTTATTTCCTTTATTTTTCTTTTTGGACAATGTTGGTCAACCACTAAGTATCAATACTTACGTTGATCGTGCTGATGTCGCGGTCCGCCCTCGGATCGCAGACGCTGCGGCCGTCGCCACGCAGACAAACCAGGGCACGAGCGCGGACCTGACGAGTCCGCCTCCGAACTAACATATAACCAGACAATATTAGATTAGTGACCAGATAACACAGTCCGAACTAAGCGGTTTGCTTCGTGATTCACAATAGGACAACTTAGGATTGTAAAGTTTGTCTGCGTCAGTTTTTCCGCCCGATTATCCAAACCAAACTTTAAATCACTTTGGTTTACACCCGTGTGGTTTAAAAATAAGAAACCAGGCTCGACCTGAGACCAATTTTGGTATAAAATTAATAATAATAATATTCTGGGACAATCCACACACAGTCATCTGATCCCAAACTAGGCAGAGCCTGTACTATGGAAACCAGACAACAGATACTAATACTTTTTTTTTTGTAAATAGAAGAAGAAGAAGAAGAAATAATTTATTTCAAAAACTATACATATAGGCAATGAAACAAGGTAAGTACTAATATTAATCATAATTTTGAACGCTGCCATGTACAGTTTTGAAAAAGGTCCAGCTCAGCATATGCTGCAGATAAATGTATCTACCGCGCTGATTTTCAGCTAGACCTAGATGACCCACAGATGAAACAACAAATAATTATATAAATATATTAAGTGTAATTTTTTATGTATCCATATTAATAAAGTAATTGAAAAATAAAAAAAACGTGAATATAGAAATATAGCCTACCTTATAAATAATTGAGAGATAAAACCAAAAATAAATGTATAATTATTTAATAAGCCTGTTCCTATAGTGCTGCTGTCGTGGTTTCGATACCCACCAAGTGTCTTGGAGTTTTTTTATTTGTAAAGTTTGTATTTTTATAAAGAAAAAATAATAATAACTTAAAAAATAAAAAAAAATACGATAAAATCAACTGAACAACAAATCAACTGAAAAATAATAAAATAAAATGTACCACACCAAGTTACTCTAAAATAATAAAAATAATCACAAAAACAAATTAATAATGATAATTTTATCATTATTATTATTCTATTACAAATCAAGTTGTATCCCTAATAAATGTTTTTTAAAATTAATTCTAAAGCTCGCTTTAGATTTAAGGTTACGGAAAGGAGGCGGAAGCGAATTCCAACACTTCGTGGCACAAAAACGAAAACTACCACGAAAAGCAGCAGTACGGTGTTGTGGAGTTTTTAGCAAGTATGTTGATGCCCTTGTTGCGTACTTGTGATGGTCTCGGGACCAGGCAAACTTTGTGATCAGATACGATGGTTCCTGGTTCTTTAACACGCCGAACATTAGTGTAGCAAGATGTAAGTGTCTCCTATATTCCATCTTCAGCACATTGTGTTGATTTAAAAAGGGAGTTACATGATTGCGCGGGGGCACGTCAAAACAAAACCTCGCACACGCATTTTGTACTCTCTGAGTTAAATGGGATGTTTTTGCGAGGAGCCTGGGACCATAAACTGAGTCAAGGTAATTAAACTTAGAGAGCACTAACGAATCAACAAGCTGTATTCTGAGATCTGTACTTAAATAATTCCTAATTTTATATAATATTCTAAGTCTGTAGAAAGAGTTATTTACTATGTCAGATATATGGCGTTCAAATCTAAGCTGCTCATCCATAATTAGACCTAGGTTTCGTGCTTCATGAACCCGTTCTATTTGCTCACCACCAATGCTTATTTGAGGGTTCGCCTGCGTCATATTTTGCACTTGACCTTTAGTACCCAAAAACATAAATTTGGTTTTTTGAGCATTAAGAATTAAGCAATTTGACTCCGCCCAATCCTGCACCTTTCTCAGATCCTGATTCAGCATATCAACAGCAGAATTAATGTCCTCTGGCTTAAATACATATTTATATAGATAAAACACCCAGACACTTGATGGGAATCGAATCCACGACCTATTGGTCAGCGGCCAGGGTGTCTAACCACTAGACAACAGGCCCGTCAAATGAATGTAGGCAAGCACTGGCTTATATTAAGTAAACACTGAGATACCGGTATTTTCAGAGCGTTGATATTATACAAGTGACCATCCAGTCTACCGCATTATTCGGGGGAGCTTGCATTCTCTGCACCCTCCCGGGATAAGCTCTAGGGAGCGTCCGGCGCTGGAGACTAGCGCGGTCCAGAGTGCCCAGAGTCTCTCTAGAGCCTCAGTTCCCAAAGTGAACCCTGGGGGTCCACGGGAGACTCGACGGGGGACGTTGGCGCAACACGAATTTCCATAGTTAGATCAAATTTTCACATTTTTTTTCGACTTTTGAGAATATGGTAGAAACTTAGCTGAAGGGGGTCCACCAGAATCAGCTAAATTTTGAAAGTGGTATATGAGAAAATAAGTCTGGGAACGTCTGCTCTAGAGCGTGGACGAAGGCGGTCGATAATTTTTTTATGCATCTTTTTTTAGGCGTAGTTACAAATGATCGGTCACTTGAAATAAGAGAGTTCCTTATTCGATGAGACAATAAAGTCCGGTCGCTCGATTGTCCTGAAACTAAGATGATCCATGCGTCGTATGGGCAAGTAAAAAGTCGTTCCTGCGATCTCACCACGATCGTGTGGGTGTTCCGTCCTTTCTAATTCTTAGGAGCAAAGGAAGGAAGAGTGCACCTGTGTAAGCACTCTAGCACTATAATATCTCTCCCGTAGTTCACAAATTTTAACAAACTTGTCCAAGATTGGTCGGCGTAGTCGTATCGATCAGTAGTGAACGAGCAGCCGAAATATATTCACTATTGAACGAAGGCCTCCCCCTTAGTAGGGAGGGGTTGCCATAATCCCCCCGCTTAGCCCAAGCCATCCCCAAGACGCCTTCTTGGGGATCGCAGATTTGAAAGACGCTGCTGCCCGTCTTCTCGTTTTTCCTTGGTCGCCTTTTACGGACACCCAACGTAGAGATGGGGGGTGCTATTATTACCCGGTCATACCACGTATGTACTATCGCGGACACGAACGCTGTACCAGTTTTGAATCAAAATCGTTTGAACGACGCGACGTTACACGTGCTTAACCCGCCCGCACGTATTTTGGGCCCGCGAGAGTAAGTTGGTAATTACCTCTCATATGTGTTGTTGGTTGTGAGCGAGCCCCAAGCGGCGTCGTCCAGGCCTTCCTTCACCTCGGCCAGTTTGCTCACTATTTCAGGGAATAGTGGACGCGCTTTTGGCTCGTACTGTGAATTCAAATAAAGAGTAATTAACAGACGCATTAAAACGGTTGTAGTCAGTAAAATTCTACATAATCCAACTCTAATATATTGTAAATTCAAATAAAATGTAGAGGGAAGTTAGGTAGGCGAAAAAAGGAGCTAGGTGAATCAATAATTGAGTACGGCGGCGACTCCGAAGAAGACAACGGTGGGATTGCGACCCCCGTCCCCGTGAGCACCGTGTCTGGTTACCGGGGGGTTATAATGCGCCCCCCGGCGGCGGGCTCAAAGGCAAGGCACTGAGGGGCCCCTGGTGCAGATACCACCGGCTGGGCTCTCCGGTGGGATCCCCGCTCTCATGTGCCGATGCGATAGCTGCGGGGGTTTAAGTGGGTAAGAATGTCACATACTCCGGTTGACCCCCTCAGGTCACAGGGACCTATCGAAGGTTTCTCCCGCGAGAGCAAAAAAAGTGAACATACACAATCACATTAGTCTAGTATTGCTCAAATCTTGCTATACACTGTAAATTATATTTTTTAGCATACTATTTTACACATAACATATGTATAGAAGTGGAATTGATGTATTTCCAACACCTCCTATCAACCTTTTTAATTAAATTTGTTGCGGATTCCAAGACAATTTAGCGTTCCCCTGGGACAACGAGGGTCCAACCTCGGTGTCATCAGTGGTGACCACTGTAGATCCTGGCTTACAGGAGTCACAGTGGTGGGAATGAGTGGTGGGATTAGTCCCATAAAAAATACATAGAGTATGTCTGGGAAGATAGCGCGCTGTGTGATAACGCCGTTCGTCGGGTCGCTAACACGCGGTAACTGACCGATGACTAGATGCTAACTTTAGGATAGGAAGGTCCACTCACAATGCAGCAATTGAAGGCTATCCTGAGGAACTCCGGAACGGTGTCCTCGTCGCAGAGCTCCACGAACGCCATGTAGTTGAGACCGAAGTTGTCCGTGCGAGGCAGCACGTCCGGATCGGCGTCCACCTGATAACACGCGAGCGAAATGAGCTACAAGTCTGATACGCTTAATTATACACTATAATATTTTCCGCGTAGATGACTGATCTTGTGAAAGATTGGTCATTGTGGCCATATCGGCCAGGAGGACATTATACATTGTAAGAACAATGCAATCAGGCTACATAATTATGGTCCAAGATACAAGCTGTGCCAGTTGGGGACCAATATGTTATATGTTTTTAATTAATTAAAGATTATTGTATTTCGTATGCTTTGTATCCTTATGGGGTCCGTCATTGGGCGTGTAACACTATAATAACATCTTGTAATCTTTGAACATATTACGGAATTTCTTGTTCCCAAGACTTTATGGTAAGTATACATGGATGTACAGTGTTCGATTTGAGCATATTAACTATACAACCGATAGAGATTATCCTCTTCTGTATAAACAAAATTCTTGAATACCTCCTTGTTTTCGATGATTGTAGTATATTATGGATAGATATTGCAATTGCTATTTTTCTTGAGATGCTCTAAGGGGATAGGATACAACGAAACTCTTCTATCCTTCGTGTAGTTCAAGCAGGGATACTGTAACGCAGCCACATTATTTCAGCACATTTCTGGAATGTAATGCTCCCTCCCGCTTCCCTTAAATCTCTTCGTGCACACTCTATCGCGTCAGAGTGGTTACCTATAGCATATTTGTTGTCGATCTCGATATGCCATCATCGACGTTATATGTAAAGATAATATAATATGGCCTAGACAAGATGTAATCGCTACATAGCGATTATATTCATTCGCTAACGGTGTCAATTCCCTATCATTTGTCACGTGATTTTTCGATGACTTATGTCATTCTCATACATTTTTATACTTTCTATTAGCGATAACGCTTGTAGAATGTTACATTGTCTAGGGGAGCTGGTCGTATAGGGCGTGTGGTTTATGAAGTTTTTGCGATTAACGTGGTCTGTAACTTTGTTCAAACTCACCCTGGCGATTAGTTGGCACAGTATTATCCCGTAGGAGAATATGTCAGAGCGGTGGTCGTACCACCGTCCCCGCAGGCACTCCGGTGACATCCACCACGGAGAGCCCACGCTCGGCAGCCTGTAGCCGTTTCTGTAATACAACAAACTGGCGTTAAGTAACCTGGAGTTGATCAAGACCACATAGAAAGGTTTGGCAAGTTTTGTTGCCGAACTATTATCCCCGAAGTTTTTGTAAGCTCTTGTTGATGACTGTTTTGTTTCAGAATTCCTAAAGAATTCAAACGAAGAATACAAAGAATTCCCTTCTTAAATGAAGATATATATAAAGATAATGAATATAACAAAATAATCTATAATCGCAAGCCTTTTTGCATCCCACCTCATAGTAAGAGTTTTGTGGTAGTTATCACAGAGCGTCCTAGAAATTACTGGAGCACCTCTGGCACGTTACCGACCCTGTATTTCAAAAGAACCGCTGCGATGCCAGCATAACATCGCAAATTTCGCATAAAGCTTCTTCAAGGCAGAAACATTTCAATTCGAAGGTGCAGGCTACGGTCCTGTGTGAAGTAAATCCTCATTCGGACTGCTCCAACATTTTGGCAGGACGTACCCACTACAAGACATATTGGAACCAAAATTATCTTGTCGGTATATGTTATCCTTTCAGGGACTACGCGGGTGACTGATATTTATCATTTATCAAAGCGTTTTCAAGGTTTCTAACGTGACAACAAAACCTACTTAGAATATTCTTCAACAATTTTGTGGGTAAATGAAAAATGATCATAAACTGACTAATGGTATTGTCTTGCACGCGAAATCGCGTGTTTCAGTGACCGAGGCGCACTACACGTGTGACAAATGACACTACATCGCTATCGTAAACAGTGTATCTTAGTACTAATGTGAAAATAATACAGCCTGTATTGCACAGGGCTGCAGTATTTTCTATCTTTTAATAAAATAAATAAAATGTACCGTGGGTCAGCAGAAAAGAAAGAATTCATAATAAACACCTGAACTTTCAATAAATATTAAATATCTTGGAAAATGGATATCATAAGTTATAGTTATATCATAACAATAAATGAGGTAGTTCCTCAGTTTCCGTAGATTAGAATCCATGCAAAAGAGGAAAGTCACCGATTTAAATTCGGCATAGATACAAGCTCACATAACGAATTCTAGACAATTTAACAACATCCGTTACGGAACTGCGAGTTTTAACTGTCAATGTTTATTGCCTTCATTCACATGATCCATTTGGCCTCTGATTTTCCCATAAAAATGTTAAAAACAGCAAACCGCAATCACGGAACGTGCGTGTCTTGTCCGCACGCGCACATCGATATAATCGATTACGATACCGATTGTCCCTCTTTCCGACTTATTTCATAACTGTGGCGAATTAAAAACTTAATAATCGCAGTCGCGTATAAATCAAGACATTTTTTTGACTGTTAATATGTCAGTTCATGTTTAAAACAGTTACGTTTAATTTAACCAGCTACAGTGTCTTTCACACTGAAACACACAGAATATCTGACATTGTGTTGATCTACCTGGACGGTCCTTTGCTTAAGGTACATACCATCTAGTATATAATTTGCGAACTATTTCAAACTTAACCCAACTCTTTCCGTCTCATTACGAAAAGTGGTTTAACGACGAACATATAGGTTAAACAGTATCTGTTAATATTGTATTTATTTTCACTAGTTTAATCCACCAACTAAAAGTACGTCATTCCAAGATTATGCCATCTAAAGGCATAATAGGCATTTTTGAAGGCATTTATAGAAACTGCCATATCGAGATTGTGCCACTTGTAGAATCTGCCATTTCGAGAATGTGCCGTTTGTAGACTCATTTGCCAGAACCTAGGTTCCTCGTTAAACTGCTTTTCGTATTAAGACGGTTTGAGGTTTAAATATTTTATACACATGAACTTTCTGGAAGAAATTCTCTAGATGCAGATGAAAACCTTTACTAAAATTTAATGTGTTAAGAGCAAGTAGACTGCTAAGACACAGATAGCGTCTTGGTTTAATACTATTTAGGGACAGGACATACGTATAATGTTGAAACTTTGTTCTCGCAGGGAAACCTTCGAAAGGACACTGGGACCCTGCAGGTGCGTTTGGGGGTTTCAAGCAGGATTTTTACCTACTAGGTAAAACCACCGCGTCGGCATATGGGACCTAAGTTCTCCGGTGGGATCTGTAGGTATCCCTCAGCCAGCGCCTTGCCTTTGAGCCCGCTGCCTGTGGGCGCATTGTAGCCCCCCGGGAACCTGTCACGGTGCTCACGGGGACGGGAGTCGCAATCCCGCCGCCGTACTTGATTGACGTCTAGATAATTTCCTAATTTAAGCGTATTATCCCACAGCTACGCCAAAATCTCCTCCGTAAACATCCCTAACTCCACAAATGGAATTTCACCAGTACAAAGTTTCCTTCCGATATCATTCAGAAAATAAAGAAGAAGCAAGAAAGATAATTTTGCAATGACCACGGCGTACCAGAGCGATTTGGACCACGTTATATCCGGCAGCGGTTCTTTGATGCTTGTAAATCGATTCTCCATGGGACATGAGCGAGGCATAACTGTTGGTAGTTAAAATGTATGGTCCCGTGAATTGGCCATGGTACACGCAACCGTTGAGCAATTCGCTTTCAGGTAATTACTACCGGCTTGTGGTCTGAGGGCGAGTTGGTGAGTGAGTTGCTTACCGCTCTAGAGAAACACATGACTCAACCACTAACGTGGTCAGATTGGGTAACATCTTATTCAGATCTTTTCTTGGACCTCGATATAGGTATACTACACATTACTCCATTCATATGACTATTACGGGATCAATCGGATATATATAAGGGCTAGGTTCCGGATTGCTAGGACATGGTTTTCTGAAGACACCAGGGCTGATCTCGGTTAAAATGGAATAGCTATACAGCGAAAGCTTTAAACAGAAATTAGATAGTTGGGGGTAATTGGGGAACGCTTTTCCCTCGTGAAGGACATTAACTGGGCTAATTATAACAAAAATATGGTATCAACATCAATATAACGACTCGATGTCATCCTGCAACTCAGGATTTAGGAGTCCAAATTGGCTTTAGGAGATGGGCTATACAACCAACCAAGAAAAAATTGTACAAGAACTTACGTATGAGGTATTCTGGCCGCCAAACCGAAGTCAGCTACGACTGCCATATAGTCACCTTCACCATACTTTCTTAATAATACATTCTGAAAAAGAGAGAAAAGTAATGACTATATAATCATTTTGATGAATATTTAATTCTACCAAGAAACGCAAAGTTGTCAGTTTTGTAATATGTTTTCAAGTCATCAGGTAAAAGTTGTAGACCTCAATAGACCCTATAAACACAGGGCAAGGTACATATTGAGTAATGCAACCTCCTTTCAAAATTCCACTATACTTTAAAAATATTAAAGACCTAGTTTACAGATCCTCAGACATACAAGCTAGGGCTTAAAAGTATCCTGTCGCTAGAACTGTTATCTTCAGATTGTAGATCTATTGCTGGAATTGAATAGGTTCACCATATCACCAGCGTCTTCCAACGATCACAGTCGCTTAGTCGGTGCAATTCGTCCGAAATATCCAGAAAATTAAAGAACATAATATGACCCGCGTTTGTAAAGACAAATTTTGAAGGACATTCTTCAATTAATCAACATTAGACATCATGTCTTCAGCTTTCTTCGCCTACAGTGTCCTTCACACCGAAGCACACTACTGCTTGCAGAATATCTGACACTTCTCTGATACTTAACTGGGAGGTCTCTTGCGCAAGGGATCTACCACTTTAAGTTCCACTATAAAGACTATACAATGGAAATACTTGACTCACCTTAGTAGTAAGGTCCCTATGGAAGACGCCAAGGGAGTGCAGGTACATCATGCCGTCGGCCACGTCGGCCGCCAGCGAGATCCGCATCGGCTGCGGCAGTGGTTCGGGGGGTTCGCTCAGGATCAGCTGCTCCAGGGAACCGCCCTCCATGTACTCAGTGAGAGCATGCAGCTGGCCTTCATGCACGCAGACACCCATGAAACTGGAAACGGGAACGGATTTATGATTACTGGCTTCTATCCTCAGAACATTATTTGTATGGCATCGTGATGTGATAGCAAGAGATATGACCGTGCTCGATGAGGAAGTTGTATTAAAGGGATGAACACAAAATTATTTTTGTGGTAATATAAATACAGTAAGCCCATGTTGTACCAATAATAGAAAAAAAACAATATTACGGAACTATACAAAAACACGTATACGTATATAACGGAAAGTTTCTATAAGGAAACGACAACGCGATCGGCAAATAATCATGAGAATAAATCCCCACCTAATCAGGGAAAGTGTATCCATTCATCATCAAAGACAAAAGGGTCCCGAACGTTGTGAAAAACAGTGAAAAGCGTCGTGAATGCGCTACACAAAACGACCGTATTTTCTACCAAGCACAGCTATTGACGTTTATTCGCAATCAATCCATCGATTTATTGCACCATTGTGATGTTTACAAACGAAGCAATACTAAAAAATCTTCTTACATTAATTAAACCACCATTCAAGGTTTCGAATCTATGCACGACTTGCTATGAATCTGATGTGTAATCTAGTTTAAATTTTGAAATCAAAAATCACAGATGCATTCCGCCATACTATCCCACGCAAAATATCAAGGTCGATGCGCGCTGATAAATCATTAGAAATCCGATTATAATGTCCAGCACAACGAAAAGCGATAGAGCGTGTGAGCACCGACTAAAAATTAATTGGGAAAAGATTATAGATGACACAGTAATGATTGCCAGTACAGCCACAATAGAAGGTGGTACAGCCGAATATGATGATCAACAACCTGTTATAGATTCAAATAATGAACTGACAGATATGATCTTATTTAAAATTTACTTTACAAATATGGCAGACGAAATACATGAACTTGAATCATTGTTCAAATACACATACATACGACAACCCAGAACGAATTTTTTTCCTCGCCTAATATGTAGAGGATCATTATTATGCTGATCGTATAGAACATTAACAGAGTGACGTGACTGGTGATAGCCTATTCGAAGACAAAAATACTAATCACAATGCGAAGACATGCCTCTCATTTGTGGAACTATTCAATACACAATTTTCTTTCGACCATGAAGCGAAGAATATTGATGATTATTTCGAAACAGAACAAGACGATAGTGAAATAACATGCCCGTCGCCTAACAAAAACATTAAAATCATACAATTACGAAGTGATTATCTCGGCGTGATCACGCAATGAGACAGATGTCAAGGTTACAGTGAGTAATCATCTTTTAATCAATGCAAATTGCCAATTAAAAGCATCGCGTGCGGCGATGTCAAAATGAGACTTAATTATAGTGAAATTCCCATTGATAGTGAGATAAATCTAAAAAACATAAGCAGTAGTGAAAGCAATGACTATCATGTCTAGGAAGCGATGTTTATAGGCACGCAATAAAACTGAGAGCTAGGGTTAATTGACACTTTAAGTTTGTTTAATGTATGTTTTCATCGTAAATTATACTTCATCATTGTGGCCGGTGTCGTTACACAACCATTAATCAAATTGTTTTTAATGATTTCGTATAATTTGACGTTCAGATTGCCATCTCCATTGAAAAGTGTATAACGCGTTCGTTATGAAATAGCGGCGTATTTGATAGACTGATGTGTTTATACTCATTTATTTGAAGAGGAGAGTCACCTTATTATACTTGACAGAGCAATTCGATGTATATGGGTTCTTATACCCGTGGGGTGTCCGGGTAAGAATAGTACCCTCCCTCCCATCTTCTCCCATTGGGTGTCCGTAAGAGGTGACTAAGGGAAAACAAGAAGACGGACAGCAGCGTCTTTCTATTGGATTACTTACCACAAATACTGCGATCCCCAAGACGTCTGCCAAGCGGGAGATTTATGGCAACCCCTCCCCTTTAAAGGGGAAGGGCCTTTATTTAGCAGTAGACATGTTTCGGTTGCTGCTGATGATGATAGGTTCAGTGTTCAATTCTAAAATATTAAGGCTCGACATTTTTTTTCAGCACGATTCAAGTTGACGTGAAACTAAAAAAAAGCCGAACTGAAAACGCAGCTGCGCTAGATGAATGAGAAAAACAAGAAGAACAATCGCAATATTAGAAGCATTGTTTTTTGAAGATAAGCGAACAGGAAGCGAATGAAATGGGGGACAGTGGGCGCCATTGTTCGGATCATCGTTTTCATTTCGTAACACATTACGCAAATCCGTCATGAAGGACAGGAAGAGACTAATAAAAATATGCTGTTTTAGTATTTTTGTTGTCTGTAAAGTGGTTAGTATTAAATCGTTTAATTGACCGCCTTTATAAAATTCTTTCGAAAGGGACAATGAACCATCCAGGTAAGTACCATCGCAGTGTCAGATATTCTGTCGCCAATCAGCAATGAGTAAACCTTGCAAATTTGGTATGAAGGCACCCTAGCTGGTTTAATTACCGGGGTCATGAGACTTACCATCAGGCGAACGTCTTAAACTTAACTTACGTAAAAAATTGTGCTGGTCCGAATTCCCATCTGATGGTAAGGGATGATGGTGTCGTAGTCGGTAAAGCGCTTTAACTATTTAACAACAGAGAAATCGCTGCACTGGTAGCAATTCAAAGGGACAAAACAGTTCAGCTTAATAATACAGCAAATCCATATAAAGGAATAATATGAATGTTATTTGGTTGGGTAGCAAAGCTCCAATTTTTTGAGCGGATGATCACGCTGTGGCCAATATTATCATTATTTATGGCGCTCTAACTCAACTCTAACTATGTAACAACAGAGAAATCGCTGCACTGGTAGCAAAACAGAGGTACAAGACAACTCACCAAATAGCATTCATATTATAAAGGAATAATATGAATGCTATTTGGATGTGTGCTAGCCAGCTCCAATTTTTTGAGCGGGCGATCACGCTGTGGTCAATGTTATCCTTTATAGCACTCTAACTTAATAAGTTTTTATAAAAGTAATCCGCGGAATGTATATTGAAATTCACTTAAACATGCAGCTGGTATATTAAAAATTAAAATGTGATAGGTAATATTTGTTATTATATATGTTCTCATATTTTATGATCAGTAAAAATATCTTCGGGGTAATTTTAATATTTGTGAACACACACGCGAAATGTATTCGCAAATATAATAAAGTATCAATTTCTCCGCTCGCAGTGGATGACGTACCGCTGAACAATGTACCGAAACCGGCTTCGGGTGTTTGGTCAACACAAACACTGGAAACAAAGGGTCGGGACGATTGGATTTGAACGTCTGACCCAGTAGCAAGGTTCTTGTACGACAAACAAATAATAGCGACGCATGTTTGCGTTGCAAAAAAGGTTAAAAAATTTGTTGACCTTTTGAATGATTTGACGTTGAATCATTTGTATGAAACTGGCACATCGGTGAAGAGAGAAGACAGCCATAATTCCTTTAACAACACCTTCTCACTAAACGCGAGGGGCGTTGAGCGAGTAGAGATTAACTATCAAGTGCATAGTGGTTTTGACGACAGCTTTTCTAGCCGATATCCACCGATTAGAAAAGTGGCAAACAACGAATTCAAGTAGGTATGCATCACTTTGGTACTAAGGTATGCATCACTTTGGTACTATAAACTCAAGTAATAAAATGTAATAGTTACACACATAGCAACGGAATACGAGTAAAATTTCACTTTGTCTTAAACTTAACTATGAATTTTTGGAGTTAGCTCTAGGTAGAATGTTACTGGCTGGGCTCATTAACTAATAAGAATTCACAGTAATTATGTCGTTAATTATCAAAACTGTAGAGGTTATCTCACAATAATAACAATTTATCACCTGCATTATGCCAGTACCATCTCCGACATTATCATTGCAGATATTTTTGTCATCAGTAACAACAATTTCAATGTCATACGATACAAAGATAATTCTCATTTTTAATACCACATAACACAAAGTTTGAAGTAATTAACCGTAGTCAAGTACGTCTGAACATTTTGGCAAACGTGTTTATCACACAGAAACGATCGTGGAACTTTCTGACGTGGTCTGGAAGACATGGTCCAAGGCGAAAGATGTTGCGGTGTTCACACCGAAATTGCATTTTACTCTCCAAAATAATTGAAGCCAAGGTAAAACTGAACGAAATATATTGAGAGTTGCATGTTTTTAATAACATTACGCTCTACAAGCTGTATATATGTCGTCGTGTGATGTACTGTTATACAGAGAAAACGGGTTGGGTTGAATAACAACAAGATAAATTGAATGAAATATTGGATTTATAACAAGAATGACAATTTTGCAAGATCGTAATGAACATGTTTTATCATGAGGCATTCAAATGCATGTAGCATTTAATTTACGAGAATTTTTGAACGATGTTCCTAGACCCTGTGCAAAATGAACCAGATAACTGACACGTAGATAATTTAAAATCCAGGCACAAAACAAACAGACATGTCAATCAAAATAAATATTTGCTCCGGGATCAAAACGAATTCACAACCTACTAAGGGCTCCCGCACATAACTGCGAATTCGCATCGCATCGCAAATATCTGCGAGAAACAAATGCATTTTCTATACAAAAAATTATTTGTTTCTCGCAGATATTTGCGATGCGATGCGAATTCGCAGTTATGTGTGGGAGCCCTAAAGTGTCTAACAGCTACACTCACAAATTTAGTACATAGAAGACGTCAGGCCCCACTAAAAGCAATAATAATTAGTGTAAAATACGCAAAGATTAGATTTTATATTATTTTATTTATTAATTTCTATACCATTTAGTGATGAGAAAGAAGGTGCATGACGTTTGCCTGATGTGTTAAGTTTCTCAAGTCTAGTAATTCACGAGCTAGCGTGTTCATCGCACCGGAAGACATGAATGTTTACACACTGTTATTTTGCGGCTTAAGTATGTCCTGGAATATATTCCCTTTGTATTATAGATTTAAAAATTAACATTGGCTAAGTAAGTAATCCGTTGATATTAGCGTATCTTTTCATAATACAGAAACTGACTAGGAACAACTGCCTCTGTTGTGTTTTTATTCTCTTCAATACCTCAGATAAGACTAGGGGTATCATAAGCGTGTGTAGGGGTATCATCTCAATGATCCTGCAGTGTAGTCGACTCGGACACACGATGTATTGACGTCATAAGTATAATTAGTTACAATGAAGATTGCTGTTCAGCGATAATGCGCACGTCATGTCGACGCAAAGGGTCCGTCTGTTAGCCGTATTCGGCATTTCTAATCTTGGCTGATAAATCAGTGGGGTTATTCTTGCTTGATAATAGTGGAACATACACACATTTTAATATAAGCTAGAAACGGTACAATCATTGACTCTTCAAAAAATTAAAGACTGAATACGGCAGTCAGTATCTACGTCTTATAGAGAATCGTAGCCATATAACACTGTCTTTGATTGATGCTCCTGGCCGATGAGGTAAGGTTGCTAATACTCTATTAGAAGATGCTGCGCTGGAAGTTGGGGGGACACCCACTATGTTTCCTTTGCTGTCATCGCAGCGAGTCTTCTATTGTATGTAGCCTAGCTAACTAGACTAATATGCTAATGTATTTAACCCTGCACCCTGTTTTGGGTCAAGCACTAGCTTTGGATCATCATCATCATCATCAGCAGATAAAAAATGTCCATTGCTGAACAAGACCTCCCCCATAGAAGGGAGGGGTTGCCATAATCCCCACGCTTGGCAGGCGTCTTGGGGATCGCAGTATAGGTGATAGGTAATCCAATAGAAAGACGCTGCTGCCCGTCTTCTTTTTTCTTACCCGGACACCCCACGGATCAACAACAGCGATCAAATGCAAAAAGTCGTCTGAGCGCGCACTGATAGCAAAAGTGTCATATTATTGTGTGCTACGTACTACCCATAGAAGTGTTATTTATTTCCTTAGGATAATATCTATGAATGTTTGTGAGATTGATTTCTAGGTGTTATCTAGTATTTTGAGGTCGATATCAGAAGACAAGACGATATAAAAACACTACGTGTATCTTTTATTACAGAATTCAACAATTAAATCAGTATACGTAATAGCTAGAAACGCAGAAAATAACTGCAGTATGTAGACGAGAATCAATTTATTTAAGAATTTATTTTATTCTCGATTCTTATAGTTCCACTAGATCGTCCTAATAAAAGTTGAAGTTAATTGAATATGCGAAACTTTTATACTGGTATTATCTCGTCTGATATACTGAAGTTTTATTGCTGTAAAGAACGTCACTGCTCTACTTGCTGTTATTAAGATTTGTATAAGTAACTATGCTAGGAGGCTATAAAACGCTTTGTATTTTTCGGCAAGTTTCACGCCACGCGAAAACTTCTCTTTCGCATCAAATTTTAAATTAACTTGAATTCGAAAGACATCATGTTTTAAGAAGATCTTATTTTGTTATTATCTATGTACTCAGTTAACGACCTTTGTAAAGATTTAAATTTTTCATTTATAGCTGAAAAAATCACGCTGCCCAGCTTCCTTGACGTAGTAATATATATTCGCCTGGCGCATCATGGACAGTTAATCCTAGATCGATAATCAGTAAACAATCTTTCTAATACGACGTGAAGAATCTTTAGAATAAAAAATAATAATAAAAAGTATACATCCATTTCCGGCAAATGCGGCTAACCACTCAGCATATTGCTGCACCGGAATACATATTCCAATCCAACGCTGTTTTTCAGGATTTATCTTGTAGTATATATATACTAAAATCTCAAGTAAAGCGGTTTCCAGAATAGGATCTCAATTACGAATACGAAACTTTTGTATACTTTTAGCAATGTGTAACAAAAATAGTAGATTTAATGCATCGGATGCTGAATGGAGTGTTCTAAACTTTCTTAGTGGAAACACATTTTTTTTAAACATCTTTACACAAGATTGCAAAGTGGTTGATATTCACAAAATTAATGTATTTAGATTGATACGATGTAATATCCTATCAATAATAACGAAGTGAAGTGTTAACATTTAATAATGCAAATTCAGCCATTTTCCCTGTCTGGTGAATTAATTTTATAATAGATACAACCTTCGAATAATTTTGGTAGGATAGGAGCGCATATTTTATTACTGAGAATTTGTTAAAGCTGTTTCAGGGTAGCTTTTCAAAAAAAGCATTGTATCTTAGTATGATAGAACCAACCACTTCGTTGATCAAAAACTTTAACAGCTTTATTAAGACCGATACTATATTATTTCGATTGTTAATATGGTGATCAGTTCAAAGGTTCCATTTCGTTCCAAACTATCACAGCAATCATCATCACCCGGAAAATGCCCACTGCTGAATATAGGCCTTCCACTTGCACCGCCACAATGAACGACAATTGGCTATTCAAATCCACCGGTCACCTGCAATTCGCACAATGTCGTCAGTCCATCTAGTGGAGTCCTGCCTACACTGTACGCAGTAAAAACTCAAACTGTACTGTAGTCAAAACTCGAGAACCTTTCTTCCCCAACAGTTAATGGTTCTTCGAGCGATGTGGCTTGCCCATTGCCATTTCCAACTTGCAGATTCTGAGAGCTATGAGTTCTTTGGCGAATCTTCTCATTTCAGAGATGTATAAGTACAATAAAGAGTATTTTAGCCTGCATCGGGGACCTAGTAAAACGTACCCAAGTATATTAGGATGTTTGAGTTTGTTCATGAGTTGGACTTCACGGAGCATGTTGGGTCGATTCGCCCGCTGCTGGTTCATCTTGAGTACCATCACCTTGCCCGATGTTTTGTTCGTCACCTGCAAATGAAAGTATAAGTTATTACCAGATATCAGACCAAAATACAGCAATCAGCCCCACCCTCGTATGGCGTTGTCTTTCTGGGCATGTAAGGTTTTGACTGCTCCAAAGAATCGCTGTGTTTATTCTGACGGGATTGAGCTTCGATGAATCTTTTGCTGCCAGAGATTGTATCACGATTCCTTCAACACAGGTTCTAGGTTTGTCATTAATAAACTCGCCTTCTTGTGCTTTACAAACCACGGCAGTATCACTGCTTACCATCAGACGGGATTACGGTCAAACGTTAGTTTATATTGAGTGAAAAAACCATTAGTAATTTTAAGAGGATTTCAACTACAATGTGACGAACTTAAATACTGAGCAATTTCTTTTTTGATGTTGATAAATATGACTTCTCTGTTCGTAGCGAAGATCAACCTCATTGCCCTTTTACTAGACAAGGATCTCAGGTAAATTCTCTTGATGAACTTTTCGTCATACATAACCCACTCCCACTTTATAAGCAGTTCAGGTAAACAGTCTAGAAAAAATGGAACTGATATATTTTTCGATCAGTTTCATATTCATTGAAAGTGAAAATCTTATTGAAATTTTCTGAGTGTGGTTCAAACCAGCGATATGGTTACTTCAGATTAGACCAAGGAACATTTTCCACTAAGTAACTATATCAATCGACTATCTATGAGACAAATTAACACTGACAGCGCAACGCATCAACGAATCTGTCTAGCTGAAAGCATAAAATGCACAGGAATGCCTAATAGGTACGTATAAAGTTAGTGAGCACTAAGAAAGGATATTTTAAAATTTATTACTTAAGGGCCTAGTACTCTATAAATCTCTAGACGCTTAGTATAACTTTAATAGTAAATTTGCCACATAAAATAGATTGATGGTGGAATTTTAAGTGGATTTAACATCGTCTGCGAAAGCATATCATAAACGTAGCATCACCGGTGGCTCGTAAAGTGCGTGTATCCCGTAATCTCGGCAGCATATTTATGACGTCATTAGGCTGTAGATACAGCTCGCAAATTAGGGAGACGGATGTTGCTTGTCTGCGAAGCGTAACGTATGCCAAAATCCTTAGCAGGGCTTGTCGCGAACGTCCGAGATTAGATGTTAATTAAATTGTTTTGACGTCATATTTCTGGTAAGTACTTTGATATTTTTAATGGGCACGTGTATAAAATGCGTAAAGTAGTGAAATGGAATTTGTATATTTTCTACTTTTGTAATACAGATGAGGATACCAAGAAAATGTGGAGTTTTCCGGGACTAAGTGGCAGGCCTTTTACGTATGAAACCATCAAGGTATTTGAAGGTATGGGCACTGCATTGTGTCAGATATTCTGCTGCAGCGGTTTTTTGCAATTGCAGTGATCCGGCTGGGGTGGTTAATTAGATTTAAGGATTGGGATGACGAGCGGCAGTGCGATAGTAAATAAGTTTCGGTGGTAACTCCTTAGTTCCAGGCTTACAAGAGCCTCCACAGTACAGCACTGAGTAGAATAGTGGCGGGTGTTCGATTATAAAACATAAACTATTTATTACAGCTACATGAAAGTGTTAATACCTATTTCCCATACATCGAATCGACCAATCGCGGTAAAATTGTAAACAATGCAAGTATCTGGGACGAGACGTGTTCCAGACTAGATCGATTTTGCTAGATTTCTAGACCACCGCCGTTTGGAATAACCGTAAGATACGCAGACGTCGGACGTGTGTTGTTTTCAATACACTGACGTGCTGGCTGGTTGATAACCGAACAGTATGCCTACAAGTTCTTCGATGTGTTCTCAAGTTTGTCCGTTAGCCGCATGAATTTACCGTAACCAAGCAATAGCTTTTGCGCTTCGATCATCGGTGAAATGTACAGGTATAAACTATTGAAGAGTAGGTCACAGCGGCATCGCTTCCTTGAAATTGTCCCTAATCCCTAAATTTGGGAGAAAACCCTCCAGTGAGTGGCCAGCCTCTTTCAAGAGTCCCTGCGCTTACAATTTTACAATTTTTAAACTGTTTCGTTTTTCTCCTTACCGCCAGTGCAGCGAAATTACCTCTTTAACCTATTATATAAAAATAATCCACCCATTTCAAACATACATATTCAAATTTCTTAAACATTAACGTCAGGGTAAACCCAACATACCAATGTATTGTTTTAATGAGCGATAAATATTATTGTCGCGTTGCAACCTTCTAGATAACGGGCCGAGTCAATATTCTATGTTTACACCCAAAGAAGAGTCTCAAGGTGAAAGATAAAGTAGACCACAACGCACTTTCTTATACATTGAAGCTTACATTAACGTACAATTTGGCTACTGTCGTGTGTGCGCGGCAATGTGTTCAAAAGTTTGGACGCTTTTGGTGATTTCCAGGCCAGACTAATGTTATGCAATTTGGAAGAGCATCAGCTAGGAGTTTGGAACTCTGTCTGACAAGACACGAGAGACGAAGATTCACGATACTGTCAGTTTTCTATTATTGCCAAGGAAATCTAACAATTATAGCATCTTGTGACATTATTTTATTCATGCAAAATGTATATCAGACGAATATTTCGATGATCCTCGGGAAGTTTTCGTGCAAAATTATAAACAGTTTGCGTTCTGCATTATTGAATGCGTTAAGCGCAATTATATTTTTGCACGATTCCAAGTACAAAAGTACACTTATACTATTTCCTTAATACAGGCACAAAAAGAATTTTATTTAATTTTCAATTACCACATATTTTTTCAACATAGCTAATAGCTATACATTTTGAATTTTGATTACACCGAATTCCAAATTCGGTACCGTAGCGTTAGAGCTTCCAAAACATAACTTGAGAGAACCTGATCGTATTAGTGCCGTTACACAATGTTCTGTACCAAGTTTATTCCGAATACAAATTTAGAGTTCGCTTCCTCATTGGTTTGTTGTATAATATTCAGCATTTATTGCAGTTATCCTGTGTTCGTTTTACGAATTTCTTGATTTCACTTGTAATCGGATATCACGTTTGAATAATACATTGTGATTGGTCCAGTCAAATGCAATACTTTATTTTAAAGCTCGATGTTTTTATTGGTGCATTTGAATTTGGAATTGTAACCCTTGCAATGCGACCAAATGTTTAGTTTGTTAAGTAGCAAATATTAAGTATTCCTATTGACAAACAGGGTTCTACAGTGGGCACTACTAAAGATATCACGATTGGAGTATTGCTAAGAATCAAGGATTAGGTTAGGAGGCAGACACGTTTGAAAGAAGAACTTTCGGTCAGCTCCTGAGAATTACCTACACAAACTGAAAGCTGTTAACAATTCGTAGGCCCCTTTTGCAGAAGGTCCGAATGGTAAGCCCAGAGTTACTCTATATCGTCGATAAAGGCCACCGCGGAGGTTTTAGTGGGTAAAAATTCCACATAACCCGGCATTATGGAGGTTTACTTATCAGCAAAGAAAGGCCCCTTGTGAAAGAGGTCTATACCACCATCGTACTCAAACTCACTTAAGCAGCAATGTGTAAACATTGTTGTGTTCCCGTCTAAAGGGCACTGTAGCTATTGAAAACTAATGTCTCGAGTGACGAGCCTCAGTTACGTACCTACAGTTGTCCATAGACAGGCTTGTCGATTATCATTAGGCTAACGTCCTGCCTGTCTAGTCACTGTTCCTTTGTCGCCACAACGTCTGAGTATACAACTCCGGACGTCATTTACAAACTGTCTAAAGATTGTCAACATTATATATCATTGGTTACTCAGTTCATTTCCTATCGCCCTTTACCCCTAATGCTATGAAGACATCAATATCACCTTCACGGGCAAATGCTCCAACCCTTAGAACTGCAGAGGGGTGACTTTAATGCGCGAGTAGATACCGCATTAAATAACGATTAATATCGAGTTGTCAACTACACTGTGTGCTTCTAGTTTGACTTCGAGCAAACCTCAAATTTTATAGGCACTTATTACGTTTTTCATATACTATATTTTTTGTGTGAAAATATCACTAAAAAGTATTATCACCAACTTCATTATTTAAATTATTTTATAATTTTTAGTGTTATTATACTCAGTTTATTTTTTCTTTTTAGTATTTTATTTGATTGTATTCTTTTGCGACGACGACGACGACGTAGTGTTACAATGCTAGAACCGCGACGGCCAATTCTACCTATCTTTGATCGCGAGGTCAGGCATTCGGCTCCCAGGTTAGTCAGTTTTCTTTTGCAATTTACTAATGAGAAGAGGTGATAAGAGCTCACTCTGAGCAGAGTACTTCAAAGACCGCGACTGCTTCACAAAAACATCGTTTTTTAATGGTGTTGTGCTCTTGCGCTGAGTATGGTCACCAGTGCTCTAAGAGCAGCTGGAAATTGATGGACATCTATTTCGACTACCATGCTGCCGGCAACTCAACTCCTCACGGTTAGTTGATAAGCGTTACAAGACACTACTACATACATCATCTATTATCACCAGGTGGGATTGGAAAATGTCGAAAATAGACTGGTCATGTTCACGGTGAGAAGTTTGTATTACCATTGATATCCCCAAATTCCCACACCCACGTACAACATAAACCAAAGCTAACGTATGTCTAATGCGAAGTTTAAACATTTTTCCATTCAGAGTGCCACCTACTAACAGTACTTGACGCCTACTGGATTCGTATTGACTCTGTTACAGTCGGTAACACTTGTGTTTCATGTTATGGAGGTATAAGTTACCGGATTTTAGGCTTTGTTGCTAAAGTGCGAAGGACGATGTTCGGTTGTGCGTGGGGTCGGATTGGATGGTATTTTGTGAGGCTATCCGTCAGATCGCCTGACCACTTGACACGGCCTCGCTAACGAACTGATGATGAGGCTTTACGAGTAACAACTTTGAGAGGATAACTGGCGGTTCGGATTCCATGGACGAAAATATTTATTTTTTAAGTACATATTTAATCATTTTAGGAATCCAAACAGAGTTTACCTTCTACAAAAACAACATTACCTCCGTCCTTATAACAGTACACGTCGCGACACCTCGAAAATTGAGTACGTACTGATAATTCTATTTACTTGTCACTTACATATTAAAAAATAATATAAACCTTTTACAAAGAAAGAATCTCTAAGACCCCAACGTAACATTGCATATTAAACACTTCCAACGTCGAAACAGCCTCTTGAATTTTATTACCTAATCGAGAAATATGTGGAATGTCGAGAATTCTTTCGCGGAACATGGACATCGCACATAACAGTGTAAGATGCGGAGGATGCGAGGCGCGCAAGCCTTTAGCCGACTATAAAAATAAAGCTGTAAACTATGTGCCGACCTGATGCAAGGGGACAGTGTTATGCAATAATAAGCAAGGTGCTTTAATATTTATTTTTAAATTCTGCTGTGCTCTTAACTGCCAGCGAGTCGAAGGACTACTGTCACAGTGCAAGCATTTGGCAGAAAGCCGGTCAGCATTTTCTGTCGTCTATTTATCTGTGTTTTGGTTACTTACTAATTTTAACCCTAAAATGGTAATCACTAGATTGATAAATGTCTCCCATATTTAAGAATACGTCACTTAGCTTTATATCCGCAGCATGAAAAATCGTTTGCGTCATCTTTCAAAACATGATTAAGAATTACATGGGATAAAAGAGACGACATACGGCAATACAAATCTAAGTCTATCACGACATTAGAATACTGCAGTGAACAATAATAAGCTCTGACAATAGGCTTTGACTAATACAGCTAGACATAGGCCTCTCCCAAGGCACGCTGAGCCCGATCTTCGGCTCTCCTCATAAATTAATTTATGCCTCTTTACAAAAAAAAAATGGTAGTTTAATCAAGAGGCACTGAAAAGATATACATGTGTCAATGTCTAAACACGTATTAAAACGAATGAACCGGAGGGGTATAGTATAGTGTATATGATATTTCCAAACATATCCTTAATACAGAAGCTTAAGATAACATACATCATTGCTTTACATGGTAAGACCATCCAACAATGCGACGGCTTACTCGCCTAGTATTTAAATATGTAAAACACTTAGTTTTCTAAGTGCATTGTACATATTGTACACCGATGTCCAAGTATGCCGGCGCATTAAGCAACTATGTTTGCAGACGCAATACGATAAGATAAAAATCCGCAATGCACGACGTCAACTGTATGACATATGGAAGGTTGAAAATAAGCTTATCGAACAATAAGAGGATAGTGCCTATTGTAAGACTCGCTTGGAAATATTGTGTGTAGCCATTTTTGTATAATTGCTGAGTAAAACCTAATGCGACCATTCTTAATTTGTGTCGTCGCAAGTTATTTAGGAAGACTAAAAAGGTGATTAAACTAAACCATAATATCCTTCTATTGCATACATTTGTTTAAGACGTAATCACAATGTCATTGTTTGTCGTCGTATATTGTTCTTCTCTTCTTATTTGATCTTTTGAACGGCAGGCACACTGTCGCTGATGCTGATCTAATTGTAACAACACTGTTTAGAGTAAAAAAATGACAAGCCCGCTGAGTTTCTTGCCGGATATTCTCAGTTGAGGCAGCGTTGTGATCCGGTGGTAGCTTTTAAAAAAAATGACCGTTCAAAAGTGCTAGCCTATTTTTGAAATAAATGGTTATGAATTGTAAACTGAAGTGAACATATAATACAGTAAACAATTAAAATGAGTAATTTGTGAAAAAATATAATCAAAACAGTAGTTATTTATGATATGTAATTATCACAGTTCGCGAAAACAGACTGTGAGTTATTTCCGGATGAAATGCAAGTACAGAGCAAAACATGTCTACATATCTTCACAAATATACCATTAGAGGGGTAAATTGTGTCTATAGGCTAACAGCGCTACGTAATCGATAGGTATCTAGCTGTTACTAGTATCTGAAGCTATAACCCAGAACACCACGCCAATGAAAATGTATTCCACTGTTCTAACTATTCAAAATTAGAATATTTGGTTTTACAATTACGACCATACACAACTTCAACTTAAAATCTAATAATCTTAAGATTAACTAAATCCTGCATAATGATGAAAATGTCACAATAATTTTAGATGAAACTGATATAGTAAGTAATCTGGTAGTTTAAAAAAAACTTTTTATAATACAGGACCACCGCAGAGTTTCCCATTACATATAAAATCTACCAGTGAAGTACGCTCGAAACTTGGACATGTTCCAATAACTTCATGATGCGACTGCACTGAATTATGGTAACACGGTTATTTGGAACTAATAAATCTGTCCTTATTCCAGATTTTAGTATTTGGATTTGGATTTAGATTTAAGAGTATTTGATGCATACAATTAAACATTAAAATCTACGAAAATATGGAGATTCATTTCAGCCACACATTATTTTTGTCAATCAAATCAAATCAGCAAAGTTGTGAGATGAAGTCACTAAAGTTTAATCATTGACAAAAATAATGTGTGGCTGAAATGAATCTCCATATTTTCGTAATTTTTTTTTATATTTGAGACTGGTTTATAATCTATATTAAGCCTTATGAAAAAAAAATAACTAAACAGATGTTATAATATTTATTTGAGAATGACATCACTCGTAAATGATTAAGCCGATCTTTGAACGACCTTTTAGTACGCATTATCCATTTTACATGATAGAATTACAGTAAAATGACAAAATATTGATAAAGAAAATTATATATCATAATCTATACTTATAATAAAACTGTAACAGGTCCAATTCTGTACATTGAAGATATTTTGAAAATTATATTTGGAGGGCATTCTATAACCGATACTGAGGCCGAAAATGTAATTTTTTAATTTTTGTCTGTCTGTATCACGGCTGCGCATCACGCCGAAACTACTGAATGGATTCAAATGAAACTTGGCATGATTTGAGATCTTACTACGAGGTAGGACATAGGATACTTTTTATCCCGTAATCTAGCACGGTTCTTTTGGGAGAGGGGAAAAATGGGTACTTGGTTATACGCTTGGTCCGATTTTATCAATTTTTCTTTATAATATAATATTAGTAAGGGAACACTCATAGAGACTTGTTATCAAGGTTTTGTAATCGATCGGGTTAAGCAACGTTAGGTAAGGTCATTAAATAGATGGGTGATCGTTTAACACCATTTGAACTAAACGGGTTCGTGCTTCGGAAAGCAAGTAAAAAGTGGGTCCCAGTTTTTAACCGACTATAAAAAAGGAGGTTATGTATTCGATGCGAATGTCTGTTATTAAAAGTTTAGTTAACGTAAAAATAGCGCAGGCGGAGCTGCGTGGGTCAGCTAGTATATAATAAGGTTTCTATAGAAAATTCTATAGAAACCGATAGTAAACACAAACTAATTAATTAAGGTAACAGTATAATACAGTTACCTGGGTAAATATGCTTGAATTAAATTAAGTAAACGTACCTTTAGGGTAGAAGCTACCCTATATAATAAAGCCACTTCTAGCACTAAAGATTTATGTTTCTATTAAAGGATAAATTGGAAATATAGTAGATTGGTTTAGCGAATCACTGTCTACATGTTTTTATAGAAATATTAGTTGTAGTACAAACTTAACTAGAACATTATTTGTAGAGCAGTAGTAGAAACAGCACAAATGATAATTAGTGCTGATTGGCACTTGACTAGTAATCCATATAGATTACTATACTAAGAGTATATACTCTTTCATACACAGCTGAATCGCATGGGGTGGGCTGTGAATAGGACTGGGCCCAGTACCAGCTTATTAAACTTAAAATTAATAAGCTTCAAGGACAAAAGTACATAATATTGTTACACATCTAGACATAACAAAACAATGTGTTAAATTATTACATGTTTAAAATTTAAGCCTTCCAATTGATTTTCACTAAACCAAATCTACAAACAAATAAAGGAATCTAAGTGCATTTTAACTTCCACTTCTAGATAAAATATTTCCATAATTGCGAGAGCTTCAAACGCAACAAGCTAGGCAGTAGGTACATAATAAGGGTTTACTCTGACCCTAAATCGGCCGTGGCCTGTAACAAATATGGACAGTGGAGATTTTATCTGGAGTTTCGCACGGTCGACTATCACGCTCGGATTTACATCTGCGATTTGAAATGTTATCCTAAATTGAACATCCCGCCCGAAAGTCGAGGCGTTTTGAAACACTTTGATTAATTGACTATTGATCGCCTGGAGATATTGTGACTAAGAATTTGTTGTATTTAATAACGCTATTAATCATGTAACCAATCGCTTAATTTTGTAAATAAACGATGTGCCAATGTGGACTTTGGGCGAAGCACTACTCAATTCTAGATGTTGTAATCAATCAAAAGAAACGAAGCAAATAATAGGTCTCATGTATCCAAGGTTCCAAGGTTAAGGCATAGGCCGTGAATATTTTTGGTAACATCAGCAGCTGTCAAAAGACGTCCACTGCTGATCATTAGAGGGGAGAGGTTGCCATAATCCCCTCGCTAGACAGGCGTCTTGGGGATCACAGTATAGGTGGTTTGTGGTCGAATAGAAAGACGCTTACGACAAAACCCCACTGGTATAAAAAAAACTTCCAAATATTGACGACAATATTAGTGTAAATCAATACGGGAATCAGATTAAGCACTTTGAAAATCAAGTACAAAATTATCCAGAATTGGGTTAATTTGTATTCGGTACTCGTAGATGTATTTTTTCAACAATAGACACGTTTTGGCTCGAACATTTCAAGAGTCGTGATGTCTCGTCCGTTTTGACAAGTACACGCCGACTATCCTGCCATTGTTTTGGGCGATGTCATCACTTATCACTAAATTATTATGGTAATTTATAGTCCACAGACGACAGTTGATAATGCTATCTATGCTTTTTATTGTATTTTTCGACTTGATATACTTAAACTAGATATTGCCTCGTTCATTTTAACTGCCAAAAGACTATTGGTATTACTTTAGTGTATGGTAGCCCTAGTTCCATTTTTAATTAGAGGCAAACGAGACGGTAAGAGGTATACCATAATTGACGCTAATTTTTCCTTTGTGTCTTGAAGATAAGTTACAAGATTTATTAATGTTTATTCCGTAAATGTTAAAAATACTTCAAAGATTGTGAATTAAGATGAGTCATGGAATAACATAAGAGGGAAGTGTTGAATAAAACGATGTGGAAGACCACTACGACGGCGACCATCGTAGCCTGCACGTTTATTCCGTATATGGACAGACTCCAGATTTTGCACGCTCATGTTGTTACCATATATTACCAAGTTGATGGGTCCCTCTGCATCGCTAGTTACCGCTTGTGCATCCATGCTATTTAAATACAATCTTTGGAATTTGATAGATGACTATATTGACCGCCTTTAAGAGGAATTTAAAACAAATAGATTTTTTCAGTTATTCTTTTTTGTTAGTCAGTCAGTTTCACAGAAAGACGATAAAAACATGCAAATATTACTCGTGGATTATCATAAGCTCATATAATCGTGTTGGAATTCAAAGCAATTTAAATATAAATTAATAATAAATTCGAGATCTAACACTTCCGCATCAATTGCCTGACCAATGGATATCGTATGATATCAAATACTTCCATATTCGAAACGGCTATACAACGGGTCCGAAATCAATATGAACGGTTAAATGTCCACAAATGCAAGGAATAATATTTGCCAACATTTTATTTATTAATTTTATTTTTATTTAAGTAGGAATACCAACAGCATAAATATCATCAAATAAAAACATTGGTCTTATATATATGCCAGTTACAGGTATTCACATCATTGTATATACTTAGTCATTTCAAAAATAAACAACGAAACAAAGGTATAGGTAGTTATTTAACAAGAAAATTCCGAAAGTGCATCATAGCAGAATAAGAGGATATAAAATACATAAGTATAGGACTCATTATACAATATTTACGATAAAATTTGGTAATAATTGAGTTAATTGACAACATTATCAAAACTGCTAAGGTGTGGTCTAAACAAATAATAATATATCACAACCCACAAAAGATCATCTGATCCCAATCCAGCAGTCAGATGGTATTGTACTCATACATGATATATTAACATCTATACTAGATATTTTAACATCCAGAGACAAGAAAAGTTCGAATAAAATGTTCGAATTTATCTTATGTGTTAAACGAACCCAAAACCTTTTGGCAAAGTTAACGGTATCTAATCAATCAGTATAGCAACTGGACGTCACGACGTGAAATTAAACGAAACTTTTACGGGAGTGTCTCGCTCAAGGCGACGTTTTAGAGCCCATTTTACAAGAGAAATGTTTGGAAAATAAAAATTATACGTGAATTCTACGATATCTACACAGTCACAGTCGATATCTTTACAGTGAGTTTATTTAACGATGTTCAGAGTAACCTACCAAAGGTTTCGTTTTGATGAAGCGACGCAGTTTTGTAATATTTTATGAGTAACGTGAGAAATGCTTTCCTTATTGTTACGTCAGATTTTATTTATTTAACTAGGAAATAGCGTGTTAATGTGCAATTCGCGGCTATAATTTTACGCAACCATCCTTGTCTACTTGGTAAAGAATTAACGAATATACATATATACCGATGTGGCAATTTATAATCAGCATAGTTTAGTAATAGTTGAACTTTATATGTGTTAATATCTTAGTATTATTTTTTTTTGGTATTTTTTTTTAAGTGCATATGTCTTCCTAATGTCATGCCGGCGAGTATACATATTTTAACAGATGAAGAAAGGCAACCATCGCTCTTTGATATATATTTTTATCCTATATCCATAGTGTTATGTAGAAGACTTATTATGTTGAAAGCATTTTATTACCACATAATTAGGGTTTTCAATGTTTTTATTAAAGTAGTTCTGGTATTATATGTAGTATTCTCTATAGTTTTGTATAATGTTAATACGAAAATACCATTTTATTCGACCAGCTACCCGTATGTGGCGCTATTACAAGTACAAGTTTTCATCGTTCCTACTTCCAGATTTCTCGTATGCAATTTAACTAAATTTCGTTATATACTTTTAGACTTTCGCGTTCCATTGTTAAACTTTATTTTAATCGGGAATTAACGCGTTACGCGTTTACTTTATTAATTAGATTTCGTTAGTTTCCTCTATAAGCTCTGGGCCATAGCCAAGTTATCATGCAACAATACGGAACGCAAGAGAATAGAAAAGAAATGTATGTGAATGACATTTATCTCGTCAAGTGACTTAGCGAAGAGACATAACATTCCCATATATTTGTTTTCTGGTCTTTGTAGAGATCTGTATTAGAATGAAAGGGGGGTTGTTGTATTTTTTTTGTCTGGTGTCGTGGGAATATAATATGATACCATACGCATATAATATTATACCTACTCCCTAAAAATTTTCTTATCTCAAAAGTATGTATTACAGCAGCAGTAATAGGCAAATAAAATATTTCCGGAGCATCAAACAGAACAGCAAGAGGAAACAAAACCTACGAATAGTTCTTCCCGTTTTTATTTTAAGTAGTACCCTTCCGTCAGTGAGATTATAAAGGTGGTGATACAAATACTCCGGGATGGCACACATCGCCTATTTCTGTCCGGCTATAAATAATGACCGTCCGCCATAGTAGGCCCGTGGGCGGTGCAGTTTTTATGCGTCGCGCTAAACAAGCCAATGGCCGGGCTTTTTTTATCCGCGGTGCGACTGAGGACGCGTGTATGCGTTTGATTTTGGAGGATAATATATTGTGCGCCTATGTGCATTGAGTGTATTCAATTTTTTTCAATGAGTTAAGCTAGAAATTGGAGCGAGTGATAGCGAAGAACGACCACTACTATAAAATATGTATCTTCATAAATTTTAAGCTGATTCAGGAGTTCCCTCGTAAGGAGACTATCCGTCTGCAGCACTAGGTCACGTTTATGGTTAGGTTCTGCCCGTAATATACTTTGCATGCCATTCACCAAATTGATGTTATTGATGATCCCATTCAGGAGGTTCGTGTGAAGACAGTCCCGATCACAGCATCAGGGCATCTTTTTAATTTTAATTTCGTAAGAACGTGTCGAAAACGCGTGAATTTTTAATTTTTCCATACACACTTGGCAAGAACATCGATCACACGTTACCACTTCCATTTTCTACTAAGTTTTATAATTTGGAAACACATACACATATTGCACCGAAAACAATCGTATAATAAAAAAATATAGAATAAAAACCAACAAAAAATGGATGACATGAAATCTTGAAGTTTGTAGTAGTATTTTTCATTCATCGTCATTCATTTACTCTGAGTTCATCGATCACCCATTCTCACTCATCCATCCCGTCCGATGCATTGGCTAAGATTGGGCTGCTATTGGTCGACATTTCTTTAGTCCTTCCTCCAAGGTCGTCATTGCTGCCGAGAGCACCCGAGCAGACCCGAGCACACCCGAGAGGCAGTTTTATATCTTAGCAGATATAGACAGTTCTATATCTTTGCATGTGTGCGTGACATTTATACTGTTTGAATGGTCACCAGCCTACAGGTGTGCGTAACGTTGTTAGAATGTGTGGGATAAGAGATTTGATTTTAAAATTATAAAATTTTGATTAGCGCGCCTCGCGGCTTGGCGCGCGGGAAATTTTAATTTCCGCGTACCTAGGAATAGTTTAATGCACTTATTCTCGGTACCGCGGCGCGCTCAGCTGATTGATTCCAAATATTTCGCGAGCTTTTGTTTATTTATAATGATGAAATAATTCAAAACAAAATGTTATTGTGCACATAGATTATTTTTGTTATCATGTATTGTTCCGGAAATCACAGGGTAGGCAAACACTTTATGCCTATATGGACTGCACGCCACTGCATATACCAAACACAGTTACTTTATGACCGCATAGTTAAATCACAGGGCATACGTATCTATGTCACTGTAATACATTGTTATTGAATTCGTGCCGTATCTACGAACTTTTTTTCTAATACCAGTTTCGAAATCTAAACTGTTTACCGAAGGCCGCGGCCGGCACACATACCCACCAGTTCTTTATCCTAAAAAGATAGTATTTAAAAATTTGCAATGCCATTTCAGTGTGACCCACAAAATCTAGCATTCGGCGAGCAACACAGCCGACTTGAGCCGTGATTGTAGACTTAATTAATTTGGTCATCGGCATATCAGTCCGTATATGTTTTAGTTTTTGCGTTTCAATTGCTCGATATCATTTCGTTGCATTATGCAAGACGTTTCGGTGTTACATAAAGAGGAGGAAGTACTATAAATATCTCGATTGAGTTTGGTTTTTAAAATATTGTGCAAGCAAAAGAACCAATGCAAGGCACGAATCTTGATGGATTCTTACGGAGATGTTTATCGATGAACTGATTAGGATGTCTGCGTCGTTTTCTCACAGCGCGTATCGAGCCCTGAATATTGACAGCAAATTTACTCGGAGCTATTGATAAAATACCGATAACCGTTGGGAAGAAAGGTTCTCGAGTGGCGACCACGCACCGGAAGACGCTGCGTAGGCAAGCCTCCCTAGGTGGACAGATGACATTGTGCATGTCGCAGGTAACCGGTGAGTGGCATTCTAAGGGGGAGGCCCATGTTCAACAGTGGACGTCTTCCGGCTGATGATGATGATGATTGATAAAATAATGGTTGAACACTGTAAAAATCTCGTTTTATTGGGTTCCAAACACAGTGCAGCTTATTTATACCCATGATACACGAGCTATTCGTCTGATTAATACAATTTCATGCCGGATAGATATATTTTGTTGTACGTTGTCTAAATTCACAGAAGTAGCTATGAGATGTGTAGAAAGTGAGTTACCTTAGTTGTTATTAATTAATGATAGTCTTTGTAGCATCGATTTTGGTATAACTGTAATGGTGCTATAAATGTGTATAAATAAATAAAATAAATAATAAATAAATAAATGATTGTTGTTGAGCGTCGACGAATTTTTACCTATAGAGCAACTGAACTGAAAGAACTGTTGGATATTTCGGAAAGATTAATTTACTATGCAACTTTTAATTGCTTTAAACTTTTTTTCTACCTGATCTATAAGGTGCACGGAGAGATACTTTTGTTCGAATGGCGTAATAATCTATCTAATCCCTCCAAATGCACGCTACTTAGTACAATCTTCCGTTATAACATACAGATTCCGTCCCTAGTCGCATACTATAATATGGAGTTAGTTAGCTAGTTAGTTAATTATTCATTCAAGCCATATACCGACTGATACTAATCAGTAGTCTCAAATAAGGTTTGTTTGATCAAGAGGTTTAATTACTAATGTCATTATATTTTCTCCATTCGAAGTTTCTAGCAGGTCTAATTTTGAAATTGCGACGTTCAACACCACATTATATGGAAGTTCCAATACATAGTTGGCGAACAAGAATTGTCTGGCAAACCGCTTGAGGCTAAGACATGCTCCGTATAATTCCTGTTATAGCAAACAAATCGTTAATGCGCGAACAGTTCGTGACAAGGCTACGTTTAGTCATAACACATTAACAAATAAATAAGCTTACTGACCATCAAATGTCGCCACATTTTGTCCTATGAACAATATCTGTTAGATATGATTAACAGTTTCGAACGGAACCCGTGAACGAACCGTAACAATTGGTAGGAAATATGTTTCCAACACGAAGGTTTTTAACTGTAGCATTAATTCATTACATTGATGGATTTTATGTTCTTAAGGCCGACAAAATCACAAGACCAAAGGATCTGAAAGCAAATGATGGACGACTTTACCTAGGAGAGTGAAACAAAATGGACTAATATATACATACATCAAATTATTTTGGATATTGTTTGGTGGGTTAGATGGATTATGCCGAATAATAACAAGCTATCAGTACTTCCGCACTGCAATGTCAATCAATATCGAGCGTTGATTAACTACACACATCAAAAGTGTCTAGGGATCAACATATATTTTTGCAATAACTTTTCTCCTGATTGATATTAATTAAAATTTTCTTTAAGGATTCATCAAATAAAGTGTTTTCGTTTGTCACAGTAACGATAAACCAAGTCACCTTTGCATTAATAAAGAAATTTGCCATTTTCCTAATAAAGGGATTTTTGACATTTGAACCACTAACACAAAAGTTCGAAAAAAAGACTGAAATAACAGTTTTCTTTAAAATTTTATTGGGTAACTTAAACAATTAATAATCCGTGTTTCTACCGCGAACACTAACAACACAAGAACATCGGTTTGGCATACTCAAAATGAGTTCATCCAAATCACGCTGTGGAATGGCCGCCCATGTTCGTTGCAACAACAAAAAAAGGTCTTCTTGCGACTGGATACCCTCCATATTCGGCAGAGCTCTTCTCTGTAGCATATCCCATGCATGCTCAATCGGGTTCAAGTCTGGCGACTGAGCAGGCCAGGGCAGGACATTGATGTTAGCTGCGGCGAGAGTCTGTCTTACAACTCTTGCGGTGTGCGGTCGTGCATTATCATGCATTAACTGAAATAAGGGACCGATTTGCACTTGTAGAGGAACGATGACGTCTGATACAATCGTCTCAGCATAAATTTGAGCGTTACGGGTACCACCTATAGCAATGCACAATCGTAGGATTCGATATCAATGGGCTCTTGAACACAGAAATTGGGCAGAAGAACAATGGCGTTTCGTGTGCTTTTCTGATGAGTCTCGTTTTGGTATGAGACCGGATACAAGACGTATACGACACTGGAGAACCCCTGGACGCCAACAGCGATTAAAATCCTGCCAGGAAGTCCATCCTTATAGTGGTGGAACCATCATGGTATGGGCGGGTATTTGGATCGGCGGAAGAACTGAGTTGATTTGGATCAGAGGCAACCTCAACGCTCAAATTTATGCTGAGACGATTGTATCAGACGTCATCGTTCCTCTACAAGTGCAAATCGGTCCCTTATTTCAGTTAATGCATGATAATGCACGACCGCACACCGCAAGAGTTGTAAGACAGACTCTCGCCGCAGCTAACATCAATGTCCTGCCCTGGCCTGCTCAGTCGCCAGACTTGAACCCGATTGAGCATGCATGGGATATGCTACAGAGAAGAGCTCTGCCGAATATGGAGGGTATCCAGTCGCAAGAAGACCTTTTTTTGTTGTTGCAACGAACATGGGCGGCCATTCCACAGCGTGATTTGGATGAACTCATTTTGAGTATGCCAAACCGATGTTCTTGTGTTGTTAGTGTTCGCGGTAGAAACACGGATTATTAATTGTTTAAGTTACCCAATAAAATTTTAAAGAAAACTGTTATTTCAGTCTTTTTTTCGAACTTTTGTGTTAGTGGTTCAAATGTCAAAAATCCCTTTATTAGGAAAATGGCAAATTTCTTTATTAATGCAAAGGTGACTTGGTTTATCGTTACTGTGACAAACGAAAACACTTTATTTGATGAATCCTTAAAGAAAATTTTAATTAATATCAATCAGGAGAAAAGTTATTGCAAAAATATATGTTGATCCCTAGACACTTTTGATGTGTGTAGTTGATAAATATTTAGGTAAAAGTAAGATGAGTTTTTTAAAATACACGGACAATATGGCAATATGTACACGTCTGTTTCTCGTTTCGGTGCTACCGATCGTGAGAGATATTTACCCAAAATATGCGGATAGCTTAGAAAAAATATAAGTAACAGGAACATTTTAAGAATAGCGAACAGGAGGAACGTTATCTTAAAAACCTGGAGCAGCTCGATTGGGGGAAGTACTTTCATTAGACCGAAGACCGCAGACAAATAACGTCCTCTTCAAGTGACGTCAAATTCCTTAGGTAAGGAATATTGCTCTGAGTCGATACTGTAGTGTAGACTACAATGTACATAGTAGGTGGTGGGTAGTTTTGCCATATTGTTGAGCCAGTCTCGAATGAAGATAGTTAGTCCGGACAACTGCTTCTTATTGTGCTCCCTCGATAATATAGCACAGTTACGTTGATAGAAGCAATTGCGTTTTAACAACTAAAACTGCATCTCCGCCAACCATCAGGATTACGGTCAAGCACTAGCTTCAATTAGAAAAAGCAGTCCACTTTCAATAAAGATCCCGTTATACAATCACAATTCCGTTGGCACGCGACCCAAACTCGGATAGACACGCATTCCGTCGTAAGAAGGAATTCTGCGTTTGCGCATCACGTGCATAATCCATTCGTCTTACCGAATGTTTAGGGTTTTCACAAGCTAACGCAAATCCGTGATCATGTTTCAGAAAAACATAGATTACAAAAAAACCCTACCTTGTGATATATCAGTCTATAATAATTTATCTATCTCCCTCGGCTTTAGTCTAAAGTGGCGGGAACGAGACTTAGTTTTAGGTATTTAGGTCAATGTTCTAAATAAAAATACTATCTAAAGTATTTTGGTTTCATGTAAATACTTGCATACAAAACTTTAAATTGTGTAAATTTCTCGCTACTAACCGAATATTTATCGGGATCATCGGATGCGGTTGTTATTTTAAATATATTTTGCTATTGACATTTCAAATGTTTGCTGAATCTAAACTTTTGGAGTAGACCGAACATTATTTGTGTCTTTAGTGTTCTTGACAGCTCTGATTACAATAACCGCTGTGTTACAAATAGGCATTTAAATGGTCGTCCAGATCACATTAACACCATTATTTAAAGTTGTTCTGGGACATTTAGAATTTATTATATTAACATCACGCAGGGTAGCACAATTACTACTTTATATGTCTCTGTTATTCACAATCCTTAATAATTACCGGTGAGATGCAAATTTTAAGGACTAAGTGAAATAATGATATTAAGTAGATTTTGTAGAGCGACTTCACAACGTGATAATATGATGGCAGACCTGACGCTTAAGCAGTATTTATTCCCTCACTGTTATTTTATCTCGCTGCTTTGCAAAACCCAACAATTACGTTTGAAGGAAAAATATTGTTCCTTTAGACACTTCCAAGGAAGAACCACAAAAAAAGAACAACAAATTAATAAGACAACCGTCATAACAACCATAATAGCGTGTCGCTGATTAAGTAGTTAATAGGAATGCAGCATTTTAGAGAGTAATTACTCTCTTACTTAGGATTATAGAAAATTTTGCCATTCCGAGGAACTTTTAATAGCTACAAGTAACCTAATGCAATTTACTCACTAATATATCTAACATGTTCTATCGGACGAACTGACTTTGCTGGTTACTTTAGTGATACTTCAAACAGGACAACTTGGCTTTTGAACTCCAGGCCCCGTGACCAATCAAGAAGAGAAGAAAAGTTACAATAAAACCAAATAATAACATTTTGGAATTTATCAACCTACAATAATAATTGAACACCACTCAAGAGTTAAGACAATATCGAATCGATAAATAATTCAAAATGATTATACACATTAGCAAATAAACATAATTAATGCACGGTAATCGACAATTATAGCAATACATATCAATCTAAATTACAGAGTAGTGACGCGTTGCGGCAATTAATCGAGTTATTTACGACGCCGGCGTCGACTTAGAACGCTGTGCGACTAGAAATCGTGATAGTCCATACGAGACAAATACGGTGCCCGTTAGTCGCATCGCATCACATCACCGATACATCCGCGCTGGCTAATTTCAGCAGAAACTGTTACACGACAGTTTAATAGAGAACGTGCGGTAATACTAACTGTGCGGGAATTTGTACCAAGGCCGACAGTTCCCAGAACGTCTCGATAGAGATTCACGTTCCAGGACTTGAAACAGCTAGGCATAGTTGTAAAGTTATCCCGAAACATATCATTTACTAGGTGGGTCGTATCGCCGCAGTGTTAGATATTCTGCCACCAAGTAGCAATGTGTGTTCTGGAAGGGCACTGTAGCTGGTGAAATTACCAAACACAAGAGACTTAATATATAATGTCTTTAAGGTCGGCAACGCGCTAGTGATTCTCCTGGAGTTGCTAGCGTTCATAGGTTGTAGTTACTGCTTACAATCAGGTAGGCCGCATGCTTGTTTGCCACCTTGCTATTATTAAAAAATACATTGCACATAATTTTCTTCGAGAAGACGTGTCTCGAAAATATAAAAAATTTGCTTATAACATCCAATGTATATGTGATTAAATCGTTAGTTGTAGATAACAGTTTTGGTCCAATAAACTTGGAACATAAAGACGTTGAAACTATTTTCGACGATTAAGGGACATTAACGAACGCACGGGCTGCGTGGGAGGAACTAAATTGTACAACAATGTACGCTATATTACTGCCGTTACGGAGAAGCAATCGAAGTCGCGCATCATCAATTAAATTCTATATAAGCTTCACCTGACTGTAGTCAGGTACGGAGATCCATTTCCCGTGAGAGACTCCTAATAGAATTAGAATATAGAAAGCGAACAAGCCTTAATGATCTGAAATATTTTTTGGCAACAATAAAGTCACGAAAAGTGTCATGGCATTTTGAATCATTAAGCATGTCAGCCGGGTCTAATAGTACATTTTGGAAAGTGGGTTAACAATGACAAATAGACGACAGGAGATTCTTAAGATGTTATTAAATGATGCCTAGTTAGAGGAAAATAAACACGTGCTACAAACCACGTCCGCTACGGTGGGTGCAGATGTATCGCATGGGGACGAAAAAAGCGTGATTAGGTTTTTTGTCCATAAACTAGATATCTTGTTGAACATTGAATAGAATACTTCAAATTGATACCCAAACATAAAGTAACTTACAAACCATTGTGTTACGTTTCCTACCTATTGTAGCAAAGAAAACAAACCAGAAAAATATTGTAGCATACCTGTACGTCAATCATGGCTTAATTTTCATGACTCGTAATAGCAATACGATTATTCAAGAATCCGATGACATCAGAAGTTTTGTAACTAGAGAATTCGAACAAAAAGCCAGTTGTCTGACGATTTCCTATTGTAAATACGATCTACTTGTTTATTCAGATCCACAGTGGATTGTAAACAATAGTCTCAGTCACAAACAATATCAGTATTGATTGATTTGAAAATACTCTCGATTAAAAGACTGATTATTGATTTAGACAGAGCGCCTTTTGATAACAGTGCTTTGATAGATTTGTTACGTAAATGTTTTCGTATGGAAAGGAAATTATTTGTTTATATAATCAATAAACAATAAACTTGCTAACAAAAACGGATTTAAAGAATTGTAGACATGAATGAATATGCATGTACTCGTAATGTATGATGTATACGACGCCCAGAATATTTTTGGCACAACTGAAAAGAGCATGTCACTTTGAAAAAGGAATGTTACAAATTTTAAGTCTTATAATAGTAATCCATGGTTGCTGGTAGGAATATAAAGCATACAGACTATCAATTAGAGTTTCTTTTAGAAAATATCTATAAAGTGAATATCATGACGTGATCGTTTCAAAGTCACCGAACTTAATTTTAGTGAATGCATAAACATGCATCAAGAACGGATTCAATGATATTGTAACATGAAACCTTTTGTCAGTGCACATGAACGCTAATTTTTTGTTACATGAGAATGTTTCATATATATTTCATGTATGTTTGACGTGAGTAGTAAATTAATATTCATAGACAAACTTAATGGATTTCAGTCTTCGGTCGACGAAGACTGAAGCTAATAACGATCTTACACACGTCTACATCATTTGTGAAAGTGAATGCGGCAATTCAGCGAATTTACATCAACAAAATCGTAACCAAATACATGAATCAAATTCCATTGGAAACGATCCACGAACAATTCGCGATGAGCTCTCACGCAACACACGATCAGAAATATAATGCAGCAGATGAATAATTTGACGATGCAACTACCAAAATACATAGTACTCGGAGCCAAACTGCATATCACACGTAGTCCGAATACCACAGAGCTTGGTTATAAATAAGATGCCACATAATCTCGTGTCGGAGTCGTGTGAAGTGGACCGATTTCGGTTGGAGCCGGTGCGTCATCACGACCGTATCCTGCACTTCCCTGCGGTCGCCCTTCGGCGCCTGTTTAATGGGCATTTATAATTAGAACCAAAGTTTTGTCATGCTTTATACTTGAAGGAATTTGTACTTCATTTGTACCTAATATTTATGGCAGTACGTTAATGAGTCAAGAAAACTGTTCAATGACTGGGAAAATTAACTTTTATGACAGTATGTCTTTTCAAGTGTTTTTAGAATGAAGGGAGCTTATGTGTAGTAGTTTAATGTGCTACGTTTTTAATGTAACAGGCTTATACTTCATTTACAAATAAAATGCTTGCTAAATTGATGATTTATGCTTGAATTATGTTTAAAATTCACTTACTGACGCTAAAGAAATCCCATTATGTATAATACTTACCTGGAACAAAAACCAATAATTAATACACTGCTTTAGAATAACGTCTTCATTCAGATTACATGACGTCAGAATGAAAGTCAATGGAACAGTTGTATAAGCAAGCAAGTCATACACATCTCAAATAGGTTTTTTTTTAACAAAACAATAACGCAGAGAACAATGGTACATTTAAGGGAGTTAAAAACGATTAAACATGAGCCTCAATGTGATGATCTAACAGGATGTATAAACAGGCGCTTTAGGTACGTATATCAATGTAGAGGTCTATGTAGACCTCCTCTGTTTGGGTTAGGTAATTGTAAAAACTAATAATAACGAATGAAATATATACATATAGTACCTATTAAAAATCTACGGATCGTGAAATATTTTGAACGTTTTTGATTAGCCAGTTCTTGTGATATATTGAAGTCTAACTCGGCCAATACCTTTTTTTTCTGACCTGTTGAGTAAATCTCTATGACCTAAAATACCAAATAAGTGGATCAAAGCTTCCGTCCTAAGCAGCGTAGAATATAACCTGACACTGTGGCAGTACCTACCGAGACGGTTCATCACGGTTATTTGCACAAGGGCTTTAACACCAACTACAAGCAGCAATTGTATACTGCTGCGTGAAAGACACCATAAATAAAGATTTACTGCAATCAAGAGACTTAATATGGACACTTCTTTATAGGCAGGCTTCTCACATACATCAGGCTAAATTTTTTCTGGTCACATCACTATTGCTAAACTTAGTGTACCTATGCTGCAATAGCGGTGTGAGGGAGGGGGGGGGGTGGTGGTAGGTGTCGTAGGGGTCATGATGGGTTGACCGGTGGCAAGCCAAAGACAATTGGTAGGGATCACTCCTGTATTCATAAACTTATTGCTACGATTTTGATCTTGTAAAGAAAAACGAGGTTTATATAACTTTAGCTTGATTTAAAATGTACCTTTAAAATCTACTTCCATTTTTTCGGCATTCAAAACCCAACAAAGGGCCGATAGTATCACACGTCAAAGTAGGACAAACGTGGGCTCGATTCGTCGGCAAGGTGCGACTGATGTAACTTCCTTCGCGCCTACCGGACTGTCGAAAGAATATTTAATAGACTAAGCGGTACCTGTATTCCGACGTTTTAACATTCGAATTTATGCATGAGTGCTCATTTATGATAAGTTATTATGGAAATCAATGACACTTGTGTAAAAAGTTACTGAGACACTGGTTTGAAGTGGGTTGTGAAGGAAGGGCGTATCCATTTTTCATTACAGAGGCTTAAGAATAAACAGTAGATTTTCCTTAAGGGCCATTTAGTATAAATTGTGTATCAAACAACTGAACAACAGTTGTTTTTCTACCATGAGAGCCGAGAGGGTTTCGTTATAGTCAACAAATCGGACCAAGAGGGTATTGGTGAAATACACGTGACTCTCGAAATAAATTCTAGAGCTTGCGTAGGTTTCATTTCCGTTTAGTTAGAATTCCATACAGTGCATTATGAGGTTAAGCTAACACCAATTTAGAATGGGATAACCATTCCACTAGTAGAAAATTGTGATAGCTAAAGAAAAACAACATTTTCTCCATGTATCCCTTGGAAAGCGTAATGAAGAATCAACGGTATTAAAAACTGTAAACACGATTGATTGGTAATCCATCAATAAATCTTCCACATGTTTTATAATACAACTCATTTACATTTTATAAAACGGCTTTAAAAAAGGTGAATGTAACAGTTCAAGGTGTGTTCTTTTTTTTTAAGGTTGCTTAAGTTATTACACGGTCCCCAGAGAGTCCTGGTAGGAAATGAGTCCCTATTTCCAGGGAAGACATTTACCATAGCCTATGGTCGCTAGCAACAACAGGTGCATTAATAGCGCATCGCCACCCTGAAAGAATATTTTAAGTATGTTTTTGAAGAATCCCAGAAAAATAGTGGTAGGAATGTACCCTAGCAAACAGAACGTGTTAAAAAAGACATGGTTTCTCTGCTTACGCCCAATGGATATTTCTTTGATCCTAGTAATAACAAGATGTCATAATAGTTTATATGCAATAGAAAATTAAGCTAAACTACGTACCTGATAAGTATTTCGTGTAAGAGACCGTTGAAGAAGTTACCACAGCATTAGGTCTTCTACTACTAATCAGCAATGCGCAACAAAGAATCTATAGCAGGGAAATTTAAGCTTTCAAGAGACTTAATAAAATTAATGACACAGGTGAGAAGCGCAATTAAGGTGCATGCGTGCCGATTTTCATTCATATCGATTGTCTCGTCACTCAGTTGTATAGAAAAGTAGAAAAGAACAGCAATTGACTGCCTTGAAATTAAACAACGCCGCTTGCACATCGCCGTATGCAATTTTACTTTCAACACGTACAATTATGTTCAGTTATTGAATCTCAGCTATGTTTCTTTTTCGTGCTTCGAATGATCAGTCGAGCATTTGATATCGCAGTGGAATTAACATTGACTTGAAATCCGAGATGGCATGTAACGCCACAGCCCGTAGAACGTGCTCAGTACAATGAATGTTCTGCACTTAGGTTCTGCATTGGATTGGTTTGGAATCAAAGAGATAAAATTATACTTGCTGTTTCTTTGTTTAGAATAAAATTGTATTATCTGTGAAGTAACGGTTAAAGCCGATCAAAAGTCAAAGTCAAAATATCTTTATTATGTATAGGCCCCACGGAGGCACTTACACAAAAATCATTTTTACAAACTACCACCGGATCGTAACGCGGCCGCTACTGAGAAGATCCGGCAAGAAACTCAGCGGGCTTGTCTTTTTTTGTCATTTTTTTAAAAACTGTTTTACAAATTATACATAAGTCAGCCTTAAACTTCTAAGCTTGCATGAGTTGAGCAGTTCAAGCCCACGCAGCTTTATCCTCCAGGTAATCCGAGATTTTATAATAAGCCTTTTTTGACAAACGGCTTTTTATCAAAGGTTTAAATTTCTTTATTGGAAGATCTCGGATATCCTGTGGCAGTTTGTTATAAAAGCGTATACTTTGGCCCATAAACGATTTGCCTGTTCTGTGGAGACGCGTGGCATGTACAACAAGATCGTGTTTGTTCCGGGTATTAATATTATGTGTATCACTATACTTTTTAAAAGAACTGATATTTTTTTTAACATAAACTAAATTTTCAAATATGTATTGTGACACAACCGTTAGAATATCTATCTCTTTGAATTTCTCTCTAAGTGAATCAATAGGAGCCAGATTGTAAATGGCTCTCACAGCTCTTTTCTGCAGAATAAAAATAGTATTAAGTTCTGCAGAAGATCCCCACAGTAATATGCCATATGACATAACACTGTGAAAATAGCTGAAATAAACAATTCTAGCGGTTTCAACATCAGTTAAACGTCTAATTTTCTTGACTGCATAAGCCTACAGTACAAACCATAGGTCGCAAGTTCGCATCCAACGAAGAAGAAAGTTGTGTAGTTGTAGCAGTTTACGCAAGATTGGTAGATTATAATCTAAAAAAAATTTGATCTACGCATCGAGTAGACACGAAAAATATCGGTCCAGCGTATAACCTTAACTCGGCTATGCCACTGGACTATGAAAATTAAAGAAGGAAGGTGCACCTGTGTCTGAAATCGTATTTAACTGGTTTATTTATCAAAGCAGCGACGCAGGGCCTACCCCTAATCGCCCCAACGAAGAAATCTTAATCTGGTTGCTCTACCTTCTCCTCTTTTTTTGTTTCCATTGTTGTTTAGATTTTAGTGCACGTTAGAAAGGTCAGTTGACTTGTAATTCACATTCATTTCTTCTCGCAACTCTGTTTCTAAAAGTTCAGATCTAGTGATTGTTGTATTCTAATAAATGTTTTTCTTCTTCTTGTTCTAGATAGGAACTGCCAATGCTGGTCTCGCACTCTTCAGTTTTCAACATTTTCAATTCGTTCAGTATAACATTAATGGAAGTTCGTCATTTACTTTTTATATTGATACCTACTAACCGTCCACCTACTTTCACGTGACCTGTTTATGAATAAGAAAGAGGTGCTAAAAGATACAGTGTTATTTTATGACTTCATGAATTATATTAACATGTAACGATAAACGATGACACACAAAGAATTAGATCATGGCCTGTATATGCTTATCACTTAGGTTGTATGATGTAAGGGTTAAGTTTTTTTTTGTAATTGGTAAGATATATTCTAAGAGCAGGCTAAATATACTATAAAAAACGTGCAAAATTAACGTTACCTAACCGACTAATATAGTGTTAAAAAAACAAGACAAAAACCACGTTGCAATTAGTGATTAGCAACACATTTTCCCACAGTAAATTCACATCCGAGAAGATTATCAAAATGTACAAAATATTTCAACCAGAACACACATGAACAGTGTTTTTGAGATCTGAAGACAAAGTAACAAAGTCTAGATTTAAATGCTGATCTCTTTGATGATTATAATGAAATTCCGTGTGATTTTTCTCAAGGCACTCAAGCTGTAAATGCACGCGCTCTAAAATTGGATGCAATAGATGCAATTGACGGTGCTGAAGGCGTTTACGCCTACACCATCATCCAAGTTATAGCCGTCCTAAACATTCTAACAGGTTAGTCGTAATACATAAGAAACCAATTACTTTGAACCATCGTGCCAGTATAAATCCATGATAGAAACAAGTAGTAATGTTTTATTGCAAATAATACTAGGTATCTGATAAATTGCAGTTGCGAAGTATTCGATATTGTACCTAACACTATATCTGTGGCACGCTTTTATGGCACATTTTAACGTTTGTCTTTCCTCTTTATTGTTTCGTAGAAGTTTGTAATAATATTGGAAGGAAGGAACAAAATATTTCATTCAAATATAGTTTTGACACAGTGTAAAGTAAGAACCAGCGAGGGATCAATAATGGGCGAGTGTCAGGGTACCCCACCTAAGCATTATGATGGAGAATAATATCAAAAATATGTAGATAGTATTTTTATTATTTATTGTACACAAAGCAAAAATACAAATTGAAATTATAACAAAAGTGAATGAAAAACAGAATTTTGTTCCAACAAACAAAAAACACAGATTTTTGGAAAACAGGGTAAAACACAGTATACAAAAACAAATATAGATAGTAAGCAGTACAAATATATTTTTGTGTAAATGGATTAATTTTAAATGTACACACATAAATATGGTAAGAAAAGTCTTAGGATAGTACAGGTACAAGGGCACAAGGGCACAAGGGCACAAGGGCACAAGGGCTTATTTCTATAGAAATCTCTTCCAGCTTACAGGAGAGAAAAGGTGAAAGAATGAAATAGGACGCAGTGTGTATAAATAAATGTATACTTATATAAGAAAAACACATATAACTAAATATACAAAAAATATAGAATTAATATGTATATATATAATTAAATTACGTATAACGAAAATTAAATTACGTATAAATTACGTGTACGTTTATTAATTTAATTACGTTACATTTGAAGGTGAATTAAGGGGCCTCGAAAACTAGTGCTGCGTCTAATACGAACTTGAATTATCAAACGATTTAAGAGAAAAATGTGCGTAGCAATAAGGAATTAAATTGTAAAGTTGAGTAAGTTTAAGTTTAAATATTCGTGTCTTAACTCTTGGTTGGTATGTAGGTATTATTATGTATGCGCATTCTCTGAATCTTAAATTGATGTAAATCTAATAGGCGAAGGCGTCAATGGCGCCTACCACCTACACAATACCAATAGAGTTGTAATAGGTACTAATACGTTCGACATAAACAAAGACCAAATACAGATTGTTAATCAACTTGATAAACACAGATGTTTTGAACCAAACCAAATTTGAAATTACATAATTCTCAAATGATTTTGAATATGACTAGATAGATGAACATGCTTTTATGTCCGAATAAAATGTTAAAAAAAGTCAGGTATAAAATATCATATCATCATCATCAGCAGCCGAAATACGTCCACAGCTGAACAAAGGCCTCCCCTTAGAAGGGAGGGATAATCCCCACGCTTGGCAGGCGGCTTGGGGATCGCAGTATAGATGGTAGGTTGATTCAATAGAAAGACGCTGCTGCCTGTCCTTGTTTTCCCTTAGTCGCCTCTTACGGACCCAACGGGAGGAAATAGGTGGGTGCTATTCTTACCCGGACACGCCACGTTGACGTCATAGAGCTGTAAGTATTCATATATGGGTCTTGCACCCAAATATACGCGAAGCTCTTTCTGCACCGGGATATTTATGGCGCAAGGACGTTAAACACTGCAGTTGTCCCGTGCAGCCAGCCAGCACCTACGATAGGTGCTGCATTCAAATGACGGAAATGTGAAAATCATAAATAAATTGCGATACGAATCTTAGGATTCGTAAAAAAGTTTAACTTCTAAATAAGTTTGTTAAATTAAATTGGGATATTAGATATTTACTTACTAAAAATTATAATAAACGATTTATATAAAGTTAACTACAGCAACGCATCACTATGTGTATAATTTTGTATCAGTTAGTAGATACTAGTAGACCTAGCATAAAACAATATGCAATTTTGACTGCATAACTGGTACTTAACATAACCAAAACTACTGAAGTAGTCCTTGAAATGTGTTAATTACCCGCATACGAAGATAACACTTATCGCAATATGACTGCGCTTACTGTGTTTCTGAAATAAATAAAATAATATGATGATAGTAGTTTTTTCATTTAAAAAAAAAGTCATGGGATTCAAGGAAATGATAAAATAATTGTGTAAAATGTTGACCTTAATTTAAAACCTTATTGTGATGAATTAGAACCAATAAAAATAAATTGGATAAATTGGAATAATTGCCAAGTTTCATGATATTTCAACAATTAAAAGCGAAGAAAAATGTATTTCCTTAGAGATTAGTACATATTCTGTTACAGATCGACCTAATAAAAGTGTGTTAAAAACAGAAACGGAAAAAAACATATATGTGATAAGATCTCTTAGATGTCATTAAAAATCAAGCTACTTGACGCAGATAATAATGAATCAATATTTAAGCCCAAAATTAAATCAGTCGCTAATCATATTGTTCACATTGTCCAGGTAGTATTAATGAACTAGCAAAAAATATGAGATTCGGCAAGATAGACTTTTTTGTTCTATTGTTATATTATCAGTGACAACATGACATCAGATTACAATATAACGAAGCATGACGACGACTGACATGAAAGAGTTATTGTTTTTTAACAGCAGCTTAGACATTGGGTGTGTACCCCAAAATAAAAGTGGACTTCGTTCAGCCCAACTCCAACAGGACATGTCTTTTATTTAAAGTTATCATAAATATTTAATCGCTACATCGGATACAAACAACTTTGGTGAAAGCTGCGGTTATGCCAAAATAGGTGTTCGAGCTGTTTGTGGGTCAATATGTGTATCTACAATCTTGGCATCAGTTTGGACAAATATAGGGATATAATTATCCCTGATCCCTAATATTTATTTGCATACTAAGTGATTTATAGTAACATGTCATAACAACAGCTAAAGGTAAACATAGCCTTGTTCTAAACAACTACTATCAGAATCATTTATACGAATTGAGCCATAATTTATCGCCTATTTAGCAAAATATACTGATTTTGTCCTTTATAGATTGTGCAGTGTCTCTGCAATCATTTATCTTAAAAATCTTATAAAAACTGCGATGTCATTTAATATTAGAAGCATGAAATCATCAACTTCATAGTAACCTTTAAAAATTCTTGCAATTGCAAAGCCAATTGCGCTAAGCGATGCAACAATTTCATCCTTCACATGATACAAAACACAGTTGAAGATGAAGTTGTGAATTTCACATAATTATCTGGCACCGAGCAGTAATTACGAAATGCAACATAATGTAAGACGACAAATTCTCCACACTCCGCGTCAGAGGCATTCTTCGTAAACATTCGGCCTATACTGCAAACGAGACGGCAGGTGCGCGAGCGTGTGTATTTCTGTTACACCTGCTTTTAGATTCGACGCATCGACCGAATATTAACTTTCTACTCGTTTGATTATTCCAAATAACAGTGTAATACCATTGATATCCAGGCACCAAAAACAAATTAGGAAAATAACATTTCTGAAATTTGCTCTTTTGGAATTGCACCCGTAATTCTCTTGAACCTGACGTTAAGACTATTGTACTATCTGCGAATCTATAATGATAAAAGTTCCCAATGAACCGCGGAAAAACCAAACGATAATGTCATAGAATAATGAAAACATTATGATGAACTAAACGACAAGCGATAACGATCTCCATTAATATCACCTAAATCACCATAATATCCGAAGGCGATAACATTTGTCAGGCAACTTGCATTGCTTGCTCGTAACCCTGCGATTAGAATCGTGCCATACGAAGCGATCGATGTAGATAAATGTATTACATACAGCCATTGGAATTGTTTTGATAGCCGGTGGGTAATAAAAACTAGTAGAAAGTGCCAGAGAAGTCATCGGCACTTGGTGTTGGGCCAAACTGTGGCAAGGTCGTTAGTTGTTTGATAATAGTCGTTATGAAGTAACAAATTGTTTGTTTGTATATTTCTTTCAATATGCACTTTATTGTCACAGGCCGTTAGGCGAAAGTTATAATTTTTTTTAGTGTATATTTTCATTCATTATTTAATCAATTGCATCTGATTTTTATTTATGGGAAGTTGGGCAACACCATTTAATAAAAGGTTCTTTTTTGCACTCGTCTTCCCTCTTTCGTAGGCACTGTTTCCTTCTTTGATTAAATCGATTATTTCGATTGCTGCTACAAAAACTATATAATGGCAGGAATCCGTTGTTGTGTGTTCCTTGATTAAGTCGTTTTACTTTGCAAATGTATTTCCTGTGGGGTCTTCAATATTAACTACAAATTATATTTACTTTATTAACGTCTAATCACATGCATAGTGAGGAACGACAATTTCTTGGTGAAAGTGGCGGTGTGATGTTTTTTAAATCATGCATAGGAGTTGACTACATTAAGTGAGATATGATATTCCATAATAAGCTCGTGGCAAATAGACACATCGTTTGTAACTTTAGGTAACGATAGATGAGCAATTATCTCCTAATATTTTGATTTCTTTTGGCAACTCATTGGCTTAACAGCTAGTGAAACCACCGAACCTCTAGTGTCAGGCCGGCTGCACTTTGGCTGCAATAGCGTACGAATTTTAGCGTACGATTACGCATGATCCATCCCAATCCTTCAAGTACTGTGGTACCACCCACACTAGAGTTGACTGGAGTAGCTTGCATTCTTATTCGTTCGTACGAGTCAAAGGCATACGAAAACGTATCCAAAGTGCGGCCGGCCTCATTGTAAATTTTAATGTCATGTTTGTGTAAAGTGGCATCATCATCTAAAGATGATCGTGAAGTACACTACAAATTCCAGCCAATAAGTGATTAGTTACAGAGCATGGTTTCGACCCTGTATCGGTGACTACGTGCAACTCCTCACTGCCATATGTAAAAGCTACTCTAAGTAATATCGTGGGAACGAGAATCAGCATCGTTTATCGTAACTGTCATTTGATTGGAACGGAGAATTTATAGAATGTTAATATATTACTTTGAAGGTAATAATATATTTTGTGCAATAAAATATTAGTTTTAGGAATTGGTTGATATTTTAACCGATACCAGGTATACCTAATAAAATAAAAAATAAAGAAAGAACAACCACGAAATTTGTTAAAGGTGGAATATCTTCTATTAGCCAGCAACAATAAATCTTAATGTAACGTTACGAGATTCTAATTCTCTCTTGTAACATTTAATACTAACAATGTAATCGTGGATAAATATGTTAAGACAACTCATAACAATGAAAACAAAGAAATTATAAAGTCATGCCACATTGTAGCTATAAATTCAGCCACGTAATAAACTTATATGAAAGCTATTGTTTACACGAATGAGGAAATTAACTGGGCAGAAACATCTTATAGAATTAAATAATATTTATGTGTGTCAATGACACAATGTGAGATCGACAAAGAAAATAAATACTATGATTCCTTCCTGAGAAGTTTTGTTTAGAAATTAATAAATCTTTACTGAGTTATAAATACAAAGTAAGTATTTTAACGTTAAACATGTTTTCTTGCTACATTTAGTTCAAATTTTATGCTTCATCACGGACACGTAGCAAATTTTCATTCTTGTGCACAATCTAGTAATATCTTGCCAGATTAAAATCATCGCTGCTACAGTGAAATTTCGTATTTAAATCGTGATCTTTACAATTGGTCGACATAATACTTTCACGTTTTACGTAATCACGCGCCTCTTGGCTCGCCCATCCGTCATACTGCTTGCTTGTTATCTCGATATAAACTATGAAAGTGCACAAATATCTACTCTTCTTTGTAGAAAGGCGGAGATAAAGGGGCCTCTGGCGCATTAATGTGTTTCTACGTTTTTTTCTCTTTGATATTTTAATGCTCTGAACGTCTTTTATGAAGGTTATCCTTATCGTGATCACAATACAAATTGTGCTGGCGCAATGACAAGTGATAATAGTGAATCGCCCTCGACATTCGGTTTCCGCAATAAAATTGATTTACCATGCAAATAGTGGCCGTTAAGGATCGCAGATGGTGAGAACTCGGAACTATGGTTGATGTCTTTGAAAACAATCGGGCAACAGTTGAGGAAAGTACGTGACCAAAATTTGAGGAACTGAACATAAAAACTGCGGTTATGGATCTGTATAAAGTTCATCGTAAAAAAATAAGGCTAAAGAAAACAAAAGCTTGTAAGAAAATTGGAAAAGGTTTTGTTTGGAATATTGGGCCGAGTTAGGGAGTGATCTTTGAAATCCATATGATGAGGCGAACAATGTCACGAGGTCGTATGAGCACATACACCCCATAAAAACGATACAATCTCTTTCAATCGGATTACAGAGTATTGTGAAACCCCACAAGTGCGATGGACTACTGGGTCAAAGGCATTGGATTTATTTTGCCGGTATTTGTGCTAAACAAATGTGCTATGGCTGGTATAATTGACCTTTTTATGTTTTTCCCTGTTTCCTCACTTGTAATATTTTATCTATTCGATGATCTATTGATGAAAGAAAGAAAAAATAAAGTAAAGGCAGAAACCATTTACTAGGTGGTAGGTTCTTTGTGCAAGGAACTGTGCAGGTAGGTACCGCCGCAGTGTCAGATAATCTGCCGCCAAGCAGCAGTCTGTAAACGTTGCTGTTCCGGAGTGAAGCGCACCTAGCAGGTGAAATTAACGGACACAAAAGACTTAATATCCAATGTCTTAAGGGTCGGCAACGCGCTAGTGATTCTTCTGGTGTTGCTAGCGTCGATAGGCTGCGGTGACTGATTACCATCAGGCGGGCCGTACGCTTGCTTGCCACCTTAGTAGTAAAACAACATCAATTATAATTACAATTTTTTTATTATGTGTCACAAAAAGGTGATGCATGGTTTTATTTATACAACTTCATAACGAGGCGAGCGACACGTCTGCCTGTGGATGGACATTTGCATAGCACTTTAAAATATTCTTCAAAAATGTAGCAGCTTCGAAAAGTAAGCTTGAAAGATTATCTATCTCAGCCAAAATACATTTTTATATTACACTCCAAGGCAGCCACAGCCATGATGCATACATGTTTAATTCCCTCCCCAAGAAGCTAATATTCATACTACATCACGTATTTTTCCTGAACTTATATCGCTTGTAATATTTCAATCATTATAAAAAATGTTACGCATTAAATATTTATTGTATTCTTAGTTAATATTAAAATGTCTCGTAAATTGATAATTAAGTTATTTGGAATTCGTTTTATCAATTTAGTTTAAGACTATTGTATCAAATCCGGTTAGTTGATAATGATTGAGGTATACCTAATAAAATTCGTGTATTAGTGTTTTGATAGCAATAAGTGATACAAGCACATGTTATTTCGTAAAATATGCGGAAATTATAAATATTGATTGTTATGTTGTAAATGAATAAGACAAGAGTGAAGAGACACCCACTTGGTGTAACAAATTAAGAGAAGATCCAAGGATGTTTGAAGATACTCTGAATAATTCAATGAGTCAAAATCTTAAATAAATTATCATGGAGCGTTTTTGCTAAACAATATTTTTGAGTAGTATGTGTATCGATCAATTTGGCGTATTATACGTAAATATTGTGTGTTCAATAATTGAACAGTACCTATTGTTGCGCGTTGCACCTTTATTTACGCGAATACTACGAAATCAAACTACATTTACGGATTATTAACCCGCTTCAAAAAGCAGCATAATTCTGTATTCGACGCGTATGTACCTATTTAATATTAATAAAAATGCGTTATATTCACATATTAGTTTATGTGGGCTTCTAAACACATGTACCAAATCTCATGAGTGTATACATACACTCATGAGATTGTATGTATTTATGTAAGTATGTATGTAGGTAGGTTTGTCCAATGATTTCTCAAAACTATCAATACGATTGTGGTCATTCTTTTTGCAATACTTTTAGTATCTTTGAACTTAGGGAAGATGTACTCTTCCCTACTTCAAATTATTTTCGTTATTTAATGCTTTTTAGATCAATTTTTTGAAGTCGGTTTTTATTTTTTCTGAAAATATTTTATTATTTATTATTAACAATAATAGTAAAGAAGACCTGAGGGTACACCGGCATAAAAGTGACATAAGCACATTCAACATCTCTGTCCTCTCGTGATTATTAGTGCTGCAAAGCATTTGAAACTTCGGGATAGTAAAATCTAAAATAAACTGCGATATGATCCGAAAAGTTAGTTTGGTTTCAATGTATTGAACAGTGTTAATTATTTCATCTCGTTAAATAATAGCTTTTCATTTAAATTCTATTTCGTAATAATAATTCGAATTCATTTTCCGAAGTAAGCCTACTGATTATCGAGATTGTCATAAAAAAGATTGAATCTTCGTGACTGAACGATGTTATAAAAACTGCACAGCTATTAATATTGATACGTACTTAAAGTCACTTCTGTGATGTAGACACTACACTGTCAATTAAGAAACAGCGTCTTAATGAGTGCGCGTCACTCAATTGTCGCATTTAAAGCGTCAGGAGGCGCCGCAGGCATTTGAGGGTTATGAATGGAGATCTGATGAATATTTCTTTTATTTCTTATATATTTTTGCCTAATTTGTCAGCATTAAAAAGCAAGAAAAGAGATGCGACGGAATTAGTGATTTGTGACTACATGTTTGCCGGTGATCCCCAAACCACCTTTCAAGCGTGGGGATTATGGTAATCCCTCTCTTCTGAGGCTTTTGTTCAGCAGTGGACTGGTTTCGACTGTTGATGATGCCTTCGTGACACAAGAAGTTATTTTTTTTATCTCGAAACCCACTGCAATGGCGCTTAGCGTTAGTGTCTTAAGTATTTCCATTTATAGTGATAAAATTCAAATTAAACGTCCAGTGATTAGGATCTGAGACTTCGGGAGCAATAAGCGCTTATGAATATAATTGACACTGGCAAAACCAATTGGCACAAAATATTTCTGCACTACCCAAAGGTACACTGTTAGAAAATGCCTAAGGCATTAAGTCCGTCCTGTATTTTGTGCAAAAGTTAAATAAAATAACAACAGTACTACAGTACTACAGTTTGACGGGCCCGTTGGTCTAGTGGTTAGACACCCTGTCCGCTAACCGATGGGTCGTGGGTTCGATTCCCACCAAGTGTCTGGGTGTTATTTATCTATTTAAGTATGTATTTACAAAAAAAATGTATATAAGTATTAGTATCAGTTGTCTGGTTTCCATAGTACAGGCTCTGCCTAGTTTGGGATCAGATGACCGTGTGTGGATTGTCCCAAGATATTATTATTTATTTATTTATTTACTAAGAAAAATGAAACCAGTCAAAATTATGATAATAGTTTTCCCACAGACTGCTATCGTGTTATCCTTGATCGACTATAAGGAATGCTAGCCTATTTAGCGGTTGTTTAGGCCTAGTTTAAGGTCTAAACACAGTGCTGTGCAATTAGCGGGATTCGCAAGCTGGAATAGTAATATCACAACTCTTTTGGAGAGGCCAGTTCAAAATTGGAGCAAATCGTCTAAGGAAGTACCTCCACCTGACAGAAGAAATAGGTAACCAAATAATGACATCTTCGAGTGAGTAAAATTAAAAAACCTTTTAATGATTTCTGATATTTACGCGATTATTACACATTGAAATGAAACTAATCATGAAATTAAAAAGAAACACACATTGAAATGAAACTAATAATGAAATTAAAAAGCATCCAAATTTCAATAGAGAAGATGGCTGGGTGCTACCACCAGCTTGGGATCCCGTGATAAACATAGTCAAATCCAAAGACAAGCATTCCACTGCAAGACCTCAAGATACTGTAAGCTCTTTCTGCGTAGATCGGACTAACAATAATAATTAGAAGACCTGAGGGTACCCTAAGACAACTATGACATATGGACAGCTACCACCTCAGTCCGCCCGTGACCATGAATGCTGTTAAGTATTCGAAACGTCGGGAAATTAAAATCAAAAATAAACCGCGATATAATCCGTAAAATTAGTTTCATTTCAATGTTAAAAAAACATCTATTTGTCGACGATTAAATATACAGATCATCATCATCGGCAGCCAAAAGAAAGACGTCCACCGCTGAACTAGCCTTAGAAGGGAGGGGTTGCCATAATCCCCACGCTTGGCAGGCGGCTTGGGGATCGCAGTATAGGTGGTAGGTAATCGATCGGTAAGTAATAGAAAGACGCTGCTGCCTGTCTTCTTGTTTTCCCTTAGTCGCCTCTTACGGACAGCCAACGGGAGGAGATGGGTGGTTGCTATTCTTACCCGGACACTCCAAGGGTACACAGGAACGGGTAATATACAGATTCTGTGAGTGTAGTGTGTTGGAATTAATGTTACAAGTGAAAGAACGGGGGTAGACGAAGATATTTCTACCTCGCACACGAAGGAACGTTAGCGTCTAAAGTAGCATGATGAGGGCAAAGTTCAGGGATTGATCAAAATTCAAGCTAAAGGATGAGCGGTTTCTAGACACCCGCGTCGCTCGCACTGTGCACATAATTGGTCGCCACGCTTCATGGTACGGAGTCAATGTCGCGAGCCACTTCCCCGCGGTCCTAGTTCATGAGTCATCCGCGCCGATATTATGACTGCGATCGATCCATCGATCATTGAGATCGGTTTGTTTTGTCATGTAGATTAAATAAGCCTTTGATGTACAGCTTATATTTTTTGCGGTCACCCCGCTTTGTGGTTTAATTTTTCTGAACGTGGGTTAGTCACCCACGAAAATAAAAACAATGAAGGTTCTGAATAATTGTTTGCCTTATAACATAAAGTTTTTTTACCCTTCTTCTGTATCTGTACCTACTTATCTAAATACAGCTAGAGCTGTAATTTATGGTGCCGGTAGTAGTTTGGGGCCCTGCGACTGGTGATTTTAGGGGTGTTTATTACTTGAACTAGAATTGTCTATACCTACTTCGGAGTCGCTGGACGTTCGGGGTGTGGGTCCTAGGACGTCCATTCAGCACGGCGGCGGGTTTGCGACCCCCGTCCCCGTGAGCACCGTGACTGGTTTCTGTGGGGCTACAATGCGCCACCCGAGGTGGCGGGTTCAAATGCAGGGCACTGAGGGGCCCCTGGTGCAGATCCCACCGGAGAGCCCTGGGCCCTCATGCGCCGATTTGACAGCTGCCGGGGTTTTAGTGGGTAAGAATCCCACATACCCCGGTCGAGCCCCACAGCACCCGGGGATCTTACAAGATTTCCCCCGCGTCAAAAAAAAAAGGAGCAATTAACGTGGCGTGGCGGTGGGCTCAAAGGCAAGGCACTGAGGGGCTCAGTGCCTTGCCTTTGAGCCCACCGCCGGGAGGCGCATTGTAGCCCCCCGGGAACCTGTCACGGTGCTCACGGGAACGGGGGTCGCAACCCCGCCACCATCCTCAATGGACGTCCTAGGGCCCACACCCCAAACGTACAGCGACTCCGAAGACCGTTAACCTGCTCCTGAACCAACGCAACGAATTTTTAAGCAGTTTCCACTGTCAGTTAGATATTTTTTCGCTGAACCCATATAAGTTTTTATGTTTTAGTACCTAGTCTACAAATTAAACCCTTGCAAAGCCGGGGCGGGTCGCTAGTTAATTTATAAAATAAAACACGGTACGTAGGTACCTAATATAAATTGAACAATTTGTTAGTTTTCAATTTTGAAAATGGAACGAACGGAACACTCGATGATATCATTCGTCGGAGCTAGGTTATTGGATATCTCCTGACCTGAATTTGCGAATAGATTCGACACGTATTATAACTCGTGCTATGTAAGTACGTGTAAAGTTCTAGCTAATAAACACTCAAAAATAGTGTTATATTTAAAATGATTCTACTTATTAATTAATTAAAATAATATTGATAAATTGTATTGCGGTCTACAAGTCGTAAATTTCCGGCGTTTCGAACGGTCACGGAAAGACTTGTGTTGGATTTAACAGTATCTTGCGGACACCACCACCTCCTTGACCATTTTCAGCATCTAGTTTATCTTAAAATCATTATTTTCAGCTACATAAAAAGACACGGTAATATCATAAATAATATTAATTTTAGCTCGGACAAATATTTCGGATGAGGCTTAAAGTGAATTCCCACTACAGCGGACCTTAGCATGCAATGAAAGTATCAGACAAAAAAAAATCTTGTAATTAAAGCCATTAAATAGTGGTTTAGGCTGCCTGTCCACCGGAGCGGAGCGAGGCAGTGGAGCGGAGAAACGGAGAAATATTAACCAATAAGATTGCACAAAATCTCCGCTCCAAAATCTTATTGGTTAATATTTCTCCGTTTCTCCGCTCCACTGCCTCGCTCCGCTCCGGTGGACAGGCAGCCTTAAACTGTGGTTCAGTCGACAGTCTGGGCACTAATTCTCTGTCAATTTTTAAGAATTCACGCTCAAATCTAGAATTAGGAATTTATAATCGACTTGTACAATTGAAAGCTTTTAACATGAAAATCATGAAGTATATTGACATACAATAGTATACTTACACAACCTAAGCGCGGAATAAAATAGGCGGAATTAGGGACCTGGGTGCCGGCCACGATATGGATGGGTATGATGTGTTTTGAGTGCATTGTAGTCTTCGTCATTTATATTCCGTGCCCAAATCGTCATGGTATGGCCCAGTCAGTGGCGTGCAGTCCATATAGGCCAAAAAGTGTTTGCCTACCCTGTGATTTCCGGAACAATACATAATAACAAAAATTATTTATGTGCACAATAACATTTAATTTTGAATTATTTTATCATTATAAATATACAAAAGCTCGCGAAATGTTTGAAATCAATCAGCTGAGCGCGCCGCGGCATCGAGAAAAAGTGCAGTAATCTATTCCTAGGTACGCGGAGTTTTAAATTTCCCGCGCGCCAAGCCGCGAGGCCCGCTAATCAAAATTATAAGATTTTAAAATCAAAACTCGTTTTTTCCACACATTCAAACATTTTCTTCTAACAAAGTTACGCACACCTGTATGCATGCTGACCATTCAAACAATATAAATGTCACGCACACATGCAAAGATAAAAACACTGCCTTTCGGGTGTACTCGGGTACCGCTAGGGTGCTCTCGGCAGCAAAGTCGACCTTGAAGGAAGGACTAAAGAAATGTCGACCAATAGCAGCCAAAGCATCGAACGGGATGAGTGAGAATGGGCGATGAATGAGATGAATGAATAATACTACAAATTATAAAATAGGTACCTAGTTTGCTCAAACTTCCATATTTCATAATGACATCCATTTTTTTGGTTTTTTTTTATTCAATAGCTTTTTATGTTTGAAAATCAGTATGTAAAAAGTGACTGTGTACAGTGTATTAGTATTTTATTAGTGTTTCCAAATTATAAAACTTAGTAGAAAATGGTAGTGGTAACGTATGATCGATGTTCTGGCCAAGTGTGTATAGAAAAAATAAAAATTCACTCGTTTTCGACACTTTCTTACGAAATTAAAAGATACATAATTGAAAATGGCCAAAGGTATAGTCACGCGAAGATTTAATGATAAATAGACAAGTAACTCGCAGTCATATTGGTAAGTTTTTTTACTCGACTACAAGAATATGAGGTGGATATTATTGTTTTTATTGACTGTGTACCTATGTAGGTCTGGTTCTATACGACGTTCTGCGGCCTAAATGGCTGGATGAATTTTAACGTAGGTACTTCCTACGTGTCGTCTTATTAGTGGAAGTGAAATAGAATATATATTTATTCAAAATAAAAACATAAGTATTAGGTACTCATCAAATGTTTTGTGTTCACATCATTCAATTTAGGTTGAAGTCGGTTTTTGCCTACCCTGTCATATAACCGTACTGGGCAGTCTCCTTTATAATTATTAGGGTAGTTACTGATATGTAAAATATTTGAACCAAATTGTACACAGAAGCCTAGACGGCCAATCACGAACTGCATTTTTACGCCAGTAATAAAAGACGAAATTATGTTTTTATACCGGACCATATCAATTACCCAAGGGCTACAGACCATTAAACCGGCCAAGATTCGCACGGTTGGCTTTATAGCCGACATTATTTAAGTTACCATGGATTAGACGGTGTTCATGGGGAAATTTACGTGCACTCGAGATTTTTAGATAGATAGATAGAGAACTCTTTATTGCACACCAAAAAGTACAGGAAAACAAAGAAGTACAAAGAAATATAATACAATGGTATACATTGGGCGGTCTTATCGCAGGTTGCGATTAAAAATTGCCAAATGTTCATATTTTTATTAAAAGAGAAATAAAATAATGTTTCTAAGTAGGACATGTTTTTAGGAATCTTCAAAAAAACTTTGACCAACAAACTTAGTGTATGTATTACGTTACTTTAATGTATTTTTTTTACATAACACATTTTATATGTTACAGTATCTACTATCTACGTACAGTGTTACAGTATCTGCGTACGATATTGAACCACGTTGAGATTGTGCAGGTTGAAATTTGCAGTTGCTACTTGCAATTTTCAATGTGTGCTAATGCTAATACTTTTAAGTCTCGCAAACACCAACACCAAAGTAACTCCCGCAACAAATCGTCACACGAGTTCGGCATAATCTTGGTTCAGTTTCAGAAATTACTCTCCTAGGTAAAACTTATTCAAACTAAATCACCTTAAGCACCAAATCTTCGCAAAAACATATTGATTAAATGTTTAAAACGTCAACCAATCTATAAAACTATCTCACACACTTATGACAGCAAATAAAGACAAGTAAAAGTATAAGAGTAAACAAGAACATAGCTACTATCTTATCTCGACATCATGGCGAAAGATACGCAGAAAAAATAAAATTGAGAGCTATTAGGTTGCAAGTAAAGTTTACTGCGTACGACGAACTTCGCAGAACTGAGAATTCAATAAATTCTTCAACAGATTAATGGGACATTTCTTCTCTCTGAAGGAAACTATACACCATAAGAATATGATCAAAGACGTTTCATGCGCGTAAAACAACCCACACGCTTGCAACCGACACCCGTTGTAAAAACGCGGCCTCGATCGTGCACATAGCTTAGGTTTCCAGTGACAGCGAGCGCATTTAGCGAGTTGTCAAAGGTATTATTTATCTACTCCTATCCACAAGCGATTTGCGAGCGTTCTTTCAACGGGGCGCTTACAAGTTCTATAGTATTTTTATTATTATAATGACTTATTTAAACTGCACGAAATGATTATATACATAGTTGTCGGTGAGTATCTTTGAATAGAGGACATTGATAAGATAATTATAAATCAAGATAGGCAAATAGAATTTAGATATTAGACCATCGATTTCAAAGTATTTGTTTGTATAAATCATCAATGATAAGAAATGCTTGAATAAAAATACAATTATCAACATCGAATAGGAATTGTTATCAGAAAAAATAATAGTACGGCAATGCAGCTACGGTCAGAACAAATGTACTAAGGAAAATGAAACCCCCAAAGTATGAAATCATCCTCATCATCATCGTCAGCAGTCGAAAGACGTCCACTGCTGAACAAACGCCTCCCCTTTAGAAGGGAGGTGTTGCCATAATCCCCACGCTTGGCAGGCGTCTTGGGAATCGCAGTATAGGTGGTAGGTAATCCAATAGAAAGACGCTGCTGCCCGTCATCTTGTTGTCCCTTAGTCGCCTCTTACGAACACCCAACGAGAAGATGTGGGTGCTATTCTTACCCGGACACCCCACGGACAAATTAAATCGGTGTGAAATACCGTTCCCGATATCTGCGGCACAATATCATGCCTGCTCTGACGCCAGTCTCTTTTTTTCTCCCCCTTACTTCAAACATACTGAATGACTCAATTACAATAACTTCCACGAAACAACGAAGAGAAAATACAAACTTCAAAACGGTCATTATAGTGAGCTGTATAGACAGCAATCATAAACATAATGTAAACAGATATCGACATATTTGCTGACGTTTTGTCTCCACACTCGCTGTCACTGAGACCCTACCTCGTATCAACTCACTATAAGCGCACGCCCCTTCGGCCGTTTAGGAAACCAGAGTTTGGAAACCAGTTTCCTAAAAGGCTTTTTTTATACCTGTACGTAACTGGTTTCCTATAAGTATTTTTTATACCTCTACGTAACTGGTTTCCTATAAGTCTTTTTTTACACTTCTACGTAACTAGTTTCCGTAAAGGTTTATAATTCATGTCACTGAATAACTATTCTGGTACAGTAGCCAATTTACTAGAAATTTTGATTAAGGAGACTAAAGTTGCTAATATTTTTTAAAAAACCTTGAAAAAAAAGTAAATGCTACCAAGAAATAGATACTGGAATTACTAATGCAATAAAAGATTTGAAAAATGGACTAATACCCTGTATTGAAATTATTTCACCATACGCATTTTTATTTTAATTACTAAACTAAGAAAGTTGTTTTCATTTTGTTATGTTTTAAGTTATTGAATTGTGTGAACAAGCACTGAGCTTATAATTATCAATGTTTGTATTGTTAACAATATAAATATATTTTTCTTCATTATTATAGCGGTAACAGCTCAGTGGGCGAGCGATTGCCTTGGAAGCTCGACTCGCACCTCTGATTTATTTAAAGAATCATGGTGCGAATCGTCTTTGTGCGATTGTTACTAGCTTTGGGTGAAGTAAAACATCGTGATGAAACCTGCATGTCTGAGAAAGCCTAACTACCTCTCGAATGACGTGTGAAGTCCGCCAACCCGCACTTGGCTAGCGTGGTGGCCTTAGCTCCCTCATCTTGAGGGGTGGCCCGTGCCCAACACGTGGGACATAGACAAGGGCTGGTATTAATATTATGTTATAAATGTTATTATTAAATTCAAATATCTGAAATAAATCACACATAAATGTACAAATACGGATTTACAAAAACCATTAATTAAATACAATACCAATAAAGATTTATCCCGAAATGCGGTTATTAGTTTCGTAGGTGGCTCAAACAATAATAGCATAGTACTCTTAGGAAACCAGTTACGTAGAGGTATAAAAAAATACTTATAGGAAACCAGTTACGTACAGGTATAAAAAAAGCCTTTTAGGAAACTGGTTTCCAAACTCTGGTTTCCTAAACGGCCGAAGGGGCGCACGCGTGTTTATGGCGCCGTGTGGGCGACCTAACCATCTGTTGCGGCCCGTTAAGAAATTTCTGCTTACCTGACCAATGCATTAGAAACAACTTTGTCGAAGCTAAGCGACCATTTACTTAAAGGTTGAACCACTAATCCAACTGAATAAAATATCTATTTGACTCGGCCACGTAAGGTTCTGGGAGCATAATTACTTTTTTGGATTATTTGACCAACTACTAAAATAATTTAACCGCGACTAGTTTCCCATGTTGACCGAAGCATGAAGTTTAGGCAACTCCTTGATACGATCTTTTCGGTAATTACTTACTTGATCAAATGTTTCGTTGTTCACTTCACATGCATCTTATCATCCTTTGATTACTTACCTGAGAAAGAAAGAAACAATAATTAATTTAACATTTTTCTAATATAATTTAAGTATTAAGCATTAGAGCATATTATATTGAAAGTCAAGAGAAATCCAGTTTTGTAGGTCAAACACGAACTGGAATAGACTGGTGCATGTTATATGTTTATGTTAATCTAGAAATGTATGAACATCTGCACTTGGAATAACTGGATTTTCTTTAAAAAATAAACAATGTCCAACCTAACTTCTTTAGAAGTTAGAAAACTAATAAACAAGAAGATATTCAAATATAAAAAAGAAGACCCGCTAAAATGGTATATCACTTTCACTCAAAATTTCTTTGGAACAAAAAGCGACGAAGAATAATCAAACTTGGCCGTGGAACTTTTAAACAATATCCAAAGCTTCTAATTCCATTAAGGATACAATCGGCCTTACGATGGAACTATGGAAAAGAACACGGAAGGGCAAGGCAGTAAGACAAGACAGACGCGACATTGAGAACGCGGTCAAACTCAAAACCTATTACAATGCCGTTTGGAACATCTATCATCTAATATGTATTATGTCTTTTAAACGTATGGTTAGATGGTGTTGTAAAGCATAAGCTTTTGTAGCAGTCGCTCTAACAATTGTAACATAAAGCTTCACAGACGTATTCATGTTTGTATTCAATGTGGCATTGAAACAAATATGACTCTTTTATCGATTCAAAAATGTATATTGCTTATCTGATTTATTTCTTTCAATATCGATTCAAAGGAATTTATTGTTTCTCAACTGATCGCGAACATTACGTGCGATTCTGCAAAATTTTGTGAAGTCAATAGACTTAAATAACTTCAAATTTATCGATTCATGATACCAACAAGTAAATTTATAATGGATAAGTAGAATTGGATTAACTACCGTACTTCGTTTATCAGGCATTATCTAATCCCTTAGTTTAGTTTATGTGTTGAAATCTACACAAGTGACAAGATGATGATTCGCTAATTCGATTGTAGTAGTAAGAGTGTACAGTAGACTAAATAGCACCCTCCTGACCCCATGACGGTCCTATTGGACCGGGATGCGCCGAACCCTCCCCGACAACCGTATGCTACACTAGCTATCAGACACCGGTCTGGCCGGCGAGGCCGAAGGGTCGTACGCATGCGACCTCAACGACGTGCATCACCCCACTGAGTTTCTTGCCGGTTCTTCTCAGTGGGGGCGCGTTGTGAACCGGTGGTAAACTCAGCCCTCTCTTAAGCGACAGCCCAAGCCGAGGCTGTGCCTCCCTGAGGTGCCCTTGAGCTCGTCGCTACTTCTGCCGTTAAGGCTAGAGCGCTTTAAGCGCTCGCCTCCTAATGTCCGGTGAAGCTGTAATGGCCATCTGCGGCCAACAGCGTCTATCATTCCCAAAAAAAAAAGACTAAATCGCAAAAGCAACATTTCTGACATGACAATCAGAAAGAGCAAAATTGAACGAAACAGTATTAAACTCGTTTATACAGTGAGCAGTATAATATCAAATTAAGTAGACAACATCTAAAGGTTTTCTAACGACGTCCATTATATAGTACGGTGGATAGCCACGCGACGGGCACTCCCCTCGCCTTGGATACCACCTGCTTCAACATTATTTAACATATGATGGTTCTGCACGCTCCGCTGATTATGGGGCGATCGGTTCCGACGTGACCTCGGTCATTGTATAAATTAGTTTTTCGAATTGTCAATAATGCTGGAAGACAGTTTTAAGAGGGATATTTTTGTTTTACTTAGGCATTTTAACAATACAGGGGAATTTAATAGGGAAATATAACTTGGCGATTACTAGAGAACTTATCTCGTAGTCTTTCTGAAGTGGATTAGTCTAGTATGTTTTTTGAAATAATGGTTAAGAAAGTGATGTGAGTAAGGTTACTAGTGTTTCATTGAAAACAAAACCCAAACATTTGGTGGTGCCTAAAGGGTAGGTTAGCTTTCGTTGGTCCTCCCGTGAGTCTTCCTTTTCGAGTTGTACCGACCTTATGTAATTTATGGCTTGTTTCACGCAAACATTGAGGTATTATGTTTGCGAAAGATTGAAGTGAAATTTGTGTCTTTCTAACTTCTCTTATCAAGCTTATCAAAATTTAATCACTTTGTTGCGGGTTCCAAGACAATTTAGCGTTTCCGCGGGAATCACCGAGCGTCATCGTCGTCAACTTGGATGTCTTTAGTGACGAAAAAGTAGATCCTGTCTTACAGAAGGTGGCGTGATTCGTCCCAGTGCTATATGTGTGCGTTTTTATAGCCAGTGCAGTAAAGTAACTCATCTGACAAAGTTTATCTGTGTCTTTTATAAGAATGTGAAGGACAATATAGCTGGAGAAATTACTAGGCTCATGAGAATACCTGATGTTACAAGTGACGAGTGACAGTACATTCCAGCTCTGCATGGGTATAAAAAAAAATGAACTACTGATGACGACTATGAACGAACGAAGACGTCACTAACTTGCAAAGAAATATAAACGCCTCCCAACGCCTAGCTAAAGACATGCTAATTTAAACAGAAAGGTTTGAGATCTGCTTAAATTAGATTTAATTTGCTCGTATCGCAGAGAAATGAACAAGTGATAAAGAATCACAATCAAACTTTCTCAAGTATATTTACATATATGTATTGAGATTAAATCTGGAATTAAGTAATGTCTAAACGGTGTTACGCAATTATTGTACGATTACGGCGAAATGTAACGAGGGTAATGTTTTTTACATACACATGCATCTTGTGGAAAAAGGTTGCGTTACATCATATGTTAAATAATGAATGAAGATGAGGTGATTCTAATTCTTATTTAACACATGTTTTAGGCAAAAATTGAACTATTATAAATTCATCATGTAGATTTATAAACCTGCCGTCAATTCATCGATTTTTATTAACTTTTGAAACGATTTTTTGGTGTTTCTGCATCCCTATATACCTACCATAAAACAGACGGTAGCAAAAAGCACACAGTCCGGCTACTGTGTGCAGAAACTATTTTACAGTTACCGTGTCCAAAATCAAAATTATACTTATACCTCCATCCTCCATCGATATATTAATTATATCGATGTTACCCTTCTTTAACTTTTCAAACCAAGTGATTAAAAAATCTATAAAATTAAGAATAGTAGGTAGTAATAAGTATTTTTTTTTACAACAAGCTATGGAGAGAGCTATGCTCGGAGTTTCTTTGCGCGACAGAATCCGAAATTAGGAGATTCGCCGAAGAACCAAGGTCACCGACATAGCTCTTAAAATCTGCAAGTTGAAGTGGCAATGGGCAGGCCACATCGCTCGGCGAACCGATAACCGCTGGGGAAGAAAGGTTCTCGAGTGGCGACCACGAACCGGAAGACGCAGCGTAGGTAGGCCTCCCACTAGGTGGACAGACGACATTGTGCGCGTCGCAGGTAACCGGTGGATGCAAATAGCCAATTGTCGGTCATTGTGGCGTTCGAAGGGGGAGGCCTATGCTCAGCAGTGGACGTCTTCCGGCTGGTGATGATGATGATGAATAAGTATTTCTTTTTAACTAAAATTTGTTTGATCATAATGTTGGCTTTAGATCTTTGCAATTTTTATTTGCCAACATAATGTTGCCATCGTTAAAACACGCTTTGTCTCGAAGCCATAGATTGATGACGTGGATATCAGAGGAAGTTTATTTAATTACGGACACGAATTAAAGCCAGCGATCTAATTAGATCCATGATGATTTAAGCCAATACTACGATTTATTGGCTTAACTGGACAGAAGCAGTAATCTAGTTACTAGGTCTCTTGTGCGTGTGACCAGGTAAAGTCAGATATTATACCGCAAAGCAACGTGTAAACAGGTTTAGGGCACTGTCTACTAATTCTCTATTACATTGCATGCTTAAGTATTTCCCCGCTAAAACTATACGTCCATAATAATATCGATATATATATCTGAAAATAGTCATAGAGAATTATAGTCATAGGCCCTGGGGCTGCAGTCTCGACATAGATATCGATCGCTTTGCGACCGAAATTTGTCGTTACCTCTTATCGATCCGATTTTAACGATATTTGCTAGTCTCTACTGACAAAGTTATTGATTTTTTCGGTATCTTATAGCAAACTTTACGATTATTCGTAATGTTTACGAATAACTTTGCGACAATTTTTGGCAGCCCGCAAAGTGATCGTTACGATCGTTAACTAATTTATTGATGTTTGTAGAAGGCAATAGTGTAAAAACTATTTTTGAAAAAATAAAAACCGACTTCAAAGTAAATTATCTAAAAAGCATAAAATAACGAAAATATATTGAAGTCGGTGCTAGCACATCATGTTAACTAAGACTAGCACGAGCTGACACCGACTTCAATATATTTTCGTTATTTTATGCTTTTTAGATAATTTACTTTGAAGTCGGTTTTTATTTTTTCAAAAATAGTTTATTTAACACTTTTTAGTGACTTTTATTTTAGCAAAAAAATAGGTATCAGCACTATCACGCAACTTGAACGTCTACGTTACAGTAACTTACTGAAAACATAAAAAGTTTATATCTCTTAAACTACTGGACCGGTCGGTGCTAGCTAATCATGTTAACTAACACTATCACCAGCTGACACCGACTTCAATATATTTTCGTTATTTTATGCTTTTTAGGTAATTTACTTTGAAGTCGGTTTTTATTTTTTTTTAAATAGTTATTTAACACTTTTTAGTGACTTATTTTACCATGATAGGTACCAGCACTATCACGCAACTCGAACATCTACGTTACAGTAACATACTGAAAACATAAAAAGTTTATATCTCTTAAACTACTGGACCGATTTTGATGAAACTTGTACTCTACACTAAGTTGAAAAATACTCTACTATTGCCAAAAGAATTTTCGAAATCCGACTTGCAGTTTCTGAGAAATCCGCGGACAAACCTACATACATACATACACTCATAAAATTTGGTAAATTTGTTTAGAAGCCCACATAGACTAACATATATTAATATTACGCATTTTTATCAATATTACATACATACGCGTCGAATAGAGAACCTTCTTTTTGAAGCCGGTTAAAAATAAATTATGTAGGAAGCATATTTGACGTGGGATATGGTTGTGCTTGAACGCAGACAGCGACGGAATGTGGTTAAGCGACGGTAGATCCCGAAAACCGAGAAAGTAAAATCCATTAGATTTGAAGCTAAATATAGTTTCATAAGCTAGACTAAATTAGAAATGCTCGCCCATTGATTTACATTAATTATTAAACAGTAGGTAGAATAATCAAAGCAAGCCACAAGTCACAACAATTCCCATGGTTGACTTAATTCATAGATGCAAACACACGCATATTTTGATGCAAAATAGCAAAAACAATTTATTATCTTTGACAAAAAGTTCGTAATATAATATCTTTGTTCTTTTTTTTGACTCGAGTTCGACATTATTTGTATAGGGTTGCAAGGAATTAAAGTTTTATGTCCCTTGTTATATAACAATTTAATTCTAATTAAAACGGTAAAAGTTTTAATTAAAATGTGTGTTTCTTTAAAATAAACTTATTGTGATGGTAGCTAAAGAGGCTGCTTGGGAACTATGTGATTTCCACTTTGCGTGCGTTATAAATAGATAATCACTAAATTTAAAGATTTTGTAAGCCTTTATGGTGACAGAATACATCGCAAGGAAGCCCTTTTTCAAGGAAAAACATTTTTTTTTAAATATAATGTCTATTAATTTTCCCTATAAATCGGGGAGATTTAATACTGTCCAATATTTTCATACAAAAACGCCACACTATGAATACGTTTTTCGGTAGCGTAACGATGTCGTAAACTAAAGATAATGCACGAGTTTGCGCGGTATCTCGGCAGTAGATACTTGCATTTATCGTAACGATCGTTATAGCAACCGATGTTTTTCGTTATTATTTAGCGATCGGTAGTTTGCGATGACATCGCTATGTATGTCGAGACTGCAGCCCCTGGGCTCAATTCGTCTTATTACGAAAAGTATTTTAACGACTCAGCTTAAACCTGGGTAGTGCGCGTCGCAGGCAACCGGTGGATGCAAATAGCCAACTGTCGTTCATTGTGGCATTCTAAGGGGGATGCCTATGTTCATCAGAGGACGTCTTCCGGCTGATAATGATGATGATGATGAAACCTAGGTTCGTCGTTAAACTGCTTTTTGTAACAAGAAGGAATTTAAAAACGTAATAAGTGGGCAGGCATGTTGTTTACAATAAGGAGTACGTATCTTGTAACTAAGTTGCATAAAATCACCATCTACTATGTATTCAAAAGTTAGAGTGTAAAATTTAACAGATTTTTCATACTGCATGTATTTCGACAGGAGGTCAATGACATTGTAAGTAGGTAGTACATTGATGTCAAGCAATCCACAGTTGATGAAGTGGCTTCCGCTTGATGCACTATGTACTGTAACATAATGTTATATCACACTAGAGTTTGCGCAAACATTCGGCCCAGTTTGTTTTGCGCAATTTAAGTGTATTTAGCTAAAATACACCGATGTTACAACCGATTCTCTAATAGAATGTATGTTGTGTCGGTGTAATCGTGATATTTGATTACAATCGATTATCTGCGCAATTTGATTGAAATCGATAGTTTTATTAGATCACACTTTTGACCCAGTGGCGTGCACACACTTTTAAGACAGGGTAGGCAAAATAGTTATAATAGTAGTAGTTAGATTCCTATTCAGGACAAACATTTATGGGCCACAAACATGTCTATTTGAGTGTTTATGTATTTGTTCTAGTTGTCTAGCCCATAGTAGGTACAAGCGCTACCTAGTTAGGGATCAGATGACTGTTTGGGGATGTCTCAGGATATGAAATTATTACAAATTTACAAGAGTGTGAATTATAAAAACACAAAAAACCAATTTGCGAACAACGTCGACTTAAATATAGCGTTACATGAGCCATTATGTGCAATAACTTTAATAATATAACTATTTTTTATATCATATTCACTTTATTATACAATTATTTAGTTCACGCATCATAAAATGTGGCAAAAACAAAATGTGTGCGTAATAGTTATCGCATCAAAATTATTTCGTATTACAATAAAATGTATACATATAGCCTAGAATCGTAAAGCGTTTTCGCTGTTCACAAAAAGCAATAAGATAATCAGCTTGAGCCGATCGCGTATAGAACATATCTTGGTCAAAGGAAACTAATTTTATAGGTCTTGTTTGCTCACCTTTGTTCTACATACTTACTCCACTTGATATATTATTATACAAAAACAAAATTCTGTAGTGCAGTAGGATCCGATTAACAGAATATGGTATTTGTGTTACAAAATGATATATTACCGAAATTATTCGCAGAGCTAAGTGCATACATAAATCTCATGCAGTCAGGAGCCCTAACTAAATGTAGAATATTTTAAGTTTTTTTTTCATACTACCAAGGTGGCAAGCAAGCGTACGGCCCGCCTGATGGTAAGCAGTCACCGCAGCCTATAGACGCTAGCAATACCAGAAGAATCACTAGCGCGTTGCCGACCCTTAAGACATTAGATATTAAGTTAATGTGTCCAGTAATTTTACCAGCCACAGTGCCCTTCACGCCAGAACACAGCAATGCTTACACACTGCTGCTTGGCGGCAGAATATCTGACACTGCGGTGGTACCTACCTGGACGGTTCCTTGCACAAGGAACCTACCACCTAGTAAGAGGTTAGATAAAATAAACACATTAGCATTTATAACATACTAGCTGACCCACGCTGCTCCGCATGCGCTATTTTTACGTTAACTAAACTTTTAATAACAGACATTCGCATCGAATACATAACCTCCTTTTTTATAGTCGGTTAAAAACTGGGACCCACTTTTTACTTGCTCTCCGAAGCACGGACCCGTTTAGTTCAAATGGCATTAAACGGTCACCCATCTATTTAATGACCTTACCAAACGTTGCTTAACCCGATCGATTACAAAACCTTGATAACAACTCTCTATGAGTGTTCCCTTACTAATATTTATTATATTATAAAGAAAAATTGATAAAATCGGACCAAGCGTATAACCAAGTACCCATTTTGACTTTAATCCCCTCTCCCAAAAGAACCGTGCTAGATTACGGGATAAAAAGTATCCTATGTCCTACCCCGTAGAAAGATCTCAAATCATGCTAAGTTTCATTTGAATCCATTCAGTAGTTTCGGCGTGATGCGCAGCCGTGATACAGACAGACAGACAGACAGACAGACAAAAATTAAAAAAAATACTTTTTCGGCCTCAGTATCGATTATAGAATGCCCTCCAAAAATAATTTTCAAAATATCTTGAATGTACAGAATTGGACCTGTTACAGTTTTATTATAAGTATAGATTCCAAAATTAAAAATCGATAGTTCATTTCCCGCGTTAATTTATCCTGCTCCGAGCATGTACCAAACAGAGCATTAATAGAAAACTTTCACGAAACTATTATTTTTTTAGCCACTACCTGCCATTAAGAATACATTACGTACATGTAAGATTTGCATATTGAAAAAGTGAATGTAAAATATACCTACAATGCAAATGATACCATTGGAATACTTACCTACGTATAGTAAGTACATATATAAAAAAATTGAAAGTTTTTTGTTGGCTCAAATGTTTTTTTTTTAATAAAGTAGATGAAAATATTGGTATAGTAATAAACAGGAAAATCGATATCCGGTCGGTCACCAGAAAAACTAATATTAGTAAATATAAATAAATATTCTGCGACAATCCACACACGGTCATCAGGGAGGCGATTCTCGCACTTTCGAATCAATCACGAGTTCGAAAAAATATTCGAATTCGAACTATTGGCGACTAAAAATCACGTAATTGTATTCTCGACATGTCGAGCCCAACCTACTTCGAACCTATTTCGAACGCTAGCCGCTCGAACTGCTTCGACTGGTCAAGACCATTCGAATCGTCATCTCGAGTTCGAATCACAACAAATGTCAAACCTTGCCGTATAATATGATTATAATTTTAAGATGAGTACCGTATTCCTAGATTATTTTATTCAAAATAACATTATTGGATAGTTTATTAAAGTACAACTACACTTTACGAAGTCCTCGCACTTGATTAAAACTTAATTCATTACCAAACAAACAATCAACAACACAGACTATTAATTAAGAGATACTGCGATCGACAGCCAATTAAGATAAAATCATTATGCCGACAAGATTATATACACCTAAACATCACATAAACGCCTTTAAGAATACGGACAACAACAATAAAACTTATCTTTTTATAAATAACCTTTCGGGCATACTAAAACAAGATCGTAAACATAAATACCTAAACATATGGTATTTTTGTTTTAATTTTACTTCGCCGAAAGACAGGCAAAGGTACTAGGATCATACAGCCACAGACTACTAAGTAAGAACCATAGATGTATACAAATCTGTGGTAAGAACACACTGCTTTGTGTATTTATTACTCATTAATTTGTGATAAATTATGTGAAAAATCGTACAAAATGTCGTTCTACCATTTTAGAGACGTGAACCACTTTAAATATATGTTTTTCTACTAAAAACATCCCATCCGGTAAAAAACCGTATCAACTACTTGAACGGAATGACTCGCGGGACATTTATCTTTCATAATGGCAACATTTTCCTCATTCGAATAGAGATTATTTCGAAGTTTACTTCGATTGTTGCCCAGAATACAAGATTCGAGAAAATCACTTCGAGTTTCGAGATTTCTTAGTAGAGATAGGCTTCGAATTGCAGATTCGAAATCGAAGTCAATTCGAAGCAAGCGAGAATCGCCCCCCTGATCCCAAACTAGGCAGAGCCTGTACTATGGAAACCAGACAACTGATACTAATACTTATATACTTTTTTTTTTGTAAATACATACTCATATAGATAAAACACCCAGACACTTGGTGGGAATCGAACCCACGACCTATTGGTCAGTGGCCAGGGTGTCTAACCACTAGACCAACAGGCCCGTCAGTGTCACCATAGTTTCGCTGTAACAGAACCTTTTACTATATTAGAGCGATAGTGTCACTATAACAGTTCGATACCTAGACCTAGTAGGTATAGTTAATAATTTAGGGCAGTTGAAGTATCATCCACGACTATATACATAGGATAGAAAACATTCAAAGAAATTTCAAATTATTTTACAAACATTGAAAGTACAATAATTGAAAAATCTTCTATACGTTTAGTCATGATAAAGAGTTGTTTGTCTTAACCAGGCCCTCTAGACAGTGTAACATTCTACAAGCGTTAACGCTAATTTAAAGTATTTTATTTTATTAGTAAACGTTTAGTAGTAAAGTTTTATTAATACAAAATGATCTTATCCAACTAAAGTAAACTTTACATAAGCCAATTATAGGTTTAGAATACTAAGAATAATAGGAGAGACATGCTAAGTAACGGCTAGAACGTAGCAAATAGTTACAATTTTATTACGATTAGGTATATGTATTGAAAAAGCAAAAAAAATAATGCACGATTTTTAAGGGTGTGTATGCGTGGGTGTGTGTGTGAGTGAGTGGGTGTGTGTACATGTGTATGGTTGTGTGTCGGGTATGTGTGTAAAATATACATAATTATATGTATAAATATGTATGAGAATAACATAAGACATAGAAAAATTACATGACAAATTATAGGGAATTGACACCGTTAGTAAAATGAAGAAATAGAATCGCTATAAAGCGATTGTGTCTAGGCCCTGCGTTCTGCAAAAATTTCGTACGAATCTTGCGTACGAAATGAATTCAAACATTCGGATTTATAAGTGTACTTCTGAGACATTCTTTCGCAATTAGAATGTAATTGTCACTACATTGATAAATAGGCTGTTTAGTCTAAAAGTGTAGGCGTCGTTCTACTTTCATTTTAAATAGATATTTTAAAATAATTAAATTAAACTTGTAGCGATTTGATAATGGTAAACGTACTCTCGTAAACATCGTTCAAGAAAACGTTAGATTAATTATATTGATAGTTAGATTAATTATATGGACTGGACTGACGACATTGTACGAATCGCAGGTAACCGGTGGATGCAAATAGCCAATTGTCGTTCATTGTGGCGTTCCAAGGCGAGGGCCTATTGGACGTCTTTCGGTTGGTGATATGGTTGTAGTCGTAATAAGATGGCGAAGAACTACGTTCTAAAGATAAAACAGACTTTGGTCGCAATTCGAAAACCAATAAAGTGTTAACAAGGCTCAAGGGACTTAATAAGTGACGTGTGCTGATGATAGGGTTGTCAGAGGGCCAGGAAATTAGGTACCACATTCGAAAAACCCTACCCTACCCTTTTTTTAGGGCAGGCGGATAAAAATACCACAACCTTATCTACACTAATATTATAAAGACGAAAGATTTGTATTTTTAACTGTGTGTAACGAATACACTCAAAAACTACAGGACCGATTTTAAAAATTATTTCACCTTTAGAATGCTACATTATCCCTGTGTAACATAGGCTATATCTATTACAAAGAAAAAAATGTCCACCCTTGCGAAGCCGGGACGGGCCCTCTATAATACAAGCACACCATTCAGATAGCAACAGCCGCATCCGACACATCGGACATCCAATTCCCCGGACGACGCGACGCGACGTTCTATTTCAGCGCGGTGTTAACCCACATTCCCGTACACCCATCACAACAAATTAACATTAACAGTGCCGATTATATGTACGTACCGTCCGGAATGCGTGTTGCTAGCGCCAAGCGCGAATTGGGGGCGGAACATGTCACTTCGCGTGTACTGTAGATTTGTGTGACACGCTTTATCCAGCTCTAGCACGTTTATCTTGGATGAAATGGAATGTGTGAAGGTACTCCAAAAAAGTCTATTCATCACGTGATCACTCCAAGCTCGTATCGGTTTTCCGTCCCATCGGAATACGATCGGAAGTTTAGACCACAGATTAGCCAGCCATTTTAGAATGGGTGCGCAGGAATTAAATTATTTGATTCCGCCATACCCCTTTTAACATAAGACGACTAGACGCACGGCCACTAAGCAACCTTTGGTTGAGAATGTCCCATCGGTCCGGACTAAGCGAATCGCTTCCTAATTTATAATACGTACTAGCTAAGTAGTGGTATAGTTTGCCTGCGTCGGTTTTCTTACGTATGTGTGGGTCTTTAAGGCTAGAGTGGATAGAAAAGAAAAGAAATGAAAAGAGAAGAAAAGAAAAGAAAAGAAAAGAAAAGAAAAGAAAAGAAAAGAAAAGAAAAGAAAAGAAAAGAAAAGAAAAGAAAAGAAAAGAAAAGAAAAGAAAAGAAAAGAAAAGAAAAGAAAAGAAAAGAAAAGAAAAGAAAAGAAAAGAAAAGAAAAGAATATTTATTTACCGAAAAATAACGACGTACATACAAGCGAAATAAAAATAAACAATACACATAAAAAAAAGCAATGAATAACATTCAAAAATAAAAACATAGGTACCACTAAAAGAAATATTTAAACTAAGCAATTGATAGGCTTTTAATAGGCTAGTGCTTTACGCTTTACATTCATCAATTGCATCGCCGCTTTCCATCAGGTACATGTCAGGTATAGCCGTAACAGCTCAGTGGGCGAGCGCTTGGTTTGGAAACACGGTGCACAGGTTTAAACTCCGGCTCGTACCTCTAATTTATTTAATTAATCATGTACGAATCGTCTTTGTGCGATCGTTACTAGCTTTCGGCGAAGGAAATCTGGATGTCTGAGAAAGCCTAACTAGCTTTCGAATGACGTGTGAAATCCGCCAACCCGCACTTGGCCAGCGTGGTGGACTATGGCCTAAGCCCCCTCATCATGAGGAGAGGCATGTGCCCAACAGTGGGACATAAACAAGGGCTGGTATTATTGATTTTCATGAGGTGGGATTGCAGTCAAGCAATTACTTCTATTAAATTAAAAGAAAACGATAGTAAAGGAATAGAGTGTACACCTTTGCATACGCAAATACTTGTCCACAATATATGCTGTGTATTGGTTGATCTCATAAATTATTTATGTCCTACAAGCAATGATATTATATCAACCACAGATAAGTAATATCCCTATTATCCCTTTTTTTTTTTTTTTTTTTTACGTGGGGAAATCCATTACGGATACCCGCACCGCCACGGGGGTAGCGGTGCGGGTTATGTCGGACTACTGACAAAGTGTCAGATACCGACTAAAACCCCACGGTGTCCTCAACCCGCTGTGTCGACGGGCCCCGGGAACGTACTTGGTACTCGTCCGGGTCATCCCTATTATCCCTAATTCAAGTCAAAAAAATGTGATGAATGTAATTGTTTTTTATTATAAGTTGAGGTATGATATCCCTTCCTTATTATTTACTCTTGTGCATTAGGTACCTACTTTGTGCATTTTCTAAATACGCATAACGACATTTTACTTGATTTTCATAGGCACACGTCACGTTCATTACATTTTACCAACGCCGGACTAACTGCTTAATGACCCAATTTGGGTGAATTTCGTGTCATCACTTTTCGTGCGCTAATATCATATCTATTGTATTTAATTTAAGCGAACGATCAATCAATGACATTAAATAAGATGAACCAACCGATACGGATCGGTCACATTATTACTATAATTTATGTTACAAATAAAATCGTCATTTTTCGTAACACCCTCATTATACGTAACATTTAAATTGACCGGTTTTATAACGATATCGTTAGTTAAATAAATTTGCACTCTATATTATCCAAATATCCGCATAATAAATTACCTAGACTTACTAATATTTTCATTTGTCGGACTTGTATTATTTATACGACATTATTAACTTACCGTATTACATAAACACAAGGAAATACCGTCGTTTTTTTATGAATGTCGTTCATTTTATCGCGTCTCATGCAACGTTTCGGAAATGAAAGTATTGTTACAATAGGGATTGTTGTGCTGTGGGATTGTTAATTATAATGTTTGTCGCCATGTCTTCAATTTACATACAGGGTAGGTTGAAGATTTGGTCCCAGTCACTAAGCCCAAAGCAGTGACTAAACGCTCACTTTATAAAAGTTTCTGGGTATTCTAAATAAAGCAGCATTCACTGTTGTGTCAGGGTGTGTAGCGACGCTTTTTTATCGCGCACCAACACAATATTATATTTTTAGCATATCAATTCTAACTAAGTACAAACAAAGTTACTTATATTTAAATACCTATGGTGGTTTACAGTGCATACTGCTGGCCTATACCCGTACCATTACACGCCGGTACACGTTATTGAAGAAGGAGACTCCGCGAGAAGGTTGGACTTTTGCAGATTCATGCTAAATCCTGACGTAGAAGACCCAGATTTTCTAAGAAATATCTTGTGGACAGATGAATCCAAATTTGATAAAGATGGCATAACTAATTATCACAACGCTCACTACTGGGCCCCAAAAGAACTAAGGAATCCCAATAAGAAAAGAGTGACGGGGTCCCAACGAAGATTCAGCGTGAATGTGTGGATGGGCATTATCTCCAATCATTTGATCGGACCTTACTTTCTCCCGGACAATCTAAATGGGGAAAACTACGAAAACTTTCTGAGAGGAGACTTGAATGACTTGCTGGATGATCTGCCACTCAACTTAATAAGGGACATGTGGTTCCAACATGATGGCTGCCCTGCCCATTTCAGGAGAAGTGTCAGAGACAAATTATCTGCGGCTGGACACAAATTATCCAAACAAATGGATAGGACGAGGTGGGCCGTTGCCATGGCCAGCAAGAAGTCCGGACCTAACCCCCATGGATTTTCATGTATGGGGGCGCATGAAAAGTCTTGTATACAGCGAGCCAAATCCAGTTTCGTCTGTGGAAGAATTAAGAGAAAGGATTGTTGATGCAGCAAATCAAATGAGGACAACGTTGACCACTGGAGTAGTGAAGACTGGTCTCCGTAGAAGGATGCGACAATGTGTTAGAAATAGAGGTGGCCATGTTGAACATGAACTGTAGAGAGTTTAGAGTAATAAAAGTTGTGTGAAAACCTGATTTAGTAAATGACATTTCATGCTTACCTATTTTTTTACTTTACTTTTTAGGGCTAAGTATTAACTTTCTTCACCACTGTCGCCTATGAAACTAAGTTTTTTTCCACGAAATTTAATACGAACCCTAGATAGTTATACCTCGTTAGAAAGCTGATGAAACGTAGATATTTTAAAACACATCTGCCGAACAACTGCCATAATATTTTTTTTAGATATTCCTTAGAGAAAAATAAACCTGCTAATTATTTTTGTAATTTCTTTACTTTCACTTGTCTACTACGGCCTATTCAATTAACTTATGCACTATTTTAATGATTGACGTCCTAAAGCATCTTATTACACATGTAAAAATGCAATAATAATAATACAAACAAAATAAACAAAATAAAATTTAATAGCCTAAAAATCGGCAATTTTCAATAAAAAAAAATTAAGTCGAAAATCTCGAAAAGGGTTAAGTTTAGGGTGGGGTGTTTCATAGTGAAATAAGTCAGAAATGATGGGTACTCCACGCCCTTAACGGATCTAGCACGACTTTTCCTGTAACCCTGTATATTATTATATCGTTGTTGTCAAATAATGTTGTCTTTTACTTACGCGAATATTACACATTGAAATCAAACTACTTTTACGGATTTTATCGCGGTTTATTTTTTTTTGCACGGCGTCAAGATACTGTAAGCTCTTACTGCGTAGATCGGACCAACAATAATAACTAAGAAGACCTGACGGTATACCGGCATCAATATGACATAAGGACGTTTAACACCTCAGTCCTCCCGTGACCATGGGTGCTGCAAAGCATTCGAAACGTCGGGATAGTAAAATCAAAAAATAAACCGCGATAAAATCCGTAAAAGTAGTTTGATTTCAATCGTTGTTGTCAAACCAAAATGTGCTATGTGCACATTTTGAGATTTTTTACTTTTTGACCTTTTCGTGTAGTTCACAGCCCTATCTACCGTATAAAAAAAATGTGTCTATGAGCACTGTACGACGATCTACGACCACTTTTTAAAATATGCTATATGCCGCAGCAAGATTTTTGTTAAATAAAATCTGCTATGTGATACACTATTTGACAACTATCAATTCATATAAAATTTTAAACGAAAATGTTTTTACTCGTTAATTCAAAACAGAGTTGTTGCACATAGCAGATTTTGGTTTGACAACGACGATATGTACCTACTATCACGGACACAAACGCTGTACCAGTTTTCCATCAAAATCGTTTGAACGACGTTACGTGCGATTACCCCGCCCGCATGTATTTTGGGCCGGCTCGTGCAAGCGATTATCGTCCTAAAGGTGGTAGACAGTTTGTGACCGCGAGAGTACTTACCCAAACCATATCCACGTTAATGTATTGAAAATAAAAACAAAACAACGCCAATACCAAATTCGATTCACACAAATAAGAGGAATCGACTAAATGCGAGTCTAAACGACTAAATTGATCAACATAAGAGGTATGTACGAGTATAATAAAGGTATTTTTAACTGCTGCAGAGCGTGCTGAATAAATATATATACATGCACTGCAAAACAACCATCTTTTTGGGGCAGTCCGATAAATATACCACACGATTCTTGAATTACAGGTAAACATCGACTAATTTGATCGCAACATCATTGCATATTATCTCAGAATCGATAATTAGTTAGAATTGAGATTTGATGTTATATAAAGTTAATTTATTTATGAATTTGCATTTACATTTATTACGTTGAATGCTAGCACCGTTGTGGGCAGTGGTTCCGTTATAGCGGGTTCACACAGTTCGATTTTAATTGATCAACTACTAAATCGCACGCGATTCGAACCATGTGAACACATCACTAAATTGATTCAACAAAAGTTTGCCTTTCAACTTTTGATAAGATCTTTTGCTTAAAGCAAGTCTGATTCAGTTTTCGACATTGAACGAGCATTAATTTTAATTTAATCGTCTAAACGTGGTCATTTAAATCAATTTTTTGAACTTCTTTTTTTGAAGATTGCAAACATGATCTTTTTGTACTTGCCACGCGTCTCCACAGAACAGGCAAACTGCCACAGGATATCCGTGGGGCCTATACATAATAAAGATATTTTGAGTGACTTTTGAAGTCGCGTAAAATACATCAAAATATCGGTATAAAACATTCGTATTATTGCGCCAATCGAATAACGTCTTGCATGTGCATATCGAATAAATATAACAATCAATATCCGTTGTTATTTTTATTGGTTCACATTTCAACGCGACCTTCAAAATACCGATATTTCAATCGAATATTTGAGAGTGTAGTAAAACTATAATCTATAATTGACGAAAACGTTGATTGCGTGTGGGCAACTATTAAAAACCGCCATGTGGATGATAGAGACAGTTACACTACATTCAGTTCCCGTCTTGTGGCGTTTCCGAGCGTCGCGTCGTTGCGCAAGCGCATACCGCATGTCGCAGGGTTGTCGCTTCTAATTTTGAAAATTAATTGTATTTCTTTTATACCAGAAAGATAAAGCAAGCCTGTATCCGGCCTGATAATAACCGAACAGTTACCGAAGCTGATGGACGCTATCAGAGCAGGAAGCATTACTCGCGTGTTGACACCTCTTTGGCAATGGAATCGTAGTGGTGGCCGCAGAATTTGGTGACATAAAATAAGTACAAAATTAATAAATGTAAAAATAAAATTATAATTACGATCAAGGTTAGATATCTTAGCAACTCATTGTGTCGTTCATACTTATGAATCTGTATTAAAACAAACATTTTTCAGAAAATATCATTATCATTTTTTTATAGATAGCAGATGCCCTAGTGTAGACGTTTTATAAACAATACTTTACCACTGCGTTAGCGTTTCTCCATTAAGTTTATATGGGCGTCTCACTTACGTAATAATTAAGTGTTGTTTAAATAATGATTGCACTCAAGTCTCAGGTATTTTATTCAAGGGCACGTCCCAGTTGTATTATCAGAGATCAAACTAGTTTCTATGGTGTGGTGTGAAGAGCACTGTAACTGTAGAAATAATTAAGCAAAAGACTTAAAAATATCACAGATGACGCGAGGCAAACCTATGCACTGATAGGTTTTATGGGCAGATGAAGACCCTTGTCATGGATCTTATCACTTAGTTGTATAAAATACATATCCACAGTTAACGAATATACTGTCGTCACCTACTTTTTAAAAATTAAATAAGTATAAGCGAAAGCGCCAACCCTACACGAATCCCATCTGCGCACGCGACTGCCAAGTGACGGACCGGAAACATTTTTTTTTATATAAGCACTAATTCTTCGCGACCGTTAAATTCGAAGCGAGCGATTGTAGCGGCCGCGGCCGAGTCGTGACTCTAAACTTTTTTATAAAGAAGTCCATGAATTAGTGAGATGCGAAATAATTCAATTGTGGTTTATTTTTTTTTAGTTGTTTATTCTTTCAGATGTTTTTACGACAAGAAAGTGTTGACAAAGAATAGATGAATCGTTTGTTGATACGACTTCGTTTGTTGTTGCAACTGAATATTAGTTTCACAAAACGATATCGGCTTGAACATTTTTTTCGCTTTCTCCTTACAGATTGCTACATTATAGGTATACTATCAAAAACATTTGTCCTGAATGAAATCAACTCGATGATGGTATTAGTGTCGTAATGAAATCAGTCAATAATTAAGATCTATAAATGATTGTCTAGGGTGTGCCCGGTTAACATACAAATTAGGGACCATCCAGGTAGGTGCCACCGCAGTGTAAGATATTTCGCCGTCAAGCAGCAGTGTGTTCTGGTGTGAAGGGCACTGTAGCTCCCGAAATTACTGGACACAAGAAACTTAAGAACTAATGTGACGGGCGGCAGTGCAATGCATCTGTCTATAGGTCTATAACGCAAGCGTATTATTTACCATCAGACAAAGTTCGTGTATGACTCGTCACTAGTTTAAAAAATATTTCTTAAGAACGAATTCCTCATTATCCTGTACGTTTTTGATTTACACAAGTGGGGCAGTGTAGTCAGCGGAGTCGAACGTTACGCTGATACGCCACCAGGCTGGGTTAGCTGTGTATACTCTTTCGCCACTCAATACGTTGCAAACACTTATTATATTCCACTTTGTATGGGAGGGTGTCATAAGACATTTGCTGTAAATCTACAGTTGTATTGCACTGGACATTATATAATGGACGAAAATAGCTTACCATTTGAATTGTACCAAAGCCATAAAATTTCATGTTGCATAAATTTACCAAAACAGAATTTGTTCCTTTTCAACATGTATTGTATAAGTGTGAATGGAAGAGAGAATTACGGCAAATGGAAATAATAATAGAGAAACTGCTAGATTTTAGAATGCTCTAGAATAAACTACAGAAACAAACCACACAGAAACTATACCAATATTAAAGAAAACAGATACAAATCAATATACAGCGAAAAAGATAAACAAGATATAAACTCTGATGCCACGGTATAAGGTATTTAAAAAAATAGACTACATCTAACTGGTCAGGCAGGTGCATCTGCGAGTAGTCCACTAGACATTCTACCAGCCACTTAGATTCTGTATTCGGAGAACCTGATCGCAATTAATGCCGCACTAAGTTTAGTAATTGGATTAAAATCTTTTCATTCAGGTTAAGGCAAGCTCGTTTTACTGTTGCGACATGTAGCATCGGGAATGTTGATTCGAATTAATAGTCCAGTAGAGAAATGCCAACGCGATATAAATTAAGTAAAGCCCACACCGAAAAAAAATCTGTTAATTAGTATTGAACTTTTGGGGACGACATTGACTCCGCTTTGATTTATTAATGTTCTTTTATAGTCTGGAAGCGCAGTGAGTGATATAGTGTAATACATTACACTATAACACATTAAACATATATACATTAAACTTACTGAAGCAAGCTACAGCTTGCTACAGTAAGTTTGTTATAACATTTTTGAAATTTCTTCTATCTATGATAAATATTGAATTACAGATTATTTATAAGTAATCGGAATTTGCTGGCTGCTGATGATGATGATTATGAATCGGAGTTTCGATGGTGTTGCGATCGCCATGATCACGGGTTGCTGCTGGATGTGGTGGGTCAACTGAAGAATAATAATGTCCTCAGGTTAGTAAAGGGATTGATTCGTGTAGACCTTAATCTTTTCTCACTGCAATCCGCTAAGCTACAAAATTACAAGAAAATAAACAGTAGGTACCACTTTTTAAGTAAATATGCTATCGTAAATCGCCATGAAAGTAAAAACAGTATGTTCTATCGAGGAATAATCATCGAAGGATACAGAATATCACCCTGTTTCCCCACCCTCTGATCTGATATAAAATCATGTAACTGTTGTCGCTTTACGAGCACAATATCGACGGACGAAACAACAACTGCTAAAGGTTGCCTTGTATTTATTTACACGTTCGTTATTTCGTATCAATAACAAGCTTCGTTCAGTTTGTTATAAAAAAATCCACCAACATTCGTGAGTGCAACTGAGTTGTTTAGATGCAATAGTCAACTTATTGACTTGCTGAAGTAATAATAACTGAAAGAGAATTGGCCACCTAGGTGGTTTGACCTAGGCCACCACAGCATTGTCAGATATTCTGCCACCAAGTAGCAATGTGTAAACATTGTGTTCCGATGTGGAGGGCACAGTAGATAGTAGATAGATAGATAGAAGTGGACCAAAAACAAGGTCCGTAGAAAAAAATATATTAGTAGGTACTACTAATTAAAATTCCATTGTTTTTCTTAGTTTAATTGTAAACTACTGTTGTACTATTAAATAGATTTTTAGAGAAACCATGTTAAGCATTAATTACATAGAAATTAAGTACATTTCCATTGAGATGACGACTTTGTATCACGTTTACAGTTTAATCCTAATTTGTCAACCAATTAATTGTTAATAATTACTATCCGATACGGAATCGTTTGTATCATTTAAAAACCATCTAAGAATACCTATTGACGCTATGGTGTTCCACTGGCGTGCAATAATTTGACCCATTTTCTTCGTCATAAACATACAAAATAGGACCCAGTACGAAACACGAGATAAGACCCGTTCTTAGGTATGTCGTACTATAAACGAAACCAGTACAAGTCATAAAATTATTAATTTTAATAAATCGCAATCCGTTACTTTATCAAGTTTAGTAGCCTTCAAACCAGCATCTCGTTACTAATCAATACTATAAAACAAATTATGTGCGTACCCTACTAAGTCAAAGTATCTATGACCAATCCAAATGTACTTGAAACATCGCACGCGTGTCTCTTCCTTATTACACTTCTACACTATATGGGGTTTCTATAGTAGAAAGCAACCAAGTAATTGGTGATTTCGATTAACATACTCTGTTATGGCTGTCTGTAAATTTCATACAAACTTGCACTTTCTACGACAGCACGCGACTTCCGAGGTGATTTCCTTGTTGGAATTTCTGATATAATGTTGTCTTTTATTTACGCGAATACTACACATTGAAATAAAACTACTTTTACGGATTATATAGAGGTTTATTTTAGATTTTACTTTCCCGACGTTTCGAATGCTTTGCAGCACCCACGGTCACGGGAGGACTGAGATGTTGAACGTCCTTGTGTCACAATTATACCGGTGTACTCTCAGGTCCTCTTACTTATTATTGTTGGTCCGATATACGCAGTAAGAGCTTACTATATCTTGAGGCCGTGCAGTGTTTTGCTTGGATTTGGATTTAATTATATTTATCACAGGATTCCAAGCCCGTTTGACGTCGGAAAAGTAAAATCTAAATCTGATTTAATTAGTAAAAGTAGTTTTATTTAAACTAACAAACTTCCGTAGTTACAAACTTCCTGAGGTATGTAATAGGGTCTCGGTTACGAGATGACGTTTGTGTTGTGGTCCTTTTTTCGTGGCGCGCATTGTAATTGAGTGATTCATACAATGCACGATTAATTCTTTGATGATTCATATCTGCGGTGTTGTTATGCGATGTTATGTGTGTGATAAGTTTAAATTGTCTGTTAACCAATGTGACAACTTTTGATGAATCATCATCTGTGCCAATAGGACAGTAAAGTAGGACTAGCTTATGGTAGATTTTTGTTTGAAGTATCTAGATTATAAAAATAATTCATAAATGATTACAGTTTACATGAAAGTTTCAACACATTTTGGGATATCAAGAGTATCAAGTTCACCTCTGTTAGTCTTTGTAAGAAATTGCAGCATGACAGACGATCCATATTTGCCTATCCGATACGGAATTTCGTTTATGAACCAGTCCTACAAACTTAACTAAAGATTGAAATACCCGAATATCAATCGCTATAATTTTCAGCATTTCTATTATTTAGAAAGAAATAAATATTAGTTGCATTTTAATTACTTTACAATGATAGTATAGTTGCTCGCGGGGTTTTTGGGTAAACTGGCGACTAAGGGGAAGCAAGATGACGGGCAGCAGCGGCTTTCTATTGGACTACGTAACATAACACCTACACCGCGATCCAAAAGCCGCTTGCCAAGCAATTATGGCAACCCTCCCTTCTAAGGGGCAGACATTTGTTCAGCGTCTTTTGGCTGATGATGACAATGATAGTAGGGCATGGGATGTTTGAATCCTTCGGGCACTGTCCAGGTAGGTGTTATACATTCTTCTAACAAACTAAAGTAAAGTACACACTGTATATGGTGAAAATATCGAACTCAAGAGACTTTATAACGGGTAATGAGCTATCTGTCTATAGGCAGGCGTGTCACTTGCAATTAGGCGAACGTCTTGCTTGTGTCATCTCTACGTTGAATAAAAAAACTTCCAGTGTTGTGTTCTTGTATCTAGTGTAGCCTCCGTGACGCAGTGGCAAACCGCTTACTTTGCAAATCGGAGGTCGCGGGTTCTACCCGCGGGGGGAAAACAACTTTGTGTAGTTGTTCCTTACTGGCTAGGATAATGCAGGCCGATCACCTGATTGTCTGCAAAGTAAGTTGATCCATGCTTCGAATGGGCATGTAAAAAGTCAGTCCTGTGCTTGATCTCTCCCCGGTCGTGTCGGTTTTCCGTCCCATCGGATTACGCAACCATTTGTGCAAAATAATATCTCCCGCGTAGATGGCTGATATTGCGTAAAGATTGGCCATTGTGTTCGTATCGGCCAGGAGGACATTATTCTTGTATTGAGTAAGGTTGTCAGTGCCAATTACAAATTGTTTGTAGCTGAGGATCACCAGTTTTGCTCCCGTTGCTGCTAGGCAGCGCTGCCAAACCCCATGTCTGGTTACCGGGGGGCCGCCGCGGGCTGAAAGGCAAGGAGTTTAGGGGTTTCTGGTGCAGGTCCCACCGCAGCGCCCAGGGTCCCTGCCACCTCTATTAGCTGTATTATTATCATCTTACCTGACATGAGGTAGAGACATCAATATACGTAGTTTATAGCTCTGTAACTTTCTATGTAGAAAGTAAAGCGAAAATAATATTGCTATCAGAGGTGATGGCCCAGGTGTCCACTCCCATGTGCCAATGCGATAGCCGCGACGGTTTAGTGACTAAGAATCCCACATACCCCGGTTGACTTTCACAGTTTGTTAGACCCGCGAGAGCAAAAAAGTAATCAAATATTAATTAAAAAAAAAAACTCCTGATGATCTTTTTTATCTCTAGTCTCTAATCCTTGGAAGGCAATCAAAAAAGGTAAGTTTTATTTATACAACAATACGGGCAAAAGGATAAGTCAGCATCAAGCCAAAGGAAGTAATAAAGGAAATGATGCGGTGCGCGGTGGTTTCAGAGTGAATTGTAGCTACAAGTCATTTAAGGAAAATTATTAACATTGACACTTTTTTCATTACCTACCTCAATGAATCATTGTCACGACATTCAATACAAGTTACGTAAGTTTCAATTCAAATTGATTCAGTAATGCTTTAATTTATTTTAATGTTAAATAATTTAGTATTTTATCACGGTTCTATGATTTTTACTTTCTCGACGTCAACACCTTTCGGCATCCATGGTGACTGGGAAACTGAGTTATTTAGCGTGTGTATGTCGTATATATCTAGGCATACCGCAAGTCTTCATTTATTATTTTTTTTGGTCCGATCTATGGCTAACTGTATTTTGTGTTGCAAACGAAGAAACCTTTGAAATGTGAAACAAAATACTGAACAAATCGATCTTACAGGGTTATGCTTGGTTTTTGATAATTATTGTAGGATCCCATAACATCGTGGCTTTTTGTATTAAAAAGCGTTCCAGACTGCACTACTCTCAATTCTGATTTCAACAAAACGCCATGGTTGGAAACAAAATCGAGACAAACACATACGCACAGATGAGAAAAGATCACAATAGAACTCGATTCTATAACTGGCACCTCAAAATACATTAATTTAAATTATCACAGGAACGCACATTGATGATGCAGGACATTAGCTCATAGCATTAAGCAAAAAGAAAGCTTGAAAAGCTATCCAAGCTTTCTCTAGTGAATACCGTCAATCAAATGTCATCGTATGGCATTAATATTCAAGTGTTATGACTAATTGCGAATAGTTAATTAGTAGAAGTATATTTGATTAACAGTGGGCGGTTTGAAACAAGTGACACTGGCACGAGGCAGCGCAATAACACTGCAATTTCGAAAGCATTCAAGTAATTAGTTTTGATATTTAATGTGGCTCTGTTGCTATTGGATAGCAGGCCTGTATTATACAATCTGTCACATGCTACTTTAGCTGAAAGTAGTTTGTTTAGAATCAACTTAAGGATTGTCTAAGCTCGTTTATGGATTTTCTGAAAATAAAAAAGCCTTTTTGAAATTTTAACCACTTTGGTTGAATCGGTCTGGGAGTAGTAACCCATTTTACACCAGATGATTATATACCAGCTGGTGCAATCGTGGCGTACCTTAGGGAACCTAAGGGCTAGGGAATGCATGCTGTCCGCCGCAGAAACGGGTAAAGGATTGTGGGGAAATCCTCCTTAAAAAATGTTTATCTATCTGGTAGTACATTAACGGGGCCATCCAATGTAATGGCTTAGGCCTTCTTCGTAACACCTTTTCCACTTTCACGCGCACAACAAAAGAGTAACGTGCACAACTGTTTTATGCACAATCACGCTTCGACATAAACCGACAGCGCAGTGAAAACACAAGTGAATCATAAAAGCTATAACTTGAAAGTGTCCTAAAATAACCATAGTATATGGTATAGCAAACAATATACAATAACAAGGAAAACCGTAAGGTTATAGCCATGCCGTATATTGTATAATAGAAGCCTGTTTATGACGTAAACATAACGCTGAAACGTCATACTTGATAACACAGAAGAAATAGAAAGTTATATATGCATTGCAGATCAAAGGCTAGTTGTTTGTTGTAAGAGAACTTCCAAGTGGTAGGTCCCTTGTGCAAGGCCAAATACCAAATAGCAGCAGCGTGCAAACAGGAACGCTCATACTCAACTGTAATCAATGTTCGGTAAACGATCAGTTGGTTAACGCCAGGCGTGGTCAGTCTAGATGGGTGACGGACTTTAACTGAGAGATTCCGTGCTTCTGAGGGTTCGTAAAAAGTCGGACCCGGTTGGTATTTAAACTGCATTTAAAAAAGTTTCATCACTGGCCTCGCACGATAGCTTGCTATGACGGCCACTCTAGCTTCAGGAACCGGGTTGCGACTGCGTCCGAAATGCTGTAGGAGGCGCCAAAGTTAGGAGAAACCTGAGCTGTTCATGAAATGCGTCTAAATAACACGTCATATTTTTCCTAATACACTTTTTGCCTCTACTGTTGAAATTGTCAAGACCTACAATTATTAAGTCACCATCAACTTTTTTCTATCTGTTGGATCTCGTTATTGAAAACTTATTATTTACCAAAATGCACTTGTAGCAGGCTGGATTTCCTTATCCTTCATCCTTTCCCTAGTGCGCCTTATATAGAAAAAAAGAAGAAATTGACGTTCTGAAAATGTGACGTGAATTTTGTCACCGCCGGAAAAAAAATATTTTCTTATGGCGTGATCGCTATGTTATATAAAAATAATAGATACATAAAATAATTAATTCCGCCCATTCAATAATTAATTAAACGCAAAAGAAGTGACAATAGCAGCAGATACAGTCATCTAATCTGTGGAGCAGCAGACGCCGCCATCATCGCATCGCAGCCGGTCAAAGGTAGGGCGCACGTTCCTTTCCTTACAGCAACTGCGATTTATTCCCTTTGTGTTCCCTGCAGTTGCTAACTTCCTGTGTCCCTGCAATCCAATGTGCTGCGAGTGTAGTATAGCTTCTTTTGTCCGCGTTTTTTTTAAATATATAATTATACATTTATATTTATATACAGTCCATTCGAAAATTGCTTGTAGGAAAATTTTGAAATTCCTTAACCCGCCACTATCTATCAAATCAAAAATCTAGGTCTTTGTTTTCACCTTGAACAATTATAGATCTTAACGTAGTTCTAATTACACCCGTCACAGATAAGATCAAAACAGTACATTTTTTATATAAAAGCGGCATTAACAAAAGAGTATCGATTTCGCGTTCATTAACCTCGTAATTTATACGATTGGGAGCATTAGAAACAACTTGTCATTCACTGATCAAGTTATATGATACCCTGGGCTCAAAACCCTTGCACGACCGCCATTGTAAATCACTGAATCCATACCAGCTATCAAAATTCAAAACGAGCATACGAATTAAGACTTTACTGCCAGGGTGTAAGACACTTTGTAAATTGTAACATTGCTGCTGAATTTAATATACAGAAACAGAGTTTATTAACATCAACGACGGGTCACGTGTAAAAAGTAAACCCCATTTCGGTGTTGTCAGTTACAAAATTTAAACATCTCATTCATACAAAGTTTGTTGTACACTTACGTAATACTTTGTGTTAATTACAACTATTGTGTTAATTGTGCGTGAGATGTTGAAAAATTTTGCGAATTATACAAGCAATGTGAGTAAATCTTCATTGTCTACACCACCTTCCTTGTGATATTATTATCCGTAGCCAAATTAAGAATCAATGGATGTTTATTACAAGCATAAAATGTGTTACACATCTTTTCAAATCACCAGTCTAGAGGTGTTATGAAATGAATTAAATTAATAAAGACATCATCAATCAGACATTTGATCAATGGCCCGAACAAGACGTGCCAAAGTCTGCAAAACCTGCTTTTCCTGTTATGTTTACCCAATATGTTTGTGACAGGTCTATTTGTTAATATATAAAATAGGAACCCTGACTCAAAGCAAAATCCGTCGGAATGTTCAATTGTAGGACATTATACAACATTCTTGAGAAAAACAAATGACGTTCACAATATTGTGGTCTCATGTCATTATAGTCTTAGGATGTTATCAGAACGTTATATGCCATACAGAAACAAAGAAGAAAATAAGCTTGCTCATAAAAAGCTAAAACTGATCATCGTCCGTAAGATTCTTTAAGGAAAATCATGCTGCCTTAATACGATCACAGAATTAACAGTACCAAATGAGCTGCGTAACGTTATCACCACCGACGACGGCAATTCCGGTAATCCCACACGATTGCGTACAAGTCGAGCGACTCTCGATTTCGTCCCTGGTGGAATGTCACCGGTTGGGTCGACCCGCGTTCTACCTGACCGGAGTCTTGTGATGCAAGTGTTAAGACGAATGTTATATGTAGCGTTGCGTCGAAGAAGTGTTCTCAAAATTCTTTAAGCTTTACACAAAGAAGCCTTAGTTTGTGCTAGATAGGAGGACGGCCTAAGAAGTCCGCGCAAAAAATCGAAGCCCATCTAAGGGACTACCTATAGCCAAATAACGATAAATTCCCCCCAAAAAAGGGAAGGGTTTCCATAATCCCCACGCTTGGCAGCGTCTTAGGGATCGCAGTATAGATGGTAGGTAGGTAATTAAATAGAAAGCCGCTGCTGCCCGTCTTCTTGTTTTCCCTTAGTCGCCTCAACAAACACCCAATGGAAGGAGATGGGAGGGTGCTATTCATACCCGGACTCCCTACAGGTAAGTTAAATAATTATAGGAGGAATCAGTAAAAAATACATACACTTGTGTAGTAAGTGATTTATAAAAAATAAATTCACTGTCTAATTATTTTATTCATACGGAATTTTATACTCCAGGTGTTTAAGTAAGGGGCAGTATATCTGCACTCTTCGTACCATCAGAATTTATGGTTCCATACAGTTAGTCGCAAAAGACTTATGAGATGCAAGTTCCGTTTGTGGAATGTCGCTGGGCCGGTGCGCATGCTCCGGACCGAGCCATGTTGCTAAGCGCGTTGCCAGTGTTGGACGCTTGCGATTTGGCTGAAAAACCTCCAACAGGTTTCAAACCATTTGGTAATGTAACATGAGGTAAAGTGCTATAAAACATAAGCTGTTAAACATGAAGCAGCTTTTTATGATTTGTATGATCCGACTAACACTCCAACCGATAACGGTAATTTAGAACTTGACACAAGCCGAATGGATCAGTTAAATGCAAATGTAGGAGTACTAAACTCCGAAATCTCGACGACTGCAATAAGTTTCAGGTGCCTGGCATAATGCCAGAACAGCTAGAGAAAGTTTTCAAAACAACATTCGAATATGTCATCCCACATATTTCGGATTCCAAGAGTTGGGAGCATAGTTTGACCTAACTTTCAATCAACGTGAAATATAGTGATTTCAAAAACTGCACGCTAATCTCATTAAGTATGTCTATATACAATTTGTGTACATAAACACGAACGTTGATCGAAGGAAATAGTAATTCAGAGTCAACTACACACTATATTATTATGATCAGATTCATTTAGGTAAATCCTATAGCATTCGCAAGCTATCATTCGAATTTCTGAGTGTGCATAGCAAGCATTGCCTATGCAACTGCTTCTTGGTAGAAACTTATAGCGATTATCATTATTAAAGGTATTGTATCCTACAAGGACAGGTCCTTATCTCCTAACACCTGACAGGTGCACGGATAATTATTCTCTCTAGTCTATTTACTTATGTAATAGACTATTTACCTAAGACTTAATACAAATTTGTTTACCAGGTTTCGCATTCGTAATGTTCCCACGTATCGTAGATCTCTGTCTTGCCTACAAATCAACACCTGTCATCGAAGGTCAGCCATTTGCAAAACAACTCCAAAAAAGGATAATAAACGGCATGTTTTAAAATATTTCAACATATCGACAACATCTTGCATCGAGAAGTAAAATATAAATTACAAGAAGCAGGTAATGGGATAAAGTTGTTAAAAAAAAACTGAATAATTGCCGCTGGCCCCTACTATATGGTTATTACATTACGACATTGCAAAAGAGTTCATTTAAATGTAAGCACTGACCGAAAATAAAATTGGATCTCCGATGAGATCTGCGAAACTTTCCTTAAGTTTTGTAATATCAAATAGCTGCAATTACACTTGAAAATAGCCAATGAATATGGCCATATAACTTTTGGAGAAAGCAAGTTCGTTGCAAGCACAATTGTGGACCCTTATTCATAATAATTGACTGCGTCTGGACTAGAGTCAGCACTTAACGAGTAGTTGTTTCAGAGGGGACCGCCCCCGTCTCTTAGCAGTGCAAATCGGCTGAGGGTGGCCGCAAACCACAAAAGCAACAGGGGCTAAACGTAGGCGAAGTGGGGTCAGGAAACAACAATTGCTTCAGTTGCTTGCAATTAACAACCGTTTTTCTCGATCTAACGTGCAGAGTTATTCTTTTCAATCGACTGTACTTCCAACTTAATTTTCAGTAATTTTGTTAGACACCTCTCTCGCGAGCACTGTATGTGCTCATTAACGGATAATAAGATTAATAAATGAAGATTCCTGTGTATTATTGCGTGCATTACTCGCTATTTTAACGCTACTATTATTAATATTCAAAATTATTAATATTTTAGGATGAAATAACAGGTGATATTGATGAGGCATGATTTGATTACCTACGTAAATGTGAAGCTGTAAAGGCAACATATTTTGACGGAAACTACAATTTTATCAAGCTTAACTTTACACATAAGCTTAACACATAATGTTAATTTCTCAATAATCGAGACAGAATATATTGAGAATCATTAAGGCCAGAGGCATTTGATGAACAACGATGATAAATCATTTGATAATCGTAACCACCTATTATACGACGCATTAATTTATAAAGCGTGGGTTTCGTGTTAGTGCTGTGCGCTTTCAAGTTCTTGAGACCTGTTTCGATAGATAGACCGCTTAACCTGTCGGAGAGTGGTGTCTATTGTTCCTCGTGACATTACGATGCTGGATGTTAGGAGTTGAGTAAAATAATTGTCTATTTCATCGCTTAGTTTATTCTTAATGACGATACCAGTATGGGTGTACATTTATTATGAATGATGATGAGAATGTATAAGTGATCGGACTTTGACGGCATTAAAATCAAGGAAAAAGTGTATAGGAGAAAATTGTGTTAAGGTAATACAGGCACGGGGGTGTGCCCTGCATAACTTGTTTACAGGATACAATTTAAGGGAACTTCTTGTTTAATAAGTGTAAGCTGATGCTTGATCGAAAGCCAACCTGATGCTAAGCTGTAATGTAAAGCGCAAACCACAGAAAAGGCGCTGCGCCGCTGACGCAAATTACCAGCTTCGTTTATTTTAATGACAAAAGGAACGAAACCTGTGTAGTTGCTGCAAGTTAGTAACACAGCGCCACTTAGTAAAACACTAGGACCCATAGTCACAGCAAAAACACAAGACCTCTAAGAGGTGGCGTTATTTGGCTAAAGTCTTCTCTAAGATAGAGTAAATCCCCCGATAAGCGGCTCAATTTGTTTTCAACAATAATGATCTCGCTACTCTCCAAAGTAAATGACCTGATAAAATTATGAAGTCCGTTAAAAATAAAAAAAAACATCCTCGTCAAGCACTACAAGAGATTGGTCAATCACCAAGACCTTCTATGGACGATTATCCAGAGCGCTCCCAGGCAGGGACTATTCCCTGCATATTTATATATCCGATTGTAGAAATACGACAGTGGTATGATACAGCAAGACAATGTTGCAGTTATGTCACCATATTCCTAACTACAGTCTGGCAGTTCATGAAACCTGAACTTGCTCGATCTGGTATTAGAAATCACGACCGCAGCCAATATATCTACTAAGTATATATACCTTGTTACCATCCTATAATTTATCTTCTGAGAAGAATTCATAATACACAATGACGGAAAACTTGCCTACTAAATTTCTATTCAGGCTAAGCAAATAATGCTCAGCAATAAATTACCGGCAACAAGGTGTCAAGAATCTTCTGGGCGCGCAGGTTCGGTGACCTCCGCATCTGGATTAGGGACAATGGTGAGGGGGACTTTGGATTGTGCTCAAGTAGCGTTGAGAAACACCGTGACATTGATTTTGGAAATTGTCGTCTTGCCTAGTAATGGTTTCATACTAAATTTCTATGTAAATACATAGTTTCCAGACGAACAGGACGTCTTTGTAGAAAAACATCAAGAGTTCACCGACACAGAAAAACTGTGTCAGTAAAATGTTATTTTTAAAGTGTCGGCCTTTGTAGACGTGATGTTATTGTACCAACCTGTTAGGTATGTAGTTTATCGGTGATTAAACACGGTTCTATTATATGTTTCAGGGTTGCTGATAACATACACTTGTAACGTGACGTTTTGAAGAAAGTGGAAAATTATGCAACACAATTAGAATGTTTAGCATTTCTATGTACCAAATGATGTCATAAAATTTTTAAGCTGTAAGAACATACATACTTAACCATAATAATATTTGCACAGTTACAATTGTAGCGACAGTAGTGTAATTTCTAACATCGTGGAATATCGTAGGCGACCAATGTAGAACAACAATTAGTCATCTAGTATAAAAATGCGAACACTTCAATATTAATACTCAATGAAAGCAAATATCTCTGGCACTAGACTGCTAAGCTAATAAAAACAACATTGAATGAACTAAAAAAACTGCGTTCCAAAAATAGTTCGAGTTCACAAACTCACATGCCGCTGTACATACATTGAGCTATATAGAATACCTAATAAGTGAATCGGTTTAAGAAACTTCGTGGTTCGCGTTCCACCCGTGTCCAAGGGTCAACGACACCGAACTAAGCGCCGGCGCAGGCCTTATTGTTGTCTATGGAGCTGTGGAGCAGTTTAGACTTGATGTTTTCTTTCAAGGCCAGATGGCAAAATTACTAAATATGTACTTTGATCTCGCGTGTGGTCTGACGCAAAGGACTGTTTTAGGTCATTTGCTATCCCAGATGACGTAATACGAAATGTCTGCAATTGAACAATGAGTTATAGAGGATGGAGTTTGATGATAACGTCAAGAAGAATTTGTAGGTTGTAGCTACGACCCCGAGTATAAATTGTATGAATGAACGTGAAACATAATGAGACAATGACATTAAAACACGCGTATATTTCAAAACAAACAACATTAGCTGAGCAGACAGAGTTAATAGTGATTGATTAAATGTAGTACGTATCTTGCAACAAAATTGAGACTATATACTTTAAACAGAGTACGCTAATAGCATCACGTACACACACATAATAATCTGATAATGAAGGGTGTGGTAGCGAATAAGCTTTAAGAAACGCGCCATAGAATCCAAGTCACATTTATTAGACAATCTACTTAAAAGTAATGGGTCAATTAGAATAAATCATTCTGAATAAGCTGACATAGATGAAGTTTTGAAAAATATTAAAACAGAACGTAATTTTATATTCCTTTCTCAAAATTTAAAGCACTAAGTAAAAAGTAATAGAGTTTGCTAAAACACAGCGATGACCTAAAAATCTCAACGTTGCCGTCTTTCTGCAAATATTTATTACATGACGGACGACAAGTGTGCTTAAAATTACTAAATCTAAAAGTCAGTGCACTCGACATCAAAAATGATGTCATCGTGTTGATAAGTATTAGACGAAGCGAAATATATAAATTGATAGCGCGATTTTACACACTAGCTTTGGATATCCAGTAATTAAATCGTCAAGTTAAAGAAGTGGCGTTATGCAGTTAAATTCGTTTTTTGGAAGTTTCGCTTCTACAGCTATTGATGCCAATACACATTAATTGAACGCCCAAAACTTACTAGATAAAAAAATCGTTAGCGAAACTTATACACGTGACTCGTGAGAAAGTTTGGATGAAGTTAACAATATGATTAATAAACACAAATATAATTATAAGCAAATTAGCAATTTATAATTTATTTTTTCCATATAATTTGGCAAATCTCCAGCATAATGGAGCATACATAATTTTTTGAACTTAGTAAATTCTAACATAACCATCTTAATCAAGATCTTAAGAAGATCAGCGTCGTTGTTCCAAATAGGAGCAACGGCACATGCTGAGTGGATAACCCTTCAGCGGCATTGATAATAAACTATTTTATAAAAAATAAAAACCGACTTCAAAGTAAATTATCCAAAAAGCATAAAATAACGAAAATATATTGAAGTCGGTCCTAGCTAATCATGTTAACTAACACTATCACCAGCTGACACCGACTTCAATATATTTTCGTTATTTTATGCTTTTTGGATAATTTACTTTGAAGTCGGTTTTTATTTTTTATAAAATAGTTTATTTAACACTTTTTAGTGACTTATTTTACCAATATAGGTATCAGCACTATCACGCAACTCGAACGTCTACGTTACAGTAACTTATTGAAAACATAAAAAGTTCATATCTCTTAAACTACTGGACCGATTTTGATGAAACTTGTACTCTACCCTAAGTTGAACAATACACTAACTATTGCAAAAAGAATTTTCGAAATCGGACTTGTAGTTTCTGAGAAATCGGTGGACAAACCTACATACATACATACATACACTCATAAAATTTGGTAAATTAGTTTAGAAGCTCACATAGACTAACATATATTAATATTACGCATTTTTATCAATATTACATACATACGCGTCGAATAGAGAACCTTCTTTTTGAAGCCGGTTAAAAATAAAAAGTGTAGGTAAGTTAGATTTAGATGTCGCTGAATAAATGTTTTTAACCGACTTCAAAAAAGGAGGTTCTGTATTCGACGCGTATGTATGTAATATTAATAGAAATGCGTGATATTCATATATGTTAGTCTATGTAGGCTTCTAAACAAATTTACCAAATTTCACGAGTGTATGTATGTATGTAGGTTTGTCCACGGATTTCTCAGAAACTACAAGTCCGATTTCGAAAATTCTTTTTGCAATAGTTAGAGTATTTTTCAACTTAGGGTAGAGTACAAGTTTCATCAAAATCGGTCCAGTAGTTTAAGAGATATTAACTTTTTATGTTTTCAGTAAGTTACTGTAATGTAGACGTTCGAGTTGCGTGATAGTGCTGATACCTATCTTGGTAAAATAAGTCACTAAAAAGTGTTAAATAAAGTATTTAAAAAAAAAAAAAACCGACTTCAAAGTAAATTATCTAAAAAGCATAAAATAACGAAAATATTATTGAAGTTGGTGCAGAATATATACAGCAGGTACGCTAACACCAACTTCAATAATATTTTCGTTATTTTATGCTTTTTAGATAATTTACTTTGAAGACGGTTTTTTTTTTTTAAATAGTTTATTAGATAAGTTACTTTGAAGTCGGTTTTTATTTTTTTTAAAATAGTTTTTCTTTCTTTCTTTAATTGAACAATTATTTTGTATGTTAATCGAACCTGGCATTTTTGGTATTTTTATTTTATTTAAAAATTATCTCCATTAGCCGGAAGACGTCCACTGCAGAACAACGAGCCCCATATATTTATATATTTCTTATACTTTATACATAAGTATATGTATATTTTTTTAACTTTGGACAGCCAACTAAAATTGTGTGGTCGGAAGTTACAAAACGAAATGATCTGCTGATGACATTCCTCAAACAATAATTTTTGTTTAACTATTGAGAGTTTGTATATTTTATGTGATTTACAGTAACTATTATGACCACACTGACTGGGTCCGTTGTTACTATCTGATAAGACTTGTTCTGAGAGATATGAAATTGAAAACGATTCTTTGTGATCTGTGGGAGAAGATGACAAATAAGTCTTCGAGTTGATTTAAAGTCAGTTCAAATAACGACTTCATTTATGCTCGTAGATAACAGATTCGTTGTGTATCAGAGTAAGAAGAGCAGATAAGATTCGAATATTTCAACCGTGTAAGTAGCATCTAGATTACGCATAATATATTACAAACATTTTCATGTTGGCTCCACAGTTATCTCTGTATATTCTAGAAAGTTGATATTAACAAGATGTGCGTTTATTGTAGTCTCTGCATACTAAAAGAAATACATATAAAATAAAAAATAAAAACATTTAAACCATGTTACTCAACTTTCAATAAAATTTAATGACTTATTCGTCATCTCGCGCGTGCGAAACTCGCGCGCGCGCGCGAGTTGGCACCTTCAGATTTTACCTACTTTTTTTGTCGTCAACTCGCTCGTATGCTCATATGCTCGCTATGTACAGTCAACAACAAAAACGTTTTAATATATTTAATATAGGCACCTACCTATTTAAGACACTTATTTATACAATATGATTTTGAAATAGTAGCTATATCTATTATAAAATTAAAAATACAACAAAAATTGAAAACCGCGTATTTTTATAATGCTAATCAATAAATACTATTCAAGTCAGCGGAATCGAAATAACAAATAAAACAAAAAAAAATAATCATATCACAAAATGTAAGTGAAACAAAGTCCCTTATTATCTGGTGGTACCACGGACAACTCCGTGGTACCACCAGAAATAAATTAATCAGATTTTACTTGGTACCTGGGTTGGAAGTACTAGGGTAGCATAAAACTGGTGCATAAGCTTATGCCATGTCTTGTGTGATCGAATGTGGTTTAGAGCTAAGTACCAGGTTAGCATAGGACTTATGGAGGCCCTTCGGAGTCGCTGGACGTTCGGGGGGCCCTTTGAACGTCCATTGAGTACGGCGGTGACTCCGAGGAGGACGGCGGCGGGGTTGCGACCCCCGTCCCCGTGAGCACCGTGACAGGTTCCCGGGAGGATACAATGCGCCCCTCGGCGGCGGGCTCAAAGGCAAGGCACTGAGGGGCCCCTGGTGCAGATCCCACCGGAGAGCCCTGGGGTCCCCCCTCTCATGTGCCGATGCGACAGCCGCGGGGATTTTAGTGGGTAAGAATCCCACATACCCCGGCCGAGCCCCACAGCTCCCGGGGATCTTTGGAAGATTTCCCCCGCGTCAAAAAAAAAAGACTTATGGAGGAGTTCTCACGTCTTGTGATATCCAGAGTATGTCTGGCTAGTAAGCCAGACCATACCAGTAGGTATTGATTGCTTTCGCGAATCAAGTGAGGGTTGGGAGGGAACGGATGTATCAAGAGGTGAGATATCCTTGTATCTTGTACTTCCCTGGTACTTCTGCTATAAATATGTTAACTACTACTCAATAGGTACCACATGCTCAGTATATCCTGGACGTAGTTAAAAATCACATTGGATTGCAGGTGGACTTGAGGACTCTTCCTTATGTCCTATGCTTCCCTGGTACTTCTATTCTAGTATAAACAGCTCATAAAAGATAAGGCATAAAATTATGCACCTGATATTTTCTGCTAACCTAGTACTTCTGGTAATAATTGGTCGATTTTATTACTCCAATTTCTACCAAGTACTAAGTAAACTATTACAAAATAACGAAAATAATGGAATATTATTTAAATCTAATTAATTTATCTCTGGTGGTACCACGGAGTTGTCCGTAGTATACCAGTGGTACCACGGACAAAAAAAATCACTGGTGGTACTACTGGTGGTACCACGGAAAACAAACGTTATTATCATCTAAATATAATAAAACTTAATCAACATTGGTTAATTATTACTTACTAATAAAATCGATCATAGTCTGAGAACTCTAGAAATCACAGATCAGGGTTTGTTTATATTAAATTTATTAAAACGTTTTTGTAGCTGACTGTGCAAAAATACGTTGATTTTCACGATCAAGCGAGTTGACGACAAAAAAAGTAGGTAAAATCGGAGGGTGCCAACTCGCGCGCGCGCGCGAGTTTCGCACGCGCGAGATGACGAATAAGTCAATTTAATGAAATACCTCCGACTCATTCGCTAAATTGGCCATTGTTATTAAACGAGATACCATAAACTTTAATCTCGAAGGCGTTCAAACACTTTCTACCGACAAACCTTGGACAAAAAATATTTCCATTGTTACATACGTACACGTTGTTCGTTCACTTGATTTTTTAGCAACACCTGCGGTGTTACCATCGTCTCGAGTCTCCGCCGCATCACAGGTGTCGTTGACTTCAACATTGTCGTGTTGAACTGAGTCGGGTTTTAGTTTCTAGAGTGAAAATACTGTGAGTTTACTTACATGGTACGGTGTTAGAAAGCGTGGGCGATTCGATACACAATTAATAGCAGCATCGTTGTACGTTTGAGATCTGCTTCTTATACTTGCTATTGTTTGTTGCCAAGTTTAATTACCGGCGAAAGTAACGAAGTAGTGTGTGAAAGTTTCCTACACACGTCAGGTTCCACGTGCATTGTGAATACGTTTTTTATGTAATCTTAAGTAGGGTGTCGTAATTTTTGTTTATATGGAATTGTTGTCTGGTAGTGTGTAATCGGTTACGTGATGCAACTGATTATTTAATGTTATTCAATTGTTTAAAAAGTTAGGATTATGTTGGTTTGCCTAATAATATTAATGATTTATTTCTATTGTTCGCTTAATGCGCAAACCTGCTACGCTTTCGTCTGGCCTTATAAATGAGGTTCGTAAGCTACATAAGTACTTATTTATAAATGTAACCCTTCCAAAATAAATTTTATATCTTGACGACGGTGAAATCCGCATCATAATCTATTCTGTAGTTTAGAAGTAGAAAGCGAGCAAGCAGACAACCTTTTACAGAGATTTTACCAAATACCGTAATATTTTTTACAATCTTTACTTTAAAATATGATCTTTATAATTTTTATCTAGTATACATACATATTTCTGACGTCTCATAAACGGCTTATTGACAGATTAGATTATAAGGATGATAATCTTTCGCATGAAACGCGATAAAAACTCGTAGATGGCAACAAAAATTCGCATTTCAATGTGTTATTATTTCATGTCTGTACTCTCGGATGTAGTTTTCTTATAGATTAGGAAACGACTTTATCACTCTTATTCATCATGATCAGCTATTAGGTATAATATTCAGGCAAAGAACAATGATTAATGACATTGGTAAACATTTGATGTGTTAAATGAAGTTTGCAGCAAAAAAGTATATAAGTGTTTGTGTCAGCTGTCTTGTTACCATAATCTAGGCTTTGCCTAGTTTGGGATAAGATGACCATGTGTGGATTGTCCCAGAATGATTATTATTATATTGCGACTTATGATTACAAGAAGTTAAAAACTCTTTATAGAATCTCGGTCACCTGCCAAATATACCACGGCACCAGGGTTTTCGTTGATCTGTTCCGGCAACATAACGGGTATATGAGTCTGACATATTGGCATTGGCATATCATAGCGTGTTCTCATATTCAATTATTTGCTGATAAGATGACATGATTAATGTTTCCGATTGCTGCTGCCGAGTCTAACCTTTTTTTGGTTCTGAGAAATAATATGTATCTTTTCCTATTTTATTGGATACCTAGCAATGATCGAGTAGATAGTTGCTTTTGAAAATTATTGGACGTTTAATAATATCTGTGTAGGAAGCGTCACAATGCCACAATATTACCAGTTAAAAAATCTTTTTAAAAAAAAATTGAACCGACTTCAATATCACTAAAAAGTATAAAATAATTTAAATATTATTGAAGTTGGTGTTAGCGTACCTGCTGTGTATATTTGGCACCAACTTCAATAATATTTAAATTATTTTATACTTTTTAGTGATATTGAAGTCGGTTCAATTTTTTTTTAAAAAGATTTTATTTTAACCTTTTTAGTGATATTTTCATATATAAAGATTGAACCATCGAAAACCGTAAAATTATCTAGGTAGGTTATGATCACATTATCGTCTACATAGTTTTACATAATTCATGTTTCTTCAGAAAATAATATCCGGTCGTAATGAAATTTGCATGGAAACATCATAGTAGTTTACTCTCTCGAATAAAAAAAGAATCATCGAAATCGGTTCATAATTGTCAGAGCAATGTAATGGAGAACATCAGTTTTATGGTTTTTACCAGATTAATTCCTCCACATCGTTCATGGTCCTCCAGGAAGTTCTTATCCGGTTGTAATAAAATTCATACAGATTCAATACAGTGGTTTCTTCTTTCGAATAAAAAAAGAATCATTGAAATTGGTAAATATTTGCCAGAGTTATGACCATTTTTGTCCGACCGAGCGAGTCCGAGCGACTAAAACGTCATCTATATAGGCTTTCTAGCAACTCTCAGTGCGCAGTCACCATTCTTGTTTTTTTAGGAACTACTTATTACTAAGCAATAATTTTTTTATGGGACCCAATCAATGGATTGAAGAATGGATGGAAGAAAGATTTTTTCAAATCGGTTAATAATTGCCAGAGTTATGCGCGAACATACATAAAAAAAAAAAAAAAAAAAATATATACAGACGAATTGAGAACCTCCTCCTTTTTTGAAGTCGGTTAAAAAGGCAATATTTTGGATGTTTCTTCGAATCACACGAAGGCCACAATTTTACCAGGTAAAAAGGCAATATTTTGGATGTTTCTTTAGGCAAAGGTTTCTTTTCCATCATTAAAACCTTGCACAGTTATGAAGGCTCAGTGAAAGATATTTCGACTTAATTTGCATAGTTAACCAACAGACAGTTGGATGAAATATCCATCAACTCGGCCCACCTGTGTAAACATTTTCAGCTATCAAGATTGAGAAGAGTCTAGACCAACAATGAAATATTAGTCGATTAAGAAAAATAAAAGCAAATTTAAGATGACCGAATTTAGTTCTTTAATCAGTAAATATGTTGACGTCGGCTGCCTGACCTGTGGTCAAGTGCGGCGGCGACTGAGGTTATGGGTGGGACATGCCTATAATATGAGACCTAACATACCAGACGAAACATGTGAGCAGTAATAACCTAACTCCGAACTCTTCCGGGAAAAGACGTGATGTTATGTACAACATCAGAAATTGTTTTCAGCTTACAGAAAGTCGTGACCGTTACTATTATCGTACCTCGTTAGTGCGGATTCATTATAGATAACATTAAATTTAAACCTTTATATTTGACTTCAGGTGAAACTTGACGTGTTGCGAGAATGTTTACTGGATCACAGCTAATTATGTAATACACACGCTCTGTTTGTTCAGTTCTAGATGTCTTATCGACTGTTTTCATTACGTAGCCAAGAACTGTTTGAAATTTCTTGCTTGCAATTTCACAGTCAGCTTTGACAATGTAAACACTTAAATATCAAAACATTGTTAAGCATTATTGTAAACTTCATTGGAAGTGACGTTTTAATCGTACCAATAGGAACACTCAGAAGTATACCTTATAGCGGTTTTAATATCATGCATACCAAGTAACGAATTAAAATATATACCTACCTGTGACGAAATACTTGAAGTATATAAAAATACAAGTAATATTAATAACATGTCGTTTAAAGCCGTTATGTACAGACGCCAGTCGAATATGCACATTGCACACGGTATTAGGAATTCACATTAGAAATATTAGTGATGGTTCTTATAACTGTAATTTTATAAGCTCGGATTGTATTTTTATTGGAAACGTACCTAATTGAGTAGTTAAACGCGAAGCTGTTCATTGATGCATATGTGTAGAACAAATTGGTCATTGGTAAGATTAGGCTACCTGAATAACAGTAACTTCATGGGTTAAACACATATAGGCTTGCCAAACGTCCTTTAATTTAGAGGACGTCCACATTTTCACCTATAAATATTGGTAGTGTCCCTTACTTGAAAACAAAGACTAGAGCACGATACTTGGTCCTTTATTTTGGAAAAAATTGGAAAATGATGAAGGAAACGTATATTTATTTGATACCTTATTTTTATTTCGTATTCGTAAATAGTGATTTTTATTAATAAACTACCTGACCCACGAAGCCCAGTCCGCGCATAGGTACTGCATATATACCTTTCTCTTGAATCACTCTATCTATTGCTAAAAAGTGCACTAAAATCCGATGCGTAGTTTAAAAGATCTAAGCGTACAAACAACGGGGGCGACTTTGTTTCATACAATGTAAAGATAAAGATATCTCTACTGACATTATAACAGAGCGTTTTATTGAAAATAACATCATGCCCCTACGTTACGTCATTAGGCCTATAATTTCTACTAATCAATCCTTTACAATACGAAACAGGAGCTGGCAACCCTAAATACATACCACATTAAACCACTCATTATGAAGGACAATAAACAAAACTGAAATAACAACCGAATTCAAAAACAGCCAATTTAGTTATTTCAAGATAATTTTATTTTATACAATTTACCTGGAAATCTTGAACTTTGGATCCTTAAAAACAAAATAATAGCACAAAAAGTGAGGACGGATGAGAACGGATATTCAGAATTGTTAAACTAAAATACTGAGAACGAAATTAATTCGGACGTCAGAATAAGATAACAAAAAGAGTTAATTTTAGCTTGTCATTTTAAACAGTAATTAGTGGTTAATGATGATTCCCATTGTTGGTTGTTTCTCACGGATAAGCGAGAGATGAGGCGGCACTGTTGTATGATTATTTCGCAGAGGTATTACGACGTAATAAGGCTATAGAATTCAGCTGCTCCCAAATAAAGTTTGTATAAAATAGATATTTCGTTACACGTGCCAAATATACAGATGTCAAATGCTGTAATTGACACAGCCTAATTAAAACAAAGTTTAACTGCTTAGTCATTTTGAAAAATAAAAGTATTCTCGTAATCCATAATCAAATACATAGTATACCTACAGTAATTAATAAGCAACGAAAAATTAACAATATTTTAGAAAATCTTATTCCCAGAATGTCGACTTGGAGGCAATACAATTTGCCCTAAGCGATTTGAAATCAAAACGTAAGCAAATTAAAGTACAATTAAAATCAAAGCACGGAGCACAGGAAAGAGGCAGGAGACGCGTCTTGGAGTGAAATTGATTGAATTAAGCCGGCAAAGGGCCCCTCGGGCCCGTTGACAGGATCTATATGCAGTGCACACATCAATTTATGTAATTGAAGGGCTATCGAGCACCGGGCAATTTTTTGGTTTCGGTAATAAATAATATGGTTTTAGAATTCGTTTCACAATTTTGGCTGGGTTCAAAGAATACAATTGAAGGTACCAGCTTTAATCGTTAGCAAAAAATAATAATCTATTCTCACTGAAGTAGAATAAAATACTTCAGAAATGTAAGCAGCAGATTTGCTTCAAATTGGGTCAAACGGTCCAGACGGTTCCTGAACTTTGAAATGATCGACGCTCAGGACGTCCCATACATGGGTCGGGTCAGGACGCAGGGAACATGTGAATAACCTCTGCTGAGACCTACGCTCAATAAGCTTTTTTGTTTTAACAGTTATGTATATTAAAATTTCGCCTCTTGAATAAAAAGACCTAGACAATATTGAACTGAGCGATGAAAATAGCATATTAAAGTTCTACAACATCTACTTAGTAGCACAAAAAGTCCTACTGCATTTTTAGGTTTTACAATGTACATAAATAAGGTTAAGGTTGTCTGGAAGAAATCGCAACCTGCGATAAGACCGCCCAATGTATACCATTGTATATTTTCTTTGTACTTCTTTGTTTTCCTGTACTTTTTGGTGTGCAATAAAGAGTTCTCTATCTATCTATCTATAAATAATTAATGTTTATCTAATAAAATAACTGCTTCTAAAAATAGATAAGATGAAGTAACCTAGCACGAATTTGGTATTAACAACATTGGAACTAAAACATACAAAGTAGCAGCACATAAAACTATTTCAGACAGAGCAATTCAATTTTTTTTTATTACCAGCCTTGGTTTTTGTCCCACTGTTGGGTATGGACCTCCCCTCAAGATGCCAACTGCGGGTTGGCTGACTTCACACGTCATTCGAACTATTAATCTTAATAGAGTAAAAACGTATAAACTGGTCCTATCCTTCGCTGCATCAGGTCAAGCACTTCAGTTTATTGGATTACCATAGTTTTCTGATTAGCTTGAACAATTTCAAACTGAAAACTCACCATTTCTACCAACCAAATTTTACAATCGGTTTCCAATGCAAGTAAAAACACGTTTTTAATCTGTAATAGATTGATCAAATAAAATTTATGACGAATAATTTATGACCGTAATCGATTACGATATAGTACATAACCAAGTTAATGTTGAACTTATCGAATTCTTTGCCAATTGAAGCGGTGCGAATCGCTGTAAAGCAACTTCTAAAGTACTGCTGCATAAGTGTGTATGTAAGAGGTACGTAATTGCTGATGTTAATTAACTTTATCGTTTGGGTACTCAAATTCTGTATAGATATGGACAATTAAGTCAATAAAGTAAATTTTATAATGCTTTGATCCCGTACACGGGCCTCTTTAGGCTAAGAGATTTGGCCCTCGCATAATAATATGGAATCATTTATTGTAATATAAAATAATGTTGGACGAAAGATGAACGCAGATAAATGTGGGGGACCAGACACAGATATTCAAATGGGTCTGAACAATGCAAAATATATACAGGGTGTTACAAAATACCCCGTAAAAAATATACCTCAAAAAAGTAAAAAAATATTATTATTTTAACTGATGTGCAAACCCTATTTCAGTAAAAATAAAGAGTAAAACTACACAGAATGTACTACATTTCTACCTAATTCGCGGAACGACAAAATTTTTAAAAGACCTAACCTAACGAAACAACCTAGAAAGTGGTGGAAATGTCCAAATGTTGGAAAAAAATACTCGAAACAGCTGTAGGATATCGATTAGAAGATTTGAAATTGTCAACATATTTTTTTTTTCAACGTGATATTTTCTGAGCCAGTACTTGAGTATAATGACATCCTTACCCCACATCTATATATATTATATGAATGAAAAATAGAAAAACAAAGTATACAATTAGTAGGTAAAATAGGTACGTAGGCCTTTCTGTTAAATAATCTGGTTCCCTGACATGACAGCTTACTAGGGTTGACAACATTTTTGGCTTTGATAATTATATTTTTTACGGGGTATTTTGTAACACGTTGTATTATGAGTTGAATAATTCTTTAAGATATGGAAACAGGTGAAAAATATTATCTAAAAATGCAACTTACTTTAGTTGCATTTTTAGATAATATTTTTCACCTACTCGTGCACTAAGTTTCACAAGAATTCTCTTTCACATGTTACGCTTCCAAATAGCATCTAACTGAATTTCTAAGACACTACAATCGTTAATAGGAACGGTGCGCATTCTACTTGCAGGCGTTGCTACATTTCCAACAGAGATAAGCATATCAACTATTATCTACGCACAACCGTTACCATTTCCGCATACCGTAGCTGAGGAAATGAGGAAAAGCATTTTTTTAACTACACCAGTTAACATCTCAACATGGATGCAACTTTCACTACACGAAGCATTTCCATCAATGCACCGCCAACTTTCCAATATAAATGTGCAGGTGACCATTATTCGGAGTCGAAACTTTACAAATCATGCACAATCACGGTCTCATATCGGGAAAGTTTTTATGACTTGTTTATTTTTATTGTCAATCCGTTGGGGGGAAAACGCGAGTAATGTGAAACTTGTGGCGCAGTAAGCGAGTAATGTAAACGGTGCATTAATTAGCTACATGAGAGCTGTTTACGTGTTTCGCAGTCGGCACGCGTATTCTGGTCTTCACTTTCAATCTTAGATGAAATGCAAACGAGATAAGGTTAAACTACGGAATGCATTATATTATGTAACACTGTTTTGAAAATGACCAAGCCGCTGATCAGATAATGAGTACGTTCGCACGGTCGCATGAAATTTCTTATGAGCCGTGACTTATTCGGTATGACTTCAAAGGATAATTTAAAAATAACCTAAGAATAATTTGGGGTTAGATTTAATTATTCAAACTGAAAATTATAATGTTATAAATGCTGATATGGAAACGTAGTTCGAATTCGAAGTACCACTTAACAATGACATAATTTATGTTAGATAAAGCACTGATGTAGAGACAATTATAGGCCGACCGTTTAACTCGCGCATCGCCTGCGCGGCAAGAAGGGCGAGGGGAGATGTTAGCGGATGGGTGAAAGGGGTGCGCGGAGCAGAGAGCTTACGTCAAATGCGGCAGTGCGCTGGCTGTGCTCGCAGCGCGCGGTTGGTGTTTTTGTTACGGACGCTTGAAGATAAACGCACAAGGTATACGACTGCCAAGATAAATCTCAAGATGAATCGCTCTTCCAGTTCGTTGATGAAGAGATGGACCGATTTATTATTAATTTGCAAGATTCTGACTCCTCAAGCTACACAGACAGTGATGATGATTCAAGCGATATGAATATTAGTGACGAATAGTCCTATAAATTTTTTATCTATGGTTAAATATTTCTTAAACGGAGTTAATTATTGTTTTATGATTTTGTACCTATGAAGCTATTATAAAATATTTGTAAAACTTAAAAATAAATACTTAAAAAAAGATACTTATTATTTTATTCTTTACCAACAATGTCTATCTCGAGATAAATCTTTGGATTATTGACTCCGTGTGTAGCGTTACCCGCCCCCGCTCCCCTCCCACCGCGCAGGCGACACGCGAGTTAAACGGTCGGCCTATAGTCAATAATATATTTTATATATCTATACTTATAATAAAACTGTAACAGGTCCAATTCTGTACATTGAAGATATTTTGAAAATTATATTTGGAGGGCATTCTATAACCGATACTGAGGCTGAAAATGTAATTTTTTTAATTTTTGTCTGTCTGTCTGTCTGTCTGTCTGTATCACGGCTGAGCATCACGCCGAAACTACTGAATGGATTCAAATGAAACTTGGCATGATTTGAGATCTTACTACGAGGTAGGACATAGGATACTTTTTATCCCGTAATCTAGCACGGTTCTTTTGGGAGAGGGTATTAAAGTCAAAATGGGTAGTTGGTTATACGCTTGGTCCGATTTTATAAATTTTTCTTTATAATATAATAAATATCAGTAAGCTAACACTCATAGAGAGTTGTTATCAAGGTTTTGTAATCGATCGGGTTAAGCAACGTTAGGTAAGGTCATTAAATAGATGGGTGACCGTTTAACGCCATTTGAACTAAACGTCTCCGTGCTTCGAAGGGCAAGTACAAAGTGGGTCCAAGTTTTTAACCGACTTTAAAAAAGGAGGTTTTGTATTCTTTGCGAATGTGTATTATTGAAAGTTTAGTTAACGTAAACACAGCGCGGGCGGAGCTGCGTGGGTCAGCTAGTTTTCAATATAAAATGGGACTGTCGCAACTGCTAAGCTGCGTTAAAGTAATGCGGCAACTACAAACTTTATTAGTAATGCGGCATATTATTAATAAATAGAAAGAAAATTGTTACCCTAGTAACATACATTTTCTTCAAAAAATTGACAAAGCCTCAACTGAAATCGAAAATATCGAGATCACAAACTGATAAACCTCCAACATTTTGTTGTATATGACATTAAAGCGGAATAATTAACACTTTCAATTAGTACTAAAACAAACATTACACTAATTAGGTAATCACAGATGCTTTCCATGTCTCAACGCGACGACAGCATAAATCAAGTGAATGTTTTATGGCGTCTTCACATAAGCCAAGTGGAAGATCGCCAGGGTTATAAATATGGATTTTGTATACCTGAGAGATTCATTTGCTAACGTTGACACAGGCTAGACTTATCCCAGGTCGGTTTATTCTAGATTAACTATTTCTAATGATAAACTGCAAGATTTATGGTCGTGATTCATTAATATTGTAGTGTTATAATTGCTTGTAGATTATTCTCCAAACGATACGGGCTTTATTTTAAGACAGCACAAATCTAGTCTTCTTTTAATTAAGATCGATACGTCTACATCTCTACCTTTAAGATGTTAGCTTTAACGATTAGTTTTAATTAATTGAATTACAGTTATAATTTAATACGCAGCTCAACGTCTAGATTGTCACAAGTACGGATCAAAAACCTGAACCAGTCTTGCCTAATAATTAATGTTATTCTTAAACATATTGAGTTGATCACTCCAAATGGGTCATTACCCTAGACCGGTAACCAATAAAAGTCATCAAAACAGAACGATAACGGCCGAACAACCTTCGTTGCAAGGTTGTCATCGGATATCAGACGGCATACAACATTAACCTAAAAACGTTATTAAAAATACAGTTGAATGCGAAATTCGCAACAAATACAGGTACCGTATTTCTTGGAAAAGAAAAACATGTGAAATATAGGTATTGTGTGTTTTTGGAGATTAATAAATAAATAATAATAAATAATATACTTCAGTACAGTACTGACATACTACGTATAGGATGTTTAGGAAAAGAAGAAAAAAATAAAGATTGTTATTTTTTACTGAGGTTCCTTTTCCTTATCATTTTAATCAGTTAGTACGCTTACATCTACGTCTGCATTACTACTAATTATAATGTGAGATTGCAGTTAAGCACCAGTTAATATTATCAAGTTAAATTATTATAAGGTCAAACGTTTCTTACTATTTCTTAAATTATTTATTTCAGTTAAAAGTGGCCATCAACCAAAGTTAAATCTTTCGTTATATAATTTATATTATTCTAGCTAAATTATTACAAACTGGATGAAACTGTATCAAGCTTAACAGCTGCGTCTTTGTACTCCTCAGCTCTAGTTCATCTAAGTTTGAAATCTTGTCTGACACTGCCTTTAATAGCTTTGCATCTTAAAGTATAAAGAGTATCAACAGTTCTCGCTTCACAAATAAGCAAATCTTAGGAGGATTTTATCAAATCTTAGGAGGATGTTAAATCTTAAATTACTATTTTGCCTAAAACTTAAGCAATGGGTTAAACTTACTTTTCAGATGTCAGAGTAACGACACTAAAACACGTCTCTACTTTATTGAAATATTTTAATGCCACTTCAGTTCAATCTATTTTCGTTGTTATAATCAGGTATAATAACTGTAATGCAGATATATCCAGAAATATGTTAAGATTTTCAACAACTAGCCATCCTACTCGTATGTGTTTCAATTCAATCCCATTTATTCTATTAACTTTCACATCCTGTTTTAACTATATTATCCTAACCAGAAATATCCAATAGCATCAACAACTGTATTCGCTCTAGGAATGTAGAAATCCCGTTTAATGAAATTAAACTGTCGTTAAATTGGCTAGTGACATAAACACATGTTTCAAATAACGCATAAAATGTCACTGCAATTAATAACGTCCTCATAACATCTTGTTGTGCATTTAGAACCTGTTTTGCCGCTTTCTTGAAGGTTACCTTAGACGTAATGTTATTTATGGCTTGTTGAGACCGGGAGCTAGGGGATGTAGGTTTTGCTAATTATATTTGCTGTATTCTAAGGAATGTTTCTATAAAAGTGATTTATAGAGGCGGTCATCTTTTATTAATAGGGACATTGATGCTAGTGGTATGGATACTTAATTGTAGTCTCTCAGGTATAAATATTTTACTTTAATGGCTCAGGCAATGACTATCAGGTTAAAGGCGATTTATAACAGAAATAAAAAATCTCTATTTACACCATACAGTGGTTTGGATTTGAGACAACACTATTGCTTATAAGACTTGGTTTGAAGCGGCTAGTTTTAGAAATTGAATAATGTAAAAAAACTACGTGAATGACCCTAGATTGAGTACATTTTTAAATTGCTAATTTTCATCAGTGTAGTAAAAAAAGAAACTTGGTTCTTTGATAAAAAAGAGGCATTAAGAAATCATAACAGATTTTTATTTTAACGCAACGAAAAACCAGTTGTAAAAATTATTCAAAGTTTTTATAACATTTCGTACGACGGTAAACGATGTTACTAAATAAATTGTACGTTCGCGTGCCTTCACCATCGTACAAATGAGTTTCCGCAAATTAGCACATACACACCACTCCGTGAATGTTGGTCTTAAAATTATCAAAACAAAAGTACGCAATGAATTATACAATGTAGTTCTATTATGTAATTTCGAAATTACGTGTGAATGCGTTTAGGCAAACGGCACACATGTGCTGACCACTAAACTCCATTTTACCTTTTATTCTTAATGAAGTTTGCATAATGACTGTCTTTAATTTATAGACTTGGGAAATCATTGTGCATGGATTTATGTTTTGAGGTTTTAATTCAGTATTTTAATATTGCATCAGAGTTCGTTTAGCAACGCTTATCTGCTCTTTGTTGGATGATAATAATTGGTTGGATAACTCTTGATTATAAAATTTTACTTAGCAATATTTCCTATTTAGAGTCGAGTGTCGTGAGCATTCAAAGGAAACATTCTATTGGGCTCAGTGAATTCTTCAATACCTGTTCCTTCCGAGAGCATGCTGAGAATAGCTCGATAAGGATTTTGTAATCTGTATCTTTCTTAAACATTTTGTTAAGAGTGTGTTTCTTTTGGAAAGCATGGTAAGTCTGGCATTAAATTTGACTTTAGACTTCACTAGAGTATTTGTACCACATGTAGTGTTTACTAATAATTAAACGATTTACAAGAGTGCGGACACGTGAACCTTGCGCCTACCACCGCGAAGGTTATATCCTGGCGTGAATCACTGCTTCCGTACTTTTATTGATGAAGTTACTTATCTATACCTCAACGAAAAAAAAACCACTGGTTCTCCGATACGACTAAATGACTGTTTAATGTCCAAAACAGAAGATTCATCAAGACAAACCTGACACACAACATCTCAATTAATAATCACACCAAATTGATTCTTGGTTGTTTTTTTAAACCGTAATTGAAAACAAACAGGTATTTTATTCATCGCTACGTATCAAACGTACTCAAATCAGCCAGTCGTGTAATTAAGCAAGTTTTAGACTTTATTATTCTTAACACGTCTGAGTAAATTTTGTGTTGAAGGTGTCCTTGCTCGATTTTCGGTACGAAACTAAGAATATGGAACCTGTTTATTAAGACAGATGTGAGGCAGATGTTACCATAAACGATAAGAGTGCTTTCGATGAGCTTTGTACAGAAAAAAAAGTTCTGCCTGTTTAATCGCCAGCAAAAAATCCAATTTGATTTGGTACAAGCATAGATAATTCTTCCTCCAGTTCATTTTTACAGACAGGGCTCTACAGTAAAAATACTTTATTAGATTTACTAGAATTGTGTCGATCCACAATTAAAGGTCTGGAGAAACCTGTTGACGTGTGGTTAATTTTGGTAGATTGACCTTCGTCTCATAATCTATCTGAGTTTAAAGGACTATACAATATTTCTTTCTTGGAGCTTTTTTAAACTTTTTTTTGACGCGGGGGAAATCTTCAAAAGATCCCCGGGAGCTGTGAGGCTCGACCAGGGTATGTGGGATTCTTACCCACTATAACCCCCGCGGCTATCGCATCGGCTCATGAGAGGGGACCCAGGTCTCTCCGGTGGGATCTGCACCAGGGGTCCCTCAGTGCCTTGCCTTTGAGCCCGCCGCCGTCCTTTCCGGAGTCGCCGCCGTACTCAATGGAGGAGCTTTTCTAACCTAAACGCTTACCAAAATTATGAATTTGATTCATCCAATTTTTTGATAATCTGTAACGGTTTTGAATTTTAAGGATACAAACAGTTTGTGCATTTTCTTTTAGTGTGTTTCTTCTTCGTTTCAGCAAAATAAAATATGGAATAAAGTATAACATTCAAAGCGTAGCAAATCGCAATTATGTTTCGGACATTGAAATGCAAAAATCCATTATTGGGCGCTGTTCAAATAATTCTTTTCTGCGTTCAGAAGTCGTTAATTTTTCTACATTGAATATTTCGCGACTGACAAAAACAAAGTTTTAATCCTTTGTTATAGAACTGATTACTTGATAGATGTCTTTCTGACTACGGATTTAATGTACCTATTTTTAAAGAATCTGGTATAATTGTCATTAAATGATGAGTTTATTGCTCTACGTTACTCGGCCTATTTTGTACAGAGGGACATCCGTACACACATGCTTTACAAACCAAAGGACCCGGGTTCAATTCCTACAACAAGCAAAATTGTAGTTGTTCCCTACTGGTTAAGTTCTATCCCCTGGTCACCTGCTTATCTTAAAAATAAGATGATCATCATCATTAAAAAAAAACAAGTCAAAGACATTTGGTTTGTGTTGTTCAGACCACAGTTCCACATTTATTGTTCAGATTTGATCTTGTAAAGAAACGGTTTTAGAAGATATCTTACAGATGGGACCTACAGTAATTATAGTCTTTAAAACCAATCGCTTTGTGTTTGGCTACATTACTTATCACTGTCTACTGTACACACAAACCTTGATGCTACAATCTTATCGGATATCCTGGGCGGACTACAACATCATTTCCTGGTGATATTATTTCCTTTTCCATACGTTTCTATAATGTATAAGCTAGATGATTGTTCTCGTGTTAGGTACAAATAAAAGGTTCAATATTAGCTGTTACGACAAAACTGAGTGCTGCCAAAAAATGAACAGTCATGTGCTCAAGGAACTGAAATTTGTTAATGGGCCTTTTGATAGCAATCGCATAATCGACTGCCAACAACTCGATTTGAGGCTCTAAAACTAAAAGAAGTTAGTGAATAAACACATTAATTTGGTAAACTGAAATTACTAATTACAATTCATTAGAAACTTGACGTAAAATAGTAGTAGGTACTATAGGCCGACCGTTTAACTCGCGTATCGCCTGCGCGGTAAGAAGGGAGCGGGGGCGGGTAACGCTATACACGGAGTCAATAATCCAAAGATTTATCTCGAGATAGTCATTGTTGGTAAAGAATAAAATAATAAGTATCTTTTTTTTAAGTATTTATTTTTAAGTTTTACAAATATTTTATAATAGCTTCATAGGTATAAAATCATAAAACAATAATTAACTCCGTTTAAGAAATATTTAACCACAGATAAAAATTTTATAGGACTATTCGTCACTAATATTCATATCGAATTATGATCTTGTTTTCTGGCTTTAAAAAAGGAATATACATTGTATGCTATTTGTTTAGCTTGCTTGTTAATTTTGTTCGCAAAACTGGAAGAGCGATTCATCTTGAGATTTATCTTGGCAGTCGTATACCTTGTGCGTTTATCTTCAAGCGTCCGTAACAAAAACACCAACCGCGCGCTGCGAGCACAGCCAGCGCACTGCCGCACTTGACGTAAGCTCTCTGCTCCGCGCACCCCTTTCACCCATCCGCTAACATCACCCCTCGCTCCCTTCTACCCCCTCAGGCGATACGCGTATTAAATGGTCGGCCTATAGTAAGTACATTACCTAATAGATATTTTGCGCTAAGTAGTGCTAAACAAAAAAAAAAGATAGAGAGCATACACACTCCTTTTCACCCACGACAGGTTTGGCTACAGACAAATAAATCTAATTTAGATTTCTCTGGCGACAACATTATACATAAAATTAAAAATTGTGTAAATAGTACAGGAGCTAGAAAATATTGTTGAAAAAGTATTAAATATAAAAAAAAACTGACAACAAAAAGAACTCTTAAAAACTGAACAGGTTTCCAGTAACATTAACCGTGGGGTGTCCGGGTAAGAATAGCACCCTCACATCTCCTCCCGTTGGGTGTCCGTAAGAGGCGACTAAGGGAAAACAAGAAGACGGGCCACAGCGTCTTTCTATTGGATTACCTACCACCTTTTTTTTTTTTTTTTGACGCGGGGGAAATCTTCGAAAGATCCCCGGGAGCTGTGGGGCTCGACCGGGGTATGTGGGATTCTTACCCACTAAAACCCCCGCGGCTGTCGCATCGGCACATGAGAGGGGAGACCCCAGGGCTCTCCGGTGGGATCTGCACCAGGGGCCCCTCAGTGCCTTGCCTTTGAGCCCACCGCCGGGGGGCGCATTGTAGCCCCCCGGGAACCTGACACGGTACTCACGGGGACGGGGGTCGCAACCCCGCCGCCGTCCTCCTCGGAGCCGCCGCCGTACTCAATGGACGCTCAAAGGGCCCACACCCCGAGCGTCCAGCGACTCCGACTACCACCTATACTGCGATCCCCAAGACGCCTGCCAAGCGTGGGGATTAATATAACCCTCCCTTCAAGGCGGAGGCCTTTGTTCAACGGTGGACGTCTTTCGGCTGCTGTTGACGATAATGAGCTAAACAAAGCTTCCGATAAAACTGGCATGCAAAAATTAAATCTGCATGAAACTCCGTTGGGGCTACGATTGCACAGACAGGTGTCAAACACTTATTAATTATAAGTATTAAACGCTACTGCTTATTACGTCGCTTGTGTAAAACTGAAATCTGAATGAAATAAAAAGCAAGCATGCGCATCTAGTTTTGAATGGTCTTTAAGTTTGACGGACGGTCACCATCCACGGATGACGTAGTATTGTAATAATAGAGACATAAACGAGGTCTGGATCTGGTTTATGTCCCACTGTTGGGCACGGGCCTCCCCTGAAGAGACGGGTTTCGGTCATAGTCTACTATGCTGGCCACGTGCGGATTGGCGGACTTCACACGTCATTTGAAAGGTAGTTAGGCTCTCTCAGACATGCAAGTTTCCTCACGATGTTTTCCTTCACCGAAAGCTAGTAACAATCGCACAGACTATTCGCACATGATTAATTAAAGAAATCAGAGTTGCGTGCCGGGGTTCGAACCTGCGCACCTTGTTTCCAAGGCAAGCGCTCGCCCACTGAGCTGTTACTGCTTCCGCTGTTATTGTAGTTTATTTTCACTGAAATACTGTGTCATGTGCTAGATATTAGTGGTACAAGGGTATATGATGCACATGTTTATTTAATTTAAAATACTTAACAATTAGCGTATATTAGCGAGTGGGAAGTTACTTCGTCTGGCTTCAAGTTAACGCTAACTAGACATAATAAGCAAATTGTATACCAGTCTAGACGGTATTGTGTCTAAGTTCGGTGGACCGAAAGATGTTCGCCCTCAGACCATGAATATATACTAGTAAATAATAAATTAATTTAAATAAAAACTATTACATCTAAGTTTAAAATGTTTAAGTTTTTAATAAGTTTAAACTTTATTATTATTAATTATTTATATTATTCATATGAGATAATAAACTGAATAGCAGCAGCACGAGTAGCAGTATGTAAACATACAACTATGTACATTCCGGTACAGAGGATAATTGGAGAAATAACTGGGTACAAGACGCATCTAGCTTTTTATACAAGTATGACATGAACACAATGAAAAAGGATACTGTGTCAGTGGTATCGCTTTGTCGGCAGCAAAAGGCATCTGAAACAGCCTTAAAAGAAGTATTACGTCCTTACAGAGCATTGACAAGCATAAAAGTAGTATTAAAAAAACCAACCATCATAAAACGAAAATATCGCAGAATGTAACAAACAAACATTGTCTATTATTGCTTATTATACACATAAGTAATTACTCATACAGTCTGAAGTATTCCTTTAACAGTCTGATATGGAATTCCAGACATTTGTACAATAATTAAAGAATGATGTCAGTGGCAGCAATATGTTCGCTAAGGGCGACACTTGTGCAAACACCGCGTCGAAGCGAGACTAAGCGGTTTGCGACGCATCGAACACAAAGAAATCCTTTGTGGTATTGAACGTTTCAGGATCTTTCAGGGTTTCTGATTTTAAATATAAATGTTTATGAAAGGTCGAATACCATTGATACTCCTGCTTAGAATTAGAACATTCTCCTCAAAAAAGAACTTAACGCGTAGGAGCTCTTGAGATCTTGAGAGACTCTTCAGGCTAAAGGCGCTCTGATGGTACTGTCATCAACTGTCCTAGCGGTAAACCCAAACCCAACCTGCATTGCCAAAAGAAAACCTTTCCAGATAGATCCCTTTCAGAACCTGGTAAAGGGTACAGGTTTCTTTCTAGATGGTCTCTTGTGCAAGGAACATTCCAGGTAGGTAACACCACAGTACCAGATGTTTTACCGCTGGTTTAAGTATGAAGGCGATACTGTAGCTTGTGGGATTACTGGGCTCAAGGGCTTTAACAATCACTGTCTCACGTGATGACCAGCATGCGGCAGTGCAATTTATTATGCATAGGCCTCACGAGGGCACTTACATATTGTCAACTTTTTTACAACCACCAGATCATAACGCGGCCTCTACTGAGAAGATCTGGAATGGAACTATCATGGGTAGATAAGCGGTTGGTTTGTTCGTTTCGCCACTAGTGAAAATGCAATTGCATAAACGGGCCCGTTGGTCTGGTGGTCAGATACCCTGCCTGCTAACCGATGGGTCGTGGGTTCGATTCCCGCCAAGTGTCTGGGTGTTGTTTATCTATTTATGTATGTATTTAAAAAAAAAAGTATATAAGTATTAGTATCAGTTGTCTGGTTTCCATAGTACAGGCTCTGCCTAGTTTGGGATCGGATGACCGTGTGTGGATTGCCCCAATATATTATTATTATTATTTATTATTAAACTATATGTCGTAGATTTGTCCTAGTTGTGGGAGTGACATAGGTTATACAGGTTGGCCAGAACAGTGACGTCCAAAATTTTTTTTTAAGTTCCCTCGTGTTGAGAGTTACCTGAATCACCCCTATGTATGTTCTACGATCATTCGTAGTTTTCGAGTTATCGTCGCATCACACTCTGAAGATTGACCAATCAACGATCATAAAATGACAATTCATAAATATCCAATAAGACCAATTAAAATTAAAACCTCACCTTTAATTGCCAGATTGCCACTTAATATCCTGTTTTAGATGACTCGGTAATTTATAGAGGCAATATAGAACTGATCGGTTTTATATCTGATTGATTAACGAAAGATCAGGCGGATCCTTAGCCGGTTTAGGCTCAATGGCGTCAAGTCTATCAAGTCATGTTTTATTAACCCCCACGGCAAAAAGCACCTCCGTTTTGTGTCGTTTATGTCTGTTCGTGTTATGTGTGGTTGAATATACATGATTATGGTTAAGAAAAATTTTGGGCCGCAACTAGATGATAACAACATAGGTGTATCAATTGAAGAAGGCCTATTTTTAAACGTACCAAGTCAAGCACTGTTGGATGGATTTAGGGCAAGAATTCTATAATTCATTCTAAGGCCCAAGTGCACCGACAGGAAAACGTCCGTTTATTTCAGCAAAAAATCGATTATCTATTTTTCACCACCAAATTAACATAACCCCGGTTTAAGGACCCTTAACAGTCCATTATCTTAACCTAGCTCGACACCTCGATAATCGATTCTTTGCTAAAATAAACGGACGTCTTTTTGTCGGTGCACTTGGACCTTAGTGTTTCAAGTAAAGATTGAATATAATATTAATGCTTTTTTAAGGGTTAAAATCTGAACAAGTAAGCCAAATACGAATTGTTAAGTAGATACACCTATCGAATAAGTTTTGGATTCATAGTGATGAATCATCCTTTGTGGCATTGAAAGAGTGTTTCAGGATTATTTAAGGTTTCAGATTTTGAATAGATTATTAAGAGATTCATTTCCCGTTCCCGTTGGGTGTCGTAATAGGCCACAAAACAAGAAAATGGGTAGCAACGTATTTCTATTGGATCATCTACCACCCATACTGCGATCCTCAAGACGCCTGCCATTATGGCATCCCCTCTATTCTCAGGGAGGGCCCTTGTTAGGCAGCAGACATATTTTTCTGTTGTGAATTCATCTCGACTGCTGCTGATGATGATTGAGAGAGGTAATACACCGATGGTACTCCTGCTTAAATTAGAGCTTTCTCCTCGAAGAAGACCCCAGCCCGGAGCTATACGCCGGAATTTTGCTTAACAAATGAACCTTTTCTTTCTACAAATACTCTCTTTCAACCAGGATGTTTGAGGATAGTAAAAATTGGAATTGTTACGGTGTCATACATAGTAATGTATCCCTTTAGGCATTCAGCGCTGCAACCTCTCTGACATGTAAATCCATATAAAACAAAAAGGCGCGTATAAAGCAGCACTGCAGCCGCACTGCTGGCTGTTGCGCTACAGCCGCGCCGCACATTTGAAGGCACCCTTAGTGTTAGCAAATAATGGTTCTATTAGTAGCGAATTAGCACAAAGTGGATATCACAAATTCACTATAGTAATGCCTTTAATAATTAGTGGCCTAGCCAGGATTTGAGCCAGAGCGAAAATTTCTTACCACTACTCGATAATCGGTTTACATAATACATTATTCATGTTATTTTAATGAATGATCGACGACACCAGTCGATTTAATGTTTAAAGCGAAAGTGGATGGACGCCGGACATTCCTTTGACTGGGGGAGCCCGACACCGGTCTGTTGTTGCCAAATGGACTTATCGCAGTGTCGTTGCGCCCGGTACAAAAGACGTGAATAACCAAAGTTTTAAAGACCAGAGCACACTGACGCGTACACGTAGACGTGCACGTGTATGCTTACGACTTTTTGTGCATTACTGCAGTCCCACCAGATGGAAAGCGGCGACGCAATCTAAAAATAAAGCTAATAAGGATGGTAAAGCACGCTAGCTTTTAAAAGCCTATTCACTCTAGCTTTGAAGACACCCACATAATAACCAGGCGGAAAAACAGACGCAGGCTAACTGTTCCAGTCCTTAGCTGTCCTTATTATGAATGACGATGCAAATCGCTTTGTTCGGACTGAAGGTACGTATACCACATAAGGGTGTGTGCGCGCCGTGCATCTCGTCGTCCAATGGTAGAAGGGGGATGGTGGAATCAAGTCATGTAATACCTGTGCACACTCTCCAAAACGCATCCTGTAAAATACGTCTACGCATTTGGTGTGCCGTAGCCTTTTAATATTAAAACGCATAAAAATACAGATAGCGGAATGAATGCTACAGAGAAGCCTGATTAGACGCATTAAAAAAAGTTCATGTGAAGAAGACTTAACATTAGGTTTAGCATAAAGTTAGATGATTAGAACACACGATAATTTAAGTAGCAGTTTAGTCACTTTTTGGAAGCTCGATAAAGGGATTGAGCTCAGAACCACAAACACGGCATCAGCGGTAATAGAAGTCTTTAAAATAAACAGTTTTGATAACACGCTCTACTGC